>OZ008371.1:141599832-144582520 GCA_963931995.1 Phaonia tiefii | reverse complement strand
CAAAGGGAAATTAAAGAAGGATTTTCAAAATGATTTATTTTAAACACAATATAATAAAAGCGAATACAACATTTTTAAAACCAGTAAATACAATTTAATTCCTGCGCAACTATAATATTATTTTTCCAAATTTCCAAACAAATTCCAGAAGAGCGAAAGAGAGAGAGAAAAGAGAACAACAATTTTTGCCTGTAAAGTCGGTTTTACGGGCGAAGATTTTACGTGACAACGTCTTTTTCTCGGTAGAATATTTATTGATATGAATATAATTAAATTGCACAATAGGAGTGCAATGAACTCACTTGCCCAATGAGTGTTAGAACTCACGGGCGATGTTTTAACATTTATTGAAACTTATGGTTTAGGAAAATAGAAGTAATTTCAACACCATCTAGGTACCTGTGCGATTTCTATGAACACATTATCAAATGTGACATTATAAACAATAAACATATCCTTTATTATAAAATATAAACATTTCTTTTATTATAAAAAATAAACATTTCTTTTATTAAAAACAAAAGAAAATAATTTACTAACCAAAAAGTATTTCAATTCATCATATTCGCATATCGTTTTTAAAGCCGACCGCAGCTCTCTGTTTCGTTTTGGCTACCTAATTCATATGAAAATTTCTACACACAAACATACACTACACATATCAAAAAAAAAACAAAAAATAATACCTTATCCAATGCAGACTGATCTAAATCAATATTCATACACACGCACATATATACGCACATACATACTTGCTCAGTCGTCATATATATGATGTGCCAAAAAACAAAAACACTCACACCACCGACCAACAGCCACTAGAAGCCAGCAAAGCAAATCGTTTCTGGCACACAAGTAAACACATTGCGTTTACTTGTGTTCGGTGACTCATCGTAACGTTACCGGGCGTTACACTTTTTCATAAGTGACTCCCAGCCGCAACCTAATTTAAGACGTTGTCACGTCAAAAAGTAAACCAAAGTCGTCAGACGGCCTCTCTTTGTCTCATTTCGTTTACACGCTAGAGATGTTTTCCGTCGTCGTCTGAAGCGTGCCTGGTTCTGTTTGGACTCTTAGTTAAAACAAATTGGTATTACATTTCCATATTGTCTTCATATGTGTCAATGTACCAGATTAACAAAAATTTTGTCGATGCCAACAGTGATGCCAACGATCTCATAAAAACATGTTACGTTTAGGAACGTTTTACAAAAGTACGTACAGAAGTACCCCGTATTCAGAACTTGCGAGATTTTCGTAAGAAATTTTGTAATTTATCTCTAAACGGAAAATTTTGCTGCGGAAAGTTACCACATATCTTTGAGTTACCTTGCAAATATTTAATTTATAATTCCTCTAAGCACTCCGTTTTATTTTTAACGCATGCGGAGGTACTTTTAGTTGTTAAAACCATCGAAATATCAAAACTCCGGTCCCAAACAATCGTTTTCATACGAAATAACTTGGCGTAACAATCCTGTAATTGATTTTGATTTTCGCAAAGAGCTGTGTACCAAGCAAATGAAAAGTGAGCGAAATGTCCGCTTTGTGAAATTTTCGTTTTTTTTTATACATCTACTTCTTATGGCAACGCAAATTTTATAAAAACTGAATACCGGGATGTAGAAACTAATATGAAATATCTGCCCTCTTTTCCTTACGCAGCCATTTTAAAGATGAATATACCTATAAGTACATATGGGCAAATTTCCCTATATCTGGCATCACTGCTGTTTCGCCAACATGCAAAAGTCTTTGGAATCGGTTACTTCCGTGAGAATCTGTAGAGATTGTTTTATATTTGGAATTGTTTCCCACAATATTTTTTCCTTTTATTGGTTGCCATTACAACGGTATCACGTTTTCAAAATTGCGTTTAAAAATATTACAATACAGTTTTAATAAAAATTTGACAAGGAACAATTTTACACGTTGAAGGGTCAGCGGAAAGCCGAAAAATATTTTAATTGGTGAGTTTAATTCCAAAAAACGATGAAATTGTTGGGGTCATATCTCCTAAATAGTGCGTGTAAAGAAATAAGGTTCAGATCTTTAGAAACTTCACTTTATTTAAAATGATGATGTGAACTTGCGTGAAATACGGGCGGATCAATAAGTTCGTGACTTTTCGAACTTCCCTCGCAGTTATGCGAAATGCAACACTGCTCCCATCAAGTACCACCTGTTAATAGACTACTGTCAAACTTTGAGCAAGTTCCGTCATTTACTTTGCGTTTAACAGCTGTTCAAAACATACAACCTCGTGCATTTTTTTTAAATGGAAAAAAGTGAATTTCGAGTTTTCGAGAAAACCCGTCAATCAAACCAAGGAAAAGCTTGATAAATACTATGAGGACTCTGCTCCATCGATTTCAATGGTAAAAAATGGTTTACTGACTTTCATTGTGGACCCACAAGTACAACTGACGCTGAACATTCTGGACGGCCAATTGAGGTCAATATACCCGAAATTGTCGAAAAATCCACGATATGGTGTTGGCCGATGGAAGAGTAAAAGTGCGTGAGATTGTTGATGCCATAGGCATTTCATATGACGGTGTGGTTTCGATTTTAAATGATCAGTTGAGTTTAAGAAAGCTGTCTGCAAGATGGGTGCCGCGTTTGCTCTCTATTGACCATCAACGTAATCGTGTGACAATTTCAAAGGATTGTTTGGAGTTCTTTAACCGCAATTCGAAGTAGTTTTTGTAGCGCTTTTTAACTGTGGATGAAACATGGATCCATTATAACACTGCGGAGATAAAGCAGCAGTCTAAACAATGGGTTTCTCCGGATGAACCGGCTCCAAAGAAGGCAAAGGTAAGTTTGTCTGCTAATAAGGTGAAGGCGGCAGCTTCTTGGGATGCACAATAACTTAAAAAAAACCGACAAGAAAAAAGTTATTTTTCATCAAGATAATGCACGGGTGCACAAGTGTGTAGTATCAACGGCAAAATTCCATGAATTGGGCTACGAATTGGTACCTCATCCGGCATATTCTCCCGATTTAGCCCCCAGTGACTATATACTATTTCCAAACCTAAAGAAACGGCTCGGTAGAAAGAGATTTAGCTCCAACGATGAAATTATTGATCAAACAAATGGACCTCGAAGAATCCTATTTTTGTTTTTTTGAAGGGATACAGAAATTCGAGAAACGTTGGACTAAGTATATTGAGCTAAAAGGAGATATGTTGAAAAATAAATTTTTTTACAAAACGTGTTTCATTCAAAAGGTCACGGACTTATTGATCCACCCTCTATTATATATTCCAGGTTTAATATTTCCTTCACGCTCACAACCACCATTTCAAGAAAGTCAGTCTTAAAAAGAAAATAGCATTACTTGTCCGTCATAGTAGAAGTACCATCAGCAACACATGGTGTTCTGTCCCACTGTGTTTTAAGAAATTCGACTTATAATTTTTAAATCAAAATTCTTAACATTTTTTAATTGACAGCCATAAATTTCAAAACCAGAATGACGATCTAAAAATAACGTATTGTGAGAAAGTATCTGGCGGCATCCGATTGGCTCTGTCGGAAGAAAATATATTATACATTATTTTCTAAATTTAATTAAATGTATTACTTGTAAACAATATTCGCTTGCAATATTCAAATCAGACTTGTAATACTAGTCCGATTATCAAGTACACACTTATTTACTCCCTGGTATAATATAAAGTTAACGTCCTCATATCAACTTTTATTGTACACTCAAAAAATAAAGTTAGCTATTAACAGCAAACAATGTTTGGAACTACTTCGAAGGCAATTTATCCGCTATTTTAGCAAATGTACTGGTATAACAATAAACTAATTGCGGTGGTTGTTGCAATGACAAACATGTTTTCTGAAATAACAAACATGGTTGCTTCTCCCTTTTCTACAGTGATTTCTACTGTATTTTTTTGAGTGTGCCCTTATTCGAGATAAGGCCAATAGCCAAACGTATAAGAAAATATATAAAGAACCCAGAATGATATTCATTACTTTGTTGAACTTTAAGAAGTTCAGATCTTTCAACCGTTCAAATCGAAATGTGGCTGGGAATATTGTGCGGCTTCCTAGCAGTGCTCATTGTCTTGGATATTTTAAACAAGTGGAGGCGTCACCGTATGTTGCAAGAGGCTGGTATACCTGGTCCAACACCTTTGCCCATACTGGGTAACGCTTTGGAATTACTAGGAAATGATGCAGCCAGTAAGTGATACAAGTATTTCTTTTTTAATTAAAATCAATAAATTTGGTTTAAATTTTTTAAGTTACAAATTGATTTGATTTTTTAAAATTTATTCCTAGACTTTTTCAACTTACTCGAAAACTGGAAAAATAAATATGGTAAATGCTATCGCATGTGGATGGTGCACGATTGTGTTATCTTTATACAGGATGTCAAGTTTTTTGAAAGTATCTTAAGGAGCCAACAGGTTATAGCTAAAAATAGCGTCTACAATGTTTTAACCACTTGGCTGGGTGAAGGTTTATTATTGAGCACGGGTCCTAAATGGTTGTCAAGGCGCAAGATTATAACACCAACGTTTCATTTCAAAATTTTGGAACAATTTGTTGAAATATTTGATCAACAAAGTCATGTTATGGTCAAACGTCTGCAAAAGAAGGCGGATGGCAAAACGGTGGTGAATATGTTTCCGGAGGCATGTCTAATGGCTTTGGATATTATAGCCGAAACAGCGATGGGTGTTCGCATAAATGCCCAAGAGCATCCAGAGTTTCCCTATGCCAAGGCGGTAAAAGAGTAAGTAAACTCACAGTACTAATAAGTGTTTGAAAAGAGGATAGAGCAACAACAATGTACTAAAGTAGAGAGTCAAAATTTCTCTCGAGTGTTATGCCAACAAAGAAAATGAGTGAGCGTCTAAACATAATCATACACGCTACAGACGACGACGTCTCTTCTACAAAGGTTTCTTATGGCAGGGAAAAATCGTCACGAAAATGCGCTGCGGCTGACGACTCGCCGCTAGAATAAATCTTTTCTAATTTCTTGCCGGCGCTCTCATGAAATCTCTCAGTTGAGAGAATGAAGTTGCCACATGTTAATGAAAACCATAAGAGAAACCAGCACATATATAAATGATGCAAATGCAAAAGAAAATTAAAAGCAAAAGAAATACAATAAAAGGGAATACATTTTTAAAAGCAATAAAAACAATTTAATTCCTATTTCAAACAAATTCCAGAATACAACCGAAAACATATACGACGCAGAGAGAAAAAAAATCAACCGAAGTCGCTCAGACGCTCTCTCTCTCATTTCGTTTACACGCTAGAGACTTTTTCCGTCGTCTTCTGAAGCGTGTCTGCATGATACAAATACAAATACAAGGTAGTAGCATTAGCACTGTTGAAATTTCCATACCCAGTTATTGTCAAAATCAGCTGATAAAAATGTACCCAATTGTGAACATAGATAGATGAAATTAAAAGATAACGCACTCACACAATCAACTTTGACATTTACTGGGTACGATGAAATGTAAATAAAGGAAATCATATGGGCTGACGCTACTACCTTGGATTTGTATCATGCGTGTCGGGTTCTGTTTGGACTCTGAAGCGTTAGTCATTCTCTGCTCTCTCTCTCTCTCTCTCTCTCTCTCTTACAGGCCCGTGCGCTGGTCGGGGTTTTAGTAGTTAAAAATTTGTAAAATTTGGAAAATTTTTATTCAATTTTCTAAATTGTTATATGCGTTTTTCTATAATTGAACTAGTTTATTTTTGACAAGCAATGCAAACTGGATTTGCGATGTCTGTGACTCGGCTTCTTTTTTTGCTTGTAAGGCAAATTAAATTTCAGTATACGTAGAAATAAATTTTTTGGTCTGAGCAAAAAAAATAATATATGTATATTTGAGCTCACCTCAAAAAGTCATGGTTAAAAATTATTTTTCTATTTATTTTTGGTAAGGATTTAAAACCACCCCCCCCCCCCCGGAATAAATTCCTACGCCCGGCCCTGTATTTAACTATACAAATTCCAATACAATTACCAAAGAGTATTGAATTTTAAATAGAAAAGACAATTTACTCATGGGGTGTAATGCCAACAAAGAAAACGAATGAAGCGCCTCGTTTCTGTGCTCTCTCTCTATCTTACTCTCTACGTTGAATATTTCAAAACACTAGCAGTTTTCTGATGATGTTACAGTATCTAACTATAGAAATTCCAAACGTGTTTAAATAAAATTACATAAAGTATGTAAAAAGTATGAAATAACCAAGTTATGATGCGGGATAGAAATGGGTTTGAGTGAATCGCGTCGACTTTTCTGGTTCTCTTCTAGGAGTGTTGCCAAATCGCGCCGTTTTTTCCTTTTTACTTGTACATCCTTTTTGCAATTACATAAAGTATGCAAAAAGTATGAAATAATCAAGATATGGCGCGAGAGAGAAATGCACTTGAGTGAATTGTGCCGACCTTTTGGTTCTCTTTTACGTGGGTTGCCAAATTGCGCACTTTTATTGCGCACAAATTCGACTGATGCCACCAAATTGTAGTTGCCACAACCGATAGGAGGTTGTCACTGCTGAAGTTAGTCGCCACAACTGAAGTTCGGTTGAATCAATCTCTAATGCGGTTGTAGCAACCAATAATTCAGTTGTGGCAACCGCTAATGTGGTTATTACAACCTCTACTGCTGTTGCGATAGTGACAACCTCTACTATGATTGTGGCAACCTCTAATGCGGTTGCGGCAATCTCTAATGCGTTTGTTACAACAGCTAATGCGGTTGTGACAACCTTTAATGCTGTTGGTCACAACCTCTAAATTCGGTTACGGCTAATTAAGTTATGTTTTCGGTGGGTGTGGGATATTCTTATGATACTTTATTTAGGATTTACATTTAGCGTGATGTAATGAACCGAATCCGTAATTCTAATGAAAGATATTCACAAAGCCGTCTATCAAATGACATAACAGATGATCAGTTGAGAAAATAAACCGAAGTTCTGAAGTAAATTAGTGGAAAATTATAATATTTTGCTGATCTTTTCTTCTTCAATATAATGTTATAATCACGTGTATCTCATCCATTTTCAGAGCCTCCGACATGATAACCATGCGTGTCATGAAACCCTTCGATCGTTTCGATTGGTATTATCGCAGCTTTTGCAGCAAATCTTATCATAAACTCAAGAAGAACATACAAATTATGCATGAGTTCACCGAAAGGGTTGTCGAGGAGAGAAGAAATGATTTACAAAAATCAATTGACGAGGGAACATTTAAAGCGACTTGTAGTAAGTACATGCAAGTATTGATAATTTTAAGAGTAACGTAAGCAACATTTCATTAAGTTGATGAAAATTTATTATTAATATTATTATTTCATATCAATTAAATATTTCAATATCAATTAAATATTTACTTTGACATAAAATAAATTTAACATAATTTTGAAGAAATGTTTGTCAAAAAATATTAACCAAAACGATTAATATAAAACACATCAAACAATTTCTTAATCCTATTGACGCAAAGGACATCATCAAAAGTTGGCACTGGCTTGATGTAAATTTGTCAGTTTTCCACAGGAAGATAATTCAACAATTTCGATCGAAACTATAAGTATGAAGGATATAAAATAATGCCTCATTTTCACAATTACACAGTGTTACACGAAATCATATAACCATATAGGGACAGCACTACGTGATAAAAGACCAAAAAAAGACCCGTGTCTCCCAGTTTTGCCCAAAGTCATGCACTTTTTTTATGGACCCCCAAAAATTTAGGGCCTTGGTGTAATTTTTGCAAAAAAGTGATAATTTTGTCAGGCTCATATCTTGCAAAGCGTTTGGAATTTTGATTTACTCTCTGAGGGAAAGTTGTAGGTCTTGTCATAAAATTGTCAACATATAAAATCAGAATAACTTCATCTTCAAGGTCAAAATTGCAAGAAACTTTAAAACATTCGATTTTTTTTTACGTTTTTCCCCTGTTCAGGTCCATAGGTAGCAAACCGTTCAAAATTCAAGGGAACAATCAACAACAAGAATGTACCTAAGATCTCAATAAACAACTTTCTAGATCATACGAACTTCCTAGGAATGATTCATATATTGTGTGCATCGTCCCTTGTTGCGTGTTCTGAATTTACTGCTTAGCCTGTTCTGCTGCGGTTGGTGAGATAGCACAGTACCTCAATGTTGAAGTAAACGGTGTTAAGAATCATTAAGAATCAAAATTCCGAAAAAAAAATAAAAGATGGCCGCAAGTCCATATTTTCCGAAATATAGGCCTCCAAAGCTTGAATGTATAATCGCGCGTAAGTCAGCCATTTATTATCCGATCCTGTTGAAATAAATTTCAGTAGAAAGGTCTTTGGAAACTCTATAAGTGCCTATATAAAGATATTTTTGTTTTTAGTAACCCATTGTGGACCAATAAAAAAAACCCGATTTTTTAACCACAATTTTTTTTATAAACATGTATTTTTCCCCAAAAAATGCCCTAGTATACCTACTGATTTACTAGACTCCCATAATAGGCAAGTCTTCAACTTTTTTTTAAGATATCATACATACTCATCTGTAAGACTTCAATATATTCAATTTAAAAAATAAATAAAAAAAAAATTAACTCACTGCTCAAATAAACCTTTATTTGTTACAAGTTTTTCAGAACCCGTTATCGAAACAATTTATTTAATTTAACTCCGGCTTCGCGGCTTCCGCATAGTATTTCTGTGTTATAAAGCTTTCTGCGTGGCCGGGTTTTCTCCTCTGGGGTGGGTGCAACACCGGCTTCGCGGCTTCGGTATAGTATTTTGTGGTATTTTTTTAAATAATTTTTTATTTTTTTATAAAACAGAAAGCACCACAAGGAAAAAATTATTTCAAAAAAATCAAGGGAAAAGTTGCAAAAGTATATCGAAACTTTGAATATCTCCGGCCTTTAAAGGGTTACAGGCGAGTATTATAACTTAGTAACCAGACCCTTCATGGGATGTAATGGGAAACCATTTATTTTTTTTTTAGAAAGGTGAAAGTCTTGCCTATTATCGGAGTCTATCGAAAGAATAAGTGGCCCTCAATGGGTTAACAAAGAAAATATCTTTATATAGGCTCTTACAGAGTTTCCAAAGGCGTTTATAATGACACTCATTTCAACCACATCGGATTATAAATACCTGAGATATGACCGATTACATACTCAAGCTGTAAAGACCTACATATATCTCAAGAAGTTGGACCGTGCGGGAAAAACATATTTTGGACTCAGCGCAGAAGCTTTTCTGAATGGTGAAATTTTGGGTGTAGATCAGAGAATAATAACTAAAGTGTATTTTTGAAAGTTCAATTTATAGAAAGTTCAATAAAGTTCAATTTATAGAACGCAATTAACATTTAGTTCAAAATTTACTTGAGTCTGATCATAGAGCAAATTAGAATAGAATCTCTCATCTGACGTTTCATTTCGTAGGTTTCTGCAAAGAGAGATATTCGACTAAAATTAACGTACACCCGATGGAGTTACAAGAACTGTTGTCTTAACTTTGTTCATGTCAGTTTGGTAAAGAACTGTGAAATTTAAATGTATTTTGCACGTTTTTGTTGACTTTTGTAGTTGGTATACATTTTTGTTGTATTTAACACAACTATTTTACCAAATGCCGTTCCTACTGTCTTGTTGGATGCTTTGTACTAATGTCTCTATCTGTTATTATAGAAACATCCAACGTTTACATGCAACCAAACCTATAAAGCTAAAATTATTGATAAAATAAACTCTATGGGTTTGATATACTGAATCACGACATTCGAAAAGGCCTCATGTCGGTTTTTCCAAATTTTTCAGAAGACGCAAAAAACTGAATTTCCCTCAGCCTTTATGGAATTTGAGAGCGCAAAAGATTATGAAAGAGCTAACCATTGAACTGCATCATAAAATACTGCAATGTTTTTTTTTTCAATATAAGAGAGCTGGAAAAAACAGCTGTTACAGTTTTCCGAGACGAGCCCTTTTCGAAACAACCGACATGAGCCCTTTTCGAATTTGGTGATTCATAAGTTTGTGAATAATTCGAACCAAATATTCAAAATATGTATTTGTAATCGAAACTGTAAAAAATATCAAACATTTCCTTGCTTCCAGTTTTACGACAAATTACATTAAATTGATTAAAGATTTATCAAAAATGTAGATTGGGTTTGATGGAAGTTTATAAAGGGTGTCTCAGCAAGAATGCACTTTTTCATTTTAAAATAAAAACATGTAATTTTTGAGAAGGTGGAGGTCTGTTGTCAAACTTCGCTGCGTACTTCTTCGTGAAATCTGAAGTTGAAGTTGAAATGAAGTTTACAGCAGCAATATTTTCAAGGGACCGACCGGCACGTTAAAGCACAGGAGTCTTACAGTCCATAACCGACCCAGTTTCTTCATATTTGTTGACCACTCTTCAAATGGTTGACACATTAGTTGCACTTTTTCCACTGAAAATTCTTCGAAGTGTGCGAGCGGTCTAAGCATAACTTTCCAAATTTTTGTAATAAGTTCTCACAATTATAACGCGTTGTTCTTTCATAAAGCGTTCCATTTTTAATAATCGGAATAAACATACGTGACAGCTGATAATTTTCAGAGTTGCCACTTGCACATAAAAATGGCACAAAATTTAAAAGGTGTAATCTTACTGAGACGCCCTTATAAATTTAAGGAATCAAATCTTTTAATAGTTGGTTGTGAGCAGAGTTCATATTTTATACTTTTTGGTACACGTTATGTGCTCTGTGGTACAAATAAAAAAAATAAATGGTTTCCCATTACATCCCATGAAGGGACAGGGGAGAACTTCTCACAATCACTGAGCTGTGCGTTTTCCAGTTTTCACTCACTGATTGGGACCTACAGTTTTACACCGATTCCGAACGCAGAAAGAAATTTTAAGGTGGTCAGAGCAGGGTTCCAACCCAGGATCTCATGTACAAGAGCCGCGACCACTAACCATTGCACCACCGACGGCCACTTTGGCTCTTTGGTACATTTATTAAAAAATGTTGGCTTACTATTTCCAAAATATTAAAATTTCCACTAAAAGGGTATTAAGGCAAGTGCGAGCAGTGAATTATTGCTTAATGCACGAGCGCATTGCCAGGAGAGTTTTAATTTTATAGAAACGAGCCTATTGCCGAGTTGTTTTACTGCTCGTATTGCGAACCTAGTCAAGAGAGCGTGTGCTTAAAGTTTAAATTTTGAAGTTCTTTTTCGTTTCGTTCATTTTTGTTTTCACAGTTTTCAACAAATGAAGCCACATCCGGATCACAAAAACATATATTATAACCTATTAGTCATTGTGTTTACAACATGTAGTATTGAATAGGCAACACAATGTGTTTGGACACAAGTATACTATATTTGGGACAATCTACAAATACGTTATATTTGCAACCCAAAAACAAAATTCGACAAATTTTTCAATTATTTGACTCGATTCACGAGTGATGTATTTTGAGCAGTGAGAGGGATTTTCTTAGTTCGCTCGCGTGCGTTTGCGATGTCTGCGATGTTTGTCAGTCCAATTGGTACAAAAATTTTGCATTAGTTTAATTCATCATCCATATAAAGTAGATCGAAGCAGAAAAGAAAGCTAAGAATTTGATTAGTGCTATATATAAGGCCATTTCATTGTATTGATGAAAATTGTAATTTAATTAAATAATTCCGATTGATGTCTTTTAAATTTCAATTAATGTATTTCAAATTCCAATTGATGTCTTTCAAATTGTAATTGATATCTTTTAAATTTTAATTAATGTTTTTTAAATTTCAATCGATGTAGTTTAAATTTTAATTACAATTTTTAAATTTATATTGATGAATTTCAAATATAATATTCAAATTTCAATTGATACTTTTCAAAATTAAATTGATATTTTTTAAATTTGAATTGCAAATGGTGTAATCGAAAGAAAGTTGATTTTCCCCAAATCGTGTCATTTCAAGCCACACGAACACATAAAATTGTTCAAAACTTCTCAGTAGAAATTTTGGTTCCTCTATTTCGAATGTGCTGTCATTTGGAAACACACGCTGAAAAATATCGGCTCCAGCAACATATTGCAGGAAACATGTACGTATTTTCAAGCATTGTTTTCATGAATTAAAGATCTGCTGCGTTTTTGTTTCTTTGTTGTCTATCTTAAATGTGGTTTTAGCAGTTTTCAACAAGCAAAGCCACATTTGGGACTCAAAAACATATATTATAGCTTTTTAATCATTGTGCCTCAAACATGTTATACTGACTAGGAAGCACAATGTGTTTGGGCACAAGTATAGTATGTTTGCGAAAAGCTACAAACACGTTATATTTGCATCCAAACATTCAGATTTTTCAGCATGTAGAATCAGTCGAACAAACATTTCGACTTAGCGGAACTCAATTTGAGTCGAATACGAGCGACTAACATTTTTTTTTTTTTTTTATCAAACCAACACTCAAGGGATGCACCCTATAAATGCAGTGCATTGTGTTGGCGAAGGAAAATTGAGGTAGTAGAGGGTGGAAAGAGGGAGTAGTGTCTGTTGATATTTGCCTTGAATGTTTGTATGTCACAATTGGTGGGAAATACACTAGCCGGAAGTTTATTCCACATACGGACTGTACGGCTGAAGAACGAATTTTCTCTATAGTGTGCAGTGCGGTCAATCGGCCACTCGATAAAAAACGGATGAGAGTTCCTGGAAAGCCGCGTACTTCGGCTAAATATCCTCACGTCCGGCATAAGTTGACGGATGTCCGAGGAACACATACCGTGAAAATATCGATAGAACAGCGAACTTTCGTTCGCTTGGCTTTTCGTTTGAGATCGGGGAACAGGCAATTAAAGATTTCCCATTCATTTTTTTACGACAAATTTAATTGAATTAATGAAATTTTGTTCAAATGTAATTTTGTCATTAATTCAAAGAAAGTATTTCAACAATTTTGACTGGCAGTAAAATATTTGATTTATACTTTCGTATTGACATTTCTCACCAACTTAGCAAATGAATCGAATGAAGTAGGAGCTAAGAAGCGCATGGCCTTCCTCGATGTCCTGCTACAATCCACGGTTGATGGTAAGCCCTTGAGCAATCAGGATATACGTGAAGAGGTTGATACTTTTATGTTTGAGGGACATGACACAACCACAAGTGGTATTGCCCACACATGTTATCTCCTATCACGCCACCCAGAAATTCAACAGAAAGTATTCCAGGAATTACAAGAAAACATCGGTGCAGATCAAGATAAACCGGTTACAATGCAGCAGTTACAAGATCTCAAGTATTTGGATTGTGTGGTCAAGGAAAGTTTACGCATGTATCCGCCAGTACCTGCAATAGGTCGGCTCACAGAGCAAGACGTCGAAGTAGGTAAGTTATGACAGCAACATTTCAATGAGAATTCAAGTATCCTGTTCATATGTTGTCTCTGACTCTTGTAGATGGCAAAATTATACCCACTAATACGAACATAGCACTTCTACTCTACGCTGTTTGTCGGGATGCAGATTATTTCCCTCAACCTGATCGTTTTTGGCCAGAGCGGTTTATTACCCCAGAGGATTCGGATAAAATTAACCCATTCGCTTATGTGCCCTTTTCGGCAGGACCTCGTAATTGTATAGGTCAAAAATTTGCCATTCTGGAGATGAAGGCAACCATTAGCAAGATGTTGCAACACTTTGAATTGTTACCCTTGGGCGAGGATGTGAAACCTGTGATAAATATAATTTTACGTTCCTCCACGGGTATAAATATGGGTCTGAAGCCCCGTATTTGATAAAAGAGTAGAATTCTAATAAAAAATTTTTTTTCAAGTCCAATGTTAAAAAGATCTCCCTGTATAGTAGTATAAAAAGGACATTACCTTTTTCAATTTGGAAAGTATTAAAAGGCATGGGGCTCTTCCGCCCAATTACCTCGTAAACTATTCCCAACTTAAATTACACTGATCACAAATCTAAAAAACTCTTCCGTTAAACTTCGAGCAAAGGAACTGCAATTATTTGCCATTTCCCTGCAACAAATTAAAATTCCGTCTCCTTTTTAAATGAATGTTAAATGTAGACGGCAAATCCCTTGGACAAAGGATAATTGCAATGCCGGCACAAAGTTAAATTTCCACAAATTCCGAATGGCACCATGTCTTTGTCTACTCTGAGCAAACAACTGAAAAATTATGAAAAGAAACGAAGAAGAAATCATCATAACTTGCAGCATCAAAATGATAACAAGAACAATTAGGAGAACGAAATGACAGCAAGCAACTGACAATTACTGGCAAAAGGACCTACAAGGACAAGGGTAGGAATGCTGCAGGGTACATCATACATATTTCGCCCAACATGATAGTAAAACATCGTAAATTGTAGTTTAGAGGCTGAAGTTACAGAGATGGAGAGAAAACAAACATCTTTGCGACAAATGTTGATTACGACCACCATAACTAATGTGCAACATAAGGAACGACGGCCATACACAGAGTCACAGTCGTGCAACATCACAAAAATCACTTAAGATTCAAGGAATCCGTAATAGCAACAGAATGTAACATAACCCGTAGTCAGGCTGAAGATGGTCTGGACACACGCAAGTCACGGGAGACTGTATGCAGCAGAGTAGGGCTAGTGGGAAATATGTACACACTGAAAAACAACAGCTCTAGCAACATATTGCCGGAACCATGTACGTGGTTTCAAGCATTGATTTAGTGAATTGCAGATCTGCTGCTTTTTGCCTCTTTGTTGTCGGTCACGTTTTTGTTTTTAGCAGTTGTCAACAAACAAAGCCACATTTGGGTCTCAAATACATATATTATAACCTATTAATCATTGTGTCCCAAACATGTTATATTGAGTAGTAAACACAATGTGTTTGGACACAAGTATACTATAGTTGCGACAAGCTACAAACACGTTGTATTTGTATCCAAACAACAGCAAGGGATACAATTTTCGGCATGTACGCATTGTACAGGCATTAGTGGACTTGGTTGATCTTTGATAAATCTTCAATAGTGTCCCATTATATCCCATGAAGGGACTGGAGAGAGGTGTGCACTTTCTAGTTTTACACTCTTTAATTGGGACTCCCATAATTGAATTGAGCCGCGCTGAATGTTAACCTTAGGTCAATGTTATTAACACCAGGAACAAAGTCAAGCTTTTTGGCCCCTGAATCAATTTCATTGAACACTTGGTCAAGTCATCATACACGCAGAAAAATTTCAACATATTGCAACATATTGCAGGAACCAATGTGATTGGGCACAAGTATAATATACTAGCTGGACCCGTCAAACTAAGTTTTGCCTTCAAAGGTTTTGTAATGCCAAAGGGTGAACAACATTTGTTGTCCCATTACATTTAAAACTATAGTTATATCTGTTATATTGGTTTCTTTCAAAGGGGGCGTGGCACCACCCTCTTCCGCCCTGGCTGTAATTCATACTGTTCCAACAACATATATGGCAAATCTCATCTTCATATCTCTGACAGTTCATGAGATATAGCCATTTTAAATTTCAGTATAGCCAAGTATAGCCAAGGAGTATCAGCAGGTCGTCAGTACCACATTGAGAAATTGGGATAGTATCAAAATCCCGAATTTCAAAATCCCGAAATGCCAAAATCCCGAATTTTTTAAAAGGCCGAAATGTCAAAATCTCGAATTTCAAAATCCCGAATTTCAAAATCCCGAATTAAAATCGCGAATTTTGAAAAATCCCGAATTATTGAAAATCATACCAATACATTTTTTTTTTATTTTTATTAATTTCAATTTATATCTAAAATGCAAGATTAACTGCTATGGTTTTTAAATAGTCTGTTTTATCCATACATTGTATGTTATTGAATACAGCCTTTAAATTTTGGTGTTTTGAAAAATTTTTTGTTGTTGCGTGGTTGAACGTACCCCGATTTAACTTTTTCGATTGCCGATTTAGCAACAATCACCTCTTTAGCCAGATTTTCGATCAGACTGTAAAGACCGGCATGCTTTTTGCCAACAACAACTTTAAGGCGTCTATGCCAAGCCTCGACAGAGTTTTGGGTGCGTGGGAAATTTTCTTCTAGCATGTCGCAGACCGACCAAAACTCGGTATCATACCGTCCTTCAATGTAATTGCAATTTATCCAACGAGCTATTTTTTTGGGATCCTTATCTGCAAAGTTGCGGTATAGAACTTCATAATATTCAGGTATTTTAGCACCCGTTACAAAAGCAAGGGCCCTTATCATCCGAACTTGCAAGCTAAATTCTTCACAGTTCCCATACTTAGTACTTAAGCCCTCCTTCTGAATCTTGCGCCAAATTATTTGGCCAAAGTGGAACTGACATCCTTTGCACTCAGCATACGGGAAAAATTGTTTTGCAGTGTTAATGATGGCTTTTTCAAAATCCGAAATTATCTTTAGTGGCTTTAAGTGTATGTTCCATTCGCAAGCTAGTTTGGTAATACTGAAGAAAATTTCCGAATAGGCCTCGGCGGTCTTGCGACTCATTAAGCAGAAGACTAAGGGCACTATCTGGCCCTGAATGTAACCATGAATACTAAAAAGTTGAGTCATAATCGAAGGCACAACATGGAACGTTCCGTCCATCAACCAACATTGTGCTTCCTCCAAAAGTTTCAAACTAGACAAAAAGTTCTCCTTCCAGGAATTTTAATTCTTCCGGAATATTAATTTCATCCAAAGTTTGCGGCTCATTAACTTTATTTGAACGAATGCGCTTGATCTTTATTTTTTGTGCAGCTTTGGAAGGCAAATAAACCCGGCAATTTTGATTGGTACTGTTTTTTACATTTGTTTTTAACGAGTTGTTAGAATGCATCACATGTTTTTCATTAGTTACGGGCTCATGACTGTGGACAGAAGGCTCCTTTTTTAATATATGTTCGTCGTTCACCATGATTGTGTGCAAACGACTTTTGCAAAACTTTTCTTTTCTATTTGCACAACACCAGTAATACACTTTTTCAGTTGATTTTTCCAAATGGTACGAATGGCCATTCAAATTCAGTTTTTGTTTGCCTTTATTTGATATCAAAACTTCCAGACTCATTTTGTATTTTTTTGTGAAAAATTAGCGACGTTTTTTATTTTGAAGTTAATATTTTCATATGTGAACTAAGACTGAATAATTTATTTATACATTTTAAAATATCGTGAATAATTGTACAGTTTTCCATGTGAACTTAGATCGAGGAATTTATTTATAGATTTCAAAATCGCGAATAATTGTACAGTTTTCCATATGTGAACTTAGATCGAGGAATTTATTTATAGATTTCAAAATCCCGAATAATTGTACAGTTTTGTACAATTATTCGGGATTTTGTAATTCGGGATTTTGTAATTCGGAATTTTGTAATTCGGGATTTTGTAATTCGGGATTTTGTTTTCGGGATTTTGTGTTCGGGATTTTGTAATTCGAGCATATGACCCCAACCCTGAGAAATTTTCATAACAATCGGTTTATTGCTCTATTACAAAAGCCGTCAGAGCGATTTTTGAAAAGGGGGCGTGGCACCGCTCACTTTCACCATCGCTGAATAGCCTATGTCACCTGATAGATGATTCTGAATATTGTCTGAAAATTTCATCAAAATCGGTCGAGCCGCGTTCGAGTCCATTCGTAACATACACACATACATACGATTTTTGCAAAGGGGGCGTGGCACCGCCCACTGTCATCCTGGCTGTATAGCCTATGTCACCCTCTAGATGATTCTGAATATTTTCTGAAAATTTCATCAAAATCGGTCCAACCGTTTTCGAGTCCATTCGTAACATTCACACACACATACGATTTTTGAAAAGGGTGCGTAGCACCGCCCACCTTCATCCTGGCTGTATAGCCTATTGTCTGAAAATTTCATCAAAATCGGTCTAGCCGTTTCCGAGTCCATTAGTAACATACACACATACATATATACACACATACATCCATTTTTATATACTATATAGATTTGCGACAAGCTACAAACACGTTATAAATATTTGCACACAAACAACTAGAAAAGACAAATTTTTCAGCGTGTAGATATAAGAAACAGGTTAAAGGTGCTGACCCTGCACTGAAGGAAAAAACTTCATCAAATTTGTGAATTCTTTCATCAATCTGATCAAACATTTCTTCATTTTCCAACCTACGACACATTTCATTAAATTGATGAAGAACATTTCATTAATGTTTCATCCATATTTCATGAATAGTTTACGTTGATTCAACGACAATGTTAGATCAAGTTGATATAAGTTTGTCACCAAGTTAAAGTAAATTTGTCATCATTTTGATGTAACTTGTTTGTTAATAAGTAGCTAAACTCTTTTGGCCCTTTTTTATTGTAAAAACTCCACACGAACAGGGAATATGACCACATAAAAAATGCTCATAGCATGAATATTGTTTTCTGGTCACTGCAATATTTTATATTATGTATTTATTTTCAATTTTCCACTACGTTACTTTTCTTTATTTTTTATTTTTTAATACTACGTCCATATTTGGAAACGATCCAAGTAATTCTTTCCAAATTCCAATGAAGAAGATTGATGTAAAAATATCATCAATTCAATGAAGCTGAAACAAGTGAAGAAACGCACAGACTTCAAATTGTTGATTTTATGAAATTTGTCACAAATTCAATGAAGAACAATTGATGAACATTTATCATCGATTTAATGTAAAGATTTTATTTCAGTGTAGTTGTTGTCTATAAACCTCTAAGCAAAGTTATTAACCTTTGGTCGGGGGTTTTGACAACAGCGGCATTTGGTCAAGGACATTGAAATCTAGTGAAAATTATTGACATCGCAGTGTTCTTTATTGACCTCTGGATCGTGAGTATTGACTTCCGCGAGAAGGTCGTGGATCCCTGGGAAAAAATCGTTGACCTGTGTTAAAGTTGATTTGCCTCAGTTGATGGTGATTAACTTTGTGTCAAATTTCTTGGTTCATTTAATTCTACGTCAATGACATCTGAGACAGTGGTGCAATAGTTAGCGTGCTCAGATCCACAGAGGCAGTGGTGCAATAGTTAGCGTGCGCGGTTTGAACGCGGGATCAATTTCCACTCAGACCCACTGATACAGTGGGGCAATAGTTAGAGTGCGCGGTTTGAATGCGGGATCAATTTCCACTCCGATCCACTGAGGCAGTGGTGCAATAGTTAGCTTGCTCGATTTTGGTGTATAAGAACGCGGGATCAATTCTCACACAGGCCACCTTAACATTTATTTCGACGACGGTCACCTCGCATAGTGGTGGCAACACTATTAGCCATGAAAACGCTTGTCAAAATAGGAATAGAAATTCCACAGCTCACTGATTGTGATAAGCTCTCCCCTATTGTTCCATGGATGTTATTTTAAACTAAGTAAATACACTTGACCTATTGGATTCAGGTCAGATTTATTACCACATGGGCAACGTTATTAACCTCTGCGCGGGATTATTGACCGTTGATGAAATTTATTAACTTTTGGGTCTGCCTACCACACTCTGATCAATGTCTTTGACCTCTAGGCACGGTCAGTTACATCTGGTTGAAGGCCATTGACGTCTGATGTAAGATCATATATCTCCGGTCAATATTATTGAACTCCGGCCCTCTTTTTGACCCCTGAATAAAGTTGTTTACCTTTGGTCAATGTTATTAAATCCTAGTTATCATTATTAACGTCTAGCTGAAGGACATTTACCTCTTGGTCAAGATCAAAAACAATAAACTTCAAATGATTATTATTGACATTTAGGTGGAGGTCATTTACCTCCAGTTCAAGGTAATTTGCTTCAAGGTTGAGTTTCTTGACTTTCAGGGTGAGGCTGGTGATATCAGGCTTTAAGTTATTAACCTCTGATTAATGACATCTGTGGCAATGTTTGTTAAAGGTTATTGAACTCTACTGAACAAGGTTATCGTTTGGGTCAAGGCCATTGACTTCTTGTTAAAGGACATTAACATCTGGTACATGGTTAGAGGGTATCTCAGGAACTCAAGGAAATCAAGGAAGCCAAGGAACTCATGGAACTCAAGGAACTTAGTCAATACAAAAATATTTAATTCTGGCAATGCTATTAAACCCCAATTATAAAAAGGTTTTTTTTTGACGTTTAGAATGAGATGAGATTACAAAATTTCAAACTGAAAATTGTCAATATTAGAAACAAAATTTTATGGCATTAGTGTTGAAATACAATTTGAAGCTGCAGCTGGCTCGGATGTTGCACATACTGGAAGTCAAATTTCGGTCACTCTTTCAAGCAATGAGGCCGGGCCGTATCTCAGCAGTGGTTCGCACCATGTTGTCTTCCAAGATGTTCAAAGTTTCCGGTTTGTTCGGATAAACCAACGACTTTCGTAACCCCAGAAAAGCAAATCTAGAGTTATTAAAACGCACGATCACGGTGGTCAATTGACTGGCCTATTTGGAGAAATAACGTAATCACCAAATGTTTGATTCAATAAGTCGATTGTTTGATGCATTGTATGGCATGTGGCGTCGTTCTGTTGTTCATGGCTCTATAGCGCTCGACGTTGATGAGATTGTCCTCGCTGTTCTAATTTTTAAAGAAGTAAGAACCAACGCTTCCACCGGCCCATAAAGCACACCAAACAGTGAGATTTTGTGAATTTAATGGTGCCTCCAAACACGGCCCTGTGACTTATTGACCTGTCAATTATGCCAAATATGAGCCTCATCACTGAAGACAATATTGGGATAAAACAGTGGGTTGACTTCCTCCTGATTTTGTATCCATTGACTGAACGTAGGGCGCAAATGGTGGTCTGCCGGCCTATTCATTACCAAATGGCAAACAAAACTGAGCACAATTGATATCAGCGTTGCCAGATCTGACTCATTCGTGACCGTTTAAGCGTTATCGGAAAATAGAACATCTAAAAGGTCACCCGATATTTAATACCTAGCTGAAGGTCATTGACATCTGGGTCAAGATCATTAATCTCTGGTTATAAGGTAACTGACTTCTTGATTAAGGTTAGTCCCCTCTGGGTCATGGTATTTGACCATATTGTCAAAGGTATGGTCGTCTGACCCAAGTATGTTGACCACTGGGTTAAGGTCCTTCACCTCTGGGTCAAGATCAATCATTAACTTCTGGATATACGGTCAATCATTAACTTCTGGATATACGGTAATTGACTTCAACGCTAAGGTGATTCACCGCTTGATCTGGGTATTTGACTTCATAGTCCAAGTAGTGAACACTTGGACTAAGACGGTTGACCTCTTGCACACCAATTAGTGCTCCGCATAAAGGTCCTAAGATTATTCAGTTTAACTCCCTGAAAGTCTGTTAGATCCAACCAGGCACGTACCCATGGTGCCGGGGTCTCGTTCGTTCCTTCAGTGGTGATTTTTGAATGTAACGCTAATTTTCAAGTTGGGTCCCCTCCCCGCCGAAAGAAAATCCTTCGTACGGTACTGGATCCAACATAAAGTTTCATGCTAAATTCTGTCTCGTACTCATACAAAAGGCCGGGCAGTTCAACGCTCTCGTCCTTCTCTTCTTCCCCACAGTATCTACAATAACCTCGAGCTGATATTCCAAGACTACACTCGTGTCTGCGTATGAAACTGTTTGCAGTGGTCACAGCTGGTGACGTAGCGTATTATGTCTATGAGTAATTATCAAGTTTTTTGAATGATTCAGTTCATAACTCTGTTATACCTGCCAAGTGATCCTGGATTTTATGCTTCCAGACCATTTTATATTCGTACGTCCAAGAGTTTTGGATTTAAGCATGAGCTTTCATGCGGAAAGGGTCATATCCACGCCATACAAAGCGGAACAAATAAAGTAGTCCTTAATCTTGCCAGCGCAGTGGTTCCTGTGCCCCTGCACCCAAACAGCACGAATATCGAACTGCTTGGACATCTCATTTCTTACTCATCCCTTGTCAACCTTACTCAGAGTCGTTGCTAATACCACAGGCTATTGGTTTGCATTAGGTTAAGGATACTAAACTCAGGATTAGGTGAATAATATTGGCGTCTGGATAACGTTCATTGATTTTGAATCAAGTTCATTGACCTTTTGGTCAAGGTCATTAGGATCATTTTGCCCAGGTCATAGCACTAATTTTTGAGCAAACGTCCTAATCAAGGTTTTTGTACTCCGGGCAAGGTCAGTTAGATCTTAGTAAGGGCATTCACTAGCTACGTCAAGGATGTTGACCTCTGCGTCAAGTTTGTTGGCCTCTGAGTCGATGTTGTTGAACTCTACGTCAAGGATGTTTACTTATGTGCCAAGGTTGTTAACATCTGCCTTGTCGCTGTAGATTTCTAAGCAAGTTTATTGACCTTAATTGACTCGGGTAAACATAATTAGTCTCTGATCATTGATTTATGGATCAATGTTATGTTGGGCTTTTGTACCCAGATCAAGGTTATTGACCTATGTTGAAAGTTATAAATGGCCGTCAGTGGTAGAACGGTTAGTGTGCGCGGCCATTGTGCGAGAGAATGTGGATTCGATTTCTGATCTGACCACCTTACACTCCTTTCGACGACGGCCACCTCGCTTAGTGACGGCGACACTATCGAGTAATAAGCCATGAAATAGCGTCTCAAAAACTCGTTCGGAACCGTTGTAAAACTGTAGGTCCCAATTAGTGAGTGAAAACCGGAAAGCACACAGCTCAATAATTGTGAGAAGCTCTCCCTTATCCATTCCTGGGAAGTAATTGGAAATATTTATTTATTTATTAACTTGACCATTGGATTTGATATTTACCGCTCGTAAAATACATTAAAATCAAGTTATAATTGTTGATCAAAGTAATTGATTTCGTGGTCGAGGAATTGACCTCTAGGTTACAGCTGTTGACCTCTCGGTTAGGATAAATTACTTTTGGATTAAAGCTGCTGACCTCTGAGTTAAGGTCACTGACCTTTGGGATACGAGTTTTGACTACTGATCAAAAATATTGAACACCAGTAAGTAATTGAGGATTATTGACCTCTGATCAATGTTATTGACCCCTAGATAATGTAATTTACCTCTGGTCAAGGAAACTAGCGTGTATGTAGTTATTATAACTGATCAAAGAAATTGAAGTCTGGGTATATGTGATTCATCCCTGGGTTAAAGCTTCTGGTCTCAGTGTTAAGGTCATTGACATTTCCGATACGACTTTTTACCTCTGATCTAAAATATTGTGCACCAGTAAGCAATTTGGTGTTATTGACTTCTGATCAGTAGATAATTGACTTCTGATTAATGTTATTGAACTGTAGATAATGTAATTTACAATATAATTTCAAGGATAATAACATCCAGTTATAATTATTGATTAAAGATATTGACGTCTGGGTAGAGGTCTACTACGTCTGCGTAGTTATTCTGGCGTCTGGCTATTCACCTCTGGGTTAAACCTGTTGAACCCTGGGCCAAACTCATTGTCCTTTGGGATAAGATCAATGATATTGAACTGCAGCACACAATTTTGGTATAACGTCAAAGTTATTGACCTCTGGGTCAAGTCTGCTGACCTCTGAAATTAGGTTTTACACCTTTGGTCCAATGTTATTGATCTCAGGTCTCGACTTTTTAACTATGGGTAGAGTTAGTTACCTACAGTCAAGTTTGTTTAGAATCTAGTTGTATATGTTCAAATCTGGATGAAGGTCGTTAAGTTCAGGGTCAACGTCATTGAGGTCTTGGTCAAGGTAATATACCTCTCGGTTATGACTGATGACTCCCGGGCTAAGGCCATTGAGTTGTGGGATACAATTTTTTACCCCTGATCAAGAATATTGATCACCAGTAAGTAATTTAGGATTATTGAACTCTAACCAATGTTATTGACCCATAGATAATGTAATTTACCTCTGGTCAAGGACAATATCATCTGGTTATAGTTATTGATCAAAGTAATTGAAGTGTAAAAAAATAAAACCAAAATGTTTTTCTAGAATATAACATGAAGGGCATGAGAGCTTCTCACAACCAGTGAGCTGTGCACTTACCAGTTTTACACTCGCTGATTGGGATAGTTTTACACCGGTTTCGAACGGTATTTTGTGAAGCTTTTTCAAGGCTAAATACTCGATAGTGTCGCCGTCACTAAGCGAGGTGGCCGTCGTTGAAAGAAATGTAAGGTTGTCAGACCAGGGACCGAACCCATGTTCTCATGTATATCAGCCGCGCACACTAACCATTGGACCACCGACGACCAGAGGTTATGAGCTCTGGGTCACGGTAATTTACCGCTGGGTTAAAGCTGCTGGCCTCTGTGTTGAAGTCATTGACCTATGGGATGCGACTTTTTACCCTTGATCAATAATATAGAACACCAGTAAGCAATTTATGATTACTAACCTTTGGTCAATAGATAATTGACACCTGATTAATGTTATTGACCTCTGGATAATCTTATTTCGGAGTCAATAACATCTAGTTATAATTATTGATCAAAGTATTTGACTTCTGGGTAGAGGTTATTCACTTCTGGGTTAAAATTTCTGACCTCTTGACAAAGCTCATTGACCTTCGGGATAAGGTTATTTACCACTGGTCAAGGATATTTACCTCTGGACCCATGAAACGAGGTTATAGACCTTTGGTTCAATGCTATTGATTTCTGCTCTCGGATTTTTACCAATGGGTAGAGTCGGTTATCTATAATCAAGTTTATTAAACTCCAGTTGTAACACTGTGATAGTTTTTGGGGAAAAAAATAGTAGACAAATGCGGAGAGGATGGTTTTAACCTAATTCGGGTACGAGGAATCGAACTGCAGCATTAGTTTTTTGAGTGACAATTACGGTTTCATACAAAATGTTTGTTTTATTTGACTACAAAGTAGATTGGATTTTATTTTTGATTTTACGATTTTGACTCTCTTTCACAGCCACTAACTTATATTTGGTTGGTTGTACCAATAAACGTCCTTGAACAAAGTTGTTACAAATATTTTGGGCTTCCATCCGTGGGAACAAATCTTAGCTCTAAAACCAGGTTTTTGAGGGTTCTTTGATATAGAACATCGGCTGAATTTCTGACATTCTTTGATTTTTCCGTTCACAAATTGCCACTAATCAGATTCTTTCGCCAAATAAGGGAAATCTTTTCTCTATATAACTATATTGTTTTATGTATTTGCATTTTCAATATTATTCCACTTGAAGTGAAATTTTTTTTCTACACTGAAAAAATTAATTTGGTTCTAAACCAAAGAAAAACATAAACACCAAAAAAAAAAGTACAATGGTTGGAAAAAAATACTCTTGGCTACCTTTTTATGGGTTTTGCAGAAAACAGTACAACGAACAAAAAAGTGCACGTACTGTTGAAAACGTGGGTCAATGCCATTCACCTCTGCGTTTAAGGTAATTGTTTTTGAGTAATTGAATTCCGGGTTAGTGTTGCTAACATCAGTGTCTGAGTTCACTGATTCCGATTGGTTTTCTTTTTCTCCACCACTACACGCTGAATAAAACGGTCCCTATAAAATAATTCAGGAACCATGTATATGTTTGGAACATTGATGCCATGAATTGTAGATCTGCTGCTTTTTTGTTTTTCTTTTGTCTCTCATGTTTCTGTTTTCAGCAGTTTTCAACCAACAAAGCCAAATTTGGGTCACCAACATAATATAATATTGAGTAGCAAACACAATGTGTTTGAACACAAGTATAGTATATTTGCGAGAAGCTACAGACACGAAATATTTGTATCCAAACAAAGAGACAGATTTTTCAAAGTTTAAGCGAGGTGACAAATATGTACGAAAAATATGGGTGAGAACTATTTAACACAAGTCCTTGTGCCATTTCCTTGGTTCATTCAAATTTTCCTCATTTCATTCAAGTTACTTTTTCTCGGTTCATTCAAATTTCTATTAATAAAGTAATTTACTTTGAAGCGCTTGCAGATTTTTTCCAAGCCCTATTTAACGGATGGAAATATAAAACTGATGTTGATGTTACTAAAGAGCTATAAAGTACAATTCCTAACATACAATCTATACAAACGATTTATCTCAAAAAATGCTAGACGAGACAGTGATGTTACGCTTTAACAATGTCTGCAAAACAATTGTAACAAAAGAGAACAAAAAGGACATCACAGGAGGTAACTTAAGTCCTTGCAAGTAAACCGAACGAGAAAAAATAATCAAAAACAATCAAGATGAAGACAACTATGGCCAGACAAATTAGACAGGTGAAAATGTGTGGTGCCCTGAGGAATCAATCAGTTGTAAAATTTTTAAGGATCAACTTACAATTCCATTTTAAAATATTCTAAGGTATTAAGGAAAAAAGGTGCAAATTTCCCTCTATGAAGAGCCAGATTAACACAATCTCAACGTCTTTGCCTACATACTTACACATACATGTGTTTGCATATGCTCGCTCGTGTGTGGTTTTGTTGTTCCGTCAATTTCAAGAACTGCAAGGCGTAAATCCTGGCAACAGCTGTATTTTGTTAAAGGAGTTTCTATTGTAATTTGTTAAGAAAATATTTTAATTTCCCCTCTGACAATTTGCTGCTATTGTATTTCAAGAGAAATAAGACATATGGCTACGGTGATACCGACTGGATTCCGTATTTCCAAAAATGCAAAAGACTCACGTGTCAGACACGAGTTTAGTCAAACCATTTCCTTCTTGTTTCCTTAGATGATAATAAGCACGCAAGCTGCTTTCATTTCCGTTTTTGCCCTTGAGTGATTTCACAATTCAAAGGATATTCTCTTATTGTAAGGACCATATGTAATACTTTAGAACTTTTCAAATTGGAAAATCTTTTCGGGAGATAATATCATTAAAAAATGTGTTGCATCTGAGGAGTTATCGACCTTTTTTTTATTTAACCAAAAAAATCATTAATTTACCAACGAAATACCATCTTTGGAAGATTCAAGTCATATAGCTGGATTAGTCAAACCCAAGGAAAATACAAAGAGCGCAGCATCAATAAATTCCACATTTTCGGAAATTGGAGTGAACCTGTGCATTTCGGCGATGTAATGGCTATTATGGAATCATGAAAACGTGGGTTTGAACTCTTCACTTTTGTCTGCGATGGTAACATCGCTAATATGACGACGACGATGCTATCGATTAACGATAAATATATTAATCTGCCTTTTTTCGCAACTGAACGTTGAAAAATTTGGCTTTTTTTGTTGTTTGGATGCAAAGATAACATGTTTGTAGCTTGTCGCAAAAATAGTATACTTGCGTCCAAACACATTGTGTTTGCTATTCAATATAACATGTTTGAGACCCAATGATTAATATGCTAGAATATATAATTTTGATGCCCAAATGTGGCTTTGTTTGTTGAAAACTGCTAAAAACAATAATGAGACAGACAACAAAGAAACAAAACGGCAGTAGATCAGCACTTCACGAAAACAATGTTTGCAAACATGTACATATTTCCTGCAATATGTTGCTGGGGCCGTTATTTTTCAGCGTGTGCATGCACCGAAAAAGTATGACTTGTAACTGATCATATTGTGATTAGGTTTGAACATATTGTTATTCGGAAACAACATTTTTTAAATAAATCGCCTTAATTTTAACTGTAAATTATCACTTTCCCATTATATTTGAAGATGATATCGGTCAAGTGGACGACGCCATTATTGATGGCCATTTCGACTCTTTTACCGCTTTTTCAAGCGATGCGACGAGAACTAAAGGCGACAAGTTCTTGTACATGTGTAGAATACTCTCATTGAGAGCTTCCAGAGTCTGTGGTTTGTTCACATGGACCCGTGACTTCAAAAACGCACAAAGAAAGAATTTTGGGAAGGTCAAATCGACAGATCTTGTGGGTCACTGTAAATTAGGGGACCCGGAAAAGCATCCTTCATAATGTTCACAGTCGGTCGACCTTTGTGTTCAGTTGCACCATCCTGTTAGAACAACATGTCCTTCCGTCCCAATCCAATCACAGTAATCAAGTTATTCTGGCCGCATCGAAAAAATAATGCCCGATGACACCTCTGGCGGAAATTGCGCATCATGTAGTGGCTTTTGAGTGCACGCTGAAAATTTTGTCTTTTTTTATTGTTTGCATGCAAATATAACGTGTTTGTAGCTTGTCGCAAATATAGTATAATTGTATCGAAACACATTGTGTTTGCTATTCAATATAACATGATTAATAGGTAATAATATATGAATTAGTGGCCAAAATGTTTTGAAAACTGCTGAAACCAAAAACGTGACAGAAAATGAAGTAACAAAAAGCAGCAGATTTTCAATTCACGAAAACAATCCTTTCAAATATGTACATGGTTCCTGCAATATGTTTCTGGAGGCCCTATTTTTCAGCGTGTGAGTGTAATGGCTCTCCGTGAATAATACGTGATTTCTAAGTGTTCCAGAAGTGCAAAGTCCACTGGGCCCTTGAATTTCAGCAGAGCGTGAGCCTAGTTTACACGTGACTGAGGGTCTACAGGAAGTAGCTGAAGGACTGCTTGCACGGTGTAAGAGAATATCTTCCAGTCATTCATAAAAATAGCCTGCATAGATGAACGCCTAATGGTCAATTGCTTGGAACGTCATATTATCAGCGTCGACGACTCATCAGCGACATCTTCAGCCACAGCGGCGATATTCTCGTCGAAGCGAACATTGCGAGACCTTTCCGCACCTCTTCTGTCACGTGTTGTTCCAATCTATTGCAGGAAGGAGGCTGAATGCCTTAGCGTCATGAAACAGCTCCCATGAAACAGCACAGAAATCTGCGCAGAAAATCAAGTTGCGCCAAAATTACTGTCGAGTTATAACCTAAAAAATAGTCACGAGCATTCCGCGTTCTGGAGGCGTATAACTTTCCATTGCTTGTCGAGGTGTGTCTTGCATCTGGTTACTTCACAAATATCAAAACTAAACTGAGAGTTGTCACCATTTGCAAAAGATATAACATCTTCCGGTAATGCATTTGGATCCAAGTCGTACAGGCTGCAATTTGTTGTTGTTGTGTGGTGCAAATGTAATGTGTTTGTAGCTTGTCGTAAATATATTATACTTGCGCCCAAACACATTGTGTTTGCTATTCAATATAACATGTTTGGGATGCAATTATTAGTAGGTTATAATATATGTATTTGTACTTCAAATGTGGGGTTTTTTGCTGAAAACTGCTGAAAACAAAAATGTGACAGACACTAAAGAAACAAAAAGCAGCAGATCTTCAATTCATGAAAACAATACTTGCAAACATGTACATGGTTCCTGCAATATGTTGCTGGGGCCTTTATATTTCAGCGTGTATAGCTGGGGGGACACATTTTGGGATTGGTGATACATTGTGGGCAACCATATAATTGTGGTTGATTATACTATGATTAGCTAGCAATCAAATCATGAATTGAATACTATGGAGTCCTATTGGAATACTATGATTGATACACGCTGAAAAATCTGTCATTATTTGTTGTTTGGTTGCAAATATAACGTGTTTGTAGCTTGTCGCAAATATACTATACTTGTGTTCAAACACATTATGTTTGTTTGCAGTGAATAATATGATTGGGACTGATATTGTGGTTAGGAGTAACCGTACTATAATTATGACTGACTATATTATAATTGTGCATGAGAATGTGGGATCGATTACTACTCCGACAACGTTACATTTCTTTCGACGCGATTAGTGATAGCGACACTATCGGGTATTTAGCCATGAAAACGTTTCACCAAACACCGTTCGTAACCGGTGTAAAACTGTTGGTCCCAATCGGTGAATGTAAAACTAGAAAACGTGCAGCTCACTGGTTGTGAGTAGCTCTTCGGAATCCCTTCATGGGATGTAAAGGGAAACCATTTTTGTTTTTATTTTTTTAGTGTAAGAAAATTAGGCAGATGAGACCGAAACATGCACAAGAAAACGTGCTCAAGAATTGCAAATTTTGCGGTGTTCCCCACGCCGCATTATGTTATTGGACTTGAAAATGTTTCCAACTTGGCGAACAGTTGTTACCAAACGACAGTGGTGCCTCTTTAGAATACATCCGTAAGATTTTGGAACTCAACGGCGAAGTGCATGATTTTTCATCAAAAATCTATCACGAACAACGAGGCTCATTTTTATCTCAAACGCAACGTCAATAAGCAAATTTCTCGGTTCTGTAGGAAGGAAAATCAACGCATTCCTCATAAAGTACACTCTCTCATAGGCACCGTGTGGTATGTAGTTACGTCGTAAAAGGTGATTGGACCTTATCTTTTCGCAGGAGCCGCCGATAACGCTATAAAAGTGAACGTCGACCACAATAGAGAGATGCTGACTGAATTTTTGATACCGGAAGTTGATGACCAGGATTTGGAGGACATGTGCTTCCAAAACGATAGCGCCACTTGTCATACTTTATGCGACACAATGAGAATTTTGGCGGATACCTTCCCTGCGCTTGTAATCTCACGTTTCGGTGATTTGTCCACATATCCCGGTTTGACTTCCTCCTCTGGAGAAATTTCAAATCGTTTGGGTACGCGAAAAAGCCCCGCACTTTGGAGGAGTTAAAGAGCAAAATTCAAGCCGAAATTGAGAACGTGTCATCACAAATGCTGCGCACAGTTTGCAAAATATAATAAAAAGAGCCCAAATTTTCATCAGCGCCGACGTCGGCCATATGACGGACATCATTTTTCACAATTGATTGAAGCAAAGTTTACAAATGCGAATAAACATAATCAGTTAAAACCCAAAGAAGTTCTCACTTTAACCAAAAGTTATAGCTAAAGATGGTCTTTGCCCCACCCTGTACTAGTAGCAAATAGTACTCTTTTTTCCTTAGAAGGCGGATGAACCAGTACACCAGTTAAACGGCGGAAGAGTGCAGGGGAAAACAAAATCCGGATCTGACAAACTCAGCCCGGTCAGGGTGTGATCCAGTGTGGGCGGCTGTAAATACATCCCGGCAGTAGATAAAATGCAAAACCACGTTGGGCTTGGTTTGCCTTCGGCTACCGTTTTTTTGTGGCAATGAAAATTCAAAATAAGAATAGGAAACATAACACCCCTTATAAGGAGAGTTCGTATGGAAGAATTTTTTTCTTCGAAAAATCGCCAAAATATAAAAATCGCTAAATTAAAAAAGTGACTATAAATGGAAAACGGGTCCGTCCAATCGATAAAATAAAAATAAAAACGTATCCTCATGAGCTGCTTGGGCTTACGAATGAGGATAGCCGACGATGGTTCGGTTAGGAGGCCATGCTGTGCTACGCTGTACAGGAAGGTCGACGTTGACAGAATAGACGTGTACCTTGTTAAAGGTGCCCTAAAATTTCTCGAAAGGGCATCCTTTCTGGAAAATGGACTGGTCGAAAATAGTTTGGTCCAGGACGAGCGCCTGGAGCGACTTCTTGAGTCAGGGTATAGGCCGCCGGTTGGCCTCGCGACCTTGGACAAGCTCCTATTCTATCATAGGAGGATAGGATCTTTTGACCTGGACGACATAGTGTATATTACGGACCAGTAGTGGCACCTCTTACCGTAGGTAGGGTTGTAAATATGTATATAGTTGTAAATATTTGTAAATAATAGTTTTAGTATATTAGTATTTTAAGTTTTTAGTAGTTAGTTGGTTGATTTTTCCCCTTTTTCGTAGTCCATTTTTGGGGAAGCCTCTAGTGGGCAGTAGATTGTTTAGTTTTTTCGTCACGATTGTTTTGTATGTAGTTGCTACAACTTAAGTTAGTGTGAAGTATATAGTCCTGTAAATATTATTAAATGTAGGGAAATACGTAAGGACAGATTTAAGTTATCTTTAAGAGACTTTATTGTTAACTGAATGTTAGGGACATAATAAATTGAAATTTAATTGAATTGAAATAAAAAAAAATTTACCTTCGTAGGAGGCTTTAACCAATGGGTGTCTCCAATATGGCATCACATTTATAGGCACTATTCGATTTATAGGCACTTTTTTATTTTAGCGATTTTCTTATTTTGGCGATTCTTCGAAATAAATTCTTTGATACGAATTGGACCACTTTATGAAAACCCCTTAGAAACCACCAAAAATTGGTTATTGTTTCGATTGTACGCTTCGTTTCCAAGATATAAACTAACCGGGGAAAACATGATCTCGTATAGCCTTAAAGGAAATTACAACTTTAAACATGAGGAGGATCTAAGACAACTAAATTAGAAACATGAGGGCGATTTAGCAATTTTTTTGTTTGAAAAATTTTATTTTAACCGATTTTTTTTTTAAAACAAAGTGATACCATATTGGAGACACCCATTGGTTCGTTACCCAAGAAATACGAACCCTGGTTATAAGTACCACGATTTACGTTTTTGCACTTGGAATGTTAGCACACTATACAGATCCAGTACCACCTGGCAGATGCCCTCGGGAACATTAGACATTACTGCTACCCAGGAGATGCGTTGGACAACGAAGAAGTACAGTGACATATACTACAGATGGCATGAGAAAAAGCATCAATTTGGTCGCGGATGTGTAGTTGGTAAAAAACTACGACTCTAGGTTAAACCCCTGGAGTGAACGTATGGTGATCATCGTCATAAAAACGAAATACTGTAATGTATCGCTTAATTCTGTACATGCCCCGATAGAAGAAAAATACGATGACGCCAAGGATATGTTCGATGAGCGCCTACAGAAAACATGCGACTGCTGCCCTGGCCATGATATTAAGATTGTTGTAGGTGTTTCCAATGCTAAAGTCGGCAGAGAAAATGTCTTCGAACCAACCATCTGTAAATTTAGTCCACACGCCATCACTTCCGATAATGAAATTTTGCCGCGTCGGAAAACATGGTTCTCAGTAGTACGAGATTCCAACATAAAGACATCCACAAGCCTGCTTGAAAATCTCCTGATTAACAAACGAAACCCCAAATTGATCACCTGGTAATTGGTGAAAGGCACTCCATGAGGAAGGTAATGGAAGTACGTGTGATTCGAAGAGCTAATATCGATTCGGATTACTACCTGGTTGCAGCAAAGGTTCGTACAAGGATAAGCAGAGCGAAAGTCGAACGAAACCTCTAGAAAGCTAGACATGGGAAGCTGAAATTACCAGAGATAGCAACGGCCTATGCAGAGAAACCACACAACTACTGCCTGATGATCCTGTAGCCCAGTGGAAGTACATTTCCCACTCTATGAAAACTACTGCTGTGGCCTTACTTGGTTATGAAAACCCCTTTTAATGAAAATGTATGGTAATGACAATAGAATATTACAGAAGAAAGAGTTGGTTGGTTGGTTGCAAAGGCTGCAAGACAGCACACAGGCTAAAGAAGCCCATTGTGATACCTGCAGTTCCTCTATAGCAACTATTGACTAGTCATCTAGCCAATTTTCCCTTTCAATGAATTTGTCTATGAGACCTACAGGAATATCCTGTAGGGCTGCGATGCTAACTAAATGTGTTCCGAAAATCCTGCTTCTCAGTCCTGCCAGAGCAGGGCAATCCAAGAGAAGGTGTTTCGTCGTTTCCTCGTCCTCTTCCATGCAGCATTTACAGAGAGTGGATTTTCTAATTCCCGATCTTAGGGCGTGTTTTCCCACAAGACAATGTCCCGTAAATGTTCCTATCATTGTGGATAACCTGCCTCTCGGCAAGTTAAGTAGTTGCCTAGTTGTCTTCCTGTCCACCTGCGGCCAGAGGACCCTGGCTTGTTTGCAAGTTGAAGTAAGTCTCCACTTGTTCTTGAACATATTATCGGCCCACTGCCTGATCTGCAAACGGCAGGTAGAGATTGGCATACTAACACCTTCTTTTGCCGGAAGTACCTGTGCCGTAGTACCCTGTCTAGCTTACGCATCCGCTACGCAATTACAGAAGAAAAAGTGAGACGCGTAAATTCTACCGAAAAATACAAGTCAATCCAACGGAAATGGATCAGTGCCACCCTTTTGTAGAGGTTAGGACAGGCATATAGTCGCAGATGTGTAGAATTTGTTGGGAATATGTAGAGATCACTTCTATGCTTTCAAGTAAGCACTTCAAGGATAAGACCCTCTATCAAGAAACAAAGATCAAACTCTATCAGCATCGCATACAACCTATCTTGTTTCATGACGCCGACTCCTGGGTCATTTCGCATGCTGATGAAATATCACTGGGAGTGTTTGAGAGAAAAATGCTGCGAAAAATATCTGATCGTATAGTAGGGAATGACCAGTATCATCAACGCCTGAACCACGAGCTGTATAACCTGTATCCTGACATCAACATAGGTATGCAAAACTAAATAACACGTTTTCACTGGCAGGCCATGTCAATAGAATGGATCAGTATGAACCATTGCGAAAGGTATTCGGAGACGTACTCGAGGGACATCGAAATATAGGACCACCAAGACTTCGCCAGGAAAGACCACGTGGAAAATTGACTGCGAGAGCTTGGTTTTACCAACTGGAGGAGAAAAGCTAAAGATCGGGTCGAGTGGAGAAACAAACTTATATGGTAAAGCCCTTGACCCCTGCGGGTTGTTTGAGGTCACCTAAGTACATAAGTATGTACTAATAGCAGTGAAATTTAATAATATCTAAAATATGGAGTTAGATCAATTGACATGTGGGTATCTCATGCACACATGTCTGCATGTGTGAATTTCATATACCAACACTGATCCATTTGTCATACGATACAATATCCTCTGTGAATTTTGATGGAGAACCAACTGGACCATATGAAATCTGACCAGAAGCTTGTCAAGACTCGTATCTAGTATGTGATCTTTTTGCAATTTTAATATAGATAATTGTTTGCACCATCGAAACGGGTGGTCATTAGGGTGTACCATCAATAAAAAAAATAATTTTTTTTGCTCATGCTTTAGTTGAAAGCTTATTGGGTAAAGTATTTTTGAGATTTTTTTCCGATTTTTCGGAAGAGGTTTAGAGGTCGCGCAAGTCAAATTTTCCCCAAAAATCCGGTATTCCGGACGTTATTTGAATTCTACTTAAAACTCGGTTAATAAACACGACTTCCTTAGTTTGTAAGTCAACATTTTTAAAGCAAAACGTCCAAACTTTTATTATATATGAACAAACCACCAGTTTTGGCAATAATTTTGCTCAATAAGATACAATGTATTAAATTTTTTCGTAAATATTGGATAAATTTTGTAAATAACGCTTTATAACTTTTAAAATTTCTATGAAAATTTAAAAAAACTAATGATGCACTTTAAAAGCCGGATAAATTACAAACAAATTTGGAGAAAACAATTTTCAATTTGCAGTTACTGTTCCAGAGTTATACCACTTTAAATCTCTTTACCCATTGTATGAAACTAATAATCTTATAAAGAGTTGCCATTTTTGCATCGGATTTGCTTCAAGTTTCTTTGAAAATTTAAAATACTAATGACGCACTTTAAAAGAAGGATAAATTCCAAGCAATTTTGTAACAAAAACTTTGGAAAATGCAGGTCGCGTTCTAGAGTTATACCATTTTAAAGCTTTTTTCCCCATTGTATTAAACTAATAATACAATAAACTGTTTGGCATTTTTAGATCGGATTTGCTGTAAACATTGCATTGATGAAAAAATCTTCATGCGCGAAGTAACGACAAAGAATTACACGCAGCAAAAACGGCAACGGCAGCATATTACAGGAACCATATATATGTTTGCAAGCATTGTGTGTTTGCAAATATGGCTTTGTTTGTTTAAGATTGCTGAAAAACCCCAGACAGACAACAAAGGAACAAAAACGCATCAGATTTTCAATTCATGAAAACAATGTCTGCAAACATATATATGGTTACTGCAATATGTTGCTGGGCCGCTTTTTCTGAGTGTAATTCTTTGTTTCGCGCATGTATATTTTTTCATTAAAGCAAATCCGATGCAAAAATGACAAACAGTTTATAATATTATTAATTTCATACAATGGGTAAAAGATTTAATATGGTATAACTCTGGAACAGTAACTGCAAATTCAAAATTTTTTTCTAAACAATTACTTGGAATTTATCCACCTTTTAAAGTGCATCATTAGTATTTTAAATATTCATACAAATTTAAACAGTTTATTAAATTTTTAGTTTCTCACAATGGGTAAAAAGCTTTAAAATTGTATATCTCTGGAACAGTAACTGCAAATTCAAAATTTTTTTCTAAAAAATTGCTTGGAGTTTATCCGTCTTTTAAAGTGCATCATTAGATTTGTAAATTTTCATAGAAATTAATCCAATATTATTTACAAAATTTATCCAATATTTATGAAAAAATTTAATAACAGGTCCGCCATCTAACGTTTTTTTTTCAACTAGTGCTTATTTCGTGAATGGTAACACTTAGCTCATGTCTGATTTGACAGATAATTAGTTTTATCCTTCCGCTGAACGAATATGGTTGTGTATACGCTTGAACAACGCTGGGAATTATGGGAAAAATGGGACTGCGATCGACTTACAGAAGATGCCGATTTTGCCAAAAAAAAATAATCTTTTCAGATGAAGCTCATTTTGATCTTGGCGGGTATGTAAACAAGCAAAATTGTCGCATTTGGGGCACAGAAAACCCGCACGCATTCATTGAAAAGCCGATGCACCCAAAACGAGTCACTGTTTGGTGCGGATTTTGGTCCAGAGGCATAATTGGGCCATTTATCTTCGAAAATGAGCAAGGAGTGGCCGTTACAGTCAATGGCGATCGTTATCGGGCCATGTTGGACGAATTTTTGTTCACAAAAATTGAAGAGGAGGATATTGGCAACATTTGGTTTCAACAGGATGGCGCTACGTGCCACACAGCCGAAGCTACACTCGATGTTTTGCGCCCTGTTTTTGAAGATCGCATTATCAGCCGCAGAGCTGATGTCGTTTGGCCACCTCGGAGCTGCGATTTGATACCGTTGGACTATTATTTGTAGGGTGCTCTCAAAGATAAGTGTTACGCCGATAAGCCAGAGACAATTGACGCTTTAAAGGACAATATTCGTGAAGCCATTGGTGAAATACAGCTGCACACAATCGATAATGTGCTTACAAATTGGACCGATCGTGTAGGCTATTGCATGGCCAGCCGAGGCAGCCATTTGAATGAAATTATTTTACATTATCAACCGGAAGGATTGTACTTTCAAATAAAAAAAGAAATTTGAGAAAATATTCAGTAGTTTTTTTTTATAGCATTTTCAAAAAAAAAGTTATTTGGCGGACCCTTTACATGGTGCAAAATTTGTTTGGGATACCCTAGTGGTCATGTCGAGTCCGAGTCGAAGTCTATGTTTGAAGACAGTCTTGTGAGGCGTTTTTCTGGTCATTTCATACGTATGTCCATATGTGTACCAAATCGAAGTCAACCACAGGTGGCATACGACATAAATATATCCATTTTTTTAATATTTGTTTTATATTTATCCTTGTTAGCATCTCCAACAATCCATCCTTCCATCTACTCATCCATCCATCACTGCCTTAAATGGGTCACTTCACCACTTCAGTGATAAGACGAAACACAAGAATCTCTTTACATCAGATATCAATTGTTGGCAACGACAACAACCGACAAACACAGGTTAAACCCAATCTGTTTAGCTACGTACACGATGCAACAAAAATTGGTTTATACAAAAAAGTGCATGCAACAACATGTTGCACAATTGAGTACTAAAAAAAAGGAACGAAATACTTTTTATTGCCATGAAATCGTTCATATTCATAAAAATGTTCTGGTTTTTGCCAAAAATATGAAATCCGACTTCAGCTACCTGCTGTTAACATATGTTCTGGCACGCTTAACTATAATCCGCAAAACGCACTGCAACACAATGCATGCCGGGCTTCTGGTGACCCTTTTGGAACATATTAACAATTTCATCATCTTCTTTGTTTGTGGTTCCAATATCCTGCAACGCCCGTTGCAAATGTTGTTACCTAAGTACAACATAAATTGCATGGATACGAGCATGATGATGAAGATGAGTACGATGGCAAATGCAGTGTGTCAGGGTACTGCTGTGCTGTTGCAACATCTGTACACGGGGGTTGAATGTGCAACACATTAGCAGCGTCAGTCGTGAAAGGAGGATGCAGAAAATATAGTTAGCATATGAAAATGGATTATTAAAATCGAACCATAAGGACACACGCAGGCGGTTACGCATAAATATGTAATCGAAATACATATTTTGGTAACATGTGGCACATGAGAAATAATGGTTTAATAAACTCAGTGTAGCCACAAAAGGATAAATACAGACTAAAGGTTAATCTGGCATAACACGAATATTATTATTGACTGCGGTGAATAAATAAAGATGATTATTGAATGCCACGGTTACATAAGAACCCAGGGTCAAGCTCCGCAGTAACCAGCTATCATTTCTTTCGGCGAAGATCACCTCGCTTCTTTAGAACAAATTAAAACTAAAAGGATATAAGAAATAGTTAAAATTTCCAAGGAGAGGGTTGTGAAAACATTTGTGCGAAAACGCGGCAGACACTTCCAGATAGTGCTAAGTCCTCTCGTCGACTCCCCATTCTCTGTCATATCTGAAAGAACAAAATTGCCGGTGACCTACATCAAGTATTGAATCGTTAGACCTTCTGCTTAACACATACTACAAGACATGTGTACCAGACATAAGATCGGACTCACCGAACAACCACGTCACCTCTCACGTTGCGTGACTAATGAAAGACGACACTGGGCAATAGGTAGTTTTAATAAAAAATCACATGAGGGACACCCGCTTGGTACGAAGTTCCTTTCGCTATATATTATGTACTAGTTAGTTCCAACACGCCTAGGGCGGCCGTTGAAAAATACGATAATTTAAATGGATCTATAAGAAAAGCTACTTTTTGTAAAATGATAAACCTTTTTTAAGAAATTTTTTTTATAGAATTTTTTTTTTAAAAAAAGAAGTATAATTTTAGGTCCTTTTTGTAAGAATATGTATTACATTTTCCCGAAAAGGTCGTCTTTTAAAGAGAGGTACTTCTTTTATTTTAAATCCACTGTTTTTTACGAAAAGGTACTATTTTTAAAAAGAAGTACTTTCTGTAGAAAAAGCCTATGAGTATGCATTTTTTTTTAAAAGAAGTACTTTTTTAAAAATAGGAACTTTTTAAAGAAGTGATACTCTTTTTAGGAAAACGTTATTTTTTTCAGAAAATGTACTTATTTCTCAAGAAAAGAAAAGAAAAGTTTGTCTAAACGCCAAGCGTTTAGCCTCATTATTAAAAAGTAGATGGTAACAGCACATAAGCTAGCGTAACGTATGACACTTAAGCCACTGTGAATGCTACACAGTTATCGTAAATTATCTATCTGAGATAATAAATTGAGTGCAAAATGGACATGCGTAAGGAAGTGAACGAAGCACAAGGTACCGAACAGTCGCTCACCCGTCGTACGCATCAACAGTTCAAATAATGCAACCAAAGTTCCTGAATACTAAATCTAACTTACAATTATATTAAAGGTTGCATAATAATAATATGCTCAAATTAGTCTACATCTCAAAGGCTATATCCTACTAAACTTAACCTAAATTTTAAGAACTACATGAAATTTAAATCTATATAACTTAATCTCAACCTTGAAGTATCACTACTGCAATTGAATTCTACGAAATATACCTACATGCACATTTATAACGTTTTGGAAAACTGTCGTTTTTAATCAGCCCAGTGAGATCAGTGCGAGTTCTTCCCGATCACAGGTAACGTATATTCCATTGGTGCTCTGTTGGTAAACAACCTTGCTAATCCTTCACTGGTTGTCGTCTCTTTTCACCCCTCTTTTCGCGCATCGTCATATACGATTTCTCCGTGGAGAAACCGTAGAAAACCCTATAAGTTACTTATTTCTACAGCCCACTCATCTACCCTTAAAATAAGCCGTGACGGGCTTATTCAAAGGTATTATTTTATTTTTAAGAAAAGGTACTTTGCAGGAAATTAATTTTTGTAAGAACATTTTTGTTTTGAAGAAAATAAATTTTTTTTTTTTAAGAAATGGCAATTTTTTTTACAATTAATATTTTTTTACAAGAGTAGGTACATTTTTAAGAGTAGGTTTCACAAAAAATTTACTCTTTAAAGAAAATGTAGTTTCTTAAGAAAATGCAATTTGTTGTAAGAAAATGTGATTTTTTAAGAAAATGTACTTATTTAGAAAAAATACTTTTTATAAGAAAATGTACTTTTTGTAACAAGATTTATTTTTTTTTGAAGCAAATGTACTTCTTCAAGATAAGGTATTTTTTTTAAGAAAATGTACTTTGTTTAAGAATAGGAATAGGAATATTAGGGCGGGTTAATTTTTTTTTATGATGAAGCGTATAGCAAACCCGTAATCTATAGGTGATTTTGAGAAATTTTGCTCAAGAGACCATAGCTCTAAGTCGGATTGGGAGCCCCCCAAAATTTCAAAATAGATATTTTCCATATATACATAGAATAATTTAATTTAATCCGTGATAAAACCGGATAGAATTATAGTAGATTTCTCAATGTGGGCTTGTTTGAAAGGTATTTATTTTTATCACCTTTCAGATTTTGTATTGATACCAATATTTTTTTTATTTTTAGTAGAGATATTAGGAATTTTTTGTCGAAAAATAGCCTAAAATTAACTTTTAACTAATAAATTCTGAATTTTCTTCTATTTTTTTCGAGATTTTTTGCAGATTATGAAAGTCCAAATAATTTCCAACAATTTTTATTACGATCAATTTGTTTGTTTTCGAACTCCTTTTTGTAGAAAAATCGATCTGAAAAAATCAACATTTTCAAGGTTTCAACAAAACCACACTATTAACACTAATATCTATTTTGAAAATTTGGGGGGCTCCAAATCCGACTTAGAGCTATGGTCTCTTGAGCAAAATTTCTCAGAATCACCTATAGATTACGTTTTTGCTATACATACGCTTCATCAAAAAAAATCGTTCCATACAATTTGACCCGCCCTAAGGTATATTCATAAAAATTTACTTTTATTAAGAAAAGGTGAAAATTTAAAAGTTTGAAGTTTAAAAAACTTTTCTTTTGTTAAGCTTCTTTCACTTTGGCTTTTCTAAATTTATTTGTATTGGGTTCAAAATTACAGTATCTACCATAGATAAAGGAAATAAGTAGATATCCCACAGGCGTTGTCAAGTACTGTCACTAGGTGCTGTGTTGTCGTTTTGTAACTTTCATTGACGTTTCAGATAACATTCACTGACGTTTATTCAACAGTGTGGGACATTTTTTCAAAACAAAAATAGAATCATCTTCCAGGTTGTGTTATTCAAACAGCTAATTTAGTTTTCCCACTTCCCACTTTCAAGTTAAAATTTTGTTATTTTGATTGCATCTTTTTGTTTACTGTTATTGTTGGTGTTCGTTTGTGTTGGATTTGAGAGCAACGGACCGGACCACAAAACAAAAACAAAATCCCAGTTGATGTTGCCTACCATACCTATTGTTAGCACCTGTTCTAAATACATCTTGTAAGGTATATTTTGTTTGGGATCAAACGTTCTAATTACAAACACAAAACAAAAACAAAATCCCTGTTGATGTTGCCTACCATACCTATTGTTAGCACCTGTTCTAAATACATCTTGCAAGGTATATTTTGTTTGGGATCAAATGTTCTAATTATTGCATCCAGCTCCATCTAGAAAATATCCCATTGAACAAGAAATTTCCCAAGGTATGTGCGATATCTAGTTAATTCCTTTATCTATGGTATATACTAAACATTGGTTACAGACACCACCTACAAAACTTCCCATTAAACAAGAAATTTCCCTACATATGTGAGACACCTAGTTAGTCTAGACACAAACCAAAGCAAAAATTAACATTATAGTTGATACTAGTGGGATGTAGCATATTAGTGTTAAAACAAAAGTTGAAGTTCGAAAAGTCACGGACTTATTGATCCGCCCTCTATCTCAATGGTCCTCATTGGTGACACCCACTTCTACCTATCATAATCTCATTCAAGTAGACTGTTGCTACGTCTGGTAACTGCAGCTCTTAATGCAGTCATGTCCTACCCATCGCATTTCGCAGTAATTTCATCCTTATAATTTATGACGGCATCTGTCAGTCGAATACTGGTTCCGGATCTTTACACTGACAAAATAGTCGTCGTAATATTTATGAAACATTCTTCATTTATCGTATGAATTTTTTTTTTAAATTTCATTGATATTACGAGTATGGGAACGTTCATAAACAATTTGTAACGTGACATTTTACACAGATGCTTCGGCTTACTGTTCCTACACAGGTGCTTCGGCTTACTGTTTCTACACAGAGGCTTCTACTTACTGCTCCTACACAGAGTCTTTGTTTTACTGTTCCTACACCGAGGCTTAGGCTTACAAGAGCCTTCTGCTTACGTTACCTATACAGAGGCTTCGGCTTATTGTTCCTACACAGAGGCTTCGGCTTACGTTTCCTATACAGAGGCTTCGACTTACAGTTCCTTCACAGAGGCTGCGGCTTACTGTGCCTACCAGAGGCTTCGGCTTACGTTACCTATACTGAAGCTTCGTCATACTATTCCTACCAAGAGTTTCTGCTTACGTTACCTATACAGAGGCTTCGGCATACTTACCTACACAGAAGTTTCGGCTTACTCATCCTTCACTGAGGCTGCGGCTTACTGTACCTACGCAAAGACTGCGGCTTACTGTTCCTATCAGAGGTTTCGGCTTAGGTTACCCATACAGGGGTTTAGGCATACTGTTCATACCAAAAGCTTCGGTTTGCGTTACCAATAAAGAGGTTTCGGCTTACTGTTCCTACACAGAGGCTTCGGCTTATTGTTCCTACACGGATGCTTACTGTTCCTATGTAATCCATTCTATTACAACCAATCACGAACTGTTCTCACCGGATATGTAAAGCACACACCGAGCCAGTAACACGCACATCCGATCCCAATCTATGCAAGTAATCCCAATAATCGCATGTGAAACACCCTAAGTTCCCAATCCTCTTAAAATCGATTAATCCGCAAAGTGCTCCCAGAAGAGTGTTATCCAGCAAAGACAAGTGTTCCCGGAAGAGTTTTGTCAAACCAAGGCAAGTGTTCTCAAGCTTTGAGACGACTGTTCTCAACGTGTAAATCAGTTGATGGTATTTCTGTAAATCAAATTACATTGTAATTTAATAATTAGTAAAGAATCTGAATTTGTATCCCAGAAAAGGGTAAACAATGCTGTTCTTATTTTGACTGGTTTGGTGGCTCTTAACGAAAGTGTCTGGACCTGGTTGACTTTACCTCAGCTCTCGACAAAACCACATTTCATATTTACGAACTTTAGAAACGTATTCATAAAACAGTTTCAAAAATATCTCCATTAATGTATTGAGGAATTTAGTTTTCAGTATCCTGTGTTTCAGTGCCAGCATTTGTTTCGTTCAATTGTGAACTAACGAATTCGCATTGCATTCAGAGATTTCGTTATACTTTACATGCCATCATGAACTTTTTAAATATCTCCTTCACGCTGCATGATCACTGTAGTGTATTTCAGGCGGAAATTACCGCTATACTGGATGTTGCTGAACTACTGAAAAGTAGTGTCACAACCCGCCGGAGAATATGTATCTACACAGACAGCCAGGCTGCCATAAAATCCCTGGGAGCCATGTTTGCTACGTCCCTGACGGTGAAAGAATGTCACTTATCACTTAGGGTGATGGCAGAGTATTTCGACATCAGGCTCATCTGGGTACTGGGACACAGCGACATTCCAGGTAATTGCGTAGCGGATGCGTTAGCTAGACAGGGTACTACGGCACAGGTTCTTCCGGCAAAAGAAGGTGTTAGTATGCCAATCTCTACCTGCCGTTTGCAGATCAGGCAGTGGGCCGATAATATGTTCAAGGACATGTGTAGACTTACTTCAACTTGCCCACAAGCCAGGGTCCTCTGGCCACAGGTGGACAGGAAGGGGACTAGGCAACTACTTAACTTGCCGAGAGGCAGGTTATCCACAATGATAGGAACACTTACGGGACATTGTCTTGTAGGAAAACACGCCCTAAGATTGGGACATAGAAACTCCACTCTCTGTAGATGCTGCATGGAAGAGGACGAGGAAACGACGAAACACCTTCTCTTGGATTGCCCAGCTCTGGCAGGACTGAGAAGTAGGATATTCGGAACACATTTAGTTAGCACCGCAGCGCTACAGGATATTCCTGTAGGTTTTATAAACAAATTCATTGAAAGGGCAAATTGGGTAGATGACTAGTCAATAGTTGCTATAGAGGAAACTGCAGGTATCACAATGGGCTTATTTAGCCTAAGTGTGCAAGACAGCGTGTTGTCTTGCAGCCTTTTCAATCAACCAACCAAATATGCAGGTCTCCGTCAGTCTGCCGGTTCTGGATTTTGTATTCTTTGTTATGATTTTCCATCTTTTCACCAATAACGTTGGTTCATACACCTTCCATGGACAAGAGCATCTGTCTCCTCAAACTTAAGAATTTTAGAATTTTTTGTTCAACTATTTTCCTCAAGTTTTCTAGGCTTTAATAATTTTTTATATTCTGTCTATCATCTCATGTAATCTCAGTATTTTTAATATATTTCTCTTTCGCGATAACAAGAAATATTATGTGAAATACTTTCACTTTAATGATATAATTATCGAAAAGTGTTTTATTACAGGCGCCATTTCATGCAAACCAAGCAGGGCAAGGGTGAGGGTACAAGTTTTCAAATCCAAAAGGAAGAAGAAGAAAACTGAAATAAAATGGAAATTTTATTAGGAGCGAAACAAGACGTCCAGCATTCCCCCACACACACAAAAATGTGACAAAACGTGACAAATATCAAATGTGTAGGATTACGAGTTGCGAGCACTTAAGGGACGACGACTATGACAAGCGTAGAATCTAAAAAAAAGCTATTAGAGAAGTAACTGGATGCGACTTCACATTGGTCCTTCCTATCTGGGAGAGCGGCACACTCAATTTGTATATCAGGAATAATTGAGTGATGCATTAAATTGTATGCAGATCTAAATGTCAATATTCGTATAAATACAGACAGCAACGAATGGATAGAGGAGTAGGGAAACATTCAGAGCTCTCCACTAGTAATAATAATATTAATACAATAATGAAAATTTTGTAATGACTTTAAATTAAATTTCAATAACATAGAGGAAAAACACAATAGACGGCAACACAATTCGTTAAGTTATCGCTTGATTTGTGTGAAATACTTAACGAACACTTAGCGATAGGAAACATTTTCGGTCAGTTTGCGCCTTAAGCGACAAAATGTTGCCACACGACGATACAAAAGTCAGTTTGTAGTGTTACCATATCACTTTCACTTGATATGTTATCATAGAATAGAATGCGTAAATGTTAAAGCACATTATGCTTGGGCCTTGTAACTGAAAAATCTGTATTTTTTGGTTGTTTGGATGCAAATATAACGTATTTGTAAAAAAAAAATTGTGTCCCAGAACAACCCATGAAGGAATTGAGGAGAGCTTCTCATAATCAATAAGCTTATTCCAAATATAGTATACTTGCGTCCAAACACATTGTGTTTCCTGTTCTATATTGCATATTTGAGACACAATGATAAATAGGTTATAACATAGGTTTTTGTGACCCAAATGTGGTTTTGTTTGCTGAAAACTGCTAAAAACAGAAACGTGGCAGACAACAAAGTAACAAAAAAGCAGCATGTTCCCTACAATATGTTGTTGCGGCCGTTGATTTTTCAGCTTGTATATAAGAAACAAAACTCGAGACGTACCTTTTCCATTAGAAAAGTTGTAGTACTTATCGTACACAAAGTGTAAAGTTTTTGTACACTTTTTGCCCAATTCTGTAAACATTGTTTACTTTGGTACACTTGCCGTCAATGACTACAAAATATTTAGTTAACACATAAAGGTGACCATTGTGCATGCATAGCCTTCCTCATGTACACGCTGAAAAATCTGTCGTTTTTTGTTGTTTTGGATGCAAATATAACGTGTGTTTGGAGCTTGTCGCAAAAATATAATATATTTGTGTGCAAACATATTGTGTTTGCTATTCATTATTACATGTTTGAGACACATAGAGTAATATGTTATAATATATGTGTTTGCGACCCAAATATATATGTGTTTGTGATACAAATATAGTTGTGTTTGTTGCTACAAGATAATAAAAGAGGGACAAGGAGAGTGTCTATCTTGTAAGTGTGCCTGTTTTTTTTTTTGCACTATTCTTTCAGTCAGTGATTCATAAATATTCCGAAATGGGCGTGTAAATTGCAAATGATGTGAGTATTTCTTATTTTGACTGATGTATTGCGTTTTAATTTCATGTATTCAGTCGTCAATGGTTCATCGGATGTCAGAGGATGTCAAAATAAACAACGGCTCGGACGGTTAAATGGTTTGTGATGTTGCTTTGGTTTAGTATATGTGTTTAGTATACCAGGTGATTCAGGAAGTTGCGGACAAATTTCTCCAGCGTATTCCTTGGCTCATTTTATGAAGAAAAGTCCACTAGGACCATGTCCGAAAATGCAAGGGTGCGAAATGGCAGCGGATTAAAAATTTTCGGATTGGCGGTCGGAGGGTCGTAGGGTAAAGTTGCTAACTTCTGAGCCAGTGGTCGGATTTTTTGGGCCTGTTGGAAAGTTCTTAAAGAGGCCTTATAGAATCAATAAAAAAAGTAGAAAAAAGTCAAATCGCCGAGATACTGAGCCTTCGAAAAAAAATGGAAAAAAAAATTCACATAACCTCAATTTGCTCAGCCAGCTGGCAGGTAACTTATATTGTTTTTTCCGTTGAAAGATAGCCATACCTCTTACCTTTCCAAAATGACCTAAACGAAGCCAAGAGGTCTTACCGTTCCAAAGTTTTACTGAAATGCAAAAATGTCTGTTTTTGTTTTTGGAAGCGAAATAACAGCACACATTTATTTGTTTTTGTAAATTAATACGTTTAAGATTTTATTTTATTGAAATTTTTAACTGAAGAATCAAACACATAAGGAAAAAGAAACGTTTGATGTTAAAGGAAGTTTTCAATGTGGTTCCCATTTTCTACTAAACACAATTGCAGCCGTTTGCGAACCACATCCGCCACGTTTAGTTCACTCATCTTTTCACGAACTTTCACCGCAGCTTCCTCAATGCATGCAAGTAACTGCTTACGATTGTGGATCTGCACAGAATACACACAATCTTTCATGTAGCGCCACAAAAAGAAATCAAGAGGAGTGAGATCTGGAGATCGTGGAGGCCAGGCGATTGGTCCAGCTCGTCCAATCCAACGTCGAGAGAAATTGGTGTTAAGCCAATCTCGCACAATAAGCCCGTAATGCGCTGGAGCACCATCTTGTTGGTAGAAAACATGATTTCGTACCGCAAGAGGTACTTCCTCTAGGATTTCTGGCATGACTTCTTGCAAAAAAGCCAAATAATTTTGCGAATTTAACCTGGGCGGAAGTACTTTTTGGCCCAATCAAGGTGTTGTCGATGATGCCAGCCCAAACGTTGACGGCAAATCGGTGTTGAAATGCTGTTTCTTTCTTGTTGTGAGGATTGTCATAAGCCCATTCGTGCAAATTATGGAAATTAGTATGCCGTCTCTCGTGAATTGCGCTTCGTCGGACCACACAATCGAACGTAAAAACATAAATGCGTGTACATCACGTTGCAATATCTCACGGCAAAAGTTGACACGTAGTGGCAAATCGGCCGCCAAGAGTTCTTGAACTGGTGTGAAATGGAATGGATGTTTTTTTTTCTTTGTGAGGGACGCGCCATACTTACAGTTTTAAAAATCCGGACAAGAATCACCTGTACTTTTCGCGTTCGTAGACACTTGTTAAATGACAAAATTCTATCAATGAATACCTATATATAAAGGGTTTTTCAACAGAGACGCTACAACAGTAAATCGATAGGGACAGCAAACGACGCCATAGCTTTTCCCGCTCTTTTGACATTTCTCTTCAGTAAGGTTTGCCATTTCATCATGGAAAGATATACGAGCCAACAACGAGTCGAAATTATTAAAATTTACTACCGAAATTTGGAGTCAGTGGCCTCAACTTTAAGAGCGCTACGTCCAATTTATGGTCGTCATAATCGTCCTACCAGATTAACAATTGAGCGTCTAGAGAAAAAATCTGAATCCACAGGCACAGTACAAAATGTTCCCGTGCGAGTGAGACAAAGAAGTGCCCGTAGTGTCGAGAATATCTTCAGTTCAAGAAAGCCCAAGTGTGTCTCTCACACGTCGTTCTCAAGCGTTGTGCATCTCTGTGACTTCGTGTGGCGAATTTTGCGAAAAGATCTTGGCCGACATCCTTACAAGATCAAATTGACGCAAGAACTGAAGCCGCTTGACCACCATAAGCGTCGTATGGTCGTGAATTGGGCTGAGCAACAACTTGAAAATGATTCGGATTTTCATCGGAAAATCATCTTCAGCGATGAGGCTCATTTCTGGCTGAATGGCTTCGTCAATAAGCAAAATATGCGTTATTGGTCAGACAGCAATCCACACGTAATCCATGAGTCATCATTGCATCCCGAAAAAATTACGGTTTGGTGCGGTTTATGGGCCGGCGGCGTCATTGGGCCGTACTTCTTCCGTGATGATCAAGACCGGCTCATTACTGTGAATGCGAATCGCTACCGTTCAATGATAACCGAATATTTTTGGCCCCAATTGGATAATATGGACTTGGAGGACATGTGGTTCCAACAGGACGGAGCCACAAGCCACACAGCGAATGCCACAATCAATTTATTGGAAACCAAGTTTGGTGAACGTGTTATCTCACGAAATGGCCCAGTCGATTGGCCGCCTCGGTCGTGCAATTTGACGCCGTTAGATTATTTCCTGTGGGGCTACGTCTAGTGTATGGTCTATGCCAACAAGCCAGCGACGATTGATGAACTTCGTACGAATATCGAACGTGAAATTGCAGCAGTATCGGCCGATTTATGCTTGAAAACCGTCGAAAATTGGGTTCAGCGTCTGGACTTCTGCAAGCGTGCCCGTGGTGGACATGCAAAAGAAATCGAGTTCCATACATAATGGCATCGAACGTACTTTCACAGGAATAAAGAATTTCATTGGTATCTAAAACCGGGTTTTGTTTTATTTAAAAAAGCTTTTGTAGCGGTCTTATTGAAAAACCCGTTACTACTTATTTTTTTAGGCACTGATGAATGGACTGGAAAATGGACTGGAAAATAAAATCTTAAACGTGTTAATTTACAAAAACAAATAAATGTGTGCTGTTATTTCGCTTCCAAAAACAAAAACCAACATTTTTACATTTCAGTAAAATGGTCATAACTTTGGAATGGTAAGACCTCTGGGCTTCGTTTAGGTCATTTTGGAAAGGTCAGAGGTATGGCTATCTTTCAACACATTCAAAACATCTGCCATCTGGCTGAGCAAATGAGGTTATGTGAATTTTTTTCCATTTTTTTTCGAAATCTCTGTATCTCGGCGATTTGACTTTTTTCTATTTTTTTTATTGATTCTGAAAGGCCTCTTAAAGACCTTTCCAACAAGCCGAAAAAATCCGAACACTGGCTCAGAAGTTAGCAACTTTACCCTACTACTCTCCGACCGCCAATCCGAAAATTTTTAACCCGCTGCCATTTCGCAGCCTTGCATTTTCGGACATGGTCCTAGTGGACTTTTCTTCATGAAATGAGCCAAGGAATACGCTGAAGAAAATTGTCCGGGACTTCCTGAATCACCCTGTATAGTATCGCCTTCCTCTTTTTATCTTATACACACATTGTTGCTTTTCATGTACACTTTGAATTCTCTTTCGTGCATTTTATATTTTTGTACACTTTTTTTACCTTTTCTTAAGGTTTGTGTAATTCTATTTAAACTATCTATTCATTTTGGTACATTTGGTACTCTTTGAGCATTTTTAGGTACACTTTGCGAACTTATTGGCATACTGGTATACATTTTGGGACATATTGTGAACTTATACACGGTTACTTCTGTTATTAATTAATTAACAAAAAAAAGGTACTATTTTTAAGAAGAAGTACTTTCTGAAAGAAAAGCCATAAGGGTATGGACTTTTTTTTACAAAGAAGTACTTCTTTAAGAACAAGTACTTTTTAAAGAAGTGGTACTCTTTATAGGAAACGGTTATTTGTTTAAGAAATTGTACTTATTTTCAGAATGGCTACTTATCTCAAGAAAAGAAAAGGTATTATTTTATTTTTAAGAAAGGTACTTTTAGAATAGAAATTTTTGTAAGAAAAAGTATTTTTTTGTAAGAGAAGGTATTTTTTTTTGAAGAAAATGTTTTTTTAAGAAATGAGAATTTTTTTTAAGAATTGGTCCTTTTTCAAGAATAGGAAAATTTGTAAGAGTAGGTAATTATCCAAAGGATAGCGAAATATCGAAAAAATATAATTAATTTATAAACACGACCAAACTCTCGGACAATTTAATTATTGAATACAATACGAAAGGTCGAAAAAATCATCACTTATTCAGTAGGTAATTATCTTAAGAATAGTTATTTTGCGATTCAATTTTTGGGTTCAAAATTAATCATTATTTTGCTATTCAATTTTTGGGTTCAAAATTACAATATATACTATATATCGGTTACAGGCTCCAACTAGAAAACTTCCCATTAAACAAGAAATTTCCCAACATATATGAGACATCTAGTTAATTTCTTTCTCTATGATCCACGCCATTAGTCAAGACACAAACCAAGACAAAAGTATACAATATATGTAGTTGATAATAGTGGGTCGTAGCATAATAGTGTTAAAACAAAAGTTATTTCATTTTTTTTTCATTTAGCCACCATCCTGTAACGTGCGATAAGGAACTTCATTCCAAAAGCGGTACATCCACCAAGTCATCGCTATTGTTACTTGTATTTTCGTAGGAGAAAAAACTTGTTTAGAAGAAACAACTTGAAAATTTTATAAAAAAAATCGCTAATGCTGAAAAAAATCGCTAGAATTTTGGTTGCGTAAGATTTAGCGATTATTTTATAGCTAAATATCGGGAAAATCGCCAAAAATTCGCTAAATTGGCAACACTGGAGGGGATTGAAGAAGGAATAAACGATGGCATTGGCCATATATTGCGAAGTAAAGTAAACACGTCGGAGAAAAGGAATATTGGAAAACCCTATAACTTTTGCAAATGGCGCCAAATGTCAATTCAGTTTTGACATTTGTGAAGTAAACGAACGCAGTATACAAATCGACAAGCCATGGATTGGTTTACTCCGCAAGAAAGCGGAATAATTGTTTCCATTTTTGTGTGCAATTCGTCAGTTGTGTTGGCGCAGCATGAATTTCGTCGCAGAATTCCTGGCTGTCCGACACCCACTGGACAAATACTGCGGCATTTGGCCACTCGCCTTGAAGAGACTGGGACAACACGACATCTTCCCAAAGTTGGCCGGCCCCGGAGCAGCCGTTCTGCTGAGAATATCGCTGCTGTTGCGCAAGATGTCGGAGAGGAGCCCGGAACATCGATTAGACGACGTGCCACGCAATTGAGCATTATCAGGTGGTCCCTACGCAGAATTTTGGTGAAAGATTTGAGGATGACAGTGCATCAGCTGTTAGCTGTTGATCGCAAAGCGCGTGTAACCTACGCTCAAGCCATAATGAATCTCAATGAAGAAGTAGATAATTTTTCATCCAAAATTATCATGAGCGATGAGGCTCATTTCCATTTTAGCGGTTACGTGAATAAACAAAATAATCATTTTTAGGGCATCGAAAATCCGTGTATCACCCACGAAAAATCATTACACCCGCTCAAAGTTACTGCATGGTGCGCTGTTTACGCTGGAGGTGTCATCGGGTCATTTATTTAATAAAATTCAAAGAATTTCAATCTAAATACAATTTAATAGCATAGATTTCGTATCAAGTAAGAAAAGCTTATACAATTTTTCAAATTTTGAGTACATACCCAATGTGCACAAAAACGGATGCGGATCCGTAATAGACTTAAAAAAAGGAATCAGTGCAATCACGAGTCCGTTTCGGGTCCGTAAAAAATGTAAAAAAGGAATCAGTGTAATCGCGAATTTACGGATCCGCAAACATTTTAAAACGGAATCAGTGTAATCGCGAATTTACGGATCAGTGTGACCGGGAATTGAATAATCCATTTCAATCCCAATTTGTCTCCGTAAAAAAGTAAGAAAAGGAATCAGTGTAATCGCTAATTGACTTTTTTTAAGAAAAGGTCCTTATGTGGGACCCAGAAAAATCAGTTTTTAATAATTTTTTTCGTAAATTACAACTCAATTCAAATCTATTTTTTTTTTTTAGAATAGGAGAAAAGCATTGACAGTCAAATTTAATTTCATGTCATTTATTATACAAAATTGTAACTTTAAAGCATATTGGCCAATTAAACAAGTACAAGGTGGCGCAAAAGTAACCCTCCTATCAGAAAATGCTATAAATTTTACGATTGGCCCCTAATGTCAGTTCTGTTTTGACATTTGTGTAGTAAACACATGCGAAATACACGTTAATAAACAATATTACGCTACACTGCTCTAGAACGCGGAATATTGCTGACTATTTATTTGACTAATAATCGGTTGGTGACTTTGGCACAACGTGAATTTCGTCGCAGATTTCCTGGCCGTCCAACGCCTACTGGTGAAACACTGCGACGTTTAGCCGCTCGCCTCGAAGAGGCTGGCACAACACGAGATGCTGCCAGGCGTGGCAGACCCCGGAGTAGCCGTTCTGCAGAGAATATTGCTGCTGTAGCCGAGGATGTCATGGAAGCGCCGTCGACATCGACCAGACGACGTGCCACGCTACAGAGCAATGATCAACGAGTTCTTTTTGCCGCAACTTGATGAATTGGGATTGTAAAACATGTGGTTCCAACAGGACGGTGCAACGGCACACACTGCACGTGCCACAACCGATATGTTGAAGGATGCATTTCCCGGGCGCCTAATCTCCCGTTTTGGCGATTTGCACTGGCCAGCAAGATCGCCTGATTTGACCGCTCCAGACTTCTTTTTGTGGGGCTTTTTGAAGTCGCGGGTTTATGTCAACAAGCCTCAGACTCTTGCAGCTCTTAAAGACAATATCCGTCAAGAATGTGAGGACCTATCGCCGGAAGTTTTGGTCAAAGTGATGGAAAATGCCATAAAAAGGGCTCAAATGACAATCAACTGTGGCGGCTGCCATTTACATGACATCATATTCTCGACTTGATGTAAAAAAAATTAAAAGACCAAATAAAAATAATCCACAAGAAGAATCAAAGTTTTTAATTTTTTTTTTAAATTGCAGCCAAAAAACATCGGAAGTTTACTTTTGCGCCACCTTGTACAATATGTCACTTATGTAAAATACTACTCAACAAAATGTGAAATTATAATAGTTAAATAATAATAATTCTATTTAATATTAATAATAAAAAAAATAATTAGACAAATACATGAATAATTGATTAAATAAAAACAGCAGCTAAAAGCACATACACGGGTCCGCAACGGATCCTAATATGATGTCCGTAACGAGTCCGTAACGGATCCGAAAAACGGACATAAAATCCGTTTTTTTCGAGGAATTTCTCCCGCTTGCGGATCCGACACTGATCCGTAACGGATTCTGCTACGGATACGTTTTATTAAAATACACGGGTCCGCAACGGATCCGAAAAACGGGCATAAAATCCGTTTTTTGGGAGGAATTTCTCCCGCTGGCGGATCCGTAACTGACTCCGTTACGGATAGAAAGTACGAAGAAGTGGATCCGTTATGGATCCGTTTGGCACACTGGGTAGTGTTTTCATTATTCGGTTAATTGTGACAGCTTAACCACGGAATTGCTAATACGACTACCTAATTGATAGTTCTACCAGGGCACTTACGCTACACAAGCTCACACAATTTTCGCTGCTCTCTTGCTCTCTCATTTTTATATACGTATAACCACGTCATTATTTTCTTTGCTCTGAGAGTGCCCCGCACCCACACAAGACAACTATTCGCTGCCGCTACATCAGTGTGTGCCCAGCGGGCAAAAAACCGAGCCTTAGCGAGTGCTACGCTAAATGCTCGCGAACGGGCTCAGAAGCGAGTATTTACCGGACCAAAACCGGGGGAGAAATTAAACTCGCCAAAATATTCGCAAACTGGTTTAAAAACGGGTGCTAAACGGACGAAAAAAGAGAGAGAAACATTGTTGTCGTTGTGTCGTGCGCCAAACAGAGGCACACACGTGCAGCCACACGATACAACAACAAAGTTTTGGCTATTGCATTTTGTTTTATTTTTCGTGTTGTGCTCGCAAAAGATATTGCAAAAGTCTCGCAAACGAATCTCTTGCAAGACATCGTAAACGAAACTTTTACTGCCACAACCTGTGCGACTGATGGTTCATTTTCCGATCGTTTTCGGATCTGTTTCCGAGAGTTTTACCCGCAAAAGTTTCGCGTAACTCTCGTATGCGATACCGTATACGAAGTTTTGGTCCGCTGGGTGTTTTTTTCGCAGTTTGACAATATGTGTTTCGCAGTCGGACAAATCTGTATTCTATGTGGGGATGGGTCACCCTTATCATTTAGGCGTATGAAAAATAGATGTTGGCCGATTCTGAGACCTACCCTATATGCACACAAAATTTCATACAAATCGGTCCAGCCGTTTCGGAGGAGTTCAACGCCAAACAATCTGTGTGATCGCAGTCGGACAAACTGTGTTGAGATGTATTCACTTTATGAGTTAAGTCCCTACCCACGCCTGTAGATGTTAACACATCAAAAATAAATTACAGCAAAAGAACATTGGGTGATACATTGTGTTTCACCTTCTAGTAAACAATCACAAACGTACACGCCACATCGAAAATGTCCATTATATTCGTGAGGGTGACGTCTGGCCACTCTAAATGAACTATATAGTTCATGAACTACCCAACTCTATTGTGTACCTTTTGGAACTTTCTTAAACCATTTTCAATGTAGTAGTCCTTTGTTGTTCCTAAACAGTAATGTCAATTCAATTAACGGAATACCAAACATTAATTATAATTTCACTTAAAATCGATAACTCATAAAAATCGTTCAAGTGGTTGTTTTACATAAACCGCGGTGCCAACTAAGAACAAGGGGGGTTCCCATCCCTATACTCCTCCACCTACCCCACTCATTTTGCTATGGATACCATAACCGAGACCTAATGAAAAAATTATTTATTGTACAATGACATTATTATGGATATTGAATGGTTGCAGGGGAAAACATCAAGATATCCCTTCGTTCGCTTAAAACTAAAATGAAAGAAACCATTAAAATTCAAAGTACAAACCATAAAACACTTAAAAACGGTATCAAGTAAATGAAGGGCCAGCCAGCCAGTCAGTCAGTCATCCAGCCATCCATCCATTTACCCATCCGTCCAAGTAACAATATCCAGTCATTCATCCAATCCACTCAATTCAATCGTCGTTTGCTATGGTTTTATTGTAATTTTGAACCCAAAAAAAAAGTACAGAATAATGAAAGAAATTAAAGAAGAAGAAGAAAAAAACAATAACGAAAATTGTTTTAATTGTTTTTCGCTGCACTTGAGTGGTATTCTGGCTGAGCCAGGAGCACTTGTACGAGTATGCCGCACTGCCTGACTGACTGACGGAACGCTCGAATAGACTTTGAAATAGCATTTCAATCGGCCTGGAGGGTAGAGGACAGGCTTCAATTTTAAAAATCGCTCTTTAATGAGCAGGATTTAAATGAAACTTAATTTTTAATTTCAAACAGGAAATGTAAAATGATAGTTCGACATTTGTAAGCACTTTGGGGTAACAATATCCAGACCACCACCATTGGGTTAGTTGGTAAGGGCGTAATCATGCGGACGAACGTGTTTAACTAATTTGATGGGAAATTAAACACACTGGTTTGATATGAGTAGGAATTATGGATAAATACCATTTATCGTCTGTAGTCATTAGTTCATTTTCTACTGGGTGTATTGGGCTCAACTGTGCGACATTCTTTGAAAATATTGAGTCACACGCAAAGAAAAAACTCGTTCCTCCCAAACGAAATCTCAGATAACTAGTTCGTTTTGGGGACTGCAGTTGGGAGAAACGAACTTCCCGTAATCCATACATGTCATTTCGTTTGGGAGAACCGAAAAATGTTTGCAGCAAACGAGTTATGGAAAATAGAAGCTGAAAAAAAGTTTGCGAGAAACGAAAAACGGTTCCGCCAACTGTTGTTTTGGTTACAGCAACCGGGTTGTAGTTGCTCCCAACTAAAATAACGTTTGCGAGAACCGAAAAACGTTTGCCGGAAAAGAGTTATGAAAAATTTGAGCTGAAAAACGGTTCCGCCAACTGTTGTTTCGGTTAAAGCAACCAAGTTGTAGTTACTCCCAACTAGAAAAACGTCTGCGATAACCGAAAAACGTTTGCAGTAAAAGAGTTATAAAAAACTTGACCTGAAAAAACGTTTGCGAGAAACGAAAAAGGGTTCCACTAACTGTTCTTTCGGTTACAGCAAACGAGTTTTAATTAAAACTTTTATTTATGGCTTCCATAAGCTCATTTTTGTTTAAATTTGCAACTATTCTGATTTTGGTTTTAAGGTGGCATTTTTGTAAATTTGTTCACTGTTTATTTACACGTTTGTCTCGCCTTCTATTCAAATATCAACTAAAAGCGCAGCAAACTTCAACGCGTCAATTATCCATCCAAGATATATTGAAAGGTAGATATAAAGAAAGGTCGAGCGTATTATGTGAAAGACTAAAGCCAATTATTGAAATCCTGATTGGACCATATCAGTGTGGTTTTAGACCAGGCAACTCCACGTCTGATAAAATATTCACACTACGCCAGCTCCTGGAAAAGACCCACGAAAAACAAAGCGATACATACCACCTTTTTGTCGATTACAAAGCTGCTTTCGATAGCCCCATACGGGGAAAATTGTACGCAGCTTTGTCTGAACTTGGTATTCCGGCAAAACTGATCCGCCTCTGTAGAATGACGCTGACCTACACCAAATCAGCAGTGAAAGTGGGGAAAGACCTCACTGAACTATTCTGTAGCAAGCGAGGATTGAGACAGGGCGACATACTTGCGTGCAATCTCTTTAACATCTTAACGGAGATAATAATGAGAAAGGCTGCTGTAAATACGAACAAGACCAATAACACGAAATGCCATATGTTGCTGGCGTATGCTGACGACATAGACATCATTGGGCGAAATTTGCGAGAGGTTACTGCAGTATTTTCAATATTCGAAAAGGAATCAGCGAAGGTGGGTCTTGCTGTTAATGAGGGCAAGACAAAATTGATGGTGTCAACGACTAGAGAAATCTCTCGACTTGGTCCGCACTTCAACGTTGACAACCGATTTAATTTTGAAGTGGTAGATTAATTTGTCTACCTTGATACCGCCGTGAACAAGGACAACAACGTCAGCCTGGAGATAGATAGGAGAATTGTGCTTGCAAATAGATGCTATTTTGGGCTCAGCAAGCAGTTTAGGAACAAAGCCCTCTCTCGACGGACAAAAGTCCAGCTATATCAGACTCTCATTTTACCTGTCTTGACATATGGCTCCGAAACTTGGGTCATATCGCAAGCGGATGAAAAACACCCGGGAGTTTTCGAGAGAAAAATTCTCCGTGAAATATATGGTCCTGTTAGAGAAAACGGCGAGTACCGACGTCGCTGGGACGCAGAGCTATATAATCTATATTCTGACGTGGACATAGCTAGGCGAATTAAATTAGGCCAATTGCGTTGGCTAGGCCATGTTATCCGAATGAATGGAGATGAGCCAGCGCGAAAGGTTTTCGATAACGTTCCCGACGGAAGCCTACGCTGGAAAGACCAGGCAGAAGAATCCCTCCGTATCCTTGGTGTTACCAACTGGCGAGAAAAGGCGAAGGATAGAACCAGTTGGAGGAATCTGTTGAAATTTGTTTAATTAATATATGTAAGACGTCTGACCTCATGAGGTTGTAAAATAGTCAAGAAAAGTAAGTAAGTAAAGTAAGAAGCATAAGAGCGTGTGATCACTTTTATGTGTAGGCGTGAGTGTGTATGCCATACGAGTAGATAAGACTGTGTATACAGTCGACAGAATGAGAGAATGAGAGAAATATACGTTCTTGGTAATCTGTGCTCTCATTAGAAAAATGGCTAATTTCAGTTATCGCAAACGTTTTTTGAATTTGCGGCAACTGTAATTTCGTACGCATTTGATGCAACACCATGATACACATTTGCGATATATGAGTTTATTTGGGAGAAATACATGAATGGTTGCGATTAATAAACAAACACAAATCAATCAAAGTATTGTTGCGGCAATCCAGCAATAAACGTTTTTTCTTTGCGTGCACCCTTTTCCCAAACGGTTAATTTTTAGTTTCTTTTTTGAAAATTGGATTTTGGGCCGTTCAAGACGAAGTCGAAAGAAAAAGATGAAAAATTTAAAACAAAAACAAGATAATAACATGGAGACGAGGTACGTCCTCATGGTGGCGAGGCACGACTCCGAAAATGAACTCTTGGTTTCTAGGCAGGAGGCCATCCAAAACCTTGAAGACACCTGCAAAGGTGCTTTAGCCAGAAATGCAAATGTGAAAAAGTGGGCAAGCAATCCACTTGGAAACGATTGAAGAGCCGATACCAGTACGTGTGTTATATTCTTAAAAAGATTGAGGCAAACAAACAGACCGTAGACCGTTAGGCTCCCGTAATAACAAGACGAGGTGTAATGTAAGAAAGGGCGGAATGAAGACGTGCCCCAGGAAATAACACCCCAATTTCAAAATAAAAATGGGACCCAAACCAATACACAGGTTACAACAACACGAAATTTTGGTGTGTTATTTTGTGCATTTGGGGTCCACTTTCGCTTAGACTTAGGGTGTTTTTTCATTATGAATGTGGGCCCCAATGAAAGTGGACCCCAATTTTTTTTGAGGAACATTTTAATTTTACTTGGGTTCCGTCTTCATGTTTTATTATTTGCTGTATTTGTTTGACAAACAAAGCTGTGTTTGGATCACAGACACATATGCATAAAATTATTAATCATTGCGTCTCAAACATGTCATATTGAATAGTAAAGACATTGTGTTTGTACCCCATTATACTATATTTATGGCAAGCTCCAAACACACGCTATATTTGTATCCAAACAAGAAAAAATTCAGATTTTTCAGCGTGTAGGCTTGGTTGATGAGAATATTCAGAATAATCTGCAGATCAAAGAGTTGTGGGAGAGACCGAGACCAGATTGATCTTATGGCCAATCCCTCTGGTCTCCCACCCACTTCTGACTTGTCCCTAGTAATCAGGGACTACAGGGTAATCATATGCGATGATGTGGCCTCCAAGTATTTCCTTTCGCAATGACCGTCGGTGGTGCAACTGTTAGTGTGCTATTGTACGAGAGAACGTGGGTTCGATCCCTGCTCTTACCACCTTACACTTCTTACCACCTTACACACGACGGCCACCCCGCTTGGTGACTGCGACACTACCGATTAATAAGCCCTGAAATAGCTTCCCAAAAACCCGTTCGGAACCGGCGTAAAACTGTAGGTCCTAATCAGTGAGTTCAAACTATAAAGCGCACAATTCAGTGATTGTGAGAAGCTCCCTTCTATCCCTCCATGAGTTGTAATGGAAAATATTTATTTATTTAATGCTTGGCTAAGATTGGGGAAATTCCGTGCAGACCACACGCTGAAAAATATCACTTCCATCAGCATTTTTCCGTGAATTTTTCGTGAATTGATAATGTGATGCTTTTTGTTTCTTTATTGCCTGTCACGTATTTGTTTTCAGCAGTTGTCAACAAACAACGCTGCGTTTGGGTCACAAATATATATTTTATAACCTAATCATCATTATGTCCCAAACATGTTATATTGTATACTATATTGGCGACAAGCTACAAATACATCATATTTGTATCCAAACAACGACAAAAATACAGATTTTTCAGTGCGTATTAAAATGGATAATGTCATAGGACACCCGGTTGGAACGAAGGTCCTTTCGCTATATATTATGTGCTACCTAGTTCAAACACGACTAAGGCGCCCGTTAAAAATACGATAATTTAAATGGATCTATAAGACAAGATACTTTTTGTAAAATGATAAACTTTTTCTAAGAACAATTTTTTTTTATAGAATGTATTTTGTTTTAAAAGGTATATTTTTAGGTCCTTTTCGAAAGAATACGTATTATATTTTCCCGAAAACGTCCTTTTTTTAAAGTGAGGTACTTCTTTTATTAAAAGCTAATGTTTTTTAATATTCTAATATTTGTATAAACAAGCATCATCAGGAGATATAAACAATATTTAACAATTAAATGTATTTATACTATATCCTAAATATTTATATATGTTAAATATTGTTTATATCTCCTGATGATGCTACACAATGGAGTAGCGAAATATCGAGGAAAATAAATACAAGAAAAGCAAATCTGACATCAAGCTCGGAGAATATAGATTATTTATTGCTAATGTTTTCTTTTAGAAAAGGTATTAGTTTTAAGAAGAAGTAGAAAAACCATAAGAGTATGATTTTTTTACAAAGAAGTACTTTTTGAAGAACAGGTACTTTTTAAAGAAGTGGTACTCTTTTTAGGAAAATGTTATTTTTTTAAGAAAATGAAGAATATCTCAAGAAAAGAAAAGGTATTATTTCATTTTTAAGGAACGGAATTTTTGTAAGAAAATGTATTTTTTTAAGATTAGGTATTTTTTGAAGAAAATGTTTTTTTTAAGAAATGGGATTTTTTTTAGAATTGGCCCTTTTTTCAAGTATAGGTACATTTTTAAGAGTAGATAGTTTTCTCAAGAAAAGTTATTTTGTTTCACAAAAAAGGTACTCTTTAAAGAAAATGTGTTTTTTTAAGAAAATGTACATTTTTAAGGAAATTACTTTTTCTAAGAAAAGGTACTTTTTGTAAGAAAATTTACTTTTTTTAAGCAAACGTACTTCTGTAAGATAAGATATTTTTTAAAGAAAAGGTACTTTGTTTAAAAATATGAATAGGTATTTTTTTTGAGAAAATTTACTTTTTTAAGGAAAGGCACTTATTTAAGAAAATGTTCTCGTTTCTAAACTTCTTTCACTTTGGCTTTTCTAAATTTACTTTTTATTGGGTTCAAAACTACAACATATACTAAATATTGGTTACAGGCGCCACCTAGAAAACTTCCCATTAAACAAGAAATTGTCCAACATATGTTAGTCTAGACACAAACCAAAGATAAAGTACCCAATATAAGGACGGATCAATAAGTCCGTGAATTTTCGAACTTCCCTCGTAGTTATATGAAATGCAGCACTGCTCCCATCAAGTACTACCTGTTAATAGACTACTGTCAAATTTTGAGCAAGTTCCGTCATTTACTTTGCGTTTAACAGCTGTTCATACATGGATCCATTACAACACTCTGGAGACCACGCAGCAGTCTAAACAATGTGCTTCTCCTGGTGAACCGGCTCCGAAGAAGGCCAAGGTAAGTTTGTCGGCCAATAAGGTGATGGCAACAGTTTTTTGGGATGCACGCGGGATAATCCACGTCGATTACCTTCAAAAGGGAAAAACAATACACGGCGAATATTAAGCCAACTTATTGGACTGATTTAACGAGGATTTAAAAAAAACCGACCCCATTGGGGTCGTTCCAAAAAAGTTATTTTTCATCAAGATAATGCACGGGTTCACACGTGTGTAGTCTCAATGGCAAAATTCCATGAATTGGGCTACGAATTGGTACCCCATCCGCCATATTCTCCGGATTTAGCCCCCAGTGACTATTTCCTGTTTCCACCCCTAAAGAAATAGCTCAGTGAAAAGAGATTTAGCTCCAACGATGAAATTATTGATCAAGCAAATGCCTATTTTATGAATCTCGGAAAATCCTATTTTTTTGGAAGGGATACAAAAATTGGAGAAACGTTGGACTAAGTGTACGAGTATTGAGCTAAAACGAGATTATGTTGAAAAATAATTATTTTCTTGCATAAAAAAAACTGTGTTTCATTCAAAAAGTCGTGGACTTATTGATCCGCCCTCTAGTTGATTATACTGGGTTGTAGCAAAATAGTGTTAAAACAAGTTGTTTAATTTTTTTTCATTTATCCCCCATCCCGCAACGTGCGATAAGGAACTTTGTTCCAAAAAATAAATGGTTTCCCATTACATCACATGAAGGAATTGGGAAGAGCTTCTCACCTCCAGTGAGCTGTGAGCTTTCTAGTTTTGAGACTCACTGATTGGAACCTACAGTATTTACACCGATTCCGAACCGAATTTTGATAAGGTTTTCATGGCCAAATACTCAATAATATCGCCGTCACTATGCGAGGTGACCGCCGCCGAAAGAAATTTAAGGTGGTCAGAGCAGGGATCGAAAACAGTACCTCATGTGCAAGAGGCGCACATACTAACCATTGGATCATCGATGGCCAAATTGGATACACGTAGACAAAAATGAACTTGGATCGGTCATATACTTAGGTGCCCGATATCCGATATTGCTATTGGACGGAACCGGGCCGGCTGACTGGAATCAAATTAAAATGGAATCAAATTAAATCACTTACCAGAGTCAGAAATCCGATGGAGGGAACTCGTTTGACACCATATGCTCTTCGTGAAAACTTTGTTTTCTAATATTGATATAATTCTGAAAAAATCCACTCTGGGCACTACTCTGTACTCCTTGTGCACTTTTTGATACACTTTCTTTACTGATTGGTACACTACGTACTCGTATAATACTCGGAATAGTTTGAGTAGTTCTTGGTGCGTTTTGTTCATTTCTTGGCAAACTTGATTACATTTTGGTACAATTTTTGTACACATTGTTGGTACACTTTGGAAGTACGTTGTGTACCCTTTGTTGGCCTGAATATATATGTACGTTTTAGATCTTTAGTTCGCTTGTCACACATCTCTTTTGTGGGTCAACCAGTGTTGGAATTATCACTCTTAAATCAATTAGCTATTGATTGGTTCCATAGAATGAAATCTCTGAAAACAGGTGACAATTTAGAAACCTAACCAAACTAGAGAGTACAGTTTCCAACCAAAATGCATGCAAGGTGTTAAATTGTCTAGGAATTGTGGACCAGGTAGAGATACTACATCTCTTTAACGATGACTAATCATAAATAATGGCCAGCGAGAGGACAAAAGATTAGTCAAATCATAGATGTAAACCCAAAGTAGTATTACATGAGAAATGCAGTTTAGTTAAAGAATCCCGGAATCTAGGTAGCTCCTTATCAAATAGGACTGAGAAAGGACGCACAACACATGCACAAAAGTTGACGCACAGTAGGTGTGACAATTCTTAATATTAAAAGGGAAACATACAATCACACAATAAATACATTATCTACAAGAAGGTATAGGTAGATGTAGGTGTGTGTCTACATACATGTGTACAAATGTATGAATGTGTAAATGTCCTGAATGGCAGTGTATACAGGGACAATTGGTTGTATTGCGAACACAAAAAGGATATTAACCCGCATGTGTTACCATTTGCACCACATGAGGTTTATGATTGTGCAAATATCTCATACCCCGATGCCAGAGTCCAAGATATCTATTGGAAATCTAAGACGTGTGAGGTTTTGTTTTCATTTCATGGAGACAATGACCACAAACATCGACGTATGGGTAAAAGTGGTTGGTGTCGTTGATGTCGATGGTGACGGTGACGGTGTCAAAAGTGTGAGTGCAAATACTTTTAAAGCTGGGGTAAACGTAAATATGTCCTCCATGAACCCTTAGTTATCTGTAATAATGACATTGTCCTGGCTGCTCATGTAGAAAACTAAGATATCTGTTGTTTGCTTTGATTCTCTATAAGATTTTCAAGTTTTTATGAATCCCATGACACTTGTTTTGTAACGGTTTGTCTTGGTTTTCCCCATGTCCTTTTTATGAGATTTCCTTTATGGACTATGATTTCTTCATTTGCAGTATGGACAAAATTTGATGAGCTTGTTAGGATATGGTGATTATTTCATGTAGAATGTAGAAACCATTCCCCAATGTTTTGATAACACATACACATGTGTATTTTTGCATGTTCCTAAAATCCCTGGTGTGTATTCCTAGATTTTTTTCAACAATGTTTCTTGCTTTTCCTTTAGCTCATCCTGTTCCTCTGTATACTTAAAAGGGGCGTTGCATGTCCTTAAAACGAAACTCAAAGTGAACAAATAAATAGAAAAACCTTTCCCATTTGAAGTGGATTTCATTGCTTTTCAAAAATAATTGTCCTGTCGAAAGGCAGAACAACATAATTCCCAGTGCTTCGTGGGAAGACAACTTAGCAATGTCTCGATGGATTTTTTGTGACCAAGCACTTGAAAATGTATGGTATGGAAAGACCAAGCAGACAATCTCTATTACTTGTCTACATAAAGTAAATAAAATGTTAAAGTAGGCGTATTTTATAAAGGGATTGGTGGAAAATGTACTTGGAACAAGTGCAATAATTCAAGGATGAATAATATTTTTGTCAATTGAAAAAAAAATAAAACAACTCCGACAACGGCGTAGTGTTGGCAAGACTTAAAACTATTGAGTTATTCAGCTTTACCTCGAAGAAGCCTTAAAATTGAAAACGGACTTTTAAATTAATGGAAAAAGCTTTGCCTTTATTAACCCGTTAAGGGGTCAAATGTACATAAGCCCCCATTACCGATTCGATGTAAACTTTATATCTGCCTTGAGATGATGGACTGTTTGATAGATACTACACTAATCTACTGGGTCTTCCCAGTGCCATATTCAATACAGAAAATCTTTTCTTACCATTGTTATCTTGTTTCCTACATTATCACACAAGTTATCCAAATGGCATTTGATAATGGTTTATGAATGTGATACGCAAAGAAGGTACTGTCCACTTCTGTCTTCAAATTCGCTTATCTTTTCCTCGGTCTATATATTTCCCCATGTGGGAAGCCACTTACTAAATGGTAATCAGGAATATGCTCCATATATCTGTTGCTGTGCGAGCCACAAAATTGTTGCATGCTGCAAATACGGTCCCAGCAACATGGAACCATGTATATGTTTGCCAGTATTGTTTTCGTGAATTGAAGATCTGCTGCATTTTGGTTGCTTTGTAGTCCGTCACGTTTTTGTTCTAAGCAGTTTTTAAGAAACAACACCACATTTGGGTCAAACACCTATCAATCATTGAGTCTCAAACATATAATATTGAATTGCAAACACAATGTGTTTGGACACAGGTATACTATAGTGGCGACAAGCTACAAACATGTTGTATTCGCATCCAAATAAATAAAAAAGAGCGATTTTTCAGCGTGTAGCTTAGGTTAGGTGTTGATGGCAGTCGATAAACGACTCACTTAGACTTATTAGAAGTGATTGAGGTTATAAACTGAGTGAAGTTAAAACGTTTATAACTACACAGAAAAAAAAGACGACTGTAAATCTTTAACAAAAAACTTGGTACGTGAAAAATATCAGCACTCAATTACATTTTTCATTGATATACTGACAAATTACTCAAATATCGAAATGAAAATCGATAATTGGTACCAACAAAAAAATTCATTAGAAATACCCCAATACTTAATGAAGTAAATACGATACGAACAACCACAGAACTTCAGTTAGAGATAAGTTTGTACAGGCAGTCGGTGGCGTTAGGGGCTAGACGCTACCCGAAACGACTCTGTGTCACATAATCGAAACGATCTTCCAGTGGATGTGAGTTCGAATCCTACCACGGCTGTTTCATTTTTTTTTTTAAATAAACAACATTTCTAAAAATACTGCGGATCGAAAACAATACGAAAACTGAAATACAATTTAGTTTATTAATATGTCAAATTCTTCATCGACTAAAAACGAAAATATTTTTGATAAATAACGTACATAGATGGGTGAAATTTCGGTTGAAAAATAATATTTTTCCAATAAACAACCTACAAATATGGTAAATTTTTTTATCACAGGATTTTCAATTAATATTTTGTTTGAATCTTCAAATTTTTTAATTGAATTGAAAAATTATTTTTTTCTGTGTAGCAAAGATAAGAACCATTACCCTCATTGTGAATGGTTGTAGAAATATTAAATGAAGAGACATCCGGAAAAACTTAATTTTCTTGGAAAGTATTCAATGAAATTCGGAAAAATGTACACTACCAATTAAGAAGCACCCGGTCTACCCAGAAATACCAAAATCTTGTAAATACGTGGGATTAGGACTTCGTAGTCAAGATGTAAATGTTAGAGAGACTGAAGGCGTCTGTATGCAAAATTGGAGAGGTGAGGCGAATGAAAGTGGTACCTATCTATAGTCAATAAATTAAGGTATCCAACGCTAGCCCCACCTTCTTCAGATTTGATTTTGGACCGGAGATACATTTACACCAAATAGTAGCTATTGTTTTAAAAAAAAATTTAAAAATTAAGTGGACATATCCCGAAAACTGCGGGGGATGGACGAATGAGTGGGTATATATCTCCAGTCTGAAACAGTTGGGACAGAGTTTATAGGGGCATGGCAACCAGTTCCAATTGCTAAAGAACTTATAAGGCAATCTTCGTCTGGCCAGCTCATTACCTCTTTATTTCCCCGGAATATCCATTTTAACTGGTACCCACATTAAGCGATCATGGAACTGCTGGGCCATCCCAGCCCTGGACAGATATTGAGTCCATGAGTACTGATTCTACTTATAAAGACTTGTTGATCGCCTAACTATCGAAGACGACATTGCCCCAATGACTGCTGGCTCATTATCCCTCAGTCAGCCGGTTACTTACCTAATAGCCAAAATGCCCGCTTGATACACGCTACAAAGATCAGGCAATCTATGCGAAAGGGACAACCCTATTGGGGGCGAATATTTTACGATTTTGGCTGATCATTTGTGATTGAAAATTAATAATATTATGATGGCAAATGATATCATTATGATTGGAAAGCAATTATACTACTTCTTCATCTGATCAAATTATAATTGGGAGGTGGATACATAATAACTAAAATTATTAAAGGGGTATAACATTATGATTAATGGAAATAGTTTGGAGCGGTAATTGTCAGTGGTGTAATGCTAAGCGTGCGAGACTAATGTGAATTGGAATGGGTGTTCAATTCGTGAACAGGCCACCTTTCGTGTTTCGAACCGACGGTCCCCTCGGATAGTGATGGCGACACTATCGTGTAATTGAAGATGAAAATATTCTCCGTCCGGATTCGCTGTAATAGACTCGGTCCCAATCTGTGAGTTAAAAAATTAAAAAGGACCCCAGCTCACTTTTTGTGAGAAGCTCTTTTTTATCCCTTTATGAGGTTTAATGGAAAGCGGTCGTCGGTGGTGCAATCGTTAGTGTGAGCGAACCTTGTACATGAGAATGTGGCTTCGATCCCTACTCTGACAACCTTACATTTCATTCGACGGAGTTCACCTCGCTTAGTGACAGCGACACTGTCGAGCTACAAAAATCAGGCAATCTATGCGAAAAGGACAACCCTAGATCCATAGAGAAGATGTCGTACCTCATCATTCATTTTCGACTGTAGATGTAGAGTGCGCGGCTCTTGTACAGGAGATCGTAGTTTTGATCCCTGCTCTGACCATCTTATATTTCTTTCGGCGGCGGTCACTTCACATATTGACGGCGAAGCTATCGAGTAATTTAGCCATGAAAATTCTTCTCAAAGTACCTTTCGGAATCGGCGTAAAACTGTAGGTCCCAATCAGTGAGTGAAAACTGGAAAGCGCACAGCTCAGTGAATGTGAGAAGCTCTCTCCTGTCCCTTCATGGGATGTAATGGGAAACCATTTATTTAATTTAAGGTCGAATTTCAACGTGCTTAAATTTACAGGGTGTTCCAAAAACTTTCCGAAAAAATTAAACGTGCGATAGCTTGGATCAATATGAATATTTTTTGTTCTAGCACCACTGTTCTAACGGCTACCGTTTTCGAGCTATAGTGTCTCAAAAAATAATGCATTTCTAAATGCATTTAATTCATTTTAAAACAACTTAGTTTTTTTTAAAAATTTTTATCTGAGTTATGTGTCAAAAAAAACATTTGACATTTTTTTCCATTTTTCTTTGTTTTCGTGTGCCTTTAAATTTGATTCGCGTTGAAATTTTCAAATTCTGAGTATGCGGATTGCGTTTTTTATTACGGCAAAGCTGATGGGAATTCATTGGCAGCGCAGCGTATGTATGCTGAAGCTTTCCCCCAAAGAGATGTTCCCCACCACACCGTCTTCAACAGTACGTTTGATCGCCTTCGTGAGCCAGGTTGCGTTAATAAATGCAGCGGTGACAGAACAAGGGGCTTTCAGCAGAATGCAGAAGAAACTGTTTTGGCAGCTGTGTTGCAAGACCCAACAACAAGTGTAAGAAAAATAGCAAAAACAAAGGAAATACCACAATCTCAGGTGTTTAGAATTTTAAAACATCACAAGCTCCATCCGTATCACTACATACCGGTACAATCGTAGCACGAAGGTGATTGTGAAAAGCGAATTGAGTTTTGTACGTTAATGTAGGCGAAAGATACACAATATGCAAATTTTTTGAAAAAAATTCAATGGACGGATGAATCCATATTCAAATTTTCATAATTTACATTTTTAAGCGCAAGAAAATCCGCACAAAATACTGCAAACAAAGCACCAAAACCGTTTTAGTCTCAATGTTTGGGCAGGCCTCATCGGAAATTGCGTTATAGGCCCCCATTTCTTACCAGATCGGTTAAATGCAACATTGTACATGGATTTCCTCCAAAACGAACTTAGAGACGCTCTCGATAATTTGCCATTAGCAACATTAGTGGGAATTACTTTTCAACGAGACGGTTGTCCCGTACACTCTAGCATTGTAGTCAAGAACTTTTTAAACAGTAGTTTTGGTACAAATTGGATTGGACGCAGTGGACCAATCAAATGGCCACCGAGGTCTCCGGATCGAACACCGTTAGATTTTTATGTTTTGGGGTCGGGCAAAAGAGCTCGTTTACAATGAAGAAATAATTTCATGCAATCAACGTAAACGCAAAATAAAGGAGGCCTTTCAAACCATTCAGGAAGAAATAACGCTGGATGTTACTACCGCTGAAATTAGGCGACGATATGTAAAATGCACCACCACGCATGGCTCTCATTTTGAGCATTTGTAAACAAAAAATAAAGAAAATTTTTTTTTTAACAATTAATTCAAAGAAAATTTATTTAAAAATTGAAAGTTGTTTTTGAAATTTAAGAAATGCATCCACAAATGCATTTATCTTTGAGATTGAATAACTCGAAGACGGTAGGGGTTAGAACAGGGTGCTAGAAACAAAAAAATTTCATATTGATCCAAGCTATCGCGCATTTAATTTTTTCGGAAAGTTTTTGGAACACCCTGTATGTGCGCCTTTTAGTTAAAATGTAAAAAACAAGAAAAAAATTGTTGGTCTCATTTTTGGCGGCGTAGTTATTATTGGGTCACATATCACGAAAATAATCAAAAAAATTAAATCGTTCCGGACGAAAATATATAGTCGGCAAAGGGTTAAGATTGATGACAGCATTGTAGTTGTTCGTTTGATCGAAGTAGTCGTAGTCAAAATCGATTAAACAACAGCAAAAGTACTTGGGGTGAGGTTATGTATTAGTCGATCATCGCCATTCAAAATTTCTAAACGGTTTTGCATTGTTTACATTAAAAATTAACCATCAACAGTATCATCAAACATTTGTCCAACAACTTTGGTGGTCACTTTTGATTGGCGGTAATCTGTTTTGTTGCCCTCGTATCTTATAGCAACCATTCATTAAAATCCTTTACGATGCCCCCTCACCATTGCTAACCCTTTTCCTTTTTCTATCCTCAGCAATTAAAATAAAATGAATCTTATGACGCCACCTTTAATTTCGTTTATGATCCAATATTGATGATTGTTCCTGCTATGAAGGTCTTAAGTACCTGGTTGTGTCTGGTAAGGACTAAGAAGATTATGACTAACCGTTCAATAATAATAAACTGTTGGTTCGTTGGTTTGTTAGATAAGTATCAAGTGGATTCAAGGCAAATACTCGTTAAATTCCGAGTAATTTTGTGAAAGGTTCCTAACAATTGACTATAGATTTATGACTAATCGTAGGTAGAAGGACAAAATGACGAAGGAGGAAACAACATTTTACTGACTAATAATTTGGTATTTTTAAAGTTCAAGGGATTTTAGGGGGATAAATGGCGGGAAGATCATAAAACTCATGGATTTTGAAAAGTAATAAGGATTAAAGAGGAGTTTTATAATTTGTAATAGAAATTGTCGTTGTGCTCGTTGACAACAAGGATTTTAAGAATATTAGGGAAACATTGGATATTTTGGGTTCACTTGTTTAAAAAGTAAAAGATTAAAATTTTTAGCAATTTTGTCGATTACAGGACATCAGGAAATGCTTTGGATTTCAAATCATAATCCATAACTTATCCAGAACGTTTGTGTTATTTTAATATTTCATATTTAATCGTAATTGCAGGTGGTAAATTTTAAATTAGTTATGTTTACGAAATAACTATTGTTAACAAATTGTCAAAAGGAGAATTTCAAAATGTTTTGCACTTGCATTTGCCAGGGGGTTTCGATGACACAGCTGATCGACCTCCTAGCTGCAAATTTAATACAGGACAGAATGTGGCCGTCGGTGGTGCAATGGTTAGTGTGCGCGGCTCTTGTACATGAGATCCTGGGTTCGAACCCGGCTCTGACCACCTTCAAGTTTTCTTTCGGCGGCGGTCACCTCGCATAGTGACGGCGACACTATCGAGTACCTAGCCATGAAAAAGCTTCACAAATTACCGTTCGGAATCGGTGTAAAACTGTAGGTCCCAATCAGTGAGTGAAAACTGGAAAGCGCACAGCTCAGTGATTGTGAGAAGTTCTCCCCAGTCCCTTCATGGGATGTAATGGGAAACCCTTTATTTATTTTTTTTTACAGAATGTGAAAGAGAGTAAGCGTTAGGCGAATTAAAACAAAATTGACTTTAAATTTGATTTTATTGATACTTATGACTTTTAAAATAAATGTATATGCAATAAATTAGTTTTGATTTGAAGAACACAACAATTTTCATTAATTTCTATTTGTATTAAATCCAAATTCTGGCAGAAAAATACTGAACTAAAAGAAACTGTATCAAACCTGTCATTAGCCCAGTGACTTTCGACGAGAATTTGGTGGAACTGAAACACTCATAGCTTCTCTTCAGTAGTTCTCTATGGTCTTTGCCTTCTAAAGTGAAAATGACCTAAGTACAATCCGCACAAAAATTAATTAATAAATTTTCAAACCGTTCTTATTGATATCTCGAAAACTATAGATCTTTCTCAGAAACCAATTTTCATACAGCATTCGTAGAACAGCCGCTCCCTGGCAGATAAATGATGAATCGTCATTGGAGTCTCAAGGACCAAATTATTTATGATTATACTGATCATATTATGTTTGGGAGCAATTATTTGATGATCGTGGCAGATCTTTTAAGATTGAAATTTAATTGTATGTATTAGGATTGTGAATGATGGTGCTATGATTGAGATGGTGATGGTTCTATATTTTATATGATCATATTATGATTGGGAGGCAAATATGTATTAACTGTACCTGATCATAAAATTATTAACTACACCACCTGACGCCTTTGAGAGAAAATTGTCCACTAACATACCAGATATTTAAACCTGCGAAGGGTACATATCAGCGAATATGAGGTTGGAAGGATACTTCAACTCCGAAAAATCCTACACGCTAAGAAAAGCGACCCCAGCAACTTACTGCAGGAACCATGTATATGTTTGCAAGCATTGTTTTCATGAATTAATGATCTGCTGCTATTTTGTTTCTTTGTTGTCTATCAAGTTTTTGTTTTTCACAGTTTCCAAAAAACAACGCAACATTTGGGTCACAAAACCACATGTCGATGGTGTTGCGTAAAAAGGGCCAATCTGCTGTTTCCAATTGTATGTAAGATATGGTTGGGTTCTTCGATTAGTATAATTATCTACCTGCTTCGTTGCAGATAGACCCAAGCAGTTTCGCCCTTTTGACTTGTCGTGACAAGGTAAACAAAATCAGATCGGCCTTCGAAAAAAAATGCAGATTGACCCTTTTTACGCAACACCATCGATATCACAACCTGTCAATCATTGTGTCGCCAACATGTAATACAGAATAGCAAACACAATGTGTTTGGACACAAGTATACTACATTTGCGGCAAGCTACAAACACGTTATTTAGGGGGCGAATCAATAAGTCCGAGACTTTTCGAACTTCCCTCATCGTTATATGAAATGCAACACTGCTCATATCAAGTACCACCTGTTACCAACCCCGTCAATCAATCCAAGGAAAAGCTTGGTAAATACTATGGGGACTCTGCACCATCGATTTCAATGGTAAAAAGGTGGTTTACTGATTTTCGTTGTGGTCGCACAAGTACAAATGACGCTGAACGTTCTGGACGGCCAATTGAGGTCAATACACCCAAAAATGTCGAAAAAATCCATGATATGGTGTTGGCCGATCGATGAGAAAAAGTGCGTGAGATTGTTGATGCCAAAGGCATTTCATATGGCAGTGTGGTTTCGATTTTAAATGATCAGTTGGATTTAAGAAAGCTGTCTGCAAGATGGGTGCCGCGTTTGCTCTCAATTGACTATAAACATAAGCGTGTGACAACTTGAAAGGATTGTTTGGACTTGTTGGAGTTTTCGCGGCGGTTTGTAACTGTGGATGAAACATGGATCCATTACAACACTCCGAAGACCAAGTAGCAGTTTAAACAATGGATTTCTCCGGCTGAACCGGCTCCGAAGAAGGCCAAGGTAAGTTTGTCGGTCAATGAGGTGATGGCAACAGTTTTTTGTGATGGACGCGGGATAATCCACATCGATTAACTTCAAAAGGGAAAAACAATAAATGGCGAATATTATGTCAACTTATTCGAACGATTTAACGAGGATTTAAAAAAAAAAACGACCCCATATGGCCAAGAAAAAAGTTCTTTTTCATCAAGATAATGCACGGGTGCACACGTGTGTAGTCTCAATGGCAAAATTCCATGAATTGGGCTACGAATTTGTACCTCATCCGCCATATTCTCCGGATTTAGCCCCCAGTGACTATTTACTATTTCCAAACCTAAAGAAATGGCTCGGTGGAAAGAGATTTAGCTCCACCGATGAAATTATTGATCAAACAAATGCCTATTTTATGGACCTCGAAAAATCAAATTTTTGGAAGGGATACAAAAAGTGGAGAAACGTTGGACTAAGTGTTTTTTTTTCCAAAAAAAAAATTGTGTTTCATTCAAAAAGTCACGGACATATTGATCCGCCCTCTATGAATCCCAACAACAACAAGAAGACCGATTTCTCAGCGTGTAGCGAAATGATTTGGTAGGGTTAAGAGTACAGCCAACAGATAGTAATGATACTTTTTCCAATTGTTATATTTTAGAAACTGTCAAAGTTACAAATGTCATCCAGCTGTCAAAATAATTAGCAAAGTTTGCCATTTCATCATGCATCATTTTACAAATGCCGAAAAATAATATCGAAATTCCGGCTCAGTTGTAAATATGCAACGTGAATTTTGCCAAAAAATCATCTTCTCGGACGAGGCCCATTTTGGCACAGCGGCTATGTCAACCAGTAAAATTTGCATTATTGGAGCAAACACAATTATCAAGTGGTCGACCAAGCATCACTTCATCTACAAAGATTGAATGTTAGGTGCGGTTTATGGCATGGCGGCATCACCGGACCTTATTTGTGTCGAAATGATTAAATGGACGGCGTTACCGTCAATGGTCCTCGGTATAGAACGATGTACCGACTTTCTAACCCCAGAGCTCGAAAACATCGATATATCCGAGCTGTGGTTCCAACGAGACGACACTAGATTCCAGACAAGTGTCGTTACGCTTGAAGTTGTGAAGGAAAACTTTGGCGAATGGGTCATCTCATGGCGGGCGTTCATCAATTGGCCGCCGCGATCATGCGACTTGATACCCCTCAAATATTTTTTCTGGGCTACGTCAAGTCCTTACGGAACAACTGTCGCTCATATTTCTGTGCCAAAAAGGAAAAACGACTTATGTGCATTTCCAAATTTATGGAGATGAGCATCTTTAGGAGGTATTTTCCATGTGAAATTCCGACATAATATATAAGTAATTAGAAGAGTAAACAATAAGTGTGTTTTTTTTTGCCCCGCTAAAGTTAATTATAGCTTAATTTGTACGGGACAGCTAAGCGATATAAAGTGGCATTTCAATTTTCCATTTAAATTCCGACTTGAGCAATGACAATGTTGCCACATGTTAAATTTCAAGAAAAGGCAAAAAAAAGTTATATAAGTTACAGTTTGTTATCATTTCTTGTGAATGAAAATGTTATCAAGGAGAGACTCAAAAGCAGAAATATGCAAAATGGCTTTTACATTTTAAGTTCATTAAGCTTATTTTATTTAATGGAAGACTACGTGTACTTTTATATCTCTAAAATAAATTGTTCACAACAACGCGCGGTAAATGTTATACATATTGAACATGGTGCAATTATCTACCAGGTATAGTCGTTTAAACAGGTGATGTAATGTTTTCCATGTCATTTTTCGTTTCACTTGTTAAAATCATATGTATTTTGTTTTCGTACTTTTTTGTATTCTTGTATTGTTGGTATATATTTGTGTAGAGTTTGACAACTGAAACGAATGAACGAAAATAAAATGTCTGTTGTTGCTGCTTACAACTACAACAACATGTGCTGCTACCATGTATTTGTTGGCACGTGTTGCCATATCGAATTTTTTTTCACCCATTACAGCAAATGTTGCCACATTTCGTAGTATTAAGTGTGGATCGTTTTATTTGGAAAGCCGTAAGTGGCGATAGCTTAATGGAATAAAAAAAACAGCCTTAATGTCTGATATAGAACTGATATATAGGATATTAAACAAAGACTGGTTCTGGCGGTAATTGCAACTCCAGTGGTCATCACAGTGCATTAAGCAGGCCTTCCCTAAGAGCGCTTAAGACGTTTTTCCTTTTTGACACAGATTTAATCGAGATGGTCACGCACTTTGAAGTTCAAATTGTATGTTCTCTGAACTTTACAGAGAGCAATTGAGCACTAAATCTGATGAGATTTAGCACGACCTTACTTGTTCCACGGGATCTGCAACTCGTACTGATTTCCCTTGTTACATGTATGATCATTATTATTAGAACAGCTGCTCTCAAGCAGCCAAACGACATATGATCTGTAGGTATCATGTGATTGTATAGATAAAAAGAGCTTAAGAGCTTTAAGATTTGATAAAAAAAAACACATACAATTTTAGAAAAATACTTACTTATATATACTTATATAATTCAATGTTTAAAGAATATTTCATGTGAATGTTGGCCGCCGCTGTGCCACAAATGGTTCATACGCTTGGTCCAATTTTGGCATACTCTCTCCAACATATCAGCCGGTATCTCACGAATAAATTCTTCAATATTGGCTTCCAGTGCATCAACCGCATCTGGCTTTCCCCTATAGACATGAGCCTTAACATAGCCCCACAAAAAATAATCTAAAGGCGTTAAATCGCACAAGATTCCGAATAGCCGCCTCGGAAGTTCGCCCAAACTGACCATAAAATCAGGGTTCGTTTTTTGTGGATAAAAGGTTCCCCTGGATTGCCCAGGATAGCCCATTATTATTGGCGTGGGGAATGTGTAACGATCGTTTAGGCCATTACCCACAGTGTATGGGTAAAATAATTGGTAGCTACCCACGACGATAGGGATTTACCCATTACGATTACCACTACCCTCAGGGTAATGGGGAAAATAATGGGTAGTTACCCACGACAATGAGGAATTACCCATCACGATTACCCATTACCCTCAGGGTAATAATAATAATAATACCCACGGCGATGGTTAATGGGTTATCGAAAATATGAAAAAATTACTATATCTCGGAAATAACCAATTTTTGCCAATTTTCATAAAGTGGACCAATTCATATAGAATAATTTTTATTTTAAAAAATCGCCCATAAGGAAATCGCTAAAACAAAAAACATCGCTATTACATGGAAACGGTTCGCCCAATCGAAAAAATAATAACATTTTCGCAAAAAAAATCGCTAAAACTAACATTTTTCAAATAAAAAATCGCTAAAACGCCCTCATGTCTATATCTCGCAAACGGAGCGTCCAATCGAAAATCAATTTTTTCAGGTTTTTAAGGGTTTTTCATAGAAGAATATTTTATATAAAAAAGAAGAATTTTTTTTTTAAAAAATCACCAAAATAAGAAAATCGCTAAACTAAAAATAGGGGTTATAACTCGGAAATGTTGCGTCGAATCGCGAAAATAATAACAATTAAAAAATAATTACCTGCAAGGGAGGCTTTGACCCATGGATATCTTCAATATAAACTGAACAGTTTGACAGTAACATGTTGCATGAAAACAGCTGAGCTGCCAAAAACAGTGTTGCCAAAAAGAAAGTTGCCTATTTTATAATTGTATTGATCATATTATGATTGGGGCGATTATTTTACGATTGTGGGCGATAATTTATGATTGAAAATTAATAATATTATGATTGCAAATGATGTCATTATGATTGTAACACAATTATACTACGACTTCATCTGATCAAATTGTAATTGGGAGGCGGATATATATTAACTAAAATTATTACAGTTTATTAAATTATTAACATTATCATTAATTAGTTTGAAGCGGTCATCGTCAGTGAGGTTTAATGGAAAGCGGTCGTCGGTGGTGCAATGGGTAGTGTGAGTACATGAGAACGTGGATTCGATCCCTACTCTGACAACCTTACATTTCTTTCGACAGCATTCACCTCGCTTAGTGACGGCGACACTGTCGAGTATTTAGCCATGAAAATGCTTCTTAAAATACCGTTCGGAACCGGAGTAAAACCATTATTTATTGATTCAAGAAATATCCGTTTGCTGCAATTTCAATCCCCAAACGAAGTTCTTTTATCCTCGTTTGGGTGTAACGAAATTTTTTTTATTGCGTGTGAGACTTTAGGTCAAGCACAATTGGTTCTTTAAGCCACAATCGTGAACACCAGCATGGGGAGATATTTGACATGCCTCGTAACCACAACAGTTTACTTTCCAGGTTCAAAGGTGTGAACGGAAAATGACATCCCGCAGTCTCACAACGGCCATCAATTAACTAAGTGTGTCAATAGTGACTGCCAGCCGTTTCCACCTAACCTTATCCAACTGTCACTATAAATTTTCTTAGCAATTTTCACATTAATGAAGTTCGATGTTTTCATTAACCACTCCCTGTTTGATTGCCCTAATTTCCTCTTAAACACGAGTTGCCATGATGATTTCACGTCTCACAAACTTTTTGATTCCCGTAACGTGGAAACGCAACTTAATTGTCCACGAAAATTAAGAAAAATACACAACTTAACGATACAGGACTACGTGGAAAATAAAACTGAAATAAGGAACGAACAAAAACATAAAGAAAAATTTAATATCGATTTATCCCTGTGACCATGAAGCCGTAGATCCTTGTAAATCCCCTTTACCTTTTTTATCTGTTTTTTTATCCCGTGAAGGCATCAAACTTAATGATGAAGTTCAATGGTATGGAGTGGTATTTCGAAAATTGTATTTGTTTGAGGAAGAAGGAAGAGGGCTGACGAGGTCTTTAATACTAGACATACATATGTAGTTCCTTTAATTCATCCTTTAGCCATTCGGAGTGTGGAGCTTCGAATTTAACACTCCAAATAAAAACTACGAAGGATACGCTGGCACAATGAATAAGCAATTGAAATTCCACCCTCATTCAAAAAGTTTCCCATTTCATTTCGTCGGTAAAATAATAACGTCGAATTTCACACTGATTTCTGTTATTATTCCCTTTGTGGGTCTCTGGTTTCTTTACATCGGTTGTGCTATTTTTGTGGTGTAAGGGAATCTAAGCATACACGTAGTGCTTTGCACAGTGGTTTAGAAAGAAAAGAAAGTAAATACAAATTGTGGCGAATTTGTAGAATTCGTAAAATCAAAAGGACCTTATACCAATCAGTCTATCATCATTTGTTCTTAAGACATTTGAAAGGTTACTGGACATTCATGTTTGAAGTAATCTTCCACAGAATCTACTATCGAGTTCTCAGCATGCCTATATCAAGGGCAGGCCAACTGAGAAACTCTCTTCAGAATAAGGTCTTCGCTCTGGGGACCTTCCTGGACATCGATGGAGCCTTCAATAACATTCAACCTTCGGCGATTCTTAGGTCGTTACAGAATCTAGGAGTCGACAGCTTAGTGACACGCCTAATTGGGAAGCTTCTGGTGGATAGATCCATCAAAGCTGAATGAGGTGGTGTTACAATTGCTAGGAAAGTTAACAGGGGGACACCGCCACTATTATGGTTAACTTCTGTCAACGAACTGCTTCCTGAATTGGACAGGGGTGAATGCCAGGTGTTTGCCTATGCCTTAGCATTCGTACAACCAGCCTACTTAGTCTGATTTTGAACTGGACCGCTAACGACGGACTATCACTTAACCCACTTAAAACCGAGCTTATCTTGTTCTCTCTGAAATATAAAATACCCGCATTTGAACTGCCGTCAGTTAATGGGGTGCAATTAATGGCCGCCGGTGGTGCAATGGTGGTGTGCGCGGCTCTTGTCCTACTCTGACCACCTTAAATTTCTTTCGACGGCGGTCACCTCACTTAGTGACGGCGACACTATCGAGTATTTAGCCATGAAAAAGCTTCTCAAAATACCGTTCGGAATCGGTGTAAAAACTGTAGCTCCCAATCATTGAATTTAAAGCTAGAACGCGCACAGCTCACTGGTTGGGAGAAGCTGTCCCTAATCCCTTCATGGGATGTAACGGGAAACCATTTATTTATTTATTTAATTACACTGGACGGAAATGGTCAAGTACCTGGGAATAATTCTCGACAGAAAACTGTCTTGGAAACCGAATGTGGAGGAGAGGGTAAAAAAGGGGTCTGTTGCTCTTTACTGCTGTAAAGGGGCGATAGGAAAGCGCTAGGAACTATCTTCTAAGATCACCATGTGGATTTGTACGGCAATAGTCAGACCAATACTTCTCTATGGCACCGTAGTTTGGTGAAGGTCCCTCCAAAAGAAATATATTATGAATTCCTTGATAAAAAATCAAAGATCAGCACTGATTAGCGTTAGGGCCATGGGCACGACGTCAGCCACGGCACTTAGCCCCATCCGGAACATCTGTACTCCTGATATCATGGCCGAATCGGCAGCCGTTACATCCCTGGTGAGAATAAATGATTGTGGCGTTTTGATATCGGGACATTCCGGACACGCAGAATTACTACTTCTACCAGCGACAAATCTAAGGACTTCTATTCCGACCAGGAATACCTGGGAAAAGTCACTGGAAGGGGCTACCAGTAGTATCAGATTTTTCACGGATGGATCAAAGTTGGACGAGCAAGTAGGCTATGGGGTCGATTCACCGGACCTAAATGTAAATATCTCCTTCAGGCTGCCTGATCACTGTAGTGTATTTCAGGCGGAAATTTCCGTCATATTGGAGGTTGCTGAACTACTGAAAAGTAGTGTCACAACCCTCCGGAGAATATGTATCTACACACACAGCCAGGCAGCCATAAAATCCCTGGAAGCCATGTTTGCTACGTACCTGACGGTGAAAGAATGGCACTCATCACTTAGGGTGATGGCAGAGTATTTCGACATCAGGCTCATCTGGATACCGGGACACAGTGACATTCCAGGCAATTGCGTAGCGGATGCGTTAGTTAGACAGGGTACTACAGCACAGATTCTTCCGGCAAAAGAAGGTGTTAGTAGGCCAATCACTACCTGCCGTTTGCAGATCAGGCAGTGGGCCGATAATATGTTCAAGGACAAGTGGAGACTTACTTCAACTTGCAAACAAGCCACAGGTGGACAGGAAGAGGAATATGCAACTACTTAACTTGCCGAGAGGCAGGTTATCCACAATGATAGAAACACTTATGGGACATTGTCTTGTAGGAAAACACGCCCTAAGATTGAGACATAGAAACTTCACTATCTTTAGATACTCTATGGAAGAGGACGAGGAAATGACGAAACACCTTATCTTGGATTGCCCTGCTCTGGCAGGACTGAGAACCAGAATATTCGGAACACATTTAGTTAGCACCGTATCCCTACAGGATATTCCTGTAGGTCTTCTAGACAAATTCATTAAAGGGCATATTGGCTAGACGACTAGTCTATAGTTGCTATAGTAGAAACTGCAGGTATCACAATGGGGTTCTTTAGCCTAAGTGTGCTAGACAGCGTGCCAACCAACCAATATCAAAAGGAGGCTTCATATGCAATTTCAAAATACGTGACAAGACAACCAATTGTACGATTACGAATGTCGAAAGACAGCTGATGATAGGAGCGCTGCACATTTGGCAATGTTTCAGTCAGTCGCAACGCAAGCAGCGACAGAGCAGTTAAATTAGAAAAAGAAAGTGATAAGCAAGTGAAGAGAAAGGCGAGAAAAATAGCAGCGAAGAAAGCGTGAGAATGAACAAATTTAAACGTATGAAGAAGAGCGGCTCGCGAAAATTTTACATAAAAGTCAAGAGCTGAACTAATGACCATGGTTCAGGGCCTTTATTCTATAAAGGCAAAAGGGAAAATCTTGCCACAGCTGTGGAGAGTATGTTGTGAATATGGATATGGATAGAGTATGTTGTACAACCCTAATCCCTTCATGGGATGTAACGGGGAAGCTTTTTTTTATTTTGTAGAACTTGTCCCTGAATAATACATACGGTAAAATGTTCACCCTCATAATTCCCCCTGTGTTCCTTTTTTGCCAAGAGATTTCTGGCCGCTGGATTCTCAATGTCACCTACGCACCTTATCTCTGCAGATGGTACTGATCAGAATTAACTCTTGCAGGACTTTTGATAGGAGGACCAGTTTGTTCTTACGATGAACTACTCAAGGCTCTGTCATGTTACAATCCCATGTATTTATGATCATAGAACTAATTGTCATCAAGGACATTCCATACCCTGATCATCCCATACAGGTCCTACGTTTCGAAGTTGCTATCTAGTATTTCTTGCCTGGAGCTGATGACGAAAGTCGGCTCATTGCCTCTATTACGTATAGCAAGACTTGTGCCTAGAAGGTACTGACCTAGTAGGCATGAAACTCTGCCTCTAATTGGGGTTAGTACTATCCCATAACGGATGGTGTGGGCTTGCATCCACGTCTACAATCACTGGGGTTCCTACGCTTTTTGTTTACTCTATGAGACATATAAAGGGTACTGTTGGCATCTGGACCCTTGTCGCATGGACAGATGTTCGTGGTCGATTTATCCACTTACCAAATATTGGATCCGTTCAGTTCCCGGCTGACCGCAACGTTGTCCGTCCCGATATATGCCGTTAACAGAAATATTTTCAGATCCTTTCTGGCCACAATACAAGCTCTGGGAATATTTTCGCTGGGTGTGGTTATTGTCGTCTACTCTATGGCCCTCAACCCCAAAACCAATGACTTTGGCAACTCAGGGCTCTTGGATTAAGAACACATCCACAACATCCTTTGCTAATCGAAGGCCATTTGGAGAAACCGCTACATTTATTGGTTTTGACTCATTGTTCAAAATGAACATCGCGTGTCGACGAACACCGTCTTCTTCTTTCAATTGTGTGTTGAAATTTTAGTATTACGACCCTTGAGAAGGTACTCAATTGTATTCGGTCTTCTTTTGACTCGACATTGCAAACAGTCTTCGTCGCGACATCGTGGAGAAGATCTCGGTATGTTCCTTCGGCTCTCAATGTACATTGAGGAAGGTCAGCCCACAATATTTTTCCATTTATTCTTCGGAATGATTCCGACCTTCGCCCCTTTTCAATAACCGGCATTACATGTTGTCTTTTATAACCTCTCTAAAGGAATTTTGAACTTAGCCTTCTTTGGCTGTGGGTAGTCATCGAGTGGGCGAAGGCTCTTCGCCGCTTGCTCCGATATAGAAGCAACTTTACTGTCCTTATTTTCAATAACAGTACGAGTCCATTTCAGAAAATCACTCTGTCTAGAGGTAACTGTCTCCTGGTCTCTCAAAATGAACATCGCGTATCTACGAACACCACCTCGACCTCTTCCAATCGACCGCTTTTCCAATTGTGTGTTGAAACTTCAGGACTACGACCCTTGAGAATGTACTCAATTGTCTTCAGCCTTCTTTTGACCTGGCGTTGCAAACAGCCTGCGTCGCGACATCGTGGAGAAGGTCCCGGTATGTTCCTTTGCATCTCAACGTACATTGAGGACAATGCGCCCACAATATTTTTCCATTTATTCTTCGGAATGATTCCGACCTATTTTTCGTTAACCGCCATTACCAGGATGTCTTTTATAACCTCCTCGAGTAAGCGAAGTCTCTTCTCCGCTTATTCCGATGTGGAAACTACTGTAATGTCTTGATTTTCAATAACAGTACGAGTTCATTTCCGAAATTGTCTACCGTCTCCTAGTCGACATCACCATTTCTCTTCATAATCCATCGGTGGTTCAATGATTAATGTCCGCAGCTCTTGTACTTGACAATGTAGGTTCGATCCCTGCTCTGACCACCGTAATTTTCATTCGACGACGGTCATATCGCTTAGTGAAACTATCGAGTAATTACCCATGAATCCGCTACTTTAAATCCCGTTTGGAACCGGTGTTAAACTGTAGTTCCCAATCCATTCATGGGATGTAATGGGAAAATACATTTCTTTGTAAATCTAAAAATCTTGACCTCTATCGTTATTATTGGAAGGTTTCTTGGAATGTAGCGGGTATGGCTCCTTACCTGAGGGCTCCTGCACCAACAAGTTCACAACTTGGTGTGTTACTCACTCAGAATTGCATGGTCCTTCTTCAAGTTTTTTATAGCAGATAAAAATAAAAATCCTTTGGGAAATTCATTTGAGCTGACAACATCATAAATGATACTTCAAGTCAACGTACAGCGTGTAAACCCAGACTGGGAGCAAAATTGCTATTCACTTGTCCAACGATTTATAAACTTGTTCTATATTTTACAAACCCTTAATAACAACTGTTTGGAAAATCTGTTCCATACATGGTGTATGTTATGGACAATGGAGTAATTGTATGCAGGTATAAGTTATTTCCATTCTGAGCAAACGCGGCATTCAACTGTCAATCAAGAATTTTCACCAATTCCAATTGTTTCTCATAAAAATGCTATCCACACCACTGTGCGACAACATTTGTCCAAACAACATTTGAAATGACATATCAGGAAAAAGTAATACGTGTGCCTCATATGGCACTTAGTATATACTACGTTATGTGTGGCGAGTGGTAGTGCTGACGCGGTGGCATTGTTGATGACTATGGTGGTCGCTTAGGGTGGTGCTAGATCTGATCTCCCATGTCTTGTCATTCCGTATGGAAGACCTAAAATTAAAGAGAAAAACAAACCCTAAATAAATTGTGCATAGCAATCCTGCTGAGTGTTTATAGGGATATAAACTAATGTGTGTTATTGTTAGAATGAAAATCAAATTCACTAGAAATTCGCTACGGCTCAAAAAACAAATGAGTCAGGACACATGTCCCTTATTCAGGGGGAGGATGTCATATTAACTGTTTCACATGGAATGCCGAAGAAATCAATAAATAAAGTTAACGAGACACTACAAAATACTGTACATATTCAAGGTATATAGACACAAGTGCTGTCTCCTAATGAATAAATGTTCCATCTTTTAATTTTCCTTTAAAATATTGAACTTTATTGGCTCTATGAATATTTTGAATATTTATTAATCGAAAACAAATCAAAAAATTTAAAAAAAATTCAAACAAATATCAGCACCATTTAGTTAAATTTTACCTACGGATCTAAATCGGAACTGCGTTTTATTTTAAATTTTACTTAACTTTAGGGTGATCCGTTGGACTCTCGCAAAAACATTCGAACTATAATTTTCAAAACAATCTGTTCACATTATTGACCTGAAAATCCTTTTAATTCCTCCACTCAATTGTTTATAATGCAAGGAAGTTTATATCTGGAAATGTTTCTTCCAACTAACTACCTATCAGAAAATGCAACTGGTTCACCACCGACTACAATCCTAACCACAAAGCAGCCACTATTACTTACCTAACAATCAATTTGAAATGCTTCCATCTAGCACGGTTAACATGGGAAAGACATACAGCCAACTGACACCCTCCTACATTACCATTCTACACTTACGTAGCTAGTACTAAAAGGTCAACTACTTCTAAAAAATCGTTTCCCGATACATTCCATGAAAGGATTAGGGAGAGCTTCTGACAACCAGTGAGCTGTGTATATTCTAGTTTTACACTCACTGACTGGGACCTACAGTTTTACACCGGTACCGAACGGAATTTTGTGAACCTTTTTCATGGCTAAATACACGATAGGGTCGACGTCACTAAACGAGATGACCACCGCCGAAAGAAATTTAAGGTGGTCAGATCAGGCATCGAACCCACGTTCTCCTGCAAAAGAGCCGCTCCTGCAAAAGAGCCACTCCTGCTACCATTGCACCATTTTTTCCTATCTTCACTGTCAGTCAGTGTTATCCCGCGAAGTTGTAGCAGCTTCGCAGAGATACCGAACTCAGTCATGGCATCCAATAGTTTCTGTCATATCGGACTGTCGAATGCATCTGTGTTATCGATAAAAATATGGTAAGTGTCGATCTGCATTTCTTGGTTCTTCTCCAGGATTTGTCGTAGTGGGAATATCTGGTTGGTCGTCGATTTACCAAGTCCAAAGCCGCACTGATGGGGTTTAGTCTTTCACATAACACATTCGACAGGACCTTGTATGCGATGGGTAAAAGGCTTATTCCGCGGTAGTTGGTGCACACACTTGGACTACCTATCTTAAGCATAGGACATAGAACACTCAGATTCCAATCATCGGACATGCGGGTATTTACCGATCAGAAAATGCAAGCACGTGAGGTTGCTTGGGCTGTAGGCATCTCAACTGAGTGGGTACAGAACATTTAGCACGAATATTTGGACATTAATACCCTACCCGCGCGATGGATGCCGCGAGTACTCACACTCGACCATAAGCGAAACCATGGGAACACTTCAAGGAGTGTTTGGCGAAGTTCACCCCCCAACCATATGGAGTTTTTCACCGTTTCATAACTGTAGACGAAACATGAATCAATCACAACACACCAGAGACCACGGAACAGTCAACGCAGTGAACTTCTCCGTGGGAACGTCTACCAAAGAAGGCCAAGGTGAGTCTGTCGGCCAACAAGGCCATGACAACAGTTTTTTTTGGATGTATGAGGTGTCATTAACGTCGACTACCTTGTAAGGGGTAAAACGATCAGGGGCGAAAATTATTCGCAGCTGTTGGACAGATTCAGAATTAATTTCAAGCTAAAGCGACCGAATTTGGTGAAGAAATAATTCACCGGCCCAGACGTCTGTAATCGCCATGGTAAAAATCCATAAATTGGGCTACGAATTTTGACCACATCTGCACACATTCTCACGATTCTCACGATTCTTCGAAGTTTGCGAACCGTCTCAGCATAACTTTCCAAATTTTTCTAATAAATTTTCAAAATTATAACGCGTTGTTGTTTCGTAAAGCGCTCAATTTTTAATAATCGGAATAAACATATGTGACAGCTGCCAAATTTCAGAGTTGCCACTAGCACAAAAAAAATACCATTAAATTTAAAAAGTGCAAACTTACTGGGACACCCTTTAGAAGACATGTGTTACTTCCCAAGAAACACATCGGACACGAATAGAATCCGACTTCTCTGATTTGATTTCCTAGATCGGGTTCGTTCTCGATTCGAGATCGGATACCCGAGCGGCCTTAATTCCTGTTTCAACTCGAAATGAGGTCGCATGTGATCTCGATAGTAGAACGGACCCGATCTCAAAATCAAATCGGATGCGATCTCGAAACAATAACGGATCCGATGTGTAAATCATATCGGATCCAGTATTTCGGATTACCAATTGTGCCGGAAAATGAAAACGCAAAGGAAATGTATTAGATGTAAAAAAGGTTATCAAAATGAAATTATCGAAAGAGCGGACAGAGTACTACAAAATACCACTTATACACTAATATTATGCCCGTTATAAAATAAAAACTATATATAAAGGGTTTTTCAATAATAGCGCTACAAAAGTTTTTTTAAATAAAACAAAACCGGTTTTAGATACCAATGAAATTCTTTATTCCTGTGAAAGTACGTTCGATGCTATTATGTATGGAACTCGATTTCTTTGCATGGCCACCACGGGCACGCTTGCAGAAGTCCAAACGCTGAAACCAATTTTCGACGGGTTTCAAGCATAAATCGGCCGATACTGCTGCAATTTCACGTTCGATATTCGTACGAAGTTCATCAATCGTCGCTGGCTTGTTGGCATAGACCATACACTTGATGTAGAACCACAGGAAATAATCTAACGGCGTCAAATCGCACGACCGAGGCGGCCAATCGACTGGGCCATTTCGTGAGATAACACGTTCACCAAACTTGGTTTCCAATAAATTGATTGTGGCATTCGCTGTGTGGCTTGTGGCGCCGTCCTGTTGGAACCACATGTCCTCGAAGTCCATATTATCCAATTGGGGCCAAAAATATTCGGTTATCATTGAACGGTAGGGATTCGCATTCACAGTAATGTGCCGGTCTTGATCATCACTGAAGAAGTACGGCCCAATGACGCCGCCGGCCCATAAACCGCACCAAACCGTAATTTTTTCGGGATGCAATGATGGCTCATGGATTACGTGTGGATTGCTGTCTGACCAATAACGCATATTTTGCTTATTGACGAAGCCATTCAGCCAGAAATGAGCCTCATCTCTGAAGATGATTTTCCGATGAAAATCCGAATAATTTTCAAGTTGTTGCTCAGCCCAATTCACGAACATACGACGCCTATGGTGGTCAAGCGGCTTCGGTTCTTGCGTCAATTTGATCTTGTAAGGATGTAGGCCAAGATCTTTTCGCAAAATTCGCCACAACGACGTCACAGAGATGCCCAACGCTTGAGAACGACATGTGAGAGACACATTTGGGCTTTCTTGAACTGAAGCCTCAGCGGCAGCAATATTCTCGACACTACGGGCACTTCTTTGTCTCACTGGCACGGGAACATTTTGTACTGTGCCTGTGGATTCAAATTTTTCCACTAGACGCTCAATTGTTGATCTGGTAGGACGATTATGACGACCATAAATTGGACGTAGCGCTCTTAAAGTTGAGGCCACTGACTCCAAATTTCGGTAGTAAATTTTAATAATTTCGACTCGTTGTTGGCTCGTATATCTTTCTATGATGAAATGGCAAACCTTACTGAAGAGAAATGTCAAAAGAGCGGGAAAAAATATGACGTCGTTTGCTGTCCCTATCGATTTACTTTTGTAGCGTCTCTGTTGAAAAGCCCGTTATAATATAATCTACAATTAATATGAAATATAAAATAAATATAATATATGATATTTTAAATTAATTAAAAACACTAAATAATTTCTTTTTGTTTACTTGAATTAAATCAGCGAAAGCGAAATCCAACGTATCAGACTAAAATCGAATCCGAATCGGATCAGAGAAAGAGAAATCCAACGTATCGGACTCAGACAGGCTCTGAATCGGATAAGAGAAAGAGAAGTCCAACGAATCGGACTCAAACCGGATCCGAATCAGATCAGCGAAAGCGAAATACGACGTGCCGAACAAAAACCAAATCCAAATCGGATCAGAGAAGGAGAAATCCGACATGTCGGGCCCGTATCGAACCCGAGTCGGATCAGCAAAAGAGTAATCCGATGTGTCGGATTCAAGCCGATTCGATTCCGACTTCGTGCTTATTGGGTTTGGGTACACTATTTCCCAGCAATGGCCCCATTTGTATTTTAGGGATTTCTTCTTTAATTTTGGAGATTTTTTCAAAAAAATTTTGTGACTTTGTTGGGGACACAACTTTGTCCAAAGCTAGGTTATTTTAGCAATTGGTTATTTTAGCAATTGGACTCTGTATTTTTTAAATGTTGTTTCCAAGTTGAAAATTTCCAAAAATCGTTAATAAATCTCTCTAAACACCAAAATAAAAATAAGAAATATTAATTTTGAAAAAGTGATGATTTATCGGACTTTTTGTATTTCATTTTTTATTAATAATTGTGTTTATCTTCCTGATGATGCTACCCAAAGGGTAGCGAAATGTGGGAGAATAAAATTATGTGAAAAAAGACCAAACGCTCGAATATTTTAATTTTGAATAATTATTAATTTTGTTTATTGTGATATTTAAAGTTTTTCCGATTATTTTTTGTGTTTGTAATTTGTTTTTACAATTTACAAGATATTCCTGTAGGTCTCATAGACAAATTCATTGAAAGGGCAAATTGGCTAGACGACTAGTCAATAGTTGCTATAGAGGAAACTGCAGGTATCATAATGGGCTTCTTTAGCCTAAGTGTGCTGTCTTGCAGCCTTTTCAACCAACCAATTTGTTTTTTCTAAATTTACATCTCACTTAAGCCAAAGTTTATTTGCTCCCAGCTCGCGAGACGTTTCATAAATTTGGCTCGCGGGTCGAGAGTGTATGATCGTTGAAAGAAATGTAATATAGTTAGCGTAATACTGGTTTTATATAGGAGAATGTCTTCCGTCATTTTATGCATCTTTCTTTGCCCTAACAACTAAAGTGTTATCTCCCTTAAAAGACCATATTCCGTTTTAGAAAACTATAGAACTCTTAAAAGTGTCGATTTCCTTTATTCTTTTTTAATAATGAACTTTTCCTGAAGTTATTTAATGGCAGCCGAAGAAAACTCTATCTTCCTTGGACATTATAGGTACTACATGTACAAGTGTGACTAGAATTTTAATTAAGACAATTAAATGTTGAATATTGTCCTACAACTCCCCTTAAAAACCCCCCAACTAACTATCAACTAGATTGTTTATCCCGCAACTCGTCGATGTTGGCAAATTTGTGTCTTCATTTGGAAATAACATTTCATTATTATAAATTCATTCATTACATGCATTATTTCCAATTAAATTGTATCACTTTAGTGCGTTGCCTGTCTGTCCTCCGCTGTTCCAACTTAATTCTCTTGGTGTGGCACCCACCACCAACCATTACAAATCTCACGCTGTTCACAATAGAATTCACGCCAACATTTGATTGTTGCGAGTCCATTGAAATGATTTCAACTCACGCACCCCCTATTCTGCGATAAATTAATGCTAGAGCCACTCACTCACTCAATTTTGTATACGGATTGGAATCAGCATCAATTCCTACATCAGAATGAAGGCATCACCATCACCATTACCGACACCATCCTCATCTCCAGCACCATCATCAACATCAACAGCGGGCGAGAACGGCTGTGCGACACCAACTTTAAGTAGTGACACCACTGACATATTTATGAGTTCAAGTGTTATTAGAATTTATATCGGCGTTGATTAAACTTTACGGATGTTTAAGTGTGTGTGGCAGAACACGCACTATCCGGACTCGCCGGTATCTATGGGAATGTGCCCATTTTTAGTGAATAGTATATAAATTCATCAATGCAATATTGAAGATCCCATTCCGGATGTGAGAGTTGGTTACTATTTTTTCACTTGCAGTTTTAGGTTATGGTGAATTACTACTTTAAATTTTTGAAACAAAAGTGAGGAAACTTTTTCCCAGGGTTTTTACATTATGATTGGAAGAAATAGGAAAAACACAAGTTTTAATAAGAAAAAAATTTAAAAAAAATTGTCTTCCCTTGAGTTATGAATACATTAGAATACATACACAGTTTAGTTGCATCATTGTATACAAGTGTAAACATTTTTAAATATGTTTACATACAATTATGACATATTTTTAAACAACCATATATATGTTTGGAATATGGTTCAAATTTCACTATTATTATATAAACCCAGCTGCAGAAGTCGCAAGGCCTTCCACAAATAAGGCATGCGGAATGGTTCTTTTGTAATGCCTTCCTAAAATAAGGCCTACGGAACGCATGCATTTTTTCATTTTTGTCCGTAATTTAATTGGACAATTTCATACAAATTTTAAAATTATATTCCTTATTTCCTATATTCCAATTTGAAGTTGGGCATGGTACAATTTTCTAAGATAGATACATACATACTTATAAATAAATATGTAGAAGTGTATAATGATTTTGTGATAAAATAAATTATTTTAATTTTATTTTTGTTTAACAAAAATAAATTAAAGTAAATTCTTTCTAAGGCCTTTCTCTTTGCATGCCTCCCAATCTCACGCAATGTTAATAAGAAACGAGGAGGTAATGTGTAGGGAAGGCCTTCCGTATTTTAAAGAAGGCTTGTTTGTTTATGATTTCAGGCCTTCCAGGTCATGACTTCCGCCTCTGGGAATGTTTCCTGGCAAATATTGTAATGTTTGTGCACGTGTTTCCACGCAGAACTAATATATTTGCCATTTTATTAAATATGCAGGATTGAAACACAAGTGCAGCCATTTACTTGTGTTTCTTTGCTAGATGTTCATGTGATCTGCAGTTTTCAAAATTCTACAAATTCACGTGCTCATTTATAACTGAATACACTTTAAATAAACAAATACTATATTATAATACGCAGCAAACACAATTATGGTGCTCACAAGAGTTCTACAACAGTTGTACGACTGTAGTAGCTTTTTGGAACGAAGTTCCTTATCGCACGTTGCGGGATGGAGGCTAAATGAAAAAAATTTTAACTACTTTATTACAACCCATTATTATCAACTATATTGGGTACTTTTGGTATGGTTTTTTTTTAAAGGGAAGTTTTCTAGGTGGAGCCTGTGTATTACATATTGTAGTTTTGAACCCAATAAAAAGTAAATTTAGAAAAGCCAATGTGCAAGACTGGAAAATCCATGAATAACAACCCTGAGACATTTGGCAGCAGCCTTACTCTTACACTCGTACTTTTGGTTTGTGTCTAGACTAAAATATCGGGGGATTTTTTTGTTTAATGGTAAATTTTCTAGGTGGAGCCTGTTTATTACATATTGTAGTTTTGAAACGAATAAAGAGTAAATTTAGAAAATCCAAACAGAAAGAAGTTTAAAAAAATAACATTTTCTTAAGTGCGTTTTCTTAAAAAAAGTAAATTTTCTCAAAAAAAAAATACCTATTGATATTCTTAAACAATCTACCTTTTCTTAAAAAAATACCTTGTCTTGAAGAAAAAAGCAATAAAAAAAGTTAAGTTTTACAAAAAGTACCTATTCCTAAAAAAAAGTAATTTTTTTTAAATAAGTAACTTTTCTTAAAGAAGTACATTATCTTACAACATATTGCCTTTTCTTAAAAAACTACATTTTCTTTAAAGGGTCCTTTTTTCGTAAAACAAAATAACTTTTCTTGAGATAAGTAGCTACTATTAAAATTGTACATGTTCTTTCGTAAAAAAAAGCTTTTGTTCAAAAAAATATACCTACTCTTAAAAAAAATACATTTTCTTTCAAAAATCCCTTTTCTTAAAAGTACTTTTTCTTAAAAATAAAATAATAAATTTTCTTTCAAAAATCCCTTTTCTTAAAAGTACCTTTTCTTAAAAATAAAATAATACATTTTCCTTTCTTGAGATAAGTAGTCTTTCTGAAAATAAGTAAAGTTGCTTAAAAAAATAACCTTTTCCTAAAACGAGTACCACTTCTTTAAAAAGTACCTGTTCTTAAAAAAAGTTCTTCTTTGTAAAAAAAATTCATACTCTTAGGCTTTTTCTTACAGAAAGCACTTCTTTTCTTAAAAAAAAAACATTAGCTTTTAATAAAAGAAGTACCTCTCATTAAAGAAAGGACCTTTTCGGGAAAATATAATTTATGTATATTCTTACAAAATGAACCTAAAATTATACTTTTTTTTTTAAAAAAATACATTCAATAAGTTTATCATTTTACAAAAAGTATATTTTCTTACAGATCCATTTAAATTACAGTATTTTTCAACAGGCATCTTAGGCGTGTTGGAACTAACTAGTACATAATATATAGCGAAAGGAACTTCGTTCCAGCCGGGTGTCCCCAGACACCTCATGTACTTTTTTTCTATACAAAAGTGTTGTACGATAGTACAACTTTTTCAAATATGTTTTTGCGGTGTACTAAGCGGTCAGATGATACCATTTGTTTAGTATTCATATCAAAAACGATGATCGTCTTTGTTCATATCATTTCAGATTGTAGCAAGGCGTAGTGAAGAAGGTGGTTGCAGCAACATAGCTGATCGAGTTTGTCTCACAATTACAGTAATCATAAACTGAAAACCGGTCCACCGGTGGGGTAGAACATATAATTCTAGGGTCTATGAAATAATTCCCACGAAATAAGTCCCACTTTTAAAAACGAAATAAGTCCCACCAAAAATTGCTTAAAAAAATGAAATAACTCCCACGAAATAAGTCCCACCAAAATGAAATGATTTAAAAATTTACTTGAAATAAAATAACTCCCACTCAAAATGAAATAACTCCCCCTTGAATAATATATTTCTAAAATGAATTAAGTCCCACTTTCATAAACGAAATAAGTCCCACTTTTTCACTGTTTAATGCGATTTCAAATAAGAAGTATTTGACTCTTCGAAAAAAACACACGTCGAATAATATGAATAATCAAAGCAGAGGAATAATAAAGAAAAATCGTATGCAAGCTCGCAGAAGGCTTCTTAATGGAAAAGGAGAGCCATGAGAGATAAGGACAAAAAATTATGGTTGTCCCTTTTACGAAATGTCCAATATATAACTTTTTGCATAAGAAAAAATTGAGAAATAAAGCCATAATATAAATTTAGGGGTATGAAATAACTCCCACTTTACAAAATGAATTTATTCCCACTCAAAACGAAATAAGTCCCACTTAAAATAAAAACGCGTAACGAAATTAGTCCCACCAATTGACGAAATAAGTCCTACTTTTAAAAACGAAGTAACTCCCACTTTCAAAATAGCAATTTTTGGTGGGACTTATTTCGTTTTTAAAAGTGGGACTTATTTCGTGGGAGTTATTTCATAGACCCATAATTCTAAGCTGAAAATGTAAGATACAAAAGTTTGGGTAAAATTCTATATTAGGAGTTATGTGCCTCCAAAGTTCGGATATACGGGGGGCTACTATGTATTAAAAATCGTCTAAAGGAATTTGTCTGGCAGCGTTTGTAAACAATATAAGGCAAAAGAAACAAAATTTTCAATAACTCTCTTTATAATCGAAATATCGACCGTTCAAATTTTGAAAAATTATCGAAAATAGTTTTTACATTTTCCCAAAATCCAAAAAATCCAGAAATGCAAATTAAGGAACAGAGGTACTTCTCCCCTGTTCCCTGAGACCGGCCGGACGACTCGAAATACAAAATAATCGTCCGACAAAAAAATCCTGCGACAAAACCCCCCCGTTATTCGGACTTTGGAGGTCCATAACTCCTAAATCAGGGATTTCCCCCAACTTTTGTATTTAACATTTTGTGCTGTAAGTCGTGTGTTCTACCAACTTCCCCATAAAATTTTTGATGTGACAACAAGACATAAAGTCGACCTGTTCCTTATTATTACTATTAAATGTAAATATGTGTGAAATTTTGAATTTTCATGATTTTGACAATTTAATTAATTAGAAGTCGCCAATAAAATCTATTACAAAGTGTATTTCCATATGTGACCTGCTCCACGAAAAGGGACCTCTGCGCCGAAAATTTTTTTTTTTACTTTTTGAGTGATTCTTATAGGAAAAAAAACCCTCTTTCAAATGCCGCAAACCGCAAGTTTCTATGTCTTTTAGTTTTTTTACAAATCACCTGTAAAGATGAACATAATTAATGAAAAAATTGAAAAATGTGATATAAATAAATATAAATATATTATAATATTTGAAATTTAAAAAAAGTTCAATATCAAAGGTACAAAATTACAAAAATATCAAAATTTTACTCTTTTTTAGTCCTAACACGCTTTTTTGGTGGTTCTTCTGTAGCGGAAAAACGAAGCGCTTTTTTTAAACGCTTTTTGCTCAATAACTTCTTTTCGGCGCAGAGGTCCCTTCCCAAGTCACATAGATCAAGTGGAAGTATTAGCACAGCTGATTTCAGTATTTTCATGACGTTGTACCCATAGAATAACACATACGTAGAAGGTTTTATTCGCTCAATAAATTAAACGTCATAGGTACGATGGAAATTACACAGTGGAGGGTGGAAAATATGGGTTCAATAATACCAGATGGTGGCAATAGTATACAGCGATCCACAAGGAACTACACCCGAATTTCGTGTTTTTGTGGCAAACTAGTTGTGTTAAATACAATACAAATGAATACCAACGTTAAAAGTCAACAAAAAAGTGCAAAATACATTTAAATTTTTCAGTTCTACACCAAAACGACAGGAAATAGTTAAGTGAACATATTTTGTAACTCCACCTGGTGTATGTAAACATTTCCACAGACCTACCGAGAGAGTGTGAAATGAAACGTCAGATGAGAGAATAAGTTCTTCTATAGTATGTGTTATTCTATGGTTGTACCTAGCAACTGTCAAATTCATGTGTATTTTGTTTTTGTACATGCTTGTTTATTTTTATTGTACATGCAGAGTTTGACACACCGTCGGTACGTAATAAAAACCAAATTCCTGGTGTTTTACCTACAATTACAACAACGCCTAATGCTGCCACTTGATCTAAATACACTTTGATCTAGTGCCACCACCTTCTTCAATACGCCGTGGATTGTAGTCTCTGCATTTACGACAGGGTGTTCACATATGTGCTATTGGAGGTCTTATATTTTCTTACAACCTACAACCTTAGTACATCTTGTGAATTCCCTAAATATGTTTAAGTTAGTATATGAGAATTTATACTACAAGCTTACAAGGCCAGGAACATTTTTCCAATTGAAAAATGGTTGTTTTTTTGTTGGAATAATAGACAATTCAGTTAAGCACACTTAAATTCAAAAACAATATATTTGTGACACAAAATTTATATATTAATTGACGTCATATATAATATGCACGAGATTTTCAATTGACAATGTTTGTACAGTTTTGTCAAACATATACATATGTAATATTTACAAGCAATTATATTTTTGGGACATATATTTTTTCAGTGTGTATAAATAGTAAAAAATAATCCAATAACAAATAATACTCTTGAGTTTCTCACTTCTGCACGCAGGAAACCTATATTGTTGAATACGTTTACACATAATTATGATATTTTTACATACAATCATAGAAATGTTTGGAATATGATACGCGTAACATTAGCACTACATACACACAACACAATTTGGGAAAGTACCAATATAGAATATAAATGATAATACTTATAAATGATAGAACATGTTTTATCCCCTAACCGCTATGTTTGTAGCCAGAGCAACGAATCCACTTTTATTTTTAAAGATAGACAACAGATCCCTGATGTCACCTTTGCATAACAGGCCACCTTCCAGTTGATCAAAGGATGGAAGGTGTCGACTGAACATTTGTTTGCCTACAGTCCGTACATTGAGTTTTCACCCGCGCAGTCCATGGCCGCTCTAACGATTCCAAGAAATGTTCGTAAAGCAAACGGGAAAATCAAAATTCGAATCGTATTTGGAAAACCATTCCTCTATCTCTCTCTGAACCAGTTAATATTGCAAACATTTTACAGATGCCCTCACCTCAGACCTCAGTAGATCACTTGAATCAGCATGCCCAAACAGTTCCAATTGAGCTAAATAAAGAATAAGAAAAGAAACTTTTATGGTGGAACAACGACATCCTAAGAAAGTCTTGTAACCAAAATTGTAATTATATGTATTAGGAAAACCATTCCTCTCTCTGTGAACCAGTTAATCCTGCTAAGATAGGTGATCTTATAGATACTCTCACCCCATACCTCACCACCGTCGGAAGTGCAATGGGTAGTGTGCGCGCCTCTCGTACATGTGATCCTGGGTTCGATCGATCCCTGCTCTGACCACCTTAAATTTCTTTCGACGACGATCACCTCGCATCGCGACGGCGACACTATCGAGAATTGAGCCAAGAAAAAGCTTCTCAAATACCGTTCGGAATCGGTGTAAAACTGTAGGTCCCAATCAGTGAGTATAAAACTAGAAAGCGCACAGCTCATTGGTTGTGAGCAGTTCTCCCCAATTCCTTCATGGGATGTAATGAGAGACCATTTATTTTTCTATTTTATTCGTACCTCAATAGATCACTTGAATCAGCATGACCAAACAGTTCCAAATGAGTTAAAAAAAGCTACCTTTATGGTGAAACAAGGACCTGCACATCCTGACAAAGTCTTGTAGGAACTGTTCAATAGGGCTAAGTCCTCAAGGCCGGAGAGATACTGGAATGTTTACAAATTAAAACTTAAGGAATACAAGAATGTGCTAAGAACTTCCAAGATGAAATCTTGGACTTATTTCTGCGAGGGAACAGAGATCGTATCACATTCATCTAGATTGCGCAAAGTCCTCTCGATGACTCCCACTTCTGAAGGATATTTGAGAGAACAAAATAGGCGGTGGATGACATCGAGTGTTGAATCATTAGATCTACTGACTAACACAACCTTCCCAGGCAACTCGACCCATAGAGTAAACATATATAGAGAGAAAATTTCTCTCATCTGACGTTTTATTACACACTCTTCGTGGTAAGGTCGGTGGGATAGAGAGATGTTCGACTTACAACAGGTGGAGTTACAAGAACTGTTGACTTAAATTGTTCATGTCGTTTTGGTGGAGAACTGTGAAAATTAAATATATTTTCAACTTTTTTTGTTGTCTTTTATTGTTAGTATAAATTTGTGTTGCATTTAAAACAACCATTTTAATACACAAACACAAAATGTTGTTGTTGTTTTCTTGTTGGATGTTTTGTTCTAATGCCTTTATCTGCTACCATTAAAGCAATTCTTTTCAACATCTAATGCCGATATCACATCAGTCCTAATATCATCAATTTGCTGAGAGAGATGCTCCCTCTAGGTATATGTTTACTCTATGGCTACGACTAAGAACAATTAATTAGCAAGAGCAAGCAATTGAGTTTTGCTTACGTAGTCAAGCGAAGCAATGGCTTTCCACAGACAGAATTGCTGTTGGTGCAAACAGTCAGTTGTTGTTTACACTTATTTTGCTTTTGCTTATGTTCTTTTCTGTGCAGATTTGGCAGTACAATCATTTGGTTTCCATGCCACAGCTGATTGAAATGATAGGTGGAGATTTGATAGATGACATTGTGGATGAGTTAGGTTGGCCTACGTGTTGGAGGTAGCCGATGAAAGTCTCACTTCTGCAAAGATCTCTTAATAGATAAGACACCATAGTATACAGCATCCTGTCGGCTAGGGATAAGCAGGTTCAGAGAAGATGTTCAGTGGTTGGTTTTTCTTCCTCATCGTTACAGCTTCTACAGAAGTCGTTTGCTTTGACCTTATCGCAGTATGCCTAGCAATCAAAACTGATACAAGCTTGGATTCCTTGAGCCTGGCTAGAGACAGAATGCTCATAGATTTCCTGCTATCCGTACACAATCTGTATACCTAGTCGACCTCTCCGCTATCATCATATAGTAGCTTTTTTGCAGGATATGCTTACAAGTCGCTAGGTGCATGCCAACAAGTCCCAATTCCAGCGGAACCTGTATGGGAATCCCTAGTCTGGCACGCTTATCCGCTCTGCAGTTCCCCGGTATGTCCCTGCGTCCCGGCACCCATATAAGGCGAATACCGAATATCGTTAAGAGATCATCTGCAGTCCTGGGCAGATTTTGAGTTCAGAAATACTGATTCCAGGGACTTGGTGACCTTCTGACTATCAGAGCGACATCTTTCAGTTTTGTTTTCATAATTGTTTTGATCAGTTTTGTTTTGATACTATACATCTGCACAAAAAGTCTTGAATTGCCATTCACTGTACATATATACAAGGATAAGTGATTCAATTACTACTATCACTGAGTATCGAATTAGTACACACGAGTTCTACAAGAGTACACACGGGTATTTTAGTAGTATCCATAAGTATTGCTTTAACACCCACAAGTATCATGGTTATACCTACGAGTATAAGAGTAACCATGTTCATTAAATAATCATTAAAAAGTGATAGCAAGCATTGACTTCTTGACTCAAATCAACATTTCTGGACTCAAATAAAAATGCCTTTGTTCCAAAATATTTATCTCAATTTATGCACCCACTTTCCATCGACTCTACAAATTTATGCAATAACATTTCCTAAAACTTCTCAAAGTACATGGACATAAATTATCTGGGAAAACTTCACCAAATATATGTCACAGAACTATTTACTATTTTCCTATTTCTGTCACATTTCTTAGAAGATTACATGACGAGCTGTTACACTGCGCAATCTTCCAATATATCTCCTTGTCCATAAATCACTCTATTGACATCTTCTTTTGGATTAAACCAACTGATATTTATTGTCATTATCGAGTAACATAATTTCCAAACGCATTCGAATTTCAACCACTTTGCAATTTTGCTTACATTATGACAAAATCTTTGCGCTTTGTTAAGGATCAAAAGGACATCGAACAAATAAATTCGCACAGATGGCAACAAAAGTGGCATTCCAGCTATTTAATATTTATCAAGTTAATTGAATGCCAAGCGTAGAGGAAATCAATAGTGAATGGAACGGAACTAGGAAATTACAAACCAGTCGGGAGAAAGTCACAAAAAAAAAATGTACTTGTGGACAAAATATTGACTACAAAAAAAAGGAAATCTTTATATCATAATACAATAAACAAGGATATCCTCTGTTAAAGTTGGTAAATATGAGGGAGACGAAAAAAACGAAATCCCACATTAGCATAAAAAACTGGTCAAGTAAGGGACAACCGGAAAGGGAAACGAGCAAATGTTCTTTAGACCCCCACCAAGGAAATAAAAGACCAAGGAAGCGGAAATAATAAACACACATGGACACGCATAAAATGTAGATATTAAGTCACTGCATAATTGCAATATGTGGACTAGAAGCAAATACAGATTTGGTTGAATACTATGTTTTCAACATTTACTAGATTTTGGCATATTAATTTATAAAACAAAGTCTCTCTCCTATTCTACCCCCGTACAATGCAACGTCATCATTTACCAGATCTCCATAAATGTTCATCATTATCGATAGTAAAAATATTTGATAAAGACAGCCCATTTGTGTACCATATTCTTTTGGAATACCAATGATTCCTTTGTTCATTAGCAAATGCAGCTGAGAATGTTTAAACAAATGCTTGAATTTATTTTGCCCTTTGTATACCTTTTTCCCTTATATGCATTTTCTCCCGTAAGTATAACAACGCTGGTGATGTTTACAAAAGGGTGTCGTTTGCATGTGGAAAACTATTATCCTTGTTGTATCCTGCCCCCTGAGCGTGCAAAATTGTTATCTTCATTTGGCTCATAACTACATTGACGCATGTAGAAACTTACCTTTTTCTAATATCAATGTAGGTGAAAGGACGTCGTGTACAAAAGCTAATGCGGCATCTTTGTTGCCAGGATTAGGTTGGAGAGATCAAAGAGGATTTAACGCATTCATTGCAAATATTTAATCACTCGTGCGATGCTATAGCCCGAAACTACGTAAGGTGCTCTAAAAGTATTCCGAATGAAGAATACTTCCAATACTGCAAACCAAAAATCTATATTTTATTCATCGAACAGAACCTGTTCAAAACAAATTCAATTGGAGAGTTTACCAAATGTGCCCGATGTAATCAAAATTGATGATCCTTTCAAGCTGAAACTAATTTCTGCTCATCATACGGAATAAAAGCAAAGGATAAAAATGGTGTCCAATTACATTACATCAAGGGATTGGGGACAGCTTCTCAAAACCAGTGAGCTGTGCACTTTCTAAGGTTACACTCACTGATTGGGACTGTCCTTGTAGGTAGAAAGTTTCTGATAGCGATTCACTTGGGAGTGGCCAGAAATTAATCCTTCATTGGGCAGTCCAAGCATGTCACTACTTCCACGCAGTATGTTCTGGGCAATAGCTTTGTCGGAAACTCCGTTAGCTCTTTATTGGTTATCCTTATTGGTTATGCGATCACTGATACGTCTCAGGATTATTAGGTGACCCCGTCACTGAAGCTGTTCGAACTACTGGACATATTCTCTTGTCATTTGAAAGCGGATGAGCCAACACCCTCGTCACCCCTGACCCCTGGCGGATCGAAATTACAGAAACCAAATCCAGTTTCGACTCACTGCATTTTGGTCAGCGTCTGATCCATAATGGGCGCGGCTGAAACATGATCATCCTGGCAGTAGGTAAAATGCAACCCACGGTGGGCTGGGTTTGCCTCCCGCCACCATTATATAGGCAATGAAAATACACAGAGAGAAAAATAATGAACAAAGTAACCCCCTAACTGTTGACGACCCTCGCAAACGTTATAAGGACCACGATTTAATGATATGTACCTGAAATGTGACAACACTATACAGGACGGGTGCCACTTTCCAACTGGGAGGATGTCCTCAAAGAATATAAAGCTGACATCACAGGTATCAAAGAAATGCGATGGACAGGATATGGCTGCAGCAGAGAGAAAAACTGTGATATTTACTTACTAAGTACGAATTCAAGTGAGAATTCATAGTTGGCCAGAGACTGCGAAACCTAGTTTCAAGGTTCAACCCAGTGAGTGAACGCACAGACACAATTCGCATCAAAGCAAAATATCCCAACATTTCGTTAATTTGCATGCACGCACCGACAGAGGATAAAGATAATGAGGTCAAAGAATCATTTTATGAGCTTCTCTAGGAAGTATACGAGCGCTGCCCTGACCACGTCATTAAGATTATTCTAGGCGATTTTAAAGCCAAATTGGGAAAGGAAAGTGTCTTTCGATCAACCATCGGTAATCACAGTCTACATGATACCACTATGATGATATCACTGGAATACGACTGTTGGACTTCGCCGCTGCGGGGAACATGGTAGTTAGTGCACACGATTCCAATATGAGGACGTGCATAAGGCGACTTGATTATCTCCTGATCAGAGAACGAAGAACCAGATTGATGAAAAAGACGCTGCACGTATGGCTGTGAATAAGCGGTACATGGGGCTGGGAAGGGAGGAAAACCAATGAATCTCGAAAAATTTTCCAGAGCATAAGAAGAAAGAACAACGGGCTGAATCATGGGCTATCCTTGTGCAAGGACGGGAATAGGAATCTGGTGACGGATAAACAGTGTGTGCTTAAAATGTGGAGAGACCTCTTTTCAGGACTATTCCAATCTGACTTTTTCACTGAAGATCGGAGGTAATTTTTGTGGAAGACGGTGTAGAATTTATCTACCTTGGATCCGCCGTGAACAAGGACAACAACGTCAGCCTGGAGATACATAAGAGAATTGTGCTGGCAAATAGATGCTATTTTGGGCTCAGCAAGCAGTTTAAGAACAAAGCTCTCTCTCGGCAGACAAAAGACTCTCATTTTACCAGTCCTGGCATATGGCTCCGAAACTTGGGTCATATCGCAAGCGGATGAAAAACACCTGGGAGTATCTAACCTCATAAGTTTGTAAAATAGTCAATACAAGTAAGCAAGATTGGGACCTATAGTTTCATACTAATTCCGAACGGTATTTTGGGAAGGTTTTTCATGGCTCAGTACTCGAGTGTCGCCATCACCGACCGCGGTGGCCGTCGTTGAAAGTAACGTAAGGTGAAGCCACGCACACTCCCCATTGAACCACCGACGGACTACCTTCCGAAATATACCTTCTTTCACAACTTTTAACGTCCCTTGGCGAAATGATGCCTACCTGTCTTTGTTCACACTGTGCGACAAATGAAAGGAATTAATTTAGGGCCCCAACCAAAAAAATTACGAGAGTATGTACTCGCTGGAAAATCTGTCTGTTTTTGTTGTTTGTATGCAAATAAAGGGTGTCTCAGGAAGATTGCACTTTTTAAATTTAGTATTTTTTTTGTGTTTGCAAGTGGCAACTCTGAAATTTGGCAGCTGTCACATATGTTTATTCCGATTATTAAAAATTGAGCTCTTTACGAAACAACAACGCGTTATAATTGTGAAAACTTATTACAAAAATTTGTAAAGTTATGCTGAGACCGCTCGCAAACTTCGAAAAATTTTCAGTCGAGAAAGTTCATCTAATATGTCAACCATTCGAAGATTGGTCAAAAGATTTTAAGAAACTGGATCGGTTATGGACAGCAATACGGCATTTACACTAAACAAGACTAAAGCATTTCGAAGGTTAACTCCGTTAAACCGTACTAACCCAGAAGATTACTCAAACAATTTTAATCTGTTGAATCTGAAGTTAAATTTTTGACCTCATTTTAAACTGGTGTAAATTTTGATGCAACACTGTTAGTTACTAAAAAAATGCGACTATAATTAAAATAATACACAACAACTCAACTGTTTGACAGAGAGACAAAAACGATTTACAAGTAGGCAGTCAAAATGTCTCTTCAATCAAATGCCAACAAACAAAACGAGTGAATCCCTAGCACTTGTCTGTTCTCTGTCTCTTACTCTCTTCATTGAATTTTATATGTATATCTATACAAATTCCAACCATGTTGAAGTAAAATTGCATAAACTATACAAAAAGTATAAAATAATCAGCAAGATGGCAAGATGGTGAGAGAAATGCCTTTGAGTGAATTTCTTGCACTTTTTGGTTCTCTTTTAGCACGGTTGCCAAACTGCGCACATCTTCAGGTCGTCTAATTCTAGATCGTCTTTGAAACATACATAAAAACTCAACTGTTTAACAGACAGACATAAAGGAACTATGGTATAGAAAAGAAAATTTACTCATGGAGTGGAATGCCAACAAAGAAAACGAGTGAAGCGCGTCGTTTCTCTGCTCTCTCTCTCTCTCTCTTACACTCTTCGTTGAATATTTCAATCATTGAATATTTCAATACACGAGAAGCTTTTTGATAGTGTTATTTTATTTAACTATACAAATTACAACCATGTTGAAGTAAAATTACATAAACTATGCAAAAAGTATGAAATACTCAAAATATGACGCGTGAGAGAAATGCGTTTCAGTGAATTTCTAGCACGTTTTAGTTCTCTTTGACCAGTATTGCCAAATTGCGCACATCTTCTCGTCGTCTAATTCTTGATCGTCTTTGAGACAGAAGCCGATCGAAAATTTTTCGACGCATCGCCGACACCAAAACTTTTTTGAAGCTCAAGCCCCCGCCTATACAAATGGCTGTTATTGGTTTAAACTGTGAGCCGATTTTATCGACTGGCCCGATTTGACCCACTGACCAAATTTTAAAGGTTCAGTTCAGTGCAGTATTCAGGATTTTATTTCGGTGGTGACGGGGCCAGCTTCTTATTTAGGTTGAAAAATAGCAGTAAATTCAAAAATCACCTATTAAAGAAATAATTTCGGGGGGGGGTTCAAGTCCTTGGGCCAGCCCTGTGTACGTGCCTGATTCAGTTATTTCAAACACATTCCAAATTTGTACAAAACTGACAAAACCAATACCCGACAAGTTAATTTTTCTGTTGTGCCGCCGGCTTCGATAATTTGGTATCGGCACAGAGTTTGTCCAAGCACGGAGTTGCCAACTGAAATGTGAATTTAATCTCAAATTGGGTGGTGTAAACGGCAAAGATTAGAGAACAAGCTTATCGCTAACCTGGCCGCGAAAAACGGCGGTGTAAATGCGGTGCGTCCTGTGGTCGGTCATTCAAAACATTGCTGCTCTAAACGCCGAAACCCAAAAAGCATCAATTCGGCATCGATCGCAACAACTTAACATTTCACGAAGCCCTACGCAGCGTATTTTGACAAAAGACCTGCACCTTCATGCTACAAAATTCAGCTTACTTAGGTGCTCAAACCAGCAGACCAGCAATTCGTTCAATGGGTAATGGAACAATGTGAAGCCAATGCCAGTTTTTCAAAAAAAAATCATATTCTCCGATGTAGCACATTTCCATTTGAATGGCTTCGCGAATACACAAAATTGTCAAATATGGGGCTCAGAAAATTCCCATGCAATCCATGAGAAACAAATGCACCCACAACGATCAACTGTCTGGTGCGGATTTTGGTCAGGCGGCGTGATTGGGCCTTACTTTTTTGAAGATGTGGCCGAAATTGCAGTGACTGTGAATGGCATTTGTTACAGGAACGTGATAACGGAGTTCTTGTGGCCTCAACAGGACGGATCTAAACGACATGTGATTTCAGCAAAATGGCGCCATCTGCCACACCGCTCATGAAACAATCGATTTATTGCAGAAAGATTTCCAGAAGAAGTTATCTCAAGAAATTCTGATGTCAACTGGCCATGTGATATCTTCAACACCATGTGATATCTTTCTTTGGGGTTTTGTGAAATCCAGAAACAATTCCTGAGCTCAAATCCAAGATCCAACGCGTCATCGATGAGATACAGCCACATGTCTGTGAAAAACTCATGGAAAGAGAAATGGCCTGTCATCAGAGCCGCGGGGGATATTTGACGGATATTTGATTCCATACTTAATCGGAACATGTCTTCTTTACAATCCAATACAAAAATCGCACCTATCCCAAAAAATACGTGTCTTTGTTTTTAAATGAAAAAGTGCATTCTTACTGAGACACCCTTTATTAGTCATTAGGGCAAGGAAGTATACCAATCCGGTGTTATAGATCGTCTAAGGATCCTTTACATTTCGTTCTCGGGCGTCGGTCATAAATTGTAAAGCCTTTTGATTTCCCAACAAACTTTGTGAACAAATACCTCAATATTTTGACATGATAGAATATTTTGACATGAGGTGATCAGAGCAGGGATCGAACCCTGTATCTCATGTACAAGAGGCGCGCACAGTAACCATTGCACCACCGACGGCCACATCCATTGGATCCAGCGTATTAAAATCATCCGGAATCACTTGGTTGAGATTGGTATAGATGTTTCGTTTCGTTTTCGTGTGGATTTGGATTCTGGGACTCTGTCGGAGTAGAATTTTCAGTCGAAGTAGGTGTATGAGTTGGAGTCGGAGTAAGAGTCAGAGTTGGTGTAGGAGTGGGAGTCGAAGTAAGAGTTGAGATCGGAGTAGGAGTATGAGTCGGAGTCGGAGTAAGAGTTGGTGTAGGAGTCGGAGTAGGACTTGAAGTGAGAGTCTGATTAGGAGTCGGATTATCAACAGTATGTGGTATGCGAGTCTGAGTTGGAGTCGGAGTAAGAGTCTGAAGAGGAGTTGGTGTAGGAGTCGGAGTCGGAGTTCAAACTGTAGAAATTGCGGAAATGTTGTCGTAGTTAGTTTTTATAATTTAAGGAAACTCACTCACATTTGAGTGGAGACTCACATTTCAATTTGTTGTGCATTGTACTTATTTGTTGTATTCGAGGCGACTGTTATTATTCTATCGGAACTAACCAAAATAGTGATGTAGTCGTATGAAGGATAACCGCCAAAGGCAGTTGCTTATAGTTATTGTGCGTCGATAAGGTTCCTTTAGCCACTCACTGCAGCTTTAATTTCACATGCTTAAAACTTTCTAAACCCACCTCGCATAGTACAGTTCAACCTTAAATCGCATACCCCATACTGTTCTTCCTTATCAATATACATTTGTTTCCCAGTGTAAACTATTTACACGAAATGCAGAATTTCTTTATTATTTTTACTGATTACAGAATTTGGCACATTTCTTCAGCAAACAGACTACTCCTCCTTCCATCTTCCACCATATCTCTCACCACACTCTCTGAGATAAAGGAAACACGCTCCCACTGCAAGCAGAGTTTGCAGTTTCCTTGCTGATAAGGCAAGTGAATGCACACACTTCAAGGATTAGACGGGGATTTAAAATTACGTCTGCATTTGTCTAGACTGGATGTGGTCAGGAATGTCAGCCAGCCAGAACGAGGAACAGACGGACGGACGGACGTTGCTGAATGTTAAATAAATCGCATCTACTTAAGGGACGAATGTTTGTTGACGATAAAACCTAATACTGGATATAATCCGGAAATGCTTATTAAGAGTTTGATACAGTTTTTTGCAGCATTATGCCCGTAAATTTGTGTTACTACCTGGCAGCGTAGTCATTAAACTCAGGCAGGATTTGTTTTGAAATGACTTGTTACCTGCCAAACTGAACTGAATTTAAAAAGAGCAAAAAAAATCGAACCTTCGTCGTATGCATATTTTTGGGATTGAATATCTTTCAACTTCTTTTGCATATGAAAGATGAGTCGAGAGAGGGCTTTTTTTATCACATCCTTTGTCATTTGTTTTTTTCTGATTTTTCTGTGTCATTGTCCTTTTTAAGAGGCGTTTGAAGTTCATTCAACATTCATTCATTGAACTTTGTCGTCCGTCGTCCCCATCACTATCAACGTCATTAATGGATCATTTTCGTTAATTTTGCAGCTGAGCTCCGAACTCTTTTCCATTTTTTTTTTATTATATCTTAAGTTCACATGTGTTTGATTCGGGGCTCGAATATGCATGAATGGAAAAAATCCTCTTTTATATAAAAAGTAGTAATTATGAAATTCGATATTTTAATGATGTTCATTTTTTCATTCATATGTATTTTTCTTTTTTTTTAGTTTGTGTTCAATATCTCTGTCATTTTCTGGGGTTAATTTAACACATATGAAAAAGGTTATTAGCTCCTGATGGTGACGGTGACGATCTGGTTACATCTACTTTTGAGAGGGGTAAGTCTAGATAAAGGTTATTCAATGCTAAGCATGGAACGATAGGCGGAAATTGTTTTTATGGTAACAAAACAATTAGTATTCTTGGGAACTCGCTTTTTGTTTGGCAACCGTAATTTTTTGTGGAAATAATAAAATCAACATTTTCATACAGAGACGCTTATATACTTTCTGTTGTGGAATATTTTGAATTGAATCTAATTGAATTGAATTGAATTGAATTGAATTGAATTGAATTGATTTGAATTGAATTGAATTGAATTGAATTGAATTGAATTGAATTGAATTGAATTGAATTCAATTGAATTGAATTGAATTGAATTGAATTGAATTGAATTGAATTGAATTGAATTGAATTGAATTGAATTGAATTGAATTGAATTGAATTGAATTGAATTGAATTGAATTGAATTGAATTGAATTGAATTGAATTGAATTGAATTGAATTGAATTGAATTGAATTGAATTGAATTGAATTGAATTGAATTGAATTGAATTGAATTGAATTGAATTGAATTGAATTGAATTGAATTGAATTGAATTGAATTGAATTGAATTGAATTGAATTGAATTGAATTGAATTGAATTGAATTGAATTGAATTGAATTGAATTGAATTGAATTGAATTGAATTGAATTGAATTGAATTGAATTGAATTGAATTGAATTGAATTGAATTGAATTGAATTGAATTGAATTGAATTGAATTGAATTGAATTGAATTGAATTGAATTGAATTGAATTGAATTGAATTGAATTGAATTGAATTGAATTGAATTGAATTGAATTGAATTGAATTGAATTGAATTGAATTGAATTGAATTGAATTGAATTGAATTGAATTGAATTGAATTGAATTGAATTGAATTGAATTGAATTGCATTGAATTGAATTGAATTGAATTGAATTGAATTGAATTGAATTGAATTGAATTGAATTGAATTGAATTGAATTGAATTGAATTGAATTGAATTGAATTGAATTGAATTGAATTGAATTGAATTGAATTGAATTGAATTGAATTGAATTGAATTGAATTGAATTGAATTGAATTGAATTGAATTGAATTGAATTGAATTGAACCATGTAACCCACTCTACGTGCTGATAATCTGATTTTAACTGCCTCTTCAACGTTGGTGTTTACGATCGTATACGCATATGGTTCAGGCGTTCACGATTACGATTTTCGGTCCAGGTTTCTGCTCTAATCTAAGGTTTGTTCACACATCTACTCTCTCCAAGGACCTCAATGGCAGTTTCCTTTAGTGTTCGAAGAATGCCTGACCACTTACTTTGACTGTCCCGTCTTGCAGTGGGTCTGTATTGTATTTTATCATTTTGCCTCTAACAGCTGCTGGACGGAGACGAAAGATGTCCACTAAGAGTTGATGGTCGCTATCAATATCAGTATCACGTCTAGTTTTGACGTCCAGCAAGAAACCCAGAAACATCTTGCTGACAAGTATATGGTCAATTTGATTGAAAGTTTGAGCATCAGGCGATTTCTATGTTTACTTGTGAATATTTCTATGGGGGAATTTTGTTCCGCCGATAAACAGTTGATGGCGAGTACAGAAATATATGGCCGGTCACCATTGCTATTTCTCACAGTTCCACAGTTCCATGTCTTCCCATCACTTCCTGTAGGTTGTTGTTATCGTTGCCCACTTTGGCATTGAATTCTCTCAGAAATATTTTAAAGTCGCCAATTGTCAAGGAGCTTACAGCAAAATCCTGTTGGCCTTAACACTGGCCTCATCAGGCTCAGTAGGTGCATACGCCCTCAGTAGGTGCATACGCCTGTAGAAGTCGCAATGACGATGCGTCAGATATATGTAGCCTTGCATGATATTAGCCCTAGATGAAAAAATAAGGCCGACCCCGTTATTCGTGCGTATCATTGGTTCTTAAATTTGAAAGTATTTGGAACATCATAATCTTTGTTCGCGTTAATTTTATAGCAATACCATCCAAAAATTTGCTAAAGTTCAGGAACAACTACATAAAATCAAACAAATAAAATCTTCGATTTCTCCCCAAATTTTCCATTTAAAATTGTCTTCTTCCAACCACCAAAATTTAATTTTTTTTCAAACCACCAAAATTTTCCCCAGTCCCTTCTAGTTGCCAAAAAAATCCCCCCAAATCATTATCTTGAAAAATTATCATACTAAGTGCTCTCTTGGGAAAAACTTAAAACCACCTCACCCACCACATGACAAGATATAAGATGCAAACCAAGAGAAACCCATTAAAATCTATTTGAACTCTTGAATGGCGAAAATGTAAATGATAATAATGACAGTTTACAGATTTCAAAAACAAACAACCCTCATATTTTGAACAATTTCGAACGAAATACACTGAGGATTGGCTTCTTTTCCTGGTAATATGACATTTATTTGAACCCTAAACTAGAGATTTTAAATGATGATTACAAAACCACAAGGAAATCTCAGAATTTCTCTTGATTGCTTCTTTTTTTTGGTGGAAAATTGTCTTTGTTTTTATTAATTTTGTTGGAAAATTTTAAATGAGAATTTATGGTACAAGTAATCAAATGACATCTGAGTGTAATTGAATTTCAAGCCTTTCAATTATGTGCATAGAAATTCTAGCATTTTTCCCTTTATTTTCAATCGCTTGTCCCCCGTCACTTCAAGGAAATTCATTAGATCAGAATTTGGTAGGCGAATTACAAATTTTCCCAACAAATCTAATTTATCATAATGTACAAGCAACATATGCATATGATTTGAAAGCAAATGAAGGGTATACGAATTAGAAATGCACATAATGTTTGGCCCCTCTGTATTTCCAATGATTTTGATTTTCAATTAAGGTACAGTGGTTTAGAAATGATTAGGTTTGAATTTAAAGAAAACAACTGATGACATATTATGCCTGTCTGCAATCTAACTTCCGAGTATAGCGACTGATTGAGTTTGTGAATACCGAGTCGATTCTAGTTAATGGATAGCCGTATCGATAAGTTCCCGTTCTAACAACTTTAATTCGATAACATAACAAACTTTTTGACAGAAATACTTAAACGATTGCTAATTATTGTGAAAATGAGAATCGATAACGTATCAATATTTTCTATAGAAATGAAATGTATGTGCAATGTAATTATTTTCTGTAAATGTTAAAAATGTAAACAAACATTTATTTAAAAATGAAATCGATAGCTTTAAATTTAAGCGAACCACAGACTTGTCATTCATGAGCATGATCTTGGTCGAAAACTTTGTACCTGACTGATGAATTTGAAAAAAGTTTACTAAACAATTTTGTAAACATGATACTCATGAGAGCAACTTCGATTGCATTCTTATTTGGTATCAAAAAGGCGGCAAACCGACAATAATCATCGACGATAGCTGATGTTCATGCTAATGAATGACAAGTCTGTGGTTCGCTTTACATTTAAAATTTGCCAAACTAGTTTAAAGGAATTAAAAATTTCGATAGCAATAATTCTTTTGCGAAAATATAAAATGGATCACAGGCTTGTCACTCATGAGCATGAGCTTCTCGATAACTTTTTCTTTAGTTGATAAAATTTAACAAAAAATTACTAAAATTGTTTACAAGCATGTTAGTGATGTGAGCAAGAGTGATTACATTCCTATAGCGCTTCGGAAGTGGCGTTAAAACTCCAATAAATGCCATGATTGAGAAATGAGTGGTCCGCTTAATATTATCAATATATCTATGTTCATCAGGGATGATTTTTATTTAATCGGCCTTTTTATTGGTACTGTTTTTATTTTATTATTCAAGCTCAAGACCATTCTATAACTGTATAAATAGAGATATAGTTTTTTATTAAAGAAAATTTGCAAAATCCTCATGATTCCTGCCAAACCGTGTCGCTATTCAGATCTAGCCACAGATCTTCATCAGCGGTTGTTTTTAATGAAATGGAATGAAAAGAATTGAAATGAAATGAAATGAAATGAAATGAAATGAAATGAAATGAAATGAAATGAAATGAAATGAAATGAAATGAAATGAAATGAAATGAAATGGAATAGAATGAAATGAAATGAAATGAAATGAAATGAAATGAAATGAAATGAAATGAAATGAAATGAAATGGTATGGAATGGAATGGAATGGAATGGAATGGAATAGAATGGAATGGAATGTAAACATCTTTTATAAAAACTATATCTCTATTTATCGAGATATAGAAGAGTCTTGAGCCTGAATAATAAAATTATCAATATATTTTAATACTTTTATTTTACAAAGTATATATCGATACCTTCTTTCATTGTAAACACTTTACATCGATAATATTTCGAACTTGTTTATAGCAATAAAAAGTGTTGATTACAAATATTTTTCAACAGAAATATAATATTTCCCATATTGTTTAAAAACTTTAATTTCAAAAATATAAATCGATAACTCTTTTGCATCGACAACATGTCATGTCGCTCTACAAACGATGAAAAGAACGCTGCATGTATGGAAATGCTTCAGTCAATTGTAACGAGAGCTGCCACTGAGCGGTATGGGAAAAAGACGTAAGAGACGCCAATGGAGATAGTGCGAGAGTGAGAAAATTGAGACATACAGAAAGAAGGACGAAGCTCGAAAATTCTACCAAAAAGTAAAAACGGAACTAATCGACATGGTTCAGGGAACCCATCTGTAAAGAAGAGTATGGAAATCAAATCGCAGATGTGCAGAGCATGTTAGGAATATGGAGAGATAATTTCTCCGCGTTACTGGTACCTGAGATATCCAATAATGATAAGACAATAGATCACAATTTGGACGACGACGTCAATTGCCCCCTCCTAACCAAGACGAGATCAGAACAGCTATTGCCCGGCATAAGAACAACAAAGCCGCAGGAGCCAATGGATTACCGGCGTAGCTGTTTAAGACTGGCGGCGATGAGCTGATAATGTGCTTGCATAAGCTAATTTCCAAAATTTGATTAGATGACTGCATGCCTGGCGATTGGAGTGTCAGTGTTCTATGCCCCATATTTAAAAGAGGGAATAACCCATTTATCCATAGCACAGAAGATTGTATCAAATATAATGTTCCAAAGACAAACCCGAAAAATCGCTAACCTCATTGGACCATACCAGTGTGGCTTTAGGCCTGGAAAATCGACAACTGACCAGATTTTCTCGCTACGCCAGATCCTGGAGAAGACCCACGAAGAATAAATCGACAGCTATCATCTATTTGTCGATTATAAGGCGGCCTTCGATAGGCCGATACTGGAGAAACTCTTCGAAGCGATGTCTGAGCTTGGTATTTTTGCAAAACTCATACGCCTTTGCAGGATGACCTAGATGAACACCAAATCCGCAGTGAAAATTGGTAAGAATCTTACAGAACCTTTTAAAACTAAGCGAGGCTTCAGGCATGGCGACACCCTATCGTGCGATCTATTTAACATCTTAAAGTAGATCATTATGAGAAAAGCAGCAGTCAACATTAATAAAACCATCAACAGCAAATAAAAACAACACCGTCAGCCTTGAGATCAATCGGAGAATTGTGCTTGCGAATAGATGATATTTTGTGCTAAGCACGCACCAAAAACTATGTACTAAAGTAGACAGTCAACATTTCTCTTGACTCGAATGCCAACAAACAAACCGAGTTAAGTGTTACGACTCTCTGCTCTCTCTCTCTCTCTCTCTCTCTCTCTCTGTCTGTCTTCATTGAATTTTTGAATACAGGAGCAGTTTTTTGATGATGTTATTGTATATAACTAGAAAAATTCCACCCATGTTCAAGTAGAATTACATAAAGAATGTAAAAAGTATGAAATAATCAAGATATGACGCTAGAGAGAAATTCGTTTGAGTGAATCGTGTCGACAAAAGTCCAACTATAAAAGACTCTCATACAACTTGTCTTTGTCTTCTTCATGATTCTCTTTTGGAATTGCAATTTGCTTATACACGCACTCAATTCTGTTTGTGCAATTCTGGTTTTTATTATTGCTGCTTCTGACATTCGTATAAATCTGAGACATATGCAGACTATTCGTGTGAAATTTTTACGAATGAGTAAATGAAAAGAAATGTCAAATTATTCTGCAGCCGCCATTACTAAAAATGTGCGAAGGAAAAGAACTGAAAGAATTGCAGAGTTCTTGCAATTTTTTTCCTCGTTCCATTCTTCTTACCTCTCTTTCTCCCACGAACTCATGAATTGCAGGAATTATAATTGCACATCTAGAAACAGACTTGCTTTATGGCGCAGAATCCTGGGTCTCATCGCCAGCAGACGAAGTGTAGTCTTCGAGCAAAAATATTCCGAAAAATGTATGGCCCTATAATGCACAACGGCGAGTATCGGCGTCGCATGGACCATGAACTGTATGAACTATATCCTGACATTGACATAGTTAAGCGGATCAAAATATCGCGATCGCGCTGGCAATGCCATTAGAATGGATGACGACGAACCAGCATGAAGGGTTTTCGAAACCGAACTGGAAGGAAGACGACAAATAGGAAGACCAAGACTCCGCTCAGGTTGACGAATCCCTGTCTACACTTGGTATTACCATCTGGGGAGATATGTTATGTTACCTATTTTCAACAAAAGCCGTTGCCAGTTATGACTTTCCAAAAAAATTACCCAAACTTAATACTACGAAATGTGGCAATCTGTAACGCGTGAAAAAATGCGATACGGCAACACGTTTGTAGCCAGTGACAACAAATACATGGTAGTAGCAGATGTTGTAGTTGTAACAGCAACAGCAGACATTTTATTTTCGTTCATTCGTTTCAGTGTTATATAAAATAATTTAAATGAACTTACCATGTGTTATACAGCATTTACACAACCAAGATTAGAGCATTGTGATGATTAACTCCGTTAACCCGCGATAACCCAGAAGATTACTCATAAAATTTTAATCTGTAAAACTGAAGTTTAATGTTTAACCTCAATTTAAACTGGTGTACATTTTGGTGCAACACTGTTAGCTACTATAAAAAATTCAACCATAATAAACACATACACAAAAAAATCAACTGTTTCACAGATGGAAGCCGCTCGAAAATTTTCCGACGCGTTGGCGCCACCAAAATTAGTTGAGGCCCATGCCGTCGCCAATATAAATGGCTCTTATTACTTTACACTGTGAGCAGATTTTATCGACTGGCCCGATTTGACTCACTGATTCAATTTTAAATGTTCAGTTATTTCAAAAACATCCAAAATTTGTACAAAACTGGCAAACCCAATAGCCGCCAACTGAAATGTGAATTCAATCTCAAATTGGTTGGTGTAAACGGCAAAGATTAGAGAACAAGTTTATCGATAACCTGGTTATAAGCCATTTTGCAAATCTCTGTTTTTGAATCTCTCCTTCTTGATAACATTTTCATTCACAAGAAATGATAACAAAAATATCTTTTTGTTGCAATTTCTTGAAATTGAACATGTACCAATATTGTCATTGCTCAAGTTGAAATTTAAGTGGGAAATTGAAATGACGCTTAATATCGCTTAGCTGCCTCGTCCAAATTAAGCTATAATTAACTTTAGCGGGATAAAAAAAAATTAGTGATAAAAATTCAATAAATTTCCACGGCTACCGCTACCCTATGCTCTTGTTTATTTATCGGCAAATGTGTAGCCAAATTTCGATATACAGGGAGGTTCAGTCCCGACTGGACAAATTTCACCAACGTATTCCTTGGCTCATTTCATGGAAAAATATTTCTTAAAGGCCTTCCCAACAAGCTCAAAAACAAAAAAATCCTACCACTGGTTGAGCACTTTGCAATTTTACCCTAGTACCCTCCGACCACCAATCCGAAAATGTTCAAACCGCTGCCATTTCGGCCCCATGCATTTTCGGGGATGGTTGTAAATGGACATATTTACATGAAATGAGCCAAGGAATATGCTGGTGAAATTTGTCCAGTCGTGACTGAACCACCCTGTATATGACAAAATTTCAACCCTCCACTGAAAATTGTATAATTCAAACCACAGTGCCAACAATCCATGTGTGCTGAGTGTGATTTTCAACTGAAGTCGAAACCAAAACCGAAACTGAAGCTCTTCGGAATATTGACCTCATGCGTGTGTCATTATGATATATTCCGTATATCGAATACAAATACCGTTATTGTGACTAATACGAAGCAGTGCGTCAAAGTCACGTTTGTATTTAAGGAATCAGTAGCAATGCCCGCCAGTAAGTGGTATTTTTTTCTGGAATTCAAATACAAATTATTGTCATTTACGAGCGCCATTGAATACGACTCATTTCCATGTTCATTACAAATCATGTCTTGGAATTTTGTTGAAAATAAAAATGAAACGATAAGACAACATAGACTCAAAAGGAAGTAGTTATTTAGCATATAAAGAGTTTTTCTTTTGTAACATTTAAATCTATGATGTCTTATCTTTATCCACTGTCTTTTGTTAAGAGTTTTCTTTTACATTCCATACCATTCAAATGCTATGCAATCCTTTCCTTAACAGAGATTTCAGATATTCTTCAGTCTTTGTGTTGATTACCCCTACCTAGTTGTTGTCATGTTCTATATCCGTTTTTCATCTTCTTTTTTATGTTCTTTGTCACCACCGGAAATAGTTAAGTTTCTTTGGGTGTGTGTGTGTCGATGTTTTTGTTGTGTTCAGTGTACATTTTTGTGGTGTAATCATCGCAATCAACCTAACAATTGTCCATTAGCATTTTTGAGTTCACGGAGTGTTGGGATATTTCAAATCTCCTTAACATTTGTAATGTAAACTCATAAATTTTTTCAACAGATAAGCGTTTAAAAGACAATAGAGTGTAATCGTAACATTTCACCTCAATAGCAATGTTTTTTTTTTGTCTAAGACAAAGTCGTTGTTAGGTTGGTGAATTTTGGAATATTAATGTTGCGGAGTATGAATGATAGAAATCTTGGCGGCATTACACCATGATTGATATACTGCAAACAGTTTGAGAAAGGACAAAGGATAAGAAGTTGTCTCTTTTTGAATAGATGGATTTAAATAAGAGGTTATGCTCTATTTCGTACTACCGTTGTGCCATAAACCATATTGCACCCTACACCACATCACCATTGTGATTTATTTAAGAACTTCTGGCAACACTGGTATGGGGTGATTCAGTAAGACGGCAGATTTTCTTTTATAAATTAAATACAACAAAATTTGTCGAATTGATTTTTTTTATTTCGTCGTATTTTTTTAGTTATGACCTTTATGTATGAAATACAATATCCGTTAAATGCCCACCGCGACTCCTCACACAGGATGCGCGTGTCAAAATTTTCAATGACTTTTTGGCATAGTTCGGGCTCTACTTATGAGGCGGTCCCAAATTTAGCCGACCTAACGTATAGATGGTGCCAGTAGTTTGAAAAAAAATATTTTGGTGAAAAGTGGCAACCTTATAAAACATATGTTTTAAGTTTCACGGCGCCACCATGGTAGAATTATCTATTAGGTAGTCGCATTAGCAATTCCGTCGTTAAGCTGTCAAAATTCGCTGAATAATGAAAACCACTATGTACTCACAATGTGAAAATTTTTATAAGATTGTCTTACTTGCTACAAAGTCTATGCTATTAAATTGCATTTTGGTTGGAATTCTTTGAATTTTATTAACAAACAAAGAGAAACAAAATCGAATTTGACAGCTTACCGACGGAAAAGATGAAAAAACCACAAATCAGCTGGGCTGACGCGTTTACCCGATAGATAATTTTACCATGGGCGCCACGTTGTTTAGTATTTTTATTTGAGTCGTCAAATGTAAACATGGAAACATTGGTCAGCGTTATGTAATTCAATATTTCCATTTGAAAGGTCCCAATCCAAGCAATATTAAAGCCGAGGTAGATTTTATTCTGGGGCAATCTGCTCCTTCGTTTACGACTATAAAATATTGGGCCAAGACGAACACCGTAGTGGTTGACCAGACACGGTTAAGAAAATCCACAAAATGATATTGGATGATCGTCGGCTGAAGGTGCGTGTGCTAGCTGATATGATAGGCATTTCAAAAAGTGCTTTACTTCGTATATTGACCGAAGATTTGAAGATGAGAAAGCTGTGCGCAAGATGGGTGCCGCGCTTGCTTTCAATAGAGCAAGAACAGTGACATGAAGATGTTTCAGTAATGTGTTTGGCGATGTTTCACCGCAATAAAGCCGAATTTTTGCGTCGATTTATAACCATGGATGTGACGTCGAACTGGTTGGCGAAATATTTTATCTTCGATTTGTAAGATCCATGACCCCCCGGAGTTGTTCGAGACCAGATAAGTAAGAGGCATGGGAACACGACTTCACTCCTGAGACAAAGCAACCAACCGTCAAAGCAGTGGACTGGAATGGGAGAATCATGTCCAAAGAAGGCGAAGACGGTTCCATCTGCACGCTAGGTCAAGGCGGCTGTTTTTTGGGATGCGCATGTGATAATTTATATTGCTTACCTTCAGAAAAGAAAAACTACCAATATAAATAAATAAAGAAATATATCTTTTTTCGGCAAGAAAAAAGTTTAATTTCTCAACATAGTCTCCTTTTACCTCGATACATTTAGTCCATCGTTTTTTCAATTTTTGTATTCCTTCCAAATAAAAGGGTTTCTTAAGGTTTCCAAAATAGGCCGTTGTTTCAGTGATAACTTCTTGATTCGACCCAAACCTCTTACCATCGTGCCATTTCTTCAGTTCTGGAACTATAATGTATTCTTTTGCTTTACTTGCATTGGCTATTTTTCAACCTCATGAGGTCAAATGCCGTACATATCGTCAGCTGAAATGCAAAACAACGTAACTACAATTAAATTTTTTTTTACTGAATATGGGAAGAACCTTATAAAATGCCAAAGAATAAAGGTTTGGCAGCTATACTTTAGACTTCTGCTCAATGTAAGACCTTACTTAAGGTATGAACCGAGAATATGGCTTCCAAAACTGTATTCTTTACCATTTTACAAGCGTTCCGTTTCTGCTCCTATATATAAATGATAATTGTAGTTACGTGCGTTTGCATTTCAGCTAACGATATATTAATTAAACCAACAAATAAGCAAATTAAACTAATTTTAAAATATTTCTCTAACTGGTTCTATCCTTCGCCCTTTCTCGCCAGTTGATAACACCAAAAATACTGCGAGATTCTACGGCCTGGCCTTTCCATCGGAGTCTTGGTCGTCCTCTTTCCAGCTTCCAACGGGTACGTTATTGAAAACCTTTCGTGCTAGCTGATCTTCATCCATTCTGATAACATGGCCTAGCCACCGACATTGGCCTAATTTGATTCGCCTAGCTATTTCCACGTCAGAATACAAATGATATAAATATCTCTTGGTTTCAACGACGTCTGTACTCGTCGTTTAATTATTAATCTCGGAATTTCATTCAAAAGTTCTTAGGTTTAAACAATAGGTAAAGGAAATAAGTAGATATCGCACAGGCGTTTTCAAGCACTGTTACTAGGTGCTGTCCTGTCGGTTTGTAACTCTCAGTGAAGTTTCTCATAACACTCATTGACGTTTATTCAACACTGTGGGAAATTTGTTACATACAAAAAAATAATAATTTTCCAGGTTATGTTATTCGAACAACTAATTTAATTTGTTCATGTCATTGTGTTCCCCACATTCAAACTCAAATATATTTTGATTACGTGCTTTTTTGTTTACTGTTATGGTTGGTATTCGTTTGTGGTGAATTTTACAGCATCGGCCCTCCAAACAAATACAAAGTGCTTGCTAATGTTAGCTACAACACCGACTACTATCACCTGTTCTAAATACGTCTGGCGAGGTATAGTTTTTTTTGGGATCAAACATTATAATCATTGTTTTAAGCTCCATGAGCCTGTGCCAATCGGTATTAAAGTGCACAGATCAGTAAAAATATGACATTTGCGTGGTGAATAAAATTTCACTAGCCTATGGGGCTAGGTAAATTTTTGACAAGTGGATGGAAAACTTTAACGTTTAACAAAAACACATCAGCAGACAAACAAGTTGTTTATAGTGAAACCGAACTGCCGCCGTCGCCGATATTTTTATTGCGGTGAGACGTCGCCGAAGTTTTCTAGATACTAATTTGGATTGCGATGACTCAATCAATTTTAATACATATATTTGTCAGTTTTTTCGCATTTACATGCATATTTATATTTTGTAATAACATTATTTTGTTTTTAAAATTGTTTTTAATTATCGGCTTGATCCAACGCCGTTCGAAATTTTTGTCCTGTGCCGCCGCCAAGTTTTTATGTCGACTCGTAGGTCTGTTCAGCATTTATTTGTAAACAAATCAAAGAAATGAAGAAATTTGGTGAAAATTTGAATGAAATTTTCTAGCAATTTGGAAGAAATTTTGCAGAATGAAAATATTCATGTATTGTGAAGATCGTATTCGCAAAAGAATTGGTAAAAGCAATGGCAAATATTTTATAAAAATATTCATTTCTCAAAATCATATTTCAATTGCGTCTTAAGACTTCTTATGATGAAGCTGTCAAAATTTACTATTGTAAACAAAGATATCGATTGGCACAGCAAAAATGGAAATTGTTCTCACCTTCACAAATTTTATTTCACCATAGTACTTTGATACCGATTGGCACACGCCCATGTAGAAAATATGCCATTGAACAAGAGATTTCCCAAGACTTGTAAGATATCTAGTTATTTCCTTTATCCATGGTTTAAACTGATGCTGCAACAGCATCCCCAAACACGAACTAATATAGAAAAGAAAACAAGAGATTGAACACAGTCACCTGAACCCTTGTGCCATCACTTTATATTTTGAAAAGCGATTACAAATTCCCAACATCATGTCAAGGTTTCCAATTCCCCTTACATGCATTCCCCTCCTAAGCATAACTAAATGACAATCAATTCTTTTAATTCTTGCCTTTTTAAGCGTCTCCCTCAATGGACTTGTAGTTGCTTTTCGTGTCAACTAAAAGGTCATTAAACATGTTCTTGACACACTCATAAAAAGAATGTGATTTAAAACAACAAACAGTAGTTCAATATGTTCAAACACATTTTAAGATTCCCAGGCAGAACAGGACGGAAGAATCCTTTGCTTCATTTACCGAGTGTATGGATGGATATCCTCCTGAAAACTACCAAAAAAATGGCACAACATGTTTGAATGTGTTTTTGTTAACATCCTTCGCATACTAAATTGCAAATAGGGAGCAAGGGAACAAGGAAGCGCTGAAAAAATACAAAAACCATCTAAAAATCCCAACTTAAGTACGGAATAGCAATTTTTGTCGCCCCGTAATGGTTACACTTCTCAAGCACTTTTGTGTGTTTCTGTGTCCTGTTTTTCCAACCAGTATTCACACATGAGCGTGTTAAAAGAGCAAAAAGGATTTGAATGTGTTAGGCTGGCTGTGTGTGATGTTGTTGTTTTTTGTTGAACATAGGACCCGCATGTGTGACATATGTTAACAGGATGTGGCACTGAGTGACATTTACGAAAACTGAATGTAAATTTTGTTACAATCGTTTCGAAACAAGTAAAAACAATAAGCAAACTATAAATTTTGTTCTGTGAACGGTATTGAAACGATAAGCATTTTTTTTGTCGCTTGGCAGTTTGCATTTAGGTTGGAAATCCTAAAGGGTTTAGGGTGGCACCAAATTGTCAAGTTTTGAAAATTAAAACGCCGAATTCAATTCTGGCGAAAATTTGTTGCTGATATTTACCACCTATCTCTGATTTACCTTGCAAATATTTTATAAATAATTTCTCTTCGGACTCCATTTTAATTTTAACACGTTACATTTGTTTGTTAAAATAATCAAAACGTCAAAATAATTCCGCTCCCAAACAAATATCAAACAATTGTTTTCGTACAACCCTGTAATTGATGTTGCTGAGGAAACTTTCGCAGAGAACTGAGTACCAGACAAATATAAAGTGAACGAAATTTGCAGTTCACAAAATGTTCCCTATTTTGTTGTTGTACACGTACTTCTTATGCCAAATTATGCTTCGACCAATTTCGAAGAATTCTGTGCCGAGACCAAATTATCGAACAAGGCGGCACAACAAAAAAAATTAAATTGGTGGCTCTCGGTTTTCCAATTTTGTACAAATTTGAGATGTTTTCAAAATAACTGTCAGGCGATCAAATCGGCTCACATTTTAAACCGATGAGAACCTATTTTATTGGCGGCACGTCCTACTGCTCTTGACGGAATCATAGTTAGGACCACATAATCACCGACGAAAACACTTGCCGGATTTAGAATGTCGGACATGGAGCCAGGCGTGTGGAGTTCAATTTCTGTACAGTGTAGATGTTGAAAATACATGGTAACGGACGTTGGACTAGCCATATCTTTGACGCGTCAAAAAAAGCATTCATCTGCTTGGGGTTTTTAAAGCGGTGCTGGAAATACTTTGCTCCATCTGATCTTCTAGGTATGTACACAACGTATCGTACAAAGAGGTTGTTGCAACTGCAATTCGGCGGCAACAGCCGATTCGCACCGTCCGCACCACGTATAGTATGAAAGGAAATGTCAGATGAGAAAAATGACAGCTCAATAGGACATTACCATAGAGTAATGACGTATAGAACTGCCATTGTTCTTTTCTGACATTTCCTTTCACACTATTCGTGGTACGGTCTATTTTGACGTGACGTGGTCTATTTTTTGAAATTGTTCATGTCATTTTGATGAAAAACTATGAAATTTAAACGTATTTTGGACTTTTTTGTTATATTTTATTGTTAGTATATATATGTGTAAAATTATATATTTAAAAAAAAAATTTAACGCAAAACTCGAAATGCCGTTGCTGATTTATTGTTGGATGGTTTGAGCCATTGCCTCTATCTGGTATTATTAAAGCAATACTTTCCAACATGCAACCGCACATCTGCAACACACCAGATCTCATCAATTTACTGAGAGTTGGCGTATCTAAACGTCATTAATCTATGGACATTACTCTATATTCAAAATATTCAGTTTTATCATAGAGAAATAGGCAAGAGTTCCTATCCCTTTCTTTACGTTATGTCGATGACGACAAGGTAGTAGCCCATTTCATCGAGTTGGAGTTGCGTTGCTTTTAAGGCATTTAGTTTCCACTACTAAAATTTGGTTGAAGTAACCTCTAATAAATTGTGACAACCTCTATTTCAGGTCCGATGCCATCGAATGTAATTGTGACAGCCTCTTAATTCGGTTACGGCTAATTCGGTCTGGAGCTCCCAGATGTGGTCTGGAGTTCCCATAAATTCTCTGAAACTACTCGACCGAGTTAAAAGAATAACTGGGCTGCTGATACGGGACACGGCGGTGTCTGATCTAATTGCTCCCCTTGAAAATCGTAGAAATGCTAATTGTTAGGGTGATTTTTTGCAATTTGCTTTGCAGTTCGCGCGTGATTCGTGTCATGTGTCCTCATGAATAGACTTTCAAACGAATAACGCTTTCAAAATATTTATTTTTATCATAGAGAAATATTCAAGAGTTCCTATCCCTCTCTTTACGTTCTGTGGATGGCGACGAGGCCATTTCTTCGTGTTCGAACAGGGGGTTTCTATGGCTCAGCTGATCGAAAAGGTACTAGGGAAATGATGTAGAATGAGAGACCAACGAAGAGACCATGCAGCAAACTAAGTTTAAACAGTGTTTGTTTGATACTAATGACAGCTAAATTATGTTTTAAGTTGTTTGCATCGAACGAAAATACGAATTCCCTTTTATTGCTGTCAGTATTATGTCCAACTAAATCGTAAATTACGAAAGCAACTCGAACTCGATGAAATGGCCTACTAGCTCGTCGTCATCAAGAGAACGTGAAGAAAGGGATAGCGGCTCTTGTCTATTTCTCTATGGTTCGAGTTGCTTTTGTACTTTACACTTTGGTTGGACACAAAACGGACATAAACATAAAATAGAATTTAGCTGTCACTAATATCACTATTTAAACTTAATTTGCTTCATGGTTGTTTATCGCTCTCTCGCCTATCCACTCTGTTTTCTATCAATTTCCTACTACATGATCGATCAGCTGTGTCATGGATACTTTATGGGATACGTCGTGGATACCCCCTGCAAAGAGGATGTGCAGGTAGGGAAGAAAGAAACTACGCAATTTGTCAACCCAAGTAGAAGAGAATCAAAAAGTCGACGCGATTCACTAAAAAGCATTTCTCTCTCGCTTCATAACTTGATTATTTCATACTTTATGTAATTTTATTTAAACACGGTTGGACTGTCTATAGTTAGATAATGTAACATCATCAGAAAACTACTCGTGTATTGAAATATTCGACGAAGAGAGTAAGATTGCCGTCGGTGGTGCAATAGTTAGTATGCGCGGCTCTTGTACATGAGATCGTGGGTTCGAACCCTGCTCTGACCACCTTAAAATTTCTTTCGGGGGCGGTCACCTCGCATAGTGACGGCGACACTATCGAGTATATAGCCATGAAAAAGCTTCTCAAAATACCGTTCGGAATCGGTGTAAAACTGTAGGTCCCAATCAGTGAGTGAAAACTGGAAAACAGCTCAGTGATTGTGAGAAGTTCTCCCTTGTCCCTTCATGGGATGTAATGGGAAACTATTTATTTTATTTTTATAGTAAGAGAGAGAGCAGAGAAACGAGCGCTTTACTCGTTTTAGCTACATCTATAGGGAAAATGTAGTACTCTTCGAGGCCTATAAAACGATCTCTTGCATGTTACGATCGAGCCACAAACAAACAAATTACGATAAAAAAAACGATTTTGGCTGTTTTTCACGGGCTAGAAAAGGAATTTTTCTGAAATTGTCTCGAGGTGATCTTTAATACTTGCCCTCGAATTTTAGAATTTTATTTATATGGAGGCCGACCCGGACTTGTCTTTAGTTACACAAACTTCACATTGGCAATTACTCTATCCTCAATAATATGGTAGAGCCAAACCAAAACAGAACGAGACAACTACAATTAGAATAGTTCGTTCTATAAATAGAACTTTCAAAACTTCTGCATCAGTGCGTGTAAGTAGGAAAGCAATGTGTAAGTAGCGACAACAAATCACTCTGCACAATCGATAAATGTCTTCGGTTAGTGACTTGTGTAAATACACACCGCAGTGGCTTAACGGGCTAGACGCTGCTGAAGATGATGCTTCACAAACATCGAAACGATTGTCCAGCGAATGTAAGTTCCAATCCCACCCGCGGCATTTACATTTTTTTCACTAACGGGAGAAAACATGATCTCTAATAGCCTTAAAGGAAATTACAACTTTAATCACTTTTATTATACTCGACGATAGTTTTACCCTATTCTCTATTTATATTCAGTCCTACTCTCAGTATCCATTTCCAAAACCAACTGGTAGTCACGCCATCTGTTATCGATTGTTCCGGAGAATTATTGGCGATATCATCAAACAATTGTGGTGAGTTGGTATGTGGTAACTTTTCATCACACAACAACGGCTTATTTTAAGCGTAATTAACATTAGAATTCAAACTGTTATAATTAACTGTAGGATTGAATTTGTGTGACTGCTGGCAATTCTGGTTTTAAATATTTCATATGTAGAGGTTTGTGGCTCCGATAGGTATTGCCTTGTATACTTTCAAATTTATAAACCTGTACGGTATTAAATGTTTGGAAACCAAAATTGCCAATATGAAGGAATTGTTTTGAAAATAAATACAATTGGCAATGGTATTGAAAGTTTTTTGAATTTGCATTTGGATAGGTATTGAAATTAAACTACAAATTATAATTCTCATATAATTAATTTGCCCACGTATGACCCTACAGAGTTCTGCGTTTTTCGGGGTGAGAAAAGAACATAGAAATGTCACATTTTCTCACAACTATATTCTTCCGTTGGCTTTTTTAGCATGATTTATTTGCCACGCTTATCTAAAATATTCGACCAGTATATATGGAGACCTAAGCGACATTAAGCCATTTTAAGGGACTCTTCATACAAACTGGTCGAAAGAGTACCAATACAATTGGTATTTTTTGTTATTCCCGCTTAACACAAAATCCGACCACTTTGCTTGAGAAGTTAAGTGATTTTAACTGGAGCCGCTTAAATTAGCTTAGTGCCCCACAAAAAAGGTAGAAAAATTAGCTTAGCAAGGTCAAAGAACACAAACAAAATGACAGAAAGTTTGTCTTTTGATCGGGCACCATTCTTCCCCGTGACTCGCTGAGAGGGCAGAAAATGCAACATTTTTGCACTTTTTGAGAGCAACATTCTCAGAAACGAACACAAAGCCTTGAACTAGGTTTGCACTTTTTTCACAAACGTACACAAAAAGGCACTTTTAGGGCAAAGGACAGAAAAAAGAAACGAAATCGCTATATGTCTAGTGTCAACAAACCGTATCTCATGTTTTCCTCCTTCCTTTTACCTAACTGCAGGTTAACACAATGCTTTGAATTTATAGGTGGTATTCCCTGAGCGACGGTTAGATCTAAAACAAAACAACAGTAGATCCCGGGCAGTGAGAAAACATAAAGTCTTTATTAATTTTGAACTGCTCTCCACGATTCCACCAATAGATCCTGTTAAAAAACTATATTGCCCATCGTTTTTATGTAGGTAGTTTCTCGTTCTTTCGAAACCGGTGTTATACTGTGGGTCATTGATTATAAGCAGCACTGCGACTCATCATTCAACTCTCTTCTGGAATTGTATTGGGGTTTTGTTTTTATAAGGTTAAACAGTTATAACCATTTAAATCGGAACCGACGTAAAACAGTAGACACCGATTTGTGTTACTAATAACAAAAAGTACTTCTCTCATTGACTACAAAACAAATCACATGAGGTGTCAGGGGACACCCGGTTGGAACGAAGTTCCTTTATATTATGTACTAGTTAGTTCCAACACGCCTAAAGCGCCCGTTGAAAAACACGATAATTTAAATGGATCTTTGAGAAAAGACACTTTTTGTAAAATGATAAACCTGTTTTAAGAAAATTATTTTTAGGTCCTTTTTCTAAGAATATGTATTATATTTTCCCGAAAAGATCCTTTTTTAAAGAGAGGTACTTCTTTTATTAAAACCTAATGTTTGTTTTTTTAAGAAAAGGTACTATTTTTGAGAAGAAGTACTTTCTGTAAGAAAAAGCCATAAGAGTATGCATTTTTATTACAAAGTACTTTTTTAAGAACAGGTACTTTTTAAAGAAGGGGTACTCTTTTTAGGATAAGGTTATTTTTTTTAAGAAAATGTAAGGCTATGTAAATGAAAAGGCTACTTATCTCAAAAAAAGAAAAGACTTATCTCAAGAAAAGGTATACGAAAGATATTTTTTTAAGAAAAGGTATTTTTTTGAAGAAAAGGTTTTTCTTTTAAGAAATGGGATTTTTTTAGAATTGGTCCTTTTTTCAAGAATAGGTACATTTTTAAGAGCAGGTACTTATCTCAAGAAAAGTTATTTTGTTTCACAAAAAGGTACTCTTTAAAGAAAATGTAGTTTTTTAAGGAAATGCAATTTGTTGTAAGAAAATTACTTTTCTAAGAAAAGGTCCTTATTTAAAAAAATCCTTTTTGTAAGGAAATGTACTTTTTGTAAGAAAAGTTCCTTTTTTAAGCTAAGGTACTTCTTTAAGATAAGGTATTTTTTTTTAAGAAAAGGTACTTTGTTTAAGAATATGAATAGGTATTCTTTTTGAGAAAATTTACTTTTTTGTAAGAAAATTCACTTATTTAAGAAAATTTTCTTTTTCTAAACTTCTTTCACTTTGGCTTTTCTAAAGTTTCTTTTTATTGGATTCAAAACTACAATACGATATAAGTATACTAAATATTGGTTACAGGCTCCACCTAGAAAACTTCCCTTAAACAAGAAACATATGTTAGTCTAGACACAACCCGTAGCAAAAGTACCCAATATACTTTAGTTAATAATACTCTTTACAGAAAATGTAGTTTTTTCAGGAAATGCAATTTTGTTGTAAAAAAATTACTTTTCTATGAAAGGTCCTTATTTAAAAAAAATCCTTTTTTTAAGAAAATGTAATTTTTGTAAGAAAATTTACTTTTTTTAAGCTAAGGTACTTCTTTAAGATAAGGTATTTTTTTTAAGAAAAGATACTTTGTTTAAGAATATGAATAGGTATTCTTTTTGAGAAAATTTACTTTTTTTAAGAAAATTCACTGATTTAAGAAAAATTTTTTTTTCTAAACTTCTTTCACTTTGGCTTTTCTAAATTTACTTTTTATTGGGTTCAAAACTACAATATATACTAAATATTGATTACAGCCTCCACCTAGAAAACTTCCCATTAAATAAGAAACATAAGTAAGTTTAGACACAAACCAAAGCAAGAGTACCCAATATAGTTGATAATACTGGGTTGTAGCACAATAGTGTTAAAAAAAAGTTTTTTTTTCATTTAGCCCCCATCCCACAACGTGCGATAACGAACTTCGTTCCAAAATCTCATCACTTCCATCAAGATTACCCGAGTCATATAGCCATTGCCGTTTTCTATGAAAATGTAATGACACCCTATTTGCACATGTGTACACATGATTCATGTCTAAAAAGGATTTTTATAACCTCTAAAAACATGTATCAGTAAAAAGTCTGTATTTTTTTTCCTTTTCTCTTTAGAAAGTATCTTTTATATCCTTTTTTTATCGGCAACCTTTTTTGTTACGATTTTAAACTCCTACGTATATTTTTATTCAAACAAACAAAAAAGTACTTATAATTGCTTCTCTACGGTTTCGCTTTGAAGTCTATCTGCGTTAGCAGTTTATGGGAGCGAGTGAATTACTTTTGAAATTTCCAATTTGTTCTGCCGCTACTGACACACCACTACATTAACGACTTAGGTATGTTTGCCTTTGCCGTGGTGGGTTCCTCCCTGAAAGTGGCTACAGGTAGAGGTAGACTTAGTAAAGTAACTTATGCATTTACAATACCAATTAAATTTTACAATAGCCCAAGCCATATGTTTCCAATTTTCGGAACATTTTAAAAGCAGTTCCATTATTCATTAGATGTATCGATGATCATTATGACGTTAATTGAGTTATCGCCATATCAATCGATTTAGGAAATAATTCAATTCTAGAATTCACTTCAATGACTTTTGCAAACATGAACAGATGACAGCCATTTATCATCGAGAAGAGATTTTAAAATTATAAATTTAGATTTGAATATCAGAAGGGGATACTAATGCGATACTTATATATTGTAATATGATAGCGCCTTAAGCGAACCACAGACTTGTCATTCATGAGCAGGAACACCAGCTATCGTTGATGTTTATTGTCGGTTTACCGCCCTTCTTGATACAAAGTAAGAATATAATCGAAGTTGTTCGCATCACTATCATGTTCACAAAATTTTTTGGTAATATTTTTTCAAATTCATCAGTCAGACAGAAAGTTATCGACCATGAATGACAAGTCTGTGGTTCGCTTTAGCGTTCTAGGCCAGTGACCGTCTCATTCACATAGTCATTAAATGCAGTTGTCGTCGACTCTCCTCTTTCCATCTCTCGTGTGATCGGGTTTATTCCACTACAAACACGTTTTGTCTTTCTTACTTGCACAGACTCGTGCTGAAGTTTCTGAAAGTAATCTATTTAAATAAGTAGAACATAACTATTTATATTTTTGGAACGAAGTTCCTTATCGCACGATGCGGGATGGGGGCTAAATGAAAAAAATTAAACAGCTTTTTTTAACACTATTATGCTACAACCCAATATTATCAACTATATTGGGTACTTTTGCTTTGGTCTGTGTGTAGACTAACATATGTTGGCAAATTTCTTGTTTAATGGGAAGTTTTCTAGATGGTGCCTGTAGCCAATAGATATATAGTATTTATTGTAGTTTTGAACCCAGTAAAAAGTAAACTTAGAAAGGCCAAAGTGAAAGAAGTTTAAAAAAAATAGCAGACAGTTGTCCGAGGCTGTCCCTGCAGACTGTCCCTGCAGGCTGTGTCAGAGACACGCCCATTAAGTTAAGTTATAACAACAAATGATAAATAACATAAGCAATAACATCCATGTTAAATTCAAATTCACATTTAACATTTTGATTCACTTAAATACATAAGTAAATATGCGAAATTTCAATATTTCATCAATCAAAACAACAGCCGAAGGTTTGTGTCCACACTGAAACAGCAGCATAGTTTGTGTTCATGCTACAAACTCAAACAAACACACATATGTTTGAGTGTATGTGTTTAAACAATTTTCATTTGAGAAATTTAAATATTAGGAAGATATCAACCAATATGAAATGTATATCAAACGAAAGATAACATCTTCATTTACCTACAAAAAAATTTTTAAAAAAAGTTATCTCGCCGTTTCCTCATAATCAATGAAATAAAGATTACAACAATAACAATCTGACATGACTCCCTATACCGTAAGGTAAGACGTATTCTACGCCAAAATAACATTTTCTTAAATAAGTGCCTTTTCTTAAAAAAATTACATTTTCTCAAAAAAAAATACCTATTCATATTCTCAAACAAAATACCTTTTCTTAAAAAAATACCTTATCTTAAAGAAATACCTTTGGTTTAAAAACAGTAAATTTTCATACATAAAGTATGTTTCCTTAAAAAGTAATTTTTTTTAAATGAGTACCTTTTCTTAAAAAAAAATACATTTACTTACAACAAATTGGCTTTTCTTAAAAAACTACCTTTTCTTTAAAGAGTACCTTTTTGTAATACAAAATAACTTTTCTTGAGATAAGTATCTACAATTAAAAATTTACCTATTCTTGAAAAAAGGACCAACTCTAACAAAAATTACCTAAATAAATATCTTCTCTTAAAAATAATACCGTTTCTTACAAAAATTCCTCTTCTTAAAAGTACCTTCTCTTCAAAATACAAAAACGCCTTGTCTTTATTTTTCTTGAGATAGATAAGTGGTCTTTCTGAAATTCTTAAATTCATTTTGTAAAAAAAATAAAATTTCCCTAACATAACATTTTTTTTCTTTAAAAGGTACCTGTTCTTAAAAAAAGTACTTCTTTGTTAACAAAAATTCATACTCTAATGGATTTTTCTTACTGAAAGTACTTCTTCTTAAAAATAGTACCTTTTCCTAGAAAAAAAACATCAGCTTTTAATAGAAAAAGTACGTCTCTTTAAAAAAGGACCTTTTTGGGAAATTCTAATACATATTCTTACAAAAAGGACCTAAAAATATACTTTAAAAAAAATTCATTCTATAAAAAAAAAGTTTATCATTTTACAAGAAGTGCACATATTTTCTTAAAGATCCATTTAAGTTATCGTATTTTTCAACGGGCGCCTTGGGCGTGTTGGAACTAACTAGTATCTACATAATATATAACGAAAGGAACTTCGTTCCAACCGGGTGTCCCCTGACACCTCATGTAATTTTGTTAGGGTTCTACTTTTTTTGGCTGGCTCTACCACATGACTTTTTATTATATTTGATTCGATCTGAAATTATTTCTTAGAAGAATATTTTTCGACTTTGGGGTATTCAGATCAGGATTTTTGCCCGTTAGCTGCACCTTCGTTTACCGTAAATGAGCCACAATAATTTCAAACTCAGAAAAACTTTGATGAGAAACGAAATATGTTTGCGACAAACAGCTTTTAGTATTCTACGTTTTTTATGGTGATCTACGACATGATTTTTGATACATATAAAGTCAGTACGAATGCACTTTTTCATTTCAAAATAAAAACATGTACTTTTTTAAGATAGTTGTGATTTTTTTTATTAGATTATAAAGAAGCCATGTTCCGATTAAGTATGGAATAAAATATCCGTCAAATGGCCCTTACGGCCCTGATGACAGGCCATTACTCATTTCATGAAATTCTCCATGAGTTTCTCACAGAGAATGTGGCTGTAACTCACCGATGACGCGTTGGATCTCGGATTTGAGCTCAGGAATTGATTCTGGTTTATTCGCATAAACACGTGATTTCACAAAACCCCAAAGAAAGACATCGAAAGGCGTTAAATCGCATGATGTTGGTGGCTAGAGGACATCAGAATTTCTTGATATAATTTGTTCTGGAAATTTTTGCTGCGACGAATCGATTGTTTCATGCGCGATGTGGCAGGTGGCGCGGTCTTGTTGAAACCACATGTCGTCCAGATCCATGCCGTCCTATTGAGGCCACAAGAACTCCATTATCATGTCCCTGTAACGAATGCCCTTCACAATTTTGGCCTCACCTTCAAAAAATTAAGATCCAATCACGCCGCCTGGCCAAAATCTGCGCCAGACGGTTGCTCGTTGTAGGTGCATTTGTTTCTCATGGATTGCATGGGGATTTTCTGAGCCCCAAATTCCCAAGTTTTTCCCCAAAATTTTGTGTATTCCCGAAGCCATTCTGATGGAAGTGCGCTTCATCGGAGAAGTTGACGTTTTTTCGAAAAATTGGCATTGACTTCACTTTGCTCCATTACCCTTTGCACGAATTGTCGGCGCTTTCCATGGTCTGCTGGTTTGAGCTCCTGAGTTAGTTGAATTTTGTACGTATGAAGGTTAATGTCGTTTGTCAAAATTCGCTGCGTAGTGCTTCGTGAAATTTGAAGGTGTTGAGAACGACGCCGAATTGATGTATTCGGGTTTTCTACGCCACTCTCATTTAAAGCAACAATTTTTTCAAGAGACCGACCAGTACGTTGACGCACAGGAGTCTTATGCGGGTTTTACACCAAACAAGATTAACGCATTTTCGAGATTATCGATGTTTTTTTCTTATGGAGTTTGACATTTATAATCTCGAAAAAGCGATTATCTTGGTTGGTGTAACTGCAGTTTTATTGTCCTTCGTGAAATTGTTTGCCCACTCTTCGAATGGTTGACACATTAGGTGCAATTTCTTGACTGAAAATTCTTCGAAGAACTTTCCAAATTGTTGTAATAAGTTTACACAATTATAACGCGTTGTTCTTTCGTAAAGCGCTTCATTTTTAATAATCAGAATAAACATATGTGACAGCTGCCAAATTTCAGAGTTGCCACTAGCACAAAATTACACTAAATTTAAAAAGTCGAATCTTACTGAAGCATCCTTATATTATTCGATCTGAAATTTGTTCTTAAAAGAATATTTATTATTTCTTATTAGATGACAGATCAGGTTTAGGCAAATTTAAACAGTTTAGTGAAACTAGTCGGAACTAAGATTTGATCTCACGTTGGCGAACGATCGTATCGAAATTGGAACGTTGAAACCAATCGTTGTTCATTGCTATCTGCCAACGGTACAACCTCTCTCGGTTTAACAGAGGTTGGAAATGTAGCCTGAAATTTGACAACTTCGAAGCATTGGTGGAGCAATGGACTAGTCTATCATTTCTCACTCATGAAAACTCCACGTTTATCCTTGATATCATAAGAGCTAAATCTAATTGCTACAACAGTCAGTTATTTCTCAGAACTCACTTCTTATTTTAAAGTAGTTTCAGGCATGAGAAACAACTGACTGAATTACAATTTTCTCAGAAGTATCATGAAATACGATCCCTGGATCTAACCCACAGGGTCACTATCGATCCAAAAGACGTCACAAAGCATAGGTGTTTGAGGCAGACGATGAACGACTCATGGACTATTTGTGATGTAGTCGTAGTCGCAGTCGTAGTCGTAGTCGTAGTCGTAGTCGTAGTCGTAGTCGTAGTCGTAGTCGTAGTCGTAGTCGTAGTCGTAGTCGTAGTCGTAGTCGTAGTCGTAGTCGTAGTCGTAGTCGTAGTCGTAGTCGTAGTCGTAGTCGTAGTCATAGTCGTAGTCGTAGTCGTAATCGTAGTTGTAGTCGTAGTCGTAGTCGTGTTCATGGTCATGGTCGTGGTTGTTGGTCCTGGTCGTGTTCGAGGTCGTGGTCCTGGTCGTGGTCATTGTCGTTGTCGTGGTCGTGTTCGAGGTCATGGTCTGGTCCTGGTCGTAGTTGAGGTCGCGATCGCGATCAGGGTCGTGTACGTGGTCGTGGTCGTAGTCGAGGTAGTTGTCGTGGTCGTGGTCATGTTCGTGTTCGTGGTTGTACATTTTACATTTGCAGAGTTGATGTCGGAGTTTTCAACATTTTATGAAAACTCCACACCTCTGTTTTAAATATTTTTGCAACTACCCTACTATTTTCAAATTGCTCACTTCAATTTTAGTTAAGTCATCATCGTATTAGCTCTTGGTATCTATCCCATTATCCTTAGTCAGAACTTCCAGTTAATAAGCAACACTCTTCCAATTTCGAACATATGTTCGATAACTTGGCAATTTTCGGAAAATACACATTCAATCAAGATTTAACGTAAATTTTACAAGAAACCGCTTAAAATGCTTAAGCTACCAAATCTTTGATATGAAAATAATAATTATGAGATAATAAAACTGCGAATGTACAACAAAAGCAAAACGGATCAGCAACATATGGCACGAAAATTATGTTTTATAGACAATGGAAGCAGAAAACAAAGGAATTTGTATTTATAATACCCAAAAACAAAATATGAAAACCCATAAAAATTATCTTTTGAGAGGAAGATTTTCAAACCACACGGATTCCAAGCAGCCAGACAATGAATGCCACCTTGACTGCCGCGCCGCACAATTGGGGCGCGCAACACCTTGTTCGTTCTTTTGAAGAATTCTCCTATAGTTTGGGATGATGTTAATGACTTCAAATCATCCTGTTTCAAATAACAATGCGTGTTTCTGTTGGAGGCGAGCAGGGATGAATGTTTAATGGAAATGTGTATGTGCTGAGTGTCTATGTACATACATCTCTTGTGGATGCTTTTCGTGATACTAGTTGTCAAATATTTTGAAACGAGACAATATGGAATACAGCTCGACCGGCTATTGTTTATCTTAGACGACGCCAGTGGCTATGATTTCATATAAACAATTTGCTCCGTCAACAAAGGCAGTCATTCAAATTTTACTCACACTGCCTGAGGATCAATCAGCTGAATTTTGACTGCGGTAGCATGTGAGGGATTTTATGACCGGCCGACCGACCACCAAAAAAAGCAGATGTTTTTGTCCAAAACACCTCCCATCATAATACTCGTAAACTCTTATATTTTTGTGTTTGGTTTTCACTTAAAATCGTTTCTCACCTTTGTTTCGAGATCATTTTTCATTTCGAAAGGAATATGAAAGCAAATAGAGTCTCGTCATCGTCAATTACATATAAAATTCGAGAGTGAGTTTTAGTCCTTTTTGTGTAAATTATCCTCTTAAGTAAAGTATGGGCACTTTGGAGAAGGGTTTGAGATAACGAAATTAGTAAATAATTTGAAAGCAAGATGAGCAATAGTAAATTATGAAAGCTATAAATTCGAATTAGAAGCCATACACGGAGAGTTCAATGAAACTTTGTCATAAAAAAATCTTCGCACTGACACAGCTTTATTGATACACTGAAATTGCATTGATTCAATGAAAAATTCCAATGGATTTCTATGAAGCTGCAAAACAACTTCACAAGAATGTTTCATATAAGTATTAAAGGGTTTTTCAACAGACACGCTACAAAAGTAAATCGATAGGGACAGCAAACGACGCCATATTTTTTCCCGCTCTTTTGACATTTCTCTTCAGAAAGGTTTGCCATTTCATCATGGAAAGATATACGAGCCAACAACGAGTCGAAATTATTAAAATTTACTACCGAAATTTGGAGTCAGTGGCCTCAACTTTAAGAGGCCAACTTTAAGAGGCGTCAAAAATCAGCGATGAGGCTCATTTCTGGCGGAATGGCTTCGTCAATAAGCAAAATATGCGTTATTGGTCAGACAGCAATCCACACGTAATCCACGAGTCATCATTGCATCCCGAAAAAATACGGTTTGGTGCGGTTTATGGGCCGGCGGCGTCATTGGGCCATACTTCTTCAGTGATGATCAAGACCGGCACATTACTGTGAATGCGAATCGCTATTTTTGGCCCCAATTGGATAATATGGACTTCGAGGACATGTGGTTCCAACAGGACGGCGCCACAAGCCAACTTTGGTGAACGTGTTATCTCACGAAATGGCCCAGTCGATTGGCCGCCTCGGTCGTGCGATTTGACGCCGTTAGATTATTTCCTGTGGGGCTACGTCAAGTCTATGGTCTATGCCAACAAGCCAGCGATGATTGATGAACTTCGTACGAATATCGAACGTGAAATTGCAGCAGTATCGGCCGATGTATGCTTGAAAACCGTCGAAAATTGGGTTCAGCGTCTGAACTTCTGCAAGCGTGCCGTGGTGACCATGCAAAAGAAATCGAGTTCCATACATAATGGCATCGAACGTACTTTCACAGGAATAAAGAATTTCATTGGTATCTAAAACCGGTTTTGTTTTATTTAAAAAAACTTTTGTAGCGCTCTTATTGAAAACCCCGTTATATGAAATGCGTAGATGAAAAGCGTAAATTGGCGATAGTGATGGCATGATAATTTTAATTTAAACAATAGTTTACTTCTAGGCTGATACGAATATCTTTCAACAAATAGGTTGAAGACTTCGCTAATACGTGTTTTCCTTGCGTAACTTGCTAAAAAGTACTAGTCAATTAAAGACGGTGATTGGAGAAACTAATGCGTTTTTTTAAATTGTACACTGATGCCGATTCGAGGGTAGTTTAGATTAAGTCTATTGTATTGGAGTTAGTATTTATTGGAAATAGGACTAGAAGGAAAAGAATATAAAGTAAAATAAGAAAATGGTTTGCCATAACATCCCATGAAGGAATGGGGAGAGCTTCTAACAACCTGTGAGCTATGCGCTTTCAAGTTTTATACTCACTGATTGGGACCTACAGTTGTACACCGGTTCCGAACGATATTTTGAGAACCTTTTCATGGCTAAATACTCGATAGTGTGTTAAGGTCCTCAGAGCAGGGATCGAACCAAAGATCTCATGCACAAGAGGCGCGCACACTAACCATTGAACCACCAACGGCAACAGGAAATAGAAAAGAGAAAAGAAAAAATACAAAAATTAAAATAGAAAATAGAAAATAGAAAAAAAAAATAGAAAAATAGAAAAAATAGAAAAAAATACGTTAAAACAAAACATCACCGGAAAATGTTTGGTAAATACTACCGGCCCTGCACCATCAATTTCATAAAGTGGTTCACTGCATTCCCTTGTGGTCGAACCAACACAAGTCATGCCTAACGTTCAGGTTGCCCATAATAGGTCGTCACGCCAGAAATCGTCGACAGGACCCATAGAATGAGACGATCGGAGAATGAAAGTGCGTAAGGCGGCTAAGGGCTGTAGGCATCCCAACTTAGTGGGTACATCACATTGTACATGAATATTTGGCTATCCACGGGATGAGTGCCGCGTTTACTCACACTCGACCATGTGATCTCTTCAAAGGAGTGTTTGACGATGTTGAACCGCAATCCGAAGGAGTTTTTGCAACGTTTCGACCAAACATGGATCTATCACAACACACCAGAGCCCAAGGAACTCTTAAAGAAGTGGACTTCTCCATGTAAACGTGTACCAAAGAAAGCCATGGTGGGTTTTTTTTGGGCTGCAACCGGTGTAATTCACATTGATTACCTCAAGAATGATAAACCGACGAATATTATTTCCAGCTGTTGGACAGATACGACATTAACTTGAAGCAAGAATATGCATCATGACCGTCGCTGGTGCAATAGCAATGTGCGCGGCTCTTGTACATGAAAAGTGGCATCCATCCCTGGTCTGCCCACCTTATGGGGCCCTTAGAACTGTGAATAAGTTGCTCGACTTCAAGTTGACATCAACTTCGATAATTTCACATCAACTTCGATTTTGCTCTTACACTCTCAAACTAGTTGAGGCAACTTCATTTTCTTATCAGATGTCGAAATGAAAAGTGGTGAGCGCACTGCGAAAATATCATAAATTTTAAGAAAAAACACAAATTTTATTTTCGGTAAATTTTTATTGATAACACTTACTTACTTATCCGGTCTCGCACAACCCCGGGGGTCAGGGACCTTACAAAACGAAGATAACATATTTCGTCAACCAGTTCGATCTTTTGCTTTATCTTTCGCAGAAATTCGTCAACTTGATCCCTAAAGCGGAGTCTTGGTCTTCCTATTTTTCGCCTTCCTTCAAGTTCGGTTTGGAAAACCCTTCGTTCTGGTTCGTGTTCATCAATTCTACTGACATGGTTTAGCCAGCGCAATCGCGTTATTTTAATCCGCTTAACTATGTCGATGTCGGGATAAAGCTCATACAGCTCATGGTTCATGCGTCGCCGATACTCGCCGTTGGCACTATAGGCCCATAAATTTTCCGGGGTATTTTTCTCTCGAAGACTCCCGCAGATTTTTCATCTGCTTGCGATAAGACCCAGGATTCTGGACCATAAAGCAAGACAGGTTATATGAGAGTCTGGTATAGCTGGATTTTCGTCATTCGAGAGAGGGCTTTGTCTAAAGAGCTTCCTTAGCCCAAAATAACATCTATTCGCAAGCACAATTCTCCACTTGACTTCAAGGCTGACGTTGTTGTTTTTGTTTACGGCAGATCCGAGGTATATAAATTAGTCCACTACCTCGAAATTATATCGGTCATCAACTTTCACACTTTGGTCTAATCGCGTGGAGGCCCTCCTTATTGATTGAAACCATTAATTTTGTCTTGTCCTGATTTACTTTCAGACCCACTTTTGCTGACTCCTTCTCAATTCTCGAAAAAACCGCAGTAACTTCTCTAATTGTGCGCCCAATGACATCTATACCATCAGCATACGCGAGTAGCATGTGGCTTTTGCTGCTGATGGTTTTATTCATGTTGACAGCAGCTTTTATCAGAATAATCTCTATTAAGATATTAAAGATATCGCACGATAGGGTGCCACCTTGTCCGAGGCCTCGCTTAATTTCAAAAGGTTCGGTAAGATCCTTACCAAGTTTCACTGCGGATTTGGTGTTCGTCAGGGTCGTCCTGCAAAAGCGTATGAGTTTTGCAGGAATACCAATCTCAGACATTGCTTCGTAGAGTTTCCCCCGTATCGGGCTATCGGAGGCCGCCCTATAATCGACAAACAGATGATAGGTGTCGATTTGTTTTTCGTGGGTCTTCTCCAAGATTTGTCGAAAAGTGAAAATCGGGTCAGTTGTCGATTTTCCAGACCTAAAGCCACACTGGTATTGTCCAATCAGATCAGCGATAATTGGTTTTAGTCCTTCGCACATTATACTTGATAGAACCTTATATGCTATGGATACAAGTCTTATTCCACGGTAGTTGGCACAGAGACTCGGGTCACCTTTTTTAAATATGGGACATAGTACACTGAGACTCCAATCGCCGGGCATGCATTCATCTAACCAAAATGTTGCTAATGAGCTGATGCATGCACCTTATCAGCTCATCGCCGTCAGCTTTAAACAGCTCCGCCGGTAATCCATCGGCTCCCGCGGCTTTGTTGTTTTTAAGCCGGGCAATAGCTGTTCTTACCTCGGCTTGGTTAGGAGGGGGCAATCGACGTCGTCGTCCAAATTGTGATCGATTGTCCCATCGTCATTGGATATCTCAGGTACTAGTAGCGCGGAGAAATGCTCTCCATATTCCCAACATGCTCTGCACATTTGCGACGAGATTTCAGTCCTTGTCTTTACAGAAGGGGGGCCTGAACCATGTCCATTAATTCTGCTTTAGACTTTTTGGTAGATTTTTCGGGCTTTGTTCTTCCTCCTGTAGACAGAAAAATTCGGTTGAGACAGCCGAATTAGCCGTAACCGAATTTAGAGGTTGTCACAACCTCATTAGAGGTTGACACAACCTCATTAGAGGTTAGCACACTTAGGGGTTATCGCAACCTCAGTAGAGGTTGGCACAACCTTATTAGAGGTTGTCGCAATCTCATTAGAGGTTGTCACAACCGTATTTAGATAGTGTCAGAAATGAGTTTTGGATTTTTTTTATTATTAACTAATGATTTATTATTCAGTATTCTTATGAAAAACATTATAGAGCGAGAAAATAAAGTTATTTACACAGGATAATCTTTAGAATAATACATTTATTTTACATGTCACTACCGACCTTTTTTGAAGTCCCGGCCATCATTGGTCACCACACCAATTGTGGCGTGTTGTATCTATTGATTTAGGTCCTAAACCGTTTCCTACACAGATTTTTGCATCATTATTGCAGACCGAACTTGGAAAGCTTCAAAACTCTTGATATCGGCTAGGACATTCTCAAAAAAATAAGTCGATTTAACACAAAAACCACAATTACAATATTTTTACTTACCTTACCGTCAACAACACCATGACGAGAACAGTTATTCACTTTTAAACTTCTTTTAATATAATATTTGTTTTCATAATTTTAAACGTCAAATTTTAAATACATAGAATTATGTTGTGGTAACCGAACTGAAAATGAAATTCGGTTGTACCTACAGAAATCATAAGAAATTCAGTTACAGCAACCGAATTGACGCCGAATTCGTCCTTGCAACCGACTTAAGGATTAATTCGGTTATTGCGACCGAATTGATACCAAATTCGGTAGTTACAACCGAATTCATACCAAATTCGGTAGCTACAACCGAATTGATACCAAATTCGGTAGTGACAACCGAATTGATACCAAATTTGGTAGTTACAACTGAATTGATACCAAATTCGGTAGTTACAACCGAATTGATACTAAATTCGGTTATTGCAAACGAATTGATGCCAAATTCGGTTATTCCAACCGAATTTGGTACAAATTTCGGTTGTTGCATCCGATTTAATTTCAAATTCGGTTGTTCCAACCGAAATTTTAGAAAATGTAGTTGGCAGAACGAATATAATTATGAAACGAGGTTGCTTCAACAGAATTTCGGTTGTGGGGACTAAATTCGGTCGTAACAACCTCAATTCGGTTGTGCCAACCTCAATTCGGAGTTAACGGCCGAATTTACGGTTGCTACAACCTCTTTTCAAACAATTAGTTCTCTGAGTGTATGTGTCAATTTTGTCATTCTCGCGCTTTCTCCACTGCCGTTTCTTAAGCCTAAAGAAACGGTTTACCTCCTTTCTTTTTACCCTATACCGCTCAGTCGCAGCTCGCGTTACAATTGGCTGAAGCGAAGCAATACGTGCAGCGTTCTTTTCATCATTGGCTATGCGACTGATCCAATTATATCATAAGATTATATTGATTGTGTGTGATCATAGTATTATAAAGGAGTGATTAAATTATGATTGGTTGAAATAACGACGCATTTTCCGAAATGCATCCGAAGTTCTTCGATTTGTTCAACAGATTGTGAGGTATCATATTATTATATTGTCAGATTATATAATAATTGTATTAAATCATAGTCTGATTATATCATAATTATGAACTGGAGATTATATATTGATTGTGTCTGATCATAATATTATTGAGGACTGTTTACAGTATGATTGATTAAAGTAACAACGTAGTTTTCGCGATGCATCGGAATTAATTCGTTAGAATGGCAATTATATTATGATTGCGTCTTATTGAAATATAATTAAATTACACTGTGTGTAATTTTTTAAGACATGGAAATATAACCATATACGGACACCACTACGTGATAAAAGACAAAAAAAAGCTACAACTTTCCCTCAGTGAGTAAATCAAAATTCCGAACGGTTTGCAAGATATGAGCCTGACAAAATTAATAAAAATCATAAATGACACCGAGGCCCCAAATCTTTGGGGGCCCATAAAAAGAGTGCATGACTTTGGGCAAAACTGGGAGATACGGGTCTTTTTTTTTGTGCTGTGTTATATTATAATCTGATTATGTCAGAATTATGAATTGGGGATTATATATCGATTGTGTCTGATCATAATATTAGGCAACATATTATGATTCCGTCTGATTATACAATAATTGGGTTATATTATAATCTGAGTATATTATAAGATTATATGTTGATTGTGGCTGATCATAATATTATTAAGCAGTGATTTCTTTATGATTGGTTGTAATAGTTTCAAATGGTTGCAGCATAAAGTCAAACATATTATGATGCATTTGAAACCATCACTGAGATAGTGTCGAATCACTACTCGAATCGAATTATCGATAACATTCATCAGATTTACCTGGCAGATATAATTAAATAAGTAAGAATATATATTCAATTATGTGCTTCAAACAGTCATTGAAGTAATCGAGACTTGAAACAATCGACATGAAATTGTTTATAATATATTTTTTCCAAAATCCGTAACTTCCCTTTAATAATTCTCCTTCCATGATTTACTCGATAACACTTCAATTGATTGATAGAAAATGTTGAAAGTTTTTTCCTATTTTCCTATTTCTGTTGTTTCTCAGAGGAAACACTCAAACAACAATAAAGTTTTAACGATAGACGGGTTTCGGACCAATTACAGAAGACGTATCAGTTTGGATGTGTTTGAGTTTCGTAATTACATGCAGGGTCACGTGCGTGCATAATAAGTGTATTTTAGCGTGACTGTGAGTGGTGGTAAGTAAGGCAGAGCGCTGCCGTCATCGACGCCTGTGTGTGACGAAACAAATTTCGGATAATTGCAGACAAAAAGTTAACCACCACCAATCTGTTGTAGCAAACTGTGCGTTCTTAACTCTTTGGGTAATATTTTGTTAAGCAGTTTTATTATGGATACAAATTATACGAGTCAATTTTATTAGTTTCCAATACAAGTTCGTCTCGCTCTTCAACAATTCGTGGGGAAGAATTGCACCCTTATTGGAAATGCCGATTTAATGAAATGTCAAATAAATTAACGGTGATATTTACATACACACAAATAGAACTGTTTGAATATTTTTTCATGATGTCATCGATTTGAAATATGGGGGAATATTGAATACAACTTTTTTTTTTTATTGGGGTCAACCTAATTCACCTAATTCACACCTAATTGTCATGGGCAACAAATATTCTTTAATGGCAAAATATTAAGGCGAAACGTTGATCTTAAATAGATATTCGAAGAAATTTCTCAACTATAAACAGGGTTCGTAGTTCGCGGATAATGGGTTACCCTAGATAACCCATTATTATTGCCGTGGGGAATGGGTAGCGATCGTTTACCCATTACCCACAGGGTAATGGGAGAAATAATGGGTAGCTACCCACACGACAATTGGGAGTTACCACTACGATTATCCATTACCCTCAGGGTAATAAGGGAAATACAGTAGAATCTCGATTATCCGGATCAAATAAAACCAGGGGTATTCCGTATAATCAAAAATCCGGATAATCGATTTCAAAGCAAATCAAACAATATTTAAATTTTAATAAATTTTTATTCAGCCCAATTCTTAATAGCAATTCCCTGGGGAGTTTTTTCTCTAATCCCTGTTCCCCTATTCTTAATAAAATCTCCCTGGGAGTTTTTTCCCTATTCCCTTTTCCCTTATTCTAAACGAACTTCGAAAAAGGGAAATTTTTCCCCGGGAAAATAGTAGGTATTCTAAATGTCAATAAAATGGAGAATGTGAAAATGTTACAAAGGTCTTTCTAAATTCTATAAATCTGTGTATGCACATATTTATTTTTATTCATCCATTGGGGGTTAATTGAAAAAACAATAGTTGTTAACCTCCCTGTTTTAATAAAAATTTATTATTTTCAAAAAATTGGTACTTTTTTTGGTAAACTCCCATAATAGACAAGACTTTTGCCTTTTTTAATGTATAATTCTCACCAATAACCCTTCATGGACCGGAGACATTTAAGTTCAAAGTTTTGAATACATTTGTCCCTTTTTTACCAAAATTAAGAAATTATTTCTAAAAAATCGCGCGATTTAACACAAAAATACTATGCCAACGCCACGAAGCGGGTGTTGGACTCGCACCAGACGAGAAAAAAACCTAAGCAAAAATACTATGAACTTTAATTTTGAACTTTAATATCCCCGGTCTTTCAAGGGCTACTGAGCCGTATTATACCTTGAAAGAAAGCCTGAAATCTTCTCTATTACCGGTGTATAGAAAAAATGTAGCAGTCTACGGTCTATTTTTGAAAAATAATGACAATTAGAGCCGGGACGAAGGAGTCCGGATAATCGGATAATCGGGATTTTACTGTAATGGGTAGTTACCGACGAAAATGGGGAATTACCCATCGCGATTATCCATTGCACATGGGGAATGGGTAAGCGGCCTTTACCCATTGCCCACGGCGATGGGTAATGGGTTATCCATTCTTGATCGAAAATTTGATTAAATTAGGAAAAATTCCTATATCTTCTGAAACGAAGCGTTCAATCGAAAAAATTACAAATTTTTTGGGGTTTCTATATTGGTCAAATTCGTATGGAAGAATGTTTTTTTCAAAAAATCGCCAAAATGAGAAAATCGCCAAAATAAAAAAATTGTTATAACCCGGAAACGGCGTGTTCAAACGCAAAAATAATAATTTTGTTATCTCTTTAAGCAAATGGCTTTAATATGGCATCACTTTTTTTTAAATCGCTAAAAAGACAATTTGTTGGTGCTTCTAAGGGTTTTCATAAAGTGGTCCAATTCGTATGGAAGACTTTTTTAAATTACCAAAGTAAGAAAATCGCTGAAATAAAAAATAGCTACAGTGGCTCAAAATTAAAATGGGACATGTGGGCAATTATAGAGAATTATATAGTCATGGTAGAAATATTACTCGTTGGAAAGGCCTAATTTTTCGGATGTTTCTGCAAGGTTTCATCGCAAAATGTTTGGGTAGTACTTGTGGTCCATAATTCCTTCAATAATATGAAGATTCCCAGGACCAGCTGCCGAATTTGCACCCCATACCATTAATGACCCTGACCCGTGCTTTACAGTCGGTCGTAAATTTCTTTCGCGCAGCTCTTCAATCGGCTTTCTCCATACGTATGACTGCCCATCTGACCGGAAAATATTAAATTTACTTTCATCAGTAAAAATCACTTTGCTCCAAAACGAAAATACTTTTCCTCTGTGCTCTTTTGCAAATGATAGTCGTTTCAGCTTGTTGACTTTACTGATATGAGGCTTCTTCCTAGCTACTCGACAGTTGTATTGATGCTTTCGTAAAATATTTCTTATGGTTTCGGGATTAGCATTTTTCCCCAAAAATATTTCTGCTTCAGCCGCCAGTTTAGATGCGCTAAGACGTGGGCGTTTCTTTATTTGCTGCAACGCTCGTCTGAATCCGAAAATATTTTTCGCTTGTTCGGTTTCCCAATGTTTTCAAAATATTCTGAGTTTTTATATCTTTTAATAATATTAAACACTGTAGATTTTGGTCAGTTTACTATTTCCGCGATATCTCGCACAGATTTTCCAGACTTTGAGTGGGTAATTATTAATCTCCTCAGCTCTGGCGATGTTTGGGAACGACGTGGCGCCATGATGGATATTTATAACACAACTGACTGAAATATTCTATATAGGGTTCTCTAAAAAGTGTCAGTCAAAAAAAAAAAAACATTTGGTACCGTTATCTAAAGCTAAACTGAAAATGGTTGCCATCTGTCCCATTATTACTTTGAGCGTCGTGATCTGTATTATTGTGAATGAATGCTTATAAATTTATTTCAATTGAATATAAGGCAGCAATTATTTCCTTAAATAATAAACACTAACGTGGCAATATGAAATCGTAAAAATAAAGCCAAACTTCCGTTACCATATTTTAAAAATAATATATGTAGTATATTTTATTATGTGGGTTAGTGTCCCATTATAACGTTGAGCCACTGTATATAAATAATAAATTGTTTATCTCCGTTGGAGACTTAAACTTCTGCATTGCTTTAATACGGAATCACTTTTTTTAAAATAATCGCTAACACATATGGGCGTTTTAGCGATTTTTCTATTTACAAAATTTTAGATTAGCTTTAGGTCTGGAAAGTCAACTATTGGCGAGATATTCATATTACAACAAATCCTGGTGAAACCCCACGAAACGCAAATCGACAACTACCACGTCTTTATAGATTATAAGGTTGCCTTCGATAACCCGATACGGAGAAAACTGTAACTATGTTGGACCTTGGTAGTGTCGAGCTTGGTATTCCTGCTCAGCTGACACGTCTTTGTAGAATGACACTGACCGATACGAAATCCTCAGTCAGTGTGCCTCAGGCAGTGTGACACCCTATCATGCGATCTCTTCAACATATTGATTGAGATCATAGTGAGAAAAGCTGCAGTCAAATAAAACTATAAAACTATCAGCAGACAAATAAAACTATCAGCAATAAAAGTCACATGTTGCTCGCGAATACTGATGGTTTCGACATTATTGGGCGAAATCTGCGACAAGTTTCTGCAGTATTTTTTGAGAATTGAGAAGTAATCAGTAAAATCGGATTTGGCAGTAAACGAGAACAGGACTATATTAATGATTTCGACAAGCAGAACATCCACCCGATTGGATGAAAGGATGAACATTGATAACCGTCATAATTTCGAGGTAGTGGACGAATTCATTTACCTCGGATCTGCCATGAACAGAAGTAATAATGCCAGTCTAGAAATCAAACGGAGAATTGTGGTTGCAAACAAGTGTTATTTCGGACTAAGCAAGCACTTCAGATATAAGACCCTCTCTCGGGAAGCGAAGATCCAACTATGTCAGACTCTCACACAACCTGTCTTACTTTATGGCGCAGAATCCTGGTTCAGATCACATATTTATAAAACATCACGATGAGCCATCGAGAGGCAAATGCTCCGAAAAATATATGGTCCTAAAATAGAAAACATGGAATATCGACAACGGATGAACCACGAGGTGTATAATCTGGACATCGACGCGGTTATGAGAATCAAAATAGCGCGTTTACTCTGGCTAGGACATGTCAGTAGAATGGATGAGAATGAACCAGAGCGAAGGGTATTCAAAGACGTGCTCGAATGAAATCGAAAAATAGGACGACCAAGATTTCTCTGGAAAGACCAGGTGAAATACGAGGCTTTAGGGCTGATACTAACTTTATTCGCACGAAAAACATTGTGCAACGTCAAATTTTGTTTACATTACAAATCGCTTGTTTTTGACAAATTTAATTTATAATTCGTCTGAGAAACATCAAAATGTTGATCGATCCTTGTTGCTGGTAATTCGTGCAAGCAACTTGGTACTACACTGAAGGATAAGCCATGGTACGACGAAGAATGTCGCATTGCACCTGATGAAAAGGACGCTGCACGTATGGCAACGAAACAGTCAGTTACAACGCCTGCAGCGAGTGAGCGGTACAAGAGGCTGAGAAGAGAGGAAAAACAACTATGCTAGGAAAATAAATAAAATTTTGGAAAAAAGTAAAAAAAACTTTAATTTTTTCTTGTATTTCACACTTTGAACTTAAATATCTCCGGTCTTAGAAGGGTTAATGCTAAGCATTATACCTTAAAACAAAGCCTGAAGTGTTGCCTACAACCTGAGTCTAGGTAGAAAATAGGTTTACTGGGGCTGTTTTTTGAGAAAATCAGATTTTTAGCAAAAAAAGCGAGGTTAAAAAATCGTATTGTTTATATTTGTCCCCAATGGGTTAATAAAATGTAATATATTTATATGCAGATTTAAACAGTTTTTAATGGTCTTTGTAATGATATTCACCGGAACCAGATCGGACCATAAATATGTGAGATATGGCCAATTATATACTCAAGCTTTAAAGGCCCATATCTCAAGTTGGACCGAGCGCAAACATTTGTTTTTTCTATTTTAAGAAGCTTTTTAAGCCCTTTTAGGCCAAAAAAAAAATTGGCCTATGGCCGGTAAAATTTGTTTAAATAGCGCAGACTTAGCTACATATATCCATTTATACCGATTTCTCAAAAACTGGAGCCAATGTGACACTTCCAAATGTACTTTCGCACTCAGGGGACTCTCCCCTAATAGTTCGAAAAGGATTCATCGAAGTTCATTTTTTCGACTATCACAGTGTATTTAATGCGAACATTAGTACCACACTAGCGCGGAAATTTGTCGTCAATATTTCGCGGACATGTTTTTTCATGTACTTTATTTCATACAGACCTTGTTTTGGAATAGCTTTTAAGAAAAAAGTTCCTAAACATTTTCCGTCTTAAGACTAGACAAGACTTGACTGGCTTATACCTTAAAACGTCAGACACGTAACAATGCTTTAGGTGGATTTGCTCGTTCCACTTACTCCTTTTCTAGAGGGAATCACATTTCCAGCTGCTTTTAACAGCATTTTTCATGTGCCACCGACCAACATTTTTACAATCAAGTTAAATAAATCTCCCCAAAGAACGTTAAGGTTATTAAACAACAATCAAATTCTGTATTGAAGGAAGGAAGACTTTTTGTGATTTATGACAATAAAAACGAAATGAAGTGAGAAGTTCACGTACGGATACGAAAAGGGGGAATCTCTACATTTCCAAACTCTCTGTCCTTACGATTTTTACCACATGGAACAATAGAGAACATAATCAACGACATTTCGCAAAGGAAAACCTTTTTCAAGGATACTTCGACACAAGTTCCTCCTGGCATTGAACATAGGACAACTATATAAGAAAGAAAGAGAAAGAGAGAGAGAGAGAGAGAAAACTACAAGGAGTTAGTATTGTGACAGGAATAAATCCAATTTTTCCTACTTAATTTTTTACCATTACATCGTATTGTCTTTTAAGCCTTAGCAAATTGAATTGCGTTTCACATAAATTGTATTAGACAGTTTTTTGCCGCTCAGCGTAAGAGAGATGGTGAGATGAAGCAGGAACGGGAACATTTCTGAATGGGATTGGTTTTGAATTTAAACGTACATATTTCTATTTATCCATTGATTGGAGAAGTCTTTTGTAAGATTTACGGCTAGACAGACGGAGTGCAACAAATGAAAGGACAGAAAGAAAAAAAAACAACAAAAAACCCCCGAGCAACAATGGAGCTATAGCATTTTTTTTCTCAACGCCATGTCCATAAATTAAAGTGCGGAAAATTGACTATATACTGAGCTATAAATCAGAAATTAAATAGAAATTTCGATAATAAATATAAATAAAATGGACGGTCCATTACAAATAAAAATTTATAATTTTTGTTGCTACATAAATAATACTAACGAATATTTTAAATGAGTCCTTGGATATCTTGAAATTCTTAATTTAAATTCGATTGCAATTATTTTTCTCCCAGTAATATTTTATTTTTTGTATATTTCTGCAGAATTTGAACAATGCCCTGCGAAATTCTCGTAACAATTCTTCTCATTTATCTCTACAGGGAATTTTTTGAAGCGGAGAGTTACTACTTATCTGATTTAACGATAATCGAATCGTTAAGTTCACTTAATGATAAAATTAACGATTTTGGTATTCTGCAGGCAGTTTGATAACGATATTCGGTATCGCTAAAACAGCTGTTGAAGTTAGCGATTCGACTATCGCAAAATTAACGACAACTATTTTTGTGTTGTTAAGTTCAACAAAACAAAAATATCCAGCAACCTCGACAGTTGCTCCGGCGGGGCGCGGCTCCGTTTCCCACTTGGATTGGTAGTAGGGATGCTAAACGGGATTGATTTTAAAAAATCCCGGGATTCGGGATCTATTCTATTCTATTTTACGGCTTACGCTCCAACAAACAACTAAAGGGTCCGCCATCTAACATTGTTTTTTCAACTTGTGCTTATTTCGTGACGTCTGATTTGACAGATAATTAGTTTTATCCTTCCGCTGAACGAATATGGTTGTGTATACGCTTGAACAACGCTGGGAAATATTGCCTGCGATTGACTTACAGAAGATGCCGATTTTGGCAAAAAATCATCTTTTCAGATGAAGCTCATTTTGATCTTGGCGGGTATGTAAACAAGAAAAATTGTCGCATTTGGAGCACAGAAAACCCGCACGCAGACATTGAAAAGCCGATGCACCCGAAACGAGTCACTGTTTGATGCGGATTTTGGTCCAGAGGCATAATTGGGCCATTTTTCTTCGAAAATGAGCAAGGAGTGGCCGTTACAGTCAATGGCGATCGTTATCGGGCCATGTTGAACGAATTTTTGTTCACAAAAATTGAAGAGGAGGATATTGGCAACATTTGGTTTCAACAGGACAGGAACAGGATGTTTTGCGCCCTGTTTTTAAAGATCGCATTATCAGCCGCAGAGCTGATGTCGTTTGGCCACCTCGGAGCTGCGATTTGACACCGTTGGACTATTATTTGTGGGGTGCCCTCAAAGATAAGTGTTACGCCGACAAGCCAGCGACAATTGACGCTTTAAAGGACAATATTCGTGAAGCCATTGGTGAAATACAGCTGCACACAATCGATAATGTGCTTAAACATTGGACCAATCGTGTAGGCTACTGCATGGCCAGCCGAGGCAGCCATTTGAATGAAATTATTTGGAATTCATCTATCCCGAAAAATCCCGGGATTTCGGAATTCGGGATTTCGCGTTTCGCATCCCTAATTGGTAGTCATTCTAAAAAATATAAAAAATATATTATGCACAAATAACAAATGTATATATATGTACATACAAACATTGTTAACAAATTCAATTTTATAACAGAAATTTGTTTGTTTTTTTCGATTCCTCTTTATGCTTTTCGTATATTTTGACATTTACATGGACAGAGCATGGAATAATACATACCATAGAAGCTTTTATTCGCTCAATAAATTAAACGTCATAGGTACGATGGAAAGTAAACATTGGATGGTGGAAAATATGGGTTCAATAATACCAGATGGTGACAATAGTATACAGCGATCCACAAAGGAACAACAACCGAATTTCGTGTTTTTATGACAAACTAGTTGAGTTAAATACAATACAAATGTAAACCAACGATAAATGTCAACAAAAAAGTGCAAAATATATTTAAATTTTTCAGTTCTACACCAAAACGACAGGAAAAAGTTAAGTGAACATATTTTGTAACTCCACCTGGTGTAAGATAATTTTAAATTTAATTGCTCTCATTTCCACGAACCTACGATGAAGAGTGTGAAAGGAAACGTCAGATGAGAGAATAAGTTTATCTACGTATGTATTATTCTATGGGACAGAGCTGCCTCTTACAGCCCTATTCTGGCAGGTTACAAAAGTCACCACGGTTACTATTTGACAGCAATGTGACAATTGTCACAAATCGGTATTCTGACACATTTTTTTGGTGACAAAAGTAACAAAAACTGTTACCTGCCAAAGAGGACGTAACTATGCGTGACAGCTGTTTTATTTGCCGGAAAGTTGATACAAAATCATTTTATAAATTCTGCAAGTAAACAATAAAACTGTATACGGGAAAAATTAATAATATATTTGGTGCCAAAACGACAAAAGGGCATAATTAAATGAAGAAAGGACTTTTGTTACTTTGTCCTATGGAAATGGAGCAGAAAGAAGAAATAACTTGCTTTTCTCTTAGACAGATTGAAAATGCGCAATACTTTTCGCGCAAAAACTTTTAACGTGAATATCTCCGGTCTTTCAAGGGATTTTGTTGAGTAATATACCCTTAAAAAAGGTTAAGGTCTTGTGTACTATCGGAACCTGCCAAAAAATAAGTATAATAGGGCATTTTTTTGAAGAAAAAAATTGTTAGCAGAAAAGTGAGGTTAAAAACGTTCCTTAATTAGCTCCTCTATGGGCTAATAAAAATAGAGCTTTATAGAGCTTAGAACGACCTTTGTAATGATACCCATTTCAACCAGATCGGATTATAAATCCCGGAGATAGGAACGACTATATACTCAAGTTTTAAAGGCCTATATCTCAAGAATTTGGGCCGACCGCGAGGGAAAAACAACTTTTTGAACTCAGCGCAGAAGCTTTTGTCGGTGGAGAAATTTTGTTGTAGATCAGAGAATTGGCGCTAAAGTAAACTTCGTCTTTTATATGGCGCCGATGTGCAGTATTCTTTCCGCTTAGCATCTCTGAATTCCTTGAGGAAGGCAATATAGCATTCCAGCTGTGCCTTTGCGGTGCGCTCAAATTCCCTAAATAATAATGTATTAATTTTAATTCAATAAAACATAAATATATTAAATGCTTTTACTATTTTCACCGCGTTCATTCTGTGCAGAAAACCATGTTTTTGTTTTTTTGTCCCTGCTTTTGACAACCTGTTATTGTGAGGTGAATTATTAGGTACGAGGTGAATTTTTCGTTGTCACTGTGTTGCCAGAATACCAGATACAAACAACGGTGACAACTTTGTAACAATTTTGTGGTTACAATTTGATTGTTACCACATACAGAGAATTGGGGTGTTAATAGCAATTTCAGTTAACATAAAAAGTCAGCTGTTTACTATCGTTAAGGATGAGTTAGTAAATCACAGAATCGTTACTGCAAGCGACAAAAATCGTTAAGTAACATAGCGATTATCGGTTCGATAAATTTAGTGAATCGGACTACTGATTTACCTTGTTTGTTAAAATAATCGAAATCCAAAAATTCCGTTCGCGAACAATTATCCAATATCTTTTTCGTACGAAATAACATTGGCATAACAAGCCTGTAATTGATTTTGCTTACGAAATTTTCGCAAAGACCTGAGTACCAAGCAAAGGTAAAGGGAGCGAAATTTTCGGTTCACGACATATTCGCTATTTTTTATACACGTACGGCAACGATGCTGTGATATCTTTGATAAATCTGAAAAAAATTTATAGATATAAAGGGATTTGACTTGACAACTTTTTTTTAAATAAAACGCAAACCATTTGAGATATTTCCAAAACTTTATGATCGACTTGAAATAGAATCAAAACATTTATGAATGGAACTCGACTTCGTTCATATGGCCAACGCGGGCACGTCGGCAGCGGTCGATTCGTTGGACCCAATTTTCGATGACTCGGTCACACATTTCGACCGTAACTGCCGATATTTCGATTTTCCGATTTTCGGCCGTAACTGCCGATATTTCGGCTCTGAGTTCTTCCAACGTTGTCGGCTTGTTGGCATAGACTAATGATTTGACGTAACCCCAAAGAAAAAAGTCTAGAGGCGTTAAATCTCACGAACGAGACGGCCAGTTTACTGGTACATTTCTTGAGATAGCACGCTCACCAAACTTACTCTTCAATAAATCGATTGTAACATGTGCTATGTGGCTTGTGACACCGTCCTGTTGAAACCGCATGTCGTCCAAGTCCATGTTTTCCAATTCGGGCCAAAAATAATCGGTAATCATGGCGCGATAACGATCGCCATTCACAGTAACGTGACGATCGTTATTGTCGACGAAAAAATATGACCCAATGACGCAGCTGGCAGCTGCATAAACCGCACCAAACAGTTATTTTTTGATGATGAAGTGGTGATTCATGAAGCACATGTGGATTTTCACCAAACCAATAACGCATATTTTGCTTATTGACGAACCCATTGAGCCAAAAATGAGCTTCGTCACTGAAGCTGATTTTGCGATGAAAATCATCATCTTGGCGCATCTTCTCCAGATCCCAATCGGAGAACGTACGTCGCGTCAAATGGTCCATTGGGTTAAATTCTTGGGTCAGCTTGATCTTGTATGGGTGTAAACCAAGTTCTTTACGCAAAATTCGCCATAAAGTGGTCTTGGCGATGCCCAGTTCTTGAGAACGCCGCGGAATCGACTGATTTGGATCGTTTGCTACGGACGCCTGAACGGCAGCGATATTTTCGTCACTTCGACCAACTCGTTGTCTCACTGGCACGGCAGCATCACACATTGAATATGTGGACTCAAATTTTTCCACTAAACTTGATATTGCTTGTCTACTAGGCCGAGAATAACGACCGAAAATTTGATTTAACGCTCCTAAAGTTGCGGTCACCGACTCCGAATTTCGGTAGTACATTTTTATAATTTGCATACGTTGTTCGTTCGTGTACTTTACCATGATGAAAATGTTGAGTTTACTGAAAAAAAGGAAAGTGAAATGGTGCGTCCACAAATTAAATTCAAAGTTGTCAAGTACCTATTGGAAATCCCTTTACATTAGACCGACTCACATTGTATGTTGTGGAAAAAAAGTGTTTTTTGTCCAACCTTCTAATACGGCATTTACACCAAACACGATTAACGCATTTTCGGGATTATCGACGGTTTTTTCTTATGGAGTTGACATTTATGTTCCCGAAAAAGCGATAATCTTGGTTGGTGTAACTGCAGCTTAGTATTGTGTCATATTCATATGATATTAATTTTGTATACATTTTCTTTAGGTAATGTACAAATTTCTTTGAAAAACTAAAAAAAATACCTTTTTAAAAAATGGTGCAGCTCACGGGATCCTAATGATAAACAAGAAATATTTTGGGAATCATCATAGAACAAACCAAGGTAAATTTTGAGTGGTGGATAAAATGAACTTTTTTTGTGAGTCGGTCTAATATACATAAATCACTATCACATTGACCCCATTTTTGACATCGCCTATTGCCCGAACTAAGGAGGGTTTTTCAACAGAGACGCTATAAAAGTAAGTCGATAGGGACAGTAACGACGCCATATTTTTCCCCGCTCTTTTGACATTTCTCTTTAGTAAGGTTTCCCATTTCATCATGGAAAGATATACGAGCCAACAACGAGTCGAAATTATTAAAATTTACTACCGAAATTTGGAGTCAGTGGCCTCAACTTTAAGCGCGCTACGTCAAATTTATGGTCGTCATAATCGTCCTACCAGATCAACAATTGAGCGTCTAGTGGAAAAATTTGAAGCCCGTAGTGTCGAGAATATTGCTGCCGCTGAGAATTCAGTTAAAGAAAGCCCAAATGTGTCTCTCATACGTCGTTTTCAAGCGTTGGACATCTCTGTGACGTCGTTGTGGCGAATTTTGTGAAAAGAGGCTGAGCAACAACTTGAAAATGATTCGGATTTTCATCGGAAAATCATCTTCAGCGATGAGGCTCATTTCTGGCTGAATGGCTTCGTCAATAAGTAACATATGCGTTATTGGTCAGACAGCAATCCACACGTAATCCATGAGTCATCATTGCATCCCGAAAAAATTACGGTTTGGTGCGGTTTATGGGCCGGCGGCGTCATTGGGCCGTACTTCTACCGTGATGATCAAGACCGGCACATTACTGTGAATGCGAATCGCTACCGTTCAATGATGATCGAATATTTTTGGCCCCAATTGGATAATATGGACTTGGAGGACATGTGGTTCCAACAGGACGGTGCCACAAGCCACACAGCGAATGCCACAATCAATTTATTGGAAACCAAGTTTGGTGAACGTGTTATCTCACGAAATGGCCCAGTTGATTGACCGCCTCGGTGGTGCGATTTGACGCCGTTAGATTATTTCCTGTGGGGCTACGTCAAGTCTATGGTCTATGCCAACAAGCCAGCGACGATTGATGAACTTCGTACGAATATCGAACGTGAAATTGCAGCAGTATCGGCCGATTTATGCTTGAAAACAGTCGAAAATTGGGTTGAGCGTCTGGACTTCTGCAAGCGTGCCCGTGGTGGCCATGCAAAAGAAATCGGGTTCCATACATAATGGCATCGAACGTACTTTCACAGGAATAAAGAACTTCATTGGTATCTAAAACCGGTTTTGTTTTATTTAAAAAAACTTTTGTAGCGCTCTTATTGAAAAACCCTTACTTACAGTAAGATTTTTGACATGAATTTTATAAAGCTCAGCATAAACAATCAAAATTATAGCAAAAATCCGACGTCAGATTCTTAACTTGGTCAATATATTATGTCAAAATTGGCGTGAATGTGAGAGTGACTTACGTGATAAACCCCTTACCGGTCCACTTTGGTTACAAAATCAAAACATCGGTTTTCCGAATTCTTGATACCGTGACAAAAATTGGTCCCTGCCAATAAAACGGTATGTAACAAGCTTATTACAGCTGTTTTGATACATTTTTGACTTGGAAAAATCAAAATTAAAATTATTGAATTCGCGCAAAAACTTTAATATACACATTCCGATTCGTTTTTATTTCACCAAGCATTTAAAATTCACAAGTATTCGAGTTAGGTGTTCTGAGATTTCTCTTTTCGAACTTACTTTTTAAGTGGCCGTTTTTACACAGCTGAATTAAAGAATATAAAAGCAAAAAGAAAGTTACAAATATCTCCTCTTGCCTTCTTGTCGTGTTTTTTCCCTGTAAACACAAATAACATATAAATAATTATCCGTAAACATAAATTTTATTAAAATATGTACTTACATTTCTTCATGCAAACAAAATAAAATGACATATGAAATAGTTGCCACTGTTATTCATTTAGACTTTGAGTGAATAATAATAATTTGTACTCATTTAAAGGCATAGAACTTAGGAACTAATAATAGGGCTTTTTTTATTCCATTAAGCTATCGCCACTTACGGCTTTCCAAATAAAACGATCCACACTTAATACTACGTAATGTGGCAACATTTGCTATAATGGGTGATAAAAATGCGATATGGCAACACGTTTGTACCAAGAGCCAACAAATACATGGTAGAAGCAAATGTTGTTGTAGTTGTAAGCAGCAACAACAGACATTTTAATTTCGTTCATTTGTTTCAGTTGTCAAACTCTACATAAATATATACCAAGAATACAAAAAAGTACGAAAACAAAATACATATGATTTTAACAAGTGAAACCAAAAATGACATGGACAAAATTTAATCACATGTTTAAAAGACTATACCTGATAGATAATTATACCATGATCAATACGTATAACATTTACCGCTCGTTGTTGTGAACAATTTATTTCCAATTTTGTTTTCAGTCGGAAATAAAAATCTATCCTTCAAATTTATAGATATAAAAGTATACGTAGTCTTCCATTAAATAGAATAATTTAAATTAACTGACCATGTGTAAGCCTTGTCTCCTTGATAACATTTTCATTCGCAAGAAATGATAACAAAATTTATCGAAGATAACTTTTTGTTGTCATTTCTTGAAATTTAACATGTGGCAACATTGTCATTGCTCAAGTCGGAATTTAAGTGGGAAATTGAAATGCCACTTAATATCGCTTAGCTGTCCCGTAGAAATTAAGCTATAATTAACTTTAGCGGGGTAAAAAAAACACGCTTAATAGTTCTTTAATTCTTGTCTTACATATGCCGTCGTGTTTATATTGATATATTTGCGATATACCTCTAACAATAAATAAACTGATTATTACATTTCTTAAATCGATGGCTCTGGCAACTTTGGCTTTTCGAACATCCAATAAATATCAGATTTGCATAAAATTGTATAAACTTGGAATGAAAACAGAATGGAAAAATCAAAATTTTTAGATAATTTTGTTTAATGACTTGAGAAACTTTTACTTTTGAACAACCAAGTCCAATACTCGTCTTTCACTCTGTAATTCTCGTTTTTACATAGTCTGCATTTTTGATACAGAAAATGTTATTTACTTTTACAATTTCACAAAATGTCTTGTGAAAATAACGTCAAGAACATAATTTTTGTGAAAAAATTTCACTTTCACAACAATTCGGAATGCAGAACATAGGCGATAGAATGGCATAGTATATGTCAGTGTGATAATTCTTTTGAATTTGAAATCGCCCTGGATGATTTCTATAATATTATTAATGGCTATATTTCTAAGTCTGTACCCAAGAGGCCAATAAGGGGTAATACTGGTCCCCCATGGTCCTCAAGGGCTCTAAATAGTCTCAAGAATGTAAGGAATAGATGTTCGAACAAGTATAAAAAATCTGGATTGCTAGCAGACTATGCTAGGTATATTGTTGCTAGGAGTAGATACAACTCTAAATCTCGTGAGAGTTACAGATTATATTTGGATAGGTTGAAGGCTAATTTTAAACGGAACCCCAAATCATTCTTTAGATTTGTTAACTTGAAGCGTAATTCGTCTTCCACACCTTGTAGGATCAAAATGAACGGTATTGAATATTCAGATGAAGAGTCTATTGCTAATTGTTTCGCCGATTTTTTCGCATCTATTTATTCCACCCGAGCCTATGATGTTTCCAAATCATACCCGTACACTGTCCGCTCTACCATTCCGTTTGATGCACCTGTCGTAAATTCTTCGTGGTTGCTAGATAACTTAATCAGCTTGAAAGCCTCGAATAAAGCTGGTCCTGATGGTATCCCGGACTCTATGTTGAAATACTGCTCGAATTCTCTCAGCTTACCGTTGACTCTCTTATTTAACGCTTCGTTGAAGTTCGGCCATTTTCCTGCAAAGTGGAAGAGCTCTTATATAATCCCTCTCCACAAATCTGGTAGTTTAGTAAATGTTGCAAATTATAGGGGAATTGCAAAATTGAGTGCCATTCCTAAACTTTTTGAGAAGTTAGTCACAGAGGTAATTTCTCATCAGGTCCCATTGAGACCCACGAGGTACTATAAACTCGTAAACATCGAGTTTCAGCGTTCGAATTATGCGTCCTTTGATCCAGTTAGGAGAATGTGTCGTGACTTTAATGAGCTATATCAGTTTATTGATTTCACAGGTAGTTGGGAAACGACAAAGTCTAGCATAATTTGTCATTTGAACCGATTGCATTAGTGCTGTATATTCGTTAACGTACATATGTAAATTTAATTTACTTTATCCTTACTATCTGGTCTGATTTATGATTTGGTTTTCGTTTTGCTCGTAATTATTATATATTGAAGTATCTTATGTTAATATCTCGTGATGTACTTTTATACTTATTTATGTTAGTGTAATACCAACTGGTGAAGAATTTCTGTAGTTGGTTGTAACGTGTGAACTTATAATCCTTGCTCTCCCGTTATAGACCGGTCTATAATGTGTACGCTGTCCTCACGTTATGGGGACGTGGCCCTCTCGGTCGGTAGGGGCGGGTAAGAGTGGCGGCGATGGGTTCGCTCGATTTAAAAAAAAAAAAAAAAAAAAAAAAAAAAAAAAAAAAAGCCCTTTTAGCTCGTTGTGCTACGGAAATGGAGCATGAAGAGGTGTTGGAAAAGAAACGGTTGCTAAGAAACCTGCGGGACAGCAGTGACCAATTTTGCAGGTCTGACACAGTTTCGGAACATACCTAGTTTAGCTCGGATTCTCCAAACGATTTTTTGCGGGGGGTGGTGAGTTAAACTCGTTTTTTAAAGCAAAAAAATTAAAATAAAAAAAATCGGTGCCAACCTCTATTCTCGGAATTACGGGCCCCCAAAGTTCGGGCATACGGAACGGTATTACGAGTGTGTGACTGTCTTAGGAGACCCATGTAACCACTTTTTTGAGTAAAATGATTCGAAATAAATAAGTAAATTTATTTTGATAACTGTCTTAGTTATCGAGATATAAAAGGTTTCATGAAAAAAATGCGTGTTAATAGTATTTTTGTGCTGAAAAGCTTTTTACGTGGGCCTGGGATTTTCTGAGTGATTTTCTCCTCTGGGGTAGGTCCAACACAGACTTCCGGGGTTCGGAATAGTGTTTTTGTATTATAAAGCTTTGCAATAACAAAAGCTAATAAGGCTTTTTCTCAAGAAGTGGGATTACAAAAGCCGAATATTGGAGATAGACTCCCATAGATACCCATATTCTAGAAGTCCGTCAATATATGTGGCATATATGGGGGACTATATGTTCAAACTTTGGAGACCTTTAAGCCGGGAAATATGGGCGAACACCCAAAAAAAATTTCACTTTTTTCTGGATGACAAGCTCTATCCAGTAATGGTCATTTGGAGCCGATACGATATTCCGGCCTAAACTAGGTATTCATGAATCAGATGTAAATTCATCATCAGCTGTCAACAGTGGTGAAAATAATTTTACTTACATCACAAGGTGAACTTTGCCAGAATGGCCGTCACTAATATTGGTTACAAAATTGTAACAAATAAGTATATGGTGACAAATTATTGTCACCTAATCGTTAGAGTAGCCCGGTTAGTGTAAATTAATTCGGGTATTTGATTATTTAATTATTAGATTACACTGTGACACAAATGAAAGGAATTTGTTTCGGGCCTCAACCAATCCAAAAAATTGTGAAAGTACTTGTATGTGGTATCACAAAAACCCGCTCGGTTTTGCCCCTATACGTAACAATTTTTGTTTACAGGCCGAAGAAAATTTTGGAGGTTGGTCAGGGCCCTATTTCAGATTTTCTTCAATAAATCGTAAACAGCTTAAAATATTGCATTACAACCTTCGACAATATTGTAGCTATTTTCCCATTTCACAATTCCCTCTATTATATTTGTAAAAAAAGTACACTGTTCATCGATTATTTCACGAAACGTCATGAAAAATTGCACATACTTTATATGTTTTGACCTTTCTTGCCTAACGGTAAATAAATTGCGGTAGCTATGTTCAAAAGAAGTGTAGCTTATAAATTTCTTGATAACTTTTCCAAATACACTAATCAACAAATATTATATTTAGACCTTCATAATTGGTGTAGAAATACTGTGTTAAACCATAATGTTTAAATATTCACCTATATGTATTGAATATTAAACAAATTACAAATTGATATCTTCTACAAAGTTGTAGTGCTTAATATACTTAACAATATTGTCAAATAGGAAGACAGTCACTAACGCACGCTCACGCATGAACGTTTTTTCGGTACTCCCGTTTACGTACGCCCAGGCGAGCATAATTTGATCATACTCACGTTCTCGTGTCAATCACGCGTGATTCTTGTGATCCACAAAAATAAAACGGTTTTTTACAGATATTAAAAAGCAGTACAGAAATTTCAGTGTTGGACCGACTTAACCATACCCTCGCCCGAAGTCATCCATTGCGATCGAGTTCTAGTGAATATTGGTAAATATGCCAATATTCAATAGCAGAGTGGCATTGCACTAAATATTATTCAATGCCCAACCTAATTACGATCCTAAGTGATTATGGGGAGTTCTCGTGACTACCAGCTAATTGTCCGCCCAATATTTATATGGGAGGTACAAACATGACCAAATATTCACGCTACGCCAGATCCTGAAAAAGACCCACGAAAAGCAAATCGATACATCCCACGTTTTTGTCGATTACAAATCTGCTTTCGATAGCCCCATAAGGGGAAAACTGTACGAAGCTATGCCGGAACTTGGGATTCCGCCAAAACTGATCAGCCTTTGTAGAATGACGATGACCAATAGCAAATCAGCAGTGAAAGTGGGGAAAGACCTCACTGAACCATTCTGTATCAAGCGAGGACTTAGACAAGGCGACACGCTTTCGTGCAATCTCTTCAACATCTTAATGGAGATAATAATGAGAAAAGCTGCAGTAAATATGAACAAGACCATTAACACGAAAAGCCATCTGACGACATAGACATCATTGGGCAAAATTTGCGAGAGGTTATTGTAGTATTTTAAAGAATCGAAAAGGAATCAGCGAAGGTGGGTCTAGCTGTTAATGAGGGCAAGACAAAATTGATGATGTCAACGACTAGAGAAACCTCTCGACTTGGTCCGCACTTGAACGTTGACAACGGATTTAGTTTAGAAGTGGTACATGAATTTTTCAACCTTGGCTCCGCCGTGAACAAGGACAACAACGTCAGCCTGGAGATGGATAAGAGAATTGTGCTTGCAAATAGATGTTATTTTCGGCTCAGCAAGCAGTTTAGGAACAAAGCCCTCTCTCGACGGACAAAAGTCCAGCTATATCAGACTCTCATTTTACCTGTCTTGACATTTGGCTCCGAAACTTGGTTCATATCGCAGGCGGATGAAAAACCCCTCGGAGTTTTCGAGAAAAACATTAAAATATATGGTGATGTTAGAGAAAACGTCGAGTACCGACGTCGCTGGAACGCAGAGATATATAGTCTATATTCTGACGTGGACATGGCTAGGCTAATCAAATTAGGCCAATTGCGTTGGCTAGGCCATGTTATCAGAATGAATGAGGATGAGCCAGCGCGAAAGGATTACGAAAGGATAACGTACCCGATGGAAGCAGGAAAAGGGGACGACCAAGACTCCGCTGGGAAGATCCAGGCAGAAGAATCCCTCCGTATCCTTGATGTTACCAACTGGCGAGAAAAGGCGAAGGATAGAGCCAGTTGGAAGAATATGTTGAAATTTGTTTAATTTGTTTGTTTAATTAATATGTGTAAGACGTCTGACCACATGAGGTTGTAAAATAGTCAATAAAAGTAAAAGTAAAAAGGTACAAACATGGGTATGGCGAAGATGTTCATCTGTTTTACACAATATTACACAAAATATTGATCAATACCAAATTTTGTTAAGATCGGTTGTGGTAATTTTTACGACAACATTGCCGAATACCGAATACCAAACTTCATAAATATTGGTTCGGATTTGCGGGCGTTATCTTGCCGAACAACCAGCTGGCCGCATAACCTACCTAGGTAGGGCGTGGCAAACTCACCATTGTCTTAATCGGTGACTCGCGTTTGATGACATGAAGCCTATATCCTAAATTCATTAAGATCGGAAGTGTTTCACGCGACTTATCACGACCCACAAGCTTTTATATGGGAGGTACCAGAATGGGCGTGGCAACCTCGCCAATTTTCTCCAGTTAAGTATACATTTACAGATTATTTGCCAGTGTTTGAGTTGAAGCTAATCACATCTACCAGAAAAAAGTTTTAGAAGAAACATGATTTTGTTGTAAATGTGGCGATTTGTATGGTAGGTGCCAGAAGGGGCGTGGCCAAAACGACCATTTTCAATCCCAAACTAACCATGGATAGATAGATAAAGATTTAAGGCAGTTATCGTGTTGACCAGCCAGCCAGACAGACAGACGGGCATGGCTCAATCGTCTTAAAAAGTCCCAAAACGAATTTCCTCCAAACATACTGAAGGTGTAATATGGCTCCATCAATGCGTTAATTTGTATTCCGTATTAAATGATATATACCCCCATCCTATGGGTGAGGGTATAATTAATATCATGTAACTCTCTTGCTCCATTACTGGTCACGGCTGTAAATCACCACGCATCGTCACAATCAAGTAGCACGTAGTAACGCATTTTAATGTTAATCTGATTGTAAAGTGTAAATTACGTAGGTGATGATATGATGTTAACATCTTACATGATCTCATCTTAAATATCACCATATATAGAAGATTTAAACGATTCCAATCAATAACTGATACAATAAATGAAATATACGATTACACCTCTTAACAACCTTATTTCTAGGTGCAGATATCGAAGTGGCTAATAAACATTATTATTATTGGTTCTTCAAAGTTTGAATTTCCGTATGACATTCGTCACAATTAGCTGTTGGTACACATGTACAAACATTCGACCATGGTCGTGGGTCGGGTGTTAATTGGTAATATCGTTGAGATTTCCAAAACTGAATTGAAATCGTCAACCCACAGATCCGCAGTCTTTTTATAAGAGATACAATTGTGTTACCATATATGACGCTATTCAGCTTAAGATGTAAGATTCTTTGTTGTATCGTTTGAATTGTATGTGATTCTTTGTATTTGATTCAACAACTTGTTATTGTTAGGGATCATCTTCATTTGATGTGGACTCTAGTTGTTTTATATTTTTAGGATTTGTAAAACAACAAATTCACCGTAAAAGGAAACTAAGCAGGATTCACTTTTTGTTGGTGGAAACATCTGTCCTCAGTTTTTCGAATTTCAAACATTCGTTACTTGTCCAAACAATATATGTCAGTTGAAATGAAAGAGATGAAAGAGAAAAGACGCAGAAGTGCCAAAGAAATCTACGCCCTAATTGTTGTTCTTTTCATAAATTGGCCGTCATTGTTCAGTGTAATGTAAGAACAATAGAGAGAGAAAGAGAGAGTAAATGTATCCTTTGATAATTCATGTTATATCTAAGGATCCCACGGTATGATGGGACATATAAGAACAATAAGAAATTATTTGAATTAATTTTGTTTGTTTTTGGTAAAAGTATCAATTAGTATGAATCTTTTCTTTGAAATAGTATCGATATATACGGCTAAACTGACAGACATAAGGGTTGGCTAATTATCAGGAACCGAAAAAGAATATATCTGATACCTAGAGAGGAGTAGTTAGGGTGGTTACATCATTAGAATGTGAATGACGTTTAGTTGTTATCTTGCTCACTTATATTTTGAGGTTATTATTAGACATGTAATGAAGTATTTTTAATATATACTGAGGTACATGGGTAAAATAATTAATACTACTAGTAAAATGGGTACTTAATGATTGCAATACAGCTACAGACAAAAAAAGTTCCTAGCTGATTGAATATTTACCATATTTCACCCATAGAATAATACATACGTAGATAAACTTATTCTCTCATCTGACGTTTCATTTCATATTCTTCGTCGTAGGTTTGTGGAAATGAGAGCAATTAAATTTAAAATTACCTTACACCAGGTGGAGTTACAAAATGTGTTCACTTAACTTTTTCATGTCGTTTAGGTGTAGAACTGAAAAATTTAAATATATTTAGCATTTTTTTGTTGACTTTTATCGTTGGAATACATTTATATTGTATTTAACACAACTAATTTGCCACAAAAACACGAAATTCGGTTGTTGTTCCTTTGTTGATCGCTGTATACTATTGCCACTATCTGGTATTATTGTACCCATATTTTCCACCATCCAATGTTTACTTTCCATCGTACCTATGACGTTTAATTTATTGAGCGAATAAAAGCTTCTATGGTAGGTATTATTCTATGATTTCACCCATTGAAATGAAATCACACATGGGTTTTTTTAATTTGCATTGGATTTTAATTTGCATTACTTTACCTAATGCAAATGCAAAAGAATTACCATTGTTCGCAATGGCAATTAAAAAATTTTGAATTTGCATTTGCTCAGGCAATGTAAATGCAGGTTGTGGAATCAGATGTCAATTGTAATGAAATATGGGAATGCTTTTAATTATTTTGAATTTGTTTGACTGCTGGCAATTCTGTCTCTAAAGTAAATAAAGGGTTTTTCAACAGAGACGCTAGAAAAGTAAATCGATAGGGACAGCAAACGACGCCATATTTTTTCCCGCGCTTTTGACATTTCTCTTCAGTAAAGTTTGCCATTTCATCATGGAAAGATATACGAGCCAACAACGAGTCGAAATTATTAAAATTTACTACCTAAATTTGGAGTCAACTTTAAGAGCGCTACGTCCAATTTATGATGAGGCTCATTTCTGGCTGAATGGCTTCGTCAGTAAGCAAAATATGCGTTATTGGTCAGACAGCAATCCACATAATCCATGAGTCATCATTGCATGCCGAAAAAATTACGGTTTGGTGCGGTTTATGGGCCGGCGGCGTCATTGGGCCGTACTTCTTCCGTGATGATCAATACCGGCACAATACTGTGAATGCGAATCGCTGCCGTTCAATGATAACCGAATATTTTTGGCCCCAATTGGATAATATGGACTTGGAGGACATGTGGTTCCAACAGGACGGCGCGACAAGCCACAAAGCGAATGCCACAATCAATTTATTGGAAACCAAGTTTGGTGAACGTGTTATCTCACGAAATGGCCCAGTCGATTGGCCGCATCGGTCGTGCGATTTGACGCCGTTAGATTATTTCCTGTTGGTATACGTCAAGTCTATGGTCTATGCCAACAAGCCAGCGACGATTGATGAACTTCGTACGAATATCGAACGTAAAATTGGAGCAGTATCGCCCGATTTATGCTTGAAAACCGTCGAAAATTAGGTTCAGCGTCTGGACTTCTGCAAGCGTGCGCGTGGCGGCCATGCAAAAGAAATCGAGTTCCATACATAATGGCATCGAACGTACTTTCACAGAAATAAAGAATTTCATTGGTATCTAAAACCGGTTTTGTTTTATTAAAAAAAACTTTTGTAGCGCTCTTATTGAAAACCCCGTTATATATCAGGGGGTACCGATGAGACAGCTGTTCAATTTAGTACTTGGAGAACAGATAGAGAATATGCTTTCAAAGAAGAAATGGTGATAGCTGATAGGAATTCAGCAAAAATGTTTGCACTTTTGTTTTGATAGTTTTGTGAAATATTGTATTAAAAAAGTGGCAAAAAATTATAAAATTAACAAAATATATAATAACAAATTAGATGCAATACGGTTATTCGGTGGAAATAAATGAAACACGACACAAATCCTGAAAATCAATCTTCAAAAACAGCGAAGCATAGCGCAAAACAAAAGTGAACAAAACACATTTTTTTTACTACGCTATACTCTATATGTTTCCCAAGTATTCCACGGAACTCGTTAGTACAAAAACGAACTAGTGCACACTCTTATTACTCGGTGGTACATATTTTATATGTAGAGGTTTGTGGCTCTGATAGGTTGTGCCTCATAATACTTTCAAATTCATAAACCTGTACTGTATAAAATATTTGAAAAACAAACTTGCCAGATATGAAGGAAATATAAGTACAATTGCCAATGGTATTGAAAGTTTTTTGAATTTGCATTTGGACAGGAAATTCAAATTAAACAACAAATTATAATTGTCATATAATTAATTTGCCCCATGTATGAATGAAATATGGATATGCTTTTAATTAATTTGAATTTGTTGTACTGTTGGCAACTCTATTTTCAAAGTAGTTTATAAAGAGGGGTTTTATAAGCGCGATATAAATTGAAATTTAAAAAAATTACACAAAAAAAATACATTTTAATAAGAAAACAATATTTATTCGAAAGATTAATACATGGAATTAATATTTGAGAGCGATTTCGATTTTCACGATAAAATGTATTCTGGACGTCCAAATTTGGGTCAATTTTTCGAGAAGTGCTGGCCATATGTCATGAATAACTCGAACAATTGTGACCTCCAAGACGTCAATTGTTGCTGGTTTCTCAGCATATACCAGTGACTTCACGAAGCCCCACAGGAAATAATCGAGAGGTGACAAATCGCACGACCTTGGAGGCCCACTGACAGGTCCATTTCTCGAAATCAACTTATCACCAAATTTTGATTTCAATAAATTGATAGTTGCGGACGCCGTATGACACGTAGGGCCATCCTGTTGAAACCACATCTCGCGCGGATTAATTTCATTAAATAAATAAATAGGTGCGGTACCGATGGTGCGGTAACGATCTCCATTGACCGTAACGCGAACTCCGGCTTTATGTTTAAAGATTGATACCACCAGCGTTTCAACCGCACCAAAAAAAATAAGTAAATGGTTCCCCATTACATCCCATGAAGGAATTGGGGAGAGCTTCTCACAACCAGTGAGCTGTGCGCTTTCTAGTTTTATACTCACTGATTGGGACCTATGTCCGAACGGTATTTTGAGAAGCTTTTTCATGGCTAAGTACTCGAAAGTGTCTATGCGAGGTGACTGCCGCCGAACGAAATTTAAGGTGGTCAGAGCAGGGATCGAACCCAGAGTCTCATGTACAGGAGGCCCGCACTCTAACCATTTCACCAACCGCACCAAACGGTCTATTTTTCTTGATGTAATGGAGTCTGTATGGTCTGTTGTGGATTAGTCTCACTCCATATGCGGCAATTTTGTTTATTAACAAACCCGTTAAGCAAAAAAGGAGCCTCATCGCTGAATACAATTATGCTATAAAACATCGGGTCAGTTTCCAATTGTTGTAGAACGCAATCGGCGAAAGAACGACTCATATCATGGTCTCGTGGCTTTAATTCCTGCACCAGCTGGATCGTATACTGGTGTAGGCCAAGATCTTTGCGCAAAATGCTCCACGTAGTGGACGGACAAAGCCCCAATTTCAGCGACCGACTACGAATCGATAAATTTTGACCTTTTTCCACACTTTCGTTTACAGCGGCGATATCCACCCAGCAGGCCACAGTATCTGTGGTACCATTGTCTTCAAATACGCCTTTAAGATATTGTTTGCACGACATTTTGGGGACGATGTCTTGTACGTTGTCGTCGATAAAACTTGTTTGACTAGTTCTCTTGAAAATACCTTACATTTTTAGGAGTAAAAATATAGAAAAACAGTTCTAGTATCGTCTGCAGTCACAACCAAAAAAAACCAATAACAAGTGGAGTCAAAACAATTCAGTGGAATGTGATCCTTTTAATGTGAATGTGATCCTTTACTTATTTAATTATAATTTATTTATAATTTTTTTTTTTGTATATGCTTTCTTTGGTAAAAATTGAATTTGTATTTTCAATTATTTTTAAATAACGAAATTAATGTATAAACTAAAAAATTAATTATTATTTGAATTCAATGTAGCTGCTGAATTTGTAATAACACTGCAGTCAGATGTAAAAGTAGTACACAATATTACTATTTAGCAGAAATTGTACGTCACTTTGTCGTCAACGATATAGTCATTCACAATGTCGCTTACCTCATAGTGGTCGAAAAGAGCATTCACAGTGTCGCTTACTTCGTAGTCAACGACAAGATCATTCACAATGTCGGTTACTTAATCGTCAACAATTTTTAACTTGGTCGTCAACGATTCTTCGATGATGTCGTCAAGGCACGGTCTACTGGGCTCTTCAGTACGCCCATTCCTTCGACATGTTGATGTTATTGCATCATTAGAATGTGGTATAAAATCTATCCACAGTTCGGCTTGCTCAGATGAACGATTATATGCGCCATAAAAATCACGAAGTCGTCTATAAGTTACGCGAATCGATGACTGATTTTCAAAGCAAATTTGGATAGTTTGGTAGCGTTGTTCAAGCGTGAATCGATTCACGATGATTTGCTAGAGTATACTGATCATAAATGTCAAAAAGTGAAAGCAGTATGATTGTTCGTTTGCAAGCTAACCCTTTCGTAAGGTCTATCTAAGCAAAACTATCACCCTTTAGAGGTTTGTGGCTTCGATTAATGTTGTCTCGTAGTACTTTCCAATTCATAAACCTGTACGTACAAAATATTTGAAAACCAAAACTGCCAGATATGAAGGAAATGCTTTGAAAATATGTGCAATTGCCAATATTTAATTTTTTTTTGAGTATAACAAAAAATCAACAATTTTTGTAATTCCACCTGGTGTAAGTCAATTTACGACAAATAACTCTCTGTCGCACCAACCGCACCACGAATAGTTTGAAAGGAAATGTCAATTGAGTAGAATGACAGCTCTATATGACATTACTCTATGTTTGGAATGCTGCTTTTGAAAAATTCGTCAAACTAAATGCAAACGAAAACTAATCTCAACTGAGAATTTCACACTATGCAAGTGTACGAAAAATATCGCAAGCAAGACACGCAAGAAAACATTTTCATAAACTTCTTTCTATCTCCAAAGAACCATTGCTTCCTATTAGACATGGTTTTAGTTGTTGCCTAAAAATACAACACAATTCATTACGGGCGATAGCAAATGCCTGCAGTTTCACGTACTCTACGTTCAAATACCGAATAAATAATAATCATCCCTGTTGTCCTTAGAGTATGCTAACAAGCCAACCACTTTAGACAAGCTCGAGGCATACATTCGAGACGATAATGGCGGAATAACGTCGGTCATATTTGACCGAGTCATCAAAAATTGGAACTACCGGCATCGTACCATTATGTACTGTCTGCCTGGAGAACAATTTGTTCTTGGTTGATTGCCAGATTGTTGGGATCACTGGTATGCTGGCGGTTAGCGCGGCTATAGCTCGTCGGATGGGGTGGTACTTTCCAACATTCTGACCCTCAGACAGTAACACAAAAATCAGAAAAATTCATACCAGCTTGGTGATTACTTACATATAAAAATGGGAAGCTTCCCACAACCAGTGAGCTGTGCGCTTTCTAGTTTTATACTCACTGATTGGGACCTACAGTTTTACACCGGTTCCGAACGGTATTTTTAAGAAGCATTTTCATGGCTAAATACTCGATAGTGTCGCCGTCACTATGCGAGGTGACCGCCGTTGAAAGAAATTTTAAGGTGGTCAGAGCAAGGATCGAACCCAGGATCTCAAGTACAAGAGACGCGCACACTACCCATTGCACCACCGACGACTGATGTGCTATTCCATACATAATGGCATTTAGCTTCAAAATAAAACTAGAATCAATTTGATATACCACACCAATGTTGTTTTATGGAAATGTAATTTCCTATCGTCCGTATCTGATCACCCTTTATAGTACTGAATGATTTCAACTATTTTGTATGTCTTTTTCTAATCGTACAAAGTTGTACGACTAGTAAGGGTGTGGTGTGTATAATGTAACTTCACAAACCACTCAACATAAATTTCACCATTTCACCATTATCTCATTTAACAACCATTTTAATAGCGATAACATTTAATGGCAATCGAAAACATTGTAGTTGTTTCGATAACATGACTTTAGGTTCATATCCAGGCTTGAGGGATTATGTCTCAGCTAAGGCAATTGTTTCACAATTTTTTAAATTATCGCTCATGCTCTCCATTCCAAGTACTTTCCATTCCCAAAACGTTTAAATTCATGTTATTTTATTTTGCGTGTCTCCTCAATACGAAGAACATTATTTTTTTGGAAACACATTTGTCCTTACAAAACAGATGTCGTTGCTTCAAAGTTGGCACAAATAAGATATACAAAATTAACGCCTTTTTCATAAAAAGTTGTGAGAGATTTGGAAGACGTTTTTTGTATGGTAAATCGTCGTTCAAACCTCTCATAACTTTTTATGAATAAGGATATTTGGTTACACCGGAATGTTACTAAAAAGGCAAACAGCTAAAAAAGTGTGTGTTGAAAGACGATAATAAAGGAATAGTTTATACCAGGCACGTAACAGTTATAAGAGAAATGATGAAAAAATCTTATTTAACCATTAACATTAACGAATTTAAATAATGGTTAAAAATAACCATTATTGTGAGATATATATTATTTTGGTCACCGTAACCAATTCAAATGAAAAATATTTTTGTTTTGGTTATGAATAACTGTTATGGTTACCAATAACTATTATCCAAAGAAATTTTATTTTTTTGGTTATCATTATCTTAAAGAACTAGGTTTTTTGTTTAGTTTTACGAACATTAGTGATCGCAATGAATCGTCTGAAAGGTTACATCTAAGATCACTTAGTACCAGTCTCAATGCAGAAAACGCTCGCTCGACGCTAACTTGAGTTGCTGGAGCGTCATGGACAATGTCTGCCAGTAGTTTGAGAAACGGAAACGTATATTTGTTTCCTCCCAGTATTGCAGAAGGTTGGCATCGACATCAACTCTTTCCTCCCGGTAGGTGTCGATTTCGACAAAGGTTTGAATTAACAGTGGTTTTCTATGCACGCTTGACGTTTCGTGCTCTGACGACGAGTCAACTTCCAAGCTTCGTAAAGTCCGACGAACAAAAGAGGAAGTGGAAGTATTTGACGTTTCGTTAATGAACATATTACATTCTGCAGGGCCCTGCGTTGCTTGAGGAATATGTCTATCGATCTGAAATAGATCAAAAATATTAATGAACGTATAAAGCAAAGTTTAGTATGGGCGCCCACAAACCTGGTTCAATTCATTAACTTGTACTGCCAACTTTTTCAGGTGACCTCTCGCTTCATCCTTTTTATTTGATGTAAGCAACCGTCGAAAGCGTGGCTCTCTCGTTTGTATACAGTTCAAAACAGAAGATGATGCCTCCGTGTCTATCAATTCCAATTTTACCTTCAGCTCAAACCAAGCTTTGTAAGAATCGCCCATAACCAGCTGCTCACACTGCAATTTAAGTGTCGTTTCGTTTAGCGGGCTCAAAATAACTAGTAGGTCATTTAATTTATCCCATTCTTCATCTAACAAAGGTCGATTTAGATGTTCATTGCAAATTTCCTTAAATTTTATGAGTTTATCTAGCATTGTAAATGTAGAGTTCCACCTCGTTGGAACATCTAAGGAAGGTGTGCCTAGCTTATGCATTTGCAGAACTTGCCTAAGAAAATACATATAAAAATATATAACAATATTATTTAAATTGAAACCCGAACTAATTCAATAAGTCAATCCACAAGTTAAGAGTCTTGTTTAAAGTACAATTCAAAGACTGAGTTTGGGGCTTTAAACTAAGAATTTACATTTTAAAAATTTGTTCATTGTCGAAAACTTACCTGCACTTTGGCGTTCTTAAAGTTTTTACTATTTGTCTCGCTTTTTCAATAATTGAAGTGATGTTGGGTTTGCCCAGAAAGTCTTTCACAACTAACTGCAATGTGTGAGCTGCACATTTAACAGAAAATATATTTCGATTTTCTGCGCTGAAAGTATTTTCAAGTATTTTAAATAATGATTCCTCAAAGTCATTCTGATCACTATATTCTTCATATGTAGTCGAAGCAAGCAAATCAACCGCCTTCAGCATATTTCGACCATTATCTGTAGTTATGGAATAAATTTGGTTCTTAGCTATATTAAAGTCCCGCAAAACTTCTTCAACCTCTGCTTTAAGATTTACACCAGCCTGTGGCACACAAATCTCTCTCATGGATAATGTAAAAACTTCCAATTTCCCCTTTTCCATTATTTGTGCATTAATACCGAAAACTGCACGGCCGTGTCGGGTTGCACTGTCCATTTTGAGTGATATTATTTTCCTCGTTAATTTTTTCATTATGAGTCTTTTGAGTCTTATTTCTTCCGCATTTATTGCTGCCATGATATTGTGAGATGTAATGGGAGTCATATTAAGACCCTTAAATATTTGCTCAGTCAGACATTTGAAACTATTTGAATTGAAGAACGATAGCGGTTGGAACTCCTGCATGACCAATTCGAGGCAAGCATTATTTATTTGTTTTTTTGAATATTTCACTGAAAATTTGACTTCTGTATCACAATCACTCACATCCACATCTTCTTCGTATTCAGCAATGGACTGTCGATAAATTTCTTGGTGTTTACCCATCATGTGCCTCCTTAAATTCGTCACATGATTTCCCGCAAATATCATGGTGCAGGTCTTGCAAGTCGATTCGCTTGTCCTTTCATTATAATGGAAAAAATCTCGAATAATAAGGTTCCGTTTTCTACCCATATTATTTTTATTTTGAACAATAGGTTATCTGAATTTTCCGCGTAGCCGATAACCAAAAAAATAAAATTTCTTTGGATAATGGTTATTGGTAACCAAAAAATCAGCTGTCAGTTCAAGGGTTATTAAACATTTAACTCTAAATTAAAGAACAATACATTTTCATTGTTAAGAAATATTTTATGGTAAAAGTATTTAACAGTTTCGAACAAAGCGAACCACAGACTTGTCATTCATAAGCATGAACATGAGCTATCATAGATGTTTTTTGTTGGTTTACCGGCCTTCTTTTTTTTGGCGTAGAATACGTCTTACCTTACGGTATAGGGAGTCATGTCAAATTGTTATTGTTGTAATCTTTATTTCATTGATTATGAGGAAACGGCGAGATAACTTTTTTTAAAAATTTTTTTGTAGGTAAATGAAGATGTTATCTTTCGTTTGATATACATTTCATATTGGTTGATATCTTCCTAATATTTAAATTTCTCAAATGAAAATTGTTTAAACACATACACTCAAACATATGTGTGGTGTTTGGTTGAGTGTTTGAGTTTGTAGCATGAACACAAACTATGCTGCTGTTTCAGTGTGGACACAAACCTTCGGCTGTTGTTTTGATGGATGAAATATTGAAATTTCGTATATTTACTTATGTATTTAAGTGAAACAAAATGTTAAATGTGAATTTGAATTTAGCATGGATATATACATAATTATAAAAAATATATGAAAAAATCAATTCATACATTTTTATGTTAAATGAAAGTACTGCCAAGTAAGCAAAATAACAATGCTGCTTGATGCTGTTTGACAGCAGCTGACAGTTGACGTTTAGTAAATTAAAATAAAAACTACTAATCAAAATGGCACCTACACGAAATACAAGAAAGCAACAAGTGGTCTTAAATAAATTCATTTGCTTATGTTATTTATCATTTATTGTTTAATATGTTTTCTGTCTTATCGGATGGCGTATTCTACGTTAAACTTAATGGCCGTGTCTCTGACACAGCCTGCAGGGACAGTCCGTGGCTGAAGGCCTCGGACAACTGTCTGCTGTGTTTTTTTTTTTAATCGAGCGAACCCATCGCCGCCACTCTTACCCGCCCCTACCGACCGAGAGGGTAACGTCCCCATAACGTGAGGACAGCGTACACATTATAGACCGGTCTATAACGAGAGAGCAAGGATCATAAGTTCACACGTTGCAACCAACTACAGAAATTCTTCACCAGTTGGTATTACACTAACATAAATAAGTATAAAAGTACGTCACGAGATATTAATATAACATATTAACATATCATATTAACATACAAATTGTACCGGGGGTCCCAAACAACAGATCCATATTCGAGAATAAGGCGGACTAGTGTAGTAAAAAGATTTTTCGTAATGTAGGGAGCTGAAAATTCCTTTGCCCAACGTTTAACAAAGTTCAGAACGCCATAAGCCTTATTTACCATCGTAATTATGTGGGAGTTGAAATTCAATTTTCTGTCCAAGAGAACACCAAGATCAACAAATGAATCCACCGATTCAAGAACATTGCCACCTAAAATGTGTTTTGCCGAAAAGAATGATGACCTAGAGAACAGCATATGCTTACATTTCGCAAAATTAAGCTCCATCAAATTGGTTTCGCACAACGTCTGGAATGTAGACAAATCCCTCTGAAGTAAAGTATATTGACAAGAAAAATAGATCTTCACGTCATCAGCGTACATTAACAATTCAGAGTGCATTATGGAGGCGGGTAAGTCGCTAATGAATAACAAGAATAGAACCGGGCCAAGATGACTGCCCTGCGGCACCCCAGATGACACAAAAATAGATCTTGAGAATGATAGGCCAAATGATACCATCTGTTCTCGGTTCATTAAGTAAGAACTAATCCAATTCAGCATGTTACAATTAAAACCCATTGACCCGAGTTTATATAATAACAAATTGTGGTTAACTTTATCAAAAGCCTTACTAAAATCTTTAAAAAATCACATCAGTTTGATCTCCATTAATAAAGCCGTCAATAATGGAAGAGGAAAACTGAAGCAAATTAGTCACGGTGGAACGACCCTTCCGAAAGCCATGTTGACATGGATCTAAAATAGAGGAAACATGATGAGAAATTACCTCTGTGACTAACTTCTCAAAAAGTTTAGGAATGGCACTCAATTTTGCAATTCCCCTATAATTTGCAACATTTACTAAACTGCCAGATTTGTGGAGAGGGATTATATAAGAGCTCTTCCACTGTGCTGGAAAATGACCGAACTTCAACGAAGCGTTAAATAAGAGAGTCAACGGTAAGCTGAGAGAATTCGAGCAGTATTTCAACATAAAGTCCGGGATACCATCAGGACCAGCTTTATTCGAGGCTTTCAATCTGATCAAGTTATCTAGCAACCACGAAGAATTTACGACAGGTGCATCAAACGGAATGGTAGAGCGGACAGTGTATGGGTATGATTTGGAAACATCAGAGGCTTGGGTGGAATAAATAGATGCGAAAAAATCGGCGAAACAATTAGCAATAGACTCCTCATCTGAATAATCAATACCGTTCATTTTGATCCTACACGGTGTGGAAGAGGAATTACGCTTCAAGTTAACAAATCTAAAGAATGATTTGGGGTTCCGTTTAAAATTAGCCTTCAACTTATTCAAATATAATCTGTAACTCTCACGAGATTTAGAGTTGTATCTACTCCTAGCAACAATATACCTAGCATAGTCTGCTAGCAGTCCAGATGTTTTATACTTTTTCGAACATCTATTCCTTACATTCTTAAGACTGTTTAGATCCCTTGAGGACCCATTGTAACGCTCTTGGGTACAGACTTAGAAATATAGCCATTAATAATATTATAGAAATCATCCGGGCGATTTCTTATCTTGATACCAAATAAGATTGTAATCGAAGTTGTTCGTATAAATATGTAGGTATCATGTTCACATAATTTTTTGGTAATATTTTTTCAAATTCATCAGCCAGATAAAACGTTATCGCCCAAGCTCATGCTCATGAATGACAAGTCTGTGGTTCGCTTTATAAGTCTCATTTTCATATCGCTAGCTTCGATAATTGTCAAAATATCCGTATTTTGTGTTCAGAAAATAAACGAGTGATTGTTGAGAAACAAAAGTATCAACTACGTTTCACAGTTTGGTGTAGACTCAGAGCTAGCGCCATCATCGAACCATTTTACTTAAGCGTTCATGGGCATGAGCTTGGTCGATAACTTTTTACTGCCGAATCGTTCTCCGAACCGTTCTCTCTCTTACTGCCGTTTTTCTTAATTTATTTTATACCAAAATCTTCTCATTTAAATCAAAAAAATTTCTAAGTTCCATTTTCAAATGAATATATAAAAACTTACGGCCTTATTCATAAAAAGTTATGAGATGTTTGAGAGACAGTTTATCATACAAAAGCGTCTCTCAAATCTCTAACAACTTTTTATGAGTCTGAGTCTATTACACGATAAATTTATCCCTGCAAGAAAATTCGTGAATTTTACGTTCGTTAGGGAAGAGGTGTAGAGAAGTAAGAAGGGAGGAAAAAATGTCATGAAATGCCCTGGCATTGTGTTTCGGGGAATTTTTCTCAATTACTCATTGTGTCGTTTCCGATTTTGTCTTGATTGTGACATTTCATAGACCAGTATTACACGATGAGAGAGAAAATTCGTGAATTTTACGTTCGATAGGAAAAAGGTGTAGAGACGTAAGAGGGGACGAAAAAATTCCATGAAATTCCTTGTCATTTTGTTTCGGGGGATTTTTTTCAATTTATTTTTGTATATTTTCCGTTTTTGTCTTGATTTTGATATTTCATGGTGTGATAATTCAATAATTCCATATTTTTAAATTTCAACGTATAATAGCTCGATGAATTACGTAACAACTTTAAAAGAGAACTGAAAAATATGCCCGCAAGAAATGCCATCGTGTAATAGAGTTCTAAGGCGGTTTGAATTTATTCTTTATAAAAATAAAATTTAACTTCTAAAAAAAATCAATGAGTGTTCGAACTCACCGGCGATGTGTTAACACCATTTCTTACACGGTACCTGTTCGATTTCTGTGAACACATTAGTAAATGTTACATTGGAAAATAAAAAACGTATAGTTTTTGTTCTGAAGTCTCTTTTGCTATTGCACTTTATTTTGTCACTTTTTCCAATTTTGTATACATTTTCATTATATTTCAATAAGCTGAGTTGACACAATACGGCACAGAGCAAAAACAAAATGCCTGTTGATTTTGGCTTGTTGTATTTGTTGTCGTACTACCATTATATTTCTACCATGAATAGTATAGAGAACTTACTGCACTCTTTTTCCGCTCTCATCTAGAGAGTCTGAGTAAAAGAGCATAAACGAGTGTTATTCTCTTTATAGAATATTTCAATATAAACCTTTTTACATAAAACAATACAAAAAGCATAAATGTTTTAAAAGGCATCAATGTTTCTATTCTATACTATACTATTCAATGCTTTTTGACGACGACGACCTGCTTGTTTATTCGCTGCCGCTACATCAATACCATCCCAGCGGCGGAAGTGGTATGACCTGGAAGGCCTGAAACCATGACCAAACAGGCCTTCTTTAAAATACGGAAGGCATTCCCTACACAATACCTCCTCCTTTCAATTCAACATTGCGTGAGATTGGGAGGCAAGGCCTACCTTGTCCATTGCCTAAAGAAGGCCTTAGAAGGCATTTACTTTAATTTATTTGTTTAAACACAAATAAAAATAAAATAATTTTATTTATAATTTTATTTAGTTTTACCACGCCCAACTTCAAATTGAAAATTTTAAAAATGCCCTGAAAAAATATTAAATAAACAATATAATTTTAAAATTTGTATGAAATTTTCTAATTAAATTACGGTTAAAAAGAATCGGAAAAAAAATTCTCAAAATTGTAAAAATCTTCTTGGTTATACCTGATGAAAAAAGCAAACATTGGATGGTGGAACATATGGGTTCAATAATACCAGATGGTGACAATAGTATACAGCGATCATCAAAGGAACAACAACCGAATTTCGTGTTTTTGTGACAAATAGTTGTGTTAAATACAATACAAATGTATACCAACGATAAAAGTCAACAAAAAAGTGCAAAATACATTTAAATGTTTCAGTTCTACACCAAAAGAGACATGAAAAGTTAAGTGAACATATTTTGTAACTCCACCTGATGTAAGTTAATTTTAAATTTAATTGCTCTCATTTCCACAAACCTACGATGAAGAGTGTGAAATGAAACGTCAGATGAGAGAATAAGTTTATCTATGTATGTATTATTCTATGATTAGGACATTTATTAATATTCTATTGAAACTTATTGTTTTCTCGCATTGTTCCCTTTGCCGGCAAATGAGTGTGGAATAATATTTTCAATTTTCCATTCGACTAGAAAATAGATGTTAAGAGGATGGTATTTAATTTAGATAACCTTAATTTAGAAAGGACGTAACTAACCTTTTTTTCAAATAGTGTTTTTTTCATATTCGTGTAGAAAAACATAAAATACATCGTCACGGAAACAATTTGTGTGCTGTACACGCAAAACTTGTCTGCCCTCTTTAATCCAAACTACATTAAAACATTATTAAAATTTCTGAAATTGTAACATTTATTAAATTTTTTCCTCCACCTATAAAGTTTTTAAAATTTTAGTTACGTCCTTTCTAAATTAAGGTAACGATGTGCAAAAAATTATCAGAAATGTAAGAAAAAACTATTTTGAAAAACCATCCACACCAACTAACTGCATTTGACACGATTGCAAAAGAAAATCAGCATACAAATCTTGATTGTCAATACATTTAAATGAAAAACAATTCCCAGCCAAATGTAATTTACATCACTCGACGCGACTAACTGATTGATCAAATATGTGATATTCGACGCATCCAAGATCCACAGTGTTATCCACCCTAACTTCCCGAGATTCACTACCCAGGTCATTACTACTAATTACTCTTCATAGTTCTTAACTAAAATATTTGTCCTACAATGATCAACAATCAACACGGTTTGCTTTCAGTTTTCATTACACTGTTTTAAAACTTCGTTAAAATTGTATGAAATCGGTTGCCTTAAACAAAACCTTTTATTAGAATTGGTCATTATTTTCTTAACTGTAATATTAGGTATGCTTGTGGAGAGATTATTATAGATCAGTAATAAAAATATGGATGCTGGGTCGAATAATCGCGTCCGTTTCGTATAGTAATCTTTAAGGGCCAGTTTGACAATAACTTGTAAACTGTATATTTCTCAAGTTTGAATTCATGTTTCCATTTTATCACGATTGCAAAATACGAACTGCGATTCAAAACGTATGCGATCAAATTTTCAAAAATTCCCCAAATTTTCAAAAAATCAGAAACTGGCTTAATTAAACTCTATTTACAAGATTTTGTATAAATCGGTTCATGTTTGTGACAAGTACATACAGTTGTGTGCGTTGAAATAGAGTCAACACTAATCAACATTTTCAACAAATGTAGAAAAATTAAATTTTGTTTATAACTTTTATTTTTTATTATTCAATTAATAACTAGATATAATATTTTAGAACATTAATGTCGTAATGCAAAATTAAATCATTAGGTATAAATCAAAATATTTCAAAATGTGCCGTTTGCCTGTGAATTAAAATAGAGTCATCGCGATTCATCATCTGAACTAGAATAAATAGCTGCGTCAAATAAAATGTATGTTTCATTAATCCTTTATATTATCTCAGTACTTTATGAAATAACTATTATTTTCTATCACAGCTAAATAACGCCTTGACATTGAATTCACAATTCGTGTTTTCCACGCCGATTGTACCAGTGCCCTAAGCCCATCTTTATTAAATTGGTTTATTCCTTTGATAGACACTTTAATGTCCCGCCACAAATTCTGAATAGGATTTAAGCCCGGCGACTGCATAGACCATCTTAAAACTATGACACTATTATTTTCAAACGAAGCTTTTGCTCGCTTCGATGTGTGTTTGGGGTCGATATTATGTTGAAACACCCATCGAAGCGGCATTTCCCATTTAGCACAAGGCATCATGATGTTTTTTTAATACAGTGGTATAATATGCAATTTGGAATAAAGGTTCTGTCCCAATGGAAGAGTAACAACCCCGTACCATTATGTTGCCGCTACCATGTTTAACTGTTTGGATTGTGTTCTGGGGGCCTGAATTGGGTGTTGGAAGGCCGTCGTACAGGAAGATTACTCCTATCATAATTAACCAATCCCACTTTTGTTTCAGCTGTCGTCAAAATATTGCGCCATTTGCGTACGGGCTATTTCACATGCTCCTTGGCAAAATGCAACATTTTTTGAACGTTCCGTTTGGATAGAAATGGAACTTTTCGGACACTTTTTGCCTTTAAATTGTGTTTAGTTAGCATTTTTCTTAATGTAGAGGTGTCAACATCCCGATCGTATTGCCATTTAAGGGCGGAAGAGGTAACAGAAGTCGAACTCTACGTGGCGCAATGTTTTTGGTTCCAAATGTTCTGTAATTTTCAGTTTTTTACCGTCTGTTTCCTGGATTGGGGTTATATTTTATTCCGGTCTCCAACATTTTCTTTGAGCATCCAATTGTCAGTAATTTGTATGTAGCTTCTGAATTCTTTTATCGTCTCTTTTATTCTTTCTTGGCGCTCATGATTGCAATACTTAGATCGGCCCATTTTTGAACGTCAATAATGTCAATTTTTAATGCTACTAATAAACATTAATCATATTTAGAAGGTAAACTTTGTTTTCAAATTCAAATCCAAACTACCATTAACCATTTAAAAAAAATATTTTTTTGTAATTGACTCTATTTTAAAGCACACATCATTACATAGCCTTTAAAATACTGACGCTGACCTGGAGAACAGTAGTGTACAAAATTTATTAAAAATGACGGCATTATATTCAGCAGAGGGCCGGTCAATCAGGTTCATAATTTCTTGACATGAAACACCTTGGACAACTGATTTGCAGAGAATAAAAGTTTTGACGAGTGTGTGACTCTATTTCATCGCACACCACGAATAAACCAAACAAAGCTTTTTCTTCTAACTTAGTAACTACTTTGTATGTAATATTTTTTAGCGTTACAGACATCAGCACTAATCCCTTGTGTCCTATATTAATGTGATGCATTGTTTTGAAAATTAAAGATGATTAAAGCAGGGGTCGAATGATCCCATGAGTTTCGTATCGTAATCCTTATTTTGGGAGAACGATTAAATGGAAACTTTGAGTTTGTCAAGTATTTACCAAAAATACGATTTTGTCAATAGTAGTTATTTGAAAGTAGCCAAAAAATGTACCCCTTTAAAGCAGTTTCGTAATCCAGGTTGATATGAAACTGATGCGATCGACCAGTTATTTTTAATGACTTAACTTCACACTATTTAACCAAACCAATATTGAGACCATGTGTTACTCAATAAAAATAAACAAACAGATCCAGTATGGGATATTTTCTTATAATAATCTACCAACAAAGTATACAATCCATATGACTGACGGCAGCAATCTCACCTCATACCATTTCAAAACGAGGTACAGTCTTTCAGCAACATATAAACACAAGTGGTTTGTTTGTTGTCCACCAACAACTGTTCCAAATCATCACAAAAGAAAAACAATAAATGAACTACTATTTTTTTCCTAACTTGATTCAACAAGTTGCTTTTTATTATTATTATTACATTATTTTGTAGCGTACTTGTTATTATATATATTTCTAAATATAAAACTTTGCATTTTCATTTTGTTGTTTTTTCTTTATAAAGGAGAAAACGTAAAATTAAAGTAAAATGAATACTTAAAGCTAAAAAAAATTGTTTATCAGTATTAAAAAAAAAAACATTCCAAAACTTAAATAGGACTGTCTTAAGCATCTCAATTCTTTCCTGGCGGTCTATAGACACCAACGACCACGGCGTGATCACGTTCATACGGCTCCAGTGTAATCTGTTCTTGGGGTTTCAGTTTGTCTGCCTGCATCTTCTTGATTTCGGCAGCAAACACAGCCTCGGGTTGGGCCGTTGAATCAATGCAAGAGGCCTTTATGGATATAACGAAATGACCGCCGTTTTTGAGGAAATGTTGGGCATTCAGCGCCACAATACGGCCTTGATCGGGTTGGGCAACATCAGCAAATATGGTGTCGACCATGCCCACAAGCATTCTGTATTTGTGTGGATGGCGGGCATCTTCAATGATTGGTATGATGTTTGTACGTTTCTTGGCAACATTTATCAGATCACGGCCGGAACGATGTGAAAATTCGACGGCGTATACTAAGCCTTCGGGGCCAACAACATCGGAAACGTGTGATACTGTGGTACCAGAAGCTGCACCCAAATACAACACTTTGCAGCCAGGAGGCATGTGGATTTTGTCAACACCACCTAAAATAGCAGCGGCCAACTTAGAGCGGAAAGGATTCCAGACTCTGTATTCGACTTTCTCCCCATTTGTTTCGACGGAGATACGTTTCTCACCGTATACTTCCGAACCAGGTACAAAGTTACGTGTAACCAAGGCATCTTCTTTGCCACGAGCAATGAAAACTCCCTCATGACGATGAGGTTCAATAACAACAGTCTTACCGCCTTTGAATCCACCACCACCGCCTCCGCCACCACGTCCACGTCCGCCACCGCCTCCACGACCGCGACCGCCTCCTCCACCACCACGTCCGAAACCGCCACGACCACCTCCTCTGTCGCCACCACCACCACCACGACCGCCTCCACCAAATCCTCCACGTCCACCGCCACCACCACGGCCACCTCCACCAAATCCTCCACGGCCGCCGCCACCACCACGTCCACCAAACCCTCCGCGACCACCACCTCTGTCACCACCTCCACGGTCACCGCCACCACCTCTAGGTGAGAATCCAGGTTTTCCCATATTTACTTTTATTGAAAATTTACTTTTTAAAATAACAAAACGAAAACACGCGGACAAGAAAGAACTTCAATTCACCACGTGCGTAAACGGTACTCAAAGTTGTATAGAAAAGTGAAAAATATACAACACTGTCACTTAAGTAAACTGAACACAGCTCACCTGTGACGTTTATTATTTCCAAGAATGGGTGTATTTCGGACGATGGAATCCCATGAGTGATGTGAAATTCCCAAAATACCCCGACAAAATGAAAAAAAATTGTAATAGCTCATTCGCACTGAAAAATATTTTCCTGATTTCATATCAAATGTCCTAACAAAATCTGAAGTGTTCGCATTGGTCCTGATTTGATTGAAAGTCAAGGCGTATTGACGAGGTATCGTTACTACGGCAACAAACACACCAAGCCGACAACAATAGGCATTTTGCTTTGTCTGGTATTTTTCCACAATCAAATTCAGCACAAATGTATTCCAGGAATAAAAGTTAAAAAAGGTATAAAAAAATTTATGTTTGAGAAACAATAAATACCTAAGAAATGCAATAATTAAATAAGTCGGGTATTTTAGTGGTACCACCACATCGATGCGCCGTGATTGAAATGGTTGTAAGCAAATGTACTATAAACAGATAAAACAGCGTTGCCTAAAGCAAATCAAGCATTTTTTCCTGATTCCTAGACAAGTAAGAAAAAATACCGGATTTGTGGTCTGTCAAAACGTATGGGAAATCAAGCAAATTTTCTTGATTTTTGCTTGAAATCAACAAAGGTGTCAAAATCAAGAAAATCGATGCCAGTGCGAATGCTGTATAACCTGGCATCTATACGAGACAGTTCTGCGAAGACAATAGCAATACATTAACACGCCCAATAAATTCTGTAATTTATAATAACCAAAATTTGAGACACGCCGTAGGTGAAATTCTCCTGACTATTCCGTATGCGATATGAATTGGTTAAGGGTAACTACCTTGATGGAAAAATTTACATTTAAATAAGCGGTATTTATTGTCAAAGATGTATAGTTGGGTTTAACGAAAATATTTATCAAATAAATGAAATAACCACGCATGGTAACAAACAACTTAAACGTAGTTAATTTGAAATTAACTGCGATTTTATTGACATATCGTTCGTGATTGAAATGATTAATAACGCTTTGATAATGAAAACCGGAAATATTTATTATTTTAAGAAATATATTGTATTTCCAACTATGCAGTAATCGCAACGTGATTTTGGTAGGGAATGTATTTTGTCTCAAACAAAATCAAAACAAATGGCAGATGAAATTAATTCAAAAACATGCTACCGCATTTGTTACGCTTAGTGAAGATATACACAGCTTATTCCAAACTTGTAATAAATTAAAAGAAGTTTACACCAAAATTCAAAAATCATAATTTGAATATACAATAGATTATTTCTGTTTAACCCTTTGGAGTACAAAAAAGGACGTAACATATTTAGAAATCATAAAATATATGCATATCTTAATTTACCATTTATATTTCATGTTTTTTATATATATTTCCATTTTTGTACATATATGCTACCCTTTTAATTGGAAAATAACTTTTATACGAATGGAAATTCTATTTAATATTTGTAACAAGAAATGACAAATTCTACTTAGCATTTGTGACAAGAACAGCAGTTACAAATGATTAACGTAGTTAATTTAATTGTTTTCGAAATCAACTACGTATTTTTTTACTTACGGTACTACGGAATTTTATCGGTGCACATTTTGACCAATATACTCATACCTGCCTGTCTCTTCGTCACTGTCTCTGAGTTTTCAACGACAGTAAATTTGGCGAATGATTTGCTGTAAATTAACATTTCATGTGGCAACTTTGTACTTAGACGTTTCGTGTGAATTCAATATCAAAAATCTCCAAATAAAAATAAATGTTCCAAATTGTGCTGTCTTTAGAGCAACTCAGTGCCGAGATCAAATTATTGAAGATTGAAGTTGAAGAATTGTATTGAAGACGAAGGCGCAAGAGAAAAATTAAATTGCCGGATTTTGGTATAATTTTTGTACAAATTTGGAATGATTTTGATCTAAGTGAACCTTTCAAATAGGATTACCTCGGGCCAGTCGGTCAAATCGGCTCACATTTTAAACCAATGAGATCCAGTTATATCGAAGGCGGGTAAGCTTCACAAAATGTTTGGTGGCGGCTACGCGTCCAAAAGCCGTGGCCGTCGGTGGTGCAATGGTTAGTGTGCGCGGCTCTTGTACATGAGATCCTAGGTTCCTTCAAATTTCTTTCGGCGGCGGTCACCTCGCATAGTGACGGCGACACTATCGAGTATATAGCCATGAAAAAGCTTCTCAAAATAACGTTCGGAATCGGTGTAAAAATGTAGGTCCCAATCAGTGAGTGAAAACTGGAAAGCGCACAGCTCAGTGATTGTGAGAAGTTCTCCCCGGTCCCTTCATGGGATGTAATGGGAAACCATTTATTTATTTATTTTTACGCGTCCAAAAGTTTTGATTTTATGTGTTTTTTTATGTAGTTAGCAGTGCTGTATCAAATTCTAAAACAGTTTAAAATAAGTTTAAAAATTAAACTTCACTTTATGCAGATACAACTGTTGTGAGTAATCGTCTGGTTTAGCGCAGGTTAATGTAGCTAACCTTCGAAATGCGTTAATCTTGGTTGGTGTAATACGGTATTTACATCAATCAACCGTTGACCCAGAAGATTACTCATGTAATTTCAATCTGTAGAAACAAAAGTTTAATTTTTAACATCATTTTAAACTGGTATACATTTTGATGCAACACTGTTAATTTCTAAAAAAATGCAACCATAATAAAATCATACACAAAAAACCACTCAGACGGAAGCCGATCGCAAATTTTCCGACGCGTCGCCGCCACCAACAATTTTTTAAAGCTCACTCCGCCGCCGATATATTGGTTGTTATTGGTTTAAAAAGTGAGCCGATTGAGTCGAAGTCGATTGTCCCGATTTGACCCAGTGATCCAATTCAATAGCCGCTAATTTAATTTCTCTGTTGTGCCGGTCTGCGATAATTTTGTCTCGGCACGAAAATTGGCATATGCACGGAGTTGTCACCTGAAAGGTCAAGTTTAACCTAAAATTGGGTGGTGTAAACGACAAAGATATTGGGAGGGGAGGTTGAGCTTAAAGGCCGATTTGCATGCTGTCTGTCCTTATCCCCAAAAATGTGTAGGGAAATTGCATGCATGTCTTTAAAGCTGCGTTTATGCTGCCTTCGAAATCTAGAGTTTTTTGATATCGGCCCAAAATCAAGTCGACATTCATTAGATTTTCCATACATATTGACAACTACACTAGTCATTTTCTTTGATTTCTCAAAAGACAATACAAAATTAACACATCCACCACTGTTTTTAAATTCACACCACAAAAACCACAAATTTTAACATTCTTTCACTAAAACCAGCACGACCTTATCAATATTTGTGTCAAAATAAATAAAATAACTGAAAGCCACAATAATGTCGCGGAAAGAAGTAATTGAAGGCGGCATTAAGTTTCGTACAGCCATCAAATCGTAAAAATAAATAGTAAACAACTTAGCCCTATGCCAATGATTTTCTGACTCCATTGCCACCCTATCCATGCTAGAATTTGTTTTTCATGTCTCCAGAACTAGGAGCTTCTGGAAATACAGAAGTGTAATATCAATTCGACTGAGACAATGTGCCCACTCACGAAATGGAGTTTTAAAGAATGTAGCGAACAATGTGAGCTCCAATATCTTTAGCAATGAACTTCTGGATCGGTGGACTGATCGAGATATTTTTCAAATAAAATCCCACATCAACATAATTATTATAGCAAAGGGAGCTCATCATTTGGATTTTATTTGATCATCATAAAAAGAAAACGGCAACGTCTTTAATTATTATTTTATATGTTTCCTGCCTCAATGGCATCCAGATGGGTGGCATGTTATTACGTTGAGGGGCATAATGCCCATGGACATTATGACACCAGAAAAAGTGCCGTAAGGTAAATGGACATTACGACACTTCCAACAGTACAACAATGAACATAAAATCTGTGACACTGCGTCCATGCACATAGTGACACTTTTCTACAATACAATTCTACAATATTTATTGTTATTTTAACACCACTGTACGTTATTCTGCTGTTAAATGGTCATAATGTTCATGGACGTTGACACATTTGAAAATGTCATATAGTCCATGGACCTTATGCCAGTTTTTGTGGTGTCACAATTTCAGTGGTGGGGGTTTTGAGTTGAGGTTCCACGACATCGTAGTGTGTGGCAAACTTATTCCCTTCTGGTATTGTACATTTCTTTAAGTGGGTCCGGTTGGGAAATTATGAATTGGCTATTTAATTGGCTATTTAATCCTTTCGCTCCTCTTTATTGAATAATTCTTAAAACAAAACAAAAGTAGTTTAAAGCAATCAAAATCAGCGAGCAATATTAGTACCACAAACAAATCTTTGAAATCTATTCAAACGTTAGAATGCGCTGGTATAAACGACTTAATTTCGCTTGATATTTTCATTCGAATTTAATGACTTCGTGGCAGTATACTTTAAAGATCTAGCAAGGTAGATATCTATAAAAAACTTATTGTACGTACATATGTACAATGATTGTTTTCAAATATGCTTCAAAAATATAGCGTACACGACTAATAACATTCATTCATTTATGTGAAAAATACAGTTCTCAATTTGGGATAGAGGACAGGAGGAGATTGCGTGTGGATCACTATTAAGCTGGTTAATCTATCAGCAGTTGACGTATGGTAATTCAAATTTTGTAAGGAGTGTGAAAATGTAAGACGGCCATATCATAACACCATTCTCTATTATACTTAGAATAGGGCGTTTACATGCACTCGATGTTGCATATCGACTCGATAATCGACAAATTACTGTATTATCATGTGATTTTTCATACACTTTCGATAATGTTATTCTCTGTCGCAAATCATTTCAACCCGAAATGAATTGGGAATATAAAGGAAACGTACTTCACTGAAAATGTATTAATGACCACACATGCAAAATAATTGATATAATTTCGCGATTACATGCACTCTTTTATCAAAAAAGGTGTTTACATTTCTATCGGTTCGATTTAATTTTAACATTTTGGTATTTCATGATGTCATTGTAGAATTATACCAGGTGATGGCAGGAGAATTTGAACATATTATCATACAGTCAGTCATCCGTCAGTCAGTCATTTTTTCTATTTATTTATTTAGAGACATAACATTTTATGTAATTAAAGAAATTTGTATGCGGAATTTATTTAAAATTTCTTGACATTTTGTTAGTATTTAGAAAATAAAGAAAGAAAGCAATACCGGCTGTCTTTGTAAGACTTCCTCTTATATTAATCATGTTTGTTTGTGTACATTTCCTGTTCATATAGTACCATACTGAAAGTGCGTATACAACTTTACGGTTAAAATGATTTGTGGCATGATAAGAACATTATTGAGGTGAATTTACTCGATCTTGGGTACAAAACTGTATGATAAATCACATGATAATAGAGTGATTTGTCGATTATCGAGTAGATCTGCAAGATCGAGTGCATGTAAACGCCCTATAAGAGGTAGTTTTATATGAAGTCGATTTTACTTTCTTTCTTCGTTTTCTAACAAAATTTCAAGAAATTCTAAATAAATTCCACATAAAAATTTGGTTAATTAAATAAAAAGTTATTTTTACAATGAAGGAAAGAAATGAAACAAATGACTGACTGGCAGAATTGCATGATGCTGATACATACTAATCCTCCTACTATCACCTGGTATAATTCCATGATGCCGTCATGAAATGCAAAAATGTCAAAACTAAACCGAGTAAAAATACATGTGAACACCATTTTGTCGTAGAATGATAATCACGACATTACAATGATAAAAGAGTGCATGTAATCGCGCTACTACAGTACAGCACAAACATGTCTTGGGAAAAAGAATCAATCTATATTTTCAAATTGCCGGTAAACAAAAACGAAGATTTTATGCTCAATTTTTGACTATTAGTTTTGTTATTTTGACAATTAATTTCAAACAATAGCTAACAACCAATGTTTTACCGTATACGGTAATCCAATGATTATGATAAAGATTATGGTAATGATATTACCTACAGAAATCAACTACGGATTTGCTTTACTACGCAACTAAGGTATTTTATTGATGTGGGATTAACAAAACCTTGTCCCGTTTGGCATCCCTACTACGGAGCTCTTAGCGAAAATTTCGTAAGCTAAATGAATTACAGAGTTGTAATGCCAAAGTTATTGCGCATGAAAACAATTGCTTGATAATTGTTTGGGACCGCATATATGACATTTTGATAATTTCAACAAGTAAAAGTAACGCCACATGCGTTGAAAATATCAGTGAGTGCGAAGAGGAATGATTAATGAAATATTCAAAAGGTAAATCAGAGATAAGTGGTAACACTTTGCAACAAAAAATTTCGTTTACCCCCCGTTTACACATGCAAGTGCAAGTTCGAAAAACTTAATACACTCATACTTTTTCACTAATTAAATCATACCAAAGAGTATGGAATTTTAAATAGCGTAGAAAATTTACTCATGGAGTGGAATGCCAACAAAGAAACGGGTGAAGGATTTTATGCTCTCTCTCTCTCTCTTACTCTCTTAGTTGAATATTTCAATACACGAGCAGTTTTCTGATGATGTTACAGTATCTAACTATAGAAATTCCAACCATGTTTAAATAAAATTACATAAAGTATGTTAAAAGTATGAAATAATCAAGTTATGACGCGAGTTAAAAATGCGTTTGAGTGAATCGCGTCGCCTTTTGTGGTTCTCTCCTACGACGGTTGCCAAATAGAGCCGGTTTTTTGCTCTCTACTTGTACATCCTTTTTGATCATACTTCATTAGCTTGCAACTCAACTGCCTTCAAAATTTGGTATTGGATTTGGAAGTGAAACATCAAAATGGAAAATAGTGTTACCTAGTAATAAGATCGTACCAATTTAGTGGCGTTTGGTGAAATAATAATTATAATTACTACTAATTTTGTGCGCATTTATTCAAAAAAAAATATGAAAACACGACGCAAAATCTGTTGATGGTAATTAATATGAATTTTATAGGTTTTAGAAGGAAAAAACATACTAACACCGACTTGTTGAATACATGGCAATACTGAATTCCTACAAATTCATAAAGAACAGCTAATGTGGCCATGACTTTTGCCTTCGACATTTTTGAAATGAACTTGCTGATGCCCTTGTAGGTACTACTAAAATTGCTTGTGTTGTCGATAATTTTCAAAATATTCGGTTATAATACGTATTTTCAACTTTTCTCAATTTACTTGCATGTGTTTACCCCCCGTTTACACATGCAACTAAATTTATTATGAAATTTAGCAAGAAATGAATACGGAGCTTTATCAACTGGAACAAGCCCTTTCGTTGTGCCCTGTAATCTGGCAACTCCTATAGCTACATGGCAGTACTAGACATCTACAAACTGAACACACTTACTAATTAAACGGCGAAAATTCGATGATAGCTGTCAACTGTCAAATACAAAAACATCTCGCCAATTTTTTCGAACTTCTCCCTTCTTTTCCGCTTAACTGTCAAAAACGTAGGTTGCTAAAAAGAAAATTTTGTTTAGGAAATTTGTAACAAAATTTACTTAATAACATGTAAACTATTTACAAAAATATAATGAAATTTCCGTTCTGAAAACGTTTGTGATAATTCAATGCTAATTTTTAAATTTTCTTTCTATGCTCAACATCGATTCCTGTGGATTTTGATTTGTGGTCAAATAATTTATTAAATTTTGTTTGTGCAATGCAATGATTTTGATGGTAATGCTGTTTTGCCCTAATGGACGTGTGGAATAATCTCAAAATAGTTAGCGTACAATGGCCAAGTCAAAGAATCACACCAATCACAATCAAAACAGAAAGGCTCATCGCAATGGCATCAAGCGTCCAATGCGTAAACGCCATGAGTCCACTTTGGGTGTAAGTAGAAAATGAATATTTCAGATTCTTTGGAGTGGTTTTTATTGAGTTGTATTCTATTTCTTTGTTTATCTTTCTAGATGGATGTCAAGTTCTTGACCAACCAACGTATTGCCCGTAGGTATAACTTGTCCCGCGCTAAAGCCGACGAACGCCACCGCGAACGTAGTGAGGCCCATGCCGGCAAACCCAAGCCAGTGTCCCTCCAATCTTAGGAAGTTCTTGCGTGAGTGTAGCAGAAAGCATTTTTGTCAATGTTGACTTTTAAACAAAAACAACAACCTATGTTTTTAAGATGACAACAAATATAAGTTTTCTTATAAAAATTAAAATAATTTTGTGATTTCATTACTTTAATTTAATGTTAGATAATACTTCAGTTTTATTCTGATAATATACTTCTTAATAGTAAACACTTAACACCTTGTGGAATGGTATATATTCCAACTCCTTGGCATACTGCCGCCTATAGTCCCACAGAAAATGATCTATTAGTATTGAATTTACATTATCTTTGGGAATTTCTGGATATTTGTCGCCCAACGTCTGCAGTACTTTGTCTTTAACCTGTTCCACAATATAAATTGAAGCACCACGGATTTCCACTTCCATAGGATCACCATTTTGCATTATTTTATCTGATTTTAAAACTTGCATGAGCTCTTCCGTATATTCCAATGAGCCAAAATGTACCAACACCTGCGGTATTCTGTAATCGGCAAACATTGTTATGTTATATAAATCATTGAAGGCACCATGTCCTTCTCCACGAAAGCAAGCCCATATATCTCCCACTAGGATTTGAGCTCTTTTGTACAAAGAAACTCTTTGGCCTGCAAAATCCGCTTCATCTTTAAAGCAGGGGAACTCCTGGACTATCATCCTCAATAAACTCAATGCTGAGCTATTAGATGCCTTAACGATATTCTCAAATTTCCCTTGCCACTTGGTTACAAGACGTTGGCCCACTTCATGGAAACATTTCAAACGTTGTTCCAATAAGGGCACCATAGTTTCACCATCATCCGATCGAAATAAAGTTTTCACCGTTTCCATATCAATTTTACTATAAAACTCCGCATTGGTAATGTCCAACCCTTCTTCTAGGCCACGATTAATGGCTGCACATAAGGCAAAGTATCCTGTGTATCCATTCACTTTGTATTTTGTGTAATCACCTAGAAATCCAACAAATTAAAACTATTTCTTGTGTGTGTGTTCACTCCTTAACCTACTTGGTGTCCAGAAGCAAAAGTTTAATGTATCCACCACAAATATCCACTCCACTGCATGGGCATCCGTGGCCTTTGGATGCAAATTATGTTGCGAAAAATTGTTTACATCAATTCTCTTATCTTGTATTCCCTTTATTATCTCTTGGGTAAGATTTTCCAAGCCCTTCGCCTTGACATTAATGTACTTTGCATTCTTAACAATATATTCTCCGGATTCTCGGGGCAATAACGCAGCTTGCGGCATTTTTATAGTTGAGGGGGATTTTGTTCTTTTAAGTAGAGGATATCAGTTCGTATGCTCCAATATCACACTCAATCCCACTGATCATCAGATCTACAGCTGTTGGGCAAGTGTTATTTATTTTGGCGTTGCCAGATTATATGATTAAGAAAAATAAGCAAAAATCATAGAGTAATATACATAGAGTCCGCAACAACTGTATTTATGAACCTAAAACCATAAAGCAACGATTGTATAGAGATGAAAATCTACTCATGGCGTGGAATGCCAACAAAGAAAACGAGTGAAGCGTGTCGTTTCACTGCTCGCTTTCTTACTCTCTTCGTTGAATATTTAAATACACGAGCAGTTTTCTGATGAGGTTATTCTATCTACCTATAGAAATTCCAACCATATTTAAATAAAATTACATAAAGTATGTAAAAAGTAAGAAATAATCAAGTTTTGAGGAGGGAAAGAAATGCGTTCAGTGAATCGCGTCGACTTTTTTGGTTCTCTTCTACTAGGGTTGCCAAATTGCGGGGTTTTTTCTTCTCTACCTGTGCATCCTTTTTGCGAAAACCAAGAAAAGTCACTGGAAAAGTTGGAGCAAGAATTATACAGACTTGGCTACCCATGTTGAATGAGAAAAATCTTTATTTTAATACATTTTTGTTTTAATTGCAATCTCTATAAATAATTTTACTCTAACACGTCAATACATTTTGCTTTATTTCACTTTTTATCCCGTTTTTCCTCGATTTAATTGTCACAAAAAAGTAGACAATCAAAATTTCTCTTCACTCAAATGCCAACAAACACAACGAGTCAGTCATTCTCTATTCTCTCTCTTACTCTCTTCATTGAATATTTCAATAGACGAGCAGCTTTTTGATAGTGTTACTGTATATAACTATACAAATTCCAACCATGTTGAAGTAAAATTACATAAGCTATGCAAAAAGTATGCAAAGACGATTTAGAATTAGACGACCAGAATATGTGCGCAACTTGGCAACCCTGGTAAAAGAGAACCAAAAAGTGCTAGGAGTTCACTCAAACGCATCTAGAAATATGCCAAAAACGATTTACAAGTAGACAGTCAAAATTTCTCTTCACTCAAATGCCAACAAACAAAACGAGTGAAACCCTAGTACTTCTCTACTCTCTCTCTCTTACTCTCTTCATTGAATATTTCAATACACAAGCAGCTTTTTGATAGTGTTATTGTACATAACTATACAAATTCCAACCATGTTGAAGTAAAATTACATAAACTATGCAAAAAGTATGAAGTAAGCAAGATATGACGCGAGAGAGAAATGCGTTTGAGTGAACTCCTAATACTTTTTGGTTCTCTTTTACCAGGGTTGCCAAGTTGCGCACATCTTCTGGTCGCCTAATTGTAAATCGTCTTTGGTTATGCCTAATTTGGCAAAGAGAACAAAGAGTATGGAATTTTAAATAGAGAAGAAAATTTACTCATGAATTGGAATGCCAACAAAGAAACGAGTGAAGCACCTCGTTTCTCTGCTCTCTCTCTTCGTTGAATATTTCAATACACGAGCAGTTTTCTGATGATTTACAGTATCTAACTATAGAACCATGTTTAAATAAAATTGCGTACAGTATATGAAAAGTATGAAATAATAAAGTTATGACGCGGGAAAGAAATACGTTTGAGTGAATCGTATCAACTTGTTCGGTTCTCTTCTACTAGGGTTGCCAAATTGCGCCGGGTTTTTCTTCTCTATTCGTACATCCTTTTTGGGGGAAAACATATAGAAAAGATGCTTTCAAAGACGAAACGGTGATAGGTGACTGGAAAAGTTCGTGTTACGCTGTGCGATTTCCATACAATTACGGTATGTGATGGAAACCGATCGATTTAAAGCGAATACGATTTGACATAATATTGTTTTGGAATGGATATCACTTAATTTTAATTAATAATAATGTATTTATATATGAAATATTTGTTCCCCAATACGATGCCAATAAAATTCGTTGAAATGTCAAATCGTATTCGATTTTGAGTCGATCGAATTCCATCACACATGTTCAGTGAAGTACTTTTGCTTTACATTCCCATTTCCGTTTCATGTTCATGTTTCACTCTGCGGTTGAAATGATTTGTGACATGATGATAACATTATCGAGGTAAATTTTCATCATTATCTATGGATGGTGTGGATATTGAGGAATCAGACGCTCTTGATGTTCTGGGCATGAAAATACAATGTGATGCTCGCTGGGCAAAACATGTATTTGAAGTGTCGAAAGATGCATCGAAGTGCCTAGGCTTTTTAAAGCGGTTCAAAAAGTATTTCACTCCATCTGATCTCCTTAATATCTACACTACTTACATCAGGCCGCGAATGGAATATAACTCCCATATATGGGCAGGTGCTCCAAAGTCATCTTTGGAGTTGCTGGACCGTGTACAAAGGAGAGCAAAGGTGTTGATAGGGGACAGTAGGATGTCCAGCTCTATGGCCTCCCTTGAGCATCGGCGTAATGTGGGTTGCGTGAAACTGTTCTATCGGTATTTTCACGGTGCGTGTTCCTCGGACATCCGTCAACTTATACCAGATGTGAGGACATTTGGCAGAAGTACGCGGCTTTCAATGAACTCCCATCCGTTTACTATCTATTGGCCAGTCGATCGCACAACACACTACAGAGAAAATTCGTTCTTCAGTCGTACGGTCCGTATGTGGAATAAACTTCCCTCAAGTGTATTTCCCGCCAATTGTGACATACAGCGATTCAAGGCAAATGTAAATAAGCACTACTCCCTCTTTCCACCCTCCTCTACCTAAATTTCCATCGCCAGCACAATGCATTGCATTTATAGGGGGCATCCCCAGAGTGCTGGTCTTAAAAAAAAAATAAAAATGTATGCAATCTCTGGGAAATATAAACGCTGATTTTTATTCCATTAAGCTATTGCCACTTACGACTTTCCAAATAAAACGATCAACACTTAATACTATGAAATGTGAAAACATTTGCTGTAATGGGTGAAAAAAAAATGCGATACGGCAATACGTTTGTAGCCAGTGCCAACAAATACATGGTAGGTGAAAATGTTGTTGTAGTTGTCACCAGCAACAACAGACATTTTATTTTCGTTCATTCGTTTCAGTTGTCAAATTCTACACAAATATATACCAAGAATACAATAATACAAAAAAGTATACAAACAAAATACATATGATTTTGACAGGTGAAAAGAAAAATGCCATGGTAAAAATGTCATCACCTGTTTAAACGACCATACCTGATAGATAATTCTACCATGATCAATTTGTGTAACATTTACCGCACGTTGTTGTGAACAATTTAGTTCCAATTTTGTTATCAAACGGTAATAAAAATCTATATTTCAAATTTAGAGATATAAAAGTATAGGTAGACTACCATTAAATAAAATAATTTTCTCAGATAACATTTTTTTGTCAATTCTTGAAATTGAACATGTGGCAACATTGTCATTGCTCAAGTCTGAATTTAAGTGGGAAATTCAAATGCCACTTAATATCGCTAAGCTGTCCCGTACAAATTAAGCTATAATTAACTTTAGCGGCGTAACAAAAAAAAAACACACTTATATATAAATATTAAAAAAGAGTTTTGATATTTTACAGCTTAGTTTATATTCTATCGAAAATACTAAATATTCCATAAAACCGAATTAAAAATACTAACCAATGATCAAATGTGGGGAAAAATGCCAATGTTTCACCTCACAGTGAAACTGGTCTACTTATGTTAAGATATAACAATTATTAATTCATCAGTAACCATTTATAAATAAAATACTTATAACAATTTAAACTAAATTTCAAATGTTTTTGATTCATTTTTTCCGTTACTTTTAACTGGCTTTAACTGTCAACTAAATTTTAGACATTTTTTGGTGGTGGTATGCATTTTTAATATCTGTATTAATTTTTGGCATACACTTTTGATAACAACTGAATATGGAATGGTTGGTTGTATTTTAGTCACTTGAGGATATTCTTTGATTAGATATTCCTGAATAGTGCAGGGAAATGGATATAATAATTTTATTAAGAGACTTAAAAAGGTGACTGTTCTACGTTCCGAATTTTTGTGAAAGTGAAATTGTTCACAAAAATGGTTTTCTTGGCGTTATTTTCACAAGACATTTTGTGAAATTATTTCACAATCAAATGTTGTGAAAGTAGAAGTAAATAATATTTTCTGTATCAAAAATGCAAACTACGTAAAAAAGAACAGTGCAGAATGAATGTTTGGTTTTTCTTAACTTGGTAGTTCAAAAGTAAAAGTTTCTCAAGCATATATTCGCAAAAAGTCATTAAGCAATATTATCTAAAAATGTTGCATTTTCCATTCCGTTTTCATCCCACATTTATACCATTTTATGCAAATCAGCTAAGTATTGGATGTTCGAAAATCCAAAGTTACCAGAGCCATAGACTTAAGAAATTCAACAATCAGTTTGATTATTTTTAGAGTTATATCGCAAATATATCAATATAAACACAACGGCATATGTAAGACAAGAAGTTCTATGCTTTTAAATGAGTATAATTTATAATTTTTCACTCAAAATGTAGGTAAGTAACAGTGGCGACTCTTTCATATATCAGTTTATTTTGTTTTTTTTTGGCGCACATACATATGCAGGTAATAATTTGGAAGTCTTAGGGGGTTTCTCCTTTGGGTGGGTCAAACACTCCCTTATAGAGTTTAACACTCCCTTATATAGTTTTAAAATGATCCATTTGAACCATTTCGGGTTATAAATTCCTGAGATATGCCCGATTATATACTCAATCTTTAAATGTCTATAGCTCAAAAAGTTTTGCCGAGCGGAAGAAAAAAACACCTTTTTGAAAACAGCGCAGCAAACTCTGTCGCTGTTGAAATTTTGGTGTAGATCACACAATTGCTCTTAAATGCACAATTGCTCTTTAATGCACAAAAGTAAATGTGTGAAAAACACATTGAACAACCCTAAATACTTCCAGCATAAAGCAACTGTGGTATAGAGAACAAAATTTACTCATGGAATGGAATGCTAACAAAGAAAACAATTGAAGCGGGTCGTTTCTCTGCACTCTCTCTTACTCTCTTCGTTGAATATTTCAATACATGACCAGTTTTCTCATGATGTTACTTTATCTAACCATAGAAATTCCAACCATATTTAAATAAAATTACATGAAGTATGTAAAAAGCATGAAATAAAAAAAAAAAAAAAAAAAACCGTTTTCCATTACATCCCATGAAGGAATTGGGGAGAGCTTCTCACAACCAGTGAGCTGTGCGCTTTCTAATTTTTCACTCACTGATTGGGACCTACAATTTTACACCGATTCCGAACGGTATTTTGAGAAGCTTTTTCATGGCTAAATACTCGATAGTGTCGCCGTCACTATGCGAGGTGACCGCCGCCGAAAGAATTTTTTTTTAAGGTGGTCAGAGCAGGGATCGAACCCAGGATCTCATGTACAAGAGGCGCGCACACTACCCATTGCACCACCGACGGCCAAATTCTAGCCATGTTGCAGTAAAATTCCATAAACTATGCAAAAAGCATGAAATAATCAAGTAAATAATCTCTGAAATAATCAAGTTCTCTCTCGCTTTATATCTTGATTATTTCATACTTTTTGCATAGTTTATGGAATTTTACTGCAACATGGCTGGAATTTGTATAGTTATATACAATAACACCATCAAAAAGATGATTTTGTATTGGAATATTCAATGAAGAGAGTAAGAGAGAGGGCAGAGAATGGCTTGGGTTTCACTCGTTTTGTTTGTTGGCATTTGAGTGAAGAGAAATTTTGATTGTCTACGTATATATCCTTTCTGCTTCCAGTCATCTATCGCTATTTCTCTTTCTTATTTTATTATGCATGTTTTCCCAACTCTAAGGTTAATCGGCAGTGGCTGAAATGGATGAAAGACAGCTGATCAAGTTAGTACTTGGATAACTTATACATAAACTGCTTTCAAAGAAGAAACGGTGATAGGTGACAGCGATGCGTGGTAAGATTTTCATACTTCTGCAGCCGCGTGTCAAGCCAAAAGTAAATTTTTCTAATTAAATCGATTAAAAAAAAGGATATTCAGTAAAAAAAAAAATCGAATTGTAACGAAGTGTTAGAATACAATTATTTGTGTAGATCCCAATTAACACGCAAATTGTTAAAATTAAAGATTCCTCTCATTCTCTATATGTTTTCCAAGTCTTCCACGGGCTTTTTTCGATCATTAAGCAGCTGTTGCAAACTCTTGTTAATATTACTCTGTGCATAGAACCCCCTGCTCTAGTCTATCTTTACCATATGTTTCACAATGTCATAGAGGACTTTAGAATAGAGTATTTATTCTCTCATCTGACGTTTCATTTCACACTCTTCGTCGTAGGTTTGTGCAAATGATAGAAATTTAACGAAAATTATCTTACAGCAGGTGGAGTTACAAGAAATATTTATTTAACTTTTTGACAATTAAAATGCATTTTCATTTTTTTTTGTTGATTTTTACGTTGATATACATTTGTGTACTGTTTAACACAACTATTTTGCCACAAAAACACGAAATGCGGTTGTTTTTCCTTTGTTTAACGTTGTGTACTATTGCCTCTATCTGGTATTATTGTTGAACCCATGCTTTCTACCATCCAATGTTCACTTGCAACCATACCTATGACGACAAAAATATTGAGAGAATAAAATACTCTATCCTAAATTCCTCTATGCCCTTTTTTTAAGTCTCGTTATTGCCCCCTTGTAGAATACAAGCATAAGCTTAGTGCTATGAAAATTCTCACCATATGTGTTTTCCGAATGTCAAACATAAAGTATAGATGAATATAACAACAACAAAATTGATTGTCTAAAAGAATGAGATGATAAAGAATATCTATGGATGACATTTAAACATCAGTCTATAATTTGCTACTTCCCCAAAATGTTCCACAATTGCTGTGGACACAAATAACCCAAAAACTTGAAAAGTGAAAATTTTCGGAAAAAAATCGCTCCAAGTTCAAGATATATTCATAGAAATGTTGGAAATTTAAAGGAAAACCTAAGCAACCCTAGTTCTTTCAACATTTAAGTGAGAAATTTCGTGAAAAACAAGAGAAAAAAGAAGTGTAGTGCAAATTCTTGGTGTATGAAATTAAATAATCCCACAGAGGAATTTGTATATAAGGAAATTAAATCGCCTATATATATATATGTATATTGATTGATAGATGTATGTAAATTTCTTACGTTTTAATTTTTACTGTAAATGATCGGTCGACAAAGAATTTACAAAGTTTTTGTTTTTAATACAAATGATATAAAAGGTACACGAGATTGATTGATTGATTGAATACGCCTGCTGGTATTAATGAGACGGAAGAAGTGGGAAAATATATTAATTGCGGTAATCAACATCGAAAATTTAAATTGATTATCAAAATAGAAGACCGACGACGGCAAGAAAGGAAATAAACAAAATTTGTAGTGCTATTGATTTGATAAAAACACAAAAAAAAAAGACCAGAAGGAAACAAACAAAAAGGAATAGTGTTGTTTCTTGTTTAATGACAGTCGAGCTTTTATTTTGTTGATGTTGATTTTCCTCTTCAAGAGCAACAAAATCAAATCAAAAAAAAAAAAGGAAATCATTTCGATTTCTGTTCAAATTGTGTGTTTTGTTTCGTGTGATTTTCTTGTGTTTTGTTCTGGTGGTGCTGGCTGTTACTGTTTCCTCCCACACTCTCATCCGCTGATACCTGACGTCGTCTGCTTTGTATCTTATTGTAAGAGCAATAACAACGTCGCCAGTTCCAGTACCATCATTACTGTGTCATCATCATAATCATCGTTGTTCTGAGAAGAATAACAAAACAAAAACAAAGCGCCGATTGTAGTGGCACAGTGGTTCGTGGTACCTCGCATTAAGGGACTGTTGTAGAATTCCAGAGATTTACTGTTTCTGCGGTATTATTATAACAGGTAAGTGAGTCGCTATTAGGTCTGTATTCTAAAGAATATTGTACCGCATAGTTTTTTAGCTTAATGCCACAAAGCAGCAGCTGGGAGTTTATAATATTTATGAGATGATTAAGTTTTCAACACGAGCATTTCTTCAACTTGCTTGCTATAAAGAACATTTTATTAGGTCAATGAAGGCTTACAGTTACGTACATAGATATTAAGTTTTAAGGTTCCAAAGAAGAATATAACTAAGAAAGTTTAAACGCAGGTCAAGTACAAATCTTGGCTGGCGGTATATCAATGTACATAATGATATAATTTATACCTAGATAACAATGTGCATTCCAACGGCAAGACACTTGTTTAATCTAATGCAAAAAAAGGCGGAGATTAAAGCATTAGAATGATTACTTATGTCAAATTCCATACAAAATAAAATTCTATAATCCCGATATTGCGGTAATCTATTTATGTGTAAAAACCGTAAATGCTATATAAATTTGTATCCAAACTTTGATGCAGCTATTCGGAGAAATGCTCGCAATTTGTTGTCAAGTTGAATTCTATAGTTCTATGTGGAATACTCGATTACATATCAGCCATTCTTAGTAAAATGTGTAGTCATATGCAGCCCTATGGTTTGTGTTGGTCAACAGCCTTCGTGATTTATCATTGCAATTGTTTCGTTCGCCCTTTTACATTCTCTAACAATATGCATCGATATTAATGAAAATATCGAATTAGAACAGAAACTGGTATTAATTATAAAGGAAGTGATGAAGACAGTCGTAATCTATTCGTCCTAGAAAACAGCGATCAACCGAAAATGTTAGCAAGTGCCCATGTCAAATATGTAAATAGTTTCTTAGATATCTGTGAACCTCAACCGGTAGGATAGAGATATGTATCCACTGCAACGATAAATAAAGACAGGATGTGCATGAAAATAATAATACACAATGCACCACACTTTCCTAAAGATGCCTATGTGGAGAAGAACAGACAACTAAATATGGCTAACGAAACGAGACCGTAACTGATTGAAAAATATATCTAACTCTCAATCAGAAGTTAAATTGGGCAAAAAATAAAACCGAAATACCGAAGAAATGATTTGAAACTTTATATCATTATCGAAGCTCTACATTTAAACACCCAACAACTTTCGGAATTGGTGTTAAATATAAGGTCCCAATCGGTCGGTTTGAAAAACAGATAACGCACAGCTCACTGATTATGAGAAGCTTTCCCTGTCCCTTCATAAGATGTAACGGGAAAATATTGATTTTTATTCTTTGTTTAAGAATAGAAATCAATGTGCATCAATATTTCAAAGTTCACGAAGTATTACCTTTAGAAGATTGGTACGTTGGAATCTCTAGGAAGAACAAACAACTGAAAATATTAAATGAACGGTTGCAGAATACATCATAACTTGGTGCTTCTAAACCGAAAAAACCGGCGAAACTGGTTAACCGGTTTAACCTTTAAACGTATTTTTCAAACAACCGAAAATCCGAGGTTTTCTTGTCGGTTAACTCTTCACCCGGTTTCATGTTCAAGACTAAAATTTTCATTGCCTTTAAATATTTCCAATTGATTTCACAAAAATTCATTTCAATTTAATTCAATTCAATCTAATTCCGTTCAGTTTAGCTCAGTACAGTTCATTTCAAGTCAATTCAATTTAATTGAATTCAATTGAATTCAATTCAGTTCAGCTCAGTTCAGTTCCGTTCAAGTCAATTCAACTCAATACAATTCAATTTAATTTAATTCAATTCAATTCATATCAATTCATATCAATTCAATTCAATTCCGTTCAGTTCAATTCAATTCAATTCCGTTCAGTTCAATTCAATTCAATTCAATTCAATTCAATGCAATTCAGTTCAAATGAATTCAATTCAATTTAATTTAATTTAATTTAATTTAATTTAATTTAATTTAATTTAATTTAATTTAATTTAATTTAATTTAATTTAATTTAATTTAATTTAATTTAATTTAATTTAATTTAATTTAATTTAATTTAATTTAATTTAATTCAATTCAATTCAATTCAATTCAATTCAATTCAATTCAATTCAATTCAATTCAATTCAATTCAATTCAATTCAATTCAATTCAATTCAATTCAATTCAATTCAATTCAATTCAATTCAATTCAATTCAATTCAATTCAATTCAATTCAATTCAATTCAATTCAATTCAATTCAATTCAATTCAATTCAATTCAATTCAATTCAATTCAATTCAATTCAATTCAATTCAATTCAATTCAATTCAATTCAATTCAATTCAATTCAATTCAATTCAATTCAATTCAATTCAATTCAATTCAATTCAATTCAATTCAATTCAATTCAATTCAATTCATTTCAATTCAATTCAATTCAATTCAATTCAATTCAATTCAATTCAATTCAATTCAATTCAATTCAATTCAATTCAATTCAATTCAATTCAATTCAATTCAATTCAATTCAATTCAATTCAATTCAATTCAATTCAATTCAATTCAATTCAATTCAATTCAATTCAATTCAATTCAATTCAATTCAATTCAATTCAATTCAATTCAATTCAATTCAATTCAATTCAATTCAATTCAATTCAATTCAATTCAGTTCAATTCAATTCAATTCAATTCAATTCAATTCAATTCAACTCAACTCAACTCAACTCAACTCAACTCAGTTCAATTCAATTCAATTCATTTCAATTCAATTCAATTCAATTCAATTCAATGCAATTCAGTTCAAATCAATTCGATTCAACTCAATTAAGTTGAACTGAATTGCATTGAATTCAATTCAATTCAATTCAATTCAATTCATTTCATTTCAATTCAACTCAGTTCAATTCAATTCAATTCAATTCAATGCAATTCAGTTCAAATCAATTCGATTCAACTCAATTAAGTTGAACTGAATTGCATTGAATTCAATTCAATTCAATTCAATTCAATTCAATTCAATTCAATTCAATTCAATTCAATTCAATTCAATTCAATTCAATTCAATTCAATTCAATTCAATTCAATTCAATTCAATTCAATTCAATTCAATTCAATTCAATTCAATTCAATTCAGTTCAATTCAATTCAATTCAATTCAACTCAACTCAACTCAACTCAGTTCAATTCAATTCAATTCAATTCAATTCAATTCAATTCAATTCATTTCAATTCAACTCAATTCAATTCAATTCAATTCAATTCAATTCAATGCAATTCAGTTCAATTCAATTCAACTCAATTAAGTTCAATTCAATGCAAAAAAAAAAAATACAATTCAATTCAGTTCAATTCAATTCAGTACATTTCAATTCAGTTCAGTTTCAGTACTAGTAAACTCAGTTCAAAAATAGCTGACGTGTAGTTTTTCTTTAAAATACAAATTGTATACAATTCTGATTAATGCTGTTCTATTTTCGGAATATTAATGATCCCTTTTTATAATTTTTCCCCATAAATAAAACCGAGAACCACCCGTTTTCGCCGTTTTTTCGATTCTGTGAAGCCGAATCCTGCTTTTCCGAAAAGCAAAATTTTTGATTAAATTGAAAGCCAGCTATTCAAAAGTTTCGGTGTTTTGAACACTCTAATTATTGCCTACAGAGTAAAGAATAATCAGACATTATCTTTGACTGGGTTATCCAGTGGATACGAAAGAAATTTGACACTGGAACAATGGGAAAGACAATTACTGTCGAAAGAGTTTTGATAAACGGAAGCGCGAACTCGTAGATTGGGGTATGGGCGGATTGATTTGCCGTTACTAAAGGGGATCATAACAATCTCTAAGATATTATGGCGTTAGCTGGATATTAACTAGCCATTGTTGCTGATTCAAAAGGGTAAGAGAGTCAAACGTCTTAATCATACAACATCGAATGATACAATGTTGCAATGGGATAATAAGAAAATCAATTGCTGCGTCATACGTGCGGACTCGGAGTAAATCAAGTCACTAAAATATTTCACCCATGCATTTTCTTAGTAGCACTGTAGCATCAGATGAAGCCTGAACTAGAGACTTTGTTTGTGGATGGATTGAATAAACCTTTGGGTTTAGTAAACTAATGGCCTTATCATATAAGTCGCATTCGCTTCACTTGACATTTTAACCATCACGTTCTCAACAAACTAAGTGCATTCCGTAATATTTTCGTCAATATTTATGTAAAACTGGCCACATACAATAAATATTTTAACAAAAATCCTTCGTCAAGTTGTTAATTTGGTCAACAGATGGTGTCGAAAATTGGCGTGCATGCGAAAGTGACTTACATGAGCAGGCACTAAGAACTGCACATACATATAACCTGCCTAAGTTCTTGATCTAATTTGTGCGATGTGGTTGTGTTTTTAATGTCTCCCTTTGTGGATCCCATTCTCTTCTCGATTTGCTTTCCCATTTATTGAAAGATAAATACTACCTCTTTCTCTCTTCTATCGCTTTTCGTACAAGATGATACAAGAAATATTTTCCTATTGCAATCCATGAAAGGTTCAAGGAGTGCTTCTCACAATCCGGAACTACGCGCTTTCTTTTTTACACTCATTAATCGGGACCACCTGTTCTACGCCGGTTCCGAATGGGGTTTGTTGATAGTTTGCACACTAAGTCTTGCACGGTTCTAACGCGATCAAAAGTGTTGACACTTCATGTTCTTTGTGTCTAATGGTGTCCAACGTCAAGCCAATATTTCCAGTCATCATATAGTTGCATGGAACGAATGGAAAAATATCTTTCAAACTTCGTCTGGTACTAACTGAGACATTCGCATACCAGAACAAAAGGTCTTCCTTACTTGCAGTTTGTTCCATCTAACTTAAAGGCCCTTTAATCGTGCCAGATTAAAGTTGCACATTGTCTTAATAATGGACTGAAATAGATGTCAGTGCCAGTAAATAATTTATTCATACAATTTTTTTGGTAAATCAATGATGACTCACGGGCGTTTAAAGGAATCATAAACACGTTGTTTCCCATTACATTCCATGAAGGATTTGGGGAGAGCTTTTCACAATTAGTGACTAGTTTTAGACGGGTTCCGAATGGTATTTTAACAAGCCTTTTCAAAGGTAAGCACTCGATAGTGTCCCTATCACTAAGCGAGGTAACAGTCGTCAAAAAAATTTTTACGTGGAATCATAAAACAATTAAATATTACTATAAACATTTTGTTGTTTTCAAGATATTGAACTTTATAATGCAACCTCCACATTGCCAGTTACAATTCTTAGCCGGAGAAAAGTTTCTAACACAAAACCAAATCAACATGAAATAATTCACCTGAGGATTCGTTCAAGATAATGAATTTCCTTTCCGATTAAGTGTTTTCAAGGTCTAGTAGAACGATTCTGTAAAATTTGAGCGGTAAAAATCTAAAGTTAAATTGTCGAAATGCGGTAAGGGCGTCGAAAGGGTGTACTAAAATGCATCCAAGATTGAAAGTAATTGAAGAATTGTTTATCGGGATATATGACACTTGGTATGGAGCTTGATGAAACCACATGTCTTCAACATCCATATCACTCATTATAGAAACAACACAACTGAATTAACATGTCGCAAAGGAGCTCCATTATCTGTTATTGCCCGACTAGTCGCATTTTCAAAGAAAAATGATTTGATGATGGCCCCAGCCCAAAATCTACAGAAATCAGTGACACGTTCATAATGCATTTGTGTCTCAACAATTTCTCGTGTATTTTCTGAACACTAAATTCGACAATTTGGACGATTAATGTTGCTGTCAATATGAAAATGATGAGCCTCATCGCTAAAGATGATTTTGTTTGAAAAATTTGTTTATTATTTTTTAAATATTTTCCAACAGTGAACATGGTTTCTTCGTTGTTCGTTTGATTTAGATGTCCACTTTTAATAAATTTAAAATGACAGCTGTCACACTGTTTTTCTTTCTTCAATATGCACATTAGAATAAGCCCATTTTCAACGTGTCAAAAATAGCATTCTAGTACCTGGGCTTTTTAAAGCGGTGTAAAAGATTTTTCACCCCACCCGATCTCCTCAATATCTACACCACGTATATTTGACCGAAAATGGAATTCAACTCTCTTATTTGGGCTGGGGCTCCAGCGTCCACGTTGGAACTTCTAGACTGCGTGCAAAAGAGAGCGTTGAAGCTGATAGGCGACAGCAGTGTATCCAGCACTGTTGCCTCCTTGGAGCATCGACGAAATGTTAGCCGTGTCTCGGTATTTTATAGGTATTTCCATGGAAGTGTTCCGCCGAGTTAAATGGCCTTATTCCAGAAGTTAGGGTATTTAACCGTACGACGCGGTTTTTGAGTGAAACTCATCCCTTTTCTGTTTCCTGGCCGCTGGATCGCATTGCAGAAACAATTCGCTCTTAAGCCGAATAGTCCGTATGTGGAATAAGCTTCCGGCAAGTGTATTCCCCACTTCTTACAACATCAGCAAGTTTAAGTCAAATATTAACAAGTACTTCTCTCTCTTTCCCCCTACTCCTATCCCGTTTTCCTAAGTCCAATGCAATGCAGTGCATTTATAGGGGACATCCCCTGAGTGTTGGTCTTCGCGAGAAACAAAAAGAAAATAACAACACATGGCACGAAATTCAAGTCTTGTATGATTTTTTGGACACCCTTTATGCGTCGTTATTTACCGAGTTTTTACAATTTAACAATCAATTTCTATCGATAAAAAATAATAAGATTCATACAACTGATAATTCGATCACTGCAACGAATAGACAAGATCTCGAAAACTTTATTAAAGCTAAAGTTGTTTAGTTCGTAGTTACGGACTACCTGTCATAGGAATATTAAAAAAAAATAAAATAAATGGTTTTCCGTTACATCCCATGTAGGGATTAGGGAGAGCTTCTCACAACTAGTAAGATGTTCGCGTTCTAGTTTCACACTCACCGGTTCCGAACGGTATTTTGAGAAGCTTTTTCATGGCTAAAAACTCAATAGTGTCGCCGTCACTAAGCGCGGTGACCGCCGTCGAAAGAAATTTAAGGTGGTCAGAGCAGGGATCGAACCCACGTTCTCTTGCACAGCAGCCGCGCACACTACCATTGCACCATCGACGGCCACCATTAAGAAACTTTTAATTTCAAATTGATAATCAAGAACATCAAACAAACGCCAGGGATGCAATAACTTTGCAACACTAACTCCACATTTTATTAACAAAATCCAATACCAACTGTGGGTCTGTGATTCATTCTTTGGATATGAAACAACTGCAATTTTTCATACAGTGCCTTCACACATCATAGTCCTATACTTTGTTAAGAGTTTTTATCTCTATTACAAAAGAAATTCCCAAACCCACAGATATGACCAACACACTTCGTATACAACAAATGAAACGTAAAGGCCGATATGTATTTGAAAATCAGCGAAAGCTTAAAAATATAAAACTGCCAATAAATCACATAGTCTATAAACGTAATCATCCATTTAAAATAATAAAATATGAATTTGAACTAAATTTAACATAAATCTTGTCAACATTTCCCAGCTGTTTCTGTAGCCAGTAGGAAGTTTAAATTTTTCCGTCTCTTTTTTTTTGTACATGTACGTATTTATAATCGCGTAGTGCTGACTCAACATATAAGCGTAATAAGAGTATTTAGTTTAAAGTAAATTAAATTCAACAATAATTATTTATTTATAGTTTTAGCTTTTATTTTTATATAGTAGTGGTTTTTAGCTTATTAAGTGTATCTATATTTAAATGTCTAGACAATCGTATTATAATTTGTATTCAAAATATTTCATCTCTGCCTAGTAAGTTCTTACTGTCATGTCATGTCGTCTATTCATCTCAATATTTTATAGATTTCATTCATCAGAATTCACATTTGACTAAGATATAAAGGTGGCCATAACGAAATGAACGGACGCATTTATCAAAATCGTGGTGGCAAAAGTCTCGTAAATAGATCGACACCTTTAAATCACTCAGTTTTATGTTATTATTACTTAAGCAATTGATATATTCTAAACCGTGATATCATAAAGTATATTACTTTTTGGCAGTTGAGTTAATTTTGGCGGTTTATTTTGGTAATGATTGATCGTATACGTGAATTATTTAAAGAAAACACGTGGCGGGGTTCGGAGATGTGGGTGTACCGTCTATGGCGTGTATTATGAGTGAGTGGCAATGAATGACGCTCCTTTAACAATATTTTCTGTTGTGACTGTTAATACAATTAATAAATATCATTTAAAAGATGGATGTATGAGTATTTGTGGCTAAGAGCTAAAGAGGGATATCAGTACAATAAGTCCAACTTGATATTATTTTCTATATGACTAACTTGTATTTTTTGAAAATTTTTAAAAAACTTGGAGATTTGCTTGATAAATAAGAAAAAAATCCTTCTTTTTGACCAAAATGTTTTACAAAATGAAAGTCTGATCTTCGCAAAATGATAAATGTTGCAACTCAAAACAGTTTGTAGTTTCAAAAGTTTCTAGCAAAACTACAAGACGCATAAAGGGCAAATGGTGCAAATACATAAATTGAATATTATAGACAATCTGATAATAAGAGCAAAGACGGGCAAGCACACAGAACGCCGTACTGAATCTGACAGAATATACAAAACCACAACGTATGTTCCGGGTTTTTCTGAAAGATTGGAACATTCCAATATATATGATAACGAAAAATATGAATTGGCGTTGAAATCGAATTTAACCGTGAATAGTTTATTTCTCAGGACAAAATCTTTTATTAACAAAAATTACAAGCCAAACGCTGTGTACAAAATTCCATGTAATGGTGACAAGTCCAACATATTCTAGAAACTGTACACCCCTGTCACATATTTATATGTGCAATGTATCATGTTGAGTTGGAGCTTTGAAAACTAAAGTTTTTTTGATTTTTATTTTATATATTAGTTTATATTTATGTGTTCTTTAAAATTATAAGAAAACATAAATTTTTTCATTTATTTTTTAGAACAAAAAAGTGTTGGATATATTCTTCATAGAAAGTATTTATATATGCAAAAATTAAACTTAAATGTAATTCTTATTCTTATCCAATTAAAATATGTAATTAATATGATATTGAGTTGCCCTTGTGTATAAGAACTTGTTGTAGCCTGCGTGGCATAGAACTCACTAAGTTGCTTAAAGTGGACATGTCAATTTTCTCTGCTACTGCTTCGACTATCAAAACACCTTGGCGGAACGTATCCCCCAGAGGTCTTCAATTGGGTTGAGGTCGGTACTTATGGCTGGCACTCCAGTAATGAAATATTTCGTGACTTAAAAAATCCCTTGTGAGCCGAGCAATGTGGATCGGGGCGTTGTCTTGTTGAAAAGTCCAGTTATCTCCATATAATTCGCCAGCAAAGTCAATTATATTGCTGTCCAACAGATCAACGTATGCTTCCGCATTCATTTTAGTTGGGACAAAGCATATTTCTGACTTCCCTCGTGCTCCAAATGCAGCCCATATCATAAGAGATTCACCACCGTGGTTTCGCTTGTAGCACGTTTGCCGAGGATGTCGTAAATCTCTCCAATATTTATGGTGACCATCACGTCCGTCCAAATTAAACTTTTTCTCATCACTATATATAACGGTTTCCAATTTGTCCTCCCAAAACTTGTACTTTTCTGCAAAAGCAATACGCGCATTTTTATGGCGCTGGGTTAAGCGTGGTTTGGCCATTTTCCTTTGATACCGAAGACCAACAGCTGTGCTCAAAATAATAGTAGTGCTCCGTAAATAATTTAGAACCATGAAAAATGTTTATTAAAGAAGGCATTAAATTCATAATACATATTTTATTCTTAAACATGATAAAGGTACGTTTAGACGTAGAACACAATAGATAGATTTCATTTCATTTTAATTTAAAATTAATTATTTTTTTTAGAGTTTCTCAAATTTAGCTGCTCAAAATAATAGTAGTGATGACAACCTTTATTGGAAACTTCAATAAAATCTTAGATTTTCCGTTTTATGAATAATATTTGGACATAATTAGAATATTTTAGTATTTAGTAGCGTGACCTTTGTTAGCAATTACTGCCGCACAGCGCTTTGGCATCGAATCGACAAGATTTCTGCATCTTTCGGCGGTTATTGAGCTCCAAGTTTGCTGTACCACTTCCCACAATTGAGATACGCTTGTTGGTTGATACTGGAAAACTGCCTTCTTCACATCACACCACAGATTCCCAATTGGATTGAGGTCTGGAGATTGTGCTGGCCATTCTAGAACATTTATGTTACTTGTCCGAAACCACTCTTTAGCAACTTTGCAGGTATGTTTCGGATCATTATCCTGCTGAAAGACCCAAATCAACGCCATCTCTTCACTGGCATATGGAAGCATAATGTCTTGCATTATTTGGACATAGAGGTGCCTATCCATAATATCCTTTATCCAGAATATGGGCCCTACACCGTAATATGAAAGGCATGTCCAAATCATTATTGAAGCTCCTCCGTGTTTTATAGTTTTTAACGTGAACCTTGGGTTGTATTCGGTATTTGGTGGTCGCCAGACATATTGGCGGGAACCTTTTCCACCATAAAGTACTATTTTTGATTCGTTTGTCCACAAAATATTCCTCCGTTTTTGAACAGGCCAATCCATATGCTCTCTAGCAAACTGTATCCTCTTTGAAACTTGTTTTTTAGATAGAAGGGGTACTTTTCTGGGACTTCGAGCTGCCAAATTATTTTCTATTAAGCGTCTTCGTATTGTCTGCACCCTTGCATCTACACTTAACTCACCTCTAATTTTACTGGAGCTTGAAAATGGATTCAGCTTTGCGTACCTTACCACACGACCAACTAATTTTTTTTGCCATAACAGGTGGGCGGCCGCGGGTTTCAACGCGAGGCGTAAATTTAATGGCATTACGTGCCATCGTGGGTGAGCAACCAACTATGTTTTGCACTTCTTTATATGTTTTTCCTGCCGAAATCAACTTTTTTATCAGAGCACGTTGTTCCGAACTGCAATGCGCTCCACGTCCCATTCTTGCGGAAACTATTACATAAAATTTATTTAAAATTTGTTCAGATTAATGTCATATTGCAATAATAATCTTTTTTAAAACTTTTCCGGCACTACTTTCTTTCGGTGGAGCAATGGTTAGTGTGCGCGGCTCTTGTACATGAGATCCTGGGTTCGAACCCGGCTCTGACCACCTTAAAATTTCTTTCGGCGGCGGTCACCTCGCTTAGTGACGGCGACACTATCGAGTATCTAGCCATGAAAAAGCTTCTCAAATTACCGTTCGGAATCGGTGTAAAACTGTAGGTCCCAATCAGTGAGTGAAAACTGGAAAGCGCACAGCTCAGTGATTGTGAGAAGTTCTCCCCAGTCCCTTCATGGGATGTAATGGGAAAGCATTTATTTATTTTACTTTCTTTAAAATCAATATTTTTGCGTGCACTACTTTTATTTTGGACACTTCAAAACCAGCGACGGATGCAGACTATCACATTACAGACTCAATATTGACAATAGAATTCAATATAACGGCATTTTTTAACAAAGCTCCCTCAGCTTAGTAAAGAGTCAAAGAGAAAAATAGAAAAACAAAAGACACATGAAGTAATTAGAAGAAGAAGACTTTTTATGTGCCGCACTACTATTATTTTGAGCGCAGCTGTATGTATATCGTCCTTTAGCAGTTGCTGGACACGCTGTCTCGTTACATTTCGACCCAATTCCACCTTTATTTCCCTACAACTCATATTCTCATTAGCAGCTAAATGCCAAATGCGCCGCTTAGTCCTCTGGTCTACAGTTGGGATGCGTCCACTGCACTTAATACAACCATAGTTTTCGGGGTCTTTGAGGAAATACGAAACTGTATTGCGATGTCGATTTACCGCAGCTGCAATCTCGCCAATTCTTTTCCCTCCTAGTCTCATTCCAACAATTTTTCCGCGCTCCCCATCCGTAAGTTCACTTCCACGTGGCATGTTCAACTAGAAACAAAACTGTGAATAAAACGTTTCTTAGAATATATTCATAACGATCACTTTACTCAAGTACAGACATTTATTTTATACTAAACACCCGAGAAAAATAGAGTTGTCCACTTTAAAGGGTCAGGAACGCGAATGCACATATAATTATTTTATATTGAATTGCAAACTTACAGCGATTATCATAGATAACGGGACTACAAATAAAGTGCAAAAGAGAAAAAAAGTATATGATAAAGAGAGAGGGATATTATCGAAAAAGTTGTATATGGTCGACATTAAATTACAGTTAGTTTTCAGAAGGAAAGAACAAAAATTATTTTGCACATAACGGGTTTTTCAATAAAAGCGCTACAAAAGTTTTTTTAAATAAAACAAAACCGGTTTTAGATACCAATGAAATTCTTTATTCCTGTGAAAGTACGTTCGATGCCATTATGTATGGAACTCGATTTCTTTTGCATGACCACCACGGGCACGCTTGCAGAAGTCCAGACGCTGAAAGCAATTTTCGACGGTTTTCAAGCATAAATCGGCCGATACTGCTGCAATTTCACATTCGATATTCGTACGAAGTTCATCAATCGTCGCTGGCTTGTTGACATAGACCATAGACTTGACGTAGCCTCACAGGAAATAATCTAACGGCGTCAAATCGCACGATCGAGGCGGCCAATCGACTGGTCCATTTCGTAAGATAACACGTTCACCAAACTTGGTTTCCAATAAATTGATTGTGACATTCGCTGTGTGGCTTGTGGCGCCGTCCTGTTTGAACCACATGTCCTCCAAGTCCATATTATCCAATATATATTATCCAAAAATATTCGGTTATCATTGAACGGTAGCGATTAGCATTCACAGTAATGTGCCGGTCTTGATCATCACGGAAGAAGTACGGCCCAATGACGCCGCCGGCCCATAAACCGTTGTTGGCTCATATATCTTTCCATGATGAAATGGCAAACCTTACTGAAGAGAAATGTCAATAGAGCGGGAAAAAATATGGCGTCGTTTGCTGTCCCTATCGAAGAATACACATTTCAAATTATGTTTTCTAACAATTTATTAAAATTTTTACAATAAATTTTTTGCATAAAACATATAAGTGATCTATGTTCACCGTCATTTTCCTGAGCGATTTTATATCACGTGATTTGCAAAATCGTTTCTTGCGGAACACCATTCCGGTGATTTAAAACCATATCGATGTGAAGTGATATCCGAACAGGCCTGATAGTTCTCAATAAATGAAAGTAAAGGAAACGTTTTTCTCTGGCGAAAACAAATTATGCATAAATGTTATTTAGAGGGAACAAATACACTTTAATTGCGATTCGCCTATTTTTTTGGTGATAAAAAAAAATAAAAAAAAATAAAAGATTTGACCGCAAGTCCATATTTTCCGAAATATATGCCTCCAAAGCTTGAATATATAATCGCGCGTAAGTCAGCCATTTATTATCCGATCCTGTTGAAATAAATTTCAGTAGAAAGGTCTTTGAAAACTCTATAAGTGCCTGTATAAAGATATTTGTTTATAGTAACCCATTGGGGGCCAATAAGAAAACCGATTTTTTAACCTCACTTTTTTGATAAACATGTTGTTTTTTTCCTAAAAATTTCTTTACTAGACTGCCATAATAGGCAAGTCTGCAACCTTTTTTTAAGATATCATACTCATATATAAGCCTGCAATATATTCAATTTAACCCACAGCTCAAATCAACCTTTGTTTTTTTTACAAGTTTTTCAGAACCAGTTATCAAAAAAATTTATTTAACTTAACACCGGCTTAGTATTTTTGTGATATAAAGTTTTCTGCGTGGACGGCCTTCGGCCGGGCTTAGGGATTTTCTCCTCTGGGGTAGGAAGCGGCTTCGCGGCTTCGGCATTGTATTTTTTTAAATAATTTTTTTATTTTTTTATAAAACAGAAAGCACCGCAGACAAAAAATTATCGCGCAACTATTTTGAAAGAATTTTTTATTTTTTAGAGGGGAAAAGGGCCAAATGTTTATCGAAACTTTGAATATCTCCGGTCTTTAAAGGGTTACAGGCGAGTATTATACCTTAGAAGAAAATGAAAGTCTTGCATATTATCGGAGTCTATCGAAATAATAAGTATATACAGAATTTTTTGGGGAAAAATAAGTTTCAAAAAAGTGAGGTTACAAAAACTTTTTTTTGAGTGGCCTCCAATGGGTTAACAAACGAAAAAACTCTTTATATAGGCTCTTGTAGAGCTTCCTAAGACCTTTGTAACGACACCCATTTCAACCAGATCGGAATATAAATACCTGAGATATGAGCGATTATTTACTCAAGCTTTAATGACCTGTTTATCAAGTAGTTGGACCGAGCGGGGAAAAAGAAAACATTTTTTGGACTCAGCGCAGAAGCTTTTCTGAATGGTGAAATTTTGGTGTAGATCAGATAACAATAACTAAAGTGTATTTATGCCACCAATTCTTTTGGGAATACGATCTGATCTTTGCAAACCATAAATATTTTCATTCTGAAAAATTTCTTACAAATTGCTACAAAATTTCTTCGTCTTTCTTTGTTTTGTTTAGAAATAAATGATGAACAGAGCTACAAGTCGACATAAAAACTTGGCGACGGCGCCGGACAAAAATTTCGAACGGCGTTGGATCAAGACAAAAACAATATTATGTTAAAAAAAAAAAAAAAATGGTGTCCCATAACATCCCATGAAGGGATTGGGGAGAGCTTCTCACAATCAGTGAGATGTGCGCTTTCTAGTTTTACACTCACCGATTGGGACCTACAGTTTTACACCGGTTCCGAACGGTATTTTGAGAAGCATTTTCATGGCTAAGTACTCGATAGTGTCGCCATCACTAAGCGAGGTGACCGTCGTCGAAAGAAATGTAAGGTGGTCTGAGCAGGGATCGAACCCACGTTCTCATGTACAAGAGCCGCGCACACTAGCTATTGCACCACCGACGGTTTATTTTTTATAAAATATATATAATATATGTATATATATAAAATATAAATATGCATTCAAATGTGAAAAAACAGACATTATTATTTTAAAATTGATTGAGTTTTCGTAATCCAAATTAGTATATAAAAAATTTCGGAGGCACCTCACCGCAATGAAAATATCGGCGGCGGTGATAGTTCTGTTTCGCTTTACACAACTTGTTTGTCCGCTGGTGTGTTTTTGTTATAGCCCGGTATTCAGTTTTTATGAAATTTTCGTTGCTAGAAGAAGTACGTTTATAAAAAAATAAAGAAAATTTCATGAACCGAAAATTTCGCTCACTTTTCATTTGCTTGGTACTCAGCTCTTTGCGAAAATTTCGTAGGCAGGTTCAAGTACAGCTTTGTTACGCCAGAGTTATTTCGTATAAAAACAATTGTTTGAAAATCGTTTGGGAACGGAATTTTGACATTTTGATTATTTTAACAATCAAAAGTAACACCACATGCGTTAAAAATAAAATGGAGTGCGTAGAGGAATTATAAATGACATATTTTCAAGGTAAATAAGAGATATGTGGTAACTCTCCGCAACGAAATTTTCAGCTTAGAGATAAATGAAAAAAATTTCTTACGAATATGTATTTATCAAGAACTGAATACGGGGCTTAAGTGTATAAAAATAACGAAAGTTTGACCCACTTTTGATTTGCTTGGTACGTAGTCAGAATCAAATACAGGGTTGTCACGCCAAAGTTATTTCGTACGAAAACAATTGTTTGAGACCGCAATTTTGACATTTCGATTATTTTAGTAAACAAAAGTAATAAACACGCGTTAAAAATAAAATGGAGTGCAAAGGTGAATTATTAATGAAATATTTGCGAGCTAAATCAGAGATATGTGGTAACTCTCTGTAACAAAATTTTTCGTTTAGAGGTAAATGACAAAATTTCGTACTGAATACGGGGCTTAAAAGTCAAAAATTGCCATCCACTTGTTAAAAATGTACCTAGCCCCATGGGCCAGTGAATATTATTCACCACCCAAACATCATATTTTTACTAACCTTTGCACTGTGATACCGATTGACAGAGGCACTTAGTCTTATCAAATCTCATATCGAATTCGACCCACAACCATTTCTTACTACCTAATTCCTTTCTTTTTTTGTTGCAATCTTATCACTATTCCGTTAACCTCAAATGGTAATACTAATAACAACAATAATAATCTATTAAATACTTTTGGTATTATATTACACTCATAAGTTATTAATAACACTTGAGTTTTTGTTTTGTGTGTTTGTTATTATTTAAACCTTCTTGTCTTTCATATTATCAAAACAGTTTATACATATTTCATTTCATAAATATTTGTATAATATAGAATGTCATTACAATTCGCCTCGTACTGGCATTGATATTGAGTTTGGAGTTATACAGGACACTAAATCAAAAAACATGAATGAAACGAATTTATCCTTGAGACAAACTTTACTTGTATTAAAATTCAAGAGCATGGCAGGGCGTCACATTGACATGGATGTGGTTACTTATATCAGTGACGTTATTGTAAAAATATTTTATAATACAAAAAAAAAAAAATAAGAATACAAAAAATGTTCTTAAGGTTGATGTCACGTTTTATGAGATTTTTCTTAACTATTATTTTAGTGAGTGATAATATAATTTTTAAGGGCGCAGTAGTTTAGTATTTACTCCAGCTCCCATATATTTTTAGAACAACTAATAAGCACAGTGACGATCATAGAAAAATCGTACGCGTCACTGTCGTAGCCAAACTTGTTTTCTTGAATTATTTTGAGGGTAATATTCATGGTAGAATGAGAAGGTAAACTCGGTAGACAGCTGATTTCAATTTTTTCTTGTTGTTTAGTTGGCCGCTTCTGTCAGATTCAAAGGTTTTGTTTCTGTTTACATTTAGTTGTTGGTATACGTATGTGTTGACTTTGGCATGAGGAGAGCCTAAACAAAAACAAAATGCCTGTTGTTGTTGCCCACAATTGTTGTTGTATCTACTGCGACTACTTGGTATTTTTACTAAGGTAATATCGTTTGAAAAATTTAACCCCGCATTCATAACGAAAGTTAGTTAAGTACTAGATATACATAAGTTAGTTAACTACTAGATATACATACTCTCCGTACTAACTAGTGTCTAACTAGAGTATTTTTAGGCTTAGTCACTCGTGAGTCAAGAGTTGATTACTAACAATTTCTTATCTACTGTCTAAGTCTAATATGAACATGTATGTTTTAACCAAATGAAACTCTGATAGTGATCATCAAAGACCATCAAAAAGTAGACCAATCAAAACAACCAAAAAGTCTATACAATTCACTGAAATGCATTTCTCTCTCATGCCATATCTTGATTATTTGATCGTTTTTACTTATTTTGTGTACTTTTACTTAAACTTAGTTGAAATCATAGACTAAAACGTACATAGATACTTTTATTCTCTCAATAAATTAAACGTCATAGGTACGGTGGAAACTAAACATTGGCTGGTGGAAAACATCGGATCAATAATACCAGATAGAGGCAATAGTATACAACGTCCAACAAAGGTACAACAATCGAATTTCGTGTTTTTGTGGCAAACTAGTTGTGTTAAATACAATACAAATGTATACCAACGATAAAAGTCGATAAAAAACGACATGAAAAGTTAAGTGAACATATTTTGTAACTCCACCTGGTGTAAGTTAATTTTAAATTTAATTTCTCTCATTTCCACAAACCTACGACGAAGAATATGAAATGAAACGTATGATGAGAGAATAAAAGTATATACATATGTATGTATCAGTATATGGTTGAAATCTTGATTGAAATACGACGTTTACTTTTCCATGTCGCTATACATAGAACTGTCAGTTTATTTACTTTGTTTATTTTCTCATTACTTAAAAAAGTTCAAGAAATTCTAAATGAATCGAATTTTACCACTTACAAAATTTTGCTAATTAAATAAAAAGTTGTTTTTACGAAACAAAATACGAACGAAATAAATAGAGGAAATCAGCTGACTATCACAAAACAGCAAAATACTAATAAATACAAATCCTCCTGATATTACCTGGTATAATTTGATCATGGTTGGAATTTGTATTGTTATATTTGATACCCAGCAGCGTACACGCATAGGCATTGTCACAATATGCCTTTTGCGGCAGTTTTTTTCGACATGCAACTATGCATTTTCCTAGCAGGCAAACATGTACTCCTTCTCCCCTTCTGGAATGAGGCCTCGTCTAAGAACTCAAACCGATCCGATAAACAAGCTTGTTTCCCTTCCGTAATCCAGCCTGTCAGGAAGGCTTAAATTTGCTTCTTCAAGCATGTTTGTAGGCAGGCCTACTAGTGGGATGTATGTTCATGTACATGCACACTACCATTCTATAAGCAGGCCTGTGGGCAGGCCAGCTAAGGTAATGCAAGAGGGGTGCTGTTGTTCGTAAAAACCTGTCACGACTATGTTTGCAATTCGTCATAGCAAAATCACAAAATGCGGCAACGGAGTAGAATACATGTTCGACTACAAGTGCTGAGGTCGTATGTTCGATTCCTGAATCTGTAGGTTTAAAAAACACACTGGGCTTGCCTTCCGCCACCGTAATATTGGCAATGAAAACACGAAATGAAAATGTGAAACGTAGAACACCATCGTCGGTGGCGCAATGGCTACTGTACATTAGAACGTAGGTTCGATCCCTGCTCAGACCATCTTATATTTATTTCTACGACAGTCACCTTGCTTAGTGATGGCGACACTATCGAGTACTTAGCCATGAAAATGCTTCTCAAAATACCGTTCGGAACAGATGTAAAACTGTAGGTCCCAATCAGTGAGTGTAAAACAAGAACTCGCACATCTCACTGATTGTGAGAAGCTCTCCCCAATCCTTTCATGGGATGTTAAGGGACACAAATTTTTTTAAAACACTCCTATATGTTGACGAACACCCCCCCCCCCCCCCGCAAACGTTGTAAGAACCATGCTTTTCGGATATGCACTTGGAATTTTGTGGATTTGTAGTTGGAAAAAGACTGCGACATCTGGTCTCAAGGTTCAACACCCATGAGTGAACGTGTAGCTACCTTCCCCGACGGAAGGAAAATACGATGACACCAGCGACATGTTCTGTAAGCGCCTAGGGGAGAACATACGACCGCTGTTCAGGCCATGCCATTATAATGATTGTTCTTCGCCTTTATTGACAATTTTACAACCTCAAGAGGTCATGTGTCTTACACATAAATAAATTAAACAAATTTTAACATATTTCTCCAACTGGTTCTATCCTTCGCCTTTTCTCTCCAGTTGGTCACACCAAAGATACCCAGGGATTCCACGGCCTGGTCTTTCCATCGGAGCCTTGGTCGTCCTCTTTTCCTGCTTCCATCGGGTACGTTACCGATAACCTTTCGCGCTGGCTCATATTCATTCATTCTGATAACAGGGACTGAGCAGAGCCAACGCAATTGGCATAATTTGATTCGCCTAGCTATGTATATCCACGTCAGAATACAAATGATATATCTCTTGGTTCCAACGACGTCGGTACTCGCCATTTCCTTTAACAGGACCATATATCTTACGGAGAATTTTTCTCGCGAATACTTCCAGGTGTTTTTCATTCGCTTGCGAAATGACCCAAGTTTCGGAGCCATATGTCAGGACATATAAAATGTGAATCTGGTATAGCTGAACTTTTGTCTGTCGAGAGAGAGCCCAAAATACCATCTATTTGCAAGCACAATTCTCCTATTTGTCTCCAGGCTGTCGTTGTTGTCCTTGTTCACGGTCGTTGTCTAGTCGTTTCCTACATCAATTTTGTCTTGCCCTCTTTAACAGTAACACCCACCTTCGTTGATTCTTTTTTGATTCTTGAAAATACTGCAGTAACCTCTCGCAAATTTCGCCAATGATGTCTATGTCATCAGCATACACCAGCAACATATGGCTTTTCGTGTTGGTGGTCTTGTTCGTATTTACTGTCCCCCATTAAGATGTTGAAGAGATTGCACGAAAGTGTGTCGACCTGTCTCAATCCTCGCTTGGTGCAGAATGGTTCAGAGAGGTCTTTCCCCACTTCCACAGCTGATTTGGTGTTGGTCAGCGTCATTCTACAGAGGCGGATCAGTTTTACGGAATCCCCAGTTCAGACATAGCTCCGTATAATTTTCCCCATATGGGTCTATCGCAATCGACAAAAAAAAGGATGGTGTGTAGCGATTTGCTTTTCGTGGGTCTTTTCCAGGATGTGGCGTAGCGTGAATGTATGGCCAGTCGTGGACTTGCCTGGTCTAACACCACACTGATAAGGTTCAATCAGGTTTTCAACAATTGACTTTAGTCTTTCACATAATACGGCCGACAATACCTTATACGCGATGGATAAAAGACTGATACCGCGATAGTTGGAACAGACACACGGATCACCCTTTTTGCATACAGGACATAATACACTGAGACTCCAATCGTCAGGCATAGATTCCCTCAACCATATACCGCATATAAGTTGATGCATGTGGGTTAGCAGACCTTCACCACCTGCCTTAAAAATTTTAGCGGGTAGTCCATCCACACCAGCGGCTTTCTTATTCTTAAGCCGGGAGATTGCCGTTCTAATCTTGCCTTGGTTGAGGGGTACAATCTACACTGTCTTGAACAATCATTACCTCCTGATCTTCAGTGGAAGAATCTGAGTGGAATAGTGCTGAATTTTAAGTACACTCTGCTTATCAGTCACCAGATTCCCATTCTCGTCCTTGCAAGAGGGCAGCCAATTATTCGGCCCACTAATCGATCTTCTTACCCTCTGGGCAAATTTTCGGGATTCATTTTTCATCATGCACAATGGTCTTTTCACTCTCTCTCTGCTCCCACTGCCATTTTTTTCCTCCTAAATAATTGGTTTTCCTCCCTCTCAGCCTCTTGTACCGATAATACGCAGCACGTAATTGGGATCATTGTGATAACATGTCAAAATTCCGGATTCAAACAATTACCAAACAATTTTTGTCGTATGAAATAACTTTGGCGTAGCAACCCTGTAATTGATTTTGCTTACGAAATTTTCGCAAAGAGCTGAGTACCAAGTACATCAAAAGTGAGCGTAATTTTCACATCACGATCCATTTAATACGGGAAAAATGTAACGCATAGAAGGATCCATATTAGACCCTCAGTATCTTTGGACGAAATTCGTTTTGGGACTTTTTAAGAAGATTGAGCCATGTCCGGTTGTCTGTCTGGCTGGCTGGTCAACACGATAACTGCCGCAAATCTTTATCGATCACAGCGAAATTTTGTCAAGGACTATTATTTGTCCAAGGTTAGTTTGGAATTGAAAATGGGCGTTTTGACCACGCCTCTTCTGGTATCTCCCATACATATCGACACATTTAGTACGAAATGATGTATTTTCTAAAACCTTTTTCGGATAGATGTGATTAGCTTCAACTCAAACATTCGTCAATAATCTGTAAATATGTACTTAACTGGAGACAATAGGCGAGGTCGCCACGTTCATTCTGGCACCTCCTAAAAAAAAGCTTTGTGGTCGTCCGTGTTTTCAATGCGATAAGTCGCGGGAAACATCTTAATCAAACTCCATCACCAATTAAAACAAGGATGATTTTACTACGCCCATGTTGGTTCCTCCCACACAAAAGCTGTACGGCCGACTGGTTGTTCGGCAAGATAACTCCCGTAAAACCGAACCAATCGTTATGAAGTTTGGTACTAGACAAAATTTAGTCAAATTCACACAAAGTTGGGCGGATGATCGGTTGGTTGACACGATAACTACACGTAACCTACAAATGATTTTAATGAAATTCGGCACTCGGGAATGATTTCCTAAAAATGAAAGATTAACTACTGTACCACGGCCATTTTCGTACGTCCCTTACAAAAGCTGGGCGGATTTCCGCCTGTCCGACTCGATATCTCCCGTATACCACAACCGATCTTAACAAAGTATGGTACTGATCAATATTTTGTGTAATACTGTGTAATAGCAAATGAACGTCTTCGCCATGCCCATTTTTGAACCTCCCATATACATATTGGGCGGACAAACTGGCTGGTAGTCACAATAAGTCTCCAAAAACACTTAGTATCGTAATTAAGTTGGGTACTGAATAATATTTAGCGCAATGCCACTCTGCTATGGAATATTGGCACATTTTCCACCCTGATTCGTTCAACGTAAGGGTGAATATATGTGTTTTTTTAATAGAACTGGGTTGCAATGGATGACTTAGGATGAGGGTATGTTTAAGTCGGTTCACCCGACTGAAATTTCTGTACTGGTTTTTATACACGTACTTCTCTTGGCAATGAAAATTTCACAAGAACTGAATATGTGCCATAAAACGACAGCTGTTCATTGGACACACATTTATTGAAGTTTGATGATAGCCTGTGGCAATCTTTTCGATATGAATAAACAAAAAAAAAATGGTGTCCCATAACATCCCATGAAGGGATTGAGGAGAGCTTCTCACAATCAGTAAGATGTGCGCTTTCTACTTTTTACACTTTATGATTGGGGCCTATCGGTTGCGAACGGTATTTCGAGAAGCTTTTTCATGGCTAAGTACTCGATAGTGCCGCCGTCACTAAGCGAGGTGCCCGTCGTCGAAAGAAATGTTAGGTGGTCCGAGCAGGGACCGAACCCACGTTATCCTGTGTAAGAGCCGCGCACAGTTACCATTGCACCAATCAGTGTGTGTAAAATTACACGCTGAAAAATAACGTCCTCTCTAACATATTTTTCCAAACATATTCTGCGGGAACCATGTATATGAAACACACTTCAAACATTCATATGTTTGCAAGTCCGAAACTTACTTGTATTTAGATTCAAACAGTATCATGTTTACTGACAAACATGTATGCTTTTACATGGAAACATATGCGTTCTTCATCCGAAACATCCATATACTTACGTGGAAGCATTCGCGTGATTCCCACAAATCTACATATAATTACGTGGAAACATATGCAAATTTCCTCCCAAATATAATAATATTTAGAAACGAATTATTCTTCGATTTCAATATATACAGTGGTGTGCGATGAAATAGAGTCACACACTCGTCAAAACTTTTTTTCTCTGCAAATCAGTGGTCCCAGATGTTTCATGTCAAGAAATTCTTCACCTGATTGACCGGTCCTCTGCTGAATATAATGCCGTAATTTTTAATAAATTTTGTACACTACTGTTCTCCAGGTCAGTGTCAGTATTTTAATGGTTATGCAATGACGTGTGCTATAAAATAGAATCAATTACAAAAAAATATTTTTTTTTGAAATGGTTAATGGTAGTTTGGATTTGAATTTGAAAACAAAGTTTAGCTTCTAAATATGATTAATGTTTATTAGTAAAAAAAAATAAATGGTTTCCCATTACATCCCATGAAGGGACTGGGGAGAACTTCTCACAATCACTGAGCGCTTTCCACTTTTCACTCACTGATTGGGACCTACAGTTTTACATCGATTCCGAACGGTAATTTGAGAAGCTTTTTCATGGCTAGATACTCGATAGTGTCGCCGTCACTCTGCGAGGTGACCGCCGCCGAAAGAAAATTTGAAGGTGGTCAGAGCCGGGTTCGAACCCAGGATCTCATGTACAAGGGCCGCGCACACTAACCATTGCACCACCGACGGCCATGTGCATTAGTACATTGTCAATATTGACGTTCCAAAATGGGCCGATGTAAATATTGTAATCATGAGCGCCAAGAAAGAATAAAAGAGACGATAAAAGAATTCAGAAGCTACATACAAATTACTGATATAATTGGATGCTCAAAGAAAATGTTGGAGACCGGAATAAAATATAACCCCAATCCAGGAAACAGTCGGTAAACCCCTGAAAATTACAGAACATTTGGAACCAAAAATATTGCGCCACGTAGAGTTCGACTTTTGTTACCTTTTCCGCCCTTAAAAGGCAATACGATCGGGATGTTGACACCTCTACATTAAGAAGAATGCTAACTAAAAACAATTTAAAGGCAGAGAGTGTCCGAAAAGTTCCATTTCTATCCAAACGGAACGTTCAAAAAATGTTGCATTTTGCCAAGGAGCATGTGAAATAGTCCGTACGCAAATGGCGAAATATTTTGAGGACAGCTGAAACTAAAGTGAGATTGGGTAATTATGATAAGAGTAATTTTCCTGTAAGAAGACCTTCCAACACCGAATTCAGGCCCCAGAACACAATCCAAACATAATGGTACGGGGTTGTTACTCTTACATTGGGACAGAACCTTTATTCCAAATTGAACAGACAATGGACGCTGCATATTATACCACTGTATTAAAAAAACATCATGATGCCTTGTGCTAAATGGGAAATGCCGCTTCGATGGGTGTTTCAACATAACATCGACCCCAAACACACATCGAAGCGAGCAAAAGCTTCGTTTGAAAATAATAGTGTCATAGTTTTAAGATGGTCTATGCAGTCGCCGGGCTTAAATCCTATTCAGAATTTGTGGCGGGACATTAAAGTGTCTATCAAAGGAATAAACCAATTTAATAAAGATGAGCTTAGGGCACTGGTACAATCGGCGTGGAAAACACGAATTGTGATTTCAATGTCAAGGCGTTGCTTAGCTGTGATAACAAATAATAGTTATTTCATAAAGTACTGAGATAATATAAAGGATTAATGAAACATACATTTTATTTGACACAGCTATTTATTCTAGTTCAGATGATGAATCGCGATAACTCTATTTTAATTCACAGGCAAAACGGGGCATTTTGAAATATTTTGATTCATACCTAATGATTTAATTTTAAGTTACGACATTAATGTTCTAAAATGTTATATCTAGTTCTTAATTGAACAATTAAAAATTAAAGTTATAAACAAAATTTAATTTTTCTACACGTGTTTTTGTTTTGAAAATGTTGATTAGTGTTGACTCTATTTCATCGCACACCGCTGTATGTATTATTTATTTTAATTAATTTTAACAAATCAAAATAAATCCACATTTATAAATAATTAATACAAAAAATTAATAGATTTAAAACGGCCCTTTTTACATTTATTTGCATTGACTGCATTATTTGTTTTTTTCATTAAATGGGAATGTGCTGTTCTTTTGCTTCTCCTTTCTTTGTTGTCTCTCACATTTTTGTTTCAGAAGGTTTCAGCTATGCGTTGATTATCACAATGCGTTGGTACACAAACAAGATATTTATATACAAATCAAGTTCATGCAAGCCAAGCGTGGATTAATTACTTGTAGTTTTTTTATTACACTTATTTCACAAATGGTCCGCCGCTCCGATTTTCTCAGTAAAGGATCGGACAGGCAAAGGGCTTCACGTTGTTGCCCTTTCCAGTTTCTTTACTCAAAATCGTTTCTCACTTTGGTAGCACACATAAATATATACGAAAAAGATACACAAAAACTAAAGTACCATCACAAACCATTTAATCGTCCGAGCCTTCGTTTATTCTTTTTTCACCGATCAAGCACTTTCGATATCCTCTGTCCAATATATACGAAACACATACACAAAAACCAAAGTACCATCACAAACCATTTAATCGTCCGAGCCTTCGTTTATTCTTTTTTCACCGATCAAGCGCTTTCGATATCCTCTGTCCAATGAACCATTGGCGACATGAAACTAAAACGAAATACATCAGGCAAAATAAGAAACACCATCTGCAATTTACACACCCATTCAGGAATATGTATGACTCACTGACTGAGGGAATAATGCAAAAATTCAGATACACACTCACAAGATAGACTCTCACGTTGTCCCTCTTTTATTATCTTGCTCTCGAGAGAGCATAGACAGTGCAACAAACGCAACTGTATTTGCATCACAAATACAGACAAATTTGAGTCGCAAACACATATATTATAACATGTTAATCATTGTGTCTCAAACATGTAATATTGAATAGGAAACACAATGTGTTTGGATACAAATATATTATATTTGAGACAAGCTCCAAACACACTTTATATTTGCATCCAAACAGCAAAAAATATAGTTTTTTCAACGTGTACACACTAACAAAATAGAATCCTCTTATTCTCTTGCTCTCGAGAGAGCAGAGACAGTGCCACAAACACAGCTGTATTTGTGTCACAAACACAGACATATTGGAGTCACAAACACATATTAATCATTGTGTCTCAAACATGTAATATTGAATAGCAAACATAATGTGTTTAGGCACAAATATATTAAATTTGCGACAAGCTCCAAACACACTTTATATTTGCATCCAAACAGCAAAAAAAAGAGTTTTTTGAACACTTACAAGATGGACTCTCTCGTTGTCCCTATTTTATTCTCCTGCTCTCTAGAGACTGATAGACAGTGCAACAAACACAGCTGGATTAGGTGGGTCGCAAACACATATATAATAACATATTAATCATTGTGTCTCCAACATGTAATATTGAATAGCAAACACAATGTGTTTGGACACAAGTATATTATATTTGCGACAAGCACCAAACACACTTTATATTTGCATCCAAACTACAACAAAATACAGATTTTTCAGAGTGTAGAAACCTCACATCTAACTGATTGCGAGAATTTGTTCCTCATGCCTTAAGGGATTTAATGGGAAAGTATTTAGTTTATTTATTTATATTCAATTACCGACCTACAATTAGTTTACTTGACTTAGCAATTTTCTTCAATAGCTACAATCTAAACATAAAACTAAAGAAGTTGACAAATTTCTTGTTTGATTTAAGTAATCATTTCTTTCTGTGCATACATAATGGCATAAATGTAGCTTCAAAATGTAGCAGGATCAATTTGATATCTTTCATGCCGTTGTTGTTTTATTTACATTTCTTTTCCGTTCGTTCTTATCTGGTCACAATTCTGTGGATAAAATTCTGTGGATAAAATTGGATGACTTAAACTCCAGCAATGTTTTTATTTTAACGCATAATGATTTCATTCTTTTAAAGATGGAATTGGTTTTGTAGAATTTTCCGTAACGCCAAAGTCACCAAAAAGTTTAATTTACAAAATAAACACAAGAGATATTTAGATCTTCCCCTCTAAAGTAAAATTGTATATGTGGGAGGAAGCGTGGATGGTACCCATACAAATACAGGCATATGGTATCAGTTACATGATAATTCCAAAGTCAATATATATTTTATGAAATTAGTTAAATAAATATTAACTACCAGTGCTTTGAAGAAATTTAAAGTGGCGTGATAGAATTTTATTAAGAATGATGTTTTAATCCTCATTTTGATTCTCATTGAACCAAAACTGAACACCCCTTTTGTGATAACTAAATATCAATGCCACGGTTATTGATTTTAAATATATAGCACGCCTAAGATGACTATGACAGCTCTGGACAATTGCAAATTATTACTAATTGGTTAAGATAACTTTAGGGTCATAATACTTGAAAAGTGTGACAAACAAACAGAATGACAGGTTCTAACAAATATCATCGAGTACGGGTTGGATATCTTGTACTCAAGGCTAGATAGAGTTTAGCATCCAATCATAAGGTAAATATCATATAAATAATATTGCTTGTTCATAAAGTAAAAAAGTAACCATTACTCGGATATTATCGCTATTATTTCGATTTTGTGTGGCATCCGAAAAGAGAGGAAAATATAATCAACCCAGGCGTATCTAATGAATTCGAATGTGTTCGAAAGAACTGCTTACTGATAACACAATTATGTGCTCGGCACCCACCACACTGACTGCATCTCGCACAGAATACTAAGCTGGAGAGTGTAAATGCCATTTAGTTTTTCTTCATACTCTGAATCTTAAAGTACTTGTAGTTATCGACCAATATATAATAACACAGCCAGAAAAATAAAGCACAAAAACGAAAAGATAATATATTTTCTTTTATTAAATCAAAATTTTCTTTTATATAATACTTTAATCTAAACAGTGTGTGTGAGTGTGTGTTTAACTTCATTGCTCGAAATTGAATCAGCATCACGAATAAATCATCATGGCAGATGACTTACCCGTTTATTCTATATCGTATTTTGTGGATGCTTTGTATCCAATTGCATCCACCAGCAATGCATCAATGAAAAAATCTCCTACCTCATTAGCTCGGGATACCGTAAGTTTTATTCACTTTTTATTTATTTATTTATATACGTTTGTTTGATTTATTTATAACATAATAAAGAAAACGTAATAAATAGAAATACATATATTATTAAATTTGTTGTTAATAAAATAATTTAAATAATCAGGGGTGTGGAGTCGGAGTTGGAGTGTAGGAGTCAGAGTTCAGAAAATTTCCCCGTAGTCTGGCTGAAACATCGACTCCGACTCCGGACAAATTTCCTGACTCCTCCGATCCCATGCTAATAAAATTACTAACAATTTGTGAAATAACAAAATTGATGTAGAAGAAGAAATACGATACTACCTCAAAGATTCCAGCTGTGTTCCATTTTTAATGACAGCACTGTTATAGTTGCCGTGGTAACCGTGAACGCCCGACTCTGCTCAATACAATTATTTTAGCTACCGATTTGAGATAGGATTAATAAATCGGGTATGGTGATCTTTCAACTGGGAACTGTTTTTCTAATTTGACGTCAACTTTCGAGTCGTCACGGTTCGGAAAAATTTATATTAAATAGAAATTTAAAATTAATGTTATTGGATACTAGAAGCATCATTAACTTAAATAAATAGTTTCCCATTACATCCCAAGAAGTGATTGGGGGAGAGCTTCTCACAACTAGTGAACTGAGCGTTTTATTGATTTATACTCACTGATTGGGACCTAAAGTTTTAGAAGCTTTTTCATGGCTAAATACTCGATAATGTCGCCGTCAATATGCGAGGTGACCGCCGCCGAAAGAAAATCAAGGTAGTCAGAGCCGGGATCTAACCCAGGATGTCATGTACCAGAGGCGCGCACACTAGCCATTGTACCACCGACAGCCACGTTATAGAATATTAGAAGCATCATTAAAATAAATAGTTTCTCATTACATCCCAAGAAGTGATTGGGGAGAGCTTCTCACAACCAGTTTCCAGTTTTTACACACACTGATTGGTACCCACACTTTTTAACCGAACGGTATTTTGAGAACCTTTTTCATGGCTAAGTACTCGATAGTGTCGCCATCACTAAGCGAGGTGACCGTCGCACAGTGGGGCCATTTGAGTTTTTTCGGTGCAAAAATCATATCTTTTGAACCGAATAAGATAATCGAATAATTTAAATGGCATATGATAGATAAGTGTTCAGCCTATGAAATGAGGAAATTGTGCTGCGCCTTCTAGGTGCTTACTTATGGGTTATCAAAGTTAAAATTTGTAGAAAAAGCAATTTTACGGTAACTAAAAAAAATATTTTTACCAATTTTAAATTTTTTTCGTTTCTTTTAAAATTAATACCCAACAAATTAAAAAAAATTATTTTTATTTGTAAATATATTTTTTAAATTTTCTGTAAAATATTCATCACAATTCGTAAGAGAAGGTATTTATATCAAAAAGACTAATCAATTCTAAAGTATAATTATTTTCTAACTCTATTCGTGACTTCACATGCGGCAGGAATGAAATAAGTGAATCGGAAGATGATGCTAACATGTTGAAGAGGGCCTCATTTTGCCTCACCCTTGATGCTTTGAACGTGTTCTGCAATCTATATTTTTTACACAATTTGTTAAGAGACTCCTGCGCTTCTTCATAAAGCTCTCCAATTGGCAAAGACTGGTATTCAATTATATCTTTGACATGCGCCAATATTTTATGGACTGTCGCGGTCAACTTCTTCTGTGAATACATTTCCGCTAAAGGTGATGCAGTTTTGATGCATATTCTCCATATTTCGTAGAATTGACGCTTTCTTTGCAGTTTAAAACATGCAAGATCGTTCCCAATCTTTTAACGATTTGATTGTCAATTTCAGTGATTCCAGTTGCTGCCTCATCATTTTCAAAAAATCTCCTAGAAGTGTTTCCATCGTTTGAGTTTCCGTATCCGTACTTAATCGATATATTTTCGTCGAAGATAATAATAAATAATGCAAAATTCAAATGCAAAAACAATTGTGTTAGTCAAAGCACACTTTGTTTTCACAGATACATTGAATAAATAACACCATAAAAACTTATAAAAACACAACAAAACATTTGCAAATTTTGGCTGTATTACCTTTCTGTGCGCCTAGATTGTTCATTATTGCAAGGTTACCGCACTTTTATTGTAATAACATGTAAATGGGCAATGCAATGCAGCCAAATTTAATTGAATATCGTAGAATAATGAGTAATTCATCACCCTAAAGTAATAACTTCCGAAACTAATCGAAACCTTTTTAGTTCTATTCTACCAAAGTTGGAAAACGATCCAAAAATAGTGTTTTCTTATAATCGTGATATTTTGGTAACTAAGCCTTGGAAAACAAACAAAAATATTTTATTTGATTTAAATCTAACGTACCTTTCCATCAACACATAAAACATAATGTTTGGTTCTATAGTTTGGCTGTAACTCAATTGTAAAACTCGAAATTTCCTTCACTTTGTGGTTTTTCTTGTACACTGAAGAATATAAACCACTTTGAGCGGCCATATAAGTCGCACTGTTTATCCGATATTGAAACGGTTTTCGGAATCTTAATAAATAGTAAGTTCTCTTCTATCCATTGTTATTATTCATTTTACCAAAAACCTTTATCAAATTTTTGATTTTCGCCACAGATTGTGGACATAGGCCCCACAGTGTGTCGTCGAAAGTAATATAAGGTGGTCAGAGCAGGGATCCAACCCAATTTCTCATGTACAAGAGCCGCGCATACTAACCATTGCACCACCGATGGCATCATTAGTTCGTTATATTGTCAATGGGTTTCCAGATAATGGAATGAATTTTTGAAAACAGCAAAATCGTCAATTTGACCCACTCTAACTTTGAATATAGGCTTTACACTAACGTTGTTCTAGTTCTAGAGATATCTCGGAAAACCTTTACAAAAATTATATTGGTAGTTTGAAAAAGGGAACGAATCCAAAACCCTTTACAAAAATTATATTGGTAGTTTGAAAAAGGGGACGAATCCAAAACCCAGATAAAAAACCAAATATGATTAAAAAGGGAACGAAGACCTGCCTGGTTCTCTTATTCACTTTTATTTGTTTTTTGTGCTCCATTCTCCTTTAAAGACCTGCCTGGCTCTCTTATTCGCTTTTATTTGTTTTTTGTGCTCAATTCTACTAATGACGGAGTTGTTCTTTGATTCTTTATTTTACCTCAGGTTGTGAGTCCTTTCTCCAAATAACTTTTTACCGCGGAAAATCAAATTTTAGTTTTTTGGGGCTTGTGCCTTCTTCAAACTACCGATTCAATTTTACTAATGGATATTTGTTTTAAATAAGTATTAGTTTGTCGACGTGTCTGTAATAATTCGAATTTAAGACGAGTTATTCATTAGACCACCGCATCCGATCCTAGTGCTTGGGCTGCCATCAATTTCTACACCGAAAAAATAATCAAAAATAGCAATTACGTCTATGTTTAAACACATAAATCCGATCCAATTACTTTTTAATTGAGTCAATTATTCGAGTACTTGACTGAACAAATTTAAGCAAAAATCAGAAAACATATAAATACAATTGCCACCAATTAATATTTCACTTGGGTCAATTATTTGTGTACTTGAAATAACAAAATTCTTGAGTAAATAGACTTTGGCCGTCGGTGGTGCAATGGTAGTGTGCGCGGCTCTTGTGCATGAGGACGTGAATTCGATCCCTACTCTGACCACCTTACATTTCTTTCGACGGCGGTCACCTCGATTAGTGACGGCGACACTATCAAGTATTTAGCCATGAAAAAGCTTCTCAAAATACCGTTCGGAACCGGTGTAAAACTGTAGGTCCCAATCAGTGAGTGTAAAATAGAACGCGCACAGCTCACTTTTTGTGAGAAGCTCTCCCAAATCCCTTCATGGGATGTAACGGGAAACCATTTTAAATTGTTTTCGAAGTTTTTGTGCTAGTATGTGTTCAAAGAATTCTCATTAAGTTGAGTTTTGTTTATCCCTTTAAGCAGTGATGATATACTGCTGTGAAAAAACAGCTGGTGAGATGTCTGTATGGGCGACGAAATAGCGGAACAAATATTGAATTGTAATTAACGTCGTACTTGTGTTGATTAGTTATGCAATTGAAAATATATTAAACATGTTGATTAACTTCGTATTCAAATTGATTACGCGTGTTTTTGAAATAAAGTATTAAATTTTGATTAACTTCGTGCAACAGTTGATTACGTACATAATTGAAAAAATAAATAAATTATTGATTAACTTTGTGCTAAACACAAGTACACATTTAAACGAACATATTATAAAGGATTGATTTACTTTATACTCAAGCTGATTGCAAATTTAATTAAAATAAATATATTCAATTTCCGACCTACAATTTGTGCATTTGAGTTAGCAATTTTCTTCATTAGTGAAAATTCGAATATGCAACTAATTGAGTTGGCAAATTTCGAGTCTGATATGAACATTAATTTTTTTCAGTTCCCATGTAGGGATAAAAAAAACTCAACTTAATGAGAATTATTTCATCACATACTAGTACGAAAATTTCCAAAACAATACTCTCCTACTAAATTTGATTTAAAGGCTATTAAATCAAGAATTTTGTAATTTCAAGGACTCAAGTAATAAGCTTAACTAAAATAGTAATTGGTGCCATTTGTATTTATTTAAATATTTGTAGAAGATTTGCATAAATTTGTTTACTAACGTATTCGAATAATTGCCTCAATTAAAAAATAATTGAGCGTATTTTTGTGTTCAAACCAGGTCCTAATTGCAACTTTTTGGGTAACAATTTTTTCTGTGTTACGAAAGATTCTCAATTTCATTTATATGAACTACGGCGCCAAAAGATTCTACATGGTTAAATATACGTGTCGGTCAAAAAAATAGCACCAACGTCGAAAACTAATGTCATTCCAATAAAAAATTAAATTCTGTGCTTATTATTTGAACATAACTAAGCGATGACGTAGTACTCTGTTTACTCTTTTTAAGAGAAGTTTTTTTCCTCAATATAGTTAACGGTTCTCTAGAAATGATCGATCATTTACAAAAGGATCTACTATAGTGCAGTCAATGAAATAGCACAGCCACAGAGCTCAAAAAAACATTGGATGTGCCGGCAAGCGTGGAAACTATTCGCCGCAAACTTCGAGACAACAGCCTCAATGCCTGTAGTCCTCGAAAAGTGCCGCTCCTTACCTCTAAGCATGTTGCTAAAAGGATATCTTTTGCTAAAGCACATCAAAATTGGCCAAAGAAAAAGTGGAGAAATGTGCTTTGGACTGACGAATCCAAAATTGTCCTTTTTGGTGGAAAGGGTTCCAGATCTTTTGTCCGTAGGCCACCTAACAGTGAATACATGCCAAAATTCACATCAAAAACTATAAAACATGGAGATCATAGTCTTATGGTATGGGGTTTTCAAGGTGTGGGTCCAATATATTGGATCAAAACCGTTATGGATGCACCGGTTTATGTAAAAATCCTTGATGAAATTATGCTGCCGTATGCTTCCCACGAAATGCCGCTGGTGTGGGTCTTCCAGCAAGACAATGACCCCAAACACACCAGCAAAATGGCAAAAAAAATGGTTCAACGATAACTCTATCAATGTAATGGAGTGGCCTGCACAGTCCCCAGATTTGAACCCTATCGAAAATCTGTGGACGGATATAAAGAAGGGTGTATCAACAATAAAACCAACAAGCGTTGAAGGGATCTGGGAGGCTGTGCAGAAAATTTGGAGTTCCATCAAAGTTGAAAGATGCCAGCATTTAATCGATTCCATGGGAAGGCGTTGTGCCGCGGTAATAGCAAACAAAGGTCACGCGACAAAGTATTGAAACAATACAATTAATTTATCAACAAGATATCTGAGTACAATTTTTGATTTATTTTAAGAAAGACCACTATTTTTTGTTAAAAATGAAATGAAGTGCTATTATTTTGACTGGGTAGTTTTTAAGTTTTTTGTTTAAATTAATTAGCAAATTATAAACTGTTGAAAAAACCAAATAATTTTCTTATGATAATAAACCATTAACATCAAAGAATTTATTATCTTGTTTTGAGCTAAATTGGCCCAACTGTTAAACAGATGTAAACGGAGTCAATATAAATTTGTGCGTGGTGCTATTATTTTGACCGCAGCTGTACATATAGTAAGATCATACTAGCAATATATTGCAGGAACCATGTATATGTTTGCAAGCATTGTTTTCATGAATTGAAGATCTGCTGATGTTTCGTTTTTCGTTGACTGTCACGTTTTTATTTTCAGCAGTTTTTAATAAACATAGCCACATTTGGGTCACAAAAAACATACACTATTATAACACATTAATTATTGTGTCTCCAACATGTAATATTGGATAGCAATCACAACGTTTTTGGACGCAAGTATACTATATTTGCGACAAGCTACAAACGCGTTATATTTGCGCCAAGCTACAAACACTTTATATTTGCATTCAAACAACAAGCTTTTCAACAAGCTTTTTCAGCGTGTACGAGTGCGGTTTCAAAGCTCCGTAACTTTTTGAACTTCCCCCGTAGTTAATTGAAATGAACTCTGCTCTTGTCAACTACCATCTGTTAATATAATACTATACAATTTTAAGCTAGCTGTGCCATTTAGTTTGTGTTTGGCAGCCATTAAAAGTTTCGACGAAAATTTAAAAAGTGAAATTCGTGTGCTCGTCGAGGAATATTTTTTGCGTATAAAATCGTCATCGAAACCAAGGAAAGGTTTGATAGATACCATGGGAACTCTTCAGTATATAAATATTTCAATGATTAAAAAAGTGGTTTACTGAATTCCGTTGTGGTTGTATCAGCACAAGTTACGGCGAACGTTCTGGTTAGCCAAAAAGGTCACGCCACAAATCGTCGATAAAACCCATGGAATTATATTGGACGATCGTAGAAAGAAAGTGTGTGAGTTGACTGAGGCTGTAGGAACTAGTGATGTGCGGTTCGGCGTATTTTAAGAACCGGTTATGTCCAGCCCGGTTCCGAGAAGAACAGGGTATTTGGACCGGTTCCGGCTCTTAACAAATTGCTGTCGGAAAGAGGCTTAAGTGAAATATCTTATTAGACGAATATAAAAATTTGTTAAAAATACACATTTTCGTACCCTCACCCAAAGGTTAACACTTTTGGTTCCTTTGGAAACCAGTCCTTTTATCCAGGAATCGGTTTACTTTGTTTTTTTTTAGCAAATTGCTGTCCTAAAGAGGCTTAAGTGAAATATCTTATTCTAGAAATATAAAATTTGTTAAAAGTACACATTTTCGTACTCTTATGTGGAAACGACTCCTCTTCTCCAGGAAACGTTTTACGGCTCTTTTCAACCCGTTTTTCAGTTTCTGTAGTATCGTTTTTCGGTCTTTTTGGAACCGTTTTCGGTTCTTTTGAACCCGTTTTCGGTCCTTAAAGATTCATTTTCGGTTCATTTGGGCCCGCCTTTCGGTTCTTGTAAGCCCCGGTCCGGTCGGTTCCTGTAAAGAACCGGTTCTTGCGAACCGGTTCCTCGATTCTGTGCATCACTAGTAGGAACATCAACTGAACGGATATATAACATTTAACATGAGTATTTGGATATGTAAAAGCTATACGCGAGATAGGAGCCGCGATTACCCCAATTGGATTGAATTGGATCATACGCTGACATTTGTCAATCGCAGATTTTCAATGTCGTTCTGTCGCCCTTTTAGATTCCAAGCAATGAGATGTTGTTCCAAGCAATGAGATGTATTTCGTATCTTTTCTACGAAATATTTTGGTAATATTTTTTCGATTTTAGCAGTCAGATAAAAAGTTATCGCCTTAGCTCATGGTCATGAATGACAAATCTGTGGACTGCTATACATTTGGCTGTCATAAGCGTAAACTCTAGTTAACGTCTCATTTATTGTCGTTTTATTGCCTTTCTCAACTTCAAATAAAAATGCCATCACTGCTGTTCCCAGCAATATCTTGTTTGGAAGACATTTTGATAGTCTTGAAGGACAAGTGATCCGCTAATCATTTGACCCTCATAAGCATGAGATCTAGTTATCGTTGTCATTTATTGCCGTTTGATCGCCATTCTCAACCCCAAATAAGAATGAAATCACTGCTGTTTCCACCACTAACTTATTTGGTAAACATTGTTGAAGTCTTCGTCCCACTTGATTAGCTAGATAAAAAGATAGCAACAAAGCTCAAATATTTCGCTTTACTTTTCGAAATTTTTATTTGGTTTTTTCACTTTCTATAGCCAAATAGTATTATTGTTTTTCAGACAAATGTTGGATTGTTTTGCTATAATCGATAGCAAAATATGGTGAAAATACTTGGAGAAAGAGTTATCGAAATTTATTCAATTCCTCATTTATAACCTAATTCGCTATCTATGTACGTTCGTTAAAAATATTACAGTGCAATTTAAACCAATTAGTTATCGAAAGCTTGCATAACGAGCAATTAGTTATCGAAAACATGCATAATGAGCGGACTACACACTTTTTAATCATGTACTTATACATGAGCATCGATAAACGTTGACATTATTGTTGTATTATCGGGATATCGAATAACAACAAATAATGTAGTCACTGTTATTTGGATCTACACATACCTAACAAATAATTTGATAAACTTGCTTGATTGTATTCAAATTAAGTGATCAATATATTGGTCAATCATTGCATCGGTTATCGTTGATCTTTATTATCGTTTTACCGACACTCTTGATACCAAATAGAAATATAATCGATGCTGTTTGCAACACTATCATGTTTACACAATTTTGGCAATATATTTGTCGATTTCATCAGTTAGGTAGGAAGTTATCACCTAAACTTATGCTCATGTACGACATGTCTTTGGACCCTTAAACGCACCACAAACTTGTCCGTATGGGCTTCAGCTGGGTCGATAAATTTTCATATTGTTCATCAAATTGAATCAAAATTACAATATATCTTGCAAGCAAGATATTAACACAAACAAAATCGATTGATTTCGTGTTTGGTGTCTAGAATGACAGTCAAAAGACAATAAATATTAACGATAATTTGTTTTAATACAATGACAAATATGTGGTCCGTGTTATAAGAATGTGTTTGATCGATAACTTTTTATGTGGCTGATAAATAATATCGATTTAAAATTACCCCATATTTTTGAAGGCAAGAAGGTTGATGTGAAAAACTTTGATTTAGTACCGGGAAATGGCTATAAAACGATGACAAAGTTGTCTATTTTGGTTGAACTCTTCCTGAGGAGCCAGATAAAAGGTACTCCAAGCTTATGCGTACAAATTAAACGGACAACACATTTGACAATCATTGAGTTTCATTGTCGTCCTACCACCTTTAATAATATCTTAATAATATATATCGATTTAGTAGTTTATCGGAACGATAAATGTAAACAGCTGACATCTTTTGACAACAGATGTTTTGTTTTCATGTTGTTATGATTTCAGTATTTGGTTTTCTAAAATTGACTTGCGTTCTTCCATCAGAACAAGAATATGTAACTCGGCACCGGAGAAGTTCAGTCTACGGTATCTTTTTGATTTTTTTCCGCAATAATGGGAATAAATTACACTGCACAGAAACAATAATAAAGTAAACAGCTGATATCTCACAGTGTTTACAACTATAGTCATACATTTCGTCAGAGTTACCAGCGTAAAACATCTAAAATTCCGGTTTACTTAATGAGTATGAGAAAATGAAAAACCTTAACAGACTTGACAACTTTTTTTAAATAAAACGCAAACCATTTGAGATATTTCCAAAACTGTATGATCGACTTGAAATACAATCAAAACATTTATGAATGGAACTCGACTTCGTTCATATGGCCACCGAGGGCACGTCCGCAGCGGTCGATTCGTTGGACCCAATTTTCGATGACTCGATCAAACATTCGCGTTCAATGTTGGCTCTGAGTTCTTGCAACGTCGTCGGCTTGTTGGCATAGACCAATGATTTGACGTAGCCACAAAGAAAAAAGTCTAGAGGCGTTAAATCGCACGAGCGAGGCGGCCAATTGACTGGTCCATTTCTTGAGATAACACGCTCACCAAACTTACTTTTCAATAAATCGATTGTAACGTGTGCTGTGTGGCTTGTTGCACCGACCTGTTGAAACCACATGTCGTCCAATTCGGGCCAAAAATAATCGGTTATCATGGCGCGATAACGATCGCCATTCACAGTAACGTGACGATCGTTATTGTCGGCGAAAAAATATGGCCCAATGACGCCGCCGGCATGCAAACAGTTATTTTTTGTGGCTGAAGTGGTGATTCATGAAGCACATGTGGATTTTCACCAAACCAATAACGCATATTTTGCTTATTGACGAACCCATTGAGCCAAAAATGAGCTTCGTCACTGAAGATGATTTTGCGATGAAATTCATCATCTTGGCGCATCTTCTCCAGATCCCAATCGGAGAACGTACGTCGCGTCAAATGGTCCATCGGCTTCAATTCTTGAGTCAGCTTGATCTTGTATGGGTGTAAATAAAGATCTTTACGCAAAATTCGCCATAAAGTGGTCTTGGCCATGCCCAGTTCTTGTGAACGCCGCGGAGTCGACTGATGTGGATCGTTTGCTACGGACGCCTGAACGGCAGCGATATTTTCGTGACTTCGACCTACCTGTTGTCTCACTGTCACGGCAGCATCACACAATGAATATTTAGACTCAAATGTTTGCACTAAACTTGTTATTGCTTGTCTACTAGGGAGAGAATAACGACCGAAAATTGGAGTTAACGCTCTTGAAATTGCGGTCACCGACTCCGAATTTCGGTAGTACATTTTTATAATTTGCATACGTTCTTCGTTCGTGTACTTTACCATGATGAAAATATTGAGTTTACTGAAAAAAAGGAAAGTAACAGTTAGATGATCAGTGAAATAGTTCGTTCACAAATTATATTCAAAGTTGTCAAGTACCTATTGGAAAACCCTATATTATTAAGCACACTTTAACCGGACATTGAGAAAATGGCCCTAAATCTGTAATTGTTGTCATATATGTCATAACTTATAAAAATATTAAATTTAATTTTCGATAATTTCACATTATGACATTTATTTGTCAACTGTCAACAAATTTTGTCAACTGTCGCCAGATAATTTTTAATAAAACTTCTCTTACCGATAAGTAGCGTTCGATATATCAGTTATGTAAAACTGTTCATATGACTTCTGCGTGATACGACATTGTGTAGAAAAGTAGTATTTACATTTGTTTTTCGATAAACTACGAGTATAATTCGATAACTAAAAGCTACTTAAATTAAAAAAAGTTTCGGAGCACCACAAACTTGTCCGCTATAACCATGAGCTTTATCGATAACTTCTTCTCTAGCTCATAAAATTGAAAAAAGATTACCAATATTGTTTGCAAGCAAGTTACAACAGTGATTGCTTTCTGGCCTAGCTTCGGAAGTGGCGTAACACCACAATAAATACCACCGACAAGCGATGCTCATGGTTTCCAAATGTGTGGGTCGATTAGTATCGATAATTTTTGGAAATTTCTATGCTTAGTTATTGAAGATTTGTTTGATGATTGGAAGATTTGTTTAATAGAGTGAACTTCGTTCTTAAGTGATCCACAAACTTTTCATTCATGAGCATGAGCTTGGTCGATAACATTTTATCTGGCTGATGAAATTTAAAAAATTTTACCAACAAATTTTATAAATATGATAGTGATGCGAATACTTCGATTAAATTTGGTATCAATAGGAGCGGTAAACCGACAATAAACATAAACGATATCTAACGTTCATGCTCATGTTCGCTTTAGTCGCTTTAGTCGAACATTCTTGGAAATTATCGGCCAGCAGGTCTTTTAGTTTACTATCTGCAAATGGCGGTAAAACGGTATTAAAAATGGCATCTTGGTTGTTTTTAAACATTACATAATCTATATTTAATCATAACAAGTGTGAAGATTAGTTTGACAGAGTAAACTTCGTTTTTAGTCAAACATTCTTAAAACACGATATCGATAAATCAATGCACATTGAAAATTATCGGATAGGTTGGTGTTATGACTAATCCCAATCAAATAGAGCGTAACAAACTTTCTTCTTATAACTTTGCCATTACATTTGTAATTATTTTCTTAGTTCCGATAACATCTAAATGTCAAATAATTTCGATCACATTCGAAGTTTACATTTTCACTTTTATCTTTATAATGCTCACGCTCATGGTTGACAATTGTGTTGTTCGCTTCTTAAGAGTAATTGGGTTTACTTAAACAATTCTGTGTAGACAATTGGTCTTTGTATGGATTTCAATAGAGACATTGTGCGAATAATACATATTTTTTTATTGGAAATTAACATTCTGTTTACTTTTGAAGTTGGTAATGAAGGATGGATCGATGACTGAAAAGCAGTTAATTCTTAAAAAAAGGTTTGTAACGAAACTTGTTCGTCTAGGATAAAATCCTACTGTATGTATTAACGAAATAAAACAATTTTCGTTGTAATTTCCTTTAATGCTGTAAGAGATCATGTTTTCTCCGGTTAGTGAAAAAAATGTAAATGCCGCGGGTGGGATTCGAACTCACATTCGCTGGACGATCGTTTCGATGTTTGTGAAGCATCATCTTCAGCAGCGTCTAGCCCGTTAAGCCACTGCGGTGTGTATTTACACAAGTCACTAACCGAAGACATTTATTGATTGTGTGCAGAGTGATTGTTGTCGCTACTTACACATTGCTTTCCTACTTACACGCACTGATGCAAAAGTTTTTTTGAAAGTTCTATTTATAGAACGAACTATTCTAATTGTAGTTGTCTCGTTCTGTTTTGGTTTGGTCCTACCATGTATTTCAAATTTAGTTGTTTTAGATCCTCGTTATGTTTAAAGTTGTAATAGTTGTAATTTCATTTAATCAAAATTAGTCATCCATATTAGATCAAAGTCAACTAGTTAAAAGGCAAGAACCATGAAATATATTCCGAGAGTATTCAAATTTGTACACAATTTGTCTTTTCGAAACATTACAATTTTCTATACCAACCAGAGACGGTTTGACCTAAATTTTCAAAACACGTGCTTGACTTTTAGTCTATATGTTTGTTTATACAGTGAAATCATAGTCTTGATTATGAATGCCAGCACCCACCCCATTAGGATTTTGACAAATTCAACATCTTGAAATTCTTTTCATGTACAATCGTCATCATCATCGCCATAACTATTTCTACATTACAAACAACATCCAAACCACTTAACCCCAAAAAAAGAATAATAGAGGCAAATTTAAGATGATTAAAGAATTTTTCAAAATTCTTAAATACATTTTCTCATATAAATTATGAACATATCGACCTTAAACCAATCGCTTATGTATGTGTTTGTTTGCCTGATTGTCGACCCGCCGTTTAGACGGCAGACAGTCGGAATCACTTATTTGTCGTCTAACATCTTCAATGCCAGCCCAATACTGTACGAAAAGCAGGAGTACAAAGAGAATAAACTTAAAATTGTCATTATTTGTAGGAAAAACAATTTTGTTGTCGTTCAATTTTCAAAAATAAATTCTATTTTTAAAAATATTTTCCACATCATTTATTTTGCCATTTAAGAAAGTGCGATAAGTTGAATGTGTCTATATGGTAAATTTAATAATATAATGAACATTTAAGTACATAATAACGACAGTTATCGATACCCTTTAATACGTACTTTTTTGGATTTCAACAACATGTTAATGTGTTGGGACAATGTGCGATTCTATTCTTCTGCCGGGCAAATATAATTTTCTGAGGTTATCGTATATAAATACATTTTTATTCCTAATAATGTATTTTACTATATCGATAAGTTTTTTTGGTGTCAACTTTAATTTGAAATCATCTTAAAATAATGGTTATTAATCGTACAACTTTATAGAAATACCACCAATATTGGATATCCCGCCAAATATTATATATTGGAGTTCAAGGATGTTTCCTTTAAGCGAACCACACACTTGCCATTCATGAGCATGAACATAAGCTATCGTTGATGTTTATTGTCGGTTTACCGCCCTTCTTGACACCAAATAAAAATGTAATCAACGGTTTTCACATCACTACCATGTTCACAAAATTTTTTTGGTAATACTTTTTCAAATTCATCAGTCAGATAAAAAGTTATCGAACAAGCTCATGCTCATGAATGACTAATCTGTGGTTCGCTTTAAGAGGACCTCAGACTTGTCAATCATGCTCTTGGGCATTTGTTATTGGCGACAATTATAGTCGTTTTATCGCCACACCAAAGCGTGACAGGAGTGTAATCGCTGTTGTTCACGTCACTAACTAGCTTGCAAGCAATTTTGGTAATCTTTGTTCACTTTTATGAGCCAGGAAAGAATGCAAGGACAAAGCTTATGTTAAAGTCTGTGAAGCGCTTTAGCTGAATTCCATATGATAAAGCTACATTTGCAAAGTGGGCAATACATTTGTCAATCATGAGCATGAGCATCGGTTATCGTTGACATTTATTGTTGTTCTGCTGCCCTTCTTGATATCAAATAAGAATAGAATCGATTTTGTTCGCATCAATTTCACGCTTAGTTTCGTAATATTTGCTAGATTTCATCAACCAGATAATATATATATTGTTACGAATAAGTAAAAGCTTTTGCTTGCTGTTAATGGCCCAATTCACACGGGAGTAATTTTTAGTCCGAACAACTTTTGTTTTTTCCAAAACACACGAGACTAATTAATCTGTCTAAAATTGTATACGTATACACAGCTTTGTGTGTGTTAGTATTTTTTTTTTATTTATTTGACGTTTGTTTTTATTAGTTTTAATGTTTGTTGGCGCGACCAACCACCTTCTGCTTTCAAATTAATGTTTACACGACGATGGACAAATAAAGACTAAAAATCGCTCCGCAAAAAATAAAACACAGAACCTGTGTTTTCATAAGTGGGCATGTATTAGTTTTGTTCTGCTAATGCGGGGTTGAAGCTGGATGAAAAATTATTCCAACGAAAAACGACTCTCCTCACCGAAAATGCCTACAAGCTGCCATGTTAGACCAGAACAATTAATCCCGTGTGAATTGGGCCAATGACTACTAACGTATGTAAATAACGGCGGTTAATGCTGCGCCTGAAAGTATGCATTGTAACAACGTACCAGCTCGCTAAACCAGTAGCATGAATTCACCTCAGTAAAGATAATTCTCCTGTGTTCGAGATTGTTCTACAAAGATAAGCAACAACAATAACATCTAGAAGGTTCTTGAATTCGCTAGATATACCTTCATTTGAGTATGGTGAGTTGGTATAAATAGCGGAGGTCTTTGGAGTGGAGGTTTCGTTTTGTGATTAAAACCCGTAAAGTAAGCAACGCGAATTGATAGTTAAATACAAGACTTTTTAAGTGTTATAAATAAAGTAAACTGTTGTACTATATAAGTAAAATAAAAGGAAGTGAAACCGTTGTAATTATCGTAATTTAAAACGAACCTTGTTTTATTATTGGGAATAAAACAACGCAAAAAGGACGAATAAGGAAATTCGTAACAATATATGTGACCTGGTCTACGGAAAGGGGGCTTAGGTGTCAAAAAATCAATTTTCACTTTTTGGTTGATTCGGATGGAAGATGAGATGCTTTTTCACGTGGTGAAAAGCAGAAAATCCTAACTTGCTTAGAAGTGTACTAAAAATGTTTCATTTCATGCGAAATGCGAGGACGATAATCAACAGAAACAGTAAACGTCACTTCTTCAGTGTTACTTTTTTAAATGTTCCACACTAGCAACTTACACGATGAACTATAATAATATTCCGACCAACAACAACACTTACTGGACGTCCGGCGCGGAGAACAATTAACGAGATAATGAGAAACTGACGAAACGAGTTGCTTACTTTTAACAGCTTTTTCACAGAAAACTAGTTTTCGCACGTAAGCTCCCTTTTCGTAGACCAGGTCACATATATAGGTCATGCTCATGAATAAAAGGTCCGCAACAATCTGTGGTTTATTTTCGAAAGTGAAAGTTAGAAGGTTTTGAATTTCGTTTATAAAAATCGAGAATTGTTTTATTTCGTTTAGTCTTTTTAAAAAGCGTGACTTTATCGATAATTTTCAAAATAATTGCTAACGATAACAATGACCATGCTGTTTCGATAACCTGTATAAAATTTTCACTTTGATGCATTTCTGTTGAAAAGGTTCAAATATTTTTATTACAGTAAAAATGTTCAAGTCGATAGCTGTTTATTGTCCAAACTTCGTACTTTTCTGTAAAATTTTTTCCATTAATCGGTCCACAATTTTGCCAATCAAGTGTTGGGGCTTAATCAATAACTATTTATCTGGCACTTACAACGAAAAAAGTCCTGTTTCGATAAACCGTAAAAGCGTTACTCTTCCGCGAATCTTCTGCCGGAATGTTATGTCTATATACTTTTACTACAGAAAACATATCCATTTGATAACATTTCATTATGAAAACTTTTCTTTAAATATTGCCATTACAGAAAACACATCAAGTCGATAACTTTTTATTGTCAAAACTTGGCTTTTAAATCGTTCTTAAATACAGTTTCAATTCACACACATATCTCTACAATTCATTAAGCGGGCCACCGTATCGAACGATAACTTTTTATCTTGCGCAATGAATCGGAACAAAATTACCAACCTTTGTTCTAAGCATAATTGTAATGCGAACAGTAGAAAATAAGAGTCTTATTTCATATCGAAAATGGGGGTTAAATCGCAATAAATGTCAACGATAACACATACTCAGGATTGCCAAATATGTTACTCGCATTAGATAACTTTAAACAATTCAATAACGTTTGGAAAGATTGTATTTTGTTTTATCTTTATCGGATCACAATCTTGTCATCCCTGGGCATGATCTTAGTCGATAAATTTGTGTTTGGCTAATCGATAAATATTACAATATCGGGTTTGTTCTAATTTGGTATTAGGAAGGGCAGTAGAATGACCGTGTTAAAGACGATTATTCTTCCGATAATTTTTGTAATAAATGCTAATCACAACCAATGATCATGACGTTTTGATATATTAGTACAGTTAATGTCGACACATTTTTATTTGATTGATAAATTAAAAAAACAATAATTTTTCAAGAGAGTGGTTACGTTATCGATAACTTTTAAAGTAAATGGAGAATATAACCAAAGCGCATGCTGATTTGGAACATATTATTTAAAATTATTATTATTTTAAATTATTATTATTTTAAATTATTATTATTTTAAATTATTATTATTTTAAATTATTATTATTTTAAATTATTATTATTATTATTTTAAAATATTATTATTATTTTAAAATCGACATCTTTTTAATACAATTTTGAAGATGTTATCGCTTTTGGTTTTTTTTTGTTAAACTAACCTCTCAGTTGTAATTCATGAGTATAGTCTTGGTGGGTAACTTGTTGTATGGTTCGTCAAGTTTACCAACTTTTTTTTGCCATCAAAATAGTGATGCGAACAACACCACGGTGATGATATTATTTTTACCAATGATCATGTTATTACTGATAGTATCGATAAAGTTTTTTTGTGAAATCTTAATTCTAAACCGACCTTAAGAGTAGTTTTAATTGGAATTACTTTTTTGCTTGAGATAAATTAAAAAAATCCGACAATTTTTCAAGAAAATTTCTTTTGTTCGTTTTGCCTTTAATACAGATTACTTTATCAATAACTTTTAAAGTAAATGGACACGATGTCCAAAGTTCATGCTAATTTTAAACATTTAGTCATTATTTCTAACTTTATTACAGTTTAATATAAGAGATACGGACAACAACGATGGTGTTATTATTTTTACCACTGAACATTTTGTTTCGATATCTTTCTACAGATAATATCGATAACTTTTTATTGTGAAATCTTAATTTCCACATCGACTGCAAGAGTTGTTTTACTTGTCAAAAATTTTTTCCTTTAGATAAACTTAAAAAAAACGAAAACTTTTCGAAATAAATGTATTTTGTTCGTTTTATTTTAAAAATAACTTATTTTGTCGATAACTTCTGAAGTAATACAAACGATAACCAAAAACGCAAGCAGATATGAAACATTATGTTATTATTTTAAACTCGATTACTTTTAACAAAATTTCGAAGATGTTATCGCCTTTCTTTTGATTGTTATCCCAACCACATGAGTATAATTTTGTCCGATATCTTGTTACATGATTCATTAAATCCAATCATGTTTACCAAAAATGTTTTGTCATCAAAATAGTGGGGTGACTACAGTACAAATAATACAAAATTACAAATAATATCGATAACTTTTTATTGTAAAATTTTAATTTCGAAGTCGACTTAAGAGTAGTTATAATTTGAATAACTGTTTTGCTCGAGATAAATTAGAAAACCGATAGTTTTTGGAAAAAATTTATTTTGTTTGTTTAACATTTTATAAATGTTAACTTATCGATAACCTTTAACGTAAAAACAACCGATAGCCAAACATTGTGTCATTATTTCTAACTCTATTACTGTGTGACAAATGTTGATAAGTTCTATTGATAATTATATTTTTATAGCCAGGTTATTGTGTCAGCAACAAAAAAAATAGCTTACTATTACTGCACTTGGCATAAGTTATCGATAAATGAATTTAATGAAAATAGAGAATTAAGGCAGGTGGTTAATCTGAGAAAAAATCACTTATGAATATGAATTCATACAAACATTTTTTAGTTTTATAGTCTAAAAAAGCCGGTAGACTTGTGTCTATCTCGGTCACTGGTTTCCGAACTCGATCATAAAAGGTGCTCGAAAATAATAATCACGAATATATTCATCACATTGAACATGTAGATTATGTTCGTGAGGGTGATATCTGGTTACCCTAAATGAAGTATATAGCAGGTAAAGCGGATATTAGGCTCAAGACAGGTGAGCATGTTATTGGCCGAGTATATTTTATATGGCTTTATAAGACTCCGCTGGAAAGACCAGGCAGAAGAATCCCTTCGTATCCTTGGTGTTACCAACTGGCGAGAAAAGGCGAAGGATAGAGCCAGATGGAAGAATATGTTGAAATTTGTTTAATTTGTTTGTTTAATTAATATGTGCAAGACGTCTGACCACATGAGGTTGTAATATAGTCAATAAAAGTAAGTAAGTTATATGGCAAGCAGAGCCTTGATTACCGGTGACATTTATTGTAGTTTTGACACGACTCCCGAAGCTAAACAAGAATGCAATCTCTGTTTTTCACATCACTAACTTGCTGGCAAACAATTTTGGCAATCTTTGCCCAATTTTATGTACCAAGGAAAGTTATCGAAATACCTCATGCTCATGGCGAACAAGTGGGTGGTGGTGGCCTTTATCAAATCGAATCAAAATTATTAAATGGTCAATGGGAAATAAATGTCATCAATAACCGATACAAATGTTCAAAGATACCAAATATGTTGGCCGCTTTAAATCTACAAATTGCTCCCCTTTGAATGTAACGTTTTTTTATAGCCTCTGACGACACTATTCCATTTAAAAAGAGACAGTTTATTTTAGCTTTACTGTAGCTTCCTTCTCCCAAAGGCCAATGTCAATGCTGGTTGCCTCATGTAGCCGGTATTTTTTTATTTTGGCAAATATTTGTATTTTTTTAGATTTTAGTTGTTATCGAACACAAAAAATTAAACAAAAAACCTTGCGTGTATTTTCTCTGTATATTCTGAGATGTTGATATTGACTCAGTTGCAGTGGTATACAGATATTCTAATTGAAATTGATATTAGATATGAGATCCCGTCCGCAATCCTCCTGTATTTTAATTACAATTGTAAACAAGGCTATCTCTGCTATACCATCAATTAACGATTTCATAGACTTCACGCGTAGCAATAATTAGTCGGTGAAAGATTAGCAACAAGGACTTTAGGATTCTTTTTACAGAGAAATTTATTTACGCTGTGTTATAATGACATAAATTGCAAGTTAATTATATTTAACTTCACTTGTTAAGAGAAGAAGGATATGCCTTAAAGTATGCTTTGGTATTTCGCTTATATTATGTGTATAGTCAGTGGAGCAGCTTGGTTTGCATAAATAGCAGTACTACTCACTGTGCTTATTGATTCCTTGGAAACGGAATGAACATCGTTGTGTTGAATTTTTGTTCGGTTTAATGCAGCTGAGTTTCAGGTCAGTGAGTCGAGAAATAGAAGAGCACATATCAGTCATGTTGAATAGTTCTTCTCAATCCCTTTAATGGTAGAAATTTGTTTTCAAGGCGTTTTTCAAAATCATAACATGTACATTAGGGCTGGTCAAATTGTATGGAACGATTTTTTTTGATGAAGCGTATAGCAAAAACGTAATCTAAAGGTGATTCTGAGAAATTTTGCTCAAGAGACCATAGCTGTAAGTCGGATTAGGAGCCCCCCAAATTTTCAAAATAGATATTTTTCCATATATATATAGAAAATTTCTCAAAATCACCTATAGATTACGTTTTTGCTATACGCTTTATAAAAAAAATTAACCCGCCCTAATGTACATAGGGTAGGTTAGGTGTTTGTGGCAGTCGATGAATGACTTACTCATAATTTTAAGTCCATTGCGATATCACCGCATATTCAGCTTAAGCGCTAGCCCCATCGGGGACCCATTCACTTTTCTCCAATAAGCTCAAGATCCTGTCAACGCATTTCTGAAATCTCACCGGTCCATACATAAATAGGATCCCATAGTAGACATTATACTGCCCACTAGCACTGGACACGTGCAAAGAACATGTTTAGTGTATTTTCGCTCTTCCTCAGCATTATAGCTTCTACAGCAGTCATTTGCCCTAAAATTTAGTCTCGCCGTATGAGGTAAACAGCGTAGATCTCATTAAGAGATCTGCGTTAGTCCTGAGCAGTTGTTCAGTGCCTTCATTACCGCCTGACAGTTAGAGAAGACATTGACCCCGTTGACTAACTGCTGATCTATTATCCCTAAGCTAGCCAGTCAATTCCCTCCTGGCCAAAATATCTGCAAGATTCAAGCTGGAATGATCAGATAATTAGTAGAAAGATACGACCCTAGTTCGCTAGAGTAGATCCGGTAATCTAGCTAATTGTTAATTTTCGACACATGCGTGTAGAAATTCAAGGAACCCAGGAACTCTTTTGATCCAGGATTCCCTTTCCGGTATAAGAGTTTGATAATTCCGATCGAATAGTAGCTCCGCTCTCGAGTAGTAGACAAATGCAGGGATGTTGGAAGCACTCTTCCATGATCGGCACCAATCATACCACAGTTGTACAGGTACCTTAACCTGACGGCATAGGTGAAACTAATCTTTCGCCCTACAGTGGGAGTGGTGCGCACATCATCCTGGATACCCTACAGTGGGAGTGGTGCGCACATCATCCTGGATACCCTACAGTGGGAGTGGTGCGCACATCATCCGGGATACGTGCACAATAGGTGGGCTTCTCAAGAACCTGCCATCACACAATAAGCACATAGAGCATTAACGATCGCGCGACCGCTGTATATTTCCAGTTAGAAATTTTCGGAGAAGGTCCACAGTTGCAACTTATATACATGCCTCTTACAGTTAACTAGGATAACCGCATCAATTTTCGCCCTTATGTTGGGCCTCAACCTAAACTTCCTGACCAATATAACACGCAGATATTTGGCCTACTCGGGTGTGATAGGATCCAAAGTAGGTGTTTCATACATTCGGTAAAAAGGACCAGCTCAGTCTTGGCCGGGTTTGCACCTAGTCTATTTTCACACGGCCAGTCTGTAAACTACCTTAAGCAATAATACTCCCTAGGGCATAGGGATACTTGTTCCTTACTTCTTTTCATAATCAAAAATTTGCCCATGTTCGAGAGTGATTCATCGATTCGTGATTGTGATTCGATGATTCGATTCATGAGAGTGATTTCGAGAGTCATTCATCGCAACGTTCCCTAGAAGGGGAGACAATACCCCTCTCTAGAACTACCTGGTAAAGGTCGAAGTGGTCAATTTGGCCGTGACACCTGATGACCATATCGGTTATATACTTTAGTCGTGTGATATAGATGAACGCTTCCACAATGTAAAGAATGGCTACCAACATAAACTTCTTAGCAATCAAAGATTTCTTTATGTATCCATACAGTTCACATCCTTTGGAGCTGTGTGAAATGCGTTTCCCGCTTTGGGAATAAATACCATCCATGTATCATTCTACCCTCTAGGCATGTATCTGAAGTTTAGAAACACGATATTTAAGTTTACCTGGCAGCATATCAATATGTCGGTCAAAGTCTGAAGTTCCGCAATTGATACTCTGTCCGGACCGAGAGATTTAAAGGGGTTGAAGCTGTCGATAGACTACTTAATTCTGGATATAGTAACAATTTCCATGGCAACTTCTGATCTATGGGAAGTATGTTTACTTACAGCGGTTTCCTCGTTTAGTGAGTTGCCAGGCAAATGGGGGTTTATAAGGAGATTGAGAGAATCTCCACTGTTGGTTGCCGACTGCCCAGAAGAGCCCTTCACTTACCCTATTGTCGGGTTTCTTTATGCCTCGCATGTATATTCTATTGATTTATAGGAGCGCGTCCGCGAGGTCTAATCACATTCGTATACCGCCGTGGCTCTACTTTGTATTTATCACAGTCCTTACCGTTCGAAGACGTGGCTTTATTGTCTTCCTTATATCCGCAAGTTCTCATCCCTCCAGGGAAGCTTCTTTCCCCATTTGCCCTTCGTTCACAACCTCAATAGAGGTTGACACAACCTCATTATTCGGTAACGGCTAATTGGTCTCAACAAGTCGCTACAATTCTCTTGTCCAGGAACGACTCTTATTCACAACCTCACTAGAGGCTGACAAAACCTAATTAGAGGTTGGCACAATGAGGTCTAATGAGGTTGTGCCAACCTCTAATTAGGTTGTGACAACCTCCACTCGATTGTGGCAACCGCAATTCGGTGGTAACAGCCGAATTTACGGTTGCTTAAACCTCTTGTCAAACAATTAGTTCTCTGGGTGTGACGTATGGATGTGGTCCTAAACAACTCTGGCGAATTTTTCATGGAGGGACCATCAGTCCCCCCTCAAATTATGACGAACAACTTCGGGCTGGATCATGTTCAAATCCAACTGGAATCCCACGCAGACCAGAGAACGGATTTTCAATAACGATATGACATTCACAGAGCATCGCGTATATTTCCTTGAGTGCAAAGGTGACATCTAGTACCCCTTGCCTGGGCCTGGTAATGAAAGTCGGCTTATTGCCTCTAATATGAGTACCTAGTAGATACTCAATAAGGCCTCTCTAATTGATGTCAGTGCTATCCTATAATGGGTGGTGTGTGTGTATGAGTCCGCGCCCACAATCACTGGAGCACTTACTAGAGGTTTACGCCGATTGTTTCTGCTTCGGCGGCGGCGTAGGGATCTGGGAAACCCGGCGGCGACGGCGGCGTCTATACCTAATTATTAGGAAATTGACCCGTCTGCTGCTATGCACACTCCAATTCTTAGGAAATTTGATCTGCTGTTGTATAGTTGTAATGTGTCATATAACCTGTTAGGGAATGGGGCGGGCTGTTGGTCTTGTAGCGTGTGTAATTTCGCCTGGCTGTTGTTTTGTCAAATTGTCGTTTAACACCTTAACTTAATTCTTGGTTAATTAAGCTGACTGTTATTAGGAAATATTCTAATAAGACGGCGGCGCGGCAAAAAACGGCGGCGGCGTAAAGGTCTAAGCTTACTGTTATTAGGAAATATTCTGATTGTTGTGTGTAGTTTATAGTTTGTAGTTTTTTGCTTGTAAATCAGGACAATGCCATTAATTGATCGATTATACGAAATAATAAATAAAATGTTATACGCTGGTGCCGCACAGAGGGATTTTGCCGGCAAAAATACCCTTTTTCGAGTGTCAAATATCAAAAATGTAATGATGCAGTTTTGTAGAGAATTTTTTAATTAAGAGAAATAAATCATTAGTTTTTTTCAACAAATATTGTTTTTGTACAAAAAAACGCGGCAAAGTCAACAAAATGAAACTGCAGTAACCTGCCTCAGATTTTCATGCATTTCAATGGGCTGGAAACATTACTTCTTTTTGTCGTATCGATTTGGAATATGTATATTTGAAAAATATGGTATTTCTACATTAAGTTTTAAGAAAAAATAATTGAATAACAATAACAGATTAAAATATATTCATGCTTTTATGATGACACTCAAAAAACTAAGTGTTTTTAGTTTTTCTTGGACTAAAAAAAGGTGGTCGTTATCGATCGTTGTGGTCTGGTTGCTAAAATGTGAAAGGTGGGAGTGTATTCTTTTGATTTCATAAATAAAATTCCCATAATATTTTATAGTGTTGAACAAAGTTATAAATTTTATAAAAAAAAGTGCCACGAAATTTCATTACAAAAATGGATGAAAACACCATATAAAATGGTGTTTACTTTTAGGCATATCTTATGTGTTTTAATGCTGTCGATAATAGAAACGTTAGTTAAAGTTTTTTTTACAGCGGTTGTGTTTTATACATCATATCCCTAAAAGTATGCACTGAGAAATGCTGAAAAATTAATAAATTTCGATAATTTTATAGTACAAATTTGACTTTTATTTGGAATGATTGGTTAATTAAAAAAAACTGTAAACTATGGCCCCCTAATTTTTTTGCAAATATTCAGCTAACATATTAGGCTTTAGTTATTTATATAGATGTAAGTGCTGATTTACATCTATCACAAACTACAAAGAATTATATCTGTGTTTTCGAAAATTTTGAAAAGTGAAAATTTGTATATGGGCGTTGGGCGTGGCACTTACATTTTTAATATAATTGAGGACTCAAATGCAAGCACTGGCAGTAATTTTTATTGACATAAATATGAAAATGAGGAAAATACAACGATTTTTTATTTTACATTATATGGGAGGTAGGCGTGGTTGTGGGCGGATTTGAACAAAAACTTGTTTTTTTCTAATTTAGCAATATGAGAGATGTGTGCGAAATTTCAAAGCCCTAGCTCGATTCCTTCTAATTTTTGCCGCGGCTTGTGTGAAGAAATCCCACTGTGCGCCGCTGCCCCGATTTCTACGTAATAAAGCGGCCTGGCTCGGCGGCGATAGGTCTAGTGTTCGTGATCGCTATACGTCATTAAGTAAATACATTCAAATGCAAGCTCTGGGAATGATTTTTCCGGGTCTGGTTGTTACGAGGGTTGCCATTTATATTTCTGGCCTACGTAATTTTTACTGTTGCCAGGTACAATCTGGCAACACCATTAATTATAGGATGAGGATGATTCAACAGAATTTCAGTTGTAGCGACCGAATTAAGGTATGATAATCCAGTTATGTTAAATGCAGTTCGGTTGCAGCAACCGAATTTTCGGTTGCAACAACCTGTTTTCAAACAAATATGTATCTGAGTGTAGGATCAGCATATGTTTTTTATACCCTCACCATAGGATGGGGGTATTATATCATTTAATACGTAATTTAACACATAGAAGGAACCATATTAGACCCTTAGTATATTTGGACGAAATTAGTTTTAGGACTTTTTAAGACGTTTGAGCAATGTCCGTCTGTCTGCCTGGCTGGCTGGTCAACACGATAACTGCCGTAAATCTTTACAGATCACAATGAAATTTTGTCAGTGACTATTATTTGCCAATATTGAGTTTGGGATTGAAAATGGGCGTTTTGACCACGCCCCTTCTGGTACCTCCCATACAACTCGGCACATTTAGTACAAAATCATGGTTCTTTCAAACCTTTCTTCTGGTAGATGTGATTAGCTTGAACTCTCACACAGGCTAATAATCTGTAAATGCCTACTTAACTGGAGGAAATGGGCGAGATTGTCACGCCCATTCTGGTACCTCCCATACAAAACAGGGTGTTCGTCCGGGTTTTCAATGCGATAAATTGCGTGAAACACTTCCCACCTTAAAGAACTTAGGTATAAGGCTTCACGTTACCAAACGCCAATCACCGACGAAAACAAAGGTGACTTTGCCACGCCCATTGTGGTACCTCCCATACAAAAGTTGTTTGGCCGTCTGGTTGTTCGGCACGAGAAGTCCCGCAAAGCCGAACCAATCTTTATGAAAGTTTGTACTAGTCAATATTTAGTCAAATAAAGCTCTCCTATAGAAAAAGAGTTGTTTTGCCACATCCATTCTGGTACCTCCCATATAAAAGTTGGGCAGATGGCCGGTTGATTGACACGGTAATTCTCATAACCTACAACCGATCTTAATAAAATTCGGTACTAGGCAATATTTTGCTAAAAGCTACGGTCTAATTAATAACTGACTATTGTGGCACGCCCAGTTTCGTACCTCCCATACAAAAGTTGGGCGTATTTGCAGTTTGCCTACTCGAAATCTCCAATATATCATAACCGATCTTAATAAAATTTGGTACTGATCAAAATGTTGGCAACAACTTGCTATTCCCATTTTAGTACCTCGCATATAAATATTCGGGGGGAAACTAACTAATTTGGGTATTCAATAATACTTTTGACTCACTTTTGAGTATAGGCGTTGTTTAACAGAACTCCCACGCAATGAACGACTTAGGGTGAGGGTATGATTAAGTCGGTTCATCCTACTCAAATTTATGTACTGGTTTTATAACAATATCGAACGATACAAATTTTTGTCAGTCAAAAGTACGGTCACCAGGAAGTCTATTCGATGCATTTTATATTACCAGGTCTATTTGTGCTCGAATGTGCCGAAGATAAACAAATCCAAATCGTCGACTATAACGCCAATAAGGCGAGCGTCGATCATTCACACAAATTTTATTAAAATCATTCAAAAACAATCATACCTGTTGATTATTCAGGAAAATAATGTACCCGATGTACAGATAGTACTACTACTATTCGGTTCTTTAATCTTATTGCTTACCACCGCAGTCCCAACATACGGTTCCATTTCTGGTACTTAACTGATATTTCAATATAATGTTAGTTGTCATTTATCGTTGTAATCTTCACTGAAGAACTCTGTTTGTACGAGTATTTTATCGTAATCTCCATGTAGAGCACCCCTACACTCATTGGCAGATTATTCATGGTGTCAGAAATATGGAATGCAACTCATTTTACTCACACTCACTCAACGCTCTCTCACACGCTCGCATACTCATTCATTGCATTCGCTGAGTGTGTCAGTGAGTGACTGACAGCAGCAACAAAACGACTACGATACATTGTTAAATCTACGACAACGGCAAAAAATGGAAAACGCATTCATCATGTATTTGTTGTTACTAATATAACGGTTATGTGAGTGACAGGGTTTATTTATACTACATGCAGAGTGTACCCAGGTGCAGTTACGGTCACATAAATAGCAGTACAAATGCTTAAAGAGGTTTTATAAATTGCATTTTCTTTTGCTATTCTACGAAATTGAACTTTTGAGAAGGCCCCAAAACTGTTGTGTTTTCGCTAATATTTGTAATGTAAAAAACAAACCTAGTGAACCTTTTTAAAGGAAATAACACAAGCCAACAGCCAAAATAGCAATGAATAACCACTATACAATTTTGATGTACTATGGTCCCTTAAGTATGAAAATGATCGAGATTTTAAATTCTATTTATTGACAGTTTTTTTTTTTAAATATGCTTGAAGTAACATTTAAAATTTTTTGAGACATTTCTCCACATAATTTATCATAACTCGAAAACGACGTGTCTGATTTCATTGAAATAAATTTAGAAAAGTTCAGATTTACGTTACCTATAACCTATACCTATACTATTTTTTAATCTGATCAATAGTTTCGGAGTTATCAAATGTATGTAACCCAAGCAAGGAATCACAATTCAAATGAGAGCAAAATTAGATACTTTCACTAAATTGTCAATAAAAGCGAAACGCATCCATGGATTTTCATGAACCGTATGTCATTTTATTCCTCAGATATGTGGCTTTACAATAAAGTAACAGCCTGTTTCTCTATCTCGAACGAAAGCTTTCGTTCGTGTTCTAGACGAAAGAAAGTTGATTTGGGTTTCACAATCTTGTCGTTTCAAGTCGAATGAAAACATAAAACTATTCAGTACAAATTTTGGGGTTCTCTATTTCGAATGTGCTGTCACTTACGAACAAACATGGAACAAAAATTTCGACATTGAGAAACCCAATTTGAGTCGAATGTGAGTGACTGATTTTCTTTCGCTTAGCTTTTCATTCGAGATAGAGAAACAGGCTATAAATAAAATTGAAATCGTTTTTGCTGTTTTAAAATTTTTATCATTTTGTTTAAAAAAAGAAAATCTAATATTTTAACGGAAAAAATATTTTTTCCGAATTTTTTTGATAACTCCGAAATTATTACCCAACCCATTTGCCGTGTCCCACTTAGAGTCTCCTGATTAAGTCCTGGAGCACATCTCTGCATGTGGAAGGGTACTTTCCCTGCACTGCAATTGCCAGGTAGTCAGCTTTTGCTACGAGTGTGAAATCTAATCCTTCCAGCTCTATCAAAACACTATCCAGAGCTACATTTTAGAGGAGTGGTGATAAGACTTCTTTTTTCGGGGTGTTTATTTATTCACACTTCGAGTCGTGTGACCCAGGGACGAGGTTATGCGTTTACGCGTAAGCAACCCGTAGAAAAAATTAATGAACCCCTGGTAACACAAAGTGCCGATAGAACCGATTGAACCCTGTGTTTCCACGAGACAAGACAATTGAGAATATGTATTAGTTGTCAAAGAAGGGAAAAATGTTTTTTGTAAAGTAGGCGTCCAGAGAATTATAAAGACAATAACACTTTTATGCCACCGCCGTTAGTGTTGCTTCAAGTTAATTCATTATATCATTTACCAAAATCCACAAATAAAAATACGTTTTTCAAAATTGTGCGGTTTTTTTTTTCGCAGATTACAAAAAGACTTCACCGAATTGGCCGCTAATATCAAATAATTTTCCGAATTTACTGTCTTCGAAAAATCAGAGACAGTAACGCAACCAATGAGAGAAGTGTGTGTGCATTAATTAAAGAGTGTGATTGTATTGTTATTGCCTTGGCAAAACTGGCTAAGATGTTTTTAATGGGACCCTCTATATCGGCCAATGCGACACGAGTGTATGATTATTCCTTTAGGTAAATCGATTTCTCTATTAAACTCAGTAGAGCGTGGAGAGCGGTTCCGTAGATTTGTTCTTGTTGTAAACGCGCTGATATGTCGACAGCTGAGAAATACCTATGGTTGTTGGCTGATATTAGTCAGTCATCCTATCCAATGCCTTCAGAAGGAAATATGAGAAACTGATTGGTCTTAAGTCTTTTGGACTAATCGGAGTGAATTCTTCGATGAATTCTCTTCATCTAACGGCAATGTGGAATACCTTGATGCAGCTTAGATTCCACGAAGCCAAAATATGTAGTCTACTTTGTAACTCCATTATTGCTATGACGTCAGTGTCATGACATTATTTTGACTCTTGTGTGCACTATTTCCGACTTATGGCTAAATTTCAGATTTGTCGATTTTTTCACAAAAAAAATTTACCATGTTAGAGGTACCAGAGATACAAGCCGACCGACCACGAACCGGCGACTTGGTGCTGCCGATTGTTTTTCTTAGCCGATGCCGCAGCTGTTTTCATCGGCTTATATCGCATTGAAACAGGAGCCGGCCAAACAGCAAAGCTAACGATAATTTGTTCACGTTTAGAACACAGTTTGTTACTATTTCACCCAACCATGTTTAATCAAACCAAATGATACTTTTTTCGGATAATTGTGGAAGTTGTAGCATTTGGAAAGTATTAGAAAACTATAAGTTCTGCAGAGATTACTAGGAAAATATGATAATTTTAAAAGGATAAGCAATAACATTTTTATTAGCCAAAGAAGTTTTATGTGGATGTAGCCTGTCAAATTCATCAGTTTGTTAGGAAACCACAAAAACTACTATATAATCAAAGCGTTCTTTGCCAAATTGTTCTAAAATATTCTTTATTGTAAAATTTGTATTGTAGTACACGTTAATATCACTGTGTTTCCTACCGAATTGTTTTTAAAAACGGCTTCGTAAAGAAAACATTGCTTTAATAGTAATATTTTTAATGGGTGATTTCTTTGCTATTTGGGTTTTGAAAATAGAAAAAACCCAGAAAATTCGTACAACTGAATGGAATATTTATTTGGATCGATAAATCAGTGTTTGCCTTTTACTTCTTAAAGACTATTTCATGCAAGTGTTGCTCACGGCTACGGCTCACGTGGTCCATTCTGAAAGTCAAATATGGGCACACTTTTTCCAACATTTCGGCCGGTATCTCACCATTGACACGTGGAATGATCTCTGTCAAAACAGAAATCATAGTTGACTTGTCGCTTTAGACTAGAGACTTCACTGACCCCACAAAAAATAGTCTAGTTGGGACAAATCGCACGAACGAGGCGGCCAACTGACAGGGCCAGAACGTGAGATTAATTGCTCACCAAACTCGCCTCTGAATTGGTTCATTGCATCGTGTCCAGTGTGGCATGAGGCAACGTGCTGTTGAAACAACATGTCCTTGCTCTATTGACCATAACGTTGCCGCCATCATCGTCTTTGAAGAAGTACGGTCCAATGATGTCATAAACCGCACCAAACAGTGAAATTTTCAGGGTGCATTGGCAGCTCTTGAACAGCCTCTATCTGCTCTTCGGACCAAATTTGGCAATTCTGTTTATTGATGTACGCATTTAGTCAAAAATGAGCCTCGTCGCTGAAGACCATAAAATGAACTAACTTGCGACACACATTTTTCACAGACCACGAGTTTTGATAATAAAACTCAATGATTTGCAAGCGTTGTTAGTTTGTATGTACATATATTCATGACAAAATGGGTAAGACAAATTGAAAATTGTTGACTTTGACACGTCACAAATCACGAGTGATCAGGTGAAACCTAAACACTGAAACCCCAATAGCAAACCAAAAAATATAAATTAACTTTGACAACAAAGATTTCTATAAGACAATTTTGGCAATAAAAGTTACTATATGAAAATTCTGACAACAAAGTATTCTAAGAGAAACCGTTGACAACAACATTTGTTAAGAGAAACCTTTGACAGCAAAGATTTCTAAGAGAAAGCTTTGACAGCAAAGTTTTCTAAAAGAATCCCTACAAATTAGATTTATACGCTCCGATAATGTAGGCGGAGCCGGTCAAATCCTGATATCGCCGCTGCCGACTACCCGAAAATGGTCCAGCCGCCGTCGCCGACAAATTTTATATTCTTATAATAAGGTATTTCACTTAATCCTCTCTGGGACAGCAATTTACTGAGAACCGGAACCGTTCCAAATACCCGGTTCTTCTCGGAACCGGACTCGACAGAACCGGTTCTTAAAATACGCGGAACCGCACATCACTAATGCTCTCGGCTTGCAATTCGGCTCTCCAGTTTGGTCGCCTGGTTACTAGTGAAGCCATGCCAAGATTTTTATTAATTTAAAAGACCATTCAGGAGGGAGATTTTATTTCTAAAATTCAGGTGCAACATTTTGCCTTTTTACTCTTAAATTTGTGTAGAATACGGAACGTTAATTTTTTGAAAAAGTTATGAAATCTGCTCAAAATCATCTTAAAATCCAAACCAAACGACCGTACTAAATCAAAGCAATAGAAAAATGTGCTATTTTATTGCGCTTTAGTGCATCGCCAGCTAAATGGCGTGGTAGTAGTAATTCATGTCTAGTAGATTTGACAGACAGTCATATCAACAAATTTGTTAATACAATTTGTTTGTTAATACTTTTTGTTGCTTTTCGCCACTCAAAGAGGAGCAAGCACGTTCTTCATCTCTAAATCGAGTAACAAAAAATCAGCGCTGAATAAAAAAATACTCAACTTAACCTATATAGACTTGAGTGAGTGGAGAGCTCCAGCGGCCGCCGTATCACCAGAATTACTTATTATGCTCCACTAAATGAGTATGGAGGCATTTTGTTATATTCTAGTATTATCATCCAAATCAGACAATACAATAACGATACAACAACAGAAATCCCACAGTAAAATGGAATCACAATATTTAATTTAACTGCAACGGGTCGGGCGCTAGTAGCGTCAAAACATTTCATCACCGTATTGGAATCAGATTTCAAATCGCAGTTCATGCTACAAAAAATAAACTAGAAAAAAAAAACTCGAAACGCATGGAAACTTGTATAGCTGGGATTACTTAACGTCTTGTTTTAAACGGAAAATAAATGTGAATAGAGAAAAGAACAGAACAGAACAAAATAAAAATCACTGTAATGTGTGATTCAGAATCGAAGTCAAATCGTTTGACAATGACTTTGTACTTGAACTTGTGTGGTGGTAATGTCGTTTAAAGGAAAACATGTGAATACATAATTCCAATAATTATATGTATTTTGTGTGTTAAATTTATGAAAAACTTTGTGGAAAAAATACACTGTTCAAAATTATGAAACGGACACCGCAATTAGGTCAGGTAGGCCGTGCCTACTCTGAAATGTCTCCCCTAAATCCGGGCCCGTCATCGCCCGCGAGCACTTCCAGAGGTTCACAGCACGAGAAACGAGAATCTGTGGGAGGTTATGGTAGCCTCTTCCCATTTGGTTTTCTACGGAGTTCTTTTTCGAAATCTGGAAATTCACTACAGGTATTTATTTCATGAGTTAAAAAGTTATAATCACCGGTCACATTTAGTAAAATATCTTACATAATTCCCAATTTAATTAAGATCTGTTGTGATTTTGGGGATTTATGGTGACCACCAGCCAAATTGTCCGCACAACAGTTGTATGGCAGGTAGACAAGTGGCTCACAAAGTTCCCCAGTTGTAATTACGCAGTAGATTTTGACCAAGTGTTGCCCAGTACCAAATTTGATTAAGATGGTGTCCCAAAAATGGTGTCCCATAACATCCCGTGAAGGGATTGAGGACCTGGGACCTACAGTTTTTACACCGGTTCCGAACGGTATTTGAGTAGCTTTTTCATGGCTAAGTACTCGATAGTGCCGCCGTCACTAAGCGAGGTGACCGTCGTCGAAAGAAATGTAAGATGGTCTGAGCAGGGATCGAACCCACGTTCTCATGTACAAGAGCCGCACACACTAACCATTGCACCACCAACGGCCACGTGTAACGTGTCTATCAAACGGAAAACTGCCCACCCTTTGACTGGGAGGTACCAGAATGGGAGTGGCAAAATCACCAATTTACCATTGTAGTAAAATAAGATGCAATACCAAATTTCATAATGATTGGTGCTGTATTAAGGGAGTTTCTCGCCAAATTTCCAGACGGCCCCCCCAATTTTTGTATGGGAGGTACCAAAATGGGTGTGGCAAATCATCCATCGCATGATAGGTGTGACTGGTGTTTGACGCCATGAAGTCTGATACCTAATTTCATTAAGATAGGAATTGTTTTACGCTATTTATAGTATCGACAAGCTGTACGGCGACCCAGATTTTGTATGGAAAGTAGGATTACAGATTATGAGAGCTGTTGAGAAGTTCGTGATTTTTTTTAATAATTTTTTTTTCAGCAAAAAAAACCTTGCCCTATTTTATTTATCTTTGATCCGAGTCATTTTTAAAAAGTTGCAATTCCTTTTCAAGCTACCAGATCAGTGTGTTCCGGTTAGAGAAAACATTGTAAACTTCGTGCGTCCGACAGACCCATCTTGGCCTTCTTTAGTACACGTTCACCAAGAGATGTTCAATGCTTTGACTGTTCCTTGATCTCTGCTGTGTTGTGATGGATCCATGTTTCGTCCACGGTTATGAATCGGCCCAAAAACCCCTTCGGATTATGGTTGAACATCGCCAAACACTCCTTTGAAGTGGTCACACGTTTGCGAATATGGTCGAGTGTGAGTAATCGCGGCACCCATCGCGCGGACAACTTTTTCATGTCCAAATATTCATGTAAAATATGATATATCCGCTCAGTTGAGATTCCCACAGCCTCAGCAAACTGACGCACTTATCCGATCGTTCAATAAAATTCCATGGATTCTATCGACGAATTCTGGCGTGACGACATCTTTTGGGAGACCTGCGTCACTTGTGCTAGTAGGACTACTTTTTAACCAATGTAATTGATGAGCCAGAGTTTTTCTATGCATTACACTTTTCCGGATGGTCTGTAACAGATGGTCCAAATACAGGTATATTTTCTTGTTAGTTACAGGTATCTTTTCTTGTTATTTTGATATTGATAGATTTTTTCTGTTCGTTATGAGTCTAAATGAGTCGCTTTACGCTTGAACAACGTTGGGAAATATTGCAAACTTATTTCCAAAGTGAGTGTTGTGTTGCCCAAGCTGTGCGTTTGTTGAAAATAAGTTTTGGCTAAAATGAAGCACTTCACCGCGCGTGCTGCACGCAAGTTTGTGCAAAAAGTTCGTGAGACTGGCTTACTAGTGGTCACATTTCGGACCAACCAGATGAATGTCGCATTTACACCGCAGTTTATCGCAGCCAGGTTAGCGATAACCTTGTTCTTTAAACTTTGCCGTTTACACCTCCAAATTTTGAGATTAAATTGATATTTCAGGTGGCAACTTCGTGCTTATACCAACTCCTCGCCGAGACAACATTTTTGAAAACGACGGCACAACAGACAAATTAAATTGCCGCCTATTGGTTTTGCCAGTTTTGTACAAATCTGGGGCGATTTTGAAATAACTGAACATTTAAAATTTAAATCAATAAAAGCCAATAATATCGGCGACGGCGTGAGCTTCAACAAATTTTTGGAAGCTTCGACGCGTTTGCAAATTTTCGATCGGCTTCTGTCTGTCAAGCAGTTGATTATTTGTGTATGTTGTCATTTTTTTTTAGTAATTAACAGTGTGCACATTTTATGGGCTGAAATGGACGATATGAACTTGGATAATCTTTGGTTTCAGCAGGATGGCTCACCATGTCACACAGTTCATCAAACAATCCATATTTTGCGCACTAAGTTCGGTAATCGTGTTATTATCGTAGCCGTCTTGGCGATATCAATTGGCCGCCTCGGAACTGTGATATGACTCTTTTAGACCTTGTGGGGTGCCATTAAATACCGATGCTATGCGAATACTCCAGGAACGATCTACACGCTTAAGACAAATAGTGTCTGAGCCAACTGTCAACAAAGTCCTTGGAAAATTATGTCGCTTGTTATGTCAACTTGTTCTATAATCTTTGCCGTTTACACCACCCAATTTGAGATTAAATTTGCATTTCAGGTGGCAACTGTGTTCTTAGGCCAATTTAGAATATATCCGTGCCAAGACCAAATTATCGAAGACGGCGGCACAGCAGCAAACTTAATTTGGCGGGTTTTGGGTTTGACACTTGTACAAATTTTGGGATGTTTTTGAAATAACTGAACCGTTAAAATTGGATCAGTCGGTCAAATCGGACCAGTTAGTCAAATCGGCTCACATTTTAAACCAATAAGAACCATTTATATAGGCGGCGTGAGCTTCAAAAAATTTGTGGTGGCGGCGATGTGTCGCAAAATTTTCAATCGGCTTCCTTCCGTCTGTCAAACATTTGATTTGTTGTGTGTTTTTATTATGGTCGAATTTTTTGGTATTTTTCAATTCAATTCTACAAAAATTTTTGCTATCTATCACAGTGTAATGGTTCGCTTGACAGCAGCGATATTTGAACGCTCCCAGCGGCGGAAGTCATGACCTGGAAGGCCTGAAATCATGACCAAACAGGCCTTCTTTAAAATACGACAGGCCTTCCCTACACCTTACCTCCTCCTTTCTTTTTAACATTGCGTGAGATTGGGAGGCAAGGCCTTCCATCCCTCTCTACTAGACGGCCTTATGAAGGCCTGCAAAAAGAGTAGTTTTAGAAGGACTTACGTAAAAATAAAAAAATATATGTGGAAAATAGTTTCATATTTCAGATTTATACTTCAACCAATTGTAATTCTTATAAATGATTTTTTTAAATTCTGCAGTCACAGGAATCGAACACACGACCTTAGAACTTACAATCGGACGCTTTATCTACTGGGCTAATGGATGTTATGATTTTGCAACGACGGATTGCGAACATGTGGAAAGACAGGGTTTCATGAACAACAGCGTCTTTTGGCATTCTTTTAACAGGCCTGTGGAAGCCATATAAAATCATGCATTTCGCAGGCATTATTAAAGTAGGCATTACCAAAGAATGATTCCGCATGCCTTATTCGTGGAAGGCCTCGCAAATTCCGCCGCTGGGCTTTTACGTAAAACTACTCAAAATAAACCGATAACTCTTTTAGTAATCGATATATTGTCCGTCGTCGGATTCGTAAAGTAATCCATATGCGGACTTCAGCCCAATAAATTTCGAACTATTTCGAAAAAAATAAATTTAACAATTTTACAAATTCCAAGAGTTATCGATGAGCGAATTAGCGATAATTTTGTACGTATTTTTTGTTGCTTGATTTGGGAACGCCCATAAGAAACGAAATTTTTTTATTTGCGATTTATATTTTTATTAAAAAAAGTATAGTTTTTTTAAACTTCAACATCCGAGTGCTCTATAATTATACGAGATATCGATAAATTGTTGTTATTTTTGTTTCTTTCTTTGACGTGTTGTGTTCTGTCAGAAAATTACACCGAATTCGGCACTATCGTTGGAAAAAATAAAAATTATTGATTTCACAAATTGTAACTTTCGGCAACTAAGCGAGTTATCGATAACACTTTGCATTTATTTGTTACGCTTGTTGTGTTGTAAGAAACGTATATGTATGACATTTTGATTTCTTTTTATAATTTTTACAACTTCTCGTTTTTTAAACTTCAACATATTTATACCATATTTATCAACATATTTATCAGTTCAACATCCATTTGGTATAAATATTACATTTATATCGAGAATGTTTATTATTGTAAAGAAATTAAGCAGATCCGACACTTGTGGTACCTTCTGAAAATATCGAAACCTAAAATAAACATATATTTTATTTACAATTCAGAAACAGCCAATATTTGTAGACAACGGCAACTCTAGTATCCCCGCAGAAAAATTTGGTTGACGCAACCGAAGTGATCACAACTGAATTAAAAGGTTGGGACATCCGACTTTAGAGTTTTCCTCAACTGGTTTTAGAGGGTTTCGGTTGCCGCAAACGAATAATTTTTTTAAATCTGGTTAAGATAACAGAATTTTGGTAATTTTGATATAGAAATTCTATACAATTTGTTTGCATAAGCAAAGGGTGTCTCAGTAAGAATGTATTTTTTCATTTTAAAATAAAATCACGTATTTTTTGATAGTTGTGGTTTTTTTTTATTGGATCGTAAAGAAGACATGTTCCGATTAAGTATGCAATAAAATATTCGTCAAGTGGACGCCACGGCTCTGATGACAGGCCATTATTACTCTTTTCATTTAATTTTCCATGACTTTTTCACAAAGATGTAGCTGTATCTCACAAATGACACGTTGGATCTCGGATTTGCGCTCAGGAATTGTTTTTGGTTTATTCGCATAAACCCGAGATTTCACAAGACCCCAAAGGAATAAATCGCATGGCGTTAAAACGCATGATCTTGGTGGCCAGTTGACAGTTTCTTGAGGGAATTTGTTGTGGAAATCGTTGCTGCAATAAATTGATTGTTTCATGCGTGGTATGGTAGGTGGCGCCGTCTTGCTGAAACCACAAGTCATGCACTTTCGTGACTGAAAATTCTTCGAAGATTGCGAGCGGTCTCACCAGTTTTCACAATTATAACACGTTGTTCTTTCGTAAAGCGCTCCATTTTTTTTATAATCGGAATAAACATATGTGACAGCGTTGCCACTTGCACAAAAAAATACACTAAATTTAAAAGTGAAATCTTACTAACCTTCGTGAAATATACTGAAAAACAATGAATCGCTGTTCGCCACAAGGACGTGCGATAATTGTGACTCAGTGGTGTTAACGCATCGTGAATTTCGACAAAAGTATCCCAATCGTGCACACAGAGCAAACAACACGTCGTCTGGCGTCCCTATTTGAAGAGAGCATCACAACACGGTACAGCTGAAACACCGGAAGGCCCGGAACCAGCCATTCGGTTGAAAACATCGAAGCCGTAGAGGAGAGGAGACCGAAACATCCACAAGAAAACTTGCTCAACAATTGCATATTTCGCGGTGTTCCCTGCGCCGCATTTTGACATTGGACTTGAAAATTGTTCAATGATACAAAATTCAGGTGGTACAACAGTTATTACCAAACGAATAAAAATACAGCCGTTATGGTAAAAGGAAATCAGATGATTGTTTTTGCCCCACCCGTCACTTGAAATGTTGTAAATGCCAATGTCCAATTTCCAAAATAATTTCGGTTCTTGTAACCGAATTACAGAACAATTCGATGGTCTTAATATAGTTCATTAGAAATTCTATTGCAGTAACCGATTTTTTTTGAAAATTCTATTGCTGTAACCGAATAAATACCAAATTCCGTTGCTGGAACCGAAATAATGAAAATGCTGTTGATGCAAGATAAATAATTGGAAATTCGGTTAACGCAACCGCAACAAATATGAAATGAGGTTTTTGTAGCGACCGAATTCAGCTGTGACAACCTCAATTCTGTTGCGATAAACGCAAACCGAATTTTCATCAGATGCATCCTCATTTCAAATAAACAGTTATGTGAGTCTACTTCAAGTTCGTTCCCAATTTTCATTAAATTTAGACCGCTTGGATAATTTTCTATGGTTTAAGATTATTCGAATAATATGAGGAAAAGTTTGCGATACAAACATGGACACGATATTTTTCATGTTCATTGTAAGTTGTTGCTAAACATCTTAAAAGGGCTTGATCTTGAACTATTTTACCTTACCTCGTATTTCTTCTTTTTTTTTGTATATCCAGATTGACTGTTTTGTTTTTGCTCTAACCTAATTATTTGGATATTGTTTATAAACACTGAACTATATTCAAATCTTGTTATCAGTTCTACACACTTTTTGTGCCTGATAAGTACATTACTTCAATGGTTATTTACATATCGAGTATATGCAAGTTATTTACATTTTTGAAATCGTGCATGTAAACTACGTTATTTACACTCAATATACCCAAGGCAGTAACGAGTGTATTACTACTGTAAGTACTTAAGGGGAAGAAAGTAATAATTTGCATATCAAAATGAGTAGAATATACAGAGATGCAGAAGCGGTATACAGACTACACCATTTCCAATGGAAATTAATAAAAAAATTAAAAATTTTATATGAAATTTAAAATACATTAATTCAAATTTTAAAATTCTAACTAAAATTTTAAATACATCATTTGAGTTTTAAAAAAACATAAATTGAAATTTGAAAGATATCAATTGATATTTAAAAGATATTAATTGAAATTTAAAACATCAATTGGAATTTAAATGACATCACCAATTGAAATTTAAAACACATCAATTGAAATTTAATAGACATCAATTGAAATTTAAAACATCAATTGAAATTTGAAACACATCAATTGAAATTTAAAACACATCAATTGAAATTTAATAGACATCAATTGAAATTTAAAACATCAATTGAAATTTAAAACACATCAATTGAAATTTAATAGACATCAATTGAAATTTAAAACACATCAATTGAATTTTGAAACACATCAATTGAAATTTGAAACACATCAATTGAAATTTGAAACACATCAATTGAAATTTAATAGACATCAATTGAAATTTAAAACATCAATTGAAATTTGAAACACATCAATTGAAATTTAATAGACATCAATTGAAATTTAAAACATCAATTGAAATTTGAAACACATTAATTGAAATTTGAAACACATCAATTGATATTTAAAAGATATCAATTTAAATTGAAAAATCAAATACATACATACAATTTTGAATTCCAATTGAAGTGTTAAATTTTAATTGATATCTTTTAAATATCAATTGATGTGTTTCAAATTTCAATTGATGTACAGGGTGGCTCTTGAATTTTGCTACATTAAGAAACTGGAATAACGTTTTTGTAATGCATGGAATTTATTTAATCTTTTTTCATTTGAAAGCCCATTGAGTTGTATTACAAATAGTTGAAGTAGTCTTAAAGATAATGGAATTTAAATGCCCGCCCTGCTAGTTGATGCAGGTGCGGCGTCTTAGCAAAAAGTTGTTCATTACTGCCCGCAAAGTTGAGGCTGGAATTGCAACTATTGTAACTCGAATTGATCGTTTTAGTTCATCCACATTTGTCGTTTGCGATTTGTACACTTCGTGTTTACAATAACGCCTCTAGAAAAAGTCCTGTAGAGTTAGGTCAGGCGACCTGGGCGGCCAACGTAAGGTTGTGTTTCTTGAAATGAAATGAAATTCTGCGTAATACGGCCATAAACGGCCGAGCTATGTGTGCAGTTGCACTATCTTGTTGAAACCACACAGAGTTGAAAGGAATGCCCTTTCGGCGTAGTTCCTGATGCAAAAATTCTTTTAGCATGCTCAAGTAAGGGTATCCATTAATGGTAACGCTGTGTCCGTTTTGTTCAAAGATGTATGGCCCGACAGTACAGCGTGAAGAAACTGCACACTACACTGTGGCGCGAATTGGATGCAATTCCCTCTCCTCCAGTATTTGTGAGTTGAAACCACTCCATATGCAACAATTTTGTTTGTTTAGGTTTCCGTAAAGATCGAAATGAGCCTCATCAGACATGAAAAAACAATTCAGGAAGTTCTTGTCCTCTTCCACCTTTCCACGCATCTTCCGGCAAAATTCCAAGCGAAGCGGCAAGTCTGCTGCATTAAGTTTATTAGCCATTTGCATTTTGTAGGGTAATAAGTTCAAATTTTTATGCATTATTGTCTACAAAGTTTGCCTACAGACACCCATTTTTGAAGAGAATCTCCTTGTTGAAACACTGGGGTTACTTTGTATGGCAGCAACTAAGGCAACAATAGTTTCCTCTGTTCGAACGGAAGAGTTTCGATTATAAGGCCTTCTACCGACTGTCACATGCTCTGCAAAATTATTCACTAGTCTCGTAATGGTCCAACTACTCGGAGGATCGCCGCTAAACGTGCGCCTATATTCAATTTGAAACAAAACTACAGACTGCAATGCGTGATAGCGGCGGACAATCCAGATTATTTTTTCAGTGTCCCAGTTTTCCATTTTTATTAAATCCAAGGATCAATCTACAAAAAAAGGAAAAAAAAATCCAGATTACTTAGATGGAAAAAAAGTTATCAAGTTTTCTTTTGGTAGCGGCTTTCATCAGTCACCCTGTATTTCAAATTTCAAATAGAACTTTTAAATTCCAATTGATATATTTTAACAGATTATTATTCTATTTCTTTTGAGCTATACAGATCGAGTGGAAGTTTTCCTGCAATTCGAAAAAATTTAAACAGTCGGAACCACGATTTAAACTCACGTTGGGATACGATCGCTTCGAAGTTTGTGACTCTTCTCATCAGCGCTTAAGCGTTCTAAGTCAGTGACCGTCTTGTTCACATTGTCAGTAATTGCAGTTGCAATCGTCGGGGTTGCTCTCCTCTTTTTGTGTCTTCAAATATAATTTTAAAATTTCAATTGATATTTTTCAAAATTAAATTGATATTTTTCAAAATTAAATTGATATTTTTTGAATTTAAATTGGAAATGGTGTGGTCGTTCATGAACAGGAGCTTGTTATCTGGTTCAGTAAATCGAATAATGTTCAACATTTTTGCAAGCAAGATACTGATGCCAGCTGGAGCGACCGACAAATGTGTGGACCGCTTAAGGGTTTTTCAATTGCTAACCTAAGAATGTTATTTCCAACACAAAAAGTGAAACAAAAAATTATGTTAACAGTATCTTAAATTGTTCAACAGATACTTTTGTGCGAATATGGTTTGTATATGATTTTTACAAAATATAAATATAGATCACGTTAAAGTACCATTTTTTGTATAATTACAATTCAAAAATTTTAATCCTAGGATGATCTGAATCCACTGGGCCTCCTCGCCAGACCTAATGCAAATAAATATATGGAATAAGTTGTTTCTTACCATTGTCATTTTACACTGAAAGAACATATTTACATCAAATCGATGATAAATGTTCATCGATTGTTTTTCATTGAATTGATGACAAATTTCATCAATTTAATAAAAAAAAGTTCTTCAATGTGAAGATTGTGCGTTTTTCACAATTTGATTGATGATTTTATTTACATCAATCATTGAAATTTGGAAATTATTAGTGGGACCGCTTCAAAATATAGACGTAGTATTGAAAAAACAAACAGAAACAGAAAAAAAGGTGTGTAAATTTCAAAATAAATACATAATAGAAAATAAAGAAATGGACAGAAAATATTATCCACGCTATGAGCATTTTTCATGTTATTTATACCCTGTTCTTGTGGATGTTTTACGATGAAAATAGGGCAAAGAGTTTGGCTACTCATTCACAAACTATTTTCATCGAAATGATGACCGATTTACATCAAATTGATGATAAACTTACTTCAAAATGATGACAGCATTACATCTAATTGAGGAGAAATTTACAGAAAATTTATGAACAATTTACATCAAAATGGTGAAAGATTTACTTCAACTTTATGACAAACATACATCAAATTGATGTAACATTGTTGTTGAATCAATATAAACTATTCATGAAATATGGATGAAAGATAGATGAAATGTTCTTCATCAATGCAATGAAATGTGTCGTAGGTTGGAAATGAGGAAATGCTTTTTCTTTCAGTGTATGTAGGGGTCCACATTAGGGAGTACTGAGAATCATCACAATTATGCAGGGTGGTCCAAATACAAGGATCTTCTTAAAAATTAAATATAACAACGAAACTTAATTTATTTTGGTATGTTATGGCGTTATTAGAAAGGACAAATATTCCTATTATTTATGGAACACGATTACAGTCCTGTGGCTGTAGCGGCTGGCTTCGCAGTAGTTCGTCCTGTCACTTCAATTTTCCCAGACTTTGTTGACGGTTTCCGGTTCTATTTCACGAATGGCTCGCACAATATTAGCCTTAATGGTGTGGATCGTTTCTGGATTATTCGCATAGCATCGGACTTTAACGGCACCCCACAAGAAAATGTCTAAAGGGAGTCGACAATGACTTGCGAGTTTTCCAATCCCAAGATGCTGCAATTTTGTTTGTTGACATAGCCGCCGAGATGAAAATGCGTCTTGTTAGAAAATACGAGTTTTCGGCCAAATTCCATTTTTATGCTCGAATTTTGAAAAAAAAAAATATTAATACGAAAAAAAAGCTTTATATTATTTAAAAAGATCTTGAGCTTGAATAAATTTAAAAAATTGTAAGTTTAGAAAACAGACCGAGTAAAAACTCCCGCAAGGGAAATTATAAAAATTAATTTTTTACAAACGTGGGGACTACATAGTGCCTACCTTAGTAAAAAAAATATAATTTTGAAAAATCGAAATAAATTTTTCATAAACGTGGGTTATTATTATATGATTATTAGTAGTCGTAGTAGCGATGGGAGGTATGTACAAAGGGCAGAAATCTAACTAAATCTAATAAATCTAAAAAATCTAACTAAAACTTCTAAAAATTAGATTCTTAAATTCGACTGAACTTTATGGAAAAATGTTTTCGATAGTACGTGTTGAAGCCTTTCTAATGGTATATGTGGGGTGGCGGCAGTATGTCCCGTCTTTACACAGTGGGCCAAAATCCGAAAAAAATATTTAATTTTACAACAAAAATCAAAAACATCTGACTCTGAAATTAGATTGAAAGGTACGGAATATATGGTTGACAGTACGTGCTCAGGCCGTTCAAACGGTATAAGTGGGGTTGTGGCAGTATGTCCCGTTGGGGCACAGTGGGCGAAAGTCAGTTAATAATTAATATAACACTAACACTAAAAAAATCGATACTGAAATTAGGGTGGATGTTTCGGAACAGTTCTCTTTACTGCTCATACGAGGTGCTTTCCAGTGGTATGAGTGGGGTCGCGGCAGTATGTCCTTTTTGGACACAGTGGGCAAAAGTCCCACCCATAATCATAAATTGAAAACTTCTAATAACTTAATTCTGAAGTTCTTCTGAATTGTGTGGACTAGTTTTTTGGATAATACACGAAGACACGTTTCTACTGGTATAATTGAGAATCCGGCAGTTTGTCCCGTTTGGACACAGTGGGCAAATTTCGAGAAAAGAATCTAAAACTAAAATTCCAAAATACTTGATTCTGAAATTAGTCTGAATATTATGGAATAGTTTGCCATATATCACAGACTGAATCATTTCTAACGGTATATGTGGGGTTATGGCAGTATGTCCCGTATCGACACAGTGGGCAAAATTGCATAAAAGAATCTGAAACCAAAAATGCAAAATATTCGATTCTGAAATTCGTGAATTGTATGAAATATTTTTTCCATAGTAAATACTGAACCTTTTCTAAGGGTATATGTGGGGTTACCACAGTTTCTCCCGTTCGAACACAGTGGGCAAAATCCCTTAAAAATTAAGTTAATACTAAATGTCAAAAAATCCTATTCTGACATTAGACTGGATGATACGGAATAGGTACAATGAAAGTACTTTGTCCCCTCTTTCAAACGGTGTATGTGAGGTTGGGGCAGTTTGTCTCGTTTGGACACAGTGGGCCTAAATGTTGCGAAAAAAATGTTTGTAATTAAGTCATTAATTTTCCGCAATTGTGACCATTTTATGTCGTAGATTCATGTTTTCGTAAAGTTTTATCAATAATCTTATTATATGTAATGTTTTGTCTGTAAATATATTGAATAATTTGTATGAAAATCGTGAAATTGTACGTAAACCTACCTTTATATACTTTAACATTGGTATGTTAACTCAATAACAGAGGTGTGTTATATAATGTGGTTTGTGTCTTTGCTAGTTAGATTCGGAATCTATCTTCACGCACATAAGCATGGATGGACATGTATAGATAATATGTTCAGTGTTCTTCCTCTCCCTTACAGATTCCAAATAAGTCGCCTTATGTCTACCAATAGTGTCCCGTCAAAAGTGAAACAGATACTAATACATGGGGCTGGGAGGAGACAGTAGATTCATGGATCGCTACAGACCAGATTTGACTTGTGCGTACCAATCTGTGTTCCTTGTCCAAATCTCCTGGATTAGCTTATAGGAGTGTTCTTGCAGGATATGCTTACAAAGCCTCTCTTTTGATTGAAAGTTTAACACGTTCCAATTCCTGTGGAATCCGTAAGATATCCCATAATCTGGCCAGCTCCCCCGCTCTGCAGTTTCATGGAAATACCCTGTTCCTGGCACAAAACTAATTGTTTGAAAAGAGATTGTAGCAACCACAAATTCGGCTGCTGACAACGAATTGCAGTTGCCACGAACGATTTGACTGAATTTAGTTCCCCCAACTGAAATTCGGTTGAAGCAACCTCTAATAGTTTGTGACAACCTCTAATGCGGTTGTGAGAACCTCTAAATCGGATGTGAACATCTAACACCGTTGTGACAACCTCTGAATTCGGTTACGGCTAATTCGTTTATTTTTTCTGTGGGTGTATGAGATGAATATCGGAATGTATTAATAGGTAATATTTCCACCTGATACAGGCTACAATGATCAGGTAGTGTACGAGAAAGAGCCAGTCCTAATTCCCTATAGTATACCCTACCTAATCATTAATTTTCGACCTATTCGTGTATAAAGTCATACATCCCTCTATACTCGGAACTAATTTGTTCCAGGAATCTCTTCCCAGTATGAGAGTGTGATATATAGGCTGAGCTTTCGAGTAGTCGACAAATACAGGAATGTTGAAATCATCATTCAGGTCTATTTCATGACCGACTTCGACCATGCACTTTCGTGGAAATGCCATAACCTGATGGCAGATGTAGAAGCAATCTGTCTCCCAAATATAATATTGTATTCAGCCCGTGCTGCACATCGCCGCCATCCTATGAACCCTAGTCAGTATTGAATACAAGGTGGGTTTCTTAAGCATCTGACACTACATGATAATTCCATAGAGCATTTTCTACCGCTGTATAGATCCAGTGAACAATTCTCGGAGAAAGTCGCCTTGTACAACCTATACTTCTCTTACAGGTGAATAGAGCTATCGTTGCCTTTTTCGTCCTTATCTCTATATGGTGTTTGACACAGCTTGCTGTCCAAAAATAATACCCAGGTATTTGACATACTCTTCAAGCTTAATTTCTGAATCCACGATAAAAATAGGTCCAGCAACATATATTCCATTTTAACTCTGTAAGCTACGCTGGATGATGTCCTTAGGGTACTGGCATACTTGTCCTTTATAGCAATTGCCACGTCGTCCGCATAAGCAAACATTTTCGCCTCTGTTAACGTACATGGTAAAGATCGGGGTGCCCAATTCGGCCGTGACACATCTCCTGGGTAGCATTTCGAAGACAATCCTCATAATATCCACGTTCACAATAATAATGAACCATCATTACTTATGTTTTTACATTTTATTATAATCTCTGCTTTAGTTTGAAAATAAGCTACAGAGTGCTATATTTTCGCTCACTACTTTAACTTGCGCTGATTTACTTCCTCCTTAAAGTATGCTTTGAAAATTGTTTTTATATTTTACCACTGCCTACCACCGCCACTATGACAATTTTATCTTTATTATAGCAACAAACCTCAAATCATATAAAGTTATCACATTTTTAATATGATGATAAACTTGACAATAATAGACAATTTGTAAAATATCATCCTAATGAAATCTTTATAATTAGTATTATCTTGATTTCACACAAAACAGTTACGATTTGTATCTCTTCTCACGTCAAAGATGTCAAAATTAAGTTGCCCACAAGAGAATGACTTGTTTGTGTTCAGTCTTTAGTAAGAGGGGGAAATAGAATTAGAAATTCATTAAACAAAACTCAATTGATGTGAATTTCATACAATTCAATCAAAAAAGATTCTCTACTCGCAAGGGAAGAATTCTGAGTGGTTGCATTTCCAAATGATTCCGGTTCAGTTCAAAAAGTCAAATCGCTAGTGAATGACGACTGTGCGGCTACATAATTGTTTGTGATGAAAAGTTTTTAATAAAAATTTATTAAAATGAAATAGAAAAGTGCAAATATTTAAAGATTATTTTTCATTACTTAACAACTTAACCTCTTATTTCCTTAAAACGTAACATATCTTTTGTGCGGGGGTGTGTCTGATTTTAAACAACCGGAAGTCCAAAATTTTCCTTTAAAAATTATTTGACTTTTCCGTTTACATTTGCATTATCACCTTATTGGAGTTTTGAGTGTTTATCTACGATATCTTTTATACATATTTACTTGTTGATCTTTAATTTCTAATTAAAATTCATTTGCATTTGCAATTAATTTTTTTTATTCTATTGTGTTTAAATTAATTGCCTCACAAATGTTTGAATTCAGTCGAATTCACTATCGCATCGCAAACGAAGTAACAACACACAACGAACGCGCTAAGTGCTAACGCGGAAAAATAGTGTTTTTTTAAATACCCCTTAAATCTACGACGCAACAGGAAAGTGATTTAACTGAATCCTTAATTATTCCGGCTGTTTCCATAGAACAAATATATAAAAAAATCAAATTTTATGCAATTATTTTTTGTGGGTGTTTAAATAATTATTTGGGAAAAAACTTTCCAAAACGGAGTCCCCTGGCAAAACGTTAAGACAAATGTTTAAGGCTCGCCTGAAGCACTCGACGCCCGAAGTTGAGGTAGGTGGTTTGATTGTTTTATGTGTGTTTTAATTAAGCCCCGTATGCAGTTCCGGCGAAATTTTCGTTCACATAAAAGGTACGTGTATAATAACTAACGTCAATTTCGTGAACCGAAAATTTCGCTCTTTTTTATTTGCTTGGTACTCAGCACCGAATAAATTTCGTACACAAAATCAAGTACAGGGTTGTTATGCCAAAGTTAATTCGTATGAAAAGAATTGTTTGATAATTATTTGGGACCGGAATTTTGACTTTTCGATTAATTTAACAAATAAACGCATGTGGTGTTACATGCCTTAAAACTAAAGTGGAGTGCGAAGAGGAAATATTCATGAAATATTTGCGAGTTAAATTCAGATAGGTGGTAACTCTGTGCAACAAAAAATTTCTGTTTACAGTTAAATGAAATAATTTCTTACGAATATTTAGCAAGAACTGAATACGAAACTTTACGTATTGTGAACGAATTTTGTGTGTAATTTCCCGTTGAATTTCTGAAAACAAAATAGATCAAAATCATAGTTTCTGTTGAAAAGTCAAACAGGAGCAACTGCAACATTATCACACATCATACATATATATCCTACCTTTTTGGAAAAGTACATGCTGAGGACTATCTAAAAATATGGGTGGCTATCTATTTTCATATAATATTGTTTTTTATCTATTTTCTGTTCTGGAAGTCGATGGGAACTTCTGACTTAAAATAAATAAATAAATAGTTTCCCATTACATCCCATAAAGGGACTGGGGAGAACTTCTCACAATCACTGAGCTGTGCGCTTTCCAGTTTTCACTCACTGATTGGGACCTACAGTTTTACACCGATTCCGAACGGTATTTTGAGAAGCTTTTTCATGGCTAAATACTCGATAGTGTCGCCGTCACTATGCGAGGTGACCGCCGCGAAAGAAAATTTGAAGGTGGTCAGAGCCGGGTTCGAACCCAGGATCTCATGTACAAGAGCCGCGCACACTAACCATTACACCTTCTGACTTACCTATTTGAAAAGTACTTGCAGAGTACTTCCAAAAATATGGGTTACTACGAGGGCGGATCAATAAGTCCGTGACTTTTTTCCAAAAAAAAAAAATCATTTTTCAACATAATCTCCTTTTAGCTCAATACAGTTAATCCAAATTTTCTCCAATTTTTGTATCCCATCCAAAAAATAGGATTTTTCGAGGTCGTTGGAAAAACCATTGCTTTAGGTTTGGAAATAGTCACTGGGGGCTAAATCCGGAGAATATGGCGGATGAGGTTCCAATTCGTAGCCCAATTAAACAACTCCAAACAATCCTTAGAAGGTGTCATACGATTACGTTTATGGTCATTTAAGAGCAAACGCGGCACCCATCTTGCAGACAGCTTTCTTAAACCCAACTGATCATTTAAAATCGAAACCACACTGCCATATGAAATGCCTATGGCATCAACAATCTCATGCACTTTTACTCTTCGATCGGCCAACACCATATGGTGAATTTTTTCGACCTTTTCGGGTATATTGATCTCAATTGGCCGTCCAGAACGTTCAGCGGCATTTGTACTTGTGCGACCACAACGAAAGTCAGTAAACTATTTTTTTACCATTGCAACGAATGGTGCAGAGCCCCCATAGTATTTATCAAGCTTTTCCTTGGTTTGATTGACGGTTTTTGTTTCGCAAAAAATATTGTTTAATGAACACTCGAAATTCACTTTTTTCCATTTTTAAAAAAATTCACCAGGTTGTATGTTTTGAACAGCTGTTAAACGCAAAGTAAATAACGGAACTTGCTCAAAATTTTACACTAGTCTATTAACAGGTGGTACTTGATGGGAGCAGTGTTGCATTTCGCATAACTACGAGGGAAGTTCGAAAAGTCACGGACTTATTGATCCGCCCTCGTATGTTGTAGTTATATTTGACATACTTGGGTTTTTTTTAATTTGCATTGGATTTTGAGTTGCATTCCTTTATCTAGTACCTTTATCTAGAACAAATGCAATCCATTTTTCGCAATGACATTTAAAATATTTTGAATTTGCATCGGATGCCAATTGTAATGAAATGTGGAAATGCTTTTAATTGTTTTGAGTTTGTTTGACTGCTGGTAATTCTGTTTTTAAACTATTTTATATATAGAGGTTTGTGGCTTCGATAGGTATTGTCTCGTAGTACTTTAAAATTCATAAACTTGTATAGTATAAAATATTTGAAAACCAAAACTATCAGATAGATATGAAGGAAATGCTATAGAAATTCCAACCATGTTTATATAAAATTACATAAAGTATTTGAAAAGTATGAAATAATCAAGTTATGACGCGAGATAGAAATGCGTTTGAGTGAATCGCGTCGACTTTTTGGTTCTCTTCCACGAGGGTTGCCACATCTTCTCTACTTGTAAAATATTTGGTATGAGCAAAAAGGATGTACAAGTAGAGAAGAAAAACCGACGCAATTTGGCAACTCTAGCAGAAGAGAACCAAAAAAGTCGACGCGATGCACTCAAACGCATTTCTTGATTATTTCATACTTCATACCGCATCATAACTTGATTATTTCATACTTTTTACAGACTTTATGTAATTTTATTTAAATATGGTCGGCATTTCTATAGTTAGATACAATAACATCATCAGAAAACTGTTCGTGAATTGAAATATCCAACGAAGAGAGTAAGAGAGAGATCAGAGAAAGATTAACGCTTCACTCGAGTTTTTGTTGGCATTCTACTCCATGAGTAAATTTTCTTCTCTATACCATAGTTGCTTTATGGTATGAGTGAATTGTTACCACTTTTTGATTACTTTTTACGAGGGTTGCCAAATTGCGCACATCTTCTGGTCGTCTACTTCTTGAGCGTCTTTGGTGAACCGTCAGTATTGACCACACCCAAACCTGTCTCAAGAACTTTTGCAAGAAACTTGCGTGCGGTTTTTTTTTCTATTTTGTTCCAAAACTTTTTTCAACAAACATACAGCTTGGGCAACACGGCTCTCACTTTGGAAATAAGTTTGTAATATTTTCCAACGATGTTCAAGCGTAAAGCGACTAATTTTAGTCCGCGGAGGAATGATACTGACTGATAGTCAATATTTCGAACAACGATACCTCTGTTTGGACCGAATGATTTAAAATTATGCCTGTATTTGAACGGCCCTTTATAACGGGTTTTTCAACTGAGACGCTACAAAAGTAAATCGATAGGGACAGCAAACGACGCCATATTTTTTCCCGCTCTTTTGACATTTCTCTTAAGTAAGGTTTGCCATTTCATCATGGAAAGATATACGAGCCAACAGCGAGTCGAAATTATTAAAATTTACTACCGAAATTTGGAGTCAGTGATCTCAACTTTAAGAGCGCTACGTCCAATTTATGGTCGTCATAATCGTCCTACCAGATCAACAATTGAGCGTCTAGTGGAAAAATTTGAGTCCACAGGCACAGTACAAAATGTTCCCGTGCCAGTGAGACAAAGAAGTGCCCGTAGTGTCGAGAATATTGCTGCCGCTGAGGCTTCAGTTCAAGAAAGCCCAAATGTGTCTCTCATACGTCGTTCTCAAGCGTTGGGCATCTCTGTGACGTCGTTGTGGCGAATTTTGCGAAAAGATCTTGGCCTATATTCTTACAAGATCAAATTGACGTAAGAACTGAAGCCGCTTGACCACCATAAGCGTCGTATGTGGGTGAATTGGGCTCAGCAACAACTTGAAAATGATTCGGATTTTCATCGGAAAATCATCTTCAGCGATGTGGCTCATTTCTGGCTGAATGGCTTCGTCAATAAGCAAAATATGCGTTATTGGTCAGACAGCAATCCACACGTAATCCATGAGTCATCATTGCATCCCGAAAAAATTACGGTTTGGTGCGGTTTATGGGCCGGCGGAGTCATTGGGATGTACTTCTTCCGTGATGATCAAGACCGGCACATTACTGTGAATGCGAATCGCTACCGTTCAATGATAACCGAATATTTTTGGCCCCAATTGGATAATGTGGACTTGGAGGACATGTGGTTCCAACAGGACGGCGCCACAAGCCACACAGCGAATGCCACAATCAATTTATTGGAAACCAAGTTTGGTGAACGTGTTATCTCACGAAATGGCCCAGTCGATTGGCCGCCTCGGTTGTGCGATTTGACGCCGTTAGATTATTTCCTGTGGGGCTACGTCAAGTCTATGGTCTATGCGTACAAGCCAGTACGAATATCGAACGTGAAATTGCAGCAGTATCGGCCGATTTATGCTTGAAACCCGTCGAAAATTGGGTTCAGCGTCTGGACTTCTGCAAGCGTGCCCGTGGTGGCCATGCAAAAGAAATCGAGTTCCATACATAATGGCATCGAACGTACTTTCACAGGAATAAAGAATTTCATTGGTATCTAAAACCGGTTTTGTTTTATTTAAAAAAACTTTTGTAGCGTTCTTATTGAAAAACCCTATACGTATGCTTTGTTCTGTGTCGGAATCTGGGTGGTTGAGACATGTCACGCTTGACGCTTAGCTTCAAGAAAAACTCACAACTTTTTCCCTGTTTGGTAGTTTAAAAGCTTTAAAGGCTTTAAAAGCTTAACATTTTTAACGTCTAGATTCTTTTGAATAAAGATCTGAGGATACCAAAATTTGTTTTCGGTTCCTCTGATCTGGCTTTATTGGTTGAGAAGATATCACTCAAATATATTTCAAAAATTATTGTAAATGGGCTTTTGTTTCGAAGTTAGGCTGGCACAGAATGACTGTTAAATATGGCCTAGAGAAAGAAGTGGTAGTGGGAGTAGAAAAATAATAAATTTAGTTTTTGAAAGATCTTACTACATGTTTTGTTCCGTGTCGGAATCTGGGGGGTTGAGAAAAGGTCGCGCTTGACTCTTACCTTCAAGAAAAACACGCAACTTTTTCCCCGTTTGTTGGCATAAAAGTTTCATACATTTTCGTCGTTGCAAAAAAAAAAAAACGTCAAAACAACTTTACGGCTGTCTAACTTTTTCACATGTCAGTTTTATAAATGCGTTCGTTCGTTCGTTCATTTCATTGTAGTCTTTAATTCAATTCTTTTGTTCCAGCGCCCAAATTTAACGCAATCACGTAACATTTTATACGGTTAGTGATTTCGATTTCAGTTCTTTTGTTTATTTGTTTCATTGCGTTACAGAACATGGCGTATACGATATGTATATTGATTTGTATGGAATACAAATTTAAATCGTAAAATAGAAGAAGAAGAAGAAGAGAAACAAACGTCAAATAATTCTACACACGTGACAGCAGATAATCATAGACATCACATCACATCACATCACATATAATTTGGTTGCCTCATCATCTAGAAAGAAGTATTATTTATTGTATTTGTACTTTGATATAAATGTTCGTATTTGTCAAAGAAATTTCAATTGATATCAATTAATGAAGTAATAATAATAACAACAACATACTACATATGGATATTAATGAATTGCATATGACGTAGCGGTACGCGTGCAGTCACTCGCCTTTTAAGCTCTAAAGCGTAGCGTCGTAGCATAACAGAATGTGTGTAAGGTATTACTTATGTTAAATACATACTAACAATTAATATGTTAAACATGTCCCAACATAACTTAACAGAGTAGGTAGGGTGACAAGGCATATACCTCCATGCAGACGAGTAATCAAGTATTAAACACATATGTATGTAGTTAACTAAGTCTAGTATATCGACTTGATGTCAGAATATTGATGTATGATATATGTAAGAAATCGATTTAAAAACAATAAACTTATTAAATTAAAAATAAAATGAAGAAAAATATGAAACATTATATAGAATTAAAAATAGTAAATATAAAAAATATGATTATGTTACGTTATATGAATTATTTAACATGAGAATTCATTCTTCGACTTCCCTCTCCCATTTAGTTACATTATCTTACACATTGTGGTAGATTATGTTTAATGAACGCCACGAAATACTTTAATTCGCATAAATTTTTATCGCTTTCAGTCACGCGTTCTATTTGTTCAACACGTAAATCAACGTTACAAAATGCTTCAGCTGAATATAGGATTATTTGATGTAAGATATTGACAACAGAGTGGAAATAGAAGAGAATCTACTTATAGTATAAGAAATGAATTTAAGACGTTACTGCTGGTATCGCTTCAAATGTGACTAATCCTCCATTCACGACGCACAGTGTATCAAAATAAATTTGAGTAAATATGACGCCGAGACGCGTCTCGTAAATAAATGTATAAGTGTTATATCCGATGCTCCGTAATAAAACGATGATAATAACATAAAAAAAGCTTTTCCACATTTCGCTTAATTTTAGAGTTAACCGATGTTGAAATTTAAACAAATCGATAACAATTTAGATTTAGTTTTTTCAAAATTGTTAATTTTTATGGAACACAAACTTAATTAATAAAATCAAATAAAAAGTTTCGATAACTTCAGTTATCGAATTATCGATAATTAAAGATTTCGATAACTTTATTAGTTATCGAATTATCGATAATTAAATTGTTTAAACAAATTGATAATATACTGATAAAATAAAGTTATCGAGAATTAACAAAAATGATTTCCCATTACATCTTTTCACATCTCGCTTAATTTTTAGAGTTAATCGATGTTGAAGTTTAAACAAATTGATAAAATTTTAGATTATTTATTTTTCCCAAAATTGTTCTGTATTTCATGGAAAACACAAAATTAATTAATAAAATAAAATAAAAAGTTTCGATAACTTTAGTTATCGAATTATCGATAATTAAATTGTTTAAATAAAACGATAATAGTTATAAAGATAAAATAAAGCCATCGAGAGTTAACCAAAAAAAAAGATTTCCATTACATTCCATGAAGGGATTGGGGAGATCTTATTTCCATATCTGGCTTATTTTAGAGATATCCGATATTGAAGTTTTATAATATCAAATAAAAGGTTTCGATAACTTCAGTTATCGAATTATCGACAATTAAATGTTTCGATAACTTTCTTAGTTATCAAATTATCGATAATTAAATTGTTTAAACAAATCGATAAAATAAACATCGATGACTTCAGTTATCGAATTATCGATAATTAAAAGTTTCGATAACTTTATTAGTTATCGAATTATCGATAATTAAATTGTTTAAACAAATCAATAATATAAAGATAAAATAAAGTTATCGAGAGTTAGCAAAAAAATGCTTTCCCATTACATCCCACGAGGGGATTGTGGAGATCTCACAAGTGAGCTGTGTGTGTTCTATATTTACACTCACTAATTGTGACCTACAGTTTTATACCGCTTCCGAACGGTATTTTTGTAAAGCTTTTTCATGGCTAAATACTTGATAGTGTCGTCGTCACTAAGCGTGGTGACCGCCGTCGAAAGAAATTGTAGGTGATCAGAGCAGTGACCGATTTCCCATTACATTCCATGAAGGGATTCCCCCATCTCGCTTATTTTAGAGATATCCGATATTGGAGTTTAAATAAATCGATAAAATTTTAGATTACATATTTATTTTTTTCCAAAATTGTACTTGTTTTTATGGAAAACACAAAATTAATAATATCAAATAAAAAGTTTCGATAACTTCAGTTATCGAATTATCGACAATTAAATGTTTCCATAACTTTCTTAGTTATCAAATTATCGATAATTAAATTGTTTAAAAAAGTCGATAATATAAAGATAAAATAAACTTCGATAACTGCAGATATCGATAATTAAATGTTTCGACAACTTTTTTACTTATCGAATTATCGATAATTAAATTGTTTAAGCAAATCGATAATACTTTTCTAAGTTATCGAATTATAGATAATTAAATTGTTTAAACAAATCTATAATATAAAGACAAAAGAAAGTTATCGAGAGTTAACAAAAAAAATGCTTTCCCATTACATCCCACGAGGGGATTGTGGAGATCTCACAAGTGAGCTGTGTGTGTTCTATATTTACACTCACTAATTGTGACCTACAGTTTTATACCGCTTCCGAACGGTATTTTTGTAAAACTTGTTCGTGGCTAAATACTTGATAGTGTCGTCGTCACTAAGCGAGGTGAGGTTTTTTAGAAATATAAAAAAACGTTTTGATAAATCGCTTAGTTATCGATTTATCGAAAGTTGAAATGGGAAAAATCGATAACAAAACGCTTTACTTTTAGAAGCTGATGCCGACTCAAGGCATCAACTTAAATATCCGATATCTCAATAATTAAGCAGGTAAAAAAAATTAAAAGAAAACGTCTCGATAAATAAAAGGTATCCCAATTCATCCCATGAAAGGACTGAGGAGAGAGAGCTTCTCACAACGAGTGAGCTGTGTGCTTTCTAGTTTTACACTCACTGATTGTGACCTACAGTTTTATACCGGTACCGGACGGTATTTTGAGAAGCTTTTTCATGGCGATAAATCGCTTAGTTATCAAAAGTTGAATCGTAAATAATCGATATCGATAATAAAACGCTTTACTTTTTACATACATATGTATATTCCTTATTCAAAAATATTTTTGTTATGGAATATCTCCTCCAAAAAAACAACAATTTTGGAAAAAAAATTTGGATAAATCGTTTAGTTATCGAAAGTTGAGGTGTGCAAATTCGATATCGATAACAAAACACTTTACTCTTCGATGCTGATTCCCAAAACAAATTTGAAACTTAAATATCCCATATCTCAATAACTTAGCTAGTTCTAATTATTTTACTGTATTCTTCTGAGGCTTATGTTGAGAGGCTGTACACAAACAGTTCAACAGATCACGTCGACTTTTCTTTATAAATATATGCAATATATATATAAATTCACTCAAATCTGTCTGAGCCAATTTATTGTTTTTTGATACACTGTGCAAATGCTCTTACTTTTAGAATTAACATACTTTTTATATTGAATCCAAAAATTGTTTTAAGTAACATTAACTTTATATTTTTTAGTTTTTTAATGCAAACCACAAATTGTAATAACAACAACAAAATATTTGTCTTCTTCTCTCTTCTCTCTTCTCCCTTATGACCCGAAATTATCATTATAAATTATGAAAACAAAAACAGATGATATTTTATGACCCACAGATTAAAAGACAACTCCATACGTCCAACACTGTCAGCATTGCACCAAACAGATCGAGACAAAGAAAAAAACCTTTTCACCAAAATTTTACTTTGTAACTAACAAATCATGAAGAAAGATGACGATGCGAATAACCACAGTCAACAGTCATCGACGCCGCCTGTTCCATCTCTCAATTCATATCGGATTGCGGTTGAAAATGAGCCACCAGCTCCTGCGCGTGCGCGTGCTGTCACCGACGACCCACATTATGTTCGCAATATGAACATAACGAATGATACGAATCGCTGTAATGCACCAACGATAGGTGCCCTGGTTATGGGTTTACATCAAACGGTTACCCACGATGTGAGAACCTTGCAACTGTCTCTATTCCATTCGGACGATGAGGATGATGACGAAGAGGACAAAGAGGATGATAAAAAACATAGAGAGCGCATGCGTAAAGCGAAACTCGTTAAATCGAAATCTAAAGAATTGGAAACAAAGATAACACAAATGACTACCAAATCTCCCACGAATCATAACTACCAGCATTATTTGAATTCTCCAAACAGTCTAACAACGTTGTCATCTAAGAAATCATCGGAACTATCACCGCATTCATCATTGCCACGTCTGATAATCAACATTGATTCCGCCCCTGATAATAATAATTGTGACAATACACAGAAATTACATGATTCCGAATTGCCCTCAAGTCCCGGACGTCGTTTCAGTCAATTTAATTTTCATTTGAGACGATTTTCACACGCCCATAACACGGTATTTGATATTATTAGTCTATTTAGGTTATGTATGTCTTTTCTTGCTCCCTCCCACAACCTGCTGCGTTTTTTCCCTATCTTCTTCTATATTTCTAACTGCCCCAACCTCTTGTTAATTTGCTTGAATGTTTGAAATAGCTTTCATCGCTTAACTTAACACACTATTCCTCAGTGCCACGCCCCCTTAACACTTAACAAAAAATATATTGTGTGACAGTAAACACAAACCTGTGAAAGTAACTCATTTACTCACACGTGAATGAGTCTAAATTTTTATAAAAATCTGTTCACAGGTGTCGTGACTTCAAATTTTTATAGAAAATTTTACTCAGACGTAGATGAGGGACCAATTATTTAAATGAAATTTTACTCACTCATGTGTGGGTCCAAATTTTTATAGAAAACTCAGAGAGGATAGGATGTACAAGTAGAGAAGAAAAAACCGCCGCAATTTCACAATCCTCGTAGGAGAGGACCAAAAAGTCGACGCGATTCAATCAATACATAGATTTGTCAACTCGCTCATCGGCTTAATCATGGTAAAATTATCTATTAGGTAGTCGCATTAGAAATTCCGTGGTTAAAAAAATAAATCCCCATGGAGGGACAGGGACAGAGCTTCTCACAATCACTGAGCTGTGCGCTTTCCAGTTTATACTCACTGATTGGGACCTATAGTTTTACACCGTATCCGAACGGTATTTTGAGAGGCTTTTTCATGGCTAAATACTCGATAGTGTCGCCGCCAAAAAGATGAAAAAATCCACAAATCAGCTGGGCTGATGCGTTTACCCGATGGATAATTTTACCATGGGTTTAATGATTGAAGGGAAGCGAACTTGTGTTTGAACGTCAAGAGAAGAATTCTGTCGCTGAGGTTTGACAAACACAGCTGAGATTGTTTCTGTGAATGTTCAAAATATGTAAATATATGAACATCGTGAATGCACAAAACAAAAAATGGAGGATTTTGCTCGACATTGCTGACAGAAGTTGGTTTCCTCATTGAAGAAACGCAAAGAGAAACGTCAGATGAGATGGATACCAAATTTATGTATAACTTAATCTATGTTATTTCATACTCTTACACACTTTATGTAATTTTATTTAAACATGGTTAGAATTTTTATAGTTAGATACTGTAACATCATCAGAAAACTGCTCGTGTATTCAAATATTCAACGAAGAGATTAAGAGAGAGAGAGAGAGAGCAGAGAAACGAGGCGCTTCACTGGTTTTTTTGTTCTCTTCTACGAGCGTTGCCAAATTGCCCTGTTTCTTCTCTACTTGTACATCCTCTTCGGAAAACTGCGTGTTTGACTTCACATTTTCATAGATCATTCTAATCACACGAGTTTGAGTCAAAATGTGTATCGTAAATTTTTCTCAAACGTGTTAGTCACAGGTGCCTTAGTCCAAATTGTGGTAGATAATTTTACTCGCACGTGCTTGAGCTCAAAAGAAGAATGTACTCCGACGTGTAGGAGGAGACGTGTCTGAGCCCACATTTTTATAGAAAATTTTACCGACACGTGTCTGAGCCCATATTTTTATAGAAATTCTGCTCACACGTGCCTGAGTCCAAATTTTTTGTAGAAAACTGAACTCAGACGTGTCAAAGTCCAAAAAAAAATATAACTCTGAAGTGTCTGAGATAGAAAATTTAACTCACACGTGGCAGAGTCCAAATTTTTATGGATAATTTTACTGAAACTTGTGGGATTCCAAATTTTTATAGGAAATTTTATTCATACGTGTCTGAGTCCAAATTTGTATAGAAAACTGTACTCACACGTGCCTGAGTACAAATTTGTATATACAATTTTACTCAAACGTGCTCAGATAGAAAGAAAATTTGCTCAGATAGAATTTTTTACTCATACATGTCTGAGCCCACTGAACACGTGTCACATACATATGTTTGAGTCCAACTTTGTATGGAAAATGTTAGTTTAAGTTCTTATAGAAAGTTTAACTTAAACGTGTCTGAGTCCAAATTTTTATAGAAAATTTTAGTCACGCAAGTCTGGGTCCAAATTTGTATAGAAAATTTTACTTACACGTGTTTGAGTCAAAATTTGACTAGAAATGAAAATATTACTCACGTGTGTCGGAGTCGGAAATACTTATATTATATGTACGTATGTCACTTACACGTGTCTGCGTCGAAATTTGTATACACAAATTGGACTCTGACACGTCTGAGCAAAATTTTCCATAAGAATTTGAACTAAGATCCGGCTGAGTAAAATTTTCTTTAAAAATGTAGACTCACGAGACGACTGAGTAAAATTTTCTACAAAAAGTTTGACTCAGACAGGCTTAAATTTCTTTCTAAAAGAACTTGGACTCAAACTCGGTTGAGTTAAATTTTTTATAGAAATTTCGACTTTGCTAAATTTTCTGAGTTAAAATTTCCGATTTTTTTATCATTTTGAAAATCAGAGTAATTTTTTTAAATTATGTGAGAAAGAACAAATTTGATTCCACATTCCTACCATATTATACGAGGGCAATGCTTTTTCACATGCCTGCTTTAGCTTTAACAATTCCATTTTGGATGTTACTCTTTGCTATCCATTCTCTGCAATCATTGGCTGCTTGTGGGAAAAATCAGTATCTAACTTGAACTTTGTTTCGTTCTATGGCATTAACTTTTCAACTAAGTGCACTTTTTATTAGCACTCCCTGGCTTACCTTGCTTTCCATAATGGTTCTACAGTGATCATGATCATGGCCAGGGCTATGATGATGATGATGTTGCACCATTAACCACACAACATCTCTTCTATTCTTTTATGATCATGTTATTCTTAGCAGCAAACTTTGGTTTTTTTTATTTTTAAAAATAGCCACTTGTAGTGGTTATTAACCTTCTTATTCGCCTTTTTTTTTTTGCCGTGATCTCTGTTTTTGTAATGATGTTGTTACATTGCTGCCTTTAGATGGCTTATGCCCATGCCCATGCCCATGCCCATGTCCATTGCCTATGTCTATGCCTATGCTTATTGCATGTTAAACATGTTCTCTTTTGTAGTGCTTGCACTCTCCTGTTCTCGTGATCCTTTAGTTGTTGCGTGTGAATCTACCATTATTGTCGAACCGCATGACTTTTTCATTTTAGCTTCATCATTTGTTGGTCACTTACTCAGTCACTAAGTCTTTGATTCCTCGATGCCAGAGGTGAATGATCTGTTTGTTTGTTTGTTGTTGATGCTTCGTTGATGCTCTCGCACTACTTCGTTTGACCATTTACTCACCGTCTTACTCATACATCATCTCTTCTACTCCTTTCTTTATTCTTGGCTGTTGTTTACCATGTTCAGATTAAAACTTAAGAAGTTCTTTATACACCACAGTGGTAGTGGTTGTTGTAATTTGTTGTTACGCGACTTGATTTATTGATCATGACGTTTTTGTTGTTGTTGCTGATGTCGGTAATATTGTTGTTTATATCCTCAGGATATTGAGTTGAATAGTATAAGTAGTTGGCTTTTACACAGACGCATGAATGCATTTTGTAACAAAGTAGATTATACTATGTTTATACTGCAGGTTAAATCTAGATATGGAGAACGAGACTTTACCACAACAAATTATGTACCTGTTAAGGTGAGAAATCTAAATGTCGAAATATGTATGTATTTCGTGTTATTTAAAGTATTAACCCATTAGAGGCCAAACAGAAACTACAAGGAAAATTTGTAAAAGTTGTTTATTTATTATTAGCAATACAAAAAAGCAGTGAAAGAAAACAAAACTTGAAAAAAAAATTATTTTCAAAATATTACAGGGGTGGGTGTACCCATATGGGCACAATGCAACTATGTACCCATATTGGCACAATACAACTATGCAATGTATTTTCTTGCATTTTTTGCAACCCCATCGGTTTCTGTGTTGGCATATGATACAACGCAGACGCTGTGGAAGCTTTTCAGAACGTGAACGTGAATCGTTCAGTAGGTCCCAACTTGTGAAAAATTTTGTAATTGTCAGGCTTCGTATTCAATCTATTTAGCAGCATTTTCCAACTCTAGTACCCAAGGGCTCAATAACAGGAGTAGTTGATTGACCACAATAAATATCAAAAGAGTAGCAATATCCAGACGAACTTGCTGCAACCCAATTTTTGTAACCAAACCGAACAGGTTTGCCTCGAATAAATTGTTTTCTTGAATGACGACCGTAATACTTGACCTTAGAATCATCGATAGAAATATGTATTTTCGTAGTATACACCCCATGGATTGAACTTTTTGATAAGAATGTGTGAAGTTTCCATTCTGTGAACATTTTGTCGGTGTTATTTGGAGCGTCGTTATTATCGACAAGGTGTAGATTTCTTTTTATTTCTTTAAATCTGTTCCTGGACATAGCGTTTGATACTACTCCTACTCCAATGTCTGCATCTACAGACCAATACATATTTTTCCTTGGCACTTTGTGGTAGCCAGATAAAATCAATATCCCGAAGAAAATCTTTAGCTCTGCAACAGTGACACTAAAGTTGTGTCGATTATTTTGACTCGCGTATAATTGGGGAAAGTCGACAATCATTATACGAACTTCTTCGTCAAAAAACAATTCAAATATTTGAACAGATGACAAGTTTTTCAATGCTTCTCTTACTTGACCGACCTACCAATCGGTCGTGAGATTCCGCATAAGTCTTCGAACAGTTTGGGCTACACTTTCGCCAAGCCGCAATATTCAATGCTGATCTATTTGGTGCAATACTAAGCTGCTCAGATCGTGGCTTATTGGATTTAATTGGAGCCCTTTTGGCAGACAGCGGCTCATCATCATTGCTAGTTTCAGAATCCGCAACAGTACTAATATTATGGACAAATATTTCGACTTCTCCAGAAACGTCATTCGGCAAGATTCGTGAAGTTTCAATATCATCAAAACCCTGTTCTTGATCAGTAACAACGTTAGGTTCTGGTGGAATTACTCCAAGCCATCGTCACTATCTTCTACTATCTTATTTACGGCTTCCTGTAAACCGCTTTTCGATTGGTCTGAACAAACACAAATCAGTTTACGTTTTCGAATCTTGCATATATTTAGGTGTTTACGTTTTCCCAAATGGACGATACTTAGTACTCTTGTGGCCGTCTTACCCAAATTGGCACAGTAAAATTTTAGGCATTATAAAATCTTATATATTTAGTTTATCAAACCGATAGTGCTTGTAAATGTTTCATTAGTTATCGAGATTGCTAAAATATAAGTATTTACGACGACACACATTACGCACAAAATATTATATTTGTTAACCGCTACCTACCTCCACAGGCGTTTTGATAGGGAATTTTAACAGATTTTTACCAAAAAAAAAAATCTGAACGTAATTAAATCGTTTGGTATTATATTTAATCATTGCCTCCTCCACTACTAAATTATGTACAAAAATATTAACAAGTGTCAACACTTTTTTTATATATCACCAATTATTAGGTATTCCCATATTGGCACGGTGGGCAAGAATGGGTTAACCTGCCTCAATATCAATTTGTTTTCCCCGTAACAACTGTGTGAGTTAGTAAACAATATTAAAGACGATTTATGGAAATCTAGCCCTTATAAAAATTTAGCATTAAGGGGACTGTGTGTGGTGTTTATTTTAAGTGAATCTTCGTAATGGAGGATATTTTTTTATTTATTTCAAATGGTTTCGCATAGAACAAGATACATATCAATGAAATTCAGATTGGCAACCAATTCTGTGACGGAAATAGATAGGGAATAACACGACGCGTTACGCAAAAGTACCAAAATTTTCACAAATACTACCACTACTACTGCACACAAAAGTACACAAGTTGTACACAACGGCACAAAAGTTGTACACGAAAGTTATGTCGCATTTATACACCAGTTTATCGCGGCCGGGTTAGCGATAACTTTGTTTTCTAATCTTTGCCGTTTACACCACCCAATTTGAGATTAAATTGACATTTCAGGTGGCAAATTCATGGTTATACCAACTCCACACCGAGACAAAATTATTGAAGACGCGCCGCACAACAAAAAAATTCAATTGGCGGCTATTGATTTTGCCAGTTTTATACAAATTTGGGGTATTTTTGAAATAACTGAACCTTTAAAATCTGATCTGTCGGTCAAATCGAGTCAGTCGATAAACTCAGCTCAAATTTTAAACCAATAAGAACCAATTATATTGGCGGCGGCATGAGTTACTAAGAATTTTTGGTGGCGGCGACGCGTCGGAAAATTTTCGATCGGCTTCCGTCTGTCAAACAGTTGATTTTTTATGTATGTTTTTATTATGGTTGCATTGTTTTTTTTTGTAATTAACAGTGTTGCAGCAAAATGTACACCAGATTAAAATGGGATTTAAAATTAAACTTAAGTTTTTACAGATTCAAATTGTATGAGTAATCTTCGGGGTTAGCGTGGGTTAACTGAGTTAACCTTCGAAATGCGCTAATCTTGCCGTATTTGGGGGTCTCGATGCTACAGCTGATCGACTATGCAGTTGAAGTTAGCATGGAGAAGAAAGTTTGAAAGTAGATAGTTGAAAGTTGGAGTGAGTTCAAAATTTTATAGAAAATTTTACTCAGATGTGTCGGAGTCCAACTTTTTATAGAACATTTTACTCACGCAAGTATGGGGCCAAATTTTTGTACAACAATTTACTCAAATGTTAAAATTTGCTGAATGCAGCTGATCGACTATGCAGTTGAAGTTAGCATGGAGAAGAAAATTTGAAAGTAGATAGTCAAAAGTTCTTTTCATTCGAATGTCAACAAACAAAACGGGTGAAACCTTAACAATTCTCTGGTCTCTCTCTTAAACTCTTCATTGAATATTTCAATACACGAGCAATTTTTAAATTCTTTATATTAACTTCACCTGTCTGTTTGCATGCATGCCGAAAAAACTTTGGTTTGATTTTTAACCCTTTTCCCGTGATCCTATCGAGCTTCGCTGAAACTAATGGCGACGACAAAAATAAATTATCAAAATATGGGCGGGATTGGACAAAGGAGCGTGGTCATATATAAGAATTTATAGTCAAAAACTATGTCTTTTACGGATTGTTTTTTTTTATAGTGTTATTGTATATACAAATTCCATCCATGATGAAGTAAAATTACATAAACTATGCAAAAAGTATGAAATAATCACGATATGACGCGAGAGAGAAATGTGTTTGAGTGAATTGTGACCACTTTTTGTTCTTTTTACGAGGGTTGACAAATTGCGCATATTTATGGTCGTCTAATTCTTAATGGTCTTTGTTGTTATTGAAAATGTTGTTAATTAAATGACAACTGGAAAAAATTCAAATATAATGAAGTCGAAGAGTAAATTGTTCATAAACAATTCAATTAAAATGCAAATTGTTGAAACAAGATATTTCTCATCCTCTATGACAACTCCAAATAATCCAGTGACTTTCCAAGGATATATATTACTCTATTACTTACTATATTTCTCTATGACAAAATCTGTAAATAAAAGTACAACAAAGTTACACAAATTTCAAAAAGTACACACAAGTACAGAAAGTGTACACAAGTGTACAGGTCATAGCTCATCAACCTTATGTCACATTTAGACCGCAGTTTATCGCGACCAGGTTAGCGAGAACCTTGTTATCTAATCTTTGCCGTTTATACCACCCAATTTGAGGTTAACTTGACATTTCAGGTGGCAACTTTGTGCTTAGACCAATTTAGAGCAACTCCGTGCCGAGACCAAATTATTGAAGACGGCGGCACAACAGAAAACTTAAATTAGCGGCTCTTGGTTTTGCCAGTTTCGTAAACATTTGGGATGTTTTTTGAAATAGATAAGCCTTTACAATTGGATCAGTCGGTCAAATCGGGCCAGTTGGTCAAATCGGAACACATTTTAAACCGATGAGAACCAATAATTTTGGTGTCGGAGAAGTTTCGGAAAATTTTTGTTCGGCTTCTGTCTGTCAAACAGTTGATTTTTTGTGTATCTTTTTATTATGGTTGCATTTTTTGAGTAGTAAGCAGAGCTCTATCAAATTGTACAGCAGTTTAAAATGAGGTTAACAATTAAACTTCAGATTTTACAGATTCAAATTGTATGAGCAATCTTCTGGGTTAGAGTGGGTTTACGGAGTTAGCCTTCGAAATGCGTTAATCTTGGTCGGTGTAAATGCCGTATTAGAGTTAGAAAAACATACAGAGTAAAGAAAGAAAGAGAAATAGCGATAGATGACTGGAGGTATTTAGGGTTGCTCAATACGTCTTTCACACAATTTCTTCTTTCGCGAAGACCAACACTCAGGTTATGTCCCTTATAAATGCAGTACATTGCATTGGACTTAGGAAAAGGGGATAGGAGTAGGGGGAAAGAGAGAGAAGTACTTGTTAATGTTTGACTTAAACTAGCTGATGTTGTAAGAAGTGTGGAATACACTTGCCGGAAGCTTATTCCACATACGGACTGTTCGGCTGAAGAACGAATTGTTTCTGTAATGCGCAGTTCAATTCAACGGCCAGGAAACAGAAAAGGGATGAGTTTCACTTGAAAACCGGGTGTACGGTTAAATACCCTAACTTCTGGAATGAGGCCATGTAACTCGGCGGAACACTTTCCATGAAAATATCTATAAAATAGCGAGACACAGCTAACATTCCGTCGATGATCCAAGGAGGCAACAGTGCTGGATACACTGCTGTCGCCTATCAGCTTCAAAACTCTATTTTGCACGCGGTCTAGAAGCTCCAAGGTGGACGTTGGAGCCCCAGCCCAAATATGAGTGTTGAATTCCATTTTTAGCCGAATATACGTGGTGTAGATGTTGAGGAGATCGGATGGGGTGAAAAATCTTTTACACCTCTTTAAAAAGCCCAGGCACTTGAATGCTTCTTTCGACACGTTGAAAATGTGCTTATTCCAACGAACGAATGTCACATTGTATCTTCATGCCCAGAACATCAAGAGCTACCGATTCACCAACATCTAAACCAGTGTGCTTGTGCGATATTCTGCAACACTGTGTTTTGCGTGCATTTAATTCGATCGGGTTTCCCTGCCCCACTCACTAATCAGATGCAAGTCATGATTAAGCGTGTCATTCATTGTTCGGCTCTTTCCTTGCACAACGGAAAGATTGGGTCGACGATCGAACGAATATGAGTGACATAAATTACTATCATCAGCGAAGGAGCAGATGGGATTTGTAGTCCGATCCAGAAGGTCGTTGATGAAAATAAGAAAAAGAGGGGAAGAAAGCACAGAGCCTTGAGGTACTCTCGCATTAATTGTATACTCATGGGAAGAGATACCGTCTTTTACTACTCGTATGGAACGGTCTCTGAGAAAACTCGAAATAAATCGAGAGAAGTTTCCACCTAAACCAAAAGCATTAACCTTTGATATGAGTGCCTGGTGCCAAACTCAATCAAATGCTTTAGAAATATATAAGGCCACTATTTTGCTCTCACCCAGTCTATGCACGGACCGATTCCACTGTTCCGTGAGGAACGCCATCAGGTCGCCAGTTCCTGACGATCACTAAGTAGACTGTTAACTTCCAGGTAACTCACCAAATGGTAATTTACCATGGTCTCCCATCACCTTTGAGAGCGTAGAACATATCGCAATTGACCGGTAGTTGTCGGGATTACTAGCCTCTTCTTTTTTTGGGGATCGGGTGGACATTTGCAACCTTCCAGCGAGTAGGGAAAATACCTGTACGGTATGGCAGGCTGAAAAGTTTGCGCAGTGGACGAGCAAGCGTCGAAGAACACTTGCTCAAAACTAGTGCCGGAATTCCATCCGGACCCGGACACTTTCCTACGTTGAGCTCCTCAAGGACCTTTTTAACTCCTCGCGCACGAAACAAATTTCACAGGCATGGAGCTAGATATATTTGCGATGACGAGGAGTGGTTGAGAGCTAATCGGCAGCAAGGAGTTTTCTGCAAATATTTCGGCGAAAAGGTTAGCTTTATCAACCGGGTTAGTATATATTATGTCAATTGCCTTTGCTTTGTGTGTACTTGTGTACAAAAGTACAAAACTCATCAATTGAGAGTGTTTTTGTGATAATTAACTCGAGGAATAATGGGAGAACAAGTGAAAATAATGAAGTGTTGTAGTAAAATTGTTTATAATACAAATTTATTAAAATAAAGATACAAATTATTAAAATAAAGATTTTTCTCATACTGCATGGGTTGCCAAGTTTTTATTACTCTGCACAACTTTTCAAATGACTTTTCTTGGTTTCCGGTGCAAGAAAAACAGCTTCTGCAAACTCGTATGTATATTACTCTAGGGTACAGATTGTCCACTTTCAATGGCCGTCAAACACAAACTAAATGACGCAGCTTGCTTACGATTTTACAGTAGTCTATTAACAGATGGTAGTTGACAGGTTCAGTGTTGATTTTAAACTAACTATGAGGAAAGTACCAAATATCACGGAGCTTCCCAACCGTCCTTGTGTCATATTTTGGCAGAAGGAAATTGATTCTGAACTACTCTGCGACGGTCACCTCGCTTTCTGGCGGTGACACTATCCAGTAATTATCCATAAAACAGCTTTTCAAAAACCCGCTGCAAAATGTAAATGTACAATTTAAAGAGTAACTGATTTTGAGTAGCTCTCCCCTGCCCCTTAATGGGATGTAATGTTAAACATTTTTTTATATTTATATTGATTGAATTGTTTTATAAGGTTTGGCTTTGAAATATTTTAAAATTTTTCTATAAATTAAAGCAACTGCATATTTAATAGCAGCAGTAATAAACAATCTAATTGAGTGGTTTGTTTGCGAAATTCTCCCTATTGTGCATTTCCTGAAATTTTAATCTATAAGTGTATGGAACTAAAAGAGGAACTATCGCCACCACATGTACCAAGTTTTTTTTTAATAATAATTATGCTTTTGCTAACATGAAAAAAAATCGAAAGTTCCTGCTTACCTTAGAGCGCGGTTATTATGGTTTATACACACAGCCGCAAAATTCTAAAATAATAATATTTTTTTAAATACAAGACCTTCAAATTATTATTGATAAGTGTTTTAACAACAAAGTTTTTAAATATAACCGGTTTCTTGTGCTTAAGAAAATATATAAAAAATCTTAAGAAATTCGCAAATATTAAGAATTAAACAAGGAATTGAAATGAAAATACTTGATATACATATATATTAATTATTGTTGCACTCAAAAAAAAAGTGTTAGTAACAACAGAGAAAAGTCAAGGAACAGCAAAAAAAAAACAGTTGAAGCAGCTGATGTTGCCTGCTGAAAAAGGTAAAGCAAATATGTTTGCTAAACCGGCAAACATATTGGCACAATTGTTCCAAAAAAATCTTTAAATTTTTGGCTTAACTAACATTTGAATCAACAGTATTGCAAAGTAACATTAGAATATCAAGAAACGTTTTGTGGTGTATATTGCAGATTGATTGTTATAACAGTTTGTTAGATTAGTGAAGCTTAATGTCGATAAGTTGAATGCTACCATATACGATCTCACCACGAACGGTTGATGAATTCAAATCCAGATGGCGCTACTGTGTGATCTCACCACTAACTATGATGTTACTGAGGTTTGTTGTCTGGAACAATCGAGAACAGATGGCGTTACTACGGGATGGTTCTGGAAACGACTGACAAGATAAATAGCTAATTGGGGTGCTTTTTAGTCAGTTTGATTTTAAACGCGTAAAACATATATGTGCAGTATTAGTTGTTATTGAGTATACAGTGATTGCAAGTGTTAAGTTTGTGTGAATAAAGATAACTACTGTCGTTATCGTAATTTAAAAAGAACATTGTTTAAGAAAAGGGAAATCAAATAGCGTTAAATACCAATGTGTTGTTTGTTTTAGCAACCATTTTTGTCTGTTATTTCAGCAGACACTATATGCTGTTTCAGCAACATATTTGCTATTCTTCCAGGGTCCCAGATTCGATTTCCAACAATGTCAATCTTTTTTTTTGATTGAGTTTTTTAGTGTTTTTATTACATGATGTGCTATTATTGTGAAAATTATCCGAAATATTTTTGGAATAGAGAAACAAACACGTGAAATATTTTACGGCTTGTACCGTGCCACACGCAACGTATGTATAACTCGAGAAAATATGGTTTCCCATTACATCCCATGCAGAGATTGGAAAGAGCTTCTCACAACCAGTGAAGCTGTGCGCTTTCTAATTTTACACTCTCTGATTGGGCCTACAGTTTTTCACCGGTTCCGAATGGTATTTTGAGATGCTTTTTCTTGTCTAAGTACTTGATAGTGTCGCAGTCACTAATCGAGGTGGCCACCATCGAAAGATATGTAAAATGGTCAGAGAAGGGATCAAACCAAAGTTCTTATTTACAAGAGCCGCCCACACTAAACATTGCACCACCGGCGGTCGATTTCGTGAACAATTCGATTAAATTTCAATCTCGCATAAATGTTGGAACACCCTTAACAACTAATAGGGAAGAGTTTTTAAATGATATATATCCGCCTGAAAATATAAGTTATAATTTAAAAACATTCGACTGCGATAGTTTTAATAATTATATCGAATTATCGATTTCAGTGCCCCAAATAACCTTAGAAAAAACTTTTCGTTGATCAGGTTCAAAACTGTATTATTTCATTGATAACTTAGGAACTTTACTCCGATTAGTGGATCCATTCTGGTTCTATGATAATATTCCTAAAGGGATACTGAAATCGTATTTCATTCACAGTTGCACAGGAACAACATCGACCCCTAGGTATCGAACCCAGGCACCATCGTTGCCAGCCGTGCGTCTTTACAATAAGATACCCCGAGGTATCGAACCCAGGCACCATCGTTGCCAGCCGTGCGTCTTTACAATAAGCTATAAAAGGACATGTGGCCGTCGGTGGTGCAATGGGTAATGTGCGCGGCTCTTGTGCATGAGAATGTGGGTTCGATCCCTGCTCTGACCACCTCGCTTAGTGATGGCGACACTATCAAGTACTTAGCCATGAAAAAGCTTCTCAAAATACCGTTCGGAACCAGTGTAAAACTGTAGGTCCCAATCAGTGAGTGAAAAAATTAGAAAAGCACACAGCTCACTGGTTGTCAGAAGCTCTTCCCTATCTCTTCATGGTATGTAATGGGAAAGGTTTTTTTTAAAGGACATAAAGTTTGGACAAGCAATTGCATCCCTTATGACAAATAATATATACAAAGTAATTTTCTTCTTGTTAGCCATTGTTACCCATGGGTAGGTTAGGTGTGTTAAGGTTGGAAGTTGGTGGCAGTCGATAAACGACTCACTTAGACTCAATAGACCATTGCAATACCACGGGTTAACGAGATTAAACGCTAGAACCATCAGATAACCTTTTGGTGTGTTCCAAGAAACTCTAGATCCTTTCTACATCTATCTAAGATAATTCACCTAGGTCTCTAAATAAGTAGGAACCCAGAGTAGACATCCTCCTGCCGCCTAGTACCGTACGCGTGCAGATAAAATATTCAGTGAATTCTTCCTTTTCCTCATTGTAACAGCTTCCACAGAGGTCATTTGCCCTGATCTTAAGTCTCGCGGCATGTCTGCCAATCAGGCAGTGTACCACCAAATCCGAAACAAGTATTTACACCTTGCGCTTGGCTATAGACAGAAGGTTCATGGTTCTCCTCATATCCACTTTCGGCCAGATTTGTCTTACCTGACTGTCAGAGAAGACATTGACCGCAATGATAGCTGGACTATTATTCCTCAGCCAGACGGTCACTTACCTAATCGCCAAAATTTCTGCCTCACGCTCGTTACAATGATCATCTCTAAATGAGATGGCCAAGCAGTTCGATATTCATATTATTTGGGTACTGGGGCACAGAAACATTCCAGGAATCCATAGAGGGGATATGCTGGCGAGATTAGGGACTACGTTACTTGTTCCGCTGGATATGGAGCATGTGGGCTTCTGCAAGCAAGCCCATGATAAAAACTGAAGCTCTTGGACATGCGAAAGATGGATGGTCTCGTGGCACAAAATGCAGGATTATTAGGCAAGTATGCTGAAGTTATGACCTGAATCGTACGCTGATCTTGATATCCACGTCCAGACAAGATCTCTCTATGCTAGTTATCGTGAGGACTGTGCAATGTTTAATAGGCAAACACATGTCTAGATTTGGAATCTCAGCTCATGATTACTGCAGAAGCTGTTGGGATGAAGAAGAGGACGAGAGCATCGAACATTTCAAATGCTACAGCCCGGCCTTTGGTAAGAGTAGGAGAAAATATCTAGGATCTTGCTTCATGTTGGATCTAACAGACATTGAGGGAGTTAAGCTGAATGATCTTAGGACCTTTTTGCAGAGTAATAATTGGTTCGTCGTGGCCGTCGGTGGTGCAATGGTAGTGTGCGCGGCTCTTGTGCATGAGGACGTGGGTTCGATCCCTACTCTTACCACCTTAAATTTTCTTTCGACGACGGTCACCTCGCTTAGTGATGGCGACACTATCGAGTATTTAGCCTTGAAAAAGCTTCTCAAAATACCGTTCGGAACCGGTGTAAAACTGTAGGTCCCAATCAGTGAGTATAAAACTGGAACGCGCACAGCTCACTGGTTGTGAGGAGCTCTCCCTAATCCCCTCGTGGGATGTAACGGGAAACCATTTATTTATTTTTTTTTTTTATAATTGGTTCACATCGTGGAATATCGGGATGGGGCATAATATGGCTTGAACGCCCCTTAATCATACCGGATCATGTTATAGGTTCAACGATGGGGATGGAAAATGATGTCCCGAGGTAACACAATGGTTCTCATTAAACTGAGTGTGTCAATTGTGACAGCCAAGTCTACCTAACCGGGGACCCCATACTCTACCTAATCATTAACTTTTGACCCATCCGTATAAACATTCACATCCCTCTATACCCGGAGTTTCTTTCTTCTAGGAATCACTTTGGAGTGTGGTATTTTGGTCGAATGTGGCCGTCGGTGCTCTGACCACCTTCAAATTTCTTCCGACGGCGGTCACCTCGCATAGTGACGGCGACACTATCGAGCATTGAGATATGAAAATGCTTCTCAAAAATAACGTTCGGAACCGGTGTAAAACTGTAGGTCCCAATCAGTGAGTATAAAACTAGAATGCGCACAGCTCACTGGTTGTAAAAAGCTCTCCCCGATTCCTTCATAGGATGTAATGGAAACCATTTAATTATTTTCGGTCGAATAGTGGCTCCGCTTTCGAGTAGCAACAAATGCAAGAATCTTGGAAGTACCTTCCAGCACTCTTCCATCACCAACTCCGACCATGTCCCATTGTGAGAATTGCTTTAACTCGATGGCGGACGTAGAAGCAATTTGCCTGTTCACCGGCAACAAACAAAACATTACATTCAGTGCATCAGTGGGACTGGTGCGCAGAGCCCTGGTGATGCACATCGTCGTCATTCTTTGAACCCTAGTCAGTAGTGCGCAATACGTTGGTTTCTCAAGCACCTGCGCTTACACGATAACCCCATAGAGCATCATCGGTCTTATTATAGATCTAGTGACCAATCCTCGGAGAAAGTCCTCCTTTACAACCTATAGCCCTTGTACAGTTCAGTTGTACAGGGTTATCATCGCTCTACCCATTATGTTGGGTTTGAAACTAAGCTAGCTGTCCGAAATAATACCCTTGTATTTACACACTCTGCTAGCTTATGTTAAGAAGACCCATTTAATGTTATAGGTTCCACACATCTAACCCATTTACACCCTCCCATATACTTTGGATAATACCCTTTAGAGTACTGGGATACTTGCCATGTCGCATAGGCAACAATTTTCGCTCCTGCGTTTTCGAGAGTGGCCAGTATTCCATTCAAAGCCATGTTCCATAGAAGTGGAGACAAGAGCCCTCCTCGGGGAGGACCTACCTGGTAGAAGTCGAGGTGCCCAATCTCTCATGATGAGAATTTCGTATATAAACCCCATAAGATCCACGTTATCTTAAGGACCGATAACGCCAATTCTATCGTATTAGAAGTGATATTGTTGAACGTACCATCAATGACAAGAAAGGCTACCAACGTATACTCATTACCAGCCAACGATTTCTCTATGTATCCTACTAGTTCATACAGGGCTGTCTCCGCTTATCTGCCCGTACAGTTCGTATGCTTCGTAACAGATAAAAATCTTACATTAATTCTCGCTCGCAAGTGTACATCATCAGCCGTTCAAAAGTCTGCAGTAGGAACAATGACACACTCTTATATCACGGATGTATTACAGTATCAGCCAGTTCTGCTGGTGATACCATGTTGTTCAGGGAGACTTGAAGGGTCTATGGGTGACCATAGGCTTGGTTGTCCACTGCTCAGAATTGTTCTTCAGTTAACCTATCTTCGTATCCCCCAACGCCAGCATTTTAATTAGCCTCGGATGTATTTTCTTTTGATTTACAGAAGAACTTCCACGAGTTTCTCTTGGCCCGCTTGAGCACATGCTGATGTCGCCTTAGCTCAAATTTATAATTATCCCAGCCTCCTTGTCTCACGATGCCTACTTGGCTTCATTAAAAAGTCGTCGGAACGATTTCTTTATATCTGCAAGTTCTCCATTCCACCAGGGAGGCTTCGTCTTCCGCCTCGGCTTGGTTGAAACTATCTGAGGGGTTTCATGGGCGTATAACCGACTATTTTGTTTACATCTACGATTTCAACCATGTTTACCACGAAATTTCCATAAGCTGCACTTTGTGGTGGCGTGTACTGTTCCATGCCGCAAATTCACTTGGACTGTCGCTTCGAACACGGAATGTTATAAGCCGATCTGAAAACAAAAGAAAAAGTTAGGAGTTGCCAGATTCAGAAGGTTTAAATGGTCCACCCTGTATGTACGTATATATATTCACCTTGCTGTTACGCTGCAGCCACGCGGTCAATATTTGATTGCTTGTATTTCACATATACTGGTTGTCATAATTCCTTTGAATTGACAGCTGTGACGTAGGCTACACAAGCAATTTTATTTGTGAATATGTCGTCGTCTCGCAAACAACTGAAATTTGTTGCTTCACTTATAGTTTCACCGCGCGCTAGCGCAATTATATATGGCTTGGCCGCCAACGCTATCGCTTTCGTTGTGTTTGAACTGTCGCTGCAGCAGAGCTTGAAATACTCGGTGGATAGCGATTTTGAAAGCAAGCTCAGAAGCAATCTGCAAAGTGTGAGTGTGTTAGTAAAAAATGTGAGTGTATTGGATATTGAAAGCAATTTCTTGATCGTGTGGCACCCGGGTAACTCAAATTAGGAAGTCTTCTTCTTATCTGTTAATTCACCACAAATGATACGAGGGTTGAATTTTATGTTTCGGGATTAGAGAACAAAACCAATTATTAATCATCGAAAATCACTTTATTATTGTTATTCAAAATATTCCTCATGAAGATTTATACACTTTTGCATGCGTTTGAACGAATTGTCGCAACGAATTGTTGCCACTCTGATTGAGGTATCTCCAAAACATGCATTCTGAATGCAGCAACCGCTTCTTCAGGTGTCGAAAAACGTTGACCTCTCAGTTTGTTTTTTACGTACGGGAATAAAAAGAAGTCATTCGGTGCCAAGTCAGGACTATACGGCGGATGACCCATCAAATCGATGTTTTGGGTGCTCAAAACTGCAGTTGTTTCAGTCGATGTGTGAGAGCTCGCATTGTCGTGGTGAAGAGTGATCCGTCTTCGGCGGTTGGTTTTCCTGATTTCTGGGAAGACAACTGGTAAACAAATGCTTGTGTACCACACAGAATTCACTGTTCTGCGTTGTTCTAGTGGTATGGTTGCGACATGTCCGGTTTTTCCGAAAAAAACAGGCGACCATTTTCTTGGAAGTGCTTCGGGCGCGAACAACTTTTGTTGGATTTGGCTCATCTTGAAACACCCATACAGTTGACTGCTGTTTACTTTCGGGCTTATACGCGTAAATCCAGGATTCATCACCTGTCACGATGTCATAGACGTGTTTCGAAGCACCGCGATCGTATTTTTGGAGCATTTCTTTCATGCACTGTTGCTGAGTTAATCCACGTCGAAAGTTGTAAAAAATAATCGCACGAAAATGTTCACGATTTAATTCCATTTTTGGGCCGAGACGAATCTTTTAAGTTACTGTAAACAACACAAATAGCGCTCGTATGTCTAAACGTTCTGAGTACGCATAACCTCAAAAATGTCCAACTTTACGATAAAGCTGTCAGTTGCCAGATTGCAACACTAGGGTTGCCAAATCCCGAAACATAAAATTCAACCCTCGTATCTAACTTAATTTTGGTGAATTTCTCATGTAATTTCATGTGAAACATTGAATCAGTTCACAAAATGTCAACAAAATCTGTTTTACTCATGGACTGACTTTCCACCTGTTATGAATCTGACGTAAAAACATTTAATAAGTTATCAATTCATTCGAATATGATAACACAAAAAATTAACAATAACAATAGTAATGTTTAACAAATTGTTTATGGTAGATTAAATTTATTAAACTTATTCTCTTGGTTATAAAACAGATAACACCAACAAATTTTTTAATGTTTTTGGCTGTTAAACTTAAGTAAAAATTAATTAATTAATTATAAAATAATGTTGCACCTTTTTTTATATCAGCTTAATACTAAGGGGATTTTTTTGTTGTTTTTAAGCAACAAAAACACTATCTTAATGATTGCCAAGAAATATTCTATATTAAAAGATGTGACAAAATAAATAAAATTCAAACAAGTTCGCATTTTACATTGTTGGTGAAAACGGTCAATTATATTTTACATAAAAAACAAACGAAATAAGTGAATTTCAAAATCACTTGAAGGTGATACATGATGGAGCATAGAAGAAATTGAGGCTCAAACTTAAAATAGAGTTGCAATTAAGTTTTAAAGGCTATCAAATGATTATAGCCCACAGAGAAAATATTTATGGAATAGGCAACAAAAAAATACAAAATAAAAAACGACCACAAACAACATTGAAGAGAAGAATTCTTAAATTTATAATTAAACCTCAGAAACTACTTTGGGTTTTTTTCACTCATCTTGTCTATCTTAAAGTCCAGTCAAAAGAGAGAACAGAACGGAACAGTTGCATTAGCTGTCAACTCAAAACGTGAGATTCTTGCAGCAGCATGAAGCAAACAAAACAAAAACACATTTGCAAAACAAAAAATGTTATTTTTAGAGTTGAGACCACAGGTAGGCACAGTGGTTTTTAAATTTTAAATAACGTAAATAAAATTTGATTAGAATTAACCTAAAGTGGAAGTAATTTGTACATGATGTTTCAATCAACCAAAAATGTAAGATATGAACTTAACTCAATAGATAAAGGGTGACCAGATAAGAACGATAGGAAAAGAAATATAATAAAACAACAACGGCGTGAGATATCAAACTGATTCTGGCTTTATTTTGAAACGTCATTTATGCCATTGTATATGAAATTGCACATCATTCGAATGGGCTCCTCGGATTCGCTGGCAGTGCTTCTAGCGATCGGCCCAATTTTTGATCCAATATGTGCGACGTTATTTTGGCAATACCGTCTTGAATGTTTGCCTTTGTTAGTTGTCTTGGTTGGCTTGGTTGGCTTGTTAACGTAGAATAAGGACTTGACGCAGCCCCAGAAAAAATAATCGAGGGGTGGCAAGTCGCATGACCTTTTATTTCAATACATTCAATACCTAGATTCCTAATTTATTCGAGTAGAGAATACATGTCAAAACGAAACATGAACAAACGATTACAGAGTAAAGAGAGTGACAAACATACCAGTACCACCCATAGACTAATACAAAGCTATTGACTTAACATTTCGCTCAGCAAATTTGGCCTGGTGTGATATGAACGTTAGATGTTGGAAAGAATTGCTTTAGAGATAGAGGCAATCGTTCAAACCAACCAACAAGAAAACAACTCCGGCATTTCGTTTTGGGTGTTAAAATTATTGTGTTATATACAACACAAATGAATACTAGCAATAAAAGATAATAAAAAAGTCCAAAATACGTTTAAATTTCACGGTTCTCAACCAAAATGACATGACAAATTTAAGTCAAAAGTTCTTGTAACTTCACCTAGTGTAAGCCGACCAGCTACTATCACACCAACCGCACCACGAAGAGGAAACGTCAGATGAGACAAATTTTCTTTCTTTAAAGAATTGTGGCCGTCAGTGGTGCAATGGTTAGTGTTCGCTCCTCTTGTGCATGATATCCCGGCTTCGAACTCTGCTCTGACCTCCTTAAAATTTCTTTCGGCGGCGGTCACCTCGCATAGTGACGGCGACACTATCGAGTATATAGCCATGAAAAAGCTTCTTAAAATACCGTTCGGAATCGGTGTAAAACTGTAGGTCCCAATCAGTGAGTGAAAACTGGAAAGCGCACAGCCCAGTGATTGTGAGAAGCTCTCCCCTGTCCCTTCATGGGATGTAATGGGAAACCATTTTTTTTAAAGAATTATTCTCTACCACCCATGAAAAAATCGAAATGTTTCGATAGTTTCACGAGATCTCTCTGCGGTCATTTGATATGTTTAAACCATTGATGAACTAGTAGAGGTTGCATCAGTATGATTTGTTGTAATTGTGGGCATCAACAACAGACATTTTGTTTTTGTTTCATGACGCTAACTGTCAAATTCAGCACAAATCCATACGAACATGAAAAGTAAACAAAAAAGTACACTAACAAAATATACTGAATTTGACATTTTGGGTCAAAGAAAGCAAAATCAGCTGTTCTAGTTCTCCAATCTCTACTAGTTCAGCCATGGTTTGAACACGATGAAATGATCGGAATACACAAGCAAGAGTAATAAATAAAAGTCGTTATCTCTCTCTTTACGGTCTCTCGATGACGAAGAGGTAGTAGGTTATTTCATCAAGTTCGAGTTGTTGTATGTTACTCTTTGGTTGGACATAAAACGTACAGACACAAAAGCGAATGCGAATTCGCGTTTGATGCAACCAACATAAAACATAATTTAGTTGTCTTTAGTATCAATCAAACATTGTTTAAACTTAGTTTAACGCATGGTTTGTTTCTGATTTTCTTATCGCTCTCTCAACTACATATCTACTCTGTTTTCTATAAATTTCCTAGTTCATAGTCGATCCATACATTAATTTATACATAGATTTGTCAACTTGCTCATCGGTGTAATGATTGAAGGGAAGCGAACTTGTGGAAGTTGCAAGTTTGAACGTCAAGAGAAGAATTCTGTCGCTGAGATTTGACAAACACAGCTGAAATTGTTACTATGAATGTTCAAAATATGTAAATATATGAACATCGTGAATGCACAAAACTAAAAATGGACGATTTTGTTCGATGTTCGCACAAAATGTTGTAATTAAACAGCAAAACAGCTGACAGAATTTCTTTACTTCATTGAAGAAGCGTAAAGTGAAACGTCAGATGAAACTGATAACAAATATATGTAATAATCTATGAGTCGATTAATTGTGTCATGGATATCCCCTGACACAACACGAACATCATATCAAAGAGCATATGAGAATGACAAATGCCACTTAGTATCTCATCTAGAGTTGGACATTTCAGTTCATTCAGTTCATTTTTAGTTCAGCTCCAGAGAACCAACTGGTTCGTTCATTTAAGTTACTAGTTCATTGTGACATTTCAGTTCGCCAGTGAGCTGACTTTAGTTTAATTTGTCCTTTTAGTTTAATACTTTAATCGGGAAATTGCCTAATTGTTTAAGATTTCTAAGATGCTTTTGACAATGTGGAAACTTTTGATAGTAAATCGTCACATTAAAGACACTATTAGATAAAAGTCTCTTATAATAGAGCTTCATTTCGATATTGGGTACACCTAGATATGGGGGTTTCTGTAATTGGTTCATAATTTCATTCCACAAAGATATGGCAACATTAGGCAACAACTGTGCAAACAGAGTGAGAAAAATAGATCAGTAACTAGAAAATGACAGAGAACTTCTCAACAGAAATACAAAAATACAAAAACTGTTGAAACAAAAGAGCGAAACAGCGTAACTAGTTCACCCCATAGATTAATATTATCAGGGGGTTTCTACAGCACAGCTGACCGAAAAGGTACTAGGGAAATGATGTAGAATGAGAGACCAAAGAAGACATAAAGATTATAGACCATGCAGCAAACTAAGTTTAAATAAAATGCCTACTACCTCGTCGTCATCAAGAGAACACGAAGAGAGGCATAGCGACTCTTTTCTATATCTATAATATTATACGAGATATGCCAACTCGCTCTTAGTTTTTTGACTGAAGGGAATCGACCGTCTGGAAGTTGAAAATTTAAAATCTATTTTAAATTTATATGTAATTCTGTCGTTGAGGTTTGATAAACAAAGCAAACATTATTACTGTAAATGTACAATTTCTGTAAATATATCGTCACCTGCAATGCAAAAGGCCGTAACTAACAACATTTTCAAAATTGACTTTTTGATTGAAATTGGTACATAATACCAAACTACACGTCCTCGCAAATTTTTAGCCTTCTCCCACTAAAAACACCGACATTATTAACGAAATTCTTAAAAGATTTACGAACAAATGTGAATAAATTTATTTTGTTTTTTGCTTCTCCTGAACAATTTTGAAAATGTTAGTTACGGCCTTTTGCATTTCAGGCTACGGTATGAACATCGTGAATGTACAAAATTAGAAATGAAGGATTTTGTTCGATGTTCGTAGAACAAAATGCTCCATTTTTAGTTTTGTGCATTCACGATGCTCATATATTTACAATTTCAGCTGTGTTTGCGAACCTCAGCGACAGAACTGAACTTCCACAAGTTCGCTTCCCTTCAATCATTAAACCGATGAGCGAGTTGACAAATCGATGTATAAATTAATCTATGATTTAATGTAACAAATCCTAAACACAGGAAAAAATATAGTTGTCAACACTGATACGTTGCTGACCAATTTTGCAGCGTTAAAAATTGACGTTGTCCAATTGATTTCGTGCAAACGAACTTAGTACCAGACATACCACAGGTACAATAAGAGGAGGTAATCACATAAGCCGAGATTTTGGTTTTTGCTTTTCGTTTGCCAAATGTTGTTTTGTTTCTTTTGTTGGCATTTTCCTTGTTGATAAAATTTCAAAGAATTTCAAATAAGCCACAATTTAAAGCGTACCCGTTTTCCCATTAAGGGATAGGGGAGAGCATCGCACAATCAGTGAGGTGTTGTGAACTTTCTGGTTTTACACTCATTGATTGGGATGTACAGTTTTATACCGGTTCCGAACGGGTTTTTGAGAAGCTTTTGCATGGCAAATTATTCGATAGTGTGGCCGTCACTAAGCGAGATGATTGTCGTCGAAATAAATGTAAGGAGGTCAGAGCAGAAATCGAAGCCACGTTCTCAAGTACAAGAGTCGCGCACACTAACTATTGCACCACTGACGGCTGATGCGGCTACCTTGTAATAATTGTGTCATGGTACCAAAGTTAAAACATTTTTCCTTGTGACCACAGATTTATGTATGACCATTAGTATGGTGTTACCAAACCACTGTGCAATTCTCCCTTTCTCTCGCACGCTCTCTATCACTCTTTGTAAGTGTTTGATTGCATTTTATTGTTTTTGTTTTGTTTTGGCCAATATTCTACACATTGCAAGGGGGCCAGCAGCAGCATTAGTTGCTGGTACTTTAGTTTTATGACCACTGATCCAAGTTTCTAAAGTTAGTCTGAAGAAACACTTTCAAGTCGTTGGTAGTTGGTTAAAGTAATGTAAAAACGTGCGCGCATAAAAAATCGATCGAATGATTTAAATTACGGGGTGGCTTAGCCAACAATGTGTGAAGCGGCGGCGGCGTACGCGTTGTGACAAAAAAATTACGCGCCACAACGGTTGAATTTCGGTCTTTGTATTATTTGTTTTGATTTTTTTTTTCGCAAAATGAAGCTAATAATAATAATTTATACTTCTGTGTGTTAAAATAGGAAATTAACGTGAGATTTTGGATTTTGTTTACATTTTGCAGACAACAAATGAGAAAATACGCGTTATTTTGTGTTTTGATTTGAAATTGTTACAAATACGAACGAACATGTTGCACTTTAAAATATGTAGTTAAGATAGTGGCAGTAATATATAATTTATTTGTTGTTGTGGATTGTTGATTCATGTTTTCAACAACCAAATACCATTTGTTGTTTACATAAACAGTGATTAAAATTATGTTGTGTTGTTTTTGACTAATAAAAACAAACAGAAAAGTTGATTTTACTGCATTCGAATTTAACGGTCAAAAAAGTCAATAAACTTCCAGTTTACATTTATCTTCTATTAAAGTGTCAATAAATGCACAAAATTTTGAAAAAGTAATTTTACTTTTTTGATGTGTTAACATTTATAATCACGGGTAGGGCAATCTATCAAAGTGAACACATGTAAAGCAACATACAGCGTTAGCATCACATACGTGCTGCCCTGCTTACTAAGAAAGACTCAACTCCAAAATATTAAAACAAAAATATATTTTTTTTAATGCTCAAGTTAGCAACATTTTGCACCTTCCGTTATGGTTGAAAATTGCGGCAAAACTACATAAATGGTATTAATTTCATTATTAAAATCAACGGGTTTCTTATTGCAAATGAATCTCCAAGCAGAATTCAGAAATCTGCTTCTCCTGAAAAATTTAGGAAAATGGAATTGAGTCCTTCTTGATAAGCACGGCAGCGTGGTTGTTGTAGAACAAGTCTCTGCCTGAAAATAAGTATGATGATATTGATGTAGCGCCAGCGAACAAACAGGTTGTCGTCGCCAAAAAGTAGTGAATAATATAGAGAACTCATGGAATGAATTGTATGACTCAAAAGCACTGTCGACATCTGGCGAATGAACCGAAACGTATTACTCCCTTTTTGTCATAACTTGGTCCATACATAATTTTGATGTGAAACATTGATGCCTTTTGAAACATTTATGCTTTTTGTATTGTTTTATGTAATAACATTGTCGAAATGGTGCATTTCTATTGAAATATTCTATAAAGAGAATAAGACTCTTTTATGTTCTTTTACTCAAACTCTACATGAAAGCGGAAAAGAATGCAATAAGTTCTCTATACTATTCAATACTTTTTGTCGTCGCTCTTTTTATGACAAAAGAGTAAGCTTCATTCATTCAGTGAACTAAATATTGATTTATTTATTTTAACAATATTACATCTAATGTTAAAGCACATGCAAAATAAAAAGAAACAGTAACAGTAACAAAAAAGCCTTCAGCACAAAAACTGTTCTTTTTTCTATTTTCTAATGTAACATTTACTAATGTGTTCATAGAAAAGTAATATTTTTATATTTATTACAAAAAAAAATCCAAAATTTAATAGCTGGGTAAGGGGGAATATTGCTCTTGTTTTATGGAGTTTTTCGTTTTTCAAAAAGACCGTCTTGCTTGCTTTTGATTAGTCCTACAGAATACATATGTGTATTTCAGTAGCCACACTCAGAAAAATTTACCTATATTTACTTCCAAATGAATGAAATGAACTAAACCTAAAGAAAATGTTTGAATACAAAGATTTTTGAACTCAATTAAATTATATTATACATATGTACTTAAAGCGGGGAAATATTTCAATAAAAAAAGTAAAAATTTCCTTAAATTTGGTACAATTGTTTCCTCTTACAAGTACATGTTTCCTCAAAATGTTAAACACTTTATGTCAAAAGTAATCAAGTAACAACACAATTATTTCCTCAAATTATTTGTTACTTAAATTAAGCACGAACAAACTTATAAGGAGAAATCTCTTCTTTGAATAAAGCACCAATTTCCTTAAACATGAAGTGTATTTTGAATGTAGTAGGGACAACATATTCCTTCCTATCAACGATATTATTTCTTTGAATCAAGTACGTAACTTCCCAAATTTTTAGAAACAATTAACTTTAAATTAGGAAATACTTCATTGAATAAATACTTTATTTCCTTGAAAATATATTACCAGTCCTGGTTAGAACTGGTAAGTTTGGGTAGTACTTACATCATTTCGGTGGGTTTGCACACCCCAAAGTGCTCTAGAAAGTATGCAAATTGTAAAAAAATACATAAATTATGTCAAAAGGTACGAGTAAATAAGATGTAACAAAAAGTACAATAACTTCAGAAATGTACTAAAAATGTACCGTTACATCCAATGAAGGGATTGGGGAGAGCTTCTCACAACCAGTGGCCTAGTTTTTTTTTCTAGTTTTTTTATTCACTGATTAGTATCTACAGTTTTACTTCGGTTCCGAACCGAATTTTGATAAGCTTTTTAATGGCTAAGTACTCGATTACTAAGCGAAGTGACCTTCGTCGAAAGAAAAGTAAGGTGGTCAGAGCAGACATCGAACCCACGATACGAGAGCACACTAACCATTGCAACACCGACGGTCACTAAATGTGCTAACCTGTACCAAAAACTTTTTAAAATGATGAGTGTTCTTATAGCGACATACACCATTTGTTAAGTTATGTGTAATGTGAAACATGACTCGAAAAATCTCAGTCAAAAAATGCACCGATGATGCACTGTGAAAAACTGGTAGACCAAAATCAGTTGTTGTGCCTGAAAACATCGGTGCTGTGCGTGCACTGATGTTTCAAGATCGTCATGTGATAAAACCGTCAGACCTTGGTCATTACTTTCACTCCCATACATTCAATACTGCATGTACATTTGGTCTTAAACATTTTTTTCTCGCGGTAGACACCACATAATTTGTCAATCACTCAAAACAAAAAGCTCGTGTCGATTAGTGTACGGTTATGCACTGGCGGTGCTTCAAAAGACGTCACGACAGGCGACGAATCATGGGTCTATGCATATGAACTAGACATCTGCACAAGACGTCTTTAATGACCATTCAAGACATTTGCTCTTTTTTGCAAGACATGTACTGAGCGAAGTTGCAACAACTAAGTACTTCGTGGTACTGTCGACAAATCCATTCAAGACGTCTTGTGCAGATGTCTAATATGAACATGAGAATAATTAGCTATCGACTGTATAGGTTTTCCAAGACGAGCCAAATCCAACAAAACGCATGTTTTGAAGTTAAATACCTCATTCTGAGTGACGAGACTGGTTTCCAAAATTGGTTGAAACCGATGGAAAATCTTCAATCATGGATCAATGCATATGAACTAGACATCTGCACAAGACGTCTTTAATGACCATACAAGACATTTGTTCTTTTTTCAAGACATCTACTGAGCGAAGTTGCTACAACTAAGTACTTCGGGGTACTGTCGACAAATCCATTCAAGACGTCTTGTGCAGGTGTCTAATATGAACGTGAGAATAATTAGCAATCGACTGTATGGGTCTTCCAAGACGAGCCAAATCCAACAAAACGCATGTTTTGAAGTTTCAGAGTGACGAAACTAGTTTCGAAAATTGGTTGAAACCGATGGAAAATCTTCAATCATGGATCAATGCATATGAACTAGACATCTGCACAAGACGTCTTTAATGAGCATTCAAGACATTTGTTCTTTTTTTCAAGACATGTACTGAGCGAAGTTGCAACAACTAAATACTTTGTGGTACTGTCGACAAATCCATTCAAGACGTCTTGTGCAGATGTCTAATATGAACGTGAGAATAATTAGCAATCGACTGTATGGGTCTTCCAAGACGAGCCAAATCCAACAAAACGCATGTTTTGAAGTTAAATATGTACCTCATTCTGAGTGACGAAACTGGTTTCGAAAATTGGTTGAAAACGATGGAAAATCTTCAATCATTGATCTTCGTGGCGAACATTTTTAAAAACAATAAAACCGAATTTCGATCACCAGTATTTGTTGTTTCATTATTAGGCCAGAAATATAAACAGGATTGCTTTGGCGACGCCTGAAATAAATACTTTAAATGGGTGATATTTTTTGATTTTTGGTTTTTAAAAATTGAAGAAAACACCGAAAATTTGTACAAGTGAATAAAATATTTATTTTAATCGATAACTCGATGCCTGCCATTTATTTTATTAGATTATTTCATGCAAATGTTGCCCACGTGATCCATTCTGAAAGCAACATTTTGTTACAGTTTTTCCAACAGTTTGGCCGGTATCTCACGTGTAATGTTGTCTTCCAAGGCAGCATTCGTGGGTGGCTTGTCCCTATAGGTGGGAGACTTAACGTGCCCCTCAGAAAATTGTTTAGAGGGGTCAAATCCCACGAACGAGGCGGCTAGTTGACAGCGTCGCAACTTGAGATTAATTGCTCAGAAAACTCGCTTCTCAATTGGTTCATGGTATCCCGTGCAGTGTAGCATGTGACAATGTCCCATTGAAACCACGTGTCAACCAAGTCCAAATCCAATCGTTGCGGCCATCATCGTCATTGAAGAAGTACGGGGCAATATTTGCATTTTTCAGGGTGCATTTGCAGCTCTTCGGACTATATTCGTCAAATCTGTTTATTGACGTACACATTGAGCCAAAATTGTGCGTGGTCGCTGAAAACAATTTTTCGATAATTTTTTTTTATTTTTTCCAGTTTCTCTACACGCTGAAAAGTCTGAGTTTTTGTTATTTGCTTGGATGCAAATACATATAACGTCTTTGTAGCTTGTCGCAAATATAGTATACTTGTGTCCAAACACATTGTGTTTGCTATTCTGTATTACATGTTGGAGACACAATGATTAATGTGTTATAACATGTTAGTTGGTGACATAAATTTGGCGTTGTAGGTTGAAAACTGCTGAAAACAAGACCGTGAAAGACAACAAAGAAACAAAAAAGCAGCAGATCTTCATTTCATGAAATCAATGTTCCAAACATATACATGTTCCTGCATTGTGTTACAGGCACCGTTTTTTTTTTGTCAGCGTGTAACGCCCATTCACCGTAAAGATGACGTTGTGGTTGTGCTTCAGCTCCTGCACCATCTGTATTGTGCATGGCTTTAGTCCGAGGTCGTTACGTAAAATCTTCCAGTTGGTCGAATAATACAAACCCAATTGCTGCGATCAGCGACGGATGGAGATATCGCGATCTTCACTATCACTGACGGATACAACAGCAATATTCTGCCCGATGCGCACTCTACGGATACAGATTGATGTCGAATATAATTGGTGCGAAATTTGGTCTGAATGACTTGAATAACTTGCGAATTAAATTTTTCACAGAGACGATTTTTGATAACACAGTGCAACACGAAAAAATACTCGTATAACCATATAGACCAAAAAAAAGACCCATGTCTCCCAGTTTTGCCCAAAGTCATGCACTTTTTTGCATAGGGGGCCCAAAAATTTGGGGCCTCGGTGTTATTTTTTAGAAAAAATTTATCATTTTGTCAGGCTTATATCTTGCAAACCGTTTGGAATTTTGATTTACTCTCTGAGGGATTTACTCTCTCTTGTCATTGCCAACATATAAAATCAAAACTTCAACTTTAAGGTCAAAATCCCAAAATGCTTTAAAAAATTCGATTTTTTTTAGCTCTTTTCGCCTGTTCATATGTTCATTCTTGAACATATTATTTTTTCTCCTTCTTTATTGCAATCTATCAGATATTTGACTATAGGCAACTTGTATATGAACATATGAACTTCCTTCCAACTTTTATATGTTGGCAATTTTTATTCTTTATGACAAGAGCTACAACTTTCCCTCAGAGAGTAAATCAAAGTTCCGAACGAATTGCAAGATACGAGCGTGACAAAATGATCACTGTTTTGCAAAAAATGACACCGAGGACCCAAATCTTTGGGGGCCCAAAAAAAAGTGCATGACTTTGGGCAAAACTGGGAGACACGGGTCTTTTTTTGGTCTTTTATCACGTAGTGGTGTCCGTATATGGTTATATTTCCATGACTTAAAAAATTACACACAGTGTAATAAACCTAAATGATTTGCAAGCGTTGTTCGTTGTCAGTGCAACTGAACATTTTTGACTTTGACACATGTCACGAATCACGCGTGAACTGGCATAAACTTTACACTGAAAAACCAAATAGCAAAAAAATCTCCCTTTATTATGTCGGTTTTTTTTTTAAATGTCTCACTTTGTTGACAATGTTCTTGGGTGTATTTTGTTGTATTTTTTGTGGTTTCTTTCTCCAAATTTGATAGTGTAAATTAAAATCAAAATGAGTATACGATTTCTCTCTCTTTTTATTGCGCAAACCGTTCCATTTAATATGATAGTGTAACACTCGCTTTAGTGATTATTATTGTAACTGGGCAAATATTTAGAAAGCTCTTGAAAGTATTTTCGCTAAAAAATATTTGGAACTTCAAAATTGTTTAATCAATTGAGGTCAACAATTAGGTCAAGATTTTTAATTAAAACATTTTTAGAAAATGTGCTAAAATATTAATTGAGCAATCAGAAGATTGATCAATAAGACACTAAACAGTTTTGCATTTGTGTAATCCAGTCCAATTTGCAATATCTACCGGTTGTACACCTTGAAAATCGAGTCACTCTAATTTTTAATATTAATAAAACATTTGTTTTGTTTCTGTTTGATTACAACGTCACACGTCTCTTGTGTGATTCTTAGATCTTGTGTAGTGTAAACATCTTGTTGAGGTGATTGTTTTTAATTTTTGATTCTCATTTTATCAGGCACTACAAGTTACGCTACCCTACTCTTAACAGTCTAAGTATCCACCAACAAAGTGCTCAGGCGGCGCTATATTACCCCCAATACGTTGCTCGACAACATTGGCGTATGGCTTCCGTAGAGGTGGCCTGCCTACATATCTTCGCCTTTGCCACCTCCTTTCCCACCTTAACGTAACAATTCAAATCAAAACACTTGGAGAGTCAAGTCACAGTCACTCAGATAGATAACTACTAGTGATGATGATACTATTCCATTCATAACGTATCGCACCTTGAAACTGATCACAACGTCCAAGTCCGCGCGAAAAAGAAAAGAGCAAAAGAAAACTAAACATAAAACAAGAAGAAGAAGAAACTACGTAAAATGACGGGACGTATGTTGGACGCCAGGACGGACAAGTGAATAAATATTAATACATCACAAGTGGAGTAGTGAGTGGTTGTGTTTTTTAGCACGAAAGATGATTGATGGGCGCGAGTTGTTCCTGTGACGTCTAAGAAAACACAAAGTGATACAAAACAAATGGAAATGAAATTTAAGACAAATTAATATATAAATCGAATTTATATCATCAGCTAATTTGTTGTGATGTTGAAATGACGCGTGGCCAAACTCGAGTCCATCCGGTGATATATTATCTATCACGCACCCAACAAACATTTAACTGTTTTGTGATCTAAAGTGCTGGGGCGTTTTCAATTCAATTGCTTAATACATTGTTCGCGTGTGATATCTCGACCAGTCCATCTTGGCCAAAGAAACGGAGAAGCCACTATCAGCTGCTGTCGTCGTCGTTGTCCCGATACTAAATAGTACTTAAAATTGTCAACTTTGTTTTCACAGTGATTGTTTGTTGTTCTTATTAATACAACAAAAAGTAAAGGCGAAAAACAGCAACAACAAATTGTTTTAAACAAATGTTAACATTTGATTATTAAGCAAAAAAATAAAAAATAAAAAATGGCCAGAATACGAAACGAAATATCTGCCATTGTCGCCGCTGTTGCCAACTTCTGAACGCCGTAGTTGAATTGCTAACGTTGCTGCAAAGAAGAGAAAAACTCGAAGAGCGAAAACGAATTTCTTCTTGAGTTAATAATAAATAATATTACTATTTTATAGTAAAAAAAAAAAATAATAATTATTGTTGTGTGTATAAATGCTGTGACACGGTCATCATAATCGTTTAGTATGAAATTATCAAAGAGTTGGGATGAATTAATTTTAAGCGCGTCGCGATTGAATTTAGCCAATTTGGGCAAAAAGAAAAATAAAAATGTTAGTATATCAAATCAACATCAAGAAGAAGAGTAAGAAGTGTTTATAATATAAGTAACATACATATTTAAAAAAAAACTATATATGTACATGTATATTTAAAAAAACAAATCAGATATCATTTATGACATTTTCAAGTGCAAAGACTTTAAAGACAACAAATTCAAAAAATTCAAAAAAAAATTCAATTTGTCTCTTTCTTCTACCAATCCCTCTTTTATCTATTATTGTTTACCCACACACACCTCTCTATGGGCCAATAAATTCATTAACAAAAATTCATATGTGAAAAGTGAAAATGTGCATCAATTTCCTTAAATCTCTATCATGGGCCAATTATTTGTTATTATTTTATCTAGTGCCAGAAGTGCCAAAATTCAAACACGATGTCAAATATTCAACAACTGCGTTTCTGAAAGCAGTATTTAGTATTTTTTTGTGTTTAATTACATTGACTCACAATGGCTGCAATTCATGAAACTCTAAAATCCTCGACAAACGCAATAATAGATATGATGAACAATGTGAACACAGGAGTACTTGGTCATTTTATAAAGGGTTCGCCATCTAACGTTTTTTTTTTCAACTAGTGCTTATTTCGTGAATGGTAACACTTAGCTCATGTCTGATTTGACAGATAATTAGTTTTATCCTTCCGCTGAGCGAATATGGTTGTGTAAACGCTTGAACAACGCTGGGAAATATTGCGACATTACTTTGAAAATCATGGTAATGTTGCAGAATGTGTGCGAAAATTGCGTACGGATTTTTGGAAGAATAGAGGCACCGTCAGCTCCGTATGTTCGTTATCTTGTGAAAAAAAGTGAAAGAAACTGGCATCTTCATCGATAAACCAAAGCGTGAAAAGCCAAAAATAGTGCGTACACCCGAGAATATTGCTGCTGTGGCAGAAAGTGTCCGTGAAGCGCACACTGGCTTTCACACTGAAGCTATTGGTGAAATGCAGCTGCACACAATCGATAATGTGCTTAAAAATTGGACCGATCGTGTAGGCTACTGCATGGCCAGCCGAGGCAGCCATTTGAATGAAATTATTTTCCATTATTAACCGGAAGGATTGTACTTTCAAATAAAAAAAGTAATTTTATTCAGAAAGAAATTTATAATATTCAGCCATGTCACAGAGGGCAATTTCGTTCGAAAGTGAAATCAATTTCGTTTTGTCCTTCTACAGAAAACCAAAAACGCAAAAATATTGCGTATTCAAAACAGTTGGTGAAATTGACAAATGTAAAGAGAAAACATTAAAAAACACTGCTTAATATATTTTTATTGATTGAAGTATTTTGTCTAATTTAATAGTATTTTTAAAAATATAATTTCCCAAAACTTTTTCTTTAATAAAACCTTTTTTTTAAAAGATTTACTAAAAAAAAATGCACGAATGAAAATGTCATACTTCTGCGTTGCCACGACCGATTTTGTACAACATTGCCACATATGTTGATGCGTCTCTTAAACTTCGCCGGTTCTATTTTTGAACAAAATACTGACTTCTTTGGTTCTTTATACCTGCTACTATTGAAACTCCTGGCATACTCCTTTCTATGTTTAATACAGCACTTGAAGTAATTTAATTCTTCACATTCATCTAAGCTTACTTTTTCTTTTAGTTTCTAACAAATTTCTTCGTGGTCCCTTATTTTGTTTTCCTTGTTTATGTTTTGTTGATTCTTCTCTCATGGAGCTGCCAGATGTTCGTTCGAAAAGAATGAATTCATTTTTTTTTCGTTTTTACCAAAACGTACGAAAGTCATAGAAGCAAAAGCAAAACGTTACGAAATGGTATATACGAATTGATCTCGTTTTCGTACGAAAACCACGACAGGGCTGGGTATAGCATTTAAAAAAAAAAAAAAGTTATTTGGCGGACCCGTTACATGAAATAAGGGTGACAATTTTTGAAATCTTTTCTCGAGTTTGTCTTGAAAAAGAAATTAAGAAATTTATTAAATATTTCCATTCAATCGAAATTTGTAATAGAAGAATTAAGTGTGTGGTCCTCGATGTCGGGTGAAAACTTTTGTTCCTATTCTAGTCGAAAGAAATTTGATCGTAGTTCGACAATCTTGATATTTCATGTCGACAGGAAAAAATAACATTTCTGTATTTCGAATGCGCTGACACTGCATTTTTCAGGGTGCATTTGCAGCTCTTCGGACTATATTCGTCAATTCTGTTTACTGAGGTACACATTGAGCCAAAAATGAGCCTAGTCGCTGAAAACAATTTTTCGATAAAAAAAAGTTTGATCTTTTTCCACGCTGAAAAATCTGAGTTTTCGTTGGTGCTTGGATGCAAATACATATAACGTGTTTCTAGCTTGCCGCAAATATAGTATACTTGTGTCCAAACACATTATGTTTGCTATTCTATATTACATGTTTCCACAATTTATTCATTCCAAGTCAAATTTAAAATTTTTCGAATGCGTCTGTCTAACGATATCTTTTGACTCACAGGTACCCAATTCCAATTGAATTCGAGTGACTGGCTTTCGTTCGAGATCGAGGAACAGGGCATTAACTTCTTACAAGCAAACATTTTTGATTTAAAGAAAAGTTGCAACAGTCACCGAAGAAGGCGCTCGTACTCCTTCCAACGAATCATGTTTCAATTGCTATTGAGAAAATATAATACAGAAAATAGAATATAAAGATAGAAAATACAAATCAGTATTGAGAAAATACCAATTGAAGCCCCTGATGGAAGAAGGTGTTAACTCACTTTTTTTCAAAAACAATATTGGTAACAATATTGGTAACAAAAACAAAAATGGTAAACGTTTCCATGGAATCTGTTTAACAAATATTTTAAAAAATTTTTAAAAAAAAATAAAAATTTAAAAAACATATTTTTTTTAAATTTAATTTTAATAATTTGAATATCAGATGTTGACTCTTTTTCTTATCTAAATCAAAACCAGATACCATGGAAACAATAAAAGAAGGAACATATTAGTCGTGTTTTGGTTACAAGCAAGCGATTATCGCTTGCTAAGTAGCAAAGAAAACGGCTTTTTAGCGAAGACTCATTTTATTCAAAAATATGAAAAATGGTTAAAACGGTAAAAAATGTCAAAATTGTTTTGTTTTAAACTTAGCGAAAATGAATCTCGTCGCTAAGTTCTCGCTAAGTCTTCGCTGGCTCTTTGCTGGCTCTTTGGTCGAAATTTTCCATGACCATTTACAATACATGGGCCAGAATTTTGTGAATACAGAGCTTATTTTCCCTCTTCAATGCTTGGTTCGTCGGGAGCATGTTGGCACCTTGGGCACCAAAAAACTAAAAGAAAAACTAATTATTCTAAGTCCACAGAAAAAAAAACGTTGTGTAAAATTACCCAAATTCGTACTCTGATATCAGCCAACATAGTGTCAGCTATTTAATTGGCTAATATTACAAATTAACGGTACAGTCAAAGAAAAGTACGTTATGGTATTGATAGTGTCCAAAAAAGCGGTATTTTTAAAATCCGGTTTTCGGTGTGTTCGAAAAATCAGTTTTTTAAGAAACCGGTTTTCAATTCTGGCAAAAGCTGGTGGAACCGGGGTTTTTCGGGTTTTTGTTTTAAATTAAATTAAATTAACATGTAGCACTTATATATTTCATTTCTATATATTTGCTTAGCGACCATTTCATATACATACGTATTCGTGTTCAATACTCAAAATTTTACAACTCTATTTAAATTTGGCAATCACGTTTTAATTTTAAATTAAAATTTAAATCTTAGTTACAAGTCTGACCTCTACTGATTTCAATTCTAAAATCAAATTCCGAATTACTAATAGAAAGAGATTTTCATGTATGAAAATCTTATTACAGATAACATATAAACTAATAAAATAATTCACATTATGAAAAATTTAATTCTTATTCAAGGCATAAAATCATTTTGAAATTTGAATAAACAAATTGTTTGGAAATATCATTTATAACTTATTGAAGCATAAAATGATACTTGAAAATATAAATCAAGTATCTTAATCCCGTCGCCAAATAACCGGTCTTCGGTTTGTTTGAAAATTAGGTTTTTAAAAAAATCGCGCCCACGGTTAATAGCAAAAAAAACCGGTTAACAGGTTTCTCCGGTTTCGGTTTTGGACACTACAAATTACATAAATGTAATCAAATCTGACACATGTCAAATGACGAGTGACATAACCGAATTTTGTTATGTTTTCAGTGTCAATAATGTTATGCCTGGGCTGAGGTCAATGCGATGTCATATTTTATATTGCATTTAGCACAAAATAAGATCAAAATTATAAATAAATCTGTTTCTGATGAGACTTATTATTAATAATTTGTAGGTTTTTAAACTCTTTTATACGGCATTTACACAGTCCAAGATTAACGCATTTCGAATTAACTCCGTTAACCCAGAAGATTACTCATGCAATTTTAATCTGTAAAATCTGAATTTTAACCTCATTTTAAACTGGTGTACATTTTGATGCAACTCTGTTAATTACTAAAAAAAATGCAACCATAATAAAAAGATACATAAAAAATCAACTGTTTGACATACGGAAGCCGATCAAAAATTTTTCAACGCGTCGCCGCCTCCAAAAACTTTTTGAAGCACTCGCCGCCGCCGATATAATTGGCTGTTATTGGTTTAAAATGTGAGCCGATTTTATCGAGTGTCCCGGATTTGACCGACTGATCCAATTTTAAAAGTTCAGTTATTTCAAAAACATCCCAAATTTGTACAAAATCAATGGCCGCCACTTTAATTTTTTTTTTGTTGTGCAGCCGTCTTTAATAATTTTGTATCGGCGCGGTGTTGCCAATTGAAATGCCAATTTAATCTCAAATTGGGTGGTGTAAACAGCAAAGATTAGAGAACAAGGTTATCGCTAACCTGGCCACGATAAACTGCGGTCTAAATGCGACATTAACAGCATTTACACCAACCAACATTAGCGCATGTCGAATGTTAACTCCGTTAATCCACGCTAACCCAGAAGATTAGTCATACAATTTTAATCTGTAAAAACAGATGTTTAATGTTTAAATTAATTTTAAAATGGTGTACTATTTGATGCAACTCTGCTTCTTACTAAAAAAATGCAGCCATAAAAAAACATACACAAAAAGTCAACGGTTTGACAGATAGATGCCGAACGAAACTTTTCCGACGCGTCGCCGCCACCAAAATTTTGTTTTAGCTCACGCCGCCACCGACATAATTGGCTCTCATCGATTTACAATGTGTGCCGATTTGACCGATTGAGCCAATTTTAAAGGTTAATTTATTTCAAAACATCCCAAATTTGTACAAACCTGGCAAAACCAGGAGCCGTCTATTTAAGTTTTCTGTCGTGCCGCTGTCTTCGATAATATGGCCTCGGCACGGAGTTGCTCTAAATTGGTCTAAGCACAAAGTTACCACCTGTAATGTCAGTTTAATCCCAAATTGGGTGGTATAAACGGCAAAGAAAGGTTACATTGTTGTAATGCTACTTTTACAATGATACTACGACATTACTATTTAATCAAATATCAAAACGAAATCCAACATGCACGCACATGCAGAATATATATAAAACTGAAGACACTTTACATAGAATTGACGGAAATTTGTGTTGTGTTTCTCCATACAAATTATATATTGTATATCTATCATTTGCTTTTCTCTCTCTTTAAATAGGCTGATTTTGACAATTCTAACAATGAAATAAAAATAAAATTGCCTGTTGTTTTTGCGTACACCAACAACAATACTTAATACGGCCATAGACTAATACTTATAATAGAGGCAAAGGTTCAAAACAACGAACAAAATAACAATAACGGTATTTTGTTTTGTGTGTTAAAATTATTGTGTTAAATACAACACAAATGTATGCTAACAATAACACTCAATAAAATAGTGTAAACAACATTTAAATTTCACAGTTTTTCACCAAAACGACATGAAAAATTAAAGCAATAAGTTATTGTAATTCCACCTGGTGTTTGTCACTTTTCGTCAAACATCTCTCTATCACACCGACCGCATCAAGAAGAGTGTGAAAGGAAACGTCAGATGAGTCAAATATTCTATCTAGTAAGATTTACTCTATGAATACGGCAGTCATTCCAACAAAATGGGGGTTGAAATGACGAGAGGATCTTAAAAAATCTATTGTGTTAGGGTTGTGTTAGGTCACTTCCCCAGCGGGGAAAGTAATTTTCAAGAAGGCCTTATTTTTCAGCATGTAGGCATGCCAGTTCCATTCTCTATTCCTATCAAATTAACACAGCGTGTCATTGTCGCGCAAGGCCTTCCATGGTCGCTTCTAGTTGGAGTCCTGTAGTAGGCCTGCAAGAGCATGCCTGCTACGAAGCCTTTCATAGAAGGCCTTTTTCCAGATATATAAAAGAAGACCTGGTACCATGCCTGCTAATGAAGACATACTACCATGCCTGGAAGACAAGGTAATTTGACTTTTAGTTGTTCTTTTGTTCACTTTATTATTACAATGACTTATGCGAAACACAACATTCTTCAACAAAGTCTTTGATGCAACACATGGTTTAATTTTTTACTACTCGCATTTGGACTCATCAACACATTCTACTTCTCTTCTATTTGGAGACCTGGGACAGGCCTACATAATGAAGTGAAGTTACATGTCTGTAAGATCATTTTGAAGCGGAAGGGAAGCACTGGTAACAGGCCTCTTTGCAGAAGCGCTGTGGAAAAGTGTGTGGGATCTTTTAGAATTGAAAGTGGAGGCCTTCTGGAAGGGTTTTTTTTCTGCAGAACTCGGAATTTATCCGGCTGGGTCTTTACTGACAACCAGCTGGAACACATGTTTTTTTATTTGTATTTATTTAGTTCAAAGTATTTCTTTATTGAAATAAATTCAACACAGGTAAATGGAATTAATATGTAATGGAATTGTAGAATATTTGTGAAAGATGAATATTATTTTGAACATCTGAAATCATACCATTTCCTAAAATCATTGGACGAATATTGTCATTATATTCATGAAAATCAATCATAGATTTAATGGCATAGTAACATTTCATCCATGACAATTAGCCATTGTATCAAAGACATTGGTCATTGCATTAACCATGTGTAGTGTAATATATTTTATCCTACATTTACATAGGATCAATTGTAGGTGTCATTGCATAGAAGATAGCAGCGGCATTAATACTAGAACCAGGTCATGTAACGGTTGACATGGACCAATGTGTCATGGCGTCAAAATCAATGACACTTGTCATGAAATCCATGTTAAATTACATTCAGAATACTTCGGGTTTCTTTGAGTGTAGGCAATTTTACGTGGTCAAGCGAATGGGAAATTTAGTTGTGTCTTTAACCAACGAAGAAAGGGCAACTTACAGAATTGTGTCTGGGTGAATTATTTTCATTTAAAATGTGCATTCTTGTTTAGCCCATATTTACAGAAACAAATTTTGTTGTATTTTATTATAGAACCATTTATTGAATACTCACACTTTTTTTTCCTATAATAACATTTAAACTCACAATAATATTGTAATAGCGAAGTTAAGTTACAGGCTCTTGAAATGTAGATGCGCCCTTGGTTTGTTTCTATCTTTGACTGCAATCACAATTCCCCAATGTTCATGTGAAAAAAATTTATTAAAGATTAGACAAACCTATCAAACATTTTGCTATCACACACATTTCTATTCGCCAAGTGGCTAAGAGATATTTATTTTCCCGTCGCTTATTAAAAATTTTTCGCGGACTAAGGGTCGGTCTATGACGACACTTTTTCATTGGTCGAGTGTTTAAGAAGACACAATCAAAACACAAGGCACTTCTAATTACACAAGTTTGATAACACTGTGTGTAATTTTTTAAGTCATGGAAATATAACCATATACGGACACCACTACGTGATAAAAGACAAAAAAAAGACCCTTGTCTCCCAGTTTTGCCCAAAGTCATGCACTTTTTTATGGGCCCCCAAAGATTTGGGACCTCGGTGTCATTTTTGCGAAAAAGTGATCATTTTGTCAGGCTCGTATCTTGCAATTCGTTTGGAATTTTAATTTACTCTCTGAGGGAAAGTTGTAGCTCTTGTAATAACGAATAAAAATTGTCAACATATAAAATCAAAAAAACTTCACCTTTAAGGTCAAAATCGCAAAAAAAAATTTAAAAAATTCGATTTTTTTTAACCTTCCTGTTCATGTTCATAGGTAGCAAACCGTTAAAGACTCAAGGAAACGATCAACTACAAAAATGTACCTAAGATATCAATAAACAACTTTCTAGAACATATGAACTTCCTAGGAATTATTCTTATCATGTTCACAATTTTATATGTTCACAATTTTTTTTTTGCATTGTGTAATAGAATCTTGGCCAATGTAAATGTGTTCGTTGTTAAAAACACTTGGAAAATAAATTTTTACTTACAATTCTTTATGAAATTGAAAATTTGCACTATTTTTTTAAAGATATTTGATAAAAAGTACGCTTAGAAACTTCGTCAATATTCCTTTTTTTGTTTTTGTTTTCACATAATAATGGTGTAAATACACAAGTAGTAAGACAAATTCTTCTAGCTATATATTCGTCTCGCTTTAACGCACGGTGTCTAGTACTGATGTGCGGTTCCGCGTATTTTAAGAACCGGTTCTGTCGAGTTCGGTTCCGAGAAGAACATGGTATTTGAACAGGTTCCGAGAAGAACCGAGTATTTGGACCGGTTCTGGTTCTCAGCAAATTGCTGTCCCAAAGAGGCTTAAGTGAAATATCTTATTACAAGAATATAAAATTTGATAAAAATACACATTTTCTGTCGAGTCCGGTTCCAAGAAGATCCGGGTATTTGGACCGGTTCCGACAAGAACCGGATATTTGGAGCCGTTCCGGTTCTAAGCAAATTGATACCCCAAAGAGGCTTAAGTGAAGTATCTTATTATAGGAATATAAAATTTGATAAAAACACACATTTTCGTACCCTCACCCCAAAGGTTAATACTTTTGGTTCCTTTGGCAGCGAGTCCTTTTATTCAGGAACCGTTTTACGGTTCTTTTCACCCCGTTTTTCAGTTCCTGTATAATCGTTTTTCGGTCGTTTTGGAACTGTGTTTGGTTCTTTTGAACCCGTTTTTCGGCCCTTAAAGAACCGTTTTCGGTTCATTTGGATCCGTCTTTCGGTTCTTGTAAGCCCCGATCCAGTCGGTTGCTGTAAAGAACCGGTTCCTCGATTCTGTGCATGACTAGTGTATGGAGTCGTCGCTGTTTCCCCACCGCAGTTTTTGGCATTCAAATAAGAAACGGTATTTTCCAACATTATGATGTAAATTCAGCATTGCCGTTGGTAATGTGTTTTGCACTTTTGATTTAGTCTTTCAACTTACAAATTTATTCATGCTCAAGACCTTTTTAAATAATATAAAGCTTATTTATTAGCTTTATATTACTTTCAAAAAAGTCGAGCATAAAAATGTTCCAATGATACCAAGGCTGTCTGTATAGCTATTGATTTAGGCAATAATGCAACCTTTTCTTGTCTTCATATAAAAAAATCACCAAACCCAAATTGGGCAATAATACCGATGACTATTTTTTCTGTGTAAATTCACAGAAACTATGTTTGCCTGTGCCAAAGGTATTTTGAAAAAAAAAATCATAAAAAATAGAACCCATTATTTCACCACTTCGAAACTCGCACAGTTGGTAAAAAAGAACACGACTTTAAAATTTAAAAAAAAAACATCCACATCAAAATAAACGAATTAAAATGATAAAAATTTCAAAAAAATTTATTTTTAAAATTTTTATTTTTTATCATTTTGATATTTTCGAAGTAATAGAAAAATAGAAAATACCTTCAATCGGAATACACTCCCTTACTTAGGTCACCTCAAACAACCCAGAGGTTTAAGGGCCTTACAAAATGGGGATAACATGTTTCTCCAACCGGCTCGATCTTCAGCTTTCCCCACCGATCTTCAGCTTGGTAAAGCACTTGGTAACGCAAGCAATATTCCATCTTGTCTTTCCTTCGTTTACGTCTTCACATACCTTACGTACTGGTTCATCTCATTCTACTGCCATGGCCTATCCAGTGAAACGCGCTATATTAATATTTATTATACAGCTCGTGGTTTATCCGTCGTCGAACTCGCCGTTTTCTATTATAGGACCATACATGTTTCATCAGCATGCGATATGACCCAGGATTCTGTGCCATAAAGCAAGACAGGTAGTATGAAAGTCTGATATAGTTGGATATTCATTTCTCGAGAGAGGCTCTTATCTCTGAAGTGCTTGCTTACACCAAAATAACATCTGTTTGCAAGCACAATTCTCCGTTTGATTTCTAGGCTGACGTTACTACTCCTGTTCACGGCAGACCCCGGGTAAATGAATTCGTCCACTACCTCAAAATTATAACGGTTATCAACGTTCACCCTTTCATCCAATCGGGTGGATGTTCTGTTTGTCGAAACCATTAATTTTGTTTTGTCCTCGTATACACGCTGAAAAATAATGACCACAACAACATATTGCAGGAACCATGTACATTAGACGGGTTCATACAGGTATGCGATTTGCAAAAGTATCTCAGATTCTCGCTCCCCTAACAAAAAATGAAAGTTTCGGCAAAAAAAATAATAACTGTTTAAAAATTTCATAAAAAAGTGAAAAACTCGGAGAGCTCAAGCCATAAACGTACATTTTGAGCCAATTTGAAATTTCCAGAAATAATACTTTTGATAAATTGTCTGTAAATTGTTGTCGTTAAAAAAAACTTTTCCTGCAACAATTTTTTTAGGGGTTTTTTGGTATGCCCAATCGAATGGTAAACAAAAAAATGGGGGGTTTCGACCAAAAAAATGAGTTTTTTATGTTTTAATGTCGAAAATAAAAATAAATTGACCAATTTTTTAAAATTTTTCAAGTTTAACTATTTTTTTCCACATTTTAACACCTGTTTATATTAATCATCAATGTTCTGTGTTGTAGATAATTTTGTTAAGTTTGAAACAACAAAAAAATTAAGTGCCTAGCACTTACCGGTCAATTTTAACAGCTATTTTTGTAAACTTATAAATATTGAAACATATTATATTATCCCAGGTGGCAACGTGTTGATTAACCAATGAGCTTAGCCGATATAAATATAAACAGTTACTACGGGTCCCGTTATTCCATTTCAAAGATTTTATAATCATTGGCCAAAAATAATTAAAGAAAATTTTGAAAACGGAATGAGTGACGCCAAAGTATCTCAACACTTTAAAACTGAAATTCGAAACGATATAATAACATTTTTGAAAAATCAACTGGAATTTCATATCAAGCCGGCGCGCCACGACTATATAGAGTTACTGGAGAAAAGTTTTTTTTAACGACAACAATTTACAGACAATTTATCAAAAGTATAATTTCTGGAAATTTCAAATTGGCTCAAAATGTACGTTTATGGCTTGAGCTCTCCGAGTTTTTCACTTTTTTATGAAATTTTTAAACAGTTATTATTTTTTTTGCCGAAACTTTCATTTTTTGTTAGGGGAGCGAGAATCTGAGATACTTTTGCCAAATGAACCAGTCTAATGTACATGTTTGCAAGCATTGCTTTTGTGAATTGAAGATCTGCTGTTTTTGTTTATATATTACCTGTCACGTTTTTGTTTTCAGCAGTTTTCAACAAACAAACCCACATTTGGGTCATACATACATATATTATTACTATTCATCATTGTGTCACAAACATGTTATATTGAATAGCAAACACAATGTGTTTGGGCACAAGTATACTATATTTGCGATAAGATACAAACACGTTATATTTGCATCCAAACAACAAACAGAGACAAATTGTTCAGCGTGTAATGCCAAACCCACTTTTTGGTGATTCCTTCTCAATTCTCGAAAATACTGCAGTTACTTCTCGCAAATTTCGCCCAATGATGTCTAAATCATTAGCATACACGAGCAGCATGTGACTTTTGTTGTGGCTAATAGTGTTATTCGAGTTAACTGCAGCTTTTCTCAGGATGATCTCAATTAATATGTTGAAGAGATCGCATGATACGAGTGTCTCCCTTCCTGAGGCCTCGTACTAAATGGTTCTTTGCCAAACTTTTCTGCGTAGTTCGCGTCGGTCAGTGTCATTCTATAAAGGCGTGCCAGTTTAGCAGGAATACCAAGCTCCGTCATAATTTGGTACAGTTTTCCCCGTATCGGGAAAATAGAAGGCAGCCTTGTAATCTACAAAGGCAAAGGCAGGCAGTCCCACAAATCTACGTAGAGTTTCTCCCGGATTTGTAATGTGAATATCTGGTCTATAGTTAATATTCCAAGCATAATACCACACTGATAAGGTCCGATCAGGTCTGCAACAAACATTACGCTCGAGGGGACATTGTATGCGATGGATAAAAGGCTTAATCCATGATAGCTCGTACATATACTCGGATCGCCTTTTTTGAAAACAGGACAAGGTATAGGCTAGTAAATTCGGTCAAGTATTGCAGGAGTTACAAGCGAGTGAATGAACACAGATTTTAAAATAAAAATCAAAATTTTCCCAAAGTTAAAAGGGTCATAACTTTTGAAAAAAAATTTTTTTAGCTGGGTTGAAGTAGAATTCTTAAAGAAAGGGATATAAACTCTTGTCTATTTGTCTAAGGTAGGGATTTGGTTGTTTATCCTGATGACCGACGTAATGGCTTCTGTTTACGTTGATGCACGAAATTTCGTTCGCTCCATTGGAATGTTAACAGGTCTAGAAGATTCGTGATCTTTCATTTCTCCCAGAGCGGCCTCGATCTCTGTCTGCGACGGAGTTTCCATTGGAATATACCTTCTTGGGTTGCGAAGTGAGTATGCTGCCGAAGAAGTACTCTGATTTGCGTCATTCGGAAGCGTAGACTATGTAGTAAAATAATCACGCCATCTCTCTACCTGCTGATCTGGTGATGCTATATCCGTGTCATCATTACATTTTAAAGTTGCAGTACTTCTGATTAGTTGCCTCTAAACTTGTTATTGAAGATTACAAAGTACGGGGATGTTTTCGGATGTCGACGTTTCTGCAATGATTGAATCGAAAGACGAGTTAGACCACCTCATCCGAGCCTATGGTTTTGTCACCAAATTGGCCAAGAATATTTTTTTTATATATTTTTAATTCCTTTTATAAAAGTCATATCCCTACACTGAAAGAAATCCGTACATGAAAATTATTATTTTGTGCATAATCCTGAAGTTAATGTTCATCAATTTCCAACCAACATCACATGAATGATAAATGTAAAATCTTACATCAATTGTTCTTCAGTTTCGTATATCAATTTAATTTAAATAAAGCATCAGTTTGATGCAATCTTGTCGCAAATTTAATACATGTTATTCATCGAGGTGATGTAAACTATACATTAGTAAAATGTGGAAAATATTTATGAAATTTTATAAATTTTATTAAAACTATACATTATTTGTGTGAAAACTTGTCATCAATTTGATAGAATTAAAAAATTGGTGCATTAATTATATTCAAACATTTGTTTAATTCAATGTAATAATTAAGTTAACTCGAAGTTCAGGGTGTCTCTGCTGCAGTACATAACACTTGATAACACTTCGTTTTGGATATTTGAGAACTGTTCATATATATTGTGTGTTCAGTCAGTGTCACTTGTTACACGGGGTATAAATAAAAGTTACAAAATTTCGTTTAATAACACTGTGGAAGTCGAAAAACGAGACATGGCCGGGGAGGACGGTTTTAGCCTAATTCGGGTACGAGGAATCGAATTGTATCATTAGTTTTACAATTACTGTTTCATACAAAATATATGTAGGCCTGCCAGACGTACTATTTTCAACAGTACCCGTACTTTTTTCCACAGTACCCGTACTTTTTTGTTCGTTCTACTGTTTTCTTCATAACCCATAATAAAAGTAGGCGAAAGTACTTTTTTTAAGCCATTGTACTTTTTTCTGAATTTTTTATGTTTTTCCTTGGTTCAAATAAATAAAGTGTTTCTATCAACAAAAAAAAAATTTTCAGTTTATAAAAAAGTAAAATTAAATGAAATTGATAATTAAGTGGAATTCGATATTGAAAATTAAAATGGGTAAATTTCGTAATTAGCGAAAGAATCTGATTACTGGCAATTTGTGAACGGAAAACTCAAAGAAAGTGGGAAAATTACTTTTCTGCCGATGTTCTGAATCAAAGACCCCAAAATCCTGGCTTCACAGATAAACTTTGTTCTCAAAGGTTGAAGCCCAAAACAATTGGAACAACTTCGTTAAAGAAGGTTAACCGGTACAACTAACCAAATAGAAGTTAGTAGCTGTCAAAGTGAGTCAAAATCGAAAAATCAAAAAAAAATCCTCTCTATTAGTCAATAAAAACAAAATTTGTATGAAACCGTAATTGTAAAAATAAATAAATGGTTACCCATTACATTCCAGGAAGGAATTGGGGATAACTTCTCACAACCAGTGAGCTTTCTAGGTTTATACTCACTGATTGGGACCTACAGTTATTGCACCGATTCCGAACGGTATTTTGAGAAGCTTTTTCATGGCTAAATACTCGATAGTGTCGCCGTCACTATGCGAGGTGACCGCCGCTGAAAGAAATTTAAGGTGGTCAGAGCAGGGATCGAACCCAGGATCGCATGTACAAGAGGCGCGCACACTAACCATTGCACCACCGACGGCCGACGTAATTGTAACTCAAAAAACTAATGATGCAGTTCGATTCCTCGTACCTGAGTTAGAGTAAAGCCGTCCTCTCCGGCCTTGTTTAAGAATTTTTTTTGCCAAACTATCACAGTGTAACAGCAATACTACTGACCAAACACAAGTACAAAATACATTTGAATTTGTCATCTCCGGACCACAGAGACATGAAAAAAATAAATCAGCTACCATCTGGTATAAAGACATATTGGGCGCAATATCCGACGCAGCCAGAATAAAAAGCCGATCGGAATTTGAGTCGCGTGCCGTCTACCGCCTCCGCTTACTCCATACAACGACGAGTCACGTGTGGCAAACAATCTATCTAATATATAAAATTCTCGTGTCGCGGTGTTTGTTACAAAACTCCTCCGAAACGGCTGGACCGATTTGTATGAAATTTTGTGTGCATATCGGGTAGGTCTGCGAATCGACCAACATCTATTTTTCATGGACCCGATAGGTTGTCGAAATTTAAAATTTTAACGTTTTATATTACAAGGGTGCCTCCTAGAGGAGTCAAATGTATGACCGACCCTCAATATTTTTGCAATCCCAACAGTTTACCAGAACATATCTACCCTCTATCTTCAACCCTTAGGGTGGTCCCCATACAATTTTTTTTAAATTATTTTTTGGCGCGTGTGGATTTATATCGAAAATCTAAATGTATGGCAAAACAACGTTTGCCGGGTCAGCTAGTTATTTTATATAATTTAGACGAGACGTTGTAAAGAAATAGGGGGCTAAAGACCTAATACTATAGTAAATTCTAAAAAAATCATTGCGGTTTAAAATATATAAAAAAAAAACCGTTTCCCATTACATCCCATGAAGGGATTGGGGAGACCTTCTCACAACCAGTGAGCTGTGCGCTTTCTAATTTTTCACTCACTGATTGGGACCTACAGTTTTTACACCGATTCCGAACGGTATTTTGAGAAGCTTTTTCATGGCTAAATACTCGATAGTATCGCCGTCACTATGCGAGGTGACCGCCGCCGAAAGAAGTTTTTTTTTTTAAGGTGGTCAGAGCAGGGATCGAACCCGGGATCTCATGTACAAGAGGTGCGCACACTACCCATTGCACCACCGACGGCCACGGTTTAAAATATAAGTTTACAAAAATTCATCAAAATGATGATGATGAAAATATGTGGAAAATCCCTGGTCGTTAATTCAAAGATAATTTCCATTGTATCAATCAAATTTTACATCGATTTAATAATGAACTATTGATTAAACATTTTCATTGTGCTGAAAATCAATTATATTTTCAGTGTAGTGAGTGTATGTTTAAGTCGGATCACCCAACTGACAGTTCTGTCAGTTCTGTGCATATTTTTCTATATTTTATACTATTTCCCTTATATGTATGCTTTTAATGACACGTCATTTGACCACAAACATATTATTTTCTTCCTACTTAAATACAATAGGAAGGGGAAACTTCAGCAGTCGGTAGGGGGACAAAAGTATCCTGTCAAAAAAAATGTTTGACGTTCCCTTAATTAGTTTTTCAACACGCAACGTTTGAGACTCACCCAGTTTTTAAAATATGACACAACTTTTTTGAGTTCAACCAAGTATGTAGATTAGGGTGGGTAAAAAAAAAATTGCTGCTATCACCATCTAAAAATGAAGTTCAGAGTGTTTAATAACTATGTGCAAAGTATTGCGATTCTGGGTTCAGCAAATTGTGAGCTATTTTGCTTTAAAAACACCTCTAATTATCAGGTTTTTTTGGGTGTAACTTTTAAGATGTTGCAGATATTTGGAAAATGTATTATGGATACGTAGACCTTTAGGAGTTCTTGTATTGCACATATTGTTTTTATATGTATTTTTGAAGTTGATTGAGTTGTAGAAGATTAAATGCCGTTTTTTAGTGGATTTTCGTAGAGTCCTAAGAAAGAATCAAAATAACTACGTCATTTTTACTCGTATATTAACACTACAGATGTCATTGAAAAGGTTATAAACTCAGCTTCGTAGCTCGGTATGATTCTTTGGAACATAACGTTAAATTATACAGCTTATTTTTATTTTTGATTGACGTTCCCTTAAAAATTTTTCGAAAGTTATTATTTAAAACTACATTGATCGCAAAAAATGTTGCAAATTACCTTTGAAATGATATATAAATTATGTATATCCGAAAAGAAATGGTCGTAATATTTGCACTTTTGTAAAACAACTTTGAAGCTTTCAGGTCTATAAAACAGTTTAATATTGAATGTGAATGCATTAAATGTTTCATCAAAATTTTTTTTTTAAATTTTTTGTAAATATTGTGGGTTTTAAAGAAACTTAATCAATTAAACTACCAAACCATTGTATTTCTCTTATTTTTCCGTTTTTATTGAAACATTTAATGCATTCACATTCAATATTAAACTGTTTTATAGACCTGAAAGCTTCAAAGTTGTTTTACAAAAATGCAAATATTACGACCATTTCTCTTCGAATATACATAATTTATATATCATTTCAAAGGTATTAAATAGCGCTTTTTACTTTTAATTTGCAACATTTTTTGCGATCAATGTAGTTTTAAATGATAACTTTCGAAAAATTTTGAAATACTACCGACAAAAATAAAAATAAGCTGTATAATTTAACGTTATGTTCCAAAGAATCATACCGAGCTACGAAGCTGAGTTTATAACCTTCTCAATGACATCTTCAGTGTTAATATACGAGTAAAAATTACGGAGTTATTTTGATTCTTTCTTAGGACTGACTCCACGAAAATCCACTAAAAAACGGCATTTAAACTTCTACAACTCAATCAACTTCAAAAATACAAATAAAAACAATATGTGCAATACAAGAACTCCTAAAGGTCTACGTATCGATAATAAATTTTCCAAATATCTGCAACATCTTAAAAGTTACACCCAAAAATCCTGATAATTAGAGGTGTTTTTAAAGCAAAATAGCTCACAATTTGCTGAACCCAGAATCGCACTATTTTGCAAATAGTCATTAAACACTCTGAACTTCATTTTTTGGTGGTGACCTAAAAGTGATTTTTTTTTGTATGGGATTTTTTACCCACCCTAATGTACATAAATATATTTCTATAGACAAACAGCATATCCGCCGAATGGTAAATTTTGCATTCTTGAATGCTGAAAATCGTCAAATAGTGCTTTATTGGAAGTACTGAAAGAAGTAGTTCCATTGTAATGACTCAATTGTACTTTTGCAGTATAGGCTGTTGGCAGAACCAGCCATGTGAAGTTAGCTTCGTTCTGTCATGTTTAAGTGTTGTAAAGTACCTTATCACTGGGAAGGACTTTCTGTAAATAATATTAAACTTGTATTATAGTATATTTAAATTTGTTTTCTTGTGTCAATAAAACGAAAATTTATGGACACTAGATACGACCATCGTAGTTGTCGTTTTTTATTTTAGTCTATTACTAAGTATTAGATACTTGTGTCCCCCACCCAGGTTTCCCTTTTCCTCCTACAATGCATTTAACACACACAAGTGATGGTGCGTCAGAACTACTCAAGATTCGCTGTGGCGTGTAGGGTTTATTGGTTGGTATCATAAACTTAACATTAAATGCCACTTAACGTTGCAATTGTTATAAAATAACATTACAAGAAATTAACGCAAGTGTTTTTAAACAAACGCCAATGGCTGCATTCGTTACATAGATAAATAACGGCGAGTACTTATTTAGTTAGTGTAGTTAGTTAACTATTGTCGTCCGTAGTCACGTGTTATACTTATGTATGTCTGTCTGTAGGGTGGCCGTTGTAGCATCATAAAAAAGTTGGTGTTAATTGAAGAAATTTTTAGTGGGCAATAAAAACAAATGTCATTTGAAGAATGACAAAAGAAAACAATATTATTTTTATGGTTGTCATAAAAAGAAGAAGACAATTTTTGGATTAGGTTTTGGGATTTTTTTCGGAATTTTATTAGAAAAACATAAATTTTTGTCATACAGCTTATTTTATGCTGATGCGCTTCTGCAGCGGCATATGTATAGATAATGCATACCGGGAATTTCCACCCGGGATTTCCCGGGAATTTTATCCCGGAATCTAGGGAAATTTCCAAAAGAATACAATGAAATATTTTAGAAAAAGTGTAATTTAGCAGCTCTTCTTGCACTGGGGTATTCAATATATTTTAAATTTCTTGTATTTTCATAAAATATTTGTATCAGCTCACTGAAACAAAAACGATTATTTGTAGGGATGTAACGTTTTTGTTAGTTGGTTTACATTGCTACAATGAAAATGTTTCATACTCCCCACGATTGAATCGTTGGTGCAATAAAACATGTTCTACACAATTTTTGGAATGTTCACCATGGCCTTGCTCCGGCAACGAATACATCAAATATGCATTTTGAAGAAAATACAATTGTTTAATAATGTAATTGTAAAGATTTTGAGGTGTGAACTCTTGTTATTTGAGCATCTTATGCTTTTCCAAATTTGTATACCCTCACCATAGGATGGGGGTATTTATAGTTACGAATTTCCTTATTCGTCCTTTTTGCGTTGTTTTATTCCCAATAATAAAACAAGGTTCGTTTTAAATTACGATAATTATAACGGTTTAACTTCCTTTTATTTTACTTATGTATATAGTGCAACAGTTTACTTTATTTATAACACTTTAACAAAGTCTTATATTTTACTATCAAATCGCGTTGCTTACTTTCCGCCGGTTAATCACAAACTGAACTCTCCATTCCAAAGACCTCCGCTATTTATACCAACTCACCATACTCAAATGAAGGTATATCTAACGAATTCAAGAACCTTCTAGACGTTGTTGATGTTGTTTATCTTTGTAGAACAATCGCGAATGGCGGAGAATTATCTTTACTGAGGTGAATTCATGCTACTGGTTTAGCGAGCTGGTACGTTGCTACAATGCATACTTTCAGGCGCAGCACTAACCGCCTGTTATTTACATACTGTTAGTAGAGTCATTAACAACACGCAAAAGCTTTTACTTATTCGTAACAATATCATGTAATGCGGAAAAAAATGTAACGCATCGACGGAGCCATTTAATGCCCTTAATATCTTTGGACGAAATTTGTTTTACGACATTTTAAGACGATTGAGCCATGTCCGTCTGTCTGTCTGTCTGTCTGGCTGGTCAACACGATAACTGTCGTAAGTAAATCTTTACAGATCACAATGATATTTTGTCATTGACTATAATTGGTCAATACTGAGTTTGGGATTGAAAATGGGCGTTTTGGCCACGCCCCTTCTGGTACCTCCCATACAAATCGATACATTTACCACAAAATAATATTTCTTTCAAACCTTTCATCTGGTAGATGTGATTAGTTTCAACTCACACACGGGTTAATAATCTGTAAATGCCTATTTAACTGCAGGAAATAGGCGAGATTGTCACGCCCATTCTGGTACCTCCCATACAAAACAGGGTGTTCGTCCGGGTTTTCAATCCGATAAATCGCGTGAAACATTTCCGACCTTAATGAAATTAGGTATAAGGCTTTACGTTATCAAACGCCAACCACCGACGAAAACAAAGGTGACTTTTCCACGCCAATTTTGGTACCTCCCATACAAAAGTTGTTTGGCCATCTGCTTGTTCGGCACGAGAAGTTCCGCAAAACCGAACCAATCTTTATGAAAGTTTATACTAGTCAATATTTAGTGAATTAAAACTCTCCTATGGAAAATAAGCTATTTTGCCACACCCATTCTGGTACCTCCCATATAAAAGTTGGGCGGATGACCGGTTGATCGACACGATAACTCTCGTAAACTACAACCGATCTTAATAAAATTCGGTACTAGAAAATATTTAGCTAAAAGCTACTGTGTTATTAAACACTGACTATTGTGCCACGCCCAGTTTTGTACCTCCCATACAAAAGTTGGGCATATTTCCGGTTTGCCGACTGGATATCTGAAGTAAATCAAAACCGATCTGAATAAAATTTGATACTGATCAAAATTTTGGCAACAACTTGACATGTACATTTTTCTACCTCACATATAAATATTGGGAGGGAAATTGGTTGGTAGTCAAAAAAATTCCCAAAACCACTTTGGATCCTAACTAATTTATGTATTCAATAATATTTAGTGCAATGTCAATCTGCTATTGAACATGGTTACTTTTGAGTATGGGCGTTTTTAACAGAACTTCCACGCAATGGATGACTTTGGGTGAGGGTATGTTTAAGTCGGTTCATCCGGCTGAAACTTATGTACTGGTTTATTTGTTTATTACTGTATTTAGCCAAACATTTAAAGTTAATAAAACGAATATGTTGCGGCAACGTATCAGTACGATAATTAAAGCGACGAAACTGATTTGTATGAAATAAGGACGACTCGGTTTTTACTCCAATCTCTACTACTTTTTTTTGCAGCAACAATGCACACATACATTAGCGTCAAATTGTCAGAAACTATATTTCGCGTCATTCATCAAAATAAAAATAGTAAATTTTAATTTTTCTACGAAATAGCAAAGTGGGAAATATCATAAAATGGTCAAAAGAGGGGTGCTTAATGTAAATGTGTGTACATCATTCATATTTGGATGATCAGATGTACGTCAATCGAACATATTAATCGCAACAATGGAGCATATTCATCATCACAGTAATGAAACATATTCGTCACAGTGACGAAAGTATTCCGATTAATGAAATCATTTTCGTTGCGGTGATGTATCTTCGCATATATCTAAGCAATACTTTTAGATGTATAACATTATATTACATAAAATATGATAATATATTTTACCAAACGCAGAAATTATTTAAACCAATTTCCAAATCTTTTCGAACCTTTCCAACACAATATTTTACACAGGAAAATGCCAATTTTTGGACAAAAGTTCACTCTGTAACCTGCTTTTAAACGAGACAAGACAGGGATAATATACATATTAGTTGTCAAAGAAGATAAGAAATGTTTGTGTAACGTAGGCATACAGACAATTATAAAGACAATGCACTCTTAAGCAACCGTCGTCAGTGTTATTTCATGTGAATAAAAATATCATTTACCAAATATAAATAAATTTTTCCAAGCCGTGCAGTTTTTTTCCCTCCTTCCTCCTCATTTTTCGTAAATTACAACGAAACTTCACTTATATAATATAATTGGTGGCTTATAATAGTTCCACGTATTTTAAGAACCGGTTCTGTCGAGTCCGGTTCCGAGAAGAACCGGGTATTTGGACCGGTTCCTGTTCTCTGCATATTACTGCCCCAAAGAGGCTTTACTAAAATATCTTATAAGAATTTAAATTTTGATATAAATACGCATTTTCTGTCGAGTTCGGTTCCGAGAAGAACCGGGTATTTGGACCGGTTCCAAGGAGAACCGCGTATTTGGATCGGTTCCGGTTCTCAGCAAATTGCTGTCCCAAAGAGGCTTATAAGAATATACAATTTGATAAAAAATACACATTTTCGTACCCTCACCCAAAGGTTAATACTTTTGGTTCCTTTGGAAACGAGTCCTCTTAGTCAGGAACCGTTTTATGGTTCTCTTCAACCCTTTTCTCAGTTCCTGTAGAATCGTTTTTCGTTTTTTTTAGGAACCGTTTGCGTTTATTTCGATCCCGTTTTTTTCTCCTCAAAGAACCGTTTTCGGTTCATTTGGACCCGTCTTTCCGTTCTTGTAAGCCCCGATCCGGTCGGTTCCTGTAAAGAACCGGTTCCTCAATTCTGTGCATCACTAGTGGCGTACATCATATCATTTGCTGAATTTACTGTCTTTGAAGTGACAGTGACGAAGGTAAATTAGTAAAAGAGAAGTTTCAATGTATCTCTATTGTCTCCGCAGAACAGTCTCGTATAAACGCCAAGATAGTTACTTCCGTCAATATTATATTTTTTTCAATATTCTCTAAAAAGCGCAAGTGGCCGTCGGTGGTGCAATGGTAGTGTGCGCGGCTCTTGTGCATGAGAACGTGGGTTCGACCCCTGCTCTGACCACCTTAAATTTCTTTCGACGACGGTCACCTCTCTTATACTGCGTTTATGCTGCAACAGAAATCTCGATTGTCTAGATTTCATTCACACGAACAGCTGATTAGTGTATGAAAAATCAGATGTTTATGCTACGAAATCTAGATGTCTCTAGATTTCGAATGCAGTATAAACATGTTTTTAGTGACGGCGACATTATCGAGTACTTAGCAATGAAAAAACTTCTCAATCGGTGTAAAATTGTAGGTCCCAATCAGTGACGGTAAAACTAGAACGCGCACAGCTCACTGGTTTGTGAGAAGCTTTCCCTAATGCCTTCATGGGATGTAATGGGAATCCATTTATTTATTTTAGTTTTTGGTTAATGTATGAGAAATTCATACTACAAGCTTACAAGTCATGAACATTTTTCTAATTGAAAAATGGTTAGGTTTTGTTGGAAATAATAGACAATTCAGTTCAACACACACTCACTGGCATGCCTAGTTTCGAACGCCGTGACAAGTTCATCATCAGATGCCTAACTACTGTGCCTGAATTGATACCATTGGTTGATCATCAATCGTGTATTTACAAACTCAATTCTGCAATTAACATGTACGAATTAGTATCGATCGAAGATCCCCAAGTATCAACATCACTGAAATGCCTATAATTCCAACAACAAGAACAGACAGAATTTTTCCACCATGTTCTTATTTTTCCTCATGCATTCTCGCATTGTTGCAGTGCTTTGAGGTGAGTTTTAATCTATATCACAGAGTTGTATTTTTCCGTGGTATATCATTTTTGAAGACCGTGCTAGTGTCAGTTACATTTATTTGAATTTGAATTTTGAAGTACACCGTGATATTTGTGACATAAATGATTTGTTTGCTTTAACAGAAAATTTTGTTCTGGAAATTTCACGATCAAAAATGGTCACAGTAGGGGTAGGCCAATTGAGGTTGGTCAAAGCCGTTACCGAAACTGACAGACACGTTTCTGTTCGAGAAATTGTAGACAAGGTGAGGGTGTCGACCACGGCCGATTGCAACTTTTTAAACTGGCTTGGACTTGTCAAAACGCTTGATATTTGGGTTCCGCACGAGCTTAAGAAAATCCACTTAATAAAACGGATAAGCACTTGCGATTTACGAATATTACTCAAACGCAACAAAAATTATCCATTTTTAAAACGCATTGCCTGCCACTGAAGATGAAAGATGGATCCTTTACAACAATCTCAACCGTAAGGGTTCCTAGTCCAAGCACGATGAACGCGATTAAACTTCAGCAAAGGCTGAACTGCACCAAAAAAAGGATATGTTGTCCATTTTGATTTTAAGGGAGTAGTTTATTTTGAACTGCTTCCTAAAAACCGAACCATAAATACTGATGTTTATTGTCAGCAATTGACGAATCTTGATGGGGTACTCCAAAAAACTCGACCAGAATTGGTAAATCGCAAAGGCGTGGTTTCCCATCACGACAACGCTAAGCCACACACATCTTTGCAGACTCGGCAAAAAATTCTGGAGCTTGGAGGGGAAGTGTTGCCACATCCACCTTATAGTGCTGGTCTGGCACCTTTGGATTTTCATTTATTCCGGAGTCTGCAAAACTTCTTGAATGGGAAATCCTTCAATACACAAGAGGACCTACAAACTGAGTTGTTCGAATAAATTTGTGGGACAGGCCAGTCATTCTATGAATCTGCGATCAAAAAGTTGCCTGAACGATGCCACAAGGTCATTGAGCAAAATGACACCTAAATTATAGAAAAAAATACATGTTTTGAATAAAATAATTGAAAATTACTTTGAACAAGAAACCCGAAATGACTTTCTTGCCAACCCAATATATCAAATTTCAAATAGAATTTTTAAATGTCGATTGTTTTTTTTTTTAAATTTCAATTGGAAATGGTGTAGCAATAAAAGAGAATTTAAACAAAAATACAAAACATTTCCTTCTGAAAAACAAGTTGCAAAATGTGCGGCAACGACTGTCGCAACTCTCATTGTCCAAGAGGAAATTTAATAAATCTATATATATAAAAAATTCGTGTCACGATTTTGTGTTCGAACTCCTCCGAAACGGCTTAACCGAATTTGATGAAATTTTAAACGTAGATTTGGTAGGTCGTTCTCTGTGTTCTTATCTATATTTGATGCCCCTAAGTGATAAGGGAACGTCCATAAATGATGTCACGTTTTTTTGTGATTTTTTGACCCCCTCCCCCCTCCTGTCACAAAAGTGCCATGGAAAACAAATTTTTGTCACAAATTGACAGACCCCCCTCCCCCCTTATACGATGACATCATTTGTGGAAGCTCCCTAAGGGTGGTCAACTCTTAAAAACATTTTCGTTTTTATGTTTTTACAACATTTTATTTTTTATTTTTTTTATGATAATGCATCGGAAAATTCTTACCACCCTTAATTTTCTCCTCTTTACTCGCCAAGCGGCTCCCGGTCTCTTTTCCCACACAATAAATAGCTCGGAGAAGAGATAAGACCGAAGCCTGTCACCATCTCACACATGAGCCCACTCTCAATCTCCTTGCTGTTTTATATATTTGTTATCAATTTAAATCAGCGATGGGCACACGCACACAACTACAAATTATTTTGTGTATTTATGTTAGTGAGAAGAACGAGAAAGAGAGAAAGAGAAACCTTATGGTCATTAAACGACGAAAAAAGTTGTGTGTGCTCTCATTTAAACAACAACAAATACTTGAAGCTCTCATGCACAGGCCGTGTGTGTTGGCAGAGAAGTAAGCAGCGCACGCGGCATGTGCGCTGCGCCCACCGCTGATTTAAATCAATTTTTTTTTTTGCAACATAAATTCTTTTTAGACATAATTTTACTAGAAAGAAAGGAATAAATTATTGTAAGAATGTGAAGATGTGGTGTATGAGTTGAAGAATCATGAAGCGGTGTAAATGAGGAAAGAATATAAAATAAGATAACACTAAACATAAAAAGCCGTTATGATCAGGGCACGATATATTACAAATATGTTTACGTTTATGCAAGCGAAGTGCAAGAGAAAAAGCAGTTTATGCGAGCACGACTTTTAATCAGTTATCTTTGCGCTGTTGATGTGAAAACACGTAACGCGGGTCAGTGTAGTTGAACAGTAAATATCGTCACAAGGAAGCAAAAAACTTTCATTTTAGTTTCACACGAAGTGGGATCTATTTCGCTGTTATTGTCTGTTTTGTGCAATTAATAATGCCAAAAAGGCGTAAAGGGGCTTCTTTGAGCCGTCATACACCTAACGCTGCACGCATGAGAAATACAAGAGCCCAAAGAAATGAAGAACAAATCCAGCAAGATAATGAAAATGAACGTGAGAGAATTGCGCAATTGCGTCAATCAGAATCAGAAGATGTACGAGTTGAACGCAATAAACGAAGAAGATTAGAGCCAAGACAAGCATATAGACAACGCCAACAGGTACATCGATTATTTACATCTGATTCATTTCTGCGTCTAGCATTCGCGTATGAGCCCGATATTCAATATTATGCTCATTCAAAAGTGGTAATTGGTGCCATGGATAAGGAATGCCCACATTGTAACGCTCTTAAATTTAAAACTGAGACAGCCGGGATGTGTTGCGCATCAGGAAAGGTGCAACTACCACCAATTGAAGCACCACCTGAGCCATTGAACGGTTTACTTATCGGCACTGATCCAGATTCTAACCTGTTCTTCAAGTCAATTCGCGCATTTAATTCATGTTTCCAAATGAGTTCGTTTGGAGCAACAAACATAGTTAACAATATCGCTGCTAATGGTCAACAATTCAATTCAACATTCAAAATCCAAGGCCAAATTCTGAAATTTTAGTGATTAAGGCAAGCGTGTTTGACTGATGTTACTCAGTTATATAACTTTTAAATAAAGTCGGACAACCAATGAAACGCTTTCGTTGAAATATCTTTATCCTTTAAAAAAAGAAGGAAGGAAATAGTATTACTATCCGCTAACTTTTGCAGGCAGGACGAAGTCTGCCGGGTCAGCTAGTATTTATATATTAAATACTTTATTTGACATTTTTATTTGACAGTTATTTTACATTTATCTGACATTTATTTGACAAAAAATGACACAATCAGGTGACAATTTACTACTTTTGCTCGGTAAAATTCTTCGAGTTAGTTGCAAGGGTGTGGCCGTCGGTGGTGCAATGGGTAGTGTGCGCCCCTCTTGTACTTGAGATCCTGGGTTCGATCCCTGCTCTGACCACCTTAAAATTTCTTTCGACGACGGTCACCTCGCATAGTGACGGCGACACTATCGAGTATTTAGCCATGAAAATGCTTCTCAAAAATACCGTTCGGATCCGGTGTAAAACTGTAGGTCCCAATCAGTGAGTATAAAACTAGAAAGCGCACAGCTCCCATTACATCCTCACAGATTCCTTCAAGGGATGTAATGGGAAACCACTTAGTTGCACGGGTGTCGCAACATTCTGGAAAGAACCAAAAAAGGCTGTGAAAGCGCTCTTAGGGAACGCCACCCTGGCCAGAAAATGGCTTCGGACACAGTAATATTCTCAACGCACTGCCTGACTATCCAAGTATGGTAAACGCAAAGAAAAAATTCGAATCTCGAAAAATCTCAGATAACTGAAGAAACGAAAAACGGTTCCAACAACTGTTCTTTCGGTTACAGCAGCCGAGTTGTAATTAAAACTTTCATTTATGGCCATAAGCTCTTTTTTTTTCTTTTTGGTTTAATTTCCAACTTTTATGATATTGGTTTTATCCATAAAGTTTGTTTCAAAAAAAGTTGTCATTTTTGTCTATTTTTTCACTGTCTGTAGAAGCATTAGAGTGTGTGATCACATTTCAGTGTATGCCAAACGAGTGGATAAGACTGTGTATATAGTGAGAGAATAAGATAAATTTACGTTCTTCGTAATCTGTGCTCTCATTAGAAAAATGGCTAATTTCAGTTATCGCAAATGTAATTTTGTACGCGTTTCTCGTTAGCAACAACATGATATACATTTGCGATATATGAGTTTATTTGAGAGAACTATATGAACGTTTGCGATTAATAAATTAATTCAAATCAATCAAAGTATTGTTGCGGCAACCGAGCAATAAACGTTTTTTTTTTCTTTGCGTGTAGAATACATTTTGGCCAAACCACTCTTTGACAAGAAGTACCTCTAAACCTGATAGATCAGAATGAAATGGTCGTATCCCTGGATATAAGACATTCGTGAACTTCTATACAGGTTCAAAACGTGATGAAAAGTAGGAATTTCGACTTAGAGGAACCCAATTTTACTCGAGCAATACACTTTTTTTTTTCTTTGCGTGTAGAATACATTTTGGCCAAACCACTCTTTGACAAGAAGTACCTCTAAACCTGATAGATCAGAATGAAATGGTCGTATCCCTGGACATAAGACATTCGTGAACTTCTATACAGGTTCAAAACGTGATGAAAAGTACGAATTTCGACTTAGAGGAACCCAATTTTACTCGAGTGCGAGTGACGGACTTTTGGTCGCTTAGCTTTTCGTTCGAGATCAGGGAACAGACTTTAAAAATTTTATTTCAAATTGAAAAATTCTCAAAAAAAACGACAATTGAAATTTAAAGGACATCAATTGATATTTAAAATACATCAATTTAAATTCAAAACACATCAACTGAATTTTAAAGGACAAAATGAAATTTTCAAAATCCTTTTCCTGTAATTCAGAACACGGATTTTATACAAGTATATTAGGTTTTTAAATTTCAATTGATGTCTTAAGAATTTCAATGTATTTTAAATATCAATTAATGTTTTTGATATTCAATTAATGTTTTTGATATTCAATTAATGTGTTTTAAATTTCAATTCGTGTGTTTTAAATTGCAAGTGGAATTTTTATTTTCAATTGATGTATTTTAAATTTCAAATGGAACTTTTAAATTCCACTGGACATTTTTTTAAATTTCAATTTGAAATTGTGTAGTATGCAGTAGTAAGGACGGGAACGAACCTAGCGTAGGGGTAGTAGTACCACATTGCGTTACCAGAAATAGAGGGAATAATACGTGGCTTTACAAAAAAGCACAAAAAGTGTAAACAAAAATAGAAAAAAGTACACAGAAATACAAAAAGCTAACAAAAAGGTACAAAAAGTATGCACAAACGTACAAAAAGAGCACACCAAGTTACAAAAGAGTACGCAACAATTCAAAAAGTGTACCCAAAATTACAAGAAGTTCACACAAAAGTAAAAAAATGGATAAACCAAATAATATTCAACTAACCCTAATGAAAAAATTACATGATAAGATCAAGTTTCAATTCTCACGTGTGTGTGTCTTCATGACACACTAATTTTTTTTTCATTTCTCCCTATCTCTTTTGAAAATCAATAATTGAAGCACTGGCAACTCTTTTTCTTCCCAGTATAATTCAAATGGTTTAAGTATAATTTTGTTGACTTTTTCTCTATTTTTATTTAATCATTTTATAATTTACTACTACATTTCACTCTTTTTAAAACAAACCAAATCCCATCATGTCACGCTAACATTGGACAATGTCGTCTGACAAATTGGACTGTAAATATAGGAATGATTGATAATAATTTTGAAAACTGCGAAATACGTCTTTCACTTAATATTGTGTGTATTATATGGATGATAAATTCTCGAAACAATGGAAATATTTGAATGAGAATGACATGTAGGATATAGAACTGTCAACAATTCTAAATATATGCGGGGGGTTAATTTTGCAATAAAGACAATCGTCAAGTTGCAAGTTGAAATTGATGGCATTTTTATGATGGCTGAATCAACGATTGAAGGATATGATATATAAATGAAGTGCGAATAGATCTAAGAATAACGATAATGTTATTTTTAAATCACTTTTTCCTGATAAAACTGGTTGATAAGATTTGAAAGAATGAAATAAAAATTCATGGATTATTCATTATTCGTGTGTGGTGCTTTAGTTTCTAAACCGGTTATTTTTAATAGGTCAATGAAACACATTCAAGGAAGAAATATAACATATTCATCGAAGAAATGTGACGAGTTTGTTACAGTGACGAATTTTTTTTTACATTCGTTGCGGCGATAAATCTGTACGTTGGCACATTTATGATATTCGTTGAGGAGAAAATCATATTCTTTCGTGTAACGAAAGTTCTGGTATGCTCAATTCAGTTCATTGCTTGATTGGATATGGAAGTACTGGAAAAAAAGGACTTCCATTGTTTTGACACTATTTTATTTTTGGTGGGATCCCATTAATATATTGGGGAGAGCTTCTCATAATCGGTTAGCTGTGCATTTTCCCCTTCTGTACTCAGTACTTGCAATCTCAGTTTTGCAACGGATCAGGGGGATTCTATGGCACAGCTGATCGAAAAGGTACTAGGCCGATGATAGAGAATGAGAGAGCAAAGAAGACAAGAACTAATTTTAAATAGTTTGTTTATTGATGCTAATGACAGCTAAATTATATTTTATATTGTTTGTATTGTGACCGTCGGTGGTGCAATGGGTAGTGTGCGCGCCTCTTGTACAGGAGATCCTAGGTTCGATCCCTGCTCCAACCACCTTAAAAAAAAAAAAAAAATTCTTTCGACGACGGTCACCTCGCTTAGTGACGGCGACACTATCGAGTATATAGCCATGAAAAAGCTTCTCAAAATACCGTTCGGAATCGGTGTAAAACTGTAGGTCCCAATCAGTGAGTGAAAACTGGAAAGCGCACAGCTCAGTGATTGTGAGAAGTTCTCCCCGGTCCCTTCATGGGATGTAATGGGTGTAGTGATTGCTCAATAAAATTTATAATATTTTAATTAAAAAAGGAAGGAACAATATTTATTGTTTGAAGGTTGAAAATAGAATAAACATTATTTTAACAAAATTGATTAGGAACAAAACAATTGTTTGACTGGGTCCTATGTCAAATTAAAAACTAAAACTACCAAGTACATAAACACATTGTATAACACCTACAATACTCCCCCTCCCGGAGCATTGATGTCAAGAATATTAAAAGTGACCCGTTTGGTTGCATTCCGCGTAATATCGAAGCCCTTGTCAGCAGCTTTCTCAAAATATGCAGGCTTCAGCCTGTCAATCGAAACAGTAGTCATCCTGCCATCCATGTGAATTTTAAAATGTTTGTCGCATTTTTCGATTACTTCGTATGGCCCCTGATAGGGATGTTGTAACGCACGCTTTTCCCCCACCCGCAGAAATACATATTTGCAACTAAAGAGATCCTTTGGGATGTAGACATCCTTATCTGTATTACCGTGATGAGACAAATATGAACGAACACACTTAAAGTGATCTTTTAATTTATCCAGAAATGTATAATTTGTAACCGATGAACCCGAAACGACAATTTCCCCCGGTAACCGCACAGATTGTCCATAAACCATTTCCGCGGGAGTAGCTTGCAAGTCCTCCTTGAACACTGATCTGAGGCCAAGCAGCACTACAGGAAGCAACTCATGCCAATTCTGGCATTGATCCTGGGTCAATAAAGACGCTTTTAACTGTCTGTGGAAACGTTCGACCATTCCATTGGCCTGTGGGTGATATGCGGTTGTCGTTATTTTATGGCTACCCATCAGCTTAGCCAACTCTGAAAACATGCTCGATGTAAACTGAGCTCCACGATCGGTTGTCAAAGTTAGCGGCACGCCAAAACGACAGACATAATTGTAAAAGAACGTTTTCGCAATCGTCAATGCAGTAATGTCCCTAAGAGGGTATGCCTCTGGTCAACGTGTGAATCTGTCAATAACAGTTAAGATATACCGATGGCCACGTGAAGGGGGAAGAGGTCCGACTATATCCAAATGTAAATGCTCAAATCTACCCTGTGGAATGTCTATTTTTACGATCGGCGATTTCGTGTGCCGACTGACCTTTGACTTTTGGCAATTAATACAACTTCTCGCCCAATCATTTAATTCTTTGTTCATGTCTGGCCAATAATATCTTCTGGTAATCAGACGGCGCGTGGCTCTGATACCTGGGTGTGATATTGAATGTAATTTTTTGAACACCTCTTTCCGTAAATCTTTCGGTACAAAAGGCCTTGGGTTTCCCAACGATACCTCGCACCACAACTCGCCATCTAATGCCCCCATCTTAACCAATTTTAGATTTAAATGTACGTCAATATTCTGCAAAATGGATCTTAGCTCTGAATCACTTTCCTGCTTTTCCTTTAGTATTTTCAAATTTATATTAGAACCTTGCAACGCATCGACCTCCCACGAACGTGAAAGCGTATCTGCGACTATATTGGAATCACCCTTAATATGTTGGATGTCACTTGTAAACTGTGATATATACTCCAGGTGCCTGGTTTGCCCGGGGCTTCTTTCCGTTTTCGAGTCTAACGCAAATGCTAATGGCATATGATCCGTATATATTGTAAATATTCTCCCTTCCAACATGTATCTGAAATGTTTCACATTCAGAAAAATTGCGAGTAACTCCCGGTCAAATGTACTGTATTTTCGCTCAGCACTAGACAGTTTCCTTGAAAAGAAGGCTAAAGGTTCGGACATTTTGCCACGAACCTGGTGTAATACACCGCCGACCGCTACATTCGAGGCATCTACTGTCAATGTTAACTTGCAATCGTTGGCAAAATGATTCAATAGCACTCTTGAAGCAAAACAAGTTTTAATTTGCTCAAAAGCCGAAATCGCTTCGTTATTCCATTCTAATGTTTTAATCCTACTTTTTAATGAGTGTGTTACGATTTCATAAATCGGAGCAGACAATTCCGCTAACTTGGGTATGTATCTGTGATAGTAGTTCACCATCCCTATAAACTTCTGGAGAAGTTTAACTGACGTTGGTCTCTCGAACCTCCGAATATCGGCAACTTTATCCTCCGATGGACAAATCCCTTGCTCGGATATATTATGTCCCAAGAAGTCAACATTTGAAACTCCGAACACGCATTTACCTGGCTTAATGTTTAACCCATAATCCTCCAAACGTCTAAAAACAATATCTAAATGGTGCAAATGTTCTTCTAAATTGTCGCTGGCGACAAGTACATCGTCAATGTAGACAAAAGTGAAATCCAAACCACTAAAAACTTCGTTGATGAACCTCTGAAACGTTTGGGCCGAGTTTCTTAGTCCAAACGGCATTCGAACAAATTCGAACATTCCAAACGGTGTGGTTATCGCTGTCTTAAATATATCTTCCTCCGCCATTGGTATTTGATGATACGCGCGTACCAAATCCAACTTGGAAAATATCCGTTTGTTTCTCATATTCATGTTTGAATCGTGAATATGCGGTAACGGATATCTGTCCGGAACAGTGACACAATTTAAACGCCTAAAATCGCCACATGGACGCCAATCGTCAGAATTCTTCTTCGGAACCAAATGCAGCGCCGACGAGGCGCACGAATTCGAAGGTCTGCAAATGCCCGACTTCACTAAAAAATCAAACTCTGTTTTAGCTGCTTTATATTTAATGGGGTCTAAACGTCGTGGCTTAACAAAAGGAAGGGGCCCATTCGTTGATAGTTTATGCACGGTTGAGTGTTTAACGGGTTTTGAGTAATCTGGTTCGGCTGTTAGTTTTGGATATCGCCTTAGCAATTCCGTAAACTGGTTATCAACTATAAATATTTTCGGAAGAGACAAGTCGCAAACTTGTGAACGTACGTTGCTCGATAATTTAGTAAGAGGGTCAACTAAAGTCTGGTTTTTAATGTCCACAAGTAAACCATACTTGTGTAAAAAATCAGCACCTATAATAGGTTTTGAGATGTTCGCAATAGTAAACACAAAAGGAAAATCACGTCGTAATCCGAGATTAATATTCAACATTTTCCGCCCGTAAGTTTTGATCGTAGAACCGTTAGCCGCCGTCAAAACCACATCAGATTCAGTCTTGAAATTCTTAAACTTTGTAGAGGGTAATACAGAAATATCCGCTCCACTGTCAACTAAAAATTTTAATTTATTGACCTTGTCGTATATGAAGAGGCGACGAGTTGTAGAAGTCATGTACCCATTGTCCGTCGCTGCTACAATGGTACTCTTTAGTTTGTCGACTGTCCACTAGTTTCGGTAAACGAACATGGCTGTTCACATTTATTGGCCCTATTGCCAAATCTATAGTGGAACCTACATAGCCAGGTTCTGCTGTTCGATCTATTTCGGGATCGAGACCTGTTTGGGCCAAATCTTCTTCGTGACGTATATGGTTCCTCGTCAATTCGTCGTCTTAAAGAAGATACTTCTATTGAAAGGGTCTTTACACTTTCGCATATATTCGTCGTAGCTAGCACAAGATTTTCGACTATTTTCCCAAAGTTTGATGAAATCGTTTGTGTCGATTCTAAAGAATTTCCCTTAATTTCAGCAATTTCATCTCCGTGTAATACATCCCAAATTCTATCAGCCAGCTTAAGTTGTTCGTCATGGTCAGACACATTCGCGCCAGTTAATGCAACGTTTAGACTCTTTGGCAACTTTCTAAGCCACAGTTTAATTAAAACGTCTCTGCTAAAATTTGAACCTGCGAGTAATGATAATGATCGATAAAATTCGGAAGGTCGTCGATCGCCAATCTCTGCGTCCGATAGTACTTTATCTAATCTTCTATTTTCACTCATGGAGTGACGTTCGATTAAACACTTTTTAAAACTTCATATGAGCTACTACATACTGGTTTTTGGACGATATCCAGAACTGTCATGATAACTTCCTGGGGTAGCGATGTAACAACGTGTTCAAACTTTGTCGTACCTCGGGTGATCCCTTTTGTTGCAAATTGCATTTCTACGTGAACAAACCAAGCTTCTGGACAGTTAGTCCAAAACTGGGGAAGCTTTACAGACACGGAAGCAATTTCCGCGTTTATATGTGGTTCGTTTGCATTAAAACCGGTAGGAGGATTACAGACTTGTTGAATTGGCTGACCTGAAGCCTGCATATTACAGTTTTCGGTGTTATTTTCTGTAATTGATTGCGAAAAGTTCGCTTGTATCGCCGAATGTGTTGGCGACCGCATAACCATATTCGCAGGAGGGGGGTTTACAGCTACTCCCTACAATAACTTTGACACTAAAAACTTATTTAAATTTAACGTAAATTACTTAATTACTAACTTAAATCTGTTATATTTTCTAAGTCCGATTGGTAAATGATAACTTACAGGATCTTAGATATCAATTTGAACGTTAACTTTGATTAGGCTCCCTCAGATGTTTGACCTGTTTGATTCCCTTAGAATATTCTTAGGCTTGTAGAAATTATTTGAACTCTTCAGCTGGAAATTTGTATTCCAATAAATCCAATGTATTCCAATAAATCAATATTGCAGAGGAGAGGAATGCAAAAATAGAGCTTCGTAACCTTATCGGTAATTCTTGTCCTGCATTTATATATTGCCACTATATAAATGTATATATTGCCAGTAATACCTAGTTGGTCGTCAATGGCTCCTGGCAGGATCGCCAGTTGTAGTGATTGCTCAATAAAATTTATAATATTTTAATTAAAAAAGGAAGGAACAATATTTATTGTTTGAAGGTTGAAAATAGAATAAACATTATTTTAACAAAATTGATTAGGAACAAAACAATTGTTTGACTGGGTCCTATGTCAAATTAAAAACTAAAACTACCAAGTACATAAACACATTGTATAACACCTACATGGGAAACCATTTATTTTATTTATTGTTTGTATTGAACGAAAATACGAATTCCCTTCGATTTCTGTCCGTTTTCTGTCCAACCAAAGTGTAAAATTGGTAAAATGGCCTACTACCTCGTCGTCATGAAAAGGCAGCGAAGAGAGTAATGGAAACTCTTTAAGTATTTCTCTATGAACGGATCCAAATGGTTATGCTTTCAGACAGTGAGTGTGATGACTGTGGCTGGTTGAAATCAAAATTTTGTCAGTGCGGGAATAAAGCCTGAATCCTAATAAACAAAGACTCGCGCATGCTAATCATTGCACTAGCGTCAGTTAGAAATATAATGGAATTAAAACTTTAATTTTCAAAACTCTAATTTTAGGCAATTGAGGGATGCGACAACCCTGTCAACAGAGAGGACATATTTTATTTTGCTGATCATCGGTGGTTCAATGGTGACCATGCGTGACTATTGTACATGAAAACGTGAGTTCGTTCTCCGCTCTGATCACCTTACATTTATGTCGACGGCGTATAGTGGTTCAGAATCAATTTATTTGGCCAAAAGTCAATAGCTTTGGATCTGCACCATTTCCAATTGAAATTTAAGATGAAAAAAATCAATTGAAATTTAAAAATTCTATTTGCAATTTAAAATATATCAATTGAAATTTTAAAACAGATCAATTGCTGTTCAATAGATATCAATTTAAATTATAAACATAAACTGAAATTTAAAACACATGAATGAAATTTAAAAGGAATTTGAAACACGTCAGTTGAAATTTTAAACACAACAATTGAAATTTAAAAGACACCAATTGAACTTCAAAAAATATAAATTGGAAATGAAAATATTAATATATAAAATCGGTTAATAACACTGGAACAAAATGAAACTTTTTCGAAAATAACAAGGTTCTGACAAAGGATTCTGGTGGAGGGGGCAAAAAAATATACGTGTATCGGCGTTTTGAAAGTTTACGTCTGAATTTTTTTTAAGGGGGGAGGGGAGGGTTGAATCCTTTTTATTTCCTCCTTTTGCACATTCTTATGATGAATCGGCATAGGAAACTAGTTTTTCCTTACATTTTAGGCATAGGATATGTTCAACAATTTTATGTAAAAATTTTCGACAAACATTTTTATGGAATACTTAACCCTCTACCGCCTCAATATATGGGTCTTTTTTGTTCTATTTGTGAAAAATTTTAAAAAACACACCTAAAACAGGGTTGTAACGGGTTAAAATGTACTACAAAAATATTCCTCATAAAATTCTACTATAAGCTTCTTAACACACTAAAGCTCAAAACTCAACTTGAATGCCAAAAATACGTCAAAACTTAAAATCCATTTAAGGGTTAATTTCGTACTTATTCCGAGTTAGCGCTAAAATGTCACACAAAACTTCATTTTAAGGGGTTGGTGTGTATTGAAAAAATATTCTACGTAAAATTTCACTATAAGTCACAGAACAAAAGAAAGCTGTTGATTAATATTACGTATATTTTTTTACCCCCCTAAAACAGAATCCGTTGCTAGAACCTTGTTACTTTTTTTTGTGTTCCACAGTGTAATTGTTGTATTTCCAATGACAAATTTTAAGTTGCAATTGATGTCTTTTAAATTTCAATTGAGCTTTTTTAAATGTCCATTGATGTATTTCAAATTTCAATTAAAAATTTTAAAATTCAACTGATATATTTTAAATTTCAACTGATATATTTTAAATTTCAAATTTATATTTCAAATTTCAATGCATATTTTTCAAAATTAAATTGACATTTTCGAATTTCAATTATAAATAGTGTGTTAAACATTTTTGAGTTCTGTAAAACCCCGATTATAGGTAATTAGTCAAGGATTATTATAATATATCAGCATAGAAACTCGCACAGTGGGGTATATTTAAGTAAACTTTCCAAAGCCGACTACTTTTTGTTTCGTTTCGGTTTGAATTGATTTTTATTACCTGTTTTTGTGCAATTGTTCAAAATACGCAAGTAAAAACAAAAATTGAATTTTTTTTTACCTGTTTTGATGCAATTGTTCAAAATACGCACAAAAAAATTTGTATTTTTTTCATTTTTCAAATATTACCGTTTCCAAATTTGGGAAATTGCTGAATTCACTGAGGTGGTCACTGAGGTGTATTTTATGTATATTTAGGTATTAAAACTCTACAATAATGCCAACGTTTGCCCTTTGTCGAATTTCAGTACCAAATGTATTGAATTCCCCCTCAGCAATTCGTTTTATCTGCTAAATGGGGTGTTATGAGGAGTTTTTGGGCATAAAACGGACAACGAAGCTCCTATTGGTATAAAATATACCATCAGGAGAAAGAGAATTTCCTCATCTTTCCAGCTGAGTACTTACTTTTTTAAAGTTGGTGCGAAAACACAATAGTTATTCAGGTTTTAAACTGAAAAATGTTTTTGTTTCACTAAAATGACGCTATCTTCGGAAGGTGCAATTTCGGGCGGGCAAAAGTTACCCTCAGAAAATGGTAAACACACTTGCCTTTCCAATTATATATCAAATTCATTGACTGCTTGTGAAGTTCAAAAGTTATGTATGTATATGGGGGTCCAAAGTCAAGTTTTTCAAAATTGCTTTTTCTGAAAATATTTATTACAACCAAAGTATATTTTAGAGAAATGATACGTAGGCGCCATGTTAGAGCTTTAAGATACAGTGCGCAAGGAAGTCAATAAATTAAATCATAATTTTTCAATTGTAAAAATTTGAAAAATGTAAATATTATAAAAAGAAAAACAAAATATTGTGTAGATTATAAATATAAACAATTGCATCAAAACAAGTCAAAGAGATATAAAATCAAAATAAAATAAAATAATAAAATCAAAATTCTAGGAAATTAAAAAAAAAACAAAAGTTGTTAACTTTGGAAAATTTTCTAAAATATACCCCACTGTGCAAGGATAGTGTAGATATTTAGGTGATTCTCGAGAGACAGCTTAGTTTCAAGTCAAAACACTATGGACAAGATCAGTAGAGCCCCAGTGGCCGTCTGATTGTGTAACAAAACCATTGGAGGATGATGGGGCCTATCCTGGAAAATAGTTTACTGGATATATAGAGCTGGTGCCCGCCCGATATTGCTCTATGGCACTGGCGTTTGGTGGTCGCTGCTGGAAAAATTTCCGTGAATAAGTCTGTTGACAACAGTTCAGAGCATCTTCGCACAACCCCTCCACCTGATACAGCTAGATTTGCTCGGAAGTCAAATGGCTGAAACGTTGGCAATTCGCCTAGGACATTTCCCGCCATGGATCACCAGCCCATATGGTCATCGGATGATTTTAAGAGATTTACGGCAATACTTAATAGAAGTCGACTACACGACACCCACATTACTTCTCCACTCATATGTCGGACAGGCAGAACTGAAAGGGACTGATACCAGGTTGTATAGGGCAATTAAGCTTCTACACTGATGGCTCAAAACTACACAATTTCCAAGTGAATTTCAAAAAAAAATAATTTAATTTTGAAAAATATCAATTGAAATTTTAGAATTCTATTTGAAATTTAAAATAAATCAATTGAAATTTAAAAGATTTAATTGAAATTTAAATACATCAATTGTAATTTGAGAAACTTCAATTTTAATTTAAAAAAGATATCAATTGAAATTTCAAACACATCAATTGAAATTTCAAACTCATCATTCGAAATTAAAAACCACAACAATTGAAACTTAAAGACTTCAATTGAAATTGAAAACACATCAATTGAATAATAAAATTCGTGAGTTGAAATTCAAAAATTATTAACCTATTTTATATATTTTCAAAATTTTAATTGATGTCTTTTAAATTTCAACCGATGTCTTTAAAATGTCCTTTGATGTGGTTCATATTTCAATTGCTGTGTTTTAAATATCAATTGATATCATTTAAATTTCAATTGATGTTTTTTAAATTTCAATTGATGTATTTTGAATTTAAAATATAATATTCAAATTTCAGTTAATATTTTTCAAATTTCAATTGATGTATTTTAAATTTCAAATAGAATATTAAAATTTCGGTTGATAGTTTTCATAATTAAATCTTTATTTTTTGAAATTCAATTGGACATTGTGTAGTTTGGGGTCATCGATGTAGAAGAAAATACCCTCAATAATATGATTTCAATTGATGTATTTAAATTTCAATTAATGGTTTTTAAATTCCAATTGTTGTGTTTGAAATTATAAATAGAATTTTAAAATTTTACTTGATGTATTTATTATGTAGTTACTACAAGAAATTTAAAATGTAATTTTTCAATTGATTAATTTTGTTAATTTTCAATGGGAAATGGTGTATATGGCAAAGTAGTGTTTGGAGTATTGGTTCACGTGGTTGCTAAAGATACTATTTAGCATCAATTAGTGTCTTGGGACAACGTTTTGCATACCACATCACTCCGGACAGTCTAATGTACAGTGTCTATATCCAACCTGTTAATCGGAGATACCTCATTAGATGCTCCAGATCTATCTCGTGTATCTCATTGAGGTTGTGTAGGAAGTGACGACCTACAGTCTTTAAGCGTCTATTCTACTCTGCGCCTTCTCTGGCACGACTGTGGTCATTATAAGGAAGATGCAGCCGTCTTGCGTGTTCCCCCGATTTTGACTAATCAGGGAGTTAGTAGGGTGAATGTTATATTCTGGCCATATGTTTCTGGATATGCGGCACGTTTCCACTCTATCCCATCTGGCCTAAGCTCGTTCAAGGTAATGCAGGAAAATACCTCTTTTGACCGACCCTATAGGCGTTGCAACTGACATCATATGGAGTTCGGTGGAAGAGGATCCTGCCATGGCTAGTTCATCTGTTCTTTCGTTCCAAAGGAGACCCTTGTGGCCTGGTATCCAAGTAAGAACCACATTGCACAGTCGTCCTAGCTCGACTAGTTTTTTCCTACACTCACTAACGAGTTTAGATGCAGTGTTATTAGATTTAAGTGATAGGAGACCCGCCTGGATATCAACAAATGTTAGGGTTTGCAGTATATTCTAAAGTGTTGTGCGTATACCTTGCACAAGGACTACCCGACCATTGTAATGTCTTTCAGACATAAGTCATGGCAATCGAAGAAGTTGCCCTTTGACTGGGGCGAAACGTTATAACCGTCTAGGGTATCAACATATACTGTGACAGTCAGGCTGCTATAAAATCTCTGTAATCGCTCTGGCTGACTTCAAGAACTGCCCACAACTGCCGCGCATCTCTAAAGGAGATGCTCAAGCAGTTCGATATTCACCTTATATGGGTGCCGGGCACAGGAACATTCCAGGGAAGAGCAGATAAACTGGCGAGATTAGAAACTACTCTACCTGTTTACCTTTTATTTCGACTACTCGAAAGCGGAACATACATTCCTGAAACAAAGGAGTTTCTGGTACGGAGGGATATGTGAATTTCTACACGTATAAGTCAAAAATGAATGATCAGGTATACTACGGAATCCACTCTAGGGAACTAGTGTTGTCGCGTACTCGTACACTACCTGACCATTGTAGGGTTTATCAGTCGGAAATTTTGGCTATAACAGTAGTGATCGACTGGCTGAGGGATAATAGTAAAGAAGTCATTGGGGTCACAGACTTCTCGGATAGTCAGGAGGTCATCAAGGCTTTGGAGTCAGTATTTCTGACTTCAAAATTTCTCCAGAACTGCCGCAGATCTCTTAGCGAGATGATCCAGCAGTACGAGTCGCCTCATGTAGGTGTCAGGGCACAGGGGCATTCTGGTGTACTGCAAAACGGATGAGCTGGCCAGACTAGGTACTCGTACCGCCTAACAGGTTCCACAGTAATTGGAGTGTGTTGGCATGGCCCTAGCGAGTTGTAAGCATATCCTGCAAGAGCGCTCCTATATGATAATACAGGAGAAGAGACGAGCACAGATTGTGTTAAAAAAATCCGTTTTCCATTACATCCCATGAAGGGATGGGGCAGAGCTTCTCACAACCAGAGAACTGTTCGCTTTTTAATTTTTCACTCACTGATTGGGACCAACAATTTTACACCGGTTCCGAACGGTATTTTGAGAAGCTTTTTCGTGGCTCAGTACCTGAAGTGTCGCCATAACTAAGCGAGATGGCCGTCGTCGATGGAAATGTAAGGTGGTCAGAGCAGGGATCGAACCCACGTTCTCATGCACAAGAGCCGCGCACACTAGTCATTGCACCACCGACGACCACAATTGTGAACGCTCAAGACAAAACTGACCTATAGTGGATCACAGGGGATCCATGAAACTTCTGTCTTTAACCATGCCAAAGGTAACAATGCTTGTTTCAGTTTAGACGGGGCACTGCCTGATTGGTAGACATGGGACGAGTCTAAAGGTCAAGGCAAATGGCTTCTGTAGAAGCTGTAACGTTGAGGAAGAGGAAAAATCCACTGAATATCTTTATTCCATGTGACCTTCTAGCCGGCAAGAAGATATATGTTATTTAATCCTAGCTATTTAGAGACCTGGGAGTATTATCTCAGACAGGCTTAGACAATATCTTGAGCTTCTTGGAGCAAACTGAATGGTTCTTAATCTCGTTAGCCAGGCAGGTACACAGGGAGGTGGCTGGGGCCCCCCAAAATTATTTCCTTAAGAGGTGAGTTTTGAATGTAGTGCTATTTTTCAACCTGAATATCAAGTTTCCCCCCACGAAATAAAATCCTGCGTACGGTACTGTCTTGATCATCGACTGCCATCAACAACTAACATAAACCTAACCTTACCAGTTCCACTGAATATGGTCCAGTGGGTATGCCTATTTCTGCATGCAAGCTTATGGTTAAAACCGAATCTCTCAGGCGTGAGAATGATAGATGGCCTGGAAGCACAAAAGGCAGGATCACCAAGCAAGTATGGCCAAGTTATGACCTGAATCGTACGCTAAACTTGATAACCATTTCTAGACAAGATATCTTTCTTCTAGGTTCTGTGATCACTGCACACTGTTTAAAAATCAGACATGAGTCTAGACTTGGAATCTCAGCACATACTTACTGCAGAAGCTGTGGGAATCAAGAGGAGGACGAGAGTGTCGAAAATCTCATATGCTACTGCTCAAACTTTTGTATGATTACGAGACATTATCTAGGATCTAACTTTCTTGTTTGATATAACAGACGTTTAGGAAGTTCAGCTGAATGGTCTTAGGACTACTACTTGGTTCGTCAGGGACTAATGTACGTTTCTTCTTCTCATCTGACGTTTCTCTTTGCGCTTTTTCAACGATGAAACGAACTTCTGTCAGCAACATCGAACAAAATCCTCAATTTTTAGTTTTGTGCATTCACGATGATCATACATTTACATATTTTGAACCATAGACTAATCCAATAGTTCTCTCACCAAATTTATGACATTTGGCCTGGTGTAATATTTACGTTCGATGTTGAAATGGGTTGCTTTACTAATACCAGATAGAGGCAATGGTTCAAAACAACGAACAAAATAACAACAACGGCATTTCGTTTTGTGTGTTAAAATTAATGTGTTAAATACAACACAAATGTATGCTAACATTAACAGTCAATAAAAAAGTTTAAAACACATTTAAATTTCACAGTTTTTCACCAAAACGTCATGAAAAATTAAAGTCAAAAGTTATTGTAATGGTGTATGTCACTTTTCGTAAAACATCTCACTATCACACCGACGGCATCACGAAGAGTGTGAAAGGAAACGTCAGATGAGCCAAATATGTTCTCTACTAAGGTTTACTCAATGTTTTGAACATTCACACTAACAATTTCAGCTGTGTTTGTCAAACCTCAGCGACAGAATTCTTCTCTTGGCGTTCAAACACAAGTTCGCTTCCCTTCAATCATTAAACCGATGAGCGAGTTGACAAATCTATGCATCCTGGAACTCATAACAAAAATTTAGTTTTTGTTTTATTGAGCAGCAATTTTGGCCGGTATCTGCGTAATATTTAAATTAGAATACCGCTGCAATTTTATCTTGAAATTGTTGGTTATCTGCACAATAACTTCTTCCAACGTCACTTAAGATTTGTTTCTCTAAAACTTAATTTTATTTCAAAACTGAGTCATTTTTTTAAATCGTCTAAATTTATTTATATAAATACATTTATTTTTAGTGCAATAATTGAGACAAATATACTCGTATTTTTAACAAAGCGATGAATTTGCACAAACAGAATATGTAGACTTTTTTTGGTTGCCAAAAAGCACGTTCGAAATGCGTAAACAAATGCTTTAAGACAGCGACAGACGATCTTCATCTTGAGGCATGAAACACCAGCCAACAAGTTCTTATCTTGAGAGGAGCTACTGTGATGAGGTTTGTTATCAGATGTTTTAAATTTTCGTTTCCCTTATCATGTCAGTTCAAAATCTGTGACTACTGTCAGTTCTCACACCCCAATAAAAAAGAATGTAACAGACACAAAATAAAAATAAAGTTTATTAAAGGTTTACTGTACTGCATAAGACTCACTCGCAAATGAATTAATACTCACTCGTACAAGAGAGAGATGAATGATTTTGAATTTAAGACCTTTTGAGATAATACCACGGTACTCATAAATGTTCATAAATATTAATGTTAGTTAATCTCTGTTAAGTTGTTGGTAATTAAAATGTAATTTTTTTATTAAACATTGGTCTCTTTGTCTATCGTGTAACTTAAGAAATGTTACATGAATGAATTATTGGGTAATTTTTCAAAACATTCCATCAATTAATAGTGCGCCATGAAATTCCCAAGTGGTTATCTTAATTTAATTCTTATAATGGGTGGGCCATGCACAATTTTGAATTTAATTTCGGTTTAAAAACAATACTAAGAGATATTTTTTCAAAATTATGATTTTATTGGTACGGCCCATCATTGACATTTATGAATGAAACACAACATCGTTCAAAAAAGAGCGGATCAATAAGTCCGTGACGTTTTGAATGAAACACAGTTTTTTTTTTTGCAAAAAAGAAAATATTATTTTTCAACATAATCTCCTTTTAGCTCAATCCATTTAATCCAACGTTTCTCCAATTTTTGTATCCCTTCCAAAAACTAGGATTTTTCGAGGTCCATAAAATAGGCATTTGTTTGATCAATAATTTCATCGTTGGAGCTAAATCTCTTTCCACCGAGCCAATTCTTTAGGTATGGAAATAGGGAATACTCACTGGGGGCTAAATCCGGAGAATATGACGGATTAGGTATCAATTTGTAGCCCAATTCATGGAATTTTTCCATTGAAACTACACACGTTGCACCCGTGCATTATCTTGATGAGAAGAACTTTTTTCTTGGCCATATGGGGTCGGTTTTTTTAAATCCTCGTTAAATCGGTCCAATAATATTCGGCGTTTACGAATTGTTTATCCCGCGTGTATTCCAAAAAAATTTTGCCATCACTTTATTGGCCGACAAACTTACCTTGGCCGTCTTCGGAGCCGGTTCACACGGAGGAACCCATTGTTTAGAATGCTGCCTGGTATCCGGAGTGTTGTAATGGATACATGTTTCATCCACAGTTACAAAACGCCGCAAAAACTCTTACGAATTGTGGTTAAACAACTCCAAACAATCGTTTGAAGTTGTCACACGATTACGTTTATGGTCAATTGAGAGCAAACGCGGCACCCATCTAGCAGACCGCTTTCTTAAACCCAACTGATCATTTAAAATCGAAACCACACTTCCATATGAAATGCCTATGTCATCAACAATCTCACGCACTTTTACTCTTCGATCGGCCAACAAATATCGTGGATTTTTTTTTGACATTTTCGGGTGTATTGACCTCGCCGTCCAGAACGTTCAGCGTCATTTGAACTTGTGCGACCACAATCACAGTAAACCACTTTGTTACCATTGAAATCGATGGTGCAGAGTCCCCATAGTATTTATCAAGCTTTCCCTTGGTATGATTGACGGGGGATTTTTTTTAAATGCACAGGTTGTATGCTTTGAACAGCTGTTAAACGCAAAGTAAATGACGGAACTGGCTCAAAATTCGACAGTAGTATATTAACAGCTGGTACTTGATGGGAGCAGTGCTGCATTTGATATAACTACGAGGGAAGTTCGAAAAGTCACGGACTTATTGATCCGTCCTCTAGCTTCCACGACTTGCGCTTGACAGTATCTCAGTCGATCTACAACATTTTTCGATACATTTTCGATTGTTTGGACTTTTATCTCGTGAACAACAACGCCGATTTTGTGTTTTAAGGCCTCAATGGACTCGGGTTTGTTTGCGTAACACTTGTTTTTCACGGCGCCTCAGTGATAATAGTCTAAAGAGGTCAAATTGCAGATGCAAGGCAGCCAGTGGGCTTCCGAGTTACGGCTAATAATGCGGCGTAACAACCCTGTAATTGATTTTGCCTACGAAATGTTTGCAAGGCGCTGAGTATCAAGCAAATGAAAAGTGAGTGAAATTTGCGGCTCATGAAATTTTCGCCTGTTTTCAAACACGTACTTTCTTATGGCAATGAAAATTTCATAAAAACTGAATACGTTTCATAAAAACTGAATGAGTTTAATCGGAAAATATTACTTTTCGGTACAAATGATTTCTTACAGGTTAAGTTGAAGACTCAGAACTTTGTCAATATCCCAATTACGTGTCAATTTCCCAATTTTCTTCAAACTTAAAGCGACCCATATCGTAAATTTCTAACCTTTAACTAATAATGTATCAGTTCATAAATGGAAAATTGGTCATCTGCTTCAAAATAATAGGGGAGGTTCAAATTATAAATTTTTCATGGTTCAACCTTTATTAATGCAGGAAAGAGAGATATTTTGAAATAATATAAGAATTTGTTGCCTCAATTTCATTAAAGGTAGTTCTTTTAGGATTTTCCCAATTATTTACTTACGAGGGCGGTCCCAAAACTAGGCGACCTAACAAAGAAGACACAAACAAGTTGGGAAAAATTTTCTTTATTTTTCAACAAAATCTCCTTTCAGCTCGATACACTTTTTCCAGCGATATTCAATAGCTTCGATACACTGGTTATAGTAAGAACTGCCAAACTCCTTAAAATACCCATCAATACCATCAACTCCACCTCTTCATTGTTGGCAAATCTTTTACTACCGAGCCATTTTTTTTTAAAAGTTCGGAAAATGAAAATAGTCCAAAGGTGCTAAATCTGAGGCAAACTCAAACCCCATTGAAACCCTTCAAAATCAGGATATTTTCACAATCAAAAGCACCGTTTCCGAGATATTTGTATTTTTAATTTTGTTTTCATATCCGACAATTTCCAAAAATCTAAACAATCCTACATCCAATACATCTCTTAAAAGTTTTATAAAAATGTTCCTAAATATCATACATGGATTTTGTTAATTTGCATTGGATTTTAATTTGCATTACTTTATCTAATGCAAATGCAAAGAATTACCATTGTTCGCAATGACAATTAAAAAACTTTGAATGCAGGTTGTGGAATCGGATGCTAATTGTAATGAAATATAGGAATGCTTTTAATAGGTTTTCGAATTTGTTTGACTGCTGGCAATTCCTTGTTTAAAGTATTTTATATCTTGAGGTTTGTGGCTTCGATAGGTATTGTCTCGTAGTACTTTCCAATTCATAAACCTGTACTGTATAAAATATTTGAAACCCAAAAGTGTCAGATATGAAGGAAATGCTTTAAAAATAAGTACAATTGCCAATGGTATTGAAATTGTTTTGAATTTCCATTTCGAAAGGTAATTCAAATTAAACTACAAATTATAATTGTCATATAATTAATTTGCCCCATGTATATTAAATATTAAACTCTAAAACATTTGAAAATTTCTGAAAATATTTAGGAATTTTTATGAATGCGATGCTTGTGCTGGTAACTTTTGAATTTGATCCTAGTTTTTGCTATTGCTATTGGATTTTATAACCCCTTTTTAATTAAAAAAAGAATACGGAAACTGTGTATAATAACATATTAATAATGACTTTTCTGAATTTCTTATATTGTTAAATCATTAATCTAATATTATCTAGCATAACTATCACTCCTTATGGTACCCAATACTTTTCATATATCCTTTATATTATAGTCTGAGTATGGTATCCTTAGCTTTATCCTAAACGCTGTTAATTTTGTTTTTAGTATATCCTTGTTAACAACTGTATGCGCCATTTGATATCTGCATGAATGCATCTTTTTAAATTTTAAAACAAAAACAAATATTATTTCGCTAAATTTTTATAAAATTCGCTTTAACATATTCGTTCTTCTTCTTCTTTCGTTTATTCTTAGAACCTCAATCGCTTTGGAGATTCTATGGGTTCGTTGGGACATCGTGCACTTCTACAGTATGTGGAATCCAACGATTTGTCCGGTCTGCGTGCTATCTTAGACAGTCGTCACTTATCCGTGGACGATCGTGATGACAATGGCACCACGGTGCTTATGGTTGTGGCTGCACGTGGTTTAATTGCATTTGTCCGAGAGTTATTGGCTCGTGGTGCTGATGTACAAGCGGAAGATAATGATAATTGGACCGCATTGTTGTGTGCATCCAAAGCGGGGCATTGTGATATTGTTCAGTTGCTGTTGGATCATGGAGCTGAAATAGAGCATCGTGATATGGTAAGTGAGGAAGTGAGATGGTGAAAACAATACAAAATTGTAGACTATAATGTAATAACTACACTAGTTCCAATTGAAATTTAAAAAAATATTAATTTAATTTTGAATAAATCATCAATTGAAATTAGAAAATTCTATTTTAAATTTAAAATAATGGTTGTTTTTAGAGGTATGGAACTTTAAAATTAAATAAAACACAAATGAATCATATTAATTGCAATGAAATGGGTTTGTTTTGAAAAATAAATTTTTACCAGTTTTATCTGAATATGATATCTGGCGTATCGCCACTGTAGTTCAATTGGGAGATTCAATTTTCGATCACATTTTATAGTATTTGAGACCGTTTATGGGTAATAATGAAGCGAAAGTTGTCTTCCAAATCATCAATCGTCCCTGCTTTATCATTTCTCATGCCCCCACAGAAAATAATTCAGCTAATTCACAGCTTTAAAAAACGAAATTACACGCTCGCCAAACGTCACGTTGAATGCACAGCTATTCCACATCAAGGCGAGTCAATTCAGGAGCACATGTGGATCCTCATCTTGGATGGTATTGTATGTATTGATCAGGGCTTTCAGGGGATATATGTATATATATATATATATATATAGATGCACTTATTTTCATAAAGTGAGCCTAGGAAAACGCTGGTGAAATTTGTCCAGTCGTGACTGAACCACCCTGTATATATACTGGGAGCATGACTGAGTGGTTCTTCTGTTTGTCCTACGTCTATTTATCTATCAGGAATTTTCACTATTAGTGGAGCTCGTCCCCTTCTCTTCCCTCCCTTCTCTCTTTCCTTCTCATATATATGGGCAATCACAATGGGTCGACCGACCTCCGAGTGTAGTGACGATAAGGCAGTTGTAAACTGTCTAATATTATCACGTGACCTAACCGAATCATTGTTCATTGTGACCATCAACTGTAACATTCTGATCAGCATCGTTTTTGAAGAAGTGAGGCCCAATTTATTCCCCAAGCCCACAGTGGGGATTTTTTTTTTAAAAAAAAACCATAAATGTTTCAAAAGGCATCAATGTTTCACATCGAAATTATGAAAGGACCAAGTTATGAGAGAGAGTAATACGTTTTGAATCATTCGCCAGATGTCGCCAGTGCTTTTGAATCATACAATTCGTTCTATGAGTTCTGTATACTATTCAATACACTTTGGCAACGACGACCTGCTTGTTTGTTCGCTGCCGCTACATCAATACCATCATACTTATTTTCAATCAGAGACTATTGTTGTACAAAAACCTACGTGGATGCTAACGCTGTGTGTTGTTTGCATGTGTTCACTTTGATAGATTGCCCCACCTAATTCAGCTGTTTCTAAACCGCTTGTACGATCAAGATGAAATTTTACATAGAAAATGTTGATCAGTGAGCTATGCGCATAAATTTTAAAATTTATATACAAAATATTTCCAGTAGAAGCAATTTTTCTGATGGCCGTGGTTGCCATCTTTGGCCTACCACTGTGTTGCTTCAGTGGGTTCTGTGGAGTCTCAATTTAGGAATATCAATAGCACAAGTTCTCAGTTATATCTGTGTGTCATTTCAACTTGATGGGACAAGCGGTTTATACATGGCTAAATTATTATTTTTTTTGAAAAATCCCCCGCTGTGCAGCTCATAAGACACAGCAAACAGGGGCTTTTCCTGAATATAACGGCATCCCAATAATGGATTAAGGATTATCTGCAATTGCCATGCGGGAGGTTAGCTTACTGACGTAGCCATTCAACCAACCATTCATCGCTCTTGTATAAATCTGGATAAAGAGCAATCCCGTTTTGGGGACATTCACAGAATGTACGCCGAGCCGGTGGCCGATTTAAATTCTGTAAGCCCTCAAACCTAGATCTTTCCGCAAAATCTTCCATAAAGTGGATGGACACAGATTGTGTACGATAACGGATGGATTCATTCGGGTTTTCATCGATGCTATGTTCTACAGCAGCAGTAGTTTTTTCAGAACGCACCGTACGACGTCTCGGAGGATACGTGACAGCATTTAGAGTGAACATAATGAGAAATTGGTTCATTGTTAAACGTATTAATTTTGCTGATGGACGAGTATGTCGACCATAAAATAGGCGTAGTGCGCGATGCAGTTTATGAACAGAACTATGTTTATCAAAATAAATCTGCATTTCCAAACGAGGTTCTGACACTATAAACCAGTGTTGCCAACTTAATCTATATACCTCTAAAAACGCCATTTACATAAACTGAAATTTAAGAATTCTATTCGAAATTTAAAATACAACAGTTGAAATAAAATATAAAAAATAGAAAAACCTCAATTGAAATTTAAAATACAACAATTGAAATATACAAAAACATCAATTACAATTTAAAAGACACATAAATTGAATTGAATTGACACATACTGAAATTGAAAGACATCAGTTGAAAGCTAAACTACAGCAATTAAAATTTTAAATTTTTATGTTGAAATTCAAAACTCATTAACCGAATTTATATACAAGGTGGCGCAAAAGTAATCCTCCTATCAGAAAATGCTATACATTTTGCGATTGGCCCCTAATGTCAGTTCTGTTTTGACATTTGTGTAGTAAACACATGCGAAATACACGTGAATAAACAATGTTACGCTACACTGCTCCAGAACGCGGAATATTGCTGACTATTTATTTGACCAATAATCGGTCGGTGACTTTGGCACAACGTGAATTTCGTCGCAGATTTCCTGGCCGTCCAACGCCTACTGGTGAAACACTGCGACGTTTAGCCGCTCGCCTCGAGGAGACTGGCACAACACGAGATGCTGCCAGGCGTGGCAGACCCCGGAGTAGCCGTTCTGCAGAGAATATTGCTGCTGTAGCCGAGGATGTCATGGAAGCGCCGTCGATATCATGGAAGCGCCGTGAGCGCTACAGAGCAATGATCAACGAGTTCTTTTTGCCGCAACTTGATGAATTGGGATTGGAAAACATGTGGTTCCAACAGGACGGTGCAACGGCACACACTACACATGTCTTCGAAATTTCAATAGATGTGACTTAAATTTCTTGATGTCTTTCAAAATTCAACTGATATCTTTTAAATTTCAATTTATGTATTTTAAATTTCAATTTGTGTCTTTTAAATTTCAATTGATATCTTTTAAATTTCAATTGAAGTCTTTTAAATTTGCAATTGATATTTTTTAAATTTCAATCGATGTCTTCGAAATTGCAATTGACGTGACCTAAATTGCAGTCGATGTCTTTCAAATTTCAATTGATATCGTTTAAATTTCAATTGAAGTTTTAAATTTCAATTGATGTGCATTAAATTTCATTTGATGTCTTTTACATTTCAAAGTATTTTTTTTCAATTTCATGTGATGTCTTTTAAATTTCAAATGGAATTTTGGAATTTGAATTGATGTAGTTTAAAGTTCAAATGTAATTTTTAAATTTCAATTGATACTCTTTGAATTTCAATTGGAAATGGTATATCGTTTCGGCACCATAGAACTAACTCTCCTCCATACAAACATTTGTAGATATTAACATTGCGATGTCCTAGGTTTGTGGATGCCAGTTCTAAAATTACTGGTTGGAAGGGACTTTTATGGTTCCGAAGCAACACTTTTGAATTAATTCTATACATGAGAACATAGAAATATTCGTGTACTAGTGTTTTAGAATTGGTACTGTACTGACGCCATTTAATTAGGTAGTAACTGGAACTAATGGAAATTACAGAAAAAGTGAGCAGATCCATCGCCTAAGATGACGCCACTAATATAATCCTTTGGTGTTCCATAACTCTGAAAATATGGATCACCGGAAAATTTCTTTTATTTGTTTTTACTAGTATGGAACTACTATTTCAGTACGTGTACCTTATAACTAGTTCTATTCCACTCAAACAACTGTAGAAATTGGCCTTGCGATGCCCTAGGTTTGGGAGAATTTGTCCCCTTTCTGCTACTTGTGACTACACCATTTAGGTTAGGTTTAGGACACGTGACAATAAGAGACAGTATTACAACTTATTGTCACTACACTCGGAGGAGGTCGGTTGACCCATTGTGATTGCCCATATATATGAGGAGGAAATAGAGAAGGGACTGATAGTGCAAATTTCTGAAAGATAGATAGACGTAGGACAGACAGAAGTTCCTCTCAATGATGTTCCCAGTGTACACGAGTATATACATACATACATCACCTGATAATTGCTGATAAATACAGACAATACCATCCAAGAGGAGGATCCATATGTGCAGGTCAATATTTCCCATTCCAGATTCCCAGTGGGGTAGAAAGAACCAATAGACAAATCATCAGATGATGATATCGCGTGCCTGGATCCATGGCAGACCCCCCGAGAATTCCATCAAATCCTCAATGACCACATCGCGCAAAGAGGCCAGGCCCTCTGCCTGAAACCAACCAAAGCACCGGTGACGCTTACGCTGCAGGGCACTGACATAGAAGGTCCAATGGTTTCCACCTCTTCTTCATCACCACAATCACGGCAGTAATCAACTCCGTTCACAATCCAGTTGCGAGTGAAACCTCCAGCATCACAGTGACCCGTGATCACCCCAGCGAGGAGTCGTAAGTGAGTCTTGTTCAGTCGAAGAAGCGACTTAGTTCTCCCTGAGTCTACTGCCGCCCATATGTCAGTCTTCAATCTACTCTGGCCTGCCAGGCAGCGTTGATCTCGTCCAGTGACCAGCGATCGATCAAGCCATACAAGTAACAGATCGGTGGATTTGCAGAGGCAATCAATCTCAAATCAGCAAAAGTGTATCCTGCTCTAGCAAGACAGTCTGTTTCAACATTCCCTGTGACATACATAACTATGTCCAGGAACCCAGCAGAGTCTTAGCTTGCCGGCCACTACACTGTTCAAGATCCGCTTGCAATCCCTAACCAATTTGGATTTACACATGTGTGACCTGATCGCACTGAGGGTTGGCTTACTTTCAACGCAGATGACGAATTCACTTGCTGGATACAAGCATGAGTCCATTATCTCAATTGCAGCTCTCATAATCGCCACGATTTTCGCTTGGAAGATAAGACGACCAGAGAGTGAGAAAGGTATACCGCCCACCCAGTCACTCCTATCTGGCATAATGATATCCGGGCATTGCCCAATGTCTACAGTCGGCAGCATGTAGTCAGTGGCATGACTCAAACACTCGTCCGGGTGATTCTCAATCAACTCCTGGAGAATGTTGGCATGTACAATTCTCTCATGCGAAGGGTGGGTGGAAGGGTGGTCCAGATGTACAATTCTCTCATGCGAAGGGTGGTTCTGACAGCTCATCGTCTCGCATAGACATCAAGAGTATTCAAATTCAGGATTACATCCAGCGCCGCATGCGGAGTGCTTCTCCTCGCCCCACTAATACACATCAACGCAGTGCGCTGAACCTTACTGAGCATTTTCAAGTGGTAGCTGTTCCCCAATGCGTTCCACCAGACTACGCAGCCATAGGTGATAATTGCGCAGATGATAGCCGAAAAATTCCAATGCTCGATTTTCGGACAAAGACCCCAGCTTATGCCAATCGAATTCCTACAGGCGTAGAGTACGTTCAATCCCTTCTTCATTCGCTCCTCAGTATTTCGCTTCCAGTTCAGCATTTGATCAAGAACGATACCGAGATATTTCGCCTCAGAAGATAGAGGTAGCCCTCCAACCTTGGTTTCCTAAAAAATCCAATCTTTCCCCTGAGCGTAAAAACAACCAACTCCGTCTTTGCCGGGTTAACACCCAGACCACAGTGCCTGGCCCAAACTGACAACTCACCCAGGGTATCTTGCATGAGGTCACTGATCGTAGGCAAAGCTTTCCTACCGACAAGAATAACAACGTCGTCCACATAGGCAACTATTCTACGTCCACTCAACTCAAAGTCCCTAAGAATGCCGTCAACCACTAAAAGCCACAGCAGAGGGGATAACACTCCACTATGCGGCGTGCCTGTTGTAGTCAGCTTCCGAACTGAGCTCACAAAAGCACCTTCTATATCCAAGAAGGCAGCCATAGTGAAATCCCCAAACTTCAAGTTGCGCTCCATATAACCCACAACATCGCAAGCAACAAGGCAAGTTGTCTACCACTCAAGTAGCATGGGCTAATACGATTCCTGATGTACAAGTCAACTATTCTCTCCAAAACTTTCAATAGAAAGGATGAGAGGCTGATTGATCTTGAGTCCTTAGGATAGACATGACTAGTCTTTCCCGACTTGGGAATAAAAACGTCTAGTACCTCCTTCCATTTGTATGGTATCAGGGAAAGTCTGAGACAAGCTCTATAGATACTCAGAAGAAGGATGACAAAAGCGTCACATTTCTGCAGCATAATTGGCAGGATCCCGTTGGGACCAAAAGATTTAAAGGGCTTGAAGCTATGAATAGCCCAAAGCAAACTTTATTCGTCAACTATGTCCTCAATCACTTCCACACGCGGCTTCTCTAACATATTCTCCCAAACATATTCTGCAGGAACCATGTATATGTTTGGAACACACTTCAAATATTTATATGTTTGCAACAGCCAAACTCACTTATATTTACATGTAAACAGTACCATGTTTACTGACAAACATGTATGCTTTTACGTGGAAACATATGCGTGTTTCCCCCAAACCTGCACATAGTTACGTGGAAATTTATGCGTATTTCCCCCAAACATAATTATAGTTAGAAACGAATTATTATTTGATTTCAATATATGTGTATGATTTATTATTCTTTTGCGTCTCCTTTAATTGTTGTTTCTCAATTTTTTGTTTTCAGAAGGTTTCAGCTATGCGTTGGTTATCACTATGCGTTGGCACACAAACAATATATTTACTTATATATACAAATCTAGTTCATGCAAGCCAAGTGTGGATTAATTACTTGTGTTTTTCCGCCGTTCGCACAAATGTTCCGCCGTTCCGACTTACTTAGTAAAGGCTCGGACAGATAAGGGCCTCACGTTGTTGCCCTTTCCAGTTTCATTCCTCAGAATCGTTTCTTACTTTGGTAGCTCACATACATATACTTATATACGAAACACATATGTACACAAAAACTAAAGCAACATCACAAACCATTTAACCGTCCGGGCCTTCGTTTATTCTTTTATCACTGATCAAGTGCTTTTGAAATCCTCTGTCCGATGATCCATTGACGACTGAATACATGAAACTAAAACGCAATACATCTCCAATATAAGAAACGCTGGCTTCATCTGCAATTTACACGCACATTCAGGAATATTTACGAATCACTGACTGAGAGAATAATGAAAAAATACAGCTACACACTTACAAGATAGACGCTCTGTTGTCCCTCTTTTATTATCTTGCTCTCGAGGGAGCATAAACTGCAAAAAACACGGCTGTATTTGTATCACAAACACAGATTTATTTGGGTCGCAAGCACATATAATATATTAATCATTGTGTCTCAAACATGTAAACATAACATCCCTTTTCGAGTTCTTGACTTTATTGAAAAGTCTCCTAGTGGACTTACGCAGAGCACACAACTCCCGTGTCCATCATACAGGCTGCCTCCTCTTACCCGGAAAGGTAAGAGGGCATGTATCAATAAACCATCAACTACACCATTTACAATTGAATTTAAAAAAATATGAGTTTAATTTTGAAAAATATCAATTGAAATTTGAAAATTCTATTTGATATTTCAAATACATCAATTGAAACTTAAAAGATATCAATTGAAATTTAAGTAGTGTAACCGTTTGCTACTCGCACGTAACAGCCATTGGAAGTGAAGTCATTTACTTTCGCCAAATACGTGTTCTTTTTATTATTTCAAGTGTTTTCAAATCATTCCAGAGGCCTGATGTGGAGATAATAACATTTGGGTAAAACTTAGTACAAGCTATTTTAACCTGTGTGATTTTAAAATCGGTTTTAAATTTAAATCACGTGCAATTAAGAGCATATTTGTTAAAAACACAACAATATTAGTTTTCACATAGTCACTACCATGTGATTTCAAATCATTTAATAGGAATGGTATGACACACGTTGAAAAATCAGTAGTGTTTTGTTGTTTGGATGCAAATATAAGGTGTTTGTAGCTTGACGAAATATAGTATACTTGCGCCCAAACACATTGTGTTTGCTATTGGAGACAATAATATGTTGTAATACATATATGTTTTTGTGACCCAAATGGGGCTTTGTTTGTTGAAAACTGCTGAAAACAAAAAAGCGACTAACAACAAAGAAACAAAAATGCAATAAATCTTCAATTCTTGAAAACAATACTTGCAAACATATACATTTAGGCGAAAGTTAGTAAAAGACATTTGAAACTAAATTATTTTAAAATCACCTGTTAAATGTAACACAAAATCAGTTTAAATCAATGTTGACCATTTTACTAATATTTGTTCCTATTTCATTTCTTTTTAGGGCGGTTGGACATCCGTCATGTGGGCGGCCTACCGTGGTCACACTGAAATCGTACGGTTTCTTCTGGACAAGGGAGCCGATGTTAATGTCCATGGCAATTTTCATCTTGGCCCTTTACTCTGGGCTGCCGGGCGTGGATTTAAGGACATTGTAGAGATGTTAGTGTCTCGTGGTGCTAAAGTAAATGTGGGTGATAAATACGGAACTACTGCCCTGGTGTGGGCTTGTCGCAAGGGCAATGTGGATATAGTCGATACATTATTGAAATCAGGTGCTAATGTCGACACAGCTGGTATGTATTCCTGGACGCCGTTACTAGTGGCAGCCTCAGGTGGACACACCGACTGTGTAACTTCACTGCTGGATAAGAAACCAAATGTTAATGCACTCGATAAGGATGGAATGACAGCTTTATCGATAGCCTCGCGTGAAGGTTATCAAGAGATAGCGTCTGCATTAATAGGCGCCGGTGCTTATATAAATATACAAGATCGTGCTGGTGATACACCTCTGATACACGCCATCAAAGGCGGCCATCGCAGTGTGGCCGAGGCATTGCTTAAGAAACACGTTGATGTTGATATACAGGGCAAGGATCGCAAGACGGCTGTCTATACAGCTGTTGAAAAGGGACACAATCAAATCGTCAGAGTTCTACTGCTTACAAATCCTGATCTCGAAGCGCCGACCAAAGATGGTGACACAGCTTTGCTGAGAGCTGTGCGAAATCGTAACTTGGAAATAGTACAAATGTTATTAGACCGTAAAGCTAAAGTGGGTGCTAGTGACAAGCGTGGAGACACGTGTCTTCACATAGCCATGCGTGCTCGTTCAAAAGCCATCGTTGAGGCTTTACTGAGAAATCCCAAGAACAGTCAATTACTATACAGAGCCAATAAGGCGGGCGAAACGCCCTATGTCATAGATACGTCCCACCAGAAGACCATATTGGGCCAAGTGTTTGGTTCAAGACGTTTGAATACCAATGAAGACTCTGAGGGTATGTTGGGCTATGAATTGTATTCCTCAGCGTTAGCTGATGTCCTAAGTGAGCCCACTCTAACGACACCTATTACCGTGGGTCTCTATGCCAAGTGGGGCAGTGGTAAATCTTTCCTCCTCAACAAGTTAAGAGAAGAAATGACAAATTTCGCAAGACAATGGGCCGAGCCACCGATACGAACAGCAGGTCTGCTCTTTTTAGTTTGTTTCCATTTAGCTTTAATCCTCGGCACCATTGTGGGTTTGGGAACGTGGTCCGCCCTGTGGGGCGGTTTGGCCGGCATATGTTTCCTGGTGTTGACTTACCTCCTGCTTGCCATAATACGTTATTGTAACTATCAAATGGATATGTATTGGGCCTACTCAATCGATCATGGTATACAAAAGCGTATCGGACGCCTAAGACTGATATTCCAAGTGGCCTTTTGTCATCCACCCGGCGCTCAAGCTGATGCTCAAGCAAAACCAGTACGTTTTCACTTCGCCGAGGCCAGTAGTGCTTCGCCGACGGGTGAGGGAGCTGTGGCCCATATGTTGGCCGCATTGTTTGAGGCGGTAGAGGCCCACTACGGCTGGTTGTCGACACGTTTGTATCGAGCGTTTAGGCCAAAGCCACTCAAGGTGACAGCTGATTGGCGGTGGCGTCGCATGTGTTGTGTTCCTATTGTCGTCATCTTCGAAGTTGGTTTACTGGCACTGATTGCTGGTATTTCTCTGGTAGTGGCGTATTTCGGCCACGGTTCCAACGTGGAAAGTGATAATGTGCTAGTGACAATCTATGTGATATGTGCGGTGTTAGCGTGTATTATTTGTACTAATCTTCATGTCTTGGCTAAGGCCATTGGTGCTCTATTTACATCACAAGGACGTCATTTGAGGCGCACAGTGAGATCAAGTGAGGGTGCTCCTCTAACGGCATTAGGCACTGAGGTGGCTGTAATGACGGATATGGTTAAGGTAAGAAAATTATGATGAATTACAAAAAGATTACTTTTGCGCAAAAAAAAAAACAAATTTTCCATAGGCAAAGGATAAGTATTTTTAATGAAAGAAAGATGTTTTTCATAAAAATAACGATAAAAAATCTAGTTATTTTTCTTGGGAAATGTTAGTTATTTTCTTCGGAGCACATCGCTCGTGTTCATTGGAATATAACTATTATTTAAAATATAGAAAAATGTTAAAAATTATCAGATGTAACAAATCTTTAAAAAATATTTAACCCTTAGGAAACATAATTTTTCCTTAGAGAAATGTTTACCATTTCCTTAGAAAAGATAGCTCTTCGCCTAAGAGAAATATTAGCATTTCCGTTGATCAAGTTTTTCCTTTGAATTGAGAAAAAATTTGAATTTTTCTTCACCAATTTAATTAATCACATTTATCTCTTGCAGTGCCTGGACGCTTTTACTAATCAACAAAGCCGTCTGGTGGGCGTTGTCGATGCCTTAGATTCCTGTGATACTGAGAGAATCCTATCCGTTCTCAATTCCATACAAACTTTGCTCTCTTCACCGAACCGGCCATTTGTTGTCCTAATAGCAGTAGATCCTCATGTCATCGCTAAAGCGGCAGAGGCAAACAGTCGACGTCTCTTTACTGAAGGCGGCATTGGCGGCCATGATTTCCTAAGAAACCTTGTGCATCTGCCGGTTTATTTACAAAATTCTGGTTTACGAAAAGTTCAAAGAGCGCAAATGACAGCTCTCCTCTTCAAACGTAATTATGGTGATCTGCAAACGGATGAAGGTCCCACACTGGGTCATTCGGTTTCGGCACGACGTTTATCAAATGCCTCGGAGATAATGTCAAGCCAAGAGAAGTTGAGGGGCCGTGGAACAACATCGAGCAAAAAACTGCGTTTATCCGAATCAGTGGCAAGTTCTATTGGTTCAAATCTACATCGCTTGGGCCAGAATCCACAAGGTGTCTTGGATATGTCTAGGATAATGTTAACCGATGATTATTTTAGTGATGTTAATCCGCGTAGTATGAGACGTCTGATGAATGTTATATATATTACAGGTAACAACAGAAGGGATGAAGAGAACAGGAAATAAATATTTAATACGTGTGTCATTTCTTTATTTGCAGTGCGTTTATTAAAGGCATTCCAAATTGATTTTAGTTGGTACCGTTTAAGTTCTTGGATTAATTTAACCGAACAATGGCCTTTGCGAGCCAGTATGATTGTGTTGCATCATGATCAATTTATGGAATCATTCGACGACAGTGTACCCTTGCAAAGTGTCTATGAGAAGTATGAACAAATTTTAAAATTTCTTTAAGAATTTTATTTGCTAAATATCAACGTTATTATTTTTCCAGAGTTCGCCCCAAATTGAATTGTTTACGAGAAGCTGCTCCCTTGCTGGAACTGGATCGCGATGAACGCAAACTGGATGCCTTTTTACAATTGCATAAATCCGATTTATTGGTAGCCGATTTGCGTATATTCCTACCATTTACCATAAACTTGGATCCATATTTACGAAAAGTATTAAAAGGTTTGTTTTACACATTTTAAAATCTGTTCTTTATATAATTTAATTTTGTTGTTTTTCCTACACTTAGAGGATCAACAATCCATCGAGGATGAAGGCTCTTTGGTTATACAAAATCGTCCTAGTGTTCAGCCCACAGTACGTATGCCGCCAACTCCTACCACATATGTGCCTTCGCCATTGGGTCCTTATCCACCATATCAATTGTTGCATAATGAATATGCTGCGGTTCAAGAATTGAGGCAACGCAATTTCAGTTCTAGCACGGAACCACCTATGACACCTTTACTCAATTCTCCTGTGGAGTCATTTGGGGTAAGTTTTCTCTGTTAGGCCCACAACAACACATGTGTTAGTAATAATCGTTTTTAATTCTTTATTTTAGGATGACATTTTGCAAACAAAACTTTCCGATCTTACTGTGGAGGGCATTATTAGTTTAATTGAACGCGTGGAGGATTTGAAACCTGCTTTGCCTAAGCTATCACCTGTATTAAAAGAGAATTCCATTAGTGGCCGTGTCCTAAAGTATTGTGAACTTAGTGATTTGAAGCAGGTGAGAAGATTTTTCGTCCAAAATCCTTTTTCAGATTTCACATTTCCTACATACGTTTTGTACAACAAAATAGTTACATTTCATGAAATTTTCCAACGGTCGACATTGTCCACGCAAGTGCTAGGAATTATTAACTGTTTTTTGGTATATCATTTAAAATGATCTTAGAAATACTTTATTATTTTCTCAAACACCTCTAGTTTTCCAGACATAACAAAAATTATTTTAGAAAATGCTAATTTGTGTTTTTTTCAGCTACACTGATTTCAATGCTATTGGTAATTTTTGAATAATTATGATGGAAATTGGTCTTATTTGAAAGATATTTCTTTTCCTGTTTTATTTGAATATTATTTCGGGTATATGGTCTACGCCGCTGGCTCGGTTGTAGTCCAATCGGGAGGTCCAATTTTTGATAACTTTTTGCAACATTTGTGCACTTATATCAGTAATAAAACGGCGAAATTTTTCTTCCATGTAGGGGGTTCAAAATCTGGTAACCGCTTTTAATACTAATAACCTTTTGGCGGTTTTATAAAAAAATCATTTTTCGAACAATCGGAAGGCTGGATTTTTCTTGTCGGTTATCCGGTTAACCGGTTTTATGTTCAAAATTCAAATTTTCTTTGCCTTAAATATTTTATATATATTTTTCAAATGATTTGAATATTATAAGTTATTTAATTCATCTGAATTTAATTATATTCAATTCAATTCATTTCAAATCTAGTTGTCTTAGATCCTCGTTATGTTTAAAGTTGTAATTTCCTTTAAGGCTATAAGAGATCATGTTTTCTCCGGTTAGTGAAAAAAATGTAAATGCCGCGGGTGGGATTCGAACTCACATTCGCTGGACGATCGTTTCGATGTTTGTGAAGCATCATCTTCAGCAGCGTCTAGCCCGTTAAGCCACTGCGGTGTGTATTTACACAAGTCACTAACCGAAGACATTTATTGATTGTGTGCAGAGTGATTGTTGTCGCTACTTACACATTGCTTACACGCACTGATGCATAAGTTTTTTTGAAAGTTCTATTTTCAAATCAATTTAATTCACTTTAATTAAATTCAAGCCAATTCAATTCAATACAATTCACTTCAATTCAATGCAATTCAATTTCAAAGGAATTCGATTCAATTCAATCCAATTTAATGCAGCTCTAATACAATTCAGTTCAATTCAATTTAATGCATTTCATCAGCGATTAAACACAGTTCAATTCAATTCAATTTAATTCAATTCAATGCAATTTAGTACAAATCAATTCAATTGACATAAATGCAATATAATTCAATTACATGCATTTCAAAACAATTCGATTCAATTCAATTCAGTTCAGTGCAATTCGGTTCTAGTTCAATTCAGTTCAACTCAATTAATTTTCTATGTAAATTCTATGTATATATATATATTAGGGCGGGTTAATTTTTTTTGATGAAGCGTATAGCAAAAACGTGATCTATAGGTGATTTTAAAAAATTTTGCTCAAGAGACCATAGCTCTAAGTCGAATTTGGAGCCCCCAAAACTTCAAAATAGATATTTTTGCATATATACATAGAATAATTTAATTAAATTCGTCATAAAATCGGATAAAATTAAATGTGGGCTTGTTTGAAGGGTATTTTTATCACCTTTCAGAATCTGTATTGATACCAATATTTTTTTTTATTTTTAGTAGAGATATTAGGAAGTTTTTGTCGAAAAATAGCCTAAAATGAACTTTTAACTAATAAATTCTGAATTTTCTTCGATTTTTTTTGCAAATTATGAAAGTTCAGATAATTTCAAACAACTTTTATTACGAAAAATTTTTTTGATTTCGAACTCCTTTTTGTAGGAAAATCGATCTGAAAAAATCAAAATTTTCAAGGTTTCAACAAAAAAACACTATTAACACTAATATCTATTTTGAAAATTTGGGGGCCTCCAAATCCGACTTAGAGCTATGGTCTCTTGAGCAAAATTTCTCAGAATCACCTATAGATTACGTTTTTGCTATACGCTTCATCAAAAAAAATCGTTCCATACAATTTGACCAGCCCTAATATATGTCCTTTATTCATTTAAACAAAATACTACACAATTAAAATACAATATTTAAATAAAAGGTTCACGAAGAACAAGGGCGTCAACAAATTCTCTCCATCGATTTCTGTTTCTAGCAAGTGATTTAATTTGATTCCAGGATAGTCGAGTTTGCTTCCACGTATTTAGTGGTCGTCCTGGCCTTCGATACTCCTGGGGGTTCCATTCTAGTGCCGCTCTAGCAATATCCGATGTTGGACGCCTAAATATGTGACCAATCCAGGCCAATTTTCCTCTACGTATGTATATCGAATTCAATAGGGCTGTTATTTGTGCGTTGCCAGAGGTCTTCATTAGAAACTACATTCGGCCAGTAAATACGTAGTATTTGCCTCAGACAATGATTGATAAAAGTAGTACAACCGTACAATAGTACAGAATTTACGCTGCAATTAAATATTCGCAATTTCGTCTTTTGCGAGATCTTCTTATTACGCCAGATTTTGTGCAGGTTTAGGAATGCAACACGAGCTTTATCGACCCGATCATTTATATCCATTGCGGAGCCTCCATCCTTGGTAGTTTTGCATCCTAAATAGTTGAACGACTCCACGTCTTCAATTAACGAACCATCAACTGTTAGTGGAGTATCACGTTCTGTGCGAATACGCGTTAACTTCGTCTTCTTAATATTTATCCTCAATCCTACTTCTTCCGCATTTTCGGAGAGTTTGTGTAGCTTGGCATTGACATCGTCAAATTTGTGGGCCATAAGACATATGTCATCTGCGTAGTCTATATCATGTAGGTGTTCATACATATTCCACTGAATGCCGGACGGCGCTTCTGCATTGGTTGCCTCCATTACCCCGTCCATAAGCAGAAGGAATAACGTGGGGGACAATACGCATCCTTGTCCAACCCCCGCAGATGTGGTGAAAGTCTGGCTTTCCTTTCCATTAAAACGAACTTTATACGCTGCATCCCTGTATAGTTCCCGAATCATGGAGACTATCTTGTCCGGTATCCCTTTCCTGGCCTGGGTGGACAACATTGAATCACAGTGTATACTATCGAATGCTTGTTCAAAATCAACGAAAAGTAGATACAGAGGCGAGTGCAATTCTACCGATTGCTCAATGATTATCCGGAGAGTATTAACGTGGTCGGCACACGAACGACCAGGCCTGAAACCCACTTGCTCCTTGCGCAGAATTTGCTCCACCACTGGTGAGATCCGCTGTAGTATAAGGGTCGCAATTACTTTGCCAATTGCATTGAGCAATGTGATACCCCTCCAGTTCTTGCACAGCGTTAGGTCACCTTTTTTCGGGATAGTCATAACACTCCCTCTTTCCACTCCGTAGGGATTACACCGTCTATCCATGCACTTCTGATGACCGGAGTGATGACATATGCTAACACTGATGCACCATATTTCAAAAGCTCCGCTGGAATGTTACCTGGGTCAGAAGATTTGTAATCCTTCAGATTACCCAGAACGGCCTCCACTTCCGTTCGCGTCGGGGATCCCGTTGGAACATCCCTTCTTTGGTTGCGACGTATGTTGCCAAAGTGGTACTGTGATCTTCATCATTTGGAGGCTTAGACTGTGCCGTAAAGTGCTCGCGCCATCTTTCCACTTGTTGGTCTGGTGATATTATATTCGTACCATCCATCGCCTTTAAAGATGCAGTACTTCTGATGTTGTTGCCGCTTAACAGTTTTATTGAAGTACTATACACTTTACGTAGATTGCCTGTGTTTGCAGCTCCTTCGGTTTGTTCCGCTATGTTGTTCAGATAGTTGTCGCAATCGCAGCGGACCATGTGTCCCTCTCTTCGCGCCGATTGCCGATAGTCTGCTCTTAACTGCCTTTTCACTGTTGGTGTCTTGGATCTTATACGCATATTGTGCAGGCGTTCACGATTTTCAATCTCGGCCTGGATTCTGCACTAATCCAAGGTTTATTCTCACGTCTTTTCTCACCAAGGACATCATTGGCAGTTTCCTTCAGGACTCGAACAATGCCCGGCCAGGTATTCCGACCGTTCTGTGTCAATTTAGCTCGAAGAGTTTGATCATACATCCTTGCTGGGAATGAGTCATGCAGATGGTCTGTGTTATAACGAACGATTTTGCCACTAATGCCGTTGTCAGCCGCTGGACGTAGACGGAAGGTGCCCACTAAGAGTTGGTGGTCGCTATCAATATCAACACCACGCCTTGACTTGACGTCCAGCAGGGAACCCAAAAACATTTTGCTGGCAACTATATGATCAATTTGATTGAATGTTTGACCATCGGGTGATTCCCATGTGTACTTGTGTATATTTTTATGGGGGAATTTCGTTCCACCGATAAACAAGTGATGGCGAGTACAGAAATCTATGAGCCTGTCACCATTGTCATTTCCCAGATGTCCAAGGTCATGTCTTCCCATAACTTCCTGTAGGTTATTGTTGTCGTTACCCACTTTGGCATTGAAATATCCCATAAATACTTTTATGTCACCAACTAATAGGGAACTTACAGCAAAATCCAGTTGGCTATAGAAATCGTCCTTAGCGCTGTCCTCATCAGGCTCGGTGGGTGCATACGCCTGTACCACAGAAATCCTGCGGAATTTCGAATTGAACCTCGCAGTGACGATGCGATCAGATATAGTATTGTACTCAATTAGAGCACTTCCAGCCTTAGGCGAAAGAAGAAGGCCGACTCCGTTTCTTCGTTGTACGTCACTTCCGGAATATATAAAGCAATGTCCAGATGGTAATTGGGTTTTGCCGCTATTTAGCCAACGAACTTCGCTCAGACCTAGGATGTACACATTGTGGGATTCCATAACCCGTTTAATCTGCTCGAGTCTCGATGTTTCGGAGAGAGTTCTCACATTCCAGGTACCAATCATAAACCGTTGTTCAAAGCCAAATGTCGTTATCGAGTGGGGATCTTGATTCTTTAAATTTGCTGACGTTTCTGTAATGATTGAGTTTTAAGATGGGCGATTCATTAGACCACCGCACCCGATCCTAGTGATGGGGCTGCCAGCAACCTCTAGGCAGGCGTACAAGTTGAGTTACAGCCACTATGTTGGGTGTTGATATTGCCTTATTACCTCTTGTGCATCGGTGTTAGCATGCTAGACAGGTTGCTCAACCAATCGCCTTCTCACTTTAGCTACCATCAAACGCGGGTCTGATGGCATTACCAGGGGATACTTGGCCTAAGGCCGGAAGTAGTGAGCTGCTTGGGAATTTCTCAAAGGAATTGCTACAAAGAGCTTTGGACACAATGAGAAAGACCCCATCCCCCAGAAAGACCCCATCCTATGTAATTCATTACAATTATATTCAGTTCAATTCAAATCAATGCAATTCAATTCAATGCAATTCAAATCAATTCAATTCTATTAAATTCAATACAGTTCAATGCATTTCAAATTCGATTCAATTCAATTCTATTCAGTTCAATTCAATGCAATTCAGTTCAGTGTAATTCGGTTCAATTCAATCTGGTTCAATTCAGTTTAACTCAATTCAGTTCAATTCAATTCTATTCAATTCTAGTAAATTCAATAGAATGCAATGCATTTCAATGCAATTCGGTTTAATGCAATTCGGTTCAATGCAATTTGGTACAATTAAATTCAATGAAACTCAATTCAGATCAACTCAATTCATTTCAATTCAAATCAATTTAATTTAATGGAATTCAGTTCAGTTCAATTCAATTCATTTCAATTCAATTCCAGCCAATTCATTCTAATCTAATGTAATCTGATCAAATGCAATTCACCTAAATGCAGTTTATATTCAATATTAAATTTGATTCGGTTCTATTCTATTAAATTCAATACAATTCAATGCATTTCAAATTAGATTCAGTTCAATTCAATTCTATTCAATTCAATTCAATGCAATTCAGTTTAGTGCAATTCGGTTCAATTCAATCTAGTTCGATTCAGTTCAACTCAATTCAGTTCAATTCAATTCTATGCAATTCATTTCAATTCAATTCTATGTAATTAATTTCAATTATATTCAATTCAATTATATTCGGTTCCATTCAAATCAATATAATTCAGGTCAATGCAATTCAGATCAATTCAACTCATTTCTATTAAATTCAATACGATACAATGCATTTCAATGCAATTCGGTTCAATGCAATTTGGTTCAATTAAATTCAATTCAGATCAACTCAATTCAATTCAGTTCAATTCCTTTCAATTCAATTCACATCGATTGAATGAATTGGTTCAATTCATTTCAATGCAATTCAATCTAATCCAATGTAACCTGAACAAATTCAATTCACCTAAATACATTTCATATTCAATTGGATTAATTTCAATTCAATTCTATTCAGTTCAATTCAATTCAATGCAATGCATTTCAGTGCAATTCGGTTCAGTGCAATTTGGTTTAATTAAATTCAATGTATCTCAATTCAGATCAACTCAATTCAGTTCAATTCAATACAATTCAAATCAAATCAACTTAATTTAATTCAATTCAACTCAATGCAATTCAGTTCAGTTCAGTTTAATTAAATTCATTTCATTTCAATGGATTTCAAATCAATCCAATCTAATCTATTATAATCTGATCAAATTCAATTCACATATATTCCATCGCAAAGAATGTCTTAGACGCATTGCCGACGTTGCAGCCATTTGCTTTCCCAGAAAATCTAGTGGTAACAAGTTACGGATAACCTCCTGTGAAGGCCAACCGTGATACGCACCACTGCCATTCTCTGGACTTTTGCCAACAGACTTAGGTTAGTTGATTTTAGCAGTACCGGTCAGCGAACGACAATGCCATAGAGTAATATCAGGGGGTTTCTATGGCACAGCTGATCGAAAAGGTACTGGGGAAATGATGTAGAATGAGAGACCAAAGAAGACATTCAGATTATAGACCATGCAGCAAACTAAGTCTAAAAGTGTATCAAAAAATTGATACTGATGCCACCTAAATTATGTTTTATGTTATTTGCATGTAACGAAAATGCGCATTTTATTTCCGTCCGTATTGGTCCAACGAAAGAGTAAATTACAAAAGCAACTCGATCTCGATAAAATGGCCTACTACCTCTTCGTCATCAGGAGAACACGAAGAGAGAATCACGACTAGATATCTTTATTATCCTTTACGAAAATTTCTCTACAACATAGAGACAATGGCCGAATATACGGAAACTTCTAGTTCCTGGTAAAAAGTTCGAGCTCCCGTCATTTATTATATCTGTCCGGTGACTCGAACGACATTTGATCGAACGACATTGACGACGAGACAGCGCGATTAGACAAGATATCACAGCAGACGGAACATTGGACACGGAGTGTGATAGCTGGCGGGAGCATGGCTTTATTAAGCCTGCTGAAGTCGGCGAGGCACTACGAACGAGAAAGAACCGTAGATCCTGTGGACTTGACGGAGTCCCGGAAGTGGTTCTAAAGCGGGTTAATGCCGCTATTTGGAGTTTCCTGGCGGTGTTGTTCAACCACTGCCTAAACCTGGGGTATTTTCTGGTGGCGTGCAAGGAAGCGTTAACGGTTCCTATCCCAAAACCGGGTGCAAATCCCAGGCGGAGTGCGAGTTACGTGCCGATATCGCTGTTATCATCCCTTGGCAAACTCTTTGAGTACTTCATATTGTCAAGGGTCAGGGGTACGGCAAAGGATAAAAGGGTCGAAGGACAACCAATTTGGTTTTCGGCGGGGACATTCAACCTCACATGCGCTCAAGATCTTCGGAGACCATGTGGCGCGAGCGTTGAATAGGAGACACGCCACGATTGCTGTGAGCCTTGACTTCGCCAAGGCTTTCTACTCGGTCTGGCAAGCCGGAATCGTTTCCAAAATGATAGATTTTGGATTCGATAAGGACACCTGTCGTATGGTGGCCAGCTTCTTGATGGGACGCAAATTCCGCCCAAAAGTGAGGGAAGCGTACTCAAGTGTTAGGGACGTTATAGCGGGGGTACCCCAGGGTTCGCTCTTAGAACCCATATTATATAATATCTTCGTGAGTATACGCGAACGATATTCTTGTGGTCATGTCAGGCCCAAAGGCGGAGACCATCAACTCCAGGGTCAACGAGTACCTGTAGGTTTTGTCGGGATATTTCGACAGGTGGAAACTAACGCTAAACGTTGACAAATGCGAGGGAATGATCTTCAAGGGAAAACGTATCCTTTTGTTCCCTAATGCTAGAACTATCGTACCTAGCCTACAGGTTGGGGACCGCGTGATCAGGATCGCGGACGGATTGAAGTACCTAGGTGTCGTATTCCGTACAAACTTTGAATTTTACCGACACATTGACCACATTCTGGCCAAGGTGAATGAAGGTGATCTTCGGTATTTACCCCCATGCGCTACGTTGCCGTGAAGGCCTTTCGACTGAGGTTAAACTTTTGATCTACCATTATGGCCTACGCGTTCCCTGTCTGATTTGGAATATCTTCCAGCCATATGAAGAGACTTAGGAGATGGGAAAGACGCATCCTTATGAGCTGCTTAGGCTTACGGATGCGGATAGCCGACGATGGTTCGGTTAGGAGGCCATCCTGTGCTACGATGTAAAGGATGGTCGACTTTGACAGGATAGACGTAGACGTCTGGAAAGGGCAGCCTTTCTAGAAAATGGACTGGTTGAGAGTAGTTTGGTCCAGGACGAGCGCCTGGAGCGACTTATTGAGTTAGGGTATAGGCCGCCGGTTGGCCTCGCGACCTTGGATAGAGGCGGCCTCCTCTTCGTAAATGACAAACTCCTATTCTATCATAGGAGGATAGGATCTTTTGACCTGGACGACACATTGTACATTACGGACCAGTAGTGGCACCTCTTACCGTAGGTAGGGATTGTAAATATGTAAATAGTTGTAAATATGTGTATATAGTAGTTTTAGTATTAGTTTTTAAGCTTAGTAATTAGAAAACGATGAAATAACCCCTTTTAGTAGTCCATTTTTGGGGAAGCCTCTAATGAGCAGTAGAATTTTGATTTTATTTTTGTTTCTGATTGTTTTGTATGTATGTAGTTAATACAACTTGTAGGAAAATACGTAGCGATAGATTTAGATAGATTTGTAGACCGTCGGTGGTGCAATGGGTAGTGTGCGCGCCTCTTGTACAGGAGATCCTGGGTTCGATCCCTGCACCAACCACCTTAAAATTTCTTTCGACGACGGTCACCTCGCTTAGTGACGGCGACACTATCGAGTATATAGCCATGACAAAGCTTCTCAAAATACCGTTCGGAATGGGTGTAAAACTATAGGTCCCAATCAGTGAGTGAAAACTGGAAAGCGCACAGCTCAGTGATTGTGAGAAGTTCTCCCCGGGACCTTCATGGGATGTAATGGGAAACCATTTATTTTTTATATTTAGATTTAAATTATCTTTAAGAAACTTTTTGTCAAAATTAATTTTAGGACCAATAAATATGAATTGAATTGAATATTATATCTGTCAGAGCCATATACTAACACATGTCCCCACAGTCGAGAATAACGGCGTAGCGAAATAACTCCCACATGAAATAACTCCCACCAGAAAAATGAAATAAGTCTCAAAAAATTTCCATACAAAAATGGGAGTTATTTCATATGAAATAACACCCACTTTAGTAGGACTTATTTCGTTTTTTTTTGGGAGTTATTTCATTTTTCCTGGTGGGAGTTATTTCATAATGAAATAACTATATATGACTATATGACTGAATATATGATATATATGACTGAAAGAGTGCGAACTCGGTTTTCTCCGGATATACAACAACCGCACTTCTCCGTGATCTACTTAGAGAGTCTCCTGATTAAGTCCTGAGGGTTATTTTTGCATGTGAAAGGGTTTTTCTCCGTACTTCAATTGCCAGGTCTTTAAAATTGAAGTCCCTTGTATATAAAGGGGTTTTCAACAGAGACGCTACAAAAGTAAATCGATAGGGACAGCAAACGACGCCATATTTTTTCCCGCTCTTTTGACATTTCCCTTCAGTAAGGTTTGCCATTTCATCATGGCAAGATTTACGAGCCAACAACGAGTCGAAATTATTAAAATTTACTACCGAAATTTGGAGTCAGTGGCCTCAACTTTAAGAGCGCTACGTCCAATTTATGGTCGTCATAATCGTCCTACCAGATCAACAATTGAGCGTCTAGTGGCAAAAATTGGATCCACAGGCACAGTACAAAATTTTCCCGTGCCAGTGAGACAAAGAAGTGCCCGTAGTATCGAGAATATTGCTGCCGCTCAGGCTTCAGTTCAAGAAAGCCCAAATGTGTCTCTCACACGTTGTTCTCAATCGTTGGGCATCTCTGTGACGTCGTTGTGGCGAATTTTGCGAAAAGATCTTGGCCTACATCCTTACAAGATCAAATTGACGCAAGAACTGAAGCCGCTTGACCACCATAAGCGTCGTATGTTCGTGAGTTGGGCTGAGCAACAACTTGAAAATGATTCGGATTTTCAAAATATGCGTTATTGGTCAGACAGCAATCCACACGTACTCCATGAGTCATCATTGCATTCCGAAAAAATTACGGTTTGGTGCGGTTTATGGGCCGGCGGCGTCATTGGGCCGTACTTCTTCCGTGATGATCAAGACCGGCACATTACTGTGAATGCGAATCGCTACCGTTCAATGATAACCGAATATTTTTGGCCCCAATTGGATAATATGGACTTGGAGGACATGTGGCTCCAACAGGACGGCGCCACAAGCCACACAGCGAATGCCACAATCAATTTATTGGAAACCAAGTTTGGTGAACGTGTTATCTCACGAAATGGCTCAGTCGATTGGCCGCCTCGGTCGTGCGATTTGACGCCGTTAGATTATTTCCTGTGGGGCTACGTCAAGTCTATGGTCTATACCAACAAGCCAGCGACGATTGATGAACTTCGTACGAATATCGAACGTGAAATTGCAGCAGTATCGGCCGATTTATGCTTGAAAACCGTCGAAAATTGAGTTCAGCGTCTGGACTTCTGAAAGCGTGCCCATGGTGGGCATGCAAAAGAAATCGAGTTCCATACATAATGGCATCGAACGTACTTTCACAGGAATAAAAAATTTCATTGGTATCTAAAACCGGTTTTGTTTTATTTAAACAAACGTCCTGCAAGGACGAGAATGGGAATCTGGTGGCTGATAAGCAGTGTGTGCTCAAAATTTTGAGAGACCACTTTTCCACTGAAGATGATAGTGGAAGGTAGTGTAGATTGTAGCAGACCCCCCCCCCCCCCCCCCCGCTCCATCAACCAAGGCGATATTAGATCCCGGCTTAAGAATAATAAAGCCGCTGATGCGGGTGGGCTACCCGCTAAACTTTTTAAGGCAGGTGGCGAAGGACTGCTAGCCCACATGCATCGACTTATATGCGGTATATGGCTGGGGGAATCTATGCCTGACGATTGGAGTCTCAGTGTATTATGTCCTGTATTCAAAAAGGGTGATGCGTGACTATGTTCCAACTATCGCGGTATCAGTATTTTATCCATCGCGTATAAGGTCTTGTCGAGCGTATTATGTGAAATACTAAAGCCAATTATTGAAAACCTGATTGTACCTTATCAGTGTGGTTTTAGACCAGGCAAGTCAACGACTGACCAAATATTCACGCTACGTCAAATCCTGGAAAAGACCCACGAAAAGCGAATGGATACATACCACCTTTTTGTCGATAACAAAGCTGCTTTCGGTAGCCCCATGCGGAGAAAACTGTACGAAGCTGTGTCTGAACTTGAGATTCCGGCAAAACTGATCGAAAAAATCAGCAGTGAAAGTGGGGAAGACCTCACTGAACCATTCTGTACCAAGCGAGGACTGAGACAAGGCGACACACTTTCGTGCAACCTCTTCAACATCTTAATGGAAATAATAATGAGAAAAGCTGCAGTAAATACGAACATATGTTGCTGGCGTATACTGACGACATAGACATGATTGAGCGAAATTTGCGAAAGGTTACTGGAGCATCAAATTAGGCCAGTTGCGGTGGCTAGGCTAGAATGGATGAAGATGAACCAGCACGAAAGGTTTTCGATACGTACCCGATGGAAGCAGGAAAAGAGGACGACCAAGACTCCGCTGGAAAGACCAGGCAGAAGAATCCCTCCGTATCCTTGGTGTTACCAACTGGCGAGAAAAGGCAAAGGATAGAGCCAGTTAGTGGAATATGTTGAAAATTGTTTAATTTGTTTGTTTAATTAATATGTGTACGACATCTGACCTCATGAGGTTGTAAAATAGTCAAGAAAAGTAAAATAATTTCGTGATATCAAATCTGTATTCGGTTCTCCTGGGTCAGTTATATTTTTTAAGATATCGCGTTAAAAAAAAAATAGAATTATTTCATGCATTTTCTGTACAATTGAAATTTTTGAAAATATATTTTAATTTTAATTTTTCTCTTCTAGGTCCTCAATCTAAGTTTTGGTCATTGGGAATTATTCCGTTTACTTATCACTACCATGCGCGACTGTGAGAAAGTGCAGCGTAAATTTAAGACATCACCGGTTATAACTGAAATACCTGTTAATACGGTGCAAGCCTCCAAGGACACTCACGATACTCATTCGATGGTTGTGGTGCCAAGTCAACCGCATTCAAGAAAAAATTCCACTACATCACATATGGAGAAACAGGTAAGGAAATCATGTATATGTATAAACTCTATAAGAAACCACAAACATTGGCTAAAATAAAATAATCAGGCACAAAATCTTACAAATTAAAAATCCAAAACAAAATTTATATCGAAACACTTTTCGGAGTAGTTAAGAAGTCAATAATTTCTGAGTAGTTACGAAGCCGAAGCCAATAATATAAAGACTTTGAGCATTTAAGTAGAATGTTTCTTGGAAACCGAAGCTAAAACTGCAGCAAACGGAAAGAAATCCAAAGCAAAATATGTGTCAAACATTTTTCTGAGCAATTAAAATAATTTTTTGAAATTCATTTTCATTTGTTGTTCATTCCATCCACATCATCTAATCGTTTCATTCCTTCGCACCTACTGTTGTAACAGTTATCACGCTTAGCATTAGGACTTTAGAAGTAAATGTTTTGTATAAATACATATAGTTATATATTTATATATACATACATACCTACATATGTATGTATATCAGCTTATGCTTTTTCCATTGTCATTGTTAATGAAAAATTTTTATAAAATATTTTTTATTTATTTTTTCAATAATCACATTTCTTATGCATCTCTATAAACAAAACAATATGAAAATATTCAGTCTAAAGTACATGATTACGATTATCTACAGGTAAAAGAAAACGAAATATCAACTTTCAACGTTGTTGTAATTTGTATTGATTTTTTGTTTGGCAACGTTTTACGTTTTTATTCTTAAAACAAATACTTAATTCTGTAATAAATACATACATACATATGTATATAATATTTTGTTTTAATACATGTGACTTCCATAACTCTAATTGTTAAATCGTTATGCAAATGTTAAACTTGTTAAATAATTGAGTGCATAAATCAATAATTTTATTTAGCATTTGTATAACCATTTACCTCCCCCTTTCGTTGATACTTTTTGTTTTACAAAAGGCTTAATTTCCTGATAAATTGATTTTTTAAATTCTATTTCATTTCAATTTTAATCCTAGAAATGGAATATGTAATTTTGAAATATATAGAAAAGGAAATGGTTTTCGTCTCAAAGAATCAATGTTGTAGTTGAAAATTGTTTAATTTTTTTTAATTATTATCCCTGATTTAAAAAAAAAAAAAACTAAAAAATTTAGTTACAATGAAATTTATTTTAATTAAACTAATATCTAAACTGACCCAATTTTTGGATTTAAAGTACGATTTACTTTTCTAATCTATTATTACTATTCTTCCTAAGTACCTGCTCCTCGATGTCGAACAACAGATTTCGTTCGTATTCTAGTCGAAAGAGATTTGATTTGCACCGGAAATTTTAATGTTTAAAATCGGTAGTTAAATTGATAAAACTCGAAAATTTGGTATTGAAATTGTATGCATTGTGACAATTTAACTATCGAATTTTGTAGTTAAAAAGTTACAGAATTCCAGTGCTGGATACTACAATCTTTTCAATTTAAGTTGTCAGAAAACGCAAGACTTGTATTTCGAATTTGCTATCATTTGCGTTAAAAGATAAAATCAGTCTGTCGAACGAAACCTTGTGAATTGTAGGAATCCAATTTCAATGGAATTCGAGTGTTTGGCTTTCGTTCGAGTTCGAGGAATAGGTCATACGTGTTATACTGTAGTTAAATTTTTTTTTAATAGAACACTTTTGTAGTATTTTAGAGATATTAATGGGCTATTGTTGCATTTTCTTTTATAGGTCACCTTGGAGGAACAAATGATATGTGGTGCGTTACAAACTTTAAATGAGGACGCTTTCGAGGATGTTGCCAGCAGCGAGAGACCAAGTCCGTCTGGCATGCCAACAGGTGAGATGATTGCTGCAGCGGCACAACTGCATTTAGCACCCATACGAGAATCATCGGAATTCGGTTCGCCATCCGATGAGCAAAAGTGCAATAACAATTTACTACCATACCATGTTACCAACAACAACAATAATAACAATAACAATTACAACCCACCTTCCCTCCATGCACATTATATGCAATCCCTATCACAGCATAGACTTGAATCCGATACCACCGATTACAATCGCAGCGCCAGTTCAAATTCATTGCATAGTCTATCTGGCGGTGGTGGTGGTTGTTTTAGTGGTCTTGGCATACACATGGGTAATGGCATAAGCAATAGTAATTGTAGTAGTAGTCCTGGTCCGGGTGGTGGTGGTGGTGGTATTACTTTAGTTATGAGCTCCAACAATTTGCGTCATAGCTTGGCGGGTGAAAGCCCACAAATTTTGAGCAATGTTGTTGGTGCTGGCGCTGGTGGCCGAGGTCGCCATCATTCGATGACTGAAGATCTATTAGTGGAACCTTTGACACCGCAATTACGTTCTCCATCGAATACAAGCGGCATTCCAACCGTGATTGTTATACCCAATGCAAATGGTGGCGATAATGTAACCCATCATCTTGTGGATGATACAAAGTTATAGAATTTAAATTGGTTGGGTAAGGGTTGGTTTCAATTATGATAATGATTTGGTTAAACAAATTGTACCGTTTCAATTGAGTTCATGCCGTATTGTACATATGTAACTATTATATGATATACTTTTACATACATACATATCTAACAAATTAAAATTGCTAATAATGCGATCAAATATTTATAATTAAAAATAAGTAGGGAATAATTACGCGATCACTTTGCTTTTTATATACACATCGTTACCTTAATTTAGACTGGACGTAACTAACGATTTTTTGAAATAGCGATGTTTTTTTTCATATTCGTATAGAAAAACATGTGGCCGTCGGTGGTGCAACGGTTAGTGTACGCGGCTGTTGTGAGAGAGAACGTGGGTTCGATCCCTCCTCTGTCCACCTTACATTTATTTCGATGACAGCCACTTCGCTTAGTGACGGAAAAACTATCGAATAATATTCATGGCTTCTCAAAATCGGTGTAAAACTGTAGGTGCCAAACAGTGAGTGAAAACTGGAAACCGCACATCTCAGTGATTGTCAGAAGCTCTCTTCCCTATCCCTTGATGGGATTTAATGGGAAAATATTTATTTATTTTTTATAGAATAACATAAAATACATTGTTACTCAAGAAATTAGGCTTTCCACGCGAAATTTGTCTCCGCTTTTTAATTCAAACCGCTTTAAAACATTTTTAAAATTTCTCAAATTATGTTTTTTCCTCCTGCTGTAAAATTTTTAAAATGTTAGATGTCTTTTCTAAGTTAAGGTAACCATATATTTGTTAGGGTGATTAAAACCGGCCTCAAAACTTTGTAGCAAGACGAAGTTCTAAAATAGGCGATAACTGATTTTTTGTTACTGTCTAAAACCATATGAAATGGATACAATTTCATTCATTCATCATTATAGAATGACAATTATCGAATGTTTTAAATCGGACAAGGATGTTCGAATATGAGTTGCTTCACACGATAGAGGAGTAGACAGTAGTAGCCTACCTTGGATCGCCTGCTAAACTAATTTGTCGGCTATTTCGTATGGTGACCCGTTTTAAATCGCTTAGGTCCTCAGACAAAGTGATCGAATAATGGTTTGCAGGACATAAAAAGCAGGCCACTGTCTACGAGTGTCTTAAGAACTTACCCCCATTTTCATCCTACAGTTAAGGCTAACTAAAAGTGGAAATTAAAAATTATAACTGTTAGCTCGAACCAGACATTGTGATACGAGGGTTGCTATTTATATTTTGGGAATAGCAAATAATAACAAACATTTTTAAATGAAAATGGCTTTATTATTTTTCAAAATATTCCCCTTGATGGTTAGGTTACGTTGGAAGGGAAGTCGGCCATTTGAGTAGAAACAAACAACGAGTTCACCCGAGGCCGTAATATCGGCTCATTGTGGTTCCCTAATAAAGAATTGAAAGGAGAAAGGACTAGTTGAAGAGAAGAGAAAGAAAGTAGGAGATAGTGTAAGTTAAAGGAGAAAGTCTAGCGCAAAAAATTGTCCTCAGTTGTCCTCTTGTGCTCTGCTGAACCAGCGAGATTTTTCTATGAATTTGACGAGGGGTTTAAATGGAGCGTCTGCTAGGTCATTGAGGTTTTCGGAGAGCCTGCCGAGGAAAGCTGGACGATACTCTTGCAGTCCTCTGCATGAACAAAGCAAGTGCTGCACTGACTCCTCCTCTTCTTCATCTAAAAAACTTCTGCAGAAGTCTTCATATGGAAGTTTCATACGTGCAGCCATGTGGTCTAGAGAGTGCTTAGTGTGTTCTTCCCAAGGGAGACCAGACCTTTGGTACGTGTTCCATCAATGACTGGCCAAAGAGATGAGCTATCCCACAATTCTGTACCGATTCCCATCTCGACTTGGCTAACGCTACTCCCAGTTCGTCGACTTGGTTCTTCAGTTCCACAAACGGAATATGCAACGTCCAGGGTCGCAGCGTCTTCCCACACACATTAGCCCCTTTTGGCGCATTCGTCTGCTATTTCGTTGACGTGAATGTTCCTATGTCCCGATACCCAGCAGAGAGTAATTTCGTACGCCTGAATTTGGCTTAGGGATAAGAAGCAGTTCATCGTACAACGTGAAAACTTCCCCTTGATGATCAATACACTTTTGCATTCGTTCAAACCATTTGTCATACCAGTTTTTCCATTCCTCTTGAGACAACTCCAAAATATGTTTTTTGAACGCCTCAACTGCTTCTTCGCCGCTCGTAAATCGTTGACCACACAAGTTTACCCTTGATATTCGGGAACAAGAAGAAGTCATTGGGTGCCAAATCAGGACTGTACCGAGAATGTCATCAATTCGATGTTTTCGACTCCTCACCTGTTTGCTGAGATGTGTGAGAGCTCGCATTGTCATGATGGAGAATGATTCGTCTTTGGCGGTTGGTTTTACGAATTTCTGCGAAGACTTCTGGCAAACAAAGTGTCGTGTACCACTTAGAATTGACCGTCCTACGTTGCTCAAGCAGAACAATGGCCACATGACCCATTCGGCCGAAGAAACAGGCGACCATTTACTGTTTTGTTTCCGGCTCATATGCCAGAGCTGTAAACGAATCATTTTTTGTTTTTTTTGAATTAATTCGTGAATCATTCATGCACTGAATTAGCAAAATTTTGAATTCTTTTCAACAAAAAAAAAAGAATTGAATGGAATTTGAATCAATTCAAATGAATTTGTCAAAAGTGAATTGCAATTCAATTCCAATTCAAATGAATTTGCAAAATGAATTGCAATTCAAATTTGAATTGGAATTGAATTGATTTTGAAATAATTCAAATGAATTAGAAAAATCAATTGCAATTCATTTCCAATTCAAATTTGAATTGGCAAATGAATTGCACTGCATCAAATTTGAATTGGAATTGAATTGATTTTGAAATAATTCAAATGAATTAGAAAAATCAATTGCAATTCATTTCCAATTCAAATTTGAATTGGCAAAATGAATTGCAATTCATTTCCAATTCAAATTTGAATTGGCAAAATGAATTGCACTGCATTTCCAATTCATATTTGAATTGGCAAAATGATTTCATTTCATTTCAATTCATTTCCAATTCAAATTTGAATTGGCAAATAATTTCATTTCATTTCAATTCATTTCCAATTGAAATTTGAAGTGGCAAAATGAATTGCAATTCATTTGAATTGAATTAATTTTGAATTAAATTAAATGAAGTGCAATTCATTTACAAATCATTTGAATTGATTTTGAAAAAAGACTAGTGTTAAGTACTTGTAAATCTAGAGTAAGCATTACTCTCGTTTTGTTATCCAACTATTTGTTTTAAATTAAAGACAGCAAGCATTACTCTCGTTTTGCATATTACCTAGTGTAGTCGTCACGAAATTGCCGTTCTTATAATTGCACCCGTCGGTGGTGCAATGGGTAGTGTGCGCGCCTCTTGTACAGGAGATCCTGGGTTCGATCCCTGCTCCGACAACCTTAAAATTTCTTTCGACGACGGTCACCCCGCTTAGTGACGGCGACACTATCGAGTGCTTAGCCATGGAAAAGCTTCTCAAAATAACGTTCGGAACCGGTGTAAAAACTGTAGGTCCCAATCAGTGAGTATAAAACTATAAAAAAAGCGCACAGCTCACTGGTTGTGAGAAGATCTCCCAAATTCCTTCATGGGATGTAATGGGAAACCATTTATTTATTTATAATTTCAAATGAATTGCAGGCAAATATTCATGCAAAATCGAATGTATTGAAGTGGAACTAATGTGCAATGATGCCTCTATCTCACGATATGTCACATGACGATCTTGCATTATCAGTTCACCCACTGCATCGATGTGTTGTGGCAGAACCACGCGATTTTGGACGACCTTCACGAAATTAATCTTGGAGCGAACGGCGTCCGAGACTGAACTCTTGGTAACAGCGATTTACAGTCGTTTTTGATGGTGCTTCATCGCCAAAAGTCTAAACAAGTTGATTGAGACCCTCTTGTCTCGATAATCCACGCCGAAATTGTAAAAAATCAGTGCGCGAAAATTTTCACTGGTTAATTCCATTTTTTTACCGAGATGAATTTTTCAACACACTATAACAAATATAACAACTAGTGCTCGTACGTGAAAACGTTTTATGTATGTTTAAACTAAAAAATGTCAAATGTCAAACTGGTTAATTCCATTTTTTGACCGAGATGAATTTTTCAACACACTATGACAAATATAACAAATAGTGCTCGTACGTGAAAACGTTCTATGTATGTTTAAACTAAAAAATGTCAAACTTTCCAATTGAAGTTTCAGTTTGCAACTGGCAACACTGGTATTGCCAGTTTCCGAAATATAAATAGCAATCCTCGTAATGACCCTTAGGGTAACTATCAGATTTTTAAGTGCTGTTAGTGATGACTGTCATTAGTAACTCTCTTTTTGCCACTAACTTTATAAGTTCTAATCATTGACACCATCTCTGGTTATCCTACAGTAAGAACTAGCAAAAAGCTATGGCTGTCAGTTGGTAAGGGATTTTTTATATATACGTAAATGTTCGTTAGCTGTAGCTAAACATGGCTAATAGTGGTCCTAAAAATGTTTATGCCGTGCGAATAAATATCTGGTTTTAAAAATCTTTTCCTAACCAGATTAGAATACAAATTTGTTACTCAATCTTATTATAGAATTCTATAAAGGTTTTTCAAAAGATTTGCAAGTTTAAAAGTAAGAGGAAAATCCCTTAATCTATAACATTCTATCGGTTTTGGTCATCTTATAGTACATATACTAATCATATGTAAATCTTAACAATATACAACTCTAAAGGAACCCTAGATAATGAAAATCGAACGAATACATAATAAGAACGAGTACATAACGATTTTATTTACAGGTTTATAAAGAAAATTGTGAAAATAACTTTATATATTTTAATCAAAAACAAAACAAATATATACTATAAATATATGCTGTAGATATATAAATACTAGTACGTTTCTACATATGCAGGTACATAATCTAAAGCTAAGATACTCCAAAAATTTACTTTCTTTGTTTTCACTTAATATGATTTTGAAAAACGTTACAATTAGACAGTAGTTTTGGAGTAGTTAGTATACAACAACACTGAGATATTTTGCAAGCAGTATTATTTTGTTTTATTTATTTTTCAATTATTTTTTAAGTATCCATTCAGTTTACACATAAGTTAAGATAATATTATAACCTAGTTTTCTTTTGCTTTTTTTGTTTTTCATTTCCCACGTTATGACAATTTTTGTAATTTCAAAGTCAAGAGGAGGAGTAAAGTATGTCGTTGCAGTGTCAACCTCCAGTCTTATCAATGTAAACAATCTCTTATTGATGTGTATTCAATCACTATCGATAAGTACGAAAATTTCACAATTAGTTAGTGGCGCCTTTTTGTATATTAGTACTTTCAAGATTCCCAAGTGTAATGTCAAGAAATGCTCAAATTGTTTAAGTATGAAACAATATTCAGGAAATTTTTTTTAAAAAAAAAGTAATCATCCGTCATGCTGTTAGAGGGTTTAAGTGAGTTCTAATGTTGTTTAAAAAAAAAAACCGTTTATACCTTCTAAAATATTTTCAATTCAAATTCAAAACCAGAGGCCTAATCACGGCTATCGCCATCGACAGGTTGTGATCGAAATGTTGGGTTTTTTCGATCACGGCAATCGTTATCGAATCAAATATATGCGAAATGTCAGTCGATAGCTCAGATGTTGTCGGGCAGCCATTTGTAGACACATTTTAGTTTCAGTGTACTACAACTAAATACAAAATTTTCGATCAAAAGCCGTGATCCAAGCAAGTTGATTGTACGGAATTAGAGTCGGCACAATTGTGTACTCGACAACAAAAATATCAACTAAAGAAAGAACAAAAACGGTTGACAATCTAGTTGATGTTTTTTTTTTGTGTTTCATGTGTAAATTTATAATCCCGATGATGGCTTTCGATAAATGGCGAAATATCCATAAAAGAAAGTACAAATAATAAAATCAGAAACATCCAGGTCTTGAGCTTGAATTCAAAATAGATTAGAAGGATTAAATACAGAAAACCGAATGTTGAAAATCGACAACTTGTAACATTTAAAGTACATGCAACTGTGTATTAAAATGTAACTTGAATAGATATGTAAATGATATCCAATCTAAGCGCTTTCGTAAGGCATTCCTAGATCGAATAGGATGTAGACTATGCAATTATAGTTAGTTCACGAAATATCGTAAAGAACCTTGCGTGTTTCCATATAAAGAAATAACTTACTTATCCGGTCACGAACAAACCCCCGGGGGGTCAGGCACGAAACGAAGATAACATATTTCGCCAACCAGTTCGATCTTTTGCCTTATCTCTTCAGTTGGCAATACCAAGCTTGTTCGTCTTCATCCATTCTACTGACATGGCCTAGCCAGCGCAATCGCGTTATTTTGATACGCTTAACTATAACAATGTTGGGATATAGCTCATACAGCTCATGATGGTTCATGCGTCTCCGATACTCGCCATAGTGCACTATAGGACCATACGTTTTTCGGAGTATTTTTCTCTCGAAGACTCCTACAGATGTTTCATCTGCTTGCGATAAGACCAAGGATTCTGCGCCATAAAGCAACACAGGTTGTATGAGAGTTTGATAAAGCTGGACTTTTGTTACTCGAGAGAGGACTTTATCTCTAAATTACTTGCTTAGTCCAAAATAACATCTACGAGGGTTGCATTTTATGTTTCGGGATTAGAGAACAAAAACAAATATTAATCATCGAAAATCACTTTATTGTTTTTCAAAATATTCCCCATGAAGATTTATGCACTTTTGCATGCGTTTGAACCAATTGTCGAAACACTTTTGCAACTCTGATTGAGGTATCTCCAAAACATGCATTCTGAATGCAGCAACCGCTTCTTCAGGTGTCGAAAAACGTTGACCTCTCAGTTTGTTTTTTACGTACGGGAATAAAAAGAAGTCATTCGGTACCAAGTTAGGAATATACGGCGGATGGCCCATCAAATCGATGTTTTGGGTGCTCAAAAATGCAGTTGTTTCAGCCGATGTGTGAGAGCTCGCATTGTCGTAGTGAAGAGTGATCCGTCTTCGGCGGTTGGTTTTCCTGATTTCTTGGAAGACAACTGGCAAACAATTGGTTGTGTACCACTCAGAATTCAATGTTCTGTGTTGTTCTAGTGGTACGGTTGCGACATGTCTGGTTTTTCCGAAAAAACAGGCGACCATTTGCTTGGAAGTGCTTCGGGCGCGAACAACTTTTGTTGGATTTGGCTCATCTTGAATCACCCTTGCTGCTGTTTCCTTTCGGGCTCATACGCGCAAATCCAGGATTCATCACCTGTCACGATGTCATAGACGTGTTTCAAAGCACCGCAATCGTATTTTTGGAGCATTTCTTTCGACCAATCGACACGAGCCTTTTTTTTTTTGAGCGATTGACAAATTGTGTGGGATCCAATGCGAACAAATTTTTTTGACAGTCAAATGTTTACGCAATATTGAATGTATGCTGGTCCCACGAATGCCTAAGGTTGTCTCAATCTCGCGATAGGTCACATGAAGATCTCGCAAAATCAGTTCGCGCACAGCATCAATGGTTTTCACAACAGCAGTTGATTTTGGACGACCTTCACGAAATTCGTCTTGGAGAGAACTACGACCACGATTGAATTCACCATACCATCGATAAACACTGGTCCTTGATGGACCTTTATCGCCAAAAATTTAATTAGGTTCATCCATGCACTGTTGCTGAGTTAATCCACGTCGAAAGTTGTAAAAAATAATCGCACGAAAATGTTCACGATTTAATTCCATTTTTGGGCCGAGATGAATCTCTCAACACAAATAGCGCTCGTATGTCAAAACGTCCTGAGTACGCATAACCTAAAAAATGTCCAACTTTACGATAGAGCTGTCAGTTGCCAGATTGCAACACTAGGGTTGCCAAATCCCGAAACATAAAATGCAACCCTCGTAGTCGCAAGCACAATTCTCCGCTTGATCTCAAGGCTGACGTTGTTGTTTTTATTTACGGCAGATCCGAGGTATATAAATTCAAATTCGTCCACCACCTCGAAATTATAACGGTTTTCAACGTTCACGCTTTGGTCTAATCGCGTGGAGGACCTGCTCGTTGAAACCATTAATTTCGTTTTGTCCTCATTTACTGTCAGACCCACTTTTGCTGAATCCTTCTCAATTCTCGAAAAACACGCAGTAACTTCTCTAATTGTGCGCCCAATGATATCTATATCATCAGCATACGCGAGCAGCATGTGACTTTTGCTGCTGATGGTTTTATTCATGTTGACAGCAGCTTTTCTCAGAATAATCTCTATTAAGATGTTAAAGAGATCGCACGATAGGTTGTCGCCTTCCCATGAGGCTTTGCTTAGTTTCGAAAGGTTCGGTAAGATCCTAGCAACTTTCACTGCGGATTTGGTGTTCGTCAAGGTCATCCTGCAAAGGCGTATGAGTTTTGAGGAATATCCAGCTTAGATATTGATTCGTAGAGTTTTTCCCGTATCGGGCTATCGAAAGCCGCCTTATAATCGACAAATAGGTGATAGGTGTCGATTTGTTTTTCGTGGGTCTTCCCCAGAATTTGGCATAAACTCTACGATAATTTTATCAATTAATGGTTTCGACTTGTGATCAATTTTGGACATATTTTGCTATTGATATTTTTGCTATTTGGCTTTGGAAAACACAGACAATTTGTACAAGTCAAAGACATATTTATTTACATTGATAAATCAATGCCTTCCATTTACTTTTTAAATATAATTTCATGCAAATGTTGCCTGCGGCTACGCTTCACGTGGTCCATTCTGGAAGTCCAATTTTGCTACGCTTTTTCCAATATTTCGACCGGTATCTAACCAATGACACGTGTAACAATCTCTACCAAGGCAGCAATCGTGGTTGGCTTGTCCCTGCAGACGAGAGACTTTTCACGTGCCCCCACAAAAAATAGTATAGTGGAGTTAAATCGCACGAACTAGGCGGCCTATTGACAACGCCCCAACGGGAGATTAATTGTTCACCAAAACACGCCTCTCAATTGTTTCATCATATCGCGAGCAATGTGACAAGTCGCACCGTCCTGGTGAAACCACATACCAACCAAGTCCAATTCTTCCATTTTGGGCAAAAATAAGTCGGTGATCATCGAACGGTACCTTGCTCCATTGACCGTAATGTTGCGGCCATCGTCGTTTTTGAAGAACTACGGCCAATGATGCCGCCGGCCAATAAACCGCACCAAGCAGTGCATTTTTCAGGGTGTATTAGCAGCTGTTTAACAGCCTGCTTTTGTGCGTGAGAACGTAGGTTCGATCCCTGCTCTAACCAGCTTACGGCCACCTCGCTTAGTGATGGCGACACTATCGAGTATTTAGCAATGAAAAAGCTTCTCAAAATACCGTTCGGAATCGGTGTAAAACTGTAGGTCCCAATCAGTGGGTGAAAAACTAGAAAGCACACAGCTCACTGGTTGTGAGAAGTTCTCCCCAATCCCTTCATGGGATGTAATGGGAAACGGGTTATTTTAACAGCTTCTAGCTGCTTTTCGGACCAAGTTCGGGAATTCTGTTTATTGACGTACCCATTGAGTTAAAAATGAGCCTCGTCGCTGAAGAAAATTTTTCGATAAAACAAGGTGATTTTTCACAGGTCACGAATTTTGATAATAGAACTCAATGATTTGCAAGCGTTGTTCGTTAGTAAGTCGTCATTCATGATGAAATGGCAAGATAAACCGAACATTTTTGACTTTGACATTTGTTACGAATCACGCGTGGTGATCTGACAAAACTTAATACCGAAAACGCAAATAGCAAAACAATCATCCATTATAACTATTGTTCGGAACTAGTCCGGTAGTAGTATATCTTTACTAAAATTCTGAAAATTGTTCGATTATTTTTTTGAAGTAGTTCCAAAATAATGGAAACTAGAACAGGATTCTTTGGGTTTGAACTTAAACCTGGTTTTTAACCCCTGTTAAACAAATTGTTCGTCCACTTTGTATGGGAAGGTAAGCGATTTTAAGCTGATCGTCATACCAATTAGTCGCACAATTAGTTTAACAGGGGATACAAAAGCACGCGTATTGTTTCAATAGTGGCACAGCTGAAATTTTTAGAATTACCCATACACATTTTTAGAATTCAATCCAAAATAATAAAAATAGAAAAGATTCTTTGGGAATGAGTCATGCGATCATGCGAGAGAGCGATAAGCATCAAGAAGTTTAAGTTTAAATCATAGAGTAATGTCGGTGGTGCAATGGTAGTGTGCGCGCGTCTTGTACATGAGATCCTGGGTTCGATCCCTGCTCAGGCCACCTTAAAATTTCTTTCGGCGGCGGTCACCTCGCATAGTGACGGCGACACTATCGAGTATTTACCCATGAAAAAGCTTCTCAAAATACCGTTCGGAATCAGTGTAAACCTGTAGGTCCCAATCAGTGAGTGAAAACTGGAAAGCGCACAGCTCAGTGATTGTGAAAAGCTCTCCCCTGTCCCTTCATGGGATGTAATGGGAAACCATTTATATGGAGCTGCCATTCTTCTCATCTAACATTTCTTTTCACACTATTCGTGGTGCGGTCTTTGACGTAAATTGACTTACACCAGGTGGAATTAAAAAAAAGATGTTGACTTAAATTGTTCATATCTATCGGTTTGATGAATAACTGTGAAATTTAAACGTATTTTGGACTTTTTGTCATATTTTATTGTTAGTATATATTTGTGGTGTATTTATACAAAAATTTTAACGCACAAAACGAAATGCCGTTGTTGATTTATTGTTGGTTGGTTTGAGCCATTGCATGTATCTGGTATTATTAAAGCAATACTTTCCAACATCCAACCGCCCATCTCACCAAATGTCATCAATTTACAGAGAGAGTTGGTTACTCTATACGTCATTACTCTATGGTTATCCCTTTTTCCCGTTGATTTGCAAAATTTTCAATAACAATACTTCAGTTTGTAGGTTTTATACTTTTGGTTCGATACGCGGTTGCAAATTTACAGGGTGTTTTTATGTTCCAGGCCGATTTTTTTTTGTATAAATCTTAAACGGTATAATATATTTTAATACTATTTTGTTGCATGAAATAATGATTTATAACAATTATGTATGAAATATAATATATGCAAATGGCCACCTCTGGCCGCTGCGCATAAAAATATGACCCAATTACACCGTCGGCCCAAATGCCACACCATACAGTCACTCTACTCTGAAGGCCGTTGATATGTCAATTGAGGAATTTCAGTTAGCGACTATTTTGTTTATTAACAATGTCAACCAAAATTCTTTACAATATTCTTGTACGGCACATTATTTAAACCAAAAAATCCCGCAAAAATCTTCACGTTTTTATAATTGAACAACTATTTAGATAAAATGTTGTAATAACTTCAACTCGTTTTTGGCATAGACTAATACTTTAGTAGACCCACTAGTTCTCCCACCAAATTTATGACTTTTGGCCTGGTGTAATATTTACGTTCGTTGTTGAGAAGAATTGCTTTACTAATACCAGATAGAGGCAATAGTTCAAAATAACGAACAAAATACCAACAACGGCATTTCGTTTTGTGTGTTAACATTATTGTGTTAAATACAACACAAATGTATGCTAACAATAACACTCAATAAAATAGTGTAAACAACATTTAAATTTCACAGTTTTTCACCAAAACGACATGAAAAATTAAAGCCAGAAGTTATTGTAATTCCACCTGGTGTTTGTCACTTTTCGTCAAACATCTCTCTATCACACCGACCGCATCTAGAAGAGTGTGAAAGGAAATGTCAGATGAGAAAAATATTCTCTCTAGTATGATTTACTCTATGTTGGTGCTTTAGATCATAGACGAATTTAGTATAGACGAATTAATTCTCTCAATATTTGTAACGTCATAGGTGTGGTTGCAAGTGAACATTGGATGGTGGAAAGCATGGGTTCAATAATACCAGATAGAGGCAATAGTACAAAACGTCGGGCAAAGCAACAACAACCGCATTTCGTGGTTTTGTGTCAAAATAGTTGTGTTAAATACAATACATATGTATACCAACGATAAAAGTAAAAAATGGTGCAAAATACATTTAAATTTCGCAGTTCTATACGAAAACGAAATGAAAAAGTTAAGTCAACACTTCTTGTAACTCCACCTGCTGTAAGTTAATTTTCGTCGAATATCATTTGAACAAATCTACGACGATGAGAGAATTAATTCGTCTATACTAAATTCGTCTATGCGTTAGATGCTCCATAATAAATTGTTGTATACTGCTCTGCACAACTGTCAAATACAAACTGACAATTGCATAGAGAAATAGACAAGAGCCGCTATCCCTCTCTTCATGTTCGTGGAGGTACGACGGTGACGACGAGGTAGTAGGCCATTTCATCGAGTTCGAGTTGCTTTTGTAATTTTTGGCTTTGGTTGGACCTAATACGGACAGAAATAAATAGGAATGCGTATTTTCGTTCGATGCAAACAACATAAAACATAATTTAGCTGTCATTAGTATAAATCGAACACTATTTAAACTTAGTTTGCTGCATGGTCTATAAACCCTATGACTTCTTTGGTCTCTCGTTTTACATCATTTCCCTAGTACCTTTTCGATCAACTGTGCCATAGAAACCCAAACAGGATGTACAAGTAGAGGAGAAAATACCACCGCAATTTGGCAACCCTAGTAGAAGAGCACCAAAAAAGTCGACGCGATTCACTCAAGCGCATTTCTTTCTCGCGTCATAACTTGATTATGGCATACTTTTTACATACTTTATGTAATTTTGTTTAAATATGGTTGGAATTTCTATAGTTATATACAATAACATCATCAGAAAACTGCTCGTGTATTGAAATATTCAACGAAGAGAGTGAACAGAGAAACGACACGCTTCACTCGTTTTCTTTGTTGGCATTCCACTCCATGAGTAAATTTTCTTCTCTATACCATAGTTGCTTTATGAGAAACCCCCTGACAAATGTCAACCAAATAGAAACGGCGGTCAAAAAAACAAGGGGTATCGATGAGACAGCTGATCAAGTTAGTACTTGGAGAACTTATAGAGAAGATGCTTTCAAAGAAGAAACGGTGACAGGTGGTACAATTTTCATACTTTTGCTGCCGCATGTCAAGCCAAAGGTACAAACCACATCAACTGGGAGTAAATGTTGCCAATTAAATCGATTAAAAAAAGGATATTCAGTGAAAAGAATCAAAATATAATGAAGTGTTAGAGTAAAATTATTTGTGTAGATCCCAATTAACACGCAAATTGTTAAAATTAAAGATTTCTCTCATTCTCTATATGTTTTCCAAGTCTTTCACGGACTTTGTTAGTACATAAAACAGCTGTTACAAACACTTGTTAATATTACGCTTAATTTTCGCTTCGTAGCCATAGTTTAATTGAAATGTTATGAAGAGGAAATGTGTGGTTAACACCAACACACTGTGTTTAAACTCTAACCAAGGTCATCGGTTATCGATAGCATGTATTGGCGTTTTTTGCCGTTTCCGATTACCAAACTGAATGTATTTAGTACTGTAATCACCTTCATTTTGCTATCGAAAAGTTTTGGTAATATTTGTATCGATTAATCACCTATAACTGCTAACGATAACTAATGATCATGCTAATGTTTGGTCAACGTGTAGTGGAATTTAGGCAAATATCACACATACACACATATCGGTATTATTATTATTTTATTTTAATAATATTATTTATAATACTATTTTCATATTTAATGGTACGTTAACTAATATACAAATTTGCTTTTGTTTAGAAAAATATAATATATTTTTATACAAGAAAAAAATTATACAAATTTCTATTGAACACCACATTTTATAAAGTTTTTCTTAAAAGCTTGCACTCAAATTTATGGGATTTGTGTTAAACGATGTTTTTAGTTTAGCCAATTTTTTCATAATAATTTTTCAACCCATTAAACAAACGACACTATTTATTGATGTACGCCCTGACATAATACTTGATAACAAATAAATAAAAGAAAAGTAATTTAAAACGTAAAACAAGACAGTACGCAAATCCACCTTACGTGAACGGAAACAGATCGATCGACGTTACCACCCCTTCCATAAATTTAAGCTTTTTTACAATAACAATAACTATAACTAAACATAGTTTTAGTAGATGTCATCAAAGTCTAGAATAGTGCTAAAATTAAAAAACAAAACAGCAAAATAAAACAAAAAATATATATTTAAAAAAAAAATTTAAAAAAAAAAATAAAATAAAAAATTTAATATAAAGCTGCATGTAGAGCCTAATTTTACTAACCGAAAGCAAATATCAGCAAATTGCAAACTAACTATAGTTATAGTAATTAAAAACTAGTATATACAATACAAAAATATATATAAATTTAAATATAAATGTAAGGTTAATAATATGGAAATAAAATGCTATTCTTTTAATGCAAGCAAAAAATATTAACATTTGGCGTTTTTCTGGTTCTCTTAAGTTCCCATGGTGTATATAATTAAATGCTTATTATGTATAATATGTATGTATGTCTAGAGTACATTAATACTTTATATACATATATAAATATATTTTTGGTTCTTATTTAATTTTAAAAAATGGTTACCTTTTAAATCTGCACTATTCATTTATTCATAATTGCATGTTCCATTGTTATTTTTGTTTTCAGTTGTCTTGCAATATTTTTGTTAATTTCATAGTTTTGTATAATTGAGTTATTGATAGATTTAAATTTTGTTTCCGTTAAAAATTTAATTGTTTCCGCCTTCATTTCAATTGTGTACATGTTTGTGCTTTATGTGGCTGTGTACGGGCTCCAACGTTTTTTTATTTTTATTTTAAATTAATTGTTCTATTCTATTGTTAAATTTATTTATTTACACTGTTTTTGTACTTTTGTTTTTGTAAGTTTTATTTAATTGATTCATTCATCCGTCAAGAAATTATACTAATTTGGAACTAGTATTTCTGTGCCAAAGAACTACTAGATCCACTGTATACAAATAACTGAATGGTGATTCATTTATAAGTTATTTTACCAAAAAACAAAATACAAAGAAAACTGACGATCAAGAAACCCCATAGAAAATTCCAAAAAAAAATATATTGGCCAATCTTTATTATAATACAAAAGAACAATTCTTTCCACTTATTTTTCAAATATTATTTCTTAAAAATGTTGGCCGTTACTGCGACCAATATGGTCCATTCAGATAAAAGATTTCTCTATGACAATGTATGTTGGTGGTGCAATGGGTAGTGTGCGCGCCTCTTGTACTTGAGATCCTGGGTTCGATCCACCTTAAAATTTCTTTCGACGGCGGTCACCTCGCATAGTGACGGCGACACTATCGAGTATTTAGCCATGAAAATGCTTCTCAAAAATACCGTTCGGAACCGGTGTAAAACTGTAGGTCCCAATCAGTGAGTATAAAACTAGAAAGCGCACAGCTCACTGGTTGTGAGAAGCTCTCTCCGATTCCTTCATGGAATGTAATGGGAAACCATTTATTTTTTATGACAGGTTCGAGAGGTATTTAGCGAATGATGCGAATAATGTTGGCTTCCAGTTCTTCAATCGTAAAGCCCCGTATTGAGTTCTTGCGAAATTTTATCATTTATCCCTAAACGGAAATTTTTCTTGCAGAGAGTTAACACCTCCTTTGATTTAATTATCCGGTCTCGAACAACCCCGGGCGGTCACGGAACTTACAAAAACGAAGATAACATATTTTGCCAACCATTTTGATCTTTTGCCTTATCTCTCCAGTTGGCAATACCAAGTGTACATAGCAATTCATCAACCTGATACCTTCAGCGGAGTCTTGGTCTACCTAGTTTACGTCTTCCTTCGAGTTCGGTTTCGAAAACCCTTTGTACTGGCTCGTCTTCATCCATTCTACTGACATATCCTGGTCAACGCAGTAGCGTTAGTTTGATCCGCTTTATTGTGTCAATATCGGGATGTGTGTCGCGTTATTTTGATCCGCTTAATTATGTCAATATCGGAATATAGCTCATACAGCTCATGGTTCATTGGTCGCCGATACTTCCAATTGTCCACTATAGGGCCATATATTTTTCGGAGTATTTTTCTCTCGAAGACTCCTACAGATGTTTCGTCTGCCTGCGATAAGACTCAGTATTCCGCGCCATAAAGCAAGACAGGTTGTATGAAAGTCTGGTGCATAGAGTAATGACAACTCTCTCAGTAAATTGATGATATTTGGTGTGTTGCAGAAGACCGGTTGGATGTTGGAAAGTATTGCTTTAATAATACCAGATATAGGCAATAGCTCAAACCATCCAACAATAAATCAGCAACAGCATTTAGATTTGTGTGTTAAAATTTTTGTATAAATACACCACAAATATATACTAACAATAAAATACATCAAAAAAGTCCAAAATTCGTTTAAATTTCACAGTTTTTCATCAAAACGACATGAAAAATTTAAGTCAACAATTTTTGTAATTCCACCTGGTGTAAGTGAATTTACTTCAAATAACTCTCTATCGCACCGACCGCACCACGAATAGTGCAAAAGGAAACAACGTCAGATGAGAACAATGGCAGCTCTATACGTCATTACCATAGAGTAAATCTTACTAGAGAGAATATCATCTGAGGTTGTTTTTCACACTCTTCGTGATACGGTCGGTGTGATAGAGAGATGTTTGACGAAAAGTGACATACACCAGGTGGAATTACAATAACTTCTGGCTTTAATTTGTGAAATTTTAAAAAAAAATGTGAAATTTAAATGTGTTTTACAGTTTTTTATTGACTGTTATTGTTAGCATAAATTTGTGTTGTATTTAATGTAATAATTTTAACGCACAAAACGAAATGCCGTTGTTGTTATTTTGTTCGTTGTTTTGAACCATTGCCTGTATCTGTTATCATTGAAGCAATTCTTTTCGACTTCCAACGTTCATGTCACACCAGGCCAAATGTCATAAATTTGCTGAGAGAAATGTTGAGTCTAGTATAGTAATTAGTCTATGGTCATTACTCTATGATCTGGTGTAACTAGACTTTTGTGAAACGAGAGAGGGCTTTATCTCTAAAGTGCTAGCTTAGTCTAAAATGACATGTATTCGCAAGCACAATTCTCCGCTTGATCTCAAGGCTGACGCAAATACTGCATGTATAATTCCGCACTTCGCACTCCATTTTATTTTTAAAATCCAGTATTCAGTTTTTATGATATTTTCTTGCCATAAGAAGTACGTGTATAAAAAATAACGAAAATTTCATGAACCGAAAATTTCGCTCAGTTTTCTTTTGCTTGGTATTCAGGCCTTTGCGAAAATTTCGTAGGCAAAGTCATTCACAGGTTTGTTACGCCAAAGTTATTTCCATTGAGCAAATTAGAATAGAGAAACAACTTCTCTTATCTGACGATTCATTTCACACTCGTCGTTGTAGTTTTGTTCAAATGAGACAATATATTCGATTGAATTAACTTTTTCATGTCGTTTGGTTATAGAAATGTGAAATGTAAATATATGTTGCTCTTTTTTTTGTTGACTTTTATCATCGGTATACATTTGTGTTGTATTTAACACGACTATTTTTCCACACAAACACGAAATGCGGTTGTTGTAGCTTTGTTGGAGGTTTTGTACTAATGCCTCTATCTGGTATTATTGAAGCCCTCCATACTTTGAAACATCCAACCTATGAAGTTACAATTATTGAGAGAATAAACGTCTCTATTATAATTTGCTCTATGGTTATTTCGGACGAAAACAATTGTTTGATAATTGCTTATGACGGGATTTCGACAATTTTTGTCGTTACTCTTTATTCACGTATGTACTTCTTAAGGGAATGAAAATTTCATACGACCTGAATACGGGGCTTAACCGGTTTAGCCACGTAGACTTTTCGAAGGCCTTCAGGAAAATGTCTCAAGGTGTGATACCACATGATCTAGATGGTCAGTCCACCGGTCCGAAACGTGAAATTAACTATTCATCGAATTGTTCTCGCAATAATGGTTTCAATGGATGTGTGGCAGATAAAACCATTTTGTTGGATCCTAATATCGTCGAGATTATGTGTTTAAAACTCAGGTAGCCAGCAAATAGTCTGTTTTCACGGCGCGATACCGGACGCCATTCACAGTTACGATCAGGCAGGTCTCATTTTTAAACTCGTACATAAACAACACCAAACTGTTGTTTTATCTGGACGTAATAGTAGCTCTTGAAGTTTTTCGGATTACTCTTCCGCCTAAACACCGCCATTTTGCTTTTTGACCTTACACCGTATTCACAACGAGAACTTAGTCAATAAATGTACGCCCTGTACAGCGAGTGTCTTAACAAGAATTGTTTTAAGCTTAAAGTTGATTCATAAATGTTAACTATCCACTATCTAACTGTAACATGAACATGTATGTATGTTTTAGTCAAATGCAACCCTGATAAACTTGATAGTTGTTAACAACACTGCGGTTGATCACACATATTGCTTGTCAAAATTAATTTAAATTGACAGCTGTGACGTAGGTTGCAAGCAACTTTCAAGATACCGTCGTCAAGGAAACAATAGTAACTACAAGCATAGAGTAAATTTATCATAGAGTAAATTTATAGTAGAGCCGCCATTTGTCTCATCTGACGTTTCCCTTCACACTCTTCGTGATGCGGTCGGTGTGATAGACAGATGTTTGACGAAAAGTGATATACACCAGGTGGAATTACAATAACTTCTTGCTTTAATTTTTCATGCCATTTTGGTGAAAAACTGTGAAATTTAAATGTGTTTTAAACTATTTTATTGACTGTTATTGTTAGCATGCATTTGTGTTGTATTTAACACAATAATTTTAACACACAAAACGAAATGCCGTCGTTATTATTTTGTTCGTTGTTTTGAACCATTGCCTCTATCTGGTATTAGTAAAGCAATTCTTTTCAACATCAAACGTAAAGATCACACCAGGCCAAATGTCATAAATTTGGTGGGAGAACTAGTAGATCTACTATAAGTATTAATCTATGACTACAAGCCTCACCAACAGAGCTGCATGAAATAAATAAATTTTTCTTTTCTTCATATGTTTCACAGGCATTTTCATGTCACCAGAAATTGATTCATTCCGTCGATATGGCTAAAGATTAATATTCCATAGAACTTCATGGCTTTTTTAACGGTCTGTGAACCGCAACACATCACTATTTTTATACATATGACCAAACAAAGTAAACAAAAAAAAGTACAATAACAAAATACACTGAATTTGTCAGATAGAGTCATAAGAAAGCAAAATCAGCTGTTCTAACGCGTTAACCTCTACTAGATCAGCCTTGGTATTATCCATCGTTTTATTGCGGCAGAGCCTTTGTACAACAAAACACGCAAATTTATTTACAAAATCTGTGATCAGCTGTTTAACTTGACCGTCAAATTGTCACACGACTTGAAATGAAAAATTGATATCAAGTCTATGGTCAAGGTTTAAAATGAGAGTGTGTTAGGAAAAAGTGTGATTGTATTGCATTGATTAACACATATGTATATCTAGACTTAACATCATAGAGTAAATCTTACTAGAGAGAATATTTGACTCAGCTGACGTTTCCTTTCACACTCTTCGTGATGCGGTCGGTGTGACACAGAGATATTTGACAAAAAGTGACATACACCAGGTGGAATTACAATAACTTCTGACTTTAATTTTTCATGTCGTTTTGGTGCAAAACTTTGGAATTTAAATGTATTTTACACTTTTTTATTGTTATTGTTAGCATACATTTGTGTTGTATTTAACACAATAATTTTCACGCTCAAATCGAAATGCCGTTGTTGTTATTGCGTTAATCTGGTATCATTGAAGCAATTCTTTTCGATATCCAATGTTCATATCACACCAAGCCAAATGTCATAATTTTGCTAAGAGAAATGTTGAATCTAGTACAGTAATTAGTCTATGCTTAACATTTCGCTCCGCAAATTTCTGACCATAGAGTAATGACGTATAGAGTAGCCAACTCTCGAAAATTTATGCCATTTGGTGTGTTGCAGATGGGCGGTTGGATGTTGGAAAGTATTGCTTTAATAATCCAGATAGAGGCAATGACCCAACCCAACCAACAAGAAAACAACCACGGCATTTCGTTTTGGGTATTGAAATTGTTGTGTAAATACAACACAAATGTATACTAACAATAAAAGATAACAAAAAAGTCCAAAATACGTTCAAATTTCACCGTTATCAACCAAAAACAACATGAGAAATTTTCTTGTAACTCCTCTTGGTGTAAGCCGACCAGCTCCTTTACACCGGCCGCACCACGAAGAATGTGAAAGGAAACGTCAGATGACACAAATTTTCTCTCTTTAAAGAATTATTCTACTATGGTGAATTGGAACTTGAAAGACAAAAATTGAACGTGCATCGCCAAAGAAAACGACAGCTGTTCGTCAAAAGTTGGCATATATTCGTTCGCTTCGTAGTCACTATTTGGATACAGTTTAGTTGAAGTGTCAAGAAGTAAAAGCCGTTAGTTATATATAGACGGCGGCTAAATTTTCATTATGAAAACAGAAGCGTCATAAAGCTAGAAAATGGGCCTCATAGCTAAAAAAAATTTTTTAAGAAATCAGTCCATCTTCGTAATACCGCTAAATAATTTGTAAGCTAAGGATTTCCATGATGAATATGCCAAACAATATTGAAGAAAAATACATGTCATAAAATTCCTACTGGAAGAAGCATCCAAAAGAAAAGTTAATATTGCAAATACATTGATTTGGGGACAAATGTCACCGATCTGCCACTTTGGAACTAATTGCGGACTGGTTAAAAATGTAGTGTTTGAGGCACAATATATGGTTCTGAAATACAGCTTTTCAACTAGTTCTATACTAAAGAAAATGAATCCGTACTGGAGAAATACCTTTAAATGCATCATCCAATACAAAAGTTAACCCAATACAAATGTTAAAAGTTCAAGACATTGGCTTGGGGAAAAATGTCCCTGATCAGTCACTTTTGAACCAATTGTGAACCAGTTTCAAATGTAATGTTGGAGCAACAGTATATGGTTTTGAAATACCGTTTTTGAAGTACTCGATATCCTATACTAAAAAAATGAATCCCTACTGGGAAAATTACAAACAAATGCATCACCTACCATAAAAGTTAACATTGACAAATCTTTGCTTTTGGAGAAAATGTCTCCCATCTGTCACTTTGGAACTAATTGTAAACTAGTTGGGAAAGTAATGTTTGAGGCACAACGTATGGTTTTGAAACACCGCATTGGAACTATTGCTGTACTAAAGAAAATGGAATTTCGATTCAAGTATTTTTGCGTAAAAATTTACCTAGTCTATGTACTAGTCCCCACTGCAACTAGTCCTGTTTTTTGCCAGTTAACATACTAGAACTAATTTATATTTCACTAGTTAATGAAAGTATGGATGCTGAATGGGCTATAATCTTTTTGAAGGGGCACCTTTATTAACATTGTCCTGTATTCATAACGAAAAGTTAGTTAATTAATGTTTAACCAGAATGTTGTGTATGTTTAGTCACTCATTAGTTGATTTATAACAATTGTTTATACTGTCAGAAAGGACATGTTTAGACTACTTGTGAAATCGTTGCATAAGTCAACATTTTCATTTGATGAGAGAGTGTAAACTTGTGGAGAACGATTATCAGAAAACATTTTGACAGATCTGTTCTTTCAAATGGTTAATCTTTGTTCACAATTTTCTTCTTCTCTATTCTCTTTTTATTTTACACCTGTTGTATTTTGTATATCACTTTGTAGACAAATGTTTTTGCATTCTCCAGAACTGATAGTGTAAATTGAAAGCAGAATGATTGTACGATTTTATTCAAATGGAAGAGAGTTTAATTTCATTTCTCTCTCCGCGAATCGTTTTATTTATACCGATAGTCTAACATGACCTAAACCCTAATATGAACATGTCTGTTTTAGACAAGTGCCCTGATCAGAGACGAATATAGGTATAGATACATTTATTCTCTCATCTGACGTTTATTTTCACACTCTTCGTCGTAGGTTTGTGGAAATGAGAGAAAGTAAATATAAAATTAACTTACACCAGGTGGAGTTACAAAATATGTTCACTTAACTTTTTCATGTCGTTTTGGTGTAGAACTGAAAAATTTAAATGTAGTTTGCACTTTTTTGTTGACTTTTATCGTTGGTATACATTTGTATTGTATTTAACACAACTAATTTGCCATAAAAACACGAAATTCGGTTGTTCTTCATTTGTTGGACGTTGCCTATATCTGGTATTATTGAATCCCTGTTTTCCACCATCCAATGTTTTCTTTCCACCGTACCTATGACGTTTAATTTATTGAGAGAATAAATGTATCTATACCTATATTCGTCTATGGCCCTGATAGTCAGTATTGTTGTTAGTAAAATGGCCGCTATTCGTCAAATTAAGCCACGAATTCAGGAGGCTAATGATCGCATCCGTTCCTTATCGAAATAAGTATTTTGGAAGCGGGATTAAATGGAAACTTGATTCAAAACTTACGAATCAGTTAATTCAGTCAATAGTGATCGATTTTTAGAAGTTTCCTCAAATTACCTATTTAAAATCATTCGACCCAGTTCTTCCCAAATTTTCGTTAGCAATTTTGTCATGTATCTCTACATGATTTTTTTGTTTTAGAGAGTTACCACCATTTGCGTGGTACCCAATTCGTTGCGAAAATTTCGTAAACAAAATTAGTTACAGGTTTGTTATGCCAAATTTATTGTTTGACAATTGTTTGCGACCGAATTTTTGACATTTAGGTTACGAGTATTTTGACAAATAAAAGTAACAAGATGAATTATGCATGAAATATTTACAAGGTAAATCAGAGATAGGTGGTAGCTCTCTGCAACAAAAATATTCGTTGAGAGATAAATGACGAAATTTCTTACGAAAATTTTGCAAGAACTGAATACGAGGATTAAAAAGAAAAGATACTGTCAATCCTGACAATGCTACGATTTAGATGTGTATAAACGCCACATTAATACGACCCGTGTAGATTAACATATTTTTGGGGATGAATAGTAGTTCTTTGCGGATTTCCGGGGATAACCTAAGACGATGTGGCGATTCCACCCAGCAGAAAATGGTAACACTGCGAGAAGGGTTTTTATGCAGAGTTGACTGTGTGAATAACGACCAGTGATTTTAAGATTTCAACAAATGTTGTAATTTTTGTGATTTTTATGTTTTCGACAATGTGAATTTTTGGCACAAAAACAGATACGGATCCGTTTCCAACCCGCTATGAGTCCACAAAATCATAATAAAGAGAATTACGAGTACTCGAATCCGTTGTGAACCCGTTACGAGTCTGTAAAAACATAAAAAAGTGAATCAGTGAAATCACGATTTGGTGGATCCGTCTCGAACACGTTACGAGTCCGTAAAGACATAAAAAGCGAATCAATGAAATTGCTATTTTTCAGATTGGTTTTCTTAAGCCCGGTATTCAGTTTTTATGAAATTTTCGTTGCCATAAGAAGTATGAGTATAAAAAATAACGAAAATTTGATGAACCCACAATTTTGTCCACATTTCATTTGCTTGGTACTCAGTTCTTTGCGAAAATTTCGTAGGCAAAATCAATTGCAGGGTTGTTAGCCATAGTTATTTCGTACGAAAACAATTATTTGATAATTGTTTGGGACCGGAATTTTGACATTTCGATTATTTTAGTACACAAAAGTAATAAATACCACATGCGTTAAAAATAGAATGGAGTGCAAAGATGAATTATTAATGAAATATTTACAAGGTAAATCCGAGATATATGGTAACTCTTTGTAATACAATTTTCCGTTTAGAGATAAATCACAAAATTTCTTACGAAAATTTCGCAAGAACTGAATACGGGGCTTTAGTCAATATAATCGAAATATCAACATCTCGGTCGTAAACAATTACATATATTCGTACGAACTAACTTTGACATGACATCTCTGTAATTGATTTTGTTCACGAATTTTTCGCATGACTACCAAGCAAATGGAAAGTGAGTTTTCGTTATTTTTTGAACGAAAATTGCATAAAAACTGAATCCAGGGCTTTAGCACTTATTCGATCACTTCGTAGCCACTCGTTGGGCGCAGTTTACTGAAGTGTTGTGAATTATAAATTATTAGCCAGATGTTAGTCGTTGGCTAACTTTTCGTAATCATTTTTTATTATCAAGAACAAGATAGATTAAATTTTGAATTGTATATTTTGATGAAAATATGGCGATTACGACTACCAGTGTTCTTTCTTTCAATGTGTTCATAAATATGTAATTAGTTATTGTCTCCTCTATTTGCATCCGGATGTCATATATATCCGATATTTTAAGTTGTTTAGCATTGAAAGCCACATAACATTTTCATACCATACACAGCGGTGTTCTGTATTCCACTTTCTTTTATTATCAGGGGACTTTGTTTCCAGCTGTTTTTACAAATTGAAGGATTTATATGTAGGAAAAATACATTAAATTATTGAAATCATAGAATAATACATACCATAGAAGTTTTTATTTGCTCAATAAATTAAACGTCGTAGGTACGATGGAAAGTAAACATTGGATGGCGCAAAATATGGGTTCAATAATACCAGATGGTGGCAATAGTATACAGCGATCCACAAAGGAACAACAACCGAATTTCGTGTTTTTGTGACAAACTAGTTGTGTTAAATACAATACAAATGTATACCAACGATAAAAGTCAACAAAAAAGTGCAAAATATATTTAAATTCTTCAGTTCTACACCAAAACGACAGGAAAAAGTTAAGTGAACATATTTTGTAACTCCACCTGGTGTAAGATAATTTTAAATTTAATTGCTCTCAGTACCACAAACCTACGATGAAGAGTGTGAAATGAAACGTCAGATGAGAGAATAAGTTTATCTACGTTTGTATTATTCTATGATTGAAATCAGTTAGTGTCAATTGAAAGTTTTTGACAACCAAAAAGAAACTTTAATCTACTTTAAGTGACAGTGGAATGCAGAACATCCACCAGCATACATTGTTTGATTTTTAATTATTTTTATTGATTCGCTCTGTTTTTTTAACTGACAATTTTGAATTTGTTTTATTTTAACTCACGACCTTTCTATGTCTCAGTTAATAGAGATATTGTTTTCACCATATATGTTTTGCAAAATGTATTCACATGAGTCCTGGCAAAACGTATAGCTACGTTAGATCTAGCCACAGATTTTCATTGTTGGTACTGGCGATATTTTTCGAACAATTACATAGTAAAGAATTCTCAATGCAAATGAGTTTCCGTGAGTATTTATCTGTATGAATATTTTGTTAGCTTTATTCCAAACAAATGCTAATGAAAATCTATGGCTAGATCTTAAATAGGTATACGCCTTGCCAGGAATCATGAGGACATATTTTGTACATATACATTTTTTTTAAATTTATATCTGTTATTAGAGTTGTACATAAAGAAAAATAGAAAATTATCAATTCAATAAATATAAATATATTACATGGTGTTATACCCTTCAATAGAAATAGTTTAAACTAAAAATTTTAAAAAATTATGTTAAAGACTTTAAATTAAAATTTTTCAAAAAAATTTGTATTATTTATTTTTTCGTAATTGTGCATCTAGTTTGCCGGTATGATATTACCTGTAGTATATTTATGTTAGGTTTTTAGATAACAAACTTTATAAAATCCTTAACCTACAAAAAAAGCATCGTAATTTTACTGAAAATTGTTTGTGTTCTTAGAAAAAATGTAAACATTTTGTGTAATTTTTCTATTCTTGATATCAACTGTAAATTTAATCTACACCCTACATGGGGCAAATTAGTTATATGACAATTATAATTTGTAGTTTAATTTGTATTACCTTTCGAAATGGAAATTCAAAAAAATTTCAATACCATTGCGAATTGTACTTAATTTTAAAGCATTTCCATCATATCTGGCACTTTTGGTTTTCAAATATTTTATACAGTACAGGTTTATGAATTTGAAAGTACTATGAGGCAATACCTATCAAAGCCACAAACCTATACATTGATAAAATACTTTAAAAACAGAATTGCCAGCAGTCAAACAAATTCGAAAACAATTAAAAGCATTCCCATATTTTATTACAATGAGCATCCGATTTCATAATCTCCATTTTCATTGCGTGAGCAAATGCAAATTCAAAATTTTTTAATTGTCATTGCGAATAATAGTAAATCTTTTGCATTTGCATTAGATAAAGTAATGCAAATTAAAAAAAAATGCAAATTCAAAAAAAAATGCAAATTAAAAAACCCATGTATGATCTACACCTAAAACATTTGTAAAACATGTCCACATTCCCAATTCGCTTTCATTTTTTACTGACTCTTTTCGAAATTCCCATTCCCGTTCACTTATTTTTATTATTTTTTTTTTATTTGTTCTTGTCTTCTTTTTTACTTTTTCTCTGTTTTTTTTTATTACCATCCTTCCAATTTGCAATACAAATAAAATACTTCCATTACAGACCTCGAACTACAAGGGCCAACACCAGGTGTATTATCTTCAACATTAATTAATAATAATTTAATGCCACCATCTTCACCTGTACAACCTCGCAGAGATTCAATACTCAAACACCAGGGTAGTGTGAAAACCGATAAACGGGTCTCCATCAAGCAAACACCAACCAAAACGCCTACAACGCCCACATCTAACATTGAGTATGTATCGGAAAAATCTAATGAGTCTGGAATTTTAGTGGGTAGTATTAAGAAAAGACAAGGAAAGCCACCATCAGGTTAGTGATTATATTTGATTTTATATTCTACATAACTCGAGCAATATTAAATCCTTCTTCTTCTTCTTCCACTTTTGTAGGTCCCCGTCCAGCTTCCTTGGTGATAACCAAAAATGATGGTAATTCCCATTTCAAATTGGTGCGTTCGTCATCCATTGATTATGAAGACATTGAATCACAACAACAACAACAACATGTCACAAGTATCCCAAGGCCGAGTGCAAATCGTACAACACTCTTGGAACAATTGCAAGAGGACGAATCGGCTCCATTAGTATTTACTGTACACAAGTGACATATTAATTTATTTATATATAGTGCATATATTTATATCCTTTTAGTTAATACAAGTACTCTATAAGATTTAGTATATTAGGGGACAGTGTTACAAATTTTTGCGAGTGCAGAATTATAATAAACGTATATATTGATAGGGGAAAACTAGAAACAATTAAACAAATCAGAAATAAAACTAAAGAAATAATTAAATACAGATCTGTGGAAATATTCAAAAATTGTTTTTTTTTTCACTTGTACAACAAATTAAGGGCCTGATTATACACTTAAGCCACTTTCACATTTACCACATTGTTCGACAACATCCCTTGAACAAAATTAGGAACCTGCCGTATGATTTTTGATAAAAAAAATATTTATTGCCTGTGTTCAGTTATTCATAAAAATGTACTAAAATCTTACTGCAAGCACTTAGTTTGTTTATCATGTGATGTCAAAAATGCCAAGTGAAGTGAATGTGACTTGTGTGATAAGGCCGTAAGTTTAAATCCATTTTTAATCGATTGTCGTATTAAAATGGACACATAATTGATCTTATGATATATATTTCGTATGCATTCAAATTTGTAATACTGTGCACACATACATTTCAAAAAAATAACAACACAGTTTTTAGAAAATTATAAAAACTAATAGTTTTTTTTTTTAGCTATCTCGATTGTACCTAAATTTTGTGTGTGTCCTATAGCAAAAGTTAATGAATCTCAATAGAAATCATTTCTTTTTTTGAATTTTAATATATTATTAATACATTGTAATACATTATTGCATAAATACAAAATATTAAAATTGATTCTATTATCTAAGTTCTAATTTATTAATGATCGATACACTTTTTCATACGTTCGAACAAATATTCATAAGACTTTTCCAATCTGATTGAGGTATTTAAAAAAAATAAATAAATTAACTTTCGCCTTAAGGTCATGTTAGACTACACAGTGCGACAAATGAGCAGTTATTCTTTAGGGCCTTAACGAAACCAAAAAAATATCAGGACACCCCTCTCGGTTTTTGCCCAAATCATCACTTTTTTTTTATAGGCCAAAGAAGATTTCAGCTGTTGATCAAAGCTGTACTTCTGATTATACCTAATATATTCTAAACCATTACATATTTGTCATTACAACCTTCTGCAAAATTGTAGGTCGTTTATCGTTGCATAATGTTGACTAATATACTTTTTGTAAAAAATACACCGTCACTTCGTCAAATGACGAAACGTCAAACAAAGTTTGATATTTTTTGGATTTCTTGTAATTTTTCAGCACACAGTAAATAATTTGGGGTAACTGTATTAGAGGGAATTATAGCCCACAAAATTGTTGATAACTTTGCAAAATACACTAATCAACAAAAGTTCCATCTATTACTCGAAAATTTGTGTAGAAATGTAATATTTTATAATTTTTTCGTTTTTTCGCTTACAAGTTACGAAATATAATCAAATAGATATGGCCATATTCTGCAAAGTTCTATTAGTTAAGATCCTTTACAATACGGTCAAAACACTAACCAACAAAAATGTAAATTATAGTACTTAAATTATTATATCAGTAATTTATAATAATATAATAAATATTTCTTAAGCTATAGAATTACAACTACAAGTAATTGCCCAGAGTTTTATATTAAATCATTTTAAATATTATTGCCAAAGGAAAAAGCCAACAAAATAGTTGTTCAATGCAAAAAAAAAGTGCTTCGCCATCACGAAAATGTTGGTTTCTAAAGCGTAATTCTGGGGTTTTTGGGAAAAAATTGTTCAGCAAATTAGAACAATAGTGTGAAGTCAATGCTGGAAGCATTCGAAAAACTGAAAGTGTATATGTTACTGAAAATTTGCTTTCTGCATTTACAGTTGGACTATCTCGTCAAATAGATAGCAACCGAATCTGATGAACAGGGTGAGCTTTACCATACAATTTCTCTACCGTTCGAAGAAAGGTACAACTTCACGTTTGTTCTGTCTTTTTAAATGGACTTCATAGAAATGTATTCTATATATACAAAGAAAAAAAATCACCAGACGTAATCCTGGCGGAAATACGCGTGGGGTATTGTAATAAATACTTTGGCCTAGAAAATTCACAGAAAAACGAACACAAACCATTATTGTTGATGACGTTGAATCTGATTTAGCGACAACTGTGAGCCTCCTCCATCTAAAACAGCCGGCAAAGGCTAAAGTCCTTCGCTGACAGAGCTTTTTAAACTATAATTTATGTAGTAATTAAAATATAATTTCAATAAATAAATAAACAATATAGAGTAATAGTTTTCATATTATTAAATTTGTATTGGGGAAAAAACCAAAATATGTCTATTAAAAAACATTGTATAAATATTGTATTAAAACACTTGTTTTCATGGTGACATGGTAATAATGTCTACTATTTTCATGGTACCGTTTTTGATTCGACAGTTGAGATACGGAGATGTGGTACAATAATGTGTAAGTATATTTAGTACATTTAACAATGGTGTCATACATCTTCAAGAGTACAACTTTAGAGAATATGTATTGTTGTATCAATTCATCAAATTTATGTCAATTATAGACAAAATTCGAAGAAAAACTTTTTTTGCATTGAAGAACTATTTTTGTGGGTTAGTTTCTTGGTAATAATACTGAAAATGATTTGATCTAAAACCCTGGATGTTTGTAGTTGCAATTGTATAGCTTAAGCAATATTAGCATGTAAAATTAAAAATTCAAAATGTTAAACTGATATAATTATGTTAGTACTTTAAATGACACATTTGTTGGTTAGTGTTGTGACCGTATTGTATATGATCTTAAACACTACAACTTTGCAGAATATGGCCATATCTATTTGATTATATTTGGTAACTTGTAAGCGAAAAAACGAAAAAAATTATAAAATATTACTTTTCTACACCAATTTTAAAGTACCAAATACAACTTTTGTTGATTAGTGTATTCTGCAGAGTTATCAAGAATTTTGTGGGCTATAATTGCTTCTAAAACAGTTTCGCCAAATTATTTACCGTGCGCTGGAAAATTACAAGAAATCCATAAAAGATCAAATTTGGTTTGACGTTTCGTCATTTGACGAAGTGGCGGTGCTTTCTTTATAAAATGCGTATTAGTCAACATTGTGCAACGATGGAAGAGCTAAAATTTTGTAGAAGGTTGTAATGAAAAATATGTAACGGTTTAGAATATATTGAAGTATAATTTTATAATCAGAATTACAGCTTTGATCAACAGCTGAAATCTTCTTTGGACTATAAAAAAAATTGTGATGACCAGGGCCAAAAATTGTGATACCTCGCCAATGGGTTTTCATAATTTTTTGGTTTTGTTGAGGCCCTAATTTCAATGTCGCACAGTGGTATTTGTGAAAATAGAACGATTCGCGGAGAGAGAATGGAATAAAACTATCTTCCATTTAAAAAAAATCGTATGATCATTCTGCTTTCATTTTACACACTATTAGCGTTGGAGAATGCAAAGTAGAACGATTCGCGGAGCGAGAAGTGGACTGATACTCTTTTACATTTGAAAGAAATCGTTCGATTATTGCAATTTCGTTTTACACTATCAGTTTTTGAGAACGACAAAAGGCCTGTGTGCTGGCAAACAAAATATAAGTACAACAGTTATAAAATAGGAACAGGAACAAAGATTAAGCGACGAAATAAATGTTTTTATTACCGTTTTACCAAGAAGCTCAAGTTCTTATCTACGCCTATCTGAGATAATTCTCCCAGGCCCCGAAATAAGTAGCATCCCATAGTAGATGTCCGCCTGGCGGCTAGTACAAGACACGCGTAGAGATGATGTTCAGTGGATTCTTCCTCTTCCTCATCGTTACAGAAGTAATTTGCCCTGACCTTTAGTCCCGCCCAGAACCGGACTTCGGGGGCAATACCGGGGCACCAGTAAATGTGGGTGATAAAATCAAGGATACTCCAAACGCTTCAACCGACACGAATTGCTTCTATTGCTTACAACTTTAAAGAAGCATCTTGTTCTTAAGTGATTCTAGAATTTATTTGTATTTGTATCGTCTGTTTAAACTCAGCGTTTTAAACGCTCTATTTAAAAGTTAGGTACAGGATACAAACGAAATATTGAACACACTTCGCAAACTCCATCAATCGAGTTGTACGGTTCTGGTCACAGTATTAATTACACAGATGTAGGTCCACACTTCTTTTTCACTGCAATTGGAACATATTTGAACTGGTATTTGGCAAACGACGCGAGAAATTCAGTAGCCAGCTTATCCATGCAGACTTTGGACTTTACGTAACCCCCGAACGGTATTTTGAGAAGCTTACTTTTAAAGAAATACTCGATAGTGTTGCCGTCACCGTCGGAAAAAATTTAAGGTGGTCAGAGCAGGGATCGAACCCACGTTCTCATGTACCAGCATTTCTGGGTGTAGTGTCAGCTTTTGAATCTCTTCGGATTGCATTTCAGCCCAAATACGGCAATTTAGATTTTTGACGTAGGCGTGAAGTCAGAAATGGGCCTCATCGCTGGACAACATTTAACTCGAAAACATAGGATTTTCTTTAAGCACTTCAAGTATCCAAAGACAGAAACTATGCTGATTCGGAAAGTTGGCCGGCTTCAATTCTTGACGGAGTTGAATCTTGTATGCTTTTGACCCAAGATCCTTATGTAAATTTCGTCATGCCAAGCTGATGAGAACGGCGCCGAATATATTCATCACGGTCATCGCGTACACTTTCAGATACCGCCTCTATGGATGATTTTTGTGCACGAAACACTTTCGCTGTGAACTCTAATGTACGTCTTTGCTGATTTTTAATTTTCAGTCGCTGTACCGGGCAAAGTCTTCCCGCGAAACTAAAAAACATACAATGACAGTTTGATCTGCATTAAATCCTTCATTCTTGTGTGGAAACGTTCCTCCCGTTAACCAGTTGCATCACCGACGGTCACAAATAGTTGCGTCTTTTAGAATTTCTTTACGCTTTTTGCTTTCCAAATGTTGTCATCGTTAATCACATCTGCTATGTGATTTGTGCGATGTGCCTACGATTGTTAGGAGCATAGAGGAATTTAAAAAAAAATTACAGCAGACAGTTGTCCGAGGCCTTCGGCCACGGACGGTCCCTGCAGGCTGTGTCAGAGACACGGCCATTAAGTTTAACGTAGAATACGCCATCCGATAAGACAGAAAACATATATAACAATAAATTCATTTGCTTATATTATTTATCATTTATTGTTATATGTGTTTTCTGTCTTATCGGATGGCGTATTCTACGTTAAACTTAATGGCCGTGTCTCTGACACAGCCTGCAGGGACAGTCCGTGGCCGAAGGCCTCGGACAACTGTCTGCTGTAATTTTTATATTTACCAACGGCATTTGATTCAAGCTTTATTGAAGCTTTCGCAAAAAAGCTTTATTACGTTAGCTTACTGTTTGTTTCACTTTTTACTAGATACATGTTGCCAAGCAACATTAGCTTGCTGTTCGTTTCACTTTTTACTAGATACATGTTCCTAAGCAATGTTGAGCAACCAAAAACACTCAAACACCACACATATGTTTGAGTGTATGTGTTTAAACAATTTTCATTTGAGAAATTAAAATACTAGAAATATATCAACCAATATGAAATGTATATCAAACGAAAGATAACATCTTCATTCACCTACAAAAAAAATTTTAAAAAAATGCATCTAGCCGTTTCCTCAAATTCAATGAAATAAAGATTACAACAATAAAAACCTGACATGACTCCTCATACCATAAGGTAAGACGTATTCTACGTCAAAAAATAAATAAATGGTTTCCCATTACATCCCATGAAGGGACCGGGGAGAACTTCTCACAATCACTGAGCTGTGCGCTTTCCAGTTTTCACTCACTGATTGGGACCTACAGTTTTACACCGATTCCGACCGGTATTTTGAGAAGCTTTTTCATGGCTACATACTCGACAGTGTCGCCGTCACTATGCGAGGTGACCGCCGCCGAAAGAAATTTTAGGTGGTCAGAGCAGGGTTCGAACCCAGGATCTCATGTACAAGAGCCGCGCACACTAACCATTGCACCACCGACGGCCACATAGGAATTTAGGGTTGAGCATTTTATTCTCTCATCTGACGTTTCATTTATTTCACACTCTTCGTCGTAGGTTTGTGCAAATGATAGAAATTCGACGAAAATTAACTTACAGCAGGGGGAGTTACAATAACTGTTGGCTTAACTTTTTCTTGTAGTTTTCTTTGCACTTTTGTAGTAGTTTATTTTGCACTTTTTTGTTGACTTGTTATGTTGGTATTGTATTTAAAACAACTATTTTTCCACAAAAACACGAAAGGCGGTTGTTGTTCCTTTGGATGTTTTCCACCATCCAATGTTCATTGCAACCATACCTATGACGTTAAAAATATTGAAAGAATAAATTACTCTTTCCTAAATTTGTCTATGGTTAGGAGGCTTTTGTTTCACCTAGGAGTTGTTCGATCGAACATACGAAAAATAAAACAATATTTAAAAAAAAAAACATGGCACTAGTCAACTGTCTATGTTACCTTTCTGTAAGTCTGACCCTGGTCTCGCCGCATTTCTACCAATCATGCCTACAAATTGATGGCTAGAGGCAGAAACTCCATGAATCCCCTGCTGTCAACCATCGGCCTACACACACCTGCCTCTCGTCCACCTCTCCTGCATCTTTATATAGGAGATTTTTTCAGGGCACATTCCAATTCCTGTGGAACCTGTATAGTTGTCGCTAGGCAGTAGTGCCGGTAGTAGTCACCCCACGATAACCCCATAGAGCATCGTGATAGATCCAGAGAACAATCCTCGGAGAAAGTCCCCATTAACAACTTACAGCCCTCTTGCAGTTATGTATATAGGGCTATCTTCGCCTTTTCCACTATGTTGGATCAGAAACTAAGCTTGAGGTCCGGAATAATGCCCTTGTATTAGTCAGACTCTGCAAGCTTAATTTCAGAACCATTCAACGTGATAGGTTCCACGATAGGTATTATCAGGGACTTTCGATGAAACAGCTGTTCGACCTCCTAGCTGCACATTTGATATAGGATAGAATGTGCCATAGGCGAATTGAAAAAACTAACTTTAATTTCGATTTTATTGGTATTTACATATATGCAATATACTTATATAAGTTTTGATTTGAACGAACCAAGGTTGCTTGAAAAGGTAGAAGCAATACTACACAAATTACAACAAGGCAACAACAACTAGCATTCTGTTTTTGTTTGGTGTGTAGTTTATTTATGTCAATATCAACGTACTACGAACAACGGACACAAAACAAAGGTAAACAGCATTTGACGGCTAGTGTGCACCACTTTGGCACCACAGCATGAAAAAAAACAAATCAGCTGTTTTTATACCACAACCTTCTTAAGCAGCCTTGGAACGAACACAACAATTTTCTTTTATTTTTATTTGTATTGCGTCCAAATTCTGGCATAAATAAAAACTGTATCAAAACTGTCCATAGCCCAGTTACTTTAGCCGAGAATTTGGTGGAACTGTAACACTCGTCCACACTCATTCCGCCTTATTCATAAAAAGTTGTGAGAGGTTTGAGAGACTTTTTTTGTGCGATAAACTGTCTCTCAAACCTCTCGTAACCTTTTGTGAATAAGGCCGTTTATATATAACTATACTTTCGGGTAAAAAGCAACAAATCGTTCTTGGCCGGGTTTACACCTATAAAATTTTCACGCCGTGCATCTGCCCAGAGCCCGTAAGCTACCTCGTTTTAGATTCTTTGTTGTAGATACCTTGTTTAGATTCATGTTCCGAAATTTTTATTTAAATCGGTTTTATTGATCGAAACTGGATCTAGTTTCCGGTATTTGGAACCGATTTCTACAACCGGGCCTTGAACCCGGTTTCTAATACAAGTTATTGTATCAAATAGTCACACTTCAACTTAGTTCTTTTGAACCGCTTGAAATATGTATATACGATTTGTCCTTCAGTCATATTCTGTCTTATTAATGATCTAGCACCCATATTAGGTCATCTTGGCGCCTTTTCCTCGAGATACCCTACCTTGTTCCAACATTTCACCATGCAATGGTTGAGAAAATCTGACATGTTATACCTTATTGAAAGCGTATAACCTTCAGATAAAAGGCCATTGTAGTTAGAAAGGTCGTCTATGTCATCTAAATAAATTTTTAGTAAAAAACTATAAAACTTAAAATCTCACTTTTTTAAAAAAATAACTTTTTCAAACTCAGATTTGTATTCTTAGAGCTGGTATAATTTCTTAAAAATTTCACCATTTAATAATCCGATTGAGCTTAATGAATTCCACGTAATAGATCGCGAATTATTTGAACACTAAAAATGTTCTAGACCATTGGGGAAAAAGTGTTAACATTCGAAAATCCGTAAACTTTGTTTGGTCATCAAGCATTTATTTTGGCATAAAAAACCATCACGGAAAGGCTTGATAAATACCATGTGGCACCATCGGTTTCAATGATTAGAAAGTGGTTTACTGCATTCCGTTGTTTTCATACAAGCACAAGTGACGCTGAACGTCCAGGTTATCCAAAAGAATGATATTGGGAATGACATTGGGAGAATGAGGATTGAAGGTGTGTGAGGTAGCTGAACTGAGCGAGTACATCAAATTTTACATGAATATTTGGGCATGAAAAAGCTAACCGCGCGATGGGTGCCGCGATTACTCACACGCGACCATAAGCGCATACATGTGATCACTTCAAAGTAGTGATTGACGACGTTCAACCGCAATGCGAAGGAGATTTTTTGCCGCTTCGTAACAGTGGACGAAACGTGAATCCATCACATCACACCAGATGCCTAAGGAACAGTCAAATCAGTGGACTTCTCGGGTGGAACATGTAGAAAAGAAGGACAAGGTGGGGCTGTCGGCCAACAAGGTCATGGTGGCAGTTTTTTAGAATTCTTGCGGTGTCATTCACATGGATTACCTTGAAAGGGTAAAACGATCACACAAAAAAATGATCTTCCAGCATGACAACGCACAGGGCGCGTAGGTGTGAATTGCTACGAATTACTACCCATCCACCATATTTTCCGGATTTAACCCCCAGTGACTGATACTTCAATTTCCAAACCCGAAGAAATGGCTCGGCTGTAAGAGATTTGGGTTGAATGAAGATGTCACCACTGAAACAAACGCCTATTTTGGGGGGCTTGAGAAAACCTATTATGTGGGAAGAATAAAACAATTGGAAACATTATGAACTAAATAGGAGACCATGAGCTAAAAGGAGACCATGTTGAAAAATATAGTTTTTTTTGCCGAAAAAAAACTTTTATTCAAAAAGTCACGGTGTTGGCAAACTGCCCTCGTATCATGTATCATTAATGCTTAGGGATTCTTTTCCACGGTATGTGTCACATGACGATCTTGCATTATCAGTTAGAGCGCGGCTTCTTTCGGAAAGTTTCCTTGAAATTGGATCGTGACCAAGCGGAGGCTACTATTGAACACCCTTAACAAGAGATATACAACCGTCTTGGATGGAACTTTATTGCCAAATGTCGAAGTTAGTTGAACTGTTGTTATGATAATGCACGTGGGAAGTCGTAGTAAATTCGTGCATTAAAGTATTCAGGAGTTTTTGAACTATAAAATAATTATATTTTTGTATCCTGATGTTGTACGAGGATTGCGGTTCATATTTATGGACTCATATAGAAAAACAAATATTGATGATCAATATTGGTTTTAGTATTTTTCCAAATATTCTCCATGAATACCAATACACTTTTGTATGCGTTTCAACTAATTATCGAAGCCACTCCGAATGAGGTAGCTTCAAAACATGCGATTTGAACGCATCAACCTTTGCTTCAGGCGTCAAAAATCCACGCAATTTGTTTTTAATGTACGGAAAAAAGAAATCATTAAGCAAGGTTGATCTAGTAGAGGTTAACGCAATACGATTTGTTGTATTTATGAGCACAAACAACAGGGATTTTGCTTTTGTTCTATGACTGTGGCTGTCAAATTCAACACAAATGCATACGACCAAACAAAGAAAACAAAAAACTACAATAACAAAATACACTAAATTTGACAGATAGGGGCATATTAAAGCAAAATCAGCTGTTCTAATGCGACAACCTCTACTAAATCAGCCTTGAGTTGGGTAGTTCATGAACTATCTAGTTCATTTAGGGTGACCAGACATACCCTCACGAACACAATGCACATGTTCGATACAGCGAGTATGTTCGTGATAGTTATGTCGGGGCACCTTAAATGAACGAGTTTGAGAACTAGTGAACGAGTTCGACACAAGTCTACGGATGACCCGCATATTTGCTAGTCAAACTCGTGTTTGTTTGAGCCGATGTTTGAGATCTAGCATCCGGTTCTATGCCACAGCTGATCAACCTTAGAGTTGGCGAAACATGCAGAATAAAGAAATAAAGAGAAATAGCGATAGATGACTGGAAGTGTGTAGGGTTGCTCAATGTGTTTTTCACAAATTTGCCTGTGTGCATTGAACTAAAAGTAAAAAATTCATCAACGGGGAATATTTTTGTGATAATTAAATCGAGAAAAAAGGGATAACAAGTGAAATAAAGCATAAGTAATGAAGCGATAGAGTAAAATTATTTATAGAGATTGCATATTAAACACAATCTTATTAAAATAAAGATTTTTCTCATTCTGCATGGATTGCCAAGTTTGTATAACTCTGTGCTCCAACTTTTCCAGTGACTTTTATTGGTTTCCCGTCCGAGAAAAACAGCTGTTGCGAACTCTTAGTATATTACTCTATGGCTAGCATTGTCGTGATAGAGAATGATTATTCTTTGGGGTTTCGCTTTACATACTTAGTTCACCAAACAAATGGCACAATTGGTTGTGTACCATTCAGAATTAACTGTTCCACGGTGCTGTAACGGAACTGTTGCCACATGAACAATTATGCCAAAGAAGCAGGCCACCATTTGCTTTGATGTGTTTCGTGCGCGAACATCTTTCGATTGGGTTTAGCTTGTTGGATTTAGCTCGGCTTGGAAGACCCATATGGTCGATTGCTGTTTAGTGTCAGATCCACGATTCGTCGCCACGCAGTGATCTTATAGACATACGTCTTTTAAAGCACCGCCATTGATTTTTTTTAAATAACCTTGCACTAGTTAATCGACACTTGTCTTTTTTGTCCAATTGACAAATTATGCGGGCGAAATTTGTGAAAAATAGTCGCAAGTAAATGTTCACGAGTTATTCCATTTTTTGGCTGAGATGCATTTTAAAAATTGTCTAGACCAGAAATAAAAATGGCAACCCTCTACCAAATAATTGCACTTTTACAAAATTAAATGAACGCTACGTTTAAACGTAGCATTAATACAAACTCGAAATTTAATTTTTAATTTAAGTCATTCAAATTAATTTGAGAAATTAATTACAAGAAAATTAGAATTTGTAGTTTAATATGCATAACCTCTACAACTGCAAATTAAAAAAAATTAAATACCATTAGCAATTGTACTTGTTTTTAAAGCATTTCTTTCATATCTGGCTGTTTTGGATTTCAAATATACAGTACAGGTTTATGAATTTGAATGTACTACGAGGCAACACCAATCGAAGCCACAAACCTCTCCATATAAAATATTATAAAAACAGAATTGCCAGCAGTCAAACAAATTAAAAATACCAAAAGCAAGCATTCCCTTATTTCGTTGCCAGTGCAAATGGATATTCTAAATTTTGTTTGCGAACAATGGTAATTCTTTTGCATTTGCAATGGATAAAGTAATGCAAACAAAAATCCAATGCAAAAAAAATCCCCACACTGTTCAAAAAATTGTTTTTTTTTTGTAAAATTTTTGGAATTTCTTGTTTACAAATCGTCGTACCGGAGTTATCTACACGTACATCCAAAAAAGTTATTTTTGGGAAATTGAATTTAAAGTTTCAGAAAGGTATATCAAAAAAATGTCACGAAAAAAGTGATCCAATATTTTTTTTAGATATAATGGTGGGGATTCTTCGGTGTTATATGGAATAATCTCAATGGTCATGGAGAAAATGTTTCGAGTTATGGGAATTTTTTCCTTCAGAAAAATTTTGTCATTTAATCGTATACGCCACTTTTTGTGCGAAATTGTTCGAAATGTGGGATATACGTGGCAATGAACTAAAAGAAACAGGCTAAAAAATGGTTACTTTTACATTTGTATTTTTTTAAACACTAATTCGTATTTATATTGTTGCTATTTCATTTGTGTTATTATTCGAAATTAACCCTCAGTAGGTATTTAGTATTACTGACGTTACAGTACTTATATGTAAGATATGACCCAGTAGTAGAAATTTCTGAATTGATTATTATAGTTAAAAAGTTCAGATGTAGAGTAATTCAGACATTTTTAATAATATTATTTCACAAATATGTATAAAAAACAATTAATTAAAAGTCAATATATATCGCTTATTTGCTGAAAAATTACCAAACACTCTTTTTAAAATTGAGTTTGATAATTCAGTCCGAAATAAAATTTCATTAGAGAAAAAAAAAGACATTGAAAGTCTGTATAATTTATCTTCCGGAAGAAGATGGTAAATACTTTTCTAACTTAATATCTGGTTAATAAGAGAAAAAATTGCTTTTTTATATTTTTTATTATTTATATTCAGCCTAATGTTCATAATGAAAACTTGTGTTCGAGTGATATAAATTTGTCTTTATATTTTGATTTTTATAAATATTTTAGTTTATAACAATTATTGTGCTATGGAGTAAATTGAAAAATTAATTAAGTTTATGGTTGGAATTCAGTTTTTTTTTAAATTTATCATAAAGTCGTTAAAATAATTTTTTATTTGCACATACGTGGAGATAACGTAACAATTTTTGAATTCGCAAATTTCATATATTTTTCATTGTATATCCACTATATTGTTATATACGATGTTATAACGCGTTTTATTTTTTGTTTTTATGGATATACAATTATAAAACGCCCAACTATTTCATAATCTGTAAGAGGTAGCGGCCTAGGGACTAGACAGATTGATAGATCTTGAACAATTACCATATAAAGTGTTCTTATGTCAATTTTTTGGATTTTGTGATATACGTGCAGATAACTCCGGTACGACGAAATGACAAAGTGTATGTCGGTCAGAAATTTTAAGTAGTCTTTATTCAATCCCATCTTTTCTCCTCATTCTCAATCTTTTCTCTCCACTTATAATGTACTATTTATTACTTTTCTCTAATTTATAATCTACTGGCTTAAATTTGTAAATATTTTTAGATAAATTTTACAACGCTATATAAAAAGTTATTTAACAAAAACATAAAAAAAAATATTTATTAAATAGATTTATTTACCCAGAGTGATGATAACAGATACTACAATATTATTGTATTTATAGGTATTTCCATATATTTTTGAATATTTTATAAAATAAAAATAGTTAAATTAAAACAAGGAATGACCCACATATGCAATATGAGTGGATTTGTTGAATGATAGTTATTTGGTTAAATGTTCAACAAGAATTATTTGTAGCTGATGAACGAATGTTATAAATATACAAATAAATATTTGTTATAGGTAAAAAGAAAACAAATTAGTATATAAAGTATATACATACATATATAGACTATTAAAGATGAAACCATTATTGCCTGATTAATTGTATTCTTATTCTGTTTAAAAAATAAACAAATTAGTTTCAAAATAATTGTTTTCTTTTAAAACAGGGTGGGGCAAAAGTAATCGCCCTATTGGAAAACCCTATAACTTTTGCAAATGGCGCCAAATGTCAAGTCGATTTGAACATTTGTGAAGTAAACAAACGCAGAATACAAATCTACAAGCCATGAATCGGTTTACTCCGCAAGAATGCGGAATAATTGTTTCCATTTTTTCGGTTGTGCGTGAATTTTCGTCGGTTGTGCGTGAATTTCGTCTCAGATTTCCTGGCTCTCCGACACCTACTGGATAAACACTGCGGCGTTTGGCACCTCGTCTTGAAGAAATTGGGACACCACGAGATCTTCCCAATGCTGGCCGGCCCGGAGCAATCGTTCTGCTGAGAATATCGCTGCTGTTGCCCACGATGCCGAAGAGGAGCCTGGAACATCGACCAGTCGACGTGCCATGCAATTGGGCATTTGAAGATGTTTCCTTACAAAGTGCAGACAGTGCATCAGCTATTAGCTGTTGACCGCAAAACGCGTGTAACCTACGACGCTCAAGTCATCCTGAGTCTCAACGAAGAGGTGGACGATTTTTCATCGAAAATTATCACGAGCGATGAAGGAATCGGGGAGAGCTTCTCACAACCAGTGAGCTGTGCGCTTTCTAGTTTTTTTTATATACACTGATTGGAGCCTACAGTTTTACACCGGTTCCGAACGGTAATTTGAGAAGCTTTTTCATGGCTAAATATTCGATAGTGTCGCCGTCACTATGCGAGGTGACCGCCGTCAAAAGAAATTTAAGGTTGTCAGAGCAGGGATCCAACCCAGGATCTCATGTATGCCATAAAACGAGACCGAATGGTCATCAGCTCTGGCGGTAGCCACTTGGCCGAAATAACTTTCTCAACTTTTCATTAAAAAAACATTACAGCAAAAGAACATTGGGTGATTACTTTTGCCCCACCTTGTAGTTTTTTTTGACTATTTGGATTTGATGCTTTAGTTAATGTCGACGTCGTCGACGGCGTCAAATGTCAAAAAAGTTGAATCGTATGAAATTGTATGAGAGCAGTTAATCTCATCGCCGTAAGAATGCAGTAGTACGCAGCTGCTTTAACGTCGTCGACGGCGTTGACATTAATAGCAAAATGAAATTTTACGCCGAACATCACAATTTCGGCGTTGAGATACCGTCAACCACGTCGACATTAACTCCAGCATGAATCATGAAAAAGTGGAACTTATTAAGTACGCCCTTTTATCCCGGATTCTAAAAGCGTATACTTACTATATGAAGTATGGGCGAAATTTCACGCATGAGCTGAATTTCGTGTAAGTGTTGCTGATGAAGAAAAAGACATCGTGATAACTGACATTTCAGGGTAATTAAAAATTGAACTTTCAATGAAAGAACACCGCGTTTTTATTGCTGAGAAATATTTTAAGAATAATGATGCGCTTTCGGACAAAATCGTCTTCAGCGATGATGAAGATTTCATCTGATGGTGATCAAAATTTTCGCATTTGGGATTCAGTAACTAAACAAGATAATCTTGAGAAACAAATGCATCAACAATGTGTCACTGTCACTGTTCAGATGTCTACTCACTGTGTCTGAATTGGAACCATCACCCGTGTTCTATCTTCCACCGTGAATTTGATTCACGTGACATACTCATTTCACTCAGATGGATGCACCATTTACTTTTGTCGGACTTATTTTGGAATATGAACATAGTTTTTTAAACCTGTTTTTTCTATCAGAAAACCTTACATTACTAACATTCATGGTTTATTTATCTGCGGACGAATAAACAGTCATCTGTTGCGCTTAATACAACCAAAGTGGATGAACAAGAAGAAGAACGAAAGTTTGGACAACATAACGGGTTTTTCAACAAGAGCGCTACAAAAGTTTTTTTTAAATAAAACAAAACCAGTTTTAGATACCAATGAAATTCTTTATTCCTGTGAAAGTACGTTCGATGCCATTATGTATGGAACTCGATTTTTTTTGCATGGCCACCACGGGCACGCTTGCAGAAGTCCAGACGCTGAACCCAATTTTCGACGGTTTTCAAGCATAAATCGGCCGATACTGCTGCAATTTCACGTTCGATATTCGTACGAAGTTCATCAATCGTCGCTGGCTTGTTGGCATAGACCATAGACTTGACGTAGCCCCACAGGAAATAATCTAACGGCGTCAAATCGCACGACCGAGGCGGCCCATCGACTGGGCCATTTCGTGACATAACACGTTCACCAAACTTGGTTTCCAATAAATTGAATGTGGCATTCGCTGTGGGGCTTGTGACGCCGTCCTGTTGGAACCACATGTCCTCCAAGTCCATATTATCCAATTGGGGCCAAAAATATTCGGTTATCATTGACCGGTAGCGATTCGCATTCACAGTAATGTGCCGGTCTTGATCATCACGGAAGAAGTACGGCCCAATGACGCCGCCGGCCCATAAACCGCACCAAACCCTAATTTTTTCGGGATGCAATGATGACTCATGGATTACGTGTGGATTGCTGTCTGACCAATAACGCATATTTTGCATATTGACGAAGCCATTCAGCCAGAAATGAGCCTCATCGCTGAAGATGATTTTCCGATGAAAATCCGAATCATTTTCAAGTTGTTGCTCAGTCCAATTCACGAACATACGACGCTTATGGTGGTCAAGCGGCTTCAGTTCGTGCGCCAATTTGATCTTGTAAGGATGTAGGCCAAGATCTTTTCGCAAAATTCGCCACAACGACGTCACAGAGATGCCCAACGCTTGAGAACGACGTGTGAGAGACACATTTGGGCTTTCTTGAACTGAAGGCTCAGCGGCAGCAATATTCTCGACACTACGGGCACTTCTTTGTCTCACTGGCACGGGAACATTTTGTACTGTGCCTGTGGATTCAAATTTCCACTAGACGCTCAATTGTTGATCTGGTAGGACGATTATGACGACCATAAATTGGACGTAGCGCTCTTAAAGTTGAGGCCACTGACTCCAAATTTCGGTAGTAAATTTTAATAATTTCGACTCGTTGTTGGCTCGTATATCTTTCCATGATGAAATGGCAAACCTTACTGAAGGGAAATGTCAAAAGAGCGAGAAAAAATATGGCGTCGTTTGCTGTCCCTATCGATTTACTTTTGTAGCATCTCTGTTGAAACACGCTTTAAAAGGAAAAGATTATAAAAAAAATAAACTTTTTTTAATTATTTGTTTTTGTAAAAAGTTCCTGGAAATAAGTTAAGTAATGTATAACTCAATAGAAAACACGTAAATAATAATCCTGTAAATGTGGTAGTGTGCGCAGCTCTTGTACATGAGATCCTGGGTTAGATCCCTGCTCTGACCACCTTAAAATTTCTTTCGACGGCGGTGACGGCGACACTATCGAGTATTAAGTTATGAAAAAGCTTCTGAAAATACCGTTCGGAACCGGTGTAAAACTGTAGGTCCCAATCAGTGAGTGTAAAACTAGAACGTGCACAGCTCAATGGTTGTAAGAAGCTCTCACTAATCCCTACATGGGATGTAACGGAAAACCATTTATTTGTATTTTATAGTTATCTGTCCAATGACAATTTGCATGCTATGTTTATATGCAACTGACCATTGTTTAGCGGTGACAAACTCATTTTGAACTTTGACCGTTTTGTGACACTGACATTTACTATCCTATTGAAGTCATAAGTATATATGTATATCATAGAAAACTTTAAAATATCTAATTTAAAATCTAAAACATACAATGTTTTGGTAAGTATATACAAAGATCAAATAAGATATTCAACATATAAAATGATGTATTTAGCCTTCAACGACAGGAGATATTAAAGTTTAATATTAAAATATATATCTATAGATTTATATATTTTGTATAAGGGCATGCGCATTTCATAGAATATTAAAAAAATATAATACTGACAAAAGTAACTAAAGAGAAGAAAAGTTTTGTAAAAATTTTACAGTTTTACGTGAGTTGAAAGCGTATCGAAAATACAGGGTCCGCCAACGAATTAGTACTGATTTAAAAAAAACATAACTCGATCATTTTTGCAGATATATTTTTATTTCTGGTCTTAAAATGTTCACAAGAAGGGGGATTTTTATGATAAAGTCACGTTCTGAAGTTCACGTCGAGCATATGGCGGCCATCAGCAGTAATGCATGAATCGAGTCTCGAGATGAAGCTCGTAGCCACACTGCCCAACATGGCCCGAGGGATTCGTCGGATTTCTTCACTGATGGCTTCCTTCAACTCGTGCAGGGTCCTCGGCTTTTCTCTGTAGACTCTCTCTTTTAGGTATCCCCACAAAAAAAAGTCGCAAGGGGACAGATCTGGGGACCGGGGGGGCCAGGAGACATCACCGCGTCGAGAGATAAGGCGACCAGGAAATTTTTGGCGGAGGATGGTCATTGTGGCATTTGACGTATGGCGTACAAAACAATTTACGCTGGTCGTAGTCCCCTTCTAACAATTGCTGGGTTATCACCAACTTGTATGGATGGAATTTGAGGTCCTCCTTCAAAATTCGACGCACAGTTGTCTGAGACAAATTAAGATTGGACGCACGAAGTCGGACAGAACGGTTGGGGCTCTGGAGGGCAGCGACCCTGACTCTGTCAATATTCTCCGGAGTTCGTGCAGTTCGATTTCCTCCCGTTCTTCTTCTCAGAACACTTCCCGTTCCGTTAAAATTGTTCACCCACACCATTATTAAATTCCGATTGGGGATAGTTCCGCGGTGGGGAATGTTAAAATGCCGACGGAAGTCACGCTGAGTCTGGACGATCGATCCGTTAACCAAGAAACGACTTACGGCGAAAACACGTTGCTGCATGGTCCAAACCATTTTGAGTACTGACCTGAAAAAAACTCCCCTTCGTTGTGAACACAATGAGACCAACCCCACCACTCTGAGGGGCCCAGACGCCGAGTACTACCCATTTGAAAAACATACTAATCCGTTGGCGTATTTGGAAATTGATTTGTTTTTTATATATGATTCGATCTGAAATTATTTCTTAGAAGAATATTTTTCGATTTCCTTTGAGCTATACAGATCAGGGTTTTTCTGCAATTAGAAAAAATGTAAATGGGCGGAACCAGGATATGAACTCTTGTAGGCGAACGATCATTCCGAAGTTTGTGACTCTTTTCATCAGCGTCTTAGCGTTCGACGCCGGATGTGGAAATTGATTGAAACTATTTCTGAGCATAGAATAATACATACCATAGAAGATTTTATTCGCTCAATAAATTAAACGTCATAGGTACGATGGAAAGTAAACATTGGATGGTAGAAAATATGGGTTCAATAATACCAGATAGTGGCAATAGTATACAGCGATCCACAAAGGAACAACAACCGAATTTCGTGTTTTTGTGACAAACTAGTTGTGTTAAATACAATACAAATGTATACCAACGATAAAAGTTAACGAAAAAGTGCAAAATATATTTAAATTTTTCAATTCTACACCAAAACGACAGGAAAAAGTTAAGTGAACATATTTTGTAACTCCGCCTGGTGTAAGATAATTTTAAATTTAATTGCTCTCATTTCCACAAACCTACGATGAAGAGTGTGAAATGAAACGTCAGATGAGAGAATAAGTTTATCTACGTATGTGTTATTCTATGTTTTTGAGTTGGGCATTTGCATATTTCCCGGGTTTCCCGGACAAAATTCCCGGGAAAGCGGGAACTGAAAATTAATGAAATTAATGAAGTTCCCGCCCGGGATTCCCCGGGATGCATTCTATAGTCAACAACAACATACCCGGGTATGTTTTGCAATTTCAAACTAACTAACAATCGGATCGACCAGAAATTTCATGATATCTTCAACAAAAGTGTTTAACACCAGATATGCAATGCAAATATGTTGATATAATAGAAAATAAATTTTATTTTGCAACAAATTATTAAAATAGTTCAAGAACATTATAATGTAATACATATAAAATAAATAAAAAATATGAATAAATTGGAAATTTAACTACATTTATTGTATTCGGCATCTTATATCTCTTCACTTCTTGTCACAAATAACTACTGAAAATAAAGCCAAAACTTACATTTCCAAAAAAAAAACAGTTATTCAACCTGCAGCAAAAATAAACTTATTTCCCAAGAAAATAACAACAAAACGTCAGGCAGATTATAAAAAATGTGTTAAATATTCACATTTTTATCACAACGCCATGCCAATTCCCATACAAAATATATGTGCATACTCGGGTATGCTGCTGTTGTTGACAAGTATAATTTCTCTGCTGTTGACATAGAGGTTAATGTAAACAAACATAAAAATGTAAACAAATTTTGACAGAAAACAATGAAATCAGCTGTGCTACTGATTTAACCTGAATCATGGCAAAATAAGTAAGGTAGAAGCAGCAGGAATTGAAGGCATTTTGTTTTTATTTCAGGAGCCGACCTTGTCAAATTCAGTCGATCGATATTGTCAATATGTATTTATTTCAGGTTATATCAGGAGGAACTGTTGTAATTTTCGGCAACAACCACAAGGACAAGAAAAAATTTCGTCTGCTATTTTAAAGCTACACCCTGTACTAGGTACATCTTGGAATTAGTATAAACAACATTTGAAAAGGTCGGACCACAACGACAAGAAAAAAAAGAAATCAGCTGTTCTAACGCTACCACCTGTAATAGATACATCTTGACCCGAATGTATAAATGTTGACAGAAATTAGAGAATTCTGAATGCCTTTGTCATACACTGCGGTGCAAAATGTTCTTTTTTCCGATCTCTCACATTACCATCAACATTTGAAAAAATCTCTTAATTCCATTTGTTTAGGCATATAAACTTAATAAGAGAAGACTAAACCTTTTTTCTCTTTTAAAAGCCGTTATACCGCGTTTATGCTGCAACCGAAAACTCGATTGTCTAGATTTCATTCACACGAACAGCTGTTTTGTGTATGGAAAATCAGATGTTTATGCCACGAAATCTACATAGATATCTCCAGATTTCGAATGCAGTATAAACATGTTTTTACAACAAAACAGTGTTTGTTTATATCCGCAGCATTATTATTTTATTTTATTATCATTTTTTTATATTTATTTATATTTATAATTTATTTATTTTGCTTTCGAAACGGCGCGTGGTGGATTTTTGACAGAAATTGAAAAGGCCAAAATTACTGCTTTTCGGGAGCAAGGTTTAAGTTTTAGGGAAATTGCGCGAAAAATTAAGAGATCTGACAAGGTAGTCCGCAATTTTATTTAAAATTCTTCCGATTACGGACAGAAAAAAGCAAATGCTGGAAGAAAAGCAACCTCGAGACAAGTGCAAGATTGTCAATCGCGCCAGCAATTCAACCAAAACTGGTAATGAAATTGCCCATGAATGTGGTCTAAACGTGTCTAGCTGGACTGTAAATCGGGTGCTTAGACAGTCAACAGTCATTCAGCGCCAAAAACTGAAGAATGCGCCACGATTGCTCTCTCGGCACAAAGCAGCGCATTTAATTTTGGGTAAAAATAACATGAATACTGACTGGAATAACCTAAGCCAAACTTAACCTAAAATTAAGATGCTTAGTACAATTTTGTTTACAGATCATTTTTTCTGATGAGAAAAATTTAAATTTAGACGGTCGGGATGACTTCAATTCGCATTCGAGGGATTTACGAAAAGAGCCACGTAATTTTTCCAAATGGAATTTTTGTGAGGGATCTCTGATGGGTTGGGGATCATTCTGTGTCGAACAGATAAACTTGTTGCCATTTTTTGACCGAAACAGAGAAAAAAATTAATTTTCCAACAAGATAATAGTCGTGTTTTGGTTACAAGCAAGTGATTATCGGTTGCTAAGTTGCAAAGAAAACGACTTTTTAGCGAGAAGTCATATTATTCAAAAATTTGAAAAATGGTTAAAAACGGTAGAAGATGTAACAATTTTTTTTTAACTTAGCGAAAATTCATCTTGTCGCTAAGTCTTCGCTAAGTGCTTCATACAAAACAAGCGAATATATAAGAAGGTGGTGTAACCAAAACACGCTTAATGCTTCTCTTATCAGGACTAACAACCAAACTCGTATGTGGTTGTAGTCACAGAACATTCCTCAGCTGGAATGGCCAGCTTGCTCTCCTGACCAGATCCCCATTGAAAACATTTGGGGAATCATGGTACAAAAAATGTACAGCGGCAATAGGCAATACGACAAAATTGAGGATCTGAAGTCCGCCGTAATTGAAGCGTGGGAGGCAATCTCAAATGAAGTTCGTTTTAAACTCATCTGTAGTTTGCCCCAACGAATCTTTGAGCTCATTTCAAACCATGGATACCCTCTATTGGGATAAAAAAAATATTACTTTTATTTCAGAATTATGTTTTTTGTTATTGTGTTTGTTTAGCGGTGAAGGTGCCGCTATAATTTTTCACCATCAAAAAAAGTAAACTTTTCCTTATACATAACTTAAAATAAAATGAATTATTTTTTTTAAGACCAATTGAATATTTGTAGTTTTAGTAATATCTTAAATTTTTAATCAGTAGATATTTCCAAATACACCACTTAGGCCCAAATTTTGACTGGTTATTTAAATTGGTAATCAGTTGATTTTGATTTATGTTTGATTTGACTTTATGCCTTGATCCGCTGTCACGAAATTGACAATTTCGGATTGAAATTGTCGAACGAAATTGAAATCGTTCACACTGGCTTTTGAGCAATTTCGTTGAAAAATGACAAATGTTTGTTTACAAATATTGCCATTAGTAAAATGTTAGTGCCTGGGCATAATAACCAAAATTATGTTAGGAACTGAATGAATCCAATAAAATAAATGAATGATACGTGAACTTTAACATGAATCACTGATTCACCACGGTTTATAGTTTATTTTCTCTACCCTATTTCGATGTAAACTTAAAATTTCAATCTGTTGAATGAGGCGGCATAGAATTGTTTTGTTTTTTTTTGCAATTTTAGTAACCACGTGTTCGGTGAACGAAGCCGACCCATAATTATCGACGGCGTTAGAGCAACAAAAAAATATATCGACGGCGGCAACTGAGTTTTTATTAAATGTAATTTTTCGCAGATGTTACTTCTAAGTTCATCTCGTTAGTTGTGTGAAAAATTTAGATATTTTTTTTTGTAATTCGGGCCTTTAAATGCGGCTTAACTGATAATATCGGCTAACATTTTAAGTCGAATCATGCCTTAACGACGGCGGCGTGAATTTAAGAAAATTATCTACGACGGCTGCACATCAGAAAAGAAAAGTGAAGTGATAAAATACAAAATGTTTAATGAAATTGGAGAGTATTTGAGCAGAAATAAAGTTCTAACTGCACTACGAATTAAATGATACGTTTTTATTTGTTATTTCAACTAGGATGGTGATTATAATTGTTCACATTAACAATTAAAGAAGCTTTGTGTTTATTCTTCTTGTTATTTTTTGTCAAAATCATATTGTCACTTGATCATAGTTTAAATGCCGGATTTCGGCTGTTTAAACAGCAATCAACTATTAACGTAATAAATGAATTCAGAGTCAAAATAATGTTTGATCGTTGATCAAAGATGATTAACCAGTCAAAAATTGGGCCTTAAGATGCAAAGCGCAAAGAAATCGAGTGCGTCTATAATTTTACACCGCAGTGTAGTAGTATATGCCATAGATTAATGACATATAGAGTAGCCAACTCTCTTAGTAAATTGATGACATTTGGTGTGTTGCAGATCGGCGATTGGATGTTGGAAAGTATTGCTTTAATAATAATTTAATACTACTACTACTACTAATACTAGTATTGCTTTAATACTTGCTTTAATACTAAAATTTGTGTGTAAATACACCACAAATATATTCTAACAATAAAATATAACAAAAAAGTCCTAAATACGTTTAAATTTCACAGTTTTTCATCAAAACAACATGAACAATTTAAGTCAAAAATGTTTGTAATTTGTGTAAATCAATTTACATCAAATAACTCTCTATCGCACCACGAATAGTGTGAAACGAAACGTCAGATGAAAAAGATGGCAGCTCTGTATGACATTATTATATGTGTACGTATGGAAAATCATTAAAATCATAGTAAAATTAATAAAAAGAAATTTTGATCCATAGGCGCGGATAGGGACTAAACTCACAAAGTGAACACGTCCAAACGCAGTTTGTCCCATAGAGTAATCTCATACTAGAGATAATATTTGGCTCATCTGACGGTTCCTTTCACACTCTTCTTGATGCGGTCGGTGTGATAGAGAGATGTTTGACGAAAAGGGACATACACCAGGTGGAATGACAATATCCTCTTGCTTTAATTTTTCATATCGTTTTGGTAATAAACTGTGAAATTTAAATGTGTTTTAAACTTTTTTTATTGACTGTTATTGTTAGCATACATTTGTGTTGTATTTAACACAACAATTTTAACACACAAAACGAAATGCCGTTGTTGTTATATTGTTCGTTGTTTTGAACCATTGCCTCTATCTGGTATTAGTAAAGCAATTCTTTTCAACATCGAACGTAAATATCACATCACGCCAAATGTCCGACTGCGATCACAGATTGTTTGGAGTTAAACTCCTCCGACACGGCTGAACTTGATACTTGATACAAAATCTATGCTGTTAAATTGCATTTTGATTGAAATGCTTAGAATTTTATTAACAAACAAAAAGACACATAATTGAATTTGACAGCTTACCACGGAAAAGATGAAAAAACACAAATCAGCTGGGTTGACGCGTTTACCCGATAGATAATTCTAGCATGGTGGGAATAAAGCATTAAGTATTAAGCAAGAAAATAATGACACATGTGCTTGCACTGGTCTTTAAATAATTTTAAGTATTAATATTATTTAAATGTAACGTCGTCATATAATTGAACGCTGTTTTTTATTCTCCAATGTAACATTTACTAATGTGTTCATAGAAATCGAACAGGTACCGTGTAACAAAAAGGTGTTAGTTAACACATCGCCCGTGAGTTCGAACACTCATTGAATTTTTTTTGATTAGGCTCTCCTTATGTCAACGTCAACACATACTCGTACATATGCCAACAAATAAGTTTAAACAGAGAAGTACAAAAACAAAACCTTCGAATCTGATAGAAGCGGCCAACTAAACAACAAGAAAAAACTTAAATCAGCTGTCTACTGAATTTACCTTCTCATTCTACAATGATTAAATTAAGCTTTCGCAGAAAAGCTTTGACATGCGCTCTCATACCCGGCATTTGCTATCTACGATATTCATATTGTACATGCATACGTACACATGTATGTGTGTTCGCACCGGTTTTCTTTGCCGGGGAGTATAATTTGTATAGTTGTACTACTAGTCTGTCATTTTCAACGTCATCGTACAATTGTTTACAAACACTTTGACCGGCATTCTAGATACACAAGCGATGTAGACCTACATATTTATTTGGTGCTTCATGCCGTGTGACGTCACCAAATCAATCCATAAGATACGAAAGGCAAAATAAAAACAGAACGAAGAATACAAAACTTGAGATGAAGGAAGCAGATGAATGAACGAACGAACGAAAGGAATCACAACAAACAGCAGCTGCTGTTTGTAACTGGCAGAGTAGTATTGTTTTGTATACACGCGGGACTAGTGCAGACGGTTGTTTGTTTGATTGTGATTATTTGGTCTCCGCCCGACCACCTTCTGTGCCAACCCCCTTTTGAAAGCAATAAAAACAAAAGAGAACAAGTACGACACGTTCATCGTCGGCATCGCGGAAAACTCATACGGTTGGATTGGTTGGTCGACTCATTCGAAAAGGTCACCTTGAAACATTGCGAAGCAAATTAATTTGTTCACTCAAAACGATTCCTGCGTGCGTACAATTCACATCGTGATCCGTAAAAGTGTTTAGGTAATTTATATTTAAATATTAAAAAAAAAGAATTGCAAAATGTTGGAAAGATATAAAAAAAATTATAGATGTAGTTACAACAAATTAGAAAATGTTTGAAAATTATAAAAATGCAAAGCGAAAAGCTTAAATTTCAAATTAAATGCTTATGGAATGAATTGTGTGTATCTACCCGTCCATATACATAAGTGACTAAAATCTAAAAAATTATGGCGTGAAGTGTCTAAAATATATTTTGTAGATAACAAACTTCGGATCATTAACATTTTGCAATCAAATTATTCGAAAGTTATTCAAATAGATAACGGGTTTGTGCAATACTTTTGAAAAAAACATAACCTCACTTAAGTTGAGACATCACTAGTTTAGCAACGAAATGTTATTTGATGGGTTTGAGTTCGCGTTCGTGAGTGTTTTATAATGTTTTCAGACTACAATCTATACCTTTAAACGATTCGTTTATTTTGTAATAAATCCAGTGAACTAATAACATTGAACTTGAAATTTGAATGTTAACATTTAAGAAACGCAAGAAGATTAATTATTTCAATAATAAAATGCAACTAAACCCATTTGAAAAAACTGCAAACCAAATACAAACTAAAACTAAAAAATAAAAGAAGGAATAAAGTTTAATTTTTATTTTCCAGAAATTTACTTTATACATACAAATAAAAAAATTCTGCAAGTATTCAGTTGTCCTTAGGTTAAGATGTTTTAGTATTCGAAATAATACATTCAAGTATTCCATTCAACAATTTTATAAAACTTGAAAAATTATTGTAAAATTTAATATATTATAGGTATTGCTACTATTTAATTCAATTTCCCATTATTTATTTAAAATTTCAAATCAACCCATTTTTCAAAAAGTGTATCACACCCATTTCTTGCCCATTTCCATTTTTTTAACCAAAGTTTCGTGTGTATATCAACGAAAAAGCGTCACCTTCTACAGTTAATAGCATTTGAGACCCAGACCCCAAATTCGTTTTCATAAAATTCCGTCAGTAAACAGGACATTATGATTTTATACACTGAAAGGAAAAGCTAAGTAACACAAATGAATTTTGCTCGTTGTCTTAAGCCCCGTATTCAGTTTTTGCGAAATTTTCATAAGAAATTTTGTCATTCATCTCTAAACGGAAAATTTTATTGCGCACAGTTACCACCTATCTTTGATTTACCTTGCAAATATTTCATTTATAATTCCTCTAAGCACTTCACTTTATTTGTAATGCAATCGGTGTTAGTTTCGGTTGTTAAAACTGTCGAAATGTCGTAATTCCGGTCCCAAACCGTGTAATTGATGTTGCCTACGAAATTTCGCAAGCAAATGAAAAGAGAGCTAAAAACTGAATAACGGGTTTTAACGAATCCATTTTTAAACGAGCTAACGTACAGATCCTACACCGCAGTGAAAATGATTTCACTAACATATTTCGTTTCGTAATTGTGACGAATATGTCTTATTTCTGCAATCAATAGATTTCATTATTTCGTGTTTCTTTGCCACGATGAATACGTTTCATTGATGCGTTAAAAACAATTTTGGAAAGACACGCTTCAAAATATGAATTTTTACCGCTGAACCATTTCTTCCGACGTGTCTGATATCAGAAGTCGTCTGGAAATTATCTGATGTGTGATGAGTTTAAGAGAGTGGTCTACTCATTTTCTGAACTTTTTTCATTTATTACACATTTTCGAGACTAACATGCGATTTCTATACAACTAGTCTGTACATTCTCTAAAGTTTGATCAGGCGTTTAACCGCATCGTCCAAATTTCTATCAGAGATTTAACAGAACTGAACTTTTATCAGTCGCTTATGAACATTTTCGGGACTAACATGCGATTTCTATACTACTAGTCTGCACATTCTCTAAAGTTTGATCAGACGTTTAATAGAATCGTCCAAATTTCCATCAGAGATTAACAGAATATTGTAGACATTTTTTGAACTTTTATCAGCCGTTAATGCATATTTTCTGGAGTATTATGTAATTTCTGTGCGACTAGTCTGCATATTCTCATAAATAACATTTTATTTGCATTCACAATGAATTCGACCACATTGTGAACTGTAAACAAGCGGTAAATTTTCGGGGAATTGAATATAGATTTTGTTTTGTGTGTCTTTTGTTTGTTGTTTCATCCTTAACCCGGCAATTACACGTGATAAAACGATTAGGATATGTATTAGTTGCCAAAGAAAAAAATGTTTGTGTAACGTAGGCGTCCAGAGAATCATTATTATTTTTGCGCAACCGCCGACAGTGTCGTTTCGATTGAATTCAATATCATTTACGAAAATCTCCAAATAATGCGGGTTTCTAAATTGTCCGGTCTTTTACGAATATATTATATTTTACCGAATTGAATTGACCGCTTACATCAAAACATTTGGCGAATTTACTGTCTTCGATAAATCAGAGACAGTGACGAAGACAATGAGAGGAGTGTGAGTGTGTTCGTTAAAAAGTGTGAATGTATTGCGATTGTCTCCGCAAAACTGTCTCGTGTAAACTCCAGGTAACTTGACCAACTGGGTTAGACCTAAAAGCGGGACACAATGGGTAAAAAGCTGAATTTTTTGGATCTATATAAAAATTTAAATAAAAATACATGTATTTAGTTCGAAACTGTCTAAATATTTATATAAATATGTTATTTTAGATGCAATTTGGGATGAAATACCAAAACGTGGGACAATCACACGAAAAGCGGAACAATCCCGCCAAAATCGAGCAGGTTGGTCAGGTTATTCCCATTTCCAGTGGTCATACTATTTCTGTAGCGTAATCAATTTTTTTTTTAATTTAACTTTTTAAGCACTTTACTTTATGTATTAAAAATTTTAAATTTATATGCCAGAAATTTGTGTAACAATTAGAATTTGTGTGACAAGTAGAAAGGTCAGAAAATGATTATAAATGCCGTCCCATTTTCGGATGTTTGTTCAGACGTCTGCCCGACTTTGTCCAGACATGTCGAAAAATCCGTCAGAATTCCCTCAGAAGTTTGTTCCGAATTCTAACAGAATTCTATCCGATAACTTTGAAAATCCCAAGGCAAAGAGTAGCGAATTCTTGCCAACCGCTAATACCACATTTGGTACGTTTTCTGACCGAATTCGGCTTAATAATCGGAAACTTTGGCAGACTTGACCAAGTTAGAAAGCGCCAATACAACTTTCGGGACGTTATCTGACCGGATTCGGGATCAGGATCGGAAACTTTTGCAGACTTTTTGTACGGTTTCTGACTGAATTCTGAAGAAATTGTTCGCTGCTATGTAGGATTATTAACATCAGTGCCATTCTTTGTCCATTTTACAATTTTTTCTGTTTTAAATTTTTATAAAATTTAAATATATAAGTATTATTTAGAAGAATATTTTCCTATTTTTTACGAGCTACACAATCAGTGTTTTTTTAAATATATTTTTACTTTTTATTTTAATGGATAATTGTTACATATTTATTAGCAAACAAAAATGTAAACTACAAAGTATTCGTTGCAGCTACAACAAAATATCTGGGTGTAAGAAACTTTTCTCTAAAATTGTTCATACGTACTGCGAATCGCTTTCCTTTCAGTGTATATCTTTAATATTCATCCATTAATTTATTAACATCTTGTAATATAAGGCTTCTAAATACATAACCGTTCGGAATCATTGTAAAACTGTAGTTTCCAAACACTGAGCAATTTCAAAAAAAATTTTCGTGAAGCGAAAATTTCACTCGCTTTTCATTTGCTTGGTACTGAGCTCTTTGTGAAAATTTCGTTTTCAAATCCAATAGCAGGATTGTTACACCAAAATTGTTTCGTACAAAAAAAATTGTTTGGAACCGGAATTTTGACATTTCGATTATTTTGACAAACAAATGTAACACCATAAGCCCCGTATTCAGTTCTTGCGAAATTTTCGTAGGACATTTTGTCATTTATCTCTAAACGGTAAATTTTGTTACGGAGAGTTACCACCTATCTGTGATTTACCTTGCAAATATTTCATTTATAATACCACTACGCACTCCATTTTAACGCATGCGGTAGTAGTTTAGGTTGTTAAATTCCGGTCCCAAATAATTATTAAACAATTGTTTTCGTACGAAATAACTTGGCGTAACAACCCTGTAATTGATTTTGCCAACGAAATGTTCGCAAAGAGCTGAGTACCAAGCAAATGAAAAGTGAGCGAAATTTTCGGGTCATGAAATTTTCGTTATTTTTTATACACGTACTTCTTATGGCAACGAAAATTTCATAAAAACTGAATACCAGGCTATATGCGTTAGAAATAAAATGGACGACGAAGAGGAATTATTAGTCAAATATTTGCAATGAAAATCCGAGATAGGTGGTAACTTTCCCCAACAACATTTTCCGTTTGGAGATAAATGACAAAATTTCTAACGAAAATATCTCAAGAACTGAATACGGGGTTTATCTCTAAACGGAAATTTTTGTTGCAAGCGGTTACCATATGGATCATGGGTCATAAAGCAACTATCCCAGCAGATTTTTGAGCATTGCACTACTTTTATAATCTAATATTTCTCTTAATATAATGAAAATGAGGAAAGAGTATATTCCGTAGTAATCGAACTGATAATGTATTAAAGCGTATTTCTTCTTTGTGCCGTTATTTTTGCATACCAAAAACAAACATTTCAATGAATTTGGCTTTTTAAGTGTCTTTGCTAGCAATAATTGTCAGTAATCTGTCGAATCATGCGCAACGTGGTCTGTGGAAATAAAAACTTGAAAAGTGTTGAAAATAAATATACATATAACCTATATTAGTCTGTATTAGGATATAGACCTCAAGGAAATATAACCTAAGAAATAAACGATTGCTTAATAATGAAATATGGAATTGATTGAATGTTAAGCATGGAAATATTTCATTCGTGCAGAATGGGTTATATAACACATGAAACCGTAATGCAAAAAATAATGCTTCAGTTGATAATGAGGTGGCAATACAGGGTGTTTTTTTTAAACTGAGACGATCAAATATCTCGAAAAATAGCCACTCTACAGAAAAAATGTCCATATTCAAAATTTAATCATACCGCGGGGGAAATACATTAGTGCAAAAAAAATAGTCCCCCACCCCCCCCTTTGTAGATGGGGCGGGGGTAACTTTTAAACTAAGATAGGAAGCCATATTTTTTATTGCAGATACTGATTCTACGACTAAAAGTAAGTATGATTTGAATGAAATATTTTGTTCGGTTCATGATAGATGGTGTTGTAATCGATGAAATTCAATTTTTTCAATTTCTCCCCCTTAGAACACACGCATTCGATTCTGCAATATGTTTGAAATAAAAAACATCACGTTATCATTGCAAATACTCGAAATTCGTCATCAAAACGAATTTCGAGTATTTGCAATGATAACGTGATGTTTTTTATTTCAAACATATTGCAGAATCGAATGCGTGTGTTCTAAGGGGGAGAAATTGAAAAAATTGAATTTCATCGATTACAACACCATCTATCATGAACCGAACAAAATATTTCATTCAAATCATACTTACTTTTAGTCGTAGAATCAGTATCTGCAATAAAAAATATGGCTTCCTATCTTAGTTTAAAAGTTACCCCCGCCCCATCTACAAAGGGTGGGGGTGGGGGACTATTTTTTTTGCACTAATGTATTTCCCCCGCGGTATGATTAAATTTTGAATATGGACATTTTTTCTGTAGAGTGGCTATTTTTCGAGATATTTGATCGTCTCAGTTTAAAAAAAACACCCTGTATATTATTTCTTCAATTATATTTTGGTTGCTAGTAATGCAAAAAAGAATGTGTTGTATTTTGTAGGACATCGCCGTGTTAAATATAATGCAATCTGGAAGCCATTTTCCATACAAGCTATCGGTTACCCTTCTGATTACTATTGATTACCAATAACTGCTGGGATGGTATAGAGAAGAAATTTACTATTGGAGTGGAATGCCAATAAAGAAAACGAGCAAAGCGCGTCGTTTCTCTGCTCTCTCTCTCTCTTACTCTCTTCGTTAAATATTTCAATACACGAGCAGTTTTCTGATTATATTATTGTATCTAACTTTAGAAATGCCAACCATATTTAAATAAATTTACATTAAGTGTGTAAAAAGTGTGAAATAATCAATTTATGACGCGGGAAAGAAATGCGTTTGAGTGAATCACGTCGACTTTTTTGGTTCTCTTCTACTAGGGTTGCCAAATTGCGGTGGTTTTTTCTTCTCTACTTGTAGATCCTTTTTGTATGGATCAAAGAGTATGGAATTTTAAATTGATTAATTAATTTGTTGAGACATTTCTGACAGACTTGTCAGACTCTGTGTGTAATGGGTAAATGATCGGTACCTATTCCCCGCCACAATGGTTAATGAATTACCCAGTGTAACACATGGTACCACAATACCCACGAAATACGAACCCTGAATTTGACAAATATACAATTTATATTTCAACGAAAAATTTTCAATTCAAAAATTATCGAACAAAATCCTCCTCGAAATATATGCATTTTGGATATTTGCAGTTCAACTGTTTGTTGAATGAGAAAAAAACCAAGCCGTAAGAAATATAGTTTTTGACTATAAATTCTTTATATATGACTACGCCCCTTTGTCCAATCTCGCCCATATTATTCGCCAACCAACATACCCAATTTTGTTCAAATAGCATTAACAGGATTTTTAAAATGTGATTTGTATGGGAGGTACCACGCCCTCTTGTCCAATGCCGTCCATATTTTGATAGTTCATTTTTGTCGTCGTCATTAGTTTGCCTGCGAAGTTTCAGCTCGATTGGATCACGGGAAAAGGGTTAAAAATCAATCCAAAGTTTATTCGGCATGCATGCATGCAGACAGGTGAAGTTAATATAAAGAAATAAAAAATAATCAGAAAATTTTTGAGTTCGAGTACTTTTTTGGAGGATTGAATATTTGCATGTCGAATTATTTCCTTAAGAACTTATACAGCAAGCGGGTTCAAAACTATACTAAATTTGATATTTCATCTATGTAACTAAAGTCGTAAGATTTAATTTATAAGGATGTCAATACTTTGAGTTTCAATTAAAATGTTGTCCTTTTCCTAGCAAATATTTTAGGAATTTTAATTTATCACGTGAATTTTAAAAATTTCCCAAGTTAAATAACTGTTCCTACTTAACCATAGGCCATTGATGTCCTATACAAGCGAATTCTTTTTAGAACTAAGTTCTTACGTATTTATACCCCCACCGATCAGTCGCGCCAATTTTATTTGTAAAATGTAGAAACATTTCGTTTCCGCAAAACTACGAAAAAACCCTCATCCAACGATCGATATTGGCATTCAATTCGATTCGAAACAGATGCATATAATACTGAACAGTACGAAAGTGCTGAGTGGTAGGCACCATAAATGCACCGTCCATTCTGGTATGCGGCAGTTCAAACGAATGATAGTTTCTATATATAAAACGATTTTTAAATTTAGAAAATCACCTCAAATGTGGAACTAATAGTAAAAGTGAAAACAAAATGTTCACAAACATTTAATTAATGTGTTTTGTATACATATATATTTGTTGTTTTATTTTCGATTGTTTAATAACAAATGTCACGCGGAGCATTAGATAGATCTAATCGTAAACAAAGCGAAATTTTGCTTCGGCAAAAGGTCTTTAACATCTGATAAACTTTTAAGTGAAACACATTTAAAAAGAAAACGAAAAAAAACATTATTAGAACAACGTCAAAACAAACAACTGTTTCCAATTGAAGATAATTAGTGAATCTAATTAGACGATTAGTTATTCGTTGCAGTAATAAAACATCAGCTGTTCTACTTGAATTGATAATGAAATTTAATTGGGGTTGTTTGAAATTACTTTTAAATTAGTTTAATAAAAAAATCAACTCAAGTTACTTAAAATTATTTCAAACTTAAGATTTTTTCCTAAATGAGCAAATTGCAAAGATATAATTCTCTTTTTGGCGCAAAACTGACAATTTCAAAATCAATACATTTAAAATTCAATATATCCGTTCCTTAAAATGACCATAGAGTAAAACATAGTAGAGAAGTTTATTCTCTCAATAATGTTAACTTCACCGGAATGGTTGCATGTAAACGTTGGATGGTGAAATGCTGGGTTCAATAATACCAGATAGAGGCATTAGTACAAACATTCAAGAAGATCACGGCAACGAAATTTGGTGGTTGTTTGGTAATATAGTTGTGTTAAATACAACCATATGTATACCAACATTAATAGTCAGCAAAAATGTGCAAAATACATTTAAATTTCGCAGATCCTATACCAATACGACATGAAAAAGTTAAGCCAACAGTTCTTATAACTTCACCTGGTATAAGTCAATTTTCGTCGAACATCTCTCATTTGCACAAACCCATGACGAAGAGTGTGAAGTGAAGAGTCATAGTAGGAAATACTCTATTTATACATAGAGTAATAGATATGAGTTTCCATCAGCTACTTCCCGTTCTCTTGCGGTCACCGAGGTAGTTGGAAATTTCATACCATTGGAGTTGCTTTATTGTTTCATAGATTAATATACAAGACATACACGAACTCTCTCATCTGACGCTTCACTTTGTTCGTCTTCCGAGGGGAATCGAACGTCAGTCAGCTGTTTTACTGTAACATCGAACAAAGTCCTCCATTTTTAATTTTGTGCATTCACGATAACATAATTTAGCTGTCATAAGCATTAATCAAACTCTAATTAAGCCAAAAAGCAATAGATAAAGAGTCGCCATCCCTCTCTTTACGTTCTCTCGACGACGACGAGGTAGTAGGTCATATCATCGAGTTCAAGTTGCTGTTGTTGTATGTTACTCTTTGGTTGGACATAACAAGAACAGAAATAAAATATATTGCTTAGTGCTCTATTAGATCAATATTACACGATGAATTTATCAGCGCAGGAAAATTCGTGAATTTTACGTTCGTTAGGCAAGAGGTGTAGAGAAGTAAGAGAGGAGGAAAATATGCCATGAATGGCCTGGCATTGTGTTTCGGGGAATTTTTTTCAATTTCCCTTTGAGTATTTTCCGATTTTTTATTAATTTTGATATTTCATGGTTATTACTTTTGTGATAATTCAATTATTAGGAATTGGAAAAATGCAACGTGTAATAGCTCGATGAATTACGTAGCAACTTTAAAAGAGAACTGAAAAATATGCCCGTAAGAAATACCATCGTGTAATAGATGACATTTCTTGCGGACATATTTTTAAGTTCGTTTTTAAAGTTGCTACGTAATTCATCTGTCTATTATACTACGTTGAATTTTCACAATTTCGAATTATTAAATTATCACAAAAGTAATAACGATAAAATGTGAAAATCAAGACAAAAACGGAAACTACACAAAGACAAATTGAAAAAAATTCCCCGAAACACAGTGAATGGGCATTTCATGGCATTTTTTTCCTCCTCTCTTACTTCTCTAACGAACGTAAAATTCACGAATTTTCTTGCGGGGATAAATTCATCGTGTAATAGTGCTGCTATTTTCGATCGACGCAACCAACAGAAAATATAATTTAGCTGTCATTAATATCAATCAAACACTATTTAAACTTAGTTTGCTGCTTGGTTTGTTTCTGGTTGCTTATAGCTCATTCACCCATACACTCACACCTCTATCAAATTCCAACAACCACTTCGATCAGCTGTGCAATAATGCAATATACAGAGTCTGCAACAGCTGTTAAAGCTTTGCCTGGATGTCACGTCGCAAGTTGCAATTTCATCGCGTTGGAGTTGCAGATGACAAAACTAGCGTCAAACATAATTTAAAAGTCATTATCATCAATAAAACATAATTTAAAAGACATTAGTATCAATCGAACATAATTTAAAAGATATTAGTATCAATCGAACATAATTTAAACCTAGTTTGCCTAGTATGGCTCATTCCTTCATCCACATTCTTTTGCATAATTTTCCAACTTCATAGTCAATGAGCTGTGTCATCGAAACCCCCTGAGCTGTGGCACGGATGCCTCCGACTGAGCTAGAAAAAATATTTGTCTACCTTCGTTTGTTTTATGATTCCCAAAATATTTGGTGTCTAGCATTAAGATCCCGTGAGTTGGGCCGTTTTTAAAAAGGGTATTTTTTAGTTTTTCAAAGAATTTTTTATAAGTACTTTAACTATGTACAATCTACACAATATTGGTAAAATATGCAAGGTGTTTTTAAATCGCATTCAAAGGTATATTAAGCATGCCAAAGCATGTCATGACACATTTTTTTTCAGGGAAATTCTGCAAAAACAAAATAGAATTTTTAGGCTTTTTGTAGGGAGATTTTTCTGATTTATATGTCAGATTTACATATTTTAATCTTTAATCGATTTTCAGTTTTTTTTTTTTTGGAAATTCGCACTACTCGTGATTTACCAAATATGTATTCAATACGGTGGGAACTTACATTCTTAATAGGGCAAAATGGATATCAAATCTTTTCATTTGACAAGGACATGATTCTTGTATAGATGTACTGTTTTTATTTAGTAATAAATTTTCCGAGGTGATCTGGAACATATTTTGAATATTTAGAATTACTCCAATCGAACATTTTTAATCAGAAAAACCTCCGTACTAATGACTTAAAAATACGTTTTTTTGCATAATATCCCTGACAAAAAGGATGTATTAGGACATGTTTTTACATGTTTTATATATAGTTGCACGCGCCATAAAAACCCATTTCAAATGATACTAATATTGTATATATACCGCCTTTATTCATAAAAAGTTGTGAGACGGTTTTTGGTATGATAAACTTTGAGAGACAGTTTTTATGAATAAGGCCGATTGTCTTTAGCTAAAGTGCTATGTTTACCTCTTTTAAAAACGGTCTAGTTCACCAGATCTTAATGCTAGACACGAAATACATATAGTTTTAATCATCAGAAAACAAACCCAGATACATTTTGAGCGGTAGACAAAAAACACTTTTTTCCCCCCACCATACAATGTGAGTCGGTATAATGTACATATGCACTTTAACAAACAATCAGACGTCATTCCTATTTATAAACCACCCAACCCCCCCGCAGTATTATGTAGCTCTGAAACACATTGCATTTTAAACGATTTCAATTTAATACACTTTGTATTATGTTGTAGCAGTTTCAAATTGTAAATTGAGTGCAATTTGTTTTCCCTCAGTGTAGATGTGCTAATGAAGCTTTGCATTTGCCAAAGAAACACAACAAATGGTTGAATTACTTTCGATCATATTGTTAGACATCATTTAGCTTAGCGCTTTCGAACCGTAAACTTAAAATTTTCCATTTAACGTAGATAGAACGAGCGACAAATGCAATTCACATACGAGTTATCTGCGTCAGATTCCTAAATGTACATGCACAGTAGTATTTGATATTTGAATACTTTTTTTCTCTATCTGATCTGATACAGTTTTTTATTACAACAACAACAATCACAACAGTGTCAACGACAACAACAACAACAACAATGTTGTGGCAAGAGGTTCTACAATGGATCTTTCGAATTATCCAAAAAAATTTCACTGCGATCTTTACCGTTTGCATGGGTTTCTATGCCTTTCGTTGGGCCTACGAACGTTATCAGCAACTGACAGAAAATGCGCAAGTTACAAATGACAGTAACAGCGATCGGGAGAATAACAAACCGCCGAGTGTCAAACGCAATCAATTATCTAATAAGAGCGATAATGATGACAACGTACAACATAAAGAACCGTTGAATGTCATAAGCAATCAATTATCTTATGAGAGCAGCAATCATAACAAACATAATTCGCCGCGGAATGGTGATACGAGCAAAAGTGGCAATAGTGTCGTCAACAGTGATGAAACCAATACTCGCAAAATTCAACTACGACAAACCAATGCCAAACCAAAAGTTATGGGCAATAAACCTACGAAATCTGGAAGGCGTGAGGTATGTCCAGTAATAAATATATTAAACAATAAATTCGTAATATGAATAACAATAATAATAAGACGAATGCAAATCTATAATTAACATTTCGTGAAATGATGTGATGTACTAAAGTGATGTGATCTGTTCCAAGCGATTAACAAAGTGAGTGGCTGTGCTGTGTTGCTTGGTTGTGCTCAACAATAATTAGGTATATGGTGGTGTGTGTGTGTTTTGTTTACTGATTTGGCATATTGGAGAAACTTATGCACTGGAATCGCATGCGACTAACTTTATGCACTCTGTGATCGTCGATCGGCGATCTGTGATGACCTGATGAAATGTAAACAAAGTGATAGTAATTGTGATAATCACCGGATTGAAAACATATAAAGTTCCTATGTCACCCCTGGTATTAGCTTAGTTGAAACTTAGCTACACAGTGAAATTGTTATAAACCACATATTCGATCTGCCCGAGATGACTATAAGTAATTTAATATCACCAAAATCAAATGAGACGAATTACAACCAAACGGGCGCCACCAGTACCGCGACGTTCTGCAATGATTTCCATCAATTAGTGTATAATAATACAAATCAATCGACGTCGTTGCTGCCCATAGAAGATTCTGTGGTAATATTTTTTTTTATATTACGAGTATTAAATAAGATGGAGAGCAAAAGCTGTTGCCGTTCAACTGTAGCCGCTTGTTATTGAGTTTTTGTCTGACATTGTGGTATCAATTGAAAGTTAAAAGTGGTGTACCAGGGTGACATTGAAATACTTATACTACATACGAGTACAACCTACCCTCCATGTATGACATAATTTTGATAGACATAATCAGATTGATAACGTCATATATCGTATACTCGTAAATATGTGAAAAAGTAAGAGTGAATAGCGACGAAAGTCGCGTGACATCATGGAACTTGTTCTTCTAAATTTTCATGTGCATTTAATTAACCTCTTGAACACTGGTCCAAAATCCATATATTTTTTGACATAAATTTAAAAAATATACACTAACAGAAAAAATACGGTAGAGGCAACTGAATAAACTGTAACCGAAATGTGAAGTTTTCCGAACCAAATTTTGGGATAGATACAACCATAATTGCGGTTTACAGAATCGAAACAAATATTCTATAAGGCTGTGGCAACCACAACTGCGATATTTTTTTTACTGAGGCTGTCCTAAATGAATTTGTCTGACATTAAAATTAGGGTTCGTATTTACCCAATCCATGTGTAATCCATTCACAACGCCGTGGCGCGCGGTGGGGAATCGCTAATGAGTGTTTAAACATTTCACATGAAGAATGCATAGCATCATTTTCCCATTACCCACAACGATGAGGAATATCCCGTCTCGATTACGCATGACAGTAATCTCAATGGGTAATTACCAAAGTCGATGGGTAAATACCCACCGCGATTACATATTACATATAGAGGATAGATATTCGTATAGATGGGAGAATAGATTACACATGAGAATCTTGGAAATAGTGCACCCTATCCACAAAATAACCAAATTATTGACCTTTAACTGCGGATTTAACAAAGTGATGTCTTTCAATTGGCAACAAAGAAATGCTAGAACTAAAAAAAATAGCTTGAACTAAAAAATCGATAAAACTCAATGTCGCTCAAATAAAAAATCGTTAAACCGCTCGGAAATGGAACGTCCAATCGTAAAGTAAAATTTTATTAATAAAACTATCAGAAAATAAGAAAATCCAATCTCCAATATAATTAAATTTTTACCTATAACGGAGGCTTTAATCAATCGATGTCATAACTTTTTTGTAATTGCTAAAACTAAACGTCGCTGAAAATAAAAATATCGCTGAAATACGCATATGTATGTGTATAGCTTGGAAACGCAGCGTCCAATCGGAAAGTAATCAATTTTTATGGATTCCTAAGGGATTTTGTTAAAGTGATGCAATTCATATGGAAGAATTATTTTGAAAATAATCTCCAAAATTATATTTTTTTAAAGAAAATCGCGAAAATAAGAAACTCGAAAACAGTGCGTCCAAACTAAAAAATAACCAAATATTTAACCTATACCCTTTAATTAATTGATGTCATATTTTTTTTGTAAATTTCTAAAACTAAACGTCGCTGAAAATAAAAATATCGCTGTAACGCGCACATGTGAATAAATTAGAAACACAGCGTGCAATCAAAACAATAAAAAAAAGTATTGTGTTCTAAATGATTTTCATAAAGTGGTCCCATTCAAACGGTAGACATTATTTTTTTTAAATCGCAAAAATAAGAAAATCGCCAAAATAAAAATATATCTCTAACCAAATATATATGTCTATAACTAAATTTTTGACGTATAACGAAGGCTTTAATCAATCTAAAGCTCGGAAACGGAGTGTCCAATTAAACAATAAATAAATTTTTGCGGTTTAAATTATGTGGGCCAATTTAAAATAGAAATTTTTTTGTAAACGTTTAAAATATTAAAATCGTTAAAATAAAAATATGCTTACAACTCTGAAATGCTACACCCAAGGATGAAATTAACCTAATTTTTGTCCTCATGGGGAATGTGTAAATGCATATCCCATTTTATGGGTGGGTAACACTTTAGCCGCGTAATACGAACCCTGATTTAAATATTAATTTAATAAATTTAATTTGGAGTAATGAAATAAAAAAAAAAATAAAAAACTAACTTTGGTCAAAAATTTCCGACTCCAACTCCGACTCCAGGCAAAAATCTCAGACTCCAACTCCACAGCACTGGTCTTATCGGCGTTGACTAGCGAGTTAACATAGCCCACAAACATTAATCTACCGCCGTTAAATTTTCAAATCATATATGCGAAATTATCACCTCACCAAACGTTTGCTCCAATAAATCGATTGCACCACGCGCTATGGGACATATTGCACTGTCATGTTGAATCCACAGCTGTCCCACATCAATGCAAGTCAATTAACATCGTTTTGAGCACATTCACCTTCACTTCAAACTTCATGACTCTTTTCAACCTGAAGACTTGTATTGACTTGACTCTTTTCAACCTGAAGACTTGTATTCAGCTATTATGAAATTTTCGTTCCCCTAAGAAGTATGTGTATACAAAATAACGTAAATTTCAGGAACTCAAAATTTCGCTCACTTCAGTCCGGTATTCCGTTTTTATGAAATTTTCGCTGTTATAAGATGTACGTGTATACAAAATAAGGAAAATTTTATGAACCGAAAATTGCGCTCACTTTTCATTTGTTTGATACTCAACTCCCTTTCGTATGCAAAATTATTTACAGAGATGTTATGCCAAACTTTTTCCTTCTGATAATTGTTTTTGATAATTGTTTGTGACCGGAATTTTGACATTTTGATTATTTTTACAAACATAAAAGAATGTGTCAAGTATAAAAGTCAACAAATAAGTGCAAAATTCTTTTAAATTTCACAGTTCTATACCAAAATGGCATGAACGAGTCAACAATTCTTATAACTCCACCTGATGCAAGTCGATTTTCGTCAAACATCTCTCAACCCATGACGAAGAATGTGAAATGAGACGTCAGATGAGAGACATGGTTTCTCTATTCAACTTTATTCTATGATAACAGTAGGAGTGATGGAAAATTTTGAAATGCCATATTTTTATATTATCTTTTCCAAAACCATAAATCCACTGATAAAATAGCAAATTGTTGTGTGCGAATTTTGATTGTGTGCGAGGAATAAGAAGATTTTTGCAATGACCTCTCTAATCAAGAAATGTTATGGGAAAAGTTTTGTTGAACGTCAATATAACGAGATGATGAGCAAGGGTATGCTTAGACACCCCAAGAGTATATAAGTGTACGAACTTGCTAATGGCAGTGAACAAATACAAATGTCAAATGCAATCCGAGGCGGGATGAAAATTCGCAAAAAAAAAAATTTGAAAACTGGCCCAAATTTAAAGGCGATTAAAATATGTATATGAAAAATTTATTGAAAAATGTTGCATCGAAATGTACACCAGTTTAAAATGAGGTTAAAAATTAAACTTCAGTTTCTACAGATTAAAATTGTATGAGTAATCTTCGGGGTTAGAGTGGGCTAACGGAGTTAAACTTCGAAATGCGTTAATCTTGTTTGGTTTAAATGCCGTATAATGTCGCATTTAGTCCGCGTTTACGTTTGCCGTTTACACAACCCAATTTGAAATCAAATTGACAGGTCAGGTGGCAATTTCGTGCATAAACCAATTTAGAGCCACTCCGTACCGAGACTAATTTATCGAAGTCGTCAGCACAACAGAAAAACTAAATTATCGACTCTTAATTTAGCCAGTTTTGTACACATTTGGGATGTTTTTGAAATAATATTTCAAATTGGATAAGTCGGTCAAAGCGGGTCAGTCGATCAAATCGGCTCACATTTTAAACCGATGAGATTATATCGGCGGCGTCGTGAGCTTCAACAATATTTTGGTGATGGCTACACGATGGAAAATTTTCGATTGACTTCCGTCTCTCAAACGGTTGATTTTCTGTGCATTTTTATCGTACCTGCATTTTTTTGGTACTTATCAGTGTTATATCAAATTCTACACCAGTTTAAAATGAGGTTTAAGTTTATACAGATTAAAATTGTATGAGTAATCTCCTGGGTTCTGTCGCATTTAGATCGCAAGTTCATCGCGGCTAGGTTTGCGATAACCTTGTTCTCTAATTTTTGCCGTTTACACCACGCAATTTGAGATTAAATCGACAGTTCAGGTGGCAAGTTTGTTTTTAGACCAATTTAGAGCAAACTATAGAAGACGGCGGTACAACAGAAAAATTAAATTAGCGGCTCTAGGTTTTCCCAGTTTTGTACAAATTTGGGATGTTTTTGAAATTACTTAACCTTTCAAATTGAATCATTCGGTCAAATTGACTCACATTTTTAACCGATGAAACGATCGTCCATGTGAGTTCGAATCCCACCCGCGGCATTTACATTTTTTTCATTAGCCTGAGAGAATATGATCTCTTAGCCTAAAGGAAATTACAACTTTAAAAAATAACGAGGATCTTATACAACTTAATTTGAATCATATGGTAGGGCCAGACCAGAATCGAACGAGACAACTACAATTAGAATAGTACGTTCTATAAATAGAATTTTCAAAACTTCGGCATCAGTGCGTGTAAGTAGGAAAGCAATGTGTAAGTAGCGACAAACAATCACTCTGCACAATAAAATAAATGTCTCCGGTTAGTCACTAGTGTGAATACACACCGCAGTGGCTTAACGGGATAGACGCTGCTGAAGATGATGCTTCACAAACATCGAAACGATCGTCCAGCGAATGTGAGTTCGAATCCCACCCGCGGCATTTACATTTTTTCATTAACCGGGGAGAACATAAGAGATCATATAAAGAAAGCCTAAAGAAAATTACAACTTTAAAAAATAACGAGGATCTTAGACAACTTAATTTGAAGTCAATTGTATTTTTGCCACAATTTTGGTGGCAGCAACGCATAGAAAAATTGTCGATCGGCTTCAGGCTGTCAAACAGTTGATTTTTTGAGTATGTTTATTATGAATGCATTTTTTTGGTACTTAGCAGTGTTGCATCGAATTGTGCATCAATTTAAAATGAGGTTAAAAATATGAGTAATCTTCTAGATTAACATCACGGTTTAGAAAATGAAGGTTACGCAAAGAAGTGTGGAACTTGCTTCCTTCCTCAGCGATGACAGTTTCAGTTTTGTGTATGAGGCCATTGCTTATCTTACAATTTTTTTATTTATTTTAAAAGAGTGACAACGAAAATTTGAAACTGTGACGTATTCTCTCGAGCTACCACCGAATAAACGACCTGCTTAATGCGTAACCTATGATTCTATCAACCATGGGTTAATGGAGTTAACCTTCGAAATGGGCTAATCTTGGTCAGTGTAAGTACCGGATAAGGTTCATTGGAAGACGTATAAAATGTTCTGCTGTATTCCCAGATATAACGCAGGTGTTCAACGAGGTTTGTCAGTACGACATAACTACCAAAAAGTATGTGTACATTTTAAGGTCTTACGTTGTGGGCAGATATTTTCGAGTAAATCAAAGTAATGCTTATTAGATTTTAGCCGAATTAACGACTGGAGTGCAGCAAGGTAGTACCCTCGACCCAATTTTATATATACAACCGTGTATAACCCTGTACAGGTTGTCTGATCACTACCTGATAGCACTAAAGGTTCGCACAAGGTTAAGTAGAGCGAAAATCGAACGAAACCAGACGCAGAGAAAGCTGGACAGAAGTAGCCACAGCCTACTCAAGGAAGCTCTCACAACTTTTGCACAGAACCCACCCCCTCCCGATGATGATCCTGAAGCGTAGCGGAAACCCATTCCCGACTTTATAAAAACTGTCGCGACAACCGCACTTGGTTATGAAAAACCGCTTCGCAACAAACCATGGTATGATGAAGACTGTCGCACTGCAAATGATGAAAATAACGCTCCATGTATGGCAATGCTTCAGTCAATTGCAACGCGAGCTGCGACTGAGCGGTATAGGGAGAAAAGAAATACACTGTCTCTTTAGCCGTAAGAAACGACAGTGGGGAAAGCGAAAGTGAGAAAATTGAGATATACAGAAGGAAGAATAAAGCCCGAAAATTCTACCAAAAAGTCAAAAACGGGTTCAGAGCCCCTTCTGTATAGACAAGGACGGAAATCTTATCGCAGGTGTACAGAGTAGGTTGGGAATATGGAGACATCATTTCTCCGCGCTACTGGCACCTGAGATATAAAATGACGATGGGACAATCGATCACAATTTGAACGACGTCGATTGCCCTCTCCTAACCAAGATAAGGTCAGAACAGCTATTGCCCGGCTTAAAGCGAACCACACAGTTGTCATTCACGAGCATGAGCTTGGTCAATAACTTTTTATCTAACTGATGAATTTGAAAAAATTTTACCAAAAAATTTTGTGAACGTGATGCGATCAAATTCGATTACATTTTTATTTGGTATCAAGACGGGCTGTACACCAACAATAAATATCAACGATACCTAATGTTCATGCTCATGAATGACAAGTCTGTGGTTCAGTTAAGAACAACAAAGCCGCAGGAGCCGATGAATTACCGGCGAAGCTGTTTAAGGCTGGCGGCGATAAGGTGCATGCATTAGCTCATTAGCAAAATTTGGTTAGATGAATGCATGCCCGGCGATTGGAGTCTCAGTGTACTATGTCCCATATTTAAAAATGGTGACCCGAGTCTCTGTGCCAACTACCGTGGAATAAGCCTTTAATCCATAGCATGTAAGGTTCTATCAAGTATAATGTGCGAAAGACTAAAACCAATTATCGCTGACCTGATTGGACCATACCAGTTTGGGGTTAGGCCCCTGGAAAATAGACAACTCACCAAATTTTCACACTACACCAAATCCTGGAGAAGACCCACTCAAAACAAATCGACACCTATCATCTATTTGTCGATTATAAAGCGACCTTCGATAGCCTGATACGGGAGAAACTCTACGAAGCAATGTCTGAGCTTGGTATTCCTGCAAAACTCATACGCCTTTGCAGAATGACCTTGACAAACACCAAATCCGCAGTGAAAGTTGGCAAGGATCTTACCGAACCTTTCGAAAGTAAGCGAGGCCTCATGCAAGGCGACACTCTATCGTGCGATCGCTTTAACATCTTAATGGCGATTATTATGAGAAAGTCACATGCTGTTCGCGTATGCTGATGATATAGATATCATTGGACGCACAATTAGAGAAGTTACTGCGGTGTTTTCGAGAATTGAGAAGGAGTCTGCAAAAGTGGGTCTCATAGTAAATGAGGACAAAATAAAATTAATGGTTTCAACAAGCAGGGCCTCCACACGATTAGACCAAAGCGAGAATGTTGATAACCGTTATAATTTCGAGGTGGTGGATGAATTTATATACCTCGGAAATGCCGTAAGCAAATACAACAACGTCAGCCTTGAGATCAAGCTGAGAATTGTGCTTGCGAATATATGTTTTTTTGGGATAAGCAAGTACTTTAGAGATAAAGCCCTCTCTCAAGTAATAAAAGTCCAGTTGTACCAGACTCTCATACAACCTGTCTTGCTTTATGGCTCAGAATCCTGGGTCTTATCGCAAGCAGACGAAACATCTGTAGGAGTTTTCGAGAGAAAAATACTCCGAAAAATGTATGGCCCTATAGTGCACAACGGCGAGTATCGGCGACGCATGAACCATGAGCTGTATGAACTTTATCCCGACATCAAAATAACGCGATTGCGCTGGCTAGGCAATGTCAGTATAATGGATGAAGACAACCCACACGAGGGGTTTTCGAAACCGAGCTCGAAGGAAGACGAAAAATAGGAAGACCAAGATTCCGCTGGGGGGATCAGGTTGACGAATCTCTACGTACACTTGGTATTGCCAACTGGAGAGATAAGGCGAAAGATCGAACTGGTTGGCGAAATATGTTATCTTCGTTTTATAAGGTCCCTGACCTCCCGGGGTTGTTCGAGACCGGATAAACCTAAACCATATAACCCTGTAATTGATTGTGTTCACAAAATGGCCTGACCTGACCTGACCTGAAAATGACCAACTGAAAAGTGAAAGAAATTTTTGGTTCACGAAATTTTTGTTATTTTTTATACATGCCACCGGAAATTTAAGACTGAATACGGGGCTCCCAATGGCGTAAGGAAAATTTTACTTCCAATTGGTAATTGAACTCAAATTATGTAAAGTCACTTTAAGGCTTTTTTGGAACGGGCCTTCATCAAAAAAAAACCATATCTGCTTCAGGACAAATCTTGGAGTGTACGTTTCACTTAGTATTCTTTGCAAAAATTATGTTTGTGTTTTACGAATTGCTTAGGGTGAGGGTATGTTTCACTGGTTCCCACCTACTGGTCCAAAAACTGCGAAAACATACTCAGAAGTTAATTTATATATTTTAAAAGTCTAAATTAGGGTCATTATCACTATGTCTGGTTAGAGCTAACTAACGGTTATAATTTCCAAATTCCATACAAACTGGCAGCTAGAACTTTTAGTTAGCTTTAACTGTAGGATAACTTAAGATGGTGATAGCGGGGGTTAAAGTTGGTATGGATACTATTTTGAGAATCTCTGACGTGGAACTACACTTGTATTCCGATTCCGAACGGTTATGGTTATAGATAAATACAACACCAGTTCAACTTTAGTAGTTAAGTTAATTCTTGATAAGGATTTTGATTTAAGCTTTGATTTATTTCGCTTTTGAATAAAACAAATTAAATATTTTCACCCCAATTAGTTGGTTCTACGCCACAATGTGTAACACCTTATTGTTTAGTGTATTTAATCTCTTTTATCTTTCAGACAAATTTAAATTTACCCATTTCCTTATTTTTGCAGTCTCTACCAATGGCTAAAAATTTAGAAACTATCAGTGTACCCATAACGGAGGGTCTGAATGCGGAACATACGTTGTATCGCATTAAACGTGGTTTCCCTGTACACGTTCATCCCGATGTCAGTTTATTGGGTCGAGAAATTGTACTCTATACCAATTATCCCGAAGAGGGTAAGGTAATTGTGTGGTAACCGCAGAACATATAACTCTATATAGATAAATTGTCTCATTATACGCGATTTAGGAAAAAAATTCGTACGCACCGAATATAGAATTTTGGATTGGTATTTGAAAAATGGCAAGAAGATCACCACGAATAAGTTTAATTCGGCCCATGTGGTGGATACGGATATCTATACAGAAGTCCAAATGAATATGTCGGGAACATTTAGATTTTGGTTTCATTACAAAGATTGGTAAACTAAAGTTCATATATATATATATTTTTTTATATATTATAAGGTAATTCTTCTATTCAAAGCGCTAAGAAAGAATGTGCTGGAGCACTTTATATACAGGTTGAACCTATACTACATGTTGGTCCTGCGGGTGCTCAAAAGGTAGTACCTTTGAATTCTATTCGTTGCCAAACTGTTTTGTCAAAGTTATTGGGTCCTCTGAATACCTGGGAGACGAAATTGCGTGTAACCAAGGAGTCGGGTTATAACATGATACATTTCACACCTATACAAGAATTGGGTGGTTCGCAATCTGCCTATTCTTTGCGCAATCAGTTGCGTGTCAATCCTCACTTTGCTCCATCGAAAGGAGCCAAAATTTCCTTTGATGATGTGGAGAAGATTGTCAAGAAATGCCGTCAGGAATGGGGGGTAAGTTGTGAGGCATTAGAGTTTTAAAATATATTTTACTTTCAATTGTTAATGCATTCTTCCTTTACTTTCCAGATAGCTTCTATTTGCGACATCGTTCTTAACCATACCGCCAATGAGTCGGAATGGCTGCTGGAACATGCTGATGCCACGTATTCCTGTGCCACTTGTCCGTATTTGAGACCAGCCTTTCTGCTGGATGCCTTGCTGGCCAAGTGTGCCGAAGATATAGCTGAGGGTTTGTTAGAAAATGTAGGTGTCCCCAAGATCATTCATCATGAACACCATCTGGATGCTCTCAGCTATCAGCTTCATACTGTTTACTTGCCCAAGATCAATATTCACGAGTTATATCAATGCGATGTCATGAAATACTGTAATGAATTCATTGCCCAGTGTCGCTTACGCGACCCACCAACGAATGTAGCTAACGCCGAACGTTGTCGGGAAGTCAAATTGATTCCAGACCCGGCATACAAACGTTTGGGGGCTACAATCGATGTGGAGTTGGCCATGGAGGTATTTAATGCATTTCATGGCGATTGCTTTGATGAAGAATCTCGTCTCCGGAAATGTGGCGATATATTCCGTCGCCATCTGGAGTGGCTAAATGAGGAAATATATCATGAAATTCAAGAACATCTTCAATATGCCATTAACAATTGCTTGGCTGGCACTCGTTACGAGCGTGTGCAAGACGATGGACCCCGAGTGAAGGAGATTTCGGAAAAGCATACTATTTTCATGCAATACTTCACCCAAACCAAGGCATTGGGCAAGACACTGGAAGAAATCGAAAAAGGCATGTATGGCAAGATGGGTGCATTTTTTATGGCCCACAATGGTTGGGTTATGGGAGCCAGCGATCCTTTAAAAGACTTTGCAGAGGAACAACCTGGTCGCGCAAATGTATACTTAAGACGTGAGCTAATCGCTTGGGGCGATAGTGTAAAACTACGTTTCGGCAAAAAGCCGGATGACAGCCCCTACTTATGGAAACATATGACGGAATATGTTCAGACCACGGCTCGTATCTTTGATGGTGTACGTTTGGATAACTGTCATTCCACTCCTTTGCATGTGGCTGAGTATTTGTTGGATGCTGCTCGGGAAGTGAATCCCGATCTTTATGTTGTAGCTGAACTTTTCACCAACTCTGATGCTACCGACAATGTTTTCGTCAATCGTCTGGGTATTACATCGCTGATAAGAGAGGCTCTATCGGCATGGGATGCACATGAAGAGGGTCGTTTGGTTTATCGCTATGGCGGTGAACCGGTTGGTGCATTTTTAGTTCATCCGAAACGTGATTTGGCACCAAGTATTGCTCACGCATTATTCATGGATCTGACACATGACAATCCTTCGCCTATTGAGAAGAGATCGGTTTATGACCTTTTGCCATCATCAGCCCTGGTATCGATGGCCTGTTGTGCTACGGGCAGCAATAGAGGTTACGATGAATTGGTACCACATCATGTGAGTTTATAGGGAGGGGGGCGGTTTTCAGCTAAGGTATTAATTTATAATATATTGTATCTCCAGATCCATGTCGTCGATGAAACACGTTCTTACCAGGAATGGGATAAAGGTGTAAACAACACGAGTGGCATTATTGCCGCCAAGAGAGCTTTAAATCTCCTACACGGTCAATTGGCGGAAGAAGGCTTCTCTCAAGTCTTTGTCGATCAAATGGATCCCAATATTGTTGCTATCACACGCCATTCACCCACTACCCACCAAAGTGTTATTTTGGTGGCCCATACTTCCTTTGGTTACCCTCATCCTAATGCTGGGCCCACGTTTGTAAGGCCACTGCGGTTTGAGGGCTGTTTGGATGAAATAATATTAGAAGCTGAATTCCAAATGAAAAGTGATAAACCTTTTGATAATCCGGCGCCATTTAAAAAAGATCCAAAGGTTTTAAATGGTTTTCAACAATTCCAATTAAAATTGAGGGAACACATCCCACTAAAGCAATCGCAAATATTCCGCCCTCAGGCTGCTATTGATGGCAATGTTACCCAGTTGGAATTGATTAATTTGAAACCCGGTTCTGTGGTTGCCATAAGGTAAGTGGTTTTTGTGTTTTCACATTGTGTGGAGAGATCTTTAACGGAGAGCATTATTTGCAGAACTTCTTTGAAACCTGAAATTTGTAAAAATTTCGCCATTTTGCACGATATCACCAAATCGTTGTATTACGAGAGTGGACCCGAATACTTTGATTTGGCAAAGATTGTGGAGAAATTCGATTTCACCGATTTGAACCGGACCTTGTTTACATGCGGCGAAGAGGAGAGAGATTTGGGCGTTGGTGGTGCGGCTTACGATATACCCAATTGGGGTCCGATTGTATACTGTGGTCTGCAGGGTTTTGTTTCGTTGTTGACTGACATTTCCCCACGCAATGATTTGGGTCATCCCGTGTGTAACAACTTGCGCGATGGTGACTGGATGATGGGTATGCGGTGAAGAATTTTTAATTTGAGTTTCAAACGTTACAATTTAATTTGTTTAGATTACATTGCTGATCGTTTGGTTCACAGCGAACGCACCAAACCTTTATCCAAATGGTTAAAAACTGTCTTTGAACCTTTACGGAATGTGCCGCGCTACTTGATACCTTGTTATTTCGATGCCATAGTGAGTGGAATCTATGATGTTTTAGTGAAACGCGCCTTCCAATTAATGCCAGAAAACATTCGTGAGGGACATGACTTCCCTCAGTCATTGGCTCTGGCCACCTTGCAATTCTTGACGACTTGCAGGTCTGCCAACCTGCCTACGTTGAGTCCCGCTCTGGCACCACCAAAACCGCCTGCTCAATGTGTAACCTTATCAGCTGGTTTGCCACACTTTTCTACAGGTTACATGCGCTGTTGGGGTCGTGATACTTTCATATCCCTCCGTGGTCTTCTCTTGTTAACCGGTCGTTTTACCGAAGCTCGTTTTGTTATTTTGGGCTTTGGTCAGTGCATGCGTCATGGTTTGATACCAAATCTCCTAGATAATGGCACAAAACCCAGATTCAATTGTCGCGATGCGGTATGGTGGTGGTTACACAGTATTAAACAATATGTAGAGGAGGCACCACGTGGCAAAGATTTGTTGCAGGACAAAATATCGCGTATATTCCCTTATGATGACTCAGAACCGAACGTGCCGGGGCAATTCGACCAGGTGTTGATTGATGTTATGCAGGAAGCCTTAAGTGTACACTTCCAGGGATTGCAATTTCGCGAGAGAAATGCTGGATATGAAATCGATGAGCATATGACCGATAATGGTTTTAACAACCAGATAGGTACAAACCCTGACACAGGATTTGTTTTTGGAGGTAATCAATGGAACTGTGGTACATGGATGGACAAAATGGGTTCATCAGAAGCAGCAGGAAATCGCGGACGCCCTAACACACCCAGAGATGGTTCCGCTGTCGAGTTAGTGGGTTTACAGATGGCAGTATTGAGATTTATGCAATCCTTGGCTGAACAGGGAACCATTGAATACAAGTCAGTGACACGGAAGGGTCCAAATGGTAATGATGAATGAAAGATTTTTTTCAAAAACAAACATGATATGAAACTTATTTGATTTTTTAGGACAATCTACCACGTGGACTTACAAGGAATGGGCTAATCGTATAGCTGAGCATTTCGAGAAATGTTTCTTTGTTACCGAAACCGAAAAGGCCCCACTGGCCAATAGGAAAAATGTCTACAAAGATTCTTATGGGGCCTCCCAAAAATGGACCGACTATCAATTGAGATGCAATTTCCCCATTAGTATGGTAGTGGCTCCCGAGATGTTTAATCCGCAGCATGCCTGGGTAGCTTTGGAAAAAGCAAGAGAACATTTACTGGGTCCCTTGGGCATGAAAACATTAGATCCTTCTGATTGGAACTACCGTGGCAACTATGACAACTCCGATGACTCTACAGACTGTACAGTAGCACATGGTTCCAACTACCATCAAGGACCGGAATGGGTATGGCCTATAGGCTTCTATTTGAGAGCACGTTTGATATTTGCAAAGAAATGTGGTTACCTTAATGAAACCATCGCAGAGACATGGTAAGTAGCTTCCAAAATATGTAAGTGAGAAAATCAGTCTTATTTGGTTCTGGAATTTTCAGGAAAATTTTAAGAGCCCATTTGACGGAATTACAAACCTCCCATTGGCGTGGATTACCCGAATTGACCAACGAAAATGGTAGCTATTGTCGAGACTCCTGTCGTACTCAAGCCTGGAGCATTGCCACAGTAATTGAGGTATGTTTTTCTTCGTGTAACGTAAGGCTGCAATATTTCGATAACATTTCATACTTTTAGGTTCTCAATGATCTCCAAAAACTGGGCGGTGATGTTTAAAGTGTTACAGTTTGCCCACTGCCTGCAGAGAAAAGCGCAAAGGTTGTCAATAAGAATATTGCAAAATTAACCCCAAATACCTCCCCGAAGTTTGTTATACACTTATCATTGATATTGGAATATGAAAGTACTACAACCACGTTTTACATCACTCAAATTTATTAGATTGAATTGGTCTTCTCGAAACTCAAATTTCAAAAAAACAAAAAAAAAAACAAAATACATGTATTAAGTAGTCGAACTCGTTATTGCTAATAAATTTAAGCGAATTTTAATAAACAACGTTAATTTTAATAGACAACGCATTTTACATATTACGAAAAGGTTAAATAGATGTGAGAGTTATGACAAGTCTTCCGGCCTCAAGAGAAATAACTATTGCGGACCATTCGCATGTTAGAGCTACGCGCTGGAACTATACGTCCATTTCGAACAGATGACCAATTATTTCTATTTTTTTGTAATTTATCTTGCGGATGCTCCCCTTCGCGACTTTGATATTCCTCAGGTGCTTGAGATTCATAATAGAATTCTGTTGCTCTGCGTCGTGGATAAAGCTCCAACTGTTGTGCATGGCTACCAAAAAAGTTCTGTGAAATAACATGTTTGTAATCGGTGCCCAGTTGTTAACTTATTAATCTACTTACATTTAAAGGATACATTGTTTTGAATAGGCTAAAGAAAAGACAGTGTAGTGTGTACGTTTCCAAAAAAAAAAAAGTTCAAATTTAAAAATCAATTTGTGCCGAAACGGAAATTTTTAGTTTTCTGAAAAAAATTAATCAAAATTTGTTAATTTGTTGTTGAAGTTTTCTGACTGACATAATTTTCAAGCCAAAGGACAAAATCAGTATTCAAAAGTCTGACACAAAGCGAATCGCTTAAATATTTCGCACGTAGTAAGGGCGAGTTTCACACTCGTCATTCAATAGCTCAATTTAAAAGCTCACAGAAAATTTTCATATTAAATGACATTTAAGTGACAAACATCGGGCATTTAAAGTACATTTAAATGGAGAATTTTGAACTGTGAAACCATAGATTAATACTTAGAGTAGATCTACTAGTTCTCCCACCAAATTTATGACATTTGGCCTGGTGTGATATTTACGTTTGATGTTGAAAAGAATTGCTTTACTAATACCAGATAGAGGCAATGGTTCAAAACAACGAACAAAATAACAACAACGGCATTTCGTTTTCTGTGTTAAAATTATTGTGTTAAATACAACACAAATGTATGCTAACAATAACAGTCAATAAAAAAGTTTAAAACACATTTAAATTTCACAGTTTTTCACCAAAATGGCATGAAAAATTAAAGCAAGAAGTTATTGTAATTCCACCTGGTGTATATCACTTTTCGTCAAACATCTCTCTATCACACCGACCGCATCACGAAGGGCGTGAAAGGAAACGTCAGATGAGCCAAATAGTCTCTCTAGTCTGAGATTACTCTGTGTGAAACTGGCCATAAGTCTTTAAGACGAGTCGCCAGCGAATCGCATTGTGAATAAATAGGGGATTGATATTGTGGAATTATGTAGGATTTGCATTGAGGGTTCGCCAAAGCCCTGCTAAATCGAATTTTATACGATTCACAATAATATTAATTAACGGTCGAAAAAGCTCGTGAATATGAAAAAAAATCCCACTGTAAAATAATAAGAACCATAGATAAAGTAAATTAATAGATGAAGCAAAAGTGTTGGGAAAATTTTAGTGTAAGGGGTAATTTTCTAGATGTCGTTGAAAGCAAAAAATGGGATTTTCTTTGTTCTCAAAAAAGAAGTAAAAAAATATGACATCAAAATTCTAAAATTTCATATGAAAGAAAGAATAATGTTCAGCAAAAATATCACTTCGAAACACGAATACAACACGTTATTTAAAGTAGAATATCTGTCCTAATAAATAGGTTCTTCCTCCGGTTCAGCTACCATTCCTTGTTGAGAGTCCTCAGACACTAACGGTTTTGGCATCTGCGACCACAGAAGTTGCTACAGTTTTTGAGCGGGGAAGTTTTTAGATTAAAAATGCGTTCCGGCATGTTCATCTTTGGGCGGTCTTACGGGTTTTCTCCTACTGATATCCCATCACCGGCCTCATGACCGCAAATGCTATTATATAAAATCATTGAAATTACTTTCACAAAAATTTCCCACAATTTAGAATAAACGTCAATGAGAATTATGGTAAACTTCAATGAAATTGACAGTAGTACAGGACAGCACCTAGTGAACAAAGTGGACAATGGTCGCGCTATATCTATTATTTCCTTTATCTATGGGGGTAACAACTTAGTAGAATTTTTGAACACTAACGAACTTTTTAAACTGAATATTGGGAACAAAGCCACTTTTGTCAACAAAATTAGGAAAGAGGTATTGGATATAACAATTTGTTCTGAAAACCTTATATGTAGATGAAATTCATCAATGGTGGATTTCGAATGAGCACTCATTCTCGGATCGCAGATACATAAGGTTCAGGACAACACGGCCACCGCAGAAGCCGATAAGTTTCGGAAACATGACCTAAAGAAACTGGACTAAGTTCGGAAGCCTACTTAGGAATCGACTAAATCAGTAGGGACGAATTGGACTATAAAGTGACAAGGACCACCCAAGCACTGGTAAAGTCTTTCGAAGACGGCTGCCCACTTCGAAAAAGGACATCGGCCTAAGAAAAACCCTGGGATACAGGGAAAGTACTAAATCTTGGACAGGGACACGCGTAAAAAACTACCAGTATACTGGGAGGACTATAAAAGAAGTGTCAGTGAATACAACGCAACGACATGTCGAAGATGAACAAATTGCTGTCTAAGACCCACGTCCAGGAACGACGACAATGTGAAAATGTAGTACATCAGACACCAGCCATATCGGACCAAATGGTCAAAACAGCTATAAGGAGCTTCTCCCCATAGAAAGCGGCGGGACCGAATGGAATTTTTCCAAAAAAAATTGAACTCAAACATGGAATGACAACTTATGTAATGGCAAAGGCCTACAGAAAAATTAGCCTTACCTCATTTATACTCAAAATCCTGGAGAGAAAAGTGGACGACATAGTGAAAAGTGGAATACCGGACGATATGCTGAGATTCAAGCAACAGGTATCTGTCAAAGGCCTATCAGTGGAAACCGCACTTCATGAGGTAATCCATTACACAGAAGAATCTCTCAATGCCAAATTGTACACACTCTCTGTATGCATAGATATTGAGGGGCTGTTCAACAATGTCCGGACCGAAACACTCATCCAACCCTTAGACCAGTTTATGGTGGACCGGGCATTAAAAGGCTGGATCAATCATATGCTAGGGAATAGATGGATAAATTGGGGTTCCCATGACTAAAATATTAGATACAGGGTACAACGTGGAACTCTACAATAAGGATTATATCGCCACTCTTATAGGTCCTCACAATACGCAGTCTCCTAAGGAAGTTTACCGATGAAGGACTTAAACCAGTCTGCTATAATACTTCTTAGGGGCAAGGATCCTAATCATTATGCAGAGAGGCCGAGAGGGCAGTGAATATCGCGTGCAACTGGGCACAGCCAAGAGGCTTAAATGTGAACCCGGTCAAAACGGAAATATGGCTATGCACAAGGAAAATTAAAATCTCAGAGTTTGAAGAACCACGATTCCTGGAAAAGTTAAATAAATACATAGGGGTAATCTCAGATCGGAAATTGAATTGGAAGCACCACATATGTAGAAAACAGGACCAACAAGGCCTACAGATGTTGGTCGCTATGTAGAAGGGCTATTGGATCCAAATAGGGCCTCAACATGGAATAAACACACTGGCTCTACAGAAGCGAAATTAGGCAAATACTAATATATGCTTCTGTAGTATGGTGGACGGCAGCTGAGAGGAAATGTAATATCGCAATACTGCAGACGATTTAACGAATGTGCTGCATTGGTATTAGCGGTGCAATAAGGACAACCTCAACAAGGGCCATGGAGACTATTTTATGTATCCAGCCAATCAAGTTCAGGGTCAAATACGAGACCGCCCTTGCGGCAAAATGCCTACCGGCAATATGTGCATTGATCAATAGAGATCTTAAGCCGAAACACCAACAGATAATGGAGACTTTGATAGGTTACACGCAAAATGCGAGTGAATCCGACCGAATACCCGAGTTAAGGGTTAAGGCGAATTGTGTGACTTTAACGCCATCTAGAGACGCCTGGCACAAACACCAAATGAGACCCGGTGTTACAAGGATAGCTCAAAGCTAGGGGAAGAACGGGTCTAAGATTTTACATTGAAAATCCGGCAACCGAAAACCACCTACGCCCCCCGGATCACAATACGAACTTTCAAGCGGAATTTCGGGCGATTACGAAGTGTACCCGGCCATCCGGTGAATGGCCCGGCGATAATAAAAACCCCTGCCGAAGCGAATATCTTGAAGGATAGCCAAATGGCAATTAGGGCAATATCATCGGAAATTCTCAAATCTAGATCGGTCCTTGAATGTAAGAAAGTAATTTACGATTATTCCTCGCGCGGCAGACTTAACATCATCTGGGTGCCGGGACATAGTGGAATAGTCGGCAACAAACGTGCGAACGTGTTAGCAACGAAAGCCATGAAACCCCAAACTGTGAGCCTAGAGGGCGAGAAACCTTTTGGGTGACGAAGGCTGAGTTGGGTAAATGCTCGGAATCGACTCACATAGCCCAGTGGAACCAGGAAACAGTAGGCAGGATGACAAAGATCCTATAGGGAGGCCGAGATGGATCAAGGACAAAATGTTTGCTGAAACTGTATTGGATTAGTGGGGCATAGTAAGTGCAGGGCATGCATGTATGACGATAAGACGATGGAGCATTTCCTGTGTCGATGCCCTACCTTCACTTAAGCTAGATCCAGGTATCTCTCGGACAGTATAAAACCGGACATAAACAATTTTGTGGGAATGGACTGGACTATCTTAAGAAATTTCGCGAATAGCACCGAATTCCTATGAGAGGTATAGTGACTTGGTAGGGTAAATTAAGAGCGCACAAGAGGTCGAATCAGCGGCTTAAGGGTATGTCGACTGACATAGGAAGGATCAGAGTGCTTTTTTAACACTCTGCATGGCACCCCCATTTTCAAACTAACTGGTTTACATTCAAAATATTGTTTTAATGAAATCGTAGCATTCGTGTTTGATACAAAAAAAATTTCCTACGCCAACCAAGGTAATTTAACGATGGGTATTCTTTTCTGTGTACATAAACTATAGAAATTAAATACAAATATATAAAAACACATTTAGTTTTCTCAATTTGTTTACTCCAAGATGTTTTTTTATTCCAGTGTGTTTTTGTTTTCGTTGACTTTAGAAGTCTTTTATTTACAAATAAATAAATAAAAAAATATCGTAGTTATCTTAAACAATATTAAAGGTACGGGGTTGATTTTATAAGATTCTTAAATTATTTTTGTTTTTTTTTCTCTTTAAAATATTTTTTTAAAAATGTTTTTAACATAAATACAGTATTTTATCAACTATTTAATTACTACTAAATGCTAGTTTAAGTTTTTACTCAATAGTTTTGGGGTGGTTTTCTGTTATTCCTGTTTTTGTTGCTTATTGTAAAAATATTCATTTATATTTACGTAGTTCAGTACTAATCTTCATTTTTTAAAGATTTTAATTCACGGCCAATTTTCATATCTAGACCTCCACTTAGACTGGATGCCAATAGATTTTCAATTTTTGGTTCAGGCAAACAGTTCTCTTCATTTTCAATGTGATTTGAACGTTTTATTCTATGTAGTTCTTTTTGTTTAGCATTCTGTGATGTTTTCACGGTGCTGGATTCTTCTACGTTTTCATTCAATTGTAAAATATCTCTTCTTATGGAATCTACATTAATTTTCTCTACAGTTTTAGTAAGATTGGAGGCCGTGAGTTGTGGCTCTCCCAGCTTAGCCTGGCTCCCTTTGTTATCCGTATTGGTTTTATAGGAATCATTCATTTTTGCTTGTGATGCATTGATTAACAAAGCCAATGGCAATGGTAAACGTTTATCCAAATTGCTGGCATTCCGTGTGTGTTCTATTAACTCGCCGGTTTTATATGAAAGTGGTTCGTAAACACTTTCATTTTTCAGATTTTGACTACTTACATTTTTATTATCAGTTAAAATAGAGATCAGCGATCCTTTTTGAGGTCTAGCGCTATTCGTTTTATTTACATCATTTACGTCTACATTATTAGGTGGTTCTTTGGAAAATTCTGGAGGGGGTTGAGGTGGGTTTATTTCCTGTTCTTTTTGTTGCACTTTTCGTTCAATTTGCTCAAACTTTTCAACAACTTCACCCAATTTTTCAGCAACCATATTTTGGGTCTCTTGATTTTGTTTCACTAGCTCTTCCTTAAGTTCTTCTACTTTTTTCTCCAGCAAATCCTTTGTCTTTTCCAATTCTTCTTTAGTTTTCTTGAGCTCGTCTGTTTCCTGTTTCTTTTGTAATTTCATTTCCTCTTTGGCAATTTCCTCATCTTTTTTTATGGCATCATTATCGATGGTTTGTTGTTGGACCCCTAAATTGGGTGTGGTTTTTTCAACCTCCACACTTTTCTCAACTTGTTTTTTATTATTTCCTGTTTTAACTTCGGTCAAGCTAATATTTTTTTCCTTATCCATTTCCTGCACTTTAATCTCCACGTTTGATTTCGGCAAAGTATTTGCTATATCCTGCGCTGGTTTAGTGTCCTTTATTTCTTCAGTTTTTACTTTAACATCACTTGATGCATGGGATTCATCTACTGGCAACGGTGGTGGTGGTGGTGGTGGCGACGATTTCGTTATTATGGGTATAACTTGTGATAGATTTGTGTTGGGGATCGTTTCTTTCAGTTTTATGTCTTGCAGAGATTTTTCTTTTTCTTCGTCTTTGGCAAACTTTTGTTCCATTGCTTTTTCAATGTTCTTAATTTTCTCATCGATTACATCTTTCGGCAGCTCTGTTGGTTTTAGGAGATTTTCATCAATTTTCTGTAACTCCAAATGAGCTCCCGAACTTTTCTCATCAATTGCTGAGAGATTGGCATAAGTGCCCAGTATCATAAGACAAAAGCCGCTGATAACAATGAATTGAGCCAGAGTACGTTCGGTGGTATCTTTTCGTATAATTTTACGAAAACATGCAGCTGGAAACATAATGCATATGGCTACACCTATGGTGGAACCCACTAAACCGATAATTAATTCAACGGAAGGTATCATAAGAGCAACAACCAAAGAGAAAATGACTATGAAGAAAGTGATGGCTTTAAATCGGGACTCGGGAATATAAGAAGAGGCATCCATTTGACCCTAAGAGGAAGAAAAATATTAACACATATTTGTTAGAACGGTGATACCAAAATGGTAATTTAGTTTCAGACCGAACAAAGTTTGTCCAATTGTTCAAAAGTTTGTCTATGTCGGATACCTTGTTGGCATATTAGGTGTGTTTTCATTACAAGCTAACGATTATCGCTTGCTTGCTAGTAACCAAAACGCCAAACTAGCAATAAATTATTATAATATGTATAATCCTCTTGCTCTAACGCATTTCTTGTAGTTATTCCTGTATATGTGTAAATTTATCTCCTTGTCTTTGGCTCATAATAACGATATCCAACATTGTATTTCTGATGTTTTCTTACTGGCAACTTTCTGTCTGTTTCAACCGGAAATATATATTATAATCGTCTTGCTTTAACGCATGGTGTGTACTTATTCTTGTTAATGTTTATACTCTTCTCCTTATCTTTGACCTCACAATAACGATATCCAACACAGCTTTTCTGATTTCTTTGAAACTGGTAACTTTATGCCTGCTTAGGACTGAATTGGAAGCGGAAACTTCAAGTTTCGCTTAATATCGGTTAGCTCTCCATACAAATTAAGTGATAATCTAAACAGGCGGTGCAACTAAAACACGCCTATTGTCTCTAAAGTCTAAACACTCTAAGGTCTAAGCAAAAATTTTCAAATTTATTCATGCACGAGACCATTTCTCTATTTATTATAAACCTTATTTTATTAAATAGAAAAAGATCTTTAGTTTAAATAAAATTGAAAAATTAAAGTTTAAAAATTCAGACCGAAGGGGTAAAAAATAGTAAAATAGAAAAATAAATAAATATTTTCCCATTACATCCCATGAAGGGATAGGGGAGAGCTTCTCGCAATCACTGAGCTGCGCGCTTTGCAGTTTTATTCACTCACTGAATGGCACCTACAGTTTAACACAGGTGTCGAACGGTTTTTTGAGAAGCTATTTCATGGCTTATTACTCGATAGTGTCGCCGTCACTAAGCGATGTGGCCGTCGTCGAAAGAAGTGTAATTTGGTCAGAGCAGTGATCGAACCCACGTTCTCTCGCAACAACAGCCGCGCACACTAAACATTGTACTACCGACGTCCTTAGGAATAGGAAAGAAAGCAAAAATATTTAATGAGCGTCTGTGTGTAGGCCCGAAGCAGTTTGCCTGGAATCATGGGAATAGATTTTGCAAAATCTTTTGAAAACTATATAATCTCTATACAGTAGAGATGAGTGGAGTATTGAGCTTGAATATATAAATATAAATTATCAGTTCTGTTAAAAGAGACCGAATAAATGAGCAATTCACACAAGTGAATTTGTAACGTAGATCACAACGAAGCCACAAACTATTAAAAGGATATTATGCCGTATAACCGTTTTTATATAAAAAAAATATCGATTTATAATAAAATAGTTGTTTCTAATACAGAGTGAAAAAACTGACTGAAAGGAAAAACTAGATCAAAAAACTTGTATGGTTTAAAATACATAGTACAGAAAAATTATTTCCAATTGATATTAAAAAGGCAAAGTATATTTTGTAACACAAACAATACCATCATTTGTGCAGAATTTGTTTGCGGACCACAACAAAAGTCAGGTATATTGAAAGCCAATGCCACTCTATTCATATAAAGAAGTTTTTGCAAATGTTTCTTGTATGGATGCCTGCGATATTTATCGACCAATTGCCGTAAACCGTAAAAAATTAATTACAGCTTAACAGGAGATATTTTTTAAATAAAGCGGGTGCTGGATATACCATCATGACAGATCCCTACGACTTTCTGTATACCGTCCATTCAAAAGGCGTTATAACTTAAAATATACTATGCCAAACTTGCGAAGTCGGTGTTGGACCTACTTGGAGTAGAAAGACCCTGACACCGGTCGCAGGCAGGCAATTCGAAGTTTTATCACACGAAGAATCAATGCGCTCTCGAATTGAAATGGGTTTGGCACGCGCTGCTCGCATCGTAGTTTTTCATTTAAGGAGGAAAGAGGAGACATTATTTGTTGATATTAGACTTAAACTTGTGTTAATTGTGGCAGTCGATGGTGCAGTGGTTAGTGTACGCGGCTCTTGTACATGAGGACATGGGTTTGATCCCTGCTCTGAACACCTTACATTTCTGACGACGACAGTCACCTCGTTTTTGACGGCGACACTATCGAGTACTTAGCCATATAAAAGATTCTCAAAATACCGTTCGGAACAGGTGTAGATCCCAATCAGTGTGTCTAAAACTAGAAAGCGCACACCTCACTGGTTGCGAGAAGCTCTTCACAATCCCTTCATGGGAAACCACTAACGGGAAACCACTTTCTTACTTGTGTGATTGTCCTCAAGTGGTGAAAAGACCTTAGATGTGAATGAATTCCACATACGATTTATTTCTGCCCAAGGATGAGTTTTCCCATAGTGCGTTGTCCACTTTGTCGACAGTTATGTAAGAAAGGCTCTCCTCTGAACTCGGTCAAGCAGTTCTTGAGAAGATCTTGAGGCTCCAGCCTTCTAACAGATTCTAACGAGTATGCAAAATTTGCATAATTTCGGAATAGCCGCCACCTACTACATCTTGGTTTTATCCTAAAGTATATTCAATTATTAAACTCGGCCTGCAGCGCTACGTATCTCCTCCCTAGATTGTACGATATTTGTGTTTCCTTAACGCTTTATCTTGAAAAGAAGGTAGGTAATAAACCCTCATTACAATAAAACAGTATTTTTATTATTTAATTAAATTAACCCCCCGTGTTTTATTTCATAAAACCCCGCCTACGGCAAACAGTGCGAATTGTACTCCAGTTTAGTTCGTATATATGTAGTGTAAATATTTAGAAGATCAGATGGAGAGTAGTATTTCTTGCAAAGCTTTCAACCCCCTAAGTACTTGAATGTTTCTTTCGATACGTCAGAATTGTGGTTAGTTTAACGAACGTCCCTTGGATTTTCATGCGCAGGACATGAAGGTTAATATGATTCTTCTATATCAACACTTTGCATATAAATTGGTGAGTGTCAAATCTATGGAGCGTGTGTTCATCAACAGACAACACGAGTGAAATTCCACTCTATTCATTTGACCCCACTCATCTGTAATGGTAGGGAGCCGATTGAATAATTAGAGTGACAGATTACTGCCATCTGCGAAAGAGTATATAGAAATATCAGTTCTGGCCAAAATATCATTTTTGAAGATCAGAAATATAGACGAAGAGAGACAAAGGATTCAGGAAAAATAAAGAGTTACATTTTTAGGAAAATAGATAGGCACGAGAGCATTATAACGTTGTACTATAAATAACAAATATAACACTATATTTTCACATGAACTGTTAAGAAAATGTAGAACAACTAATTTACAATTGTCTTCGTAAAACACTACTTAACTGTCTACCACCTAGCGAAAGCTCGGATAGTATTGTATTACTGAGTTTTGTATATTTTTATATTCAAACAACATACATACCTTGCGATACAGCAAAGAATATAAACTGGCGCGACATGGAAATATGACCAAGGGAAAACTAAATGCCACCGACAGGATAAATCCAATTTTTATCACATCACTGCCAAACGATTGCGATAAATTCATTAAAATATTACCTGTAAAGGAAAGATACTATAAATAATGTTTTGTATTATAAATTTGTGTGAAAAAATCAACATACCCGAAAACGGTTGCGTACAAAAAGCCACATAGCCAAAGAAGCCTACGGCTATATAAACAAATGTACAAATCCAAGTGGCGTTGCGTACAATGCCATTTAATTTCTCCAAACTTTGGTTATTGATGCTGGTAAAGACTTCAAAAAGTTGCCTGACAAAAGAGGATTAATAAAAACAAAGTAAATAAATAAAATTACTTAGCATTTTTCATTATTCCAACACATACATTTGGCAAGATAAAGCCATACTAAAGATGGGCAAACATTGCAACACTCCAGCCGGCCGCCAATACACCACCTTTTCCGACCAATCGTGAGCCACAATATGAGTTTCAGATTCCAATATAATTTTTACCACCAAACACACATAGAATCCTATAGAGGCTGTGCACACTGTCGACAGACTATCCACATTTTTCAACATACCCAATGGTATAATACAGAATAGGGTGACACCACACATTAGCAAAGTGCGCAAATGCCTGTGATCGTTTTCTAGTGAAAACATTTTGGTTATTATCTGTGGTCCCAAATCACCGACCACAACGAAATATGTGATACATGTACCCAGCAAATAACCAATGATACATAATTCCACCAACAGTTTGCCGGAGGTGCCAAAAGCATGAAAACCTGAGAAATATAAAGCATATAAATAAAAACATTATGGTTTACATGTGTGATATTTGTTCAATTACTTACCTAATAGTTCAAAACTTTTTCTTCGTGTTAGCAGCGACGATTTGTTAAGGTAATGACAACAAATGCGTGTGACGAAGTTACTTAATATTAGCAAGAGAATCGATAAAATAATGCCGCACTAAAAGCGAAAACGAAATAATGAAATGTATACATAGATTATTAGAATTGAAATCAATATTATAAAATGAGGACATTTTTTAAACTAATAATAAAAAGAAGCATATAGTACGTGGTTATTTCTCGGGATAGCCTGTGTATAAACTAGTTTCTGTCTTCATATAAAAATTAACTGAATTTCACTTAAATTGACTCAAATTCAGAATTTTAATTTTGTTATCGCGTGCAAAAATTTGTAAATGTGATTAGATCATAACGAATCTAATTAGATCTCATTAGATCCCAAAAATGGTCATATCTAATAGGATCAAAGTAGATAACAACTTATATATAACTGTCTGATTAGGTATAATTTGATCTGTTCCGGCCAGAAGTGATTGTATTGTATTTAAGATATAATTAGGTTTGTCGAGATAAAAGGTTACACCTAAGTTCTCGTATAAAAAGGTTTAGATATGATAGGATCTTAGCAGACCTAGTTAGATCCGAATAATGTTTATATCTAATAGGATCAGATTAGATCAGAACTGATCGATAATTCGAACGTCGGACTTTTATTATTGAATCGTATTATTCGACATCTTTTTGACAATCATGTACCTGAGAGGACAAAGATTATTTATCCGGACAAATCGAGATGGATACATCACCCATACGTTCTGCTGGCAATAAGTTATAGTCAACTTGTTTTAAAAGCATATTTAGAGAGCAAGACATAAGCTTTCATACACGAAGTGTAGTAATATTGCTCCTAGAGTATTAAGACGCGTTAAATTTTGTATAATAAATGAAGTGAAACGTGCTTATGGTGTGCAAATGTTTAGTGGGTTAGGTAACTCTGTTGAATTTTGGCTTCAAGTCAAGACCACAGTTGTTAACAGTTGTGATACTGATAACTGCGGTGTCAATCTTGACTATATGAAGAACTATTTTACTTCTACTTCAGCTAATACATTCTCTAACTTTAGTTTTCCGCTTTCAGTCGCACGTGATTACTGTTTTAATTTTCGCCATATTTACTGAATTGATCTTTATTGTGCAATAACTAGAATTAAGTCGAATGCCTTAGGGACTGTTGCAATACATATTAGATTTATTAAACTGATTCTTCCTTATGTTAAGCAACATATTAAGCAACAACTTCCTCGCTGACTGTAAATTTGCATTGGTAATACCTGGGCATGTCTGGCATCAACTAGACATGTCTGTTATCAACTGTTCTGACTACCGATCCCTTTCAATTTTGTCAAAATTCTCGAAAATTCCAGAGGTTTACATAAGGATCAAATCTCTTACTTTCTGGCTGAAAATTCCTTGATGTCTGTATCAGACTGGTTTTCGTAAACATCGCAGTACTACTACGCTCAGCGTTTATATGACTGATAAAGCTCGTCGTTTGCTTGATTGTAATCGCCTTGGAGTTCTGTCTGTATTAGATCTAAGGCTTTTGATGCCATTGATCGTAGATTTTCTAGTACGTCTGGTATATTAATATATTCGTTTCTTTTCCAAAGTTTTCAATATTTAATTTGTGGTGGTAATAGGCCAAGGTCTAAGGAACGATGTCAAATTCATGAACGCATGTATTTTAAATCGTAGATGAACTGTCATTATCGAATTATCAGTATCGTTTGGACGATTATAGTCGTACACAATTAGGCCCCAGGCTTATGTGACTTGTCCTCTGGTGTCCCTCAACGTTCTATTTTGGATCCTATAAATAAATGGCATTAGCCCTTGCGTTCGTCATTCATCTTTTCGTATATACGCAGATGACATACAACTCTTCAGTATTAGTAAAACGAGTGACAGTGGTGAAATTATTGGAAATCTAGATTCTGACATAGGTCGTGTCTTCCTTCCTTACTCTCTGGTCATCTGATCTTTACATATGGCTTCAAAATGGAATCAGGCACAGGAGCGGGGATTTTCGGTGAGGATCTTGAGCTTTCGATGTGATTGGGTGCGAACTGCAGTATCTTCCAAATCGTGGCGATTATGAAAGCTGCAACTGAGATAATATACTCGTACTTGTATCCATCGGGTGAATTCGACATCTGCGTTAATAGTAAGCGAGTCCTCATTGCGATCAGGTCACACACATGTAAACGCGTATCTTGAACAGTATAGTGCCCGGCAAGCTAAGGCTCTGCTGGGTCCCGGGACATCGTGATGTCACAGGGAATGTTGAAGCACTATCTTGCTATCTTGCTAGAGCATTTCTGCTGATTTGAGATTGATTGCCTCTGCAAATCCACCGATCTGTTACTTGTATGGCTTGATCGATAACTGGACGAGATTAACGCTGCCTAGCTGGTCAGAGTGGATTGCAGGATTTCAAGAGACATATAGCCGGCAGTGGACTCAGGGAGGACTTGATTGATTAAGGTAATTTTAAATATGAAAATGAATATAATTACTTCTAGTTATGAGGAATTGGATCTCAAATTTGGCCTGTCCAAATATAATTGGATCCAATTGTGTGTGATTTATAGTTGGTCTGACAAATTTCAGTTTAAATTAGAACCAAATAGTTCTCGATCAGTTTTGATATAATTTGTTCCAATTAGATATAACTATTTTTCTGATCTTATTGGATCTTCTAAAATCCTTTCATACCTAGACTTTTTTCCACGGATTGTGAACTTCGATGTTGAAATCTTGCAAAGTTTTATTATTATTCACTTTGCTTTGTAAAATTATTGACCGATTTGCATATTGTAATTTGTTTTCATTAGCCAATAGGCTTTAAATTACGAGTTGAGATGGAACAATAAATAAGAAACGTTGCAAAGACTTTATCATAACGCAAATCCAGTGTTTTAATTTCGCTACGTGAAAAAACATAACGACGCCTTCGCGCGAAAACCCCTTATACAAACGATATTATCACAACCTAAATATGTCCGGTGCTATTTTACGTCAAAATGTCAATTTCTCTAAATTTTTTCAGTTACGATCATTTGGCCGTTGGGGCGAAATAATTTACCACCTCCCTCATTAAATAACTATCTGGAGATTATCAGGCATGTGATGAAAATCGATCGAGTTAATATCGAATACGATTTGACTATTTGACGAATTTTATTGGCATAATTCCTAAGATTACGGAACAAATATTTTTCATATCCATTATTTAATGGCATAAAAACAAGGAATAAATTAATTGATATCCATTAGTTGCTTAAAAAACATCATTACTATGTCAAATCGTATTCAATTTAAATCGATCGATTTCCATCACATACCGGAATAAATAATAACCGGCGGTTCAGTAATAAAACTGGAATTAAAACCGACAAAGACCGTTAGTTTTTTTTAATTAAGAAGTCAACCGGCGTACAGCATTTAAAAACAGGAATGTATTTCTTATTATTTTAATAATTTATATTGATAACAACTTATTATTATTACCTTTTGAAAACAAAACGGCATCGCCAATATACCAACACCAATGATACCATTCGCCAAGGTCATCACATAACCGGAATTGGCAAACATTTTGCTAAATATTTCAAGGTTGACTAGCCCAGTGTCCGCATAAAATAGGTGTTTGCAGGAATTAATGTATGTTGCGCTTCCGATCAGGCAATATCCCAATGGCCTTTACATTGAAGCCATAAAAAGGTATACGAAAAACTTTCACTTTGTCTTTTTGTCAGCAACATCAACCAACCCACCAGCAGAGAATTTGACTCGGTATTAAATTCAAAAGAAGTTGCAGCAGTTGAGCTTTAAAAAGAACAAAAAAGAAATTCTTTAATCGGTTCTTTAACTCACATATTAACACGTTCTTATTCAGATTACTCACTTTGTGGGAAAGTTTTTTTTATCTGCTTTGTTGGAGATAATTGGTAAGTACGTATCAGTAGATAGCTGTGTCTCCTTCCAAACCATAAGATAAAGTGCCCCCTCAAAAATATGTTAACAATTCGCCAATAAACACCGATTTGTTAAATGCAAACCAATCTCATTCACAACACATTTGTTTATAAAACAAATTGGCAAAATGAACAGTAATAAAACGAACAGACGAACGCAAATAGATAAAACGTCAGCAAAAAAAAACAGTATGTATATTGTGGTTTATTCGCAACTATGTGTATGTTGTTTGTGCGTATCGATGAAAAGAAGAGGCTCTCGAAGCTCGAAACAATAATTATAATTCTTTTAGGTTTTTACCGTATTTGTTGTACTCTTGGTATTCGTTATTGTTAACATAGTTTTTGTTTTCGTTTTATTATTCAGTTGTCACATGTGAACAGAGATGCCAAGTCAAATAATTTTCGAATATATCAAAAACTATGCGATAGTATTTTATAGGTCGTTTACATGCACTCGATCCTGCAGATCGACTCAATAATCGACAAAGGTCGATAAAGGTCGAAGAATTAGATACAAATTACAAATCACTCTATTATTATGTGATTTCTCATACAGTTTTATACCCAAGATCGAGTAAATTTACCTCGATAATGTGACTATCATGTCACAAATCAATTCAACCGTAGAGTTGTATACGCACTTTCAGTATGATAATGTGTGAACATGAAACGGAAGTGCGATTGTAAAGGAAACGCACTTCACTGAACATGTACATTATACAGCATTCGCACTGGCATCGATTTTCTTGATTTTGCCCCTTTTGTTGATTTCAAGCAGAAATCAAGAAAATTTACTTGATTTCCCAAACGTTTTGACAGACGACAAATCGGGTATTTTTTCTTATTTGTCTAGGAATCAGGAAAAAAAATGCTTGATTTGCTTTATGCAACGCTGTTTTATCTCACCCTACGAACGAATAGTACATTTGTTTACAACCATTTTAATCACTGCGCATCGATGTGGTGGTACCACTAGAATACTCGACTTATTTATTTATCGCATTTCTTAGGTATTTATTAGTGGTCTTCATGAAAGCTCGAAAGAACCTCGTAAACTCGAAAACATCGTAAACTTGCACAGCAAACGTCAAAACAAACAAATTTCCCATACAAAGCGACTTGCTCAAAAGTGGAAAGTTTTCGAGGCAAATTTGCTGCGCAAACGTGGGATGGAGAAAAGTGTAAACTTTTGACATTTCGTTGTCATCTGACTAGGATGGATAAATAAGGTGATAGCACTAGAACAGTAGAAAAAGTACACATACATAATACATGCAATTGCTACAGCTACCACCTTATGTATCCTTCTTGGTCAGCTGATATGGTTTTGAGCACAACTACACATAAAATATTGAGAAATACCTAAAGATGAATAAACTTAAAATCAACACTAGTAAAACGAAAGCTATGATATTAAACGGAAATACTACGGAAAATATTTATATCGAGGGAGATCCGATAGAAATCTTTAAAGAAATTAAATATTTGGGTATTCTTATGACAATAAATTATATTTACTTTTTGACTATATTTGCACTTCGACTATATTTGCAAAAAATATCTAAGAAAATTGGATTTTTAAGAAGAATACGTTACAAATTATCAACTACAACAGCCATAAATATTTACAACACAACAATCAAACCTCATTTTGAATACTGTTCAACGTTATTATTTCTGGGAAGCCAAACTATGAAGGCAAGACTTCAAAAACTTCAAAATAAAGGAATGCGTTGTATTCTTCGGTGCCATCAAATGACTCATATTTGAGAAATGCTAACAAGATTGCAGTGGCTTTCTGTAAACCAACGACTTGTGATGAATGCTATTTTCAAAATTAAGCAGGGATTATTGCCAGAATACATTAGAAGATATTTAGTTTACGTATCTGATATTCAACCCTATTATTTGCGCAACGAAAATGATTTCAGATTAAATTTTAGTTCAACCAATTTTTGTCAAAATTTGTTATTTTACAATGGTCTTAAATTATTTAATGAAATGTCAGAAAATTTTAAATGTGAAAACAATTTATTTATATTTAAACGTAGCATTATTTCATATGTAAAACAAAAGTTTTAACGTATTAAAATCCATTATAATAATAATGTTATAAAATTTTACAAATAATAGCATGTATGCTAAATAAATATACAAAAAAAAATTACAGCAGACAGTTATCCGAGGCCTTCGGCCACGGACTGTCCCTGCAGGCTGTGTCAGAGACACGGCCATTAAGTTTAACGTAGAATACGTTGTCCGATAAGACAGAAAACATATATAACAATAAATTCATTTGCTTATATTATTTATCATTTATTGTTATATATGTTTTCTGTCTTATCGGATGGCGTATTCTACGTTAAACTTAATGGCCGTGTCTCTGACACAGCCTGCAGGGACAGTCCGTGGCCGAAGGCCTCGGACAACTGTCTGCTGTAATTTTTATATTTACCAACGGCATTTGATTCAAGTCCGTTTAAAAAAAAAATATTATGTTCAATTTTTTTAAACTTAATTTAATTTATGTATTTTAATTAATATTTTTATTGAAATAAGTTCTGCGAATGTTGAGAGGGCCGCCCTAATATTAAAAAAGGTTTACCTTATCGAGTCTTCGCATTAGCATTCGAGCGTTGTGTGAAAGCTTTACGCTTTACAATTCAAAATTAATGTTACAACAGCTTTATTGAAGCTTTCGCAAAAAAGCTTTATTACGTTAGCTTACTGTTTGTTTCACTTTTTACTAGATACATGTTGCCAAGCAACATTAGCTTGCTGTTCGTTTCACTTTTTACTAGATACATGTTCCTAAGCAATGTTGAGCAACTAAAAACACTCAACCAAACACCACACATATGTTTGAGTGTATGTGTTTAAACAATTTTCATTTGAGAAATTAAAATACTAGAAATATATCAACCAATATGAAATGTATATCAAACGAAAGATAACATCTTCATTTACCTACAAAAAAATTTTAAAAAAATTCATCTAGCCGTTTCCTCAAATTCAATGAAATAAAGATTACAACAATAAAAACCTGACATGACTCCTCATACCGTAAGGTAAGACGTATTCTACGTCAAAAATAAAAAAATAAAGAAATCGAAAAAATTACTGACTGACAGAATTGTTTGATACTAATCCATACAAATAATCGTGCCAACACCAATTCAGCAATTGTGACGTACAAAGATTTAAGGCAAATGTCAACAGACACTACTCCCTCTTTCCATCGTCCACTACCTTAATTTGCATTATAGGGGTCATCCCCTGAGTGTTGGCTTGATAAAAAAAATAATGGCATCATGAAATACAAAAATGTCAAAACTTACTTACTTACTTATCCGGTCTCGGACAACCCCGGGGGGTCAGGGACCTTACAAAACGAAGATAACATATTTTGCCAACCAGTTCGATCTTTTGCTTTATCTCTCCAGTTGGCAATACCAAGTGTACGCAGGGATTCGTCAACCTGATCCCTCCAGCGGAGTCTTGGTCTTCCTATTTTTCGTCTTCCTTCGAGTTCGGTTTCGAAAAGCCTTCGCGCTGGTTCATCTTCATCCATTCTACTGACATGGCCTAGCCAGCGCAATCGCGTTATCTTGATCCGCTTAACTATGTCAATGTCAGGATAAAGCTCATACAGCTCATGGTTCATGCGTCGCCGATACTCGCCGTTGTGCACTATAGGGCCATAAATTTTTCGGAGTATTTTTCTCTCGAAGACTCCTACAGATGTTTCGTCTGCTTGCGATAGGACCCAGGATTCTGCGCCATAAAGCAAGACAGGTTGAATGAGAGTCTGGTACAGCTGGACTTTTGTTACTCGAGAGAGGGCTTTATCTCTAAAGTGCTTGCTTAGCCCAAAATAACATCTATTCGCAAGCACAATTCTCCGTTTGATCTCAAGGCTGACGTTGTTGTTTTTGTTCACGGCAGATCCGAGGTATATAAATTCGTCCACTACCTCGAAGTTATAACGGTTATCAACGTTCACGCTTTGGTCTAATCGCGTGGAGGCCCTGTTCGTTGAAACCATTAATTTTGTCTTGTCCTCATTCACCGTCAGACCCACTTTTGCTGACTCCTTCTCAATTCTCGAAAAAACCGCAGTAACTTCTCTAATTGTGCGCCCAATGATATCTATATCATCAGCATACGCGAGCAGCATGTGACTTTTGCTGCTGATGGTTTTATTCATATTGACTGCAGCTTTTCTCATAATGATCTCCATTAAGATGTTAAAGAGATCGCACGATAGGGTGTCGCCTTGCCTGAGGCCTCGCTTAGTTTCGAAAGGTTCGGTAAGATCCTTACCAACTTTCACTGCGGATTTGGTGTTCGTCAAGGTCATCCTGCAAAGGCGTATGAGTTTTGCAGGAATACCAAGCTCAGACATTGCTTCATAGAGTTTCTCCCGTATCGGACTATCGAAGGCTGCTTTATAATCGATAAATAGATGATAGGTGTCGATTTGTTTTTCGTGTGTCTTCTCCAGGATTTGGCGTAGCGTGAAAATCTGGTCAGTTGTCGATTTTCCAGGCCTAAAGCCACACTGATATGGTCCAATCAGGTCAGCGATAATTGGTTTTAGTCTTTCGCACATTATACTTGATAGAACCTTATATGCTATGGATAAAAGGCTTATTCCACGGTAGTTGGCACAAATACTCGGGTCACCTTTTTTAAATATGGGACATAGTACACTGAGACTCCAATCGCCGGGCATGCATTCATCTAACCAAATTTTGCTAATGAGCTGATGCATGCACCTTATCAGCTCATCGCCGCCAGCCTTAAACAGCTCCGCCGGTAATCCATCGGCTCCTGCGGCTTTGTTGTTCTTAAGCCGGGCAATAGCTGTTCTGACCTCGTCTTGGTTAGGAGGGGGGCAATCGACGTCGTCGTCCATATTGTGATCGATTGTCCCATCGTCATCGGATATCTCAGGTACTAGTAGCGCGGAGAAATGCTCTCTCCATATTCCCAACATGCTCTGCACATCTGCGACGAGATTTCCGTCTTTGTCTTTACAGAAGGGGGGCCCTGAACCATGTCCATTAGTTCCGTTTTTAACCTTTTGGTAGAATTTTCGGGCTTCGTCCTTCCTTCTGTATGTCTCAATTTTCTCACTCTCGCGTTTTCTCCACTGCCGTTTCTTACGCCTAAAGAGACGGTTTACCTCCTTTCTCTTCTCCCTATACCGCTCAGTTGCAGCTCGCGTTGCAATTGACTGAAGCATTACCATACGTGCAGCGTTCTTTTCGTCATTTGCTATGCGACACTCTTCATCGTACCACGGTTTGTTGCGAAGCGGTTTTTCGAAACCAAGTACGGTTGTTGCGGCAGTTTTTATAGAGTCGGAAATGGGTTTCCACTGCGCATCAGGATCGTCATCGGGAGGGGGTGGGTTCTGTGCCAAAAGTTGCGAGAGCTTCCTTGAGTAGGCTGTGGCTACCTCTGGTAATCGCAGCCTTCCGATGTCCAGCTTCCTCTGCGTCTGGTTTCGTACGATTTTCGCTCTACTCAATCCCGTGCGAACCTTTGCTGCCACCAGGTAGTGATCAGAATCGATGTTAGCCCCTCTGATCACTCGTACGTCCATTACACGGGATGAGTGCCTTCCATCAAATACCACGTGATCAATTTGGTCCCTAGTTCTTTGATCAGGGGATACCCAAGTAGCCTTGTGGATGTCTTTATGCTGGAATCTTGTGCCACTGATGACCATGTTTTTTGCCGCGGCAAAGTCAATCAGTCTCATACCGTTGTCGGAACTGTCAGCATGAAGACTGAAATTGCCAATAGTTGGATTAAACACATTCTCCCTTCCTACTTTGGCATTAAAATCTCCTAGTACAATCTTAATGTCATGGCCAGGGCAGCGGTCATACGTTTTCTCTTCTGTCGGGGCATGCACACAAATTAGGGAAATATAAAAATATTTCGCTTTTATGCGGATTGTGGCTATTCGTTCACTCACAGGATTGAACCTAGAGACTAGATGTCGCAGTCTTTTGCCAACTACAAATCCACAACCAAATTCATGTTTTTTCCCATGGCAACTGTAGTATATATCGCAGTTTCTTTTTCTTGTGCAGCCATGTCCTGTCCATCGCATTTCCTGGATAGCGGTAATGTCAGCCTTATAACTTTCGAGGACATCTGCCAGTTGGATACTTGCACCGGATCCATACAGAGTCCCCACATTCCAAGTGCATATCCGTAAATGTCAAAACTAAATCGAGTAAAAATGCACGTAAACATCTTTTTACGTAGAATGATAATCACGTCATTATCATGATAAATGAGTGCATGGAAGTGTAAGTGAGCTAACACTTTCTTCCACCACGGGCTTCAATTGTCTGATAATTGTTTGGGACTGGAACAACAAAAATTCAATAAAAACGTAAGACCCAATTATTAGTTAGTCAGACCATAACTAACTAATAATTAGCTAACTTTTGGTTATCTACAATTACCTAGAGTGAGTGAGTACTGACTCATTCTGCTGCCATTGCATTGGAAAACAGAATAACTTTTAACAAGGAAAACGAGTTAGCTTTTAAGTAACCTTTTATTCATCGCTGATTAACCATGTGTTAATTCTAAGTTAACTCACGACCTAATCGTGCAATTCACAGGGAACGAATCACAAGTTAACCCCAACGTACTAACTGAGGGTAAAAAAGGTATTTTGTATATCACTTTGAGCCGGCGTTAGCTTTTGTTTAACTGTAGTTGCTTAATCGACACATTTTTGGTATATTGCCGTACAAGGTTGAATAAAAAGTATTTTTTTAACAAATCGTGCGTTCATTTAATATACTTTGTAAACGAAAAAGACGAATATCCAAGGAAATCGTGAAGCTGAAACACCTCGAAGGAAAATTTCACGTAAGAAGAATTTTAATATAGATTATCGTTAAAGGTTGTGGAAAGAAGTTTAGTGTCATAATTCAACGGATATAAAGAAGAACAACTCCAAGAGCAGCAGCGACAACAACAAAAGCTGCCACCACCAGTTAAGTAGTTATTTCTACCAAGGTAACCGATACCGTTAAATGGTGCAACGTTAAATGCGGTAATGGTTTCATCAACTGTGACGATACCCAAGAAGATGTATTTGTCCATCAGAATGATATCACCAAGAATACTCCCAACAAACAGTTGATTATTCAATTAAAGGAGAAATTGGGAGCTGAAATAAATCTCAAACTCTTTTTGACCCTTGACAACGTTTACATCTTTTACCGTTTTCAACCCTCTTTCATATTTGCGAATAAAATCACTTATCGCTAAATAACCGTTTTCTTTGCAACTTAGCAAGCTATAATCGCTTGCTTGTAACCAAAAGACGACTAGCGATCCCTTTGAATATATTGCAAATCACTACCATATAGACAGTACACCAATTTTGTCAGTCTTCTCAAGCCTGAAAACCCCTTAAAAAACTCAAAATTAAGCTTTTTCTAACATTAGATATTCCAGTACACCAGTACATCGTTTTTTTTCAGTTTTCCCAAGTCTGAAAAACCCTTAAAAATTTTTTTCTAATAGTAGTCATTCTATATTTACTATTATTTTTACTATTGTTTCCTGGTTGTGCAATGCCAGCTTTATTTGTCTCATAAATGAGGATACTTTGTGCAAAATTTGTTTTTCTTTGTGTTTCTGTGTTACTGTTGTGCTGTTATAGACTTTTCTGTGGTATGTAATAAATCACATTAACATACATTTAATATTTTGAGAAGTATTAATCATTCTTACCAAATTTCATATATATTCAATTTTATTTTCCGTCACTGACCAAACGATGGCGAAATCCCCGCTGCGCTTTATAAAATATACAAAAATGCACGCGTTCATTTAACTAAACACTTGTAGCGACATACGCGATACAAAAAGCAAATATTCAAGAATTCAAGACGTACGCAAATGAAATTTCCGGGTCTGCCCCTACTCTTAAAACTGATAATGTGAGCTTGGCTTACACAGGGTCTAGAACTCAGATTAACCCTAATATAATATGAGAGAGAGCGCCGGTAGAATAGCGGAACCATTTTGCTATTATTAATCTTAAACAATGGGAATATATTTATTTTAATCTTATAGTTTCATAATTGCTCGACTCTAATACAGTAAACTTGTGTCGTTTTTTCGATGTGGTGTGTGTATTTTTCTTCTTTGTGATTTGTTTGTTGTAAAAAAAATCCAATGAGTGTTCGAACTCTCGGGCGATGTGTTAACACCTTTTTGCTACACGGTACCTGTTCGATTTCTATGAACACATTCGTAAATGTTACATTGGAAAATAAAAAACAGCGTTCAATCATATGATGACGTTACAGTTAAATAATGTGAATACTTAAAATTATTTAAAGACCCAGTGCAAGCACATGTGTCATTATTTTCTTGCTCAATACTTTTTGTTTTATTCCCACAAAAGTCAAAGAATGCAAAGCAACAGACACTTGTACATACATACATACATTGTTATATTCGTACGATATAACCGAAGATCAACATGAAATACTTTTTTAATATTACTCCAAATTAATACTCCAAATTAAAACACTTCAATCTCGGCTCGCCGATATCGGATCGCCTTAATTTTTGGCCTAAACTCTTCGTCGAAACCCGCACTAGCTTTTTAATCCAAAAATTAATAAAATCGGCTGTGAATTTCCGGAGAAAATCGCGTGGGAAAATTATATGAAAATCGCCCAATAATCACTTTCGATACCGACTGCCAAGCAACGAACAAAGAAACGATGATTTACTCTTACAAACCTAACACTTGCGTATGTATTAGTTTGATAGTTTACTGCCCTAGAGGCGCGCGTATAGATGTTAACACATCAAAAGGTTAATAAAAGGAAACTTTCCATCTAAGGCCCAATTTTTGACTGGTCTTTGATCAACGATTAAACATTGTTTAAACTATGAATTCACTTTTTAGGTTAATAGTTAATTGCTGTTTAAACAGCCAAAGTTTGATATTTAAACTATGATATAGTGACCATATGATTTTGACAGAAAACAACAAGAAGAACAAACACATAGTTTCTTTAATTGTTAATGTGAAAATTTATAATCACCATCCTAGTTGAAATAACAATAAAAACGTATCAGTTAGCTCGTAGTGCAGCTAGAACTTTATTTCTGCTTAAATATTCTCCAATTTCATTAAATATTTTGTATTTTACCACTTCACTTTTGTTTTGCAAATGGCGTCAGTTTGATGCATCGTAACGATTAACCTAGAAATGTATGAATACCGGAAATTTTTTGTGGCATTTGGCACTATTGCCACATGGTAGTAAGATTATTTGACAGAAAATCAACTGATTACCAATTTAAATAACCAGTCAAAAATTGGGCCTAAATATGACATTTTTATATGTTTTATACATTTGTAAAATTTGTTGCAAAAATATTGTAAAATTAAAAAATTAAATTGTTTGTATTGTATTGCAAAGTTTTCATAAAAATGTTAAATGGACATGGAAAAAAGCTTTGGACTTTTAATGCCTTTAAGCCCCCTTTTTTGACAGTTCATCTTATAAGATAGTTGTGATGAGATTTCTCATAACAACCGTCTCATAATAAGTGTGTTTTTTGTACGGGGCAGCTAAACGATATTCAGGCTCATTTCAATTTCCCAGTTAAATTCCGACTTGAGCAATGACAATGTTGCCACACGTTCAATTTCAAAAAATTGCAACAAAAAGTTATCAAAAAAATAATTTTGCAAAATGGATTACACATGGTAAATTCATTTAAATTTTAATGGAAAAATATGTATATTTTTATACCTCTGAAACTACAGCTAGACCTACTACGATTATCGCTTTTACCGGATTAGAAATTTCAAACTTTATGAGAAAAAACGTCGATAATCTTGGTAGGTGTATATTTCGCTTACTCCCAATTTCTCCAAACAAAATTAAAGCTAACTGGCACTTAAAAATTATATATTCCAATACAAACTGACAGCTAAAACTGCGTTTCTTTCACTTGTCAAACTATATTTACCAATTCAAGCACAGTGAGTAGGCATCTGATGATGAACTTGTCACGGAGTTCGAAACTAATCATCCCAGTAAGAGTGCTGTTTTCACTTAGAAAAATGTATCAGACCTTGAAAGCTTGTAGTACGAACTTCTCGTACATTCAAATTACGGAAATAAGGTCATTGCGAAAAATGCAATCATATTTATTTTGTTTTTGTTCTTTTTTCTATTCTTGTATTGTTGTATACATTTGTGTGAAACGAATGAACAAAAACAATATGTCTGTTTTTGCTGCCTACAACTTCAACAACACCTGCTGCTACCGTGTATTTGTTGGCGCTTGCTACAAACGTGTTGCCGTATCGAATATTTTTCCACTCTTATTGCCAAAATTCGCCATAGACCAGTACATACATAGATAATTTTATTCGCTCAATAAATTAAACGTCATAGAACTGAAAAATTTAAATATATTTTGCACTTTTTTTGTTGACTTTTATCGTTGTTATACATTTGTATTGTATTTAACACAAATAGTTCGCCACAAAAGCACGAAATTCGGTTGTTGTTCCTTTGTTGAACGTTGTTTACTATTGCCTCTATCTGGTATTATTGAACCCATGTTTTCCAAAATCCAATGTTTACTTTCCATCGTACCTATGACGTTTAATTTATTGAGCGAATAAAATTATCTATGTATGTATTGGTCTAAGGATAATACTATCTGCGTTTGAATTTTACCTTTGCTGATATAAAAATCTATATCTCATCTTAAGCGTCCTGGAGACGATCAAATAATTCCATCAACGCTTTAAGTGTGTGGGTGCAATCGGCTTTCATTGGCTACACCATGGTAAAATTATCTATCGGGTAAACGCGTCAGCCCAGCTGATTTGTGGTTTTTTCATCTTTTCCGTGTGTAAGCTGTCAAATTCGATTTTGTTTCTTTTTGTTTGTTAATAAAATTTAAAGAATTTCAATCAAAATGAAATTTAATAGCATATACTTTGTATCAAGTAAGACAAGCTTATAAAATTTTTCACATTTTGTGTTCATAGTGTTTTTCATTATTCAGCTAATTTTGACAGCTTAACAACGGAATTGCTAATGCGACTACCTAATAGATAATTCTACCATGGGCTACACATACGCGTTGTCGGCAATGATTGCTGAAAATCAAAAAATTTTGATTTTTTTTAATTTGATGGCGTATTATTTAACCGTCTCACAGTATGATTGACCACAACACAAGCTCAGCTATGTAGTGAAAGCCTACACAGAGAAAATCACTCAAGGTAAATCTACCTTGGTTCACTTAGGTAAAGTTTGTTTGTATGATACTCACAAAAGTAAAATTTTTTACCTACGCTTTTAGACAATTCTCATTTTTCATGTCTGGGTAAATTCAACATATCAAAATAGGTAAATCTTTTCGAAATTTGTTTTGATTTCGAAATGTTTTTGAAGGAAAAAAAATTCTGAACATATTCACACATACACATAAAGTGTTATAGAAGTATTAGTCGTTTCGAAATATTACAAACCTTACGGGATATATTGAAAAATATATGTCGAGATTACGAAAGAATAATGTATGTAAGTAATGAATGAAGAAATGTTTGCTGAAAATCAATATTTTGAAGAACATTTCCACACGAGGAGAACGCATGCTGACCATTGGATTTGGATCTCTTAATAATATACCACGAAGATTGCACCAAGTTAAAGTTAAATTTTAGAACCAAAGGGTATTGTATGTCCCATTGAGATTATTTGTGTTTCATCATTTCCATATTGCTTTCATACATATGTTACATTTCCAATCCTTAGTCTGTGCCATACTCAATATGATCTGGACCACAGTTTTTTCCCCGGAAGGATATCAACTTTTAACAAGCGGTACAGCTGCGTCATTATCTTCGGACACAAATCCAATTTATATTATTATCTGTGCTTCTTTATTTAAGGACCCCTTTTTTAATGTTTTCGTTTAATATGCAATGTGCTGAAATTTGTGTACTTTGTAGACTTGTGTATTTGAATCTCATTTGAAAAACACGCTTTTCATTTAAAATTTGATAATAAATAATTGCATTTGGATTCCTACATTTGTTCATATTTTTACTTAAAATATAGCTAATTAATTAAGCTAGACTCACTAAACTTTTCGATAAATTAACGAAATTGTATGTGTAAAATTGCAATTAACCTGTAGCTAAATTTTCAAAATAAATAAGTTAAATACCTAAAATGTTAGATGATATTTCGAACATAAAATATACCTAAGTTTATTTGTGATATCTTAGCAAACCCTACACTGCCTTAGCACTTAAGCGCCTATTAGACGGTCATACCTGGTATGATAGAGCGGTATGCGATCATACCATCATACTCGTGTAATAGGCAAAAATACTTGTTTGTCAACAAAGTATGATGAATATCAAAATTTTTTGATATTTTGGAATTCCATCATACCATCATACTCGTGTAATAGCTCTTGTGTCAATCACAATAAGAAATTTCATTTGTTGTTAAGCATTCAAAGTGGACAGATGGCGTGGCTAGATCGCGGGTTTTTACTTGAGTTTATTTCGCTTTATGAGCATTTCCCAGAATTGTGGAATGTCAAAAGCGAAATATACCACAATAAGCAAAAGAAACAAAAAGCATACGAAATTCTTTTAAATAAATTAAAAGAAGTGGAAGCCGAAGCGACAATAGATAGTGTTAAAAAAAATAAATGCATTGCGCTGCAATTACAACAAACAACCTCACACTTCGGTGTTTCTTTCAAACTGATATATCTTTGACGTTTGGGAATAAGGTCTTAAGTCAAAAAAATGCATTTTGGGTTTTTGATTGGGTTTAACTCAATTTTTTTTCTCTTTCGTTTGGTATTAATAACTTAAATCTAGCACAACTCCATCCAATCGTAATCATTTGCTCTTTAGGCAATAAGTCAGAAAATTTCATATATAAATAATTTTCAATTTAAAATTACGAAAAACTACAGTTTCTGACTTAAGACCTTATTCCCAAACGTCAAAGATATGTCAGCTTGGTATGATAGTGTAATAGCAAAACATATTTTGTTCATCATACAATAATTTTAGGCAATTTTACTTCGATTTTTCTTTCTGTGTACATGGACTCTTCTAAAAGATTTTCATGAGTAAACCTATTCCGTTGTTTATTTATTTACCTATATATTCGCTTTTTCGTCTTTTTTAATAAAATTGCTGTAGAAGCTAACAAAAGTAAACCATCAACCGACGACGACATAGTAAACAAACACAACGAACTCAAAGCCGAACTGCTGATTGACGTATTTATTTGAACTTTTGCGGGCAAAACACGGGCGCACCACACTCACATATGAACACTAATTGATGTAATTACTTGATCGTCTCCTGGGCACTTTAGAGTCTAAACATAAGCAAACACGCTACAGACGACGACGTTTTTTCTACATAGGTTTCTTATGGCAGGGAAAAAACGTGACGGAAGTCCGCTGCGGCTGACGACTTGCTGCTAGAATAGAATCTTTTCTAATTTCTTGGCGGCGCTCTCACGAAATCTCTCAATTGAGAGAATGAAGTTGCCACATGTTCAAGAAAATCATAAGAGAAACCAACACATATATACGATGGTGCGTACATGTGAATGCTAAAGAAAATTAAAGAAAGGGTTAAAAATAATTTATTGTTACACACAATACAATAAAAGTGAATACAGTTTTAAAAACAGTAAAACCAATTTTATTCCTGTACAACTATAATATTATTTTCAAACAAATTCCAGAAAAGAGCCGCAAAAATTTACGACGCAGAGAGAAAAAATCAACCGAAGTCGCCAGACGCTCTCTCTCCCATTTCGTTTAGACGCTAGAGATTTTTTCCGTCGCCGTCTGAAGCGTGTGTGGTTCTGTTTGAACTCTTACGTGTAGACTCTGTGTTAATAACTTGGCATCACTTCTATGCCACACGAGTTGTATTTTTTTATATACGAAATAAATATACGAAATAAATCCAATGGCAATGCTGCAATGCTCACAACTTTGAAAAAACAAAAATTTCCAAGCTGGCAATACCGAGCCCCTTTGTTTTTCTTTCCGCTCCGCAGATTGAAACGTCAAGATGGCCGAGGTAAAAATTCGTGAAAAAATCTTTAAAAATTGCTTACATCCCTGATAAAATTTGCAAATTTTGCTGCATATTACGTGATTAATTGTGTTGCGAATAAGATGTAATGAAAATTTTAAACGGTTTTGTGAAAAATGAAAAGTTTTGAGTTGACAATTGTTTGTACAAGTTTTAATCATCTGTTTTATCTGTTGTAGGTTGAAGAAGTTAAAAAGAAGCGTACCTTCAAGAAGTACACCTACCGTGGTGTCGATTTGGACCAATTGTTGGATATGCCCAAGTAAGTTCTGTTTGTCCGCCTTTGCCGGGAGAAAAAAATATTCATTCATTCGTTCGTCTTTTTTTGTTTAGCAACCAGTTGGTTGAATTGATGCACAGCCGTGCCCGCAGGGTCTTTTCGCATGGTTTGAAACGTAAACCAATGGCATTGATCAAGAAATTGCGCAAAGCTAAGAAGGAGGCTCCTCCAAATGAGAAGCCCGAAATTGTCAAGACCCACTTGAGAAACATGATCATCGTTCCCGAAATGACTGGTTCCATTATTGGTGTCTACAACGGCAAAGACTTCGGTCAAGTTGAAGTTAAGCCAGAAATGATTGGTCACTACTTGGGTGAATTTGTGTTGACCTACAAGCCCGTTAAGCACGGTCGTCCCGGTATTGGTGCTACCCACAGCTCCAGATTCATTCCATTGAAGTAAATGGATGTCTTCTATCACCACCAAACACCATCTCCTGCGTCATTTTCTTCAGATTCTTTTTTGTTATTGTATTGTGCGGTTTTAGGCCATTACCACCCACCCGTCCATGAAATGCATATTGTATTTGATTTATTTGGATGAAAGTGTGAGGTCTATAACATTTTCTTTGAAAACAAATAAAAGGAGCACAGTTTAAGATATAACTACTTTAAACAACAAGTGGATTTATTTTGGATAATTTCAAGGAGAGAATGTACTTTTGTTTAATCCGTTGTCGTTTCGATGTTTAAACACTAAAGTGACGTTCTTTCACGGGAATTAGAGAACTGTTCATCTACGTAATAGATGAAGAACTGTAGCTGCGGTTATTTACAAGACCATATTCTATACAGAAAGAAAAAGGCATGCAAAGTGCAACTGAGACTGCCCTGAGTTCAAAAATACAGTCACTCCAAAAAAATGAGTGTTCAGTTTCTCATTAAAAATTTACATATATATCCAATAAACATTTGTGTTGGAAATCAAGTTGAATTCCAGCCATATTTTCCAATTTCAAGTGTTGCATTATACTTCAATAACACTGTAAAACAATAGCAATCTCCAGGGAAATTAACCATTGAATTCAATTCGAATATTAAGGTGTAATTACAGTTGAATTCAAGGCTCAAATTACAGTTGAATGCAAGTCAAACTAAATAAGTCAGTGCACTGGAATTCAAGGAAGGAATTACATTTTAATTCCAGCTTTAAATATGTATTAATCAGGGTTGTCATAGAAACCATGTCGGTTTTACTAATTGTCGTTTTTGCAAACCAGTATTGGTTTCGGCTTAAACCTAGAATAGGTCGGCAACTCGCTTCGGCTCCAAACTATTACCATTGGATAGAACTTTTAATTTTAAGTAAACAAAATTAAATAAAAAAATCGGGGGCAACGCCTATTTTCGGAGTTGTGGGCACCCAAAGTTCGGACATACAGGATGATACTACGAGTGTGGTGCCGTGTTATGGGACCGATTTCACAACTTTTTTGTGTAAAACGAGTCGAAATAAACAAAAATAAATAAATACATTTTTTCGATAACTGCTTAGTTATTCACGTATCGGATTTTTAAAAATATCCAGAAAATATTTTTTTTTCAAGCAATCGAGTGATTTTTCGGATTTTGCCACATCGACTTCAGGTACAGAGGGAATTTTAACGCCCCAGCCTGAGCCCGGCCGGACGGCCGGGCGACTAATTGCAATATAAATTTAACGATTTTCCAAAAGTTCTACCACACGGTACGAGCAACATAGGTCCTTGCCAGGGCTACTTGGCCGGTAACTCCCAAAATAGGGGTTCCCCCGATTTTTTTATTTTACTTTTTTTACTTAAAATAGCGATCCCTACAACCAAAAAAAAAAAAGCAAAAAAATTGGACGTGCCGATCTATACTAGGTCTGTTCCTTGGTTTCATTTGGTGTCATGAAACCAAGTTGGTTTTGACAATTTCGAATGTAAGTAAAACCAATGTTCGAATCAGCTGTTGCTTACATGTGTTTATTTGTTTGAATAGTTTTCATGGAAATATCAATAAAAGTAGTTGTATTATACCGCGTTTATGCTGCAACCGAAATCTCGATTGTCTAGATTTCATTCACAGGAACAGCTGATTTGTGTTTGGAAAATCAGATGTTTAGGCCACGAAATCTAGATTTCGAGTGCAGTATAAACATTTTTTTACACTAGAAAATTATAAAAAAGTAATAAGTCGGTATAAATAAAATACAATTGCATCAGGAGATGTAACATTTTTGTTATTATATGAAGAACTCTCACCAAGTTGACGAGATCAGTAGGTAACGATTTATGTATAAGTCCGGAAGAAGTACAGTATCAACAATTTTTGGGAACAGGACTATTTTACGACCTCCTCTCCAAAAAACAACCATTTATTGAGGGGGACAGAACATGTTATTTTAAGCAAAAAAAAGTAATATAACAAAATCCGGGCAAATGCATTGTTTCGGAGTTATGGTCCCCGAAATTTCGGATGTGTGAGAGGGTAATGGGGTATAAAAGAAGTCAAAATAAGCTAAAAAAATTAGCCAGCATTTCTCGATAATAAAATAAAAATAAGAAAATCGGGTCAAATGCATAGTTTTGGAGTTATGGACCCCTCGAATGTTGAAATTTTTTCAAATAATCGATTTTTTTTCAAATTAAGGGACTTTCTCTGGCGTAGGTCCAACACCGGTTTTGGCATAGTATTTTTGTGGTATAAAGCTTTCCGCGTGGACGGGATATTTTCCTCTGGGGTAGGTCGAACACCGGCTTCGGCATATTATTTTTGTTGTTTAAAGCTTTCAGCGTGGCCGGGCTAAGGGATTTTCTCCTCGGGTAGGTCCAACACCGGTTTTGGCATAGTATTTTTGTGGTATAAAGCTTTCCGCGTGGACGGGATATTTTCCTCTGGGGTAGGTCCAACACCGGCTTCGGCATAGTATATTTGTGGTATAAAGCTTTATATTTTTGAGAATAGCAAAAGAAAATAATCGATAAATTGTCAAAATTTAAACAAGCGGGGGTCCATAACTCCGAAACTATGCATTTGCCCCGATTTTGAGACTGAAAGAAGATATATTGTTCGAGAAATAAAAATAAATCCCAAAGATACAGCTACTCAACTGACAAAGTCAGTAAATATAAGCTACGGCAAAAGTGTTTGCGTTAATACTATCCGTAATGTGCTGTATGAGGTTGGCTCCCATGGGCGTATTCCTCGAAGGAAGCCATATATCAGCAAGGTAAACAAGAAAAAGCGCCTTGCGTATGCCAAAGCACACATAAATGAATCTATGGAGTTCTGGAATCGAGATATTTTCACAGACGAAAGCAAATTTAATATATATGGTCACGATGGACGATTAAAAATATGGCGAAAGGCGAACGAGGAATTTAGAGACAAAAATCCGTGCCCAACCTTTAAACATGACGGAGAATCAGTGCTTGTATGGGCTTGTATGAGCGCAGGTGGTACCGGATCTTTGCAAATAATTGATGGCATAATGTATCACAAGAAATATATAGATATTTTAAAAACTCATCTCCAACCCAGTGTCCAAAAAATGGACTCACGATTAAATTATATATTTACCCAAGATAATGATCCAAAGCACACTACCTATAACACAAAGATGTGGCTACCATATAATACTCCCAAATAGATGGAAACACCTCCTCAATCGCCAGACATAAACACCATTGAAAATGTATGGGATCAACTCGGGCGAAAGATCAGAGAGACATTAGGACCAAACATAATTTAGTCAGCGCTTTAGAGAAAGAGTGGGGACGAATTCCGACGATTAGAGGCAATAATTAAGAACAAGGTAGCTCAATTGGTAGCTCGTGGACGGAAGAAAGAAGTCGCGCTGGCGGATATGCGAATACGGGGCGTTTGTTCTGCCACGTAATCGTGTATACCAATGGTGTAAGGCTTCCTATTCCTGATCTCTTGGCAGCCCCTCTATGCGGGGTAGCACGGATATCTCACGGGCGGCGCTAACAGTCGTATCAAACATGTTCTTGGTGGGGCGGTGCTCACCTGTGATTAAGGACTTCACGTCGAGAACCACATTAAATCACGCGGACTCTGTTCTAAGTGGTTTCTGCGGAGAAACTTTTTGGAGCTTTAAATAAGAAATCTTATTGTTTTAGTTGTTATTATATTAATATTAAATTCAATGTATGTATGTATATTTTATTTTTGTATAAAATCACAGTACGTACATATTGTGCTGAATAGAAATTAATCGTTCATTTTGTTTTAAATGTTAAAAAGTTTTGTTCTAATTAGTTTAAATATTTAATGGTAAAGTGAGCACTCATTTACTGGAGTGACTGCATATTTACATATACCCTCGCCTATAATGCAAAGAAACTGCCATATTAGACCCTTAGATTACCTTGGATAAAATGCTTTTTGGGGCCTTTTAAAACGATTGAGTCATCCGTCTGTCTGGCTGTCCGATATGATAACTGCCGCACATTTTTACCGATCACAATGATTATTATTTGTACAAACTTAGTTTAGGATTAATGGGCATTATGACCACGCCCCTTCTGATACCACCCACACAAATCTACACGTCGTACAAAATCATGTTTCTTCTAAAACCACCATTTCCCTTGCGGGAGTTTTTAGTCAGTCGGGTTTTTAAACTTAAATTTTTTAAATTTATTCAAGCTCAATACGTTTTTAATATTAAGCTTATTTATTAGCTTTATATTATTTTCAAAAAAGTCGAGCACAAAATGTGCTCTAGTGATACAGGGCTGTCGGTATAGCTACTTCGGATCTTGCCAAGATCCTTTTAGGTATGCTTTTCGGTGAATTCATCAAGACTGTGTGTGCGTGTATCGAAACACTCATCATATTATTGAGAAGTCCTTTTATACATACATATGTACGTTCGAAGAATACCAAGCATCCCGCAAAATAGAACTAATCTGAATAAAATTTTTAAGTGGTATTGCCACCTCCCATACAAAAGTTGGACAGCTTTCCGGTTGACCGACCCAATATTTCCCTTAAACCACAACCGATCTTAATGAAATTTAGTACTGGGCAATATTTTGTCAAAGGCTTACTGTCTAATTACAGATAAACAATTTCGCCATGCCCATTTTAGTATCTCCCATGCAAATATTGGATGGAAAATCTACTGATATATCCCCAAAACCACTTAGGATCCTAATTAAGTTGGGTATTAGATAATATTTTACGCAATGTCAGTTTGCTATTAAACATGGGTCAATTTGTAACGACCATTCGTGTAACTGAGTGGCGTATATAACACTTTTTTTTATTGAACTCGGACCTAATGGGTGACTTTGGATGAGGGTACCTTTAAATCGGTTCAGCCGACTAAAGTTTCTGTAATGTTTTTTCCGCACAACTTGATACACTCCGGTACACTTATTTAAAGGCACTAAAAATTCCATATTCAGCAGCCTCTATCTTTTGCAATTTGTAACCGATTGCAGAATTTTAAAATGGAATTGAAAGCTAGACATCTTGAGATATAACAACAATCATGACAATAGGTAGTGGTTTCTTAACTAAAGTACTTTTTTTGAGCAATATATAAAAATAAGTCGAAAAATGTGATATTTTTTGGGCACTTTATTGTTTTTTTATTATTTTTAAAGTAAGCGATGATTTTTTGTAAGGAGCGTTTGTATGTTGGGGTTTGCCGATCTTTTCGCCTTTTAGCGAATTATTTTTTTTTAGCGGCATAAAAGAGCGTAATCTCCATTGAGCACAATGTGAAATAATACCCTATTTTAGCTCTCCTAAAATACATTCTTATTCGGCTTATGTTGCACAGATTTTATCTCTAATATTAATCAATATCACTAATAAATTAATTCAGTTTACTAATTTTGTACAATATTTTGAAAAAACTTTCCAGAAATCTTTTAAATTGTTATAATTATTTATAATTCCCCATAGCCGGTTACCCGATAAGAATTCAAACAGAATCTGGCAACCCCTCATACTTCTATTGTATTTCCATTTCCTTAGTGCAAAATATGAGCAGAATAAGTGAAGATCGCGAAAATTATAAACTGCTATAAAGTGTGTTAATTTCTGTGTAAAACCCAATACAGAGTTAATTATTCTAAAGTGCAACTATTTCACCACAAGTGTATGCGAAAATAACAAGGAAAACTTAATTATTTCATTCAGAAAATTGATTTAAAGTTTCTAAATTTGTTTCATCAAAAGCAGAGTTAATCACAAAATGTCTTGTATTAATGCAAAAGAAAAAGCAGCAGTTTGATGTGTGTGTTTGTTGTTTATGTATCAAGTGAAAGAGAATTTCAATAGATTAACTGCAATAAAAGTAAGTTTTTTGTTCTCCAATAAGCATTCAACAGAATCTAGCAACACCACATACTTAATCACCTCTATCGTATTTCCATTTCCTCAGTGCCAAATACGGGTAGAATAAGTGAAGATCGCAAAAATAATACAGAGCCACAAATGTTGTAAAAAGTGTGCTAATTTATGTGTAAAACCCAACGCAAAGTGAATAAACCTAAAGTGCAGCCATTTCACCATAAGTGAATGTAAAAATATTAAAGAAAAGTTAATTATTACTTCAACAAAAAGCCGTTTAAAATTTTTTCACCCAAAGCAGAGTTAATCACAAAATGTCTTGTGTTGAATGTACAAAAAAAAGAAGAAGAAAAATAGCGGTAGTTCGTTTTGTATGTGTGTGTGTGTGTAGTGTACATAGAGTAAATATGGGTAGAGAAAATCTTTCACTCACCAAATTTCTGACATTTGTCCTCGTGTGATGTATACGTTTGATGTTGAAAAGAATTGCTTTACTAATACCAGATAGAGGCAATGGTTCAAAACAACGAACAAAATAACAACAACGGCATTTCGTTTTCTGTGTTAAAATGAATGTGTTAAATACAACACAAATGTATGCTAACAATAACAGTCAATAAAAAAGTTTAAAACACATTTAAATTTCACAGTTTTTCACCAAAATGGCATGAAAAATTAAAGCAAGAAGTTATTGTAATTCCACCTGGTGTATATCACTTTTCGTCAAACATCTCTCTATCACACCGACCGCATCACGAAGAGTGTGAAAGGAAACGTCAGATGAGACAAATGGCGGCTCTACTATAAATTTACTCTATGGTAGTGTATGTTGTTTATGTATCAAGTGAAAGGGAATTTCAATGGATCAATTGCAACAAAGGTAAGTTTTTTTTTTATAAACAGTAGTAAGCAAAAAGTTTGAATCATAGATTAATACTTATAGTAGATCGACTAGTTCTCCCACCAAATTTATGACATTTGGCCTGGTGTGATATTTACGTTTAATGTTGAAAAGAATTGCTTTACTAATACCAGATAGAGGTAATGGTTCAAAACAACGAACAAAATAACAACAACGGCACAGTTTTTCAACAAAATGGCAGGAAAAATTAAAGCAAGAAGTTATTGTAATTCCACCTGGTGTATATCACTTTTCGTCAAACATCTCTCTATCACACCGACCGCATCACGAAGAGTGTGAAAGGAGACGTCAGATGAGCCAAATATTCTCTCTAGTCTGAGATTATTCTATGGTTTGAATTAAGAGTACATATTTACATAGTTTCAAGGTTATCTATGTTTACATTGCTGTTTTTGAAAGGGGGGGGGGGGGGGGGTGTAGGTGTGATGAGGGGATAATAATATAAGTTTCTGTGTGAGGATACACATCACTCGCATACGAGAAGATCGTTATAAGTCAAAAACTGTACGGCCTTACATCACTTTCTCCGTATTATGTGTTTTCTGTATAACGCAGGGGTCTTAGCCCATTTCTTCCCAGAAAAATTACCGATTTGGTAACACTATACTCCATATGTTGCACCTTTTTCTACAATTATCGTACTGTTTGTTTATATCAGAGTCTTCAGAAGTGTTGCATCCCAATAACAATGCAAATAAAGTGTAACGGTAAATTTTTGGACTACCTTTTGTGCACCATGTTTTGCAATGCCACTATTTTTCTCTACTCTTTTTTTGATCGTCATCATATCGATATCATTTTTATTTGAGTTTTGTTAAATAAGCAGTAAACACATCTAATTCAACGATAAAAATATAGACTCGTATAAAAAAAGTTAGCCAAGTCTGTTTTGGTAAGCATAAAATTAAGTGTACTCGCTTGAGTACAATGGGAAAATTGATGTACAATATTTCTAAATAGATTCGAGAGTATGGATGTGAACATGTTTTACGGGAAAATGTTTGAAAACCTTTCTGATGCTACAGATTTTGTAAGCGTGGAAGATATGAATAATTTTGGCTTCGCTATTATTCCTCCAAGTCCATACTGTAACACAGACGAAGAAGATATAGATGAAGGAATTTTATTGCGCGATGAGTAGTGATAGCGAAGAAAATATACCTCTTGCAGTATTAAAAAAAACTTTTGTTAGCACCACCATCTATCAAGTGGAGAAGAAGACCAACGAATATGAAAATGCTAGCGACAAACAATTATGAAACTGCTCAATTTGAAATGAGCTCTGCTTTGCCGTCCAAAACCGCTGTCGAAGTTTTTGAGACATTGTTTTATGACCAGGACGTTGAGTTGGTTGTAGGACAATCAAATTTGTATGCTATGCAGAAAAACCAACACAATTTCCATTTCAATGAAGAAGATTTAAAAGTATTTATAGGAATTTTGCTGTACAGTGGATACCACTCAATGTCAAGGGAAAACATGTACTGGCAGCTGGATGAAGATAGTCGAACTTCCTACATTTCCAACAACATGTCACGCAATCGATTTCACGAAATAAGACGCTGCTTGCATCTTGTTGATAACGCCAATTTGGACTTAACTGATAAAATGGCTAAGTAAGACCACAATCAAATATGCTATGCAAAAAGTTTTGTCAGTTTGCACCAGAAGCTTTCTATAGATGCACCAAAAGCTTTCTATCGATGAGTCTATGGTGAAATATTTTGGAAGTCATTCATCCAAACAGTTTATTAGAGAAAAACCAGTTCGATTTGGTTTCAAAAATTGGATGCTTACAAGCAGTTGTGGTTATTTGTATAGCTTTGACACTTATTGCGGCGCTAAAGGAGACAATAATAAAAATCAGAAATTGCCATTAGGTCCAAAAGTCGTTGTAGATCTCGTGAGCAATATCCATCACCCATCAGATCATATTTTGTTTTTCGATAACTTCTTTACTTCGTACGATCTTTTGATTATTCTGAAGCAAAAAGGATTTCGAGCAACTGGAACTGTTCGGGACAATAGAACAAAACGTTGGCCTCTAAAATTGAGCAAATTTTTACAAAAGGAACAACGTGGGAATTTTGACTTTATGTATGTTTCTGAGTATTTGAATATGTGTATGTCCATAACAAGCTTTTTTTTATATTTATAGGTACGCGGATTCTGGAACTCTTTTCGTAAAATGGAATGACAAAAGCGTAGTAACAGTTGGGACAAATTTCTGCGAAAAGTGAGGTGGATATAGCACAACCGCATCTAATAGCAGAATACAATACAGGAATGGGAGGTGTTGATCTGCACGACCAAGCAATAAGTAATTATAATATACAATTCCGAGGAAAGAAATGGTGGTGGCCTCTGTTTATATCCATGGTGAATTCGGAAACTGTATAAAAGCGCAAACAAGAGCGAAATTGATTTGTTAGGGTTTCAACGTGAAATTGTGCGATTCTATCTGCGAAATTATCATGTTCGATCTTTACAAACAAAGAGGTCAACAACTTCGTCTATAGCATCATTTTCCGGAAATCACTTCCCAAAACGTATAGAAAAACAATTAAGATGCAAAATTTGCCACAGCAGAATCCGTTGGATTTGTGAATTATGTAATGTCACACTTTGCGTGGAAAAAGAGTGCTTCAAAAAGTTGCATGTCAATCAAATCAAATAATTTTTCATAAGTTTTTTTTTGTAATCATTTAAAATAAAAATAAAATAAAGAATTTAAATCGTTACTGTCTTTTACATATTGTACACAATAAAGTACAACATTTTAGGTGAAGTTTATACTGGATATTCCCATTGTACTCATGCGAGTACACCCCCAAAAACCACTTTTAAATATATTTTTCAGAATTTTTTATTAATTTTGTTCTTAATTAAATATATTAGATCCTAAATCAATAAAAACATTTACATATTTTCTTAAATAAAATGTTTTGGGAATTAATGGGTTAAGGGCACGTTAGAGCAGAGGATTAGTCGGCCGACTTCCGAGTTTGGAATATGTTTGTTGGAATTTAACGATGATCTTTTATGAAACCAATATTTAGACCATAACCGAAGTCGTGTTGTTCCGTTTTTCTTTTTAATAAAATTGCAATTAGAATTGCTGCACACACGTTACCCTACATGCCAACTGCAGGCAATAAATAGTCGGTTTGTATGACAACTAGTCGGCCGACTAGTCCGCAGTTCGAAGGTGCTCTTCAATGTCACACTGATCGACTATGAAGTTGGAAATTCAAATAGTTTGGTATGGTAATAGTACTTTCAAACAAGTCAATTATTTCCTCAAATAAAATTTAAATAAAAATAAATAGTAAATGGTTTCCCATTACATTCCATGAAGGAACCACTGAGCTGTGCGCTTTCTAGTTTTATACTCACTGATTGGGACCTACAGTTTTTACACCGATTCCGAACGGTATTTTGAGAAGCTTTTCCATGGCTAAATACTCGATAGTGTCGCCATCACTATGCGAGGTGACCGCCGCCGAAAGAAATTTAAGGTGGTCAGAGCAGGGATCGAACCCAGGATCTCGTGTACAAGAGGCGCGAACACTAACCATTGCACCACCGACGGCCATAAAATTTAATTGTTAGTAAATTAAGCAGGAATGGTCTTGAACCTAGGAAAACCTTGGAATCAAACCGGAATTTCCTTAAATATAGACTAATTATTGGATGTGCAAGTACAGATGTCTTCATTTGTAGGACACTTTTCCTATAGAAGATGAACAAAATCTCTATATCAAATAAATTACTTCCCTCAAGTGAAATTTGGAAGTATGTACATTAGACTGACTCACAAAAAAAAGTGTTTTTGTTCCACCCCCTGAAATGTACCTTGACTTGTTTTTTGATGATTCCCAAAATATTTCGCGTCTTGGATTAAAACCCCGTGAGCTGGACCGTTTTTAAAAAAAGGCTTTTGTTGAGTTTTTCAAAGATTTTTGATAGTTAACTAAAGATAATATGTGCAATATTAGTATCATAGGAAAGCATTTTTAAAGACGCATCCAACGGTATGAAAAACATGCCAACAAATGTTCTATCAACTATTAAAAATCTTTGAAAAACTCAAAAAAAGCCTTTTTTTAAAAACGGTCCAGCTCACGGGGTTTTAATCCTAGACGCGAAATATTTTGCGAATCATAAAAAAACAAGTCAAGGAACATTTCAGGGGGTGGAACAAAAACACTTTTTTTTGGTCCCATACAAAATGAGTCGGTTTAATGTACATACTTCCATAACTAAAGTGAGGATTATGTGACTGACAATATACAGGGTGGCGCAAAATAACCGAAAGGGTTTGAATTCATTATAAATTTTTATTTGAGACTAGTATTTTATATTTTCCCCCTGGTCACTGGACCTATAATTGGGTTTGTTCCCGTACCTTTTTAATAGTAAAACTAGTAAAAGAGAGTTTAGCCAGAAATAAAAGAACCGCTCTGAGAGACCAAGTTCCAATAATGTACGGGAACGAAAAAATAGTAAATGTGGTAAAACTTGTGTCAGAAATGTGCCCCCAACATGGTCCTCGTCCGAAACGTCCAATACGAAATCATCCGCACTGCTAGAATTGACCACAGCGATATTATATTTGCCGATATTAAATTATATTTCCTATTTAGTTTGACAATTCAATAGAAAATGACAATTTACTACTTCTACTCGGTAAAATTCTTCGAGTAAAAACTAGTAAAAAGTTGTAAAAGAGAACGCCATGTTTTTCTGTTCTCTCTTACATTTTCTTACTACTTTTACTATTTTCTTGAGTACGGGAACGCCTTTTCGAGTAAAAGTCGTAAAATTGGTAAAACTAGTAAGTTGTAGTAAGTACGGGAACAGAGCTATTACGCCGATGGTTGGAAAATAAAACTCAATCGGTTAACTACGTGTAGCCGTAGGAATTGTTTTTAAATGTTCAAAATCAAGTTTCAGCAAAATATTCACGATACGATAAAATACGAACACGAGCTAATCCAGAAAAACTTAAAATTCCATTTTGTTAGTTTTGATAAGAACTTTCAGAAACTGAAGTCAAAATGGAGTGCACATTTGATAAAAACCATATCCTATATATTTTTAAGTATACACTGTGAGAAGTTTAGAACAAACCTTACCACTTTCATACTTTTGTATTGCATTTCGTTCCATATTAAATTGAAGTCAAGGGGAACATTTTATGGGAAAGTATCTACACTGATATATTTTTTTCCAATTTGCGGATTATATTGTGTATATTACAATCTATTATACATTTAGAATACATTTAATTTTGTGATACATATATAATTAGATTATTAATTTATTTTCCAAAAGGATTCCCTACCTAGACTCATCACATATAAGTGGTCATTTACTGATTCCAATTTTGTACGAAATGTAATGTAAAAATTGTAAAATAGAAACAAGTTTTTCTTAGTTTTAAAGTTTTGTTAATGGTTCGGGATATATCGGACCTAAGGCTGAACATTTTTGGCACATGAGGCCTGAAAATGTATTGGAAATATGTTTCGTTTCTATCCTTTGGTGTGTGTTGGCTCATAAGAAAGATTAAATTATTGTTATGTTTTCTGTCTAAACATTCGATATTTATCCAAAAATATACGTTACTTATTATTAAAAATATAAAAAAACCTGAAAAACTTGTTGATGGAAAATTGTGCAATATCTAAAAAATTATGCTAAAAATTTGACGAAAACTATAACATTTGGGAAAATTTCTTGAAAATTATGCTAAAAAGCATTTAGTATCAGTTTCCAAAAAATTGTGCTGAAGCAACAAAAAATTATGCTAAAAAAGCATTAATTATGCCAAACTGGCAACACTGCCATACTCGTATCCATCAAGGTTGACCTGCCCATTGTGCAGGCATACCATTTTCTTACTCTACAAGTTTTTAGCAAGAAAGCCTCCTTTATTCTTACTAGAATTCGTTTAGTCTGGGATGTCAGCAAGGAATGTACAAATTGTCAAGTCGAGAACGTCTTAATATTCGAAATACTCTATCGTTATTAGGATAGCAAAAACACGTAGTACTTAACCTGCGGCGGAAGTTGTAAGGCCTTCCACTAATAAGGCATGCGGAATGGTTCTTTTGTAATGCCTTCCTAAAATAAGGCCTGCGGAATGCATAGGTTTTTACAATTTTGAGACATTTATTTTCCGATTCTTTTTAACCGTAATTTAATTGGAAAATTTCATACAAATTTTAAAATTATATTTTTTGTTTAATATTTTTCAGGGTATTTGTAAAATTTTCAATTTGAAGTAGGGCGTGGTACAGCTTTCTAAGATAGATACACACATATTAATAAATAAATATGTAGAATTGGATAATGATATTGTTATAAAATAAATTATTTTATAATTTAAATTTATAAAGTAAATCCCTTCTAAGGCCTTCCTCTTTGCATACCTTCTAAGGCCTTCTTTAGGCAATGGGCAAGGAAGGCCTTGCCTCCCAATCTCAAGCAATGTTAAAAAGAAAGGAGGGGGTAATGTGTAGGGAAGGCCTTCCGTATTTTAAAGAAGGCATGTTTGGTCATGACTTCCGCCGCTGGGTATGACCATTAATTGAATAAATTTAAAAGAAGACTTTACCAATATATGCAAATATTCATGCATTTAACATCAAGTACTGATAAAGTCTCCTTCTAAATGTATGGAAAGAACAATCAAATGTGCTGAGTGTACCTGGCATATTGGTGTACAACTGTGCTAATCTAATAAGGAAAGAATGATCAATCCAAGATGACATTCTAGGTATGTATTACAATTTGTCTATTTTCTTGTAACAAAAATAAGGGATTTTTAGTTACGATAATTATCGTAACTAAAATCAATTTGAATTTGAATTTTATTGACCGATTTTTGTTAGTTTTTGGTTAATGTATGAGAAATTCATACTACAAGCTGACAAAGTCATGAACATTTTTCTAATTGAAAAATGGTTAGTTTTTGTTGGAAATAATAGACAATTCAGTTCAACACACACCCACTGGCATGACTAGAACTCCGTGACAAGTTCATCATCAGGTGCCTAACTACTGTGCCTGAATTGATACCATCGGTTGATCATCAATCGTATACATACAAACTCAATTCTGCAATTCACATGTGCGAATTAGTATCGATCGAAGATCCCTAAGTATCAACATTACTGAAAGGCCTATAATTCCAACAACAAGAACAGACAGAATTTTTCCACCATGTTCTTCTTTTCCTCATGCGTTCTCGTATTGTTGCAGTGCTTTGAGGTGAGATTTAATCTATATCACAGAGTTGTATTTTCCCGTGATATAGCATTTTTGAAGACCGTGCTAGTGTCAGTTACATTTATTTGAATTTGAAATCTTATAAAGATGCAACAAGCTTGTCCTGTTAATATAATTAGAAAAAGAACAACCTAAAAGTGCATGCACATAATTGGAAATATGTGCCTGCCAGCCAACAGAATATTAAGCCCGGTATTCAGTTTTTATGAAATTGTCGTTGCCATAAGAAGTACTCGTATAAAAAATAACGAAAATTTTATGAACCGAAAAGCTCGCTCACTTTGGTTGGTACGAGTACTCAGCTCTTTGCGAAAATTTCTGGGCAAAATCAGTTATAGGGTTGTTACGCCATAGTTATTTCGTACGAAAACAATTATCAAACATAATTGTTTGGGACCGGAATTTTAATAATTTTAACAATCAAAAGCAACAACACATGCGTTAAAAATAAAATGGAGTGCGTAGAGGAATTATAAATTAAATATTCGCAAGGTAAATCAAAGATATGTGGTAACTCTCCGCAACAAAATTTCCCGTTTAGAGATAAATAACAAAATTTCTTACGAAAATTTCGTAAGAACTGAATACGCGGCTTTACTCTATTGAAAGCTAAGCGGGGCTTCCTCAATACGTAACCCAAAAATAATAATAATAAAAAATAATAATAATTTGATAATATTTTGCACAATCTCAGTCTGGTATTAAATATTGGTCCATTTGCCACGCCCATTCGTGTAACTGGGGGCGAATATAACACTTTTTTTATGGATACGTTTAAGTCCTGTTTTTTTTTTTTTGCTCAACTAGAGATATGGAATTTATAGTTTGGACACAGTGGACGAAAATGTTAAATAGCCCAATATTTAAATTTGGAAAATGTAATGTTCCAAAGGTGTTGATGGTTTAAGTGATCCTACAGTTGAAATCTACTGAGAAAGGTCTACATAAGTCATATTGACGAGGAATTCTTCTTTTGGGCACGGTTTGTGAATATGATAAAAAAGTGTTCGAAATTCTACATAAATACCAAATTTGCATTCACTTGGATGAATTTTATTTAATTCATACCTGTCAATCTGGATCCGAAAATATCACAGCACGACTTCTCTTATGATCCCCTTGACTGACATTATACGATGTTCTTTTGATAACAAACATCCTGTCAAGGATTGTATAGATAGTTTTAATGATGATGTTTGTCGTATTTGCCACTGGTCGCAATTCAATAATCAGCCCAATTCTCAATTCCCTGGGAGTTTTTTTTCCTATTCCCTGTTCCCCTATTCTTAATAAAATCTCCCTGGGAGTTTTTTTCCCTATTCCCTTATTTTAAACGAACTTCGAAAAAGGGAAATTTTTCCCCGGGAAAAAAGATGTATTCTAAATGTCAATAAAATGGAGAATGTGAAACCAATTTTTGGGAGTAATTCCGCCAACAAATTGCTAGGGAGTGCTGCGCAAAAATGTAAGTATTTAATATTTTTTATAAAAAATAAAATAATTACTTTTATTTTAATCAATATTATGGCATTATTCTTCGAGATAAATTTACTTTAGCACCAACTCTCAGATCTACACCAAAATGTCACCACCGAGAAAAGCGTCTGCACTGAGTTCAAAAGTGTTAAAAGAGGTTATCAAAGTTAGTAGAATGAGTATAATTACAAAGGTGTTTCTAAATTCTATAAATCTGTGTATGCACATATTTATTTTTATTAATCCATTGGGGGTTAATTAAAAAAACAAAATTTGTTAACCTCCCTTTTTTAAAAAACTTTATTATTTTCAAAAAATTGATAGTTTTTTCGGTAGACTCCGATAATAGACAAGACTTTTGCCTTTTTTAATGTATAATTCTCACCAATAACCCTTCAAAGACCGGAGACATTTAAGTTCAAAGTTTTGAATTCATTTGCCACTTTTTTCACCAAAATTAAAAAATTATTTGTAAAAAATCGCGCGATTTAACACAAAAATACTATGCCAAAGCCACGAAGCGGGTGTTGGACTCGAGAAAATCCCTAAGACACGCAGAAAGCTTTATAACACAAAAATACTATGAACTTTAATTTTGAACTTTAATATCTCCGGTCTTTGAATGGTTATAGGTGAATATTATATTCCAAAAAAAGTTAAGGTCTTGCCTATTATCGGAGCCTACCAAAAAAGAAATATAATAGGGGTTTTTTTTTTAAAAAAATATGTATATCAAAAAAGTGAGGTTAAAAAACCTTTTATTTTAAATTTTCTCCCCAATTGGTTAATATAAAAATACACAGATTTATAGGGTTTAAAAAGGCCTTTGCAATGGTACTGATTCCACCCAGATCGGATAATAAATGGCTGACTTATGCCCGATTATATATTCAAACTTTGGAGGTCTACATTTCGCAAAATATGGACCAGCGCCCTTTTTTTTGGAACAAATTTATTTTAGGGGCAATTGAGCAATTTTTTAATTTTTTAGAAGGTGTATAGAATTTATTTTTAAATAAAAAGAAAAACAAAAAATTTTCCCGGAGGCCCATATTTCCCGAGTTATGTCCCTTCAAAGTTCAGATACAATGTAACATGTTCGGTTCGAGTAAAATTTCCGAAACGTCGAAATGAAAATAAATTTTTGAAAATCGTTAAATTTATACTTCACCTTGTCTCAGGCAGGGGGGTAAAATAATTTTTGATATTTTACTGAAAACAGGTCCTCATTTTATGTTGAAAGTTTGATAACGAAACTTTAACTTTGAATATCCCCGGTCTTGCAGGGGCTACTGAGCCGTGTTATACCTTGAAAGAAAGCCTGAAATCTTCTCTATTACCGGTGTGTAGAAAAAATGTAGCAAGACTACGGTCTATTTTTGGAAAATAATGATTTTAAAGAAAAAAGTGAGGTTATAAAATCATTTTTTTTAAACTATTCCACAATGGGTTAATAAAAAGTAAAATATTTTTAACCATATTTGTAGAGTTCAGAAAGCCCTTTCTAATGGCATAAACAACAAGTTCGGAAAAGTAGTTTCAGAGATATAGTCGAATATACACTCAAGTTTTGCAAGCCCATATCTCAAGAAGATGGGCCGATCGTACAAAAACCATTTATAGTTCAGGTCAGCTTAAAAATCTATATTGATGATACAATTTTGATTCCATTCCAAGAAATGCCCCTGAACTAGAGTTAATAAAAATAAATATGTATGTTCCCTTATTTACTTACAAAGTTTGCGGCAGCTCAAGTGAATTCGTCGCATCGCGTTATTATCTCCTTGCAAAGGTTTGTTGTTGCTTCTCCTGCTCCCGGTCGTTCTTCTGCTGCCATTCTAAAGGCTATGGTGTACATTTTCACTTATTTTGATTATTAATTAAGTTTTATTTGCTTAAAATGATTTGCATTTAACAACCAAAACCAAACGTCATAAAGCAAAACAGCTGACTTCGAAAATTCGCAATTCTCTCTCCCTTATTATTCTATTCCCCGTATGTTTAGAATTGGAGGATTTTATTCCCGGGAAAAATCAATTCCCAGGGAACTCATTTCCCTGGGAATATTTAGAATTGGGCTGAATATAAAAATTAACGTTGAGAAGACAAATTTTGTATGTTTTCAGAATAGACACGAACAAAGATGTTATACAAAAGTTGATATACAAAAAGCAATCTGTTAATTCGTCGTTATCAATTTCTTTATCTTGCTTGACAGACACTTCCAAGGTACTGAGCATATATCCTAGATTTGTTCCAAAATACATTTTATCTTCTTGTCTCGGTATATTGCTTGACAGAAACCTCAAAGCCACTGAGCATACATACATATACCCTATATTTGTTCCAAGATACAATTTATGTTGAGAAGACTACACTACATAGGCATTTTCTCCGGCTCGAACATCTCCAGACTTCCCATATGCTTCCACAGCATATTACGATAAATATTTCTTGAGGTTATGATTAACCTGACCAACCGTTTTTCACCGAAAAGCGGGATTATGATATTTTTAACAAATGAATTAACATTTAAATAAATAAAATATAAAAAATAAATGTAAGGGTCCGCCATCTAACTTTTTTTTTTCAACTAGTGCTTATTTCGTGAATGGTAACACTTAGCTCATGTCTGATTTGACAGATAATTAGTTTTATCCTTCCGCTGAACGAATATGGTTGTGTATACGCTTGAACAACGCTGGGAAATATGGGAAAAATGGGCCTGCGATCGACTTACAGAAGATGCAGATTTTGCCAAAAAAAATCATCTTTTCAGATGAAGCTCATTTTGATCTTGGCGGGTATGTAGACAAGCAAAATTGTCGCATTTGGGGCACAGAAAACCCGCACGCATATGTGACGCGCCAAATAGAAAGGGACCTAAGGGTAAAAACCGGTTTTGTTCAGGAGAGCCATTTTAAAGATTTAAATACGTGTATCTTTGGTGTACAATCACTGAGCGTGTTGGGATTGGTCTCATTTGAAAGCGACACATCTCATGACATCAGGGACGTGTTGGTCAACCTTGAAAACGCGCGTAGGTCGTCCCTACCTCTTGTTTTGTGTATTTGGTTTTTACTGTTTTCTACCTAGCGCGCTGTTTCCAAGAGTTTGATATCAATTTTGCTCGCGTTTTTTCGAATCCCGCTTTATTTTCTGAAATTATTAATTGTGAATTATAATAAATACTCATTTATAATTCTTTTAAATCGTCAATATCACTCTGTTAGTACGAAAATTTTTACACATAACCTCACTTTCGTCGACTTCACTTTCATAAAACGCGCATATCTCTGGGAGGGAACACTTTTGGGGCATGGGATCGGTCTCATTCGATGCTCAGATGTTGTCCACATCAAAAAAAAAAGTGAAAATTGATTTTTTTACCCTTAGGTCCCTTTCTCTATGCGCTGTCACATATATTGAAAAGCCGATGCACCCAAAACGAGTCACTGTTTGGTGCGGATTTTGGTCCAGAGGCATAATTGGGCCATTTCTCGTCGAAAATGAGTAAGGAGTGGCCGTTACAGTCAATGGTGATCGTTATCGGGCCATGTTGAACGAATTTTTGTTCACCAAAATTGAAGAGGAGGATATTGACAACATTTGGTTTCAACAGTACGGCGCCACGTGCCACACAGCCGAAGCTACACTCGATGTTTTGCGCCCTGTTTTTGAAGATCGCATTATCAGCCGCAGAGCTGATGTCGTTTGGCCACCTCGGATATTATTTGTGGGGTGCCCTCAAAGATAAGTGTTACGCCGACAAGCCAGAGACAATTGACGGTTTAAAGGACAATATTCGTGAAGCCATTGTTGAAATACAGCTGCACACAATCGATAATGTGCTTAAAAATTGGACCGATCGTGTAGGCTACTGCATGGCCAGCCGAGGCAGCCATTTGAATGAAATTATTTTCCATTATTAACCGGAAGGATTGTACTTTCAAATAAAAAAAGAAATTTGAGAAAATATTCAGTAGTTTTTTTTTTATAGCATTTTCAAAAAAAAAGTTATTTGGCGGACCCTTTAGTTCAAAATTAGATTTAATAATAAAATATATTGTTTTCGATTTATTAATCTTTATTTAATATATAATTTTATACTGATAAAAACCAGTCTAACAAATTAACTAATTAAAATAACAAGAAATATCCTCTTCAAAATACCGTTCGGAACCGGTGCAAAACTGTAGGTCCCTATCAGTGAGTATACGCGCACAGCTTACTGGTTGTGAGAAGTTCTCCCCAATTTCTTCATGAGATGTAATGGGAAACAATTTTTTTTAAGTATCCTCTTAACCGGCATTTAAAGTCGGCCACTCGGCTGCAACCAGATCGTAACCCGAATCGATATTAGCTCCTGAAATCACACTTACGTCCATTACAGTAGTAGAGGTCCTTCCATCAATTACCAGGTGATCAATCTGGTTATTCGGGTGTTGATCAGGGCATATACAAGTAGCCTTAAGAGTGATACACACGCTATATACTAGGGTGGGTCGATTTAGCAATCGACATTGTGCCATCGATTTTTCGATAGCTTTTGGCATGAGGAAAAAAAAGTTGCACTACGACATATCCAAAAAATCATTTTCGAGGCGCCAAAATTTCAATTGTTTGACTTTTTCTCAACTTTTATTTTTAAGGTTTTTTTAGTAGGTAATTTAATTTTGATAGTCACACTGTCACTAAAGTCGCAAAACGCGAGAAACTGGAAAAGAATATAAAAAAATTGGGAAATAAGAAACAAAACAAAAAAGCAATAACAGAGTTATATACAACAACTAGTTGCTGTGAAACCTTCAGGGCTGCTGACGCTACCTGTGGAGAACTGATTTTAGTATAAATACAGTAATCCCTCGATTTACGTCGTCATTGGTTCCGCAAAATAGCATAAGTACTTCCAACGTATGCAACTTACCAAAAAAAAAAGATTTTTCGACAAAAAATCGTCCAAAATCCAAAAAAAAAACAGTTTTTACGAAAAAATGGTATCGCCATCGTTTTAAGCGCACAATTTTACCTTGGATACGATATATTTAAAGAATTTGAAATCGGCGAATTTTTTTTAACATACCTACTAAAAAAACCTTAAAAATTAATGCTTAAAAAAATTAGAGTTTTCGACAAAAACTCGTTCAAAACCTAAAGAAAAACATTTTTTTTTTGGCAAAACTGCTATCGCCATCGTTTTTAGCGGACAATTTCACCTTGGAAATGTAATATTTAAAAAAAAATTAAATCAGTCCATTTTTTTTATTACCTACTAAAAACAACCTTAAAAATAAAAGTTGAGAAAAAGTCAAACAATTGCAATTTTGGCGCCTCGAAAATGATTTTTTGGATATGTCGTAGTGGAACTTTTTTTTCCTCATGCCAAAAGCTATCGAAAAATCGATGGCACAATATCGGCAAATTTTTGTCCTTACAAATCGGCCCGGTCTACTATATACCCTTATTCCCTATCCCCAATTTTACTATTAGGGAAGTAGATAGCGAAAATTATTGAATTTCTCTTCCACTTTGCTATAAAAAACTACTTGTACATACATACATTGTTTGTTTTGATATATGCTTCAAAAATTATAGCATATCCGACCAATTGGCGATAGAGGATAAGGGTAGATATCGTGTGCATCACTCTTTATGGATGTCTTTATGTTGGAATCTCGTACTACTGTCAACCATGTTTTACGCCGCGACAAAATCTAACAGTCTCATTCCGTTATCGAAAGTGATGGGTGAGGAGTCTGAATTTACCGATGTTTGGTTCAAAACCTTTTTCTCTGCCGATTTTAGCATTAAAATCGCCTAGAACAATCTTAATGTCATGGCCAGGGCAGCAATCGTATTTTTCCTCTAGGAGCTCATAGAACATGTCACTAGTGGCATCGTCAGTTCTTCGCTCGGGAAATGTACAGAAATTAGCGATATGTTAAAGTATTTCGCTTTTATGTGGATGGTGGCTATACGTTCACTCAAGGGGTTGAACCTTGAAACGCAGTCTTTGGTCAACTATAAATCCGCAACCAAATTCATGTTTTTTCTCATGGCACATGTAGTATATGTCACAGCTCTTCTTCCTTGTACATCCTGGATAGTAGTAATGTCATCCTTATAATTCTCGATGGCATTTGCCAGTTGTATAGTGGCACCGGATCTGTATAGTGTTCTAACATTCCAAGTGAATATGGCGGTCCTTATGACTTTTGCTTGAGTCGTCAACAAATAGGGTAGTTTTATGTTTCTTATTCTCGTTTTGTATTTTCATTGCCAATATAATGGTGGCGGAAGGCAAGCCCAGCCCACTGTGGTTTAGCATTTTACCTACTGCCAGGATGATTACGTTTCAGCCGACCATTATGGATCAGACGCTGACGAGAAACTGGGTTTTTGTTTATTTACTTTTGATTCGCCGTAGGCCCGTAGCTTATCCGCCTTCAAAGGAAAAATAATATGTCCGCTAGTTCGAAGAGCTTTAGTTACATGGTCGCCTAATTAACTTGAGACGCATCAGTGATCTCATAACCAATCAGGCTCCACATTCTTGATCTAGCTTCCCAGTCTAGCTAGCTAACGCAGATTTGTGATAAAGCCATTGCCCGGGATATACTTTTAAGCAGTATTGTGCAGCATATATAAAGGAATTAACTAGATGTCGCACATGCCTTGGGAAATTTCCTGTTCAATGCGATATTTTGTAGATGGAGCTGAATGCAATAATTACAACGTTTGATCCCAAACCAAATATACCTTGCAAGATGTATTTAGAACAGGTGCTAACAATAGGTGTGGTACACTGAAAAAATAATGTTAATGAATAGCGTTCATTAACCTATATTCCTTGCTCCAATGAACAAATACAATGGCTCAATGAATGTGTTCATTAATAATTAATGTAAAGTCAATTGTTAATATGAATGAAACATTAAAACCATTCATTAAATTTTTTCCTTAAAAATTCAATGAATTTCGTCATTGATTCAATGAATGTCTTCATTGATTCAATGTATCTGAACATTGGCAGAAAAAACATAGATTTTAATGAACAATATTCATTGTTCCAATGTACAACTACAATAGCTCAATTAGTAGTTCAATGTAGTCTGATGTAAGGTTCATTATACGTATGAATGAAACATTAAAATTATAAATTTTATTCTTTCTAAAAAATCGAATGAATGTTTTCATTAATTCAATGTATCCGCACATTGAATTCAATGATCCCGTCCATTAAATCAACGTGTAATGGAAATAAAAATATGCTAAATTGTTGTCACACAAAGCAAAAACCGTATATGTTCCAATGAATAGTTCATTGAAGTCTAATGTAAGGTTCATTGGACGTATGAATGAAACATTAAAATTATAAATTATATTCTTTTGTCCAGAAAAATCGAATGAATGATTTCATTAATTCAATGTATCCGAACATTGAAGTCAATGATCCCGTCCATTAAATCAATATGTAATGGAAATAAATATATGCATGATTGTTGTCACGCAAAGCAAAAAGCGTGTGTGTGTACAACTTCTTCTCCCTCCTAAAATATTTGAAAAATACAGTTATTTGGGAGTGAGCGTGTGTGTGTTTGTTTTTGTATTTCGGAGTTTGTTTTTGTATACCGGCTGCAGTTTCGTTTTTTTATGAATGTTATTTGAGTAATCAATGTACGAGTTCTTATATTCAATGTATTTGGTAACACTTTTAATGTACTCGTTCATTGATTTACAACGGTAACAAAGCACAAGAAAACAAACAGCAAAAAATCATTTGTTTTAGTTTAAAGTCGGAGTTCAAAGCGTGCAGTTGTATTTTTTAGAAGTAAAGTATTGGTGTCAATAATTTGTGGTAAAGAATTATAAACTTGTTGAGAAAACATTATGCATTGTTTTGAGTGGAAAAAAAAGTTCAACGATTTAAATATTTTAATGAACCATTTAAAGCAAAAACATTTTTTAAAACAAATAGCACATATCGGTGTTATGATCGGGAGTGTTCATTATTGTTTGTAAATGTGTGTAGCTACAAAAGACATTTAATTCGTGTACATGGTGCTTCTTACGAAAAACCTTCAAAAACATGTGAAAATTTCCAAATACAAAATATTTTTAAAAATTGTGAAGTTATAAGTAGTGAAAGCAGTGTGAATGTAACAAATAATCTACTTGTAAATATAAAGCCATCTACATATGAAAAAAGAGAATTTAGTGCAGAATTAGAATTAAAAAAATTAAAAGAAAATTCACTTAAATTTAGTCTTGCTTTACACGCTAATGACAGCTTTTCGAGGAATGACGTTTATCAAATTCAAAAATATGTTTGCAATTTAATAATTAACCCGCTTATAAATATTTTTGATAGTTTTTCAAAAACAAAAATAAAAGACCAAAATATTTTAACTGAATTTTCAAGCATTTTAAGCAATTGTAAAAATCCATTTCAGTCATTTAATTCCGATTATCTATTATCAACAAAAACTAATGTCTTCCGGTCATATGCCCAATGTTAAAGAATTTAATATAAGCAGTAAACTTGATACTATACATGAAAACGGGCAATTAAAACTAAAAGAAATAAATACAAAAGGTGTTCTTTTACCATTGCAATCTCAGATTCAATTGTTATTTCAACATGAGAACTTGCTCTTAGATATGCTGAGCCATATCGAAAGTTTAAACAGAAATGATCGCTGTAAAAATTTTATTAATGGGGAGTTATGGAAAAAGAAAACCCAATTGTACCCAAATAAATTACTGATTCCTTATTTTCTATATGCAGATGATTTTGAAATAAACAATCCTCTTGGATCCCATTCAAAATCTCACTGCATTTGTAATTTTTATTATTCATTTCCATGTATGCCATACAATGAATCTAAATTGGAAAATATATTTTTAGCTTCTGTTATTAAATCAACAGATTTAAAAACGCACGGAATCGAAAAGTGTTTGAGACCATTAATAACTGAACTAAAAAAACTCGAGGAACAAGGAATTGATATTAAGGCATCTGACGGTAAGATATACCACGTTTATTTTATTTTGTGGTTAATTCTTGGCGATAATCTCGGTCTTAATACTTTACTGGGTTTTAGTAAATCGTTTTCTGGTGTGTTTTGTCGATTTTGTATGTTGAAGAAAGAAAAATGCTTAACTGCGTGTGAAGAGCAACAAGATGAAATGCGTACAATAATAAATTATGATGGGAATGTTCAAAAAGAAAATCATAGAGAAACAGGCGTATTAACGGAATGTTGTTTTAACTCGATCCCTTCATTTCACGTAGTAGATAATTATTGTGTCGATGCAATGCATGACATTTTCGAGGGTATATGTCACTATGATCTTTGCCACATTATATTACATTTTGTTAATACAAAAAAATATTTTACTTTAGATGCACTTAATAGGCGAAAAACCACATTTGAGTATGGACCAATAGAAATAGGCAATATTTGTAATGAAATCACAATGGTTCATATTAAAAATCGGCATTTAAGAATGTCAGCTAGGGAAATGATGACATTCATCATGTATTTCCCGTTGATGGTAGGAGACTTAATTCCGTTTGATGATGAAATTTGGCTGTTTCTTTTAAACCTTGTAGAAATCATTGATTTAGTTCATTGCTTTGAAGTTACGGGTAATTCGATTGCTACTTTGAGAAGTAAGATAAAACTGCACAATGAAAAATATATGTTATATTTCAAAGACACACTGAAACCAAAATTTCATATTTTAACTCATTATCCCACAATTTTGAAAAATTCAGGACCATTAAGAAACTATTGGTGTTTCAAATATGAAGCTAATCACAAACATTATAAATTATATTCACATGCAATAACTTCAAGAAAAAACATATGTCTTACCTTAGCCAAAAAGTTTCAACTTAAATTTGCCAACAGATTTTTTAATAATAATCAATATTTTAATAATATGGTTGTTTGTGAAAAAAACAAAATTAATTGTTCTCTATTTTCTGTAATAAGCATTATGCTAAATTTTCCACAAGAACAGTTAAATTGTATTATGGAATACAATACAAAAGTGGCTATTATGTGTCAAAACTTATAAATGACTATTTTGTTTACGTAATAATAAATATAGTGGAATATGGTGACAATTTTGCCATATTTTCCCAAAAAATCAAAAATGTTGAGTACCAACCACATTACACATCATTCGAGATAAATCCTCACATTTTGGACGAATTTGATATCCTACACTTTGATGAACTTGTTGGGCCACCGACAACAATTATTAAAACTGCAAAAGGAAGAGATATGCTAAGGATAAAAGAATACTATATTCCATAATATCGCAATCAACGCTCTGATTTTTTTTTATTTGTCTTTTGTTTTATTTCTGTTTATAGCCTTTTTTGTTATCTTTTTATTAGAATATATTAACTATGGCCGAAATTTTTGGTGCTTGCGCACCTGTGGAGCAGTCCCAGTACAACATGGAGTTACCAGCAAGTGGAAATTCTATATACACATTATAATTAGAACTATATATACACCACCTTCATATTTAAACAGCTCTATTTAGACCAAACTGATGATGATGTGGATCTGAAACAATTGTTAAAAAGTTGGAAATTGGAACATTTGGCGGTTTTCTTAATATGTAAGTTATGTATCTAGTAATATATTAATGTACTTTAAATTTCGTTTCTTCTTGCAGCCGAAAAAATTACAATTGATGTGCTTAAAGTAATTAAGCAACATCATATTTCTGCGCTTTTTAAAAACCATAAAATAGGAGAAATGCATGGTAAAATAAGTAAGGTAAACTCGTTAGAACAGCTGATTTCTTGCTTAGGTGTCTCTCTTATGTCAAATTTACATGTATTTGGTTTTTGTACCATTTTGTTTACTTTTACAGTAGATACACACATGAAGAAAATTTGACAGATTATGGACACCAAACAAAAACAAAATGCCTGTGTTTGTTGTAACAATTCCTAGTGCGTTTACTTTACTTATTTTACCATGGTTCTTTTTGAACACAATTTAGACGAATGGAAAAAGACGCTCTCAACAAGCCACTCAACATCGAACTCCTCATCACAAACTTCATCATCACAATCTCCGAACATAGGAAGTCCTACCGAATCAAGAGACACGCATGAAAGTCTGTCCGATATACTGAACGAAGTCTCTTCGGCAACAGTTTTGACTGATTTTTACAACGAGCATTCCAGATTTACAGAAAATCATCGCAATATGTTAATTAAAATAATTTGTAATTACTTTGATGAAAATCAATTGCAAATGTCCCTTCACACAAGCTACAGACTTGAACAGGAAATATTAGACCGCTTTCCTACAGAAAAGGCAGAGTATTATCGTACTGGTAAACCCGGAAAAATTTATGTCAAAAGTTGCAATATAAAAGCCAACCTTAAATCATTAAAACGATCTTCAAGCGGCGATATATTCAAAACTTTAATGTCAAATGAAGTAACCACCAAAGCCTTCAGTGAGTATTATAACATGAGAACTGGTTTGTTTTAAATCATTAATATTATATTTCTCTTTGTTTCAAAGGTCATGAAAGGAATTCAGAAGAATACGTGAGAAGCTTGAGATTCGACAACTTGTCTGTTGATGAATTTGATAGTTGTTGGCAAGCATGTAGTCAGTTTAGGCTGAATGAAATAAATCAGTCCTCTTCCTTGACGGAGGTACTACAAAAGTGGCCTGAATATTCATAACCAAGCGGTTATAGTTACGTAAGTATGAATAATTATGTTTGTATATACATAAGTGCGTAATTGAATTGTTTATTTTAATTTATATAGATTGACAAAGATTTCGGGATTATTTTTGACAACCGTGTGGGAGTTCTTGCCGACTGGCTAGAGCAATTGAAAAAAATAAGAAATTTTCTCCTTGAAGATAACCACATCAAAGATAAGGGATTGCGATCTATGCTGACAGACGTGAATATTGCTGAGACAGATAATGGTAAGTTCCGCTAGTTACACATTTTATGACCTGTATGATTTTCGAGTCTTTATGTACATATCATATCAAATCTACCTAAAAAATAGATCAAACATTTTAAATATATGTATGAATATCTAACATTTTTGTTTAATTTCCTCTATTAGATATTGCTGCCGTCCAAATTTTGTGGTGCCTGCATGGATATCTTATTCCATTAAAGAAGTTGGTTAAAAAGGACAACAACAACAAAAATATTTGCATAAAATACACTATTAAAAGCTCTCAAGAAGCTTTTCTTTTTGTTGGAAGGAACACTCAAGAAATCGAATAGCACATTAGTTTCCTTCGGATTAAATCTGAATGTATTCAACCATTTGTACTTGCCATCGGTGATAAGGATTTGAAGTCTCTTAAACAATATTTTTTATATTTAGATGGTATCAAATTTGAATTTAAAACTTTTTTACGAGCGCTTGATATTTGTTTCAAAAGCTTTCATTTATTTAATTTAAAATACCCCCTTGAATGTAATCACTTTTGGTCATTTATAGAAGAATATTTTTACAACATAAAAATATCTAAAAACAAATCATCAAAAGTAAGCATAATGCTAGACAAACTACAGGCAACGAATGATTAATTATTTTTATTATATTATACTATTAAATTTATTTGTATGTATTTTTGAAATATTTTTTTTTACAATTCTATTTGAATACGTGTTCAAAAATGAACTTATTGTATTTAATTGCATTATTTAAAACATGGAAAAATAAACAGGGTTGTTTACATAAAAACCCATTAAAATTATTGTTTAGATTTATTGGAAAATAGTACTATTGGGCCGATGTATACAGTTATTCAGATGTATGTGTTCATTGTATCAATGTACACGTTCATTGGGCTAATATATCCGTCACTGGGCATTCGGTATACGTTCATTGGGGCAATGTATACGTTCATTGGTAAAATGTAGATATTAATTGAGGTAATGTAAACGTTAATTGGGACAAAGATAACGTTCCTTGGGTCAATGTATACGTGCATAGGGGCAAGGTATATGTTCATTGGGACAATGTATGCGTTCATTGGATAAATGTAGATATTAATTGGTTTAATGCATACGTTCATTGGGACAATGTATACGTGCAATGGGGCAATATATACGTTCATTGGGACAATGTATGCATTCATTGGGTCATAAATAATGATAATCGGTTCAATGTAGAAGTGCATTGGGGCAGTGTATATGTTCATTGCGATAATGTATACGTTCATTGAGACATAATTAATGATAATCACGCTAATGTTGATATACATTGGAGCAATGTATATGTTCATTAGGACAATGTATACGTTCATTAAGCCATAAATAATGATAATCAGTTCAATGCATAAGGCTATTATGCCAATGTACATGTTCATTGACCCAGTGTATGCATTCATTGGGGCAATGTGTAAGTTTATTGCGCTGATGTATAAGTTCATTGCACATGTTCATTGAGGCAATGTATGCTTTCATTTGCTCAATGAACGAGTACATTAGAATAAACAGTCAATGAATAGGTCTACATTGATCTAATGAACCCCTTCATTAGTAGAAAATTAATGTAAAAATGCATTGTCATAATGTACATTATCATTAATACTATGTACCTTTTTTGTTCAGTGTAGGCAACATCATCAAGGATTTTGATAACGATAACAATAACAGTAAACAAAAAGACACAAATAAAATAACAAAATTTGAACTTGAAAGTGGGGAACCATAGAATAACACATACTATAGAAGTTTTTATTCGCTCAATAAATTAAACGTCATAGGTACGATGGAAATTACACAGTGGAGGGTGGAAAATATGGGTTCAATAATACCAGATGGTGGCAATAGTATACAGCGATCCGCAAAGGAACTACACCCGAATTTCATGTTTTTGTGGCAAACTAGTTGTGTTAAATACAATACAAATGAATACCAACGTTAAAAGTCAACAAAAAAGTGCAAAATTCATTTAAATTTTTCAGTTCTACACCAAAACGACAGGAAAAAGTTAAGTGAACATATTTAGTAACTCCACCTGGTGTATGTAAATTTGAAATTTAATTTGCTCTCATTTCCACAGACCTACCGAGAGAGTGTGAAATGAAACGTCAGATGAGCGAATAAAACCTTCTACGTATGTGTTATTCTATGTGGGGAACAAAACGACATAAAAAAAATTAAGTTAGTTGTTCGAATAACACAACCTGGAAAATGATACTTTTTTGTAGTTATCAAATTTCCCACAGTGTTGAATAAACGTCAATGAAAGTTATGAGAAACTTCAGTGAGAGTTACAAAAAGACAACACGCCTGTGCGATACCTACTTAATTCCTTTATTTATCTATGGTGTGCAGAAGTGTACTGACTGCCCTATGAAGGAACCATTTGAGTGGATGTGGCTATCCGAAACTTTCCACCTCCATGGTGCCCCAACTGAGGCACAGAACGGCAAAAATGATATGGCAATATGACAATTGCTTAAAACTGCAGTTACACCTACCAAGAGTATCGCTTTTCAGGATTATAAATGTCAAACTCCATAAGAAAAAACGTCAATAATCCCGAAAAGGCGATAATCTATGCAGGTGTAAATGCCGCTTAAGATAACGCTTTTTGGAACGTTCTTGGCTGTACTGCTTATTTCGGAGAGATAACACGGATAATAATATTCTTCTGATCATTGTTCTTTATTTGTTCCTATACAAATTATCAAACCTTCAATTTCTTGACATTTTGCAGGCAAAATTGTTGTTTTAATTCACTGTGTGAAATTAAAATCACGTTCGAAAAGGGTGATTCATGAAACTTTCACTACGGTGAAATTATAATCTCAAGTGAATTTAAAACAGGGTGACAGCCCGAACACACCTGAGTGATGTGCAAACCATCATTAAAGTTAAACACCTGGTATTTTTTAAATTTTTATGTGTATTTTTTTTATTATTTAAAACTAACAATAAAAATAGATACAATTAAAATCGTAATAAAATTATATTAATAAAATATCGGATGTAGCAAATTTGAAAATACAAAAAATAAATAATTCCTCAAATTGCAATTCATCTTCTCTTCTTGAAGTTATTCGGATTAAAACGATCGTAAGCGGTGTCTTTCATGCTCGTTGCTGTCATTCTCTGCTGCTGTGAACTCTGAGTACGAACGGTCGACAAGGGATTCGTTATGATACGTTGGCCATTGGTATAGCCGGACGGAGCAGTTGTACCGTTTTGAGTTCGGCCATTCATAGCAATTAAATTGTTGTTCTGAGAAAAGTCTCTGAATTCCGTGGAGCCATAAGCGCTATCTTTGATTTGGGAATCATAAAAATTCGTTTGCATTTTATTCTGTTGCTGTAGTAAGGGTTGGTTGGTTTTGGATTGGGAGGGCGTCATATTTCCAGACAGAATTGGGACCATAGTCTGAAAGTTTACAGCCAATCCCGAAAATGTAACTGATTTGTTATTGTTGTTGGTATTCAATTGAGGCTGTAGAATAGGAGCATTGCCTGAATTCCATTGCTTGTTATTCGTGTTGTTATCCAATATCGGTGAACTGGCAAACATTGCTGCTTTCAAAGAATCCGATTTCGAACGTTGTAGAATACTTTTATTGGCTGCCACCGGTCGTGTTGTACCGACACCAATTGTATTTTTCGTTGCACCACCCAGCTGTGGTGAATTCATATAGTTGTCACCAACATCGCTAAGTTGATCATAGCTATGACTAAGCTCTCCCAAGCGATGCAAGTCCATAGTGGAAGTATCATAAAAGTCCATGCTACTGTTAATTAGATCTGCTCGAGAACCTAGAGTTATAAGGCTGCCGGCCAAACTGTCATTATTCATGGTAGACATATTACTGGCCATGGAGGCGGGGCTGGCTGATTTGTTTCTGTTTGTTAATTGAACTGTACCCATTTCACTGGGACCATCTTGCACGACACCGGTGCGAGGATCGAAATGTTTTTGATTTGCATCTTTCAAAGTGGTTTTGATTTCTTTGGGCTGTTCGGTCGAGGAAGAACGCAGCGAAGATATGTGACCGCGCACTGGCTCGCGAGAAATCGAAGACGATGGCGAAGAGGCTGAATTGGTTTCCTCAAGTTCTTCCTGGAAATATAAATTAAAAGAAATAACAATAATGTATAGAATCGTTTAAAAAAGAGTTTTATAGGTTTTGTTCCGGATTTAACTTAAAAGTGGATTTGTATCGTCCGACACATGAGCTACTCAGAGACCAATTGATTTAACTCAACAAAACAAAAAATTAAGAAAATTGGAAGAGAAGTTTGTGACTATATTGTATTCTTACGTAAAACAAGTGCGAGGCTCAATAATACTTAATCCTTAATCCTACACTTTGATGATTATAAATAAGGGGGGTAATAAATGTGATAAGATTAATATGTTTTAGTTGTAACAGAATTTTTTCTTAAATCATATAATTTTTCATATAACTTTCTTAGCTGTCATATAACTTTTCAAAGGAACTTAATTAGGTGTTACTATTTAGTTGCTGTTACAGTGCGAAGAAAAAGATTCATACGATTTCTAGAACCAAATCGTGCGAAATGTATGTATCGTTGCTATTAATTCAATCCACTTAAGTGGAAATTTAATAAGTTACAATGATGATAGAAGTACCCTAGATGGTGTATTCGATTAGATGCCGTGCTATAAGGCCATTGGCAATAAAGCCATATGGCCTTATTTCTCAACACTTTGAGAAATGAGATCATATGACTTTATTACCAACACGAGAGTGTAATAACATCATATGAGTTTAACAATCGAAGTGGAAATAACGCCATACCCTTACAATCCATTGTTAAAATTGCGTATTGTCCACGTAAAGAATGAGTTGTCAGAGTCAACCGTTGAAGAGATATGGATCAAGCGAGGGAGGGGGGCGCCCGCCCGCCCGCGGCTGTCAGCGCCCGCCCCCGGCGCGCTACTCTTGCGCCTCGTAGGAAGCTTCCAAAGCATGCTAATTTTTACGGATTTCTGGAATTCTTCTGCATTTCTTATGCATTTAGAAGCGACCAAATCAAGAGATTTCCTTAAAGCAATTTCCGGATGCACATCTGTATACACTGCCAGAAGTTCTTACGGAAAAAACCGAAGTAGTTTCATACAAAATCGATATCGACTTTTAAGGGACGCTGACGACATTGAATCAGATGCAAATAGCAGCGAAGAAGAAGGCACTGACGCAGAAATGCAACAGCAACATTATCTGTAATGTATTGTTTGTTGCGAAAACGACAGACAAATACTGTTTGATCCATGCAAACATTTTAAAGTTTGTCAGCCATGCTACCAACAAATAAAAGGAAGAGCTGAGAAAAACGGAACGCATACATTGAGTCCTATTTGTCGTGCCCTCATTACGGATGCCACATTTATATATTGTTAATTATTGTAGAAAAGAAAATACATATGTATTTAAATATTTAAATTTTCTGTTAACTGAATTAATTTTTTTTTGCCAATAAAAGAAATCAAATACACTACATAAGTAGCACATAGAAAATTATCAAAGGTGAAATAATACCATAATGGCTTTATTGCACTTGCTCTGTGGTAATAAAGCCATATGGTCCTATTTCTCAAAGTGATGAGAAATAAGGCCATATGGCTTTATTGCCTATGGCCTTATAGCACGGCATCATTCGATTATTCACCATTTTCACCAGATGTCAAAGGCTGTTTCCGTGCGACCATTTTTCACTCGGATACGATGAAAAATCACTCAAAAATACTCTTTATTTCGATTCGGTTAGAATTTGAAAATAAAATATGGCTAATAGAAAGTAATAATGCTATTGTTACTTTTCGACAATACAAAAGGCAAAAAGCATGGTTAAATAGTTTTTGTTTTCAGACAAAATTGTCCACTTCCACCACTTTTGCGCCATCTAGAAAACTTCCTTTCACTTTCAAATCCACCACTAAGTTTTCACCATCTAGAGGTGTTAATTATCTTTCTTATACCGTGTTTATGCTGCAATCGAAATCTCGATTGTCTAGATTTCATTCACAGGAACAGCTGATTTGTGTATGGAAAATCAGATGTTTAGGCCACGAAATTTAGATATCTCTAAATTTCAAGTGTAGTATAAACATGTTTTTAGAGTCTAAACATAATCAAAACGCTACAGATGACGACGTTTTTTTTACATAGGTTCCTTATTGCAGGGAAAAATCGTCACGGAAATCCGCTGCGGATGACGATTCGCCGCTAGAAGAGAATCTTTTCTAATTTCTTGGCGGCGCTGTCACGCTCTCATTGAAAGAATGAAGTTCTCACATTTTCATGAAAATCATACGAGCAACCCAAATACAAATGGTGGTACAAAAAAAGTGAATAAAAAATATTTAAAAGCAGGTAAAACTTTTTAATAATATACAACTATGTATAATATAATTTTTGAAAACAAATTTCAGAACAGAGCGGAAATATATGCGACGCAGAGAGAAACACATCAACTGAAGTAGCCAGAAGCTCTCTCTCCTATTTCGTTTAGACGCTAGAGGTTTTTTTTTTTTTTTAGCGTGTCTGGTTCTGTTTGGACTCTTAAGAACGTGTATAAAAAATAACAAAAATTTCAAGAACTGAAAATTTCGTTCACTTTTCATTTTATTGATATTCGTAGGCAAAATAAGGTACAGGGTTGTTACGCCTAGTTATTTCGTACGAAAACAATTGTTTGATAATTGTTTGGGATCGGAATTTTGACATTTCGATTATTTTAGTAAACAAAAGTAATAATGAAATATTTGCAAGGTAAATTAGAGATATGTGGCCTCTCTGTAACAAAATCTTCCGTTTAGAGATAAATGACAAAATTTCTTACGAAAATTTCGCAAGAACTGAATACGGGGCTTTAGTTGTAAAGTGGTCGTAGTGGTCGTACGGAAACAGTCTTGCCATCTGTTGAAAATGGTGAATAATCGAATTCGTCATCTATGGGGTTTCTATTATATTTGGAGAAACGTTTCCGAACGCTTGTTTGAGATGTTATTAAATTCTTTATATTAACTTTACCTGTATGTATGCATGCATGCCGAAAAAAACTTTGAATTGATTTTTAACCCTTTTCCCGTGATACAATCGAGCTGAAACTTCGCAGGCAAACTAATGGCGATGACAAAAATGAACTATCAAAATATGGGATTGGGGGTGGTCTCATATATAAAGAATTTATAGTCAAAAACTATATTTTTTACAGGTTGGTTTTTTTCATGGCAAATTACTCGGTAGTGTCGTCGTCACTAAGCGAGGTGGCCGTTGTCGAAAGAAATGTAGGGTGGTCAGGGCAGAGATCGAGCCCACGTTCTCATGTACATGAGTCGTGCCCACTAACCATTGCCCTACCGATAGCCAATAACATTTTTGAATACGACATGGCTTAACGAAATTTTCGTTCAGAGAACTGAATGAATTATGTATAGTTCGTTGTGCAATTCAAAGTGAGTTTTCACCATGTTCACCATGTTCTTATTTTCCTCATGTGTGTTTCAGACTCTATTTAATGCCTAAAAGTGTATAAATGAATGAGTCCTCTTGTATAGAAAAGTGTTTTGAAAACTGACAAACTGTCGTTTGGTACAGAAATATTTTTTAAAAATGTATGAATAAAAGAGATGGTTTCATCAAATCTGCCACATTGTTTTTTTCCAAAAAGGCTTAATTTTTTTAGCTTGGAATATCGGCACCACCTCATACTATCCAAACTCACCTCATCCTCTTCCGTTATCACCGATGATTCAATCCATTGCTTTATTCGCAACTTCTTGGTGTGTCTATCCACATTTGTCTCTATGCCACAATCGGCTAAATTGTATAGCAATCGATTCTTTTCATCCGGGCTACTGTGAAACGAATACATTGAGGGACACAGTTCATCCGTTTCATATTCAGCCATTTCCTTTTCTGCTGTCTTTGCTAACCATCGATCATCTAAGAATTTTGTTAAATCGGTAAGATTTTTTGGTCTTCTATCGGCTCTGGGTTCAAGGAATCTTTTAAACATTCGCTGCGCCCGTGATGAGAGCAGCTTAAAGAGTTTAGGTGTGCGTCGCATGGCCAGCATCAGTGTACCTTGCCATATTAAGTAGCGGACGTAGCGAGGATCATCGGAAGCCGCCTTCTGCCAGGGCAAACAACCGGTCAGGCAGACGAAGATGACGATGCCAAATTGCCAGACATCATGACTGGGTTCGGCTCTGAAAGTAGAAAGATTAGGTTATAGTATATAAAATTCCAAAAATAGTTGCTATATATCAATAATAAAACATGGAATACAATTTGATGAACTTCTGAAACAAAGAAAATGGTTTTCCACTAGATCCCATTAAGGGCTTGGTGAGAGGTTCTTACAACCAGTGAGTTGGGCGCTTTCTGGTTTTACACTTACTAGTTTACACTGTACTCCGGTTCTGAACGGTACTTTGAGAACCTTTTCATTGCTAAATACTAGATATTTGCACAAGACGTCCTGAATGGCCTTTCAAGACATTTGTTTTATCTACACATGTACTGTAGCAAAGTTACAATAATTATGTAAGTACTTCGGGTACTGTCGACAAAGCATTTGCCCGCTAGCGGCGGTGGTAACCAAGGACTCCAAGTATGTAGATATTTAGCATATGAAAAGCATGAGTACCTACTTTAGATACCACAGGTTATGCGAGAATTTTCATTTTGTCCACCCAGTGATACACAGAACACAGAAAAGAAGACATGGCTAAATATTACTCAGTCCAAGCAGCTCACTACTTCCACGCAGTATGTCCTGGGCAATGGCTTTTGGGAAACCTCCGTTAGCTAGCTAGAGTGAGAAGGCGACACAAATGAGCATCAAATCAGGTTTAGTAGGTGACTGATGTCACTCAAGCTCATCAAACAAACGGGCATATTCTTTTGTCCTTAGAAGGCGGATGAGCCAAACATACGGGCCAACGGCGGATAGAAACTAAAAGAAGAAAATCCAGGTTCAACATATCGCATCCTGGTCAGCGGCTGATCCATAATGGGCGGCTGCAACCAAATATCCTGGCAGTATGTAAAATGCAAAAACACGGTGGGCTGGGTTTGCCTCCCGCCACCGTTCATAATGGCAGTGAAAATACGTAAACGAACAAGAAAACATAAACAACCCCTATTTGTTGACGACCCCCGCAAACGTTATAAGGACCGCGATTTACGGATATGCACTTGGAATGTAAGAACTCTATATGGATCCGGTGCAAGTATCTAACTGGCAGATGTCCTCGAAAGTTATAAGGCTGACATTACCGCTATCCAGGAAATGCGATGGACAGGACATGGCTGCACAAGAAAAAGAAACTGCGACAGATACTACAGTTGCCATGAAAAAAACATGAATTTGGTTGCGGACTTGTAGTTGGCAAAAGACTGCGACATCTAGTCTCTAGGGTCAATCCTGTGAGTGAACGAATAGCCACAATCCGCATAAAAGCGAAATATTTTTATATTTCCCTAATTTGTGTGCATGCCCCGACAGAAGAGAATGATGATGATGCCAAAGACACATTCTATCAGATCCTAGAGGAAACGTATGACCGCTGCCCTGGCCATCACATTAAGATTGTACTAGGATATTTTAATGCCAAAGTAGGAAGGGAGAATGTGTTTAATCCAACTATTGGCAATTTCAGTCTACATGCTGACAGTCCCGACAACGGTATGAGACTGATTGACTTTGCCGCGGCAAAAAACATGGTCATTAGTGGTACAAGATTCCAGCATAAAGACATCCACAAGGCTACTTGGGTATCCCCTGATCAAAGAACTAAGAACCAAATTGATCACGTGGTAATTGATGGAAGGCACTCATCCAGTGTAATGGACGTACGAGTGATCAGAGGAGTTAACATCGATTCTGATCACTACCTGGTAGCAGCAAAGGTTCGCACAAGATTAAGTAGAGCGAAAATCGTACGAAACCAGGCGCAGAGGAAGCTGGAAGCTCAAGGAAGCTCTCGCAACTTTTGGCACAGAACCCACCCCATCCCGATGACGATCCTGATGCGCAGTGGAAACCCATTTCCGACTCTATAAAAACTGCTGCAACAACCGTACTTGGTTTCGAAAAACCGCTTCGCAATAAACCGTGGTACGATAAAGAGTGTCGCATTGTAAATGACGAAAAGAACGCTGCACGTATGGTAATGCTTCAGTCAATTGCAACGCGAGCTGCAACTGAGCGGTATAGGGAGAAGAGAAAGGAAGTAAACCGTCTCTTTAGGCGTAAGAAACGGCAGTGGAGAAAGCGCGAGAGTGAGAAAATTGAGACATACAGAAGGAAGAACGAAGCCCCGTAAATGTGCAGAGCATGTTGGAAATATGGAGAGAGCATTTCTCTGCGCTACTAGTACCTGAGATATCCAATGACGATGGGACAATCGATCACAATATGGACTACGACGTCGATTGCCCACCTCTTCTAACCAAGACGAGGTCAGAACAGCTATTGCCCGGCTTAAGAACAACAAAGCCGCAGGAGCCGATGAATTACCGGCGGAGCTGTTTAAGGCTGGCGGCGATGAGCTGATAAGGTGCATGCATCAGCTCATTAGCAAAATTTGGTTAGATGAATGCATGCCCGGCGATTGGAGTCTCAGTGTACTATGTCCCATATTTAAAAAAGGTGACCCGAGTATCTGTGCCAACTACCGTGGAATAAGCCTTTTATCCATAGCATATAAGGTTCTATCAAGTATAATGTGCGAAAGACTAAAACCAATTATCGCTGACCTGATTGGACCATACCAGTGTGGCTTTAGGCCTGGAAAATCGACAACTGACCAGATTTTCACGCTACGCCAAATCCTGGAAAAGACACACGAAAAACAAATCGACATCTGTCATCTATTTATCAATTATAAAGCTGCCTTCGATAGTCTGATACGGGAGAATTTCTATGAAGCAATGTCTGAGCTGAGCTACCGAACCTTTCGAAACTAAGCGAGGCCTCAGGCATGGCGACACCCTATCGTGCGATCTCTTTAACATCTTAATGGAGATCATTATGAGAAAAGCAGCAAAAGTTACATGCTGCTCGCGTATGCTGATGATATAGATATCATTGGGCGCACAATTAGAGAAGTTACTGCGGTTTTTTCGAGAATTTAGAAGGAGTCAGCAAAAGTGGGTCTGGCGGTAAATGAGGACAAGACAAAATTAATGGTTTCAACGAACAGGGCCTACACGCGATTCGAGCAAAGTGTAATCGTTGATAACCATTATAATTTCGAGGAGGTGGACGAATCTATATACCCCGGTTCAGCCGTGAACAAAAACAACAACGTCAGCCTTGAGATCAAGCGGACAATTGTGCTTGCGAATAGATGTTATTTTGGGCTAAGCAAGCACTTTAGAGATAAAGCCCTCTCTCGAGTAACAAAATTCCAGCTGTACCAGACTCTCATTCAACCTGTCTTGCTTTATAGCGCAGAATCCTGGGTCCTATCGCAAGTGGACGAAACATCTGTAGGAGTCTTCGAGAGAAAAATACTCCGAAAAATTTATGGCCCGGCGAGTATCGGCTACGCATGAATCATGAGCTGTATGAGCTTTATCCTGGCATTGACATAGTTAAGCGGATCAAGATAACGCAATTGCGCTGGCTAGGCCATGTCAGTAGAATGGATGAAAACGAACCAGCACGAAGGGTTTTCGAAACCGAACTCGAAGGAAGACGAAAAATAGGAAGACCAAGGCTCCGCTGGAGGGGTCAGTCAGGTTGACGAAACCCAGCGTACACTTGGTATTACCAACTGGAGAAATAAAGCAAAAGATCGAACTGGTTGGCGAAATATGTTATCTTCGTTTTGTAAGGTCCCTGACCCCCGGGGTTGTCCGAGACCGGATAAGTATGTAAGTATGGAGGTGGTGGGACATCTATATAGCTTCTCGTGTAGTGGTAGATGCTTGAGAACCCCACTTTTTCTGTACTACTGACAAGGAGCCAGAGAATGGTGACGATGTACTTTATATCAAGAGTGTTGTGCACGTCAATGGGAGGCACTTAATGTATTCTTATATTTTTTTCCGGTGGACATTATAGGCTGGCAGATTGCTTCTACGTCACCATCAGGTTAAGGCAACTCTCACCATGGGGCATGGTCGGAGTCAGTCAACGAAAGATGCTGCAAAGCACTTTCTACAATACTGCACACATCGATTACTCGAAAACGGAACCACAATTAGATCGAAAATACTACACTCTCATACCGGAAAAGGATTCCTGGAACAAATGAGTTCCTGGTATAGAGGAATATGTGAATTTATATTTTATATTTCCTTATATATTTGTTTATTTGTAGCTATAATATACCATTAAACTTTATAAATAAATAAACTTAAAAAAAAAAAAAATGAGTGATCAGGTAGATTGTGGGATGTAGTCTAGGCAACTAGAGTTGTATCTTTGCCGTAGAGTACCTGAGCATTGTAGCGTATATCAGCGATTTGGCGATTGTGGAGGAGACCTGCTGGATGAGGGATAATGGCCCAGCTGTCATTGGAGTCAATGTCTTCTCAGTCAAACGGTAATGAAGTCCATGAAATTAGTTTTCCTGAACTCAACATTTGCCCAGAACTAACGAGATGGCCGAAGAGCGAATAAATTGGCGAACTAGAAACTGCCTTACATGTTACACAGGAATTGGTACGTGTTGATGTGACCCTAGCGACGTGTTAGCATGTACTTCAAGACCGCTCTTATGTTATGATTCAGGATAGATGGACGAGGGGTACAAATCGTGTGCGCGTATGAACAATATTGATGATAATGGATAATAGAAGGTCCATGAAATTCTGTCCCTTACTAGGCCCAAGGAATCAATGCTTGTTTCAATGCTTTGCTTGTAATGAAAGACTGTGTGATTGACATACTAATGACAGATTACCTGAAGGCACAAACTGTAGAATGACCAGGTACTGAATCGTTCAAAAGCTTCACATCCACTCCTAGATAGGATATCTGACCATTGTAACGCGTATCAGAATATTTTGACTATTATGGAAGTGCCCGATGGACTGAGGGATACTATCCCCTCAATTTTTAGTGTCAATATGTCAGGCGGTCACCAAGTCCGTTCGCAGAATTTTAAAATGGAAATGGAAGCTAGACATCTTGAGATATAACAACAAACATGACAATAGTGGTTTCTTAACTAAATAACCTTTTTTGAGCAATTTATAAGAAAAGGTCCAAAACTGTGCTATTTTTTTTGGTTCACTTGAATAAAGGCACGTTAACTAATTCATTTTACTTTATTTAAGAACTATTAGTAATGGGTACGTCGTCGGTGATGCAATGGTAAGTGTGCGCGGCTCTTGTACAGGAGAACGTGGGTTCGATCCCTGCTCAGACCACCTTACATTTCTTTCGACGACGGTCACCTCGCTTAGCGATGGCGACACTGTCGAGTACTTAGCCATGAAAAAGCTTCTCAAAATACCGTTCGGAACCGGTGTAAAACTGTAGGTCCTAATCAGTGATTGTAAAAACTAGAAAGCGCACATCTCACTGATTGTGAGAAGCTCTCCCCAATCCCTTCATGGGATGTTTTGGGACACCCTTTTTTATATTGGGTACAACCCCCTTTGATTTTAATAACTTCGAATATACGGGTTTTCATTGAGAGATAATTTGATTCCAAGCATTCTTAATGGCCTGAATTAGGGACTGCTTGTCATCAAATTGTCTACCTCCTTCATAGACCTTACGAGATAACCAACCCCAGACATTTTCGATAATGTTTAGATCTGGCGAATAGGGTGGCCAGTCAAGAATATTAACATTCTGGCTTGCAATGAACTCCTTTACTACCCTGACGTTGTGTATAGGGGCATTATCCTGTTGCAATATCCAAGATATGGGACCAAATAGTTCACTGAACTTCGGAAAAGCCGATTCCAATAAAGCTTTATAGGTTGCACCAGTAATTTTTGCACTTTGAAATACAAGATCGATGGTGCCATAGTACGTAATAGCACCCCATTCCATAACGCGGCCCACTCGGCTGTGATGTCGGTTCAAAAAACGCTTTTCTTTGCGCAGATAATGGAAATAATAGTTGTAGCCATCAGGCCCATACAAATTAAACTTCTTCTCATCCGTAAATACAACGGTTCTCCAGTCATTTACATGACCTCTTAGCCGCACATCCCATACCATGTAGTCTCTTGCGAATTGAAGCCGCTTTTCCTTACGAGTAGCATTAAGTGGCGGCTTTTTTTGTAATTTCAGGTATTTAAGATACTCACAGCTCTTAATTACTCTGCGTACTGATGACTTGCTCGCTTCCACTCCAGCTTGAGCTCTTATTTTTGACAAGGATAAGGCAGAATTAGAAGCAATTTTGATGATTTTTCTTTTCTCATACCTTTCCTTTAAAATTTTTTCCATACCCCTCGGGGTCCTTGATGTAATCGTCGACAATTTTTTTAGCTATTGCGAGGTTAGAATATCCTTCAGAACGGTAAACATCGATTTTATTTTTGTTTCGATAGATTTAAAATTTTTTGTTTTGCCATTTTGACTCGTAAAATGATTAAGATGTAATAAACTATAATAAACAAACGCTCCCTACAAAAAATCATCGCTTACTTTAAAAATAACAAAAAAATAATAAAGTGCCTTTATTCAAGTGAACCAAAAAAAAAAAGTAAATTTTTGGACTTTTTTTTATAAATTGCTCACAAAAAAGTTCTTTAGTTAAGAAACCACTATTTATATCTCAAGATGTCTAGCTTCCATTTCCATTTTAAAATTCTGCAATCGGTTACAAATTGCAAAAGATACACGCTGCTGAATATGGACTTTTTAGTGCCTTTAAATAAGTGAACCGGAGTGTGTATATTTGTGGTGTTGGTTGGTTGCTCCACGTGGTTGGTAAAGATACTAGCGGCATTCATGCAAACGTGAAAGCCGAGAACTTTTGCTTAGCGCAAAGTTTCCCTCGCACCGTTGCATGAGGCACCAGGTAAAGTTGCTCAGCGTAGTTGTGCTCAAAACCATATCAGCTGACCAAGATGGATACATAAGGTGGTAGCAGTAGCAATTGCATGTATTATGTATGTGGACTTTTTCTACTGTTCTAGTGCTCTCACCTTATTTATCCATCCCAGTCAGATGACAACGAAATGTCTAAAGTTTACACATTTCTCCACCCCACGTTTGCGCAGCAAATTTGCCTCGAAAACTTTCCACTTTTGAGCATGTCGCTTTGTATGGGAAATTTGTTTGTTTTGACGTTTGCTGTGCAAGTTTACGATGTTTTCGAGCATAGACTAATACTTATGGAAGACCCACTAGATCTCCCACCAAATTTATGACATTTGGCCTGGTGTGATATTTATGTTTGATGTTGAAAAGAATTGCTTTACTAATACCAGATAGAGGCAATGGTTCAAAACAACGAACAAAATAACAACAACGGCATTTCGTTTTGTGTGTTAAAATTATTGTGTTAAATACAATACAAATGTATGCTAACAATAACAGTCAATAAAAAAGTTTAAAACACATTTAAATTTCACAGTTTTTCACCAAAATGGCAAGAAAAATTAAAGCAAGAAGTTATTGTAATTCCACCTGGTGTTTGTCACTTTTCGTCAAACATCTCTCTATCACACCGACCGCATCACGAAGAGTGTGAAAGGAAACGTCAGATGAGCCAAACATTCTCTCTAGTCTGAGATTACTCTATGTTTTCGAGTTTACGAGGTTCTTTCGAGCTTTCATGAAGACCACTACTATTTTGCATTTGATAAACCGTTTTGCATACCACATCACTCCGGACAGTCTAATGTACAATGCCTATATCCATCCTGTTAATTGGAGATACCTCATTAGATCCCCTAGATCTATGTCGTGTATCCCAGTGAGGTTGTGTAGGATGGGACGGCCTATAGTCTTTAGGCGTCTATTCATTAAAGCCGGACAACTGCAGGGGAGATGTTCCACCGACTCTTCTGCGTCTTCGCAGGCATGGCAGTGGTTATTGTATGGAAGATTCAGCCAACTTGTGTGATTACCGATTGGTCAGTGCCTCGTCAGCACGGCAATTAGCCTTGATATGTTCCCCCGATTTTGGCTAATCAGGGAGTTAATCCGGTGTATGTTATATTCTGGCCATGTGATTATGCGGCACGTTTCCGTCCTACTTTGCTCGTTCAAGGTAATGCAGGAAAATACCTCTTTTGACCAACCCTATAGGTGTTGCGACTGACACCATAAGGAGTTCGGCGGAAAAGGATCCTGCCCTGACTATTTCGTCTGCCCTTTCGATCCTTCCCTAGGAGACCCTTGTGGCCTGGTATCCAAGTAAGAACAACATTGGCTAGACGACCTAGCTTTTCCCCTACATTCACTAACGAGTTTAGATGCAGTGTTGTTAGATTTTAGTGATAGGAGAGCCGTTTGGCTATCTAGAAATATTCCAATGCTCTCTGTTCTCGGTTGTAGTATAAGTTCGGCACAGGCTTCCATGATGGCCAGTACCTCTACTTGGAAACGCTGCACTTGTCTGGAAGTTTGAGTGATAAATTCAGGCTTGCCTCTTCGGAGACGACAGCCGAGCCGGTTCCATATTCCATTTTGGATCTATTCTTAAATACTTTGGTGTAAAAACCTGTCAGTGGTTCCCCTTTAACCCACTCTCTTCTCCTGGGAAACCTGACATCGAATAGGTTATGTGAAGGGTGCAGTAATCGGTGGTTATATTGAATTCTTTTGGGATTATCTGTAGTATTCTCGAATGTCTTGCTCTTCCAGATTCCAAGAGCATTTAGTCGGGTAGCACTACAGGTCGCACTAACTGTTATGTGAAGGTCAAGTGGTATAATATGAAGCATTGCATTAAGGGCTTCAGCTGGACACGTCCCACAGTGCTTCGTCAGTGGACAAAAATACAAAATTTCTTTAGTTGTATAAAATAGTAAATAATTATTATTTTCAGATTGAGAATATAATAACTTAATAAACGTGAAAGAACTGTGCACTTTAGCCTTTAAACAAAGCCACCAGAGGGCGCTAAAGTTGGGGTGATTTTATGGCATAGTTAATAGAAGAAAATAGCACCAAAAGTGTTAATGAAAATCTCTGTAAAAACTTGGTTTTTTATTGAAATGAGTTAACTTTTTTTTTTTTCTTCGTGAAAATGTATTCAAGAAACGGAAAAAATAACTATTTTCTGAGTAGAAAATACTTGCTACTAAGAAATTGCATTCAAACTTGGCTAAACAAAAAGCCAAAATTTTCAATGTTGCTATTTTTTTTTGGACAATATTTTTTTTTTTTCGAAAGATGCGTAAAATTGTATTACCTTTTTAAGAAATAGAGGTCACGACGTTTAAAAAAAATGCTAGCTGCATTCATATTTTTAGCCACAACTGTAAAAAAAATATAATTGAAATATGAGCTAAATCGTTAAAGTAGGTGAGTAGCTTTTGGACTAAAACACAACAATTTATAAAAAATCATAAGTTAGCAAATCTTAATATTTGTTATTTATTTTCTGGTAGCCAATGACGTTGTTTTAAAAAAAAATATATGGTTCGCCTGATCATAGTTATCCGAGCCTTCCACAGAAATGGGTTAAAACAAAAATTTTTTTGAAAAAGTAAAAAAAAATATTGATATTTAGTGGCTTGCAATAAAAAAAAAAAAAAAGATGACTAAAATTTTGTTCCTGTTTTTTTAACTACGTTCTGTTATCTTTCAGATCGTATACAGTTGTTTGAAAATTTTGAACCACAAGTTTGAAAATTTTGATATTTTCTTTACGTCTATAATTACTTTTAGCCCTCACGAGATCGAATACGAAATTAAATAGTTGGATATTAGTAAGAGCCATTAAATTTTACTACCAGTAGAGACTGTGGTGAATAAATACGTACCTACATACGCTACAAAAAAAAAAAAAATCACAGTATTTTATGCAAGAGTGTCACATGTAAAAATATTGTAGTTTTCGTAAGAGCAATATTATAATATAATAAATATAAGTTGAAATATAATTACATGTATTTCCATTGGTTTTTGTGATCTTTTTAAATTAAATATTTCAAATTTAATTTAAAATAATAACAAAAACAATATAAATAATATTGAAAGGTGAGCCAGCCTAATACAACGCAAATAACAAACAATGTTATTTGTGTGCTAAAAATAACTCTCGAAGCTGCAGCAACAACACGTGTGTTAGCATGAGAGGCCGTTAGAGATGCAAACATCTATTTTAACATTGTCTTTGCATTCAGGGTCTTATTGTTGTTGGTTTTAGCTTCCACATTTTTTCAGTTTCGCTTTTAACTTTATTTGTTATCGTTTCATTTACACGCTGAAAGAAGTGCGTTTAATAGTTTTAAATAAGATCATTGCGAATAATTATTCTTTTAAAATGTCTTTAAAAAATGCAGATTTAATTGATTGCTGGATTTCAGCACCTGTGAATAACAAATTACCTGCTTTACGTGCATTCGTTGAAAGTAAATTGGGAATCAATTGTTGTAACAATAAAAAATTCCTACGAGATATACGATTTTTTCACAGTAAAATGTCAAAATACTGGCGTGAGTGTAAATGTAATAGAAATTTCTTTAACAACAAATACTCTAAGTGGTTGAGTTGGAATATTTTTGATCTTGGTGATGATGAGATGGTGAGATTAAAATGGTTTTAATAAATGAAGTTGCATAATTAAAATACAAATTCTTATAGAATTGTTGCACGAGTCCAAACAGCTCAACAGCAATGGATACAACAGCTGAAGCTCCAGCTACAATAACGACTCAAACAAATGACAGTGAACATCTTTCGCCAACAAAAAAAGGAAAACGCGGGAGACCAAGGAAATCATTTACGCACTCTTCAAAAAAAAACTAAGAATCGTAAAGTTTCTCAACTCACCGCTCAATATTCATTGGATGAACTGGAATTTGCCACAAAAAAACTGAAGACTGTCGAAGTTCGAAAGTGTTTATCTAATACTAAGGCATTAGCATTATATTTGGACCTAGATCTTTCAGAGAGAAAGTACAATATATTGCGTAAAGTAATTAATGATGTGCACCCAAATTGTTTGCCTTCCTTATATGCACTGCGACAAGAAAAACGACAAGTTCTTCCAATTGTGACGGCTACCGAAAATTCTGCTGAAGTAAATTTGAAGTCCATAATGCGCAGAACAGCTGAGGGAGTCTTAGAGCTTTCTGATATACAGCAAAACCTGGGCAAATTTGAATTCGTATGCAAGTGGGGTATGGATGGAAGTTCTGGTCATAGCAGATATAAACAACAATTTACAGATCATGACCAAACTGATGAATTTATGTTTATCATTGCATTCGTACCGATCAAGTAAGTGTTCGTATTTAAGTAAATAAATAGGTGTGCCTTTTTTCTAAAAATTTACTTTTTTAAGAATGGTTGATTTGACAACAGGACAAGATGTATGGACAAACCCAACCCCATCATCGACAAATTACTGCAGGCCGGTAAAATTTTGTTTTTCAAAAGAAAGTAGGGAATTAGTTCAAGATGAATATTAAAAAATAACGGAGAAAATCAATAGTCTTGAGTGCGATGTTATTGACTTGGACACAAGGACTTTTGAAATATCCTACAAAATGCATTGCACAATGATAGATGGGGCAGTTGCAAATATTCTTACAATGACAAATTCTTGCAGTAGGTGTTTTTTCTGCAATGCTAGACCAACTGAAATGAACAAATTAAGCGTAGAAAAAATTCCTAATGTGGATAACTATAAGGTTGGTCTTTCAACGCTACATTGTTGGATAAAGTTTTTTGAATGTGTTTTACACATAGCATATCGACTTCCCTTCAAGAAATGGCGTGTTGGTAAGGAAAATGAAAAAGAATTTTCTGAAAATAAAGCCAGAATACAGGCCGAATTTCAGAAAAGAACTGGTTTGCTCATAGACATGGTCAAGTGCGGAACGGGCACTACCAACGATGGCAATACAGCTCGTCGATTTTTTTCTAATAGCTACCTAGCTGCCGAAATTACCGGAATTAATCGAGATCTCATTGAAAATTTCGGAATAATACTGAGGGTGCTCTGTTGTGGAAAAGAAATTAACAAAGACACATTCAAGGAACTTCTACGAATTACTAGAAACAATTATATAATTCACTATGGATGGTATTACATGCCGAGCAGTGTACACAAAGTACTAGTTCATGGATGTGATGTTATAGGTTTCTTTGATTTACCAATAGGTATGTATGTACATACTTATCATAAAAGTATACGACAGTTTAAAGAATCAAATAGAATAATTAAATTGTAAACCTTTTGTAAATCAGTGTTTTAAATTACAAAAAGTAATGTATTTCTTTTTTTAAGGTTCTTTATCTGAAGAAGCTTTGGAGGCTACCCATAAAATTATTAGAAAATCTCGATTGAACCATACAAGGAAAAATTCTCGAAAAAACTGTAACACTGATTTAATGAATCATTTACTAATAATGTCCGATCCTACAATATCATCGAACAGGCACAAAACAATTAACAAAAATAACAGAAATATGGAAGATATAGCGAAATATATTATAACAACCGTAGAGAGTACTGATATGGAAGTGTCAGGAGAAAGCACTTGTGATGATTCATCTTCTGATTAATTGAAATAAAATAAAAGTGAAACCTTTTCAAAATGACAGTTGTTGTAAATATGGCATGAAAATGAATACGGTAAAAATATCAGGTTATAACTACGTTTGTAGTTTGAATTGATTTCGAGCCCATGTTGTGCTTGTATGGGAAGCAGTGGTCAAAATTTTATGTTTTAGAATGGTCTGTTTTAGGCATGGTCAATGTTGATGAAATGATTTTTTTTTAAAAGGTGTTGCATAAATATGCTCTTCAAACGATTTTCAGGAAATTTGTGGCAATAGTTAAATTTTTACAGCCAAAAATAATTTCGGTTTGTATGGGCGGTGGGCGATGGGCGTGGTCAATGTTGATGAAATGATTTTTTTTTAAAAGGTGTTGCATAAATATGCTCTTCAAACGATTTTCAGGAAATTTGTGGCAATAGTTAAATTTTTACAGCCAAAAATAATTTCGGTTTGTATGGGCGGTGGGCGATGGGCGTGGTCAATGTTGATGAAATGATTTTTTTTTAAAAGGTGTTGCATAAATATGCTCTTCAAACGATTTTCAGGAAATTTGTGGCAATAGTTAAATTTTTACAGCCAAAAATAATTTCGGTTTGTATGGGCGGTGGGCGATGGGCGTGGCCAATTTTGTCGATACTTTGAAATTTTCTTAATTATATTATATTAGGGACTTGTGCCAAATTTTATTACCCTAGGACGACTCCTTCTATTTTTGTCCCATCGATGTACTGGGACAACGCACTGTGCGTCCCCATTGCCACTGTTATGCCGTCATCCCCGCGACAGGCCACCATACCATTGCTCCGTAGGACAGTATAGGCCTTACACAAAAATTTAATTTTATTTACACATTTTTACACAAAATGTTAATGCACAAAACGAAATGCCGTTGCTGATTTATTGTTGGTTGGTTTGAGTCATTGCCTCTATCTGGTATTACTAAGCAATACTTTCCAATATCCAACCTCCCCTCTGCAACACAGCAAATGTCATCAATTTACTGAGAGAGTTGGCGTCTCTATACGCCATTACTCTATGTTGTATACCATTTTGCCATACAGTTTCATCAGAATTGTATTAAAATTGTAAACATTAAAATAAACAATGTAGGTAAAGTTTGTAAATCAGATACGAAGACAAAACACGGAGATTATTTGTAAATATTTCCATATACTTTGCAAGCTACATTGTTTGTACCCACAAAGTATATTAGAGTGGTATATTGAAGATCACAGTGCCTTTAATTTTATTCGCTTCATACTATTTTTGAGCAAAATCAAAAAATTTGAGAAATCTAACAGATCTGTCAAAATTGTGTCTGCAATTAGTTTCACTCAAGTTTACACTATTCCATCTTCTCTAACCGAATTACAGTTTTGACATATCCAACGATTTCTTTAACAGTCTAATACGGCCTTAATCTGGACGCCTTCGATTTTTAGGTCCACTGTTTGGTGCCTATATTGTTACACCGATTCTGAACGGCTTTTGCCAAACTTTTTCATGTCTAATTACTTAACTAAGAAGCGAAAGGTGGTCAGAGCCGGGATTGAAGCTTCGTTCTCATGTGCAAGAGCCACACACACTAATTAATGCACCACCGACTGTCACATTCCTACAACAAATTGTTTCCCATTGCATCCCATGAAGGAATTGGGGGGAGCTTTTCACAACCTGTGATTTGTGTGCTTTTTAGTTTTATGCTCACTACTGATTGGGACCTACAGTTTTACACCGGTTCCGAACGGTATTTTGAGAAGCTTTTTCATGGCTAAATAACTACTCGATAGTGTCGCCGTCACTATGCGAGGTGTCCGCCGCCGAATAAATTTTAGGTGGACAGATCAGGGATAAATCCCATGATCTCATGTAAAAGAGGCGTGCACACTAACCATTGCACCACCGACGGCCACCTGTTCACATTCCTACTGCTATCGAAACCTTGTGCTGCGAGATTTAGTCCTATACCAGAACATATGTTTCCCGCACAAAACACTGCTGTTTGTTTGATTTACCAGATAGAGGCTATGGTTCAAAACAACGTACAAAATAACAACAACGGCACTTCGTTTTGCGTGTTCAAATTATTGTGCTAAATACAACACAAGTGTATGCTAACAATAACAGTCAATACAAAAGTTTAAAACACATTTAAATTTCAGAGTTTTTCACCAAAATGGCATGAACAATTAAAGCAAGAAGTTATTGTAATTTCACCTGGTGTATATCACTTTTCGTCAAACATCTCTCTATCACACCGACCGCATCACGAAGAGGGTGAAAGGAAACGTCAGATGAGCCAAATGTTCTCTCTAGTCTGAGATTACTCTATGGTTTAAACATATACCAATACATACATAGATAATTTTATTCGCTCAGTAAATTCAACAAAGGAACAACAACCGAATTTCTTGTTTTTGTGGCAAACTAGTTGTGTTAAATACAATACAAATGTATACCAACGATAAAAGTCAACAAAAAAGTGCAAAATATATTTAAATTTTTCAGTTCTACACCAAAACGACAGGAAAAAGTTAAGTGAACATATTTTGTAACTCCACCTGGTGTAAGGTAATTTTAAATTTAATTGCTCTCATTTCCACAAACCTACGACGAAGAGTGTGCAAGGAAACGTCAGATGAGAGACTAAAAATATCTATGTATGTATTGGTCTATGGGTTTAAAAATAGATTAATACTTATAGTAGATCTACTAGTTCTCCCACCAAATTTATGACATTTGGCCTGGTGTGATATTTACGTTTGATGTTGAAAATAATTGCTTTACTAATATCAGATAGAGGCAATGGTTCAAAACAACGAACAAAATAACAACAACGGCATTTCGTTTTGTGTGTTAAAATTATTGTATTAAATACAACACAAATCTATGCTAACAATAACAGTCAATAAAAAAGTTTAAAACACATTTATATTTCACAGTTTTTCACCAAAATGGCATGAAAAATTAAAGCAAGAAGTTTTGGTAATTCCACCTGGTGTATATCACTTTTCGTCAAACATCTCTCTATCACACCGACTGCATCACGAAGAGTGTGAAAGGAAACGTCAGATGAGACAAATGGCGGCTCTACTATAAATTTACTCTATGGGTTTAAATCACGTTATACGTTATTTCGATTGTTTAAGTTTTCGATTTAGGATACAGCCGACTTATAATTCCAGAATGTGAACTAGTTTTTCTATTAGTTTGGTATTAATTATACTCTAATTTTACTTCTGTACTTACTTATATGTTCCTTCCGGTTTAATATCTAATACTTCCGGTGGACTATATGGCAACCATTCATTGCGTCTCTCGACCACTGTGCCCGCTTGATAGGATTCACCAAAATCACATAACTTGACGCGAGAGAAATCGGAACGATATATTAACACATTATCCAATTTAACATCACGATGCACAATGTCTCTGAAAAATAAAACAAAAACAAAAGTCCAAATAATATAAAGAGATACGTCAAATGTAGTATAGAGCAAATAATAAATCGCCAAGAGAAAAACCCACTTTGAATGCATATAGTCTAAAGCAGAACCGATTTGTTTGGCCACCCGTTTACTGTAGACCTCGCCAACGCCAGTGTCGGTAACATTCGAAGTCAGATCACCTAGGGAAAGAAAGCGAAATTGATATACATAAGTAATAAACCACAGATCGAATATTATATGACAGTTATTTCATTTATACGAACCTAATGGCGCGTACTCCTGGGTAAATACATAAAATCCTGCCGTCTCAAATGCCACATCATAGGTGGTGACTATATTTCGATGTATGCCCAAATGAAGGCCATAATGAAATTCTCGATAGAAGTCATTAACTGATACATAGGGTTTGGGCACAGCCTTTAACACCATTTCGGTGTGAGATGCACGATGTTCGACCAGGAGAATTTTGCCAAACCATCCCTCACCGACAATTTGCAAAATATCAAATTCATCAACCAAATGGATCTGGAATTAAGGCAAATGAATGTACATACATGTGAGATTGCATCAATTATCATGTGCAGATTATCGTATCTAGTATTTAAAGTATTCTGACATAAACATATACAAACCTACATACAAATCTTATGAATACGTTTGAAATAATCTTTCGGTGTTTTGTTTGGGCGATTTCTGTTGGTGTCTGTTTGTTTTCATGGGGTAATAGTATTTGTATGTTTGCATTGGTCCTACCTATTACACACGCGGACACAGTAGACATCTCATGTTGGCTTTGAGCCAAAATATTTTATGTCAAAACATATTGAGGTTTGAAGAATACGTATCAAAGATTTTCGTGTTAAGACTAAACCGAAACATTTATTACCTACAGCAAAACAATAATATGATATACAAATAATGTACTTCCCGAAAATCTTCGATATTTAGAGGAATGGCAACTCTGGTTACAATACATTTTTCTTTCCTCGAAAGCAAATTTAGTTAATTAATTTTGATAATTAGTTTAAGCTTTTAAGTTAAGCGATAAATACATATACATAAATAACATCACATAAGTGCCTATGTTCGTAGCACACAAACACGGGAAGACCTATCGATTCAGAATCAGTTTCTGCATCAAATAAGTTATGTCCTTCCGCTTGTCTATTGTTGTAGTCAATGCCAAGTTCGCAGTTATGAATCGGTGTTGATCACAAATGTATCTCTATCGCTCTATCGGTTAACGCATTGATCAGTGGATCGAAAATAGGCAATTTAAAAAATATGGTTTTCCATTACATCCCTGAAGGGATTGGGGAGAGCTTGTCGTAACCACTGAGCTGCGGGATTTCAGGATATACAGTCACTAGTTGGACGTACAGTTTTCCACCAGTTCCTAACGGTATTTTTGGGAAGATTTTTCAAGTCCAAATACTAGACCTTTACGCCGTCGCCGCCCCTGATTACGTAGAAATCGACGCGGCGGCGTGTCACTTTTTGTTTAATCTGTCATATAATCGATCAATCAAAGGCATTGTCCTTATTTACAATACACGTTGCAACCACAATAAGCAAAAAATTATAAACTATACATAACCACAATCGGAATATTTCATAATAACAGACACCTTAATTCCACAAGAATTACCTTATGATGTTAAACGACAATTTGAATTTTGCATAACAACAGCCGTGTGAAATTCCAAATGATACAACAGCAACCAGTTCCACTCCCTAAAGCCCCGTATTCAGTTCTTGCGTAATTTTCGTAAGATATTTTGTCATTTATCTCCATACGGAAAATTTTGTTGCGGAGAGTTACCACCCATCGTTGATTTACCTTGCAAATATTTAATTTATAATTCCTCTACCCACTCCATTTTATTTTTAACGCATGTGGTGTTGCTTTGGATTGTTAAAATTACCGAAATGTCAAAATTCCGATCCCAAAAAATTTTTTTCGTACAATAACTTTGGTGTAACAACCCTGTAATTGACTTTGCCTACGAAATTTTCGCAGAGCTGAGTACCAAGCAAATGAAAAGTGAGCGAAATTTTCGGTTAATGAAATTTTCGTTATTTTTTATACACGTACTTCTTATGGCAATGAAAATTTCACAAAAATTGAATAACGGGCTAAACGTTTTACAGCACGCTGGTCTTCCCTCAGACGCCGCCAGTTTAGTAGATCAAACTGCTTCCGCCGATTTTCTCAAGTCCCTACGCCGCCACCGAAACAGAAACAATCGGCGTAAACGTCTACTAAGTGCTCGATAATAATGCCGCTGTCATTAAGCGGGGTGCTTGCCGTCGAAAGAAATGTAAGGTGGTCAGAGCAGAGAACGAACCCAAGTTCGCCGAATACCATTGCACCACCGACGGCCACAAATAGGTCATTTGGGTCCACTAAATGACACAGATCTCAAAGAAATGTATGTAACTCAAGACTTTAGGTCCTTTGAATGTTGCATTACCAATTTTCTGTTTTAAATAGTATAGTACAGTCTAACTTCAAAATTAACTCAACCATACCAGTGATAGGTTAGTTTAGGTAGAAGCGGCTGCCACTATTAAAACACATAGTCCAAAGATGACCTTGAATGATACCATGGGACACCGTTGAACCGTCGTTGAACCTATAGGTTGATCTTGCATGTTTAAGAATCGTTCAACCCAGGGGAAACATCCCGGCGTTGCCGGATGTGGCTGAAAAAAATTACAGACATACAGGGTGTCTCAGTAAGATTGCACTTTTTAAATTTAGTGTAATTTTTTGTGCAAGTGGCAACTCTGAAATTTGACAGCTGACACATACGTTTATTCCGATTATTTAAAAATGGAGCGCTTTACGAAAGAACAACGCGTTATAATTGAAAATCTTATTCCAAAAAACTTATATAACGTTATGATACACTCCAAAAAATGGAGCGCTTTACGAAAGAACAACGGGTTATATTTGTAAAATCTTATTCCAAAAATTTCGAAAGTTGTACTGAGACTGCTCGCAAACTTCGAGTAATTTTCAGTCGAAAAAGTGTTCCTAATGTGTCAACCATTAGAAGAGTGGTCAACAAATTTGAAGAAGCTGGTTCAGTTATGGACAGTAACACTCCTGTGCATCAACGTACCGATCAGACTCTTGAAAACATTGTTGCTGTAAACGAGAGTGTCGCGGAAAATTCCAAAACATCAATTCGGCATCGTTCTCAACAACTTCAAATTTCACGAAGCACTACGCAGTGAATTTTGACAAAAGACATCCCCCTTCATGCGTACAAAATTCAGCATACTCAGAAGGTCAAACGAGCAGACCATGGAAAGTGCCGGCAATTCGTTCAATGGGTAATGAAGCAAAGTGAAGGCAATGCAATTTTTCAAAAAAAGTCATCTTCTCCGATGAAGCGCATTTCGCATTTCTTCGTGAATACACAAAATTGTCGAATTTGGGTCTCAGAAAATCCTCATACAATTCATGAGAAACAAATGCACCCACAACGAGCTACTGTCTGGTGCGGATTTTGGTCATTCGGCGTGATTGGGCCTTACTTTTTTGAGGATGACTGTGAACGGTATTCGTTACAGGAACATGATAACGGAGTTCTTGTGGCCTCAACTGGACGGCATGGATCTGAACGACATCTGATCTGGGCGCCTCCTGCCACACAGCGCATGAAACAATCGATTTATAGCAGCATCGATTTCCAGAACAAATTAAAAAAAAAATAAAAATAAATGGTTTCCCATTACATTCCATGAAGGAATCGGGGAGAACTTCTCACAACCAGCGAGCTGTGTGCTTTCTAGTTTTATACTCACTGATTATACTCACTGATTTTTGAGAAGCATTTTCATGGCTAAATACTCGATAGTGTCGAGGTGACCGCCGTCGAATGAAATTTTTTTAGGTGGTCAGAGCAGGGATCGAACCCAGGATCTCAAGTACAAGAGGCGTGCACACTACCCATTGCATCACCGACGGCCAAGAACAAATTATCTCAAGAAATTATGATGTCATCTGGCCACCAAGATCATGAGATTTAACGCCGTGTGATTTCTTTCTCCGGGGTTATATGAAATCTGGTGTTTATGAGAATAAACCAGAAATAGTTCCTGAACTCAAATCCGAAATCCAACGCGTTATCGGTGAGATACAGCCCCATCTGTGAGAAAAAGTTAAGGAAAATTTAATGAAAAGAGTAATGACCTGTCATCAGAGCCGTGGGAGCCATTTGACGGATATTTTATTCCATACTTAATCGGAACAAAATTAAAAAGTGAATTCCTACTGAGACACCCCTTATTTGTCACTAACCAACCAATTTGTGCTTAGCAAGAAGCTGCTAGGATCACTCAGCCTAACTTTTTGAATATCCGTTAAATCCAAAAGGAAATAAGATTGTCTTCTATTCGCAAAAAAACGTCAGGCAGAAGTATAAGAAATGTTCGACGCTCTCGTGCTACTCTTTGTCATCCTAACGTAATCATACCCCGAATTCCAAATCTGGTGGAGTGTCTGCCATTTATAGTTCTGGTCTATTTAATATTTAGTGTTGCCATCTGGCAACACCATTGGAAAGTATTACAGATTTCAACTTAACGTTACTCAGAACGCGTTGACGTGCGTGCATTATATTTGGGTTTTTTCAGTGACTCGAAAAATGTATCTCAGTCAAAAATGGAATCAACTTGTGATCATTTTCGTGGGATTATTTTGCACAACTTTCGACGTAGAGAAGAGTGCATTGATGAACTTAAGTCTTTATATGACGATGATGAGTTTCTTTAGGACCGATGTTCGCTTCAGGCCGACGTGCTGGTCTTGTTGTGCCAGAAACCAAAAATACTGTGAGTGAACTGGTATTGCACGATCACCATTTGACATACCGTGTGATGGGGTCAATCTTGGGGATTACATCAAATCTCATACATACAATAGTGCATGAACATTTTGGCGTCAAAAAAATTTGCTCGCGGTGAATGCCTATAATTTATCAATCCCTCAAAAAAGGCTCGTGTCGGTAGGTGCAAGAAGATGTTGGATAAATTCAATTGCGGTGCTTCAAAAGATCACGACATACATATCATATATTTATGCACATAAACCTGAGACTAGACAGCAATCGACTGAATCAATCGCGCATGAATGACTTCAAAGTAAATGGTGGCCTGCTTCTTCGGCATAGCTGGTTATGTGGCAACAGTTCCGTTAGATCATCGTAGGACGACCAGTTGTGAATGGTACACAACCATTTGCGTGCCAGAAGTTTTTGGTGAACTAAGGAAAACGAACACCCAAAGAAGAATCAATGCTAGCTCTCATAAATCGGCCCAAACAAACGCGTATTTTTGTAAAGAAAAAACATTGATTTGATGGGTCATCCGCCTTACATCCACGATTTGGCGCCAAATGATGTTTTTTTTTATTCCCGCACATTGAAAACTAATTCGGTGAAAACTAACACGAAGAAGAAGCAGTTGATCCGTTGAAAATGCATAGTTTGAAGTTACCACATTTGGAGGGACAAATGTGCTTCGAAAATTGGTTCAAACACACTCAAAACTGTGTTGATCTTCAGGGATTATAGTTGGAAAAACAAAAAAAAAAACAATTTCGATCATCAACATGTGTTGTTTCATTATTAGGGGTTTTCGATCGATGCAGTGCATGGACATAATATATTTTATGCCTTCAGCCAATCTGTCATTAGTCTACCAATCAGATAGTGCCCCGTTACTGAAAAAAGTATTGATGCCTTGGGCCAAGTCATGAAGTTTTTCTACCCCGATAAATTTAATTATAGATTAATTTGTACAAGGCAGCTAAGAATTCGCTCAATTCAATATTTATACTCGATTTTTAAATTTATCTCGGACAGTATCGGATAAAAAAATTCAAACTTGCCACGCCCATAAAAAAAATGTGTAGCTACACAGCGGTCTACAATTTTGGGGTTTGACTATAACCACCTAGTGTGATCATTTGGCGTAGGAATCGTTCATCCCCAAAATTGGTGTTGCACAGTGTTATCCAAATTCATTGAAAAAAATAATCAATATTCTTGCCAAAATGAGATACCTTCACTTAATTGTGAATAAAAGCGAAACGCGTTCATCGATTTTCATTTTGTTAATAGGTTATGTGACTTTACGTGAAAGTAATAAATAAGACCGTACGAGATGGAGTGATATTTCGAAAATAGAAGGCTATAAAAACGGAATTTGTTTTCAGAATAGAAACTTTAAATAATTCCCTTTAAACCTTGGCAAAGAAAATAATACGTTCAAAAATAATCTGTAATTTTGTATCTGTACCTTTCGTCATATCGCAAAACACTGCAGTTCTAACTTCAAGCTCGATGCGCTGAGTTTTGGTACAACATTTTTGATTTTTTTCACAGTTCCTATTTTTTAGCTCCAAAGATATATAAAAGTGGAAAGCGAAGTTAAAAAAAAATTTTAAATATGGACAGGTCTAAGTTCATAGTACAAAAATGGCAACGAAAAGTTATCTTAGATAAAAAAGTTATCTTAGATAAATTGTTGTTATCATTTCTTGTGAATGAAAATGTTATCCAGAAGGGTTGACGATGAAGTAAGCGACATTGTAAATGATCGTGACGTTGACGATGAAGTTAGCGACACTGTGAATGATCTTGTCGTTCACGATGAATTAAGGGACATTCTTTGTGGAATGGATATGTAACCGGATATGGATATGGATATGTATGTGGCATCGAAAAGTTATCTTAGATAAAAAAGTTATCTTAGATAAATTTTTGTTATCATTTCTTCTGAATGAAAATGTAATCCAGAAGGGGAGACTCAAAAACACAAATTTAAAAAAAAAACACAAAAATTAAAAATAAACAATTTATTTAAATGGAAAACTACGTATATTTTTTCTCTTAATTTGAAGGGTCCATTTTTATTTTCGATTGCAAATAAAATTTGAATTAATGTTTCACAATAACGCGCGGTAAATGTTATACATATTTGATCATGGTCGAATTAGCTATCAGGTAAAGTCGTTTGAACAGGTGATTACATTTTTCTATGCCATTTTGCGTTTCAAACCCAGTATTCAGTTTTTATGAAATTTTCATTGCCATAAGAAGTACGTTTAAAAAAAAAATAACGAAAATGTCATGAACCGAAAATTTCGTTCACCTTTCATTTGCTTGGTACTCAGCTATTAGCGAAATTTTCGAAGGCATGGTTATTTCGTGAAGTGAATGTAATGTGACTTGTGTGATAAGGCAGTTAAACTTATAACCCAAAAAATGAAGAGAATACCAAAATGTGTCCACAGACTTGCCTGCAGTAAATGGATTTATGAATATGTGGAAAATTTAGCACTTTTTCCAATACATATAACTACAATCTATATACTGATATGTATATCAAAAGTATTTATAACACGTGTTGGTTTCCAATGAATTTTTTCAGCGCAAGGTATTTATATCTAAAATTAAACATGTTTGTTTCCTTAAATATATTGTAACTTTAAAATGTATGTATTTTTTGTATTTCGCCACTTACGACTTTCCAAATAAATCGATCCACACCTAATACTACGAAATGTGGCAACATTTGCTGTAATGGGTGACAAAATGCGATACGGCAACACGTTTGTAGCCAGTGCCAAAAAATACAACTTGGCAGCAGATGTTGCTGTAGTTGCAAGCAGCAACAACCATCATTTTATTTCCGTTCATTCGATTCAGTTGTCAAACTCTACACAAATATATACCAACAATACAAGAATACAAAAAAGTGTAAAACAAAATATATAAGATTTTGACAAGTGGAACGAAAAATGACACCGAAAAATGACATAATCTGTTTAAACGACAATACCTGATAGATAATTCTACCACGTTCAATATGTATAAGATTTACCGCGCGTAGTTGTGAACAATTTGTTTCCAATTTTGTTTTCAATCGCAAATAAAAATCTATACTTCAAATTTATACGTATACGTAGTAGAGTATCCATTTAATCGGGTTTTTTGATTAATCGGTTAATCGTAAACTTCAATCTGACAATTAACCGAACAAAACGCAATCAGATTATTCGCTTAATCGAATAAAATAAACGCAAAAAAAGAAAACAGTGTTCAAACATTGTTCTAGGCACATTTATTAAAACAAAACAAAACGTAACAAAAGCAACTTCATTATAAAGAACAAAATAAATATATGTAGGTACAATTCACAAATCGTAGTTGCAGCAACATGTTAATTAGTGACTTTTGGTACCAAGCCAAAATTAAACAAATCTCAAAGTTTGGACCCAAAAGTGCCACGCTTTCCGGTACCTCCCTCCCATACAAAAGGTAGGGTCGCTCTGAAACTATATCACACTATAACACCCTATTGGATTGATTAATTTTTACAAAAATTTTGCAAAGAATCGTACCAGGTATTTTGATACCCCCCATATAAAGTGACCAGTGGGTCTTGAAATTTCATCAGACTAGTACACCCAATTTAATGAACCAATTTTGAGACAATTTTTGACGTAGAATACGTCTTACCTTACGGTATGAGGAGTCATGTCAGGTTTTTATTGTTGTAATCTTTATTTCATTGAATTTGAGGAAACGGCTAGATGAATTTTTTTAAAATTTTTTTTGTAGGTAAATGAAGATGTTATCTTTCGTTTGATATACATTTCATATTGGTTGATATATTTCTAGTATTTTAATTTCTCAAATGAAAATTGTTTAAACACATATACTCAAACATATGTGTGGTGTTTGAGTGTTTTTGGTTGCTCAACATTGCTTAGGAACATGTATCTAGTAAAAAGTGAAACGAACAGCAACCTAATGTTGCTTGGCAATATGTATCTAGTAAAAAGTGAAACAAACAGTAAGTTAACGTAATAAAGCTTTTTTGCGAAAGCTTCAATAAAGCTTGAATCAAATGCCGTTGGTAAATATAAAAATTACAGCAGACAGTTGTCCGAGGCCTTCGGCCACGGACTGTCCCTGCAGGCTGTGTCAGAGACACGGCCATTAAGTTTAACGTAGAATACGCCATCCGATAAGACAGAAAACATATATAACAATAAATGATAAATAATATAAGCAAATGCATTTATTGTTATATATGTTTTCTGTCTTATCGGATGGCGTATTCTACGTTAAACTTAAACTACGTTAAGGGTAAACGATCAAATTTGTTCGAAATGTGTGTAAAGTTATGAAATTTGTTCGCAAATAGTTGTCATATGGCTCAGAAGTTAGCAACTTTACCCTACTACCCTCCGACCACCAATCCGAAAATTTTAAACCCGTTGCCATTTCGCACCCTTGCTTTTTCGGACATGGTCCTAGTGGACTTTTCTTCACGAAATGAGCCAAGGAATACGCTGGAGAAATTTGTCCGGAATAAATAAAAAGTTGTGAGAGGTCTGAGAGACAGTTTACCATACACAAAACGTCTGTCAAAACTCTCTATGAATAAGGCGGATAGTATATACATGTAGTTCGTTTGTCTTCTATTCGATTACAAAATACAGAATGTAACTACCTCTAGATTTAGTAAAATAAGTGAGAACAATTAAACGACCTGGTCCTAAAATATAAGCAATATAATGTTGACCTTTATGTAGAAATGTTCATATGGGTTACATATCGGTGGATAAATACGAACTCTGCGTTCTGTTATTTGGTATGAGTTCTTTGTTCTCGCTAAACTATTGTTTTGCCTTTTGTGTGGGGCGTTAAACGATTTTAAGCGCCATCAGTTAAAAACGCTTAACTCCCAATACGAAATGGTCAAACTATAAGCTTAGCGGGGATAACGAATACATACCAATTGTTTTGGTTTTAGCAAGGGGTAACGATAAGACAGCTGATCAAGTTAGTACTTCGACAACTTATAGAAAATATAATTTCAAAGAAGAAACGGTGATATGTGACTGGAAGAATTTGAGTTGCGTTGTGCGATTTTCATAAGTTTGCAGCCGCGTGTCCAGCCAAAAGTACAAAACACATGAACTGGGAGTAAATTCTACCAATTAAAGATTTCTCTCATTCATTATATGTTTTCCTAGTCTTCCACGGACTTTTTTAGAACATAAAATAGCTGTTGCAAACTCTTGTGCTGTCAACACCAAACTGTTCGAAATAATTAGTTTAGCTAGTTAAAAAACAAAAAGAAGAAGACAACTGTGAGAAAATGTAACATTCTTTCTTACCCTCATGTTCTTTTCTCACCCTCAAAAATGTGTAACTTTGAAGGGGCGATGGCAACATTTTTTAAATGTTGGCTCAAAAAGGATGTACAAGTAGAGAAGAAAAAACCACCGCAATTTGTCAACCCTAGTAGAAGAGAACCAAAAAGTCGACGCGATTCACTCAAACGCATTTCTTTCCCGCGTCATAACTTGATTATTTCACACTTTTTACATACTTCATGTAATTTTATTTAAATATGGTTGGAATTTCTAAAGTTAGATACAATAACATCATTAGAAAACTGCGCGTGTATTGAAATATTCAACGAAGAGAGTAAGAGAGTGAGCAGATAAACGATCCGCTTCACTCGATTTCTTTGTTGGCATTCCACTCCATGAGTAAATTTTCTTCTCTATACCATAGTTGCTTTATGGTTGGCTCATACAGTTGCAAACATTATTTTTTAGAAATAAAGTCACCATTAGTGTAAGGGGCCGCCATAATGGATCCGCCATTTGCATGTTTGGATGGTCACGCAAATATTAAATCGAATTCATGATCAGCGGCCCCAAGATACATGGAAAACAAAGTTTAGTACTACCAGCACCCACGTTCTGTAACTTATGTATGTTAAAACTTCTCACATCTCACAAAGTGTGAAACAAATAATTCCACCGTTTTTCGACATGTTAAAATCGCTTAAATTCCCATATCAAGCCCCGTATTCAGTTCTTGCGAAAATTTCGTAAGAATTTTTGTCATTTATCTTCAAACGGAAAATTTTGTTGCGGACAGTTACACCCTATCTCTAATTTACCTTACAAATATTTCATTAATAGTTCCTCATTGCACTCCATTTTAATTTATAGCGCATGTGATTAAAATAATCGAAATGTCAAAATTCCGGTCCCAAACAATTGTTTTCGTACGAATAAGTTTAGCGTAACAACCCTGTATTTGATTTTGCCTACGAAAGTTTCACAAAGAGCCTGAGTACAAAGCAATTGAAAAGTGAGCGAACGTTTCGGTTCATAAAATTTTAGTTATTTTTTATACACTGACTGCTTATGGCAACGAATATTTCGAATGTCGCAAAAATCGTTGACGATGAAGTAAGCGACATTGTAAATGATCGTGACGTTGACGATGAAGTTAGCGACACTGTGAATGATCTTGTCGTTCAGGATGAATTAAGGGACATTCTTTGTGGAATGGATATGTAACCGGCTTCTAAACGATAACTAAAGCGCTTTGTTCCAAAATATAACAAGATTACGGAAACACCAATATTTCAGAAACTGAATAACCCAATCGTTAAGCCGATCTTCAATAGGGCGATTTAGACTTAAGTTAGACTATTCGATTGAATTAAAACTACAAGTTGAACTGAAATGAGTTCTTTAGTTCACAGCTCATATGAACTGTTAAGCTGAATTGATACAATGAACATGTGATCTAAGTGAATGAACTAGTGCATTCTGTTGATCTGAACTGAATAGAGCGCACACTTCAATGAACTACAACTCCCAACTATAGTCTGAGGTGCACATTCAACTGAATTGTTTTGCTCCCACTTGTTATATTTTGATTTGTTTGTGGCTGCAGACAATACTATAACTGTTTTTTACTCCCAAAAATTTTACGTATTTATAAGAGAACAAGTCAAACAAGTTTTATCGATGACAATGTGCAAGACACCGTCGACCATAATGTCGTGTTTGCGTACAAATGCAAACAATATCTTAAAGGCGTCTTTGATGACAATGTCACCAGGGACACTGAGGCTTGCTGGAGTGTTATCTATATTGTCAGTAATTCATCGGCAAAAAGTCTCAGCAAGATCCAAATTTTATGTTTTTTAGCTGAGTCGTGGTGCCAAAAAAAAAATCGTTCCTCCTTAGCGTATATAGTTTTGAAGCATTAACAAAACTATTACTGTAATTTCTAAACGAATATTTATAAATTAACGGCCGTATTCATACAAAATTATGAGAGGTTTGAGAGATGATTTATCATACAAAATTCGTCTCCCAAACCTGTCATGACTTCTTATGAATAAGGCCGTAAATATTTGTACTCTCCGTGTTTAAATCCCATTTATTAACATATTTTTTGGCCAACTAAAAACTATGTAGAGATTGCCTTAATTTTCGTGATCAAAAGCTTTTTTTTTGTGGAATATACACGTGAAAAGGACAAAAGTCAATCCTATTTAATGCCAAGTTTGTGGATCTACCATGTTGTTTGTGACAATAGTAGACACATGTCGTAGTCACTTATGAACACTCGTGTAATGCTCATTTTTCCCATTAGCATAATTACGAGCCCACTGCATTAGTATAACATTATTTTGAATGCTACTACTCTCTTTAATATAAAACACAAGAAAAAGAGAGAATACATTTAAAAATAAATGATGTATTTTGAAATGAATTTCATTAAGCATTTTCGGTTGTTTTCATATTAATTCACACCAATTTCAATTGCGATTTGAAATTGTTTGTTATTGATCATATCAGAAACGCCAACCACAGACAAGCGACACTACAATGAGATTTTCAAATGTGTTGCGTTATTTTTAAAATAATATATGTATTTGTTTTCATGAGTACGTTACCACCTGTTTTGTCATTTTTCCCATGTTTGTAAATAAACATTTGAGAAATTTATGGGAAAAACGTGTGTTTTGATTGTGTCCGTGAGACCCGCAAATTCAACGGCTATTGTAAGCGTTGCAGTACGCAGCGTTTGTGGAGATAATTTTATAAAACTCGACTATGAATAATAAATATATATTAAGTTTGTTTTTTTACCTTAATTTGTACGGCTTACTAGCTTAATTTGTACCGGACAGCTAAGCGATATTAAGTGGCATTTCAGTTTCCCACTTAAATTCCGACTTGAGCAATGGCAATGTTACCACATGTTCAATTTCAAGAAATGGCAACAAACGGTTATCTTAGATACATTTTGTTATCATTTCTTTTAAATGAAAATGTTATCAAGACGGAGAGACTCAAAATCAGAGATTTTGCAAAATGGCTTATACATTGTAAATGATTCAAATTATTTTATTCAATGGAAGACTTACTTACTTACTTATCCGGTCTCGGACAACCACGGGGGATCAGGGACCTTACAAAACGAAGATAACATATTTCGCCAACCAGTTCGATCTTTAGCTTTATTTCCCCAGTTGGCAATACCAAGTGTACGCAGGGATTCGTCAACCTGATCCCTCCAGCGGAGTCTTGGTCTTCCTATTGGAAGACTACGTATGCTTTATTGTTACTTCTCTCAATTTGAAGGATAGATTTTTATTTGCGATTGAAAACAAAATTGAAATTAAATTGATGGCAACAACGCGCTGTGAATGTCATGGTAGAATTGTCTATCAGGTATAGTCGTTTAAACAGGTGATATAATTTTGTACATATCTTTTTTCGTTTCACTTGTCAAACTCATACATATGTATTTTGTTTGTGATAGACGAAAGTGACAAACACCAAGTGGAATTACAATAACTTCTTGCTTTAATATTTCATGCCATTTTGGTGAAAAACTGTGAAATTTAAATGTGTTTTAAACTTTTTTATTGTCTGTTATTGTTAGCATACATTTGTGTTGTATGCATACATTTCCTCTTTCGTCAAAAAAACCGTTATGACTCTCTCTTTGTTTTCGGAATAACTTTTTTAGACTCAACTAAAGAGTAAAATTTTTAGTTGTCTCTAAATGTTTAAGCAAATCGGTTTGTTTTTTATCATATAAAGAGTAACATTTTTAGTTTTGCCTTTTTACAATTTATAACGGCTTGCTCAAGTTGCGTTTCATTTTGATTTATCACTCTTTAGTTGCATTAGGTAAGTTTATTCCAGTTAGAATTTTCAGTTAGACAGGGACAACTCAAAATAATACCGCTATGTATATAAAAAATTTTCAGGAAAAGAGTAATAACTCAAAAACTTGTTATTCTTCTACAACTACTAAACAAATAAAAATGTAAACAACGGTTATATTCTTTTTAATGATAATTTCTTGCAATAACATATTTTTTTCTTGCAATATATATCATCAACATTAACGGAAACAGTTTTTCGTCTCTACTGAAAATGTTCAAATTTTGAGTTGTTACACTTTTGTGGAACAGGTGCGATATATCAAAAATTTAGAACGAACCGCATTCGGTGTACAATACTTCGCACAAGCGATCAATGGTCGCAATGAGCGCTGTAGGTATTGGCGAAAAGATGCTGTTAATCTTCTGGGCATAAAATACAGTATGATATCGAAAAACAAGTACTATTCACTCCATCTTAACTCCTCAATATCGGCGTAACTTAAATTCGGTCAAAGATGGAATATAATTCTTACATTTTGGACGGGACGGGTCCACCTTAGAACTTCTGGAACGTTGCAAAAGGAGATCCATGATGTTGATAGGTGATAGCAGGATAACCAACTGTTATGAAAATCTTGGAAATGTGATTGCTCCGACGATATTTCCACGGGAAGAGTTCCTCTGCGATGCATGATGTTAATGTTTCGACGGTTAGTGTATCTTCTAGATGAGAACGTGGGTTCGATCCGAGCTCTGACCACCTTACATCTCTTTTAACGTCAGTCACCTTGCTTAGTGATGGCAAGAATCTTCTCAAACAATCATTTGGAACCGGTGTAAAGAACGTTTTCGGAACATTTTCGAAACATTTTTGAATTTCGGTTGGTGTTTTTCGAATTTCAATCAAATTGATACACATATTTGAGAATTTGTGCCACCACAATGATTTCCGTGCGCGACTCTTGCACATATGAACGAGAAATCTATCCAAACTGTCAAGATAAGTCCGTTCGGAATCGGTGTAAAACTGTGGGTCGCAATCAAAGTCCCACTTTTATTAGTAAGATTGTAACCAAAGTACAGGTCGTATATACATATCATCCAATTTTTAAACGAGGTCCATTGAAATAGGTAAGATTCGATCCACGGTTTGACTGTTCCAACCAAGCATGGTACTATCGGCTTCAGAGACTATAAATAGTAACTGATTTCAATGAAATTTGGGACACAAGATTTTCATAGGTCAAGGATGTTGGCTTTTGAAAATGGGACATGTCGGTCCACGTTTTCATACACAAATTGTACTAATAAAGCTTAGTACTTCGGTCCCAGAGGTTACAAATATTATCCGAGTTCAACAATATTTTATTCCTTAAGCAAGGCTGATCATTTTTGAAAATGCTTCATATCGCCCCAAATTTTAATTTACACTTGGCAAATTGTTCCACCGTGATTGGCGCTACCTGACCCAGATTTTGAAATAATTGTAGTTGAAAATGGGCCACATTGGTCCATGTTTTCATATAGTTCCGATATTGATTGTACCAACCAAGTTTGGTACTATTGCCTACAGAGGACTTCAATGACATTTTGTCCATTGGATTTTCTTTCTTCCAAGGACATACAGGAACATTTATAGAACGAGGACAAGATCAACCACACGAAACCCCGCCGTAAATGTACAAATCCCTGACTAATATACCTGGTTATTCTAATATATGTTCGTTGCGACACTATCTCTGTGTACAAAAAGTGTTGAGTCGAGAGTTTCGAAGACTCTTCAAACGCTGATTGTATCAAGCAAGATTGTTACTATCGGTTCAGAGTTTACAAATATTAACCGATTTCAAAAAAATTTCGTATATACGCTGATTTTAGTAAAAAGATGACAGTTTTGTGGTACAGACCCCATATTATACCAACCAGAGTTGGCAATTTAGGCTCCAGAGTTAACAAACATTAATTGCTTTCAACGAAATTTGTTAGCATTTTTTAGGCAAAACATGATAGTTATAGGAAATGGCTCATATCGGTTAGTTTTGATATTCTCAGATCAAGAGTATTCAAATATTAGCCAACCTAACTTGATACTATAGATTTTTATTATAAACACCTTACTGTCTCAAGGTGATTTAGACTGGTGATTTAGATAAAATTGGACAACCGTGAATCGGATTCATTACAGGAACATGGTAACGGAGTCCTTTAGCCTCAACAGGACGGAATGGATCTGGGCGACATGTGGTTTCAGCGGGACGGAGCAACGATTTACAGCAGTGCTATGGAGTCGAAGTCTTGGAGTCTGAGTCTGGAGTATTTGCCTGGAGTCGGAGTTGGAGTCGTAAAAATTTGGACGACTCCGATTCCAAGTATAGAAGTTTCATCAAAAGTCAACATTTTCGAAAAGAATACTTTTTTTACCGATTTTTTCGGTTAATTTACATTTTTACACCGTATTAGACACGAGGGCGGATCAATCAGTCCATGAAATGCAACACTGCTTCCATCAAGCACCACCTGTTTATAGACTACTGTCAAATTTTGAGCAAGTTCCGTCATTTACTTTGCGTTTAACAACTGTTCAAAACATACAACCTCGTGCATTTTTTAAAAATAGGAAAAAGTGAATTTCGAGTGCTCGTTAAACATTATTTTTTGCGAAAAAAACCGTCAATTCAACCAAGGAAAAGCTTTATAAATACTATGGCGACTCTGCACCATCGACTTCAATGGTAAAAAATTGGTTTACTGACTTTCGTTGTGGTCGCACAAGTACAAATGACGCTAAACGTTCTGGAGTGCCAATTGAGGTCACTACACCCGAAAATGTCGAAAAATCCACGATATGGTTTTGGCCGATCGAAGAGTAAAAGTGCGTGAGATTGTTGATGACATAGGCATTTCATATGGCAGTGTGGTATCGATTTTAAATGATCAGTTGGATTTAAGAAAGCTGTCTGCAAAATGGGTGCCGCGTTTGCTCTCAATTGGCCATAAACGTAATCGTGTGACAACTTCAAGGGATTGTTTGGAGTTGTTGAAATTGGGCTACGAATTGGTACCTCATCCGCTATATTCTCCGGATTTAGCGCCTAGTTACTATTTCCTATTTCTAAACCTAAAGAAATGGCTCTGTGGAAGGAGATTTAGCTCCAACGATGAAATTATTGATCAAACAAATGACTATTTTATGGACCTCGAAAAATCCTATTTTTTGGATGGGATACAAAAATTGGAGAAACATTCGACTAAGTGTATTGGGCTAAAAGGAGATTCTGTTGAAAAATAATTCTTTTTTTTTTGCGAAAAAAAACTGCGTTTCATTCAGAAAGTCACGGACTTATTGATCTGCCCGCGTAACATCAGTTTGCTTGAGATCGAACTCGAATTTTTTACTTGTAAAAATTTAATTTTTTAATGTACAACAAATATTTCATCTAAACTGAAATAATTATTTGTGTGGTGTTCTGCCAACATATTATTGGAAATTCAAATTATATCGTTGTTAATGTAAATGATACCTAAGAAAATTGATGTTATTTAATATTGGAGTCAGAGTTGAATTCGGAGTAATGCAATTTTGGCCAGACTCCAAACACCCCTGATTTACAGACCGAATTATCTCCCAAAATCCCGAATCCGATGGCGATCAAGATTGTGCCATTTAATGTCGTGCACTCAGAGAACTAATTGTTTGAAAAGAGGTTGTAGCAACCGTAAATTCGGCTGTTACCACCGAATTGAGGTTGTCACAACCGAATTGAGGTTGTTACGACCGAATTTAGTTCCCACAACCGAAATTCGGTTGTAGCAACCTTGTTTCATAATAGATTTGGTTGTGACAACTCAATCTTCAATTATATTCGTTCAGTCATCTAAATTTTCTAAAATTTCGGTTGGAACAACCGAATTTGAAATTAATTCGGATGCAACAACAGAAATTCGGTTGGAGTAACCGAATTTGGCTTCAATTTGGATGTAGTAACAGAATTTGACACCAATTCGGTTGTAACTGTCGAATTTGGTAGCAATTCGGTCACAATAATCGAATCTAGACTTAATTCGGTTGCAACGACCGAATTTGGCGTCAATTCGGTTGCTTTAACCGAATTTCTCATGAATTCTGTAGGTATAACAGAATTCATTTTCAATTCGGTTGCCACAACATAATGGTATTTAGTTAAAATCTGACGTTTAAAATTCTATAATCATATATTATTTTAAAAAGAATTAAAGAATATCAAGATTTTGTTTGTGGTTATTAAGAAAGGTAAGTAAAATGTGTTTTGTATTAAAACATCTTACTTTGCAGATATTTTTAAGCAGATATCAACAGTTTTGAAGGGTTTCAAAATATGCTGCAATCGTCTGTATACAAAACGCTTTAGGACGTAGATCAAGCGATGCAACATGTCAGAATTAATTCGGTATCACAGCCGAGACTTCAATAAAGGTCGGAAGAGGCATGTCAATAAATTTATTACTCTTTAGTTTACCCTATATATATGACTTTATTTTCTCGCTATTTAATTCGTTTATAAAAGTACAGGAAAATAAATCATCACTTAATAATAAAAAACCTTTAATACGTAATTCATTTGTGACACTATTCGGTTGTAACAACCTCTAATTCGGTTGTAACAACCTCTAATTCGGCAGTGACAACCTCTAGTGAGGTTGTGTCAACCTCTAATGAGGTTGTGTCAACCTCTAATGAGGTTGTGTCAACCTCTAATGAGGTTGTGTCAACCTCTAATAAGGTTGTGTCAACCTCTAATGAGGTTGTGACAACCTCTAAATTCGGTTACGGCTAATTCGGCTGTCTCAACCGAATTTTTCTGTGAGTGTGCGATTTCTTTTTTTTTTGGGGTTTTGGAAAATCTCTGGTCTATGCGAATAAATTACAAACAATTCCTGATCTCAATGATCCAACGCGTGAGATAGAGCTACATCTTTGTCAAATTACCATCGAAAATGTTATGAAAAGAGCAATGACCTGTTGACAGATCGGCGAGGGCAATTTATTGAACATTTTATTCAATGCTAACTGTCTACTTTAAAATTCAAAACAAGTTTCAAATAAATCTACTAATTTCCACAAATCGTCCATGATTGGTCCCACTAGTTTCAACCCTCAGTTGGCCAGCTTATCCGGCTAAAGCAAATCGTTTGACCAACTATACGCCTGTCCAAATTAGCGGGTGGTTATACTAATATTTCTATTAGAATAGAATATTTCTATTAGAGAAGAACATATTTTAATATATTACGTTTTTAAGACTGACTAAAGAGTACAAAATAATCTTTTCTAATCCCACACAGATAGTTCTGAAATTGTATTTGTATTGTTAATACAAGAGTTGCCATTTATATTTCGGGCCCTGCCAGTACTAGTATTGCCAGATGCAAGCTGGAACTTCCATTGGAAAGTTTGAAAGTACTTTGTGTTGAAAAAGTCATCTCGATCAAAAATGGAATTAACCCGTGAAAATATTCGTGCGATGATTTTTTACGATTTTTGGCGTGGATTATCAAGACAAGAGTGTCTCCATCAACTTGTTTCGACTTTTGGTGATGAAGCACCATCAAAACCCACTGTAAATCTCTGGTACCAAGAGTTCAATCGCGGACGCCCTTCGCTCCAGAATGAATTTCGTAAAGGTCGTCCAACCTTGGTCGTTTTGCTGGAAACCATCGATGCTGTGCGTGAACTAATAAAGCAAGACCGACATGTGACATACCGTGAGATTGAGGCATCCTTGGGCATTAGTATGACAAGCATCAATAAGATATTACATGCTCATTTGGCCGTGAAAAAGATTTGTTCTTGTTGGATCCCACATAATTTAATAAGCTCAAAACAAAGCTTATGTCGATTGGAGCCAAGAAATGTTGAAAAAATACAACCGCGGTAGCTCAAATTCAGTGTATTAAATCGTCACAGGTGACGAACCATGGATAGATGCATATGAACCGGAAACAAAACAGACGAGCTAAATCCAATAAAAGATGTTCGAGGAAGAAGCATATCGAAGCAATGAATCGCGTTTTTTTCGATATCACCGGTCAATGCCTTTAGTGGAATCTAGGACGGTCAATTCTAAGTGCTATACCAAAATCTGTTTGCCACCAGTGTTCGAAGAAATAAGGAAAAACAACAAGAGAAGACGGATCATTTTGCACCAGGACAATGCGAGCTCTCACACATCAGCTGAAACAATGAGCACTCAACGTGTCGAATTGATGGGCGTCCGCCGTACAGCCCTGATTTGGAACCCAATGACTTCTTATTACTGCATGGTTGTAGTTGAAGCGTTCAACAGCTGTTGAAGCGTTCAAAAAACCCATGTTTTGGAGGTGTCTCAGTTGTCCCCTCTGGACAAAAATAATGGTCCTGGCATTGAATTTTTCGTATACACTGGAAGACTACGGTTATACAGGTACAACTTCACAAATTGGATAGATGTTATTGAAAAATTAAATTAAAGAAATTGTTAATGCTAAAATCTCGTGGATAATTGTATCAAATGCTTTTGAAGGATCAAGCAGGACAAGAATACTAGCTTGTTTGTCGTCGATATCACACCGTAACTCTTCCGGAACATCAATTATTGTGGTAACGCAACTATTCTTTGGTCTACAACCAGACTAATTTTCCACCAGCAAAGCGAAATTCAAAATAAAAGTGCTTATCTGATGGCGTATTAGCTTTTGGAAGAACTTTGACAAATATGGTAGTATTAGTATTGTCCTATAGTTATTATGTCGTCGACTTTGGAAGAGGAACAATCTTTGAATATCTCCACTAGTGTGTTTTTTTTAACTCCGCTAAAGTTAATAATAGCTTAATTTGTACGGGACAGGTAAGCGATAGTAAGTGGCATTTCAATTTCCCACTTAAATTCCGACTTGAGCAATGGCAATTTAGCCACATGTTTAATTTCAAGAAATGGCAACAACAAGTAATCTTATGTCGCATTTAGACCGTAGTTTATCGCGGCCAGGTTAGTAATATCCTTGTTCTCTAATCTTTGCCGTTTACACCACCCAATTTGAGATTAAATTGGCATTTCAGGTGGCAACTGCGTGCTTAAACCAACTCCGCGCCGAGACAAAATTATTAAAGACGGCGGCACAACAGAAAAATTAAATTGACGGCTATTGATTTTGCCAGTTTTGTACAAATTTTGGATGTTTTTGAAGTAACTGAACCTTTAAACTTGAATCAGTCGATCAAATCGTGACAGTCGATAAAATCGCCTCAAATTTTAAACCAATAAGAGACAATTATAACGGCGGCGGCGTGAGTCAAAAAAAAATTTGGTGGCGGTAACGCGTCGGAATATTTTCGACCGGCTTCAGTCTGTCAAACAGTTAATTTTTTATGGATGTTTTTATTAAGGTCGCATTTTTTTATTAACTCATAGTGTTGCATCAAAATGTACACCATTTTAAAATGAGGTTAAAATTAAACTTCCGAGTTTTCAGAGTAAAATTGAATGAGTAATCTTCTGGGTTAGAGTGGGTTAACGGAGTTAACCTTCGAAATGCGTTAAGCTTGGTCGGTGTAAATGCCGTATCTTGCGAATGAAAATGTTATCAAGGAGAGACTCAAAAGCAGAAATTTGGAAAATGGCTTACACATTTTAAGTTCCTTAAAATTATTTTATTTAATGGAAGACTAGATATACTTTTATATATCTAAATTTGAAGGATGTGTTTTTATTTCCGATTGAAAACAAAATTGGAACTAAATTGTTCACAACAACGCGCGGTAAATGTTAGACATATTGATCATGGTAGAATTATCTGTCAGGTATAGTCGTTTAAACGCGTGATGAAATTTTTCCATGTCATTTTTCGTTTCACTTGTCAAAACCATAAGTATTTTGATTTTATATTTTTTTTTTATATTTTTGTATTGTTGGAATATATTTGTGTAGAGTTTGACAACTGAAACGAATGAACGAAAACAAATGTCTACACTACTACAACATATGCTGCTGCCATGTATTTGTTGGCACTGGCTACACACGTGTTGCCATATCGCATTTATTTTCACCCATTACAGCAAATGTTGCCACATTTCGTAGTATTAAGTGTGGAACGTTTTATTTGAAAGTAGTATGTGGCGATAGCTTAATGGAATAAAAAAAAAACAGCCTTATTATTATGGTATGGAACATATGAGTTATCAATGACAGTATACAAGGGTGGTCCAAATACAAGTATCTTTTTAAAAATAAACTAAATTTATTTTCTTTTGGTATATTGTGGCTTTATTAGGAATAATAGATATTCCCAAGAGGCTAATTATACGAGTATAAGAAACGATATCGAATTCATTATCGTTTTGTCGGTAGTGAAGTTTAATGAACGCATGTATTTTAAATGTTCTATACACCAGCATAGTTATATATAATTAGGCCCCAGTATTTATGGAACACGATTTCTATCACACTGGTGCCGCGGCTGGCTTACCAGTAGCTCATCCTGTTAGTACAATTTTCAAAGACTAAAAAACTTCGGTTAGTGACAAGTGTTAATACACACCGCAGTGGCTTAACGGGCCAAACGCTGCTGAAGATGATGCTTCACAAACATCGAAGCAATCGTCCAGCGAATGCAAGTTCGAATCCCACCCGCGGCAATTCAATTTTTTTCACTCACCGGAAAAACATGATCCCTTAGCCTTAAAGGAAATTACGACGTTGATGACGGTTTCTGGTTCTATCTCATGCATGGCGATGTTAGCCTTAAGTGTATGGAAACGGCACACCGAAGAAAACGTCTAAAGGGGTCAAATTGCAGCTCCGAGGCTTCAAATTGACATCACAAAAGATTGATTGTTTTATGAGCTGTGTGACATAGTGCGCCATCCTGCTGAAACCAAAGGGTATCCAAGTTCACATCTTCAATTTTAACCCACCAGAAGTCCGTAATCATGGTTCTGTAGCGCTCGTCGTTGACTGAAGTTTCGTTTCAAGCAGCATTTTCGAAAAAATGGGCCAATGATGCCAACTTAGGTGACCCTGTCACTGAAGCCCATCAAGATATCGGGCATATTCTTTTGTCCTTAATAGGTGAATGAGCCAATAGAGGGTTGAATTTTATGTTTCGGGATTTGGCAACCCTAGTGGTGCAATCTGGCAACTGACAGCTCTATCGTAAAGTTGGACATTTTTGAGGTTATGCGTACTCAGAATGTTTTGACATACGTGCGCTGTTTGTGTTGTTTATAGTAACGTAAAAGTTTCATCTCGGCCCAAAAATGGAATTAAATCGCGAACATTTTCGTGCGATTATTTTTTACAACTTTCGACGTGGATTAACTCAGCAACAGTGCATGGATGAACTTAATTCAATTTTTGTCGATGAAGCTCCATCAAGGACCAGTGTTTATCGATGGTCTGGTGAATTCAATCGTGGTCGTAGTTCTCTCCAAGACGAATTTCGTGAAGGTCGTCCAAAATCAGCTGTTGTTCCGAAAATCATTGATGCTGTGCGAGAACTGATTTTGCAAGATCGTCATGTGACCTATCGTAAGATTGAGACAACCTTAGGCAATCCTGGATTTACGCGTATGAGCCCGAAAGTAAACAACAGTCAACTGTATGGGTGTTTCAAGATGAGCCAAATTCAACAAAAGTTGTTCGCTCCCGAAGCACTTCCAAGAAAATGGTCGCCTGTTTTTTCGGAAAAACCTGGTATGTCGCAACCATACCACTAGAACAACGCAGAACAGTGAATTCTGTGTGGTACACAACCATTTGTTTACCAGTTGTCTTCCAAGAAATCAGGAAGACAGATCACTCTTCACCACGACAATGCGAGCCCTCACACATCGGCTGAAACAACTGCATTTTTGAGCACCCAAAACATCGATTTGATGGGTCATCCGCCGTATAGTCCTGACTTGGCACCGAATGACTTCTTTTTATTCCCGTACGTAAAAAACAAACTGAGAAGTCAACGTTTTTCGACACCTGAAGAAGCGGTTGCTGCATTCAGAATGCATGTTTTGGTGATACCTCAATCAGAGTGGCAAAAGTGTTTCGACCATTGGTTCAAACGCATGCAAAAGTGCATAAATCTTCATGGGGAATATTTTGAAAAACAATAAAGTAATTTTCGATGATTAATATTTGTTTTTGTTCTCTAATCCCGAAACATAAAATTCAACCCTCTATATAGGCCAACTGCAGATATAAATCAAAAGAAGAAAATCCAGGTTCGACATATTGCATCCTGGTCAGCGTTTGATCCACAATGGGGGGCTGCAATCAAATACCCTGGCAGTAAGTAACATGCAAAAACCCGTTGGACTGAGTTTGCCTCCTGCCACTGTTTATAATGGCAGTGAATATACGAAAACGAAAGAGAAAACATAAACAACCCTTATTTGTGGACGACCCTCGCAAACGTTATAAGGACCGCGATTTACGAATATGCACTTGGAATGTTAGAACTCTATATAGATTAGACTGGCCGCTAAAAATAGATTTCCGGTTACTGGGCGGAAAAAGTTTCCTTTTGATACCAAATGCTTAGCATTAAAATTTGGTAGCGATCGGAGAACGTTTGAGCCTGCCGCCCAAGACTTAAAGTTTGAAAAATCGAAATATATGGGAAAAATCAATGTTTCCTATCTGTTTTTTATCCGGAATGAATAAACAAATACGCCCTTTATATTCACCGCAGATTTTCGTTAACTTGTTTCAATATTTAAGTTATCATTAGGTGCGTTTTTTAATCAACTCTACTAGAGTTCAATTTTAGAAACTTGGCATGACTGGGAAAATAATTTATTTCATTTGGGAACAGTGTGATTACACAGCATAAAACTTGCACCTTTAATTAATTAAAAATTAATATCTTTTCATATAATAAATATAACTGGAGTGTAATTTCGTTGATAAAACAAAAATAATAGTGAAATAATTAATATAATAATTAAATTGTCTGTACCCAAGATTGCATTTTTGATTTGCAGCTTGATAATATAATGTCGGACGAACCATCAACCTCTGCCGAAATGGAACCAACCACATCAAAAGTGATTACTCGTGCGTCTCATAAAGTATTACGTCAAATATATTTGATTGGCAATGTGACACATCAAATAACTGGAGCTAAATTACCCTCCAATCGACAAGTATTGCAAGTCTATTTTTATAATATTCTATTCGCCAAATTATCGCAGAAAGAAAGTGCAAGATTGGCAGTGAACGCTGCATCCCTTTTTTGGCTACAAGCCCTCTTACCGATCCGTGATTTGTACAAATGTGCTGATAAATTGATAAAACTGTACAATGAATGGCGACGTGTTTCTAAAAAGTCGTCGAAAGGGAAAGCGAACAAAGATCAAGCAGAATTTCTCGAAAATTTGGACAATCTCTTTGACATTGCTCACAACAACGCGTTGCAGATGATTCGCATTGAAGAGGATCGGGAATTTTTATTGAAACAAAGACAAAAAGGCGCCACGGATGCATGACCGGAGTCGATATGCATTTATTCAGCCGTGAAAAGCAATCGCAGGAGCGAAGAGCAAGAGAAGAGTCACGAAAGCGAAAGCACGATGAGTCTCAAAACGTAGATATTGGTAAATATTTTTAATTTGCATTGTATAATACATATCAATTATTGGAATGAATGAATTTCCAACTTCTTTTATGATTTCATTCAGCGATTGAAGAAAACAATAGTGCTAGTGAAAGCGATAATATTTTCGACGACAACGGTCCAACAATGGACGTGGACGATTATGACACTCAACCAGAGGAAAGAAGAGGCCGTACGCAATTGATAACACCACGTCTTTCAGATGCTCTGGATGATGCTAAGGTTTCCGATAGAAAAGTCTTGCGTGTCAACGTTGATGAGCATGTTGTCAATCGAACGTCTCTCCAAAATTTACGAAGAAAGCACCGTGAAAAAGAATTTGAGAAGATTCAGGCCGAGTTCGTCGAAGACGTAATTTACTTTACTTTTGGTTTAATTTTAATTATATATATTTTTTTTTTCCCGTAGATAAATAGTGCACAATCATTAGTTGTTCATTGGGATGGCAAATTAATGGAAGCAATAGTTGGTAAAAAAAAAGTTGAGCGAATCGAAATTCTCGTCAGTTATAAAGGCATTGATCGCGTTGGTGCGATGAGTTTCGACACTACTTCTTCAAACACTGATCCTAACAATGGTGCAATCGCAATCTTACAACAATATTTAGACCGGAAATTAATCAAATTTCCATGTCGTCATCATATTTTCGAAATTGTCTTGAAAAGTGTTTTTGACTTGAAATACTCAGCGACCAGTGCACCCGAAGTTCCTATTTTCAATCGATTTGCGGAAGCTTGGGACAATCTCAATCACACTTCATTCAAATGCGGTCTCGACGACGAAATTGTCTGTTCAAAATTCGCGCTGATTATAAAGAATTTCTACAGCTTACAATCACATTCCTTGGTGGAAACGGTGGCAATTTTCGGACGTGTAGTTCAACGTCCCATGCAAGGTTTATGGGAAAAGCAATTTATTGCCTGAAAATATTTCTTTTTCGCGAACAATTCAAATGCGCAGATAGACAATTGAGCGCGCTGCGAGATGTATGTATTTTTCTAGTTCGACTATATGTCAAAGTCTGGTATGGATGCCCAAATGCCATCACAGCTCCAAATCAAGATCTACAATTTGTAAAGGACTCGATCGCATACGCTGAAACAGATGCAGCAGTGTTCAACATAGTTCTATCAAAAATCAAAAACCATTTGTGGTATCTAGCACCAGAAAACGTTGCTGTAGCATTTTTTGATCCTTCCGTTTCAGATGAAGCAAAGTGCAAAATGATCAAATGTCTCCAATCAAGTGAACCGAAAGTAAACCTATTGGAGAACCGTCGAATTGCAAACGTTGAAGTTTTACGTTCCAGTTCATTGAGCGATTTAGTATCATATAAAACAAAATATTTTTTCACTGCATTTGGTTTGTCTGCCTGTTTTTTGGAAAAAGATCCATCGTTATGGGAAGAAGATGATGACTATCAAGACGCTTTGGAATTTTGTCGTAAGTTGTTCGTCGTAAACGATGCTGCCGAACGCGGCGTCAAATTCATGAAAGATTACAATCGAATCTTAACAAATGACGAAAATCAAAAACAATTGGTATTTCAGTTCGTCGAGTCATATCGTCAGAAATTCCCTTCACATAAGAAATCCACACTCACTTAAATTTGCTTGTATTTAGTATTTTTCTGCTATAAAATTGTCTAACTTTGATATTTTTCATTAAATTTTGAATTTATATAGCTCGTTGAAATGGTAATTTAATTGGCACTTCGACTAAATATTAAAAATCAACAACTAAAACTAGTTTTATGTATTAAAATTTAAGTATTTCAATAAAAACATCGATTTTTCCCATATATTTCGATTTTTCAAACTTTAAGTCTTGGGCGGCAGGCTCAAACGTTCTCCGATCGCTACCAAATTTTAATGCTAAGCATTTGGTATCAAAAGGAAACTTTTTCCGCCCAGCAATCGGAAATCGAAGGAATTTTCTATAAATAAGGGCCAGTCTAATATAGATTCGGTGCAAGTATCTAATTGGCAGATGTCCTCGAGAGTTATAAGGCTGACATTACCGCTATCCAGGAAATGCGATGGAGAGGACATGGAAAAAACTGCGACATTTACTACAGTTGCCATGAGAAAAAACATGAATTTGGTTGCGGATTTGTAGTTGGACATCTAGCGACTGCGACATATATGTAGTCTCTAGGTTCAATCCGGTGAGTGAACGTATAGCCGCAATCCGCATAAAAACGAAATATTTTAATATTTCCCTAATTTGTGTGCATGCGCCGACAGAAGAGAAAGATGATGATGCCAAAGGCATATTCCATGAGCGCCTAGAGGAAATGTATGACCGCTGCCCTGGCCATGACACTAAGATTGTACTAGGAGAGTCTTATGCTAAAGCAGGCTGGGAAAATGTGTTTCATCCAACTATTGGCAATTTAAGTCTACATGCTGACAATTCCGACAACGGTATGATACTGATTGATTTTGCCGCGGCAAAAAACATGATCATTAGTGGTACAAGATTCCAGCATAAATACATCCACAAGGCTACTTGGGTATCCCCTGATCAAAGAACTAAGAACCAAATTGATCACGTGGTAATTGACGGAAGGCACTCATCCAGTGTAATGGAGTGATCAGAGGAGTTAACATCGATTCTGATCACTACCTGGTAGCAGCAAAGGTTCGCACAAGATTAAGTAGAGCGAAAATCGTACGAAACCAGACGCAAGGGAAGCTGAACATCGGAAAGCTGCAATTACCAGAGGCCAGAGGCCACAGCCTACTCAAGGAAGCTCTCGCAACTTTTGGCACAGAACCCGCCCCATACCGATGACGATCCTGATGCGCAGTGGAAACCCATTTCCGACTCTATAAAAACTGCCGCAACAACCGTACTTGGTTTCGAAAAAACGCTTCGCAATAAACCATGGTACGATGAAGAGTGTCGCATTGCAAATGATGAAAAGTGCGCTGCACGTATGGCACTGCTTCAGTCAATTGCAACGCGAGCTGCGACTGAGCGGCATAGGGAAAAACAAAGGAGGTAAACCGTCTCTTTATGCATAAAAAACAGAAGCGAAGAAAGTGCGAGAGTGAGCACATTGAGACATACAGAAGGAAGAACGAAGCCCGAAAATTCTACCAACAAATCGAAAAGAGGCCTAGTGGATATGGTTCAGGGACCCCTTCTGTAACGACAAGGATGGAAATCCCATCGCAAATGTGCAGAGCATGTTGGGAATATGGAGAGATCATTTCTCCGCGCTACTGGTACCTGAGATATTCAATGATGATGAGACAATCGATTACAATTTGGACGATGACATCGATTGCCTCCTCCTAACCAAAATGAGGTTAGAACAGCCGGGCAATGCTTAAGCCGGGCAATGCTTAAGAACAACAAAGCTACAAGAGCCGATGGATTACCGACGGAGCTGTTTAAGGCTGGCGGCGATGAGCTGCTAAGGTGCATTTGGTTACCCGAGTATCTGTGCCAACTACCATGGAATAAGCCTTTTATCCATAGCATATAAGGTTCTATTAAGTATAATGTGCGAAGGACTGAATCCAATTATCGCTATCCAGTTTGGCTTTAAGCCTGGAAAATCGACAACTGACCAGATTTTTAAGCTAAAAATCAAATCCAAATCCTGGAGAAGACCCATGAAAAACAAATCGACACGTATCATATATAAGGTAGCCTTCGATAGCCTGATGCGGAAGAAACAATTCCAAGGCAATGACTGAGCTTGGTATTCCTGCAAACCTCATACGCCTTTACAGGATGAACTTGACGAACACCAAATCCGCAGTGAAAATAAATAAGGATCTTACCGAACGTTTCGAAATCAACGAGGCCTCAGACAAGGTGACACCCTATCGTGCGATCTCTTTAACATCTTAATTACGATCATTACGAGCAAAGCTGCAGTCAACATAAACAAAATCATCAGCAGCAAAAGTCAATTGCTGCTCGCGTATGCTGATGATATATAAGGCATACGGCATACTTTTTTTAAAAATCCGTTAAACTAACATTTTTCAAATAAAAATCACTAAAACGTTATCAAATTTCTTTAAAATTAAGTGATGCCGTATTAAAGACAACCATTGGTTAAATCTTCCTATGGAGGTAACAAAAGTTATTGTTTTTGAGATTCCGAGTTGTAGGCATCTTTTATTTTGGCAATTTTGTGTTTTAAAAAAGTTTTCAATGTTGTCGAATGGGACCACTTTATGAAAAACCCTTATAAGCCCGGGAAAATTGGTTATATTTCGATTGGACGCTTAGTTTCCGAAATATATACGCAACGGCGTTTTAGCGATTTTTTTAGTCTAAAAATTTAAATTTTAGCGGTTTTTTATTTTTGCGATTTTCTTGTTTTGACGATTTTTAAAGAGGAAAACATCCATATGAATTAGGTCACTTTCTGGGAGTCAAAAATTAGTTATTTTTCCGAATCCACGCTCCGTTTCCGAGATATAGAAATTTTTTCATATTTTCGATCAAAAATGCAACCTCAAAATACGAACCCTGGTAATAAAGAATAATAATTTTGTTTATTATTTTAATAAAAGAAATTATTTTTAGTTTTTTTTTCTATAAAATTCATAATGGAACGTGACAGCCATTTATGTTAATTAAGCGACAGGAATTTTCGTCATTACTGATCAGCAAACTTTAATTTAACAAGCCAACAATTGTTGACAACTGTTAACAGCATTGCCAACCTAAACATATGTTGATAGTGTTGCCAACTTAAAAAACGAGTTCAGCATTTGGCACTAGTCTACCAGTACTTGCCACCCATCTATAAATCGTATCCGTTGCTACTACTGACTTTTATTCCAGTAAAGCATCACTCGCCAGGTGTCAATACCTCTACCTTCTTCTGCAGGGTAGTTGAATATACCAATATATATTGGTTGGTACAACCGAATTAGTCTTTACATTTTTCGTTCATCCAACTAATAGAATATTCACCACTACAGGATAATTTGATTGCTAGAACTAAAACTCGATTAACAACAGATCACATTTATTTCTGGTTGCTGTGGCTTCAACTAAATATCTCAGTTCTTGCAACCGAAATTTAATTTCAAATCAATTGATATGGACAACATTTGGTGATACGGAACAGTATTATTGATAATCACAACTGAATACTGTGATAGTCAAAGGAACCACCAAATTTTAGTTGACTGTAAAAGGCGGGGAGACGGAGTCATGAGAGCGCAACGGATTTCAGACCGATCAGCCTCTCATCGTTTCTTCTGAAAACGCTTGAAAGGCTAATCGACACACACATCCGCAAGAAGATGGATGGATCGCCCAAAATATAACGCAGCCAACATGCATATCTAAAAGGCAGCTCAACCGACACAGTCCTGCACGAAGTCGTCAGAACTATTGAGAGGTCCTTAGAACACAAACAATATACCCTCGTGGCCTTCTTGGATATAGAGGGTGCATTCAATAAAGTGAGCTCAGCGGCTATAGAAGAATCACTTGAAGATCTAGGCGTGGAAACATTCCTCAAGAGTTGGATAGTGATAATGCTACAGAGCAGAATTATCAACGCCTCTATGGGAAACAGTGAGTCATCAAAGCGATTGAATAGGGGAACTCCCCAGTGTGGAGTCATCTCTCCCCTACTTTGGTTATTCGGGCTCAACAAAATACTACTGAAATTAGACAATATGAGGATCAAAATCGTGGCGTATGCGGATGACGTGGTAATAATGGTGTCTGGTTTGGTCCATGTTGAGCGAAATCATGAATGGGGTCTTGGAGTGAATCCAGGGAAAACTGAGGTAAAGCATTTTACCACGAAGACCAAGATACCAAAGTTTAATCCTCCTCGGCTAAGTGGAATAGAGATTCTACTGTCAACTCACGCCAAGTACTTGGGCGTGATTCTAGACCCTAAACTTTCCTGGAACCGTAACATAGAGCACCGCGCACAGAAGGCAACCGTTGCGTACTACGTTTGTCGGGAAATGTTCGGAAGCCGGTGGGGTCTCCGACCGAAAATGGTGCTATGGATGTACACTAGCATAATCAGACCAATACTCTCCTATGGAGCAATGGTATGGTGGCCTGGCGCAGGGAAAACGTCCACTATGAAACTGTTGTCTGGGTACAGAGATCAGCTTGCATCGGCATAACAGGGGCAATGAAGACGTGTCCAGCTGAAGCCCTTAATGCAATGCTTTATATTATACCAATCGGCCTTCACATCACAGCTAGTGTGGCCTGAAGTGCCTCCCGACTAAACGCTCTTGGCCTCTGGAAGAGCAACGCATATGGACATGCGAGTATACTACAGACAATCCCAAGAGAACTCAATATAACAAACGATTACTGCACCCCCTCATTGACGTTCGATAACCTATTCGATGTCAGGTTTCCCAAGAGAATAGAGTGGGATAAAGGGGAACCACTTACAGGTTTTGACACCAAAATGGAATGTGGAAGCGGCTCGGGTGTTTTCTCCGAAGAGGCAGGCCTCAATTTACCATTCAAACTCCCAGACAAATGCAGCGTTTTCCAAGCGGAGATACTGGCCATCAAAGAATCCTGCGCCGCACTTATACTACAGCGAAAAACAGAGCGCAGTTGAATATTTGTAGATATCCAGGCGGCTCTCCTATCACTCAAATCTTACAACACTGCATCTAAACTCGTTAGTGAATGTTGGGAAAAACTTGTCGAGCTAGGCCGGTTCTTACTAGGATACGAGGCCACAATGGTCTCCTGGGGAACGAAAAGGCAGACGAACTAGCTAGGGCAGTATCCTCTTCCACCGAACTCCATATGGTGTCAGTCGCAACGCCTATAGGGTTGGTCAAAAGAGATATTTTCCTGCATTATCTTGAACGAGCGAAGACCAGATGGGATTCGACGGAAACGTGCCGCATATTCAGAAACACATGGCCAGAATATAACATTCACCGGACTATCAGCCATAATCGGGGATACATATCTAGGCTAACTGGCGTGCTAACCGGGCACTAGCCAATCGGTAATCACGCAAGACCGTTGAGGCTGCCATATAATGGCCACTGCCGTGCCTGCGATGACGCAGAAGATGAGGAGACGATGGAGCATCTCCTCTGCAGTTGTCCGGCTCTCATGAATAGACGCCTGAAGACTATGGGCCGTCCCTTCCTGCATAACCTCACTGAGATACACGAGATAGATCTAGGAGATCTAATGAGGTATCTCCGATTAACAGGCTGGATATAGACACGGTACTTTGGACTTTCCGGAGTGATGTGGTATGCAAAACGGTGTCTCAAGACACTAATTGATGCTAAGTAGTATCTTTAGCAACCACCCAACCAACCAAATATAGTTGTGACAACGAATCTCCTCTCTGTGTGTATGATTAGGATGCTTTAACAGAACGCTCATGTCACATTTGGTTCTAAACATTTCGTTCTGGAAATTTTAAGATCAAAAATGGCCTGTACCTCTCCGGTTTCTATAAACATAGTAGTAAATGTTACATTGGAAAATCCAAAAAAAAAAAAATCCTAGGTCTTTTAAACATTAATAAATTGATCAAGGTTTATATGATGCCCACAATGCAGTCAATTCCAAAAGCCATTATACGAAATGTACTTCTTCCATTGTACATACAATTTATTTTGAAATCATTCTTTTTTGTGCTCAAGCCTCTTTTGCGATTGCACTTTCTTTTTTCTTACATCTGCTTTAACATTAGATGTAATACTTTTAAAATAAATAAAGCAATATTTAGTTCACTGAAATAATTGTGTTTGTTTTGTCATAAACAGAGTAACGACCAAAAGGATTAAATACTATAAAGAACTTATTGCACTCTTTTTCCGCTCTCCGCTTCTGAGTAAAAGAGCATAAACGAGTCTTATTCTCTTTATAGAATATTTCAATATAAATGTACCATTTCGACAATGATATTACATAAAACAATACAAAAAGCATAAATGTTTCAAAAGGCATCAGTGTTTCACATCTAAATTATGAATGGGCCAAGTTCTGGCAAAAAGAGAGTAATACGTTTTGAATCATTCGCCAGATGTTGCCAGTGTATTTGAGTAATACAATTCGTTGCATGAGTTCTCTATACTATTCAATACTCTTTGGCGACGACGATCTGCTTGTTTGTTCGCAGCCGCTACATCAATACCATCATACTTAATTTTAGGCAGAGACTATTGTTGTACAACAACTGCGTATGTGATGCTAACGCTGTGTGTTGTTTGCATGTGTTCAATTTTAGATTGCCCTACCCGTGCCTATAGATGTTAACACATCAAAAAGGTTATGTTGTTCATTTGGTAGGATTTAAAGGGAATAATTTAGTTTGAACTGCTACCAAAACCCAAATTGACGAACCTTGATGGGGCACTGAAAGAAACATGACCTGAATGGGTAAATCGCAAAGGCGTGGTTTTCCATCACTACAAAGCTAGGCCTCACATATTTTTGCAGGCTCGGCAGAAAATATTGAAGCTAGGATGGGAAGTGGTGTCACATCCACCTTATAGTCCTGATATGGCACCTTCGGATTTTCATTTATTCCGAACACTGCAAAACTTTTACAATTTAAAATTCTTCAATAGAGAAGAGCAACTACAAACCGAGTTGCTCGAGTATATTTGTGAGATGGACCAACCATTTTATGAATCTGGTATCAAAAAGTTGCCTGGGCAATGACAGAAGGTCCTTGAACAAAATGGAACCTACATAATAGAAGTAAATTGAAATTAATTACTTTGAACAAAAAAACCGAAATTACTTTCTCTTCAATCCAATACTTTCTGCTATCGATAACTCCATCAGATAAATCTGAACCAGGTGCCAAAAAGTTGAACTATTAAACTATAACTTTTTTGAGCGTCGTCCATAATGGCCGAGGGGCCTCTTGAGCTAGGGGGCCCTAGGCACTACCACACTACGCCACTGCTTCTAGCAAATAATTTAGAATTTTTACACCTTTTCATTGCTTGTAGTCATTGACTTGATGTCCCCTGTAATTTTAACAGATCTTTACTTTGTCTCTCTTACCTTTTCTAATTCGAATTGTCGAATTTTGTGTATATTCCCTCGAGGTTTCTTAGACATTTTCGTTGAGTGAAATCAGCTTACAAAGCGCATTGATAGGAATTTAATGGTTTCTTTTGAACAGTTTTGAATATGTGTTTGTGCTGCAACAATTTTATTTGTTTACATAGTTATTACAATTGGCCAACAATGTTTTATAGTTTATTCTCCAATCTATATCTATGTATACAAAAGTAATTTAAAAAAAAATTACATTAATGTTTAACACCATTTTTACGTTCTCTTGTTTAAAATGTATGATTTTAATTTCAATTTTAATTTCATGAAATGTACACAAATATTAGCAAACGGACGGACGGAGGCAACACTACGCCCATTTGTGCAGATCATTTGTAACACCCGTTTTATTTTTAGATTCTTTACACATAGGGACGACAACCAACGTACTGCCGGCTGCCAATAAAATTCTGAAAGAAACAAGACTAAATATTTGTTTTCTGTTTTTGTTTTTTTTTTTTTATTTTCAGAGGGGTAGATAGAAGATGTCTCTTCTCAAAATTGTTTTTTAAATATGGCGTTTATGAAATTTACTGCACTTGTTATTGTTAAATTTAAGCACACATTTCTTTTTGAATTTTTACATTTCGTAAAAATTTTGTTTACATGCACTTGTATGTGAGTGGCTGGCGGCTGCTGCTGCTGCTGTTGTTAAATACTAGTGTATATTTGCAATTGTTGTGCATGATGAATTTTTATCTTTTATGATTTCCTGGAATATTAATTTAATTTATGTTCTTCAATTTATATTCAGTTGTAAGATGGAATATATATATTATAAACTTTCTCAGTGTATATAAGAATTTTAGCCTCAGGTCCTTTGTGTTTTCAAGAGATTTTCTTTATTATCTTGATTTATAAAACACGGAAATGCTTATAGACAATTATAACTCAATTAATTAAGTGTAATCTGTTTTAAAATACCCCGACATCTTAAATGGTACATGAGTTGAGTTTCTGAACGCGTAATTTTATATAAAAAAAATTGTCATATTTAATTAAAGGCAACATATGTATGTGCATTGTCCTACCCGTTACAGTTGGGCTGTTCACAACAACTTTTGTGTCAAGAGTTTCTTGAGATATCTCAACTGCCTCAAAGGCTACCATTCGCATACATATTACAGCTTGTGCGATAATGTAACTAGAGTATTATAATTAAGGATAATCACCCTCACCGTCGGATTTTACGCACTTACTATAATGGCCCCCTTTGGTATCGTTTCGAAATATCCAATAACTTTCAATTAGAAAACTGTTCCTGACCTTGAAAGCTTGTAGTATGAACTTCTCATACATTAACTGAAACTAGTGACTAGTGTGAACACACACCGCAGTGGCTTAACGGGCTAAACGCTGCTGAAGATGATCCTTCACAAACATCGAAACGATCGTCTAGCGAATGTGAGTTCAAATCTCACCCGCGGCATTTACATTTTTTTCACTAACCGGAGAGAAAATGATCTCTTAGCCTGAAGAAAATTACAACTTTAAAAATAACGAGGATCTAAGACAACTAAATTTAAAACTAACAAAGTTTGTCATAAAATTCAAAATTCATAAACGTAACTGACACTAGCCCGGTCATCAAAAAATCTATACCATAGAAAAGCACAACTGTGTGATATAGTAACATAAAGCAACTATGGTATAGAGAAGCAAAAACGATGTACAAGTAGGCAGTCAAAATTTCTCTTCACTCAAATGCCCACAAACAAAACGAGTGAAACCCTAGTACTTCTCTACTCGCTCTCTTACTCTCTTCATTGAATATTTCAAAACACGAGCAGCTTTTTGATAGTGTTATTGTACATAACTATACAAATTCCAACCATGTTGAAGTAAAATTACATAAAGTATGTAAAAAGTATGAAATAAGCAAGATATGACGCGAGAGAGAAATGCGTTTGAGTGACCTCCTAGCACTTTTTGGTTCTCTTTTACCAGGGTTGCCAAGTTGCGCACATCTTCTGGTCGTCTAATTGTAAATCGTCTTTGAGAGAAGAACATTTACTCATGGATTGGAATGCCAACAAAGAAAACGAGTGAAACGCCTCGTTTCTCTGCTCTCTCTCTCTCTCTTACTCTCTTCGTTGAATATTTCAATACACGAGCAATTTTCTGATGATGTTATTGTAGCTAACTATAGAAATTTCAACCATAAAAAGTATGAAATAATCAAGTTATGACGCGGGAAAGAAATGCGTTAGGGTTGCCAAATTGCGCCGGCTTTTTCTTCTCTACTTGTACATCCTTTTTGATAGTAACAGAGAGTATGGAATTTTAAATAGGGAAGAAAATTTACTCATGGAGTGGAATGCCAACAAAGAAAACGAGTGAAGCGCATCGTTTCCCGGCTCTGTCTCTCTCTTCGTTGAATATTTCAATACATGAGCAGTTTTCAGATGATGTTATTGTATCTAACTATAGAAATTCCAACCATATTTAAATAAAATTGCATAAAGTTACAATTGCAAAAATAAATAATCAAGTTATGACGCGGGATAGAAATGCGTCTGAGTGAACCGGGTCGACTTTTTTGGTTCTCTTCTACTAGGGTTGCCAAATTGCTTTGTTGATTTGCACTTGCTGGCCAGATCACCTGAGTTAACCGTTCCAGACTTCTTTTTATGGGGTTTTTTGAAGTCGCGGGTAAGTTCTCGTAATCAGCTATTCAATACGCAACTTTTGATAACCCTCAATCACGATTGAAAAAGCTTTTTCAGTACACCCTAATGAGCATGGGTTATCTATCTTTGAAATACAGGCATGTCCTATGCCTGGAATATTAACGCCTCCTTCTTTGGCACATCTTCTTGGTATTTCATAAAAATTGTTCTTTCCAATTGAATTCGATCTGCATCCATACGCACTGCAATGCCATTTGTTGGACTTTTAAAAACTCCTGTTCAGACCTAAATGAATTGGGGGCAGTTACATTTGTTTACACTTTTACTAAAGATTGTGTGTTTACACTATTTTCATAAATCATGTGTAAACAGTTTTTATAAATTACACAGAAAAACAACTATTGAGTCACTTGCTGCTCCTTTGACCAAACCATTTGAATTGCAAAGATGTAGATATTTTGCGGTATTTGCTTATTGTTTTTATTAATACAGTAAAAGGTTTTATTCAAACTCTTATGTTTTGGATACATATCGGTAAATAGATCTGCGTCGGTTGCGTTTTTAGCTTCTCCGAAAGTATTTTATTTTTATTTTGGACTTACTACGTTTGCGGTAAACGAAAGAATAGTAAATGAAATGGAAATAGTAAAATCGTCTGTTGCAAGCATTCTGCGGGTTTCGTAAACGAGTTTTTGTATTTCCCACTTAAATTCCGACTTGAGCAATGACAGTGTTGCTACATGTTCAAATTCCAGAAATGCAACAAAAGGTTATCTCACATAAATTTTGTTATCATTGTGAATGAAAGTATTATCAAGAAGGAGAGACTAAAAAACAGAAATTTGTAAAATGGCTTACACGTGGTAAGTTCATTCAAATTGTTTTATTTATATTTTTAGATCCCTAAACTTTTGATTGCGATTGAATACAAAATTGGAATTAAACTTTTCACAACAACGCCAGTACATGTTCTACATATTAAGGCTGTTTTTTATTCCCTTAAAACATGTTTATACTGCACTCGAAATCTAGAGATATCTAGATTTCGAGGCCTAAACATCTGATTTTCCTTACACAAATCAGCTGTTCGTGTGAATGAAATCTAGACAATCGAGATGTCGGTTGCAGCATAAACGCGGTATTAAGCTATCGCCACTAACGACTTTACAAATAAAACGATCCACACTTAATACTATGCAATGTAATGGGTGACAAAAAATGCGATACGGCAACACGTTCTTCGCAAGTGCCAGCAAACACATGGTTTCAGCAGATGCTGTTGTATTTGTAAGCAGCAACAACATACATTTTATTTTCGTTCATTCGTTTCAGTTGTTAAACTCTACACATATACTTATATAACAACAATACAAGAATACAACAAAGGATAAAAACAAAATACATAAGATTCTGACAAGTGAAACGGAAAATGACATGGAAAACATTTTATCACCTGTTTAAACGACTATACCTGGTAGATAATTCTACCATGATCAATATATAAAACATTAATAATGGCCAGTTTTTAAGTGGGTAGTTAACTATCGGATTACTTAATCTTAATTCAAAGTTAATTAGAGGTTAACTTTGCATATTGTTTTTCAGTGGTGAGTTAATGTAAGTCGCCATATTGTCAACTACTATAGCAACCCTTGCATTCTTATTGGAGAAAACGTGTGTTTTGGAATAAATACCAAAACAACAAAGGGAAACAAACTGAATGGAATTATGCAATGAAATAGATGCATAAAATCAAAGTAATTTTAACAAAAATGTGTAAAAAACACATAGGCGCAACAATTTAACGATCTAGACTCAACGCATGTGTACAAATATGCAAATCTGAAACATGTATTTTATACAATCTTCCTTTCTCACTTTGACAGGCAATAATTTGATTGTCAAAATAATATGGTTCTGACTATACGTTAACCAACCAACATTGGGTGGTTAAATCATAGTTAAACAATGACTAAAAGACACAAATCGATGTTTAACCACAATTTAACTAAGAAACGAAGATCACCACTGAATGAAAAACTGGCCATAAGTATACGTAGTCTTCGATTAAACAAAATAATTTTAATGAACTTAAAACGTGTAATTCATTTTGCAAATTTCTGCTTTTGGGTCTCTCCTTGATAACATTCTCATTCGCAAGAAATGATAACAAAATTTATCTAAGATAACTTTTTGTTGCCATTTCTTGAAATTTAACATGTGGCAACATTGTCATTGCACAAGTCGGAATTTAAGTGGGAAATTGAAATGCCACTTAATATCGCTTAGCTGTCCCGTACAAATTACGCTATAATTATCTTTAGCGGGGTAAAAAACACACCACAGAATTACAGATCTATCAGGTACAGTCGTTTAAACAGGTGATTTAATTCTTCCCATGTCATTTTTCGTCTCACTTGTCAAACTCATAAGTATTTTTTAGTTAATGTATGAGAAATTCATTTTATAAATTTTTTGTTTTCATGTATTGTTGATATGTATTTGTGTAGAGTTTGAAAACTGTAAACGAATGAACAAAAATAAAATGTGTCTTTGTTGCAACTAACACAACATCTGCTGCTACCATGTGTTTGTTGGCGCTGGCTACAAACGTGTTGCTGTATCGCATTTTTTCACCCATTTCAGCAAATGTTGCCACATTTCGTACTATTAAGTGTGGATCGGTTTTTTTTAGAGTCATAAGTGGCAATAGCTTAATGGAATACAAAAACAGCCCTAATATGTCTTATTCCAAAAGTTTTCGTTTCTGGTATTACAGTCCCCAAACAAACTTCCTTTAGCTGAGATTTTGATTGGTCGTAATGAAATTTTTTTTCCATGTAGATTTACTGCGGGCATCATAACTGACCCTTAAGCTGCAGTTACACCAACCAAGATTATCGCTTTTTCGGATTATAAATGTCAAACTCCATAACAAAAAAACGTTAATAATCCCGAAAATGCGTTAATCTTGTTTGGTGTAAATGCCGTATTAACTTGTCTGCCAGTGTTGTTTGAAATTCGGTTCAAATATTTGTGTATCAAATACGATATTGTGCATTATAGCTTTCCTAATGGAATGCTGGCTAATTATTGTAGTAACTGAAATAGTGAGTCAGTCAAAAACGATTTTATAGCTAACACTCTGTATGCAGAGCCAACAAATGTAGATCATCGGCAAATATTAAGAGAAAAAGATTAGAATCTAATACATATACTACTACTTATACATATATATATGTACATTGTATGGGGCCACCCTAAAAGATGACGAGAGATTCGCATGAGTGACATATGTATGGCGCTGTTTAGTAAATACTAAATATAAAGGAAATGCATTTAATATAACAAAAATCTATGTTTTTCTTAAAAGCAAAAATGAATGGGCATTTTAATTCCCACGTCGTCTTTCAGTATTAATTTTTGGTTTGTGCCAACGACGAAGTCTATTTAAAATTGGAAGATATCGGTGTATGTTTCGATATAGTCCCTGCACATAGTGTGTGCCTTCTAAACTTTGTGTTTTGGAGGATCTATACGGCATAGGGTTCCATCAGCGTAATCGTCGAGGCATTCTCAAAATATGCCTTATGCCGAGACATTCTCAAAATATGCCTAATTCGGATATACTTATATTTATAATTTTTCGACAGTCTTTCTAAAAATGCTCTTCTGCAGGTTTCATAGCAGGCCTTCCTTTGCAGTCCTCTTAGAAATCCTTCCATTAGCAGATCTACCAGAAGGCCTGAAAAGGTAAGCTTTCTACGAGGTAATTTCTCTGAAGCAGACCTGACAAGGGAAGGGAAATGTTCCTATAGCACCCTAAGTTAATTTGAGATGACGATTGCATTTTTAGGATGGGGCTTCTGACTATCTTTATAGGTCTGTTAGAAGGCATGCAAACCACCTCTTTTCTGCTGGGGCCAGTATTGACTTAGTGATGTAGGTTAACTAACTGCTAGGGAAGTGTTTCTCAACGGAGTGAATTTGTTCATCGTCTCAATAATTATTTTCAGTTTCATCGCAGCAATGAAAATCATTTAATTAATAGAAAATGATTCGTTTTTCGATTCGTTTCAATATTTTCATGTTGTGATGACAGATCGTCAAGTTATTTATTTTGAATCAAAAGTGACGGTTTTCGGTTATTTTGAAAAAGAGGTTTCACTGGTCTCGCTTTTTATTCCTTTATCTTACGAAATAAATTGTTTTAATTTTAAACTGCAAAACGTTATAATTAGAATCGGTATAAAATCAAATATTTAAATTAATGAATACAAATTAGCAGATCTTTCAATTTAATAAAAGTAATTAAAAAATTCCAAAGTATTAAAAATCATCACAATTAGAAATTAATTTTTTAAATTTTATGTAAAAATTTTTCACAAAAATATAGTTTTTTCTTTTAATTTTCTTGTAGAAATTACATTTAAATATTTTATATAAAATTTCCGGCATTTTATAAATTTTCTTAAAGAAATTCAAACTAGGTTATTTTTAAAACTTTTTTTAAAATTTTCTATTAAAACTTTCTATATAAATCTAAAAAATGAATGTGAAATTAAAATTTAGTTTTTTTAAATTTTTTATTGGAAAATGGGGGTTTTTGGAACAAAAGACATTCCTGAGAACAAATCACGGTGGGAAAGAAATAAAACCCGATTCATTGGGTCGGTGGTTATCCCTAAAACCGGTACACTGACTTTCAATTTTGGTTTTGACTACTTTAGGCTAGGTAGAAGTGGCTGGCACTATTGATACACATAGTCCAATGAGGAATATAAAGTATTTTAAATACTAATAAACAAACTTAAAAAAAAAAAAAAAAAAAAAAGGACTGTTGTAATACCACGGGACGTCATATTCCGTCCCCATCGTTGAACCTGAAAATTGACCTAATGTGGTTAAAGGTGCGTCTCATCCATAAGATATCCCATCTCGGTGTTCCCCGACGAACAAGTTTGTGCTCCACAAAAATATTCTAAGCCCATTCAGCTTAACTCTCGGAATATTCGTTAGATACACAAAGAAGTAAGACCCTAAATATTGCCCTCTTCTCGCACAAAAGGCGGAACAGGAGCATATTATATGTTCGACACTTTCATCCTCCTTTTAATCCCTCCAGCTTCTACAGTAATCATGAGCTGAGATTCCCAGTCTAGACGTGAGTCTGCCTATTAAACTGTTGCCAGTGATCACAGCTACTTGCATAGAGATATTCTAGCTAGGAGTAGATATCAAGTTTATCGAAATATTCGGTTCATAACTTGGCCATAGTAGCCTGGTGATCCTGCAATTTGAACCTCCAGTCCATCTATCATTCGCAGCTTCGGCTTTAAGCATTGAGCTTGCTTCCGGAAATGGGTATTACCGCATGCTTCGTATCCATTATATAGTTTCCTGGAATGCTCCCACCACCCATATATGGAGGATATCAAACTCCTTAGCAATCTCATTTGGAGATTCGGGACCGTAATGGACAATTTTTGAAATCAGAAATACAGATTCAAGAGATTTTATGTCACCCTGAATGTCCAGTTGATATTGATAACCCTGCCGGTAATGACGTTACGCCCCAGCCAGAGAACAACCTCTCCAATTGTCATGTTTTTTGTTTGAATAACACTACAATGACCAGGTTGCCCTTCTTCAAGGCACAAATAGTTTATATTGCTTGGTATACATCCCTTCCGTTCCTGTCTGTCTCGGATATGAGGGGAGAAATTCCCTCAAAGTCAGTAGTGGGTGTCATGTAATACACCCCTAACTTAGTTTGCAGCAGATCCCTTAAAATTGTATCATGACCATAGATACTGTTGATCCATAGTGAAGAAAGTCCAAGGCGAATTGTTAACATTGCCGCCATTTGCCCTGAAAATCTAATGGAAAAAGGTGAAAGATAACCCCCAAAGCCTTGGTAAGTGTTTTGCGAAGGCAACCCGTTATAAACTCCTTTGCCATTCTTTGGAACTTTGTCAACAGTCTTAGGTAAATGGATTTTTTCCAGTACGTGTCACCAAACCACAATACCGTAAAGCAACATCGGGCGGGCAACAGCTGTATATGTCTAGTAACCAATTTTCGGACATATGCATCATTGACTTCCGATGAAATTTTTTTTGAACGAAAATGGGACCACTGTGGCTTTTCTGATCCTATCCATAGTGTTTGTTTTGAGTCAGAATATTTTGCCCAGTATTACACCAATGTACTTTGCGTTATCCTTTTGAAAAATGTCCATACCAACTTGAGATAATGGCTCAATGTACGCAAAGCTCTGGTTCTGGTTTCTCTCAACCCATTCTCCCTTGCCACCTTAGAGAGTCTTCTGATAAAGCCCTGTACCACATCTCAGCATATGGAGAGATTCGGTAATTGTCAGGTCGTCAGTATATGCTACGACTTTGCAACCTGAAGTCCAACTCTAAACTCTTGAGAAGTGGTGATAAAACTCCCCCTTGAAGGATTCCTCTATTGACATTTCTGGTTAAGTTGGTGTTACCCTTGTCAACAGATATTGCCTATAGAGTAACGTTTATAGGTCCCGGTAAAATGTTGTTAAAACTAGGTCAGAAATTCAGTCGGCTGAGCCGACTTAAACAAAGCGTCACCCGAAGTCATCCATCATCCGACCGAGTTCTATTGAATATTGGCAAATGTGCCAATATTCATTAGCAGAGTGGCATTGCGCTAAATATTATTCAATACCCAACTTAATTACCATCCTATCTGTTTATGGGGAGTTATCGTGACTACCAGCCAATTGTCCGCCCAATATTTATATGGGAGCTACAAAAATGTGCACGGCGAAGTTGTTCATCTGTTTTTACACAGTATTACACAAAATATTGATCAGTACCAAATTTTGTTAAGATCGGTTGCGGTATACGGGATATATCGAGTCGGTCAGCCGCCCAACTTTTGTATGGGAGGTACGAAAATGGGCGTGAGTAGTAGTTAATCTTTAATTTTTAGGAAAACATTGCCAAGTATCGAATTTCTTTAAGATCGTTCTTAGTCTACGAGAGTAATCGTGTCAATCAATCGGTCATCCGCCCAACTTTTGTAAAGATTGGTTCGGTTTTGCTGGAGTTATCTTGCCGAACAACCAACCGGCCGCACAACTTCTCTTGGTAGCCTTGTCTTAATCGGTGACTGGCGTTTGATGACACGAAGCCTATAACCTAATTTCATTAAGATCGGAAGTGTTCCACGCGACGTATCTCATTAACAAGCCGGACGACCACCAAGCTTTTGTATGGGAGGTACCAGAATGGGCGTGGCAACCTCGCCAATTTTCTCCAGTTAAGTAGACATTTACAGATTATTAACCCATGTTTGAGTTGAAGCTAATCACATCTAACAGATAAAAGGTTTAGAAGAAACATGATTTTGTACTAAATGTGTCGATTTGTATTGGAGGTACCAGAAGGGGCGTGACCAAAATTCCAACCTAAGATTGGACAAATAATGATCATTAACAAAATATCAATGTGATCGGCAAAGGTTTACGGGAGTTATCTGGCCGAACAACTTTTGTATGGGAGGTACCAAAATGGGCGTGGAAAACCCACCTTTGTCTTTAATTCCCAATTTCTTTAAGATCGGAAGTGTTTCACGCGACTTATCGCATTGAAAACACGGACGACCGCCAAGCTTATGCATGGGAGGTACCAGAATGGGCGTGGCGACTTCGCCATTTTTCTCCAATTAGGTAGATATTTATAGATTATTAACCAATGTTTGAGTTGAAGCTAATCACATCTACCAGAAAAAGGTTTTAGAAGAAACATGATTTCGTACTAAATGTGTTGATTTGTATGGGAGGTATCAGAAAGGGCGTGGCCAAAACGCCCATTTTCAATCCCAAACTAACCTTGGACAAATAATAGTTACTGACAAAATTAGATAAAGATAAAGATTTACTGCAGTTCGCCAGACAGAGAGACGGACATGGCTCAATCGTCTTACAAAGTCCGAAAACGAATTTCGTCCAAAAATACTGTGGGTCTAATAAAATATTTTCGGACTGAACATTCAATGAAGACAACTGAAACATCGTAACAACACAAAATTTGTCATCAAACGCTTTGCTTTCAATTTGGATCGTCCTTGTGGTGAATTACAATAGATGACTTCAAAAATCAAGGTTGCCACACTATTGTAATTTTTATTCTTGTCAAGTACTTATATTTTAATATATTAAGCCGTATTACACCGACCAAGAGTGGCGCATTTCGAAGGTTAACTCCGTTAACCCACGCTAACCCAGAAGATTAATCATACAATTTTAATTTGTAAAAACTGAAGTTTAATTTTGAACCTCGTTTTCAACTTCTGTACAATTTGTTGCAACTCTGCGAATTTCTAAAAAAAAAAATGCAACCAAAATAAAAACGTACACAAAAAAAAACTGTTTGACAGACGAAAGCCGATCGCAAATTTTTTGACGCGTCGCCGCCACTAAATTTTTTTTGAGCTCACGCCGCCGCCGGTGTTTTTGATTCTCATCGGTTTAAAATATGAGCCGATTTGACCCACTGACCAAATATTGAAGGTCCGAGTATTTCAAAATAACCCAAATATGTACAAAACTGGCAAAACCAACAGCCGCCAACTTAATTTTTTGAGTTTGTCAAAGCGCGGAGTTGCCAACTGAAATGTCAATTTAATCTCAAACTGGGTGGTGTAAACGGCAAAGATTAGAGAACAAGGTTATCGCTAACCTAGCTGCAATAAACGGCAGTGTCAATGCGGTATAATATGTAATCAGTTAATGTATGTAATTGAATTAAGCGGCATTTACACCAAACACGATTAACGCATTTTCGGATTATCGATGTTTTTTCTTATGGAGTTTGACATTTATAATCCCGAAAAAGCGATAATCTTGGTAGGTGTAACTGCAGTTTTACACTTACTTTTGTCAACCCGAAACAAGTCGCAACTCAGCTGACAACCAGAGTAACAGAAAATCACTGCGGAAGTAGCAATAGGGGTGAGAAATGGTTTGTTTTAAAAGGCCAAAACAAGTTGTGTGTTTTAAACATGTGTATTTTTACAACATATTAGGCATGTGTTTTATTCCCTGCTAAAATAATTTGCTATTTCTTTGTATGGGGAGCTAAGCGATATTCAGCGTCTCCCCATACAAATTCGCAGCTGGAAATAAAAACACTCTTATTTATTCTTGTAAAACATCCGAGTTTAAAACTGAAATCAGTAAAGAACTGTTCAAATTACATTTTTCAACATTACATTCTAATCTCAATTCTAAACAATTGTTTATAAAAACCAAGAAGTGATTTGGCACCGCTGGCATTTTATTGGCAGATTTCTAATTAAGCCTGGTATTCAGTTTTTATGAAATTTTCGTTGCCATAAAGAAGTACGTGTATAAAACATAACCAAAATTTCATGAACCGAAAATTTCGCTCACTTTTCATTTGCTTGGTACTCAGCTCTTTGCGAATATTTCGTAGGCAAAATCAAGTACAGGGTTGTTACGCCAAAGTTATTTCGTACGAAAACAATTGTTTGATAATTGTTTGGGGCCGAAATTTTGGCATTTCGATTATTTTAGTAAACAAAAGTAATACCACCTGCGTCAAAAATAGAATGGAGTACAAAGATGAATTATTATTGAAATAGTTGCAAGGTAAATCAGAGATATGTGGTAACTCTCTATAACAAAATTTTCCGTTTAGAAGTAATCACAAAATTTCTTACGAAAATTCCGCAAGAACTGAATACGGGGTTTTATGTGGAACAAAATAGTGTCCCTGAAATGATATCACAACAGGTTTGTACAGTGAGAAATAAAACGTGGTTTGCCGAAAAATGTATCATTTATTCAAAAAGTCACGCAGCTGTCACACTACCGTATGCGTTACACGCGTTTCGGTATTTAATGATATGTACATGTACACCCCTGTGGGCGTCAGTATAAAAAATCATAAATAATAATTCATTGTGCTCGGTGAAAAGTTGCGGCAGTTTTCGCCGTGACCTGCCAATCCGTCAATCAACTAGACGGACAGACGAATGGAATCTACCGTCTTGAAAGTGTTAAAACGAAGTTGGCGTAAATATGTCTACGGTCTAATATGACTCTTTCTATGCGTTACACCTTTGTGATCTATAACCTCAATCCCTTCACTCACAGAACTAAAAATCGAATTGAGGTTGTCACGTCTGAATTTAGTTCACACAACTGAAATTCGGTTGAAACAATATCTAATAGGTTGTGACAAACTCTAATGGGGTTGTGACAACCTCCAGTTTGGTTGTGATAACATATAATGTGGTTGTGACTACTTCTAAATTCGGTTACCGTGAAATCGGATATTTTTTTCTGTGGGTGCATAGGTGAGGATACGCAAACTAGAAAATTACCCTTGTTTTGGCCAGGTACAAGTTGTACTATAATCCGTAGATCCACTGGTGTAGGGTATCTCATAATCATATCTCATATCATATTTATATACTTGACATGTATTCACAATTGTTTCTTTGCATTATATTTGACAATGCGAATATAATAGTGAAATTTCGAAATATTGCAATTAAAAATGTTCGCATTTTTGTAAGAACAACATCAGATTTTATGAACACATTCGCATAAACGAATTTGAGACATTTTAGCTTTTTAGTATTTCATTTCTGTAAATTCACGTATGTACTTAAAATTGGTATCACCAAAATTTGCTGAACGTTTCGCGTAAAACTTGAATACACAAATCGTGAATTAAAAAAGTAAAAAAATATGAATTTTTTAGTCGTTGCTTCTTGGTATGAAATATAATTTAATTTTGATCTAAAATCAATTTATTTTATTGTTGTTGTTTTTGGTTTTTCTAAAATGTTGTTACCCTGCGTTGCGTTTCTTTAATATAATATCGTTCGATTACTGGCACTCAGAGAAGAATGAATGAAATGTATTTAACATGCATTTATCGTGTTCAAGTGCTTAATTTGTTTTCTTTCTATTTGTTGAATTAAAAAGAAACAAAAAATACAAAATTCAAAAAAAAAACTTAATTGAGCACAAAAAACGCTATATTTATATGTCAGTGTCGGCATTTTCTCTACGAATCACAACAAGTCCACGTCCACACGTCCAAGATAAAACCCTGTTCTATTTGTATTTCGAAACAACAACAACTGTACAAAATAACAACAGCAGCCGCCTCAGGTTGGGAGATTAGACCACATTCAGGGAAGATTCGTAAAATGGTCGCATTTAGTTTTTATTATAGCAAATTTTCATTTTCTGTTCACCAAAATGTGATGAAAACACAATTTCTGTTGTCTTTTTCTTCGTAGAATACATAATTTCTTATATATTTCTGAGTATTTTTTTCTTGTGTTTAATTTGGTTGAGGGTACATTTTCTTATATAAAGCACAAATTTATGAATATTTTTTTCAAATCCACATCCTTTTTTTCCACTAGACTTGGTTTTAAACGATTATTTTATTCTTGTTATCAATTTGTGTTTCATTCCATAATTGCACTACTTGCATTCTGCTTGATCGACACGAATTCACTATAAATTTTCAACAGTTGTTGTTTGTTTTAATATTTCGTTTGAATTCACTTTAAATTTCCACCAGTTGTTGTTTGTTTTAATATTTCGTTCGCTTCGTACCGTTTTAATATTTGAAATTCTTTTTTAAACTAGAAAATGGGTCTATTTTTAAAATGCAATTTCAGGCATTCAGAATGCGTAGTTTTGCTTGCCGCTGAGAATTTTCGTTTTTCATACCGAACCGTAGGAAAATCTAAAGGCAACTGAATGAAGAGGCCACAGCATACGGATTTCGAAAGTCCACAGCAAATATCAAAGAGAACACAAAGGAAGAGATCATCACTTTAATTTCATTGCCCCGGAAAGATAGAAATTTTCACGTACTCATTTTCAAGTAGAATTAAAAAAAAAATTTAAGAGATAATTTTTGGCCAATTACATTTTGCGGGAAAATTCGAATATTAAAGAGAAAACTTCTAGGGTGAGCAAATGTGAAAATCAAGGATACTACGTGGAAACTGTTTCTTATTGTTGATAGAAAATTGTTTGTTTTCGAATTTCGAAGACAGTTTTTTGAGCGAGAGAAACAAGCAGTAACTACAACATTTCCAATTGAAATTTGAAAATATATAATATAATAAAATATATGAATTTAAATTTGAAAAATATCAATTGAAATCTGAAAAATACATCTGGAAATTAAAATACATCTATTGTAATTTAAAATTTCTATATTTAAAATTTCTAATTTCTATTTGAAACTTTAAATTTTAAATACATCAATTGAAATTTTAAAACAATCAATTAAAATTTAAAAGACATCGCAAGATGTATCTATTACAGGTGGAAGCGTTAGAACAGCTGACTGCAATTTTTTCTTGTCGTTGTGGTCCGACCTTGTCAAATGTTGTTTATACCAATTTAGAAGATGTATCTAGTACAGGTAGTAGTACTAAAACAGTTAGACTTTACTGACAGTTTGAATTTGACTAGGTCGGCTCCTGAAATAAAAACAAAATGCTTTCAATTGCTAGTAGAGTTGGAAATTTTAGTTCATTCAAGTGAGCGCTCTTTTTAGTTCAGCTCAACAGAATGAACTAGTTCATTCATTTAGTACACTAGTTCAGTGTAGAATTTCAGCTTGTAGTTTTAGTTCAATCGGAGCCAATAATCGTGAAAATGATCTGATTTTTGCAGATTTCTAAAGTGTTTTGGATACTTCATACTAAATCGCCCTACTGAAGATCGACTTCACGATTCGGTTATTCCGTTTCTGAAATATTGATGTTTCCGTAAATATTTTACATTTTGGAATAAAAGTAGTGATTAGCACTGTAGTGATTAGCACTGTAGTTATACCGCGTTTATGCTGCAACCGAAACACCTGATTTGTGTATGGAAAATCAGATGTTTATGCCACGAAATCTAGATATCTTTAGATTTCGAATGCAGTGTAAACATGTATTTACATATCCATTTCACAAAGATGCAACATTAGGCACCTTTGTGCAAATTGAGTGAGACAAAGAGAACATGATCTAGAAAATAGCGGAGAGAACTGAACAACTGAAATACAAAAACCTGCTGAAACAAGTGAACTACTGAAACAAAAGAGCGGAATAGTGAGAACTAGTTCATCTAGTTCATAAGAGTGAATCGTTCAATTGAACTAGTTCGTTCCTGAACTACACAACTCTAATTCCTACTGCTTCTACCTTACTTTTTTGCCATGAGACATCGATTAAAATTTAAAAGACATCAATTGAAATTTGAAATAGATAAGTTGGAATTTAGAAAACAACAATTCAAATATACAAAATATTATTTGAAATTTAAAACAGATCAATTTAAATTTAAAACATATAAACACATTCTAAACCCATAAACTAAAATTTAAAAGACGTCAATTGCAATTTAAAAGACAACAAGTGAAATTTAAAATTTGTCAGTTGAAATATACAAATTATTAACTTATGCACTAGATTTTTGTATTCAATTGATGTATTTGAAATTTAAATTGTTGTGTTTTAAATTTCAATTGATGCGTTCTAAATTGCAATTGATGTCTTTTAATATTCAATTGATGTCTATTAAAATTCAATTAATGTATTTTAAATTTCAATGATGTGCTTTAAATTACAATTGACGTCTTTAAAATATCAATTGTGTTCCTTTTAATTTCAATTAATGTTTTTTAAATTACAATTCATGTAATTCATATTTGAAAAAAAATTCAATAGATTTTTGTTTTTAAATTTCAGTTGGAAATGGTGTAGAACTTGTTTGTTATCATAGAGTAAATTAGAATAGAGTATTTTATTCTCTCGATATTTTTAACTTTATATGTATGGTTGCAAGTACTCATTGGATGGTGGAAACCATGTGTTCAATAATACCAGATAGAGGCATTAGTACAAAACCTCCAACAAGACAACACCAACGGTTCGTGTTTGTCTGGTAAAATATATGTATTAAATACAACACAAATGTATACCAAGTCAACAAAAAATTGCAAAATACATTTAAATTGTACAATTGTACAACGAAGAGTGTGAAATAAAACGTCACATGAGAGAATAAAGTACTCTATTCTAATTGCCTCTATGTTTGTTATATTCTATACACAAACATTTGTTTTGAAAATGCGGCAAAACCAAATAATATAAATAATATTTTATGCATATTTTAAATGGAGAACTAGGTATTTTTAAATGAGATTTTAATGTTTCGGAAAAGTTGGAAAATTATCAATTAAAAATGTTGCCAAGTCATTTTCGTTGTTGAGTATTATCATTCAGAGTGATTCAAAAAGCAATGAAGAAGAACCAAATTAAAAAAAAATATGGATCAATAAAGTAACACATGCGGAAAAAATGTGGCCAAGTTTTTCGCACTTTTTCCAAAAATAGTTTAATGGTACAAAATTAATTGCATGCAAAACAACCCTCATAAATTATTCAAAAACAAAAATAGTGCCCAGCTTTTTGGTTGCTGAGTTTTATCATTTATTGTGATTGAAAGCAATCGATGAATAACACAATTTAATAAAAAAAAATTAAAGAACAAACAACAAACTCAGAATAATTAACATTAAGCTTCACCAATCTGTTATTGTGTTACATACAACACAAATGTATGCTAACAATAACAGTCAATAAAAAAGTTTAAAACACATTTAAATTTCACAGTTTTTCACCAAAATGGCATGAAAAATTAAATCAAGAAGTTATTGTAATTCCACCTGGTGTTTGTCACTTTTCGTCAAACATCTCTCTATCACACCGACCGCATCACGAAGAGTGTGAAAGGAAACGTCAGATGAGCCAAACATTCTCTCTAGTCTGAGATTACTCTATGGCATAGACCAACACATACATAGATAATTTTATTCGCTCAATAAATTAAACGTTATAGGTATCATAGACTAATACTTATAGTAGACCCACTAGTTCTCCCACCAAATTTATGACATTTGGCCTGGTGTAATATTTACGTTTGATGTTGAAAAGAATTGCTTTACTAATACCAGATCATAGAGTAAATTTATAGTAGAGCCGCCATTTGTCTCATCTGACGTTTCCTTTCACACTCTTCGTGATGCGGTCGGTGTGATAGAGAGATGTTTGACGAAAAGTGATATACACCAGGTGGAATTACAATAACTTCTTGCTTTAATTTTTCATGCCATTTTGGTGAAAAACTGTGAACTTTAAATGTGTTTTAAACTTTTTTATTGACTGTTATTGTTAGCATACATTTGTGTTGTAATTAACACATTAATTTTAACACACATAACGAAATGCCGTTGTTGTTATTTTGTTCGTTGTTTTGAACCATTGCCTCTATCTGGTATTAGTAAAGCAATTCTTTTCAACATCAAACGTATACATCACACGAGGACAAATGTCAGAAATTTGGTGAGTGAAAGATTTTCTCTACCCATATTTACTCTATGTACCAGATAGAGGCAATGGTTCAAAACAACGAACAAAATAACAACAACGGCATTTCGTTTTGTGTGTTAAAATTATTGTGTTACATACAACACAAATGTATGCTAACAATAACAGTCAATAAAAAAGTTTAAAACACATTTAAATTTCACAGTTTGTCACCAAAATGGCATGAAAAATTAAATCAAGAAGTTATTGTAATTCCACCTGGTGTTTGTCACTTTTCGTCAAACATCTCTCTATCACACCGACCGCATCACGAAGAGTGTGAAAGGAAACGTCAGATGAGCCAAACATTCTCTCTAGTCTGAGATTACTCTATGATAGGTATGATGGAAAGTAAACATTGGATTTTGGAAAATATAGGTTCAATAATACCGGATAGTGGCAGTAGTAGACAACGACCAACAAAGGAACAACAACCGAGTTTCGTGTTTTTGTGGAAACTAGTTGTGTTAAATACAATACACATGTATACCAACGATAAAAGTCAACAAAAAAGTGCAAAATACATTTAAATTTCTCAGTTCTACACCAAAACGATATGAAAAAGTTAAGTGAACATATTTTGTAACTCCACCTGGTGTAAGGTAATTTTAAATTTTATTGCTCTCATTTCCACAAACCTACGACGAAGAGTGTGAAATGAAACATCAGATGAGAGAATAAAAGTATCTATGTATGTATTGGTCTATGGTCGAAGGTGTTCTTGTGAATCTTGTCAAGTTATGGGAAGACATCGGCTAAAGTATATTTTTGAGAATCGAGCTATGCCTCGGCTTTTTTCTTCACTTTACTTCCTTGTGGTTTTGCTTTAGTTGTTATTTGTCTCCAGTATTGCTTTGGAGTTATTCTTCTTGGAGAAGAAAAAATCAATAATATTTTTACAACTTTTTAAATATTTTGATAAAAAAAATCCATTGAGTGTTCGAACTCACGGGCGATGTGTTAACACCTTTTTGCTACACGGTACCTGCTCGATTTCTGTGAACACATTCGTAAGTGTTACATTGGAAAATAAAAAACAGCGTTCAATCATATGATGACGTTACAGTTAAATAATATTAATACTTAAAATTATTTAAAGACCCAGTGCAAGCACATGTGTCGTTATTTTCTTGCTCAACACTTTTTGTTTTATTTCCACAAAAGTCAAAGAATGACCCCTTTCACACTCGGCAAGTTACTTGCGCAAGTCAGTTTTTCAACTTTCCGAGTACAAGCAAGTCTGTACCTCAAATTTATTCCCCTAACCCGACCTTACCTCTGTCATCAACAAACTAAGACTTGGGCAAGAGACTTGCGCAAGTAACTTGCCGAGTGTGAAAGGGGTGAATTCAAGGCAACAGACACTTGTATATACATACATACATTGTTATATTCGTACATACGCTACACAACTTCACAAAATTGTCGTGGCTCTCTTGCTATCTCATTTTTATATTCGTATAATACGTCGTTACTCTCTTTGCTCTGAGAGTGCTCCGCACCCACATTTTATTGGACTTACCTTTCACTATAATAAAAAAACACCAACAACAACAGCTACTAGTACTACTACTACTGATATGTTGGTGATTTATTTGTGATGTTGTGTGGTGGAGTGTTTCTGTGGGTGTTGGGTGTAGGGGGGTACCTAAAATAAAAACTGTTAAGGGAATGCAAAGAGTGGAGAGTGTGAGTGTAAATTGTCATGGGGGAGGGTATATGAGCTTCGGCCCGGACGAACTTAACACCGTTTCTACTTGTTTTTGTATACACCGGGCAATGCTGAACATCAAATGACTCGCTTTGTTCGGCCATAGCAACAGCAACGAAACAGCCAAACACACAACATCACACATACATACTTTGTACGAAGTAGCTGACGTATTAGTATGTCACCATAACGTCGACTGCGCTTGCAAATGAAATTTTGCGTGGCTATGCTTTACATATGTTAATACATACGCTATAGACACAATTTCGTTTGCCTCACCCCTGCCACACCACTCTTTCATTGCTCTCTTGCTCGCTCATTTTTGTTTAACACGTCATTATTCTCTTTCGCAGTCGCAGAAAATCTGGTTTTAGCAGCAGCATTAAATCTGGTTTTAGCAGTTTTTGACTTTGATAGATTTAGTCCCTATACGCCGCTATAGATGTTAACACATCAATTAACTACACCTTATATTTACATCATAATTTAAGAAAAGTCGTGGAAATATAAGAAATGGAATGATGTATTTTCCTAGGGCGTTTCGATGATACAGCTGGTCGACCTACTAGATACAAATTTGATACATGACAGAATTGGAAAGAGATTGAGCGATAGGCGAATTGAAAAAACTGACTTTATTGGCACTTGTGACTTTCAAAATAACTTTATATGCAATAAATTTGTTTCGGTTTCAAGAACACTACAATTTTCATTAAATTTTTTTAATTACATCCAAATTGTGGCATAAAAAAACTGTATCAAAACTGTCTTTAGCCCAGTGACTTTCGACGGGAATTTGTAGGAACTGAAACTTCTCCCCTTTTCTTTAGTATTTCTTTATGATTTTTCCATAGAGAAATACGCATTATCAAAGTTTTGAAATCATTAACACAGGGGTATAAATAAAGAGCATCTATATACATATCTTGATATAGTGTTATTTGAGTTTGATATTGTTTTTGACTACAGAAACTTTTTTTTATATTTTATATGGCGCAATTGCTATCACCAGACATACTGCCAGACAAAATATTCGACAGCTTCAAATGTCTCCCCACCAAAACCACCCACCACATCAAAACTAAAAAATACGATAGTGTTGAAATGCGTAACGAAAATTAAACCCCACAATAACCAAACAATACAGAAATAAACACATCATAAAATGAGTAGCTATTTTTGCGGATTCAAAATTGTTGAAATTTAATAGCAAACTGAAAATTGCAATTAGATCCGTACTATGTAGTATAGTACTTAATATTTACTGATGAATATTTATAACGAATTAGTATATAATAAGTAATAATGATTAAAGAATGTGTTTCATCCAACTATTGGCAATTTCAGTCTACATGCTGATATTTTCTACAACGGTATGAGACTGATTGACTTTGCCGTGGCAAAAAGCATGGTCGGTAGTGTTACAAGATTCCAGCATAAAGACATCCACAATGCTACTTGGATATCCCCTGATCAAAGAACGAAGAACCAAATTGATCACGTGGTAATTAAAGGAAGGCACTCATCCAGTGTAATGAACGTACGAGTGAGCTAACATCGATTTTGATCACTACCTGGTAGCAGCAAAGGTTCGTACAAGATTAAGTAGAGCGAAAATCGTACGAAACCAGACGCAGAGGAAGTTAAACATCGGACAGCTGCAATTACTAGAGTTAGCCACAGCCTACTCAAGGAAACTCAGAAGCACAGAACCCACCCCCTCCCCAAGACGATCCTGTAGGGCAGTGGAAACCCATTTCCAGCTCTATAAAAACTGCCGCAACAGCCATACTTGGTTTTGAAGAACCGCTTCGCAACAAATTATGGTACGATGTCGCATATGAAATGATGAAAAGAACGCTGCACGTATAGCAGCAATTCATCGCGAGCTGCGGCTGAGCGGTATAAAAAAATGGTTTCCCATTACATCCCATGAAGGAATCGGGGAGAGCTTCTCACAACCAGTGAGCTGTGCGCTTTCTGGTTTTATACTCACTGATTGGGACCTACAGTTTTAAACCGGTTCCGAACGGTATTTTTGAGAAGCATTTTCATGGCTAAATACTCGATAGTGTCGCCGTCACTATGCGAGGTGACCGCCGTCGAATTAAATTTTAACGTGGTCAGAGCAGGGATATCGAATCCAGTATCTCAAGTACAAGAGACGCGCACACTACCCATTGCACCACCGACGGCCATGGCTGAGCAGTATAGGGGGAAAGAAAGGAGGTAAATCGTCTCTTTAGGCTTAAGAAACGGCAGTGGAGAAAGCGCGAGAGAAAAGTCCCGAAAGTAAACGCCAAAGTCAACGCGAACGCCAAAGTCAACAAATTATACATCATTTCACGCTTGCATTCGCTTACGAAAGCTGTCACTGACATTTGTGGTTTTTAGAGTTGTCCAACAAAAATAAAAAATAGAGATTAGAAAAAGTTCTCTTGAGTGATATAAGCACAATGAAAAAGATTAAAAAATTTAGCTCTATTTCAATAGATCAACAGATTTTGAGATTGCTGTTATTTACAGTACTTCAAATACCAACAATATTCACATAAAAGGTGTAAAAAACACCTATGCTATTTTGGATTCCAATGTCGCATAGATTTTCCAATCTATATTAAATTAGATGTCTTTTCAGAAACACGTGCCATTTGGCCATATTTAAAATGTATTGGTTCTATTATTTATTAATGTCAACAACAACTGATGTCTATAATTTTTTAAATATAATTATAATAGTTTTGCAACGTATTTTTTATGTCAACATTCCATTTCTAATTTTATTATTCTAAATAAGAATTTCAGTGAGTAAACAATATAATTTTGAATTATTTTTTAAAAAAAATTTGAGGTCTGTCTGTTGCCAAAATTGGCAACTACTTATAAGCAATGAAATGCAAAATACTCCCATCTGCCGATCCAAATTTTTCTTTCAATTTGTAATTCATCAACTAACGCAACCGGTTTTTGTCTGGTTGTCAATATGAGAAATGTTAGATGGTATAAAATACATGTTTCTGTTTTGACTATTTGTACATGTACTTTGAGCCTAGATAGCTAAATTATAGTATTGTACCGTTTTACATAGTTTTTGATGTGTTAACATCTATAGGAACGGGCAAAGTGAACACATGCAAACAATACACAGCGTTAGCATCACACACACATGTACAACAATAGTCTCTGCCTGAAAATAAGTATGATGGTATTAATGTAGCGGCAGCGAACAAACAAGCAGGTCGTCGTCGCCAAAGAGTAATGAATAGTATAGAGAACTCATGGAACGAATTGTATGACTCCAAAGCACTGGTGACATCTGGCGAATGATTCAAAACGTATTACTCTCTTTTTGTCATAACTTGGTCTATTCATAATTTTGATGCGAAACGTTGATGCCTTTTGAAACACTTATGCTTTTTGTATTGTTTTATGTAAAAACATTGTCGAAATGGTAAATTTATATTGAAATATTCTATAAAGAGAATAAGACTCGTTTATGCTATTTTACTCAGAAGCGGAGAGCGGAAAAAGAGTGCAATAAGTTCTCTATACTATTCAATACTTTTTGTCGTCGCTCTGTTTATGACAAAACAAAACAATTATTTCAGTAAGCTAAATATTGCTTTTTATTCAGTTGTATGCAAGCATTCAAACAAGTAGGTCGTCGTCACTCTGTTTATAACAAACCAAAAACAATTATTTCCAATAAGAATACAAGGGTTGCCTAATCGTTTACAATCGACCCTGTTCTGCATACAGAATCATTTTGAATCAGAATTTTCGTTCAGAATAAACAGTCTACAATTTTGATGTTCTTAAAACATGAAATATTTTTGTTCTGAATTGTTTGTTTTTAAAATCAGAAGGCATTAGCATTCTAATTCAAAACTGACAGTTTCTTCTGAATTGTTTTATAGAAACACAAATATTCTGAAACGTTTTATGTTTGTCTGGATTCTGTTTACACAGCAAGGCCGAATATGACGGTTTACATTAACGCGCGACTGAAAAACAAAATGGAAAGTTAAACCCTAATTAATTCTCAATTGTGCTTAAGTACCGAATGTTAACTACCCACTTAAATACAAACCATTAGCGTATTGAACATGATTTGAGATGAAAATCAGCTGATTTTTGGTTCCGGTCCCACAACATGTTAAACGTGTTAAACACGCTTATGGCCAATTTTTCAGTCAGTTTTCATCTTCCTTTCTTAATTAAATTTTGATTAAACATCGAATTGTGTTATGGATGTGTCAATGGTTAACAATGATTTATCCAGCCACTGTTGGTAGGTTAACTTGTACTCAGAACCATATGATTTAGAATATCACATTACTAATTGCCCAAATGGCAAATTTTAGATTGTATCAAATACATGTTTCTGTTTTGAATATTTGTGCACATACTCTGAGCCTAGATCGTTAAATTGTTGCGCCTACATAGTATCTTATACATTTTTGTTAAAATGACTTCGATTTTATACATTTATTTATTATTTTACATACATCTGTAGTTCCATTTGATTGTTCCTCTATGCTGTTTTGGTATTTAGCCCAAAAGAGATGTTTTTTCCAATAATAATACAAGGGTTGCTATAATAGTTAGGTTAGGTTAGGATTAGGAAACGCTACAATATCAGACAATTTACCACTGCACTAGACTCGGAGGTCGTTCGTCCCATTGTGATTGCCCATATATCCGAGAAGAAAAGAGAGAAGGGGACAAGCCCCAATAATAGTGAAAATTCCGATAGATAGATAGACGTAGGGCAAACAGAAGAACCATACAATTATATTCCCAGTATATGTATGTATATATATATTCTTTGATAAGCCTTGATGAGTAAATACAATACCATCCAAGATGAGGATCCACATGTGCAGGTTTAGGTTTACCATTCCAGATTACCAGTGGGGTAAAAAGAACCAAGATGATGTTTTCGCCTGCCCGGAACCATGGCAGACCTCTATAAAAATTCTATCAAATCCTCAATGGCCACATCGCGCAAAGAGTCCAGTCCCTCTGTCTGAAATCATCCAAAGCAACGGCAACGCCTTAGCTGTAGGGCTGGGCATTGACAACGAAGGTGCTCAATGATCTCCACCTCTCTTCATCCCCACAATCACGGCAGTAATCAACCTCATTCACAATCCAGTTGCGAGTGAAGACTCCAGCATCACAGTGACCCGTGACCAATGAAAAGCTGCAAGTCGGCCTTGCCTAGTCGAAGAAGCGACTTTCACTGCCGGCCGTATGTGCTTGAAATCCTGCAATCCACTCTGGCCAACCAAGTAGCGTTGATCTCATCCAGCGAGCTGCGATAGATCAAGCCATACAAGTAACAGATCGGAAGATTTACAGAGGCAATCAATCTCAAATCATCAAAAGTGCATCCTGCTCTAGAAAGACAGTCTGCTACAACATTCCCTGTGACATCACTACGTCCCGGAACCCAGCAGTCTCAGCTTGCCGGGAACTACACTGATCAAGTTCCGATTGCAATTCCTAACCAATTTGGACACGATTTCCGCTTGGAAGACACTGCAGTTCGCACCCAATCTCATCGAAAGCCCGTGTTGGAGGTCCTCACTAAAGATCCCCACTCCTGTGCCCCATTCCATTTTGGAGCCATCTGTAAAGATCAGATCACCAGAGAGTGAGGAAGGTATACCTCCCATCCAGTTACTTCTATTTGGCATCATGATCTCCGGGCATAGCCCAAAGTCTACAATCGGCAACATGTAGTCAGTGGACTGACTCAACCAATCGTCCGTTGGCATGTCCCTCAGGGAATATGCGAAGGGCGCTCCTAACAGCAAACCGTTTCACGTAGACATCAAGAGTAGTCAAATTCAGGATTATATCCAGCGACGACTGCAGAGTGCTTCTCCTCGCCCCACTGATGCACATCGACGCAGTGTGCTGAATCTTACTGAGCATTTTCAACTGGTATCTGTTCCCCAATGCGTTACACCAGACTACGCAGCCATAGGTGATAATTGGGCGCAGGACAAAGACCCCAGCTTTTGTCAATCGAATTCCAACAGGCGTAGACCATTTATTTAAGAATAACAACGTCGTCCGCATAGGCAACAATTTTACGTCCTCTCAACCCAAAGTCCTCAAGAATGCCGTCAACCACTAAAAGTCGCAGCAGAGGGAATAACACTCCACCCTACGGCGTGCCCCTTGTATTCAGCTTCTGAATACCACTCAAGTAGCACGGGCAAATTCGATTCCTGATGTCAATGAATGTCAATCATTCCCTCCAAAACTTTCAATAAAAAGGATGGAAGGCTGATTAGTCTGTAGTCCATTGGAGAGACATGGCTAGCCTTTCCCGACTTGGGAATACAAATTACTAGTATCTCCTTCCTGTCAGAATCTCTAACATACTTAGTGACAACGTTGGTGTGACTCCCTTATGTTTATCACATAAACCCTCGGGGGTCCCAACGTTGAGCACCACGATGCTAGTTTGGCAGTTGCTGCAAGTTTTCATTCAAAAATTTAAGAGTTTGCGTGCTGATCGAGTGAGTTGCTCAATATGCCATGCGTATGCCGGGCTTGGAACTCGCCGGACGGGGGGGTTCTTTTCACTCATCAACACAACTACAGCCTGCCACTGATCATTAAAAACACATACTGAGTCTTGAAAATTTACACACACGTTTTATCGACATAAAATTTAAAGTGACGGAGCCCGAAGTTAATTTTCGTAATAATAAAAAAACCAAAAAAAAAGGAACAAACTAATAATGATTTTACGACGACCTGAAATAAAGAAATTAATAATAGAAAAAGAAAAATATAAAAAGAATGTTTTGTTTTGATTTTGTTAGGGAAAATTGTTCGCAAAGACAGGGACACTTACTTCATCCATGTCAATTCAGCTGATGGGTGACGATACCAGCTGGAACCCGCCCTCTCGAAACCCCTGCGGTTCCGCCATGACTCTGTTTTCTTCTTCAGAGTCCCAATATAGGTGTATACCTGGGGAGCCTTACTCCCTTATCCCCACTTGCTTACTTTTAGTTTTGAGCCGACATATTTTATTCAGACCAATTTATTTTGTTACGTTATAATCGTTCATGTTTCGCATTTATTATTATTTCCTCAATACGTGGTAGACAACTTTTTCCAATTCATTTACTATCGTTGCCTACTGGTCTTAAAACTTAAAATGCCCCTAGGGCGAAGCGCTACCCTTACGTGGGTATATTTCGGAGATCTCAATCTTAAAACAAGATTCCATATAAATTCACATTTAATTCTTATCTTGTAACAATGATATTTTGCTTATTTCATTAGGGGTTAGTAGAAATTATTCTATCTGCCGTGACTTTGAGGGCCCTAAAGAATGGTAATTAAGTGGCTTTTTAATGCCTTAATTGCAATTTGCTAATTATTCACTGCTGGCGTTAATAAATTAATCATTATCAACTGATTACTTTATTAACACGACCAGAACTTTAAATTTTTACACTACTGAAATGTCCGTCCGAAAAGTTTTCGGTACCGACATTAACACTCGCCTAAGTGGCCGAGGTTGGCCCTTAAAGGGTCATTTTACGAAACTCTGAATCGTTAGAAAAAAGAGCACTCTTCACCAAGGGCTTCTAGACCCTTTTATCTGCTTACCGAGACACTTTTGGGCGCACTCAAAACTCCTTTTGGCCTTATATTCTACTTATTACTAACACTTGGTTTCTTCTGTTTTCATAAATTATTCAACATTCTATTACATTCGGCACTGTGGGAATGAACATTTTCTTTTGGCGGCGAATTACATGGAATCTTTCGCTTATCTATGTAGACCGCCGAGATGTTTCAACCGCTTATAGGGTTCTTACGGAATTTTTTTAGAAATATTTACTGAATGATGATTTATGGGGCCATGATGGCCACCTTTGGCCTAATTCACTCGGCCGTGCCTCGTCGTCGGGATAAAGAAAAATAGAAAAGACGACTTACCACGAGATCAGTTGATTGTAGGCTTTAGATTTGAATGGTCATGGGTTTTAGATGTTTAAATGATTGGTGATGGGTGTACCCTGATTTCAATGACCTGTGTTTTGAGTTTTGCTGAGGTGAAACCTGGCTATTTGATGATTCTTGGGGGTTTTGATGAGGATGCCAACTGCACTAGTTAGGTCCTAGATGAGGAGTGGTGAGTGGTGGTGTTGATGTGAGTGGTGATGTTGATGTGAGTGGTGATGGACGACCGAATACAACTGATGGTGTTGTTGGTATGGTGTGTGCTGCTGGAGCTGATGGTATGGTCGGCTGCTTTGTCACCGAACTGGTGACTATTTTGCTGAGTGTCGCCTGACGTTCTGGCTAAACGGGCCTTGACCGAGCTTTCTCGGGGAACGCCTCCGAGTTGGTTCCCACTCCGAGGATTCCTTCTGTGACGGAAAAGAACAAAAGGGTATAAGGCTTCGCCGGCACCTAATTGTCCACACACTTACCTTTCCTTTTGGTTTACGTTGGCGATTTTTCGCTTATATTTTCCGCAGCAAGGGATTAAATGCTTACCGGGATTCAACAATTCGGTTGTCGATTTATTACTGGTTCTAACTAGAGCGATGGTGTCAAACACAAAAATACTTTAGAGGCAAAGACTTTGAAGAACTTGACTGAATTCCGTCGCTTTTAGATTTGAAATGGCCGATGACGCTGACAACTTTTAATGTGACGGGCCAGAAATCAACTCTGGTCCCGTTATTAATGTGGCGTGACTTGGAAATGCGATGGTATGCGAGATTTTTGTCAATTTCTCTCCAAAACTGTTTTTTACGCTTCTATATGTGTGTATCAAAAACTTAATTTCACAACGACGTTTGTTTATGTCAGGGATGGTAAAAGTTGATAGTGATGACATGGTGCAATCATTCGGGTATCGTTTCCCAAAGTGATTGTTGTGATTGTTACGCCTTGCCGGCGTTACGGCGCCGCCACAAAGCCTACCATCCTGACGACTCTCCAGTCGAAGGATGGGAGGGAAAACTTGGCTCCATGAAGTTTATGCTAGGGCTCGATCGATCGGGGGCCTTACCTCATAGGTTATCGACACCGCTCCTGAAAGTTAATCCTGGCTCGTCCAACAGTAAAGTCTTGCTGGACCTCCCTCTAGTTAAAACTAGAGTTTGGTCACTCAGGGGCCTTACTGAACAGGCTGCCAGCATCACTCGCAGGATTAGCTATCGACGCATCCAGAAGTAAAGTCTTGATCGACTTTACCCTATCATTTACTTCCTTGGTGCTGGTTTTGGTTCTGGCATATTCTTCCTTCCAGGCTCATACCCTTGTTGTTATGCCATCGGACTATTGATCTTCGACGCGTGGCTGTATTATGACGCTTAATCACCGGAGTTCGGTGGCTGCGTTCCTGCGCGCGATGAGTGTGGTAATTGGTCAAGCAACGCGTCCAGCTCGTGTTCATCATTTATTTCTCGGGGACCTGGCTCTCCCGATAACTGAACTATTACTTGGTCGTTTATCAACCTCATGTTGCGGATGCCTCGCCGACCGAAAGTGCGTAGACCGAGCTGCTTATGCAGTCGAACGGCAACGGCGCTGTCCCGGGCTTCCAATTGCTGTATGGCAGCTCTGCCGCTCTCCTTCAACCGAGTGAATCGGCTCAACACATCAAATTTGCCTCCGGGTGTTGTGAAGGACAAGGTAATTTGGTGCTGCTCCGGATAGAGGACCATTGGAGAGGTGTTAGCTATGGTAACCTCTTCAGGCCTGAACTCTAGGAGTAAACGCTCATAGATCTCCTCAATTGCTCTCCGTGGGTCGGCTATGGCTGTAGCTGAGAGGTGTCGAATTGTTAACTTGCTGTCGGCGTATCCCTGAATCTTGCGCCGGTTGACGCTCTCCTCATACGAGTTCCGGGCGGCTTGTTGCTCTCGGGCGTACACGATGTTTCGGCGACGTGCCTGTTGTGCCTGGATATCCACCTCTAGGTATCCGTCCATCCTTCGGCGCAACTCCTCGTTCTCCGACCGGACGGTCTGCATTTCGGCTCTCAACAGAGCTAAATCCTGGGCCCATGCATTATTGCGCTGCTCATGCTGGGAGCTCATGGCTTGCATCTCCGCCCGTAGGGTCCGTATAGCCTCATGCGGATGATCGCGCAGCTGACTTAACTCTTGGCGCAGCTCCACATTTTGCTGGTGAGTGGACTGCTGCTCCCGCCGAAGAGTCATGACATGTATGTCATACTGCGCCTGTTGTTGATGGGTCTGCACCTCCGCTCGTAGAGAAACCAGCTCGCCTACGTCAGCGATAGGCTCGCCTACACTAAACCCGGGATAGACAGGTTGAATCGTGTAGCCTGCTCGTCGGCACACGGGACAGTCTGTGCGCACTTGATCGCGCCAGGTATGGTGGCATGCGCGATGCATCAGATGGCCGCAATTTGTAACACATACAGCATCATCTGACGGTGCGAAGATTGATAGACACACACTGCACTCCACACCACTTGCCATCGTGAACTGCCTATCTAACTATTTATTGCTAATGAATGGGGTCTTGCTGAACGGGGCTTGTAGATGTTGTTAGGTGTATGGTACTAGCTGGAAAGATAAAGAATTTAAAAAACTTTTTGAGGGCGTTCGTTTTATCTCCGTACAGGACACTATATATGGAAACCTAGTCTACTTGGGGACTTTTCGTCGGCAACTCTTGCCAACCCCTCACACTACTGAGTAGAGAGGACATCTCAGGTTTACCTTAATGTACCACCACCGACGTTAATTAGGTTCCAAATTATTTCTACAGGATCAAAGTTTTTTCTCGGCCCAGAATTCTTATGCGGTTTTAAATAAATTAGACGCTGTTCGGTTTACTGGCAACGCGAACCCACGTCCTGAGATCGATGTGATCAAAAAAAAAAAAAAAACGGAAATAGGATTATTGTTTAATATCCTTCGCATGGAAAACGCCTAACCTTTTGCCCTTCAGGTCTTCGAGTTCGTATAGGCTATTACCTATAGGTTTGAGAATTCGACACTTCAGAAACTTTGGAGCCAACTTGGCATTAAAATTGTCCTTGAAGCTACTTTGAGCGAAATTCCGTCGAAACACTTCTTGGCCTGGAATATACTTCACTTGCCTGCATCTGGTATTGTAGGTCCGTTCGTTTCTCTCATAAGCTTTATGTAGACTCGTCTGGATTTTGGATCGAATTAAATCATGGGCCACTGTCTTGGGCACCTGTTCATTGCCCATTTCTGTCAAACTTTTCAACCTTCTCGCCAGTTCATACGTGCTCCCGTGAGTGATCATGTTTACTCCGAAGAGCGCAAAATATGGTGTCACCGCGATCGCGCTGTGAACGCTTGACCTTAATGAACACTCAATGGACGACAAGTGTTTATCCCACTCACGGTGGTCTTCTTTCATGTATGATCTTATGGCTGACAAAACGGACTGATTCACTCTCTCAGAGGCGTTGGCCTGTGGAGAGTAGACAGCGGTCCGGAAATGTTTAATGCCGAAATTTGTGATGAAATCATTGAATTCACCACTGACGAATTGCTTTCCATTGTCTGAGACAATGGTCTCGGGGACGCCAAATTTGTGGCAGACTTCGCCAATCATGAATCGTACCACGCTCTTACTACTTGCCTTTGGCATCGCCTTAAGAAGTACGAATTTCGTAAGGTGGTCTAGGACTATGAAAATGTAACAATTTCCGTTCTTTGAGCGCGGGTATGGTCCTAAAAAGTCCACGTAAACGCGTTGGAACGGACGCTGAACCACTACTTCTTTACCCATTGCCGGTCGCAAAGTAGTATTGGCTGCTTTGGACTCGCGGCATATCTGACATGCGTCCACGAAACTCTTCACCTGCGTTCCCATGCCAGGCCAGAAGAAATATTCTTTTATCCTTCTCAAAGTCTTGTAAAATCCTCCGTGGCTGGAGTGAGGTGGATCGTGCGCCTTCGGGATAATACCGTGCGTCAATTCCGCTGGCACCCAAATCTTCCACGCGAAATCTTCGTGTAGTGGTACTCCATCATACGGCATCGTCCTTTTGTATACAAAGCCGTCAACAATTCTTAAATCTGGCAACCGGTTTGCATTCGCCTCTATCGTCTCGATTAATTCCTTATATCCTGGACTCTTGAAAGCCTCATCTTCCAGGTCTATCAGCTTCAACACATCCGCCGCTATCTCTTCCATCTCGTACCTTGATAATGTATCTGGGACGATGTTCAACTTCCCCTTTCGGTGTTCGATAATGAAATCGAAAGATTGGAGATGAAGACTCCATCGAGCCAAACGTCCGCTCAAATCTCTGTGAGACATCAGCCACTTAAGGCTACTGTGGTCGGTAATCACCGTAAATGGCATGAGTTCAACAAACGGTCGAAACTTTTTAATCGCCAACACTACCGCCAAACATTCACGTTCGGTGACCGTGTAATTCCTCTGAGCCGATGTGAGCTTATGCGAGAAATATGCAATAGGGTGTTCCTCATCATTTCCGTCTCGCTGGAAGAGCACTGCTCCTACTCCGAGATCGGAAGCATCACATTGGATAAAAAATCTTCTTGCGAAGTCTGGGTGAACTAGTACTGGACTAGTTACTAAGGCCCTTTTCAACTCCTCAAAGGCAGACTTAGCCTCTTCAGAGAAAAAGAAAGCTTTACTCTTTTTAAGAGTATCAGAAATCGGAGCCGCGATGGTGGCGTAGTCCGAAATAAATTTCCGGTACCAACCCGTGGCGCCTAGGAAGCTTCTCACTTGCTTCAATGTTTTTGGAAATCTATAATTCACTATAGCCTCCACCTTAGCTGGGTCAGGTTTAACTTGGCCGCCTCCCACGAGATAGCCTAAGTACCGTAACTCCTTAAAACAAAACTTCGATTTTTGGACATTGATGGTAAGTCCTGCGTCAGCCAGGCAACGTGCCACTTGCTGTAACAACTCCATATGGGTGTGGAAATCCGGTGATACTACCAACAAGTCGTCCAAATACACAAACACGCGATCACGGATCGCAGCAGGAATCACTTTGTCCATAAGTCTGCAAAGCCTTTGGGCGGCATTGCATAGCCCGAAGGGCATTACTTTAAAATGGTAAAGTGGCCTTCCTGGTACCGTAAATGCGGTCTTTTCTCTGCTGGCCGGATCCAACGGGATCTGCCAAAATGCGTCTTTCAAATCGACACTCGATATGTAGTACGTGTCTCCAAGTCGACTCAACAATCCTTCTATATGCGGAAGTGGATACGCATCTTTTACTGTGAGAGCATTGAGCTTGCGGGCGTCAAGGCAAAGCCTGTTCTTAGGCCCTTTGCGAACTAGTGTCACCGGATGACTCCAAGGACTCTCACTGGGCTCAATGACTCCCAAGTCCAACATGCGATCCACCTCTGCGTATAAAAGTGTTTGAATCGCTGGTGAGACTGGATAGTACCGGTCCTTAACGGGGACGGCATCTCTCGTATCGATGGAATGCATCTCAAGTTGTGTCCTTCCGAGACCCTTCCTGGTATAGCAGGGAAACTTTCGGACTACCGAATTGAGAACTTCCTGATGTTGTGGCGACAAGACATGGGTCTTAACCGCCTCTGAGGCCTGGTCCTCCTCCGCCAGCTCTACCCCGTGAGTGGAAAGACTCTCAATGCTTGTCAGCAACCGGAAAGTTCTCATAAAATCCACCCCTAGGTACAAGGCTCGCTCTGAGGTAGGTACCAAGTAGAAATTCATCTCCTCCGACTTGTTGTTATAATTTATTCGCACCCGAATTCTACCGAGAATACGATGTGCGCTACCATCGGCCGTTTTAACCGATGAACCAAATCGATGAACTTGAAGTCCTGCTCGTTCCACCAGCTCTTGGCATCCCTTGCCTAAGCAAGTGACTGATGCTCCGCTGTCCACAAGGCCTTCAACTTCAAAGCCTCCTATCACCACTTTGGCGTAGAATCTGTTGTCTGTGCCCTCGAAAAGCGTTGTCGCCGCAATCTCTCTGCGTACGAGCCTGCGATTGTTATATCTTATCCTCGCTCGCTCGATTCGGTCGGACACTCCAAAGATTCTTGCTCGCGTCTCGCGATATTCCGCCAAGCGTAGATGGTATGGTCTCAAATCCTTTACTACTGGTATTTTTACTTCTGCATCAACTCGATCTTCATTCTGTAGGATTCTGGTTATATTTTCATTCCCCAAGGCTGCAGTATCCTCAGCTGTTTTCTTCTTTGAACTATTGATATTCTTCTCTGGAAGCTCGGTCGTTATAGCCAGTTGTGTACTGCTCAGTTTGGTCAAATCAGGTTCAGAATTAGAAACATTTATGTCTTCTAATTTGGTCGTAGCTGGGTTGTCAATGTTCGGTTTATTGTTGACTGGGCTTAAAGTTCCGCTGTCCGCACCTCCCCGGTCTGAGGTGGGTACTTTGCTGCGTTTCCCTGGCATCTAGGGCACTTCGGTGTTACCGTGTCTTCTTTACCACACTTATAACAAAATATTCGTCTATTGGTCGATGGGCAATCTCTAAACGAGTGACCAACCGCTCGACAATTCCAACACAACTGCTTTCCAGAAATTCCCAGTGCTTCTACTTCAGCAGCTAAGTCAACGTCGGCTGGATTATTTTCCAACACTACTTCGTGTACTCTTGCCGAATAATTCTGACGGGATGGCATCGTCTGTCTCTGCATCGCTAACAACGTCTCTGCTCGGCGAACTTCACGGTTGAGGTCATACAGCGTGTGCACCTTAATCGGGAACAAAAGCTGTGCTACTGGTGCCTTCAGGTTTCCTTTCATTATTTCCACCAGCTGGGATTCCTGATACGGCTTGCTTTGCTGGTTCTTCAGTCGCATAATGACATTGTAGAATTCTTCGAAAGTTTCGTTGGCCTGTTGTCTCCTGTTCAAAATCTGCACTTGCAGCTGGAATTCGTTGTCATATCTCTGGAAGTGCGCCAATATAGCCGCTTGCACTTCTCTCCAGCTCAGTGTCGGTGACAACTTCCGAAGATTCCAGAAAAATTCCAGAGCCGGACCCTCCATTAAGGATGGTAGCCCTTTCAATAAATCAATCTCCGAACAATTAAAGTCGCGCCTCGATATATTTACGCGGTACAAGAACTCCTGTACGTTTATCGTCTTCGCGGTACCATCAAATTTAATACCCCATTTCTCCAAATCTGGTCTTCGATACCTCGGCCCTCCATACTCCTGTCGTTCTTCCCAACTGGAGGTTTGCTGCGTATCTCGCAATGCTGCAGACGGTCTCATCTCCTCGCCTGTCCTGGGATCAAAATGTCCTATCGGAGGCGTGGAATCGTATTGAGGCCAAAAATGATCGCTAGGCCCTGATGGCTCAACTCCTTGCTGTCCAAAATCCGCTGGAACTTCACCATGTCGGCCTGACTGGTCTTGTGGCCTCACGTATCCTGATCGGGTGAAATCGTCCTGTATCCCTCTACTATTCTGGGCTGGCATTCTTCCAGGCATCATACTTGGTGGCTGCACTGCAAATTCCGCTATTTCTGGTTGTAGGTAAGATGTCTCCTCCCGAGGTGTTGTCTGATAAGCCACTGGAGCTGCTGTCAAAGGTGGCATCCTAGCTGCGGGATATGTTCTGCTATCAATCGCTAATGTCTGCCGGGTCGCTTCCAAGATAACTGGTAGAATCCTTCTCACTAAAGCGTCCTCATTGGTAATGCGCGCCTCTTCAGAACCCTGGCTGTTGGGTCCCTCTGCCCCTAACATAGGTGCAGTCCGAGCGTTGTAAGCGGTCAAAACGCTATAACTCGGCGAGTCAATGGATTGCGTCTGTGCGACTGATCCATCTCCTCTCCTGGATACGCTGAAACCTCCAGGATGTAGAGTCCCACTAGACACCACCGGTGGTGCTGAAGCGGTTGACGCTGATCCAGCAACTGGAATCGTTGTCTGCGTTCTACTTGTTGTGGCTGCATTAGCTGCCTGGGTCACATCTCCCCCGGAAGCATCTATCTGTGCCAAATCGGTCACATCTGTAGCTCCGTCAAGTGGAGAATGATGGATGGGCATCTTGTCTGAAAAGATCAGAACAAATTCAAAAGGAAAAAGAGAAACGAAAGTAAACGAAGATTTGCTAAAAAAAACACAATCGCGACAAAACCAAGTTTCCCTCTGGGAACACGAGGTGAAATATAAAAGTCGTTATTTCGGAAACCCAATTAACCGTTGGTGGTGGTTCACGCATCGACTGGTGCCGATGTCAGAAAATTCAAAAATCTAAAATTAATTTGCAGATACTAATTATACCCTATCACCTGTAAAGAAAAATATAAATTCAAGGAAAAAATATGGTAATACTAAAAAAATGTGCTGAAAACCAAATGGTAAAAATTTATATTGGTATCAAAAAGATATAATAGAAATCAAAAAGGTAATATAAAAATGATAAGCAACCTAAATTGCCAAAAAAAAAAATCCTACTACTAATAATCTACAAAAAAAATTTTACTATAACCAAAAAAATAAAACTCAAAAAATAATGCGGGATCAAACACCCAAAAATCAAAATCAAAAATGCGGGATCAAACACCCAAAAATCAAACTCACTACAACGCGGGATCAAACACCCAAAATCAAAAATGCGGGATCAAACACCCAAAAATCAAAATCACTACAATGCGGGATCAAACACCCAAAATCAAAAATGCGGGATCAAACACCCAAAAATCAAAATCACTACAATGCGGGATCAAACACCCAAAATCAAAAATAAAAATCACTACAAAATCATAATCAAAATCAAAATCAAAAATCATAAACCAAATCATAAACTAAAGACCGAAAAATCAACGCAAAAAAAAAATTTTTAATTAAGACTTCAGAATAAATAAAAAGTCTACAAAATATTAAATCTTTACGTAAGATTCAAAGCAAGTTGGGGAATACGCGAGTAAGGTTACCCAGGTAATTATGGTAGAAGTACATCGCAAACACTTTCCCAAACAAAACATAATAAAAAAACAAAACTTGTACTATGGGGTTCACTGAGCGGCCAAGAGAGGGCAAACGCATGGGGACTGGTGCCGTCATACGTGACTCACTCTCTCAATCGCTCCTGAATACTTCCTTCGTATTCAGCCGAGTTTTAGATAACCCGTAGCTACCTAAAACTATTTGCACTTCAAAAAAAAAAAATAAAAATTTTACTATCAACTTGTCGTACTGATCCTAAGCAAAACGCCGCAACACGGTTAGATCCTGAGAATCACGCCGGGACTTGCGATTTACTTCAGGATTCTGACGAACAAATGAAAACTAAAGCAATGGATGATTTTACCAACTGAAAGCTTAGCAATCTGTCGCAACGCGGTTAGATCCTGAGAATCTCGCCGGGACTTACACATTGTTAGGACTTTCAATGGATAAAAACACTTGACGCACTGATTTTACTCGAAGAATTAGTATATGGATTATCAAACTAGAGTTAGTTACTTCACTTCGAGCAATTGTTCCTGACAATGTGCCAGAACAAGACTTCGCAAGTGAAGAAACTAAACAAAAGTATCAAAAAGCAATTCGATGTTCCGCGGCCTACCCGTCGCAACGCGTCTGAAATAACAAATATTCCCAAACGGGACTTACGGGAAGCGTAAAAGACACCAAAAAAACTTTACTCTATAAAAAAACGGATTACGAAATTAATTCGGGCCCCAAGTTGGGCGCCATTATGTCAGAACTGACACCACAGCACGCGTCAACGTGGACCTCTTGACTCACGGTTTGAATCTACGAGGCCCCACGTTGGGCGCCATTATGTCAGAATCTCTAACATACTTAGTGACAACGTTGGTGTGACTCCCTTATGTTTATCACATAAACCCTCGGGGGTCCCAACGTTGAGCACCACGATGCTAGTTTGGCAGTTGCTGCAAGTTTTCATTCAAAAATTTAAGAGTTTGCGTGCTGATCGAGTGAGTTGCTCAATATGCCATGCGTATGCCGGGCTTGGAACTCGCCGGACGGGGGGGTTCTTTTCACTCATCAACACAACTACAGCCTGCCACTGATCATTAAAAACACATACTGAGTCTTGAAAATTTACACACACGTTTTATCGACATAAAATTTAAAGTGACGGAGCCCGAAGTTAATTTTCGTAATAATAAAAAAACCAAAAAAAAAGGAACAAACTAATAATGATTTTACGACGACCTGAAATAAAGAAATTAATAATAGAAAAAGAAAAATATAAAAAGAATGTTTTGTTTTGATTTTGTTAGGGAAAATTGTTCGCAAAGACAGGGACACTTACTTCATCCATGTCAATTCAGCTGATGGGTGACGATACCAGCTGGAACCCGCCCTCTCGAAACCCCTGCGGTTCCGCCATGACTCTGTTTTCTTCTTCAGAGTCCCAATATAGGTGTATACCTGGGGAGCCTTACTCCCTTATCCCCACTTGCTTACTTTTAGTTTTGAGCCGACATATTTTATTCAGACCAATTTATTTTGTTACGTTATAATCGTTCATGTTTCGCATTTATTATTATTTCCTCAATACGTGGTAGACAACTTTTTCCAATTCATTTACTATCGTTGCCTACTGGTCTTAAAACTTAAAATGCCCCTAGGGCGAAGCGCTACCCTTACGTGGGTATATTTCGGAGATCTCAATCTTAAAACAAGATTCCATATAAATTCACATTTAATTCTTATCTTGTAACAATGATATTTTGCTTATTTCATTAGGGGTTAGTAGAAATTATTCTATCTGCCGTGACTTTGAGGGCCCAAAAGAATGGTAATTAAGTGGCTTTTTAATGCCTTAATTGCAATTTGCTAATTATTCACTGCTGGCGTTAATAAATTAATCATTATCAACTGATTACTTTATTAACACGACCAGAACTTTAAATTTTTACACTACTGAAATGTCCGTCCGAAAAGTTTTCGGTACCGACATTAACACTCGCCTAAGTGGCCGAGGTTGGCCCTTAAAGGGTCATTTTACGAAACTCTGAATCGTTAGAAAAAAGAGCACTCTTCACCAAGGGCTTCTAGACCCTTTTATCTGCTTACCGAGACACTTTTGGGCGCACTCAAAACTCCTTTTGGCCTTATATTCTACTTATTACTAACACTTGGTTTCTTCTGTTTTCATAAATTATTCAACATTCTATTACATTCGGCACTGTGGGAATGAACATTTTCTTTTGGCGGCGAATTACATGGAATCTTTCGCTTATCTATGTAGACCGCCGAGATGTTTCAACCGCTTATAGGGTTCTTACGGAATTTTTTTAGAAATATTTACTGAATGATGATTTATGGGGCCATGATGGCCACCTTTGGCCTAATTCACTCGGCCGTGCCTCGTCGTCGGGATAAAGAAAAATAGAAAAGACGACTTACCACGAGATCAGTTGATTGTAGGCTTTAGATTTGAATGGTCATGGGTTTTAGATGTTTAAATGATTGGTGATGGGTGTACCCTGATTTCAATGACCTGTGTTTTGAGTTTTGCTGAGGTGAAACCTGGCTATTTGATGATTCTTGGGGGTTTTGATGAGGATGCCAACTACACTAGTTAGGTCCTAGATGAGGAGTGGTGAGTGGTGGTGTTGATGTGAGTGGTGATGTTGATGTGAGTGGTGATGGACGACCGAATACAACTGATGGTGTTGTTGGTATGGTGTGTGCTGCTGGAGCTGAAGGTATGGTCGGCTGCTTTGTCACCGAACTGGTGACTATTTTGCTGAGTGTCGCCTGACGTTCTGGCTAAACGGGCCTTGACCGAGCTTTCTCGGGGAACGCCTCCGAGTTGGTTCCCACTCCGAGGATTCCTTCTGTGACGGAAAAGAACAAAAGGGTATAAGGCTTCGCCGGCGCCTAATTGTCCACACACTTACCTTTCCTTTTGGTTTACGTTGGCGATTTTTCGCTTATATTTTCCGCAGCAAGGGATTAAATGCTTACCGGGATTCAACAATTCGGTTGTCGATTTATTACTGGTTCTAACTAGAGCGATGGTGTCAAACACAAAAATACTTTAGAGGCAAAGACTTTGAAGAACTTGACTGAATTCCGTCGCTTTTAGATTTGAAATGGCCGATGACGCTGACAACTTTTAACGTGACGGGCCAGAAATCAACTCTGGTCCCGTTATTAATGTGGCGTGACTTGGAAATGCGATGGTATGCGAGATTTTTGTCAATTTCTCTCCAAAACTGTTTTTTACGCTTCTATATGTGTGTATCAAAAACTTAATTTCACAACGACGTTTGTTTATGTCAGGGATGGTAAAAGTTGATAGTGATGACATGGTGCAATCATTCGGGTATCGTTTCCCAAAGTGATTGTTGTGATTGTTACGCCTTGCCGGCGTTACGGCGCCGCCACATTCCATTTGTCTGGCATCAGGGAAAGTCCGAGATAAGACCTATAGATACTCTGAAGATGAGGGGTTGCAAAAGCGTTACATTTCAGGACCAGGAGATGTAAAGGGGTTTAGCCTATGAATAGGCCAAAGCCACGTCGATTCGTCAACTATGTCCTCAATCACTCCCAGTTGCGAGATATCTGGAGTGGAAGTAACCAGGTGATTCCTCTCCGCAGAGTCTATATCCACACAGTTTGGAAAGTGAGTATCCATAAGAAGCTCAAGTGTCTCAGCTAGGGAGTTGGTCCAAGGGATCTATAAGTCGACTTTCGACTTTTTGTTGTAAAAAGCTGAAAAGTCGAAATCGACTTTCTTAATGTGCAAAAGTCTAAAAATCGACTTTTGTTTTCGACTTTTTGTGAGTTTTGTTGCCAGATTTGAAAATTAAGATTTCATTAAGAGTTTTTTTTAATGCTGGCAGCATAAAAATTGTATATAGCGTTGCAATATTCGCATCGGGAAAATGGTATGTTTTGACATTCTCATTACTATATTTGAATATATCACAGCCGGCTATTTTCAACGCGTAGCGCTGCCGCCGTTAAAATTGCAGCCTTTTTTGACTATTTGAAACCCTTTGCTAGCCAATTCATAATTTTTCTTCAGCGGAGAAAAATCGGCGCCAAACAATTGAGCCAGCACCGCCGCCAAATTTTTCCACTCGGCTTGCATTTTTGGTGTGTAAACGTTTAAGCGCATTTTTCATCACCTTCGGTTAAATATTTTTTTTAAGTAATCGTGTGTTTGAAATCAATTCCATTTTTTCAAAAATCTTTTGTTTTGACATGAAAAATACGATATTTACCTTTATTTTTACAATATTGAACTGAATTTTTAAATTTTTCTTGTGAACATGAATTTTATTGATATTAAATAAAATAAATGTATATAATACATTAAATAAATAAAAAATGCAATTAAAACGACCGTTTTTTAATAACCATGTCATTCAACTCGTGTAGACGTATTCTAGCAGATTGTATGAAAAATAGGAAACTATAAAACATTTATTTCTCCTTTTGTTCTGTAATTTACTATGAGCAAAATAAATTCGCTATGTAGAAAATGCTTAATACTTCGCCATTATTTGTTAAAAAAAATATAATCGAAAAGTCGACTTTTCACATATTGAAATAATCGCAAAGTCGACTTTTCAAATATTTGAAATAATCGAAAAGTCGTCTTTTTGTATCAACTATATATCCCTAGTTTGTCCATTACCCATCGGATTTCTTAATATCGCCGAGGATTCTAGGGCCTTTGAACAACACGCGACGAAATCGTGCACCATCATTTACCTCGGTTATGGACTCACAGAAGCTGATCCAGGCGGCTAATATCCTTCTTGTCCGCTTACCTGTTCGATTTCTTGGCATTATTGAAGAGACTCCTAGTAGATTTACGCAGAGCACACACTATCGTTAACAACATGATTACATTAACTCTCCACTGAAAATCAAAATACAAAGTTAACCTCTAACTAACTTTCAATTACGATTTAGTAATCCGATACTTAAGTACCACTTAAAAACTGACCATAATGCCTTGTTCAAGCTGCCGAGAAATTTAAGTCTTTTGCAATTTGGGCTGAAATCTATTTGAAATTGCTCAATTTTCCATACATGTTGACAATGGACAAATGGAAGGAGAAGAAACTACTTCGGTAAGTTTTTGTGCACAAGCTTTTCACACAAAACAGTAAAAATTTTATGTTTTTCGCTTCTTGTTGGCATTTTTTATTTTTTTTTTTAAATAATTTTCTTTTGTTGCTTGACGTTTTTATGACTTATGATTTAGCACATACAACATGCAGCTCACATGCATAAGTCATATGTAGTAATTTGTTAAATATGACTTTACGACTTATGACTTTAGGAGACCATGTGAATTTCCTAATTGTGTCCAGGAACGAAAATTGCTCTCTACCAAACAGTTGTCATTTTGCAGCGAAATTGCTCAATGCCAGCAGTGTGAACGAACTTCGTTTGCCAATTTCAATCCGAAATTGTCAAGTTCGTGGCAGCGTGAATAAGGCACAATATAAAAACCGAAATCTTTGGAAAACAACAGGTGAAACCGGTTTTTCAACAACCCCATATTTCGTAGCAACCGAAGACCCTTTTTAATGAATTGAACGGTTTTTTGAATACTCTATTAAATAACACATGTTTATACGCATTAGTCCCAATTACATCTATTCTCCCCAACTAAAAAGTTTATCCAAATACCTGGCAACACTGCATTTCATTCATGTTTACACAGTGCACAGCTTTTGTGTAGCATCTGGTTTGTTTTTCTGTGATTTTTCGGTGGTCAATTTTTTTGCTTGCGTGAATATTTTGTGACTAAAAACTATTAAAAAGCCAATAAATTGCATTAAATTCCGAAAAGTGTAGACCTAAAGTGTAACTGAAAGTGCATAAAACAATAATTTCAACAAAATGCCAGACACTGAAGATGTCAGTGAGCTTTTATTCTTCGATACATTTTCCCATGAATCAGACGCGGTGAGTGCAGTAAAAGTGAAATTCCACAAAATGAAAATGAAAAAAAAATTCTTTACATTTTCAACTTTAGGACATAAATTTGGATTTGGTACAATTTCCTAAGCCGGTATTCATAACCCAAGTACGTATAATACCACTGGGTGCTAGAGTGCAGGCTGATTTTCCAGGGGGCGTTCGCTTGGGAGCCACAAATCCATCGAAATTTGACATTGAGTTTTTTGTCAATGACCTGGGTATGCCGGGCGCCTCGACCTTTGAGAATCTGGGCCAATTGCAATACAATCAAAACGACTGCATTCATTTGGAATGTACACAGGAGAAGATACCCACTGACGGTTTGGTGTTGAGAGGCTGGTATAGCACCATCACCTTGGCGGTTTATGGTATACTAACAAACTCCTTGACGGAAAATATTGCCAGTCCACCGCCAGATACCTGCGAGCCAGAAGAATTGGAGGAGTTGGCCAATATGAGTGGTGATGGCAGGAACACCGGTTTACAGGATGACGATATGAAAGAGGAGTGGAAGGAACCGCTGACGGGAGAAGTGCCAGTAGGTCTCGAGCGTGAGGAGATAGATTATGAGGGCATAAGGGCAAGAGGTGTGGTTAGCGGTGTAGTGGGAGCAGAACATTATCGTCATGACTCTGCTGAGGAGAGAGACAGACGCTTGCGAAAATCCTCACGCTCTTCGGAAAGATCGCCTTCCTCACGCAATCGTTGCCACTCAGAGAGTAATGAACGAGAGTACATACGTTCGCGTGAAAGAGAACGGGATAGAGAAAAGAACATGAGAGAAGATTGGTCCAGAAGTCCTGTTTATAGCCATAGATCACGAAGGAAACGTTCTGAACGCTCTCGATCTGATGTGGAGGAGGCGCATAAATGGCCTCGTACACCTCCCGCTGCAATTGTATCACCGGCCCGACCACGATCGCCAGATTACAGTGACGAAGAAGCCAGCGCTCACTACAAAGCAATGAAGGCACGTACTTACCGTAGATCAACTGAATCAACAGAAGTTCCAGCAAATACTGCTGAGACCCCTGATGTGGCCATGCTAGATGAGGACGAGAATCCTGGTACACCAGTAGAACAATATGAACCAATTCTAAGTGATGATGAAATACTAGATGATGACATGGACGAAGATTCCAATATGAATGATGATCAAACAAATGCTGCAGATGAATTTGAACAGGAAATACAGTTGGCAGCGGCAAATGCCAGACCTGCTATTATAGATTTCAATGCCTACACACATCCGATACAGAAATTCTCTACAGATTACAGTAAACAATGTGCGAAAGATGTAGACATCCTAAAGTCCTTGTTGAAAAAATTTGGAATTCAAACCAAATGTGACAACGTTGAGCTGTTTAAAGATGAGAACACAGCACCAGAGGAAAAGGAATGTTTTGTTTATCTGTCCGAGCAGTTAATTAATCAATTGAGCTTCATAACGCAGAGCTATAAAAGAAGGAATCAAGTTTTCTCGGAACTTTTTGAGAAGAAGGAATGTTTAAGGCAAGTGTTCAATGTATTACAAGTTGCCCTCGACTTTGAAGCCGCTTGTTCGCAACCCCAGCCAGCGTTCAAGATAAGACATATAAAAACGGGAGCCCGGCTCATGGAGTTGTTGGCTCCTTCTCCGAATCTATTTAATTACCTGGTGCTGGAAGAAATGTATGACCCTTTCAAGGCAGTTTTGGTTTTATACCATCGACACTTTATGGCTTTATCCATTAAACTTTTACTACTAAAGGCCATTTATGCGTTGTTGGATTCAAAGCCGGCTATACAACATTTTCTCTCTCCCAGCCTGAATGGATATCAGCTTGTTTTGGATCTAATACAAAATTCGAAACTAACACGCACCAAGTATTTTCTGCAATCGATAATTAAAAAATTGCACTTGAATGAAGCGCTGCTAGCGATTAGGGAGACTTGTACCAATCTCTTTGTGTTAACCAATTTTGAGCCGACCTCAACAAAACCCTATCAAACTTTGGAGTCTGCCATTCTACAGCTTGTAGACGCATTGCAACAGAATTGTCTTTCCTATCAACAGCCAAGACGCTTTCTACCCGTTTCCAAGAAATTTGAAATTGCTGTCGATTCTTCGGCCCAACGCAGTTTTGCCAATTGTTTGCAATCGTATTTCAATCAACACTCCTTGGCTGAGTCGCTGCTTCTGCTGTTGAGTAATGGCGCCGAATTGCCTTCGTATCTGTTGTTGGCTGGTTTGGATCTATTGCAGGCTTTGCTATCTACGCATACTGGCATCGATTATTTGGTTGACGATTGTTTTGAGATTACGCAAATGTTGGTTTCCGTTCTTTTGGGAATTGAAGATGTACCCCAGGAAGTTGAAGATGTGATTTTTGTGGAAGAAAAAGGTATGTTCCCATATTCATGTAAAAACCGAAACGAACGAAGGCTTTATTTTATTATAATTTCAGTAAACCCCATCACAGACGAGGAGAAAGACTCAAATTCCAAATCAGCGGTCGTCGAGAGCATACCCATAGATCTTACAATTATCCCGGAGAAACCTGCAGAAACGTGTGCAAAGAATGGTAACAAAGAAATAATTGCTACTCCCGAAATCGAGGGGGCACAGGCTACAGCACAAAAACGTGTCAAACGAGCGTATGATCAACAATTGACATCAGCTGGCATGGAATTGTCCTATAAAGTGCAAACACACTATCATCTTGATGCACTCGTCTACTATTCCACCATAGCGGAGACATATGATCCCATTGCATTGGCCACCCATTTGCATGCTCTCTATTCACAGACATGCAATGCTATTGGCAGACAATACACCGTGGAAGTTGTTGGGCTAAACAGTCAGCTACAGATATTCATGGACCTAATCAAGCAGGAGAAACGTTTGCAGGCCCAACGACAGTTGAGCTCACCGGGTGCTAAATACAAGAGCCCAGTTTTAAGCTACGCAGTTGATATTTTGGATTGTTGTGTTCGTTATTGTGAAAATCTGGATTATTTAATTGAATTTGGTTCACTTATATTGGAGTTGGCAAAGAATCATGAAACATTTGAACCCTCTGTGTCGGCCGTGCTACAGGAAATGTTTGTGTACTTGAAACCTTTGGAGGTGGCCAATATATTCTCTTACGATGACATAACTCCCCTGGTGGAGGTTATAACTAGATCTTTGGAGTATATTACCACCTTCCCGGGTGATTTGATAATGGGCCTTAGAATTTTGCGCCATTTGGCCATAGGACCGGCATCGAAAACCTATAAATCTGCCGATACCGAAGAACTGAAACATCGATACGTTGCTTTGCAGTTCTACGCAAACGATGGTATACAAACCCTAGTGCAGATTTTGGAAAAACTATGTGCTTACTTTGAGCAACCCGGCTTGCATACACCCTCTCTAATGACCATACAAGGAGTCTATTGCTGTCAGACTATAATGCCAACTTTGCAAATATTACGAGAAATGCTTTCATTTGCCATTCAGTGCCGTGATGTTGAATTTAAAGATTTAACGGCCATTGATCATTTGATGCGAACTTACTATTTAATGCACTATTTTCCCAGCAACTGCACGGCTGCGTCAGAAGTGGCCAAAGCGAAATATGAAATTATACAAATACTGCTAGCCTACACGCAACCCAATGAGCAAGATGAGGAATTGTTGCATAAATCGCTGTGGACTCAAATGATAAGGGAGATTTTGAAGAACATTGATGGCCCAGCTACATTTATACCAGGTATGAAGGAAGTAAACGATATTTAATTTATGTGTGTGCTGTTCATTTAGATATCGAGTTATATCTGTGGTCACAAACCATAACAGCCTAACTAGAGTTAGGACAAAATTGAAAAAAAAAATTTGAGAAGTCACCGCGCTTAAATCGGCAACTCATTTTTTTGTTAAGAAGTAAGTAAAAGAATTCGTTTCCTTGTTATCTGTAACAAAGTTATCACAAAAACTCCGACTCCTGATTTCTAGTAAAGATATTAATTATACTTTAAACAGCTCTTCCTGAAAAATGTTAGAATCGACTTAGGCTGTTATGACTTGTGACCACCACAGATATGTTCGCGATTTGGACTAGTACCATATTAGAGTTATTGCCATCTACTTTAGTTCTATAATACACCATGTCCGAAAAATCTTATTCAAATTTTGATTTGGACAAGCAACGTGCGTCTGATAGTGGTCACCAGGATTGGGGCTGGTGTCAAATTAAAGATATTGTCATCTAGTTTAGTTATTTAATACCCTCAAGTCCGGGGAACAACATTAAGCACGTTAAATTGGTTGGAGTACTAGATCGAGAATATATACAGTGGCTCGAAATTAAAATGGGACACCAATTAATATTACTTACAGTGAGTCACACTGAAAGTGAGCCACCTCTGGTCGAATAATTTTTTTGATAAAAATTCTTACAAAAATATTTTTTTTAATTTAATCTATTACCATATTACTTTTTTAAACAAAAGTTTTGATTTTTACCATATTTTGTAATTGAAAAAAATATTTTGAACGCAAAGAAATAGCGAAAATTAAGAAAGAGTCCATTTAATGGGTCACAGTGAAAGTGAGCCACTTCAAGAAAGAGTTATTTGAGGTTAATTTTAATATTTGGTAGGCCCTCCTTTGGCCAAAATAACAGTTTGTAATCGTTTTGGCATCGATTCCAATAGTTTAGTTGTGGATGAAGACGGAATTGCACGCCATTCAGCCTGTAAGTGTTGTAGAAGTTCCTTTTTGGAAGATATGTTATGTTTGCGTACATTTCGGTCCAGAAGTGCCCACAAATTTTCAATGATTTTAAGGTCTGGGGACTGCGGTGGTACTTCTAATACATGGGGACAATTATACAAAAGCCATTCGCGTGCAACATAGGATTTGTGTTTGGGATCGTTGACCTGGTAAAAATAAAATTCGTCTTCGATTCATGACCATGACCGAACCACCACCGTGTTTTATATTGGGCGTGAGATTTTTAAGTTGGAGCTCCGAATTTTTGACGTAGAATACGTCTTACCTTACGGTATAGGGAGTCATGTCAGATTGTTATTGTTGTAATCTTTATTTCATTGATTATGAGGAAACGGCGAGATAACTTTTTTTAAAAGAAGATGTTATCTTTCGTTTGATATACATTTCATATTGGTTGATATCTTCCGAATATTTAAATTTCTCAAATGAAAATTGTTTGAACACATACACTCAAACATATGTGTGGTGTTTGGTTGAGTGTTTGAGTTTGTAGCGTGAACACAAACTACGCTGCTGTTTCAGTGTGGACACAAACCTTCGGCTGTTGTTTTTTTCCTACCATAAGCTTATGTATATTATCAAAAGTAACTATCAAATAAATAAATTCATTTGCTTATGTTATTTATCATTTATTGTTATATATGTTTTCTGTCTTATCGGATGGCGTATTCTACGTTAAACTTAATGGCCGTGTCTCTGACACAGCCTGCAGGGACAGTCCGTGGCCGAAGGCCTCGGACAACTGTCTGCTGTATTTTTGTCGCCATACCATATGCTTACCTTCTGAACCAAATAAGTTAAATTTACTTTCATCAGTAAATAAAACGTAATGAAGAAATTATTAGAAGTTATTCGACATATTATAACGTTTTTTACGTTTTGCCAGAAGTTCATATCCTTCACTACAAATTCGCGTGCAAAATCTAATCGTTTTTTTCTATTTTTCGGGCTAATAAATGGTTTATTTCGAGACACTCGTCCATTGAAACCGTGCTTTCGGAGAACTCTTCTGACTGTTTCAGGGTGTACTTGAATGTCGAGGTGGTTTTTTACACTTTGGGTAAGCTTAGGAGCGCTTAGATGGGGAACACTTTCACTGTGACTCACTGTATGTTCCCTATATTCTACTGAACTAACTAACTTATAATAAATAAGGTACCATATTCAAAACGTCAATATTTTGTTGGGAGGCCCTTTTGTTGTATTACCGCTTTCAAACGTTGCGGCATCGATTCAACCAGCATTCTGCAATAGTTAGGTGATAGTTTTTCCCATCCTTCCTTAAGAGCAAGTTTAAGTGTGTTTTTGTTGTTAATGTGGTGATTTTTTAATTTTTGTTCCAAATAACTCCACACGTGCTCAATCGAGTTTAAATCCGGCGATTGTGGTGGTGTTTCGAGTACATGTGGGCAATTATAGAGCAACCAATTCCGAACATAATAAGCCTGCTTATGCTTTGGATCATTGTCCTGGTAGAAATAGTACTCGTTGGAAAGGCCTAAGTTTTCGGATGTTTCTAAAAGGTTACATCGCAAAATGTTTAGGTAGTACTTGTGGTCCATAATTCCTTCAATAATATGAAGATTCCCAGGACCAGCTGCCAAATTGCACCCCATACCATTACTGACCCTGACCAGCGCATCACAGTCGGTCGTAAATTTCTTTCGCGCAGCTCTTCGTTCGGTTTTCTCCATACGTATGACTGCCCATCTGACCGGAAAATATTAAATTTACTTTCATCAGTAAAAATCACTTTGCTCCAAAACGAAAAATCTTTTCCTCTGTGCTCTTTTGCAAATGATAGTCGTTTCAGCTTGTTGACTTTACTGATATGAGGCTTCTTCCTAGCTACTCGACCGTTGTATTGATGCTTTCGTAAAATATTTCTTATGGTTTCGGGATTAACATTTTTCCCCAAAAATATTTCTGCTTCAGCCGCCAGTTTAGGTGCGGCGTTTCTTTATTTGCTGTAAGAGCCAACGCTCGTCTGAATCCGAAAATATTTTTCGCTTGCTCGGTTTCCCAATGATTTCAAAATTTTCTGAGTTTTTATATCTTTTAATAATATTAAACACTGTAGATTTTGGTCGGTTTGCTATTTCCGCGATATCTTGCACAGATTCTCCAGACTTTGAGTGGGTAATTATTAATCTCCTCAGCTCTGGCGATGTTTGGGAACGACGTGGCGCCATGATGGATATGTATAACACAACTGACTGAAATATTCTATATAGAGTTCTCTTAAAAGTGCCAGTCAAAAAAAAAAAAAAACATTTGGTACCGTTATCTAAAGCTAAACTGAAAATGGTTGCCATCTGTCCCATTATTACTTTGAGGGTCGTGATCTGTATTATTGTGAATGAATGCTTATAAATTTATTTCAATTGAATATAAGGCAGCAATTATTTCCTTAAATAATAAACACTAACGTGGCGGCAATATGAAATCATAAAAATAAAGTCAAAATTCCGTTACCATATTTTAAAAATAATATATATTTCATTATGTGGGTTAGTGTCCCATTATAATGTTGAGCCACTGTGTGATGATCGAAAGAATAAGCGAATAAGTGACTGCAAGTAGGCCATGTTTTAAAGTAATTGAAATGTTATTTATGGATGTTTGATTGATGATAATGCATTTTAAATTTCTTTTGATTAACGATAATCACCCTCATTACGGTTGTGGTCGTCGACACAAAACGACGTCGACTTGTGACGAATGTTGACCATCGGTATTCGTGTAGTTATGTCGACACATATTTGGTATTTTGTAACTAGAAGTGTCATCGACATTGAATTGAAACGACTCTTTTTCTGTCGACACCGTTTTTGATAACGACTTGAGGAAAATGCGAAATATATTTTTTTGGTTAGTGTATGAGAAATTCATACTACGAGCTAACTGGTCAGGAACATTTTTCTAATTGAAAAATGGTTGGTTTTTGTTGGAAATAATAGGCAATTCAGTTAAGCACACTCACTGGCTTCACTAGTTTCGAAATCCGTGACAAGTTCATCATCAGATGCCTAACTACTGTGCCTGAATTGATACTCGTACCATCGGTAGATCATCAATCGAATAAATACAAATTCAAATATGCAATTTACACAAGCGAATTAGTATCGATAGAAGATCCCTAAGTATCAACTTTAATTAAGGAACTTTTCAGTTTTATTTTTGAATTATGGATTAACAAATTTAAAATTTTTAGTTTGCAAGTTTTAATGGCGGACGGAAAACCCCCAAGGAGAGTATGGAGGAGTGTTCCAGTGCCGGATCCGCTTATGGCGAATATGTAAGTGCAATTTTGTCTGTTTGACGGTAAATGCGATTATGGTAATTGCTTTCTGAGCTGTTAACACGGCCACTGCCTTTAAACAAATTTAACTGCTGGAATTGAATACCTTCAGGTATCAATTAGCACTACAGGCTTTGGTGTCGTCAGTATCAAGTGTCCACCAGTAGATGCATTGCCCTGGCAGTGGTGGTATCCTTGTTGTGACACATACGCCTGCTCTGTGGGCTTTCACTCGTGCAATTTATGTATTTTCATTCTAGTCTGATATCTCGCAAACAAGCGACCGCTAATGAAACGTACAGTTCAAACACTTTCAGATAGCCGATTGGTCGGCCAAGGTGAATTTGATGAGATCCTTTATTGCTCTCCATTTCGTCCTTCTCTCCAATACATGCAGCTCGGTGGCCGGTAAAGGGGTAAAGGCTACATGTGCCTCGTTTCAATTCACCGCTTCCATTCCAAGTGTACGAACACGATAACGTAGACGTAGACAAATTTTACATGTATTCTTATGGAAGAAGAACAAGAGACCACAAAAATTAGAATTCTTTTTATTACCCTGGCGTCAAGAAGGCAGATTATTGCCAGCTTATAATAAATAAATGGTTTCCCATTACATCCCATGAAGGAATTGGGGAGAGCTTCTCACAAACCAGTGAGCTGTGCGCTTTATAGTTTTATACTCACTGATTGGGACCTACAGTTTTACACCGGTTCCGAACGTTATGTTGAGAGGCTTTTTCATGGCTAAAAGTACTCGATAGTGTCGCCGTCACTAAGCGAGGTGACCGTCGTCGAGAGAAATTTTAAATAGGTCGGAGCAGGGATCGGACCCAGGATCTCCTGTACAAGAGGCGCGCACACTAGCCATTGCACCACCGACGGCCACTTACGGCTTAAGACCCCGTATTTAGTTCTTGCAAAATTTTAGTAAGAAATTTTGCGATTATCTCTAAACGGAAAATTTTGTTATATAGAGTTACCACATATCTCTGATTTACCTTGCAACAATTTCTATAATAATTCTGCTTTGTACTCCATTCTATTTTTATTTAGTAAACACACTTTTGTTTACTAAAATAATCGAAATGTCAAAATTTCGGTCCCAAACAATTGTTTTCGTAGGAAATAACTTTGATGTAACAACTCTGTACTTGGTTTGGCTACGAAACTTTCGCAAAGAGCTGAGTACCAAGCAAACGAAAAGTGAGCGAAATTTTCAGTTCATGACATTTTCGTTATTTTTTATACACATACATCTTATGGCAACGAACATTTCATAAAAACTGAATACCGGGCTTAATACAAAAAATATAATATGTTGAAAAACCATATTCTATTTTTCTGATAATTAAACAATTAAATTACTTCAAATTGCTTAAACAAATGTGAACTGGAATTGTAAAGTCATATTTTATAGGGTAAAAAAAGAACAGTCGACGCAGTTTTTGTCCTTCCGGCCTGTAGAAAATAATAATTTAAGAATAATTGCTGAGATTGGTGTGTGTGTGTAAGTGACGAAAAATTAAGAAGTAAACAAGGGTGACAAAGTTTGGCGACAAGTGATTGTGTTTATCGACAGTGTTTTGAATTGACGCCACCTTTATTGTCGTGATTGTGGTTATACACTAACCTGGTGATATAGGGCGTCTACATCCAATAACTTCCAAATCGGAGTCCATATGGTTACGAAGATTAAATGAGGTTATTTTCAAAACTTGACTATTCCACTTTCAACAGAACTGATCATAGACCAATACATACATAGATACTTTTATTCCCTCATCTGACGTTTCATTTCACACTCTTCGTCGTAGGTTTGTGGAAATGAGAGAAATTAAATTTAAAATTAACTTACACCAGGTGGATTTACAATCTACCCAATACACATTTGTGTTGCAAATCAAGTTGAATTCAACTTGAATTCCAGCCATATTTTCCAATTTCAAGCGTTGAATTATACTTCAATAACACTGTAAAACAATAGAAATCCCCAGTGAAATTAACCATTGAATTCAATTCAAATATTAAAGTGTAATTACAGTTGAATTCAAGGCTCGAATTACAGTTGAATTCAAGTCAAAATAAGTAAGTCAATGTACTTGAATTCAAGGAAGGAATTACATTTTAATTCCAGCTTTAAATCAGTGTTAATACACTCTAATTCAAGCCGTGTATTTTATTTTCAAATCTCTATTTAGAACGAGCACAGTTGCTTGGAATTGACCATAATTAGAAATATGTACATATATTTAACTGGAATATAAATTGTTATGATTCATACATAACGCTATAAATTAGGATAATTGGAAATAAAAATTAATTTAAGATATCAAATTTTATGAGTTATGAAACTTTGCATCTGATGGAGCTGCAAATTTGTCCTTTGATTATCTGCAATGATAGAATGACCTTAGATTCACCGTTTTTTATTTAGTCCATTATCCGATATATTCGAATATTAAATTGCTATTAAATATCCCCATAGCTGACAAATATTATTGATAGCAATTTCAAGTAAAATATTTCCAAAAAACTTCAAACTGGTTTGAAAACGAAGATTACAATCAAGTTTCAATTCAAGCAATACTCAAACACTTGAATTTTCGGAATTTTTGTGTTTATTGGGTATGTTCACTTAACTTTTCATGTCTTTTTGGTGTAGAACTGAAAAATTTAAATGTATTTAACAAAACTAGTTTGCCATAAAAACACGAAATTCGGTCGTTGTTCCTTTGTTGAACGTTGTTTACTATTGCCTCTATCTGGTATTATTGAACCCATGGTTTCCCAAATCCAATGTTTACTTAAATAAAAGTATCAATGTATGTATTGGTCTATGCATAGATTATTACTTATAGTAGATCTACTAGTTCTCCCACCAAATTTATGACATTTGGCCTGGTGTTATATTTACGTTTGATGTTGAAAATAATTGCTTTACTAATACCAGATAGAGGCAATGGTTCAAAACAACGAACAAAATAACAACAACGGCATTTCGTTTTGTGTGTTAAAATGATTGTGTTAAATAAATACAACACAAATGTATGATAACAATAACCATAGAGTAAATATGGGTTGAGAAAATCTTTCACTCACCAAATTTCTGACATTTGTCCTCGTGTGATGTATACGTTTGATGTTGAAAAGAATTGCTTTACTAATACCAGATAGAGGCAATGGTTCAAAACAACGAACATAATAACAACAACGGCATTTCGTTTTGTGTGTTAAAATTAATGTGTTAAATACAACACAAATGTATGCTAACAATAACAGTCAATAAAAAAGTTTAAAACACATTTAAATTTCACAGTTTTTCACCAAAATGGCATGAAAAATTAAAGCAAGAAGTTATTGTAATTCCACCTGGTGTATATCACTTTTCGTCAAACATCTCTCTATGACACCGACCGCATCACGAAGAGTGTGAAAGGAAACGTCAGATGAGACAAATGGCGGCTCTACTATAAATTTACTCTATGGGTCTATGGAACTGATTTTGTATTTTTTTTTGTTTGGTAACATTGAAATGAAATGAAATCTCGGAAAATAAAATTGGGCCGAAACTCTATAATTACACCGAAAAAAGAATAGAAGTCATTTTCGTCAAAAGTTGAATTCCTAAATGTCTATTTTCTCAAATTGTGCAAAACCATAAAAATTAGATTAGTCACGTTTTGAAAAGAACCTCTTCAAATACTTTTAGGAACTTGAATAACTTTTACCAACTAAAGCCCGGTAATCACTTTTTGGTTGTCATCAAAAGTACGTGTATAAACAATTACCAATATTTCATGAGCCGAAAATTTCGCTCACTTTTCATTTGCTTGGTACTCAGCTCTGCGAAAATTTCGTAGGCAAAATAAATTGCAGGGTTGTTATGCCTAAGTTATTTCCTTTTCCTACGAAAACAATTGTTTGATAATAGTTTGGGACCGGAATTTTGACATTTTGATAATTTAAACAACCAAAACCAACACCACATGCGTTTAAAATAACATGGAGCGTGTAGAGGATTTGGAAATTAAATATTTGCAAGGTAAATCAAAGATATGTGTTAAATCTCCGCGATAAGATTTTCCGTTTTGAGATTAATGACAAAATTTCTTACGAAAATTTCGCAAGAACTGAATACGGAATTTTTGTGTTTATTGGGTATGTTCACTTAACTTTTCATGTCTACAATTTAAGTAACTGGTTATTCAATAAGAGAGCTACAAATATTTTTTTTTAATAAAACAAAACCGGTTTTAGATACCAATGAAATTCTTTATTCCTGTGAAAGTACGTTCGATGCCATTATGTATGAAACTCGATTTCTTTTACATGGCCACCACGGGCACGCTTGCAGAAGTCCAGACGCTGAACCCAATTTTCGACGGTTTTCAAGCATAAATCGGCCGATACTGCTGCAATTTCACGTTCGATATTCGTACGAAGTCCATCAATCGTCGCTGGCTTGTTGGCATAGACCATAGACTTGACGTAGCCCCACAGGAAATAATCTAACGGCGTCAAATCGCACGACCGAGGCGGCCAATCGACTGGGCCATTTCGTGAGATAACACGTTCACCAAACTTGGTTTCCAATAAATTGATTGTGGCATTCGCTGTGTGGATTGTGGCGCCGGCCTGTTGGAACCACATGTCCTCCAAGTCCATATTATCCAATTGGTGCCAAAAATATTCGGTTATCATTGAACGGTAGCGATTCGCATTCACAGTAATGTGCCGGTCTTGATCATCACGGAAGAAGTACGGCCCAATGACGCCGCCGGCCCATAAACCGCACCAAACCGTAATTTTTTCGGGATGCGATGATGACTCATGGATTACGTGTGGATTGCTGTCTGACCAATAACGCATATTTTGCTTATTGACGATGCCATTCAGCCAGAAATGAGCCTCATCGCTGAAGATGATTTTCCGATGAAAATCCGAATCATTTTCAAGTTGTTGCTGAGCCCAATTCACTAACATACGACGCTTATGGTGGTCAAGCGGCTTCAGTTCTTGCATCAATTTGATCTTGTAAGGATGTAGGCCAAGATCTTTTCGCAAAATTCGCGACAACGACGTCACAGAGATGCCCAACGCTTGAGAACGACACATTTGGGCTTTCTTGAACTGAAGCCTCAGCGGCAGCAATATTCTCGACACTACGGGCACTTCTTTGTCTCACTGGCACGGGAACATTTTGTACTGTGCCTGTGGATACAAATTTTTCCATTAGACGCTCAATTGTTGATCTTGTAGGGCGATTATGACGACCATAAATTGGACGTAGCGCTCTTAAAGTTGAGGCCACTGACTCCAAATTTCGGTAGTAAATTTTAATAATTTCGACTCGTTGTTGGCTCGTATATCTTTCCATGATGACATGGCAAACATGTGGCAAAAAACAATGTCAAAAGAGCGGGAAATAATATGGTGTCGTTTGCTGTCCCTATCGATTTACTTTTGTAGCGTCTATGTTGAAAAACCCGTTACAATTGAAATAGCTTAAAATTGAAGTACAAATGTAAAATATTCTTCTTCCTCCTGCTTTCATTCACTACGATTGACAACTTTGTTTTTGTTTTTATTAAGTTATCGGTAAACATTCGACGTTGCCTCAAGGCAGTTACAGAATACCAAACTAGCGTTGATGTGACGACGATGTTGACATAAAAACGAAAACGACGTCGACGACAACAAGCGTAATAAGGGTGAATGTCTGAAATTAAGGTCATGCTCGATTTGGTTTCCGGTCCAAGTGCTTTCAAAAGTTTCCGGTCCAAGAAAAGCAGCGTTCTTGGTATATTACTCTCTGTTAAATTCTGCAAAGAACTTATGGGCTCTGCTAATATGATTGGTTTCTCTCTGTTCTAGTTAAATTCGTATTAAGGAAAATATGGGCATTTCCAGAGAAAGTGCCACCCTATGTCACATCACGTCACTCTCGTTAATTGGTTATATTTTATGACCAAGTGGTTCGATTGTTTTCTATTCTTTTCGTAAATACAGAATGTAAGTAACTACATATTTATTAAAAGAAAATAAGACAATCAAACAAACTGGTCCTAAAATATAAGTTATTATCGAGAGTGACGTGATGTGACAAAAGGTTGACCTTTCTGTGGAAATGGCCATATATAGACATTTTTTAAACTAGGGTTAAAACAAACTAAATTATTGTTAAGGTGACCTTAATTACATATAGTACATGTGTTGCCTGATAAAATTCTATACACAAACTTCTATACATAATCTGGCGGATTGGACCAACTCGGCTATATAGACGTCGGACAAATTGTCTGGATCCAGTTCCACAAAATAAAACAATTTTACTTTCATCCGTCCACATTTTTCGATAGTCCAGTTCACATGTTGTTGGGCAAAATTTATACGCGCATCCACATGTTTTTTATAAGCGAGGGCACTTTTAGTGCACTTCTTGCGAATAAACTATTGCCTACAAAAGACGTCTACGAATAGTAATCGAGCTTACAGAAAGCTTAAGCTCATTTTTAATTTATTTTCATGATGCGAAAGGTACCTTACCATCCTCCTGTCATCAACGCTCTATGTTTTGCACTTGCGGCCGCTTGTTTCCGGCTTTTCCTTAATAAATAATATTGCGTTGCGGATCATTCGATCAGAACAGCCAAGGATTTCCTTAATTTCCTTGTAGGTTTTTCCGTATTTTCTAAAGTTTTTGATTAGCTCTCTCTTTCCGCATAACAGTGTTTGCCACGTCCCACTTAATAAAAACAAAACACTAAGTTGTATTGGGAAACTGAAGAAATCGTCACCGAATCACTATCCATTTTTTGATCAATCCACTTCAAGTGAAAATATAGAACTAAGTCAATTACAACAGAAATCGCGATCGTCTTTTTTGTGTTACACTTCTTGCATACCGTTGCACATCCCTTCAGAATATTGTTTGTTTTGCGGATCACAGCTGTATATGTTTAAAAGAGCGTAACATGTAAACAAACCTCAATGTTACAATTACGCACTCTCTTCAATGTTACAATATTGCACTATATTCAACTCTGTAAAGAACCAGAACTCAAATGTAATCATCAAGTAGCTCATACATTTACTGTTATTTTTTTTCACTTGCTCATTATTGTCCACGGGCTGATCAAAAATGGAAGCATCTAAAGTAATTAAATCATGGAATTATCCACATAACAAAACGGAAGAAAAATATTAAAACTTCAACTGCTCCTGAACGCCCCAGAAAGATTGGCGACGTCACTTGTCGCCATTTTGGCAAAATTAGTGATAAGTGACAATGCAATCAGCCCAGCTGTTGTCCTAAAAACTTTAAATGTTGACGCCAGTGAGTAGACTGCTCGTCGAAGTCTCAAAAGATTGTGTTAGGGCTGCAGAGATCGAAAAGAACACATTTTTATCACAAAAGAATATAGAGCTTCGTAAAGAATTCCCTCAGGTCTACGAAAACTGGACTGAGGCTGACTGAAAGAAGGTAAAGTACTAAATTCGACACGTTTTAAATAATAAACACAGAATTATGGCCAGTGTTTAAGGTTATAAGGTCTGATGAGACTAAAATCAATCGTTTTGACTCCGATGGCAGTGCTTGGTACTGAACCAAAGATCCAAATACAACTACCCCCAATGCAGTAACACAAACCATGAAACATTGTGGTGCATTTATAATGGTACGGGAGTGTATTACGAAGAATGAGGTAGGTCCTCTGGTTAAAATTGAAGGTATTATGAAACAATTAACAATATCTTTCAATTTTGTAAAATCATTTACCAGCTGCTATAGGAAAAACTGGTCTTGCTACTGAAAGTGTAATTTTTCAGCATGACAATGTCCCTAAACCCTTGGCCAAAATCGTTAAAAACTGGTTAAACAGTCAACAATTTACAACTATGAAATGACCAGCCCAGGCACCGGACTTAAACCCGATCGAATACTTTTGGTGTTATATAAAATCTCAGCTCGCCAAGTACCCAGATGTGCCAAAAGGCGTAAACGAGTTGTGGGATATAGTAAAAGCAACTTGGGATGCCATTCCAGCGGAAATGACGGCAAAATTTTGCAACAGCAAGTCTCGCCGTATACAAGCTCTTAAAAAAACCAAAGGCTATTGGACGAAATATTGAATTAGAAAACAAATAAATTTACATAAAACCAGAGTGCAAAATTGTAACATGTGTATAACTACAATATTTACTGTTCACTTTCTATATAGATAACAATAAATTGATTTAGATATTTCTTTTTTGTTTTTAGTCAAATATTTAAAATATAAAAATTTATTTCCAGACTTACAATCTTGCTCGTCACTGTAAATACTAATATTTAAATACAGGGTTCGTGTTTCGTGGGTAATGTGTTATACTGGGTAACCCTTTAACCATCGTTGCGGGGAATAGGTGATAGGAATAGGTAATAGGTAACGATCGTTAATGGGTGGTTACCCACGACGATGGGGAATATATAAAAAAAATTTCAATAAAAAGAAAATTCAAAGTTTTTAAGGGTTCACATTTTTTCAATTATATATATAGTCAATTATATGTTCCCATTGTGCAGCTCCAGTGAGGCCTCTGAAATTTAAATATGTCAGTTTCTATCACAATACCTCAGCTATGCCCATGTGAAATTTCGTCTTGATCGGCCCAACAGTTTGAAACGACTGAGTTATTTAATTTTGTTTTTTAAATCGAGAAATTGGATTTACATGTGTTAGGCGTGATCGCACTGCGGGTCCACTTACTGTCAACGCAAATAATGAATTCATCCGATGGGTACAATCACGAGTCCATAACCTCGCCCACAGACCTCATAATCGCCAGTATTTCATCTTGAAAGACACTTCAGTTCCCACCCAAGCCCAGCGATAGGCTGAGTTGAAGGCCCTCAGTAAAGATAGGCTGAGTTGAAGGTCCTCACTAAAGATCCCTGCTCCCGTACGCCCCCATGTTGGATCCATCCAATCTACCGTCGGCAGCATATAATGAGTAACCTGACACAGACAATCGCCCTCGATTAACTGAAGGAGAATATTGGCATGCCCCCTAGGGGCATGTTCTCAGAGACCCAATTCTCTCAAACCAGAGGCGCTTCTAACAGCACACCCTCTCGCAGTAAGATTAAGATTCAGGATGATGTCCAATGCCGCCTGTGGAGTACTCCTCGCCCCACTGATGCACATTGACGCAGTGCGTTGTCCGGCCAGAAATGATTCTTTCATTGGGCAGTCCAAGCAGCTCACTACGTCCACGCAGTATGCCCTGGGCAATGGCTTTATCGGAATCCTCCGTTAGCTAGCTAGAATGAGAAGGCGAAACAAATGAGCAGCCTGATTGGTTATGCGATCACTGATATGTCTCAGGCTTAGTAGGTGACTGATGTTACTGAAGCTCATCAAACTATCGGACATATTCTTTTGTCCATAGAAGGTGGATGAGCCAAACATATGGGCCAATGGTGGATAGAAACCAAAAGAAAGAAAATCCAGGCTCGACATATTGCATTCTGCTCAGCGTCTGATTCATAATGTGCGGCTGCAATCAAATATCCTGGCAGTAGGTAAAATGCAAAAACCCGGTGGACTGGGTTTGCCTCCCGCCACCGTTCATAATGGCAGTGAAAATACAAGAACGAAAACATATACAAACCGTATTTGCTGACGACCCCCGCAAACGTTATACGTGAGAACTCTATATAGATCCGGTGCAAGCATTCAATTGGCAGATGTCCTCGAAAGTTATAAGGCTGACATTACCGGATTCCAGGAAATGCGAGGGACAGGGCATGACTGCACATGAAAACGTAATGGCGACATATACTACAGTTGCCATGAGAACAAACATGACTTTGGTTCGGATTTGTAGTTAGCAAAAGACTGCGACATCTAGTCTCTAGGTTCAATCCAGTGAGTGAACGTATAGACAAAATCCGCATAAAAGCGAAATATTTTCCTAATTTGTGTGCATGCCCCGACAGAAGAGAAAGATGATGATGCCAAAGACATATTGTATGAGCTCCTAGAGGAAACGTATGACCGCTGCCCTGGCCATGACATTAAGATTGTACTAGGAGATTTTAATGCTAAAGTAGGCAGGGGGAATGTGTTTCATCCAACTACTGGCAATTTCAGTCTACATGCTGACTTTGCCGCGGCAAAAAACATGGTCATTAGTGGTACAAGATTCCAGCCTAAAGACATCCACAAGGCTACTTGGTTATCCCCTGATCAAAGAACGTAGAACCAAATTGATCACGTGGTAATTGATGAAAGGCACTCATCTAGTGTAATGGACGTACGAGTAATGAGAGGAGCTAACGTCGATTATGATCACTACCTGGTAGCAGCAAAGGTTCGCACAAGATTAAGTACGACGAAAATTGTACGAAACCTACTACTCAAGAAAGCTCTCGCAACCTTTGGCACAGAACCCACCGCTCCCGATGACGCTCCTGATGCGAAGTGGAAACCCATTTCCGACTCTATAAAAACTGCCGCAACAACCGTACTTGGTTTCGAAAAACCGCTTCGCAATAAACCGTGGTACGATGAAGAGTGTCGCATTGCAAATGACGAAAATAACGCTGCACGTATGGTAATGCTTCAGTGAATTGCAACGCGAGCTGCAACTGAGCGGTATAGGGAGAAGAGAAAGGAAGTAAACCGTCTCTTTAGGCGTAAGAAACGGCAGTGGAGAAAGCGCGAGAGTGAGAAAATTGAGACATACAGAAGGAAGAACGAAGCCCGAAAATCCTACCAAAAAGTTAAAAACGGAACTAATGGACATGGTTCAGGACACCCCTTCTGTAAAGACAAGGACGGAAATCTCGTCGCAAATTTGCAGAGCATGTTGGGAATATGGAGAGAGCATTTCTCCGCGCTACTAGTACCTGAGATATCCAATGACGATGGGACAATCGATCACAATATGGACTACGACGTCGATTGCCCCCCTCCTAACCAAGACGAGGTCAGAACAGCTATTGCTCGGCTTCAGAACAACAAAGCCGCAGGAGCCGATGGATTAACGGCGGAGCTGTTTAAGGATGGCGGCGATGAGCTGATAAGGTGCATGCATCAGCTAATTAGCAAAATTTGGTTAGATGAATGCATGCCCGGCGATTGGAGTCTCAGTGTACTATGTCCCCTATTTAAAAAATGTGACCCGAGTATCTGTGCCAACTACCTTGGAATAAGCCTTTTATTCATAGCATATAAGGTTCTATCAAGTATAATGTGCGAAAGACTAAAACCAATTATCGCTGACCTGACTGGACCATACCAGTGTGACTTTAGGCCTGGAAAATCGACAACCGACCAGATTTTCACGCTACGCCAAATCCTGGAGAAGACACGAAAAAAAAATCGACACCTATCATCTATTTATCGATTATAAAGCGGCCTTCGATAGTCCGATACGGGATAAACTCTATGAAGCAATGTCTGAGTTTGGTATTCCCGCAAAACTCATACACCTTGGCAGGATGACCTTGACGAACACAAAATCCGCAGTGAAAGTTAGTAAGGATCTTACCGAACCTTTCGAAACTAAGCGAGGCCTCAGGCAAGGCGACACCCTATCGTGCGATCTCTTTAACATCTTAATGGAGATCATTATGAGAAAAGCTGCAGTCAACATGAATAAAACCATCAGCAGCAAAAGTCACATGCTGCTCGCGTATGCTGATGATATAGATATCATTGGGCGCACAATTACAGAATATACTGCGGTTTTTTCGAGAATTGAGAAGGAGTCAGCAAAAGTGGGTCTCACGGTAAATGAGGACAAGACAAAATTAATGGTTTCAACGAACAGGGCCTCCACGCGATTAGACCAAAGCGTGAACGTTGATAACCGTTATAACTTCGAGGTAGTGGACTAATTTATATACCTCGGAACTGCCGTAAATAAAAACAACAACGTCAGCCTTGAGATCAAGCGGAGAATTGTAGATGAGAATTGAATAGATGCTATTTTGGGCTAAGCAAGCACTTCAGAGATAAAGCTCTGTCTCTCGAGTAACAAAAGTGCAGCTGTACCAGACTCTCATTCAACCTGTATTGCTTTATGGCGCAGAATCCTGGGTCCTATCGCAAGCAGACGAAACATCTGTAGGAGTCTTCGAGAGAAAAATACTCCGAAAAATGTATGGCCCTATAGTGCACAACGGCGAGTATCGGCGACGCATGAATCATGAGCTGTATGAGCTTTATCCGGACATTGGCATAGTTAAGCGGATCAAGATAAGGCGATTGCGCTGGCTAGGCCATGTCAGTAGAACGGATGAAGACGAACCAGCACGAAGGGATTTCGAAACTGAACTCGAAGGAAGACGACAATTAGGAAGACCAAGACTCCGCTGGAGGGATCAGGTTGACGAATCCCTGCGTACACTTGGTACTGCCAACTGGAGAAATAAAGTAAAAGATCTAACTGGTTGGCGAAATATGTTATCTTCGTTTTGTAAGGTCCCTGACCCCCCGGGTTTGTCCGAGACCGGATAAGTAAGTAAGTAGGCATGCTGTCTAGAACGGGCCAATTCCATTTCTAGTATACAAATGAATCATTGACTCCGAAACTTTCAATAGGAAGGATGAGATGCTGATTGGTCTGTAGATCTTAGGAGAGACATGACTACTCTTACCCGACATGGAAATAAAGACAACCAGTACCTCCTTCCACTTAAATCGAACACGCCCTATAGATTCTCAGAAGATATGGGGTGACAAAGGCTTCACTTTTGCGGTTATGCTGCAAAATCCTATCAGGACCAGGAGACTTAAAGGTCATGAAACTATGAACATCCCAAATCAGCCTTGATTCGCCAATTATGTCTTAATCACCCCCTGGTGCGAGATATCCGGAACTGAATTAACCGGGATATACCTCTCCGCCGAAACTATATTCTCCCAATTTGGAAAGTGAGTGTCCATTTACACCAATCAAGATTAACGCATTTCGAAGGTTAACTCCGTTAATCCGCGCTAACCCACAGGATTACTCATACAATTTTAATCTGTAGATACTGCAGTTTAACTTTTAACCTTATTTTTAACTGGTGTACATTTTGATGCAACACTGTTATGCCCAATTTTTGACTGGTTATTTAAATTGGTAATCAGTTGATTTTGATTTATGTTTGATCTGACTTTAAATACGAAAAGAGTTTTTCAGTGTTTTGTCAAATAATCTTAAAATAACCGGTATTCATACATTTATCAGCTTATCGTTACAATGCATCAAACTGACGCCATTTGCAAAACAAAAGTGAAGTGATAAAATACAAAATATTTAATGAAATTGGAAAATATTAGAGCAGAAATAAAGTTCTAACTGCACTATGAGTTAAATGATACGTTTTTATTGTTATTTCGACCAGGATGGTGATTATAATTGTTCACATTAACAATTAAAGAAGCTTTGTGTTTGTTCTTCTTGTTGTTATCTGTCAAAATCATATGGTCACTTGATCATAGTTTAAACGCCCAACTTTGGCTGTTTAAACAGCAGTTAAGTATTAACCTAAAAAGTGAATTCAGAGTTTAAATTATGTTTGATCGTTTATCAAAGATGATTTTCCACTCAAAAATTAGGCCTAAGAGTACTGGATCGATTTTAAACCCCAGCAGTCTGAAATATAGGGGCCATCCACATTATTCTCTGGAGGAGGCAGAGCCCGGTTACTTTTCCAAAAGGAAGAAAGCAACAACCACAAGGTAACATTTATGGCCAGTTTTTCGGTCAGTGGTGATCTTCGTCTCTTAGTTAAATTCTGGTTAACCATCGAATTGTGTTTATCAGTCATTGTTTAACTATGATTTAACCCACAATGTTGGTTGGTTAACTGTTAGTGAGAACCATATGATAGGTTTTTGTTAAAATAACTTCGATTTTATGCAACTATTTCTTATTTTAGATAATTCCATTTTTTTGTTCCTCTTTGGTTTTGGTATTTATCCCAAACCAGTTGTTTTTTCCAATAAGAATACAAGGGTTGCCATAATCGTTAACAATATGGCGACTTACATTAACTCACCACTGAAAAACAAAATGCAAAGTTAACCTCAAATTAACTTTCAATTACGATTACGTAATCTTATAGTTAACTACCCACTTAAAAACTGGCCATTAGGCAAACATATACATAAATTTCATCGAACTTGAACATCCTTTACGTCTTCCCTTGGACTTTAGAACCCCACCAATTATTCCAGCATCGACTGGGCCAGGTTTTTCGTTACATCTGGGGAGATTTTTCTTCTTACATAAATCCTCCATGCCCGATACTCGATCAGGTAAAGGTCCGCAAACTGCGGCGGATTATCTAGTGTATTTCGAGTCAGGCACTGTGTACCATAGTCCAGTAAAGAGATCCAAGATTCCTCCAAAATCTTTGAGTTACCCAATTAGTAAAAAAAACAAGACCACCAACATCTGATGCCCAAAACATTACTGAGCTCGACCGTATCCATACGCGCCGATAACACACTCCTCAATATGGCCCCACACACAGCACGCCAAGTTATCGGTGGCCTTCCCGCGCCTAAAGTTGCTAACTCGTCCATACCAGTGCAAATCACAAGCAAAAAGTCAATATTCTCCCATCTCAAAACATCTGAAGAAAGCATACGCACAAATAATAACTCGACATTTTTTTTTATAAAAATTAGGGTTCGTGACTGATCGCTAAGATTTTATCGCATTCCAATTTTTTTTATTAATCTGTATATTTCTTCCCTTTTTAGGCCTACATGTCTTGGCTGAAATCTTGCCGCTGCCTCTGCCAGTGCCGTTGCCATTGCCAAACTACGAATCTACGGCAAATGGTGAAACCATTAAAAGCCAAGCTCATCGTTTACTAACCGAACGTAAGATATGGTCAGCCCATTTGCATCCCCAAGGTGCGCAAATTGCCCGTCTTATAGAGGTGATGGCACCTTCATCATTTCCACAACTAAGCGATCTGCTAACACGTGTATGTTTGCAATTGGCCGACTTGGCACCCAATATGACTTTGCTGATATCGAAGACACTCAGTGATATGTTAACCAATGAGTGGTCCACATTCGGCCAACAACCTACCGCACACTTGGCGCGTTTGCTGCATTTCTATGCGAAACTCAACACCTATCCCTCCCTTAAGATCTCCACACTCTCCATATTGTCCGGCAAGTTGTGGGAACTATTCCAACAGCTGTTATCGCATAAAACATCTACAGAAATAGGCAATAAATGTCAAATATCGGTTCATCGTATATTAGAAAGCTTCTTGGACTCGGAAATATCATTTATATCGACAAAAACTGCTTTCGCTAATAACACCAGTACAAATCCCCTCCTCAACCTGGCTACCACTTTGCCCAACAAGGAATTAATACCAAAAATAGTGGAGGCAATATTTATGAATCTATTACAAGCAGATGTAACGCAGGAAGTTTCTGCTATGGGTGTTAGAAATTTGGTAATTTTAACAGAACATGATATCACATTTTATCATCTGTCGTTGGTGTTGAAGCAGAAGAAAACAGAGTTCCAGGAATGGATTACCAAGGTGATAGAGTTGAATGAGAAAGGCTCGTACAACTCCAACGTTGAATCATTGGTATTACTGCTACGCTCTCTTACACAAATTGAGGAAATGAATCAACCCTACACAAGTTTACCGCTCAGAACTTTGAAATTAACGGGCCAAGAGTTGGCACAGATCACAGGTTTTAGCCGGGAAGAAGATAAGATTAATTTCTTGGAACGCATTTCTGCAATACTGGAACGTAACAAACGCTGTGACGTTAACAAGACCCTTAACACTGATATACAACAACTAAAGGATCTACTAAACTCTTCCGCGGATGTCACACTCTCATCAGGCAATGAAGAAGAGTCACTGGCATCGGAAACCAATATGTCACAGGCTTCTGTAACAGAGCCTATATTGCCACAGACTGAAGGTATTGTTACACAGTATGATGCCAGACCCATTTTCTCCACCTATGATGCTCTAAAGGATGATGATCAACACATGACCAGCAGCTATTGGCTGCAAACGTTAAATATAGATGATTTGTCTAAAGCAGACTTTGAGGCGCAATATGAACGTATTTCTTGCGATTTGACTGAATTGGCACAAAGCTGCTTAACTCCAGACTGTAATCTGTCGTCCGATTGTAAACGAGTATTACATTTATCCGCCTCACCGCAATCGAATCGGGAGCGAACACCCACAGCTCCCTGTTTCCGTACGAGACGGGTAGAAGTTGAACCCACCACAGGAAGGCCGGAGAAGAAAATCTTTATATCTGGTATGCGAGGTAGAGGTTTTGTGCGCGCTCCTCCATCAAGGGGCGATCTATTTAGATCACGTCCACCAAACACATCGAGACCCCCATCTTTGCATGTTGATGACTTTTTGGCTCTGGAGACATGTGGCGCACAACCGACTGGACCTACTGGTTACAATAAGATACCACCGCTTATGCGTGGTTCACGTGTAGGACGCAACCGTGGCTCACGTATTTCGGCTGTAGCTGCCTATCGTAAAACGAAAATCATACGTACCAACTCTCCGCTGACATGGAACGAGGGCGGCCCGCCTCACTATCGCTCCAACACAAGTGATTCACATTTTTCCTCTGCTTCGGGTGAATCTCATTATGTGCCCTCCCATTTCACAGGCAGAATGCGAGGTCGCGGCCTGAGATCACGACCCTATATGCGTTAATCATTAGTTTAATCATAGTTTCTACAAACTTGCATACATACATAGGTCCACTGCTTGAGCAAAAAGTTTTCCATTCGATTGTGCTGGGACGACGTTAACGTCAGAGCACTCATCACTTTTATTGTTTTTGGTATTAATATTTTTATTCTATGTGTAATTTTGCAAAAAAAAAAAGAAGATAATTATAATAATAATAAAAAAGCAAATCTGTCACATTAAAAAAAAAACAAAATCAAGCATTATTATTTAGTTTTCTAATAGTATTACAATGTATTTGGTATTTAGTCATATACTTTATTATCACTACATACAGTTAGATTACCCTGCACACAATTGGTTGGTTGTATTTGTACTGATTACTCTGTTATAATTGTATGCAATCTTACATCATGTTCCTCCAGTGGCAATTCCGACTCATCGACAATTTGCTCTCGAAAAGCCAACGCCATTAAGGTGGTCTTCTTCTGAGGATAAGTAGTTTGATGTCGTCTCAAATAGGTGTCATAGTAACCCATACCGTGGCCCATACGACCACCGTTTAAAGTGAATGCAACGCCGGGCAAGAGGAATAAATCAATGCCATGACCTGTAATAAAAAAAATTTGTAAACAACAACTTTTATGGTAAATAAATAATTCTAATATCTTTTTTTGTAAGTGATTCGTTAATAGGTTCCTTTTTCAAAAATAAACAAATTAATTTTGATAGGGAAATACCTTTTTTTACATTTATTTTGTTTAAAGAGTTCTTGTCGTAAGTTCGGATACCATGGTCCATTCTGTGACTGAAATTTTCGATGACGCGTTCCGAGTATTCCAAGTGGTATTTGGCAAATGATCCGAGTAATATTGGCTTCAATTCTTCAATTATCCAAGTTATCTATGGACTTTTTGTACCCCCAAATGAAGTAGTCTAGATTTGTGATATCTCATGATCTAGGCAGCGAAATCGTGGGTCCGAAGCATGAAATTAACTTCCCATCGATTGTTCTCTCAATAATGTCATGGTTTTAAGAGATTTGTGACAAGTAGCTCTATCTTGGAACCAAATGTCGTCGAATTCACAATTTTCAATTTCAGGTATCAAATAGTCCGTTATAATGACGCGATAACGGTCGAAATTGTTTATTGGCATCGCTATTATTTGAGAAATAGACCCCATCGCTGAACAAAATCTTGGTCGGAAACAGTGGATTCTTCTTCAAGCTTCACCTAAGCAATTTGCAGTAATTGTGCCGGGCCACGCATTTCCATGATGCAATGTTAAACAATACAGTACAAAAATATCATGGCAGTTTGAATTCCCTACTAGAATAACTACAAAATACTTTTCTATAGAAGTTAGTTAGTTTGAAAAGAGGGGTGCGATGTGGAGTGTTAAAACAGAAAGCACTCTAATCCTTCCTATGTCATTAGACATACACTTAAGCCGCTGATTCGTTCGATCTCAGTTTACCCTACTAATTTACTATACCTCTGATAGGAATTCGATGCTATTCACGAAATTCCGTGAGTTATTTTAGTCCATTCCCACAAGTTTGGTCATGTCCGGTATTATTATACTGTCCGAGAGAAGGTAATGGTAACAAATTCGCTTTTCGTACCCTTGATTTTTTTTTAGGAATAGTAATTGATCCTTGGTAATTTCGTTCCAATGTTTTTTTTTTATATAGAACAGTAATCGTTACCTATTTATTCTATAGAGAAACAATTCGTATAACAACTTTTCTGTAGAAAACTAACACTTACGAAGACTTTATATAAATTTAAACTTTGCCAATACATTTCGATAGAGAAAATAATCGTTGTGCAGTCTTCTACAGACAAATAATCGCAGTGAGGACTTGGGCCTGTTTCGAAACGCATGACTTCTCTGTATCAGATGTGCAGCACGTTCATAAATGCAACATCTGACAACTTTACAGGCTTTTTGAGTTGGTAAGTTCAAACAAACAAGCATCTGCATCAGCTGATGCATTTCTGAATAGGCCCCTTCTCTGTGGCACAGTAATGTTAGCGAATAAAGGTGATCGTTGTGAAGAATTTTCAACATTAAATTAAACGTGACGAAGACTTCCACAAAATGTCATAGCGAAGCCTATAAACAGTATGTAGTTGTTGCCAAGATAAAATAATCATTTCAAAAACTCAACACGTACCAAAAACTTTAGAAACTTTACGAAAGACTATTTGAATTTAATTATTCTTACCATTTGTCAAAGCATTCTCTCTGCCCTCCTTGGCACTTGGTTGTTTTATATTCCACTTGGTCAATGGCAGTGATTCGTAATCATCCAAATCTTTTAAACGAACCATTTCCATGATATTTCCCTGATAGGTGGGAACAAATACATGTTTGTCCAGGCGAAAACATTCTTTAAGCAACTCACTGGTGTCCACCTCAGATACGGTACTCAAATAGATGCTAACACGTTGAGCCAAACGAAAAGCCTCGGTTTTCAACACCTGTTCAAAAATGTAAAACCAAAACATACGATTTAATAAAATATCTGTCAAGAAAATGCATTTACATATAAACAAAATTTCAAATTTATTTACGTACCTTATCGGTAATGGCCTTCGATTGACGGGAAACTGATTCAGCTGTAATCGATTTCAAAACTTCACCTTTCATGCGATTTCTAAGCGCTGCTTTAAGTGGATTAGATAACTTTTTAGCCATGATTTCGAATTTAATTTGTATTTTGTATCAGGACAACGTCTGCTACACTAAAAGCAAATGATGCGACTTTGTTTATTCTCCAGCTGTTTGTTGAGTACTGAATGAAAGCAGAAAACATTCTATAGATGTGTTTTTCCATTCAATGCAGCTACCTCAATATTAATACGGGTTGAGACCGGTTTTTTGCTGTTCTCTGGAGTACTTGAATGAATCTATTTGTAGAGAGTATATTACTCTGTGTCTCTCCAACATATGTTTTTTTTAATGAGAAATGCTTATCAGTGAAATTCAGCAGAAGAAACAAGTTGTATTGTTTATTTATTCTGATAATTTGTATTCATGAGTTTAGAGGGTACATGTTGTACATATGGCCAGTTTTTGAGAGATACTATGTATGTGATCAGTGGTGATCTTATTATTATAGATTGCACAACCCCTTGTGGTGTAAGTGAATTTAAGAAAGATTGTAGGAAATTTCAATACTGCAATGTTTTTTTTTTTTTTAGTTCCGAAGGTTGAATGTGGCCTAATCTAAAGATGAGCATAGATGGAACAATCCCTTGTAGTTTAAGAAGATTGTCAGAAGTTCAAATACTGCAGTTTTTTGAAAGCCACTGCTCTTTAGTAGTTCTGGCGGGTGACACATCATCTAATAATTCTGGAAAACGTTTACAATTACTTTATATTACTTAGCGCCATAACTAAATTAAAACTGTCATTTGCGAAAACGTCTGTCTGCATTAGAACCCAATTCCCAATAGGAAACATTTAAACTTCAATATTAATTATACATATATTTAAAATATTCAAAATATCTAAACTAAAAACATGAAATTCTCAAAACAACAATCTTAATTGCTACTAAATAAATGGGTCAACTTCTCTTCCCTACTTAAAGATTCCTTCCTCCTCACTTCTTATTTTGTTCAATCGGCTTTGCGGAGTCTGGTTTGATCTTTAAATTCTTCAATTGCTCCTTCTGTTGCTTATAAAAGAATTCCTCCTCACGAGCAGCCTCCATTTTGCCAAAGCTTCCACCGGCTTCGCGGATGCTACCGCCTCCACCGCCACCTTTGCCAGCACCACTGCCCAATTCACCGAGTTGTGACATTTTCGAGAGTCTACAAAATAAATACAGTTTGAATAATTTTCACCACTGAGAACAGTTTAAAATTAGATCTGATTGTTACAACTTTGCTTGGTACATGCCGTTTTCTTATTATGTAATGTGTTGTTCCAAATTTTGTCTCAACATTTTACAACTCTTTGGAATTTCGTTTTGTGTTGGAATACTTACTGTATTTGTTTAGGATATAAACGTTGTGTTATGCGTCTCAATGTTAATAACATACTGAATTTTCTGTTCACAACGATATATTTATCTATATATATAAAAAATTCGTGTCACGATTTTGTGTTCGAACTCCTCCGAAACGGCTTAACCGAATTTGATGAAATTTTAAACGTAGATTTGGTAGGTCGTTCTCTGTGTTCTTATCTATATTTGATGCCCCTAAGTGATAAGGGAACGTCCATAAATGATGTCACGTTTTTTTGTGATTTTTTGACCCCCTCCCCCCTCCTGTCACAAAAGTGCCATGGAAAACAAATTTTTGTCACAAATTGACAGACCCCCCTCCCCCCTTATACGATGACATCATTTGTGGAAGCTCCCTAAGGGTGGTCAACTCTTAAAAACATTTTCGTTTTTATGTTTTTACAACATTTTATTTTTTATTTTTTTTATGATAATGCATCGGAAAATTCTTACCACCCTTAATTTTCTCCTCTTTACTCGCCAAGCGGCTCCCGGTCTCTTTTCCCACACAATAAATAGCTCGGAGAAGAGATAAGACCGAAGCCTGTCACCATCTCACACATGAGCCCACTCTCAATCTCCTTGCTGTTTTATATATTTGTTATCAATTTAAATCAGCGATGGGCACACGCACACAACTACAAATTATTTTGTGTATTTATGTTAGTGAGAAGAACGAGAAAGAGAGAAAGAGAAACCTTATGGTCATTAAACGACGAAAAAAGTTGTGTGTGCTCTCATTTAAACAACAACAAATACTTGAAGCTCTCATGCACAGGCCGTGTGTGTTGGCAGAGAAGTAAGCAGCGCACGCGGCATGTGCGCTGCGCCCACCGCTGATTTAAATCAATTTTTTTTTTTGCAACATAAATTCTTTTTAGACATAATTTTACTAGAAAGAAAGGAATAAATTATTGTAAGAATGTGAAGATGTGGTGTATGAGTTGAAGAATCATGAAGCGGTGTAAATGAGGAAAGAATATAAAATAAGATAACACTAAACATAAAAAGCCGTTATGATCAGGGCACGATATATTACAAATATGTTTACGTTTATGCAAGCGAAGTGCAAGAGAAAAAGCAGTTTATGCGAGCACGACTTTTAATCAGTTATCTTTGCGCTGTTGATGTGAAAACACGTAACGCGGGTCAGTGTAGTTGAACAGTAAATATCGTCACAAGGAAGCAAAAAACTTTCATTTTAGTTTCACACGAAGTGGGATCTATTTCGCTGTTATTGTCTGTTTTGTGCAATTAATAATGCCAAAAAGGCGTAAAGGGGCTTCTTTGAGCCGTCATACACCTAACGCTGCACGCATGAGAAATACAAGAGCCCAAAGAAATGAAGAACAAATCCAGCAAGATAATGAAAATGAACGTGAGAGAATTGCGCAATTGCGTCAATCAGAATCAGAAGATGTACGAGTTGAACGCAATAAACGAAGAAGATTAGAGCCAAGACAAGCATATAGACAACGCCAACAGGTACATCGATTATTTACATCTGATTCATTTCTGCGTCTAGCATTCGCGTATGAGCCCGATATTCAATATTATGCTCATTCAAAAGTGGTAATTGGTGCCATGGATAAGGAATGCCCACATTGTAACGCTCTTAAATTTAAAACTGAGACAGCCGGGATGTGTTGCGCATCAGGAAAGGTGCAACTACCACCAATTGAAGCACCACCTGAGCCATTGAACGGTTTACTTATCGGCACTGATCCAGATTCTAACCTGTTCTTCAAGTCAATTCGCGCATTTAATTCATGTTTCCAAATGAGTTCGTTTGGAGCAACAAACATAGTTAACAATATCGCTGCTAATGGTCAACAATTCAATTCAACATTCAAAATCCAAGGCCAAATTCTGAAATTTTAGTGATTAAGGCAAGCGTGTTTGACTGATGTTACTCAGTTATATAACTTTTAAATAAAGTCGGACAACCAATGAAACGCTTTCGTTGAAATATCTTTATCCTTTAAAAAAAGAAGGAAGGAAATAGTATTACTATCCGCTAACTTTTGCAGGCAGGACGAAGTCTGCCGGGTCAGCTAGTATATTCAGAAATTTTTGTTTTGTTAATTTCACAAATTAAATGTCTTGTTGCAATAGCCGGCTGTTGCGCACTACTTTTTGTGAAGTTATTGTGAATGGTTCGTGATGTTTTTGTTTTTGATGTGACGTTTAATCATTTGTTTATTTTTGTCGCAATGACTTATGGCAGGAGGGTTGCCAATAGCTAAATGTAATCATAAGACACAGTTAGAGAAGTTAGCTGAGCCGTCGTCGAAAAACTCGAATCATCGGCGGCTCAACTTCCACCCGATTTCAAACTAAAAATTGGTTACTTTGTAACAGGGCGTTTCTATGGCACAGCTGATCGAAAAGGAACTTGGGAAATGATGTAGAATGAGAGACCAAAGAAGACATAGTAGAAACCAATTGGTTGCACAATTTCAAAATATAACTAGAAGTAAATCATTTTTATTAGAAATTGTAAAATACATACGTATGTACAGATATGATGAAAACAATAAATTTCTAAGTAAATTAAATTACTAATATGAATCAGATCCGGAAATGTAACATTAAATATTGAAATATTCAAACCGTTTTAGCATCCAATAATTCCAACTCTACATTTACTACATATTTAGAAATGTAATAATATTATTGCATATATTGTACAAATACTAAGAAGAATTACTATGTAAAGTTTTTTGAAAATCGAATTTGATTTCGAAAAATATCTCATACATATCCAGTCAGTTCAGAGAGGTTCACAGAGAAATTATCAGAAAACAGAGGGATATACACAACATTTTCAAATTGCTTTAGCAGTTTGCAAACAATTTCGAAATGCATTTTTCAAAAATCGACATATTTTCAAAAACCAACATTACACAGTAGATCCCCTAATATTGTACTACAAAGTATATAACAAATATATATCCATATGTATACAGAATCATTACAAAATGTGTTAAAAATAAATAAGATTGACCACTGAGCTGCAGTTTTTAAAATTTAACGAAATATTTCAAAATATGGGCTGTTCCATTACTTTGAAGAATTTTCATTGTCGTCGTTCTCAATATCGAATTGTTGTTGTTGTATTTCTTGCATTCGTCTGGTGGTGGAATTTTCATACACGAATTTAGATTCGTTTACAAGTTTGCCTTTCATAAGTTTTGTACAGTCATTTTGCTTCGAGAATAGGAGAAAATAAAACAATTTACATATATAGCATCTACAATTGCTTAAAGTCTGGAACACACTGCAGCCGAAATCCCGTGTTTGGCGATTTCGTTTAACCAAAACATCTGTTTTTCAACTCAATAATCAGCTAATAATTTACTCAAAATCTCCAAATAAGAGAATCCGGCTGCAGTGTGAATGCAATATAAAACAATACTTTAATACTGCATTCATACTGCAGTGATATTCTCTAATTTGGATATTTCAAGTAAATTATCAGCTGATTATTGTACTATTGAAAAACAGATGTCTGGTTACACGAAATCTCCAAACACGATATTTCGATTGCAATAAGTTCAGGGTTTTATGGAATTTCTAATTTAAGAACAAAAACCAAACCTCATTCATGAAGAAAGCTTCTTCCCAACAATTCTTGTGTTTATTCGCGGAACATGTATCACGCAGTGCCGTAGGCACAACACTACTCTCCAAAACCTTTTCAAATTCATCCCAATTGCCTAGACAATCTTCACATTTCAATTTTGAGCCTTGTTCTCGTATTCTCGCTATTAAATCATAATTTTTGTTACGAAAATAAGATTCCTCTTTGAGACCACCCTGAAGTTTTTCCAGGCCACCACCAATTAGTATATGGGAGTCATCACCGATATGCCGCAACACAGGGGTGGTAAGACGTTTGATGGGTCTGTTTATAAACAAAAATTTTAATTATATTTTACTATAATCGTACACATTTAAAATATTCACCGTAAGGTATCACATGGAACACGATTAAAACCACTAAAAAATAATCTAAACATGTTGGACTTCTACTCAGAAACAATAAAATTATTTACTAAAAATAATATCAGCCAGAATTTTGACACAACTTCTTTGATTGTCAAACGAACAAGAAACGATAGAAAATATCGAAATACAATTGTCAATTGTTTAAAAAATTACAGTGGTGTGAAAAACCTTGTTTATTCTTACATAAGGCGTGTTTTCGTTACAACCTAGCGATTATCGCCAAACTAGCCATAATTTATTTTAATATACTAGCTGACCCGGCAGACTTCGTCCTGCCTGCAAAAGTTAGCGGATAGTAATACTATTTCCTTCCTTCTTTTTTTAAAGGATAAAGATATTTCAACGAAAGCGTTTCATTGGTTGTCCGACTTTATTTAAAAGTTATATAACTGAGTAACATCAGTCAAACACGCTTGCCTTAATCACTAAAATTTCAGAATTTGGCCTTGGATTTTGAATGTTGAATTGAATTGTTGACCATTAGCAGCGATATTGTTAACTATGTTTGTTGCTCCAAACGAACTCATTTGGAAACATGAATTAAATGCGCGAATTGACTTGAAGAACAGGTTAGAATCTGGATCAGTGCCGATAAGTAAACCGTTCAATGGCTCAGGTGGTGCTTCAATTGGTGGTAGTTGCACCTTTCCTGATGCGCAACACATCCCGGCTGTCTCAGTTTTAAATTTAAGAGCGTTACAATGTGGGCATTCCTTATCCATGGCACCAATTACCACTTTTGAATGAGCATAATATTGAATATCGGGCTCATACGCGAATGCTAGACGCAGAAATGAATCAGATGTAAATAATCGATGTACCTGTTGGCGTTGTCTATATGCTTGTCTTGGCTCTAATCTTCTTCGTTTATTGCGTTCAACTCGTACATCTTCTGATTCTGATTGACGCAATTGCGCAATTCTCTCACGTTCATTTTCATTATCTTGCTGGATTTGTTCTTCATTTCTTTGGGCTCTTGTATTTCTCATGCGTGCAGCGTTAGGTGTATGACGGCTCAAAGAAGCCCCTTTACGCCTTTTTGGCATTATTAATTGCACAAAACAGACAATAACAGCGAAATAGATCCCACTTCGTGTGAAACTAAAATGAAAGTTTTTTGCTTCCTTGTGACGATATTTACTGTTCAACTACACTGACCCGCGTTACGTGTTTTCACATCAACAGCGCAAAGATAACTGATTAAAAGTCGTGCTCGCATAAACTGCTTTTTCTCTTGCACTTCGCTTGCATAAACGTAAACATATTTGTAATATATCGTGCCCTGATCATAACGGCTTTTTATGTTTAGTGTTATCTTATTTTATATTCTTTCCTCATTTACACCGCTTCATGATTCTTCAACTCATACACCACATCTTCACATTCTTACAATAATTTATTCCTTTCTTTCTAGTAAAATTATGTCTAAAAAGAATTTATGTTGCAAAAAAAAAAATTGATTTAAATCAGCGGTGGGCGCAGCGCACATGCCGCGTGCGCTGCTTACTTCTCTGCCAACACACACGGCCTGTGCATGAGAGCTTCAAGTATTTGTTGTTGTTTAAATGAGAGCACACACAACTTTTTTCGTCGTTTAATGACCATAAGGTTTCTCTTTCTCTCTTTCTCGTTCTTCTCACTAACATAAATACACAAAATAATTTGTAGTTGTGTGCGTGTGCCCATCGCTGATTTAAATTGATAACAAATATATAAAACAGCAAGGAGATTGAGAGTGGGCTCATGTGTGAGATGGTGACAGGCTTCGGTCTTATCTCTTCTCCGAGCTATTTATTGTGTGGGAAAAGAGACCGGGAGCCGCTTGGCGAGTAAAGAGGAGAAAATTAAGGGTGGTAAGAATTTTCCGATGCATTATCATAAAAAAAATAAAAAATAAAATGTTGTAAAAACATAAAAACGAAAATGTTTTTAAGAGTTGACCACCCTTAGGGAGCTTCCACAAATGATGTCATCGTATAAGGGGGGAGGGGGGTCTGTCAATTTGTGACAAAAATTTGTTTTCCATGGCACTTTTGTGACAGGAGGGGGGAGGGGGTCAAAAAATCACAAAAAAACGTGACATCATTTATGGACGTTCCCTTATCACTTAGGGGCATCAAATATAGATAAGAACACAGAGAACGACCTACCAAATCTACGTTTAAAATTTCATCAAATTCGGTTAAGCCGTTTCGGAGGAGTTCGAACACAAAATCGTGACACGAATTTTTTATATATATAGATAAAGGGTGTCTCAGTAAGATTGCACTTTTCAAATTTAGTGTATTTTTTTGTGCAAGTGGCAATTCTGAAATTTGGCAGCTGTCACATATGTTTATTCCGATTATTAAAAATGAGGAGCTTTACGAAAGAAAAACGCGATACAAAAATTTGGAATGATATGCTGAGACCGCTCGCAAACTTCGAAGAATTTTCAGTCGAGAAAGTGCACCCAATGTATCAATCATTCGAAGAGTGGTCAACAAATTGCAAGAAGCTGGTTCAGTTATCGACAGTAACACTCCTGTGCGTCAACGTACTGGTCGGTCTCTTGAAAACGTTGCTGCTGTAAACGAGAGTGTTGCCGAAAACCCGAAAACATCAATTCGACATCGCTCTCAACAACTTGAAATTTCACGAAGCACTACGCAGCGAATTTTGACAAAAGACCTCCACCTTTATGCGTAGAAAATTCAGCTTACTCAGGAGCTCGAACCAGTAGATCATAGAAAGCGCCGGCAATTCGTTCAATGGGTAATGGAGCAAAGTGAAGTCAATGCAAATTTTTCAAATAAAAAGTCATCTTCTCCGATGAATCGCTTGGTGAATACATAAAATTTTCAAATTTGGGGCTCAGAGAATCCTCATGCAATCCATGAGAAACAAATGAAACCACAACGAGCAATTATCTGGTGCGGATTTTGTTCAAGTGGCGTGATTGGGCCATACTTTTTTGAATATGACCCCGAAATAAATCGCAGTTTCGGTAGCAATCGCAAGCTTGTAACAAAACCACGACTATTATCACTTTCATTTGACAGATTTAACAGACTCTAGTTATCGATAACTGCAACCGAAATTTCACATTTCGAGATTTCAAATGAAAGAGCACCTGATTTTACTTTGTTAAAACAGTTGTTTGGCAAGTCAAGATATTTCGACTGCAATGTAAATAGGACCATACAATTTATCTCACGACAGGTATTCAGACGAAAGTCATGTTTAGGTATAACACAAATTAAGAAATTTATATCACATTAGACATTTTGACAGATACATCGCTTGCTTAGATTACGCTTATTTTATATGGAGAGCTAAGCGATATTAAGCAGCACTTGAAGTTACCGCTTCCATTTCAGTCCTAAGCAGGCATAAAGTTATCAGTCTGAAAAAAATCAGAAAAACTGTGTTGGATATCGTTATCGTTAAGCAGAAGAATATAAACATTTGCAAGAATAACTACAAACCCTGCGATTGTAGGGTTATACATATGTTTGTATTTCCGATTGAAAAGGGCAGAAAGTTGCCAGTATGAAAAAATCAGAAAAGCAGTGTTGGATATCGTCATTGTTATTCAAGAATATTCTAGAATAACTACAAACCATACAATAGATAAAGTCGATTATATATATTATAATAAATTATCGCTAGTTTGGCGTTTTGGTTACTAGCAAGCAAGCGATAATCGCTAGCTTGTAACGAAAACACGCCTAATATATGAGTTCATAAAACTTTACTACCGATAAAACGATAATGAATTCGATTGTTTCTTGCATAACGTTTAGACTACGTTTCCCCTGGATGTATTTAATACGATTAACATGTTTTGAGTCCAAAATCAGCTGAGTCTTATATTAAAAGTCAGCTAATTTTTGCCTCCGATCATCTTTCGACCAGATTTGGTTTCGTGGATCTATCAAGACTATTGCTTTTCCATGTACTGATGTTGTTCGATTTGATATTGTTCGATTTGATATTATGTCAACACCTTAATAAGTGGACACGGTACTGTAAGCGAACCACAGACGTTGATGTTTATTGTCGGTTTACCGCCACTCTTGATACCAAATAAGAATGTAATCGAAGTTGTTCGTATCACTATCATGTTCACAAAATTTTTGGGTAATATTTTTTCAAATTTTTCACGCAGATAAAAAGTTATCGACCAAGGTCATGCTCATGAATGATGATGCTAATGAATGGTGCGCTTTAGACCTGTCGATAATTTGCGCGACTTCAAGTTAATATCAACTTATTCCTGGTGTAAGGTGAAGTTGTCGTTTTTCTTTACACAATGAAACGGATGAATCTGCTTTGTATTAGGGGCTGTTAACTTGTAGTTATTGCGCCATATGGATAATACGAGGATGTTCCCAAAACAGGCCGACCTAACAAAGAAGACACAATAAAGTTGGAAACAATTTTCTTCAATTTTCAATATAATCTCCTTTTAGCTCGATACATTTTTTCCTGCGATATTCAATAGCTTCGATACTCTGTTTATAGTAAGAACGGCCAAACTCCATAAAATAGCCATCAACCGCAGACTCCATTTCTTTTCAAATCTTTTCCACCATCTTATTTTCAAATCTTTTCCACAATCTTTTACCACCGAGCCAATTTTTCAAGTTTGGGAAAATAAAATAGTCAGAGGGAGCTAAATCTTGCGAATAAGGTGCGTGATGAAACAATACGAACTTAAATTCTTTAATTTTGGGCATCGCAATAGTGGATGTGTGAACTGAAGCATTGTCTTGATGAAACAACTTTTTCCTCTCTTCCACAATTTCATCACTTAAACGGTGCAATAAATTATAATAATATTTGAAGTTGATGGTTTTTCCTATCTGAAAGAAAAGGATGACCTTGCCTGCAGATGGAACCGTCTTCGCCTTCTTTGGACACGATTCTCCCATTCCAGTCCACTGCTTTGACTGTTCCGTTGTCTCCGGTGTGAAGTGGTGGACCCATTGCTCATCCATGGTTATAAATCGACGCAAAAATTCGGCTTTGTTGGGGTGCAACATCGCCAAACACTCTACTGCAACATCTTCACGACGCTGTTTTTGCTCAATTGAAAATAAGCGCGGTACCCATCTTGCACACAGCTTTCTCATCCTCAAATCTTCGGTCAATATACGATGTATAGCACTTTTTGAAATGCCTATCATTTCAGCTGCCTCACGCGTCTTCAGCCGACGATCATCTAATACCACCGTGTCTGGCGTGGACACCTCAATTGGTCGACGACTACGGTGTTCGTCTTGCCACCTCATACGGCCTCGTTTAAGCTCTGCTACCCAATATGTTACAGTCGTAAACGAAGGAGTAGACAACCCCAGAGTAGAATCTAGCTCGGCTTTAATATTGCTTGGACTGAGACCTTTCAAATGTAAATATTGAATTCCATAACGGTGACCAATTTTTTCCATGTTTACAAATTCACAGAGATCGTTAACTTTTGATGGATCAAATAAAAATACTAAACAACTTGGCACCTTGAAACTTAAAACATATGTTTTATAAGGTTGCCATATTTTTTTTTAACTACTGGTACCATCTATAAGTCAGGTCGGTTAGTTTTGGGACCTCCCTCGTATTACAGGTTTATTGGGCGATTTTTGTGTGAAAATTTTGGTCATTTTAGGTCATTAGATGAAAACCGTACAGGGTGGCTGATGAAAGCCACTACCAAAAACAAATTTAATAACTTTTTGTCTATTTAATGAATCTGGTTAATTTTTTTTATTTCGTAGATTGATTTTTATATTTAACAAAAATGGATGACTGGGACACTGAAACAAGAATTTGAATTGTCCGCCGCTATCACGCACTGGAGTCCGTAGTTTCGGTCCAAAGATAGAATAGGCGCACGTTTGGCGACAATCCTCCGCGCAGATGGACTATAATGAGACTTATTAACAACTTTGCCAAGCATGGGACAGTCAACAGAAGACCTTACCATCGAAACCCTTCAGTTCGGACGGTGGAAACAATCGCTGCTGTAGCTGCTGCCATACAAAACAATCCAAGAGTTTCGACAAGAAGCTTATCTGCTCAAATGGGTAGAAGCAGACAGTAATCGCAGTCAATTATGCACAAAGATTTGGACTTATTCCCATATAAAATTCAGATGGCCAACAAACTGAACACAGCAGACTTCCCGATTCGCTTGGAAGTTTGCCAGAAGATGCTTCAAATGGCGGAAGAGGACGGAAATATGTTGAACTGTCTTTTCATGTCTGACGAGGTCCATTTCGATTTAAACGGCAACATAAACAAACAAAATTGTCGATTATGGTGTGCTTCCAAGCTACAGATACTCCATGAGACGGAATTGCATCCACTTCGTGTCACAGTGTGGTGTGCAGTTTCATCACGCTGCATTGTTACTGGAGACCGCTACTTGAGCATGTTGAGAGAGGTTTTCTATCCAGAATTACGCCGAATGAGAATTTCTTTCAACTCTGTGTGTTTTCAGAAAGATAGTGCAACTCCTCACATAACCCGGCCTGTTATGACAGAATTGCGACGAAAATTTCCCAATAAGCTGATATCCAGAAACTCCACATTCCGTTGGCCTCCCAGGTCGCCTGACCTTACTGCACCTGACTTTTTCTTGTGGCTTTATTGCAAACAGGAAGTCTACAAAGCAAAACCAACAAGTTTGAATGAACTAAAGCAATCCATTCGATAAACAATTGCGGCTATTACTGTCTAAACTCTCCACACAGTAATGAACAACTTTTTGGTAAGAGCACAAGGCACATGCATCAACGAGCAGAGGTCATTTAAATTCAATTATTTTTAAAATTAACAAAGCTCTATTTAATAAAATTGAATGAGCTTTAACATGAATAAAAGAAAAATGAATGCCATACACTGAAAAAAAGTTATTTGAGTTTCTTAATGTAGCAATATTCATTAGCCACATATATACATATGTATGCAGTATGGAAAATCCAATACTACCAAGCTTTAGCGCGTAAACGAAAAACGATTACTTTTAAATGGTTATCATTCATCTATACAATAGGTCTGTCTGGGTACTTTTCCAGTAAGAAATATCCAGTAACTTTTTTGGGAGAGTAAAAAAAATTTTACTCTCTCAGTAGAAAATATCACAAAAAGTGCACAGACGACATCCAGTAAAAAATTGCAAGAAATTAAAATCAGCGGGTTCGTAAACAGCTGATTGCAATGTAAACAACTTAAAAGACAACAAAAGTACTGAATTGAAAATGAGTAGCGATAGACAACTCGATGTGCAGTGCTCGCCAGGAACATTTAAGAGGGTTCAAGATGGTAATGATGTTACAAATTAAATATTTGGAAATATATTTTTCCGTTGCAGATGAACAATACAGGCAAGCTGTAGCACTTCAAATGTCAGGGACAGAAAGCTACGACGCAATTGTCTTTTCCCCAAACGAAAATGCAACAACATTTTATTTATATTAATTGCATATAAACGTTAAAAAACAACACAATTCTCAAAATACTTACTTCTGCCATTGTTTAATTTCAACTTTATTTTGTTTGTTTACATAAAACATATGATTCAAAACAGCTGTTCGAACTAGCAAATTCTTACTGGCAAAAATTTCTCCAGTAAAAACTTGTAAGTTCTCTATCATCAAACTGTCAAAATAAACTCTCTCTTACTCTCTCGTTACTGGCTTTTTGGTGTACACAGACAACATCCAGTAACAATTTGTACAAATTGTTACAAATTATCAGTACGCAGACAGACCTAATGTTTGATGTCGTCACTTCAAGTTCACATTTTCAGTTTGACAGGTTTATCAGATCTGATGGGAATTTCTTATTTTAAACAACTCTCATCAGATAATTTCCAATTATCGATAACTATGTAGTCGGATATATCTGGCACATATATCTGATAAGATGGGTTTTTATTCAAACACCAAAATTCTTCTTATAACGGGTCCGCCAAAAAAAAATGCTATAAAAAAAAATAATGAATATTTTCTCAAATTTCTTTTTTTATTTGAAAGTGCAATCCTTCCGGTTAATAATGGAAAATAATTTCATTCAAATGGCTGCCTCGGCTGGCCATGCAGTAGCCTACACGATTGGTCCAATTTTTAAGCACATTATCGATTGTGTGCAGCTGTATTTCACCAATGGCTTCACGAATATTGTCCTTTAAAGCGTCAATTGCCTCTGGCTTGTCGGCGTAACACTTATCTTTGAGGGCACCCCACAAATAATAGTCCAACGGTGTCAAATCGCAGCTCCGAGGTGGCCAAACGACATCAGCTCTGCGGCTGATAATGCGATCTTCAAAAACAGGGCGCAAAACATCGAGTGTACGCAATTTTCGCTCACATTCTACAACATTACCATGATTTTCAAAGTAATGTCGCAATATTTCCCAGTGTTGTTCAAGCGTATACACAACCATATTCGTTCAGTGGAAGGATAAAACTAATTATCTGTCAAATCAGACATGAGCTAAGTGTTACTATTCACGAAATAAGCACTAGTTGAAAAAAAAAACGTTAGATGGTGGACCCTTTACCTCGCAGTCTTTGATATTTACGAAATGTCAATCAATTTTCATTTAAATTTGACGTTTGAATTTGAATTTATGAGAAATACAGTGAATACGAAGAATTAAAGGGTTTGTATGAAATCTTATAATCTCATTCCACTTTCAGTGGTGACAGATTTAACTGACAGTTAGTATAGATAAAGGAATTTATGTTCAAAATTATTTGACGACAGCTGTACACACTGACAAATTTCCATCAGATTTAATTTTTGAATTTCGCTTAATGTATGCCGAACCTTATCATTCAAATTTTCGAACATTTAGATTGGATTAGAAGAAAGGATTATTCTGTGACTTGACTACACTTTGGATTGAATAGAAGTGAGTTTGTAAGTTAGTTGTCCTTACGATTATTTTCCACTGTGATATTTTGAATGTTCCGTATAAAAATTGACAAAAGTAAAACATTCAATTTCTCTCCATTCGCTACCATCCAATATTTTCGAAAAAATCCGAATTTTTTCTAAACAAACTCCATTGGTTTTGACCACAATTGTTAACGGCATGCTAAACACAAAGTGAGCGAGAACGCACTCTTTCTCAAAATCATCTATAAAATGCTCAGCTTAGCTCGGATATTGAATTAACTTAATTTAAATTTCAGCAAAAATCAAAACGATCAGCCACTACAAAAGCCACCTGCATTAATTCCTAATCCAGATCCGCAGAATGACCACAGGACGATACCAAATAAATCGAAGAAGAAATCTGAGAAGAGCAAAAGAATCGATTCCAAAAGATCTATAACGAAATTTTTCAAACCCTCGCCCAAGGAACCTAGCAGGGAGCGCCAACAGCCGTCCACTTCGAAGAGTGTGGTATCGGGCAATGATGGCAACGCAAAGTCGTTGTTGCCAACTAAAGTAAAATCCGGAAGTTGGAAAAGGTCCGACAAGACCAATACCGTTCTGAATGTTTTGTCTAATAAAAAAACAAAAGCTATGCGGAAAAAATCACCAAATTTACTAACATTCTCCAATGTACCCATTAAACTTGATGACATGCCTATTATATCAACCACGCCGGAAAGCTATTCAGCCTGCCGTCCTGGAACTCTATATTCCCATGTAGTTTCTGGCGCTGCTCCCTCAAGCTTAGTTAAAGTTAAAATCTTGACTCCAAGGCGTAATGTGGGTGAGACGGCCCAAAAGAAATTGACGAAGGCATTATTTAAATTCTCAAGTAATGAAAAAAATTATCCGACAACAGATGAAAGTGAAATGGAAGGGGACCACAATGTTTTAACGTCGCTGCATCAATTGCCTCACAGTAGAGCTGGGGATGCCACGCCATCCCAAGCATCATCGTCACCAACGCACTGTTCTGGCTCCCTAAATACCGTCACTTCATTAGATGTATCCTCTAATTCCGAGTCCCTGCCAACATCTGTTAACTCATCCACCAAAAGTGATTCGTTTGAAGAGGCAGATGTAGTTATATTATACGAACATAACGATGAGTCCCAAATCGGAGCAAGTCAGGTAACTTATGGCAATTATTTGGAACAACAGTTTCAAGAACTTGACATGAGTTGTGCGGTGAATGCCAGTAGTTCCCCACAATCTCACGATCCTTCACAACCAACATCACAATTCCACATTGATATACCCGCATGGAATTTCACTAAACCCGATATTAGTCCAGATGGATTCCCAAAGTTTCTGCAACAATTCGATGATGAACTCTATTTGAAAGCGGAACAGTTGGCTATGCTTGGCTTGGACTTAGCTCTGGGCAATCGTCCACATCAGAGGAAATTTAAATTTTGATTTTACGCCAGCAAATAAATATTAAATTCAGTTACAACTTCGTGTAATTGTTTTCGATTTTTTTTCTAGGAAATCAAAATATATAAGGCTAAAAAAATTGTAAATATTCTCTGGCACATTCAGTTGGATGTATACAAGTTTAATGTTGCCCTTTCTTTAAAATTCTACACGACGAAAAATCTGTCGTTTTTGTAGTTTGGTTGCAAATATAACGTGTTTGTAGGTTGTCGCAAATATAGTATACTTGTATCCAAACACATTGTGTTTGCTATCCAATATTACATGTTGGGGACACAATGAGTAATGTGTTATACCATATATATTGGTGAAAACTGCTGGACAGAAAAACATGACAGACAACAAATGAACAAAAAGTAGCAGATCTTTAATACATGAAAACTATGCTCCAAACATATACATAGTTCCTGCATAATGCGACAGGAGCCTTTTTTTTCAACGTGTACAGCTGAGTTCGAACGAAATATCGGAAGTGCAAATATAGAGTTATTACGTTCACATTACACTACCATTTAATCTAACGATATGTCAGATCTCATGACAATTAGTCATGTAACGTATCTTATCGATATCTTGCAATAGACAAGGGTTACTCAGATTCCAAAAAAAAGCTCCCGCAAGGGAAATGATAATTAATTTAACTCCACAGTTTCAGTAAAACATCTTAATCTAGTCATATTTAAAACTTCCTCAATTATCACTTTACTTACTTTTATTGACTATTTTACAACCTCATGAGGTTAGACGTCTTACACATATTAATTAAACAAACAAATTAAACAAATTTCAACATATTCTTCCAACTGGCTCTATCCTTCGCCTTTTCTCGCCAGTTGGTAACACCAAGGATACGGAGGGATTCTTCTGCCTGGTCTTTCCAGCGGAGTCTTGGTCGTCCTCTTTTCCTGCTTCCATCGGGTACGTTATCAAAAATCTATTCTGATAACATGGCCTAGCCAACACAATTGACCCACTTTGATTCTTCTAGCTATGTCCACGTCAGAATATAGATTATATAGCTCTGCGTTCCAGCGACGTCGGTACTCGCCGTTTTTCCTAACATGACCATATATTTTACGGATAATTTTTCTCTCGAAAACTCCCAGGTGTTTTTAATCCGCTTGCGATATGACCCAAGTTTCGGAGCCATATGTCAAGACAGGTAAAATGAGAGTCTGATATAGCTGGACTTTTGCCCGTCGAGAGAGGGCTTTGTTCCTAAACTGCTTGCTGAGCCCAAAGTAGCATCTACTTGCATGCACAATTCTCCTATTTATCTCCAGGCTGACGTTGTTGTCCTTGTTCACGGCGGATCCAAGGTAGACAAATTCATCTACCACTTCAAAATTAAATCGGTTGTCAACGTTCAAGTGCGGACCAAGTCTCTAGTCGTTGACACCATCAATTTTGTCTTGCCCTCATTAACAGCTAGACCCACCTTCGCTGATTCCTTTTCAATTCTTGAAAATACTGCAGTAACCTCTCCCAAATTTCGCCCAATGATGTCTATGTCGTCAGGATACGCCAGCAACATATGGCTTTTCGTGTTAATGGTCTTGTTCGTATTTACTGCTGCCATTCTCATTATTATCTCCATTAAGATGTTGAAGAGATTGCACGAAAGTGTGTCGCCTTGTCTAAGTCCTTGCTGGGTACAGAATGGATCAGTGAGGTCTTTCCCCACTTTCACTGCTGATTTGGTGTTAGTCAGCGTCATTCTACAGAGGCGGATCAGTTTTGCCGGAATACCAAGTTCAGACATAGCTTCGTACAGTTTTCCCCGTATGGGGCTATCGAAATCAGCTTTGTAATCGACAAAAAGGTGGTATGTATCGATTTGCTTTTCGTGGGTCTTTTCCAGGATTTGGCGTAGCGTAAATATTTGGTCAGTCATGGACTTGCCTGGTCTAAAACCACACTGATAAGATCCAATCAGGTTTTCAATAATTGGCTTTAGCTCGACAAGACCTTGTACGCGATGGATAAATGATACCGCGATAGTTGGAACAGACACACGGCTCAGCCTTTTTGAATACAGGACATAACACACTGAGAATTCCCCCAGCCATATACCGCGTATAAGTCGATGCATGTAGGCTAGCAGTCCTTTGCCAGCTGCTTAAAACGTTCAGCGGGTAGGCCATCCGCACCAGCGGCTTTATTATTCTTAAGGCGGGAGATCGCCGTTGTTCTAATCTCGTCTTTGTTGGGCGGGGGGAGGGGTGTAGTACAATCTACACTATCATTTTTCCTGATCTTCAGTGGAAGAATCTGAGTGGAGTAGTGCTGAAAAGTGGTCTCTCCACAGTTTGAGCACCAGATTGCCATTCTCGAGGGCAGCCCATTATTAGGTCCGTTATTTAATCTTTTTACCCTCTGGAAAAACTATCGGGATTCACCATTCATCCTGTACATTTCGGTTTTCTCACTCTCCCTCTGCTCCCACTGCCTTTTTTGCCGCCTGAATAATTATTACTATGACAGTAAAGAAGTATTTGTATTTCTAGGTCTCGCATTAGATTTCTATGAGAATTCACCAAATTAGCAAACTGCCTTTCAAGTTTACTCTGCCTTCTGTTCGAAGGACTTAGATCATCTGCCAAACCGATCAACCAAGAAAAGGATAAAAGCGATAAACAAGTTTCTGGTGTGTTTTAGAATTATACATTCTTTATAAATTCAAATGACCATTATAAATATATTATTCTATTACGGATGTAGCTATTATACACAGAAAAAAAATCAAAATCAATTTCAATTAACAAATTCGAGTTATCAATTAAATTCTTGTTTGATTTTGTTTTGCACTGATATAGAAAATGATGGTATCTATTACATAAATTGTAAGTTATTAATTGGGTAAAGTTCAGTAAATAAAAGATTATATTAATTATTATCGTTTTGGAAACTGAAAAATGTAAAGTACTAAGGGCGAGTTTCACACTCGTCATTTAAAAGCTCAATTTAAAAGCTCACAGACATTTTTCATATTAAGTGACATTTAAATGACAAATATCGGGCATTTAAACTAAAGTTCAGTAAACAAAAGATTATATTAATTATTATCGTTTTGGAAACTGAAAAATGTAAAATACTAAGGGCGAGTTTCATATTAAATGACATTTAAATGACAAGCATCGGGCATTTAAACTACATTTAAATGGAGAATTTTCAACTGTGAAACTGGCCATAAGTAAAAACACACTAGAAAATCCTTAATTTATTTGGTTTTTCCATTTCAATAGGTAACATTTGATAGCATTTGATATATTCATTATTTTTATATAATTTTTGCAAACATTTATATTAATGTGGAGTTGCTAGGATAGACTACTGAAAGAATATATTTTCAGGTCATTGGTCAATACCAAACTTACCACTCAGTGATACATTTGTTCATGCTGCTGGATTTTTTTTGTCACAAAAAGTTTTATTTCAGTTTAACCTCCTGACGCCAAGAAATCTTAAATTTTGAAAAATGTATCTTTCTGAATCTTTCAGAGAAAACTGATTATGTGAACTTCACGTTTCACATTAAATGCGAACTAATTTGGGTGAAGGACTACGATTATAATGCGTTGTTCTTTCGTAAAGCGCTCCATTTTTAATAATCGGAAGAAACATATGTGACAGCTGCCAAATTTCTGAGTTGCCACTTGCACAAAAAAAATGGCACTAAATTTAGAAAGTTACATTTTGGTGCAATCGTACTGAGACACCCTATTATTACTTGTAGTTTTGTACAATCTAAAGAAAAATTGATTTGTTTACCATAGATAAAACTTCGTATTCTGTAGGGAAGAAACAAACAAATTTAGGAGCCAAGTAGAGACTTTTCGAGTTACGGACATAGATAATTTTTATTTTTTGAAATCGGATCAGGGTGTTATACAGGGTGATTCAGGGAGTTCCGGACAAATTTCTCCAGCTTATTCCTTGGCTCATTTCGTGAAGAAAAGTCCACTAGGACCATGTCAGAAAATGCAAGGGTGCGAAATGACAGCGGGTTCAACATTTTCGGATTGGTGGTCGGAGCGTAGTAGGGTAAAGTTGCTAACTTCTGAGCCAGTAGGCTTGTTGGAAAGGTCTTTAAGAGGTCATTCAGAATCGATAAAAAAAGTAGAAAAAATTCAAATCGCCGAGATACAGAGCTTTCGGAAAAAAAATGGAAAAAAAATTCACATAACCTCAATTTGCTCAGCCAGATGGCAGGTAACTTATGTTTACCGCCATACCTCTTACCTTTCCAAAATGATTTGACTTTTTTCTACTTTTTTTATTGATTCTGAAAGGCCTCTTAAAGACCTTTCCAACAAGCCCACTGGCTCAGAAGTTAGCAACTTTACCCTACTACCCTCCGACCACCAATCCGAAAATTTTGAACCCGCTGCCATTTCGCACCCTTGCATTTTCGGACATGGTTCTAGTGGAAATTTTTTCATGAAATGAACCAAGGACTGTCCGGAACTTCCTGAATCACCCTGTATAGTACTTTTACTTTTAAAATGGCACAAATATATAGGCAGCGAGCCGACGGCCACTCCTAGATTGTTAACCCTAGTTTTTAGGAAACGGATAAATATTTTGAAATGGGTTAGATGTAAAGGTAAGTATGGGGATATACAAGTATATGTTAATAGCCAAGATTTCAGGCTTTCGTTCGATGCATCGGTTGGTTCAATAATCATTTACACAACAGAGATATTTAAGGTCAAAGTTGTATATTTTGATATTCAAATGCGTGATTACAGGTAAGTGTATGCTATTTAAAAATTTCTCGAACTGGGTCAGAGCACCTCGAAATGCGCCTAAAACTTAAGACACCTTCCCCAGAGTAGAAAATCTCTAAGGCTGGCCACGGAGATAGCGTTAGAACAGAAAAATACTACGCCGAAGCCTGTATTAGATATACGCCAGAGAAAAAATTCATAAGCCCGGCCGAAAGCAAGTGTTGAACCTGCCAGAGAGGAGAAAATGCATAAGTCCGCCCAAAGGCCGGCAACGCAAAAAGTTTTATAACATAAAAATACTGCCGAAGCCGATGTTGGAGCTAACCCAGAGGATAAAATCCTTAAGCCAGGTCAAAGGACGCCCACACAGAAATCTTTATAACAGAAAAAGTCTATGCCGATGCCGCGAAGCTGGTGTTGGGTCTACACCAGAAGAAACAATCCCAAAGCCGCGAATCCCGGTGTTGAACCTACCCCCAGCGGAAAAATGACAAAGCCCGGCGAAATGCCGGCCACGCAGAAAGCTTTATAACACAAAATGAATGTGGAAGCCGCGAAGCCGGTTTTGGAGCTATCCAGAGAAGAAACTCTCCAAGCCCGTGGAAAACTTTATAACACTAAACGACTATACCGAAACTGGGAAGCCGGTGTTGGACCTACCCCAGAGGAGAAAATCCCTAAACCCGGCCACGCATAAAGCTTTATAGCACAAAAGACTGCCAAAGCTGGGGTTGAGTTTACGCCAGAGAAAATCCCTAAGCCCATCTGAATTTAAAGCTCAATTTTTTAAAGCAATTAACACAAAAACTTGTATCAATATTTCAACATATGATATCTCCATAACTTAGCGAGTTCTAAACAAATTATATTTAATTTTTTCTCTTAGTTTTAAATTTTCTACAAGAAACAACATTTTTGTAACCAATTTTTTAAAACTTGAACATAAAATTGGAAAAAATGCTTTCTATCGATATTTCAACCCGCGATATCTCGATAAATAAGTCACCTATTGAAAAAAGTTGTTAAATTTGTTCTTCTTCTTTTTTGATTTTCTATAAGACAAACAGATATTTTCTAATATTTTGTTATATACATATGTATATCGCGATAACCAATCGATTTCTTAATTTTTTTATTTAATATATTACGCGTGTTTTGAACTGTTCTTCGACAAAGTTCTTTCGAGATCGACAAGTTTTTAAATAAAATACACGCAATGAATATCAAAATATACAACTTTTATCTTTAATATCTCCGGCGTTTAAAGGTTGATTGGGCCAACCGATGCATCAAATGAAAGTCTGCAGTCATGGATAGTAGTGTATATTTTCCAATTCTTACCTTGATATCGAACCCTTTTTAACATATTTAGCTTTTTTCTTAAAGAGTAGGGCTACGAATCTAGAAACGGCTGCCGGCTCGAAACGGGTTAACGGATGTACGATATGTTTGAAAGGTACTGTAACGAGCTTGCAAACGAGCTTTATATCGATCCGATGCGATGTCAAAAATTAAAAATAGGCCAATATATACATATAACCGAACTTTGGGGGCCCATAACTTGGGAATATGGACTTGGCTCCAATTTTTTTTATCTTGTTCTTTAAATTTAATTCCCTACACCCAAAAAAAGAAAAATAATAAAAAAAATTCGGAGCTATGTCTGTAAAGTAGACTAGTTCCATATTCACGACACCATATAAACATACACATCAATCTGATGTATCGTGTATTCCCCGCATAAACCTTGCCATTTTTAAAACACCCTTGTTTAAGCGAACCACAGACTTGTCATTCATGAGCATGAACATCAGCTATCGTTGATGTTTATTGTCGGTTTACCGCCCCTCTTGATACCAAATTAGAATGTAATCGAAGTTGTTCGCATGGGCCCCTGAGTAGCTCATGCAGCCATATTTATACAAATGCCCACATTTGACCATTGTCACACAACCGGTTAATACAAATCCAAGCAATACAATGCTTCATAAGCCCAGTGTTTACTCTTATTACCTTAGCAAAACTCTTATCACAAACCAGATACTCTTTTAACACATTGCTATTCTCACTATTAAACTCGTTGAACGGCCTTCTCTCTTCTATACTCTGTGATAGAAATTAAACTCTCCTGGAAAAAAATAATCACTCAAAATTCCAGAATCCACAACAACAACGCCATATTATCACGAGAGAGCACAGACAAGTAACTGGAAAAACAAAACAAAGAAAACAATACAAAAAGTAAGTAAGAAACAAAAATGTAAAAACATGATGGCGAGAATGAAACAACACAAGAGACTTGAACAAAAAAAACTCCACACATAGAATACAAAACAGAATTCATATGATGAGTGCTTGCGAACAAGTTGAGTCGTGCGGATCGTTAGTTTAACGTTTAACGGAAGAAACGGCGCGTTTTAAAACCAAGATACAGTGGAAAAAAGGCAATATATAACAACAACCATACGGAATACCCACACAAAATACATACATACATACATGATTTTTTTGTTTCTGTTGTATGTGCACTACTAGTAGAGGAGCCATCATCATCATCCTCCTCTTCTTATCCACTCTACCCTCATCATTGAGTAGAAAGGAAACGTCAAACCGAAGCGCGGGGACGACTTTAAGTTATATTATTTTGATAAAATAGAGTTCCATGCGTTTTCATATCGCGGAGCGGTTTCGTGAAAAACAACTTAGTGCCGCAGCATAAATAAATTAGCTGGAGAAAAGTGAGTCGCGTCGCGCGTTGTTTGTGTGTAAATTAAATGAAAAAAATAAATAATATCACAGCAAAGTGAAATTGTGTAAAAGAATACAAAAAAAAAAAGAAAATATCACAGCTGAGTGCGAAAAGAAGAGGGAAGGAAGGGAAAGAAATACAAAGCACACGCCGCGTAGTGAATAAATTCCTGGCTGTACATCCAACATCCCCCGATACAAAATATTCCAATTGATTGAAATCGATGTAAATAACAACCAACAGAATTCAAAGGATATACAAATCGTGGAAATTTTCAAACAAAGTGTGAATAGAAAAATCATCTGTTTTTATCAGCTTCTAAAAGAAACGAAAGAAAAAACCGCGCCGTGCCGCCTTCACACTGCATCAAATCAATGACTAATTATCATCTTCGGTTTGCGTCTAAACAATTTAATTTTCCCACTTCGATTTGTTGATTGAAACCCGCTTTTTCGGTTTCGTGTTACGCGTTTCGATTTATTTAGTTTCGTAGGTTTTTCGACTCTTGACGCGTTGTGTGTGAGTGAACCCCAGCCCCCAAGCATATTCGCCGCAACTAGAAATTAACCCCTTAAAGCCGATGATTTAATCAAAACCAAACAAAAAATTAAAATATAAATTTAAAAAGAAATACATACATATTTACAAAATTACAACAAAAGAATTTCTCAAAAAAATAATAGTGTGTGTTGAGTGTTTAACGAAATACAAAAGAAAAAGAGTGAAAAGTGCAAAAATTTTGTTAAATGGATGCCAGAGAGTGAAATAAAATCTAAAGTTTGTTTTTTTTTCTTGTCATATTTGCACAATACCACACAACGCCAACAACTGCTAGAATCAGTGTACCCAAAACACACACAGTAGTGGAGTACCCGACCCCCCTTGCAACGTGTAATACCCGCAGCTATAACAACACAAACGTCAACAACTAAAGAGGTGAATGAGTGAGAATGAAATAATTCAATAAAGAAAACTATTGTCTCCAACAAAGTGTTACACTTGAAGAAAACAAGTTGTTGTTTGGCCTACACTCTAAAATAAACTTCGTATTTCTAATGATTTTAATTTGACAGTTAGAATTTAGACTCGGTATTCAGTTTTCGTGACATTTTCGTTGCCGTAATAAGTACGTCTATAAAATATAATGAAAATCTCATGAACCCAAAATTTCTCTCCCTTTTCATTTGTTTGGTACTCAGTATTTTTCGAAAATTTCGTAGGCAAAATTAATGCAGGGCTGTTACGCCAAAGTCATTTTGTACGATAATAATTGTTAGGGACCGTAATGTTGACATTTCGATAATTTTAACAACCAAAAATAACACCACATGCGTTAAAAATAAAATGGAGTGCGTAGAGGAATTATAAATGATTTATTTGCAAGGTAAATCAAAGTAAATCCGCAACAATATTTTCCGTTTAGAGATAAATGATAAAATTTCTTAGGAAAATTTGGCAAAAGTTGAATACGGGGCTTTACGATAAATAGGGTTTCATATATAAAAATATAAAAATATTGCGACAAGACCGCAATTATTTTAAAAATATCATAGTTTACAGCAAAACGATTTCAGAAGTGTCAACCCAGCCCTCAGAAATTTGGAGTCAGGAGAGAATCAGAAAAATAATAATTTTGCAGATTGGTTCTACGTTTGACGTCAGGTTAAGACAACTCTCACAATGGGGAATAATCAGAGTCGGAGCTGGTGCAAGAAGGTACTCGCAACATTCCTGCATTTGTCACTATTCATTATTCGATCGGAAATACCACACTCTCATACCGGAAAGTGATTCCTGCAACAAGGAGATCCTGGTAAAGAGGGATACATGAATTTCTGTACGGACGGGTCGAAAATAAATGATCAGGTAGGCTATGATGTTTACTGTAGGAAACTAGGGTTGCACCTTTCTCACAGACCTCCTGATCATTGTAGCTTGTATTAGGCGGACATTTTTGCTATTAGGGAACTGACCAACTTGCTGAGGGATAATAGTCCAGCAGCTATTTTGGCCAATGTCATCAAGTCTCTGGAGTAAGTGCACCGGAATCAACGTCTGCCCAGGACCGCCGCAGATCTCTTAAAATGATACAATATTCACCTTATATGATTGCTAGTGCACAGGGATACAGTGCAACTGCAGAGCGGATGATATAGCCAGACTAGGGTCTACTTTACAGGTTCCACAGGAATTGGAGCGTGTTGGTATGTCCTAGCGACGTGTTAGCATATCCTGCAATAATGCTCCTATATGATTATACAGGAAGAGTGGACGAGTGCCTCAGATAGTGCACGCTGAAAAAACGGCCCCAGCAACATATTGTAGGAAACATGTACATGCTTGCAAGCGTTGGTTTCATGAATTGAAGATCGGCTCTAGCCTAATAATTACTGTGTCTCAAACATGTAATATTGAATAGCCAACCCAATGTGTTTGGGCACAAGTATACTATATTTGCGACAAACTACAAACACGTTATATTTGCAACAAACACAAAAAAGGACAGGGGTTTCAGCGTATGTACGCGCAAGACAAATCTGGCCGATAGTGGATAGTAGGAGATCCATGTCTTCAACCAGGCCCAAGGTATCAATACTTGTTTCATCGCTCCTATTCATTGATTCAGGAGAGGAGGATTGTGTACGTGAAAGACACATTTGTCCGTTAGTGGACAGCAGCAGCTCCATGAAGCTTCTGTCTTTAACCAGGCCAAAGGTATCAATTCTTGCTTCAATTTTAACGCGACACTGTCTGATTGACAGATAACGCTAGACTAAAGGTCAGGGCAACTGACTTCGGAAGAAGCTTTAACATTGAGAAAGAATCTACTGAACATCTTCTCTGCACGTGTCCCGCACTCCTACCTATTTAGAGATTTGGTATAATTATCTTAGATAGACGTAGTAAAGATCGTGAAACATTTGTGTTTTTATTACATCTAACCAGTTCACGAACACCCAGATATTTAATAGCATAATAAGTACTAGCGGAACTAACTATCTCGCGTAAAATCAAGGGCATATTTTGTTTCAAGGCAAGGACACGATAACGGACAGACAGTGGTCTAATAGCTCAAAACATTAAATTAATTACGAAGAAATACTTTTTTCTTGACATCTATTTCGAACACAAATATTTATAAAGATTCCAATTTTCACCTCCGATAACTAACTTAACTCTCGATAACTTTATTTTATTAATTTGTTTTACGATTATAACGGGTGTTTATTAAAAGGTGTATAACTTTAAGCTGGCAACACTGTTTTCATTGATAGCTGCCATTAGATTTAAGTATCTTTAGTTTGGTATGCCATTTCATCATGCTTTTATCTTGAGAACTAGTGCGGATTTATTTTGAAAAACATGGATTTCTTCGTGAAGCGCATCGCGCACTGCCTCCATTTTACGGTCGATATAATCGTCCTTCACAGCAATTAATTCGTTTTACAATGAACCGTTTTATCAGCACATTTACTATAAATGATGAAACACATCCTCCGAAACGTGGCACAGGACGTACTGAGAAAGATGTTGCTGCTGTAACGCTGCGTCGAGGAAGACCCGAATGAGACCATCCGTCATCGTGGATTTGTGACCATCCACTTTATGGAATATTTTACGTAAAGATCTAGGTTTGCCGTCTTAAAAATCCTACTCATGCAAAAGTAAAGCCGCACGACCACCGGGCACGTCGTACATTCAGCGAATGGGCCCAAAACGAGATTGCTGTCAATCCCGATTTCCGCAAGAAAAGTTTGTTTGCAGCCCATTTTTGGTTGAATGGCTAAGTCAATATGCAAAACTGCCATATTTGGCGTGAAGATATTCCTCAAGCCATTGTTTAGACACCGTTACATGCAGAAAGTTATTGTTTGGTATGGCTCTATAGGATGGAGAAATTATTGGTCCTTACTTCTTCTAAAAAGGATATAGGCCAGAAAGTTACAGTTAATGGTGACCGCTATAGAGCAACGATAAATGACTTCTTCGACCGTAAACTGCCGTCCCTTGATGTGGGAGAGCTCTGGTTTTAGCAACAGAATACAATTTATTGAAGGAAACCTTTGAAGAGCGCATACTCCCAAGCTTGTGCAACTTAAAACCGCTTGTTAATTTTCTGTGGGGGTAAGTGAAATCCCACGTCTTCTTTGATAAACCAAAAACGGTTGACGACCTCGGACATACTGGCCCAAATGTTGCAGAAAATGATCGAAAATTGGATCTCGCGATTGGACTACATACGAAACAGCAGCGGCTTGGAACAAATTATCCTTCAAATAACGCAAATTTGATTGCATTTAATACAATTCCTCTGGTATATTTCATTTAAAGTACCAGTTTTTTCAGGTTTCCTTGACAAAATGACATCTTTAAAATATTTATATTTATCCGGAAAAGCATATCAAAAAACCGGTCGTAGCTGGTGTACAAATTTAGGTCCCAATCAGTGAATGTAAAACTAGAAATCGCATCCCTTTACAGGATGCAATGGGGAATAATTTAGAAACGTGTATCTTGCCCTTTTAAATTTGGAACCTCCATATAAAATAGAACTAGGAACCAATTGGTATGTTTGAAAGTTTTATTATACATGTATGTGTCTGTTCAATTAGAAAAAGTGGCCAGATTGCATCGCCTTGTTTATCATCTCCACGAAAATTCGTTTCAGAGCGACCCCCGAATGAACCGAAATTTTTACAAGCTACTTGAGTAACCGCAATTTTATTTGATATCGGTTTGGTACGTGATTCTATTTCAAATCATCGTCTGCTTTATGTTAAAATAAATATATAAGTATTTTCCCATTACATCCCATGAAGGGATAGGGGAGATCTTCTCACAATCACTGATCTGTGCGCTTTCCCGGTTTCACTCACTCTGCTTTATGTTAGGTTAGGTAAAAGTGGATTTCCCTATTGATATCCAATGAAAAAACACATGTTTCTGTTTTGAGAATTTGTCAACATACTTTGAGCCTGGACATAGAGTAAGGACGTATAGAGTAGCCGCCTCTCTCAGTAAATTGATGACATCTTAAATAATACTTTAATAATACTAGATAGAGGCAATGGCTCACACCAATCAACAATAAATCAGCAACGGCATTTCGTTTCACAAATATATACTAACAATAAAATATAACAAAAATGTTCCAAATACGTTTAAATTTCACGGGTTTTCATCAAAACGACAGGAAAAATGTAAGTCAGAAAATTTTGTAATTCCACCTGGTGTAAGTCAATTTACGTTAAATAACCGACCGCACCACGAATAAAGTGAAAGGAAATGTCAGATGAGAAGAATGACTGCTCTATATTCCAATACTCTATGAACCTACAGAGTTAAATTGTTGAGCCTACATAGTTTTTACATAAACTAAAAAGGAATCAACAAGAAAATACGAGTTTGTGAATGACAGCGCGATGGTCTAGTCAAGGCGTACTATGAGCTTGTAATCGAAAATGTGCTCAAATTGATCAAAACTCATGCTCAAGACAGTCAAATGTGTGGTTCGTTTAAGCCACATAAAACATCATCGAATAATCATATGCCACCCAAGAATAACAAGCTTTCTCTTAACGGAAATTATTTAAAAAATAATATAAATTTCAATTCGCTTAGTTATTGAAAGTGGTGAATTAGAAAATCGATAATTTTTTGAACGAAGTTCCTTATCGCAGGTTGCGGGATGGGGGCTAAACGAAAAAAAAAAATAAACAACTTTTTTAAACACTATTATGCTACAACCCAGTATTATCAACTATATTGGGTACTTTTGCTTTGGTTTGTGTCTAGACTAACATATGTTGGGAATTTCTTGTTTAATGGGAAGTTTTCTAGGTGGAACCAGTAACCAATATTTAGTATATATTATAGTTTTGAACCCACGAAGTGAAAGAAGTTAAAAAAATCAAATTTTCTTAAATAAAGGCCGTTTCTTAAAAAAAGTACATTTTCTCTCAAAAAATACCTATTCATATTCTTAAACAAAGTACATTTTCTTAAAAAATACCTTATCTTAAAGAAGTACCTTTGGTTAAAAGAAGTAAATTTTTATACAAAAAGTACTTTTTCTTAAAAAAAATTATTTTTTTAAAAATAAGAACCTTTTCTTAAAAAAGTTAATTTTCTTACAACAAATTGCTTTTTATTAAAAAACTTTTTTGTGAAACAAAATAACTTTTCTTCAGATACGTAGCTATCTTAAAAATGTACCTATTCTTAAAAAAAGGCAAATTCTAAAAAAATTCCCATTTCTTAAAAAAACCTTTTCTTCAAAAAAAAAATACCTCTTAAAAAAAACATTTTCTTACAAAAATTCCTTTTCTTAAAAGTACATTTTCTTAAAAATAAAATAATACCTTTTCTTTTCTTGAGATACTACATAGGTAGCCTTTCTTAAAATAAGTACATTTAACTTAAAAAATAACCTTTTCCAAAAAAGAGTGTCACTTCTGTAAAAAGTACCTGTTCTTAAAAAAAGTACTTATTTATATAAAAAAATCATCCTCTTATGGCTTTTTCTTACAGAAAGTACTTCTTCTTAAAAATAGTACCTTTTCTTAAAAAAACATAAATGTTTTCTCTTTAAAAAATTACCTTTTCGGGAAAATATAATACATATTCTTACAAAAAGAACCTAAAAATATACTTAAAAAATACATTCTAAAAATTCTCTAAAAATAAAAAAAGTTTATCATTTTACAAAAAGTATCTTTTCCTAAAGATCCATTTAAATTATCGTATTTTTCAACGGACGCCTTAGAAGTGTTGGAACTAATTAGTACATAATACAAAGCGAAAGGAACTTCGTTCCAGCCGGGTGTCCCCTGACACCTCATTTAATTTTTTGTTCCCTAAATACATCACTCGGGAATTTATTAACTTTACAAAGTCGATTGCAAGGTAATCTTCAAATTTGAGCAAACCAGAGACTTGTCATTCATGAACGTGAGCTTGGTCGATAACTGTTTATTTGGCTGATGAATTTGAAAAAATATTATGCAAAACTTTTGTGGGGATTATAATGATGCGAACAACTTCGATTACATTCTTACTTGGTATCAAGAGGGGCGGTAAACCGACAATAAATATCAACGATACCTGATGTTCACACTCATGATTGACAAGTGTGTGTTTCTCTTAAAGCGAACCACAGACTTGCCATTCCTGAGCATGAGCTTGGTCGATAACTATTTATCTGACTGATGAATTTACAAAATGTTACGAAACAATTTTGTGAACATGATAGTGATGGGAACAACTTCGATAACATTCTTATTTGGTATCAAGAGGGGCGGTACACCGAAAATAAACATCAACTATAGCTGATGCTCATTTCAAGTGCAATTCTGCAGTAGATCAACAATTGTTGCATACGCTTGGGCGCCCATTCTGTCATAACTTCACAATTTCTTTTGAATATGGATTTACGAAGCTAATCGATCGAACTAATACGATTTCGTATATGATCAGTTACCTACATATGTTTGTCTAACTAGTGGTCATTTTCTGCCGATATTTCGACACGTTTCGTAAAGTAAAACTTCAACACAATTTTTAGCTTAATGAGCGGCAGTGATAATTCGCAAATTATAATGTAGTAGTAATATGAGTTCATTTGAACCGCCAGCTACACAACTTTCTTCATTATCTATCATCTGCGGAATTTGTACCGAACGCATTAAATAAATAATTCCCAAAGTCATTAAAACTTCCCTTATTTTCTCCGTCGACATTGAATTATGATTATAATTAAGTATTTCTACTGTGGCTTTTTACGCGTTCATTTCTGCCCTCGGCTTCTTCCTCATTTCATGTCATGTCTTATATGTTTGTTTTTGATTATACATTTTTGTAAATCATGTTTATGTATTTATTTATATTTCGTATTTTCTATTTTCTTTTCATTAGTTATTTATGTAGTTGCATGCATTTTAGTTCACGCTCTTCTTCTTCGTTAACTCATTCGTCGTCGTCGTCGTTATTCAATAATAATAATAATAATAAATAACATCCTAATCAACATTGTGTTGCTTTCTTTTTCTAATAAATTGGTTCTTTCATATACTCCTTCTCTCTCTGTCCCACATGTCATAGTGATACTCTCTCTTCGCTCTACACTAAGTAGGGATGCCAGACATGGTTGGTCAAAGATTGGCTATATGTATATAACAAAAAAAAATCGTAATACATACTTTTTAGACAAACCGTGGAGAGAGTTTGATAACCGATAACTTTTAAAACCCTTTGAAATAAGAAATTGTTCACACCGTAATCGCAATCTCTCTTTTTTAATTAAATCAAACATCTGTCTTCCCATACAAAAATCAGCTGTTCGTTCCCTACGGATATGGAAGTGAAGTGCGAACAAGGCTTTAGCGTATTACACGTGTTTTAATCATGACATGATCATTGAATATCGGAGAAATTTTTTTTATTGCCACTTCCGATACAAAATGAAAAAAAAAACACAGCTAATCGCATATTAATTTAAAATAAAATTAGAAAGCTCATACCTCAAGCGAACCACAGACTTGTCATTCATGAGCATAAACATCAGCGGTCGTTGATGTTTATTGTCGGTTTACCGCCCTTCTTGATACCAAATAAGAATGTAATCGAAGTGGTTCGCATCAGTATCATGCTCACAAAACATTTTGGTTGTTTTTTTTTCAAATTCATCAGTCAGATAAAAAAGCTATCGACCCAGATCAAGCTCATGAATGACAGGTCTGCGGTTCGCTTCAATGTTTTTGAGGTACCCTAGGTCTTCATGGGATTTAATCAGAAATTAGTTATTTTTGAGTAAGATATGCTCATCGACTAACGCTCAATTTTTGCGTGGTTATTTAAATTCGTAATCAGTTGATTTTGATTTGTGTTTGATCTGACATTAAATACGAAAAGAGTTTCTCAGTGATTTGTCAAATATTCTTACTTCTTATATGACAACAGTGTCAAGTGTCACAAAAAATAACCGGTATTCAGACATTTATCAGCTAATCGTCACAATACATCAAGCTATCGCCATTTCCACAAGAAGAGTAAAGTCACAAAATTAAAAACTATTTACTGAAATTTGAAAATATTTCAGCAGAAATGAAGTTATTACTGCACTATGAGTAAAATGATACGTTTTTATTGTTATTTTAACTAGGATAATGCTTATAACTGTGCACATTAACAATTAAAGAAGCGTTGTGTTTGTTCTTTTTGTTGTCTGTCAAAATCATATGGTCACTGGAAAATAGTTTAATTGCCGAAATTTGACAGTTTAATCAGCAAAAAATCAGGACCTAAAAACTGAATTCAGAGTTTAAATTATGTTTGATCGTTGATTAAAGGTGATTTCCCCCTCAAAAATGACGCCTAAGATATGAGAGATAATACCACTTGCATTTTCCTTTTTTGAGTGCAGAAATTCGAAAGTCTGGATGTTGCCAGACTTTACTTCAAGAGAGGATTTTGTGTCACTGAGGTTTGATAAACACAGCTGAAATTTTTACTGTGAATGTGCAATATACATACACAGTTAAAAAAATCCATTGAGTGTTCGAATTCACGGGCGATGTGTTAACACCTTTTTGTACACGGTACCTATTCGATTTCTATGAACACATTAGTAAATGTTACATTGGAAAATAAAAAACAGCGTTCAATCATATGATGAAGTTACATATACATAACATTATTTAAAGACCAGTGCAAGCACATGTGCCATTTTTTTCTTGCTTAATAATAAAAACGAAATAACTTCTCACAATAACTGAGCCGTGGGCTGTCCAGTTTTCACTCACTGATTGGGACCTACAGTTTTACACCGATTCCGAACGGTATTTTGAGAAGCTTTTTCATGGCTTTATAATCGATAGTGTCGCCGTCACTATGCGAGGTGACCGCCGCCGAAAGAAATTTTATGGTGGTCAGAGCAGGGTTCGAACCCAGGATCTCATGTACAAGAACCGATCACATTCACCATTGCATCACCGACGGCCTTGCTTAATACTTTTTGTTTTATTCCCACAAAAGACAAAGAGAATGCAAAGGAACAGACACATTTCCATACATACATTGTTATGTTCGTTCATACGCTACACAAGTTCACACAATTTTCGTTGCTCTCTTGCTATCTCACATTTATATAAGTATAACCACGTCATTATTCTCTATGCTCTGAGAGTGCTCCGCAACCACACAAGCTAACTATTCGCTGTCGCTACATCAGTGTGTGTTTTTTTTGTAGTCTGACTATCTGTGTTTCGCAGTCGGACAAATCTGTGTTCTATATAGGGGTGGTTCACCCTTATCATTTAAAAAAATAAAAAAAAACCGTTTCCGATTACATCCCATGAAGGGATTGGGGAGAGCTTCTCACAACCAGTGAGCTGTGCGCTTTCTAATTTTTAACTCACTGATTGGGACCTACAGTTTTTACACCGATTCCGAACGGTATTTTGAGAAGCTTTTTCATGGCTAAATACTCGATAGTGTCGCCGTCACTATGCGAGGTGACCGCCGCCGAAAGAATTATTTTTTTTTAAGGTGGTCAGAGCAGGGATCGAACCCGGGATCTCATGTACAAGAGGCGCGCACACTACCCATTGCACCACCGACGGCCACTCCACACCCTTATCATTTAGAGGTATGAAAAATAGATGTTGGCCGATTCTGAGACCTACCCTATATGCACACAAAATTTCATAGAAATCGGTCCAGCCGTTTCGGAGGAGTTTAACGCCAAACAATCTGTGTAATCGCAGTCGGACAAACTGTGTTCGGGTGTGTGCACTTTGTGAGTTTAGTCCCTACCCGCACCTATAGATGTTAACACATCAAAAAGTGCCCCTGTGAAACAAAGTGCCCCTGTGTTTGGGACATACTCCAAATATTCATATATTTGCCAGGACCGAACTTACTTACTTATCCGGTCACGAACAATGCCTGTGGGTCAGGGATCTTACAAAACGAAGATAACATATTTCGCCAACCAGTTCGTCCTTTTGCCTTATCTCTCCAGTTGGTAGTAGCAAGTGTTACGCAAGGCTTCGTCAATCTGATCCCTTCAGCGTAGTCTTGGTATTCTTATTTTTCGTCTTCCTTCGAGTTCTGTTTCGAAAACCCTTCGTGCTCGTTCGTCTTCATCCATTCTACTGACAAGGCCTAGCCAGCGCAATCGCGTTATTTTGGTCCGCTTAACTATGTCAATGTCGGGATATAGGTCATGGTTCATGCGACTCCGATACTCGCCGTTATGCACTATAGAGCCACCAATTCTTCGGAGTATTTGTGTATCGCAGATTCCTACAGATTTCTCGTTTGCTTGCGATAAGGCACCATAAAGCCAGACAGATTGTATGAGAGTCTGGTATAGCTGGGCTTTTTTTACTCGAGAGAGGGTTTTATATCTAAAGTGTTTGTTTAGGCCAAAATAACATATTTTCGCAAGCACAATTCTCCGCCTGAACTCAAGGCTGACATTGTTGTTTTTGTTTACGGCTGAACCGAGGTATATAGATTCGTCCACCTGCTCGAAATTATAATGGTTATCAACGATCACACTTTGCTCGAATCGCGTGGAGGCCCTGCTCGTTGAAACCATTAATTTTGTCTTGTCCTCATTTACTTTCAGACCCACTTTTGCTGACTCCTTCTCAATTCTTGAAAACACCGCAGTAACCTCTCTCATTGTGCGTCCAATAATATCTATATCATCAGCATACGCGAGCAGCAGGTGATTTTGCTGCTGATGGTTTTATTCATATTGACTGCAGCTTTTCTCATAATGATCTCCATTAAGTTGTTAAAGAGATCGCACGATAGGGTGTCGCCTTGCCTGAGGCCTCGCTTAGTTTCAAAAGGTTTCGAAAGATCCTTACCAACTTTCCCTGCGGATTTGGTGTTCGTTAAGGTCATCCTGCAAAGGCGCATGTGTTGTGCAGGAATACCCAGCTCAGATATTGCTTCGTAGAGTTTCTTCCTTATCGGGCTGCTATCGAAGGCCGCCTTATAATCGACAAATAGATGACAGGTGTCGATTTGTTTTTCGTGGATCTACTCCAAGATTTGGCGTAGCGCCAGTTGTCGATTTTGTGGGTCTAAAGTCACACTGGTATGGTCCAAACAGGCCAGCGATAATTTGTTTTAGTCTTTCGCACATTATACTACTTGATAGAACCTTATATGCTATGCAGGAACGTACGCAGGGGCACTGCATGCGGCACTGATCCTATGGATAAAAGGCTTATTCCACGGTAGTTGGCACAGAGATTGGGGCCACCTTTTTTAAATATGGGACATAGTACACTGAGAATCCAATCTCCGGGCATGTATTCATCTAACCAAATTTAGCTAGTTAGCTGATGCATGCGCCTTATAAGGTCATTGCCGCTAGCCTTAAACAGCTCCGCCCGTAATCCATCGGCTCGTCGTCAATCAACATCGTCGTCCAAATTATAATCGATTGTCTCATCGTCATTGGATATCTCAGGTACCAGTAGCGCGGAGAAATGATCTCTCCATATTCCCAACATGTGACTTTTGCAGCTGATAGTTTTATTAGTGTTGACTGCAGCTTTTCTCACACTGATTTCAATTAAAATGTTGAAGCGATCGTACGATATGGTGTCGACCTGCTTGAGGCCTCGCCTCATACTAAATGGTTCTATCTCAGGTACCAGTAGCGCGGAGAAATGCTCTCTCCATATTCGCAACATGTGGCTTTTGCAGCTGATAGTTTTATTAGTGTTGACTGCAGCTTTTCTCACAATGATTTCAATTAAAATGTTAAGAGCTCGCACGATAGGGTGTCGACCTGCTTGAGGCCTCACCTCATGACAAATTTCATTAATTCAATGAAAAAGTTCTTCAATTTGCAGATTGTGCTTTTCTTCAACTTTTTCAGCTTCATTGAATTGATGATCTTTTATACATCAATCTTCAGCATAGGAATTTGGAAATAATGAGTGAGATCGATTCAAAATATAGACGTAGTATTGAAAAAATAAAGAGAAAAAGGAAAACATAGTAGAAAATTAAAATAAGTACATAATATCCCTGTTCGATCCCTGCTCTGACCACCTTAAATTTCTTTCGACGGCGGTCACCTCGCTTAGTGACGGCGACACTATCGAGTATTTAGTCATGAAAAAGCTTCCCAAAATACCGTTCGGAATCGGTGTAAAAACTGTAGGTCCCAATCAGAGAGTGAAAAATTAGAAAGCGCACAGCTCCACTGGTTGTGAGAAGCTCTCCCCAATCCCTTCATGGGATGTAATGGGAAACGGGTTACGTAATAGGAAAAAATGCAACAGGCCGAAAACATTATCCACGCTGTGAGCATTTATTATGTGGACTTATACATATACCCTGTTCTTGTGGGGTTTTTACGATGAAAAATTGGCCAAAGAGTTTGGCTACTTATTAACTAACAGTTTACATCAAAATGCTAAACAATTTACATCAAATTAATGATAATTTTATATCTAATTGACTAAAAATTTATGAACAATTTACCGCAAAATGTTAAAAGATTAACTTCAACTTGATGAAAAACTTACATTAAACTGTTGAAAAATTTACATCAATTTGATGTAACATTGTCGTTGAATCGATGTTAACTATTGAGCAAATATGGATGAAAGATTCATGAAATGTTCTTCATCAATTCAATAAAATGTGTCGAAGGTTGGAAAATTAGGAAATGTTTCGTTAAATTGATGAAGGAATTCATAAGTTTGATAAAGCCTTTTTTCGGTGTAGGTTTCCGTCATTCCCTTGGCCTTGAGCCATGCCTGTTAGTTCGGTTTTTTATTATTTGCTAACATTTCGGGCTTCGTTTTTACTTTGGTATATTTTAATTTATTCAATTTCGCGCCATATCTGATGTGTTTTTTTCTCACTTAAATAGGCGACTAAAAAATTTCAAACCCCACTTTTGATCTTTAAAATAACTGGAAATCCTTTAACTTGGCATCCCTGCATCTAATTACTATTCTCCATGTTATATGATACGTCTTGCTCTTTGTCTTCCATTTTTGTATGTGTTTCTTCGCCTGCCCCTCCACCCCACATTATTCGTTTAAAATGCAATTATAATAGCCAAAGCAAAGTTCGTTCTTTAGCCAGATGTGTCGGTGTCTGTGTTGGTTGGTGGATATGAGTAATATACGATCATTTTATACCCATCAATACCTGTGGTGCGGGGGAAATTGTGTACAGACGTTAGTGACGGATCTGCCTAAATTGCAACGTTTCCTACCCTTTACAGATGTATTTTTGAAAGAAAGAAGAAAATTCCTACGAAAGAAAATTCCTAGCGTTTCCCACTCGAAAGTGAATCTCTAAAGACTTTATTTAAAGTAGCAAAATATGTTTCAATGAGCGATTTGTATCCGGAGAATACATATACGCATAAATATCCCGAAGTTGTTAGCTTATGGGAGCTTTTACTGTAATTAAAGAGTGTTTTTAAGGAGGTTGTGAACACAGAATTCGAAACGAAATACTTTTTAATCCGTTATCGTATACAAGGTGGGGCAATAAGTATCAACCTATTGGAAAGTTATGCCATTTTTGCGAATGGCATCGTATAACAGTTTGATTTTGACATTCGTGAAGTAAACACGTGCTCAATTTATAATGAATATCAGTGAATCGATATACGCCTCAAGAACGCGCGTTGATTGTGACAATAGGTTTGTTTCTTTACTTTTTGTGTAAAGTTTGGGTAAATGAGAGTAAAAGCAAAATTCGCTGTCATATACTCAAATTTACTCTCATTTACCCAAAAGTAAAGAAACGCAAAAAACCACTTTTCTTACACGCAAACAAATGTCAAAACACAAAACATATGGTTGACATTTGTTTATGTTTGAACATTCAACGTAATATTGTGTGAAGTGATACTTTGTGTTATATAAAAATGGATGGAAATGAACTGAAACTGAATCAAAAACAATTTTAACTTCTCAAACTAATTACAACACGATCAAATTACAAAACGCTTTTAACACTTTTACTTCACAAACTAAATTGTATTTTTTTTATTTTGACGTTTCGAACAGCTGATTGTTCACTACTTTACACATACTTACCCGAAGAAAAAGTCGGTGTAAATTTGGGTAAAAGACAAACGCATTTGGACGTTAAGAGAAAAAAAAATCTCTCTCATTTACACAATTTTGGAGTAAAGAAACGCTTTTGTGTAAGTTTGTGTAAATTTGTGTAACTTTGTTGAAAATTGTGCAAGTAAAGAAACAGACCTAATGTTTACGCGCAATAATTCATTGGACACACGTCCGGCGACCCGATTTGAAGAGAGGCACGAGCAGTTCGGCGGAAAACATCGAAGTACTGTCTAAAACTGTAGTAGATGAGCCCGAAACGTCTACAAGAAAACGTACCCAACAACTGCACTATCGCGATGTCCCGCCGAATTTTGACATTGGACTTGAAAATGTTCGCATGCAAAGTTCAGGTGGTCCAATAGTTGTTACCAAACGACTGTGCGGCCCGCTTAAAATACCGCCGTAAGATGTTGGAACTCAACGACGAAGCGGATGATTTTCTATCAAAATTGATCATGAGCGATGAGGCTCATTATTATCTCAGTGGCCATATCAATCATAGATAAAGGAAATAATAGATACAGCGCGACCATTGTCAACTTTGTTCACTCGGTGCTGTTCTGTACTACTGTCACTTTGACTGAAGTTGCCCATAATTCTCATTGACGTTTATTCAAAATTGTGAGAAATTTTTATGAAAGTAATTTAAACAATGGAAAATGTGACAAAATATATCCGATTGTACATAATAACATTTGTTTCTTATATAAAAAACAATTTCTAAGCCATGAGTCCGGTGTTGGGATATTAATAGGAGAAAACCCGTAAGACCGCCCAAAGATGAACATCCCGGAACGCCTTTTTAATCTAAAAACTTCCCCGGGCAAAAACTGTATCAACTTCTGTGGTTGCAGATGCCAAACCGTTAGAGTGTCTGGAATGGTAGCTGAACCGGGGAAGAACCAATTTATTAGGACATATACGGTGGTGCCATGGCTTTGCAATTCGATGGCCATCAGATATTCTACCTTAGAGAACGTGTTGTATTCTTTTATTCTTGATATTTTTGTTGAAAATTATTTTTTTTTTTGATATGAAATTTTAGTTTTTTTATGTCATATTTTTTGACTTTTTGTTTTGGGATCCAAAAAATCCCATTTATTGCTTTCAATGACATCTAGAAAATTACCCATTACACTAAAATTTTCCCAACACTTGTGCTTCATCTATTTGTTTACTTTATCTATGATATCAATAAGCAAAACTCTCGGCTCTGGGAAAAATCCACGCGTAATTCATGAAGCACCATTACACCCTCTCACAGTCAACGTGTGGTCAAACGTGATTGACTTTATCTTTTCGAAATGGATAGATCCATGTTGACTGCATTTTTCTTACCGGAAGTTGACATTCTGAATTTTGGGGGACTTGTGGTTCCAACAGGACGGTACCACTTGTCATAATGCACGCGACACAATGCGTATTTTGAAGGGTGCAATCGCAGTGCGTGTAATCCCGCGTTTCGGTGATAGGGCTAGCCCAACCAGATCTCCCGATTTGACTGCCCCGGACTTCTTCCTCTGGGGATGTTTGAAGTCGTTGGTGTAAGCCGCGCACCTTGAAGGAGTTAAAGAACGTTTGATACGAAATGAACAACGTGACACCACAAATACTGCGCACAGTTATCAGAGTTCGTATTTAGCCCCCATGTGTAACCCCATACATGTGTAATGAACCATTACCCACAATGTATTGGGAAAATAATGGGTAGCAACCCACGAAAATGGGGAATTACCCATACCGATTATTCCCCATGTGTAATGTAATGAAGAAAATAATCGGTAGCTATCTTCAAAAATGGGGAATTACCCTTCACCCTCAGGGTAATAGGGAATATCATGGATAGTTACCCACGACGTTGCGGAATTACCCATCACGATTACCCATTATACATGGGGAATGGGTTACCCCAGGTAACCCATCCCCATTTCTGATCGAAAAAATGAAAAAATTAGAAAAGAAGTCTATATCCTGGAAACGGAGGGTCGAATCAAAAAAATAACTGATTTTTGAGGGATTCTAAGGGTTTTTCAAAAAGTGTAAGAATTTTGTTCAAAAAATCACCAAATTGCCCAATTGCCTCTTACCTATTCCCCATGTGTAATGGGTAATCGTGACGGGTAATTTCCCTTCGTCGTGGGTAACTACCCATTATTTCCCCCATTACCCTGAGGGTAATCGTGATGAGTAATTCCCCATTTTCGTGGGTAGCTACCCATTATTTTCCCCATACCCTGTCGGTTATGGGTAAACGATCGCTACCCATTCCCCACAGCAATTATAATGGGTTACCCAGGGTAACACAGGGTAGTAAAATCAATTACAGGGTTGTTACAACAATGTTATTTCGTACCAAAACAATTGTTTGATAATTCTTTGGGAGCGGAATTTTGACATTTCGATTATTAAACAAAAAATAAATTGCGGTGTGAAGATTATTTATTTATGCAACATATGCAAGGTAACTCTCTACTACTCTACTATACAATTTTCGTTTAGAGATAAATGAAAAAATTTCTTACGAAAATTTCGCAAAAACTGATTACCGGGCTTGTGGCATCTGACATCATACTATCGAGGCCAAATGTCCTCAAGATAATATAAAAATCGGTAAACATTTTGGAATCCTGTAGTTTATTTTATTTTTTTGAATTTTGGGGCTCACGAGCGAGCCAATGCAAACACTGGTAATTAGCCATGAAAAAATCCCTCGGAGCAGAGGAAAAATAATCTAACTGTCAAAATTTAAGTGTTCTTAAACAATTGTATTCCTACGAAATTAGGTTATATCTTGTTCATGCTACCGCGAAATTGAAGTCTTTCGCAATTTCGTCTGAAATTTAATTGAAATTGCTCAATATCGCATATGTTTTGACAACTACGAAATTGAGATATTTACGACAATTTCGTTAAAGATGTCTTGAAATTGTCGTATACAACACTGTTTTTACTGCACAAAATTAACTCAGTACTATTTTTTGCATGTATGCACGAGAACGAAGCCGACAGAAAATGTGGCTGTGTTCCGCCGTCGTAGATAATTTTTTAAAGTTCACGCCTCTGTCTTGAAAGCTCGGTTCGACTTAAAATTTATTTTCGGCTAAGCCAATTTTAAAAGCCGGAATTACTAAAAAAGATCAAAGTTTTTGCACAACCAAGATGAGCCTAAAAATAACGCCTGCCGAAAAATCACACTGAATAAAACCGCAGTTAAGCCCCGTATTTAGTTCTTTCGTAAGAAATTTTATCATTTATATCTAAACGGGAAATTTTGTTGCGGAGAGTTACCACATGTCTTTAATTTACCTTGCAAATATTTAACTTATAATTCCTTTACGCGCTCCATGTTATCTTTAACGCATGTGGATTTGCTTTTGGTTGTTAAAATGATCAAATTGTCAAAATTCCGGTCCCAAACAATTATCAAACAATTGTTTTCGTACGATATAACTTTGGCGTAACAACCCTGTACTTGATTTTGCCTACGAACTTTCGCAAAGAGCTGAGTACCAAACAAATGAAAACTGAGCGAAATTTTCGGTTCATGAAATTCTCGTTATTTTTGAATACACGTACTTCTTTTGGCAACGACGTTAAAGTTCATGACCTGTTCATTTACTTTATTGTTTTCTTTCATTTCCTACCAAATTTTTGGTTATTGTGTCCAGGCACGAAAATTTTACTCATGGTAATGTTTGTAAACAAACAGTTGTCATTTTGCAACGAAATTTCCCAAATGCCATCGTGAACGATTTCAATTTCATTCGACAATTTCAATCCGAAATTATCAATTTCGTGGCAGCGTGAACAAGGCATTAGGCAAGAAATAAAAGTGTTGTTGCCTGTTCCCCGATCTCGACCGAAAATCAGACTGTATATTTGTTCCCAAATGAAAGCACATTCGAAATAGAGGAACCAACATTTTTACTGCAAAGTTTTGAGCAATTTTATTTTTTTACTCGACTTGAATTGACAAGATTGTGTGGAACCATATTTCTTTCGTCTAGAACATGGTACAATACTATCTGCATGGTAAAGTCGTTTGAACAGCTGATTTTATTTATTTTCATGTGATTTTTGCTTCAACTGTCAAACTCATATCTATTTTGTTTTTGTACTCTTTTGCATTCATGTGTTGTTGGCATGGATTTGTGTAGAGTTTGACAACTGAAGCGAGTAGAACAAAAACAAAATGCCTGTTATCGCTGCCTACAACTACTACAATAACGATGTGTGTGAAGATAAATTCGAATTTAATTAGCAGAGACACAAACCAATTATGTTAACAGAGGTCTGTAATTACATTAACAGAACTATGTAAGATACCTAAATTTTGGAAAGGTTATAGAAATTACCGATTTCTCGCGATTAGACAAATATATATAACCAAAAGTTATACATTTTATAGCAAAGACTTATTAAAGGACATATCAGGACTTCAAACAAAGTTATTCTTTGCCAGGGTGAAAAATATGAGGGTTTCTTACATAGAAAATCTTGGGAAGATTTTGGGGCCATAGCGCCTAACTAGGAAGAGTTTAGTGATTGGGACTAGTATCAAATTAAAGCTATTGACATCTATTTTCATTATTTAATACCCTCATTTCCGAAAAAACCTCCAGAATATCAAATTCGACGAAGAATTTAAGAAATTGGTGTTTCGGACGGACAAGATGCGTCCATGGTGGCCACCTGGAAAAAGTTTAGTGATTGGGACTAGTATCAAATTAAAGCTATTGACATCTATTTTCATTATTTAATACCCTCATTTCTGAAAAAACCTCCAGAATATCAAATTCGACGAAGAATTTAAGAAATTGGTGTTTCGGACGGACAAGATGCGTCACCAGGAAAAAGTTTAGTGATTGGGACTAGTATCAAATTAAAGCTATTGACATCTATTTTCATTATTTAATACCCTCATTTGCGAAAAAACCTCCAGAATATCAAATTCGACGAGGAATTTAAGAAATTGGTGTTTCGGACGGAGAGATGCGTCCATGGTGGCCACCAGGAAAAAGTTTGATATTCTGGAATTTTTTTCGGAAATGAGGGTATTAAATAATGAAAATAGATGTCAATAGCTTTAATTTGATACTAGTCCCAATCACTAAACTTTTTCCTGGTGGCCACCATGGACGCATCTTCATCTTGTCCGTCCGAAACACCAATTTCTTAAATTCTTCGTCGAATTTGATATTCTGGAGGTTTTTTCGGAAATGAGGGTATTAAATAATGAAAATAGATGTCAATAGCTTTAATTTGATACTAGTCCCAATCACTAAACTCTTCCCAGATAGGCGCTATGGCCCCAAAATCTTCCCAAGATTATCTATGTAAGAAACCCTCATATTTTTCACCCTGGCAAATAATAACTTTGTTTGAAGTCCTGATATGTCCTTTAATAAGTCTTTGCTATAAAATGTATAACTTTTGGTTATATACATATATTTGTCTAATCGCGAGAAAATCTGTAATTTCTATAACCTTTCCAAAATGTAGGTATCTTACATAGTTCTGTTAATGTAATTACAGACCTCTGTTAACATAATTGGTTTGTGTCTCTGCTAGTTAAATTCGAATTTATCTTCACATACATACAATAACGCATGCTGTTATTAGCATGAAGATATTATTGTACCATGGACTAGAACACGAACGAAAGCTTTCGTTTGAGATCGAGGAACAGGTTATCATTATTATAAAAATAACCTTGTAATTGATTTTGTTCACAAAATTTTCCTAGAGCCGATGAAACGTGAAGAAAATTTTCAGTTCCCGAAATTGTTGTTATCTTTTATACACTATGTATGTAACTAGAAAGCCCACAGCTCACTTATTGCGAGAAGCTCTCCCTTCATGGAATGCAACGGAAATGTAAGTGACGTTTGACCGAAATTCATTCAAAGATTTCTATAAGAAAACTTTGACAACAAAGTTTCTGTAAGGCAATTTTTACAACAAACCTTTCTAAAAGAGTCCTTGGACTACCAAGTTTTCTGAAAGTAATCTTTGCCTATAACGTTATATAATAGAAACCTTTGACAGTAATGCTTTCTAAAACAAACCACAAGTTTTTTCAAAAGCGCTCGAGCAGTGATACGTTGCGCTTCAAATTAGATGAATACGTCGCCAAATTGAGGTCTGCTATGAACTTTGATGGCGGGTACGTAAATAAACGTTAGCAAAATTTTATTTTAAATATCAAATTATGGAAGACTAAAATAAACAAAGTAAAAAAAAACTTCGCGCTTTAAAAACGTTTGCATGTATTTCCTGTTGACAAGAAAATACCAAGCCAATATCGAGAAAAAACCTTGATTTGAAATTTGCCACTACCAAACTTTTTTTCTTCGGGTATTTAGCAAATTTTTCGACGAAAAAAGGCATACATCTTTTTTCGGCCAATAATTTTGTATTCATTTATTCATAGTTTGTATGAATTTAATTGTGATTTCTCACATAGAATACATAAATTAATAAATTACATCATTCGCACACGATTAACTCGATACAACACGCAGCAGACCCATTGGCAGACACATGTTTTTTTTCTTTGAGTGTATCACAAAGCGACAATGGAAAAATATTAAAATATATCGTTAATATTCGACACACGACAAGTGTAACTTATTGATATTCCAAAAAAGTTTTCAAAACTCTTAATAACTTTTTGCCTCCTCCAATAAACTTGTAATAAATCTCTCTAACATGAAGACAATTTAAAGTTGTTCACCATATTTTATATTAAATGTGTTTATGTATTTTCTCGTTACAGCAAAAATTCTGAAAAAAAAAATTCAAATATCATTTAATCTGTTTGTAATCCATTTTGGAGAAAATCTAAATCAAAGCTGTTTCATCGTAATCAGTGAAATTTGTTGTTAACTTTTCCTAAAGCCAATAATTACCAACGTCATCACCATCATCATTATCGGCAACGACAACAGCAGCAACATGTTGTCCTCAAGTTCCAGCGATAACGCTACAACGATGACCAAAAGTCGTCAACAAGACTACCACGACGACCATCACAACCACCACCACCATCACAATTACCACCGCCGCCACATGGGCTTATTTTATGGCCTTAACAACTGGCTTTGGACTGCTGTACTATTGGGATTAATAATAGTGACTATCAGTGCTAAAGATGAGGTAAGTGTAAAGTCACGACAATATTTATATAAATAGTTTACGTACTACATGTAATGGAGGATAAAAGTCCTTCCGAACTAACTATTTTTTGCACTTAGAAAAATATTCCTGACCTTGTATGTGTGTAGTCTGCTGAACACTTCTCTCCCACTAATATGTCAACGCTCTAGAGTTTGTTTAAAATTCTAGTTTTCCTGAAGCTCCTCAATTTCAAAATTCTAAACTCCGACTCCGACAACAACTCCGACTCCAACTTTACAAAAAACCCAAAACTATTTAATTTTTTGTATCGTCTATTAGCACCAATAAGGAAGAAATACCTCAACGCACAGTTGAAGTCCTAAATGAGGCATTTCTTAGTCGTAATACGGCGTGAAGCGTTCATAATGAGTTTATTTAGGAGTCCAAAATGAGTGTGTTTCCCTTTCGACATATATGATTCCGAAACAATAGACTGTATTGAGCCTAAATAAGTGTCATATTTTAGTCGTAATGGGCTCATATTTGACTCCTATTTCTCTCTAAGTATGAGTCATATATGACTCATATCGGACTCATAGCGACGTCTTATTACTCCCTCAATATGAGTCATATATGGCTCACACTGGACTCGTATTTCTCCTTAAATATGGGTCATACATGACTCATATCTTATCTATTGTAATAATAAATATTACGTTTTTCAAGCCAATGTTTATTTCAAATTAAAATTCTATATTCAATTCTTGTATTAAAATTTTATATTTAGTATGATAATTCATTCAATAATTAAAAATATAAATAATAATTATAAGCTAATTTGTTACCATAGAGTAATGACGTATAGAGTAGCGATTTGCCTCAGTAAATTTACGAAGTGTGGTTTCATATGGGCGGTTGGATGTTGGAAAGCATTACTTTAATAATACCAGATAGAGGCAATGGCTCAAACCGACCAACAAAAATGCAATAAACATACACTATTGTATTTATTTTCAATGTTTCAAGGCCTCTACTAGTTGAATACTTCACTGTGGTCTATGTGAACCACAATGTTATTGTACATTGTTTGTTATGTTTGATTTTTATAGTAGGGCACATATTTCACGCATATTGTAGACCTTTTCGAGCCCAACAATTCTGAGCCTCATATATTCAACATATTTTGGACTCTACGTTCAAATTCGCTAGCGAAAGAAAAGAAAAAATAATTCTTCATAATCTTCTTTCTTACTTCTACTTTCTCAGATTTATATAAATTTTATTAACACAAAATTCGACTCCAATTCCGACTCCGGGCAAATTTCCTGAACTCTAACTCCTTAGCTCCCATTCAGACTCCACACCTCTGGCTTCCAATACTTAATACTTATATTAAGCCCGTGTAACACTATTAGAGTAATCGATTGTATTATTCTCAAATTTTTATTAATTTTATCGGACTGAAAACGACCACTGCCACTACTAGTCCGTATCCGTGCAAATTTCATGAATTCTGACGCCTAAACTTTGATTTCACACCCCTGGCTTCCAGAACTCATCACTTACCTTAAGCCCTTGTTACATCATTAGACAATAGTCATTAGGGAATAGTCAAGATGGATTCATAGATGGTGAACGCATAAGCACAGATGATTTGCTTTGTTTACATTGCAAACCACTTCAGAACTGTAAAGTTCATATGTATATTGTTTTTGTATGTGTTTGTTTACATTTATCAGCTACAACAACACCTCCTGCGTCTACTATGAGTATTTTTATCATCGAAATAGTGCAAACTTGAGGACGATTTACAGAAACAATTGTGACAGATCTGCTACTTACTTACTACGCGTCATACCTTGATTATTTCATAGTTTTTACATACTTTATATAATTTTATTTAAACATGGTTGGAATTTCTATAGTTAGATACTATAACATCACCAAAAAACTGCACGTGTATTGAAATATTCAACGCAGAGAGTAAGAGAGAGAGAGAGAGAGAGCAAAGAAACAAGTTTTTTCATTGGTTTTCTTTGTTATCATTCCACTCCATGAGTAAATTTTCTTCTCTACTTAAAACTCCATACTCTTGGGTATGATGCGATCAGGGTTGTATTTCGAATGATACGCATAAAACCAAAGAAAACTAGAATAACAAAATTTTTTCGTCGCTTTTTTAAAATGCTTAATCTTATGGCGATTTCGTTTCTACAAATTAAAAAATACATGAGGTGTAAGGGGACACCCGGTTGGAACGAAATTCCTTTCGCTATATATTATGTACCAGTTGTTCCAACACGTCTAAGGCCCCCTTTGAAAAATACGAATGTATTTTTTTTTAAAAAGGTATATTTTTAGGTCCTTTTTTTAAGAATATGTATTATATTTTCCCGAAAAGGTAATTTGTTAAAGAGAGGTACTACTTTTATTAAAAGCGAATGTTATTTTAAAGAAAATGTACTATTTTTCAGAAGAAGTACTTTCTGTAAGAAAAAGCAATAAGAGTATGATATGTTTTTTTACAAAGAAGTACTTTTTTGAAAAACAGGTACTTTTTATAGAAGTGGTACTCTTTTTAGGAAAAGGCTATTGTTTTTAAGAAAATGTACTTATTTTCAGAAAGGCTACTTATCTCAAGAAAGGAGAAGGTATTATTTTATTTTTATGCAAAGTTACTTTTAAGAAAATTAATTTTTGTAAGAAAAGGTATTTTTTTTGTGAAGAATGTATTTTTGTGATGAAAATGACTTTTTTAAGAAATGGGAATTTTTTTTGAATTGGTCCTTTTTTCAAGAATATGTACATTTTTAAGAGTAGGTTCTTTCCATTCTATCTCAAGAAAAATTATTTTGTTTCACATAAAAGGTACTCTTTAAAGAAAATGTAGTTTTTTAAGAACTTATTTAGGTACTTATTTAAAAAAAATTACTGTACAAATTACAAAGGTTCTTCTTTAAGATAAGGTATTTTTTTAAGAAAAGTTACTTTGTTTAAGAATATGAGTAGGTTTTTTTGACAAAAATTACTTTTTTTAGGAAGACACTTATTGAAGAAAATTTTCTTTTTTAAACTACTTTCATTTGGATTTTCTAAATTAACTTGGGTTCAAAACTACAAAATATACTAAATATATGTGTTACAGGCTCCACCTAGAAAACTTCCCATTAAACAAGAAATTTCCCAAAATATGTTAGTCTAGACAAAAACCAAATCAAAAGTACCCAATATATTTGATAATACTGGATTGTAGAATAATAGTGTTAATAAAAAGTTGTTAAATTTTTTTCATTTTGCCCCCATTCCGCAACGTGCGATAAGGAACTTCGTTGCAATTTTGCCCTTGTATGAGGCAACATTTAAAAGTGTTGCCATCACCCTTTCAAAGTTGTACCTTTTTGTGGGGCGATAAAAGAACATATACATAAATGTTGGATTTTCTCACGGCTGTACGCATTTCTCTCTCGCGTCATACCTTGCTTATTTCATACTTTTTGCATAGTTTATGTAATTTTACTTCAACATGGTTGGAATTTGTATAGTTATATACAATAACACTATCAAAAAGCTGCTCGTGTATTGAAATATTCAATGAAGAGAGTTTGTTTGTTGGCATTTGAGTGAAGAGAAATTTTGACTGTCTACTTGTACATCGTTTTTGGGCTGTATTCTCGCTTTTGATTTTCTAGAACGTTTTATTTACCTCGCTGAACTTTATTTCCGATAAAGTAATATTTCGCCCACTTCGTTTGAGAAGTTAAGCGATTTTACCTGCAGCCGCTTACACTCCCTTAGCCTCCCACACAAAATGACAGAACGTCAGCCATTTTATCGGGCAACATTTTCCTCAGTGACTCGCTGAGGGGGCAAGAAGTGCAACATTTTTGAAACACTCTCAGAAAAGGACACAAAGCCTTGAAGTAGGTTTTCACTTTTGATCACAGACGAACACAAAATGGCGGTTTTAGGGCAAAGGGCAGATGATGACATGCATTTTTGCCCTTAGTTTAAAATTTTCTTTTTTTCTCTATTCTACTTTTATTTTATAATTGTTGTATTTTGGTTGTCAGAAGTATTTGCCCTCTTCGAAACTAATAGTGTAAATCGACAGCAGAATGATCGTACGATTTCTTTCAAATTTAAGAGATTTTTATTCCATTTCTCTCTCCGCGAATCGTTCTAGATGTAACCATTTGTTTATGAAATCTTGAATGTTCCTAGAATTGCCCTCTAAATCAAAATATCGATAAAAATCACAGCTGTAAACTTAACACTAACCGATAAATTCCGGGAATCGATCATATTAATTCCATCACTGTCAGCATCACTATCCCCACCCCTAAGCGTTTCTATAAATACACATACACATGCACGCACACTCACACATTATAGAACAAACACATTGAACAAGCGAGTGGGCAAATAAAAATGTTTGTATGGTATTGCATTTTTATGAGACAACGTTTTCTCTTCACAATTTTCCTTCCACATGCAGTTTCGTTTCCGTTGTCACCGCGCCCGTTTATGTTTTTTGTGAGCGAGTGACGTTTTGTTTTTCATCAGCATTTGTTTGTTTTTAATATGCTGTGTGCGTAGATTCTATTTGTTGTATCTTTTTTTCTCTTCCCACTTCCTCTTTAGCACAGCCATTGCATTCCTTAACTCACTATCATGCTGCCTCTCTATCCCTTTGGGACACTACTACTATTATTGTATTCATATTTACATGATGGACTCGCAAACGTGTTCGAGTTGTTGTTAATATTTCCATCAACAATTGACGCGGTGGTGGTCAATCAGTCTTTGTATTGTTTTGCTAAACATTTCTTGTAGTTCGTGCCAGTTTTTTTTTTTGTGTTGGTACTATATCTTCGTGGGCCGCACCTGGCCATCCGCTTCCTCTTTCCTAACTTCCATGCTACAACATTAATCAAAAAGAACGTCCGCCAATACTTAAGTTTCCCTTTATATTGCGTCTGTGTCATGAATGTCCGTGTCAAGATGTTATCAAAGGCTAATTCTTCCTTTTCCAGTGTTGTTTTTTCTTTTCATTATATCCATTTATTATTTCTACTGGTGTTGTTGTTATTATTGGAGTTGTACTCGTACTCGCACCTTCACTCACTCAGTGCAATCGTGTCACCAGTATTCGCGTGATGTTGTCAATTGTGTTATTTTTTGTTACCTTTTTTAATTTTTCCCAGTCTTTGAGTTGGCAAAGATTCACATCGTCTTTATTGAAATTCTGTGTTTTGTTTCATGTGCTGTGGCCACTGAAAGTGTCGACCACTCACAGAACAAGTGTCCTTTATGCCATCATTTTTTATTGAACAAAATGGTGGAAGAGGAAGTGAGAATGAGAATGACTAACAACTCTTTGAATCAATAGCTCGGGGACGTTTTGGCATATGAACTTGGAATAGAACTAGGAATGAAAGATAAATGATGAGGGAATGACAAATTTGAAAATGTTTGCTCTTTAAGAAGATTTTCTACAAAAGTGTTTTTTCGCTCTAAAAAACGATCCATACAGAGTTGATATTTCTAATAAAGAGATAATTTTTGTTTAAAAAAGTGTATGATACAATTATCGTACCGAGTTTCGTACCAATTTAGATCGTATACGATCATTGTCTCATGTGTTTGCACAAAATCAAACCGATTGTACCGTGATATCGAAAGACAGAACGCTCCACACTGATAGGCTGTTTCCACTACAGTCGCGTCCACGTCCGCGTCAACGATTTATCGATTATTTTATAATGGTGTTTCCACTATATTTTGCGTCCACGTTCGCGTGCAAAATAGCTGTTTATGTTTATTTGTTTTTTTTGCGGTGCGAAAATATTAAAATTTTTGTGTTTGGAGATTATCATGGAGCTAATGAACGACAAAGAGTTAAAATTAAGAGTTAAATCTAAAATTAAAAGAATTAACAAATACTTGCCTCCTATTTTTTCATTTTCTTTTCCTGTGACTGACAACAAATTGTTTGTTTATGCAGAAAAACAGCTGCTTTAATAGGGATGGCAATTTGCGGTATTGCCGTTAATAGGTATGGGTGTTTTAATAGGGATGGGCAATTTGCGGTATTGCCATTAATAGGTATGGGTGGGTTTCGATTGCAAAAATAAACGAATTTATAGTGAACGCGACTTATCGGAAGACGCGTCCAATATGAACGCGACTTTATCCCATACCTAACTGCCTATGCTTTTTGTATAGGCTTTAACGCGCGTCCTTTGATTTTTGGACGCGGACGTGGACGCGACTGTAGTGGAAACAGCCTATGAGAATCGAAACTGTATGTGACTGATTGCTTGTGGAGTTGGACCGTTTAGTTGCTTTCTCACAATTACACTATGTAACAAAATTTAGGTTTTTGTTTTGGGGGTGGACGATTCCTGCTCCAAATGATCACACTAGGTGAGTATAGTCAAACCCCAACAATTTATACCGCTGAGTAGCTAAGATTTTTGTTATGGACGTGGAAAGTTTTAATTTAAATCTAAAAATCGAGTATAAATCTTGAATTGAACGAATTCTTGCGATATCATAATTGGACAGGGATTATTTTCGTAGAATATTCGTGTGTTCTATTTGAAAGTTTAAATTGTCCTTTTCGTTCGTTATACAAAAACTACCAAAAATGTACACTTAAATGACCAGTTAGGGATTCAGAATGTCTTACCAATTTATTCCTCATTAAATTTCATTATGGGCCGACAAAGACCTCTTTATTTCTATATCTTTATTTTCAGACGTCCTTTTTTGAAAATAGGTCAAAACTGCACCAATATGACTGGCAAAATATCCAAAGCCTCTACCAGTGTATATGAGAATAGATTTGTTATCACATATTAACATTTGTTAGACATGTTCTCGCAAGAATAAGTTCAATTCAAGATCAATCAGCAAGCTGTGGGCTTTCTCATTCTTCACTTATTGAAGGTGACCTACAGTTTTCCAACGGTTCCGCACGGTATTTTGAGAAGCTTTTACATGGCTAAGTACTCGATAGTATCGCCATCACTAAGCGAGGTGGCTGTCGCCTATGTAAATGTAAGGCGGTCAGAGTAGGGATCGATCCCACGAGCCGCTCTCACTAGCCATTGCACCACCGGCGGCCACAATTTGAAAATCTAATGTATATCGAAACATTTTGTTTATCTTATTTTAAATTATTCCTGTACTTCGAAATTAATTTATAATTTTTTTTTTCGATTTTTCGTATTTTAACTCCTATTAACTATATTTACATTTTTGTCGCTTATTTCTCGAGTTTCCATAATATGGACTCCATATTTTCCAATTATTTACTGTTGTCGTTTTACTGCCTCTTGCAATGAGAAGCAAGAATGCAATCGCTGTTGTACACATCACTAACGTGCTTTGCAAACAATGTTGTTAATATTATCGATGACACTAAGAGGCCTTTTATACGATGAAATCGTTTGCATGCAATTTTGTATATTCTCTTTCAAAGTTGCTTCTTAAAATCATGAGCATTTATATAGTGCATTGTTGCATGCAATACGCTTGAATCTTTTTGACGTTAACACTGATATCCTTATTTATTTGTTTCAATTCTTCGCATATTTTAAACAAAGAATTTGACCGCTTTACCCGTCCAAATAAACAGGATTATTCGGGACATTATAACGATTTTCGTGTTCTTGGTATTTTACAAGTAAAAGCTCCACTAGTTCTTTATTTTGCCTTTTCACAAATATTATAAAAACACCTCAACACTTTGGAAACAGAATACAAATAAAACAAATGAACAAGAATACAGAAGATAGTAAAGATAAATGTCAAAAAAATGCTTCAAAAATTAAAACCGTGAATTTTTTTCTACCCCGTTTGCATCTCAGCCCCATTTTCCTACAAACAAGAACTGCACGCAGTTAAATGCACGTAAGAAATGCGTCGTATAAATGGCCTCTAAGCCTGAAGCCTCGTATTCAGTTCTCGCGAAATTTTCGTGAGACAATTTGTGGTTATTCTGTAAACAGAAAATTGTTGTTATTCAGAGTTACCACCTGTGTCCGATTTGCCTTGCAAATATTTCATGAATAATTCCTTTTCGTAGTCCATTTTAGTTTTAACGCATGTGGTGTTACTTTTGTTTGTCAAAATAATCGAAATGTCGAAATTCTGATCCCAAACAAGTATGAAACAATTGTTTTCGCAAGAAATAACTTTGACATAACAACCCTGCAATTGATTTTGTCCACGAAATTTTCCAATAGGTCTGATTACCAAGCAAATTAAAAGTGAACGATTTTTGTTTTAATTTGCTATTAAACAATTCCCAGAAAACCTAATAAATGTTGCGAAAACCGTAAAGAATTTGTTACACTTTTCTGTAAAACCCCCGATTTCGGAACTGATTTTTGTCTGATTTCCATTCGAAAAACATACGGCAGAGCTGAGAATGTTACTGGAAATATTCATGTGTTTGTCGAGAAACCTTTCAAACATCCGACCGAATTCTTACATAAAATCCTTGGGATATTCTGATTATATTGCCGACACTTCGAAGCAAAGTCTAAAAAAAAGTCTGCACTGTAGTCTTTGAAAATTCTTACAGTTTCTACGACATAACAAATAGATATCTGGCCTAAAACCGTTTGAAAATCTGGAAATGCTTAGCGACATTATAATTAACAGCCTTATCCACGATCTCGAAAGAAACCCTAAGCGAACGAAAGCCAGTTACTCACTTTCGTTTTATCCCTTGCTTTAAATGTTATTGTGTGGTTGTGTGTTTACAAAATCGGAACTCACTATCTTTTTTTGATGTCATCTATGCGAACGAAATCTATGCGAAAAACTCACTTGTCTTTTGGTTGTCGCACAGCTGGAAATCAAATAAAAGTTTGAAACAAAAACAATTTAAATAGAATTGAATGGAAGAATCACAATGGACAGGATATAATGTCATTACAATCACATTTTTATTAAAATATATTTCCATTTCAGCATAAAAACGTCAACTATGCAGCATCTGCAGATACTTGTTGCTCGTACTCTGCTCTCTCGCTCCGAAATTAAACGGCGAACGTCAACTTCATGTTATTGCTTTGAACAACAAGCATACATAAAATCATGCGAACACCAAGTGGAAAGCAAGGCTGATCTAGTAGAGGTTAAGGCAGTAGGATTTGTTGTAATTGTGGGCACCAACAACAGGGATTTTGTTTTTGGTCCATGACTCTTACTGTCAAATTCAACACAAATACATACGATCAAACAAAGTAAACAAAAAAGTACAATAACAAAATACACAGAATTTGACAGATAGGGCCATATGAAAGCAAAATCAGCTGTTCTAATGCATCAACCTCTACTAGATCAGCCTTGGTCGAAAGTTAGTGAATCGAATTTTGAAGCGAAAGTGAGAGACTGGCTTCGTTCGTTTAGATGTTGTAGGAGAGGGTGTAAGTGGGGTCCGACTTTGTACTGAATGGTATATGTTTTCGTTCGCTTGTTAGTGCGTACCAAATCAGCTGTTTGTCGCATAGAAAGAAAGGTCCCAAAAGTACCCAACATAACAAAGAAGACACAAAAAAGTTGGGTAAAATTTTCTTTATTTTTCAACAAAATCTCCTTTTCCCTCGATGCACTTTTTCCAGCGATATTCAACAGCTTCGATATCATGTTTATAGTAAGAACTGTCAAACTCCTTAAAATAACCATCAACCGCAGACTCCACCTCGTCATTGTTGGCAAATCTTATACCACCGAGCCAATTTTCAAGCTAGGAAATAGAAAATAGTCCGAGGGAGCTAAATCTGGCGAATAAGGTGCATGATGAAGCAATTCGATTAATTATGACCATCGCAATAGTGGATGTGTGAACTGGACAATTGTCTTGATGAAACAACACTTTCTCTTTCGCCAAATGCGGCTTTTTCCCCCATATTTCATCACTTAAACGCTGCAATAAATTAGCATAATATTCGCCGTTGTTGGTTTTTCCTTTCTGAAGATAATCAATAAAAATTATCCCCTGAGTATCCCAAAAAACATACGCCATGACCTTGCATGCAGATGAAACCGTCTTCGCCTTCTTTGGATACGACTCCCCAATTCCAGTCCACTGCTTTGACTGTTTGTTTGTCTCAGGTGTGAAGTGGTGGACCCATGTCTCATCCATGGTTATAAAACGACGCAAAAATTCGGCTTTATTGTGGTGAAACATCGACAAACACTCTACTGAAGCCTTTTTACGACGCCGTGTTTGCTCTACTGAAAGCAAACGCGGCATCCATCTTGCGCACAGCTTTGTCATCTTCAAATCTTAGGTCAATATACGATGTATAGTACTTTTTGAAATGCCTATAATTTCAGCTAGCTCAGACGACGATCGTCCATACCATTTTGTGGATTTCTTAACCGTGTCTGGCGTGGACACCTCAATTGGTCGACCACTACGGTGTTCGTCTTGGCAGCTCGTGCGGCCTGGTTTCAGCTCTGCTACCCAATATTTTAAAGTTGTAAGTGAAGGAGCAGACTCCCCCAGAGTAGAATCTAGCTTCACTTTAATATTGCTTGGACTAAGGCCTTTCAAAGGGGAATAGGGCAGTCTATCAAAGTGCACCAATGTAAACAACGCATAGCGTTAGCATCACATATGTGGTTGTTGTACAACAATAGTCTCTGCCTGAAAATAAGTATGATGGTATTGATGTAGCGGCAACGAACAAACAAGCAGGTCTTCGTAGCCAAAGAATATTGAATAGTATAGATAACTCATGGAACGAATTGTATGACTCAAAAGCGCTGGCGACATCTGGCGAATGATTCAAAACGTATTACTCTCTTTTTGTTACAACTTGTCCATTCATAAGTTGGTGTGAAACATTGATGCCTTTTGAAACATTTATGATTTTTGTATTGTTTTACGTAATAACATTGTCGAAATGGAGCATTTATATTGAAATATTCTATAAAGAGAACAAGACTCGTTTGCTCTTTTACTCAGACTCTGTACATGAGAGCGGAAAAAAGTGCAATAAGTTCTCTATACTATTCAATACTTTTTGTCGTGGCTATGTTTATGACAAAACAAAAACAATTATTTCAGCGAGCTAAATATTGCTTTATTTATTTTAACAATATTACATCTAATGTTAAATCAGATGTAAGAACATAAGAAAGTGCAATAGCAAAAGAGTCTTCAGCACACAAACTATTCTTTTTTTATTTTCCAATGTAACATTTACTACTGTTTTCATAGAAATCGAACAGGTACCGTGTAACAAATAGGTTTTAACACATCGCCCGTGAGTTCGAACACTCATTGATTTTTTTTGTCGGCTAGATTTGGGAACCGCCCTAAATCAAATTTTTTTCAAATTTTATATTTCCTTTTATCTAAAATAGCATCGGTTGTTACAATTTTAAACATCCGTTATCTCGATAACTGAAATGTTATCTTACGAGTGGTAAGATCGATAACATACTCACCCCGAATTTATATTGACTGCTTAGTCAAAAAGCAGTTACCTCAGTAATATCTCCCACTTTCATAACCGTTTCAATATCTTAATGCATTTTGATCACAAATTGCGGTACTTTAACAATATTGAAAAGAAAATCTTCAAAAAATTCTAGGCACACAAAAAGAAGAAACAACTGGAGGATATAAACATAAAGAGAAGCTGTATTTGATGTCTTCTCTGTGCGTAAAAATTGCGGGTATCAAATGCCATAAGCAAAAGTCGTGATAACTTAACCGAATGGTTTTTGGCTCTCACCGATGACGACGGCGTCGTCATTGTGGTTTAGTAAAATTCGTTGAGTGGGCGTTTAACGTGAAAATCTGAAACCCAATTCCAATTACCATTGAGGCAAAACACTTAGTGACTATGATGATGATGATGATGATGATGTGTGTGTCTGTGTTTAGTGCAGTTGCACGATTCAAAAATGGAAATATCACACGCGACCAGGAGCAGAGTGAGTGGGTGAGCAATTTTCAAGTGAGAGTTGAAGGCGAATAGCTTATGTGGCAAATGGAGAGAAAGTTTTGGTTATCATCCTCCGCCACAAAGGGAACTATATATGCTAATGTTATTTTCCCTACACACGTCGGCTTTGGGGATGATGGCATGACTGTGTATCGTCCATGCTAAGCTACTTTAGCTGTTTACGGTGGTAACATCAAACAAAATGGAAACATCAACGTGATGCGTCTAAATATTGATAAAATGTGTTACACTTTCTTGTTCCTTTTATGGAACTTTTGTTTTTGGTTTTATTGAAAAACTACACAATTTTCTTTAATGCGTTTTGTTTTATATTTGTCAAGTATGGTAGATAGATGAGATGTTGGAGGACATGAAATGTAGTCCGCTGGCATTTGAAAATCAAAATCATTGAGAACGAAAGCGACATTATTGCTAATGCAACTGGGACTTTAAATTAAAACCATACAAGTTCCTAGCAAAATCTATGAGATAGTATCAGTTTTATGCCAGGGGTGTGCAGTTTTAAAAAAAATATTGAAAACTTCGACTCTACGCAATTTTAAAATTCTGAACTCCGACTCCTCGTCGATCCAACTCCGACTCCTTACTCCTACTCCAACTCCTTCTCCAATTCCAACTCCTACTCCAAGTCCAACTCCGACTCCTATTCCGACTGCAACTCCACAAATAAACCAAACTAATTAAAATATTTATTTTGTTCAATTGTACTAATTATAATGAAACGCGTGATTATTTGTTAATAAATTCATTAATTTTTTTTAAATCGGTTCTTTAATTTTCTTATAGACAAAATAAAATGAAACCTCGTCCCTTTTCCCCCTAAAAAAATCAATGCCCAAAAATGCGATAGCAGTACCGAAGGGTGGGTTTTCCATTTTAGGTAACTGAACTGTAATAAGTTGGAATTTCTGAATATTTGAAAGTCAATATTCTACGTCCCAAAGATGACACCAAGAGACTGTACATGGTAAAAGATGCATAGAGTAAGATAGTTCCATAAAAATTTCACTAATGAAAAAAAAATCACTGTACAATTTCTGTATAACCTATACGATATATTTCTGGAGCTGGAGCACCTCGGTGGAAGCTTATATTCAACATTAGAGTGCCTCAAAATAATCGTTTTGTAGTTTTTAAAATTTCATTGCATTGTTTTGGAACCTACGGAACACTACACCAGACTTAATTAAACTTCGCGTTTCCGAATCGCGTTGACTCGAAAAATAAACCTAGATGTAGGAAACCATTTCCAATATCACCATAACTGGTTGGTTGCCGACGGTGGTGCAATGGCGGTGTGCGCGGCTCTTGTGCATGAGAACGTGGGTTCGATCCCTGCCCCGATCACCTTACGTTTCTTTCGGCTAGGGCCACCTCGCTTAGTGACAGCGACACTATCGTGTATTTAGCCATGAAATTACTAGTGTCGTCGAAAGAAATTTTAGGTGATCAGGGATCGAACAAGCGTTCTCAATTACTACAACCGAGCAAAATAACCACTGCACCACCGACGGCCACAGCTCTTAGGATTCACAACAATGGTGATATCGACCAGGTCCTAAAACCACCTCCTTTTTCCACTCCGTAGGGATTTGGTTGTTTCTGCACGCAGTTCTGAGGACCGTTGAAATGTTATCTGCTTGCGTCGATGCACCATATTTCAACACCTCCGCTGGAATATTATTAGGACCAGAAGGTTTCTGCTCCCTCATTTTCCCCAGTGCCGCCTCGATCTCTGCTCTTCCGTATAAATCGTTGAGTATTAATCATTGATAGATGACTTCAAAGAATTGAGAAACAATCTTAGTTCTTCGCTCCATTATTTCTCCTAAAGTATGTGAAATAGAAAAAAAAAGAAGTAAATATTCGCCAATTTATAAGGAAATGATATATATCCCCTCCTATGGGTGAGGGTATACAAATGTGTACATCATATTAGTCGTGTTTTGGTTACAAGCAAGCGATTATCGCTTGCTAAGTTGCACAGAAAACGGCTTTATATAAGCAAGCGGTGTAACCAAAACACGCTTATTGTTACTTTATCCGCACCCTGTACTTACCATTATATCTCCTAAAGTATGAGAAATAGAAAAAAATAAGATTAAATATTCGCCAACAAATAAGGTAATGATATATACCCCCCTCCTATGCGTAAGGGTATACAAATGTGTACAGCATATTGTTACTTTAGCCGCACCCTGTACTTACCATAAGCTCCTACAATAAATGAGCATCATTACACTAAGGCTTTCACGCGCGTGTTCGACGCGGTCCTAACTCGTTTTGTAGGTGTGAGGTGTGGTGTTGCTGGTGGGGTAGACTTTCACGCACGATACCAACATGAATCTGTTACACGTGGAAGCATTAGAACAGCTGATTTCAATTTTTTCTTATCGTTGTGGTCCGACCTTGTCAAATGTTGTTTATACTAATTCCAAGATGCATCTAGTACAGGTGGTAGAGCTAAAATAGCAGACGAAATGTTTTCGTGTCCTTGTTGGTTGTTGCCGAAAATTACAACAATTCCTCCTGATATAATCTAAAATAAATACATCTTGACAATTTCGATCGACTGAATTTGACAAGGTCGGCTCCTGAAATAAAAACAAAATGTCTTCAATTCCTACTGCTTCTACCTTACTTATTTTGCCATGCACGATACAAAAATTTGTGGGGAGTTTTGACGTTTCTCTCTCTATTCACTTTCGTATTTCTGCCATTTTGTTTCATATTAATTCTAATGTCGAAGTGAAAAGGTGTAATCGATCGGTACAAATATTTCATTTTTAATAAATTAACTGGCCACTGACCACCACTTTTACCACTTTTCAGAATGTAAGAAACCGAATTCAACACATGGAATTTCCTTTTTGAAAAATTTAATTAGAATAGAACAGTTTTACATATTTTTACGAATGTAAGAATGAGAGAGATCAGCCGATTAAACTTTAAAAATTGAAGGGGTGGTTGCAAGCCAAAACGCAGAATGTAATGTAATCGTGATTTACGTAGGCATTTTAAAAGAGAATAGCGTGATAATTGTATCCTGGCAACCATAATCTAAATGGGGAGAATATTTCACCATTCGCACCTTAGATAGATACCTACCAGTGAACGAAGCCGATCGCAAATTAACAGCGTCGGCGGTAAAACAAAAAATTTTAATCGGTAGATTAGTTTTTATTATATGAGATTTTTCGGCGCCGACGCGCCTCTTTCTGTTTGCATCGTTGATTTTGATAGTTTTTGTTCAGCAAACTGGAATCTTTTTGTAGCAACTCGGAACTTTAAAATCGGCTTAGCCGGTTTTAAGACTCGTTTTCAGTTCTTGCGAAATTTTCGAAAGAAATGTAATCAGTTATATCTAGACGGAAAATTTTGTTGCGGAGAGTTGCCACCTATCATTCATTTACCTTATAAATATTTCATTAATAATTCCTCTTCGCACTTCATAATATTTTTAACTCATGTCGTATTACTTTAGTTTGTTAAATTTATCGAAATGTCAAAGTTTCGGCTCCAAAGAATTATCAAACAATTGTTTTTGTACGAATTAACATTGCCGTAACAACCCTGTAATTGATTTTGATTACGAAATTTTCTCAAAGAACTGAGTACCAAGAAAATGAAAAGTGAGCGAAATTTTCAGTTCACGAAAGAAATTTTTCGTTTTTTTATACACGTATTTCTTATGACAACAAAAATTTCGGAAGAACTGAATACGGGGCTTTATCGACCATTAATTTAAGGTAATTCAAGCCGTTTAAATCGGCGGCTGCGTGAGCTTCAAAAAATTGTTGGCGGCAACGAGCCATGGGCTAATTTTACTCTTCTGATAGGTATCTAGCCCATGAATAATACTGTTTGACAATTTGAAAAAGGAACGATAAATGTTGGTTTTTTCCTTTGCTTACCGGAGCGGTTTTCTGAGCAAATTTTGAATTGATTATTTCGATAACTACTTATTCTCGTTGATTATTTGTATTATTAAACAATTTGTTGAATTTTTATCCTCAACCAAAATGCGCACTTGTTTGCGGAAATAACGGTAAAGTACATACATATATTTGTCTCTTTCTCTCTTCCGCAATGCCAATTTAGAAATTGTAGCTTTGTATGCTATTCATACAACCATTCCATTGAACGCAGTTGACAAGTGCGGATTTTGGTTACGGTCTTTCATTGTGTCCCAAACATTTACATTTTGTTGTCCGTTATATATTTTTGTATTATTACGTCGACATTTCTTATGTTACCCTCGTCAGTTTATGTGTCTTCTCTTGGTTTAATTGTTGTTTCGGACACTTTATGACCATTTTTTGTTCTCCCCCCAAAAAAAAATCATTGTTGTATAGTGTTGTCCTCGTATGATGACTACAAACCGCATCATAATGACGAACAAGATGATAACGATGATGCTGAAGAAGATTTCATTACTTTTTTGCCCCCTTATCTGACCGCCCTGTAATTGTGTTTGGTTTTAATTCGAAATTAACAATAACCGGCATCAAATATTTTTCTACTGTCTGATGTTGGTCTATATAAGTATTTAGTATGTTTGGAGTAAGTTTCTGCTCTCTTCTTCTTAGCCCCCCATAAGCAAATCCCAATGCCGCCTCAGTACTTGATTTATCGGTTGTACTTACACTGGGGCGCTGAGTTCTTTCCTTTTGCCGTCTTACATCCTTGCCATATTTTTGTCAAGTGGCATTGCCAACTTGTGCGAGTGTGTGTGGAACATGCAAGCCAGGCCGTTTAATTTTTATGTCTTTTATGAATACCCAGTCGTACAACAACAATAACGACAACAAACACTTGGGCTCTTCATTTTTCTATAGGTTTACTAGCTGACCCGGCAGACTTCGTCCTGCCTGCAAAAGTTAGCGGATAGTAATACTATTTCCTTCCTTCTTTTTTTAAAGGATAAAGATATTTCAACGAAAGCGTTTCATTGGTTGTCCGACTTTATTTAAAAGTTATATAACTGAGTAACATCAGTCAAACACGCTTGCCTTAATCACTAAAATTTCAGAATTTGGCCTTGGATTTTGAATGTTGAATTGAATTGTTGACCATTAGCAGCGATATTGTTAACTATGTTTGTTGCTCCAAACGAACTCATTTGGAAACATGAATTAAATGCGCGAATTGACTTGAAGAACAGGTTAGAATCTGGATCAGTGCCGATAAGTAAACCGTTCAATGGCTCAGGTGGTGCTTCAATTGGTGGTAGTTGCACCTTTCCTGATGCGCAACACATCCCGGCTGTCTCAGTTTTAAATTTAAGAGCGTTACAATGTGGGCATTCCTTATCCATGGCACCAATTACCACTTTTGAATGAGCATAATATTGAATATCGGGCTCATACGCGAATGCTAGACGCAGAAATGAATCAGATGTAAATAATCGATGTACCTGTTGGCGTTGTCTATATGCTTGTCTTGGCTCTAATCTTCTTCGTTTATTGCGTTCAACTCGTACATCTTCTGATTCTGATTGACGCAATTGCGCAATTCTCTCACGTTCATTTTCATTATCTTGCTGGATTTGTTCTTCATTTCTTTGGGCTCTTGTATTTCTCATGCGTGCAGCGTTAGGTGTATGACGGCTCAAAGAAGCCCCTTTACGCCTTTTTGGCATTATTAATTGCACAAAACAGACAATAACAGCGAAATAGATCCCACTTCGTGTGAAACTAAAATGAAAGTTTTTTGCTTCCTTGTGACGATATTTACTGTTCAACTACACTGACCCGCGTTACGTGTTTTCACATCAACAGCGCAAAGATAACTGATTAAAAGTCGTGCTCGCATAAACTGCTTTTTCTCTTGCACTTCGCTTGCATAAACGTAAACATATTTGTAATATATCGTGCCCTGATCATAACGGCTTTTTATGTTTAGTGTTATCTTATTTTATATTCTTTCCTCATTTACACCGCTTCATGATTCTTCAACTCATACACCACATCTTCACATTCTTACAATAATTTATTCCTTTCTTTCTAGTAAAATTATGTCTAAAAAGAATTTATGTTGCAAAAAAAAAAATTGATTTAAATCAGCGGTGGGCGCAGCGCACATGCCGCGTGCGCTGCTTACTTCTCTGCCAACACACACGGCCTGTGCATGAGAGCTTCAAGTATTTGTTGTTGTTTAAATGAGAGCACACACAACTTTTTTCGTCGTTTAATGACCATAAGGTTTCTCTTTCTCTCTTTCTCGTTCTTCTCACTAACATAAATACACAAAATAATTTGTAGTTGTGTGCGTGTGCCCATCGCTGATTTAAATTGATAACAAATATATAAAACAGCAAGGAGATTGAGAGTGGGCTCATGTGTGAGATGGTGACAGGCTTCGGTCTTATCTCTTCTCCGAGCTATTTATTGTGTGGGAAAAGAGACCGGGAGCCGCTTGGCGAGTAAAGAGGAGAAAATTAAGGGTGGTAAGAATTTTCCGATGCATTATCATAAAAAAAATAAAAAATAAAATGTTGTAAAAACATAAAAACGAAAATGTTTTTAAGAGTTGACCACCCTTAGGGAGCTTCCACAAATGATGTCATCGTATAAGGGGGGAGGGGGGTCTGTCAATTTGTGACAAAAATTTGTTTTCCATGGCACTTTTGTGACAGGAGGGGGGAGGGGGTCAAAAAATCACAAAAAAACGTGACATCATTTATGGACGTTCCCTTATCACTTAGGGGCATCAAATATAGATAAGAACACAGAGAACGACCTACCAAATCTACGTTTAAAATTTCATCAAATTCGGTTAAGCCGTTTCGGAGGAGTTCGAACACAAAATCGTGACACGAATTTTTTATATATATAGATTTGAGTTTGTTTGCTTACAATTTATATATTGCAGACAAGCAAACAGCCAGACAAACAAACAAAAAATCACTCACTGCCCACGGCAAGAAGAGAGAGAGTGAAAGACAGAGAGAGAGAGAACGATATAAAAGCAGAGAAAAGTGCTACACAGCTTGACAAGGGGGTAAAGAAGTATATGGTCAACCATTTAATGGACATTATTGCAAAACCAATTGAAAGTTTGCATCCGTTCCTCATTCCCCGCTTAGGGGAAAGTATGAAAAACTTCACATACCTAGTATTTTTACCCTTTTATAGCAATGGAATTTTACGTTTGCCATTATTGTTGAAGAGAAGGAAATTTTTATTGATTGGCAAACAAAGCAAATGTTATTGAATATCTTAAAAGATTTCATGATATTTCACAGTGATTTGGGGGCTGTAATAATGGGATTTTTTGTTATTCCCAATGGGATTCGAGTGTACAAAGGCGCAGGCAACATTCACTGTGCCGAAACAGTGAGTGAGTCTAATATCGCATTTACACCGCTGTTTATCGCGGCCAGGTTAAACTGCAGTTACACCTACCAAGATTATCGATTTTTTGGGATTATAAATGTCAAAGTCCATAAAAAAAACGTCGATAATCCCAAATAAGCGATAATCTTAGTTGGTGTAAATGTTTACACCATCTAATTTGAGATTAAATTGATATTTCAGGTGGCAACTCCGTGCTTAGACCAACTCAGCGACGAGATAAAAATATCGAAGACGCCGGCACAACCGGCAAATTTAATTGGCGGCTATTGATAATGCCAGTTTTGTACAAATTTGGGATGAACTGAACCTTTAAAATTGGTTCAGTGGGTCAAATGGGGTCAGTTGATAAAATCGGCTCACAGTTTAAACCAATAAGAGCCATTTATATCGGCTTCAAAAAAGCTTTGATGGAGGCGACGCGTCTGAAAATTTTCGATCGTCTTCCACCTCAAAGGCGATCAAGAATTAGACGACCAACCCTGGTAAAAGAGAATTAAAAAGTGCTAGCAATTCACTCAAACGCGTTTCTCTCACGCGTCATATCTTGATTATTTCATACTTTTTTCATAGTTTATGTAATTTTTCTTCCACATAGTTGGAATGTGTATAGTTATATATTACAATAACACTATCAAAAAGCTGTTCGTGTGTTGAAATATTCAATGAAGAGAGTAAGAGAGAGAGAGAGAGCAGAGAATGACTAGGGTTTCACTCGTTTTGTTTGTTGGCATTCGAATGAAGAGAAATTTTGACTGTCTACTTGTACATCGTTTTTGTCCATCTCAATCCATCTGTCAAACAGTTGATTTTTTGTGTATGTTTTTATTATGGTTGCATTTTTTTTAGTAACTAACAGTGTTGCAACAAAATGTACATCAGTTTGAAATGAGTTTAAAAATTAAACTTCAGTCTATACAGATTAAAATTGTATGAGTAATCTTCTGGGTTAGTGCGGGTTAACCTTCGAAATACGTTAATCTTGTTTGGTGTAAATACCGTATAAAAGTCTTTCATTTGGGAATTTCGAGTAAATTAACAGCTGATTATTGTATTGAAAAACGGATGTTTGGTTAAACGAAATTTCCAAACACGAGATTTCGATCATTTATCCCTAAAAGGAAAATATTGTGGCGGAGAGTTACCACCCATCTTTGATTTACCTTGCAACATTTTTGGTCATTTATTCATTTATCATTTATTTCTCAACGGAAATTTGTTTGCGGAGAGTTACAACCTATATTTGATTTTTATTTTTTCTTTTGTTGTTACTTTTGGTTGTTAAAATTATCGAAATGTCCAAATTCCGGTCCCAAACAATTATCGAACAAATGTGTTCGTACGAAATAGCTTTGGCATTACAACCCTGTACTTGATTTTGCCTACGAAATTTTCGCAAATAGCTTAGAACCAAGCAAATGAAAAGGGAACGAAATTTTCTTTTCATGAAATTTCCATTGTGTTTTATAAGCGCATTTTTTATGGTAACAAAAATTTCGCAAGAACTGATTGCCGGGCTTTAAGCTAGAGTACAACTAAAGAAGGAAGCTGACCGAACATAAGCCGATGTTGCGCCGCTACCGACAATTTTTTTTGAGCTCACGCCGCTACATATTTAAACGACTCGCATCGACTTAAAATGTTGTCCGATTGGAACGGCTACGCCGTTTTTAAAGGTCCGTGTTAAGCCCCGTATTTAGTTCGTAAGAAATTTTGTAATTTTTCTCTAAATGGAAAATTGTTGTGCGGAGAGCTACCACATATCTATGATTTACCTTGTAAATATTTAATTCACAATTCCTCTACGCGCTCCATTTTATTTTTAACGCATGTCATGTTGCTTTTGGTTGTTAAATTTATCAAAATGTCAAAATTCCGGTCCCAAACAATTATTAAACAATTGTTTTCGTACGAAATAATTTTGGCATAACAACCCTGTACTTGATTTTGCCAACGAACTTTTCGCAAAGAGCTGAGTACCAAAGAAATGAAAAGTGAGCGAAATTTTCGTTATTTTTTATATACGTACTTCCTATGGCAACGAAAATTTCAAAAAACTGAATACCGGGATTAAAAGTCCTCGAAACTAAACGAGGAGCCGCCGCCGCCGAGAAACCTCATTTAATAATAACTCAAATTCTCAAATAATTTAATTCGTCATGAACAGTCACGGTGGCCATATGCCCGAAATTTCTCGAATAAGGATTTATTTTTTTATTAACATGCTATTTTTTACAATTTCAATTTCTATCGCACTTAAAAAAACCCTTTGGTATAATATTTAGTGCGTCAGTCGGTGTCGTTCTCAATGCACTAGTGATACACATACCAGTCAATCGCTGAACTTTATTCAGTATCGCGCAATAGGTTGATTTTCGCCCACCGGAAGATAACGCCATACAGCGTTGTCGGTCTAACTACTGTGGTACACAAGCAATGAACTATATGCGGGTTCAGACCCCAGTGTTTCCCTATTGCCCTTTTACAGGTTTATAGGGCTATCACAGCCTTTTGGCTTTAGCAGAAACCCTTCTACGGTGATCTGATAGCGCTCTTCTCGGAACATTGAAGTCGGCCCGTTCATAGATTGGGTGAGAGTAGGTTCAGGGCTCCGTATATTTCCAAGGCGTTTGATAAAGTTTAGTACGACTCACTCATATCGAAGATTAATGGTCTGGCATGGCTAATAACTTCTCCTGATTTATAGCGGGCTTTCTCTAGAATCGTTCTATGTATGTTATAGATTACATAACATCCGATGGGTTTCAAATAAATGCCAAGGGCAAGACAGGGCTATGTCCTATCTCCTTTTACTTTTCATCAACGACCTAATCATATCTTCTCTTTTGAAGCAGATAGCAATGTAAATATGGCTTTCGTATTCCTTTGATCATCGTAATTTTTTAGGTGGAAGCAATAGGATTTTACTATAGGATTTGATGAATGCCTTAGGCCAGATATCTCTAAAACCACACACTGAAAAAAGCAGCCCAGCCAAAATTGCAGGAACCATGTATATGTTTGCAAGAATTGTTTTCATTAATTGAGGATCACCTGCTTTCTCGTTGTCTGTAACGCTTTTGTATTGAATTGTTGAACACTAAAAACAAAGCTACATTTGGGTCACAAAAATGTAACTTATAACCTATTAATCATTATGTCTCCAACATGTAATATTGAATGACAAACACAATGTGTTTGGACACAAGTATACTCTATTTGCGACCAGCTACAAACAAATTATATTTGCATCCAATCAACAAAAAAATACTGGGTTTTCAGCGATCACAACCTAAAAATTCCTGAAATGAGTAAAGCAAACATGTTTGTTATTTCAGCCAACATATGTTTGTTATTGTAGCAAGCATTTTGTCCGGAATTTTATCAACACTATACACAGAGTATACATTTGCTGTAATATCAGACCAATTGCCAACAGATAAGAACACGCTGGAAAATAGGCTCCAGCAACATATTGCAGGAAACATGTATTGCATGCATGGTTGCGAGCATGGTTTTCATGAATTGAAGATCTGTTGCTTTTCTGTTTATTTGTTTGCCACGTTTTCGTTTTCAGCAGTTTCCATCAAACAAAGCCACATTTGGGCCACAAAAATAAACATTATAACCTATTAATCATTGTGTCTCCAACATGTAATATTGAATAGCAAACACAAAATGTTTGGACACAAGTATACTATATTTGCGACCAGCTACAAATACGTTATGTGTTTGCATCCAAACAACAAAAAAAAGCGGACTTTTCAGCCTCAATACTCCTGGAAAGGGGAACGCAAACATGTTTGTTATTTCAACAAACATATGTTTGTTGCTTTAGCAAGTATTTTACCGGAATTTTGCCGACACTATAAACAGTTTGTACATTTGCTGTAATATCAGACCAATTGATTGCTGATACGTAGTAAACAATGTTTTCTATTAATATCAAACTTGTTTTTTTGAGTGTAGTCTAAAGTTTTATTAACATTGTATTATTTTGTATTATTTTAATCCCAGATAGATAAAATTAACTTGTTGTTCGTTGTTATAAATATATTATTTATCGAAAATGCCATGAAGCGCAAAATTCTAACGTTGAAAGGAGGTTTGATTAAGGTTTGTTTGTTGCCCTTTTGATTGCACCTTTATCTTATCACTTGCTTGCACCTTGTTCATCCTATCCCTTTCGTTTTTATTTTCACTTTCTCTTTTGAAATCGTGTGAATTATTTACAAGAAGACAATTTAAAAGGGTACTAAATTTTGATAAGATAATGTTTAATTATTATCTTAGGTAAAGACGAGGGTAGTTTAGAAACTTTGTATGGCTAATAGCTTGAGTTAAAGAAAATTTTAACAACTCTGTATGTTGATTGATTTAAAGAAAATGATAACATGTTTACTTATACAGTGGTGTGCGATGAAATAGAGTCACACACTCGTCAAAACTTTCATTCTCTGCAAATCAGTGGTCCAAGATGTTTCATGTCAAAAAATTCTGAACCTGATTGACCGGTCCTCTGCTGAATATAATGCCGTCATTTTAATAAATTTTGTACACTACTGTTCTCCAGGTCAGTGTCAGTATTTTACAGGCTATGTAATGACGTGTACAAAAAAATATTTTTTTTTTTGAAATGGTTAATGGTTGTTTGGATTTGAATTTGAAAACAAAGTTTAGCTTCTAAATATGATTAATCTTCAGTAGTAGCATTAATAAATTGTCATTATTGACGTTTCAAAATGGGCCGATGTAAATATTGCAATCATGAGCGTCAAGAAAGAATAAAAGAGACGATAAAAGAATTCAGAAGCTTCATACAAACTACTGACATAATTGGATGCTCAAAGAAAATGTTGGAGACCGGAATAAAATATAACCCCAATCCAGGAAACAGACGGTAAAACCCTGAAAATTACAGAACATTTGGAAGCAAAAATATTGCGCCACGTAGAGTTGGACTTTTGTTAAAAGGCAATACGATCCCGATCTCTACATTAAGAAAAATGCTAACTAAACACAATTTAAAGGCAAAAAGTGTCAGAAAAGTTCCATTTCTATCCAAACGGAACGTTCCAAAAATGTTGCATTTTGCCAAGGAGCATGTGAAATAGTCCGTTCGCAAATGGCGAAATATTTTGAGGACAGCTGAGACTAAAGTGAGATTGGTTAATTATGATAAGAGTAATCTTCCTGTACGAAGACCTTCCAACACCGAATTCAGGCCCCAGAACACAATCCAAACAGTTAAACGTGGTAGCGGAAACATAATGGTACGGGGTTGTTACTCTTGCATTGGGACAGAACCTTTATTCCAAATTGAACAGACAATGGACGCTGCATATTATACCACTGGATTAAAAAAACATCATGATGCCTTGTGCTAAATGGGAAATGCCGCTTCGATGGGTGTTTCAACATAATATGGACCCCAAACAGACATCGAAGCGAGCAAAAGCTTCGTTTGAAAATAATAGTGTCATAGTTTTAAGATGGTCTATGCAGTCGCCGGGCTTAAATCCTATTCAGAATTTGTGGCGGGACATTAAAGTGTCTATCAAAGGAATAAACCAATTTAATAAAGATGAGCTTATGACACTGGTACAATCGGCGTGGAAAACATGACTTGTGGAGACTTGCTTAGCTGTGATAAAAAATTATAGTTATTTCATAAAGTACTGAGATAATATAGAGGATTAATGACACATACATTTTATTTGACACAGCTATTTATTCTAGTTCAGATGATGAATCGCGATGACTCTATTTTAATTCACAGGCAAAGCGGGACATTTTGAAATATTTTGATTTATACCTAATGATTTAATTTTAAATTACGACATTAATGTTCTAAAATGTTATATCTAGTTCTTAATTGAACAATTAAAAATTAAAGTTATAAACAAAATTTAATTTCTCTACATTTGTTTTTGTTTTGAAAATGTTTATTAGTGTTGACTCTATTTCATCGCACACCACTGTATATGTTTACACCGATTTATCGATGAGGCATCATGGACATACCCATTTACCCATTACCCGCAGGGTATGGGGAAAATAATGGGTAGCTACCCACGAAAATGGGGAACTACCCATCACGATTACCCATTACCCTCAGGGCAATGGGGAAAATAATGGGTAGCTACCCACGACAGTGGGGAATTACTCATCACAATTTCCCATTACCCTCAGGGAAATGGGGAAAATAATGGGTAGCTACCCACAAAAATGGGGAACTACCCATCACGATTACCCATTACCCTCAGGGCAATGGGAAAAATAATGGGTAGCTACCCACGACAGTGGGGAATTACTCATCACAATTTCCCATTACCCTCAGGGAAATGGGGAAAATAATGGGTAGCTACCCACGACGACGGGCAATGGGTGGTTACCCAGGGTAACTCAAATTATGAAAAATGTCTATATGTATCTCGGAAACGGAGCGTCCAATTGAAAAAAATAACCAACTTTTGTGAGTTTCTAAAGGGTTTTCATAAAGTGGTCCAATTCGTATGGAAGAATTTTTTTTCGAAAAATCGTCAAAATAAAAAAATCGCTAAAAGAAAAAAGTGGATATAACTCGAAAACGGTGCGTCCAATCGAAAAAATAATAAAAAAGTTACCTCCAAAGGTGGCTTAAACCAATGGGTGTCTACAATATGGCATGGCATCACTTTTTAAAAAAAAAATCGTTAAAAATAAAATTGTTCACACAAAAAATCGCTAAAACGCCCTCATGTTTATATCTCGGAAACGGAGCGTCCAATCGAAAAAATAATCAATTTTTGCGAGTTTTTATGGGGTTTTCATAATGTGGTCCAATTCGTATGGAAGAATTTTTTTTCGAAAAATCACCAAAATAAAAAAATCGCTAAAATAAAAAAAGTGGCTATAACTCGCAAACTATATACACTTTTGCAAGTCGTTTTCTATGAGAACAATTTGAAGTTTGCTGTTAAAGTTATCGAGGATCTTGCGTTTTTAAATGAATGACACTATAATTGTTTATGTGTTTGAAAAGTAGCTAAATGTTGATTAATTTTATGGATACCAGAGTGTCCTATCTTTCATACAGCTTGCTCCAGAGCCTTCAAAATTCGATTGAATTAAAAAAAATCATATTTGGCGAAAAATATCTCGACGCACAAAGCTGCCAAAGCGATTTATTTAACCTAATTCTCATATCTGCATGTGTTCCAACAAAGCACGTTCGTAATTTAAACTACCTAGAAACAATGGTGGAAAATTCCTAAAATTTTCTGAAAAATCCCATTTTGGGAATTTTATATTTTATTTTTGGGATTCTGGGATTATATTAGGATGAATTTTCAAAAATTTTACTGACTTTGAATCTTAGCTAAATAAAAAATTAAACAACTTTTATTTAGCACTATTATGCTACAACCCAGTATTATCAATAATATTGGGTACTTTTGCTTTGGTTTGCGTCTAGACTAACATATGTATGTATGTTGAAAAATTTCCTGTTTAATGGGAAGTTTTCTAGGTGGACCCTGTAACCAATATTTCGTATATATTGTAGTTTTGAACCCAATAAAAAATAAATTTAAAAAAGCCAAATTGAAAGAAGTTTAAAAAAAGAAAATTTTCTTAAAAAAAAGTAAATTTTCTCAATAAAAATACCTATTCATATTCTTAAACAAAAGTACATTTTATAAAAAAAATACCTATTATTAATGAAGTCCCTTTTCTTAAAAAACTACATTTTCTGACAAAAGGTAGGTACCTTTTCGTAAAAAAAGTAATTTTTTTAAAACAGGTACGTTTTGTTATAAAAGTACATTTTCTTACAACAAATTGCCTTTTCTTAAAAACTACATTTTCTTCAAAGTGTACCTTTTTTGTGAAACAAAATAACTTTTCTTGAAATAAGTACCTACTCTTAAAGTGCAACTCGAAAAAATATAACCATATACGGACACCACTACGTGATAAAAGACAAAAAAAACCTGTGTCTTCCAGTTTTGCCCAAAGTCATCGACCCCCAAGATTTGGGGCCACGGTTTCATTCTTGCAAAAAGTGATCATGTTGTCAGGCTCATATCTTGCAAATAGTTGGGAATTTTGATTTACTCTCTGAGGGAAAGTTGTAGCTCTTGTCATGTCTTGTGAACATATATGATCAAAACAACTTCATCTTCAAGGTTAAAATCGCAAAAAACTTTAAAAAATTTGATTTTTTTGTACCTTTTTTCCCCTGTTCAGGTCCATAGGTAGCAAACCGTTGGAAATTCAAGAAAACAATTAACTAAAAAATTTTACCTAAGATATCAATAAACAAATTTCTAGAACATATGAACTTCCTAGGAATGATTCTTAACACCGTTTACTTCAACATTGGATACTATGCTATCACATCGACCGCAGCACGCAACAAGGGACCCAACACACAATATAAGACTCTTATATCTTATATGTTTTTGATTTCATATGTTCACAATTTGTGTTCTTTATGACAAGAGCCACAACTTTTCCTCAGAGAGTAAATCACAATTCCGAACTATGTATTTGCAATATATGAGGCTGACAAAATGATGACTTTTTTTGCAAGAATGCCACCGAGGCCACAACTCTTTGGGGCCCATAAAAAAGTCCACGAATTTGGGCAAAACTGCCAGACACGGGTCTTTTTTTTGTCTTTTCTCACGTAGTGGTTTCCGTATATGGTTATATTTCCATGACTTAAATATTTACACACAGTATAATTAATATCGAATATTACTGTTTCATAAAATGTTTTAATTAATATTTATTATTTGTAAATTAATATTTATTTATGAATAGTCAGTTAGTTTTATTAGTATTTTATTGAATAGGTAAAACACTATAGGTAGTAACGCGTCCAGCGGTACTAAATATTTATCTAAAATAGTATACAATTACGTCGCAGATGAGCCTTTGAATTATTTCCATTTTTTTTTTTGAGAAATCCCCCACTGTGTGTTTTAAGTTTATATTTTTCCATTAACTTTTGGGTTTGACAATTGGACAAGGTAAACAAACATTGCCCTTGTTAAAAACTCTTAATCTTAATAAGGTATAGTTGGTATCCTTTGGTTTTCGAACCCTCCCCATCATCCCTTCATCATCACGTAAACAAGAACGATTTGCATAACTGCTATAATTTATCATACAATTCTCCAAACTACCCTCGCACAAGAATTTCAAATTAAAGATTTTCAATTTGATACGGAAAAACGCGTGCCAGACAAGCGACAAACGATGAGCATACAATCCACATTTTTGGGGGAAAAGTCAAAAAACCCTTTCAACAAGGACTTTAAATGGGCAATAACGTACGTTACGAGTTGTTGGGTTGATGTTGGGTGAGAGTGAGAGAGCGCACTTGAAGAGAGTGTGGATAATATAAAAACAAAAGCAATACAAAAGCAGAGAGAGAGAGAGAGCGAGCGCGCGACAATAGCAAGTTAAAGAGTATTCACATATTTGAGTAAATTATGTTATTTGAGCAAAGTTATGATACTTTTAAAAGCGGAAAATTCTTACTAGGAAAATGTTCTCCATTTCCAGTGGGCCTACTACAAACACATGTTTTACATTAAATGGCGGTGGATGATGACAAAATGACAAACGAAAGAAGAAACGACATAAAAGTTGAAAAATCAAATATAAAATCTAATTAGTTTTTAAAAACCTACGTACGAAGAATACAAGAAAATGCTGAAAATGATTAGACTTTTGAATAGTAGTTGGTGGCTCGGTCGGCGTAGGAGGCTGCTGTTGAAGTAGACAGTAATAGTAAATTCAAGTCAAATCAGCCATCCTATTCATATTTTCTATTCACACCATATCCATTCGCAACACATTCAGTCATCACTCACATTCATGCAATTCATTCACTTTTCCGATTTACACTCATTTGTGTAGACAGCTCAGCTCAAAACAAGTTTCTCAAGCGAAAATGCGAAGGCGTTTGTTTTATGAATTTATTAAGCGTTAAACCAGAAAATTTACGCTCTTCTTTTGAAATATGTGTCTTACACACACACACACACACACGCACACATTTCAAAAGAGTTATTAAACCATCTCTTGGAAGATGGTAATAACAAAAGCCGGACGGTGCCCCAAAGGGGAGAATTCACCCGTTGAATGGTTGTAATGTGTGTGCGTGTGCTGAGTGTCTGTAATACAGATGTACAGGGTTGCCATTGTATAATTATTACATGTGGTGTCAAGGGACAACCGGTTGGAATGAAATTCCTTTTGCTATATATAGTTAGTTGCTAGTTGCTATATATAGTTAGTTCCAACACGCCTAAGGCGCCCCTTTGAAAAATACGATAATTTAAATGGATCTTTAAGAAATGATACTTATTGTAAAATGATAAACTTTATTAAGTACAATTTTTTTATAGAATGTATTTAAAAAAAAAACAGTATATTTTTAGGTCCTTTTTGTAAGAATATGTAGTATATTTTCCAGAAAAGGTAATTTTTTAAAGAGAGGTACTTCTTGTATTAGAAGCTAATGTTTTTTTTTAAGAAAAGGTACTATTTTTAAGAGAAGTACATTCTGGGGGGATAAAGTCATAAGAGTTTGAAGTTTTTTACAAAGAAGTACTTTTTTAGGAACAGGTACTCTTTTTAGGAAAATGTTTTTTTTTTTAAAGAAGATTTACTTATTATCAGAAAGGCTACTTACCTCAAGAAAATAAAAGAAACGGTATTATTTTATTTTTAAGAAAAGGTACTTTTAAGAAAAGGAATTTTTGTAAGAAAAGGTATTTTTTAAGTGAATGTTTTTTTTGAAGAATAGGTTTTTTTTAAAAAATGGGATTTCTTTAGAATTGGTACTCTTTTCAAGAATAGGTACATATTTAAGAGTAGGTACATATCTTAAGAAAAGTTATTTTGTTTCACAAACAAGGTACTCTTTAAAGAAAAGGTAGTTTTTTAAGAAAAGGTACTTATTTAAAAAAAATAATTTTTTAAGAAAATGTACTTCTTGTAAGAAAATTTTCTTGTTTTAAGCAATGGTACTTCTTTATGATAAGGTATTTTTTTTAACAAAAAAGGTACTTATACTTATTTTCAGAAGGGCTACTTGCGTCAACAAAAGAAAAGGTATTATTTTATTTTTAAGAAAAGGTACTTTGAAGAAGAGGAATTTTTGTAATAAAATTTATTTTTATATTTTTAATAATTGTTCGGTTCAAGAACAATAACTATTAAAATGTACTTTGTCATAGAAACAGTACTACTTTTTAATAGAAATATTAAAAAGAAATGTGTGAAATTGATCATTATGGTGGATGGTTGGGAATATAGCTATTTCAATGCCCTCCCAGGCATATCATCAGCTCCCTTCTGCACAAGTATTTAGGTATATCATCACACATTATAGGGATAAACAAATCTCAAGTAAGCGAGAATTGTCTAAACTCCTACTTGTGCCGAAAACATCCACAACAGTACTATGCAATAACTATTAATGTTCACAACATTTCTTTCTATAAATATATTTCCAACCATCCACCATAATAATCAAATTCACACATTTCTTTAGTAATATTTCTAAAGCCGAACAATTGAACCGAACAATTATTAAGAAACTTTATTTTTTTAAGAGAAGATATTTTTTGAAGAAAGAGTTTTTTTAAGAAATGGGAATTTTTTAGAATTGGTCCTTTCTTCCAGAATAGGTACATTTTTAAGAGTAGGTACTTATCTCACACAAAAGGTACTCTTTAAGGTACTCTTTAAAGAAAAGGGAATTTTTAAAGAAACGGCACTTTGTTGTATGAAAATTTATTTTTTTAAGAAAACGTACTTATTTAAAAAAGTACTATTTTTAAGAATATGTACTTTTTGAAAGAAAATGTACTTTTTTAAGCAAAGGTACTTCTTTAAGATAAGGTAGTTTGAGAATATGATATATGATATATGAATAAGATATGGTACTTTGTTTAAGAATATGAATAGGTATTTTTTTTTTGAGAAAATGTACTTTCATCAAGGCGAACCGTAGACTTGTCATTCATGAGCATGAACATCAGCTATCGTTTATGTTTATTGTCCGTTTACCGCGCTTCTTGATACCAAGTAAGTGTAATAAAAGTTGTTCACATCACTATCAGGTTCACAACATATTTTGGTAATATTTTATCAACTTCTTCAGTCAGATAAAAAAGTTATCAACCAAGCTCATGCTCATGAATGACAAGTCTGTAGTTCGTTTAAAGGGGAGAGTATAATATTAAGGCAACACGATAAAAACGTCGAAATAGCTTAATTTAATCGAACCATACATTTTTCATTCTTAAGCATGAGTTTCAAATCGTTTGAGCAGTTTTCGATTACATGATAACAATTCAAAAAGATTTGAATGAAATCTTAGAAATTTAACGATTTATTTTTTTATGTTAAAGCGTTGACTCTCTGAAATATACACGTACAGGGTTGCCATTGTATAATAATAATGTATTAAAATAGGGGAACGCACACATCAATGTTCGATATATCTAAAATTTTCTACTAGCGATAGTTATCGATAAATGCATTAACATTAATAAAGCAAACAACAGATTTCTCATTGATGAGCATGAACATCAGCTGCCGTTGATGTTTATTGTAAGTTTACCGCCCCTCTTGATACCAAATAAGAAAGTAACCGACGTTGTTCACATCACTATCATGTTTATGTTTTGGTAATATTTTGTTGGTAATATTTTTTCAAATTCATCAGCCTGATAAAAAAAAATCAAGATAAAAAGGCATCATGGACATACGATTTTTTCCAATACCATTGTATTTACGAACCCATTTATGGGTCCTTATTATGTATGGCGTTAATCCGTATCATCATAAGGCATTTACGCAGGTTAGCGATAACCTTGTTCTCTAACCTTTGCAGTTTACATCAATAAATTTGAGATTAAATTGTCATTTCAGGTGGCAACTTTGCGATTGGACCAATTTAGAGCTACTCCGCGTTGATGCCACATTTTCGAGGACGGCGAAACAACAGAAAAATTTAATTGGCTGACCTTGGTTTTGCCAGTTTGGACAAATTTGGGATGTTTTTAAAATAACGGAACCTTTAAAATTGGATTAGTCGGTTAAATCGGTCTTACCGTCATACATTTTAAATGGATGAGATTCAATTATATTGGCAACGGCGTGATCTTCAAACAATTTTTGGTGGCAGTAACGCGTCGGAAAATTTTCAATCGGCTTCCGTTAGACAAACAGTTGATTTTATGTGCATGTTTTTATTTTGGTTGCATATTTTTTTAGTAATTACCAGTGTTGCATCAAATGTAGACCTCGTGTAGAAACTCGTTCAACCTATGCCGGAAGCCCTCACCAGTTACGATTATGATGATGCCGTTGGCGTCCTAAAAAAAAGCAAGGGCAAATGACAATGGAATGGCTGTTCGCGCATTTCATGTGGATTCTCTTTGCCCCAGAAATGCTAGTTCACTGAAGTAGAAGCGGGGTTTCGTAGTTCATTATGTTTTTGGATACGATATTATCCTGTTCTTGCACCAGGTTTAACAGAGCACGGGAGTACATTAACCGCGCTTGAAATCAGCAGGCAGCCATTGGTGCACGAATAGCACTTTATAGGGGAACATTTTTAACTCCTTCACCCAAAATTCGATGAAGCAAGTATTTGCTGATGCTAAATTTCGTACTTCGTTACCTCATCGATGTTTGTGTACACCCTCGGACGTCCATGGCCACAACTGCGATTTTCTCGGCCAAACGAGCAGTAAGGGATATTACGTTCGTTCCACCCTGTACATGCAATGAGTAGTCTGAAAGAATAATTCATGGCAAACACTCCAACATAGTAACAGCATATAAACAAACACAATCAGTCACTGTACAAGACGAACGTCGACCATGCCATTACGATATCTAAAATGATGGGTCCCAATCAGTGAGTATATAACTACAAATCGCACAGCTCACTGGTCGTGAGAAGCTCTCCCCAATCCCTTCATGGGATGTATTTGGAATTGTAATTTTTTTATCTCGTCAACGACAGCGTCGATTTCGTGTTTTAAGCCTTAATGGATTCTGGATTGTTTGCGTTACGCTTATCTTTCACGGCGCCCCAGACATAATAGTCCAACATGGTCAAATCGCAACTACGAGCCGGCCAATGGACTTCCGAGTTTCGGCTGATTATCCGGCTTTCGAACACAGTGCGCAAAATATCGATTGTAATATTGGCTGTGTGGCACGTAGCGTCGTCCTGTTGAAACCATCCTCTTCAACTTTTGGGAACGCTCGCCATTAACGGTAACAGCGGCTCCTTGCTCGTTTTCGAAGAAAAATGGGTCTATTATGCCGCCATGCAAAAAACCGCAGCAACCAATCACTCGTTGTGGATGCACAACGTTCCACAACGGTTTGTGTCTAGACTAACATATGTTGGGAAATTTCTTGTTTAATGGGAAGTTTTCTAGGTGGAGCCATGTAAACAATATATTGTACTTTGGAACCCAAGAAAAGATAAATTTAGAAAAGCCAAAGTGAAAGAAGCTTGAAAAAGGAAAATTTTCTTAAATAAGTGCCTTTTCTCAAAAAAGGTAAATTTTCTCAAAAAAAAATGCCTATTCATATTCTTAAACAAAGGGCATTTTCTTAAAAAAGTACCTTATCTAAAGAAGTACATTTGCTTAAACAAGTAAATTTTCTTACAAAAAGTACATTGTTTTCCAAAAAGTGTGTTTTTATTTAAATAAGTAAATTTTCTTAAAAAATTAAATTTTCTTACAACAAATTCCTTTTTCTTAAAAAACTACATTTTCTTTAAAGAGTACCCTTTTTGTCAAACAAAAGAACTTATCTTGAGATAAGTACCTACTCTTAAAAATGTACATATTCTTGAAAAGAGGACCAATTTCAAAAAAGTTCCCATTTCTGACAAAAAAAAACTATTTTCAAAAAAATACCTTCACTTAAAAAAAATACATTTTACAAAATTCCTTTTCTGAAAAATAAAATAATACCTTTTCTTGTATTTTCTTGAGATAAGTAGCCTTTCTGAAAATAAGTACAATTTCTTAAAAAAGTAACCTTTTCCTAAAAAGAGTACCACTTCTTTAAAATGTACCTGTTCTTAAAAACCTACTTTGTAAAAAAAATTCATACTCTTATGGCTTTTTCGTACAGAAAGTACTTCTTCTTAAAAATAGTACATTTTCTCAAAAAAAACATATGCTTTTAATAAGTGTGCCTCTTTAAAAAATGAGCTTTTCGGGAAAATGTAATACAGATTCGTACAAAAAGGCCTTAAAAAATGTTCTTAACAAAAGTTTATCATTTTACAAAAAGTATCTTTTCTAAAGATCCATTTAAATTATTGTACTTTTCAACGGGCGTCTTAGGCGTGTCGGAACTAACTAGTACATTATAGATATAGCAAAAGGAACTTCGTTCCAACCGGGTGTCCCCTGAAACGTCATGTAATTTTTATTTTATGCACGTACTTCTTATGGCAACGAAAATCTCATGAAACCTTAATGCCGGGCTTAAGAGATAAATGACAAAATTTCGCATGAACTGATTATGGGAATTTTGTACTTTTATGTTTGATGAGAAAAGCAATCTTTGAATTATCGCATTAATGTAATGATGGCAACACTATTGACGTACTACTACTGCATGGGTCATACGGCGCGCGTCTTTTTTTGGTTGAGTATGTTTTGTTATCATGGGCTGCGTTTTGTTTACTACTTCTTTTACAATGTCTTCTTGTTTCATTGCTGTTGGTTGTGTTCTCTCCGTCTCCTCTTTCATTGCCTGCTCTGCTCTTCTGCTACAACATTTTATAACACATCTTCTGAATACTTTTAGTTAAACGTAGTCACATTTTGTATAGACATCGTTAACGTCATCGGTCAACGTCGTTGTACGGAACACAGCCACCGACATCGTCACAGTCGGCATTTTTATTTTATGTGTTGGGGTGGCAGCACTAAAGTAATGTCAATAATCAACATGGCTGCGTTGCCATATTTCATTTTACCTCTGCTACCGTCTCTGTTGACGCTAATGTATTTCTTGTGCGTCTCTTTATGTTGTTATTGTTGAGTTGGCGTCGGGTGTATTTGTTTGTTTGTTTGTGCTGTAGGTTTTCCATCGAACTCCACCAACTCTTTTAAGTGACGACCGTTCAAACGAACGAAAGCCCCCAACAACTCCTCGCTCTCTTTCTCGTTCTCTTTATGTCTTTCTTTTCCGGTGGATATTAATGTTTCGATTTTGGTTTCAATGAGGCAGGCGACTTCGTTAGCCGACATGTGCTGCAGTTTTCGTATGTTTTGTTTTGTTTGTGTTTGACTTTGTGGTTATTGTTTTTGTTGCTGATGTCTTTTAATCTTCTTTTGGCTGGTGTTGTTGCTGTTGTTCTTTTACTGTATAAGAGAAGTAGAATCCCACATTGGATCGATCGTTTGTTTGGTGCGTTTGCATTTATGTGTGGGATAAGAGTATTTCCTTTCTTGTTATTTATATTTTGATTCCATTTTAAACTCTGTTATTCATTCACACTGTTGAGTTTATGTTGGAAAAGTTGTTAAGGGAATGTTGGTTCTGTTAGTTGATTGTGCGTTTTCTGTTTGTTTTTCCGATGATGGTGATGATGATGTTGGTGTAGAAGAAGAATAGCACGTTTATTGGTTTTTCATTCGTTTTGTGTATTTGTTTTCTGTATTATTTACGACTCATCAAGTCCAGAAGTTGTTACATTATTCTATTATAGTATTAAATGGATATTATTTATATAAAAATTATATACATTTTGTAACCAGCTCGCTCATAAGCCATTATTAAGTTACCCGTCTTGTTAATATAATGAGATATTAGCAGGGTTCAGAGCAGGCACAGCGCACTCACGCACACAAGCGTGGGTATAAAATGCCGCTCACTTCTCAAAATACATCACGGAATTTCCGTGCAAAATGCAAACAAAACGCACGCGCACACCAGGACTTCCGAAATGTAACGCGTTTTTCAATAAGAGCGCTACAAAAGTTTTTTTTTTAAATAAAACAAAACCGGTTTTAGATACCAATGAAATTCTTTATTCCTGTAAAAGTTCGATGCCATTATGTATGGAACTCGATTTCTTTTGCATGGCCACCACGGGCACGCTTGCAGAAGTCCAGACGCTGAACCCAATTTTCGACGGTTTTCAAGCATAAATCGGCCGAAGTTCATCAATCGTCGCTGGCTTGTTGGAATAGACCATAGACTTGACGTAGCCCCACAGGAAATAATCTAACGGCGTCAAATCGCACGACAGAGGCGGCCAATCGACTGGGTCATTTCGTGAAATAACACGTTCACCAAACTTTGTTTCCAATAAATTGATTGTGGCATTCGCTGTGTGGCTTGTGGCGCCGTCCTGTTGGAACCACATGTCCTCCAAGTCCATATTATCCAATTGGGGCCAAAAATATTCGGTTATCATTGAACGGTAGCGATTCGCATTCACAGTAATGTGCCGGTCTTGATCATCACGGAAGAAGTACGGCCCAATGACGCCGCCGGCCCATAAACCGCACCAAACCGTAATTTTTTCGGGATGCAATGATGACTCATGGATTACGTGTGGATTGCTGTCTGACCAATAACGCATATTTTGCTTATTGACGAAGCCATTCAGCCAGAAATGGGCCTCATCGCTGAAGATGATTTTCCGATGAAAATCCGAATCATTTTCAAGTTGTTGCTCAGCCCAATTCACGAACATACGACGCTTATGGTGGTCAAGCGGCTTCAGTGTTTGCGTCAATTTGATCTTGTAAGGATGTAGGCCAAGATCTTTTCGCAAAATTCGCCACAATATCGTCACAGAGATGCCCAACGCTTGAGAACAACGTGTGAGAGACACATTTGGGCTTTCTTGAACGGAAGCCTCAGCGGCAGCAATATTCTCGACACTACGGGCACTTCTTTGTCTCACTGGCACGGGAGCATTTTGTACTGTGTCTGTGGATTCAAATTTTTCCCTAGACGCTCAATTGTTGATCTGGTAGGACGATTATGACGACCATAAATTGGACGTAGCGCTCTTAAAGTTGAGGCCACTGACTCCAAATTTCGGTAGTAAATTTTAATAATTTCGACTCGTTGTTGGCTCGTATATCTTTCCATGATGAAATGGCAAACCTTACTGAAGAGAAATGTCAAAAGAGCGGGGAAAAATATGGCGTCGTTTGCTGTCCCTATCGATTTACTTTTGTAGCGTCTCTGTTGAAAAACCCGTTAGATTGTAACCGCTAGCGCTCTTGAATAGATGCGAGAAACAAGCAGGAAAACAACTCTTGGTTGCGCAACAACTCACTGCTTCCACCCGCCTTAAAATCCATATAGAATAGAGGAATAGCTAATGAATTCCTATCAGCTGTTTTTCGATCTCTTGCATTCACCGAGGTAGTTGGAAATTTCGTGGAGTTTGAGTTGCTGATGTATGTGTAAAGGGCACTTTAGACCAGCGGATTGTCGGGCCGACTCATCTCCCAGTGTAAGGTCAAATCGGACAGTCGGCCGACTAGTCGGGCAAAAATCAAAACTAGTTTGATTTTCAGAAAGTCGGCTGGTGTAAGGCGAAACAATGCCCGACACAAAAGTCGGCCTAACAAATAGTCGGCCGACTGGTCCATAGGTCTAAGGTGCCCTTTACTCTTTGGTTGGACATAAAACGGACAGAAATAAAAGGGAATTCGAATTTTCGTTTGAGGCAACCAATATAAAACATAAGTTAGCTGTCATTAGTATCAACCAAAGACTATTAAAACATAGTTTGCTTATCGCTCATTCTCCTATCAACTGATGTTCGCTACAAAATTCCAACTGCCATGTCGATCAGCTATAACATGTCGCATTTTATGTATTTTTTCGTACAGTGTATACTGTACCCAACTAGGTACATTTGATGTACTTTTCTTGGTACACATACATATGTAAAGATGGAAGTCGTCCGCTCTTTTTATTAAAACCTACGATCATAGCTGTGACGGCTAAAATCTGCTACCAGCGATGAGTGTACAAAATTCAGATCAACTTAGTACTCGAGGTGATTCTTCTATATATGTACGTTGAAGAGCCAACATAGCCGTAGAAGTGAATTAGACACAGTGCCTGTGGGATCTAGTTCAAACGTAGATACTGTAGTAATCCCTAGCTAGTCATCCTCATACTAACTACGTTTTCCCTGGTCCAAGTCAGAGATTTCCTGCCTATGGAGTCTTTAACTTGGTACCCACTTTTTCCTGTTTGCCTTATGTATCCCCTGGGGCAAATCAGAAATTCCCTGCTTTTGGGGTTTCGATCTTGTTGTCTACCTCCCCTTTGGTTCAACATTGAGATTCTCTGCCTGTGGTGTCTTGAACTTGGTATCTGCCTTTTTACTGGTTGGTTTTTGTTTCCCCTGGTTCAGGCCAGATATTCTCTGCCTGTGGGATCTCCCGCTGGTTCAATCCAGAGATTGCCTGCATGTGGGGTCTTGGATTTGATACCTGTCATTCCCCTGACTATCTTATGTTCCTTTGGGGCAAGCCAGAAATTCCCTGCTTGTGGGAATCTCCAGAATCTCCCCGTGTTCCAACCCTGAGATTCTCTGCCTGTGGTGTCTTGAACTTGGTATCTGCCTTTTTACTGGTTGGTTTTTGTTTCCCCTGGTTCAGGCCAGATATTCTGTGCCTGTGGGATCTCCCGCTGGTTCAATCCAGAGATTTCCAGCATGTGGGGTCTTGGATTTGGTACCTGTCATTTCCCTGACTATCTTATGTTCCTTTGGGGCAAGCCAGAAATTCCCTGCTTGTGGGAATCTCCAGAATCTCCCCGTGTTCCAACCCTGAGATTCTCTGCCTGTGAAGTCTTGAACTTGGTACCTGCCGTTTTTCTGGTTGGCCTTTATTTCTCCTGGTTCAGGTCAGATATTCTCTGCCTGTGTGTTCTCCCACTAGGTCACGCCAGAGATTGCCTGCCTGTAGAGTGTTGAAATTGGTACCTTCCTTTTCCCTGGTTACCTTATGTTTCCCGTGGTGCAAGCCAGAAGATCCCTGCTTGTGGGGTCTCGATCTTGTTGCCTACATCTCCCGCCGTTCCAACCCTGAGATTCTCTGCCTGTGAAGTCTTGAACTTGGTACCTGGCTTTTCCGTGGTTGGCTTTTGTTTCCCCCTTGTTTAGGCCAGATATTCTCTGCCTGTGGGGTCTACCTCTGGTTCAAGCCAGAGGATGCCTGCCTGTGGGGTCTTGAATATAGTATCCGTCTCTTCCCTGGTTACCTTATGTTTCCCCTAGTGCAAGCCAGAAATACCCTGTTTGTGGGGTCTCGACCTTGTTGCCTACATTTCCCGCTGGTTTAAGCCAGAGATTCCTTGCCTGTGGGATCTTGAATTGGTACATGCATTTTCCCTGGTTGCCTTTTGGTTCCCCTAGGTCATGCTAGAGATTTCCTGCCTGTGGGATCTCGAACTTATTACCTACCTCTCCCGCTGGTTCAAGACTGAGATTCCCTGCCTGTGGGGGTTTGAATTTGGTACCTGAATTTTCTCTGGTTGTCGTTTGTTCCCCTGCTGCAAGTCAGAGATCGTGGGCTTGTGCCTACCTTTCCACTAGTCCAAGTCAGGGATTCCCTGCCTTTGGTGTCTTGACCTTGGTCTTAACCAAAGATTCCCGCCTGAGAGGTATCGACTGTAGTATAGTCAAAGGTTTGGTACTATTTTGTCAAAACTCCAGAGTACAAAGTTCCTCTATTGATCCTCAAGACCCTGTGATATATTGAATTGGCATATGCATTTTCAGTGGTTGCCTTTTGTTTCCCCTAGCGCAAGACAGAGATTCCGCACATGTGGGTTGTCGACCTTATTACCCAACTCTCTCGTTGTTTCAGGCCTGAGATTCCTTGTTTGTGGGGGTTTGAATTTGGTACCGTATTTTCTCTGGTTGTTGTTTTTTCCCCTGCTGACAGTCAGAGATCGTGGGCTGTAAATACCCTTCCTCTAGTCCAAGTCAGGGATTCCCTGCCTTTGATGGTCTTGGTCTAAACTAAAGATTCCCTGCCTGAGAGGTATCGACGGTAGTACGTAGTACCAGAGCACAAAGTTCCTCTAACGATCATTAAGCCCTTGCTATGTAAGGTGTATTTCAGCAGCAGCCAGGACATCTGCCACGAACCAATGACCACGACAACTGCAAACACCCACCGACGACGCTCACGAATCAGCGCCGGTTCTGGTAACCACCACCGCCACTGGTAACACTCTACCAGATTCATCATCATCTACCACCTGCACGTATGAATGAAAATTTATCTACACATATCCAGAATATTGCTGGTGTTCTACTTTTTCTCAAGAAATAAATTGTATGTACCGAACCCCTGGCGACCACTGAGTATATCCCAGCTACACAGGGGAAACCCGTCGTTACACATTATGTACTTTTTCTACACTGTATATACTTTGTGGTACACTTTTAAGCACACTTTATGTACTTCACGGTGGATTATGTACTTTTTGGTACATTTTAAGTACTATTTTGTATGCTTTGTGAAACTTATCATAAATTTGTTTGTTACCGATTATATACGTTGGGTGCATTTTGTGTACATTTTTTCAACAATTTATGTAAATTGATGATGCACTTTATGTAATGCTATATACTTACTTAGGTGACCTCAAGCAAACCAGAGGGGTCAAGTGCCTTACAAAATGAGGACAACATGTTTCTACAACCGGCACGATCTTCAGCTTTCCTTTTCCAGTTGATAACATTAAGCTCTCGCAGGCAATATTCCACCTAGTCCAGCGAAGTCTTGGTTGTTCTTTTTTCGATATCTGTCGAGTACGTCTTCGAATAACTTTCGCACTTGTTCGTTCGGATCCATTCTACTGAAGTGGCGCAGCCAGCATAAACGCGCTATTTTGATACACAGAACTACGACAATGTCGGGATACAGATTATACAGCTCATGTTTCATCCTTCGTCGATACCCCCTTTTTATATTAGAGGGCCAATTATCTTTCGAAGCATTTTTCTCTCGAAGACTCCCAGTAATGTTTCATCAGCATGCGATACAATCCACGATTCTGCGCCATAAAGCAAGACAGGTCTGATATACATACTTGTGTCTTCGTTTCTCAAGAGAGGGTCTTATTTCTGAAGTGCTTGCTTACCTCGAAATAACACCTGTTTGCAAGCACAATTCTCCGTTTGAATTCCAGGCTAACAGTATTGCTTCTGTTCACGGCAGATCCGAGGTAAATAAATACGTCCACTACCTCGAACTTATAAAGGATATTAACGTTCACCCTTTTAGCCAATCGGGTGGATGTTCCGCTTATCGACACCATTAATGTTGTCTTGTCCCCGTTTATTGGCAAACCCACTTTTGCTGAGTTCTTCTTAAGTCTCGAAAATACTGCAGTAACTTCTCGCTGATTTTGCCCAATGATGTCTAAATCATCAGCATACGCGAGCAGCAGGTTCCTTTCGCTGCTGATAGTTTTATTCGTGTTGACTGCAGTTATTCTCACGATGATCTCAATGAATATGTTAAAGAGATCGGCGGTCACCTCGCTTAGTGACGGCGACACTATCGAGTATTTAGCCATGAAAAAGCTTCTCAAAATACCGCTCGGAACCGGTGTAAAACTGTAGGTCCCACTCAGTGAGTGTTAAACTACAACGCGCACAGCTCACTGGTTGTGAGAAGTTCTCCCTAATGCCTTCATGGGATGTAATGGGAAACCATTTATTTTTTTATGCTTATGCCGTTAATAATGATAAACAACATCATGTCGTCAACAATGGCCACCACGATCACGCTTACAGGACCATATCCTTTTCATGAAATTTTCCATAACCAAATCGCAAAGTGGCTGCCGTATGTCCTCGATAGCCTCACGAATTCTATCTTTGAGGTCTAGAATCGACGCTGGGCTGTTGGCGTAGACCTTATCTTTCACGTGGCCCCAAAGGAAGAAATTGCATGGTGTTAAATCACAAGATCTCGGTGGCCAATTGTGATCACCTCTTCGAGAGATAACACGGTCCGGAAACTTTTCCCGTAAAAGAGCAATGGTTTCGTTGCTTGCGTAGCACCGTCTTGTTGAAAGTAAACGTTGTCCAGATCAATACCATCCAACTCCGACCATGAAAAATCATTAATCATCTCTCGATAGCGCAATCCATTCACCGTAACTGTTGATCCAACCTCATTTTCGAAAAAGGAAGGTCCAAAGACCCCGCCGGATCATAAACCGCACCAAACAGTCACACGTTGAGGATGGAGAGGCTTCTCAACAATAATTCTTGGGTTTTCCGAGCCCCAGATGCGACAATTTTGCTTGTTGGTGTAGCCACCGAGATGGAAATGGTCCTTATCAGTCAAGATGATTTTTCGATGGAATTCCGGATCATTTGCATGCATTTCAAGGACCCAATCAGCAAAGACACGACGTTGTTGATGATCGGCCGGTTTGAGTTCTTGTGTTAACTGAACTTTATAAGCCTTAAGACCCAAGTCTTTATGCAAAATACGGTGTAATAACATTTGTGGAATTTCCAATTCCAAAGAACGACGGGGAATGGACAAACCTGGGTTTACTTCAACACTTTAGGCTACAGCAGCAATATTCTCAGTTGTTCTTGAGCGACGTGCACGGGTTTATTCTTCACATCACTAACTTGTCCCAACAGCTCGAATTTTTCCACCAATTTCTGTATTGCGGTCCGACAAGGTGCTTCACGACGACCCAAAAATGCTTTAGTTTTGCAAACTGTGACTGCAAGATTTTCACCATTTTTGTAGTGAATTTTAATAATTTCAATGCGTGGTTGCAACGTGTATCGTTCCTTTTTTATTAATGGCGTAGTTTCTACTTGTCAAATGTCAAAGAATAAAAGCTTCAAAAGTGACAGCTACCGAAATACAGGGTGATTCAAAATAACACCTCTTGTTGGACAACCCTTTATTTTACCAATTTCACACTTTCCCTAGAACATGCACACAGCTCGCTCATTCTCAACGAACCGTGAAACGAGGGAGTACAAAAACGCACCTACTCATTAATCGTGAGATGTAAAGAAATACGACTCGAGAGCACATGCGATAAAGAAAAAACGCACGCGTTCACGTCACGCGACCTGTGTGAGTTATGGTATATGCATTTCCGCACGCTCCTTTTCGGCTTAAAGGAGTAAGGCTGGCCGTTTTGAGTTGGAAAGGTGCTTGCTTCAACTCATGTGCAAAATCTTGCTAGACGATAGTGTCGCCGGGCGACACAACAGCCGCGCACACAACCATTGCACCACCGGCATAGCTTCCTCTTTATTATGAAATAAACATCCGATCATTTATCTCAAAAAATGGGATTTTTCTTTGAATACCAAAATAAAACCACTAATTGGAAAACCCTTTACAGCAGTAAATCGAACTCGATGAAATGGCCTTCTACCTCGTCGTCATGAAGAGGCAGCGAAGAGAGTAATAGAGGCTCTTAATTATTACTCTATTGCCAACCTGAAGTAACGGGTTTTTCAACAGACACGCTACAAACGTAAATCGATAGGGACAGCAAACGACGCCATATTTTTCCCCGCTCTTTTGACATTTCTCTTCAGTAAGGTTTGCCATTTCATCATGGAAAGATATACGAGCCAACAACGAGACGAAATTATTAAAATTTACTACCGAAATTTGGAGCGCAACTTGAAGAGCGCTACGTCCAATTTATGGTCGTCATAATCGTCCTACCAGATCAACAATTGAGCGTCTAGTGGACAAATTTGAATCCACAGGCACAGTACAAAATGTTCCCGTGCCAGTGAGACAAAGAAGTGCCCGCAGTGTTGAGAATATTGCTGCCGCTGAGGCTTCAGTTCGAGAAAGCCCAAATGTGTCTCTCACACGTCGTTCCCAAGCGTTGGGCATCTCTGTGACGTCGTTGTGGCGAATTTTGCGAAAAGATCTTGGCCTACATCCTTACAAGATCAAATTGACGCAAGAACTGAAGCCGCTTGACCACCATAAGCGTCGTATGTTCGTGAATGGGGCTGAGCAACAACTTGAAAATGATTCCGATTTTCATCGGAAAATCATCTTCAGCGATGAGGCTCATTTCTGGCTGAATGGCTTCGTCAATAAGCAAAATATGCGTTATTGGCCAGACAGCAATCCACACATAATCCATGAGTCATCATTGCATTCGGAAAAAATTACGGTTTGGAGCGGTTTATGGGCCGGCGGCGTCATTGGGCCATACTTCTTCCGTGATGATCAAGACAGGCACATTACTGTGAATGCGAATCGCTACCGTTCAATGATGACCGAATATTTTTGGCCCCAATTGGATAATATGGACTTGGAGGCCACAAGCCACACAGCGAATGCCACAATCAATTTATTGGAAACCAAGTTTGGTGAACGTGTTATCTCACGAAATGACCCAGTCGATTGGCCGCCTCGGTCGTGCGATTTGACCCCGTTAGATTATTTCCTGTGGGGTTATGTCAAGTTTATGGTCTATGCCAACAAGCCAGCGACGATTGATGAACTTCGCACGAATATCGAACGTGAAATTGCAGCAGTATCGTCCGATTTATGCTTGAAAACCGTCGAAAATTGGGTTCAGCGTCTGGACTTCAGCAAGCGTGCCCGTGGTGGCCATGCAAAAGAAATCGAGTTCCATACCGGTTTTGTTTTATTAGATTAAGCCCATTTGGTCCAAATAATGGCTAGTTTTCTTTGTAAGTTTTGAACGGTGATATATACTGACTTCATTTTTCAGGTCACGTGATCTTTTTTATAAACCAATGGCATGAGCAAAAATTAAATTTTCTAACTAGAAACAGGACTGAGTCAAATAAGAAATTACAAATTTCAGATTAAGGGACCATTTGGTCCATAGACTATATTCTTTGATTTTCTTTACAATTATGTTCAAAATATAAAATAACAATAATAATAAAAATATTTGAGTATTACTGACCCAAGATAGATACAAAGAATACGAATAGATGGTTATTTTGTTTGTAAATTGCAGTATGGACCAAATGGTCTCTTAAGCTAACATTCGTTAAAAATACGAATCTTAGGTTAAGGGACTATTTGGTCCATAGTATATTTCCTTTGATTTTCTTTACATTTATTTTCAAAATAAAGATGATAATAATAATAACAATATTTAGTGAATATTGAACTAAAATATATACAACGAATGCGATTAAATTGATATTCTGCATGAAAATTGCAGTATGGACCAAATGGTCCCTTAACCTAACATTCGTATTTTTTTCCTAACCTAACAGCAGGGTTAATAAAACTTTTGTAGCGCTCTTATTGAAAAACCCGTTACATACTTCTGCATGACAGTTTTCCCTAACTAAGAATGTTGTGCCCTAGGATTGTGTAGGTGATACAAAAAGTCGACGTTTCTTCCAACTTTAGTCAATTATTGGTCAAGTCTTAAGCTAAACAACAAGAGGCTTCGAAAAGTAATTTTTACAACGCGATAGTTAATTTCGACTATTTTATTTTTTTCTTACAAAAAGTCGAGAGTTCATTTATAGAACCGTAATATTATTCCCTCTCTCTCTGCCTTATTACTCGCCATTTCTTCATTTTCTTGTTGTGCGTTCAATAATAATTAAGTTATTTTCCCTAATGGTTCTTTTTCTTGGGTTTTTTTTATTTCTACGTGTTTGATATTATTTACTCTTCCTTCCCGGCCATCACCCCAATACACCCACCCACCATCGGAATTTGCGCGGTTATTACATATTTTCTATACTCGACCTATTGGTATTCATATGCATGCATAAGTTTGTTGTATATTTTTTCAATTTGCAAAGAGAGAAAAAACCAGCCAACAAATTGCTTTCATCCATAACTTCTCATAACATTTTATTTTATTTTATATTCCACTACAATTACACTTTGCCCATATCATGCATCACACACAGCCAACGACGGCGCTACATGGCCGGCCGACCCACCTACCAGCATTCGTTCGTCTGCCACTTCATCTGCATCGTCATCATCTTGAAAACATCATCTGGTTACTTGCTGGCCGATCAGTGTTGTGAAGAGAAAGAAGACACTTTGCGAGTTACTTGTAGGTTGCGTTGCGTTCCGTTGCGTTTGTTCATACTGTAACACAGTGACTGAGATAGATAAATGACGATGATGGCCTCACACATATCGTTTCATTTTATTATCTTGTTTTCTACCCTTCTTGCCTCTTTTGATCAAAGGGGAAACCCCTTTGGCTTCTGGCTGTGTGTTCTTATTCTCAGCTGAAAATGTTACGACTTTTTATAGTTTATTCCTTTTTATTAAAAGTACATTGGGGTCGTGTGGTCGTTCGGCCGGTATTTTTCTTTTGCACATTTCCCTTTATAACCTCTGCGTTTATGTTCCCATATTAATGTGTAGTACATGTACAGTGGCGAACAAAACTGTAACAGGTTTCCCATAAAGGAAGTTAAGTCTTTAATTTTTAACAGCGTTTAACTTAAAACATTTTTTTGGAATTTTACTTTAGTATGGTCTGGTTCATAATGAACACTTAAATATACAACAATTGTACATACACTAATGGCCAGTTTTTCAGTCAGTGGTGATCTTCGTTTCTTACTTAAATTGTGGTTAAACATCGATTTGTGTTTTTTAGTCATTGTTTAACTATGATTTAACCACCCAATGTTGGTTGGTTAACTTATAGTCAGAACCATATTATTTTGACAATCAAATTCCTGACTGTCAAAGTGAGAAATGAAGATTGTGTAAAATACATGTTTCAGATTTGCATATTTGTACACATACGTTGAGTCTAGATCGTTAAATTGTTGCGCCTATATAGTTTTTGATACATTTTTGTTAAAATGTTTTCGATTTTATGCATTTATTTCTTATATTACATAATTCCATTTTGTTTGTCCCCTTCGTTGTTTTGGTATTTATCCCAAAACACACGTTTTTCCAATAAGAATACAATTACATTACATTAACTCACCACTGAAAAACAAAATGCAAAGTTAATCTTAGAATTACTTAGAATTAAGATTAAGTAATCCGATAGTTAGCTACCCACTTAAAAACTGGCCATATGGCACAATTTTTGACTACTCAATCATCTTTGATCAACGATCAAACATTATTTAAACTCAAAATTCATTGTAATAGTTGTTAATAGTTGATTGCTGTTTAAACAGCCAAAGTTGGGCATTTAAACTATGATCAAGTGACCATATGATTTTGACAGATAACAATAAGAAGAACAAACACAAAGCTTCTTTAATTGTTAATGTCAACAATTATAATCATCATCCTAGTTGAAATAACAATAAAAACGTATCATTTAACTCGTCGAACAGTTAGAACTTCATTTCTTCTGAAATACCTGCCAATTTCGTTAAATATTTTGTATTTTACCACTTCACTTTTCTTTTGCAAATGGCGTCAGTTTGATGCATTGTAACGATTAGCCGATAAATGTATGAATACTGGCTATTTTTCGTAGCACTTGCCAATGTTGCCACATGGTGGTAAGATTATTTGACAAAGCACTGAAAAGCTCTTTTCGTATTTAAAGTCAGATCAAACATAAATCAAAATCAACTAATTACCTATTTAAAAAAACAGTCAAAAATTGGGCCTAAGTGTCATAAGTCTACGCTCCCTGTTCTCTTATAATAGAATGCCTGAAGTACAAACTGTATTTTAAAAGTAAAAACAACTAAACACATATTATTGATCCCTTTTCAAATATAGCAAAGAGTAAACCGCGAGTGCGTAGACATATGACACTTAGTGTACAGGGTCGGCTCAATAAGTCCGTGGGTTTTTGAATGAAACACAGTATTTTTTGGAAAAAAAAAAATATTTTTCAACATAATCTCCTTTTAGCTCAATACACTTAGTCCAACGTTTCTCCAATTTTTGTATCCCTTGCAAAAAAATAGGATTTTTCGTGGTCCATAAAATAGGCATTTGTCTGAACAATAATTTCATCGTTGGAGCTAAATCTCTGTCCACCGATCCATTTCTTTGGGTTTGGAAATAGGAAATCCGGGGAATATGGCGGATGAGATACCAATGCGTAGCCCAATTCCAACAACTCCAAACAATCCTTTGAAGTTGTCACACGATTACGTTTATGGCCAGCTGAGAGCAAACGCGGCACCCATCTTGCAGACAGCTTTCTTAAACCCAACTGATCATTTAAAATCGAAACCACACTGCCATATGAAATGCCTATGGCATCAACAATCTAACACACTTTTGCTCTTCGATCGGCCAATACCATATCGTGGATTTTTTTCGACATTTTCGGGTGTAATTGACCTTAATTGGCCGTCCAGAACGTTCAGCGTCATTTGTACTTGTGCGACCACAACGAAAGTTAGTAAACCACTTTTTTACCATTGCAATCGATGGTGCCAGAGTCCCCATAATATTTACAAGCTTTTTCTTGGTTTGATTAACGGTTTCTTTTTCGCAAAAAATAATGTTTGAGGAGCACTCGAAATTCACTTTTTTCCATTTAAAAAAAAATGCACGAGGTTGTATGTTTTGAACAGCTGTTAAACGCAAAGAAAATGACGGAACTGTAGTCTATTAACAGATGGTACTTTATGAGAGCAGTGTTGCATTTCATATAATTACGAGGGAAGTTATCAAAAGTCACGGACTTATTGATCCGCCCTCGTATATGTTTAAAAGAGCGTAATATGTAAACAAATCTCAATCAGGGGGTTTCTCAAAAAGGATGTACAAGTAGAGAAGAAAAAGCCACCGCAATTTGACAACCCTAGTAGGAGAGAACCAAAAAAGTCGACGCGATTCACTCAAACGCCTTTCTTTTCCGCGTCATAACTTCATTATTTCACACTTTTTACATACTTTATGTAATTTTATTTAAATATGGTTGGAATTTCTAGTATAGTTAGATACAATAACATCATCAGAAAAGTGCTCGTGTATTGAAATATTCAACGAAGAGAGTAAGAGAGCGAGCAGAGAAACGACCCGCTTCACTCGTTTTCTTTGTTGGCATTCCATTCCATGAGTAAATTTTCTTCTCTATACCATAGTTGCTTTATGGGTTTCTATGGCACAGCTGATCGAAAAGGTACTAGGAAAATGATGTAGAATGAGAGACCAACAAAGACATACAGATTATAGATCATGCAGCAAACTAAGTTTAAAAGTGTTTGATTGATACTAATGACAGGTAAATTATGTTTTATGTTGTTTGCATCGAACGAAAATACGCATTCCCTTTTATTTGTGTCAAATCAACGAGTAAATTACAAAACCAACTCGAACTGGACGTAATGGCCTACTACCTCGTCGTCATCAAGAGAATACGAAGAGAGGCATAGTGGATCTTTTATATTTTTTAATGATTCCACTGTGCTTCTATGTGCTTCTTCCACGAACAACTTTTATTGGATTTCGCTCGCCTTGAAAGACCCATACGGTCGATTGCTGTTTTGTTTCGGGCTCATATGCATATATCCATGATTCGTCACCTGTCAGGATGTTATACACTGCATTTGAGCTACCGCGGTTGTATTTTTTTCAAAATTTCTTAGCTCCAATCGACACAAGCTTTCTTTTGAGCATTTAAAATTATGTGGGATTCAACGAAAACAAATCTTTTTCACGGCCAAATGAACATGCAATATCTTATTCATGCTTGCCAGTCTAATGCCCAAGGATGACTCCATCCCACGGCATGTCACATGTCGGTCTTGCTTTATCAGTTCACGCAGAGGGTAGATGGTTTGCGACAAAAGTACTGAAGTTGGACGACCTTCACGAAATTCATCCTGGAGCGAACGGCGTCTGAGACTGAACTCTTGGTACCAGCGATTTACAGTGGTTTTTGATGGGGCTTCATCACCAAAAGTGAAAACAAGTTGATTGAGACACTCTTGTCTCGATAATCCATGGCGAAAATTGTAAAAAATCATCGCATGAAAATGAACCGACCGAGACGAATTGTTCAACACACTGTAAATTCAACAAATAGTGTTCGTAAGTGAAAACGTTCTATGTATGTTTCTGCTAAAAAAATAATGTCAAACTTTCCAATGGAAGTTCCAGTTTGCATCTGGGAACCCTAGTATTGCCAGGACTGGAAATATAAATGGCAACCATAGTATACAAATTTATTTCCAAACTTTGCCAACCCTATCACAATTTTGCTCGTCACTGTATGTAAAGGGTTTTTCAACAGAGACGCTACAAAAGTAAATCGATAGGGACAGCAAACGACGCCATATTTTTTCCCGCTCTTTTGACATTTCTCTTCAGTAAGGTTTGCCGTTTCATCATGGAAAGATATACGAGCCAACAACGAGACGAAATTATTAAAATTTACTACCGAAATTTGGAGTCAGTGGCCTCAACTTTAAGAGCACTACGTCCAATAAATGGTCGTCATAATCGTCCTACCAGATCAACAATTGAGCGTCTAGTGGAAAAATTTGAATCCACAGGCACAGTACAAAATGTTCCCGTGCCAGTGAGACCATAGAATAACACATACTATAGAAGTTTTTATTCGCTCAATAAATTAAACGTCATAGGTACGATGGAAATTACACAGTGGAGGGTGGAAAATATGGGTTCAATAATACCAGATGGTGGCAATAGTATACAGCGATCCACAAAGGAACTACACCCGAATTTCGTGTTTTTGTGGCAAACTAGTTGTGTTAAATACAATACAAATGTATACCAACGATAAAAATCAACAAAAAAGTGCAAACTACTTTTAAATTTTTCAGTTCTATACCAAAACGACAGGAAATAGTTAAGTGAACATATTTTGTAACTCCACCTGGTGTATGTAAATTTTAAATTTAATTTGCTCTCATTTCCACAAATCTACGATGAGAGTGGGAAATGAAACGTCAGATGAGCGAATAAAACCTTCTACGTATGTGTTATTCTATGAGTGAGACAAAGAAGTGCCCGTAGTGTCGAGAATATTGCTGCCGCTAAGGCTTCAGTTCAATAAAGCCAAAATGTGTCTCTCACACGTCGTTCTCAAGCGTTGGGCATCTCTGTGACGTTGTTGTGGCGAATTTTGCGAAAAGATCTTGGCCTACATCCTTACAAGATCAAATTGACGCAAGAACTGAAGCTGCTTGACCACCATAAACGTCGTATCATAGTGTAATAATATAAGTGGAAGCATAAGCCCAGCTGATCAGGCATTTTGTTATCGGGTTGTTTCTTTTTATCATTCTTTGTTTACGTAATACACTCGAAGTGTCAAACTTGTCGCATCATTTGTTTTGAATCTTCCTTGCCCTCTTTGCTTACGCTGGTCGTTTCACCGCCTGTAGTTTTTTTGATGGCTAAAAATTTATAGAAGAAGTAACTAAAATTACCTACATACATATGTATGGACTTACTGATGGATACTTACCAATTTGGATCTTAAATGCGTTCCAACTTTCTGCCTATTACTTTTTTTTAATACATGTAATTCTATGCATGTGATTATTTACTTTGGCGTTTTTCCTTTGCCTCTCTTCGTATATAAAATGATTTTGACATATCGAGTGTATTGTCATAACAATAGTACAACAAAATTCTGTCAAAATCGTTTATTATTACAACAACACGCCACGCGTCGACTTATATTATTAGACTATGCGTCGTATGTTCGTGAATTGGGCTGAGCAACAACTTGAAAATAATTCGGATTTTCATCGGAAAATCATCTTCAGCGATGAGTCTCATTTCTGGCTGAATGGCTTCGTCAACAATCCACACGTAATCCATGAGTCATCATTGCATCCCGAAAGAATTACGGTTTGGTGCGGTTTATGGGCCGGCGGCGTCATTGGGCCGTATTTCTTTCGTGATGATCAAGACCGGCACATTACTGTGAATGCGAATCGCTACCGTTCAATGATAACCGAATATTTTTGGCCCCAATTGGATAATATGGACTTGGAGGCCATGTGGTTCTAACAGGACGGCGCCACAAGCCACACAGCGAATGCCACAATCAGTTTATTGGAAACCAAGTTTGGTGAACGTGTTATTTCACGAAATGACCCAGTCGATTGGTCGCCTCGGTCGTGCGATTTGACGCCGTTAGATTATTTCCTGTGGGGCTACGTCAAGTCTATGGTCTATGTCAACAAGCCAGCGACGATTGATGAACTTCGTACGAATATCGAACGTGAAATTGCAGCAGTATCGTCCGATTTATGCTTGAAAACCGTCGAAAATTGGGTTCAGCGTCTGGACTTCTGCAAGCGAGCCCGTGGTGGCCATGCAAAAGTAATCGAGTTCCATACATAATGGCATCGAACGTACTTTCACAGGAATAAAGAATTTCATTGGTATCTAAAACCGGTTTTGTTTTATTTAAAAAAACTTTTGTAGCGCTCTTATTGAAAAACCCTTTACATATGTATATGTATGTACAAATCTGGTTATGTTGAGGGGGGCTCTCTCAAAGGGGTTTACAAATTGACTTTGTCATATTATGTGCGTGTGTAGTTTGCCGCTGCTCTTCATTGAAGTTCAAAGGTCTCTTTTATTTTCAAAACTTCTCTAGTTTATACGTTGCTCTTGTGAAGTTTGTTGCCGGTCTTCCTGGTCTTCGTTATTTCTGATATACTTATGTATGTATGTTTGTATGCAATTAACTTGATTGTTGTTGTCTTCTTGCTCGCCCTCCTGTTTTATAGGTTTTATTGTATGCGGTCGTTTCAATCTTTTTTTTATTTGTTAATCGTGTAGATTTACATTTTCAAGGTTATCTCACACAATTACCGATGTTTTAAACGATAAAGGAAAACATCTGTATGCTTGTACTTGATGCAAACATTTATATGTACGTATGTATGCATGTCGGTCTTGAGAATCAATTACATATTGCACCCTAACTACAAAAGAGTTATACCTTAAAAGTCCGTAAATTTTCAGTGGAGGTAAAAAACTGGTTTTGCTAAAGTCCATGTTATAGCGCATTTACATGCACTCTTTTATCATGATAATTACTTTGTTCGATTACTCGAAAAGTTGTGCAAATTTTTACGGAATCGTGGTCGTTTACTCCAATAGTCTAGTAAATGAATTTTGACACAGCTGGCACAGCTGATCGAAAAGGTACTAGGGAAATGATGTAGAATGAGATACCAAAGAAGAAATAGAGATTATAGACCAAGCAGCAAACTAACTTTAAATAGTGTCTGATTGATACTAATGACAACCAAAATACACATTCACTTTAACTTCATTCCCTATTATGTCCAACAAAAGAGTAAATTGCAATAGCAACTCGATGAAATAAGCAATTACCTCGTCGTCATCAAGAGAATGTGAGAGAGGGATAGCTGCTCTTGCCGATGATAGAGAATTAGAGAGCAAAGAAGACAGGAACTAATTTTAAATAGTATTTATTGATGTTAATGACAGCTAAATTATGTGTTATGTTGTTTGAATTGAATGAAAAACACATTCCCTTTTATTTCTGTTCGTTTTATGTCCAACGAAAGTGTAAAATTGGTAAAATACCGCAGCAAATAAAACTCTATGAAATGGCCTACTACCTCGTCGTCATGAAGAGGCAACGAAGAGAGTAATGGAAACTCTTAAGTATTTCTCTATGCTATGCCTCAATGTTACAATTACGCACTCTCTTTAATGGTACAATTTTGCACTCTCTTCAACTCTTTAAAACTCCAGCAACACAAATGTAACCATCACGTAGCTGATAAATTTACTGTTATTTTTTTCACTTGCTCATTATTGTCCACGGGCTGATCAAAAATGGAAGCATTTAAAGTAGTTGAAATCATGGAAATCATACTAGAGATCTTGCAAATTTAGGTTGGAGACATATTAGCCAACCAAAATTTGCAAGATAGAACAGCTGTTTGAAATCAGCTGGTGTAAGTCAATTTTCGTCGAACATCTCTCCGTTGCACAAACCCATGACGAAGAGTGTGGAATGAAACGTCAAATTAGAGAAATGGTTTCGCTATTCTAATTTACTCTATGATTCAAGTGGATTTTTACTCGGTTTAGTTTTGACATTTTGGTAGTTCATCATTCCATGATGGAATTTATACCAGGTGAGAGCATCAGGATTTGTATGTATTACTTACTTTCATACTTATCCCGTCTCGAACAACCCCGGGGTTGAGGGACCTTACAAAACGAAGATAATATATTTCGCCAACCAGTTCGATCTTTTCCCTTATCTCTCCAGCTGGTAATACCAAGTGCACGCAGGGATTCGTCAACCTGATGTCTCCAACGGAGTCTTGGTCTTCCTATTTTTCGTATTTCTTCGAGTTCGGTTTCGAAAACCCTTCGTGCTGGTTCGTCTTCAGCCATTCTACTGACATGGCCTAGCATCGTGTTGTTTTGAAATAGAAAAAAAATTAAACAATTTTTTTTAACACTATTATTCTACAACCCAGTATTACCACCTACAGGGTGGAGCGCGATAATTTGCTTATTTGGGAATGAAATAAAAAAATTATGAACCTTAGAACAATTTATTTTATATTTTAATTATATTGAACAGTAAGGGAATTTGTAAATTACATGGTTTTAAATAGTGTATCTGGAAAATATCGACCTTCGCTGTCCACACACTGCTGCATACGGTTTCTGAAGTTTTCATAAACTCTAACAACCCTGTCGACTGGTATTCTGCCAATATCAGCCTCAATATTGTTAATTAGGTCATCCAAGGTGTTGGGACGGATGATATACACGTTCGACTTCAGGTAACCCCAAAGCAAAAAATCGCATGAGCTAAGTCTGGTGAGCGTGCCGGCCAGTTCACACCATCCCTCAAGGAGATAAGCCGTCCAGGAAACATTTGCCTCAAACAAAAAAAAAAAAAAAAAAATGCATGGTAACCCTCGATGTGTGTGCAAAGGGCACCATCCTGTTGGACCCATGTATCCTCTAATTGTAGTGACTCAAGAGCCTGCTGAAAAAAATCCTGTACTGTTCGGAGTTCACAGTTACGGCCAGACGGTTATCCTGGTTAAGGGCCAATGATGCCTACTCGTGATATGGCACACCACACAGTGACGCGGTCCGAATGCAGAGGTCTCTGATGAAGTTCTCTGGGGTTTGTTTCACTCCAGTACCGTATATTTTATTTGCTTTAACACCCGCTGTTACACACACGCCGCACTGCAATGATCGAGTGCGCATTTCTCACGTGTCCAATGCATGATGGCAACTAAAAGACTAACGAATACAAGTCTCCCGTCAGCCACTATAAGCCACACACACTCTGCACTCTCTGCGGCCAACAGTGCCGCCACAGCCTGCAGTGCAAAAAAGCAAATTATCGCGCTCCACCCTGTATATTGGGTACTTTTGCTTTGGTTTGTGTCTAGACTACCATATGTTGGGAAATTTCTTGTTTAATGGGAAGTTTTCTAGGTGGAGCCTGTATCCAATATTTATTATATATTGTAGTTTTGACCCAATAAAAACTAAATTTAAAAAAAGCCAAAGTGAAAGAAGTTTAAAAAAAGAAAATTTTCTTAAATATATGCCTTTTTTTCTTTAATAATTTTTCCGGTTCAAGATCAATTTCTATGAAAAAGTACTTTTATAACATAAAGTACATCTTCATGGAATGTATTATTAAAATAAAAAATAATGTGAAATTGATTATTTTGGTGGATGGCTGGGATGGTTGTGGATGTTTTAACACAAGTAGGACTTTAGACAATTCTCGCTTACTTGAGTTTTGTTTATCCCTATAATGTGTGATGATATACCTAAATATTTGTGGAGAAGGGAGCTAATGATATGCCGTGGTGGACATTGAAATAGCTATATTCCCAACCATCCACCATAATAATCAATTTCACATTATTTTTTTTTATTTTTTTAATAGCACATTCCATGAAAATGTACTTTTTGTTCTAAAAGTATTTTTTCATAGAAATTCATCTTGAACCGGAAAAATTATTAAGGAAAATATCATCGAATAATAAAACTAAAATGTAAGTGCATTTTCTTAAAAAGTACATTTTCTCAAAAAAATACCTATTCATACTATTTTTAAACAAAGTACATTTTCTTAACAACAATACATTGTCTTAAGGGAGTACATTTGCTTAAAAATGGTAAATTTTCTTAAAAAAAGTACCTTTTCTTAAAAAAGTTTTTTTTTAATAAGTACATTTTCTTAAAAAAGTAAATTTTCTTACAACAAATTGCCTGTTCTTAAAAAACTGAATTTTCTTTAAAGAGTACCTTTTTTTGTGAAACAAAATAACTTTTCTTGAGATAAGTACCTACTCTTAAAAATGTACCTATTCTGAAAAAAGGCCCAATTCTAAAAAATCCCATTTCTTAAAAAAAAAATCTTCAAAAAAAAATACCTTCTCTTACAAAAATACCTTTTCTTACAAAAATTCCTTTTCTTAAAAGTAAATTTGTTTTATAAATAAAATAATACCTTTTCTTTTCTTGAGATAAGAAGCCTTTTTGAAAATAAGTAAATTTTCTTAAAAAAATAACATTTTCCTAAAAAGGTTAGCACTTCTTTAAAAATTACCTGTTCTTAAAAAAGTACTTTGTAAAAAAATTCATACTCTTATGGCTTTTTCTTACAGAAAGTAATTCTTCTTACCATTTATACCCATTATACCCAAACCTGCAAAAGCAAGCTATGCAACGGCAAAGGCTTATAGACCAATTAGCCTTACCTCGTTTCTACTCAAAACCCGGGAGAGAATAGTGGACGACACGGTGAAAAGTGGAATACCGAACGATATGCTGAAGTTTAGGCAACACACCTATGCCAAAGGCAGATCAGTGGATACCGCACTTCATGAGGTAACCTACTACATAGAGCAATCTATCAATGACAAACTATATACACTCGCTGTATGCATAGATATTGAGGGAGCGTTCAATAATGTCCGGACCGAAACGCCCACCCAATCCTTAGACCAGTTTATGGTGGACCGTGTACTAAGTGACTGGATCAACCATATACTAAGGAATAAATGGATAAACTGTGGTTCCCATGATGTAAATATTAGAGACAGGGTACAACGTGGAACTCCACAGGGATGGATTATATCACCACTCTTATGGGTCCTCACAATACACAGTCTCCTAAGGAAACTTACCGAAGAAGGACTTAAACCAATCTGCTACGCAGATGGCGTTATAATACTTCTTAAGGGAAAGAATCCTAATCAATTATGCAGAGAGGCCGATAGGACACTGAGTATAGCGAATGACTGGGCACAGTCAAGGGGGCTAAATGTAAACCCGTACAAAACGGAAATATGTCTATTCACAAGGAAGACGAAAATCTCAGAATATGAAGAGCCACAATTAAATACTTGGGAGTAATCTTAGATCGGAAACTGAATTGGAAGCACCACATAGAGGAAAGGGTCAATAAGGCCTACAGATGCTGGTCGCTATGCAGAAGGGCTATAGGATCCAAATGGTGCCTCAAACCTAATATAACACACTAGCTCTACAGAAGCGTAATCAGGCCCGTACTAACATATGCTTCTGTAGTATGTATGGTGGACGTCAGTTGAGAGAAATGTAACATCGCAATACTGCAGAGGGTGCAGAGAATGTGCTGTATTAGCGGTGCAATAAGGACAACCTCGACAAGAGCCATGGAGACTATTATATGTATCCAGCCAATCGAGATTAGAATCAAATACGAGGCCGCCCTTGCGGCAAAACGCCTACAGGCAACAGGTGAATGGATCAACAGGGATCTTACGTCAAAACACCAACGGATAATTGGGGCCTCAGTCGGGTACACGCAAGATACGAGTGAATCTGACCGAATACCTGGGATAAGGGTTAAGGCGAATTGCGTCACCTTAACGCCAACTAGAGACGCCTGGCAGAATGGAACTCTGGCACAAATGCCAAATGGGACTAGCTGCTACACGGATGGCTCAAAGCTAGGAGAAAGAACGGGTCTAGGATTTTTCTTTGAAAATCCAGCTACCGAATCCCATCAACGCCTCCCGGATCATAATACAAACTTTCAGGCGGAAGTTCGGGCGATTACGGAGTGTATCAAATGGCTCGGCGATAATACAATCCTAGCCGAGGCAAATATCTTCACGGATAGCCAAATGGCAATCAAGGCAATATCATCGGAAACTGTCAAATCTAGAACGGTCCTTGACTATAAGAAGGTGATAAACGATTATTCTATGAAGGGCAGACTCAACATCATCTGGGTGTTGGGGCACAGCGGAGTATTCGGCAACGAGAGAGCGAACCTCCTGGCAACGAAAGGCAGGAAACTCCAAACGGTGAGCCTAGATGGAGCGAAACCCTTTGGGGTGACGACGGCTGAGTTGAGTAAATGGGCGGAGTCGGCACATATAGCCCAGTGGAATCAGGAATCAGTAGGCAGGATGACAAAGATCCTATGGGGAGACCCAAAAAGGTTTGCTGAAACTGGGAAAATCTGAAATGAGCAAGATGATGGAAGTCTTAACGGAGCATTCGGGATTACGGGCCCACCTGTACCGCATTGGACAAGTGGAGAATAATGAGTGCAGGGCATGCATGGCGGACGATGACACGATGGAGCATTTCTTATGCCACTGCTCGGCCTTGACACACGCTAGATCCAGATATCTTTTAGATAGTACGATACCGGACGTGACCAAACTTGTGGGTATGGACTGGAACAATTTAAGGAATTTCGTGAATAGCACCGAATTCCTATAAGGGATATGGTAAATTAGTAGGGTATACTTAGAGCACACAACAGGTCGAATCAGCGGCTTAAGTGTATGTCTTACTGACAGGGGAAGGTTTAGAGTGCTCCTTTTGAACACTCAACACCGCACCCCTCTTTTCAAACTACATTTTCTTAAAAAAAACATTAGCTTTTAATAAAAGAAGTACCTCTCTTTAAAGAAGTAGCTTTTCAGGAAATTATAATACATATTCTTACAAAAAGGACTGACAAAAAATTTAAAAAAAATACATTCTAAATATAAAAAAAAAATGTTCTTAGAGAAAGTTTATCATTTTACAAAAAGTATTTTTTTCTTAAAGATCCATTTAAATTATTGTATTTTTCAACGGACGCATTAGTCGTGTTGGAACTAACTAGTACATAATATATAGCGAAAGGAAGTTCGTTCCAACCGGGTGTCCCCTAACACCACATGTATTTTTTTTTTTAAATATTGTATGTGCTTTATGTCATGTTTTAGTATTTTTATTTTTTGTATAATTTTTACTTTCCTTTGTGTAATATTGATACTCACTGATTGGGACCTACACTTTTACACCGGTTCCGAACGGTATTTTTGAGAAGCATTTTCATGACTAAATACTCGATAGTGTCACAGTCACTATGCGAGGTGACCGCCGTCGAAAGAAATTTTTAAGATGGTCAGAACAGGGATCGAACCCAGGATCTCAAGTACAAGAGGCGCGTACACTACCCATTGCACCACCGACGGTATAAAACTAGAAAGCGTACAGCTCACGGGTTGTGAGAAGCTCTCCCCGATTCCTTCTAGGGATGTAATGGGAAACCATTTATTTTAATATTAATTCACTTTGTGTACTTTTTTTTTGAATTTTACAATTTTGTAGTTATAATTTTTGTACTTGATACACTTGCGTACCTTTGGCTAATGTTTGTTTTTTTATTCTGCCTAAACACTTGGTGTTATTTTTTATTCATTTTATGTACTTTGTGTACTTTTTAGTAAATTTAGTATAATTATTGGTGCCTTTTGTGAAATATTGATTCACTCTGTGTACTATTTGTGTACTTTACAATTTTGTAGTTAACATTTTTGTGCTTGATACACTCTTGCGTACCTTTGGCTGTTTAAAGATTTCCTGTACTTTTGTAAACAGTTGACAAACAAATCCTTGAAAATTATCAACAAAGTCCGTCGAAATATTGGATAAAAATAGAACAAATTTGTGACACAAAAGGACAAACATACGACATTGTTTCCTATTTATTTCTATGACCTTGAACTGGCACTAAAATTTATTTGCTACACTTTGTGTCATATTAGTCGTGTTTTGGTTACAAGCAAACGATTATCGCTTGCTAAGTTGCAAAGAAAATGGCTCTTTAGCGAGAAGTCATTTACTAAAAATATGAGAAATGGTTGAAAACGGTAAGAGATGTCAAAAATATTAAATCTTAGCGAAAATTAATCACGTCGCTAAGTTCTCGCTAAGTCTTCGCTAAGTGCTTCATACAAAACAAGCGAATATACAGGGTGGTTCAGTCACGACTGGACAAATTTCACCAGCGTATTCCTCTGGTATATACCTCCAGCTATGTCATGCCCGAGAATGCAAGGGGGCGAAATGGCAGCGTTTTGAAAATTTTCGGATTGGTGGTCTGAGGGTACTTGGGTAATTGAATTGATCTTCTGAACCAGTGGTCAGGTTTTTTGTTTTTGGGCGTGTTGGAAAGGAGACCTTTCAGAATCAATAAAAAGATGTAAAAAAGGTTAAAAAAAAATTTAAAAAAAGACAAGAATGTGCCCAGAACTCAATTTGCTCAGCCAGATGGCAGGTAACTTATGTTTTTTTTTTCTGTTAAAAGATAGCCCTACTGCTTACCTTTCCAAAATGCCCTAAACGAAGCCCAGAGGTCGTACCGTTTCAAAGTTCAGCGAACTCTTCAGTCAAAAATTTCAACTTCCAAAAACAAACAAAAATGTTCGCATTTCAGTCAAATGGTCATAACTTTGGAACGGTAAGACCTCTGGGCTTCGTTTATGGCACTTTGGAAAGGTAAGCGGTAGGGCTATCTTCTAATGGAGAAAGAAAAAACACATGAGGTACCTGCCATCTCTGGCTGAGCAAATTGAGGTTATGTGCACATTCTTTAGTCTTTTTAAAAAATTTTATAAACCTCTGTATCTCGGCGAATTCACTTTTTTAAATTTTTTTTATTATTATTGATTCTGAAAGGTTTCCCAAAGACCTTTCCAACAAGCCCAAAAAATAAACAAAATTTTACCACTGGTTCAGAAGTTAGCATATTTGCCTAGTACTCTCCGACCACCAATCCGAAAATGTTCAAACCGCTGCCATTTCGCCCCCTTGCATTTTTGGTGATGGTCGGAGATGGACATATTTTCATGAAATGAGCCAAGGAATACGCTGGTGAAATTTGTCCAGTCGTGACTGAACCACCCTGTATAAGCAAGCGGTGTAACCAAAACACGGTTATTGGTTCCCTCTGTGTACTTTTTTTTTTTGCACTTTATTTAGATTTGTTGTACTCTTGTAACGAATGTTTATTGTATTGCAATTATTTGTCGAGAAGTGAAAAACTTTTAAATTTAAATTTTAAACTTTCCAAGCGACCCTCGTACTTTCGCTACGTACATGCAACATTTAGCCAATGGCTATTTAATTTGCAATGTTTGAATAATGAGTGTGTATGTAAAAGTGTATGTGCTTTAATATCTTCATGGATAATTCTTTCATTCGTTGGCTGCTTATTTGGGGCTTTTGTGTTAGTGTTATTAGCACACACACACACACACGTTTTCAGCGAGAGAGTCCGCAATGCATACGAATGTTAGAATATAAATGAATATTTCTAATATCCGGTTTGTATTTGTATATGTAGGTACACATATACCTACATATATATGAATATGAGTAAATATGATTTTTGTTTTAAGGCGGTTTTTGTTTTGCTGCTGCTGTTGGTTTGATTTTTTTTTTAATTTATGGATATTTCCGTAATTATCATGTTAATATTAAATAAAATAAACTACGATTTTCAACAAAGGCTATGAAGCCGAATACAGTTGCAAGAACTAAGTACTCATATATGTTTGAGTATTCCAATGAATATATGAATTCGACTGTGGCTACGAATATAGATATGGGATTTATCATTACACATAGTGGCTAACTGATTGACAGACATTCCGGCAAACCATCAGTGCACGTCGTACTGGTACTACGACATGTGTTTCTCTGTATGTTTTCAATAGCCCTTCGAAGTGAATACCAATAAGATTCATTATTGTTCGTTTCCAGTTTAGGACGACCGATTGCCTGCCTGACCATCCGTCCATCTGTGGGATTATCGGTTGCGTCCAGACGTGGACATACATGTGTTCTTAACTATCATTAATCACATTTAGTTCCTCGCGTTCTCGTTGGTTAGTGATATAAACTTTTGTATTTTTAGCCACAGATGTAATAAATATTAATTCATTTTCTTATTAACTTCGAAATTTATTGGATTCGATCCTGCTGACTTTTTGCGGACACACATCCTGGGACGTTTGTCATACATGTGTGTTATACAGCTTATGACATCAATTCTGTGTTGATACAATGGGACTGTTTTTTTATTCCATTAAGTTATTGCCGCTTGTGACTTTGTTTCTAAAACAACAATCCACACTTAACACTACGAAATGTGGCAACCTTTGCTGTAATGGTTGAAAAAACATGCGATACGGCAGCACGTTTGTAGCCAGTGCCAACAAAAACATGGTAACAGCAGGTGTTATTGTAGTTGTCGTCAACAACAACAGTCATTTTGTTTTGTCAAACTCTACACAAACGTATACCAACAACAATGCAAGAATACAAAAAAAAGTACAAAAACAAAATAACTATGACTTTGACATGTGAAACGAAACATGACATGGAAAAAATTAAATCACCTGCTTAAACGGCTATACCTGATGGTCGGTGGTGCCATGGTAGTGTGCGCGGCTCTTGTGCATGAGTTCGATCTCGGCGCTGACCACCTTAAAAATTTCTTTCGACGGCGGTCACCTCGCATAGTGACGGCGACACTATCCAGTATTTAGTCATGAAAATGCTTCTCAAAATACCGTCCGGAACCGGTGTAAAACTGTAGGTCCCAATCCGTTAGTGAAAAATTACAAACCGCACATCTCATTGGTTGTGAGAAGCTCTCCCTAATCCCTACATGGGATGTAACGGGAAACCATTTATTTATTTATTTACCTGATATATTTAATCTACCATGGTCACTATGTATAACATTTACCGCGCGTTGTGGTGAAAAATTTAATTCCAATTTTATTTTCAATCGAAAACAAAAATCGATCCTTTAAATTTGGAGATATAAAAATAGGCGTAGTTTTCCAGTAAATAAAATAATCTAAATGATTTAACCATGTGAAACATGCAAATTTATATTTTTGAGTCTTTGCTTTTTGATCACATTTTCATTCACAAGGAATGGTAACAAAATGAATCTACGATAACTTTTTGTTGGCATTTCTTGAAATTGAACATGTGGCAACATTGTCATTGCTCAAGCCGAAATGTAAGTGGGAATTGACGGAAATGACGCTGAACATCGCTGAGCTGCCCCGTACAAATTAAGCTATAATTAACTTTAAGCTATAATTAACTTTATTACACTGTGATCGTTCTTGGGAAAAGTTGTTTAAGACAAGGCCGGAGGGGATGGTGTTACCCTAATTTGGGTACAATGAATCAAACTGCATCATCAATAAAAAAGTACATATAATTTTCAATCAAAATGTGTATCAAAATGTACATACAAAGTACATAAACTCTACCAAAAACTACATGCAGTATATTTTCAAAGTACATAATACGCCTGTTTTTTTATTCCCTGCTAAACTAATTTGTCGACCAGTTTGCATATGGAGCAATTTAAGCGGCTCCCCATACAAAGTCGTCGAAAAAATAGTTTAGCGGGAATTAAAAAACACGCTTAATGTGTACCGAAAAAGTACATTTAGTTATCAAAACGGACATAAAGTGTATCAAAAACTTTATAGTTTAGTGCCATAAACTATACCAAAATTTACATACTATATCAACAGGTTACATAAAGTGTACGAAAAATGTGAAAGTTGGTACCAAAAAGTACATAAAGTTGATCAAAAAAGCTTTATGTACTTTTTAAAACTGTACAGTGGTTTAAAAGTAGTTTTTGGTAACAAAAAGTGTACAAAAAATACATTAAGTGTATCAAAAGTACATAAAGTATACAAAAAAAAAATACTAAACGTTAAACGTTATGTGGGTTCTCTTCTGGAACATGTTTGTACTATTTAGTACACTTTATGTACTTTTCATGCAGTTTATATGCTTTTTGGTAAAATTTATGTACTTTTTGATTTAGTATTCTATATAAAAAAAATAAAGGTTTCCCATTACATTCCATGAAGGAATTGGGGGGAGCTTCTCACAACCAGTGAGCTGTGGGCTTTCTAGTTTTTTCACTAACTGATTGAGACCTACAGTTTTACACCGGTTCCGAACAGTATTTTGAGAAGCTTTTTTATGGCTAAATACTCGATAGTGTGGCTGTCACTATGCGAGGTGACCGCCGCTGAAAGAAATTTAAGGTGGTCAGAGCAGGGATCGAACCCAGGATCTCATGTAAAAGAGGCGCTCATACTAACCATTGCACCACCCACGGCCACAGTACTTTATATACGTCTTTGAAACACACTATATACACACTATGTTTTTTTGTAAAATTTGTGTACTTTTTGGTACACTTTATGTACTTTTTTAGAATACACTACTTGCTCTTTGGTACACTTTATGCTCTCTATATGTGCAATTTATGTACACTTTACGTACTCTTTGGTACACTTTATGTACTTTTTAGTCTATGTTGGTTCACGTTATGGATATTTTTGGTTCGCATTATGTACCTTTTTTTGTACATTTTATGTACTTTTTTGGTACACTTTATGCACTTTATTACATTCTGTGTACTTTTTCGTACAATTTATCTGCGTGTTTAGTATAATTTTTGGTACCTTTTATGTACTTTTTAATATTTGTATTTTTGAAAATTTTGTGAACTTTTGTGAACGGTCAGGAGGGGACATTTTTTAGAGGAAAGAACATAATCACGCGTGTCATTTCATTTTTGATAAATAAATAAAATCGTTTACGAGAACTCAAGAACCTTGACAACAAAGAAAATATGGCAACTCTGAAATAATAAAAATGGGGGGAAAACAAACGTTTGCGAGTTGCTAGACTAGTTGCTAGTTGCTAAAATAAACTTTATTTCGGAATAATCCCTGTAGATGCCTAACAAGATTCCCAATTTTTGTTGTTGCAAATTTTGCGAACTATTTCCAAATACGTAATTAATATTTTGAATATAAGCGGTTTAATGCGATTGCTAGCAAAGAGTTGTTGCTCAATGCACGCCCACACGTTCAGGCGGGAAACATATTTAGAGAAACGAACTTAATCACGAGTTATTTTACTACTCGTTTTTCGAACTTATTCGGGAGCGGGTGCGTTTAAAATTAAAATTTTGAAAGTACTCGCGTTCGCGTGCGCGTACTTTTCATACAACTAACGACTTACGAGCTGCATTTGGCGTATGGCAATATACCGTTCGGAACCGGTGTAAAATTGTAGGTCCAAATCAGTTAGTGAAAAAACAAGAACGCGCACAGCTCACTGGTTTGTGAGAAGCTCTCCCTGATCCCTTCATGGGTTGGTAACGGGAAACCATTTATTTATTTTTTAATATACGACTGGAATCTCGTGAGTTGTATTTTAAGCAGTGAGAGAGATTTTCTATGCTCGCTCATTTGCGTTTGCGAGGCCTGCGAAACCCATAAAATGCAACACGTAAAATAATCACCCTTATCGTGAATAAGTTCGGCAATTTCTGTTCCCATGAAATTTTCAGTTCCCTCGAAATGGAATTTGCTATCGTGATATTCCCGTGAAGTTTTTGTTCCCTTCTTTAAACAACTGTTCAAATTAAAGTCAGCTATCAGTGCGTAGTGAATGTAATTTAGATGAAGATCTTTAGTTTTCAATTGAAATTTTAATTGTGTACAGACCGAAAAGAAAATGTTTAGAATCGGCGCCCTTATTTTGATGCAGGATGAAGAAAGCAATCAGCTTAGAATTAGTCGCAAACGTTTGCGAGATGCGTTTAACTCCTTGGAGTTACCCGACACATCGTAAGTTAATTAAATCCATACATATGCATATTGCGCTTGTAAAATAACTATTGTGTTAGATTTATTCAACATTACAGGCTTAATAAGGCAGCGTTCTCAAGTGTGCTGGAAGTGCTTACTCAATCCCTGCAGCCTACGAAAAAGTCGTTTGGAATTCCGACGATTATAAAACTTTGCGCCTGCTTGCGGTTCTTTGCAGAGGGCGGATATCAAAAGGGAGTAGCTAGAGACTACGAAGTTGGACTAGCTCTGTCCACCTTCTGCGAAGTGCTGTCACAGGTGCTAGATGTTTTGGAACAGCATCTATCCAGTAAGTGGATAACTTATCCGACTACGGAGGAGAGTAGAGTTACTGCTCAAGAGTTTTATGGTAAATACGGGATACCTGGAGTTGTGGGATGTATTGATGGTACGCACATCAACAAAATAAACAAAAAACTTCAATTCATTAAAAACAAAATAAAATAAATCACTTCAATTCAGTTCAAATCTTAATACTAGGTTTAAAAGATTTAAATATGTACATTTTATAAAAAGTAAATCAACAAATTAAAGTTTATTTCAGGTACTTCGTTTAAATGAGATCTGAAATTAAGAAGGAATATTAGAAAAGTTGGAAAAGTTTACAAATAATTTCAATTTACCTTTTCCTGTAATTATTGTTGTGAATTATTTTAAGTTTAATTTCCTCAAGCTCTATTAATTTTTTATTTTTTTCTTTTTTGCTTGGAACTTCTTTAATGCGGAGTTGTTCTAATGTTGATTGATGCTGCTCCATAATTTTTAATTTTTTGGCCTTTAAGTCATTGATCTTTTCTAAGGCGCGGTAAATTCTTTTGTTAGACCTCTCCATTTCTTTATGATGATTTCTAATAGAATCACTTAAGTTCTCATTAAAACAAATAAATACTTACATGATGATATATGTATTTCGCCAACAAAACTGAAGTGAACAAATTCAAGGGAAAAGCGAATAAAATTCGAGTGAAAAAGCTATTCACGATTAGGGGAATTTTGTTTAACTGCCAACGTTTTTTTTGGTTATCATTTCACAGTGAATGAATAGAAAAAGGGAAAATATTTCATGGGAAAATTATTCACGATTGCAATTTAGGGAAAAGGGAAAAAATTACGAGGGAATAGTTCTAGAAATTGTTATAAAATTTAAGTCTATGGAATTGTAATTAGATCTTGGAACACAAAGGTTCCCCCCTACATGCAACTTAACATATACATGCTGTAAAACCGCCCCTATAACATTACACAGTACAACATTTTTCAGGTGATTGATTCGTGACTCAATTCTGATAATTGTTTGTGAAAGTAGCCCCAAAACGAAGAACTTCTGCATCATTCGTTTGGTCAAGTTACCTCAAATAATAATTTAATAATTAATTTGAAGTTAGTAAGTATCGTATAGGGGAATTTGTCACGTTTTAGGTTCTTTTGTTTGTCATAACTCGAGAGCCACTAGTCCGAATAAGCTGAAACAAATTTAAGAAAATTAAGAATAACAATTCCTTTAATCTGTTCATACAACGTTTCGCTGCATAAGCAACAGTTTCGAAGTTATAAATAAATGTAGTTATAAAGTTGTAAAGCTATAATAAATACGTTGTTACAATGCCTACTTTCAGGCGCAGCACTAATCGCCTGTTATTTACATACTGTTAGTAGAGTCATTAACAGCAAGCAAAAGCTTTTACTTTATTCGTAACAATACATTCATTTTTAACTTCGAAAGTGTTGCACACATAGGAAAACGGTATAAGAAAATATTAGAGGAATTGTAATTCTTAATTTTTCTAAATTTGTTTCAGCTAAATCGGACTAGTGGTTCTGGAGTTATGACAAACAAAAGAGCCTAAAACGTGACAAATTCCCCTATACGATACTTACTAACTTCAAATTAATTATTAAATTATTATTTGAGGTAACTTGAACAAACGAATGACGCAGAAGTTCTTCTTTTTGGGGCTACTTTCACAAACAATTATCAGAATTGAGTCCCGAAATCATGTGTTGTACTGTGTTATGTGGGAAATATGCATATGTTTGGATCATCTATTACGTGTAAGCATTGTTTTCATGAATTGAAGACATGCTGCGTTTTTGTTTCTGTCTTGTCTGTCAACAAACAAAGCCACATTTGGATCACAAAAGCACGAATTATAACCTACTAGTCATTGGGTCTCCAACATTTAATATTGAAAGGCAAACACAATGTGTTTGGACACAAGTTTACTATATTTGCGACAAGCTGCAAACATGTTGTATTTGCGTATATAATCCTAACCCTAAAACCGTATCTACATTCATAAAAGCGTTACAACATTGAAAATCTATACATTCACTTCTTTGTTGATCTACCCTCGGCACTTTAAAGCAGCTTAAATTTCATATCGATTTTCTTTGATTTCATGAGCGTCGTTTTCTGCAGTATATCTTAACTTTTTTTTTGTACAATATTAAAATATTGTTATGCGCACATCCTTTTCCACAACCTTTTAATGGTTGCCACATCGACACAAATTCAAAAAGTCATTTACAATTTTCTTTTGTTGTCAATACTCGTAACAAACATTTTAATTGCTCATAAACTTGGCTACAGGTATTTCTTTTAGTATTCCCTGGAAAGAAAATAAAACGCCTACACAGTCATTTGAAACACGCACACTGCCCGTCTTTTGTTCTGTGTGAACGTGGTTTGCTCGCGAACACAATTGATTTTCCCCTATTAAGCCGCCAAATTGGCCCAGATTAAGATTTTCTTGCTTGTTGTTGTTTTTGTGTGTCGTAGTTGTTGCATGTCTTTCCACATGATAAATGTTTTGTTTAAATTATTTAATTATCTTAAGTTGAGACAACTCGTGTTTCTTTTTTCCCACTTGCTCGTACCATGAATTGAGCATTTTTGTTTGGGCCACTTTCGTGATTCCAATTCATGTTTTCCCATGTTTATCGATCGGTGTTTCTATTATTTTACCTATAAATTTTCTTTGTAAATAATTTATGCATTTTTGGTTCCATGGAGTTTAGGAATTCATGTACACCTCAAAGCATTTAAAGGGATTTCGTACTAGACCACATACAGACAGCATCATTTATGTATCTAAAAATGTTTACCACCCACCTTGCTACCACGTCATTCACGCTTATGTGTGTGGGAATTAAGTTCTTTTGGGGTTTCGTCTACACGTAAAGAAATATTTTATTAAGTCTCAACGAAATCTTCGTTAAGTGAATGAAGGCGTAAACGATTATATTTGTTTATCACAATGGTTCAGTTCTGGCAATAACATACCCCAAACGAACTTCTTTTGTATGAGATTTCGTTTGGGACCTACGAGGGCTGTCCCAAAACTAGCCAACCTAATAAAAAAGACACAAATTTCTTCATTTTTCTTTATATTTCCTATTAGCTCGACACACTTTTTCCAGCGATATTCCATAGCTTCGATACCCTGTTTATAGTAAGAACTGTCAAACTCCTTAACATAGCCATTAAACGTACAATCCACTTCGTCATTGTTAGCAAATCTTTTACAACCGAGCCATTTTTTCAAGTTTGGAAATAGCAAATAGTCCGAGGGAGCTAAAGCTGGCGAATAAGGTGCGTGATGAACCAATTCGAACTTTAATTCATTAATTTTGGCCATCGCAATAGTGGATGTGTGAACTGGAGCATTGTCTTGATGAAACAACACTTTCTTTTTCGCCAAATGCTGCCTTTTCCCCACTATTTCATCGCTTTAACGCTGCAATAAATTAGCATAATAGCCGCCGTTGATAGTTTTTCATTTCTGAAGAATATTATCCCATGTGCATCCCAAAAAGCAGACGCCATGACCTTGCCTTTAGATGGAACCGTCTTCGCCGTCTTCGGACACGGTTCTCCCATTCCAAACCATTGCTTTGACCGTTGCTTTGTCTCAGGTGTGAAGTCGTGGACCCATGTCTCATCCATGGTTATAAATCGACGCAAAAAATTGACTTTATTGCGGTGAAACATCGCCAAACACTCTACTGAAACATCTTCACGACGCTCTACTGTAAGCAAGCGCGGCACCCATCTTGCGCACAGCGTTCTCATCTTCAAATCTTAGGTAAATATACGATGTATAGCACTTTTTGAAATGCCTATAATTTCAGCTATTGGCCGTCGGTGGTGCAATGGTTAGTGTTCGCGCCTCTTGTACATGAGATCCTGGGTTCTATCCCTGCTCTGACCACCTTAAATTTCTTTCGGTGGCGGTCACTTCGCATACTGACGGCGACACTATCGAGTATTTAGCCATGAAAAAGCTTCTCAAAATACCGTTCGGAATCGGTGTAAAATCTGTAGGTCCCAATCAGTGAGTACAAAGTTAGAACGCGCACAGCTCACTGGTTTGCTCTCCGTAATCCCTTCATGGAATGTAATGGGAAACCATTTATTTATTTGTCATTTCAGCTAGCTCACGCCCCTTCAGCCGACGATCATCCAATACCAGTTTTTTGATTTTCTTAACCGTGTCTGGCGTGGACACCTCAATTGTTCGACCACTACTGTGTTCGTTTTGGCAGCTCGTATGGCCTCGTTTCAGTTATGCTACCCAATATCTTACAGTCGTAATTGAAGCAGCAGACTTCCCCAGATTAGAATCTAACTCGGCTTTAATATTGCTTGGACTGAGACCGTTTCAAATGGAAAAAATTACATGAGGTGTGAGGGGAAACCGGGTTGGAACAAAGTTCCTTTCGCTATATATTATGTATTAGTTAGTTCCAACACGCCAAGGCGCTCGTTGAAAAATACAAAATTTAAAAAGATCTTTAAAAAAATATACTTTTTGTAAAATTATAAACTTTTTTGAGTAAATTTTTTTTTAATAGAATGTATTTTTTTTAAAAGAATTTTTTTAGGTATTTTTTGTAAGAATATATATTATATTTTCCCGAAAAGGTCCTTTTTTAAGAAGAGGTACTTCTTTTATTAAAAGCTAAAGTTTTTTTTTAAAGAAAGGGTACTATTTTTAAGAAGTACTTTCTGTAAGAAAAATCCATTAGGGTATGCATGTTTTTTTTTTACAAAGAAGTACTTTTTTTAAGAACAGGTACTTTTTACAGAAGTGGTACTCTTCAGGAAAAGGTTATTTTTTTAAGAAAAATTTATTTATTTTCAGAAAGGCTACTTACCTCAAGAAAGGAAAAGGTATTATTTTATTTTTAAGAAAAGGTACTTTTAAGAAAAGGAATTTTGGTACGAAAAGGTATTTTTTAAGGGAAGGTATTTACTTTGAAGTAAAGGTTTTTTTTTAAGAAATGGGAATTTTATTAGAATTGTTCCTTTTTCCAAGAATAGCTAAATTTTTAAGAGTAGGTGCTTATGCCAAGAAAATTTATTTTGTTTCATAAAAGAGGTACTCGTTAAAGAAAAGGTAGGTTTTTTAAGAAAAGACAATTTGTTGTGAGAAAATGTACTTTTTTAAGAAAAGATACTTATTTTAAACAAAATTCCTTTTTTTAAGAAAAGGTACTTTTTGGTGAAAATTTACTTTTTTAAGCAAAGGTACTCCTTTAGGATAATGTATTTTTTTAAGAAAATGTACTTTCTTTAAGAATATGAATAGGTTTTAGGAACGATGTTCTTTATCGCACGTTACGGGATGGTGGCTAAATGAAAAAGAAAATTAAACAACTTTTGTTTTAACACTATTATGCTAATACCCACTATTATCAACAATATTGTTTACTTTTGCTTTGGTTTGGGTCTAGACTAAAATATGTTGGGAAATTTCTTGTTTAATGGGAAGTTTTCTAGGTGGAGCCTGTAACCTATGTATGTATAGTTAGTATATATTGTAGTTTTGAACCCAATAAAAAGTAAATTTAGAAAATTCAAAGTGAAAGAAGTTTAAAAAAAGAAAATTTTCTTAAATATGTGCCTTTTCTGAAAAAGTAAATTTTCTCAAAAAAAAAAAAAAATACCTATTCAAATTCTTAAACAAAGTACCTTTTCCTAAAAAGAAAAAAGTACATTTGCTTAAAAGAGTACATTTTCTTACAAAAAGTATATTTTCTTAAAAGCGTAATTTTTTTAAGAATAAGTACCTTTTCTTAAAAAAGTTAATTTTTTTACTCCTAATTTCATTTTCATACAAAACTAGCTTTCCTTTAGTACCTACTAGGGATGCTAAACGGGATTGATTTTAAAAAATCCCGGGAGTCGGGATTTCGGAAATCCCGATCTCGAAATCCCGGGATTTTCGGGATTTCGGGGTTTTTCGGAATCCCGGGATTTGCCGGGATTTCGGGATTTTTCGGGATTCTATTTTTAAATTTTTTTGGGAACAGGTCTATTTTACGTCTTACACTCCAAAAAACAACCACAAGAGTGGTATAATACGTTATTCTAAGCAAAAAAGTAAAATAACAAACTCGGGGCAAATGCATAGTTTCGGAGTTATGGGCCCCGAAATTTCGGATATGTGAGAGGGTTAGGCGTTGACGTACCGTGTAAAGCCATTTATATCAGTTTTTTTTGTATAAACAATTTCAAAATAAACTCATAAAATAATGTAACACGTTTTGATAAGTCGCTTAGTTATCGAGTTATCTTGACTTGTAGAAAAATTATCGATTTTTTACTTTTCTCAAACAAAAACCAAAATTATTTTAAAAACATCGCGCGATTTTTCGAATTTTTTTCTTCAATCAAAAACAAAAATTAATTTAAAAACATTTTTAAATTTTTGTTTGAGAAAAGTGAACATCCGATAACGCGATAACTAAGCGACTTATCGAAAAATGCTACATTATTTTTTGAGTTTGTTATGACGTGCTTTATACCAAAAAGTGATATCAATGGCTTTACACGGTACGTTAGTGGAAAAAGTATCCGAAATGTCGGGGTCCATAACTCCGAAACTATGTATTTGCCCCGATTTTGTTATTTTATGCTCTACCCGACGCAATAGATTTTGTAATTTTTGGAGAGTATGCCATATAATAGACATACATATGCCAAAATTAACTTACATTAAGATGTGTTATTAAACCTTTTGTAGAGCAGCCTTTGGTTTTTAAACCCTTTTTGCACAATTTGAATTTTGCTTGAGGTGCACCTTTCGACTCTTCCAAAAACTAACACCACACTGAACTTTTGTCATTGTTTTTAGTTTTATGTTTTTCAAAATTAATAATAATCCCGAAAAATCCCGGGATTTTAATAAGTAATTCATCAATCCCGGGATTTCGGGATTTCCCGTTTGGCATCCGTAGTACCTACTCTTAAAAATGTACCTATTCTTGAAAAAAGGAGCAATTCTAAAACAAACATTTCCTCAAAAAATACCTTCTCCTAAAAAATATATTTTCTTACAAAAATTCCTTTTCTTAAAAGTAAATTTTCTTAAAAATAAAATAATACCTTTTCTTTTTTTCAGAAAAGTAGCCTTTCTGAAGAGAAGTAAATTTTCTTAAAAAAATAACCTATTCCTACCACGTCTTTAAAAAGTACCCGTTCTTAAAAATAGTACTTCTTTACTTCATACTCTTATGGCTTTTTCTTACAGAAGGTGATTCTTCTTAAAAATAGTACATTTTCTTAAAAAAAAACAGTAACTTATAATAAAAGAAGTACCTCTCTTTAAAAAAACAAAATAACATTTTATAAAAAAAAAATTTGTTAAAAAAAAGTATAATGTTACAAAAATTATCTTTTCTTACAGATCCATTTAAATTATCGCCTTTTTCAACGAACGCCTTAGGTGTGTTGGAACTAACTAGTGCATAATATATAGCGACAGGAACTCCGTTCTAACCGTGTGTCCTCTGACACCTCATGTGATTTTTTTTGACAAAATTTCCTTTTTTAAGCTTAGGCACATATTTAACAAAACGTGTTTTTTACTGGGTACAAAACTACAATATATACTAAATATTGGTTACAGGCTCCACCTAGATAACTTTTAATTAACCATTAAACAAGAAATTACCCAATATATGTTAGTCTAGACACAAACCAAAGCAGAGGTACCCACATAGTGGATAATTTTGGTTTGTAGCAAATTAGTGTTAGAAAAAAGTTGTATATAAAAGTATGTAATTTTTTTTCATTTTGTTCCAATATTGAATTAAATAACGGTGACCAATTTTTTCCATGTTTAAAAATTCACTGAGATCGTTTACTTTTGATGGCTTAAATGAAAATACTAAACAACGTGGCGCCTTGAAACTTACAACATATGTTTTATAAGGTTGTCACTATTCACCGAAATATTTTTTCCAAACTTCTAGCACCATCTATACGTCAGGTTGGCTAGTTTTGGGACTGTCCTCGTTTAATTCCAACCACGTTTACCTTACTCATTTTACCATGCTTTGGTAATTCGAAACGTGTGCAGTGGTGAAAGTGAAAATTGTTAAGACTAAACAAAAACAAAACAAGCGACAGAACTGTATTCAAGTGTTAGACGAATGATCACACTACCGCTGCATCATTTGTATACAAGACGTTTGCTCATACGTATTGAAGACATGTTCTACTGGGTATTCGTCATATTTTGATTATCTTCATGCTAGGTACTCGTATAGGTTGATACTCTCTATACTCTGTAATCTATTATACATGTTTCGTTTTGATATGTAACACTAGGTAGGTAGTCAAACACTAGGTAGTTGAAATGATACAGTAACTACTGCTTGGTATTTGTTTTTTCATGCGCTTACAGAGGTTTTCTGTCTAGTGAACTGTAAAGCGTTCAAGAGACAGTGTAGTATATGCTTATTTCCTCTCAACTAATAGAGCAACAATTCATATGAGTGAACACCTTTGAGTTTATACTTTTTTTTTGTTCTTTGGAGTTACGATAATTCGTTTGCGGCTAACGAATGCACAGTTAATGGCAACGTGTTTCGTTTCTTGTAAACGTTTTTTTTTTGAATTTAGTTTGGATATTCCATCATATTTGTACATTTTATATAACAGTTTGTATTTAAAGTATAATATTGATAATCTACCGATGGTATCAATTCATGCACTGTAGTTGGGCTATGCGATGTTGAACTTGTCCCGGAGTTCGATATTGGTCATGTGAGTGAGTGAACTTACCTGAATTGTCCATTATTCCACAAAAAACGAACCATTTTTCACATTGGAAAATATTTCCCACTTTGTATTATGATCTTCTCATGTATTATTCTTTTTGTATTATTACTTTTCGAACTTCCCTCGTAGTTATATGAAATGCAACACTGCTCCCATCAAGTACCACTTGTTAATAGACTACTGTCAAATTTTGAGCAAGTTCCGTCATTTACTTTGCGTTCAACAGCTGTTCAAAACATACAACATCGTGCATTTTTTTTAAAATGGAAAATAGTGAATTTCGAGTCTTCATTAAAAATAAACCGTCAATCAAATCAAGGAAAAGCTTGATAAATATTATGGGGACTCTGCACCATCGATTTCAATGGTAAAAAAGTGGTTTACTGACTTTCATTGTGGTCGCACAAGTACAAATGGCGTTGAACGTTCTGGATGGCCAATTGAGGTCAATACACCCGAAAATGTTGGAAAAATCCACGATATGGTGTTGGCCGATGGAAGAGTGGAAGTGCGTGAGATTGTTGATGCCATAGGCATTTCATATGGCAGTGTGGTTTCGATTTTAAATGATGTTGGGTTTAAGAAAGCTGTCTGCAAGATGGGTGCCGCGTTTGCTCTCAATTGACCATAAACGTAATCGAGTGACAACTTCAAAGGATTGTTTGGAGTTGCTGGAATTGGGCTACGAATTGGTACCTCATCTGTCATATTCTCCGGTTTTAGGCCCCAGTGACTATTTCCTATTTCCAAAAATTAAGAAATGGCTCGGTGAAAAGAGATTTAGCTCCAATGATGAAATTATTGATCAAACTAGTGTCTATTTTATGGACCTCGAAAAATCTTATTTTTTGGAAGGGATATAAAAATTGGAGAAACGTTGGACTAAGTGTATTGAGCTAAAAGGAGAAGATGTTAAAAAATATTTGTTTTTTTTGCAAAAAAAAAACTGTGGTTCATTCAAAAAGTCACGGACTTATTGATCCGCCTCGTAACCGAAATAAAAGCGTTTGTTGTAAACGTTTTTCGGTTCTCGTAAATGGTCTTGCCCTTGATTTAACACTAGCTTAGGAGGAGTAAACGATTATATTTGTTTATCACAAAGAAAGAGTTATGTTAGCTTAAACAAATATTCGCTTGTCGCAATTATATACCCCAAACGAAGGTCTTTCGTCTGAGATTTCGCTTAGGACTTAACGACATTTTTCTCTGCGTGTCTGTCGCCAATTCTAAACGAGCGTTGTTGAACCCGGAAGAGTGTACCCAAGCTAAGACGAGTGTTCTCAGAAGAGTGTTGTCAATCTATGAAGAGAGTCATTGAATCCACTATATTGTTCTCAGTTTATAAAAAGTGTTGTTAAAGGCGTTGACAGACTGTCTTATCAAATCCAAGGATTTGGGTTGTATCTGTCGAAATCAGTGTATGTGGAAGGCAATAGTTTTGACAGATCCACAGACTAAATCTCAGTGTGAGTCATCACGTTTTCAAGCGAATCGGCGGGTATTGTTACTGTACATGAAACTGGTGTATATCCTAACAAACTGAAATCAGAATCTGAGGTCAAGCATCACTAAAATATCGTATTCTTATTTCGAAACGTGAACCTAGAGTAAGCTCCTTGACCATGTTAGAAAAGTATTTTTTGGAACGTAATTGAGTAGCGGTTTATCTGCCTAAATAACAGAATTAAAAACTAGCCCCCGCTCTTACTGTCAATTCGAATGGTTCCGGGATTCATTTATGGCAATTTAAAAGACAACAACAACAACAACTTTCAATTCTACAGTGCACTCTTTTAAATTCTCTGCTGTTTACTGGGAACATATGTATTTTCTATTTATAGTTAATTGCTAGACTTAATTATAACAACAAACGAATCAAGTGCTGGCTTATCAACCAAATTGTCTAGCAATGAGTCATCAAAACGCGCTATATAAAGCTAAGCTTTTTGTACACAGGCGTCCGGAGCCGTACACAAGGTGACATTAAGTTCAAAACCATTGTGACATTTAAAATGCGACAAATGTCATCATCAGACAGATTACAATTGTAATGGCGACAGACAACTATGACTGTGTGTGTATGTAAGTCACTGGTAGCTGACTCAGTTGTAACAGTAAAATTAGGGCAATTCAAACTTTGTTTTACACGCCCCACTTTGGAAGAATGACAAAACTTTAGTTTGTCCAAATGATTTGTAGGGAACTGAACCAGAATATCGAGACTGCCCACTTCAAATCAATTTGAATACTCGAAGATGAGCTGTGTAGCCTTTCAACATCTTCAATTTATTTTTCTTTTTAAATTCTTTTACAAATCCATTAATTCATCTCCTGGTCATTGAACTTTCAATTGATGTTATTGATGGACGGCTGCATGATTGATTAAAATAAATAATCATAAAAGTCTTCTATAGTACTTAAATTCACGCTAGTACTTGAACGACAGAGTTGCAATGTGAGTATTAATTTTTACATGACCTGATTCAGGAAAACACAATGAGTCATGATCAGAGGGTAACGCCGCAGTAGGCGCGCCATAGCCTGCAATGTTTTTAATTTCCGCCGCCGGTGAATCTATAGGCGCACACGGCTATGATTTTTTCAATGATTTTTTTTGGTCGGCATAGAAATATGTAATCGTATTAAATTTTTCTTCCAAATTTTAATTTCCGTTCCAATTAAGCTGCGGCCGTTGGGTGTGTTTAAAAACAGCCGCCGACATTGCTGCCGTCTTTGACTTGAAAGGAACACACCGGCAAAATTACAATATCAGATAACTTATTTTCTTGCAGAATATCTCTAAATCGGCAGAACATTTCAAATTGAAGTTATCGATAACTGCCGTAGTTATAAAGATATTTGGGATGGAAGGGTTAAAAATATATAAATTTTTGTTATCATTTTACTTGGCTAGATATTTGTTTGCATAACTCTCCAAAATAAGCCAAAAAATACAATACAGAAAAAGCTATCGATAATTCGCTTTGTTTTGTCGGGATACCTAGGGTTGCAATTTTAAAATTCGATACGGTTTTTGAGGTATTATCAAATAAATACTTACGTATTACATCCCATGAATGGATTGGTGAGAGCTGTGTGCTTTCTAGTTTTACACTCACTCCTTCCGGTATTTTGAGAAGCGTTTTCATGGCTAAGTACTCATCGGTGATTAGCACTGGCTTTGAGGTTTTGGTAGCTTTTTGTTTATTTAAGATTTCAGCGTATCCGGGTTTAGGGGTTTTCTCTTCTGGGGTTGGCTGTAATACCAGAGTCGGAACAGTTTTTAAACGGAAGAAAATGTAACGCATAGAAGGAGCCACATTAGATCCTTAGTATTTTTGGACAAAATTCGTTTTTTTTACTTTTTAAGGCGATTGAGCCATGTTCGTCTGTCTCTCTGGCTGGTCAACACGTTAATAATTTATAATTGGTTTCCCATTATATCACATGAAGGAATTGGGGAGAGCTTCTCACAACCAGTCAGCTGTATTCTAGTTTTCTACTCACTGATTGGGACCTACAGTTTTACACCGATTCCGAATGGTATTTTGATAAGCTTTTTCATGGCCAAACACTCGATAGTTTCGCCGTTACTATTCCAAGTGACAGCCGCCGAAAGAAATTTAAGGTTGTCAGAGCAGGAATCGAACCGAAGATCTCATGTACAAGAGGCGCGCACACTGACCGTTGCACCACCGACGGCCACGGTTTTGTACTCTCTGCTGACAGGTCGATCGCATCCCTTAATTGCACGTTACAGTTGATAATGGTTGTCTACTTGTCGGGTACAAATTGTTGCTCCGACAGACGAATAATTAACGAACGATATAGATGTTGTACTGGTTGAGATCCGTCGCATAATTTGGTCAACACGATAACTGCCGTAAGTCTTTATGGTCACAACGAAAGTTTGTCAGTGACTATCATTGGTCCAAACTATGTTTCTGGTACCTCCCATACAAATCGCCACATTTAGTACAACATCATGTTGCTGTTAAAACTTTATTCTGCTAAATGTGATCCTAAAAATTAAAAACTAACTACTGTACCACGCCTATTTTCGTACCTCCCAGACAAAGTTGGCCAGTTTTCCAGTTGGGCGACTCGATATATCTCGTAAACCACAATCGAGCCTTACAAAATTTGCTACTAACCAATATTTTGTATAATACTGTGTAAATAACGAAGAACAACTTCGCCATGCCCATCTTTGTACCTCCCATATAAATATTGGGCGGGCAACTGGCTAGTAGTCACGATAAATCCCCAAAGTCACTTAGGATCTTAATTAGGTTGGGAATTGAATAACCCTCATTCGTTCAACGTAGGGGTGAATATATTGTTACGAATAAGTAAAAGCTTTTGCTTACTGTTAATGACTCTACTAACAGTATGTAAATAACAGGCGGTTAGTGCTTAGCCTGAAAGTATGCATTGTAAAAACGTACCAGCTCGATAAACCAGTAGCATGAATTCACCTCAGTAAAGATAACTCTCCGCCATTCGAGATTGTTCTACAAAGATAAGCAACAACAACAACATCCAGATTCTAGAAGGTTCTTGAATTCGCTAGATATAACTTCATTTGAGTGTGGTGAGTTGGTATAAATAGCGGAGGTCTTTGGAATGGAGAGTTCAGTTTGTGATTAAACCCCGTAAAGTAAGCAACACGAATTGATAGTAAAATATAAAACTTGTTAAAGTGTTATAAATAAAGTAAACTGTTGTACTATATAAGTAAAATAAAAGGAAGTGAAACCGTTGCAATTATCGTAATTGAAAACGAACCTTGTTTTATTATTGGGAATAAAACAACGCAAACAGGACGAATAAGGAAATTCGTAACAATATGTTTTTTATTTTATTTTAATAGAACTAGGTTGCAATGGAAGACTTAGGATGAGGGTATGTTTAAGTCGGTTCGCCCGACTGAAATTTCTATACTAGTTTTGATTCTTCAGATCTCCATCATTGACTCCCAGAATGCAAATGTGCAGAAAAACGGATGCGGATCAAAAACTGCTTCAGCCGTCACTCAATAACTGCTTCAGCGGCCGCGTATAATGTCGGTTTGGGTCCACTCTCTGATCACGGCGTTTCTCCATATTTGTCATCTTTAATTTTACTAAGAAAAATAAGAAAAAACGTAACATCGACGACTGGTTGCATCAAAAGTGAGTTAACGTACAGAATTAATCGCCATTACTTAAATAATGCGTTGTTGCAAAGAACGGATTAGTACATCCGATGATTTCGTCATTGTTACGATGAATATTTACGTTGTGGGAATGAATATGTTCTTTTGATTAAACTTTATTCTTCAGAGTAGTGAAAGCAATACGGTTTACTTTATACCTTGACGTGCCAATGAGGGTCATATCGCACAGTACAACACAATGACGGCCATTGTCTGGCGGTGGACTATTCAGCAGTCAAATGAAAGTCTTAGGTGAGTATATTAAAATCTCTATGACACCGACCTACTGTGTGGTCTCACTGTTTCTAAAGGGACTGATGAGAGGTTCCATGCCAATGTATATTTTAGGGAAATTATATAAACACTTTTCTCTATATTAACTTAACCTGTCTGTATGCACCGCACCGAAAAATCTTTGGATTGATTTTTAACCCTTTTCCCGTGATCCAATCAAGCCAAACTAATGGCGACGACAAAAATTAACTATCAAAATAAGGACGGGATTGGACTAAGGGGCTTGGTACCTCCCATACAAATCTCAAATTAAAAATCCATTATTTCTGCTCCTGTTAACGGTATTTGAATTAACGGTATTATATTTGATGGTTAGGTGTACATATTCTAAGATCTGCTGCAAATATGGGCGGGATTGGGCAAAAGGGGGTGGTCATATTTAAAGAATTTATAGTCAAAAACTATGTTTTTTACGGGTTGGTTTTTTTGTAGATCTTTTCAACCCTAGTTAAAATAAATAAAATAAATGGTTTCCGATTACAGCCCATGAAGGAATTGGGGAGAGCTTCTCACAACCACTGAGCTGTGGGCTTTCTGGTTTTATACTCAATGATTGAGATCTACAGTTTTACACCGGTGCCGAACGGTATTTTGAGAAGGTTTTTCATGGCTAAGTACTCGATAGTGGCGCCGTCACTATGCGAAGTAACCGCCGCCGAAAGAATTTAAGGTGGTCAGAGCAGGGATCGAACCCAGGATCTCATGTACAAAATGCGCACACCAACCATTGCACCATCGACGGTGCACATCATGTCTTTCATTCATCCCTATGTCTTTAATTTGTGATTTTTTAAGAAATAACCAAGGACTGTATTTTTTTTAAACTTCCAACTGTTTCACAAAAATTGTAACGTGATCGCGTAATTGTTCTCCTGGTATTTAACTTAGGTTAGATTGAGATAGAGGATTCGAAAATTGGGTCTCGCTTCATGAACCATGTCTGCTCATATATCGTAAAGGATGTCCTAAAATTCAATCAAGATTGAATGATATTCAATTGTTTCTCGGTATATATGACATGTGATACCGTCTCGATGAAACCACATGTCCATATCCATATCATTCTATTTAAGCCCAGAACACATTGCAGTCGAAATCCCGAGTTTGACGATTTCGATGTTAATTTACTCGAAATCTCCAAGATAGAATCCGGCTGCAGTGTGAATGTCGTATTAGGAACAATAAATCTAGATTATCATATTGCGACAGAGCACCATTATCTATTATTTCCCGTTTATTTTTGAAGAAAAAGTTATTAAATCATGGTTCCGCCCAAAATCACTCGTGTATCTGTTGAACCCCTAATGCCACAATTTTGACGATCGACGGAGCCTCATTGCTAATAATGATTTTGTTCGAAAATCCCTCATTATTCTTAAAATATTTGTGAACAGTAAAACGGTTTATTCTTTAATCTATAATAACGGCATCTGTAACATATTCTCCCAAACATATTCTGCAGAAACCATGTATATGTTTGGAACACTTTTCAAACATTCATATGTTTGCAAGTCCCAAACTTACTTGTATTTGAATACAAACAGCAGCATGTTTACTGGCAAACATGAATGCCTTTACGTGGACACATTAGCGTTCTTCATCCCAAACATCTATATACTTACGTGGAAGCATTCGCGTATTTCTTGCCAAACATAATAATATTTGGAATCGAATTTTTCTTTGTTTTCAATATATGTACGTATATGTATTATTTATTATAATTAATTTTATCAATATAAATCCACATTTAAAAATAATTAATACAAAAAATTAAAAGGTTTAAAACGACACTTTTTACATTCACTTGCATTGAATGCAATATTTGTGTTTTCCCTGAAATGTGAGTCTGCTGGTCTTTTGAGTTTGCTTGCTTTGTTGTCTACCAGGTTTTTGTTTTCAGAAGGTTTCAACTATGCGTTTGTTATCACTATGTGTTGGTACACAAACAATATGGTTATATACAAATATAGTTCATGCAAGCCAAGCGTCTATTAACTACTTGTGTTTTTTTTTTTATTATATTTAACAAATTCTCCGCCGTTCCGATTTTCTCAGTAAAGGCTCGGTCATAAAAGGGGCTTCACGTTGTTCCGCTTTCCAGTTTCTTTCCTCAAAATCGTATCTCACTTTGGTAGCACACATACATACTTATATGTACGACAGACATACAAAAACCCAAACCAACATCACAAACCATTTAATCATCCGAGCCTTCGTTTATTCTTTTTTCACTGATATCCTCTGTCCGATGAACCATTTACGACTGAATACATGTAACTAAAATGCAACGCATCAGCCAAAATAAGAAAAACTAACTTTATCTGCAAACACGCACATTCAGAAATATTTATGAATCCCTCATTCAGAGAATAATGCAAAAACTCAGATAAACACTTACAAGATAGACTCTCACATTGTGCCTCTTTTATTCTATTGCTCTCGAGAGAGCATAAACTGTGCAACAAACACGGCTGTATTTGTGTCACAAACACAGATATATTTGGGTCGCAAACACATATATTATAACATATTAATCATTGTGTCTCAAACATGTAACATTGAATAGCAAACACAATGCGGTTGGACACAAGTATATTATATTTGCGACAAGCTCCAAACACACGTTATATTTTCATCCAAATAAAAAAAAAACCACAGATTTTTCAGTGTGTAGAATTCAATTTAAATAACCTGTTAAGTTTTTTCTTCAATAATAACATTTGATCGTACTCATGCCACAAAATTCAAATCTTACGTTACACTGCTAAGGTACTCATACTATTCATACACTTTGTTTGATACTCAGTGTATACTCGCAGACTATCCATGTGTATCTGAACAAGATGTACGAGTAGTACTTTATTGTGTGGAAAAGAAACGCCGATACCTTAAAGCAATTGTCTTTTGCCTCAAATCTTATTGTATTCGACTTCAATAAAGTTAAATGATTCTTTAAATTTTATTCAGATAAACCGCATTTGGTTGAGTAATTATATACGGGTGGGTGGCTTCGAATTACAAATTGATTAATTCACTTTTAAACATATTATATATAATTTACATGCATAAAAAGCGTATAAAAAAATGTCACATTATATTAACAAAAAAGTATGTGACAGGTTGCAATATATAGAAAAACTATTCAAAGAAAGAAACATAAATGCAACCGTGTGTGCGTTTTAAAAACAGTGGACCCATTGCAGTTGTACACACGACTATATTATTCAATTTTCATACTACATACAGTGGTGTGCGATGAAATAGAGTCAACACTAATCAACATTTTCAAAACAAAAACAAATGTAGAAAAAATAAATTTTGTTTATAACTTTTATTTTTAATTGTTCAATTAAGAACTAGATATAACATTTTAGAACATTAATGTCGTAATTTAAAATTAAATCATTAGGTATAAATCCAAATATTTCAAAATGTCCCGCTTTGCCTGTGAATTAAAATAGAGTCATCGCGATTCATCATCTGAACTAGAATAAATAGCCGTGTCAAATAAAATGTATGTGTCATTAATCCTCTATATTATCTCAGTACTTTATGAAATAACTATTATTTTTTATCACAGCTAAGCAACGCCTTGACATTGAATCATCAAGTCTCCACAAGTCATGTTTTCCACCCCGATTGTACCAGTGTCATAAGCTCATCTTTATTAAATTGGTCTATTCCTTTGATAGACACTTTAATGTCCCGCACACAAATTCTGAATAGGATTTAAGCTCGGCGACTGCATAGACCATCTTAAAACTATGACACTATTATTTTCAAACGAAGCTTTTGCTCGCTCCGATGTGTGTTTGGGGTCGATATTATGTTGAAACACCCATCGAAGCGGCATTTCCCATTTAGCACAAGGCATCATGATGTTTTTTTTAATACAGTGGTATAATATGCAGCGTCCATTGTCTGTTCAATTTGGAATAAAGGTTCTGTCCCAATGCAAGAGTAACAACCCCGTACCATTATGTTTCCGCTACCACGTTTAACTGTTTGGATTGTGTTCTGGGGCCTGAATTCGGTGTTGGAAGGTCTTCGTACAGGAAGATTACTCTTATCATAATTAACCAATCTCACTTTAGTCTCAGCTGTCCTCAAAATATTTCGCCATTTGCGTGCGGACTATTTCACATGCTCCTTGGCAAAATGCAACATTTTTTGAACGTTCCGTTTGGATAGAAATGTAACTTTTCGGACACTTTTTGCCTTTAAATTGTTTTTAGTTAGCATTTTTCTTAATGTAGAGGTGTCAACATCCCGATCGTATTGCCATTTAAGGGCGGAAGAGGTAACAAAAATCGAACTCTACGTGGCGCAACATTTTTGGTTCCAAATGTTCTGAAATTTTCCGTCTGTTTCCTAGATTGGGGTTATATTTTATTCCGGTTCCCAACATTTTCTTTGAGCATCCAATTATGTCAGTAGTTTGTATGAAGCTTCTGAATTCTTTTATCGTCTCTTTTATTCTTTCTTGACGCTCATGATTGCAATATTTACATCGGCCCATTTTGAAACGTCAATAATGACAATTTATTAATGCTACTACTGAAGATTAATCATATTTAGAAGCTAAACTTTGTTTTCAAATTCAAATCCAAACAACCATTAACCATTTCAAAAAAAAAAATATTTTTTTGTAATTGACTCTATTTTATAGCACACGTCATTACATAGCCTGCAAAATACTGACACTGACCTGGAGAACAGTAGTGAACAAAATTTATTAAAAATGACGGCATTATATTCAGCAGAGGACCGGTCAATCAGGTTCACAATTTCTTGACATGAAACATCTTGGACCACTGATTTGCAGAGAATAAAAGTTTTGACGAGTGTGTGACTCCATTTCATCGCACACCACTGTATGTACATATGTATCAGTTTATGAATTTCCTTGTGCATTTCATTTATTCGATTTCCAACCATTCGCCCATTTTAATACTTATCGATTCGTTAAACCCATAAGAATGCCCTGACTTGAAATCATCCAAAATAGCCATAACATCAGCAAAATTGCATTGAACAGCCAGCAATAATCCCATTCAGTCGATGTTGATGAAATTCGAGTGATTTCTTTTTTAAATTATTTTGTTTTGTGCATTTATTGATGTTGAATTGAAATTGATGTGGATGTCTATATCTACTATAGCTAGTATATGTGTATGTCGGTAGCATGTGGAATGTGTCCATCGTCCGATTGATTTGTATGCCATAATTCGTTTATTTACTTTTGGTTTATGTACCCAAGCGAATTCGTTCAATTCTTATCATTTAAGCGACAGACAGTGAAAGTCATAAATATTCGGACAGCATTGAATATTCTTGGTTATGTTGGGTGGAAAAAAATCTTTAAGACATAAGGTACTTATAGGCAGGTTTAAGCTGGTATTATGTTATAATAATATATTTAGTAGGAACAGAAATACTGTTACAACATTGAACACACCCATTCCAATAGTAGAGCGGAACATACCCTGTAATGACCACATTTTTATGAAAGCTAACCAATATAGCGTCATTGCTTTATTCTTACAAAGTTAGCAGAGGTTTAGGAGACGATTTATCATACACAAAACGGTTCTCAAATCTCTCACAACTTTTTATGAATAAGGCAGTTAGTCTGTAGCAGGAATTCAAAATTGTTTCAGCTTTCACCACGGAGTGGTCAGATAATGAACACCGTATCGTTGTTATATCGCTTTTTAAGTCTGGAATGAATAAACGCATTTTCTGCCGCCCGCTCGGGATTGTTCGCATGTTCTTCGGTACTGGTACATACAACTTTTTGATGAGACTGGAGATGTGAAAGGCAGCTACCGGTTGGGCAGTCCACGCGCAGTTCGAACGCCGCAAGTTATCAAAGCCATCAAATCATGAATTCAGTTAAATCCGCTCCGGAAATGGAAAATCTTGGCTCGTAAGATGAATATCAGACAAAAGTCCATCAGTCGAACTATTAAAAACATAAGGGGCTTAGGTCTTTCAAACGCCGTACGGCACATTTGTTGATTGAAGCTTTAAAAAAAAAATTTGATGGAAAAATTCAAACGTCGTTTGGTGAGGCACTCCGATATGTTCCAAAGATAAATCTTATTCACCGATGAAAATATTTGTTGGTTGGTTGAAAAGGCTGCAAGACGGCACGCTGTCTAGCACACTTAGGCTAAAGAAGCCCATTGCGAAACCTGCAGTTTCCTCTATATCAACTATTTACTAGTCGTCTAGCCAATTTGCCCTTTCAATGAATTTGCCTATAAGACCTACAGGAATATCCTGTAGGGCTACGGTGCTAACTAAATGTGTTCCTACTTCTCAGTCCTGCCAGAGCAGGGCAATCCAAGAGAAGGTGTTTCGTCGTTTCCCCGTCCTTTTCCATGCAGCATCTACAGAGAGTGGAGTTTCTACTTTTCAATCTTAGGGCGTGTTTTCCTACAAGACAATGACCCGTAAGTGTTCCTATCATTGTGGATAACCTGCCTCTCGGCAAGTTAAGTAGTTGCCTAGTCATCTTCCTGTCCACCTGTGGCCAGAGGAACCAGGCTTGTTTGCAAGTTGAAGTAAGTCTCCACTTGCCCTTGAACATATTATCGGCCCACTGCCTGATCTGCAAATGGCATGTAGAGATTGGCATACTAATACCTTCTTTTGCCGGTAGAACCTGTGCCGTAGTACCCTGTCTAGCTAACGCATCCGCTATGCCATTGCCTGGAATGTCGCTGTGTCCCGGTACCCAGATGAGCCTGATGTGGAAATACTCTGCCATCACCCTAATTGATGAGTGGCATTCTTTCACCGTCAGGGACGTAGCAAACATGGCTTCAAGGGGTTCTATGGCAGCCTGGCTGTCTGTGTAGATACATATTCTCCGGAGGGTTGTGACACTACTTTTCAGTAGTTCAGCAACCTCCAATATGGCGGTAATTTCCGCCTGAAATACACTAAAGTGATCAGGCAGCTTGAATGAGATATTTACATTTAGGTCCGGTGACTGGACCCCATAGCCTACTTGCTCGTCCAACTTTGATCCCTCCGTGAAAAATCTGATACTACTGGTGTCCACTTCCAGTGACTTTTCCCAGGTATTCCTGTTCGGAATAGAATTCGTTAGATTTGTCGCTGGTAGAAGGTAGGGGATACAGTAGTCCGTTTTTACGGGAACGGAGTTGATCCGGTGTAGTAATTCAGCGTGTCCGGAATGCCCCGATATCAAAACGCCACAATCTCTGATTCTCACCAGGGATGTAGCGGCTGCCGATTCATGCCGATTGTACCACGCAGGAAAAATGTAACAAGCAAAATGATAGAGTATATGCACGCACGCTGACAAAAAAACGGCCTCTGTGACATATTCTCCCAAACATATTCTGCAGGAACCACGTATGTGTTTGGAACACTCTCCAAACATTCATATGTTTGAAAGTCTCACATCCATATGTATTTAAATGGAAACATTAAAATGTTTACTGGCAAACATGTATGCTTTTACGTGGAAACATATGCGTGCTTCATCCCAAACATCTACATATACTTACATGGAAACATGTGCGTATTCCCTCCCAAACATATTTATATATAATATATATTATTATATATTTTGATTACAATACATATATAATATTTATAAAAAATAATTTTACCAATATAAATTTATATTTATAATCAATTAATAAAAAACCAAAAAAAATTAAAACGACAATTTATCATTTACTTGCATTGATTGCATTATTAGTTCTTTTTTATGAAATGAGAATGTGCTGCTCTTTTGTTTCTCATTTCTTTCTTGTCACTCAGTTTTTTTTTCAGAGGTTTCAACTTCGCCAAACGCTACAACATTTAAAATCATGATTATCAGAATGCGTTGGCACACAAACAATATACTTATGTGAGTACAAAGCGCGTTCATGCAAGTCAAGCGCGTTTTAAATACTGTGATATTTTAATAAAAAAAATGTTTTATTCGAAAGATCAATACATGACATTAACATTTGAAAAATAATTTCGGGCACGCACGTACGACTGCCTTATTTCTTTAATTTTTGAATTTAGTGCTATTTTTCAACCTAAACATCAAATGCCCCCCCCCCCCCCCCCGAAATAAAATCCTGCGTACGGTACTGATTTCGGTCATATGACCACCGCGGCTGTTCATGACGCATCTCATTCTGTACATTAAATTTTGGGTCACTTTTTCGAGTATTGCTATGTCACGTATGTCACGAATAACACGAACAATTGTGGCCTCCAAGGCGTCAATTCTTGCTGGTTTGTCAGGATAAACCAGTGACTTCATGTAGCACTACAGAAAATAATCGAGAGATGTCAACTCGCACTTGGGAAGCCAGTTGACAGGTCCATTTCCGAAATCAACTAATGCCCAAATTTTGTTTTCAATAAATCGATGGTTGTGGTCGGCGTATGGCACGTAACGCCATCCTGTTGAACCCACATCTCGCCCGGATAAATGTCATCCATATTTTCAAACAAAAAATCATTGTTCATGGTGCGGCAATGATCTCTAGTGACCTTAGCGCGAGTTCCGGCTTAATTTTTTGAAGAAATAGGGTCCGATGATTCCACCAGCGTGTAAACCGCACCGAACGGTGAATTTTTCTGGATGTAATGGAGTCTCTAGGGTCTGTTGTGGATTCGTCTCCCTACACATGCTGTAATTTTGTTTATTAAGAAACCCGTTAATCCAAAACTGAGCCTCATCGCTGAACACAATTTTACGATAAAACATCGGGTCAGTTTCCAACTTCTTTAGTACCCAATCGGCGAAAGAACAACGAATAGGATGGTTTCATGGCTTTAATTCGTGCACCAGATGGATCTTATTCCGGTGGTGGCCAAGATCTTTCCAAATAACGGAGACTATATGGCCGGGGTGCAATAGTGTGCGGGACTATTGTACATGAGAATGTGGGTTCGATCCCTGCTCTGACCACCTTACATTTTTTTCGACGACGGTCACCTCGCTTAGTGAAGGTTACACTATCGAGTACTTAGCCATGAAAAATCTTATGAAACATATCGTTCGGAACCGGTGTAAAACCGTAAATCCCTACCAGTGAGAGTAAAACTATAAAGCGCACGGCTCACTGATTTTGAGAAGCTCTCCCCTATCCCCTCATGGGATGTAATGGGACACTATTTATTTATTTTATTTATATCGTTAAAGTACGATTATTTCAGTCGCATTTAATATATCGTCCTAAGATGTTGACGAGATCGCACCATATAGACAATCAAATGCATAACGGCGACTGTGTCTCCAAAGTACGAGATGTGTTTGATTACTTCAGTCTATTTGTTGCAGGCTGTTCTTGTTAAGATTTCGAGTTAGATGTTGACGAGATCGCACCATATAGCCGGATCTGACGCACCATATAGCCGGAATAAGTACTGACGAATGTTTCTCCAAAGTACGAGTTTAGCAAGTGTTTAATTATTTCAGTCCTATTTATTCCACGATTTTCTTGTGAAAATTTCGCGTAAGATGTTGATGAGATCGCACCATATTGACGGATCCGCCAAATAACGGCGACTGTATCACCAAAGTACGAGATTAGCATGTGAAAGATTATTTCATTCCTATTTCTTGCAGGATTTTCTGAAAATTTCGAGTAAAATGTTGACGAGATCGCACCATATAGACGGATCAAACAAATAATGGCGACTGTACCCCCAAAGTACGAGATTAGCATGTTTATGGTTATTTCAGTCCATTTATTGAATGATTTTCTTGCTAATATTTTGATTAAGATGTTGACGAGATCGCATCATTTAAAAGTATCCCACGTTTACCAAATATCAAAAAGATTTGATTTCCAATGATTATTTCAGTCATGTACATTGCATGATTTTCTTATGAATATTTCTATTAAGCTATTGACGAGATCGCACCATAGCCATACACCTCGAAAGGTGATTCGTTCACTAAACATCAAACAGATTTCACGAGATAGAATTTGTTTTCGATCAGTTTCGCGTCTGTTATGCCATGCAGCTTCATTCATTCATAAATATTATATATATTTTTTAATTTTTAGTACAATGACCTGATGTGCGAAAATACGGATCTTGAAGTGCGATCACCTCCGACAATTAAGAATTTTGATGAATTCATTAGCTTTTCAAATCTTATCTTCCATCCTTTCGTGCCATCTACTAAAGCGAATGAACTGATTTATTCGACCCTGATCTCTCTTGGTTATCTCCGTTTGTTTGTTTTTTGCGACTGAATTTTATAATCAAAGATGAAATTTGTGCACATGCGACATTTATTAATGCACTTGAGATTGTTCCAAATAGAAAAAATAAAAAAATATTCAATTCAATTGAAATTGTTACAGTTTAATTATTAGAAATTGTCAACAAGAACATTAAAATGTACGCAAATCAAACGAACCCCATTTCCATAGAATCAGCAAATGCAGCAGCGGCATTTCCCCAAAGGTTATCATTTTAAACGGGGAAAGTTTATCATGTCTCTTCTCAGATGATTTGGAATGTGTGTAAAGTATGTACATATTTTCCCCACAATTTTCATACCACATAATACAAAAAATTCCCATATTTAGGTTATTTACAAATCTTTGATCTCTGCTCCAACATTCGATGTTCAATTCGATGATGAAATTCACTTGAAATTGACTGCTGCTGCTTTGTGTGTTGACAAATCGGCAGATTTTGCATTAAACGCCCCCAAATTTCCGTTGCAATCAAGTTTATTTTGTTTGTGTTGTACTGAAGTTATTAATTTTTCTCTCTCATAATTTTGCATAGATGTTTGTCTGGCCTTTTGGTAAAACGAGAATGACACCTTCACAAGTTGCAGTTCAAAGAAATCAATGTCATTTTAGAAACCGTAGTTTAGTGTAGTTTTCAAGCGATTAGGGTGGCCAGATTGGAAGGAAAAATATGCAGTTAGTAAAAAAAAAAATAATGGAAGTAATTCCCATGGAATAATATTTTCATTGCTTCCAACAGAAGCAGTGTACACATTTTCCGATAAAACGTAGCTCTTTTCATAACACTTTCATAACTACCAAATCTCGGCTTTCTAACTTACATAGAACTTGTGAAATTATGGATTAAGATTAAGTGCATCCCTTCAACGACAAACCCATGTTAATTTGAAGTTGTCCCAAAGTTTATGCTTTGTCCAAAAAAAAACCTCGACAAGGTTAGCTACATATATTGCTAATATAACTGCATCGATTATATGTTGAAGAGATCGCACGACAGACTGTTCTCTTACAAAGAGATTTCATTTAGGAAATATTTTAAATATTTCTTAAATTTTTTGTTGAAAAGAAAAGGTACCAGTAAGACAGCTGAATACATAAAAGTCATCCCTGATGTATATCTTAAAATTTTAATAAAACGTACGCACTTTCATGGCATAAACTTCAAACATTCGAATAACATTTCAGGCGCATAGATAGATTTTTGACTAGGGGCTTTTGACTGTTTCGCATCTATCTCGGAATTTAATTGGTACATCTCTACATAAAGCGTGTCAAATTAAAGGTTTTCCAACATCCAACAATTGTGATATATATTATTTTGAAATTGCCCTAGCAGATTTTATGTAATTTAACTAAATATTACTTATATATCTAGACCGATTGTATGTTGATGTTGAAAGTGATGTCTTTTAGTAAATATTTCAATAATTTTTTAAATTGTTGTTTTAATTTTTTTATGTGCTTTGATGGTATAGACTTTGAAAATTCTATATAAAACTCAGGGGTATATTTAGTAGTGGTAGTATATTTTTGATGAATTTTTTTCTAATATCGCCTCTATCTCGGAATTTAATCGGTGTATTTCTACATAAAGGCTACAAAATTATAGGTTACTCAAAATCCAATAAATATTACTGATATTGTTTTCAAATCCGCGTAGAAGATTTTGTAAACTTTAACTAAATATTATTTAGGTATCTTTACCGATTATATGTTGAAAGCATCACGCGGCAGGGGACGCGACGTGCATATTGCGTACTACTAACTGTGGTTCAGACAATGGTGACGATGTGCAGCACTGGTGTTCTGCGCACCACTCCCAGTGATGAATTAACTGTAATGTTATATTACATGCCGGTGGCCATTATGGGCAGCAGATTGCTTATACGTCTGCTATCCGATTAAGGCAGTCGGTCATGGAACTGTGATGAAACTAGAAATGGGCACGTGAGAAAGTGTTGGCACACGCTCGCGAAAGTAAGACCGCCCACGCACGAAGAATTTTTAGCTTGTCACATTCACGCACACTCACGTGAGCACAGGTTGCTCTTACTTACATTCACGCGTGAGTCACACGTTGTTAACGACAATGCATTGAACCGACGCACATTCCGTGCGTTCAAGGGCACTACCGTAATTTACTTGACCTATTCTTAACTTCACACCCTGAAAAGTATGAAGTTATCACTCTTGCACCTCTTGGTAATTCGGATCACTGTGTCATTTCGGCATCCTTCTCGTATTCAGCTCTTCGACTCGTTTCAAACTCAGCCCCGAAGCGAACAACTTTTTCCTACGAAAAGGCACGTTGGGCTGAGCTCAACAGTTTTTATCAGCATTTCAACTGGAAGCTTTGCTTTCTAGATAATGACATTGATGCTGCTGCTGAAATGATTGTAAAGATAAATTTAATCGGTATGAAGTCATTCATTCCGACTAAAAACATTTCGGTTAAACCATGTGAAAAATGCTGGTTTAACCAGACATGCAAGAATGCTGTCAGATCTAAAGAGGAAGCATTCAGTGAATGGTGTCGAAATAAAAACGTCCACACTGAAATGCTACGCAAGCAGGCAAGATCAGAATGTGCCAAAGTACTTCTACGCGAACAATTTCTTTACGAACAGCGTATTCGTGCTAATGTCCTCTCTTTCCCTAGGGGAAGTAAGAACTTTTGGTCATTTGCGAGAAGAATTAAGAATAGTTCTTCTTCTATTCCAACTCTTGTCAAAGATGACCACTTATTCACCGAACCGGTTGATAAAGCAAATCTTTTGGCTGAAATGTTTGCAAGGAATTCTTCCTTGCCGGAAAGTAATCAACCACTCCCCGTGGTAGATAACGTATCTGGCTTCATGCCTGAAATATTTTTTCGAACACGAGGAGTTAAAAAGGTTCTCGCGAATCTCGACGTAGGTAAATCCCCGGGTCCGGATGGTATATCAGCACTGGTCCTAAGTAAGTGCTATTCAACGCTGGCACGCCCACTGCGCAACCTTTTCAATCTTGCATACCGCGCTGGAGTTTACCCGGCGTGTTGGAAGGTAGCCAACGTCCAGCCTATTCCCAAAAAAGGTGATGCAAGTGACCCCGCCAATTACCGCCCAATTGCTATTTGTTCTGCGCTCTCGAAAGTTATGGAGAGCATGGTTAACCACCATCTTGTGAAGTATCTCGAGTCAAATTACCTGCTTAATGATCGACAGTATGGCTTCCGTAGGAGAAGATCTACGGGAGACCTGATGGCGTTCCTTTCGGAACAGTGGAGTCGATCCATCCACCGGCTTGGTGAGAGTAAGGTGGTGGCTCTAGATATTTCCAAGGCCTTCGACAGAGTTTGGCATGAGGCACTCTTGTCGAAGCTGGCTGCTTTTGGTGTTGGTGATAATTTCACTCGATTTATATCGAGTTTTCTCAGAGATCGCACTATAAGAGTTGTTATAGATGGCATCTCTTCCGATGAACATAAATTAACGGCAGGGGTACCACAGGGCTCTGTTCTCTCTCCTTCTCTTTTTCTTATTTTCATTGACGATCTCCTGGGTCGGACTGTGAACCAAATCTACTCTTTTACGGATGACAGTAATCTCTGTCATTCATATTCATTCGACCACAGGCCAAATCTTCAGGAAATTAGTGATAAACGTCAATTAATGAATGAAACACTCAACCGCGATTTCGAGGCCATTGTTGAGTGGGGTCGATTGAATAGAGTAAGTTTTAATGCGGGGAAGACCCAGTGCTGTCTGCTTTCGCACAAGCGGACAGCTGACCCAGTCGTATCGTCATTATCTATGGATGGTGTGGATATTGAGGAATCAGACGCTCTTGATGTTCTGGGCATGAAAATACAATGTGATGCTCGCTGGGCAAAACATGTATTTGAAGTGTCGAAAGATGCATCGAAGTGCCTAGGCTTTTTAAAGCGGTGCAAGAAGTACTTCACTCCATCTGATCTCCTTAATATCTACACCACCTACATCAGGCCGCGAATGGAATATAACTCCCATATATGGGCAGGTGCTCCAAAGTCATCTTTGGAGTTGCTGGACCGTGTACAAAGGAGAGCAAAGGTGTTGATAGGGGACAGTAGGGTGTCCAGCTCTATTGCCTCCCTTGAGCATCGGCGTAATGTGGGTTGCGTGACACTGTTCTATCGGTATTTTCACGGTGCGTGTTCCTCGGACATCCGTCAACTTATACCAGATGTGAGGACATTTGGCAGAGGTACGCGGCTTTCAAGGAACTCCCATCCGTTTACTATCTATTGGCCAGTCGATCGCACAACACACTACAGAGAAAATTTGTTCTTCAGTCGTACGGTCCGTATGTGGAATAAACTTCCCGCAAGTGTATTTCCCGCCAATTGTGACATACAGCGATTCAAGGCAAATGTAAATGAGCACTACTCCCTCTTTCCACCCTCCTCTACCTAAATTTCCGTCGCCAGCACAATGCATTGCATTTATAGGGGGCATCCCCTGAGTGCTTGTCTTAAAAAAAAAAAAAATTTCTCGTTACCTGCATTTGTCAACTACTGTAAAGTTGCCGTCGTTGGTGTTACAATGGCTAGTGTGCGCAGCTCTTGTACATGATAACGTGGGTTCGATCCCTGCTCTGGCCTCCTTCTTTCAGCGACCTATACGAGTTTCAGAATCCTTTTCTTTTAATCACTTTGAAGTGCTTTTGAGCCATTCACTGTATTCAAACCAAAGAGTTTTCGCGGACAAGATTTTTCCAGATTAAAGCTCGTTGTTAGTACTTTCTGAATTTAGTACGAGGTTTTTTTAAACAACTCCAAACAATCATTTAAAGTTGTCACACGATTACATTTATGGTCAATTGAGAGCAAACGCGGCACCCATCTTGCAGACAGCTTTCTTAAACCCAACTGATCATTTAAAATCGAAACCACACTGCCATATGAAATGCCTATGGCACAACAATTCACACGCACTTTTATTCTTCGATAGGCCGACACCATATCGTGGATTTTTTCGACATTTTCGGGTGTATTGACCTCAATTGGCCGTCCAGAATGTTCAGCGTCATTTGTATTTGTGCGACCACAACGAAAGTCCGTAAACCACTTGTTTACCATTGAAGTCCCCATAGTATTTATCAAGCTTTTCCTTGGTTTGATTGACGGTTTTTTTTTTTAGCAAAAAATAATGTTTAATGAGCACTCGAAATGCACTTTTTTCCATTTTTAAAAAAATGCACGAGGTTGTATGTTTTGAACAGCTGTTAAACGAAAAGTAAATTTGATAGAAGTCTATTAACAGGTGGTGTTGCATTTCATATAACTACGAGGGAAGTTCGAAAAGTCACGGACTTATTGAAGCGCCCTCTACGAAATTTAGTATTGCCCTACATGTAAATAGTTTATTACTATTAAACGTATACCGGACTAAAGCCCTTCATTAGAGCTTTCATACTTCAGAGGAATTTCGGAACAGCGAATTTAATATTGTGCCATATCTTATCATGTTGACCCAATGTAGCCAAACTAAGGATTCTTCGCGGACCAAATGTATACCACATTAAAGCCCTTCATTAGTGCTTTCCAAATTCACCACTACCATATTTCGTAGGAATTTCAGAACAGCGATGTATGAAATTTAGTAATATCCTATGACAACATTTTGACCCACTGTGCCCAAACTTGTCATAATTTATGAAAACTTTCATATAATTCTGTATTATTTGAATTTTACAAATAAAATCAGTTTTCACATTGATGATTGTGAAATTCTTGCCGGAATATTATTTAGTTTTTACTTCATTTCTTTTAATTAAATATTTACTTTGGCCCTTGATAAATAATAATTTTACACATTTGTTTTTACTACGTTTGCTGCCATATTATCCTTTTCTACTTGAATAGGGACGACACTAAAAAATAAACCAGGGAAACTATAAAACAATCAATTCAATAAACAATCACCAAACGGCCACAGGACGATTTCATCATCATCATCGAGTGTTGGGGTGGGACAGTGCATTTTCAGGAACATCAATCATTTACATGAATGAAATTGTGTCAAGGATATTGAAAAAACATCCCAAATGGATGCAATACGAATTTGTGGTAGCAACAAAAAAAAAAAACAAAACACAACAAAATGAAATACAATTTCAATATATTGTGATTTTTATTTCACTTTTATTCGTTTTTTCAATTCTTAAGAGATTGAATATTGTACAATTTAAATTATTGGAACAGATAAAAAAAAATTTAAATTTTGTTGAATATAGAAAAATATCGCTGAGAGATTTGAATTTTAAATAAATTAATAAAAAAATCAAAGGTTGGACTATATACTAAGATATTCAGTTTGCCCGTTTTATGTGTTTTTGCCGGCTTAATTTTGAACTTTCCGTTAAAATTTGGTTCTACGAGGGCGGTCCCAAAACTAGGTGACCTAACAAAGGAGACACAAAAAAATTGGGAAAAATTTTCTTTATTTTTCAACATAATCTCTTATTAGCTCCATAAACTTCTTCCAAAGATATTCAATAGCTTGGATACCCTTTTATAGTAAGAACTGTCAAACTGCCCTTAAAATAGCCATCAACCGCAGACTCCACCTCTTCTTCATTGTTGGCAAATCTTTTTCCATCGTGCTGTTTTTTCATGGTTGGAAATAGTAACTTGTCCGAGGGAGCTAAATCTGGCGAATAAGGTTCGTGATTAAGCAATTTGAACTTTAATTCAATAATCTTGTCCATCGCAATTGTGGATGTGTGAACTGGAGCATTGTCTTGATGAAATAACATTTTGTTTTTCACCAAAGGCTGCCGTTTCCCCACTATTTCATCGCTTAAACGCTGTAATAAATTAGCATAATATTCGCCGTTGATGGTTTTTCCATTCCGAAGATAATCAATAAAAATTATCCCATGCCCATCCCAAAAAAGAGACGCCATGACCTTGCCTGCAGGTGGAACCGTCTTCGCCTTCTGTGGACACGATTCTTCCATTCCAAACCACTGCTTTGACTGTTCCTTTGTCTTAGGTGTGTCTCATCCATGGTTGTAAATCGACCCAAAAATTCGGCTTTATTGCCGTGAAGCATCTCCACACACTCTACTGAAACATCCTCACGACGCTGTTTTTGCTCTCTTAAAAGCAAACGCGGCACCCATCTTTCAAACAGCTTTCTCACCTTCAAATCTTCGGTCAATATACGATGTGTAGCACTTTTTGAAATGCCTATAATTTCAGCTGGCTCACGCACCTTCAGCCGACGATCATCCAATACCATTTTGTGGATTTTCTTAACCGTGTCTGGCGTGGACACATTAATTGGACGATCACTACGGTGTATGTCGTGGCAGCTCGTACGGCCTCGTTTAAGCTCTGCTACAAAATATTTTACAGTCGTAAACGAAGGAGCAGACTCCCCCCAGAGTAGAATCTAGCCCGGCTTTAATATTGCTTTAACTGAGGCCTTTCAAATGGAGATATTGAATTTTATAACGATGACCAATTATTTCCAAGTTTACAAAATCACTGAGATCGTTTACTTTTGATGGCTCAAATAAAACTGCTAAACAATGTAGCGCCTTGAAAATTAAAACATATGTTTTTTAAGGTTGCCACTTTTCACCAAAATATTTTTTCCAAACTACTGGCAAACTATACATCAGGTCGTCTAGTTTTGGGGAGCGCCCTCGTTATGATACCTTAAGGGTTTTTGAATAAAATATTCTTATTCGAATATTTTGTCGCTATCTCGGAACTTAATCGGTGGCTTTAGTTGTAAAATGTAGCAAATGAAAGGTAACTTAATTTTCAATAAAGTTTACTGACATTATTTTGCAATCGGCTGTATAGTTTATATAAAAATCCTTACCAAAATATTTTTTTTCCAAACTACTGGCACCATCTATACATCTGGTCGGCTAGTTTTGGGGAGCGCCCTCGTTATGATACCTTAAGGGTTTTTGAATAAAATATTCTTATTCGTATATTTTGTCGCTATCTCGGAATTTAATCGGTCGATTTAGTTGTAAAGTGTAGCAAATGAAAGGTAACTTAATTTTCAATAAAGTTTACTGACATTATTTTTCAATCGGCCGTATAGTTTATGTAAAAATCTTTGGCAAATTTCAATTAAATCTGGGTATATGATTGTATCTTCAGGTTTTATGCAGTTTCACAATAACAACTATTTTAGACTTTTTATATAGCTTTTAACAGATAGTGTTATAAATATGATAAATAGTTTCAAGTTTTAATTGATTATGCATTATATAAAGGGGTTTTCAACAGAGACGATACAAAAGTAAATCGATAGGGACAGCAAACGACGCCATATTTTTTTCCCGCTCTTTTGACATTTCTCTTCAGTAAGGTTAGCCATTTCATCATGGAAAGATATACGAGCCAACAACGAGTCGAAATTATTAAAATTTACTACCGAAATTTGGAGTCAGTGGCCTCAACTTTAAAAGCGCTACGTCCAATTTATGGTCGTCATAATTTCTGGCTGAATAAGCCAAATATGCGTTATTGGTCAGACAGCCATCCACACGTTATCCATGAGTCATCATTGCATCCCGAAAAAATTACGATTTGGTGCGGTTTATGGGCCGGCGGCGTCATTGGGCCGTACTTCTTCCGTGATGATCAAGACCGGCACATTACTGTGAATGCGAATAGCTACCGTTCAATGATAACCGAATATTTTTGGCCCCAATTGGATAATATGGATTTGGAGGACATGTGGTTCCAACAGGACGGCGCCACAAGCCACACAGCGATTGCCACAATCAATTTATTGGAAACCAAGTTTGGTGAACGTGTTATCTCACGAAATGGCCCGTTAGATTATTTCCTGTGGGGCTACGTCAAGTCAATGGTCTATGCCAACAAGCCAGCGACGATTGATGAACTTCGTACGAATATCGAACGTGAAATTGCAGCAGTATCGGTTGATTTATGCTTGAAAACCGTCGAAAATTGGGTTCAGCGTCTGGACTTCTGCAAGCGTGCCCGTGGTGGGCATGCAAAAGAAATCGAGTTCCATACATAATTGTATCGAACGTACTTTCACAGGAATAAATAATTTCATTGGTATCTAAAACAGGTTTTGTTTTATTTAAAAAAAACTTTTGTAGCGCTCTTATTGAAAAATATAGAAACATTCAAACTCTACCAACTGTTTTTGGAAAAATGTTTTCTATAGACCAAAGTTTTCACACACTTCTTGTAAAACAAAATGTTTAAATTTTACTGCTGAAAAATTATGGTAAAGCAAAATTGTAGCATGTTAGTTAATTTTCTTCTCTTTAAGCTTGCTTGTCATTAATGATATAACTAAATTGTCCTAAAGCAAACCGAATATTACTAGGGTAATTTTAGTCAAAATGTTCCCCAAACTCTCGTGAAAACAATGGAGAGAATTTACTGCCTTGCGTTTTACAAAATAGGGTTGTATGTAAATACGACAAATTGATTGAGTTTTTGATTGATTACTTTTTAGTTATGGCAAACTTCAAACTTCGGAAACTTGTTGCTATACACAATGTATTGGTAAATATTATCTCTATATTATTCTATATTCTATTCTATTCTAGATTATCTATAAAATTTCTTACTCTTTTCTTGGTGAACCAAAAATTTTTAAATTTTATTTTTAACGCCTTGCGTTTTACAGAATAGTATTCTAAATTTGATAAATCGATTGAATTTTTGATTGATTATTTATTATTTGCAGCAAAACTCAATCTCTTTCATTGTTTACTGAAGTGATGAAATTTTATAGAAAACACTGCACTAACAAACATTTCAATAAACAATCGCATTTCTGTTTTAACCCAGACCATTTGGGATTCATCATCATCATCATCAACATCATCGTTATTGAGCGCAGGGGTGAAATTTCATTCAACTAAAATTAGAAGAATTAAAATTGCCAAGGACAGTAAATTTTTTATTTACAAAAATCCTTTTCGCATCAAAGTAAAAAAAATAGAATCGCTAAAACTGGATTATAGGTTAACCAACACTATACAAATTGAAGGCTTAAATGGAGTGTTAGGAAATTTGTCCAGGGTGCTTCAAATACAAGTACATGTTTGAAATATTTTTAAAACAGCTTTAAATATTGACTATCAGTTAGTATTATATCTCCGCGGAAAGAAATGAGTTGTTTTGTGGTTGACGAACTTTGAGAAATATTGTAAACTGTTTTCAAAGTGAGTGCTTTGTTACCCAAACTTCATGTTTATCGAAGCTAAGTTATGGCTCAAAAAGAATAACTTACCGCGCGATATGTACAGACTTTTGCTCAAAAAGTTCGTGAGACTTGATTGGTAGTGGGAAACATTGACGTTTCTTGCGATAACACTCACGGTCCCTGTGACAACACTCAGGGTCCCGTGACAACACTCTCGGTGTCCGTGACATCATTCACGGTCCCCGTGCCATCACTCCCGGTCCACGTGACAACACTCACGGTCTCTGTGGCAACACTCACGGACCCCGTGGGCAATACTGAGGTTCCACGTCACTCATCCTCCCTGAGGTAACACTCATGGTCCCCGTGACCACTCAGGGTCCCTGTGGCAAAACTCACGGTCTCTGTAGCAACACTCACGGTCCCTGTGACAATACTCACGGTCCCTGTGACAATACTTAGGGTTCTCGTGACAATACTCACGGTTCCACTCAGGGTCCCTGTGGCAAAACTCACGGTCTCTGTAGCAACACTCACGGTCCCTGTGACAATATTCACGGTCCCTGTGACAATACTTAGGGTTCTCGTGACAATACTCACGGTTCCAGTGACAACACTCGAGGTGCCTGTGGAAACATTCGCGGCCCCTGTTTCCACCGTGATAACGCCAACGGTCCCTGTGGCAACACTCGCGGTCCTTGTGGCAACACTCACGGTCCACGTGACAACACTCACGATCCCTGTGGCATATCTCACGGTCCCTGTGGCAACACTCACGGTCTACGTGACAATACTCACCGTACACGTGACAACACTCGCGGTCCCTGTGGCAACACTCACGACCCCCCTGACAACACTCACGGTTCCCGTGACAACACTCACGGCCCCTGTGGCAACAATCATGGTACACATGACAACACTCGCGGTCTCTGTGGCAACAATCACGGTACACGTGACAACACTCGCGGTCCCTGTGGTAATACTCGTTGTCCCTGTGGCAACAGTCACGATTCCCGTGTCAACACTCACGGTCGACGCGACACTACTGGTGTACGTAAAAGTACACAATGTATACACAAAAGTACAAAAGCTGTACACAAAAGTACACAAGTGTGAAGAATGTACAAAAAGTGTATACAATAGTATAAAAAGTTTACACAAAAGTACAAAATGTAAACAAAACTAGAACATTTGTACAAAAAAGTACAAAAAGTGTACCCTAAACAACAAACATGGATGGGGTGCAAAAATAAATCATGACAAAAATATATTAATGAAAACATTTATATCTAAATCAACTTTACGTAAGCGAATACACTCTGTCAGAGCCTACACACACGCGCAATTACTGACTGTACAAGACGAACTGCAACGATTTCATGACGATATCAATGTAGAAAACGAGGGACAGGTACAATACAGACAAATAAGCCGTCATCCGTTTCAAACGGATTTGGATGTTGGGATAATGGACACTCGTATTTTGGTACCTCTCTTCAGATCGAAAAAAACTTCAAACCAGGAGTTGGTAAATTTTCTGTAAATGTTCATTTAAAAAAGGGTGTCCCATTACATCCCATGAAGGGATTGGGGATAGCGTCTCAAATGTTGAAAAATATTGGCGACGCCCACGCCCATTCAGTTATCATCCATACCATCGGGTCGAACAGTTAGCAGAGACACAAACAGACGATCGGTTGCGATATTTCTGATAGCTGCCGCCGTTTTCATTGCTTTATATCGATTTGAAACACGTACCGGCGTTCAACGACAATTTTGGATCGGCTCTGAACCCTGACGCCTAGACGACACGATATTTCTCGTAAAACAAGAACGATTTAAACGAAATTTGGTTACATTTGGTAAAACAATACACGCTGAAACCACCGTAGGTTTCACCGTCTACTGTTTTTTCGTATACCACAAAATACTCCCAACTACTGGTTTGGTACTTCGGGTGTTCGATAACCACCGTCGATAACCAAAACTGATATCTACTCTACTAGGTCTCACTGTCGGTGTACGATAACCACCTTCGGCTTTACCGTCTACTGTTTCGTCGTCTAAGATAAAACACTCACAACTACTGGCTTGGTACTTCGGGGTTGCGATAACCACCATCGATAAATAAAACCGACATCTACTCCACTAGTTTTCGGTGTCTGTGTTCGATAACCACACTTGACTTTACCGTCTACTGGTTCGCCGTCTGAGGCAAAACACTCAGGACTACTGGTTTGGTACTTTGGATGTTCGATAACCACCGTCGGTAGCCACAATCGATATCTGCTCCACTGGGTTTCACTGCCCGTGTTCGATAACCACCTTCGGCTTGACAGTCTACTGTGTCTTCGTCTTAGACAAAACACTCACAACTACTGGTTTAGTCCTTCGGGTGTTCGATAACCACCGTCGAAAACTAAACCGATATCTACTCCACTAGGTTTCGCTGTATGTGTTCGATAACCACCTTCGATTTCACCGTCTAATGTTTGTTCGTAAAAGACAAAACGCTCCCAAATACTGATTTGGTACTTCAAGTATTCGATAACCACCGTCGATAACCAAAACCGATATCTACTCCATTACGTCTCACTGTCGGTGTACGATAGCCACCTTCGGCTTTACCGTCTACTGTTTCGTCGCCTAAATCAAAACACTCACATCTACTGATTTGGTACTTCGGGTGTTCGATAACCACCGCCGATAGCCACAACTGATATCTGCTCCACTGAGTCTCACTGTCACTGTTCGATAACCACCTTCGGCTTGACCGTCTACTGTGTCTTCGGCTTCGACAAAACGCTTGCAACTACTGGTTTGGTACTTCGGCTGTACGATAAGCACCGCCGATATCCAAAACAGATATATACTCTACTAGGTGTCGCTGTTCGATAACCACATTCGGCTTTATCGTCTACTGTTTCATCGTCTAAGGCAAAACACTCACAACTACTTGTTTGGTACTTCGGATATTCGATAACCACCGTCGATATTTACACCCCTAGGTTTCGCTGTCAGTGTTCGACAACCACCTTCGTCTTTATCGTCTACTGTTTCTTCAACTAAGACAAAGCACTCACAACTACTGGTTTGCTACTTCAGGAGTTCGATAACCACTGTCGATAACCAAATTCCAAAATTTGGATCAACCATTTTAAATGGGAATCGGGCCCAATGGATGACATAGGGCGAGGGTATATTTAAGTCACTTCATCCCATTGGAATTTCTGTACAGATTTTATTAATCCATAACCAAGAACATTGTCTTTTTAGAACAATTTCACCGATACAATTTTTCCAATACTTTCTTTTTCTGATCTCTTTTTTTTGTGAAATTTGTAACATCGCCGACAGATGTTTCTACAAAAAATATAATTTTTCCCAAATTTTTATATAGAAATATTTAACTAATTAATTTCACAATTTCTAAAAAAACTAAACCATATTTTTTTTTTTTTCCTTACAGGTAAGATTTGATATATAACTCCCAATACAAAAATTTCGAAAGAGTGGTAAGTTTGGAGCATGTCTCATAATCTTTGGTATTCTACCAACGGCCTAATGATTTTGGTTAAAACGATATTAAATCCAAATTTATCATCGCTTTGTTACAATTATTTATTTATTATTTACAATACTTTGTTATCAACACAAATGTAGAAGATGTACAAAGGTTCAAGGTTTCCCTATTAGAAATTGACACAAAGTGCAAATGTTTATCCTGGACAGGATTTGAATTTGGCATCCTTTCAAACATATGTTTGGGACGGAACTGCTAAAGGTTTTAGCAAATGTAGAAAGGATATAACATGTAAAATGAAAATGTTCAAGACAACAAACAATCGAATTTCAAGGTTCCCTTTTTGTGAACATCACAGAAAGGTCTTCAGTGATATATGATTTTATACTCGTATGTAAGAGATTATTATCCTTCAACTCTTTCTATTATGTATCCTTTTGGGTTTATTAATTTCTCTTTTCGGCTTTCCATTGTAAATTAACAATTTGGGCCATGGGTGGTTCATATCTTTGTGTACATTTGTATTTTTATACAGTAGCGATCAAAATAATAGCAGTGGTATTAGTAAATTCGAATGAGAGATAATACTTTTGTTGTATTTTGTTTTCATTTTGTTATAATTTGTTACATATATGGAGAATTTCTTCGTTGATGTCGTAATGAAGTTATTGACGTTCGTCTTGTACAGTGAGCGATTGTGTATGTGATTAAGAAGGGTATTTTAAGAGATAGTGAAGGGTATTGGAGTGGGTTAGGATGGTTTTGTCTCAATGTGATAATTGCGGTTTTTTTTGTATTTTTGTGTACACTTTTTATACATTTCTTGTTCTACAATTCTTATATCCTCATGGTATATACATATCTGTTCATATGGACGTATAAAAGTGTACATTTTAGTTGCATTTTTGTGTACATTTTTGGTACTTTTTCAACGAAGGCTTTTCGTCCATTTAAACTTTGAAATAGACCATTTGAATATTCCGTGAAAATAATGCCTGTCAAATTTCAGTGAAGACATACTTATACTTGATTTTTGAATTTATCTCGGACAGTATCGGATAAATAAAATGGAAACTGGCCACGTCCATTAAAAAAAAGTGTAGCTACACAGCGGTCTGAATTATTGGGGTTTGACTATACTCACCTAGTGTGACCATTTGGCTCAAGCATCGTCCACCCCCAAAACAAAAACTTAAATTTTCGTTTGACAATCACTTTAGTATTGTAGGGCTACTAGAAGGACAGAAATTAGTTTCTCAAACTTGCATAACTTTTGACAATTAAAAGTCCTTCAAAAAGGAAACTAAATAAAGCAGCGGACGAAAAAGTGAGTATGCAGATTAACTATAAAAGGTCCCTGTTATCACTTGTATATTGTTTCGTTCAGGGGTCAAAATTTGTGTCGCCCTATGTCACGATTATAAATATATTTAATACATATGCGTACTTTAGTTTTGACATCATCGTAGATGAGGATTTATTTCTTCTAATTGTGCCTGTCTCAGTTTATTCGTTGCCACCATAATGCAATCATTGTCGTTCGTCTTGTACAGTGAGTGCTTGCATATGTGAGTAAGAAGTTAGGATATTGATTGAATGGCTTTGGAAGACTTTAGAGTGGGGTTTTCTCAATGTGTTAATTGGGCCTAGTATATTTTCCCGTAAAAATCAGTTTTCGGCCTATCCTTTTTTTGTACTTTTACGTACACTTTTAATGCATTTGTGTACAATTATTGTACTGTATTTGTATACCCTCATGGTATACATCATTTGATATGGAAAAATGTGTAACGTATAGAAAGAGTCATCTTAGACTCAAGGTATCGTTAGATCAAATTCGTTTTGGGACTTTTAAAGACTTTTGAGCCTTGTCCGTGGATGTGTCTGACTTTTTGGCTGGTGGGATGGATGGCTGGCTGGTTATTGCAATAACTGCCGTGTACCTTCGCCCATCACAATTAAATTTGTCCGAATCTTAATTTTGCATGGATTTTCTTTATAAGACTACTAGAAGCAGCATTCTAGGACTACTATAAGGACAGAAATAAATTGTTCAAACTTGCATATCCTTTGAATATTAAAAGTCCTTCAAAAAGGAAACTAAAGTAGCGTATGTAAAAGTCAGCATGCAGTTTAACTATATATATGGTCTCTGCTATCACTTGTATATGGGTATTTCCACAGAAAAGTCAACTTTTTGTAACGTAACGTAAGCCTCGTTAATTGTTTATATTTTAGAACCTCGTAGTTTTATTGTTTTCGCTTTTTTACTAAAAATAGACGTACTTACATTTTGTATTTAGTAAAATAAGTGAAAACAATTGAACTGCAATTCACGAGGCTGACATTACGCGACAAAAGATGACTTTTCTGTGGAAATGCTCATATATAGGGTGGCCCATCTAGAGGTATGTTTTTGCAAAATATAAAAAATATAAAAATTCAAATCAAGTGTGGAATCTTTATGTTTGATGTGTTAACATCTATAGCGGCGTAAAGGGACTAAATCTATCAAAGTCAAAATCTGCTAAAACCAGATTTTATGCTGCTGCTAAAACCATTTCTGCGACTGCGAAAGAGAATAATGACGTGTTAAACAAAAATGAGCGAGCAAGAGAGCAATGAAAGAGTGGTGTGGCAGGGGTGACGCAAACGAAATTGTGTCTATAGCGTATGTATTAACATAATAATGTATATATGTACATGTGTCTGTTGCTGTTGTTGAACGAAGATATAAAGCATAGCCACGCAAAATTTCATTTGCAAGCGCATGGGCTTGCACAGTCGACGTTATGGTGACATACTAATACGTCAGCTACTTCGTACAAAGTATGTGTGATGTTGTGTGTTTGGCTGTTTCGTTGCTGTAGATATGGCAAACATGTGGTTATGTGACACACGTATCCCTGCAGTCGACGTAGCTGTCGAATTGTTAGTTATTTCCCTAACTACCAATAATTACCATTAACTACCCGCCAGACTACCAGCAATGCTTTACACTGACGAATTTAACATGGGGATGTCATTGACGGTAGCCAGTGGCTACCGTCTGCACTACCATGTACCATGCTGATCGCTAGTTACATGGAATTGACGAAATATCTAACATTGTACTAACTACTTGACCAGTACAATCCGGTTGATTAATTCGCCGGACCATAATGAATTAATGTTATGAATAAATCTTTTTCATTATCTTCACCACATTATTTTCCTATATTTTCAAACTTTTGCACACAATTTGTTCCTTTTCATTCTTTATTAACCGTTTCATTTGTCTTTTGATTGTCATTTTACCGTTCTAAATATTAAAATTCACTTTTTTTATACTTCTGACCCACGTACGCTGTCATGATGATACTTCTACGAACGTTTAATAGCAACTGACTGCAACACAAAAAAATAACCAAGCAACCAACAAATCATAACGGGATAACGGTTCAGTGTATTGTTTTTTCCTTGTTTTCATACTTATAATAATCAAACGGCGAACTCTAGCATTACCTGTATCCACTCAAGTAGCTAGTCAGGCTTTTCGCTAACGAAATAACTGACTACATAGATCCACTAGCTACTTTTAAAACTGCAGGGATACGTCAGCTACTTCGGACAAAGTATGTGTGATGTTGTGTGTTTGGTTGTTTCGTTGTTGTTGCTATGTCCAAACAAAGCGAGTTATTTGATGTTCAGCATTGCCCGGTGTATACAAAAACAAGTAGAAACGGTGTTAAGTTCGGCCGGGCCGAAGCTTATATACCTTTTACACTCTCACTCTCCACTCTTTGCATTCCCATAACAGTTTTTATTTTAGGTAACGCTGTTTTTTATTTCCCAATGTAACACTTACGAATGTGTTCATAGAAATCGAACAGGTACCGTGTAGCAAAAAGGTGTTAACACATCGCCCGTGAGTTCGAACACTCATTGGATTTTTTTTATTCGAAAGGACATTTTATGCCATTTATTTTTTGAATATAATTTCCTTCAAATGTTAGCCGCAACTACGCCTCAGGGTGTCCATTCTGAGGGTCCAATTTCGGATGATTCGTTCTAGCATTTCGACCGGTATGGCGTTACTGACACGCGTAATGTTGGCTTCCAAAACCTGAATCGTAGCTTGTTTGTCAACATAGACTTTGGACTTTACGTAGCCCCAGAGAAAAAAGTCTAAAGCTGTGATATCACACGATCTAGGCGGCCAACTCACTCGTCCAAAACATGAAATTACCCGCTTTTCGAAATGACCTCTCAATAGATCCATTATTGTTTGAGCAGCTGTATGGCAAGCGGAACCGTCCTGTTGAAACCAAATGTCGTCAAGATTATGGGCTTCAACTTCAGGTAGCAAAATGTCAGATATCATGGCGCGTTAGCGAGCACCATTCACGGCTATGTTCCGGCCATCATAATTTTCGAAAAAATATGGGCCGATGACGATAACGTTGTTACGGTGTAAGTCTTTCCATGATAAAATGGAAAACAATACTGAAAAGAAAAAAAAATAAAGTTTAGCACAACTCACGGGTAATCTGTGAAAAAATCCTATTTGAAAAAAATACCTCTAGATTGATCACCCAATAGTTTCGTTCATGGGTTACAAAGTGTGTCGCCCGATGCTATGATTATGAATATAGTTTACCATGTGTCTGACATCTTCGAAGATGAGCATTTATTTTGTCTATTTATATCTGTCTCAATACCTTTGTAGATATCGTTGCAGTTTGTCTTGTACAGTGAGTGATGGTGAATATGAGTAGGCAGTTACTATCTTTGAGTAAATTAGTGTATGTTAGGTTGGTTTTGTGCCTCAGCGCATTAATTGAGTTTAGTATATTTTTTCCATAAATCACTTTTTCGGCCTATTAGTTTTGTGTACTTTTATGTACAATTTTTGTACATTTGTGATTGTGTATGCGAGTAGGCAGTTACTGTGTTTGAGTAAATTTGTGTATGAATGACTAGTTTTATATTTCAAAGTAAATTGGGTTAAGTCTATTTTGCCCATAAATTATTTTGTCGGTCTATCCATGTTTTGTACTTTCATTTACACTTTTTATATACTTGTGTACACTTCTTATGCTGTATTAGAATACCCTCACCCATAGGAATGGGAGTATATATTGTATGATATGAAAAAAATTGTAACGTATAGAAGCAATCATATTAGACCCAATGTATCTTTGAACGAAATTCGTTTTGGGAGGTTTTATTAAGACTATTAAGCCATGCCCGTGTGTCTGTGTGGCTTGCTGGCTGGTCATTGCAGTAACTGTCGTAAACTTTCTCTGATCACAATGAAAATTTGTCAGAATATGAATGAAATCATTGCCGTTCGTCTTGTACAGTGAGTGATTGTGTATGTGAGTAGGCAGTTACTAAATACGGTAGCTAATAAAACACAGTCCACGCTAAATTTATTTGCAGCACAACTTAATAGACATGCAACCAAATCCTAAATTTTGTCATTGAAATACATGTCACATACAGTGGGACTATTTAGCCAAATATGACCATATGAAAAATTCTCCACGAACCTTACATATGCCAATCAATAGTCCTTACAGAGTGCATTCGAAATTTAAAATCTATAATTTTCCAAGGACCTTCAAATATTCAGAATTTAAAATTTTCTGTGTGAGCTTCCTGGCCATGTTTTGGACCCATAAAGAATTCTCCAAGAATCAAGAATTAAATATATGCAGTTGGGCAGTGCTTAACACATACTTTCAGAATATGTCAGCCATATCTTTCAGAAGGCCTTCAGTAGCGAAGATTCTTCATTTTGTTTTTCGCCCACTGTGCCCAAACGAAGAATTTTCCACGAACCAAACACATGCCAGTCGATTGTCATTAAGGATTTTCTTCGATATTTAAAATCTAGAATTTCCCATGGACCTTCAGAAATTCAAAATTTGAAATTTTCTGTGTGAAGTCCCTGTGCACGATTTGGGCCCACTGTGGTCAAAGGAAGAATACACCAGAAACGAAATATGTGCAGTTGCGTAGTGATTGACACATCCTTTCGGAATATGCCATCCACATATTTCGGAAGACCTCCAGAGTTGAAGATTCTTTGTTTTGTGTTTCATATACGAAAACAGTTTGTCGCCCACTGTGCCCACATGAAGAATTCTCCACGAACCAAAAATATGCCAGTCGATAGCTCTTAAGGAGTTTCTTTGAAATTTCAAATCTAGAATTTGCCAAGGACCTTCAGAAATTCAGAATTTGAAATTGTCTGTGTGAAGTCCCTGTGCACGATTTGGGCCCACTGCGATCAAAGTGAAAATTGCCCAGGAACCCGATATGTGCAGTTTCATAGTGCTTCGAACATCCTTTCAGAATATGCCACCCATATATTTCAGAAGATCTCCAAAACTGAAGATCCTTAATTTTTATATTCGAAAACAGCTTTTCGCCTACTGTGCCCAAACGAAAAATTCTCTACGAACCAAACATACGCCAGTCGATAGTCCTTAAGAAAAGTCTTCGAAATTTGAAATTTATATTTTTCCAAGGAGCTTCAGGAATTCAGAATTTGAACTTTTCTGTGTAAAGTCCCTGTGCACGATTTGGACTCACTGTGATCAAAGGGAGAATTCTACAAGAACCAAATATGTGCAGGTGCGTAGTGCTTAGCACATCCTTTCAGAATATGCTACCCACATATTTCAGAAGACCTCCAGAACTGAAGATTGTTCATTTTGTATTTCATATACGAAAACAGCTTTTCGCCCACACGAAGAATTCTCCTCGAACCACACTTATGCCAGTCGATAGTCCTTAAGGAGTTTTTTTTCGAAGTTTAAAATCTATAATTTTCCAAGGACCTTCAGAAATTCAGAGTTTGAATTTTTTCTGAGTGTTGTCCCTGAGCACGATTTGGGCCCAATGTGGTCAAAGGGAGAATTCTCCAAGAACCAATTTCAGAAGACCTCCAGAACTGAAGATTGTTCATTTTGTATTTCATATGCGAAAACAGCTTTTCGCCCACACGAAGAATTCTCCTCGAACCACACTTATGTCAGTCGGTAGTCCTTAAGGAGTTTCTTCGAAATTTAAAATCTAGAATTTTTGAAGGACCTTCAGAAATTCAGAATTTGAAATTTCCTGTGTGAGATCCCTGTGCTATATTTTCTGCATTTCTGAAGTGGTGGGCGCTGGGTCCGGTTTGTCGATGCGATAAATCGCGTAAAACATTTCCGATCTTAATGAAATTAGTTTAATGGGGTTCATTTTGTCAAATACAAGTTACCCACTAAAACAAGTGAGTTTTTGCCACACCCATTTGGGTACCTCTCATGTGTATACAAATTTTATAGGTCTATAAAATTATAGAGGAGACAAATGAATCTGGAGGTGTCACAACCACACTGGAGATCATCACAGAGGATGTCGTAACCGAACTAGAGGTTGTCACAAACCGAATTAGAGGTTGTCGCAACTGAATTTGAGGTTGTCACAACCGAATTAGAGGTTGTCACAACCAAATAGGAGGCTGTCACAACCAAATACGAGGTGGTCACTACCAAATTAGTGGTTGTCATAACTGAATTTAGAGGTTATCATAACCGAATTAGAGGTTGTCACAACCGAATTAGAGGTTGTCGCAACCGAATTAGAGGTTGTCACAACCGAATTAGAGGTTGTCACAACCGAATTAGAGGTTGTCACAACCTAAGTAGATGTTGTCACAACCAAAAATTACATGAGGTGTCAGGGGACACCCGGTTGGAACGAAGTTTCTTTCGCTATGTATTGTGTACTAGTTAGTTCCAACATTCCTAAGGCGCCCGTTGAAAAATACGATAATTTAAATGGGTCTCTAAGAAATGATAAACTTTTTATAAGAAAAGTTTTTTTAAAGAATGTATTCAAAAAAAAAGAGATATTTTTAGGCCCTTTTTGTAAGAATTTTTATTTTATTTTGCCGAAAGGTAATTTTTTAAAGAGAGGTACTTCTTTTATTAAAAGATAATGTTTTTTTTTTAAGAAAAGGTACTATTTTTAAGAAGAAGTACTTTCTGTAAGAAGAGGCCATCAGAGTATAAATTTTTTTACAAAGAAGTACTTTTTTTAATAACAGGCACTTTTTAAAGAAGTGATAGTCTTTTTAGGAAAAGTTATTTTTGTAAGAAAATTTACTTATTTTCAGAATAGGAAAGGTATTAATATATTTTTAAGAAGATGTACTTTTAAGAAAACGAAATTTTGCAAGAAAAGGTATTTATTTTAAGAGAAGGTATTTTTTTTTGAAGAAAAGATTTTTTTACGAAATGGGAAGTTTTTTACCATTAGTGATTTTTTTCAAAGTATGTATGTATATTTTTGAGAGTAGGTACTTATCTCAAGAAAAGTTATTTTGTTTCACAAAAAGGTACTCTTTAAAGAAAAGGTAGTTTTTTAAGAAAAGCCAATTTGTTGTAAGAAAATGTACTTTTTTATGAAAGGGTACTTATTTAAAAAAAAATTACTTTTTTAAGAAAAGGTACTTTTTTGTAAGAAAATGTACTTTTTAAAGCAAAGGTACTTCTTTAAGATAAAGTTTTATTCTAGGAGAAGGTACTGTGTTTAAAAATATGAATAGGTATTTTTTGTGAGAAAATTTACTTTCTTTTAACAAAAGGTTCTTATTGAAGAATCTTTTCTTTTTTTTTAAAATCTTTCACTGTGGATTTTCTAAATTTTCGTTTTATTGGGTTCAAAACTACATAAGATACTAAATATTGGTTACAAGCTGCACCTAGAAAACTTCCCATTAAACAAGAAATTTCCCAACATATGTTAGTCTAGACACGTACCAAAGCAAAAGTACCCAATATAGTTGATAATACTGGTTTGTAGCATAATAGCGTTAAAAAAAAGTTGTTAAATTTGTTTTTCATTTAGCTCCCATTCCGCAACGTGTGATAAGGAACTTCATTCCAATTAGTGGTTGTCAAAACTGAATTTAGAGGTTGCCAATTAGAGATTGGAATTAGAGATTGTCAAAACCCAGTAATTTTTTTATGTTAATTAAAAAACCTTTTACTAAGAATTTTTAAATGTTTTTTTATAATTTAATTTCCTATATTTTAATAAATAACAACAAAACGAGAAATTCATGCGCTTCATATGGGGTTATTTTTAGGGGAACAAGTTAAATTTCCGACCGTTTTTGAAGTTCCAGCCTTATTTGGGTTCCAGCCCCAATTGTTGTTGCAATCGAAATTAAAGAAAATTTAGTTGATGGAACAAATATAATTGGAAATTCAGTTGTCAATTATGAAATGAGATTATTTCAATTGAACTTCATGTGTTGGGAGTAAATTCAGTCATGACAACTACAATTGTGGTTGTGGACCACAACCACAACTTGTGGTTACCGTAGTTCCATTAAAACAGCAATTTATGGGTACTACAACCTCCTTTCAAACAATTACTTTCTGTCTGTGTACTGGGGGGTAAATGCGTTGTACGGTCACTGCCAGGTATTTTCTTTGGTTTGAAACAGCTCCCCTATTTGTTGGTTGTGTCAGGGTTGAGCGCTCGTACGCAGCTGGGATATTCAAAATTAGATAGAAAAGCAATTTTGGTATTATATATAATATCACATTTTTCCATTCAGTTTATTTGTTGACAGGTGGGACAGCACTATTCACTTTGTTTACCAGAGAATTCCAAAAGATTTTCTGTCTGAGAAGAAGACAGAAATGATGTTGAATTTTGGCCGATGGAAACCGATTCTGAACCACTATGCGGCGATGTGCGTGAAATTAAATTCGAATATAACTAGCAAAGACACAAACCACTCCAGTCATCTAGGCCCTGTTTTAGCGTTAACAGATAACAGAGCTACAGTGGTGTGCGATGAAATAGAGTCAACACTAATCAACATTTTCAAAACAAAAACGAATGTAGAAAAATTAAATTTTGTTTATAACTTTTATTTTTAATTGTTCAATTAAGAACTAGATATAACATTTTAGAACATTAATGTCGTAATTTAAAATTAAATCATTAGGTATAAATCAAAATATTTCAAAATGCCCCGTTTTGCCTGTGAATTAAAATATCGCGATTCATCGCGATTCATCATCTGAACTAGAATAAATAGCTGTGTCAAATAAAATGTATGTGTCATTAATCCTCTATATTATCTCAGTACTTTATGAAATAACTATTATTTTTTATCACAGCTAAGCAACGCCTTGACATTGAATCATCAAGTCACCACAAGTCATGTTTTCCACGCCGATTGTACCAGTGTTATAAGCTCATCTTTATTAAATTGGTCTATTCCTTTGATAGACACTTTAATGTCCCGCCACAAATTCTGAATAGGATTTAAACCCGGCGACTGCATAGACCATCTTAAAACTATGACACTATTATTTTCAAACGAAGCTTTTGCTCGCTTCGATGTCTGTTTGGGGTCCATATTATGTTGAAACACCCATCGAAGCGGCATTTCCCATTTAGCACAAGGCATCATGATGTTTTTTTAATACAGTGGTATAATATGCAGCGTCCATTGTCTGTTCAATTTGGAATAAAGGTTCTGTCCCAATGTAAGAGTAACAACCCCGTACCATTATGTTTCCACTACCACGTTTAACTGTTTGGATTGTGTTCTGGGGCCTGAATTCGGTGTTGGAAGGTCTTCGTACAGGAAGATTACTCTTATCATAATTAACCAATCTCACTTTAGTCTCAGCTGTCCTCAAAATATTTCGCCATTTGCGTGCGGACTATTTCACATGCTCCTTGGCAAAATGCAACATTTTTTGAACGTTCCGTTTGGATAGAAATGGAACTTTTCTGACACTTTTTGCCTTTAAATTGTTTTTAGTTAGCATTTTTCTTAATGTAGAGGTGTCAACATCCCGATCGTATTGCCATTTAAGGGCGGAAGAGGTAACAAAAATCGAACTCTACGTGGCGCAATATTTTTGGTTCCAAATGTTCTGAAATTTTCAGGGTTTTACCGTCTGTTTCCAAGATTGGGGTTATATTTTATTCCGGTTCCCAACATTTTCTTTGAGCATCCAATTATGTCAGTAGTTTGTATGAAGCTTCTGAATTCTTTTATCGTCTCTTTTATTCTTTCTTGACGCTCATGATTGCAATATTTACATCGGCCCATTTTGAAACGTCAATAATGACAATTTATTAATGCTACTACTGCAGATTAATCATATTTAGAAGCTAAACTTTGTTTTCAAATTCAAATCCAAACAACCATTAACCATTTCAAAAAAAAAAAAATTTTTTTGTAATTGACTCTATTTTATAGCACACGTCATTACATAACCTGTAAAATACTGACACTGACCTGGAGAACAGTAGTGAACAAAATTTATTAAAAATGACGGCATTATATTCAGCAGAGGACCGGTCAATCAGGTTCCGAATTTCTTGACATGAAACATCTTGGACCACTGATTTGCAGAGAATGAAAGTTTTGACGAGTGTGTGACTCTATTTCATCGCACACCACTGTATGTTAAAGCGCTTAAAATGGGAGAATATATAAAAAGAATCGATATTTAGTTGAATGAACAATATCAAATCTCAAATTCAGAATTTAGAAAGCACATATATCCCGAATTTATATAGTTTTTGAAGTAATTAAAAAACAAAGTACATAACTTTGTCGATCAAAACCTTGCAACTTTTAAATTACATAACGAACACTGTGGCAAATTGGGGCCTCACCCATGAACCAAATATATACCTGCTGATAGCCCTTGAGGTGCGCTTTTCAAACTTACTATTCAGAATCTGGCAATTTAATATTTTCAGTTTCGGGGTCCTGTTTCGAATTTGGCCCACTGTGGGCAAATGCGTCGTCAACCATGACCAAGTGTATACGATCTTAGAGCCCTTAAGGTGTAGATTCTAAAAATGGTAACCATATATTTCAGAATGATCAACTACGAATGTTAAATTCATATACGAAAACTGATTTTGACCCACTGTGGCGAAATGGAGCTTCAACCATGAACTAAATATATACCTGCTGATAGCCCTTGAGGTGTACTTTTCGAATTTATTATCCGCATTTTTCAGAACGTTTTCAGAATGTAGCCATTTGCGATTTAGGTTTCGGGCCCTTTTTGGAATTTGGCCCACTGTGGTCAAATGCGTCGTCAACTATGGACCAAGTGTATACGCTCTTAGAGCCCTCGAGGAGTACATTCTAAAAATGGTTACCATATATTTCAGTACAATTTCAGTTTGTCCAAATACGGTTTTTAAATTCATATACGAAAACTGATTTTGGCCCACCGTGGCCAAATGCGGCTTCAACCACGAACCAACTATATACCCACTGATAGCCCTTGAGGTGCACTTTCTGAATTTACTATCCCCAATTTCCAGCAGTATTTCAGAATCGCGCAATTTAAGATTTTCAGTTTCGGGACCCTTTTTCGAATTTCGCCCACTGTGACCAAATGCGTCGTCAACCATGGACCAAGTGTATACGCTCTTAGAGCCCTCGAGGAGTACATTCTAAAAATGGTTACCATATATTTCAGAACAATTTCAGAATGGCCAACTACTAATTTTAAATTCATATACGAAATCTGGTTTTGGCCCACTCTGGCAAAAAGGAGCTTCAACCATGAAGCTTTTCAGTGCCGAAACTGAAAATATCAAATTGCCAGATTCTGAAAACGTACTGAAAAGTGGGGATAGTAAATTCGAAAAGTACACCTCAAGGGCTGTGAGCAGAGTATTATAAACAAATTTCTCTTGCTAATTATTTAAAAAATACATGCCTATTAAAAGCAATGCATCTGCCGGGTGCACTTCTATTATTTTGACCACAGCTGTAGGTTTGTTCAATATAATTTGCTGTCATCTTCCCACATATTGTATTCTATTGATTTCTTTTACATATGTTTCGCTTCTCGTTTCCTGCCGTTTGTGTCAGATTCCCAAAAGTTTTTTTGTACAATTTTCATGCATTCCTGTAAAGAAAGCGCCAAGGGTCGATTATTATCTCCCTGTCTCTGTCTCTCTATATGTCGCCCTATCTCGCTTTCTCTTGTTTGGCCTGACTTCACTTTGCTGCTGTTTACAATTTACACATAAAGTCACCTCAAAGTTTAATGACCATTGGCATCGTGTAAACAATGTGACACCAAACACTATGGAAAACTTTGTGTGGAACTCAGCACAGCTCAACTCCATGGAACAGCCAAAACGTGGCAGTTACGCTACAATGTGTGTATGGCTGAGGATGTGAGGGCGAGTGTGATTCCGCAGAATGGCATATTTTAACTATGATGGGGTGAATACGCAATAGCCCAGTAGTGCACACACACACACGCAAAATTAAACAATTGCATACAAATACACACACACACACAGTGTCCAGAATGACAACACCCACACCTTGTTGAACTCATGGGATTGTAAGTTGTTGTTGTGTTCATAACAAAGTAAACATTTAATGGACCAAGTGAACTTTTTTGGAAGGAGCTTGAGGAAAATCAATTTATTTTTCTTAGGAAAATGGAACCACTATAAAGGAAATTTCCCTAGAAAAATACATTCCCTCAATAAGCACAAAGTTGGACTCGTACCCGGTTAGAGTTGTGATGTACAGTATCCCTTTCTCTGATCCGATTCGAATAAGGCTTGAGTCCGATACATCGGATTATGCTTTCGCTGATGCAATTTGGATTCGATTTGGACCCCACACGTGGATTATGCTTTGGCTGATGCGATTCGGATTCGATTCGGACCCGACATTTCGGATTGAGTATTCGCTGATCCCATTCGAATTCGATTCGGATCCACCCCGTCGGATTTTGATTCGGCCCCGACATTTTGGATTTCGCATTCGCTGATCCCTTTCCGACCCGGCACAGATCCGATACCATTCAAGTGACCACAAAAAAAGAGAAAAATGGTGTCCCATAACATCCCATGAAGGGATTGGGCAGAGCTTCTCACAATCAGTGACATGTGCGCTTTCTAGTTTTACATTCACTGATTTTGACCTGCAGTTTTACACCGGCTCTGAACGACATTTTGAGAAGCTTTTAGTATAGTGTCGTCATCACTAAGCCAGGTGACCGTCGTCGAAAGAAATGTAAGGAGGTCTGTGCAGGAATCGAACCCACGTTCTCATGTACAAGAGCCGGACACACTAACCATTGCACCACCGGCGGCCAATGTGAACAAAATCGGATGAGGATCCGTTTTGGTGCGGCGGCGTTACTTACTTATCCGGTCTCGAAATACCCAAGGTCAAGGTCAAGGACCTTGCAAAACGAAGATATCATATTTCACCAACTAGTTCGAACTTTTGCCTTATCTCACCAGTTGGCAATACCAAGTGTACGCAGGGCTTCGTCAACCTGATGCCTATAGCGGAGTCTTGGTCTTCCTATTTTTCGTCTTCCTTCGAGTTGGGTTTCGAAAACTCTTAGTGCTGGTTCGCCTTCATCCATTTTACTGATATTGCCTAGTCAGCGCAATCGCGTTATTTTGATCCACTCATAGATCTCATGGCTCATGCGTCGCCGATACTCGCCGTTGTGCACTATAGGCCCATACATATTTCGGAGTAGTTTTCTCTCGAGGACTCCTAGAGATGTTTCGTCTGCGAGCGATAAGACCGAGGATTCTGCGTCATAAAGCAAGGCAGTTTGTATGAATCCCTGGTATAGTTGGACTTTTGTTACTCGAGAGAGGGATTTATCTCTAAACTGTTTGCATAGCCTAAAATAGCATCTATTCGCAAGTACAATCCTCCGTTTGATCTCAAGGCTGGCGTTGACGTTTCTGTTTACGGCTGATCCAATGTATATAAATTCGTCCACCACCTCGAAATTATAATGATTATCAACGATCACACTTTGGTCGAATCGCGTGGTGGTCCTGCTCGTTGAAACCATTAAGTTTGTCTTGTCCTCATTCTCAATTCTCGAAAACTCCGCAGTAACTTATCTCATTGTGCGCCCAATGATATCTATACACGCTGAAAAATCTGTATTTTTTTGTTGTTTGGATGCAAGCATATCGTGTTTGTAGCTTGTCGCAAATATACTATACTTGTACCCAAACATATTGTGTTTGCTAGTCAATATAACATGTTTCAGACACACTGATTAATAGGTTAATATTTATGTTTTTGTGGCTTTTTTGTTGAACACTGCTAGAAACACTGCTAGATCTTCTATTCATGAAAACAGAGCTTGGAAACATGTAAATTTTTCTTGCACTATGTTGCTGGTGCGGATATTTTTAGCATACGCAAGCAGCATGTGACTTTTGCTGCTGATGGTTTTATTCATGTTGACTGCAGCTTTTCTCATAATGATCTTCATTAAGATGTTAAACAGGTCGCATGATAGGGTGTCGCCTTGCCTGAGACCTCGCTTAGTTGCGAAAAGTTCGGTAAGATCAATACCAACTTTCACTGCGGATTTGGTGTTCGTCAAGGTTATCCTGAAGAGGCTTATGAGTTCTGCAGGAATAACAAGCTCAGACATTGTTTCGTAGAGTTTCTCTCTTATCGGGCTATCGAAGGCCGCCTTATAATCGACAAATAGACGATAGCTGTCGATTTGTTTTTCGTGGGTCTTCTCCACGATTTGGCGTAGCGTGAAAATCTGGCCGGTTGTCGGTTTTCCAGGCCTAAAGCCACACTGATATTGTCCAATCAAGTCGGTGATGATAGGTTTTAGTCTTTCGCGTTAAATTTTGCTAATAAGCTGATGCATGCACCTTATCGGCTCATCGCCGCCAGTCTTAAACAGCTCCGCCGGTAATCCATCGGCTCATGCGGCTTTGTTGTTCTTAAGTCGGGCAATAGCTGTTCTGACCTCGTTTTGTTGAAGAGAGGGGCAATCGACGTCGTCGTCCAAATTGTGATCGATTGTCTCCTCGTCATTGGTTGTCTCAGGTATCGGTAGCGCGGACGCTCTGCTCATCTGCGATGAGATTTCTGTCCCTGTTCTTACAAAAGGAGGCTCTGAACCATGCCCATCAGTTTCGTTTCCGAGTTTTCGGTAGAATTTCCTGTCTTCGTTCTTCCTTTTGTATGTCTCAATTTTCTCACTCTCGCGCTTTCTCCACTGCCGTTTCTTACGCCTAAAGAGACGGTTTACCTCCTTTCTTTTCTCCCTATACCGCTTAATCGCAGCGCACGTTGCAACTGACTGAAGCATTGTCACACGTGTAGCGTTCTTTTCATCATTTGTTATGCGACACTTTTCATCGTACCATGGTGTGTTGCGAAGCGGTTTTTCAAAACCAAGAAGGGTTGTTGCTGAAGTTTTTACAGATTCTGAAATGGGTTTCCACTGCGCTTCAGGATTGTCAACGGGAGGGTATGGGTTCTGTAACAAATATTGCGAGAGCTTCCTTGAGGAGGCCGTGGCTACCTTTGGTAATTGCAGCTTTTATACGACATGGATCCCAAAAATTTACCGCCAGGACTTTGTTGTTTGACATTACAAAATTGGCTCTAGCCACAACCCATTGACCCAGAGAAATGCGCTATTTTGACTGCTTTTTGATATATGGTATGTTGTAATCGCTCCATGTTTCGCTCACGGCTTTGAAACGACAAAATACTCTGCCCGATTGCGATTGAACAAAGCGGAACACTTGTACAAAGTTGTCACCCAACCTCCCGATAGATTTTTCATACAAGCAACTAATCATCTTTGGTGTTTAAAAACTTGGGAACTTTCAATCCCTGATCGTAGAAGGCCACCGATCCAATTAGAGAAATCAATTATTTTGACTGCTACTTAGTCTATGATGCCTTGTAATCGATCGTTTCGTTCACTGTTTCGAAAGGACCCAAAAGCCTGCGACGAACTTCTACTACAACGGAGAACAGAGCGCATTGGAATATATGTATCCTATCACTTAAGTCTAACAACACTGCATCTAAACTCGTTAGTGAGTGTAGGGAACAACTTTTCGAGCTAGGTCAACTGGCCAATGTGGTTCTTACTTGGATATCAGGCCACTAGGGTCTCCTTGGGAACGAAAGGGCAGACGAAATAGCCAGGGCAGGATCCTCTTCCACCGAACTCCATATGGTGACAGTCGCAACGCCTATAGGGTCCTGGAGTGTTTTCCTGTTTTACCTTGAACGAGCAAAGACCAGATGGGATAGAACGGAAACGTGTCGCACATCCAGAATCACATGACCAGAATATAACATTCACCGGACTAACTCCCTGATTAGCCAAAATCGAGGGAACATATCAAGGCAAATTGACGTGTTGATCGGGCACTGGCCAATCGGTAATCACGCAAGACCAGCTGAATCTTCCATATAATGACCACTGCCGTGCCTGCGAAGACGCTGAAGAGAAGGAGACGGTGGAACATCTCCTCTGCAGTTGTCCGGCTCTAATGAATAGACGCCTAAAGGCTATAGGTCGTCCCTTCCTGCACAACCTCACTGAGATACACGAGATAGATCTAGGGGAACTAATGAGGTATCTCCGATTACCAGTTTGGATATAGACACTGTACATTAGACAGTCCAGAGTGATCTGGTATGCAAAACTGGATGTCTCAAGACACTAATTGATGCTAAATAGTATCTTTCCTGGCACCCACAATCGAAATCACTAAGCATCAACAGTCTCCAACTCTTCATCATCGAGCGTTTAACACCATTTTGTGTTTATAGTCGATTCACAGCAAACGCGGCACCCGTCTTTGTAAATAGATTTTTCATACCCAACAGATCATGCAAAATCAAAATCGCTCACCCATTTGACGTGCTAATGCTACCTACAATCTCGCACACCTTTGATCTTCGATCGACTAACGCCACATTGTGTTTGTGGTCAATTCAAAGCAAACGCGGCACCCATCTTGCAAATATATTTGTTATACCCAACTGATCATACAAAATAGAATCGGTCAACTCTATATCAAGCAATTGACAATTATTTTCTTACGTCAAGGTCAGTTGGACTTGTTATTGTAGGATTACGACGAAATTCAATAAAGCCCATCTTTGCAATTTCGTCTTCATAGGTTACAGACACGCTGGAAGGAAACGATCCTTGTACCACTATGCAGGAATCATGTATATGTTTCGAACATCCACATACTTACGTGCTAACATTGTTTTCGTGAATTGAAGGTCTGTTTTTGTTTCTTTGCTGTCTATCACGTTTTTGTGTTCAACAGTTGTCAACAAACATAGCCATATTTGGATCACAAACACATACATATATTATAACATATTAAGCATGTAATATAAAAAGCACACAGCTCACTGGTTGTGAGAAGCTCTCCCCAATTCCTTCATGGGATGTAATGGGAAACCATTTATTTTTAATCATGTAATATTGGTTAGCAACCACAATATGTTTGGATACAAGTATACTATATTTGTGAAGTGCTACAAAAGTGTTTTATTTGCATCCAAACAACAAAAACAGACAGACTTGTCAGCGTGTAGGTAACCTAAGGGTACTATTTTGAAGACCAAATCTGTAGCAAGCAAAACGTCCGTAATCGAAAGGAATCCAATGTTAAATGGAATAATTCTTTAACAAACCTGTAGCTTAACAAAATTCAATGATTATTTTAACTTTTAAGTTGTGACAAGTTTCACTGGGTTACCTTGTTGCTGTCTTAACATTTTGATGGAAACCATTTTTGGCAACCTCTAGCTCAACATATTCCCGAAGTTATTTTAACTTTTAAGCTATTACAAGTTTCACTGGGTTACCTTGTTGCTGTCTTAACATTTTGATGGAAACCATTTTTGACACGTTATAAATTACAGATCGTCCGTAACGCATCCATTCATGGTAAATTTTGGTGACCACTACGGGTAACATTAGTCCTGTTGTTAACATAAATGTTTATAACATATTAATTATTGTGCCTTCAACATATTATATTGAATAGTAAACACAATGTGTTTGGACACACACAAGTATACTATAATTGCGAAATACTACAAACATATTATATTTGCATCAAAAATACCGAGTTTGCAGCGTGTAAGTAACTTAAGGATACTATTCTGAACACCAAATCTGTAGCAAGGAAAACGTCCTTAACCTGTAGGAATTCAATTAACAAACCTCTAGCTCAACAAAATTCCATGATTATTTTAACTTTTAAGCTGTGAAAAGTTTCACTGGGTTACCTTGTTGCTGTCTTAACATTTTGATGGAAACCATTTTGACGCGTTATAAATCACAGAACGTCCATAACGCATCCAGTTTCATGGTCGCTTTAGGTGACTTCTACGGTTGTGGAAATTGTAACATTAGTCCTGATTTTAACATGAAAGTTTAGAGGGAGAGAGAGAAAGAGGGTGAGCTGGAAAGAGAGAGATGGGGAGAGGGAGAGAGAGGGAGTGGGAGAGGGAGAGAGGGAGGGGGAGAGGGAGAGAGGGAGAGAAGTTGGATAAAGGTCCGCAAGGAGAGACACAAAATAAACAAAATGTTTAAATAATTAGCCTCATACTAGTCGCTAGCGACAAACCTCCGGGTCACAAGAGCGCTTATAATGATGATGCCAGTACCTAATGATTATGGAAGGACGTTTGCCGTATGATAACCAAATACCAGTATAAAAAATAAGCTGTTCCGTATGCATTTCACAAAGAAGTCATCAGCAACTCCTTTTTCATCCCTTCATCCACATCTTTCATTGACACTTAAGTATGTAATTATAATTTTTTCCATTTACATTTGTTTTCCTTTGTTTACATTCGCAGTAAATATTTTATAAGTTGTTGTTGGCTCTCCAGCCTTTCGGATTTGTTGGGTGCACTCTATATTCCCGACCTGTGTTGTGTGTCTGATTTTTCTTCTTCCGCCAGTAAATGATGTTTCTTTGTTACGCGCGTAAATACGTGATATTCAACACATGTGTACGGGAATTGTACAAAAATTGCAATCAACATCATCATTATCGTCTTCTTCTACTGCTAATACTTGTGTTTCATGTTCCTTGTCGTTCTCCACCTCCTTTACTTTTTGGCTTTTCCACCACTGTGTATTCTCATGTAGCAGTTCGTCTACATGGCCATACTTCCTCCAGCAATCCACGGAGAATTTTCGTATTCTGCTGAGTTCTCTGGAACGTGAACATGACAGCTTTGGAAATTGTTGCAAATGCCACGGGTAAACATACGAATCATTTCAAATTTCGTTTTGTTTTCCTTCGTTTGCTACAGGAAATTCAAGTGTAAACATTGGAAGGCCAAGAGAAAAGACCTTAAAATGTATTCCAATCAAATTAGTAGTAGGTGGAAGTCGAAATACGGCCGCGGAATCACTGGTCAATGACTTGTTTTTAATTGATTAGTCATTCGAGCGCGTAATTAGTTGAATTGTGGAACAATTTTTACAAGAAAAATTGCTGGTCTTTCGCTTTTGAGTGACGTTCGTAATAGCCCGCCGGTCAACCGCTCCCGACCTAATAACTGACACGCGACTTGCGAGCCGGGAGCCAAATTCAAAACTGGGGGCTCTCGGCTCGCGAGTCTATAATATGCAATTTGCGAGGTGTTTCTGGTGACGGGAGACGAGAGGTTACTCTCGAGAAACTGAGTAATTTTTACTTTTTGGAGTTGTTTTTCCTTTTTCCGATTATTAATTCTGAAAATTGTCGATCTTTTTAGTTTGAACTGATTCGGATCCGCCTCCGTGTCAATAATAGGCTCGCGAGCCTGGAGCCAAAGTTGAATCTGGCGCCTAGCGGGTGCAAATCGGCAGTAAAAGTATCAAGAATCTGGAAGCTCGCGAGCCGGGAGTCAACGTTTAACATGTCGGCTCTCAGCTCTCGAGCTGTCATATTCTTGATACTTTGACTTCCGATTTGCGCCCGCTAGGCGCCAGATTCAACTTTGACTCCAGGCTCGCGAGGCTATTTTTGGGAAGGACGTTGACTCCCGGCTCGCTAGTAAGCAATTGCGAACTATGATTTTCGTGAGCAAAATGTCGGTGTACAAAGTTGTTAAAACTGTGTTAAAAATGCAAAAGACACCAATTGATTTTCAGAATATACACGCTGAAAAATCTGTATTTTTTTTGATGTTAGGATGCAAATATAACGTGTTTGTAGCGCGTCGCAAATATAATATACTTGTGTCCAAACACATTGTTTTTGCTATTCCATGTAATATGTTTGAGACACAATGATTAAGAGGTTACAATATTTGTTTTTCAGACCCAAATTAGACTATTTTGTTGAAAACCTCTAAAATCAAATACGAGACCGGAAACTAAGAAACAAAAAAGCAGCAGAACTTCAATTCATGAAAACAGCGCTTGTAAACATGTACTTGTTTCCCGCAATATGTTGCTGGGGCCGATATTTTTCAGCGTGTATCATTTAAAATTTATAAAAGAACAGAATATATTTATTGAATTTCAATGAGTCGTTCGTGCAGTGACAGTATCAAGGTAGAAATCTCTTCCCAAGATTCACCCCTGACTGTGTTTTTGACTTTTGGAAGCTCTCTCCTACATGCTGAAAAGTCTGTCTTTCTTTGTTGTTTGGCTGGAAATTTAACGTGTTTGCAACTTGTCGCAAAAATAATATACTTTTGTCCAAACACATTGTACTTGCCAATATTAAATGTTTAAGACACAATTATTAATAGGTTATAATATATATGTTTTTGTGATCCAAATGTGACTTTGTTGGGGCTGAAAACAAAATCGTTACAAACAACAGAGAAATAAAAAACGGAGGATCTTCAATTCATGAAAACAATGCTTGCAAACATACACATGGTTCCTGCAATATGTTGCTTGGGCCATTTTTTCTCATTGAGTGTAATGGAGAACAAAGTTTTTGTAGTGTCCTCCTAACCATCATTATAATTTTATTATTAAGTAAGATTATAGCCTTGAGGAACTTGTTATTGTGGTCACCACAAGTTGGGAATAAATCCCATTTTGGCTGCCATTAAATTTTAAGGGGGTGAGTTAAAAATACATCATCACAAGACCCATACTAGCCTTTGCCTTAACACCGGCATCCCCGCGTATTCCTACGATAGAACATGAAGTCCATACCAAAGATCCGACGGCAGTCGTCATCGATCGTTCCAAACTGGGAAATGGAGCCTGGCAGCGTCACCCCGATGGCTGCAGCTGCAGCAATATTCCCACCCCACACAGAGTCGCCGCAATACGGGGACCCTCGCTGGCAGCGGCAGCTTATGAAATGTCGCGCAGCAGCTTCAGGCGAAACGGTTATTCCCTCATCATTCTTTTTGATGTGCTAACATCCATAGGTTCGGGTAGGGCAAATTCTCAAAGTGAACACATGCAAACAACACACAGCGTTAGCATCACATACGTGGTTGTTGTACAACAAGAGTATTGAATAGTATAGAGAACTCATGGAATGACTTAAAAGCACTGGCGACATCTGGCGAACGATTCAAAACGTACTACTCTCTTTTTGTCATAACTTGGTCCATCCATAATTTTGATGCGAAACGTTGATGCCTTTTGAAGCACTTATGCTTTTTGTATTGTTTTATGTAAAAACATTGTCGAAATGGTGAATTTATATTGAAATATTCTATAAAGAGAATAATACTCGGGTATGCTCTTTTACTCAGACTCTCTACATGAGAGCGGAAAAAGAGTGCAATAAGTTCTCTATACTATTCAATACTTTTTGTCGTCGCTCTGTTTATGACAAAACCAAAACTATTATTTCAGTGAGCTAAATATTGCTTTATTTATTTTAACAATATTACATTTAATGCTAAAATAGATGTATGAAAAAAAGAAAGTGCAATAGCAAAAGAGCCTTCAGCACAAAAACTATTCTTTTTTTATTTTCCAATGTAATATTTACTACTGTGTTCATAGAAATCGAACAGATACCGTGGAACAGAAAGGTGTTAACACATCGCCCGTGAATTCGAACACTCATTGATTTTTGAATTAATTCGCGAATCGTTCATGCACTGAATAGCAACATTTTTCATTAATTATTTTCCCAAAAAACGAATTGAATGAAACTTTAATCAAATCAATTTAGGAATTTAGAGCAAACATTTATCTCGCTTTGTTATCCAACTCCAAATTAATTGCAGTTCATTTTGATAAATTAATTTGAATTTGAATTGAATTGCAATTAATTTTTTACACATTCATTTGAATAGATTCAAATTCCATTTAATTATTTTTATGGAGAAAAGAACAAATGCAAAATTTAACTAGTTCGCAATGAACTGAATTCAAAAAAGAATGATTCATTTACAGCTATTCCAGATATTCACCCACACTAACTCGGCGGGGATGATACACTTGCCCCGGCCATGTGACCCGGCACACTTGGGGCATACCACAATTCATCGACATGTGCCCGTATCGCTGACAGTTTCTACGCTGTGCAACCCCGTTCTTCCTATCCTTACGTAAGGGGACCTTGCTGTGCAAAATGATAGTGATCCCATAAAAAGAATCAATGTCGGAATCCCTCGACAAGAGGACCAACGACTTATCGCCACCTAATTTGGCGATACTATTGATTGCTATCTTTTTCTTCAAGCCCTATCTTTTTCTTCAAGCCTCTCTTTGTTATCTGCCTCGTTTTTGTTTTCAACAAAAAATTCAAATTGGATCTCAACACCATAAGTTATGGCCAATTAATCACTGTGTCTCAAACACGCTATATTGAATATCAAACACAATGTGTTTGAGCACAAGTACAGTATAATTGGAACAAGCAACACATTATATTTGCATCCAAACAACAAAAAAAGACAGATTTTTCGGAGCAATCTTCGACATGTCGGTTCATGGCTCTCAAAGGCTTTCAATATGTCGGCTCCCAGCTCGAGAGGCGGCTCCCAAATTTGCCGACACGTTGAGCTTTGGCTCTTGGCTCTTTATTTGAACCATGATGGTAACGGCCGTTTGCTTGCTTCGTAGTTCAAAATTTTAGAGGGCTTTATTTGATGTCTGTCAGTTGATCAGTTGCGTTTAAGGAGTCTTGATCTAAATGCGCTGAAAAGTCCAGTCAATCTTCTTAGGGTAAATACGTATTTTTCTTGAAACTCCCATTGTCACAGCGCAAAGTGTACATGGCTCGAATGCAGGGCTTGCATTTGATCGCTCGCGAGCCGGAAGCAAATTTTCAACATGTCAGCTACGTGCTTGTGAGCCGGTTCGTAAATTTCAACATGTCGCCTTGCGACTGACTCACAAGCCGGCTTCTAAATTTTAACAGGTCGGCAGCAGGCTCGCGAGCCATCTCCCGAATTTATTTTAACTATGGCTCATGGTTCGCGAGTCAGCTCCCAATATTTAGTGCCGGCCCGCGAGTCGAGAGCCGACAAATTTAACTTAGAGTGGCGGCCTGTATATCAGGCTCACTTAGACCTTGTAGTCCATTGGGACAGAAGGGGCTTTAATAAAAAGTGTTGCCTCTAACTTGGTGGTATTTTTTTTTCAACCGTCGAAATAAACAAATTGATAAAATACAAATATGACCATAAATCGGAAACATGTCAACCAATCGTCAAATTTAAATAATTTTTGACATCTTTTAGAGGCAATTTACCGACACATGTCTTTAAACAAACACTAAAATGTTTTGTGTTTGTATTTTTTTAAGCAATTTTCTCATGTTAGGGACGTTTTTAGCGCTAATGTGATGCTGAAGCCATATGTTGATTTACGCCTCTAACAGAGTTCAAATTATTATGGCAATTGGATGCTGTGTTTCCGAGTTACGGCCATATTTGAATTAGAGACATCTCTTTTTCCTGTTTCATTTTATCGATTTCGTTTTGGTCAGACAATTTGTACTTGAAGATAAAGTCAGACTTACCTAGCAGAGACCCAAACAAGTTATGTTAGCAGAGCTCTGTATTTAAATTAACAACCGACAAATATTTATAACTAAATGTTATACATTTTATAGCAAGGACTTATTAAAGGATATATCACGGCGTCAAACTCAGTTATTCTTTGGCAGGGTAAAAAATATGAAGTTTTCCTACATACAAAAGTTTGGAAAGATTTTAGGGCCACTACGTCTAATATATATAATGTCACATTATAGCTATTGGCATCTATTTTCATTATTCATTACCTTCATTCCCGAAAAAAACTCCAGAATATCAAATTCGACGAATTTTTGTTTCGATGGGACAAGATGCGTACATGGGTGGTCACCAGGAAAAAGGTTAGTGATTGGGACTGGAAAACTAGTAAAAATTTTTCTGGCTACCCTCACGGACGCATCTTGACCGTCCGAATCAATAATTTTGTAAACTCTTCTTCGAATTTGATATTCATACGTGGCCGTCGGTGGTGCACTGGTAGTGTGCGCGGCTCTTGTTCATGAGAACGTGGGTTCGATCCCTGCTCTGACCACCTTACATTTTCTTTCGACGGCGGTCACCTCGCTTAGTCACGGCGACACTATCGAGTACTTAACCATGGAAAAGCTTCTCAAAATACCGTTCAGAACCGGTGTAAAATTGTAGATCCCAATCAGTGAGTGTAAAACTAGAACACACAGAGCTCACTGGTTTGCGTGAAGCTCTCCCTAATCCCTTCATGGTATGTAACGGGAAACCTTTTATTTGGTTTTTGATTACACTTTACACATGGCGGATGGCTAATCGTAATGGGTGATTACCCATTGTTATGGGCAAAGATCTTTATGGGTTCAAATGGTTGGGTACATCCGAACCCTGAATAGTTACAATTGCACCCTCAAAGAATAATCCTTAATATATCGTTCGCAACAATCATATACACTTTATATATCGTTCGTTTTTCTCATTTGATTCAAGAACTTGGGTGGCGTACCAAAGTTTGCACACGCTGTGTCTAAACTGCATCTACATTTTAATAGTATTTTGTATTTACAAAGTTCAAAAAATCGTTTCGTTTCTTTTTTTTTGCTGTTTTGCAATTCTAAACAAGAAACTCGTGATATGATTCGCGTAGTTCAAGTACCAACTAATAGTGTGTAACTATGAATATAGTTCGACAGTCGGGTGAGCGGTACGTAGCTACATGGAGTCAACATTACAAAGCCGCCTTTGACGACGACGAGTACATTGGATACACACACAAGTCACTGCAGTGGTGCGACTGTGGATCATGATGAATTCACTCACAAATACACACACATGGTCACAAGCCCCACATGTGGTAAACACAATCATCCATCCACGGACGTCAATACACCGCCTTTTGCTCCCTCCCACCCTGCAATGCCAATTTGTAGCATGTGGCATGTGTGGGGTGGTGTGGTGAGGTGGGGTGTGGTGTGGTGTGCCGTGGCGTGGCGAGGTGGGTGTCGTCTCGCTTTCTACCTACAACATAGTATTCAAATATGGGCGTCAATGTTCTGCGTTTGAATTGAATTTTGCGAACCGCAAATATCTGACTGTGTATAGTTTTCCCATTTCCCTTATACAGTTTCTATTTCAGTGCTACTTTTCCAAATTCACAGTGAATAGAGCGTTTTGTTTTCCATTTCGTTTTTGGTTTTTTTTTCTCCGTTTTGTTGGTGACGGTGACGGTGTTGCGCACAGATTTGTTGCAAGTGTGTTGAATATGTGCAATTTTTAACACCTCGTAAATAATAAATTGGACAACATTGGTGGAAATCTATGGCAAAGTGTTAATTTTCAAATATAGTTTTGTTGTTGCATTCGAATGCGTTCGGGTACAAAAGAGATGCTCACTCGCGGCGTTTGTGGGTTCAACTTTTTTTGGCATTCAGGCGATGTTGAAAAGGATGGTGATGAAGTTGGTAGTGGAGTTGATGGAGTTAGGTGGTAGCTGGCATTATGCGAATAACCTAAACTGTTAAAAGTTTAAATGAATTTGGTGAACATATAACTAAACTACTTTTTATAAACTCCAGTGTGGGTAGAGAGGTGTTTCACTCCCCACCCCATTCACCCCAACCAGGAAAATATGTATAGAAAAGTTTTTGTTTTTAGTTGGGTAACCACTTTTGTTGTCACGATATTCACAATTCTAATTTGGTAACTCAGGGAATTCCAGGAGACCAAATGAGTACAGAAACCTCAAAATGCATTGAACGGATATTAAATTGAAAAAGTATTGAAACATGCACCACCATTGAATATTTGAATAAAACAAAAGACAATTTTGGATACAAATTGAGGATATTTGCTCTCAGCGGAATGAAAACAACATCGTTTTATAAAGTTTGACCTGTTGTAGACGAATCTGCAAAAAGTCTGGCATATTAGAAAAATAAAGGAAAATTGATATTCATTTCCTGTGCGTGAAGATAAATTCGAATATAACTAACAGATTATGTTAGCAGACCTCAATAATTACGCAGTGCAACACGAGAAAATATAACCATATACGGACACCACTACGTGCTAAAAGACCAAAAAAATTACAGCAGACAGTTGTCCGAGGCCTTCGGCCACGGACTGTCCCTGCAGGCTGTGTCAGAGACACGGCCATTAAGTTTAACGTAGAATACGCCATCCGATAAAACAGAAAACATATATAACAATAAATTCATTTGCTTATATTATTTATCATTTATTGTTATATATGTTTTCTGTCTTATCGGATGGCGTATTCTACGTTAAACTTAATGGCCGTGTCTCTGACACAGCCTGCAGGGACAGTCCGTGGCCGAAGGCCTCGGTCAACTGTCTGCTGTAATTTTTATATTTACCAACGGCATTTGATTCAAGTCCGTTTAAAAAAAAAATATTATGTTCAATTTTTTTAAACTTAATTTAATTTATGTATTTTAATTAATATTTTTATTGAAATAAGTTCTGCGAATGTTGAGAGGGCCGCCCTAATATTAAAAAAGGTTTACCTTATCGAGTCTTCGCATTAGCATTCGAGCGTTGTGTGAAAGCTTTACGCTTTACAATTCAAAATTAATGTTACAACAGCTTTATTGAAGCTTTCGCAAAAAAGCTTTATTGCGTTAGCTTACTGTTTGTTTCACTTTTTACTAGATACATGTTGCCAAGCAACATTAGCTTGCTGTTCGTTTCACTTTTTACTAGATACATCTTCCTATGCAATGTTGAGCAACCAAAAACACTTAACCAAACACCACACATATGTTTGAGTGTATGTGGTTAAACAATTTTCATTTGAGAAATTAAAATACTAGAAATATATCAACCAATATGAAATGTATATCAAACGAAAGATAACATCTTCATTTACCTACAAAAAAAATTTTAAAAAAATTCATCTAGCCGTTTCCTCAAATTCAATGAAATAAAGATTACAACAATTAAAACCTGACATGACTCCTCATACCGTAAGGTAAGACGTATTCTACGTAAAAAAAAAGACCTGTGTCTCCCCGTTTTGCCCAAAGTCATCCACTTTTTTTTATGGGCCCCCAAAGATTTGGAGCCTCGTGTCACTTTTGCAAAAAAGTGATAATTTTGTCAGGCTCATATCTTGCAAACCGTCCATATTATCCAATTGGGGCCAAAAATATTCGGTTATCATTGAACGGTAGCGATTCGCATTCACAGTAATGTGCCGGCCTTGATCATCACGGAAGAAGTACGGCCCAATGACGCCGCCGGCCCATAAACCGCACCAAACCGTAATTTTTTCGGGATGCAATCAATGATGACTCATGGATTACGTGTGGATTGCTGTCTGACCAATAACGCATATTTTGCTTATTGACTAAGCCTTTCAGCCAGAAATGAGCCCCACCGCTGAAGATGATTTTCCGATGAAAATCGGAATCATTTTCAAGTTGTTGCTCAGCCCAATTCTCGAACATACGACGCTTATGGTGGTCAAGCGGCTTCAGTTCTTGCGTCAATTTGATCTTGTAAGGATGTAGGCCAAGATCTTTTTGCAAAATTCGCCACAACGACGTCACAGAGATACCCAACGCTTGAGAACGACGTTTGAGAGACACATTTTGTCTTTATTGAACTGAAGCCTCAGCGGCAGCAATATTCTCGACACTACGGGCACTTCTTTGTCTCACTGGCACGGGAACATTTTGTACTGTGCCTGTGGATTCAAATTTTTCCACTAGACGCTCAATTGTTGATCTGGCAGGACGATTATGACGACCATAGCGCTCTTAAAGTTGAGGCCACTGACTCCAAATTTCGGTAGTAAATTTTAATAATTTCGACTCGTTGTTGGCTCTTATATCTTTCCATGATGAAATGGTAAACCTTACTGAAGAGAAATGTCAAAAGAGCGGGAAAAAATATGGTGTCGTTTGCTGTCCCTATCGATTTACTTTTGTAGCGTCTCTGTTGAAAAACCCGTTAGTTGTATTCGAAAAGAAGTAGTGATAATTTGAGTGCTACCCCAATGAATTTAATATTGTACTGTCAGAGGACGGAGCTTAAAATGTTGCTACTTTTCAGTACAATATCGACCCAGGTGAAGACTTTGTAAGACTAACCAAGTACTTCAGAAATATAGCACTTTCTGGAGAATCGAAGATCCAGCTATATCAGACAATCTGTCCTGCTTTATTGTGCAGAATCCTGGGTCGTATCGTTCGCGGACGAAACGGCTGGGAGTTTTCGAGAAATGCTCCGAAATGCTCCGAGAAATACATGGTCCTACAATAGAAAACAGCGAGTATGGACGACGCACAGTGGTTCACAATCGATTTCCATCGCCCAAACTTCATTATCTTTTGATCTAGTAATCATTTTTAAGTTCTGTTAAAAACCGATTGAAAACACCGTGTTATTGCGATCTATCAACATTGAAAATCTCACAGTGTTGTATATTTCAGAAAATTTTCCAAAGTTGACTACTTTTAGTTTTTTTGGTTTCGATTTCCAAGGAATGATATTTATTTATTTCCCTTTTTCTTGTTGTTTTTTTATTTTATTAGTCAAGCTCAAGACCATTCTATATCTCAATAAATAGAGATACAGTTTAATAAAAGAGCTTTGAACATGCACTCAATTGAGATGAGTTTTCGTTTGCATTTAGGTTGATAAATTTTACACCGCTGATAGAAATCTGTGGCTAGATTTGAAATAGCTATACTGCTTGCCAGGATAACGAGGATGCATTTGCAAAACTCTTTCATAAAAAACTATATCTCTATTTATACAGATATAGAATGGTCTTGAGCTTGAATAACAAAAATTTCAAAGGAAAAACAATTTTGTTTTTTGTTATTGAAACATTGTTTGCTTTTGACGAATTTTAGTACCACCAGTATGAAATTCAATGGCTGTAATTTGATTTATATGATAAATGTTGTGATTTAAGGGATATTTGGTGCATAACTCCGGCAAATTAACTCCGATTAGTATAAAAAATACCAAAATGAGAAAGAAAATTTTATCATCTATTCAGCTCTGTACTTAGTTTTTTAAATTTGGGGAGAAAAAAAAATAGTTCTTCACGTTTAGGCACCTACAAATCTGACTATTTGTATGAAATTATCACTATATTCTTTGTGTTCAATCAGGCGCCAGCAAAAGTTACCCTGAGAAATTGGGGAACAGACCAGCCTTTCCAACTGTGTATCATATTCATTGAAGGCTTTTGATGCACAGAAGTTACGAGGGTGGTCCTAAAACTAGCCGACCCGACGTGCAGATGGTTTTAGTAGTTTGAAAAAAAAAAATATTTTGTTGAAAAGTGGCAACCCTATAAAACATATGTTTTAAATTTCAAGGCGCCACGTTTTTTATTTATTTCTTCAGCTAAAAACAGCCGGGATATAAAATAAACTTTAAAATCTTTTAAACAATTACTTAACAATTAACTTAAAAAAAAAATTTTTTGACTTAAAAAAACAATTCTGACAAATATAAAAAAAACCAATACCAAGAAACTTGGAAAAATGCATAAGACACAGGCAAAAATATTTAAATTAGTGGAAATGATAATAAATTACATAATTATTAAGTTAAAGATTTCTTAATAATACTAACAAATAGAAAAAAAAACCAATAACAAGAAAATTGGAGGAGAAAAAAAAATGTATTAAACACAGACGAAATTATTTGAACGTAGCAACAGGATTAGCCTGACTACAGGCACCAGGAACATCAGGAACACAGGAACACAGGAACAATAGGAATGCAGGAACATCAGCAGCAGGAATTATATAAACACAAAAATTTCAAACGAAGCAAGAACAGATGACACAGGAACAGATGAAGCAGGAACAGGTGAAGCAGGAACAGATGAAGCAGGAACAGATGAGGATGGACAGAAAAAGCAGGAATTGGTGAAGCAGGAACAGATGAAGTAGGAACAGATGGAGTAGGAATAGATATAGCAGGAACAAATAAAGCAGGAACTGTTGACTGTTGAAGCAGGAATTGTTGAAGAAGACTGGAACAGATGAAACATGTGCAGGGAGCGAGCAGGAACTTTGATGACAGGAGAAACAAAACAGGAACTTTTAAGAAGTGGAAGAACAGAAACAATGAAGACAGGAACAGAGAAAACATATGTAATTGATGAACAGGAACTTTAATGACGGGATAACAAAACAGGAACCATTGATCATTTGAAGAAGGCGAAAAAACGGGAACGCTGAAGACAGCAACAGATGAAACATGTGGAAGAATTAAGCAGGAACTTTAATGTCAGGATGGAAAATAGGAACCATTGAGTAATTGAAGAAGACGGATGAACAGGACCAATAAAAACAGGAACGGATAAAACATATGCAGAGGATGAGCAGGAACTTTGATGACTTGATGGGAAAAAAGGAACATTGAGAAGTTGAAGAAATCGAATCGGATCGAGGAAAACAGGAACAGGTTAATATATTAAATATGTGCAGGGGAGAGCAAGAATGTAGCGATGATGACAGGAACATGTGTCGCCGAGAAGCATCAACTCTAATGAAATTAGCGTGAACAGGACCAAATATCCTTTGGACTAAATATCCTTTGGTTTCGAAACCACGATCTGGCAATTCTCAGTATAGTGTACATTATTACTAAGTTTTTTTACGTTTTATTACTTCAACAGAGTCAGAAATTTAAAACAAATGGTAAAATTCATTAAAATGTTTACAAAGACTATAAAGAGGATTAAAAGCCTCATAATTATGTTTAACTGCAGGTAAATTTAACAGAACAAAATATCTTGAAGCACGAGTAGGAACATTAAAGTATATATTAGATATCAGATGTGATGAATTAATTCCTCCGTTTATTAATTTTGTCATAAAGCATATCCCTAACATGATTCTCCTATGTTCAAGAGTAGGCAAATCCATCAAAGCAAGTCGATTAATATAAGGAGGTAAAACAGTATCAGATTGCCAGCCAAGATTTCTCAAGGCGACGAGCAAAAACTGTTTCTGTACTGATTCAATTCTGTCAATGTGGCACCTATAATTAGGTGACCATACTAACGACCCATATTCAAGTATTGGCCTAACAAGTATATAATCGTTTAGCTATATAGGGATCATCAAATTCCCTTGACCATCGTTTTATAAAACCTAATAAACTTGTCGCCCTACTCACACAGGAATCAATATGCAAATTAAAGGTAAGTTTAGGATCAAAAATAATTCCTAAATCACCAAACGAAGATACATTATCCAATATATAATCATCAATCAAGTATGAAGTAAGTAAAAAATGTTTCCTGTTAAAAGACATTTGTCTACATTTCTTTAAGTTCAACAACATATTATTGCACCGACACCAATCAGCTAACCTCCTAAATCCTGTCCCTAAAGATCTGAATAGCTTTACATCATCCGCATACATTAGAAGTTTCGAATTCCTAATAACTAATGGAAGGTCATTTGGAAACAAATTAAAAAGGACAGGACCCAAATGACTACCCTGGGGAACACCAGAAGTGACAAGTATCCGACGCGACACACAGCCCTTAAACAATACTGCCTGAGTTCTATTGAACAAATAAGAAGACAGCCAGTGCAAAAGACCACATGGAAACCCTATCAAGTCAAGCTTTTTGAGTAAAAGTCTATGATCAACTCTGTCAAAGGCCTTACTCAAATCCGTGTAAATGACATCAGTCTGTAACTTAGACTGAAAGGATGAAAAAATAAATGAGATAAATTCCAATAGATTTGCAACCATCGATTTTCCCTTTAAGAACCCATGTTGATGAGGAGAAATAATACCCTGTAGTGAGTGGATAAGCTTACAAGTTATCAGTTTCTTAAAAAGCTATTTTTGTAAGAGGCGTCAAAAGTAAACGATCTCAGTTAATTTGTAAACATGGACAAAATTTGTCATCCTTATGTAATTCAATGTATCAATTTGAAAGGTCTCAGTCCAATCAATATTAAAGCCGAGCTAGATTCTATTCCGGTGGAGTCTGCTCCTTCGTTTACGACTGTAAAGTGTTGGGTAGCGGAGCTTAAAGGAGGCCGTACGAGTTGCCAAGACGAACACCGTAGAGGTCGACCAATTTAGGTGAAAGTAGGCTGTGCGCAAGATGGGTGCCGCACTTGCTTACAATATAGCGTCATGAATATATTTCAGTAGAGTGTTTGGCGATGTTTCACCACAATAAAACCGAATTTTTGCGTCGATTTATAACCATGGATGAGACATGGGTCCACTACATTACACCTGAGACAAAAGACTACACGCAAAGAAAAAAAAAAACGTTTATTGCTCGGTTGCCACAACAATACTTTGATTGATTTGTATTAATTTATTAATCGCAACCGTTTATGTAGTTCTCCCAAATATACTCATATATCGCCAATGTGTATCACGAGATCTCGTTTGCATTAAACGCGTACAAAATTACATTTGTCGCAAGTTAAAAATCGTTTGCGATAACTGGAATTAGCCATTTTTCTAATGAGAGCACAGATTACGAAGAACGTAAATTTCTCTCATTCTCTTATTCTGTCGACTGTATACACAGTCCACTCGATTGACTTACACACTCCCGCATGCACATAAAAGGCTTTTGCCTTGACAATATATCTTAGATGGACAACTGACGCGTTGAAGTTTGCTGCGCTTTTAGTTGTTATTTGAATGCAAGGCGAGACAGACGTGTTAGTAGACACTGAAAAGATAGACAAAAATTCCAAATTTTTTTTTAAACAAACTTTATGGGTAAAACCAAAATCATAAAAGTTAGAAATTTACACAAAAAAGAACTTATGGAAACCATAAATATAAATTTTAATGTACAAGTAATGTTGTACTGCATAAGAGTAACTGCAACTCGGTTGCTGCAACTACAACTCGGTTGCTGTAATCGAAAGAACAGTTGGTGGAACCGTTTTTCGTTTTTTCAGCTTTAATTTTTCATAACTCGTTTAATGCAAACGTTTTTCAGTTCTTGCAAACGTTTTTTAAGTTAGGATCAACTACAACTCGGTTGCTGTAACCGAGGGAACAGTTGGTGGAACCGTTTTTCGTTTCTCGCAAACGTTTTTTTCAGCTTATGTTTTTCACAACTCATTTGATGCAAACATTTTTCAGTTCTCCCAAACGAAATGTCATGTATGGCTTAACAGAAGTTCGTTTCTCCCAACTACAGTCCCCAAACGAACTTCAGTTATCTAAGATTTCGTTTGGGAGGAACGAGTTTTTTCTTTGCGTGTAGTCAAAGCAGTGGACTGGAATGGGAGAATCGTGTCCAAAGAAGGCGAAGACGGTTCCATCTGCAGGCAAGGCATGGCGTCACTTTTTTGGGCTACGCTTGGAATAATTTTTGTTGATTATCTTCAGAAAGGAAAAGCCATCAACGGCGAATATTATGCTAATTTATTGCAGCGTTTAAGTGATGAAATTGTGTAAAAAATTACGCATTTGGCGAAAAAGAATGTGTTGTTTCATCAAGACAATGCTCCAGTTCACACATCCACTATTGCGACGGCTAAAATTAATGAATTGAAGTTCGAATTGCTTCATCACGCACCTTATTCGCCAGATTTAGCTCCCTCGGACTATTTACTATTTCCAAACTTGAAAAACTGACTCGGTGGTAAAAGATTTGCCAACAATGAAGAGGTGGTGTCTGCGGTTAATGGCTATTTTATGGAGTTTGACAGTTGTCACTATAAACATGGTATCGAAGCTATTGAATATCGTTGGAAAAGTGTATCGAGCTAAAAGGAGATTATGTTGAAAAATAGAGAACATTTTTCACAACTGTTTTGTGTATTCGTTGTTAGGTCGGCTGGTTTTTGGGCCGCCCTCGTAAGTCAGATATTTTTTTCCAAAAACGATTTTTTTTTGAAATATTTCGTACAACTGAAGTGTACTTGATATAAACAAAACTTAGCTGCCATATTAGAGGACGGATCAATAAGTCCGTAACTTTTCGAACTTCCCTCGTAGTTATATGAAATGCAATACTGCTCCCATCAAGTACCACCTGTTAATATACTACTGTCAAATTGTGAGCAAGTTCTTGCGTTTAACGGCTGTTCAAAACATACAACCTCGTGCATTTGTTTAAAAATAGAAGAAGTGAATTTCGAGGGGTCATTTAACATTATTTTTTGCGCAAAAACCCGTCAATTAAACCAAGGAAAAGCTTGATAAATACTATGGGGACTCTGAACCTTCGATTTCAATGGTAAAAAAAATGGTTTACTGACTTTCGTTGTGGTCGCACAAGTACAAATGACGCTGAACATTCTTGGCGGCCAAATGAGGTCAATACACCGGAAAATTTCGAAAAATTCCACGATATGGTGTTGGCCGATCGAAGAGTAAAAGTGCGTGAGATTATTGATGCCATAAATAAAATAAATAAATGGTTTCCCATTACATCCCATGAAGGGACCGGGGAGAACTTCTCACAACCACTGAGCTGTGCGCTTTCCAGTTTTCACTCACTGATTGGGACCTACAGTTTTACACCGACTCCGAACGGTATTTTGAGAAGCTTTTTCATGGCTTTATACTCGATAGTGTCGCCGTCACTATGCGAGGTGACCGCCGCCGAAAGAAATTTGAAGGTGGTCAGAGCACGGTTTGAACCCAGGATCTCATGTACAAGAGCCGCGCACACTAACCATTGCACCACCGATGCCATAGGCATTTCATATGGCAGGGTGGTTTCGATTTTAAATGATCAGTTGGGTTTAAGAAAGCTGTCGGCAAGATGGGTGCCGCGTTTGCTCTCAATTGACCATAAACGGAATCGTCTGACAAATTCAAAGGATTGTTGGGAGTTGTCTAATCGCAATTCGAAGGAGTTTTTGCGGCGTTTTGTAACTGTGGATGAAACTATGAATGCAACACTAAACAATGGGTTTCTCCGGGTGAACCGGCTCCGAAGAAGACCAAGGTAAGTAAGTTTGTCGGCCAATAAGGTGATGTCAACAGTTTTTTCAGATGCACGCGGGATAATCCACATTGATTACCTTTAAAAAGGGAAAACAATAAACGGCGAATATTATGCCAACTTATTGGACCGATTTAACAAGGATTTAAAAAAAACAACGACCCCATTTGGCCAAGAAAAAAGTTATTTTTCATCAAGATAATGCACGGGTGCACACGTGTGCAAATGGCAAAATTCCATGAATTGGCTGCGAATTGGTACCTCATCCGCCATATTCTCGGGATTTAGCCCCCAGTGACTATTTCCTATTGCCAAACCTAAAGAAATGGCTCGGTGGAAAGAAATTTAACTCCAACGATGGAATTATTCATCAAACAAATGTAATCAAGTTTGGAAATTTGTGATTTTAAAGTCAAAACAATTCAACGGATCTTACACTCTGACAGTTTAAAGTCACAGCAATATCATGTGTTTCTTTTTTTGTAAGCAATAATGTTTATGTTACTCATGTATAGTCATGAGTCAAAATTTACTACTCTGACATATAACTCAAAACCCGTGAGCCACGGTAAACGATTGTCTATGGCTTGGAATTTATGAATTACTAGAGATACTTTGTTTTGATCTGAGCCTCTGATTTTTATGACTCAGGAGAACTTTTATTATAATGCATAATACAACTCAGAATTCATGATCCACTGTAACCAGTTGTGTTGTACAATTAACTTTACTGGAATCAAAATTTAGAAGTTATCTGAAAGACATCTGGAGAAAATATTTTCAGCAAGTGTAGCTCACTGGTCACAAGTCAAACAAAACAAAAAAATCAATGAGTGTTCGAGCACAGGGGCGATATGTTAACATCTTTTTGTTACACGGTACCTGTTCGATTTCTATGAACACAGTAGTAAATGTTACATTGGAAAATACAAAAAGAATAGTTTTTGTGCTGAAGGCCCTTTTGCACTTTCGTTTTTCTTACATCTGCTGTAACATTATATGTAAAATTGTTAAAAAATAAATAAAGCAATATTTGGCTCACTGAAAAAACTGTTTTTGTTTTTTCCTAAACAGAGCGACGACAAAAAGTATTGAATAGTATAGAGAACTTATTGCACTCTTTTTCCGCTCTCATGTCGATAGTCTGAATAACAGATCATAATCTTATTCTCTGTATAGAATATTTCAATATAAATGCAACATTACGACAATTTGTTTTACGTAAAATAATAGAAAAAGCATAAATGTTTCAAAAGGCATCAGTGTTTCACATCAAAATTATGTATGAACCAAGTTATGACAAAAAGAGAGTAATACGTTTTGAATCATTCGCCCGATGTCACCAGTGATTTGGAGTCATACAATTCGTTCCATGAGTTCTCTATATTATTCATTACTCTTTGGCGACGACGACCTGCTTGTTTGTTCGCTGCCGCTACATCAATACCATCATACTTATTTTCAGGCAGAGACTATTGTTGTACAACAACCACGTGTGTGCTGCTAACGCTGTGTGTTGTTTGCATATGTTCACTTTGATAGATTGCTCTACCCGTGCCTATAGATGTTAGCACATCGAAATATCATTCTTCGGTCTCAGAACTTCTAAACTGTGAGATTTAAGACAGGTATGTACTGCTGCTCACTAAATCAAAGTCTGCACAACATACGAGGATCTGAAGAATTAGGAGTTATGATTTGAATGTTGGGAGTAGTTTGTGACTTAAATCTTAAAGTGAGAAATACACTGCACAGTCTAAGGAGTTTTCAGTTGTAAAGAGTCATGCACAACTCAGCACATACAATCTTTGTAACACATCGGGGGGTCTGAAGAATCAGTTTCTAAACTTTTGAATGTGTGGTGACTTTTGTTACTGTTAGAACATTAATACAATTTTATCACTAGGCGTGGCAGTTCTCTCCAAAAATTCAATATGAAATTTACAATATTGCCAATGCGTCAATATGTCAAATTATGTTTAAATTTTTGATATGGATAATAAAATGTTCCGCACTATTGTAACTTGATGTTTTCACGCAACCCCTTAAGGATACATCACTCATCAAATTCATTATGACAAGGCTCACGTCAATCCTTTTAGGCACTATTGAAGTTATTATATGAATCCTTAAACCCTTTTTAAGTTAAATGTGTCTGTGTTGTTGCCTGACGACAGCCAATACCAATCATCTCCATTGCCTACTGTATTAGAGCATCAACTAACCACGTGATATTCTTCGTAGGATGACAAGAAAAGCTGAGGGAGTTTGATCTCTTTGGGCACATGTCAGCATTGTAATAGTTTAATACCTCAATAGTTACTTGAATGTGTCTTAGGATGGGTTGGAAAGATTTCGTCTTGGGCTAATCACATTCGTATGTCATACGTCTACGAGCTGAAATTTTTCATTGAATCGGCGACGATGGGCATTTATGGACAGCTGTCAGGATGTGTGTTACAGAGTATCAAGGGATTTTGAGATACAGTTAAATTAAACTTGAAATATTAAATGCCAATGTATTTAACACCGGATCGTTCTATGTTTTTTACCTTTAAAAGTTGAGTTAAACCAATGGTATTTTGGCATGCAACACATAAGTTCTGCATATGTTTTCCAATGTGGATGCTTTGTATTCTTCATGCATATACATGCAATAATTCTCATTAATGTAATGGTTTTCGGTGCATACACGCTGCAAAATACGGCCCCAGCAACATATTCCAGACAACATATATTTGCATGCACTATTTTCTTGAATTGAAGATCTGCTGCTTTTTTGTTTTTACATGGTCTGTCACGTTTTTGTTATAAGCAGTTTTTAACAAACAAATTCACATTTGGGTCACAAAAATATTTATTATAATCTATTAATCATTGTGTCTCAAACATGTAATATTGAATAGCAAACACAATGTGTTTGGACACAAGTATGATATATTTGTTATATATAAACAACAAATAAGTACAGATTTTTCAGCGTCAATAGTCTTGATGAATTTACGTAACATAAATACGGAAAACGTTTGGCCTCACTAACGCATAAACAGATTTCGTTCTTCACAAACGAAATGATAGATAACTAAACTTCGTTTGATGAGGTTGTTTGCAGGAAAACGGACATTTATGTTCTGAGAAACGTTTGGGCTTGAAGTCATGGTTCAGCTCTATTTCAGGGCACGTGTAAATACTGAAAATAATATGCATTTAATATTCCGAAAATGACTCTATTTGCCATCCTAAATTAATCCCACTCCAAAAATATTGATGGTGCACGCTGAAGAAAAACCGCCCCAGCAACATATTGCAGGAAACATGTATCCGGTAGTGTAATGGTAGTGGGCGAAGCATTTGTACATAAGAACGTGGGCTCCAACCACCTTACATTTCATTTTCTTTCACTTCGCTTAGTGATGGCGACACATGGAGTGAAAAGCCATGAAAAAGCTTCTCAAAATCCTGTTCGGAGCCGTTGTAAAAATTGTAGGTCCCAATCAGTGAGTGCAAAACTAGAAAGCGCACAGGTCACTGGTTGCGAGAAGCCCTTCATGGGATGTCATGAGAACCCTTTTTTACACAGTACGGAGGTTTCCTCCATTCCTGGTTTCCTCCGTTATACTGTTCAGATAATTGTCGTAATCTGAACAGACCATGTAACCCACTCTACGTGCTGATTGTCGATAGTCTGATTTTTACTGCCTCTTCAACGTTGGTGCCGTCGATCGTATATGCATATTGTGTAATTTCGGTCCAGGATTCCGCACTAACACAGTGCAACATGAAAAAATATAACCATATACGGACGCCACTACGTGATAAAATATCAAAAAAAAAAGACCCATGTCTCCCAGTTTTGTCCAAAGTCATGGACTTTTTTATGGGCCCCCAAAGATTTGGGTCTTTTTATCATGTAGTGGTGTCCGTATATGGTTATATTTCCATGACTAAAAAATTACACACAGTGTAATCCAAGAGTTATTCACACTTCTTTTCTCACCAAGGACCTACGTGGCTATTTCCCTCAGCGTTCGAACAATGCCTGAGCGCGTGTTTTGACTATCCTGTGCCAAATTGGATCGTAGAGTTTGATCGTACATCATTGATAGGGATGGGTCCTGCAGACGGTCTGTATTGTATTTTACGATTTTGCCTCTAATACCATTGGCAGCCGCTGGACGGAGACTAAAGGTGCTCACTAACAGTTGGTGGTGGTTATCAATATCAGCACTACGTATAGTTTTGATGTCTCGCAAGAAGCCCAGAAACATCTTGCTGACAAGAATATGGTCAATTTAATTGAAGGTTTGACCATCAGGCGGTATACTTGTTGGGGAATTTCTTTCCGTCGATAAATAATTGTGATGGCTTATACAGAAATCTATGAGCTTGTGATGATATCCCTTTTCTCACAGTTCCAATACCATGTCTTCCCATCACTTTCTGTATGTTGTTGTTGTTGGTGCAATTGAGAAGGAGCTTCTAGAAAAATCCAGTTGGCTATAGAACTCGGCCTTAACACTGCCCTCATCAGGCATATGCCTCCACCACAGAAATCTTGCGGAATTTCGAATTAAAACTCGCAATGGCGATGCGATCAGATATAGCCTTGTATAACATTTGAACATTTCTAGCCCTAGGAGAAAGATAAGGCGCTACTCCGATTGTACATTGCATATCATTACTGGAGTAAATAAAGCAGTGATCAGATGGTAATTGAGATTTGCCATTATTAAGCCATCGTAGTTCGCTTAGGCCTAGGATGTCCACATTGTACGATTCCATAACTCATCTAACCTGTACGAGTCTCGATTTATGGGAGAGATTTCTAATATTCCAGGTACCACTTTAAAGTCAAATGTCGTAATCGGATGGGGACGTTTTTGCTTTGAATTTATTGACGTTTCTACACGCTGAAAAATCTGTCTTTTTGTAGTTGTTTGGATGCAGATATAACCTATTTGTAGCTTGTTGCAACACAGTATACTTGTGTCCAAACACATTGTGTTTGCTATTCAATATTACATGTTGGAGACACAATGATAAGTTGATGATTAAGAGCTTTCAGCAAAATCCCTTTTTGCTACAGACATCGTCAGTAACACTGTACGCCTGCACCACAGAAATCCTGCGGAATTTCGAATTAAAACTCGCAATGACGATGCCATCAGATGTAGCCTTGTATGATATTTGACCATATCTAGCCCTAGGAGAAAGATGAGGCACGACTCCGATTATACATTGCATGTCATTGCCTGACTAAATAAAGGAGTGGCCGGATGGTAATTCAGAATTACCATTATTAAGCCAATGTGCATCGCTTACGCCTAGGTTGTCCACATTGTACGATTCCATAACTCGTCTAACCTGTTCGAGTCTCGATTTGTCGGAGAAAGTTCTTCTATTCCAGGTACCACTCACATAAATCGTTGTTTAAAGTCAAATGTCGTCAGCGGATGGGGATGTTTTTTCTTTAAATTTATTGACGTTTCTATACGTTGAAAAATATTTTTTTTTGTGGTTGTTTGGATGCAAATATAACCTGTTTGTAGCTTGTCGCAAGTATATTATACTTGTGCCCCAACACATTGTGTTTCCTATTCGATATAACATGTTTGAGGCACAATCATTAGTAGCACAATGTGAGCACAATGATTAATATGTGTTTTTGAGACCCAAATGTGGCTTTGTTTGTTGAAATCCGCAAAAAAACAAAAAAAAGAGGCAGACGACAAAGAAATAAAAAGTTGTAGATCTTCAATTCATGATAACAATGCTTGCAAACATGTACATGTTTCGTGCAATATGTTGCTAGACCGATATTTTTCAATGTATATAATGATTGAAATTTAAGACGAACGATTCATTAGACCATCGCATACGATGCTAGTGCTGGGGCTGCTGAGGTATTTTTGTTATCGACTTACGAGTCTACTTCCGTAGTGTTTAGTGAACAGCAGGGACACGTCGAGCAGGATGTGGATCTTCATCATGCACTGTGGTCTTGGCAGGAACTTTTCATGTCCCTGTGCACTACCAACTTTGCGCTCGCTCCCATGCATACTTCCCTTATTCAAGCAGACCCGTTGTCAAGTGTTAGTGACATATTCTCCCAAACATATTCTGCAGGAACCATGTATATGTTTGGAATCGAAACAAACATTTACATGTTTGCAAGTCCTAAACTCAGGTGTATTTAAATACAAACATTAGCATGTTTAGTGACAACTATGTAAGCTTTTACGTGGAAACATATACGTGCTTCATCCCAAACATCCATATACTTACGTGGAAGCATTCGCGTGTTTCCCCCAAACCTCTATATACTTACGTGAAAACATATGCGTATTTTCTCCCACACATAATAATATTTAGAAACGAGTTATTCTTTCTTTCTTTATTTATTATAATTATAACAAATAATTAATAATATTTAAAATTACCATTTTTAAATTTTTTTGCTGAATGCATTACTATTTTTTATGAAATGAGAATGTTGCTCGTTTGCTTCTCCTTTCTTTGATTTATCTCACGTTTTTGTTTTCAGAAGGTTTCAGCTATGCCTTGGTTATCACTATGCGTTGGTACACATACAATATACTTATATACAACGCTAGTTCATGCAAGACAAGCGTGTGTTAATTACCTGTGTTTTTTTTTATTATATTTCACAAATGGTCCGTCATTCCGATTTTTTCAGTAGAAGCTCGGCAGAAAAAGGCATTCACGTTATTGCCCTTTTCAGGGTCTTTCCTCAAAATCGTTTCTCACTTTGGTAGCACACATATATGAGAAACACATCAATAAAAACCAAAGCAACATCACAACCCATTTAACCGTCCGAGCGTTAGTTTATTCTTCTTTCACTGATCAAGCGCTGTTGATATCCTCTGTCCGATGAACCTTTGACGACTGAATACATGTAAATTAAACGCAATACATGACGCATATTCAGGAATATTTATGAATCAATGTAAATAATGTAAAAATACAGATACACACTTACAAGATATACATACTCGTTGCTCCACTTTTTTTCTCTAGCTGTCGAGAGAGAGAGCATAAACAGTGCAATAAACACGGCTGTATCTGTATCACAAATACAGATATATTTGGGCCGCAAACACATATATTATAACATATTAATCATTGTGTCTCCAACATGTAATATGGAAAAGCAAACACAATGCGTTTGGGCACAAGTATATTACATTTGCGACAAGCTCCAAACACATGTTATATTTGCATCCAAATAACAAAAACGACGGATTTTTCAGCACACTTTCCTTCTTTAAGCAACCCTGTAGGCAGACCAGCTAAGGTAATGCTAGAGGAAGGCTGTTGTTCATAAAAATCGGTATTTCCTCATGTTACCAGAAACGTTGCAGCTGTTGCGATCATCTTTGAATATACGCTACAAAAGAAATATTTTTACGGCAAAAGACCTTGGAATGTTTTTTTCATTGTACGCTGGTATCTTGCAGTTTTAATTTGCTAATAGTTTTAATTTGCTAATAGTTTTAATTTGCTGAAAATTTTCTATCGTTTGGCAAGAACTGTTGGAATCACATCTGAATGTGGTATCCTAAATGTGTATACTTTACTTTAATTGACTATATTACAACCTCATGAGGTCAGACGTCTTACACATATTAATTAAACAAACAAATTAAAAAAAATTTCAACATATTTTTCCGACTGGCTCTATCCTTCGCCTTTTCTCGCCAGTTGGTAACACCAAGGATACGGAGGAATTCTTCTGCCTGGTCTTTCCAGCGCAGTCTTGGTCGCCCTCTTTTCCTGCTTCCATCGGGTACGTTATCAAAAATCTTTCGCGCTGGCTCATCTTCATCCATTCTGATAAAATGGCCTAGCCAACGCAATTGACACACTTTGATTCGTCTATGTCAGAATACAGATTATATAGCTCAGCGTTCCAGCGACGTCGGTACTCGCCGTTTTCCCTAACAGGACGGAGAATTTTTCTCTCGAAAACTCCCAGGTGTTTTTCATCCGCTTGCGATATGACCCAAGTTTCAGAGCCATATGTCAAGACAGGTAAAATGAGAGTCTGATATAGCTGGACTTTTGTCTGTCGAGAAAGAGCTTTGTTCTTAAACTGCTTCCTGAGCCCAAAATAACATCTATTTGCAAGCACAATTCTCCTATCTATCTCCAGGCTGACGTTGTTTTCGTTGTTCACGGCGCATCCAAGGTAGACAAATTCATCTACCACTTCAAAATTAAATCGGTTGTCAACGTTCAAGTGCGGACCAAGTCGAGAGGTTTCTCTAGTCGTTGACACCATCAATTCTGTCTTGCCCTCGTTAACAGAAAGACCCACCTTCGCTGATTCTTTTTCTTCTTCTTGAAAATACTGCAGTAACCTCTCGCAAATATGGCTTTTCGTGTTAATGCTCTTGTTCGTATTTACTGCAGCCTTTCTCATTATTATCTCCATTAAGATGTTGAAGAGATTGCACGAAGGTGTGTCGCTTGTCTAAGTCCTCGCTTGGTACAGAATGGTTCAGTGAGGTCTTTCCCCACTTTCACTGCTGATTTGGTGTTAGTCAGCGTCATTCTACAGAGGCGGATCAGTTTTGCCGGAATACCAAGTTCAGACATAGCTTCGTACAGTTTTCCCCGTATGGGGCTATCGAAAGCAGCTTTGTAATCAACAAAAAGGTGGTATGTTTCGATTTGCTTTTCGTGGGTCTTTTCCAGGATTTGGCGTAGCGTGATTGTTTGGTCAGTTGTGGGCTTGCCTAGTCTAAAACCACACTGATAAGGTCCACTCAGGTTTTCAATAATTGGCTTTAGTCTTTCACATAATACGCTCGACAAGACCTTATACGCGATGGATAAAATACTGATACCGCGATAGTTGGAACAGACACACGGATCACCCTTTTTGAATACAGGACATAATACACTGAGACTCCAATCGTCGGGCATAGAGTCCCCCAGCCATATACCACATATCAGTTGATGCATGTGGGCTATCAGTCCTTCGCCACCTGCCTTAAAAAGTTCAGCGGGTAGGCCATCCGTACCAGCGGCTTTATTATTCTTCAGGCGGAAGATCGCCGTTCTAATCTCGTCTTGGGTGGGGGGGGGGGGGGGGGGTGGGTTTGGCTACAATCTATACTATCTTCCACTATCATTACCTCCTGATCTTCAGTGGAAGAATCTGAGTGGAGTAGTGCTGAAAAGTGGTCTCTCCACATTTTGAGCACACACTGCTTCTCAGTCACCAGATTCCCATTCTCGTCCTTGCAGGAGGGCAGCCCATTATTAGGCCCGTTGGTCGATCTTCTTACCCTCTGGAAAAACTTACGGGATTCACCATTCATCCTGTACATTTCGGTTCTTTCACTCTCTCTCTCTCGGCTCTCACTGCCATTTTTTTCGCCTAAATAGTTGGATTTCCTCCCTTCTCAGCCTCTTGTGCCGCTCACTCGCAGCACGCGTTGTAACTGACTGTTTCGTTGCCATACGTGCAGCGTCTTTTTCATCAGTTGCAATGCGATATTCTTCGACGTGCAATGGCTTATCCTTCTGCGATTTTTGATAGCCAAGTTCAGTCATTGCAGCGATTTCCAAAGAATGGGAGATGTGCTTCCACTGCGCATCAGGGTCTTCGGGAGGGGGGTATTCTGCTCTAGCAGGAGATAGAGTTTCTGTCAATAGGACATTGATATCTCCGGTATTTGTAGCTTGTCAATATCCAGCTTTTCCTGTGTTCGGCTCCGTACGTTTTTCGCCCTGCTCAATCTCGTGCGAACTTTCGCAGCACCAGGTAATAATCCGAGTCGATATGGGCACCTCGAATCACACGTACATCCATTACACTAGAAGAGTGCCTGTCATCTATTACCAGTGATCAATCTGGTTCTTCGTCCGTTGATCAGGAGATATCCAGGACGCCTTATGAATGTCCTTATGCTGGAATCGTGTGCTACTAACTACCATGTTCTTTGCAGCGGCGAAGTCTATCAGTCATGTAGACTGTGATTGCCGATGGTTGGTCGAAAGACACTTTCCTTTCCTAATTTGGTATTAAAATCGCCTAGAATAATCTTAATGTCGTGGTCAGGGCAGCGTTCATATACTTCCTCCAGGCGCTCATTAAATGTTTCTTTGACCTCATCATCTTTATCCTCTGTCGGTGCGTGCACACAAATTAACGAGATGTTGAAATATTTCGCTTTGATGCGAATTGTGGCTATGCGGTCACTCACTGGGTTGAACCTTGAAACTAGGTGTCGCAGTCTCTTGCCTACTATAAATCCTCACCCAAATTCGTGCTTACGCGCATGGCAGCTGTAGTAAATATCGAAGTTTTTCTTTCTGGTGCAACCATATCCTGTCCATCGCATTTCCTGGATCGCTGTGATGCCAGCTTTATATTTTCCGAGGACATCCGCCAGTTTGAAAGTGGCACCAGTTCTGTATAACGTTCGAACATTCCACGTACATATCCTTAAATCATGGTCCGCGAGGGTCGTCAACGGTTGGGGGGGTTTCTTTGTTCATTATCTTTTTTTTTTTTCATTGGCGATATAAGGGTGGCGGGAGGCAAACCCAGCCCACCGTGGTTTGCATTTTACCTACTGCCAGGATGATTATGTTTCAACCGCCCATTATGGATCAGACGCTGACCAGAATGCAGTGTGTCGAAACTTGATTTTGGTTTCTTCAGTTTTGATCCGCCGTTGGCCAGGGGTGTTGGCTCATCCGTCTTCAAAGGACAGAAGAATATGTCCACTACTTCGAAGAGCTTCAGTGAAAGGGTCACCTAATAATCCTGAGACGTATCAGTGATCGCATTACCACTCAGGTTGCTCATTCGTTTCGCCTTCTCACTTTAGCTAGCTAACGGAGGTATCCGATAAGCCATTGCCCAGGACATACTGCGTGGAAGTAGTGAGCTGCTTGGACTGCCCAATGAAGGAATCATTTCTGGCCACTCCCAAGAGAATGGCTATCAGAAACTTTCTACCTCCAAGGGCAGTCCCATGTGTATAGCCCGTTAAAATCTTTTATGCCTCTATCTCAGGATACTTTTTTAAAGAGGTTTGTGTTCATATGACTGTGTCTGTATTTGTACAAGTTTTCGCAATAACTATTATCTCATTGAGGCATAATTATCCTTAACAAAGTCATGATTTACATTGCCTGAAATTTTAGCACGTTGTTCCATCACATAAAGCGAACCAGGTCAAAAGATGGTGGCTACATTTTGACCTGCCGAAAGAGATGCAAAATGGGTAAGAGTAAGATGAATTGAACCCTCGTCCCCCATCCAACCCCCTAACACAAACAGGAAAAACTGGGTTACTCATCACTAGGTGAAGAGAAACTGTGAGGCATCGCGGCGGAGGTTAGCACAAAGGTCAGCCGTATTATAAATACAAGGGTTGTTTGGGATGTACGTAAAAGCCTTTACATTTAATTTTTTTATTTAAAAAAAAAGAAAGCTTATTTGTTATTATCCTTGGAGGCGTGAATCCTATGCCTGATGTTGCGAATTGTATTCCAGAAAACCAGGCCAATTTCGAAATCATTTCAGAGTCATTTTTTTGTAATAAAACGTACGCCAATGGCTCACACATGGAATATGTTGTTATTGTTGTGGCCCATTGTTGGATGCTATAATATCTCCTCTCTTCAACAACAATGACCCCCATAAACAAAAACCTGACATTATTAGCCTGTTGTTGTTGCTGTTGTTGTACATAAAGTATTGTGTCTAAGAGTTACGGTTCGAGCATAATCTGAACGCGTTTTATAAAAATGGGTTCTATGGTAAAATAAAATTCAATATTCAAGAATTGAAAGCTTTAAAGACGAATGTAAAATAATCCAATAAGTACTCAGAAATAAAATTGACTTTTTGGGATCGTTTGCCGCAAGAACATTTCATTTGCTACATGTACCCAGCCTTGTCTGCAACAGTTAAAACGTTTGGCTAAAATAGAAACATTTGTCCTTAAAGGTGTTTTCTTATATTACTGTGAATTAACTTGTATCTACACCACAATTGGTATAATTTGCTTTTATAGCAAACAGAGTCAACGTTTGTGAACATACATATATATGTAACTAACAAGTGCATACACGCTAAAAAAAGCTGTCATTTTCTCTTGTTTGAATGCACATATAACGTGTTTGTAGCTTGCCACAAATATAGTATACTTTGTGACCAAACACATCGTGTTTGCTTTTAAATATTACATGTTTGGGGATACACTGATTACTAGGTTATAATATATGTTTTTGTGACCCAAGAATGTGCATTTGTTTGCAGAAAACAGCGCGTGACAGACAACAAAAAAGCAATAGATCTTTAATTCATGAAAACAGTGCTTGCAAACATGTTCATTGTTCCTGCAAAGTATATAGCTTTTTTTCGCGTACAGTCAAAAGTTATTTCTCTCTTGAATTGAATTTTTCAACAAAAAAGTAACCACTTAGGGGTTTTAACAACAGGTATATCCAGTGAAATGGCTAGTGTGCGCGGGTCTTGTACATTAGAACGTGGGTTCGATCCCTGCTCTGACCACCTTGCATTTCCTTCGACGACAGCTACCTCGCTTAGTGATGGCGACAGTATCGAGTACTTAGACATGAAAAAGCTTCACAAAATACCGGTCGGAACCGGTGTAAAACTGTAAGTTCCAATCACTGAATGAAAAATTACAATGCGCACAGCTCACTGGTTCTTAGAAGCTATCCCCAATCCCTTTATGGGATATAATGGGAAACGGGTTTTTTATATCGAGATCGGTGAGACAGAAAATTTCTGGCTTGTATTGGGGGGGAAGGTAAAGAACGTGGTCGATACTGTCAGTGACGAAATCTCTGACTTATAGTTGGGAAACAAAGGCGAGAGCCCTCAGGCAAGTAATCTGTGATTTGTACTGGAGAAAAAATAAACGATAATGTCGGGACCCCTTAGCCATGGAATCACTGGCTTGTACCATGGAAAAGGTAAATAACAAGGTGAAGTCCCATTAGGCAGGAAATCTGTGACTCGTACCAGGGGAAAGGAAGATATCAAGGTCGACACCCATTAGACAGGGAATATCTGGCTTGTATCCATGGAAAGGCATATACCAAGGCCGATACCCCTCAGACATTGAAACTGTAGCTTGTCCTAAGGGAAAGGTTAGTAAGGTAAAAAACGTCTTAGAAAGGGAATATCTGACTTGTATCAAGGGAAAAGTAAGTACCTACGTCGGTACACCTTAGTGTAATATCTAGCTTGTTCCTGGAGACATGGGATAATATCTAGCTTGTTCCTGGAGACATGTACGTTTCAAGATCGAAACCCTGTAACGTGGTTTTGTCAAAGGCTGAAGTAGGCTCAGTCATTTCCAGGGTCTTTGGTTAGGATCCACTACACCTCTCAAAATGCCTATGAACAGATTGGTTTATCTTTCTATGGGGTTTGAATTCGGATTCTTTATTGAATCCTCACATTCGGGCGGATAGTACTGGATCAGATTCCCGTCGGTCTATAACATCAATGCGTAGAATAGTCAGTCTAAATCGCTATGGTGGAATTTTCAACCGAAGCCGCGATGGTGGAATAGCCAACCGAAGTCACTATGGTGGAATAGTCAACCGAAGTCACTATGGTGGAATAACTAACCAAAGTCGCTACGGTGGAATAGTCAACCGAAGTCGCTATGGTGAGATAGAATTGCCAACGGAAGTCGTTATGGTGGAATAGTCAACCGAAGTAACTATGGTGTTATACTCAACCCAAGTCCCTATTTTGGATTGTCAACCGAAGTCGCTATGGTGGAATAGTCAACCAAAGTCCCTATGGTGGAAAAGTCAACCGAAGTCGCTATGGTGGGATAGTCAGCCTAAGTCGCTATGGTGGAAAAGTCAACCGAAGTCGCTATGGTGGAATAGTCAACCAAAGTCCCTATGGTGGAAAAGTCAACCGAAGTCGTTATGGTGGGAGAGTCAGCCAAAGCCGCTTTGGTGGAATTGTCAAAGGAAGTCGCTATGGTGGAATAGTCAACCGAAGTCGCTATGGTGGAATTTCCAACCAAAGTCTGTATGGTGGAAAAGTCAACCGTTGTCGCTAAATAACTAGACAGGAATAGACAACTAAAGTCACTATGGTGGAATAGTCAACCGAAGTCGCTATGGTAAATTTAGTTAGCCGGGGTCTATGATAATATCGGGTTGTGCACTGGAAAGCGACTGAGTCATGACGCTGGTCAACCTGAATATTAAGTACTCCGGTTGTATTGACGTGAATGAGAATTACAACGAATCACTTATTGTTGTGTGGCCGCTGCTCTCAGTAACCATTCTGTCGCTGCTGTGTGTATGTATTATGCCGTCGACAGAGTTTGTGTGTCCATCAGTGTGTGTGGATGTTCGCGGTTGACTCATGTACAATAGCCGCGCGCTGTGGTCTTCGTCTGGCGCATCACAATGACACGACTGTCGATCAGCAAGTCTCATTCTGTATACGAATGCATTTAACGACCCGTGGCCTCTCAGTATGAATGCAAGGCTTGGACTCAAACTAAAACCAGGGTTGTTCCCGACGAATCCTTCACAATCAGTAAGATATGAGCTTCGTAATTTACACTCAATGATTGGAACCTACAGTTTTATATTGGTACCGATCGGGGTTTCAGAAGCTTTTTCATGGCTAATTACTCGACAGTGTCGCTGATACTAATAGAGAAAACCGTCGTCGAAATAAATGTATGCCGGTCAGAGCTGGAATCGTACTCGTGTTTTCATGTACAAGAATACCGCACAGACCGACGACCACATGTATATCATTCTAAAATTCTTTTGTGCCAGTTTTGGACATCTACATATGTGTGTACGTCGCGATATACAGATATGTATTTCAATTTCTTTCAAACTGAAAAATGTGTCTTCCAATCCCTAGTCATATTTTGTACTCTCACTTCTGCCTTTTTCTTCCTAACAGGACAATCACAATGATTCAACCGACCTCCGAGTGTACACGCTGAAAAAAAACGGCCTCTGTAACATATATATGTTTGGAACACACTGCAAACGTTTATATGTTTGCAAGTCCCAAACTCAGGTGTATTTAAATGCAAACATTAGCGTGTTTACTAACAAATATATATGCTTTTACATAGAAACATATGCGTGCTTCATCCCAAACATCCACAAACTTACGTGGAAGCATTCACGTGTTTCCCCCACACCTCGATACACTTACGTGGAAACATATGCGTATTTTCTGCCAAACATAATAATATTTAAAAACTAATTATTCTTTCTTTCTTTGCAAAATAAGAAGCACTGACTGCATCTGCAGGAATATTTATGAATCACTCACTGCGAGAATAATGCAAAAATACTGATTCACACGTACAAGATATGCACTCTCGTTACCACTCTTTTATTCTCTTGCTCTCGAGAGAGCATAAACAGTGCAACAAACACGGCTGTATTTGTATCGCAAACACAGATATATGTGGGTGGCAAACACATATTTTATAACATATTAATCATTGTGTCTCAAACATGTAATATTGAATAGCAAACACAATGCGTTTATATAGTATATTATATTTGCGACAAACTCCAAACACATTTTATATTTGCATCCAAACAACAAAAAACGACAGATTTTTCAGCGTGTAGTATCAAATGTGATTATCTTCGATGTGTCCTAAAGCTAACCAAACCTACTTATTGAATTACAACACATTTCTTTGAAATTGTTTGCTTTCACCACTTTAATGCGTTCAGATTTTCGTGTGAGCCGTGCTTTCGCCACTGACTGTGTGGTGGTGATGGCAAGGTGTTCTTTTATGGCACGTGACACATATATCCGAATACGTTTTATGACAACTTTAGTCAACCTTTGTCACAAAATGAGTTTCATAAGTAGTTGTGAAAACGATGACAAAGAGGAGGCAAAGAAAACCCGACAAAAAAACAAAACAGCAAAAATGAAAAAATGTGGATACAAAAACAACAAAAAAAGCTGTTGAAGAGGAGAGATACATAACCCCGGCATACGTGACTTTCCTGTAACTCGGCAGAAAAGAACAACAAATATTTCTGGCAAATAAGAAGAAAAAATCAACAACAATTTTAACACAAAAAAAACCTCCGCAACAGCAATAATAACAAAATATTCCAACATTTGTACATCCGGTTACGTAAAACAAACGGATATGCATGGATGTACAAATGTGTATCTACGAACGTGTCTGAATTCTTGTAAAAACACGTACACGGCAGCAGCAGTGCGATGGCCATAGGCGGACAACAGGGATTTCATTGTAATCCGTTGTAATGACCAGGGTTTTGTTGAATTTTTAATGGAAAATGAGACAAGAAATAAACAACAACAAAATCAACAACAAAAAGCCAAAAGTTTATTGGAAAACGGTGAACCAGTGAAATCGTGGTCGCCTCCTCTCCGCCGGCTTTTCATTATACGGACGTTAACACGCACCAATGATGGATTGCAATAAAATTAACATATTGGTAAATTTTTTTACCTCTTTTTTTCATCTGTGGGAAATTCATCAAAGTTGTAAACGGACGCACTATGACGTGAACTTGTCAATTCATAAGAAAAACATGACATTTTGGATGAACGAAAAAAGTTGCCTTGAATACCTTTATATTTCCCGTTATACGAGGGCAACAAAACAATTTGGGAAGACTTGCCAAATGTTGCCGTTTTTCTACACCAAAAGAACCAAGTGCATTAAACCTACACTGAAAAAATTTTCTTCACAAAATATTATGAAATACTTGAAAAAAATATACTTCCACTAATTTTCCGCCAAACACATATTTTTCATAGATTCAAAATATATTAAATTTTTTCGTAATATCTATGAAACATTTTCATTGATTAAATCAAACGAACTCCATCAAATTTGTTCATAACATCTGTAATAAAGGGTGTCTCAGTAAGGATACACTTTTTCATTTTAAAATAAAAATACATATTTTTTGATATAGTTGTCGTTTTTTTCATTGGATTGTAAAGAAGAGTTGTACCGATTAAGTATGAAATAAAATATACGTCCCATGGCCACCACGTCTCTGATGACAGGCCATTACACTTTTCATGAAATTTTCCATGACTTTTTCACAGGGATGTGGCTGTATGTCACCGACGACGCGTTGGATCCCGGGTTGTTGCTCAGGAATTGCTTCTGGTTTATTCGGACAAACTTGAGATTTCACAAAACCCCAAAGAAAGAAATCGTACGGTTTTAAATCGCACTATCTTGATGGCAAGTTAACATCAGCTTGACATCAGCTTGAGATAGCTTCTTGAGATATTTTGTTCTGGAAATAGTTACTGCAATAAATCGATTGTTTCATGCGCGGTGCGGCAGGTGTCGTCGTGTTGCTGAAACCACATGTCGTTCAGATCCATGCCATCCAGTTGAGACCACAAGAACTCCGTTATCATGTTCCTGTAACGAATGCCGTTCACAGTCACTGCAATTTCGGGCTCATTTTCAAAAAAGTAAGGCCCAATCACTCACTGATTGGGACCTACAGTTTTACACCGATTCCGAACGGTATTTTGAGAAGCTTTTTCATGGCTATATACTCGATAGTGTCGCCGTCACTCACTATGCGAGATGACCGCCGCATAAAGAAATTTTAAGGTGGTCAGAGCAGGGTTCGAACCCAGGATCTCATGTACAAGAGGCGCGCACACTACCCATTGCATCACCGACGGTCGGTGAGTGTATAAATAGAACGCTCACAGCTCATTGATTGTGAGAAGCGCTCCCCTGTCCCTTCATGGGATGTAATGGGAAACCATTTATTTTTTTAAGGCCCAATCACGTCGCTTGACCAAAATCCGCATCAGACAGTTGCTTGTTGTGGGTGCGTGTATTTCCCATGAATTGCATGAGGATTTTCTGGGCTCCAAATTCGAAAATTTTTTGTATTCACGATGCCATTCGGATGCAACTACGCTTCATCGGAGAATATAACTTTATTTGACAAATTGACACTGAGTTCACTTTGCTCCATTACACATTGAACGAATTGCTGGCGCTGACCGTTAGCGCGTCTGCTGGTTAGAGCTCCTGAGTAAACTGAATTTTGTCCGCATTAAGGTGGAGGTCTTTTGTCCAAATTCGCTGCCTCGTGCTTCGTGAAATTTGAAGTTTTTGAGAACGATATCGAATCACTGTTTTCGGGTTTTCGACGACACTGTCGTTTACAGCAGCAATGTTTTCAAGATACCGACGGGTACGTTGACGCGCAGGAGTTTTACTGTTCATAACCGACCCAGTTTCTTAAAAGTTGTTGACCACTCTTCGAATTGTTGAGTGGTACTTTCTCGGCTGAAAATTCTTCGAAGTTTGCGAGCGGTCTGAGCGTAAGTTTCCAAATTTTTGTAATAAGTTTTCACAATAATAACTCGTTGTACTTTCGTTAAGCGCTCCATTTTTAATAATTGGAACAAACATATGTCACAGCTGTCAAATTGCAGAGTTGCCACTTGCACAAAACAAAATACACTAAATTTAAAAACTGCGTTCTTACAGATATATCCTTTACATTTTCATACATTAAACACGCCGAAAAGAAACGGCCCATATTGCAGCAACCATGTATATGTTTGCAAGCATTGTTTTCATAAAGTGAAGATCTGCTGCTTTCCTGTGTCTTTGTTGTCTGTCACGTTTTTGTTTCCAGTAGTTTTCAACAAACAACGCCACGTTTGGACCACAAAGGCATATATTATAACCTATTAATCAATGTGTTTCCAACATACTATATTGAGTATCAAACACAATGTGTTTGGACACAAGTATTCTATATTTGCGAAAAGCTACAATCACGTTATAAAAAGACAGATTTTTTCAGCTTGTATAAAACGTAATTTATAAATTGTGATCATTATATCTATGAATCATTTGCATTGATTTTATCAATCCTTTGATCGATTTATAATTATTTTTAATGATCCCTGCCACACCGTATAGCCATTTCAGACATAGCCACAGGTTCTTGCCCGTGATTGTTCTGAACGATGATATTAAAACAAACTCATCATGCTACTTATATATGAAATTAAATCTCTAAATGCAATGAGAAGTCGTTGGTATACAATTGCTAGAAAAATAAAGCTGGAACACAAACGATTGTAGAAAATTCCTCTCACTGCTCAAAATACATCTCGCGAGATTCGAGCCGTTTATTTCCGCACGTAAAATGCGGCTCGCAAGTCGCTGGTTGTAGGCAACACAAGCACACGAAATAACTTTAAAAAATTACATTTAAAACGCACTCGCTCTTGAGTAGGTTCGAAAATGAGCAGTGGAACAACTCGTTATTGGATTCGTTTCTGTAAAATTAATTCACTCCTGACCGTGTGCGGGTGCGTTGAGCTATAAATCACTGTTCGCACTTGCCTTTAAGCCCGTATGTATTTTGAAACAGACAATATCTGGAAAATGGCATATAAATTCTACGAAAATATTGGTAAAATTTTCAAAAAAATACAAACAATGTACAACAAATTGTACCAAAATCTACTTAAACTTGTCAAAAAGTACAAAAGATTATAACACATCTTCAAAAGGTTAATAAAATTTACAAACATATACCAAAATGTACATATTATGTATCAAAAATTATGCCAAAGTATAAATTCTGATAAAAGCTTCTCAGTGTACCGTTCGGAACCCTAGTAAAACTGTAGGTCCCATTCTGTGAGTGTAAAAATGACACATGACAACGTGGGTTCGATCCCGGCTCCTGCCACCTTACATTTATTTCGCCGAAGGTCACCTCGCTTAGTGACGGCGACACTATCGAGAACTTAGCCATGAGATATCATTCGGAACCGGTGTTAAACTGTAGTTCCCAATCAGTGAGTGTAAAACTAAGTTGTGATCAGCACTCCGTAATCCTTTCATGGGATGTAAAGAGAAACCATTTTTTGTTGGTTTTTTTTAAATGCTATACTTATGTAGTTTCTGGTACATTTTACGTAGTTTATGGTACATTTTATGAACTTTTCGCACAAATTATGGTGTATATACGTATGAGAAGACAAATCTCCATTCATTACTGGCACCATTTTCTTTTACCTCTCTTCGTAATAGCTTTTAACGTCTCGAGTGCGGTATACGAGCTTCTCCCGAAGCTACACACAGAAAAATTCGGTTGAGACAGCTGAATTAGCCGTGACCGAATTTAGAGGTTGACACAACCCCATTAGAGGTTGACATAACCTCATTAGAGGTTGACGTAACCTCGTTAGAGGTTGACACAACCTGGTTAGAGGTTGATGCGACCTCATTAGAGGTTGACGCAACCTCATTAGAGGTTGACACAACCTCATTAGAGGTTGACACAACCTCATTAGAGGTTGACGCAACCTCATTAGACGTTGCCCCAACCTCATTAGAGTTTGACGCAACCTCATTATAGTTTGACGCAACCCCATTAGAGGTTGACGCAACTTCATTAGAGGTTGACCCAACCTCATTAGAGGTTGCACAACCTCATTAGAGGTTGACACAACCTCATTAGAGGTTGACACAACCTCATTAGAGGTTGACACAACCTCATTAGAGGTTGACACAACCTCATTAGAGGTTGACACAACCTCATTAGAGGTTGACACAACCTCATTAGAGGTTGACGAAACCTCATTAGAATTTGACGCAACCTCATTAGAGGTTGACATAACCTCATTAGAGGTTGACCTAACCTCGTTAGAGGTTGACACAACCTCGTTAGAGGTTGACACAACCTCATTAGAGGTTGACATAACCTCACTAGAGGTTGACCTAACCTCGTTAGAGGTTGACACAACCTCGTTAGAGGTTGACACAACCTGGTTAGAGGTTGATTGCGACACAAATTAAACAAATTAATGTGTTCTAAATCTTTTGTATAACACTTCTGAACGTATTTTGTACCTCAGAAGTAAGGAACACACAATTTTTCATGCCGATATTTTGCGGGGAAGTTCCGAGGGGCGGAAACTTAGATCCGCTCTAAAAAAAATTCTGATCAGATCTGGCAAAACGCCGATACACGTATATTTTTTTAGACCATTCTACTAGAATCCGTAGACAGAATCCCATCATTTTGAAAAAATCTAATTTTGTCTCACAGTGTAATTATACATTCTTTATCTTTCTTTAACATAATATTTGTTTTTAGAATTTTAAACGTCAAGTTTGAAATACATAGAATACATAGAATTCGGTTGTACCTACAGAACTAATGAGAAAGTCGGTTACAGCAACCGAATTGACGCCAAATTCGATCGTTGCAGCCGATACAAGTCTAAATTCGGTTATTGCAACCGAATTGATACCAAATTCGATAGCTACAACCGAATTGATGCCAACTTCTGTTACTCCAAACGAGTTGATGCCCACATTCAGCCACTCCAACCGAATTTGTTGCAAATTTCGGTTGTCGTATCCGAATTGATTCCAAATTCGGTTGTTCCAACCGAAATTTTAGAAAATTTAGTTGACACAACGAATATAATTGAAGATTCGGTTGTCACAACTGAACCAATTTTACAACGAGATTGCTTCAACCGAATTTCAGTTGTGGGAACTAAATTCGGTCTTGACAACCTCAATTCAGTTGTAGCAACCTCAATTCGGTGGTAACAGCCGAATTTACGGTTGCTAGAACCTCTGCTCAAACAATTAGTTCTCTGAGTGTATACTCGAGTCACTCGTTTGATATACAATAGACCGTGCAGAAATGCATAGAAACAAACGCCCGTGGGTCGCTCGCGTACGCGTACGCGTGGGATTTTATTTTCTCTTTCGCTCGTATTCTCGAGCATTATATTTTCCTTTTGCTTTTACATCTCACGGCTAGCGACTCGGTTGGTTTTACTAGTCATCGGTCTACTGGTCGTGGCGAGCGAGCTGTGAGCGTTCGTTTACGATTCCTGAGCCAAACACACGATACTGATAATTGAAATTTGCCATTCTATGAACGACAAATATTTTTCACAATAGCCCCATTAGTGGTGCACAGAACCGAGGAACCGGTTCGCAGGAACCGGTTCTTTACAAAAACCGGGTTTTTACAGGAACCGGTTCTTTACAGGAACCGGTTCTTTACAGAAACCAACCGGACCGGGGCTTACAAGAAAGACGGGTTAAAATGAACCGAAAACGGCTCGTTAAGGACCGAAAAACACGGCTCAAAAGAACCGAAAAAGGTTTCAAAAAGACTGAAAAACGATTCTACAGGAACTGAAAAACGGGTTGAAAAGAACCGTAAAACGGTTCCTGAATAAGTGGACTCATTTTCAAAGGAACCAAAAGTGTTAACCTTCTTATAATAAAATATTTCACTTAAGCCTCTTTGGGACAGCAATTTTCTGAGAACCGGAACCGCTCCAACTACCCGATTCTTCTTTCTCGGAACCGGTCTCGACAGAATCGGTTCTTAAAAAGCGCGGAACCGTACATCACTAACTCCCATCATTTCCCTTGCGGTAGCTTTGGTCGGTCTGTTTTTTTATACAGGGTGTTTCAAAAGTGACCAACCCATTGGAAGATGCTCTTATTTTTGCAAATGGTCGTCAATGTCAAATCAGTTTTGACATTTGTGGACTGGACAGATGTAGACTACAAGTAAACAAGCCATGGAGCGATACACTCGCCAAGAACGCGGTATAATCGTGTCTATTTTTTTGCGTAACAATTCGTCTGTGGTGTTGGCGCAGCGGGAATACCGTCGCCGATTCCCCGGCCGTCCGACACCGACTGCGCACACACTACGCTGTTTGGTCACTAACCTTGAAGAGTATGGGACCACACGAGACGTTGCCAGGAGTGGTCGGCTCTGGTGCGCCCGTTCTGCCGAGAATATCGCCGCTGTTGCCGAGGATGTCGAGCGGTCGCTGGAAACATCGACCAGACGCCGTGCCTAGCAATTAGCCATCAGCCGGTCGCCCCTATGGTGAATTTTGGTCAAAGACCTGCGCATGTTCCCATACAAAGTCCAGTCCGTGCATCAGCTGCTGCCTGTCGACCGCCAAACGCGTGTAAACTACGCCCAAGCCATCCTCAATCTCGTGGACGAAGTGGACGATTTTTCCACCAAAATCATAATGAGCGATGAGGCTCATTTCCGCCTGAGCGGGTACGTGAACAAGCAAAACTATCGCTTCTGGGGCACCGAAAATCCACGAGTGATGCACGAGGAGCCATTACATCTGCTCAAAGTGACTGCATGGTGCGCTGTTCACGCTGGAGGAGTCATCGGGTCATTTTTTTTCGAGAACGCCGCTGGTCAAACGACAACAGTGGACGGTGCGCGCTATAGGACCATGTTAATCGAGTTTTTTTCTGCCGCAATTCGACGAATTAGGACTGGAGGACATGTGGTTTCAACAGGACGAAGCAACGGCACACACTGCGCGAGCCACAACCGATATTCTGAAGGCGGCGTTCCCGGGTCGACTCATCTCTCGTTTTGGCGATTTGCACTGGCCCGCAAGATCGCTCGATCTACCCGTTCCAGACTTTTTTTTGTAGGGGTTTTTGAAGTCCCGTGTTTACGTGAACAAGCCCGAGACACTGGAAGCCCTCAAGGTCAACATTCGACACGAGTGGGAGAATCTGTCGCCCGAAGTTCTCGCCGATGTGATGAAAAATGCCATACAACGAGCCTGTATGGTAATCAATTGTGACGGCGTTCAAATAAACATAGTCAGAAAACAGAATCGAAGTTTTTCATTTAGAAAAAAAAAACGAGAGCCAAACAACATCGGATGACTTCGTTTGAAACACCTTGTAATTTAAAAATTCGTTCACAAGGTGTATGAAAGTTACGAGAGACTTCGTAGGTTCAAAGACAAATGTATCATAGACACTACGAAGAATATTTTTTTCAGTGCACTGTAGTGGTCTCCACTCATAGCCAAACAGCGATCATGGCGATATCGTCACAACGTGATATCGCTAGCGGTATTCGAGTGGAAGGAGGAGATAAATGCCAATACATTTCGTGGCCGCAGTTCTATAAATGTAAAGGGGATAGGTTATCCATATGCTTCATTAACCATGTAGTGGAATTATGATTTCTATGGGAAAATGATATTGGCGGAATATAGTTGTACCCATCTACTGCCACCATACAAGGACATCACAAATAATTTCATTATTAACTTACAGACAGGTATCTTTTATTCATACTGTCTGGGTAGAAAGTGGGGAATGGTAAAGGTGCTGCTTTCCTTGTATAATTGGGTCCTGAGAGTACAAAGTCCTTTCATTAATATTAATTGTTTTTGGATAGAGTATTAAATGTATACACTAACACACATACTCTAACACAAAAGCCACACTGTCTCCCAACCGCGCCAGGACATTTCGCTAGTGCTTGCGATATCCTTGGAACGAGAATTCATTTTGTTTTCCTTTTAACCTCTTTTTTTCACCGTTTTGCTTGAGTTAATGTTGCTGCTGCTCCTGTTGTTGTTGATGTTGTTGTAGGTCCTGGTTCTGTCAGTTTCATTTTCGTTTTCAATATTGTATTGTATTGTGTGTGTGTGTGTGTTTGTTTGCTGTTTCGCTTAAACATTTATAACGTTTTTCATGTTTGTTTCATGTTTCGAGTTTCGAGTTTTTCTTTAAGTTTTCTCTGTGGAACACTTTTTTTCTGTTTCATCTTTTAGTATATCAATTCTTGTCGGCCTTTTTCTTGTATTATATTTAAGGACAGGCAGTAAAGTAATGGTGAAACGAACGGCTACCTTTTCGATTTTACAGGATGTGAGGAGGAGACGAAGGAGTAGCGCATTGGTAGGGACACCCTTTTCCTCACTTCCAGCCGACAACTTAAACGATAACATAGAAACGGAAACAAGTTGTTTTTGAAATTGAAACTTTAGCAAATAATGCCAAAAAGGAATCTACTCCACCATTAAACTTAACCAAGTAAAAAGTTATGAAATATGAGACGAAACAGAGAGAAAGGGAGACCGAGAGATAGAGAGACAGAGAGAGAGTAGGAGCAATAAACCCGAGAAAATAACTTTTAAAAAAATCTATTCATTTGTGGGGCAATGTAAGTGTGAGTGAACAAGGATGTAACCATAAGCGTAGGTTTGTCTAGGTCTTCATGATAAATTGCAGCCAAGTGTGTGTGTGTGTGTGTTGTTTTTGCAGGACTTTTATTGTTCGTTATTTCTTTTCAAACATCGAATTGCTTTCCATCTTTCACGCAATTTTCTTATGAAAAACTTTCGGTATTTCGTTGTTAATTACTAATGACTTTTGAAAACTTTGGTGAAAACAATAAATTCATATGAAATATTATGCCAGCTATTAAAACAAAACAAAAAAATAATCAAAATATGGTTTAATTAACTAAGTTCGAAGAGAGCCGATATATAAATCAGGACGAGATCCTTTTTATATATAAAATATTAAAAATATAAAATAAATAATTGTTTATTAAAATTTTATTACTGCGAAATTATTTTTCCATAAAAAGAATATAACAAAATTGTTTCATCCCATATCCCATTTCCCTACCAAGCTTTTAATTAAACAAAAGGTTTCAATTAATTCGCCAAAACAGTTTTCATGGTTATCACCCCGATTTTTTTGTCATTTCGCCTGAACAACGAAATGGATTCTAATGGACGAATCTATATTTTTTTTCTCATTTATTTGCTTGACATTTTCAATGACCATTCAAATTGAATTTCATTTGTCGTTCTCGTTGTTTCCTCTCGTCTTGCACAAATTTTAAGCCGTTTACATTCCTATTTTACTCGACATTCATGCGAGTCCATAATCCATTATTTAATCTACAATCTTGTTGTTGTTGTTGTTGTTGTTTTTGTCGTCTTCTCGCCGTTCTGAGTTCTATGTATATAATTTAATTTAATATTCTACGTATGAGAGGAATTTTCAACAATAATTTACATAAACTGTAAACAAATTGCTTGTAAATAAATTAATATAAATAGTATAAAAAAAAATTCTAAGAGTTCTCTAGAGATGTATTAGGGGTAGGAGTAAGTTGCTGGCTGTTAAATTTATAGAATTCGATTCGGATCTCTACCTCTCTCTACCAGCAATGTTTCGCACAAGGTTAAACACAGCAATAGTCGTACGAAACCAAACATATAGAATGTCCGTGAAAATAAATTCCTAATTTAAATAGCAAAGACACAAACCACATTCATTTATACAAGTCTGGTAACGGGTTAACAGACATCTGTAAATGCGATCAAAAAGATATATATATCAATATAATCGATTTTTAACCGATCCCAGAATTATATAAACATGAAACTTAAATATTACACTAACAGCATTGGTTGGTTGAAAAGGCTGCAAGACAGCACGCTGTCTAGCACACTTAGGCTAAAGAAGACCATTGTGATTTGTGATACCTGCAGTTTCCCCTATAGCAAGTATTGACTAATCGTCTAGCCAATTTGCCCTTTCAATGAATTTGTCTATAAGACCTACAGGAATATCCTGTAGGGCTACGATGCTAACTAAATGTGTTCCGAACATCCTACTTCTCAGTCCTGCCGGAGTAGGGCAATCCAAGAGAAGGTGTTTCGTCGTTTCCTCGTCCTCTTCCATGCAACATCTACAGAGAGTGGAGTTTCTATGTCCCAATCTTAGGGCGTGCTTTCCTACAAGACAATGTCCAATAGTGCATAACCTGCCTCTCGGCAAGTTAAGTAGTTGTATATTCCTCTTCCTGTCCACCTGTGGCCAGAGGACCCTGGCTTGTTTGCAAGTTGAAGTAAGTCTCCTCTTGTCCTTGAATATTTTATCGATCCACTGCCGGATCTGCAAACGGCAGGTAGAGATTGGCATACTAACACATTCTTTTGCCGGAAGAACCTGTGCCGTAGTGCCCTGTCTAGCTAACGCATCCGCTACGCAATTGCCTGGAATGTCGCTGTGTCCCGGTACCCAGATGAGCCTGATGTCAAAATACTCTGCCATCACCCTAAGTGATGAGTGGCATTCTTTCACCGTCAGGGACGTAGCATTTATGGCTTCCAGGGATTTTATGGCAACCTGGCCGAGCCTTTGTATATTCTTTTTTCTCTGATCAAGCGCTATTGATATCCTCTGTCCGATGAACCATGGACGACTGAATACGTGAAACTAAAACACAATACAACAGCCAAAGTGAAGAAGACTAACTTCATCTACACGCACATTCAGAAATATTTATGAATCACTAACTGGGAGAATAATGCAAAAATACTGAAACACACTTACAAAGAAAGGCTTTCCCGTTTTCCCTCTTTTATTCTCTAACTCTCGAAACAGCATAAACATTGCAAGAAACAGACCTGTATTTGTATCACAAACACAGATATATTTGGGTCGCAAACACATATTATAACATACTAATCATCGTGTCTCAAACATGAAATATTGAATAGCAAACACAAAGTGTTTAACCACAAACATATTATATTTGCATCTAAACAACAAAAAACTTCTGATTTTTCAGTGTGTACGATTCGGAGTACGCGCACGTCATGCATCCAGAGAGATAGAGACAGTTTGGTGTGGATTTTGAAGTGGTGGCATCATTGAACCACTTTTTTTCCATAGTTCCATAGTTCTTCTTATTGAGGCTGTGAATCGCACCATGATAACGAACAACGTACTATCTGAAATAGAAGCCCGTGATCTCGAGGACATTTGAGTATAAGAAGACGGCGTTACTTACCATACAGTCTGGGAAACCATGGCATTGTTGCGACAACAATTCGGTGAACAGTTAATTTTTCTCTTCGGAGCGGTGAATTGAACGCTTAGATCATGTGATATCGCACCTCTCAACAGTTTCCTTTGGTGCTAGGTCAAGTCTTAAGTCTACGTGGCTAAGTCAGCTACGATTGAGGAACTGGTAGCCGACATTACTCCCTTCGATTCGCTGAAGTTGCTTGTTAGTAAGTAGCAGAAGTTCAGTCTTATCAGACCTTAACCCATTGATGGCCACAGGCTAGTATGTTTGCCTTAGGGTTTTTTGGCATATACAATTCTACAGGTAGGAGATAGATCAAATGTATTTATGGGTGATTTATAGAAAACGGTAGGGGCAATAATAGTATAGTATATGTCAATTTAATAGTAGGTCCGATTTGACCCTTATGAGCCATCAAAGTAGGCCAACTAATGGTTTTACTACAAAGTACAGCAACAAGTAAAAAAGAGAGGCGCACGTAGGTAGTTAAACCTTTGTGTCCATACCTTAACTTTAAAATATTTAACGTAGATTTTCAACCCGTTTACTTGGACCTAGTATATGTCTAGTAACCATGAGTGCCTTTTAGCTAAAATGGAAAAAATTGTACGAAAATAACAAAAATTTTTTTGTATATGATTCGATCAGATCTGATTCTTAGAAGAATATTTTTCCATTTTTTATGAGCTACACAGATCAGGGTTTTGTTTTCCTGTAATTAGAAAAATTTAAACAGCCGGCACCAAGATTTGAAATCACGTTGGCGGACGATCGTTTCGAAGTTTGTGACTCTTCTCATCAGCGCCTTATCGCTTCGATACTATCGTCCGCCAACGTGAGTTTTTAATTGCAGAACAAAATTGTGGGTCCAAGATTTTGCGGCGTAGCTATTATTAGGTCATAGATCGCGAAAATATTCAAAAGAAAATTAAATCACTTCGACCGAAAATGCATTGTCGTCAAAGGGTTAACTGCAGTCTCATCGTGGCTTAAGAATTTTTCCTAATGTTCACCAAAATACAATCATTGTCATTTGTCGGTATACCAATTCTCAAATCTTAATCGGCTCAATTGGGTTAACGATGGCTTTATCTTTGATCATTTTCCAATGTGAGCAAACGCGGCACCCAAATGTTTTTCTATTTATTCTTGTCCACCCCAACTTTTTAAGCAATATTTTGAAAATGTTTTTATGCCCCATATACTTGGGACAAACAACGATTTATGATTTCCAGTTGTGTTTTAATTTTTCAACAGTTTGCAATAAAGGAACTGCTGGGTGAAGAAGATTCCGACATGTTTATGGTCCCCATGGTCTTTTGTTGCCATTGATGGTGTTGCTGCTGTCTTTTTTCCTGTGTTTGCTGTTGTCTTGTCATTTTGGCCATATACTAAATCCCCAATAACAAGTACGACGGATATTGCCATATTATGTTGTCATTGTAACCTATTTTTATACTATTCTATTCGCTTTTTATTTACAGCCTTTATTGTTGGTACTGATACTGCCACTGCTACTGACTGCTTTTTTTTTGGTTTGGTGAAACATGTTGCAAGTTGGCGTTTCTTTCTCTTGTTATATGATACCACAATTTTATTGCTGCTGCTGCTGTTGTTGTTGTTGTTATTGTTGTTGCAGCAATCGCGTTTTCGAGTACTTTGCTAGACGTGAAACTTATGTGGCAATGGTTGTACTAGTTTTGTTGGTAACAACTAATGCAGTAGTGGCAACAATCAACATCATCATTAGGACAATGACTTTTCCATTACAATGTTCTAATTCTGATTTGTAACGAGGTTGGGGCGGGCAGTTTTAGAAATAATAAGAAATCTTTATGTAAACTCATTCTCAAGCCTTATACTAACATGTAGGTACAAATACTTGTTCCTGTTCCTAGTACTACCTATAATTAATAACTTATTTCAATTATGCCCTTTAAGATCTAACAAGTTTCTTTGTTTACTTGCAGGTACGTTTTGATGACAATATAATTAAAAATGAAGATATTAAGGTATTTATTCTATAAATATACGGGGTTTGAAGGACCACATATTACAACATAGTCAACAAGTCACATACTTTGTAGTCACACACACACACACAAACACAAAAACAGATTAACCACGCATGAAATGTAGTTATAAGGGACAACCTTTCCCTGTATTGCTGTGTTTGATTAAGTGTTGGGACATGCTGAAAAAAATTACCTCTGTAACATATTCTCTCAAACACATTCTGCAGCACTCATGCAAATGTTTGGAACCTACTCCAAATATTCATATATTTGCAAGTCCTGAACTCACTTATGTTTAGATGCAAACATTAGCATGTTTACTTGCAAAGATTCATACATTTACGTGAAAGATGCGCGTGTTTCATCACTAACAGAATTCGACGCATTCGTGAGTTTCCTTCGAAATGTCCCAGGGAACAAACATTTCCCTTCTTATCCACGATAGGGCTGACTGTTGTCATGAACTGAAAAATGATTTTACGGTGAAACACAGAGCGCAGCAGATAGACGAGAATCAAAATGTATAACGATCCCTGAAGTTACTTTGAAACAAAGAACATATCGCATCCTCTAGCTGAAATACCGGCCTGTGTAACATATTATCTCATACACATTCTATAGGAACCTATTTACGTGTTTGGAACACACTCTAAATATTTATATAGTTGCGAATCCTAAACCCACTTATATCTAAATGCAAACATTAACACATTTACTTGCAAACTTGTGTACTTTTACGTTCCACCATATACATGTTTCATTCCAAACAGCCATATTGTTAATTCGAAGCATTCGTGTGTTTCAAACGATTGACGAGCGAATGCGTGAAACTAGACTAACAACCACACCACTGAGTCGCTTTACACACGCATTCAGGAATATTTACAAATCACTGACTGAAAGAATAATGCGAAAATACAGTTGTTCCCTGGCAAAAATATTAACTTAGGCTGAGAACCATCTCTCGTTGAAGTAAACAGTGTACCAAACACAGCTATAGTTGTGTTACAGACAAAGCTGTATTTGGATCACAAACACTTATATTATAACATTAATCACTGTGTCAAAAACATGTAATATTAAATAGCAAATACAATGTGTTTGGAAACATGTATACTATATTTGTGACAAACTCCGAAGAAACGTTATATTTGCAACCAAACAAGAAAAGAAGACAGATTTTTCAGCGTGTAGCGGGGCTTTTGTACATCAGTATGTGGGTTCGATACCTACTCCGACCACCTTTCATTTCCTTCGACGACGTCCACCTCGATTAATGATGGCGGCACTATCGAGTACTTAGCCATGTAACAGCTTCCCAAAATACCGTTCGGAACCGGTGTAAAAACTGTGGGTCCCAATTAGTAGACCAAAACAAGAAAGCGCACAGCTCAATGATTGTGGGAAGGTCTGCCCAATCCCTTCATTGGATGCCATGGGAAACCATTTATTTTTAGTTTTAGCTGTCTAAGACATCACATTAGTCTCTCCGGAGAATCATTTTCTTTGCTCAAAGATACTCAAGATCCTGTCTACTCCTGTCTGTGAGAATTCCCACAGATCCCTAAATAAGTAAGATACCATAGTAGGCATTATCCTGCCGTCATGTGGTGGACGCGTGCGCAGAAGATATTCAGTTAATTTTTGTTCTTCTTCTCAGGTATTGCTTGTACAGAAGTCAATTGCCGTGACTTTTAGTCACGCCGCATGTTTTCCAATCAGATAAACGTTGGGCCTGCTACAGACAAAAGTTTCATGGATCTCCTGCTATCCACTATCGCCCAGACATGTATTGTGCGTACACATTATGTGCCACCCGTCCTTTTTTTATGCACCATCATATAGGAGTGTTCTTGCAGGATATGATTACAATTCGCTAGGGGGCATGACAAGACGATTCAATTCCTGTGGAACCTATAAGCCAAGGTAGTTCCTCATCCGCTCTGCAGTTCCCCGGAATTCCCCGGTGTATTGAAACGAATATGAGGTAATATAGGCTGTGTCGTTGAGATATCTAAGGACAAATTTTGAGTTCTGGAATACTGCTTCCATACTGTCATTAAAGACAGTAGCCCAAATGACTGCTCGAATATTATCCCTCAGTCATTCCATCACTCCCTTAATCACCACAACTTCTGACTGATACATGCTATAACGAGCAGGTACAAATTTAAGTTTCCTCTCACATCCCATGTAGAGCTTCTGATAACCAGTGAGCTTAGGGCTTTCTAGTTTTACACTCACTGATTTGAATCTACAGTTTTACAGCGGTTCCGAGCAGTGTTTGGAGAAGATTTTTCATGGCTAAATACTCGATAGTGTTGTTGTCACTAAGCGAGGTGACCGTCGTCGAATTAAAAGTAAGGTGGTCAGAGCAAGGATCAAACCCAAGTTCTCATGAACAAGACCCGCGCACATTTCCATTACAGCACCGACGACCACATAATGAGCAGGTAGTCTACGACAAAGAGGAGCCTAAATCGAATATCGTACCTGTCCGTTAGTTGTCGACCCATACGTGTATAAATTGTCATAACCCATCCTTTGTTCTAGAAATCCTTTTCCGGTATGAGAGTGGTATATGGCCGATTGACTAGTGGTTCCCTTTCAAGTTTCAACAAATGCAAGAATGTTGAGAGCACCTTCCATCACTGTTCCATGACCTACTCCGACCAGTGCTCATTATGACAATCGCTTTAACCTGATGGTAGACGTAGAGACATCGACCGGCCAAAAATGTAACATTGCATTTGGTGAACCAGGCAGTGGTAATGGTTTGCAGAGAACCCGTGATGCACATCGTAATAACAAAGGTGCAGTACTCACGAAGAGTAAAGCCTTCGTAATAGCAAAGATGTAGTGCCCACGAAGAGCAAAGTCTTCAAAAAGTTATGACAATAACTATGTATTAGGATCGGGTGTATTGTCCTCAACTTGGCAATGACATTTGTCTTCGAGTGATAGCCCACCATTACCTCAAACGAGAGTCGGCTATTTATTCAATGACTACAATAACCTCAACGAGAATTATAAAGGTGGTATAAAAGAGTGATCCACATCGGACGCGTATTCTGCCGTAAACCGGTCTGTCCATCGTCTGTCATTCAATAAATAAATTAATAAATAGTTTCCCATGACATCCCATGATGGGATAGGGGAGAGCTTCTCACAATCAGTGAACTGTGCGCTTTATAGTTTTACACTCACTGTTTTACACCGGTTCCGAACGGTATTTTGAGAAGATTTTTCATGGCTGAATACTCGATAGTACCGTCTTCACTAAGCGAGGTGCCCCTCGTCGAAAGAAATGTAAGGTGGGCAGAGCAGGGATCGAAGCCATGTTCTCATGTGCAAGAGTCGCGCACACCAACGGCCACATTCACATGCCATTCAATAGAGATGGCAACTATCGAACGGGTGCACTATTTGCGGATTGGCTTGGTAAGTATTCGTAAAAATTTACTATTCGCGGGTGTCGTATAGACTGGTCCATTATAGTATCGTATTCGTCATTATAAATTGTATTCAATATTCAGACGGAAAGTTTCGTCACGTTACAATTTGTCCGAAAAATAAATCTTTACAAAATAAGGAATCTCGGTGGAAAATTTTATTACTTCCGGTACTAACATTTGGTACAGAATTAATGAACGTTGCTGGTCAGATCCTAATTTTTGTATAATATTTAAGGCAAACCTGGCCAGCAACAAAGATTAAGAATCACCCATTGAACTGAATAAGCGGGGACCATCCGCCTGTCCTTACATCAGTCTGATGTGCTTACAGATCTTATAGAGTGCAGGCGTTGCCAGACTGTCTGAGTTATACAGCAGTAAAGTTGCAATAATTATTATTCTAGTTTAGCAACTACAATTTAAGCTTTCGAAACCTCACATTTTGGATCCTTTGTGATATGTCGCAGAATTTCCACCTGCCTCTCAATCCCTCTCAACCAATATAATGATTGTACTATATTCCCAAACACATATTTGTTCAATCAAACGTCGCTTGTAATCTCTGGTATACATTTTCCGGAAATTCCTGTCACTGTGTTTTCTGAGTCATTTCTGTCAATTGCTTTCAGAGTTCCATGCACATACTGGATATTGGCAAAGGCTCTTTGATGTTGCCTGTTCCCTGTTCCCTATACCCATATTATTTTTTCATATAATGCGCCTTTCCCGCTCCTGTCATTTCCTTCAATATCTCAGTTTTATTAAATTAATTTTCCTTTTCCGTATATGTGTGTACTATGTGTGTATATTTTCTCCTTCAAATTCTCAATTCGAATGAATGTTTCTCGGCATGTATTTGGTTAAAAGAAAAGGACATTAACATAATCCTATTAAGGTTATTCGCTTGTTCTTGTTCTCTTTCGCCCTCTGCTCTCCTCACCACTTACTTTCTTTTGTTTTTACTGTTCCTCCAGCCTGTAAGGTGAATTTGTTGCTGGTTGCCTTGTACTTTAAGTAATGGATTGTATAGCAGCATACTTTTAGGGGATTACAAGTACTAACGATTTCTGCTTAAATAAATGTCTAATGAAACATTCAAATAGGATTTCCTCCAGTTTCGATCCGAAATCTACGACGATATAGAGTGTGAGAAATAGAGGGTAACATGTAAACGAATCCAACAATCTAAAGTAAAACTCAAAGTGACACCAAACACTTGTCAGCCAGTTCAAGGGATGTAACAGAAAAGGCTACACTGAAAATGAAGTCTTACAAGTGGTGACAAACGAGCAACGTTTCCCCGCGTTTAAAATGTCAGGCAGGCTGATGGAATTCATGGAATTTTTTGTGGAATAAAAATGAAAACAACGAATCACACACATGTCAGTTTGGAACAGTGAGGTGATGGTGTGAGGCGAACACATTGCCAGTCAGTTTTGAAATGGGGGAATGTGGCGCTTGAATGGAAGCCCTAAAGTTAAAAGGTGTTGTTAGGGATTTTCTCAAAAATTGGTTTAAAGGGAATTTGCAAATTTTATAACAGTTAAGGAAAGAAGACTTTTGTAAGCCTGCAATTTACTTAAGATCAATTTATATTTAAATATCATAAATTTTCCAGGGATTGATAGGGTAAACTGGGTCCTTACTCTTACCTTTTGGTATTAACAAACACTTGAGAAAAAGTTTACCATCGTCCGGCTGAAAGGACTAGGAATTAGAAAAAAGGAGTAAATTTGCTTACCTTTTTGCAATCAACCCCATTTGAGTAGAAGCTTTCCATCATATAGCTCAAAGGACTAGGAATTTCAGAACCGGAATTGGATCCATTTTGTTACTCTTTTTCTATTAACAAGCAATCGGATCGTAGTTTTAGTTAATCCGGCTCGAAGGACCAATTATAAGACTTGAAGGACCATGACTTTAAAAACTCACTAGATCCTTGGGGAAGTAATTGACACAATATTTGTGGGTCGAAAAACATCAGAACATTGGTGGTTTGCCCATGACCTAATTCTGACCATAAACATAATCCAGTTGGTCTGGGACAACTTCAAGTACCATGACTTGAAAAAAGCATTTCATCGTTTTTTTGTCAAACGAAGCTGTAGTGGAGAAATAGTTGGCTCGCAAATTTTGTGCCGAAGAAGAGGAGCCCACTCGTGTTTTGTCCACGACCAATTTCTTGTCATATACCTAATTCAGTAGCTCGGCCAGTTACGCGCTCTTCGTAGGCTCGTGAGGTGCCAATTTGTTTTTAAAGCTCTTACTGGGTACAAATTTCCCTAAGGTTCCCTCATGCGTTCACTTGCGATAAGTTATGATGCGAAAGAGTAGTCGCAGCATAAGTGTTTCCACTACCCTCATGACCCATTTCAAACACACACACATATTTGGCAAGTTGTTATATTGTATGGTGGTCGTAATCCTCCTTATTTTTCATAGGAAGTTCGTACTGGGTACAAATTTCCACTCTCGGTTGCCTACAATTCCCCACACTGGGTAGTATATCATTGGAGAAGTGTTGGAAGTTTTAATCTCGCGAAAGTAGAATACTGTCAGAGTGAAAACTTATCGTCCCTACTTCCCCAGAATTCGTCCGAAAGGTTCGTTGAATTTGCTCGAAAGGTTCGTTGAATTTGTTCCACGTAATCGAAGCATAACCGTTTCGTTCCATGACCTATTTCCGGTTCAACACCTAATCCATCATGCCGGCCAGTAGCGCGCTCTTCTTACTCCCGCGGATTCATCTGTTTGTCCTAGGAAATTCGTATAGCGTATACATTTTTTCAGTAGTGGGTAGTGTATCATCGGAGGACAATTTCAGGCCGAAAAGGTTTCCAGTGTTGCAATGTCTGTCTTTTACACCCTGTATTCGTGTGTCGGCTCGTTAAATGCCTTGTACATGTGCCCTGAAAGTGAAGGTGCCCACTTAGAACACCCAACACCTTACTCAGGTTATGTTGAGAATCGAGAGGTAGTGCTTCGCCTTATGTCCTACTTCTGGTCAATAGCCATCTAGCAGGTCGGTCTGTTGTGCACTCGTCGCCTTCCCAGAAGATCCTCACACTTTTCATAGAAAGTTAGTACTGCTTATAAATGTCATAAGTGTTTTTCAATCAATATGCCTGAAATGGTGGTGCAGTGATTAGTGTGCGCGGCTCTTCTACGTGACAATGTGGGTTCGATCCCTGCTCTGATTACCTTACATTTGTTCACGCTGCAAAATAACGGCCCCAGCAACATATGTAGGATCCATGTACATGTTTGCAAGCACTGTTTTCGTGAATAGAAGATCTGCTGCTTTTTGTGTCACGGTTTTGTTTTCAGCAATTATCAACAACCAAATCTACATTTGGGTCACATATACATATATTATAGCCAATTAATCATTGTGTCCCAAAAAATGTTATATTGAATAGCAAACACAATGTGTTTAGACACAGGTATACTATATTTGCGATAAGCGACAAACACGTTATATTTGTATCCAAACAATAAAAAAATAAAAAAATTTCAGCGTTTTTCGACGACGCTTAGTGCTTAGTGTTGGCGACACTATCCAGTACTTAGCCATGAGAAAGCTTCTCAAAATTCCGTTCGGAAACGGTGTAAAATTTTAGTTCCCCATCAGTTAGCATAAAAACTGGAAAGCGCACAGCTCACTGGTTGTGACAAGCTCTCCCCAATCCTTCACGGGATGTAATGGGAAACCAATTTTTTAATGTCTGAAATGTCCAAACCTAGGTTTTGTATCAGCGGAGAGGCCTTGAAGTATTAATCTCACGGAAGTAAGGCAATACCAGAGAGAATGGGGTTCGATTGTCTAGATGCCATCGTAAGCGCCGTGCATTCATTTGTGCCGGTTCGTTGAACTCTATATAGATGACTCCACGGAGTACAGTGCCCATTTAGAATACCCATCACTCTGCTATAGGTTATTTTAAGAATCGAAACAGATCGAAGCATAAGTGCTTCGCCTCATGACCTTTTTCAGGTGCATCACCAAACCCAGCAGTCTTCGTAATTCCGGGAGTTTTTCATTCTTTTCATAAGAAGTTCATACTGTGTGTAAATTTTTCAATGTCCTTTAATCCATTAACCTAAAATGCTCCAAACCCGGGTATTGTATCATCAAAGAGGGGTAAGAGAGTAAAGGGTTGTATCGTTTCGATGTATTCCTTACATGCCCTGTATTCGTTTGTATCGGGTCGTTGAATTTTAAAAATAAATATTTGCTCATAGTTGAGTGTCCACTTAGAACAACCACGAACCTACTAAGTCCGATATTGTTCGGCTTCATTTGGACTTTTTCCTATCCGAGACGCCCCACTTGATCTTCGCTAATATTCATTCATCGGCTGCGGCCCATATTCTAAAAAAAAAAACGTTTTCCCATAACATCCTTCCTATCCATCCTATGTTTTGTTTTGTCAATTACACCCTTCTGAATAGGAATTTCATATCAACCGGCTCGAGGTACCATTTATTAGGGCTGTAATGACTTTAAATATTAACTTAGGAGTAATATGAAGCTTCTATGAATACTAGGCACGAATGTTGTCGAATACAGTTTTAGGTCAAGTATGTCAAATCCTATACGAGTTTCAAAACCTACTGTTATATCCCTTGTTTTCAGATATGGCCCCAAAAGTCTCAATAAATTTTCGAGTCAAATTTCTAACAGAATCCGTAACGAACATCTAAAAACAGATTAACTTGTGATAACATAACTCCAAACAGTCTCATAGAAACGAATAATATCCATCTCTCAAATATATGTGGAACCAAGGATGTTCTGGTATCCATGACAGACATTGTTGCAATTTGATGCAATTGGATGGTGTCATGTTAAGATTAAACAGCACAACATGGTCCTTGTGCACAAACACCGAAACACATATGCACTCACAAGCCACACACATGCGCAACTGTCCCCCTTTCTCACATATATTAACGCACACTCATATACAAGTTTGAAAATTTCATTTATAAGCCATGGTTCCATATCTATATCCTTAACACTTCCCACAGTTTGGTATTGCTAGCCGCCAAAGGATAATAGAAAGGACAACCAAATGTGACTGCAAATATGTGGGTGCTAGAAGCTGCAGTTTCTTCCATATTACAGCTCACGCACACATATCCGGGCCGTATAATATTCTGTCACATCTTTGCCATTGATTCATTGCTCCGATGCCTCGTGGTCATCAATGACCGTATATATAGTGCCCACAACCATGTGTCTCCACAGGACATTCTGATGTTTTCTTTGTTCTCATCCTTATTTGTGTGTTATCAACATCATGCTGTATGAGAATATGTCAAATGATGTTTTTGTTTATGTTATCCGTTTTGGGTGGGGAGGAGTTGAAGATAACCCTACGCCATGGATGGTAGGAAATGCAGCCAAAACTGACCACTGACCAAACGTAACAAGTCTGAAATTTATACCATATTAAGCATATAAACGTAGATTAAGTGTTATAACATATGAGACGCATAGAGTAGCATAAGTGTAGAAACTGGAAATTAATGTAAAATTTGAAAAAATATTTTGTTTTCCGGGGTGTTCTTTAATTCACTTTCACGAAAAATGAATTTGTTTCCTTTTTTTTTAATAGCTTTGTAGGTTTTTTTCTTCCAGATATCGATACTGCAAAAAAACAAACATGTATCCTTGATAATTTTGGAATTACTGCCATAGTGAATTCAATTTCACTTAAGGTGGAAGAGAGTGTTGTAAAGAACATCCTGGTGTAAGAAATGCTTTGTTTCAAGCGAGTTTGAAGTAAATTTTAACAATTGAAATATGTCGAAGATGAATATGTGTGCTATCGATATATAAATTTGCTATCGAAAATATATAAGTACACTATAGCGAACCACACACTTGTCATTCACGAGCGTGAACTTGGTCGATAACTTTTTATCTGACTGATGGATTTCAAAAAATATTACCAACAAATTTTGTGAACATGATAGTGATGTGAACAGCTTCGATTACATTCTTATTTGGTATCAAGAAAGGCTGTAAACCGACATTGAACATCAACGATAACTGTTGTTCATGCTCATAAATGACAAGTCTGTGGTATCGCTATGTAGTCTGAAATAAATATGACAAAAATTTAGTTGAAAGCAAATATGATTTGATTATTTTTGATAGCATAATTTATCTCAAATATGTTTATGTATTCATGAGCATGAGCTTGGTCGATAACATTTTATCTGACTGATGAATTTCAAAAATATTACCAAAAAATGTTGTGAACATAATAGTTATATATGGTATCAAGAACCAATTAACATCAACGGTAGCTGGTCATGCATGCTCATGAAGGACCAACAAATTTTGTGAACATAATAATGATACAAATAACTTCGATTATATTCTTATTTTGGTACCAAGAAGAGTGGTAAACCAACAATTAACATTATCGATAGCTGATCATGCATGCTCATGAATAACAAGTCTTTGTCTCGCTTTAAGAAAAAGGTTGCTATCGATTTTTTTTGTAAACCGAAGTGATTTTATTCGAACTACATATATGTATTGCCAAGGCAAATGTTTATTGAGATTTTTGTTACAGTACGACATAAACACGAGCTTTGTCGATAACTTTGTCCCTGGCAAAGATTACCAACATATTTTGCGAACAAGTTAGTGATGTGATTCAGAAGGATTGTACTCTTGTTTCCCTTTGGGATTGACGTTAAAACGACAGTAAGTGTGACCCAGGTACGTACGCACATTATGTCTAATAGATGATTTTTGTATTTAGTGTTATTTTTCAACCTAAATATCAAGGTTGCCCCCCTCCCGAAATAAAATCCTGCGTACGGTATTGGTGTGACCGATAGGTGAAGCTCATGATGGACAAATGTGCGGCATTATAATCAAACATTAGTTAGTTTCTAAGTTCTCAAAATACCGTTCGGAATGGGCATAAAACTGTAGGTCCCACTCAGTGAGGGTAAAACTAGAAAAAGCACACAGTTCACTGGTTGTAACAAGCTCTCCTCAATCCCTTCATGGGATGTAACGAGAAAACCATTTTTTTTATTTAGTTAGTTTCTTGCACAATGTGATGCGTACGTATGTAATTGTTATCGACTGAATTTGTACTACAGAAATTTCTTTTTAGCGAAATATTTTCGTTCAGAATTGTAATCGGAATTTAGTCGCAATGTATTTTGCACGAATATACATTTTATCGAAATTAGTTTTTGACTCAGTATTTGCCATTGATAATTTAAAATAGGCATTTGTTTGAGCAATAATTTCATCGTTGGAGCTAAATCTCTTTCCACCGAGCCATTTATTTAGGTTTGGAAATAGGAAATAGTCACTGGGGGCTAAATCCGAAGAATATGGCAGATGAGGTACCAATTCGTTGCCCAATTCCAACAACTCCAAACAATCCTTTGAAGTTGCCACATGATTACATTTATGGTCAATTGAGAGCAAACGCGGCACCCATCTTGCCGACAGCTTTCTTAAACCCAACTGATCATTGAAAATCGAAACCACACTGTGATATGAAATGCCTATGGTATCAATAATATCACGCACTTTTACTCTTCGATCGGCCAATACCATATAGTGGATTTTTTTGACATTTTCGGGTGTATTGACCTCAATTGGCCGTCCAGAACGTTCAGCGTCATTTGTACTTGTGCGACCACAACTAAAGTCAGTAAACCAATTTGTTTTACCATTGAAATCGATGGTGCAGAGTCCCCATAGTATTTATCAAGCTTTTCCTTGGTTTGATTTACGTTTTTTTTCGCAAAAAATAATGATTAATGAGCAATCGAAATTCAATTTTTTCCATTTGTAAAAAAATGCACGAGGTTGTATGTTTTGAACAGCTGTTAAACGCAAAGTAAATGACGGAAATTGCTTAAAATTTGACAGTAGCCTACTAACAGGTGGCAGTTGATGGGAGCAGTGTTGCATTTCATATAACTACGTGGCAAGTTCGAAAAGTCACGGACCGGGCCGGGCTCCAAAAAAAAAAATATACCAAAACCGAAAATCGGGCACATATGACAACTTCAAAAATCAAAAAATTGTTCTCCGGTCGGACATATGGGGCCTCTAGGGATAAAAAAAACGGGTCAACCTAGGGACATCGTGGGACCCATCTATTGTGGGTACTCATATGAAAGGTGTTCTCCACACGAATTTAGTGGTATATTTCCTTTTGATGTGCGATGTCTGTGGTTCCAAATAACCGTATTTTATTATATTACATCGGGTATCGAAAAAAAAATTTAAATACAATTTTGAAAAATTTAAAAATTATAACAATTATTTTGTTTTAAATTTATTTTTTTTTATTTTGTTTCATTTTATTTTATTTTATTTTGGTTTATTTTATTTTATTTTATTTTATTTTATTTTATTTTATTTTATTTTATTTTATTTTATTTTATTTTATTTTTGTTTATTTTATTTTATTTTATTTTATTTTATTTTATTTTATTTTATTTTATTTTATTTTATTTTATTTTATTTTATTTTATTTTATTTTATTTTATTTTATTTTATTTTATTTTATTTTATTTTATTTTATTTTATTTTATTTTATTTTATTTTATTTTATTTTATTTTATTTTATTTTATTTTATTTTATTTTATTTTATTTTATTTTATTTTATTTTATTTTATTTTATTTTATTTTATTTTATTTTATTTTATTTTATTTTATTTTATTTTATTTTATTTTATTTTATTTTATTTTATTTTATTTTATTTTATTTTATTTTATTTTATTTTATTTTATTTTATTTTATTTTATTTTATTTTATTTTATTTTATTTTATTTTATTTTATTTTATTTTTATTTATTTTATTTTATTTCGTTACGTTTCATTTTATTTTATTTTATTTTGTTTTGTTTTGTTTTATTTTATTTTATTTTATTTTATTTTATTTTATTTTATTTTATTTTATTTTATTTTATTTTATTTTATTTTATTTTATTTTATTTTATTTTATTTTATTTTATTTTATTTTATTTTATTTTATTTTATTTTATTTTATTTTATTTTATTTTATTTTATTTTATTTTATTTTATTTTATTTTATTTTATTTTATTTTATTTTATTTTATTTTATTTTATTTTATTTTATTTTATTTCGTTTCATTTTATTTTATTTTGTTTTATTTTATTTTATTTTAGTTTATTTTATTTTATTTTATTTTATTTTATTTTATTTTATTTTATTTTATTTTATTTTATTTTATTTTATTTTATTTCGTTTCGTTTCATTTTATTTTATTTTATTTTGTTTTATTTTATTTTATTTTATTTTATTTTATTTTATTTTATTTTATTTTATTTTATTTTATTTTATTTTATTTTATTTTATTTTATTTTATTTTATTTTATTTTATTTTATTTTATTTTATTTTATTTTATTTTATTTTATTTTATTTTATTTTATTTTATTTTATTTTATTTTATTTTATTTTATTTTATTTTATTTTATTTTATTTTATTTTATTTTATTTTATTTTATTTTATTTTATTTTATTTTATTTTATTTTATTTTATTTTATTTTATTTTATTTTATTTTATTTTATTTTATTTTATTTTATTTTATTTTATTTTATTTTATTTTATTTTATTTTATTTTATTTTATTTTATTTTATTTTATTTTATTTTATTTTATTTTATTTTATTTTATTTTATTTTATTTTATTTTATTTTATTTTGTTTTATTTTATTTTATTTTATTTTATTTTATTTTATTTTATTTTATTTTATTTTATTTTATTTTATTTTATTTTATTTTATTTTATTTTATTTTATTTTATTTTATTTTATTTTATTTTATTTTATTTTATTTTATTTTATTTTATTTATTTTTATTTATTTTATTTTATTTCGTTTCGTTTCATTTTATTTTGTTTTATTTTATTTTATTTTATTTTATTTTATTTTATTTTATTTTATTTTATTTTATTTTATTTTATTTTATTTATTTTATTTTATTTTATTTTATTTTATTTTATTTTATTTTATTTTATTTTATTTTATTTTATTTTATTTTATTTTATTTTATTTTATTTTATTTTATTTTATTTTATTTTATTTTATTTTATTTTATTTTATTTTATTTTATTTTATTTTATTTTATTTTATTTTATTTTATTTTATTTTATTTTATTTTATTTTATTTTATTTTATTTTATTTTATTTTATTTTATTTTATTTTATTTTATTTTATTTTATTTTATTTTATTTTATTTTATTTTATTTTATTTTATTTTATTTTATTTTATTTTATTTTATTTTATTTTATTTTATTTTATTTTATTTTATTTTATTTTATTTTATTTTATTTTATTTTATTTTATTTTATTTTATTTTATTTTATTTTATTTTATTTTATTTTATTTTATTTTATTTTATTTTATTTTATTTTATTTTATTTTATTTTATTTTATTTTATTTTATTTTATTTTATTTTATTTTATTTTATTTTATTTTATTTTATTTTATTTTATTTTATTTTATTTTATTTTATTTTATTTTATTTTATTTTATTTTATTTTATTTTATTTTATTTTATTTTATTTTATTTTATTTTATTTTATTTATTTTTATTTATTTTATTTTATTTCGTTTCGTTTCATTTTATTTTGTTTTATTTTATTTTATTTTATTTTATTTTATTTTATTTTATTTTATTTTATTTTATTTTATTTTATTTTATTTTATTTTATTTTATTTTATTTTATTTTATTTTATTTTATTTTATTTTATTTTATTTTATTTTATTTTATTTTATTTTATTTTATTTTATTTTATTTTATTTTATTTTATTTTATTTTATTTTATTTTATTTTATTTTATTTTATTTTATTTTATTTTATTTTATTTTATTTTATTTTATTTTATTTTATTTTATTTTATTTTATTTTATTTTATTTTATTTTATTTTATTTTATTTTATTTTATTTTATTTTATTTTATTTTATTTTATTTTATTTTATTTTATTTTATTTTATTTTATTTTATTTTATTTTATTTTATTTTATTTTATTTTATTTTATTTTATTTTATTTTATTTTATTTTATTTTATTTTATTTTATTTTATTTTATTTTATTTTATTTTATTTTATTTTATTTTATTTTATTTTATTTTATTTTATTTTATTTTATTTTATTTTATTTTATTTTATTTTATTTTATTTTATTTTATTTTATTTTATTTTATTTTATTTTATTTTATTTTATTTTATTTTATTTTATTTTATTTTATTTTATTTTATTTTATTTTATTTTATTTTATTTTATTTTATTTTATTTTATTTTATTTTATTTTATTTTATTTTATTTTATTTTATTTTATTTTATTTTATTTTATTTTATTTTATTTTATTTTATTTTATTTTATTTTATTTTATTTTATTTTATTTTATTTTATTTTATTTTATTTTATTTTATTTTATTTTATTTTATTTTATTTTATTTTATTTTATTTTATTTTATTTTATTTTATTTTATTTTATTTTATTTTATTTTATTTTATTTTATTTTATTTTATTTTATTTTATTTTATTTTATTTTATTTTATTTTATTTTATTTTATTTTATTTTATTTTATTTTATTTTATTTTATTTTATTTTATTTTATTTTATTTTATTTTATTTTATTTTATTTTATTTATTTTTATTTATTTTATTTTATTTCGTTTCGTTTCATTTTATTTTGTTTTATTTTATTTTATTTTATTTTATTTTATTTTATTTTATTTTATTTTATTTTATTTTATTTTATTTTATTTTATTTTATTTTATTTTATTTTATTTTATTTTATTTTATTTTATTTTATTTTATTTTATTTTATTTTATTTTATTTTATTTTATTTTATTTTATTTTATTTTATTTTATTTTATTTTATTTTATTTTATTTTATTTTATTTTATTTTATTTTATTTTATTTTATTTTATTTTATTTTATTTTATTTTATTTTATTTTATTTTATTTTATTTTATTTTATTTTATTTTATTTTATTTTATTTTATTTTATTTTATTTTATTTTATTTTATTTTATTTTATTTTATTTTATTTTATTTTATTTTATTTTATTTTATTTTATTTTATTTTATTTTATTTTATTTTATTTTATTTTATTTTATTTTATTTTATTTTATTTTATTTTATTTTATTTTATTTTATTTTATTTTATTTTATTTTATTTTATTTTATTTTATTTTATTTTATTTTATTTTATTTTATTTTATTTTATTTTATTTTATTTTATTTTATTTTATTTTATTTTATTTTATTTTATTTTATTTTATTTTATTTTATTTTATTTTATTTTATTTTATTTTATTTTATTTTATTTTATTTTATTTTATTTTATTTTATTTTATTTTATTTTATTTTATTTTATTTTATTTTATTTTATTTTATTTTATTTTATTTTATTTTATTTTATTTTATTTTATTTTATTTTATTTTATTTTATTTTATTTTATTTTATTTTATTTTATTTTATTTTATTTTATTTTATTTTATTTTATTTTATTTTATTTTATTTTATTTTATTTTATTTTATTTTATTTTATTTTATTTTATTTTATTTTATTTTATTTTATTTTATTTTATTTTATTTTATTTTATTTTATTTTATTTTATTTTATTTTATTTTATTTTATTTTATTTTATTTTATTTTATTTTATTTTATTTTATTTTATTTTATTTTATTTTATTTTATTTTATTTTATTTTATTTTATTTTATTTTATTTTATTTTATTTTATTTTATTTTATTTTATTTTATTTTATTTTATTTTATTTTATTTTATTTTATTTTATTTTATTTTATTTTATTTTATTTTATTTTATTTTATTTTATTTTATTTTATTTTATTTTATTTTATTTTATTTTATTTTATTTTATTTTATTTTATTTTATTTTATTTTATTTTATTTTATTTTATTTTATTTTATTTTATTTTATTTTATTTTATTTTATTTTATTTTATTTTATTTTATTTTATTTTATTTTATTTTATTTTATTTTATTTTATTTCATATTATTTTATTTTATTTTATTTTATTTTATTTTATTTTATTTTATTTTATTTTATTTTATTTTAGTTTATTTTATTTTATTTTATTTTATTTTATTTTATTTTATTTTATTTTATTTTATTTTATTTTATTTTATTTTATTTTATTTTATTTATTTATTGTCTTATCGATAAGTTATAGTTATATTAAGTTGTTTATATCAAAGTGGTTTCTTATCCACGTAACATTTTACCGAATATTTTATTTTTTCTCCAAAATCCGTTTCCCTCCAAATAGTGCTCTTTTGTTACACCTTGCTATATTGCATGTTCCTGTTCTCTGAATCTTTTCGTTTACGGAAAATATTGTCATGTCTCACAATTTACACATATGACCTTAGCTGGACTCTGGTTCCTCCTCCGTTCAAGCGATGGCTTCTGTTGAATGAATGAATGAATGAGCAAGTGAATGAATGGTCACAACCATTTGTCATTGTCGTGTTGCAATGTCCTTTGGTATGCATGTATGTGTATGAGTTGTTTGTGGGTTAAGTTATATAGGTGGGAGTGTATGTATGTGATAACTAACAATGTGTGTGCAAAGTGATATTGCTTTAATTTCAATTTTAATCATGTATAAACGTGTGTTTGTATTTGTTCATCTGGACATTGTCAATGTGTCGTTTGCAACAACAAATAATAAATGACATCAGCACCAGCAATAGCAGCAACAGCTAACGTAGCAACAACATGACAACAGTTGCAACAGTTGCAGCAGAGACTGCTGTACCAGTGGCTACACTTTTATAAGGGTTACAATGATGATTTAACAAGATTCCCTTTTTTATGTACATTTTGTATAAAAAGTAATTTTTTTGTTTTTATTTTATTGTTGAGTTACATTGATTCTGCTATTTGATCATCCTTGAGCTATAAATATTCAATTCGCAACATCCCTGATCACAGACACAGTATTCAAATTGTCATTAAAATTACATAAACTGACGACGACGAATCGAACCGGACTGGACTGGAGCGACAGTTGCAGTCACAAATATCAATGAAATATTAATCAATGTGATTTTAATTGATTTTAATTTGTACAGAATTTACTTTGTAAACTTTGTAAAGGGGGGACGGTGAAGAAATGATGTTATTGAAAAGAATTATGTAGAAAAAAAATGTCACAATTGAAAATGGTTTTTAAAGAGAATTGCAGAGAAGAGGCGGGTTGAGTAGAACATTGTTTGGATATGAGTTGTATTAAAAATAGGAATATTTTTTTATTGAGAAATTTAATGAAAAAATTAAATATTTATAAAAATTTATATATAAAAATTTATAAATTTATTATATATGATTCGATCTGAAATTATTTCTCAGAAGAATATTTTACCATTTGCTACGAGCTACACAGATCAAGGTTTATTTTTGCAATTAGAAAAAATGTAAATAGTCGGCACAAGGATTTGAACTCATGTTAAGGGACGATCGTTTCGAAGTTTGTGACTCTTCTCATCAGAGACTTAGCGTTCCAGGCCACGGCTTGTTCACATCGTAACTAATAGCACTGGACGTCGGGGGAGTTTCTCTTTTCTTTCCATTTTTATTTGAAGATACATAGAAAAATCTTCGTCAATACAAGTATTCATGGTAAGAAATATCCTAAAACGAAATATCCTCACGACAATATATTGTTACAAGTCTTTTGTACAAAATTTGCCTCAGAAAAAATTTGTTGTTTTTTACTCTCAAATCTCTGTAAGATTTTTTAAATTAAAGTTTTCTAAAGAAGAAAACTCAAAAGGTGTTTCCTTCCCGTTTGCAAAATTGTGTGTCAAAGATTACTGAAAGTAATGTCAGCAGCATGTGGAAAAGGCTTTTCGAAATACCGTTTGGAACCGCTGTAAAACTGTTGGTCCAAATCAGTGGATGTAAAACTAGAAAGCGCACAGCACACTGGTTGTGAGAACCCAGCGGCGGAAGTTGCATTCCTTCCACAAATAAGACATGCGGAATGGTTCTTTTGTAATGCGTTCCTAAAATAAGGCCTGCGGAATGCATGAATTTTATCATCAGATATAACCAAGAAGAAGATTTTTACAGTTTTGAGAAATTTCTTTTCCGAGTCTTTTTCAACGTAATTTAATTGGAAAATTTCATTTTATTTTTAATTTAATTTTTATTCAAATTATATTGTTTATTTAATATTGTAATTTCAAATTATATTGTTTATTTAATATTTTTCCGGGTATTTTTAAAATTTTCAATTTGAAGTTGGGCATTGGAAAACTTTCTAATATATACATACATACTTATACATAAATAAATATGTAGAGGTGGATAATGAGTTTGTGATATAATAAATTATTTTAATTATATTTTTGTTTAACAAAAATACATTAAAGTAAATGCCTTCTAAGGCCTTCCTCTTTGCATGTCTTCTAAGGCCTTCTTTAGGTAATGGGCATGGAAGGCCTTGCCTCCCAATCTCACGCAATGTTAAAAAGAAAGGAAGAGGTCATGTGTACGGAAGGCCTTCCGTATTTTAAAGAAAACCTGATTGGTCATGATTTCAGGCCTTCCAGGTCATGACTTTCGCGGCTGCGAAGCTCTCCCCAATCCCGTCATGTAATGTAGTAGGAAACCATGTTTTTTTATGTCAGCAACATCTTACTATGGAAAAGTCTACGTCAATATCCGAGAAAAAAACTTTTCCTAATAAAAACTTTTCATCGGGATGTGTTTTGTATGGAAAACTTTTTGCCATGATAGGTTTTCTCTAGGAACATTTTCATATAAATATGGTTCCTAATGCAGACTTTTACACAGAATGTGTTTTTTATAGGAAAACTTTTTTTCATCGGGTTGTTTTTATTTTTATAGAAAACTTCGATAAAACGTGTGGCTTCCATACAAGTCTTTGCGACGAAATATATTTTCTATAGAAAACCATTGACAGAATGTGTGTTGTATAGAAAACTTTTCGTCAAAATTTGATTTATATAAATTGCACCATGTGTTTTCTGTAGAAAACTTTTCGTGGGAATATTTGTGCTATAGAAACATTCCGTTTGCATTTAATTTGTATGCAAATCTTCGTTAGAATAGAAAACTTTCGTTACACAATTTGTCATTACAATTTGTTTCCTAAAGAAAACATTTTTATAGATTATATTTCCTGTAAAAAACTTTATTAGAATATGGTTTCTATCGAAAGCTTTGTTAGAATATGATTGCTATAGGAAACTTGGTCAATAAGTTTTTCTATCGAATATGACAAAAATGTCATATTTTTATAGAAACATTTGATTGGAATATTTGTTCTACAGTAACATTCCATTTGAATGTATTTTCTATGAACAATTTTTCGTTAGAAGATGATTTCTATGTACAATTTGTGATTATAATTTGTTTTCTGTAGACAGTCGTTTTCAGAGAATATATTTTCTCTTGAAGACTGTTGAAATTTTTCTATCGAATATCACAAACTTTTTTGTCGAACTGTATTCTATAGAAAGGGGGTTTGTCTCAATATATTTTTTTTACAGAAATCGCTTTATCAGAATATGTTTTCTGTAGAGAACTTTTCGTGAGAATATTTCTTCTATAGAAATATTTCATTTGAATTTATTTTCTATGGAAAACTTTTCGTTAGAACATGGTTTGAACGCAAAATTTGTCATTAGAATGTTTTTTCTATAGAAAACTGTTTTAAGGATTATATGTAACTTCTGTAGAAGACTTGTATTAGAATTTGGTTCCCATAGAAAGCTTTTAGTTTGAATATGATTTCTATGGGAACTTTTGGTCAATATGTTTTTCTATCAAATATAACTAAATTTGTTTGTTCAACTGTTTCCAATAGAAAGTTTTCCGTGAGAATATATTTTTTATTAAAAATGTTTCACCACAATATTTTTTTATAGAATACAATTCGTTGGAATATTTGTTCTATACAAACCTTTTCATTTGAATTTATTTTCTATGGAAGACTTTTCGTTAGAACATGATATTTCTGACAAATTTGAGATTAGAATGTTTTTTCTATAAATAACTTTTCTATGGATTATGGATTATATCTTGTGTACAAGACCTGTATTAGAATTTGGTTTCCATAGAAGACTTTTTGTTTGAATACGATTTCTATTGAAAACTTTTGGTCAATTTGTTTGCCATCGAATATGACAAAATTGTTTTGTCAAGCTGTTTTCTATAGAAAGTTTTTCGTGAGAATATATTTTTTATAGAAAAGTTTTTGCAAATTTCTTTATAGAAAACATTTTTTTGGAATAATTGTTCCATACAAAACTTTTCATTAGAATTTATTTTCTATTGAAGACTTTTCGTTTGAACATGATTTTTATGACAAATTTGTGATTAGAATTTGTTTTCTTTAGAAAACTTCTCTACGGATTATATGTTCTGTAGAAGACTTTTATTAGAATTTTGTTTCCATAGTAAACTTTTTGTTTGTATATGGTTTCTATGGCAAACTTTTGGTCAATATGTCTTTCTATCGAATATGACAAAATTGTTTTGTCCAACTGTTTTCTATAGAAAGCTTTTCGTGAGTATATTTTTTATAGAAATTTTCTGCAGATTTTTTTATAGAAAACATTCTGTTGGAATATTTGTTCTATACAAAACTTTTCATTAGAATTTATTTTCTATGGAAGACTTTTCTTTACAACATGATTATTATGAGAAATTTGTGATTAGAATTTGTTTTCTATAGAAAACTTTCTACGGATTATATCTTCTGTAGAAGACTTTTATTAGAATTTGGTTTCCATAGAAGACTTTTTGTTTGAATATGATTTCTATAAAAATCTTATGGTCAATTTGTTCTCTATCCAATGTAACAAAATTGTTGTGCCAACTGTTTTCTATAAAAAGCTTTTGGTGAGAATATATTTTTTATAGAACGTTTCTGCAGATTTTGTTATAGAAAACATTTTGAGGAATACTTGTTCTATAGAAATATTCCATTTGAATTTTTCTATGGAAAACTTTTCGTTTGAACAAGATTTTTATGACAAATTTGTGATTAGAATTTGTTTTCTATAGAAAACTTTTCTATTAATTATATCTTCTGTAGAAGACTTTTATTAGAATTTGGTTTCCATAGAAAACTTTTTGTTTGAATATGATTTCAATGGGAAACTTTTGGTCAATATGTCTTTCTATCGAATATGACAAAATTGCTTTGTCGAACTGTTTTCTATGGATTACTTTTCGTTAGAATTTATTTTTTGTAGAAAAGTTTCAGTAAAAATTTTTGTATAGAAAACATTTCGTTGGATTATTTGTCCTACAGCAACACTCCATTGAATTTATTTTCTATGGAAGACTTTTCGTTAGAACATGATATTTATGACAAATTTGTGATAAGAATTTGTTGTCTATAGAAAACTTTTCTACGGATTATATCTTCTGTAGAAGACTTTTATTAGAATTTGGTTTCCATAGTAAACTTTTTGTTTGTTTATGTTGTCTATGGCAAATATATTTTCTGTTCAAGACTTCTTAAGTGAATATGATTTCTGCAAAAAACTTTCCGATAGACAATGGGTTTCAAAAAAATCTTTCTGCTAAAGTATGTTTTCTAAGAAATTTTTTTGATAGACTAAATTTTCTATGGAATATATTTTCTTTTAAAAACTTTTCCACAGAATAGGCTTTCTATAGAAATCTTATGAGAAATTATTTTGTATGAATAAGTTTTGTATGGAGTAGAAGTTCTATAAAAACAGATTTTCGTCCGGAAATGTTTTCTATAGCAATCTTTTTGCCATCGAATATGATTTTTATAATTTTTGTCGTCAAAATATGTTTCCTATAGAAATCGTTTTTCTATCGAATATGACTAACTTTTTTTTTTTGTCGAACTGTGTTCTATAGAACGGGGTTTGTCTGAATATATTAAACTTTTTTATAGAAAACGTTGTATTAGAATATGTTTTCTGCAGATACTTTTTCGTTATTTTCTGTAGAAATATTCCGTTTGAATATATTTTCTATGCAAAACTTTTCGTTCGAACACAATTTGTATAGGCAATTTTTCATTCAACTTTGTGTTCTATAGAAAGCGTTTTTATAGATTATGTTTTCTGTAGAAAACTTTTCATTACAACCTGATTTCTTTAGAAAACTTTTCGATAGGATATGGTTTCTATACAAAGCTTTTTCATACAGTATGATTTCTAAGAACAGTTTGTGATAGAATATGTTTTCTATGGAATGTATTTTCCCTAACAACATTTTTAACAGAATATGCTTTCTCCAGAAAACTTATGAGAAAGGTTTTTGTCTGAATAAGTTTTCTATGGAATACAAGGTGTATAAAACACAGATGAAATGATGATATTGAAGAAACAATATGTTTTCTATAGCAAAATTTTAGCCAGTAAGTTTTTTCTACCGAATGCGATTCCTATAAATTGTTTTTCTCTAATTTTGTTTTCTATAGAAATTGTCTCGTAAGAATATATTTTTTATAGATAACGTTTGATCAGAATATGATTTCGATAAAAACAGTTTGTGGGAATATTGCTTGTATAGAAACATTTTGTTTATTTTGTGTGCAATGGTTAGTGTGCGCGGCTCTTGTACATGAGATCCTGGGTTCGAACCCTACTCTGACCACCTTAAAATTTCTTTCGGCGGCGGTCACCTCGCATAGTGACGGCGACACTATCGAGTATATAGCCATGAAAAAGCTTCTCAAAATACCGTTCGGAATCGGTGTAAAACTGTAGGTCCCAATCAGTGAGTGAAAACTGGAAAGCGCACAGCTCAGTGATTGTGAGAAGTTCTCCCCTATCCCTTCATGGGATGTAATGGGAAACCATTTATTTATACTTTTCGTTGGGACATGATTCCGTTGTAGAAAACTTTATTACAATATGATTTCCTTAGCAAACTTTTTGTATGAATATTTATTCTATAAAGAAGTTTGCTACAGAATGTGTCTTTTCTTCAAAAGTTTTTGTTAGCTTGCTATAGAATACTTTTCGTTAGAATATGTTTTATATCGAAAACATTTCATTAGAATTTCTTTTCTATAACAAACTTTTAGTTAGAATATGTTTGCTATAGAAAACGTTTCTCTACAATATGTTTTCTATAGAAAACTTTTCTTCGGAAGATAGTTTCTTTAGAGGCCTATTATAATATAATTACTGGATACAACTTTTCGTTAGAATGTGATTTCTATAGAAAACTTTTTTGATAGAATATGACATCTATAGAAAATTTTTCCTCAAGATTTGATTTCTATACAAAGCTTTTGGTTACAATATGATTTCTATACAAAACTTTCCATTAGAATTTAATTTCTATAAATAATTTTTCGTTGGAATGTGATTTCTATAGAAAACTTTTCTTCTGAATATGATTTCTATAGAAAACTTTTCGTTAGAATGTGTTTTCGATTGAAATTTTTCGTCAAAATTTGATTTCTATAGAAAGCTTTTCGTTACAATATGATTTCTATAGAAAACTTTCCGTTAGAATTTATTTTCTATAGATAATTTTTCGTTAGAATATGATTTCTATAGAAAACTTTTCTTCAGAATATGACTGCTATAGAAAACTATTCGTTGGAATGTGTTTTTTTATTGAAAACAGATTTAGAATATGTTTTCTATTGAAAACTGATTTAGAATACGATTTATATAGAAAAGTTTTTGGTTAGAATATGATTTCTATTGAAAACTTTTCGTCACAATATGATTTCTATAGAAAACTTTTCGTTACTATATGATGTATTTATAGAAAACTTTCCGTTAGAATGTATTTGCTAAAGACAATTTTCGTTAGAATATGATTTCTATAGAAAACTTTTCTTCAGAATATAATTTCTTTAGAAACATTTTCGTCAAAATATGATTTCTATAGAAAACTTTACCTTAGAATATGATTTCTATAGAAATCTTTTTGTTAGGATATTATTTCTATAAAAAACTTTTCGCCAGAATATGGGTTCTATAGAAAACTGTTCGTTGGAACATGACATATGATTTAGAATGTGACTTCGATAGAAAACTTTTCTTCAGAATATAATTTATTTAGAAACAGTTTCGTTGGACTATGATTTCTATATAAATCTTTACGTTAGGATATGATTTCTATAGAAATCTTTTTGTTAGGATATTATTTCTATAAAAAACTTTTCGACAGAATATGGTTTCTATAGAAAACTTTTCGTTGGAATGTAATTTCCATAGAAAACTTTTCGTCAGAATATGTTTTCTATTGAAAACTGTTTGTTACAATATGTTTTCGATAGAAAACTTCGCAAGAATATGTTTGCTGTAAATTAGAATATATTTTCTATACAAAACTTTTCTTTAGAATATATTTTCTATAGAAAAGTGTTCTTTATAATGTATTTACTATAGAAAACTTTTCTTTAGAATATATTTTCTATAGACAACTTTTATTAGAATAGATTTTCTGTAGACATATTTTCGTTTGAATACTATTTCTATAAAAAAATTTTCATTCGAATGCGGTTTCTGTAGAAAGATTTCTCGTGGGTATGTTTCTGGTATAGAAAGCTTTTCGTTGAAAAATGTATACAAAACTAAACTTTTCGATATGATATGTTTTCTAACGAAAACTATTCTTTACAACATATTTTCTATAGAAATCTGTGGTTGCAGTAAGTTTTCTTAGAAAACTTTTCATTAGAATATATTTTATAGAAATATTTTCGTTGGAATATTTCTTCTATAGAAATTATTTCATTAGAATCCGATTTCTGTAGAGAACTTATCGTTGGAATATTTTCGCTATAGAAAACTTTCCGTTATAATATATTTTCTATAGAAAACTTTTCGTTAGAATATGTTTTCTATTGACAATTTTTCGTTACAATATGTTTTCTATTGAAAACTTTTCGTTAGAATATGTTTTTTATTGAAAACTTTTCGTTAGAATATGATGTCGATTGACATCTTTTCTTCAGAATTTATTTTCTATACACAATTTTTCGTTTGAATATATTTTCTCTGCAAGAGTTTTTGTTGGAATTTGCTTTCCATAGAAAACTTTTTGTTAGAATATATTTCCTATAGACAGCTTTTATTAGAATATATTTTCTGTAGACAACTTTTATTAGAATATATTTTCTGTAGACGTATTTTCGTTTGACTATTTTTCTTCTTGTAAATATTTTTCATTTGAATACGATTTCTATGGAGAACTAAGGAGAACGCTATAGAAAGCATTTCATGTTCATGAACATGTTTTCTAACGAAAATTTTTCTTCACAACATATTTTCTATAAGTTTTCTAAGCGAACTTTTCATTATAATATATTTTGTATAGACAACTTGTTTTCTATATAAAAATATTTCATTAGAATACGAATTCTGTAGAGATCTTATCGTTGGAATATTTTCGCTATAGAAAATTTTTCTTTAGAATATATTTTCTATAGAAAACTTTTCTTTAGAATATATTTTCTATAGAAAACTTTTCGTTGGAATACGATGTCTATAGAAATCTTTTCATTAGTATTAATTTTCAATAGATATTTTTTTTTGGAATATTTTTTCATTAAACGAATTGTTGTAAGAATATTTTGTACAGAAATCTTGTTGCTGGGACGTGTTTTCTCTTCAAAACAATTTTGACGTAGAATACGTCTTACCTTACGGTATGAGGAGTCATGTCAGGTTTTTATTGTTGTAATCTTTATTTCATTGAATTTGAGGAAACGGCTAGATGAATTTTTTTAAAATTTTTTTTGTAGGTGAATGAAGATGTTATCTTTCGTTTGATATACATTTCATATTGGTTGATATATTTCCAGTATTTTAATTTCTCAAATGAAAATTGTTTAAACACATACACTCAAACATATGTGTGGTGTTTGGTTGAGTGTTTTTGGTTGCTCAATATTGCTTAGGAACATGTATCTGGTAAAAAGTGAAACGAACAGCAAGCTAATGTTGCTTGGCAACATGTATCTAGTAAAAAGTGAAACAAACAGTAAGCTAACGTAATAAACCTTTTTTGCGAAAGCTTCAATAAAGCTGTTGTAACATTAATTTTGAATTGTAAAGCGTAAAGCTTTCACACAACGCTCGAATGCTAATGCGAAGACTCGATAAGGTAAACCTTTTTTAATATTAGGGCGGCCCTCTCAACATTCGCAGAACTTATTTCAATAAAAATATTAATTAAAATACATAAATTAAATTAAGTTTAAAAAAATTGAACATAATATTTTTTTTTTAAACGGACTTGAATCAAATGCCGTTGGTAAATATAAAAATTACAGCAGACAGTTGTCCGAGGCCTTCGGCCACGGACTGTCCCTGCAGGCTGTGTCAGAGACACGGCCATTAAGTTTAACGTAGAATACGCCATCCGATAAGACAGAAAACATATATAACAATAAATGATAAATAATATAAGCAAATGAATTTATTGTTATATATGTTTTCTTTCTTTTCGGATGGCGTATTCTACGTTAAACTTAATAGCCGTGTCTCTGACACAGCCTCCAGGGACAGTCCGTGGCCGAAGGCCTCGGACAACTGTCTGCTGTAATTTTTATATTTACCAACGGCATTTGATTCAAGTCCGTTTAAAAAAAATAATATTATGTTAAATTTTTTTAAACTTAATTTAATTTATGTATTTTAATTAATATTTTTATTGAAATAAGTTCTGCGAATGTTGAGAGGGCCGCCCTAATATTGAAAAAGGTTTGCCTTATCGAGTCTTTGCATTAGCATTCGAGCGTTGTGTGAAAGCTTTACGCTGTACAAAGCCTCGGACAACTGTCTGCTGTAATTTTTTTTTATTTTATATTTCTCTTGAAGCCTTTTTGTTGAAATTCGTTTTCTATAGAAAAGTTTTCGTTAGAATATGTTTTCATTAAACCAATTTTTGTTAGAATATTTTCTTCAGAAAACTTGTTGATAGAACATGTTTTCTGTTCAAAAAGAAATAGTTTCGTTATTTTGTGTATAATATAATATATTTGTTATATATGCTATTTGTTATATAGAATATTTTTTGTTTGCAAATGTTTTATATAGAATCTTTCAATTGTAATATGTTTCCTATAGAAACCGTTTGGTCAAAATATATTGTCTATCGAAAGTTTTTCATTATAATGTGTTTTCTACAGAAAAGTTATCGTTAGAATATGTTTTCAGTAGAAAACTTTTAACGATGCTGTCAGTTATACTATATGATAATTTTTGTATAATTCGGGAAAAAGTGTATAGTTCTTCAAAAAATGTTCGTCAAAGATGAGGGTTTACGCGAAAATTTTCATCGAAAAAAATTTTGTTTCTGTTACAAAATTTTGTTTCTGTTACAAAAATGTTGTTTCTGTTACAAAATTTGATATATTCCCTTTAGAAAATATTTCGCCAGAAAACCAGAATATTTTTGTTCAGCTCCATTTCTTTAACATCATAGCTTGTTAAGAAAACTTTCCGTCAAAATCAAAGTTTCTTGCAAAAACTATTTGTCAAATTAAATTTGCTGCTAAGATTTCTGCATGCAACATAACCTTCTTTTCGCTTTTCACTGCATACTTACGGGCATTGCTTTTTGTGTATTTTCATAGCCTACTTTTGGGTGTATATACATTTCTGCGTGGCAAAATCCGGCTGTTGTTGACGGGTGTTTACATAATTTTTAGTTTTTACAATAATTATTTAAATATAATCGGATTTTTTCAATTATTTATGTTATTAACATGTTACAAAAATGTTTTACATTCACACAAACTGTCAACATATGAACATTTTTTTTTGTGGTTTTTAAATCACGAAAATGTTGAAGTCAAACCTTTTTGTAGTTGCGGTGGTGGAAACCAATGGAATATTTTTTTTTTTACAAAAAGGATTCCAATTAAACGAGTGGAAAAACGAGAAACCGTTAAAGAAATATGTATAATTATTCATAAAAGTTAAACATTTACGTTTGGTGGTACGATAAATGTAAAACATTCTGGGAGCCGGTTTGGAGTTGGTATTTAATTGAATTTGCTTGCGAGTTGGTTTGGTTGAAATGTTTGGGTTTGGTTTGTTTGGAATGGAAGGGAAAAAGTCAAGCCATTGCTGGTTATGAATGTGGCGGATGTAGTGGTAGTACGTAGCAGTGTTGATGATACGTCAGCTTCCTTCTTCAGCGAGTTTTTATTGGTTTTGGCCTTGTATTGTTCTTTATTGTGTGTGCATGTGTGTGTATATGTATATGTGTGTGTTTTGTAAATGTGTGGGTATGCTTGTGTATGTTCACTTGATTTTTATGTCGATTTTCTTGCTCTTTACGTTCATTTCATTTTCAACATTCAATATATAATTTATTGTTGCCAATTTGCTGCTATTTTAACTACAGAATGACACGCAAATTGCTTTTATCGATCGTCACTTTGCTCTACAACTTCTTTGGCAACATTTTACACACATATACATCGTATACCTACACATATGTATGTACACTCATTTACACACTCCTGTAATAGAGCGAGTGTAACTGCCAGTTTGTATGAAAGTGGCACTAGTGTGGATGTGGTTGTAATACGTGGTACAACGTTCCTGAAACGTTTTCCATGTTTGAACATATTTCTTTTATAGTGTGAAAATTCGTCTTCAATGCAGCATCTTAAATACAGGAAAAACTTTATTGAACAATTTATCGGATGCATTAAAAGATTTATTGTACGAAAATGTTTTTCAAATACTTTCTATGAAAAATCAATCTATTGGCAGGTGTTTTATTTTATAACGAAGAAGAAGATCTGTCGAAGGAGTTTCCTACGGAAATCGTATCGATATCAAAATTTCTATACACACTGCAAAAAAAAACGTCCCCAGTTACAATATGTATATGTTTACCATGTATATGTTTACAGGCATTGAATTAAAATTGTTGCAGGAACCATGTATATGTTTGCCGCCATTGAATTAAAATTATTGCAGGAACCATGTATATGTTTCAAGGCATTGAATTAAAAATCTGCTGCCCTTTTGTTCCTTTTTTGTCTGTCACGTTTTTGTTTTAAGTAGTTGCCTACAAACAAAACCATATTTGGGTGACAAAACCACAGATAATAACATATTAATCATTACGTCTCCAACATGTAATATTAAATAGCAAACGCAATGTGTTTGGACACAAGTATCTTATATTTGCGACAATATACAAACACGTTATATTTGCATCCAAAGACTTTTCAGCGTCTAAAATAAACTATTCGATGGAACTAGTTTTCTATAGAAAACTTTAAGAAAGAACATCTTTGCTACAGAAAACTTGTTTAGAACATATGGTAGAACATTTTTTATAGAAAGAACTTTTCGCCCGTAGATTTTTATCCGAAGAAATCTATGTTTCCTATGGAAATCTTTCAGACAATAAATGTGTGTTATAGAAAACTCGTTTTTACAAACGGACTTTTCTACAAATACAAATATTTGGGTGGAGTTACCACCTCGTATGGAAAGGATTTCTATTGAAACCATTTTAGCAAAAGACGTGTTCTTAACCCTTTGAGGATCATAAGCTGTTGGCCAAATTATTCTTTTGTTTATGTTTCTGATTTAGGACCTTCGACTGCGGTTTGAAACCTCTGTGACGTTTTGAAGTTCCTTCCTACTTTCTTACTTACACGTTGAAAAATCTGTCTTTTTTTGTTGTTTGAATGCAAATATAATGTGTTTGTAGCTTGTTGCAAATATACTATACTTGTGTCCAAACACATTGTGTTTGCTATTTAATATAACATGTTTGAGACACAATGATTAAAGGACGTAATATATGTATTTGAAACCGCTAAAAATAAAAACGAGACAGACAACAGAGAAACAAAAAAGCAGCAGATCTTCAATTAATGGAAGAAATGCTAGCAAACATGTATATCTTTCCTGCAATATGAAGCTGGCCGATATATTTAAGGGTGTAGGTGGCTTTAAGAAATGCAGAGGGGTTGTTTCTAACATATTTCTCCAACTGGCTGGATCTTCAGTTGTTCTCTTCCAGGGTCTTTCCAGCGAAGTTTTGGTCGTCCTACTTTTCGATGTCATTCGAGTACGTTTTCGAATACCTCTCGCACTGGTTTCTTCTGATCCATTCTACTAACATGGCCCAGCCAGCGGAGACGCAATTTTTTGATACGCATAACTACATCGATGTCGGGATACAGATTATACAGCTCCAGGTTCATCCGTCATCAATAATGGCCGTTCTCAATTATACATGCTGAAAAATCTGCATTTTCTTGTTGGTTGGATGCAAATATAACGTGTTTGTAGCTTGTCGCAAATATACTATACTTGTACCCAAACACATTGTGTTTGCTATTCAATATAACATGTTTGAGACACAATGATTAATAGGACGTAATATATGTTTTGAGATCCAAATGTGGGTTCGTTTGGTGAAAACCGCTAAAAACAAAAGCTAGTTAGAGAACAGAGAAACAAAAAGCAGCAGATCTTCAATTCATGAAAACAGTGCTTGCAAACATGTACATGTTTCCAGGGGCTGATATTTTTCAGAGTATATCACCATATAAATGGTGTCTCAGTAACATTGCACTTTTTACATTTAGTGTATTTTTTTGTGCAAGTGACAACTCTGAAATTTAGTAGCTGTCACATATGTTTATGCCGATTACCAGAAATGGAACGCTTTACCAAAGAACAACGAGTTATAATTGGGAAAACTTATGACAAAAGTTTGGAAAGTTATGCTAAGACATCTCGCAAACTTCGAAGAATTTTCAGTCAATAAAGTGCTCCTAATGTGTCAACCTTTCGAAGAGTGGTCAAAAAACTGGAAGAAACTGGGTCGTTTATGGACAGTAAGATTATGGACAGTCAACGTACCGGTCGGTCTCTTGGAAACATTGCTGCTGTAAACGAGAGTGTCGTCGAAAACCCTAAAACATCAATTGGGCATCGTTCTCAACAACTTCAAATTTCACGAAGCACTACGCAGCGAATTTTGACCAAAGACCTCCTCCACCTTCATGCGTACAAAAATTCAGCTTACTCAGGAGCTCAAACCAGCAGTCGATGTAAAGTGCCGGCAATTCGTTCAATGGGTAATGGAGCAAAGTGAACTCAGTGTCAATTTGTCAAATAAAGTGATATTCTCCGATGAAGCGCATTTCACATTTCTTCGTGAATACACAATATTGTCGAATTTGGGGCTCAGAAAATCCTCATGCAATCCATGAGAAACAAATGCACCCACAACGACTAACTGTCTAGTGAGGATTTCGGTCAGGCGCACAGTGGTCGATTAATGTTCGCTAGCTGGACAAAACTATTAAATGAAAGTTTTTGTTGATTTTTTTTAATGCAAGTTTATTTATTTATTATTGTATTATCATATCTAATGCTTCAGGAGGTAAAGATTTATTTTTCTTATTTGGAAGGTGCAGTTTATCACTTATAACAGGATCAGAGGAAATTATCAAATTATGAAAAACATCCTCATTGGTTGCGATTCGTGACATTTTTCTTGAGAAGCTTTCACGATATAGTTTGTAGTTTTTCTGACGAGCTTCTAAAACGTCTTCCGACAGTTGGCCAATAGGAACAGCAAAGTTTTCAATAACGTCACCACCATGAATAAGTATTTTATGAACGCTCACAGGCATTTTATACCAACTATATTGGCTGACAAATAGTTTGGCTGTGTCTAAACAATACTTTCGGAATTTGGTTGTGTCAATTTTCAGCCCGGATGAAAGAGTAACCAGAACTATGGAAAAACGTTGCACGAGCTCATAATCAATTCCAATTATACTTGCTGTATTTGCAGGGTCCTTGAAAAATGTACGGGCAGTGTTACCATCATTCGTGTTACCCCCACCTTGTTTCGGAAAATCTACTAATATTCCTAACTCATTCCTGAGCTGGTTTTGAAGATAGACTTTTTTACATTCAACCTGTTGTTTGGCCTCCTCTCCTCTAGCCTGCCAACATTTGTTATCACGTTTGTATGATAAGTGCAATAATGATTCCATAAATCGCATGTGTGCGTGAAGAGTTTGTAAACCATGTCCATATGCGTTACTATCACAGGGTCTGTTTAAACATTTCTCCAAGTCATTCATATCCTTTGGAGATGCTTTACATATGTAGCAAGCAGCACTAGCTTTATTTTTGTTAATTGCGTTGCAAGTTTTACCGTCAACCATTGTATTCAACATCACGTGATATATGTTAATGGTTTTTCCGTTTATAGTTAAACTAGTGGGTTGTAGCATATTTATTTCAGTTTCCATTCAATTAAACTCTGCCAAAGTTGTATCCGAACTTTCCTTAGCAAATTCAAACCTAATTGGCCGGCAATATCTTGGTGAGGATGTTCTTGGATTTATCCATAATTTTGAACGTTCATTTTCAGATTTATTCTTGATTTCTAAAGGCACAATGCATGTTAACAGTATATCTGAATCGCTTGCGGCAGCATTAACTAAAAAATTTTGCTTATAGCGGGAGTGTCCCCCACTACCGTCCACTCCCAACTTCCAAGTACATTCAAAAGTATCATCATTTTCACACCCAATATCAAATATATCACGCTGTGCTTCTGAAAGACGCTGAACAGTAAAATCCAGTAAGGGCTGTAGCTTGACTTCAGCTATGGTTTCTGTAATCGTAATTGATGGTGGGTAACAACTTTTCTTTGCTTCCAGTATAGAATCATTGCTAGGGTATATGTTCGCATTTCTTTCTTTAGCATTTTTTTGAAGATTTTTATACTGATGCTTCGTTAATTTTAATTCTGTTATCAGAGCTAATGCTTCTTCAGGTGTATACGGGATCGCTGATTTTGTTATCTGAGGTACTTTTAGTTTCTTCAGAATCTTTGGTGAACTGCCAACAACTTTTTTTACAGCTTCTGCCATAGAACGTTTACCTTCTTGTCTTAGCTTCGCTTCCGTTGCAATGAATAGTTCCTCTGTCGATTTATTCATGAGTTCTCGAATTTTTCGCTTTTTAGACTTTATTCCACATTCTTGAAATATTTTGTCTGGTCTTCCAAGTTTTGATTTTTGCTTGTTTATTTCCATTATTATAGGCATTTGAAATTTCTTTGAATTTAAGAACGCACGAAGCGTACGTTTCTGTGCAACCCACTTTTGAAAAATTAATGATACCAACTTTTTGGTGTAAAGGGAACATTTTTTATGTTGGTCCTCATTTGCATCCAATATGGAAAGTTTTGCATAAATAAACTTAAGCACTTCGCCCGCACAATCAGAAACAGACGATTTGAAAAGTCCGTTCTCTCTCATAAATAAAAATATATAAAAAACCATAGACTCCATTTTCAATCCTTCATTTTTATAATATAAATATGAAATTAATTTTTTGTTAAGTACTTACAATGAGGATCTTGCGACATATTTGTTTTTTTTTTGTAATTCTTCTTTGGCCAATAAAAACTTGTACTAACAGTGACAATGCAAATTCTCAACTGAAGCACATAATAACAAAATGAAATCAAACTGACTCATTGCAGTAAAAAATTAAAGCGCCAGCCTCCTTTGTTGTTTCTAACTTATTATTTGAATATTCCACTCTACATTTAACGGGAAAAAAATTTGAAAAAAATATGTCCACTTTACACTTTTGTCCAGCTACTGATGTATGAAATTGACCACTGTGAGGCAGCGTGATTGGGCCATACTTTTTTGAAGATGAGACCGAAGTTGCTATGACAGTGAACAGCATTCGTTACAGGAACATGATAACAGAGTTATTGTGGCCTCAACTGGACGGCATGGATCTGGACGACATGTGGCTTCCTCCACCTCGCATGAAACAATAGATTTATTGCAGCAACGATTTAAAGAACAAATTATCTCAAGAAATTCTGACGTCAACTGGCCCCAAGATCATGTGATTTAACGCCGTGCGATTTCTTTCTTTGGGGTTATGTAAAATCTCGGGTTTATGCGAATAAACCAGAAACAATTCCTGAGCTTAAATCCTAGATCTAACGCGTCATCGGTGATATACAGCCACCTCTCTGTGAAAAAGTCATGGAAAATTTTATGAAAAAAGTAATGGACTGTCATCAATGTGGGGGCGGCCATTGGACAGATATTTTATTCCATACATAATCGGAATATGTCTTCTTTACAACCCAATAAAAAAAATCACAACTATCTCAAAAATACCATGTTTTTATTTAAAAATGAAAAAGTGCATTCTTACTGAGACACCCTTTATTTTTCGGAGCATTTTTCTCTCGAAAACTCCCAGTGATGTTCCATCAGCATGCGACATAACCCAGGATTCTGCACCATAAAGCAAGACACATTGTATGAGAGTCTGATATAGTTGGATCTTCGATTCTTGAGAGAAGGTTTTATCTCTGAAGTGCTTGTTTAGCCCGACATAACACCTGTTCGCATGGTCAATTTTCCGTTCGATTTCAAGGCCGACGTTACGGCCTCGGTTCATGGCAGATTCGAGGTAAATGAATTCGTTCACTATCTCGGCCACCATAAGGGTTACCAAAGTTGAACGTGGCCACGGGTGGTGCAATGACTAGTGTGAGCGGCTCTTGTGCATGAGATCGTGGGTTCGGTCCCTGCTCTGACCACCTTAAATTTCTTTCGGCGGCGGTTACCTCGCAAAGTGACGGCGACATTATCGAGTACATAGCCATGAAGAAGCTTTTCAAAAACCCGTTCGGAAACAGTGTAAAACTGTAGGTCCCAATCGGAGAGTGCAAAATTGGAAAGCGCACAAGTCACGGGTTGTGAGAAGGTCTCCCCAATCCCTTCATGGGATGTAATGGGAAAGGGTTTTTTTTATCAATGTCCACACATTCATCCTATCGGGTGGATGTTCTTCTTGTCGAAACCATTAATATTGTCTTGTCCTCGTTTACTGCCAGACCCACTTTTGCTGATACCTTCTCAATCCTCGAAAATGCTGCAGTAACTTCTCGTAGATTTCGCTCAATGATGTCTAAATCATCAGCATATGCGAGTAGCATCCGATTTTTGATGCTGATAGTTTTATTCGTGTTGACTGGAACTTTTGCCACGATGATCTCAATTAATATGTTGAAGAGATAGCATGATAGAGTCTCTCCCTGACTTCTGTTAGATCTTAGCCAATCTCTGCTGAGGATTCGGTGTCGGTCAGTGTCATTCTGCAAAGGCGAGTCAGGTTAGCAGGAATACCAATCTCCAACATAGGTCGGTACAGTTTTCCCCGAATCTGGCTCTCGAAGGCAACTTTGTAATCCATAACGAGGTGGTAAGTGTCGATTTGTTTTTCGTGAGGTTTCTCCAGAATTTGTCGTAATGTGAATATCTGGTTGATAGTTGACTAGGTTGTCAAAATACCATTGGGAACCGGTGTAAAACTGTAAGCCCCCCAATAAGTGAGTGAGAAATTAGAAAGCGCGCAGTTCACGGGTTGTGAGAAGCTCTCACCAATCCTTTCATGGGATGTAATGGGAAACGGTCTTTTTTTGGTTAGTTGACTTTCCAGGCCTAAAGCCACACTGTCAAGGTGGCGGTCTGCAACAACGGACGTTAGTTGTTCACACATTACGCTCGAGAGGACCTTGTATGCTTTGGATACAAGGCATATTCCACGATAGTTCGTACATATACTCGGGCCGCCTTTATCGAAAGCAGGACACATTATGCTAAGACCCCAATCGTCAAGTTTGCATTCGTCTAGCCTGATATTTCATATGAGCTGATGCATGCACCTTCTCAACTCTTAGCCACCAGCCTTAATCACCTCAGCCGGCAGTCCATCAGCACCAGCGGCTTTGTTGTTCTTAATTTGGGTAATTGCAGTTCTAACTTCGCTTTGGCTAAGAGGGCGGCAGTCGAGGCAAACGTCCTGTATATGATCCACACCCTCATCTGTATTGAAGTCTGCTGGGACAAGTAAAGCATAGAAGTGATCTCTCCACATTCCCACACTTAATCTGCACATCGTGACAAGTTTACCGCACGCTGAAAAATCAGTAATTTTTTGTTGTTTGGATGCAAATATAACACGTGTTTGGAACTTGTCGCAAATGTAATATACTTGTGTCCAAATACATTGTGTTTGCTATTCAGTATTACATGTTTGAGACACAATGATTAATTTGTTATAATATATATGTTTGCGACCCAAATGTATCTGTGTTTGTGATACAAACACAGCTGTGTTTGTTTCACTGTTTATGATCTTTCGAGATTAAGAGAACAAACGAGGGACAATGAAGGAGTCTATCTTGTAAATGTGGATCTGTATTTTTGCATTATTCTCTCCGCCAATGACTCATAAATATTCCTGAATGTGCGTGTAAATTGCAGACAACATAAGTGTTTCTAACTTTGGCTGATGTATTGAATTTTAGTTTTATGTATTCAGTAGTAAATGGTTCGTCGGACAGAGGATATCAATAGCGCTTGATCAGTGAAAAAGGCTCGGGCGGTTAAATGGTTTGTGATGTTGCTTTGGTCTTTGTGAAGGGGTTTTGTATATACGATTTTGACGAAGTAAACTGGAAAGGGCGACAACGTGAAGCCCTTTGTCTTACCGAGCCTTTGTTGAGAAAGTGCAGGCTTGGTTTGCATGAACTAGATCTGTATATAAACATATGGTTTGTGTACCAACGTGATAACCAAAGCATAGTTGAAACCTTCTGAAAACCAAATCGTGAGAGACAAAAAAGAAAGGAGAAGCAAACGAGTAGCCGATTATCATTTCATGAGAAAAAACAAATAATTCATTCAATGCAAGTAAATGTAAAAGGGTCGTTTTAAATCGTTTAATTTTTTATATTAATTATTTATAAATGTGGTTTTATATTCATACAATTAATTATAATAAATAATACATGTACTTTATATAGGAATCAATGAATAATTCATTTCTAAATATTACTATGTTTGGGAGGAAATACACATATGTTTACACGTAAGCATATGGAGGTTTGGGGGACACTCACGAATGCTTCCACGTAAGTATATGGATGTTTGAGATGATTAAAGCAGATGTCTCCACGTATAGCATACAACTTTGCCAGTAAATACGTTTCTGTTTGCATTTAAATACAATTGAGGACTTGCAAACATATTCATGTTTGAAGTGTGGTCCAAACATATACATGGTTCCTACAGAATATGTTTGGGAGAATATATTACAGAGGCCGTTTTTTTCAGCGTGGGTGTTTATCTCTACAGAAAAGGGGCCTTGATATATTTCCGTAGTTAATTAAATATGAATATTGTTCATGTCAATTACTATCTGTCAGTAGACTAGTGTACAATTTCAAGCAAACTGCGTCATTTATTTTACCAGCTTAAGTTACACCGAACGTTCAGGTTGTCCATGCTCACGTGAGCAGAATGTGACACCACTCACATTCACGCGTGATTCACGCCAAACACGCGACACGCACCCATCTGTAATGTAGACAGTTTTTATGAATATTTGGATAAGGAAAAACAATCCGAAAATTGGGTGCCTCAATTACTGCCACTCGACAATTAGCGCAACCACGTGATCACTCCAATTGAATGTTTGCTGACGTTCAACCGCAATCCGACGGAGTATTCGCTTCGTTTCATAACCATCGACGAAACATAGATCCTTCACAACACACCAGAGACTAAGGAACAGTCAAAGTAGTGAACTTCTCCGGGTGAACATGCACAAAAAGGGAACCAAGGTGGATCTGTCATCGATTAAATTTATTTTCGATTAAATTGAAAATACTAAATTGAACTTCACGGCGAAAACTATTCACAGCAGTGGGGCGATTTTGGCATTGATTTGAAACAATAACGACCGCATTTGGCGGAGCAAAACGGCTATGAAAAGCTTCCTTATCCGTTTTACTCCCCACATTGAGCCCTCAGTGACTAACCTCTATTTCTAAACCTGGCAAAATAGCTCGGCCGTAAGAAGTTTGGGTCATCACTGGAAGAGGTCATCACTGAAAGAAACGTATATTTTGAGGACCGTGAGTAAACGTATTATTTGGAAGGAATACAAAAATTCGAAAAACGGTGGACTAAATGTATCGACCTGATAGGCGACTATGCTGAAAAATAAAGGGGTTTTTGTCGAAACAAAAATATATTTGATGTGTTAACATCTATAGGCACGGGTAGGGCAATCTATCAAAGTGAACACATGCAAATAACACACAGCGTTAGCATCACATATGTGGTTGTTGTACAACAATAGTCTCTGCCTGATAATAGGTATGATGGTATTGATGTAGCGGCAGCGAACAATCAAGCAGGTCGTCGTTGCCAAAGGGTATTGAATAGTATAGAGAACTCATGGAACGAATTGTATGACTCAAAAGCACTAGTGACATCTGGCGAATGATTCAAAACGTATTTGTATCTTTTTGTCATAACTTGGTCCATTCATAATTTTGATGTGAAACATTGATGACTTTTGAAACATTTATGCTTTTTGTATTGTTTTATGTAATAATATTGTCGAAATGGTGCATTTATGTTGAAATATTTTATAAAGGGAATAACACTCGTTTATGCTCTTTTACTCAGACTCTCTACATGAGAGCAGAAAAAAGAGTGCAAGAAGTGCTCTATACTATTCAACACTTTTTGTCGTCGCTCTGTTTATGACAATTATTTCAGTGAGCTAAGTATTGTTTTATTTATTTTAACAATATTACATCTAATGTTAAAGCGGATGTAAGAAAAAAGAAAGTGCAATAGCAAAAGAGCCTTCAACACAAAAATTATTCTTTTTTTTTATTTTCCAATGTAACATTTACTAATGTGTTCATAGAAATCGAACAGGTACCGTGGAACAAAAAGGTGTTAACACATCGCCCGTGGGTTCGAACACTCATTGCCATAAAAAATTACATATTTTAGAATTTTTGTTGAACCCAAAGGCAGCCACACTTGTAACTGTGTTGCACTCATGTGTGCTCTTTTTTTGAACCTTTACATCGCCTTGTATGAGGACAATTTTTTTGCCTGCTTTGAAGGCTCCGAATGACCAAGGGGGGGTGAGATAGAGAATTACCAACTACATTATGGTTGCCCCAAGTCTGTTCTGTAAATCACCTAAGGATACATTTGCTGTATTTCCAACCAGAACAGATATATTTGTCAATAACCCTTGGGCAAACATATTTGCCTGCGCTCCTCAAAGGGTTAAAGGTGGTGGTTTTGTTCTATACTTTTCCAATATAGAAGTTGTTTCATTCGACAGACTAAATATCTATTGTATGAAACACTTTTCAATACAATATAATTTCTCTAAGCAACAAAAGTGTGTCCTTGCAACAATTTTGGTACAACATAGGATTTTTCGTGGAAATCTTATAAAGTTTTCCTGTTTGTGAACTATTTAGCCAGAATAGGGGTCACTTCCAAATAATCTGTTTCTATGGAACTTGATTACGTTGAAAGGAAACAATTAGATCTGCTAATGATTCCATTGCTTCCTGGTAGATGATATATGATGTAGGTACTTTCATTACTATTCTTCCCATTCCCTGTTATATCTCCCCCCCCCCCATAAGTAATTGAAAAAATGCAATATTGATATTGATTTCGTACTTTCAGCAAAGGTCTGAAGTTTATTTCATTACAACGACAGACGGACAGCATAAGTGGCACAAAGAAGACTGACTGACACATGGACGCCTGAAAGCACAGACATACTCTGCAGGAGCAACAAAATCTCCTTTGACAAAGTAAAGAGAGAGAGAGAATGAAACAGAGAATGTAATAATAAATGTAAAATGACATGTTGTGACAAGGTGAAAGTGGTGCAATGAATAAGGATTTGCAGGTGTTTAAGTATTCAGCGAAGGGAGAAGGGGCGGCGAAGGACCCCTGTGCTAAAACAAAGTGCAAAGTAAAATAACAACTTGAAAAAAAAGAAGAAATGTATTAAAAGCAAATATTGATAAACACACATCCTGGCCGGCGTCATATGAGGGCTCCTTTGTTTTTATGTTTCGTTTTCGACACGATTCCTTCACCGGCAGCTGTACTATTTGTTTACTAAAGGAAAATAAGAAAGAAAAAATAAATACAGGATACAAGGACGTCGGATGGTTTTAAAGCCCTCAGGGTGCTCAACACCCACAGAATGTAGAATGCAATGACATTTTATGGGAAATATATTGGGGTTTTCCAATGAGTAAAAGTAATAGCTCGTTGGGTTCGTGCATTGTACGGACTATTGGGGATTTTCCAACAATTAAATGGTTATTGAGAAACCCCCAACAAAAGGATAGTGCAAAATTGTGATTGAAGTATTTAAGGTACAGGACATTTATTTATTTATAAAATTGAATATGATTCATAAAAGTTTTCCGCCAGGATGTATACACGCAGAGAAAAAATATGGTTGAACATTATTGTGGCAACCATTCAATGTTTACCAAAACCATTTAATTGTTCTCGTAAGCATATATTTATTAGTTTTGAACATAATATTTTCTTTGCAATAAGATTATTGTTAAAATCTTAGTTGACACACTAAAAAATTATAACATGGTTGGTTTTAAAAATGGGAACATTATCACGACAAACATTTAATGATTATAAGAATAATATTTTTTTGTGCCAAAAAAATATTTTTAGTTTTTGGAAAATATTATTTTTACAAGTAATAATGTTATTGTGAATTCATATATTCAAAAATATTATTGTCAGTATTATATCAGGATTTACTATTATATTATAAAAAGTCATAATAATATTGTCAATTGATCAGAATTGTAAGTCGTACAGGCTTTTTATTTAGTGTTTCATCAACAAGCAGCCACATCGGGTGTAGTGCTCCGCGTAATATAAATTATTTGTGTTTTAAAAGTTTGATATTATTTCACAAATAAAGTGTTTGTTGCTTTTAAAGAAGGTAAGTTGTTAATAAATAAAATTTCGTGTTATATGTTTTACAACAAACTCACAAATACATTTGTAATTAAAGCAAAAAAATCATGATTCCGTGATAAAACAACTAAAATTGTTTTTGTTTTTCTCCACATTTGTGTGTATTTGATAAAACTGTAAAATATTATTTTCGAACGTAATAATGTTATTTTGACTGAAACCATTGAATGTTTGAAACAATAATATTATTTTCCAAAATTGTTTTTACATTTTACTGCGTTTCGTGTGCATTCGGCGAATCCAACAATATTATTTTCGCACGTCATAATGCTATTTTGACTGCAACCATTGAATGTTGAATGCAATAATATTATTTTCTAAAACAGTTTTAGCTTTTTCTTACATTTTGTGTGTATTCGGTGAAAAACAACAATATTATGTTCCCAGCCATAAAGTTATTTTGACTGTAACCATTGAATGATGCAAGCAATAATAATATTTTCTAAATTATTTTATAATTTTCCTACATTTCGTGTGTATTCGGTGAAAACCAACAATATTATTTTGCACGGCATAATGCTATTTTCACAGCAACCATTGAATGTTGAAGGCAATAAAGCCTCAAATATTCTCGGTGATAGTGGCAGAATACATTGCCTCATCTTAGTTTGTGCTGGATATTAAAATTGCAAGTAAGTACTCATTTTGTAACTTTTAAATCGTATAACCTGACCGTTTTCTTTTTTAAGATGCATCTTCAGAATCGGGACTCGATGCAAATACATCCCTTTCTAGTTCGTCACAACAGCCAGAAACATATACTGATGTCGCCCGTACAGTGTCTTGTATTGGAGATACAGAATTTATAAACTTCTCCCAAGACAACATTTTTGTATCCACGGCCTTTGATTTTTCAAGTCTTCCTTCAGTTCAGGTATATATGTATATATTTAGTGCCTGTAGTTTATATTCCTTCTAAAAATACATTCTATCATAGGAAATAAGTACAATGCCTGACGTTCACAATCTCCTGGACGTCAAAACATTGGAAAATATGGATAGGGTGAAAATAGCAAAAGCGCTAATAGCATCCATCCTTCATAAAAAGTCGAACAGACAGTATGTATAAAATTGTTAGACATTTGTAACAAATACTGTATTCCAAATTACTTTTAGATTGCTTAAGGAAGATTTTATTCAATTGTCGCAATCAATAATACAGATTTTTCCATCTGAAGTCAAGGAGACTTATTACATACCTTTTAAGAAAGGACATTTATCTAAAGGTAAATTATACGATGCGTACAGCAATCTAAGATCAAAACTTAGCTCTACCGGCTTGATAAAGAGACGCATAAAAACAATATCAGAGAAACGTAGTAAGTATACAAGTAATTTTTAAAATAATAATAATAATTTAGCGTTTTAATGTTTATCTTTTCTTTTTAATTAAAGCAAGTGAAAATATCAGCCTTGAATATGGAGAATATCCAGCCGATGCAGAGGAGTTGAAAGTGTTACAAACGGAAGGATTTGAATGGGACAAAGTGTTGGAAGTTTGGCAAAAATCCCATATTCTCCGACAAAAGGAATTGAAAAATAGCGATTTAGCCACCGTTGACTATTTGAATAAATACAAGGTTCTACTGGATGAAAAAAAATACAAGTTGGTAAGCAAAATAATATACATTTAGTTCTAGACTTCTTTGGATGCAGTTATTTATTGTCTTTTCATTTAGTTTTTCAAACTTGTTAAAAAACAGTCATTCATTTGTTAGAGCACACAAAATTATTCATGTTTTAGAGCAAACAATTTCGACTATTTTTATTTTAAAATTTATAGTTTGGAAAATAATTATTACAACCAAAGCAAATATTTTTTTATTTTCATCTTAAGTTTGAAATAGATTTCAAAATTTTATACCCTTCATCGAAAAACATTTACGAATGGAAACTGTACTACCTGAAAGTAATTGCCAAGGCCGAAAAACTAAAAGATAATAGCACCCAGGAAATATTATCGTTAATTTATAAAACAGATGAGGAAGGTAAGTAATTAGTGCAGTTTTAAATAAATCGATTTTATATTATTTTTGAATTATTACAGATTCAAAACTTGCGCTATCATTGATGTTAGTTGCCTATATTTTGCCGAACAGTAGAAAACACTCTAAATTGGAAATCTAAATAATTTTCTAACAGATAACAAGTAAATGAATTCTTTTGCTTACTTCTTAACAAAAAAATGTTTATTTAGACACATTTAACTCGAGTTAGGCTGCTATCGTTTGTTACCACAGATTTGTACTTTCGTACGTTTTTTTTTGTTCTTTATATTCACCCCTATCGCGATAAGGGTGACTAATTAATTTATAATAGTTATTAATTATAGCATATATTGTATTATATTATAACATATATTATAATTATACAAATATATTGTAAATAAAAAATCTATTTCACTTAAAACAAACAATTAATATTTTTAATTATAGGTGTGACAATATGGTAAATATATTGATTATATAATGTCTTTATAATTGAATCACATCAGTCGAAATACAACCATATTATGTTTAACTAAGAGAATATTATGGTTGCTGCGACCATATTATGGTTACTCTGTGGACCATATTATGGGCATCTACGACAATATTATGAATGCTACGATAATATTATGGTTGCTACGACCATAATATGGTTACTGTGGCAACCATATTATGATTAACTAAGACAATATTATGCTTGCTACGACCATAATATGGTTGCTGCAACCATAATATGGTTACTACATCAACCATATCATGGTCAACTACGATAATATTATGGTTCCTACGACCATAATATGGTAGCTACGACTATAATATGGTTATTCTATTAACCATATTATGGTTCACTAGGACAATATTATGGTTGCTACGACAACATTATGGTTGCTACGACCATAATATGGTTACTCTGTGGACCATATTATGGTCACCTACGACAATATAATGGTCATCTTGGACAATATCATGGTTTCTACGACCATAATATGGTTACATTGTCAACCATATCATGGTCAACGACGATAATAGTATGATACCTTAGGACCATAACATGGTTACTCTCTTAACCATACTATGGTTAACTAGGATAATACTATGGTTAATATGTTGACTATATACTATGGTTGTCATAATAATGCGTTATGGTTGCTGCAAACATATCCCTAGCATTATATTATGCTCTTCGAATATGGTTGCCACAACCATAATCCTTCTCTGCGTGTATTGATTAATTCAAAATAAATTGGGAGAATTTAATGAGTCACAATTTAATGAGGTTGAATTGAAGTGAAAGTCAGAAACGTTACCAGGAAACAGGCAGGGGTTAAAACACAACATTTACTAATTGTGACTTAGCTACGAGCTGTTACTTCTAAAACTATTTAAATGAAGAACTTCAAAGTTTCGATTTAAACCCATAACAATTTCTTAATTTATTTTGAATGTTTTCCAGGTTCGAGCAGCCAAATAATATGCAGAAATCTACTAAGAACTACAACCTATTAACTGCACTGATTCTGGTAACGCAGATAAGCACAATTTAGGTGTTATGTAGTTTACTAACATAACAATTATAAATTGTGATAAAGCTGTTGTCTATTTTACAGCTGGTAACAAAAATGTCGTTCATTTTCAAAGTAGCAGGTATGAGCAGCCTAAGAGCATTCTAAAATCTTCCTGCAGCTACTACCTATTAATTATACTGATTTTGGTAACGCAGATAATCACAGTTTAATCGCAGCCAAGAGATCTATACAAAAAGTCAAACACAACATTCCAACTGTGCAATTCAATGCAAGTTTTAATGTAGTTAACTTAAAAAAAATTGTGACAGAATTGTCGCATATTTTACAGCTGGTAAAAAATCTCTTTAATTTTGTATCAATGTTTTAAGTTGCAGTTACGAGCAACCAAAGAACATTCAGAAATCTACCTAGAACTACAACCTATTAACTGACTGATTCTGATAACGCAGCTACGCACAGTTTGGAAGTTATGTAGTTAACTAAAAAAACCTTAATAAATTGTGGTAAAACTACGAGCTGATACCTCTAAAACTATTTAAATGAATCACTTCAAAGTTTCGAGGTAAAGCCATATCAAGTTCATAATTTTTTGTTGGGAATTTTTCCTGTTCTGTCACCAATTATACAGCTGGTAAGAAAAATGTCTTTAATTTTTAAAGTAGCAGGTACGAGCAGTCAAAGAACTTTCACAAATCTACGTAGACCTACTACCTATTAACTACACTGATTCTGGTAACGCAGATAAGAACAGTTTGGGAGATAAATGTAGCAGATACCCGCAGCCAAAGGACCCATACAAATTTAGTTGAGCATTTCAAGAATGCAATTCAGTGCAACTTTTGACGAAGTTACAAAACACATTTATTAATTGTGACAAAACTACGAGGTGTTAACTCTAAAACAATTTAAACGAAGAACTTCAAAGTTTCGCTTTAAACCCATAACAAGTTCCTAATTTATTTTGAATGTTTTCCTGTTCTGTCACCAATTATACAGCTGGTAGGAAAAATGGTTTTAAATTGCAAAGTTGCAGGTTCGAGCACCAACGACTATTCAGAAATGGACCTAGAACTACAACTTATTAACTGCACTGCACTGAAAAAGCACAGTTTAGGAGTTAAATGTAGCAGATATCTGCAGCCAAGGGATCCGTACAAAAGTCATAAATACAACATACAATGCAGCTTTTAATGTAGTTAACTAAACTAACTGGTAAAAAAATTTCTTTAATTTTGTCTTTAATTTTTGAAGTTGCGGGTTCGAGCAGCCAAATAACATTCAGAAATCTACCTATAACTACAATCTATTAACTGCACTGACTCTGGTAACGCAGATAAGCACAGTTTGGGAGTTATGTAGTTAACTAAAAACACATTTATAAATTGTGGTAAAACTGTCGCCTATGTTACAGCTGGTAAGAAAAATGTCTTTAAGTTTGAAAGTAGCAGGTATGAGCAGGCAATGAGCATTCTAATATCTTCCTGGAGCTACTGACTATTAATTACACTGATTCTGGCAACACAGTCAAGCACTGTTTAGGGGTTAAATGTTGCAGATATGCGCAGCGCATGGGGCTTTACAAATTAAGGTTAACATCTCAACTATTTATTCAATGCAACTTTTGATGAAGGACATTGAAGTTTAAATGTTATAGCACACCATTTGTTTTTTTCTATCTAAATATTTTCATTCCCCTCGTTGTTTAGGACATGGTTTAGGGACATTTTAGTCAGACTTTTCCAGTAAATAAATGGGTTCTCATTACATCCCATGAAGGGACTGGCGAGATCTTCTCACAATCAGTGAGCTGTCCGGTTTTTAGTTTTACACTCACTGATTGGGTCTTATAATTTTACACCTATTCGGAACGTGGTTTTTTTAAGAAGCATTTCCCAAACTGCAACCCACGTTTTTCGCGCTCGTAATATTTTGTTTTTAAACCCATTTTCTTCCAATCAAAAAATTAAACTATTAAACTTTTCCCTCCCAAAATTCTTGTTTAATTTATCCCCAGATCTTTTTCATGTTTTCTACACTTTTAACAAAAATAATGGAAACAAAAAATGCTATAAAGATTTTAATATTTTAACCAATTTACATGTTGGGTTTGGAGCTTTTATTTTTTTGTCTTTTAGTAAATGTAATAGACTGTGTTTCCATACTACAGTGGGGGATATTTCGGATAGTTTTGAAACAAATAAAAAAAAAATAACTTAGCTGTAATTTTGAGCCGTTCCCCTTGAGTATAAAAGTTTTGACGGACAATGTGAGATTTTTAATCACCCTTAACGTGAAACAAATTCCCCTCAACATGTTGTGTTTAACAGAAAAAAAACAAAAGTGAAACAAATCAAAGAGAAAAGGGGGACAAATGTGACCGAAAAACCATTTACAATAAGGGGACCATTTTAAATAAAAGGGGGATTTCCATGCTGGATTGTTTTTCCTCTTTTGACTTAATTGCTGCTGGCGAATACAATATTTCCAGGGAAATTTTATTCACCATAGGTATGGATGGTTGTGGCCGCCGTCTTGCAACGGTGACTCTTGTACATGAGAACGTGGGTTAGATCCTGCTCTGACCACCTCATATTTATTTCGGCGACTGCTACTTCGCTTAATGACGGATACACTATCGAGTAGTTGGCAATGGAAAAAGCTTCTCAGAAACCATTCGGAACCGGTGAAAAATAGTCACTGTAGAAATAGATAGCGCACAGTTCACTGATTGTAAGAAGCTCTCCCATGTCCCGTCATGGGATGTAATTGGAAATATTTGTTTTTTGGTTTTAAAGACGAAATTAATATTATTTCTATTGAAAAATTTATAGTTTTCTGTAAGATAAAGTTCAGACTTTTCATTAAATGGTTTGATTGATTTTGTGTTTAGGAAGAAAACATATTTTTCTTTAGAAAACGTCGATACCATTTTGCAGAAAAACCTGATAGTCCACTATACAAAAGATTGATAGTTTTCTGTAGAAGCAGTTGATTTTTATATTTTATATTTTGTATGTAGATGTTATATGTCTTCTATTTGTTTTATATAGATACTTTTAGTCACAAAGTTTTCTATATAATATGTGTTCGAAACAAAAACTTTTCGCCTGGCTGTGTTATCCGCTAAAACATTTTCGTCTGAATTTGTTTTCTATAGAAAATTTTTCGTCAAACAGTAATGAAATGCAAACTTTTCACCAGAGCCTGTAGAAAAATATTTTGCTTTAGGCAATATTATGATTTCTTTGATACATTTTTGTGGCAAAAGTGGTCAAGGCGCAATTTCTGGAATCAAATTACTACTTTTCTATAAGAAAAGCGGGATTTCCCTATAGAGGCAGTTTATAGTTTTCTTTAGAAAACGTTTAACTTTCCCTTAGAAAATAATAATACTTATCTGTAGAAAGAGTTTACAGTTTTATATACAAGAAACTTATACTTTTCTATATGAAAAACTTGTACTCTTCTATAGGAAACACTGACGAATTTTTAAATACTTTTCTGTGGAAAGTGTTGTAAGTTTCGTTTTAGAAAACTTTAGTGCCCCATAGTGTGAAAAGTGTATTTTTTCTATAGAAAATATTAATAGTTTTCTATCAGAAAATCTCATTCTTCTCAATATGCAACAGTGGTACATTTCTATCGAAAACTTTGATGTTTTTGAAAAAGATACACGTTTTTGTTACAAAAATGTGGTGCTGTTTTTAAGGAAAATTAATATTTTGACATAGAAAAAGGGGATACTGTTCTATAGAAAATGCTGATTGTTATCCTATTAAAAAATGTGTACTAAGCTAAGAAGATGATACAATTCTGTAGCGGAGTTTACAAATTTCTATTACAAATTTCTATACTAAATTTCTATACTAAAAGTTAATACTTTTCTATTGAAAAGATTGATGATACCTTGTATCTTTTCTATGGGAGTGGTTGATACTTTACTATAAAAACAGTTGATACTTTTTAGTAGCAAACTATCACACATTTTTAGAGGAATAGTTCATTCTTTACTATAGGAAAAGTTGGGTATTTTCTATAGCAACAGTTGGTAGTTTTCTATGAGAAAAGTTGATACATTTCTATATGAAAAGTTGATATTTTTCTACAGGAAAGGTTAATACTTTTTTATAGGAAAAATGTATACATTTTAATAAGAAAAGTTAATACTTTTCAATGGGAAAAGTTGATACTTTTCAACACGAAAAGTTGATACTTTTCAACACGAAAAGTTAATATTTTTCAAAGCAAAATTTCATATATTTCAATAGGCAGAGTTGATACTTTTCTTTAGGAAAAGTGGACAACTTTCTATAACAAAAGTTGAGTAACTTCTATAAGAAACTTTAAATATTTGTTGCAGGAAATGTAGACACTCTTCTAGAAAGAAAGTGAATAATTAATTAATACTTTTCTGTAGACAATGTTGATAATTTGTCTATAGGAAAAGTTGATACTTTTCTAGAGGAAATCTTGATGTTTTTCTATAGGAAAAGTTGAAACTTTTCTATACGATAAATTGAAACTTTTCTATCGGAAAAATTGATACTTTTCTGCAGTAACAGTTGGTACCTTTTGTAGCAATAGCTGATACTTGTCGTTAGGAAAACCTGATACTTTTCTATAGGAAAACTTGATTCTTTTCTATGGCAAAAATGTGATTGTTTTCTAAAGATGATACTTTTGCATAGGATTAGGTGATACTTTTCTATAGGAAAAATTTTTACTCTTATAACTTAAAACTTTTCTATAGGAAAAATTTATAATTTTCTTAGGTAAAAGTTGACACTTTTCTAAGTTGATCCTTTTCTAAAGGGAAAGTTGAAGTTTTTCTATAGGAAAGTTGACACTTGTCTATCTATAAGAAAAGTTGAGTATCTTTTATAAGAAACGTTTTATATTTTCTGTAGGAAATGTTGACACTCGTCTATAAGAAAGGTTAACAATTAATAAATATTTCTTTATCGGAAAAGTTGAAACTTTTCGAGAGGTAATCCTGATATGTTTCTACAGGAAAAGTTGAAACTTTTCTTTAGAAAAAGTTGATAGTTTTTTGTATGAACAGTTGATATTTTTCTTTACTAATAGCTGATACTTTTCTTTAGGAAAACCTGATACTTTTCTGTTGGAAAAGTTGATTCGTTTCTTTAGTAAAAAGGTGGTAGTTCTCTAAAGATGGTAGTTTTTTTTTTTTTAGTTGATACTTTTCTATAGGAGAAGTTAATACTTTTCTATAGGAAAATTTTATACTTTTCTAAGTTGATACTTTTCTATAGGAAAAGTTGATATGTTTCTATAGGAAAGTTGATAATTTAAAAAAATAAATGCTTTCCCATTACATCCCATGAAGGGACCGGGGAGAACTTCTCACAATCACTGAGCTGTGCGCTTTCCAGTTTTCACTCACTGATTGGGACCTACAGTTTTTCACCGATTCCGAACGGTAATTTGAGAAGCTTTTTCATGGCTATATACTCGATAGTGTCGCCGTCACTATGCGAGGTGACCGTCGTCGAAAGAAATTTTAAGGTGGTTGGAGCAGGGATCGAACCCAGGATCTCCTGTACAAGAGGCGCGCACACTACCCATTGCACCACCGACGGCCACAAAGTTGATAATTTAGGAGAGGAAAAGTTGATACTTTTCCAAAGGTAAAGTTGAGACTTTTCTATAGGAGAAGTTGATACGTTTCGATAGGAAAACTTGATACTTTTCTATAGGAAAAGTTGATACCTTTCTGTAGGAAAAGTTGATACCTTTCTGTAGGAAAAGTTGACACTTTTCTGTAGGAAAAGTTGATACTTTTTTTTAGGAGAAGTTAATACTTTTCTATAGGAAACCTGATACTTTTCTATGGGAAATGTTAATACTTTTCTATAGGAAAAGTTGATACTTTTCTATGGGAAAAGTTGGCACATTTCTATGGGAAAAGTTGACACTTTTCTATGGGAAAAGTGGATACTTTCTTTATGAAAATTTTGTACTTTTCTCTAGGATAAGTTTATACTTTGCTATAGGAAAAGATTATACTTTTCTATAGGAAAAGTTTATACTTTTCTATAGGAAAAGTTTATACTTTTCTATAGGAAAAGTTTATACTTTTCTATAGAAAAAATGTATACTTTTCTATAGGAAAGTTTATACTTTTCTATAGGAAAAGTTTATACTTTTCTATAGGAAAAGATTATACTTTTCTATGGGAAAAGTTTATACTTTTCTATAGGAAAAGTTTATACTTTTCTATAGGAAAAGTTTATACTTTTCTATAGAAAAAATGTATACTTTTCTATAGGAAAGTTTATACTTTTCTATAGGAAAGTTTATACTTTTCTATAGGAAAAGTTGATTCTTTTCTATTGGTATTGTTAATATGTGTCTATAGAAAAATTCGATACTTTTCTAAAGGAATAGTTGATATTTTTCTATAGGAAGGGTTGATACTTTTCAATGGGAAAGTTGATACTTTTCTATTGGAAAATTTAATACTTTTCTATTGGAAAAGTTGATACTTTTCTATGCGAAACTTCTTTAGGAAAATTTGATACTTTCTACTCGAAAAGTTTATAATTTTCGGTTGGAAAAGTTGATATTTTTCGATAGGAAAGTTAATACGTTGCTATAAGAACATTTTATACTTTTATCTAGAAAAAGTAGGTACTTTTCTGTAGGAAACCCATATAGCTCTTAAAAGCAACACTTATTAATAGCAAACGATTATACTGTTCTATAGAAACAATTTATACGTTGCTATAGGAAAATGTGGTATTTTTCCATAGGTAATATTTTATTTCTTCAGGAAAAGTTGATACTTTTCTACAAGAAGAATTTAAACTTTTCTATATGACTCTTTTTCTACATGATTCTTTTCTATAAGAAAAGTTGCTTCTTTCTATAAGAAAAGTTGCTTCTTTTCTATAAGAAAAGTTGATTCTTTTCTATAGAAAAGTTGATTCTTTTCTATAAGAATGTTGATTCTTGATACTTTTCTATAAGGAAAGCGAATAATAAATTAATATTTTTCTATAAGAACAATATACAATTTTCTATTCCTAATGTTGGTTCTTTTCCAAGAGAAAACTTGATAATTTTTAAAAGTAAAACTTGATTCCTTGCAAAAGGAACATGTGTAATTTTGTTCTACGGTAAAGTTGATTCTTTTTTTAAAGGAAAATTTGATTCTTTTTAACAGTGATATTTGATTTCCTTTCCTGTTGGAAAGTTGACACTTTTTTATATGAACAATTTATTTATAGGCAGATTGTTTCTGTAAGACATAGTAAACGTTTAAAATGTTCTATAGAAAAAGTAACTATTTTTTTTTTTGTAGCAAACAGTATATTTTTCCATTGTGAATGATTCGATCTGAAATTATTTCTTGAAAGAATATTATTAATTTCCTTTGATTTAAACAGATCTGGGGTTTTCTGCAAATAGAAAAATATTTGACATTCGGAAATGGGATTTGAACTCACGATGGCGCGCGATCGTTACGAAGTTTGTCACTCTTCTTATCAGCGCCTAGTAGTTCTAGGCCAGTGACCGTCTTGTTCACTTTGCCACTAATTGCAGTTGTCATGGGGGTTTTCTCCTTTTCCCTTTTTATTCTCTCTCTCTCTCTTTTTAAACATGTTTATATTTCTCATTAATAATGTTAATGCTTTCGAAAAATTTTTTAGTTTTTTTAGTTTTAGTTTAGAAACTTTAGTTTTAGTAACTACTATCCTGAAAAGTTAAAATTATATTTTTTATACTTCGCCCCACTGTGCAGCGGTGCTCCCTTTTTCCTGTGTTGTAACATCAACGCAATCAATTTGTTTATTAAATTTATTTCACGATGAATCTCGTTTACTTGCAGCATTTTGTGGTAAAAGTGTTCCTATTTGCCAAGTGGTCCACTGTCCAGAGTGGCGTTTGCACACCGCACACAAGAGTTTTTTGGGGGTAATAAATGGAGTTTTTCTCTAGCAGGGAAAACTATGGAAAATAAATGAAAAGGCAAAATGAAAAAGAAAATTTCATAGTCATAACAAACCAATTAAAAATATTTCTTTCAAGCAAATTCTACAATAAAATAGATAAAAGAAATGCAATAATTTTGTTATGAAGAATAGTTTTTAAACCCGAGATTCTAGTTCGAACGAAACAGAGAATTTAAAGAATTTTTATAGGGAAAACAATAGATTTGGAAAACGAATAGAGTACAGTTTCATCTTCTCTAAATTTTCAACATCTTTAAGTTGTGGAAATCAAGCAGTAACCATTGGCCACATATACATTTTGTTTGTAGAAATTTTTTCAGCAACATTTCTTAACGTTTTGGCGATTAGTGATTTTACGGAAGTCATTAAAATCATTTCCTGCCGTTAACCGCCATCACCTTTCTGCTAGCTTCCTTCTCCACATTGACTTCATGACTTGGACTAAAATGTTTTCTAAATCGACTGTTGTTTCGCTTGTTAACCATAATTATTCACCATTTACCAATGCAAGAGTTCACATGCAATGAACTCCAGCGACTGAAATGTTCCTTTTTTTCTCACAGCACAGCAAACAGAAAATGGAAAACTTCAAGAAAAGCAAAGAAAACGAAAAAAAACCCTGAGAAAACCCCTAATCCCTTTAAGACAACCAGCATTATTTAAGGTACATTAGCGTTAAACTCATTTGCCCCACTCATTAACCCTTCTATGTTGGCAACTGCACAAGAACTAGTGAAACGTAAAGACAGCGAGGGGGATAGCATGAAACAGAGAGAGGGAAAGGCACCTTAAGGGAAAACCATGCACAACGAACCAAACGGTATTTAAGCGGTGGAGGTCCTTATGATCCCATCAACGAAGGAGTGACATTAACTACTTGTAGTCGTACAAGAATCAAATAATCATAATAATCGTCTGCACATACTCACGCGCACCCTGGGAAATGCACCAAAGGATACAATCGTTTTTTCCATTTCGTTGCGAAAAATGCTGAAGATTTTCACTCTCATTTCTTAAGCAGCAAAGCAGAAAATTAGTCTCGACACAAGGGAAAGGTTAGAGGTTTTGTGGCAAACACTCAAAGAAATAACGGTTAACAATGCAATTGTTCTCATGCAAAGGATTAAATTATAGACTAAGAGCAGGAAAATGACATAAAAAGAGAAGATATGATAGTAACTTTTTATTAGAATATTTGAAAAATTTATATTATTTTCAAGAATATATTTCTTTATGCAAAATAGAGTATCAAACTCTAAGAAAAATTTGACTTTTCTATAGGAAAATTTGATATACTATCCTATAAGAAAAGTTGATACTTTTCAATAAGAAAAGTTGATACTTTTCTATAAGAAAAGTTGAATGATACTTTTCCATAAAAAAAGTTGATACTTTTCTATAAGAAAAGTTGATACTTTTTTAAAAGAAAATTTGATACTTTTCCATAAGAAATGTTGATTGATACTTTTCCATAAAAAAAGTTGATACTTTTCTATAAGAAAAGTTGATACTTATCTAAAAGAAAATTTGATACTTTTCCATAAGAAATGTTGATTGATACTTTTCAATAAGAAAAGTTGATACTTTTCTATAAGAAAAGTTGAATGATACTTTTCTATAAGAAAAGTTGATACTTTTCTATAAGAAAAGTTGATACTTATCTAAAAGAAAATTTGATACTTTTCCATAAGAAATGTTGATTGATACTTTTCAATAAGAAAAGTTGATACTTTTCTATAAGAAAAGTTGAATGATACTTATCTAAAAGAAAATTTGATACTTTTCCATAAGAAAAGATGATACTCTTCTATAAGAAAAGTTGATACTTTTCTATAAGAAAAGTTGATACTTTTCTGTAAAAAACAGTTTTCATAAGAACAGTTGATACTTTTCTATAAGAAAAGTCGATAATTTTCTATAAGAAAAGTTGATATTTTCCCATAAGAAAAGTTGATACATTCCCATAAGAAAAGGTGATACTTTTCTCTAAGAAAAGTTGATACTTTTCTTTACGAAAAGTTGATACTTTTCTGTACGAAAAGTTGAACTTTTCTATAACTAAAGTTGAACATTTTTATAAGACATGTTGAACTATTCTAAAAGAAAACTTTTCTATAACAAAAGTTGAACTTTCTATAACAAAAGTTGATATTTTTCTAAAAGAAAAGTGGATATTTTTCTATAAGAAAAGTTGATACTTTCACATAGGAAAAGTTGATACATTCCCATAAGAAAAGATTATACTTTTCTCTAAGAAACGTTGATACTTTTCTATAAGAAAAGTTGATACCTTTCTATACGAAAAGTTAAACTTTTCTATAGCTAAAGTTAAAGTTTAGAAATGTTGAACTTTTCTATAAGAAAAGTTCAACTTTTCTATAACAAAAGTTGATACTTTTCTAAAAGAAAATATGATACTTTCCTAAAAAAAAAATTTGATACTCTTCTATAAGAAAAGTCGAATTTTTCGATAGGAAAAGTTGATCATTTTCTATAAGAAAAGTTGAACTTTTCTATAGGAAAAATTTAAACTTTTCTATAAGAAAATTTTATAATATTCTATAACCAAATTTTATACTTTTCGGTAAGAAAATTTTATACTATTCCGTAAGAAAATTTGATACCTTTCTATAAGAAATATTTATACATGTCTGTAGGGAAATTTTATGTTTCTCTTTAAGAGAAGTAATCTTTCTATAGGAAGTTTAAAATTCTATAGGATGTTGAAAATTCTTTTAAAAAGATATTCTTTTCAGTCAGAAAAGTTAATAAATACTTTTCCTTTTATTGAATGTTTATAACTTTTTGTTAAGGAAGTAATTATATAATTTTCTTTAAGAAATGTTGCCATTTTTCTTTAAAAAAGTTTAGTGCTTTTCTATAAGAAACGTTGGTACTCTTCTATAAGAAAAGTTGACACATTTCTGTTGCAAATCGGTTGATACTTTTCTGTCACAAAAGCTAATACTGCTCTGTCAGAAAACCTACTACTCTCCGCTGATGCATTCTTTAGGAAAACTGGACACTTCTATAAGAAAATTTTTTAAGAGAATTTAAACATTTGTATAAGGGAGTAGCACTTTTCTATAAGAAAATATATAACATTTCTAGAGAAATGGCAAAACTTGTCGATAAGGAAGATAAAAGTTTTCGATACGAAACGATAACTTTCTTCTATGAGTTTGTCATAGAAACAATACAACTTTTCTATAAGAAAACACTTTTTTTGAAGAAAATATACAGCTTTGCGACAATAAAAGATCAAACTTTTCTGAATGAAACGTGAAATATTTCTATAAGAAAATATATAATTTTTTTATAAGACGATATCAAACATTTCTATAACAAATATTTCCATAAAAAAAATACAAAACTTTTCCATAATACAGAAAAACACTTCTGTACAGACTCATTTCTAGAAGAAACGAGAAAAAGTAAGACAAAATCAAAAGAGAGAAACATTCTCGACGGGAAGGAAAACCTGTAAAAAAATTTGAATAGGAAAGATGAAACCTCAAGAAGAAAAGAAAAAACATTTCTATAAGAAATGATACAACTATTCTGTGACAAAATATACGAATTTTCTATATGAAAAGGTACAATTTTTGTACAAGAAACGAGAAAGGAAAGAAAACTTTTCTATAAGGAAAGAAAACTTTTCTATAACAAAATATACAACTTCTCTATAATAAACAATTACACTTTTCCGTAAGAAAAGTTGTAGTTCTTGAAGAAAAGATAATTTTCGATTAAAAAATGTGAAGCTTTTCTGTAAGAATATGTACTACTTTTCTACAAGAAAACTTAATACTTTTCAATAAAAATATAAAACTTTTATATAAGAATATATAAAGCTGTTCATAAGAAAAATTACAACTTTTCTTCCAGAAAGAATACAACTTTCTATATGAAAGATAAGAGTATTCTTTAGGGAAATATACAAATTTTCTATAAGTAAAATGTTTTCTAAAAGAGAGTTTAAAACTTTTTTATAAGAAAGTTGATAATTTACTACAACAAATGTTTAAATAGTAAAAGATATATTTTCTATAAATAACGTTTCTATAAAACAGGATAAAAACTCGTCCGAAAGAAATATTTAAAACGTGTTCAGAAGAAAATATACAAATTTTCGATACAAAAAAATAAAGCTTTTCTGAGACAACAAACATTTTCTATAAGAAAGATTAAACTTTTCTATAAGAAATTGTTAATCTTTTCTACAAGAACACATAAAGCTTTTGCTATAGCAAATTATACAACTTTTCTATAGACAAAGACAACATTTTTCTATAAGTAACGATAAATCGTTTCTTTAAGATATGATACCACTTTTCTGTTAGAAGAGGAACATCTTTCCTCGCAGAAAGATTAAAATTTTCGATAAGATAAGAAAGTAAGAATTTAAAATTCTTCAATAAGAAAGGTACAACTTTTCTATAAGAAGACAACTTTTCAAGAACAGATAATAAAAATGTTGGATAAGAAAAAATAAAATATTTCTTAAGAAAACCAATTTTCCAAGAGAAAATAAAAAACTTTTCAGTAAGAAAATATAATTTTTCTACAAGTAAAGATATAAATGTTCTATATAAAAAGAAAATGTTTCTATTAGGAAACAAAAGTCTTCCATAAGAAGTGATATAACTTTTCTATAAGAAAAGATATAACTTTTCTATACGAAAACTAAACTTTTCATAAGAAAAGATAAATTTTTTCTGTCAGAGAGAGAGACAAAAATAAAACTGTTCTGTGAGAATATACAAATATTCTATCAGAAAAGGAAACTTTTCTATAAGAAAACACAATTTTTATATAAGAAAAGATAAAATTCTCTGTAAGAGAAGATATTACTTTTTATAAGAATTGATACAAGCTTTTCATACGAAAATTTACAAATTTTCTATACGCAGACATGAACCTCTTCTGTAGGAAAAGACAAAACGTTTGCTTAAGAAAAAGTTAAAATTTTCGATATGAAAAATAAAACTTCTTTAAAAAAGAATAAAACTCTTCTATAAGAAAAATAAAAATTTTCCATTAGAAATGAAAACTTTCTAAAAGAAAAATAAATATTTTCTCTCATGATATAGATAAAACTTTTCTACTAGAATGATACATTTCTATAAGGCATCATACAAATTTTCTATAAGAAATCATGCAACTTTTCTATACGGAAACATCAATCATTTCTATAAGACAAGATACAAATTTCCTAAAAGGCAAAACAACTTTTCTATAAGAAAGGGTAACACTTTCCTGTAAGAAAAGACCACAGTTCATACAAGAAAACTAAAAATTTTCGATTAGAAAAAATACAAGTTTTCTGTGAGAATAGAAAAATTTTCTATAAGAAAAGATGAAACTTTTAATAGAAAATATTAAACTTTTTTTATAAGAAAGCAGCTCTTTTCTGTAACAAAAAACAAATTTTCTGGAAGAAGAGATAAATCATTCCTGTAAGAAGAATAACAACTTTTGTACAAGTAGAAATAAAGCATTTCAATAAGTCACGATAAAACTTTTCTACGAGAAAGAATTAAACTTTTCTTTACGAAAAAAATACAAGTTTTCGATAAGAAAATATAAATCGGCTATAAGAAAAGATACTACTTTTTTAAAACAAAACATACACTATTTTATAAGAAACGATAAAAATTTTCACTAAGAAAGTATAAAGCTGTTCGATAAGAAAAGCTACAACTTTTCTATAACAAATATATAATTTTTGTATAAACTTCTCCATAAGAAAGGATACAACTTTCTATATGAAAAGGTAAAACTCTTCTATAGGAAAGTTATGAAATGCTAAAAGATTTCTATAAGAAATATAAACCTTTTTTATAAGAAATGTTGATAATTTTCTATAACAAATATTGATACTTTTCTCTACAGAAACTTGCTTGTTTTCTAAAATAATATTTGATATGTTCCTTTCGGAAAAGTTGATACTTGCCTTTAAGAAATTTTGGAACTTTTCTTCAATTGGAGACCTTTTGTTTAAGATAACTTCTAATTTTTCCTTAAGAAAAATTGTTACTTTTCTTGAAAATTTTTTTGCTAATTTACTATAAGAAATGTTGTTACTTTTCTTTAGGAAACATTTTTAGTTTCCCTTAAAAAAAGTTATTTTTCTTTAAAAAAAAGTTGTTACTGTTCATCAAAAAACGTTGTTACTTTTCCGTAAGAAAAGTTATTACATTTCCGTAAGAGAATTTATTACGTTTCTTAAAGAAATTTTGTTAATTTTCTTTAAGAAAAGTTTTTGATTTTCTTTAGGAAAGTTGTTGACTTTTTTTTAAGAAAAATTGTTGATTTTCTTTATGAAAAGTTTCTGATTTTCTTTTAGAAAAGTTTTTGGTTTTCTTTAAAAAAAAGTTGCTACTTTTCTTTAAGAAAAGTTGTTAATTTTCTTTAAAAAATTCTTACATTTCTTTAGGAAATGTTGTTACTTTTATGTCAGAAAATTTGATTATTTTTAGTTGATATATTTCCTCAGAAAATATTGATAATTCCTGTAGGGGAAGTTGTTACTTTTTATAGAAAAATATGACACTTTTCTGTAGTACGAATTTTATACTTTTATGTAGGAATCATTGATCACTTTCTATAGGAAAAATACATGTGTTTGTGTAGGAAATGTGTATAATTTTCGGTGGGAAAATTGATGCTTTTCTGTAGGAAAGGTTAATACTTTCCGGTAGGAAAAGGTGATACAATTTTGTAGAATAAGTGGAGGTGTTTCTATAGAAAACGTTGCTACTTTTGATTGGTTTTTTTATTTATGAAAAGTTTATACATTCTTTAAGAAAAGTTGTTACATGTCTGTGAGTAAACTTGTTACAGTTTTTCCGTTTCTTTAAGAAAAATTTTTAAATATCTTTAAGTAAGGTTGTAAATTTCCTTCAAGAAGAATTGATACTTCTCTTTAAGAAATGTTGTTACTACTCTTCAGAACAAGTTGTATTTTTTCTATAAGGAGACTTTATACTTTTCTTTAAGAAAAATTGATACTGTTCTGTTCGTTAAGTAAAGTTGTTACTTTTCTTCTACAAAGGTTGATAGTTTTCTTAAAGAAAGGCTGATACTTTTCTTAAAGAAAGATTGATACTTTTCTTAAAGAGATGTTGATACTTTCTTGGAGGCAGAGGTTATACTTTTCTGTAATTTTCTGTCGGAAAATCAGATTCTTTTCTGTAGAAAAAGTTGTTCACGTTCTATAGGGAAAATGTATATTTTTTTTGAACGAAAATTGTAATATTTCCGATTGAAAAATTATTACGTTTCTTTGGGAAAAGTTGATATTTCTCTGTAGGTTTTTAATACGGAACATTGATAATTTTAAATGGAGAAAATTGATAATTTTTAATACTAAAAGTTGATAATTTTCAATACAAAAACATTTATACTTTTTCGGTACGAGAAAATTATTCTTTTCTACAAGAAAAATAGATATTTTTTCTTTTGGAGAAACTTATTATTTTTTTCAGCGATAGTTGACCAATTTCTGTAGGAAAGGTGTTTATTTTTTACAAGAGAAAGTTGATATGTTTCAATTGGAAATGTTGATGATTTTCTTTAGGACAAATTGAACGTTTTCTAGAGGAAAGGTTTATACTTGTCTAGAGGAAGTTAGGAAGGAAACTCGATACTTTTTTTGGAAGGAAATGTTGATACATTTTATAAGAAAATTGTATACTTTTTTAGAAAAAAGTTTGATATTTTTCTATTAGAGAAGTTACTAATTTTCTATAGCAGAACGCAAAATATTACTCTATAGAAAAAAGTTGATGTTTGCTTATAAGATTAGTTGATATTGTCCTGTGGTAAAAGTTTATAATTTTGTTTCTTAAATTTAGCTAAAATTTTTTTAACAATTGTTTTTAAAATTTTTTTAATTTTTTTTTTAAATTTCTTTAATTTTTTTTAAATTTAAAATTTTTTGTAAGAGTTTTTTCTAAAGAAAGTAATAGCTTTTACTACAGAGCTATTAATTTCTTTAGAAAAAATTTTAAAAAAAAATTTTAAAATAATTTTAAAAAAAATTTTAACAAATTTTTAAAAAAAATTTTAAAAACACTTTTTAAAAAAAATTTTAAAAACATTTTAGATAAATTTAAGAAACAAATCAACTGTGGTGTTGGAAACGTTTATACTATTTTATAGGAAATTATAGTTGATTTTCAGTGGAAGTGCGCAGATCTTGTTCATGAGAACGTGGGTTCAATCTGTGGGTTCAATTTTTAAACAAATTTTTAAAAAATTTAAAAAAAACATACATGAGTTTAAGAAACAAATCAACTATTGTGTTGTAAATACTATTTCAAAAGAAAATATAGGTCATTTTCAGATCTTGTTCGTGAGAACGTGGGTTCAATCTGCGCTTTGTGACATCGCTTATTGACGACGGGAATATCAGGTAGTTTAACACAAGCAGGACCTCATTGCAAACCCTTTAGAATTTGGTATAAAACTGTAGTTCTTGGTATGTCAGTCGGATTGTGAAAGCTTTGCCCTTGATGGCATATAATGGAAAGCTTCGTTTCTTGTTAAACAGTTTTCTTAATATTCTAATTGAATTTTCCACCTTTTTCATATGAATCAAATTTTCGAGTGTATCGTTCTGTTGGTGCTGCATAAACATTTCCTTGCAATTTGTCCCACTGGCGGTGATACTTGTAATCTATTCCCTGCCAATGTCTTGTACATTTTCATGGTCAGTGCTGATGACTGGCAGTAAAAGGAAACAAAGCCAACTGAGACATTATATTTCCTTAACTGCTGCAACTATTGTGGGCCTTTGCTTCATCAAACGTTGCCAGTTTTGTCTTGGCCATAAAAGAATTTGAAATAGTTCGAGTTATATCCTCTCTAGACGCCTTTGCCATACGAGATGCTACGTGGTATTTAATGGCGCAACCACCACCGCCCGCCACGCCACGCCAGCCATTCTAATGGCGTCATAAGTCACCAGAGAACAATTCCTTCTAATAGGCAAGTACTGGAGCTCAAGTGGAAGAGCAAGAGCAGGAAGCAAAATCGCATTATCATTATCACAAGACTTGGCATCACAAACAATAAATAAAGAAATGACAAACTGACAGAATGTCAGACAATGTCATGTGCTTGGCTCGACGTCTTTGAGAGCGTTTAGTTCAGCGCACATCAAATGGATTATGACACACAAAGTGTTCATTCTGGAGGCAGTCGGTCATAGGGGAATCCTTTTGTTTTCTTCAGCTGTGCTGAGCTGAGTTGAGTTGAGCCCGAGATCCTTTGAAACAAAGCGCTTATTTGTTTGTTTTTCATTTTTCTATTTTTCCATTTCCCTGCATTTCCTCCCTGCTCCATGTCGTGTTGGCTCATTTCATTATTATTAAAGTAAAAATATTAAAAAATAAATGTATGTAGCATTTTTTTATGTCACGACACAAATTTTAATAATTTTCCTATTTTCTCGCAATTTGCTTCTCTTTCCAGGTATGTAATGAACAGAATTTTCTTTAAAGAAAAATGCAACCACATGAAGAAGAGGAATGACTGAAGAAGGAGCGAGGGTAGGTCTCGAAATTAATTCAATCTAAAATATGTTTTAAACTGAATGTCAAGTTGGCAGGTGATTAATGACTTGTGTCTTTTGCTAGAGACAACATGTCGGGTTAGTTGTGAAACGTCATCAGGCAAATTGACAGTTTTAACAAAAACAACAACAACAAAAAACTAATAACATATTGGCAAACATGTTCTCACATAAAAGGGGAAGCATTTTACAAGACAGACTACATTTTTTTGAATAAAAAAATAACAAAATCTTTTCCGCTCTAATGATGAGAATGTGACATTTTTGTCAGGAATAGGTAAACTATTTAACCTGCAAATTAGGTTATGTGTCAGGTATGTCATCAAAAATCTGGTTACCGAAAAGGGATTGGGGAGAGCTTCTCACAACCAGTGGGCTGTGCGCTTTCTAATTTTTCACTCACTGATTGTGACCTTCAGTTTCTCACCGGTTCTGAACTGTAATTTGGGAACCTTTGTCATGGCTATGTATTGTACTCGATAGTGTCGTATTCACTACGCGAGCAGACCGTCGGCGAAAGAAATGTAAGGTAGACAAGTAGGGATCGAACTCACATTCTCATGTACAAGAGCCGATCACACTACCACTGCAGCACCGACAGATTTTGTCATGCATTCAACAAATGACAACGGCCTTCGTTTTCCATACAAGGAAACCTCTTCATGCTAAACAATATAGAAACAATTCACAGAAGTGCCTCAATTTTACCTACTTGGTTTATCAAATGTGTCCACAGAAAATCACTCATCATACCTCATCGGTGGTCCAATGGTTAGTGTGCGTGCCTCTTGTACATGAGATCCTGGGTTCGATTCCTGCTTTAAAATTTCTTTCGGCGGCGGTCACCTCGCATAGTGACGGCGACACTATCGAGTATTTAGCCACGACAAAGCTTTTCAAAATACCATTCGAAATCGGTGTAAAACTATAGCTCCCAATCAGTGAGTAAAAAATTAAAAAGAGCACAGCTCAATGGTTGTCTAATTTTCCTAATCTCTTCATGGTCTTCCTAATCCCTTCATGGCATGCAATAGGAAACAATTTATTTATAATTGTATCGCAGAGGTCGGCCTAAGTAACCTGATAGGATATTTGTCGATGTCCTTACCTAGAGGAAAACTACCTAGCAGGTTTCTGGAAATCATCTATAAAAAATTGTCAAAAAAGTAACCTGACAGGTTGTGTTTGTCTAATTGTTTGACCAGATCGAATTAGATTTGGAAAATTTTGAATCTTCAAAGCCCATAATACATATAAAGGGTGTTTTGTTATGGCCGACAGAAACTGAAATTGTAAAATTTAACACAAACCATTAAATTTTCATCAAGAACATGTTTTAATACGAAAGATCAATACATGGCTTAACAATTTTAAAATGATGTCGGGCATATGGCCACCACGAAGGTCCAATTCTGGGTCACTGGCCGTATGTCACGAGTAACACGATAAATTGTGGCCATGTCCGTGAAGATAAATTCCGAATTTAACTAGCAAAGACACAAACCACATTCATTTATACAACCCTGTTAACGGTCTGTTAATGATTGAAATACCTACATACTTCGAAGGACTTTTTGCCTATTCTGATTTCAGATTCTGAAAGTGTTTCTAAAGACCTTTCCAACGAGGTATTCCTTGTTTTCGAACAATGCTCGAAAATATTTTTTGGGTGTCTGAAACCAAATTGAAATACTTGCATACTTCAATGGACTTTTTGCTCATTATGATTGCAGGTTTTGAAAGTGTTTTTAAAGACTTTTCCAACGAGGTATGTGGGAACACGGTAGAATTTCTTGTTTTCGCACAATGGGCGAAAATATTTTTTTAGGTACCCTGGAAATAAATTGAAATACTTGCATCCTTCGAAGGACTTTTCTTAGCATATTCTGATTGCAGATTCTGAAAGTGTTTTCAAAGGCCTTTCCAACGATGTATATGAGAATACGGTAGAATTCCTTGTTTTCGAACAATGGGCGAAAATATTTTTTGGGTGTGTGAAACCAAATTGAAATACTTGCATACCTCGAAGGACTTTTTGCCTATTCTGACTTCAGATTCTGAATGTGTTTTCAAGACCTTTCCAACGATGTATGTGAGAACACGGGTGATTTCCTTGTTTTTGCACAATGGGCGAAAATATATTTTGGGTATCTGGGAATACATTGAAATCCTTTCGTCCTGCGGAGGACTTTTTGATCATTCTGATTACAGATTTAGAGAGTGTTTTTAAGGACCTTTCCAACGAGGTATTTGAGAACTCGATAGATTTCCTTGTCTTCGCACAATGGGCGAAAATATTTTTTGGGTATCTGGAAATAAATTGAAATACTTGCATCCTTCGAAGGACTTTCTGGTGATTCTGATTGCAGGTTTTTAAAGTGTTTTTAAGGCACTTTCCAACGAGGTTTGTGAGAACACGGGGAATTCCTGGTTTCGTAATAATCTATCACAATGTTTCCAAGATGCATACATTTTATGTGAGGACAATAGCCTTCCTACGAAGCTATTTTTGTTTGGGCGCAACATTTTTTTAATAATATAATGTTATTAGTGTAATATTTTATTTTCGTGTATATATAATGCTGTGATCGGTTAAAAATCGTTTCTATTGATATATATCTCTTTTTGATCGCATTAACAGATGTCTGTTAATCCGTTAACAGAGTTGCATAAATGAATGTGGTTTGTGTCTTTGCTAGGAAAATTCTGAATTTGTCTTCATGGACATATTGTGGCCTCCAAGGGGTCAATTGCTGCTGGTTTGCCAGCATAAGACAGTGACTTTACGTCACCCCACCGGATATAATCGAGAGGTGTCAAATCGCACGACCTTGGTGGCCAATTCATAGGTCCATTTCTCGAAATCAATGTTATCGCAAACTTTTGATTTGAATAAATCGATGGTTGCGGTTGCCGTATGGAATGTAGCGCCATCTTGTTGAATCCATATCGTGCCCGGACCAGTGTCATCCATATTTTCAGACAAAAAATTAATGATCGTGGGTGCGGTAACGATCTCCATTGACCGCAGCGCGAGTAGCGTCTTCATTTTTGAATAGGTTCCCATGATACCATCAGGGTGTAAACCTCGCCACACGGTGCATTTTTCTGGATGGTATGGAGTCTGTAGCGTGTGTTGTGGATTGGTTTCACTCCATATGCGTCAATTTGGTTTAATAAGAAACCCGTTAAGTCAAAAATGAGGTACCTCATCGCTGAACACAATTTTACGATAAAACATAGGGTGAATTTCCAAGTGCTCTGGAACCCAATGTTTGAAAACCGTTCGGAATAGGTGTAAGACTGTGGATCCCAGCCAGTGAGTGTAAAACTAGAATGCGCACAACTGAGTAGCTCTCCCCACTCCCTTCGTGAGATGTAATGGAAAACTATTTATTTTTAATTTTCTCAATAGTTTTTCCGATCTTATGCGAGGCGTTCGTCGTTGCACGAAATGAAAAGTGGCCCGAGTGGGAACTGGAACCACGTTCGCATACTCAAGGGTATTGATTTATCGCTTGCTGTTGCATCACCGCCAGTCAAAGGAGCTTTTGGGTAAAACCTTGGAGCAAAGTTACTTTAACACCAAATACTTAATAGGGCATTAAACGGTAATAAAGATGAAATTGCGCTGGTCCATATTTTCCGAAATTTATGCCTCCAAAGCTTGAATGTATAATTGGGCATAAGTCAGCCATTTATTATCCGATCTGGTGGAAATGGGTATCACTACAAAAGTCTTTCTAAATTTCTATAAATCTGTGTATAAACATAATTATTTTTTTTAACCCATGGGGGTGAGAAAGCTTTGTGACACAAAAGTATCATGCCGAAGCCGGAAAGCCGATGTGGGACCCACCCAAGTGAAGAAAATCGCTAAGCCCGGCCAAAGGCCGGACACGCAGAAAGCTTTATAACACAAAAATGCATTTAATGAATTTAATTTGAACATTAATTTTGAACTTTAATATCTGCGGTCTTTAAAGGGTTATTGGTGAATATTATACCTCAAAAAGAAGGCTAAAGTCTTGACTATTATCGCAGTCTACCAAAAAAATATATACAATAGGGAATTTTTTTGAAAAAATAAATTTTTATCAAAAAAGTGAGGTTAAAAAAAATTTTTTTTTTAAATTAGTCCCCCCATTAGGTTAATACTGAAAATAGATATGTTTATACAACCAGGTCGAATTATAAATGCCTAAGATATGAGCGATTATATACTCAAGCTTTAAAGGCGTATATCTGCAGAAGTTGAACCGAGCGCGGGGGAATAAAAAACCTTTTTCAACTCAGCGCCGGCGCTTTTGTTGGTGATGAAACTTTGGTGTAGATCAGAGAGTTGGTAATAAAGTAAATTTTTTGCCGATTCCCACATCAGGTAATAATATTCTTGGCTTATGGATTTTTTGTTCACAGGCTGTTAAGATTATTAATTTAACACTTCGTAGGGTACATTGACAAGGCAACTGATGTGCTAGGTGTCCTTAGAAAAAGTTTCGCCTACATGTGCGAGAATAGCCACCACGCTGTTGTACCAGCTAAGGATTCAAACATCCAATTATATGGTCGGGTTTTTTATGCGGATGTTTCACACTTTTGAATTTAATGGACTTGAGTGAATATAATATTACAATTTAAAACTCGTACCCATTTGGGTGATTCTGACAAAAAAAAGTATTGCTCGCTATTTTTGTTGTTGTTCTTACACAGTTCTGGGTCCCTCAAAAGGTCCCTGCCACTTCTGATGCGTAACTTGGCAACTCAAGTGCCATAAACGAAACGATAGGGATTGTTGTGACGAAACCTTATTCGAGTTCCCTTGAAGACAAGTTATTAATTAGCACGCGCTACAAGGAAAGCTGCTATGGGAACTAACGTACAATCACTCATACACTTGCATTACGTTCACTTGTACAGACATAGAGTTGTTGATTTATACCAAATTACGTTTTTCACTAGTGGTAGTGGTAGTAGTGGTACCTACTAGTATTGACTGCAACATTTTTGGCTACATAAGGAAACCCAATTTCTCCTTTTCTCTGTTTGAGAAGAAAGGCTGCAAAATATCAGTAACGTTTTCCTGTGGGAGTTGCAACGGGTGGTCGTTGTTGTTGCCTGATCCGGGACACATGGTTGAAAGTAATTTTGTTGGATTGTGGAGGTGACTCGCGTAGTGATGGCTGAGAAAGAAGAGAAGGAGTGCTGTTCGCCTCAATGGAATCGAAATAAACAAACACTTCATATCAGCTTGACCTAAAAAGAAATTGAGGAAAACCGAATACAAACGAAATGTTTCATGAATATCAATATTATGTCAGACATTTTGGAAAATTTCTCTATCAGGTATTGAATGATGGAAGACCATTATTAACACCTTCAAGTACAATTTGAAATTGATTTGAAGTAGGAAATTTGTAATGCAAATTTACCTCAATTGCATTACAAAATTCTTAATTGAAATCAATTTCATATTGTACTTTAATGTTATTTTTCGAATTATGTACCTAGAATATAGAATGAAATTCATATCTTTAAATTTTTCTGGAAAGCTTCTTTAAGCCAGGATACTCATCACATTCACATTTGACTTCAATGCCGTTCATAAGGAATTGTGAGACGGCTCCTTTGCACACAAAAAAAATATGTAATAAAAATTTCATTTTCATGCATAAAAGTGTCAGGAGTCACAAACAAACAACTTAAAAAAAAGCCGGGACGAAGAACAATTTTTTTTCCAGAACCCATAACATCCTCAGGAAAAGAAGCGCGCCACATCGATAGCGTGGGAGGTTGGAAAAGTTTTAAAAAATTTCAACTATCACCATTACCATCACCATCAACATAAATGTAAATAGTTGTCAGAGAGTTGTAGAATCAAGGAAAATTGTTGTAGTTTCATGTTCATTCTCGGGGTTTCGTGGCTTTACGGGCGTAATGGAAAGTATCACCATAACGGGCGCAGAAGAAACTGACACAGGACACGACCCAGTAGGAGGCATAGCGCTTGCACGAAATGGTAAAGTCCCAAAAAGTCCCAAGTACTATAAACTGCAATAAAATGCATAAAAAAGTGTCAAGTATCTCACATACACAGGCTCTTTCTGTTGTTGCAAACACCAGCATCGAAATAGGGTCAACAATCGTAAATGCTGAAGACACGAGACACACAATAACAGTCATAAAAAATCATAAAAAACACTAGTGGTGTAACAACAAGGACACAACAACTTTAAGCTGTTGTAGTAAAAGTTAATCTGCAGCAGATTTTAACCAAAAAAAATAAATAAAATTAACAACGCAAACAAAATGAACTATAAGGCAGTTAGGTGTAGCCAAAAAATTGTACATATTACAATTACATGTTAAAAATTACTGCATACTTTGAGGCGTCAATGTTATTTTTGACAGAGGCATACTTTGAGGAGCTTGCATATTTGAATATGTTGAATATGAATAAGAAAGTACAAGAAATGCATGAAAACAAGGAACTGACACAAAATGTTGAAAATCACTGCACACTTTAAGGCATTAATGAGTTTAATTAACAAAAACAGACATAAAGTACATTAAAATTTTGCGGCCGTCGGTGGTGCTGTGGTAGTATGCGCGGCTCCTGTGCATGAGAACGGGGGTTCGATTCCTGCTCCGACCACCTTAAAATTTCTTTCGACGGCGACACTATCGAGTACTTAGCCATGAAAAGCCTTCTCAAAATATCGTTCGGAACCGGTGTAAAACACAGAGAGTGTAACACTAGAACGCTCTCCCTAATTCCTCCATGCGGTGTAACAGGAAACCATTTTTTTTATACATACATTTAACGAGATTTCGCGTTTGTATTCATACTTAACAGAAAATGGTAAGATGGAAAGAGAGAAGAAGATTATATTTCGTTATACGTCCGATTTATGGGGAAAACGCTCTCCAATCGTTTTAATTAGATTTATTAACAGCTAAATTAATATATATTTTGCAAGCGCAAAAATTTTATAGGAAATAAAGTACACTAATGAATACGTGTTAATTTTGCATGTATATTAAAAACTGCAGCATACTTCAAGGCAATGATTTAAATAAATGCTTATATTTAGTGGACAGATTATCTATAGACTATTAGTGCTAAATTAAAATAAAACAACACAGAATACTATAAAGGCGGCAAATAGTTATATTAACCATTGCATACTTTAAGGAGATTTTATGTTTGAATTTATAAAGCGCAACAGAATTTGAAATTGTAAAAAATTACACAAAATATAAAATTTTAAGAAATAAATTGTTTTACTCGAGAGGTCAAAACATGGGATTGTCATTTCAAAATGAATTCGGGCATATTTTGCCCAATTTTGGGCCACTTTTTCTTGTATTGCTGGCCGCATGTCACGAATAACACGAACATTCCTTCGTTTTGTTGGTTTTATTGCATCATTGTGATATGAAATCTACCCACAGTTCGATGGATGGCTTGCTCGGAAGGACGATTCTGTGTGCCATAAAAATCACGATGTGGTCTATAAGTTGCGTTAATCGATGACTGATTTTCAAAATAAATTTGGATAGTTTGGTAGCGTTGTTCCAATGTGAATCCATTCGTAATGATTTTTCAGAGTATACTGATCACAAATTCCAAAAATTGAGCGCAATATGGCAGTTCGTTTGTCAGTTAACCCTTTCGTAAATTCTATCTAAGCAAAAAACACCCTTATAGACTTGTAGGATGATTCATGTAGAGGTACTTTTTGCGGTAGGGATTTTATGGGAGACTAAACTGTCCCACTGTCCCACTGTCCCACTGCCGAACTGTCGTGGAATGTCTGTTCAGTATATGTTTGTCACATCAAGATATCAAGGTTGTCGACCAAATTTTTGTCAGCAAATTTTTGTCAGCATATTTCTGACTTGATGGCGACGTCAACAAGCAAATTTGCATTATTTGTGCTGAACACCAAGAAGACGAGGTTCAAGAGCTGCCAATAGATAGACACACTGAGCAACGGTTTTGTGTAGTTTATTGCCGGGGGTCATCGATCCATTTTTTTGAATAACTGGGGTCAGCCGGAACGTAGATGTGAAAGGCGTCCGTTGGCGCGCCATTTTAACGTCGGAAATTGAAGCTTGTGATATCGACATCATTTGGTTCCGGTATAAAAAATTAATGCCTACTTTGTGGAGATTATAAAGATACTATATACTTTAAAGTGGCGACTAGTTTTATAAGCAATTGCTTACTTTAAGGAGATTTTACGGTTGAACTGCGCCAATAAGCAAACTAGCCATAGTTTGGCAGTAGACCGGCCCGACGAGGTTCCAAGGCTGCCAGTAGATTCCAAGAATTTAGTGATTTGGTGTGGTTATAGGCCCGGGTGGTTAGGGGTCAAAGTTTCTGTATAATAAGGCCAGCCAAAACATAGTTGTGAATGGCGACCCTTATCGAGCCATGATAATGGGCTATATGCTACCTGAAATCGTCGCAACTTGCCACACAGCCCATGAAACGATGGCATTATTGGGAGACCAATTCGATGAACAGGCAATTTCACGCTTCGGATGCTATCGAATTAAGACAAGAAAGTAGAGAGTTGTATGTCTACTTTTAGACAGGGTAAACATTTGAAAATCGTGGTTTAGTTCTAGGAGACTTTTCAGATTCAGTAACAGTGGCAAAAGTAACTGCATTCTAAAGCATATTAGCTTGATCGCTTCCTTTTGCCCTCCACATTACACACACTTGCTAAAGATTTACAAAATCGGTAATAGTCGCAAAAGAAGCTGAATTCTAAAGAATATTAAGAACCAGTTCATTATGTTCTTCTGGCAACACTTCTTAGGACTGAGTATGTTGCTACCAAATATTGTAAAGATTTTAGGTAAATTTCGGATTGTCGGATTGTCTCGCATATTGCATGTAACCGGCCAATGACTCCATTATTGAGTGATGTTTCGACTTGTGATCCCTGTTGATCCAGCCAGGGACCACAAGGTCAGCCTCGTATTTGACCCTGTATTACTGTAACTACTTCCAATTATTTTGTATCTACAGTAGAATAAGTCCTTACAGTGCGAATGCGATTAAAATGTTTGTCTCTCTTCGTTTTAACTATTGATTCTGACAGAACAAGGGTCCAGGATCTGCCAACTGTGAGCCAGCTTCTCTAATTACGACAATAACGTAGAGAGTTTCAGTCTACTTTTGGGAGGGTAGGAAACTGAAAAATGTGGTCTACTTCTAGGAGTCTTTACAAAACAAGTAAGAGTTACGTAAGTAACTGTATATTACAGAATATTAATTTGAGGCAACGGGTTCCTTTTGCCCTCTTCATTACATTTTTTGTGTATGAAAAATATGCTATTGAATTGTGATGGTTTTAACATCACAATCATGTCCTTTTCATATTCTTTGGCTGTTGAGGTGGACAGGGAAGTAGATAAGATGATACTCCTTTATTTATCTCACGGAGTGGAAGAATTAAAGTGAACCTCTTAAACGGCGGACAAACAGATTCAAGTTTAGGAGTAATACTTACGGTGGTGTGAGTTTTCAAATAAAAAAGGAAGAATTTAAATTCGACTTCGACGATCGTATTGAACCACAGTAAAGCAAGTGTTCAAAAATTTTCTCTGTCCCTCCCTTCTTTCTCTCTCTCCCTCCCTAATTTCTCGCTCTCTCCTCTCCTTTCCTTCCCTTCGTTGTCTTTCCTGCCCTACCTACTCATTTCTACTTCACTTCCCTTTTGTTCCCTTCCAACTCGCAATCCCTTTTTTCAATCTTCTTATTTTGTTCTCAAACGTCCCCCATGGTATGAGAGTTGGCACTGAGGCCGATCAGGTCGCCTATAATTATGTCTTTCTCGATTTAGACTAAATCCTCAACAACAATTGTGGGGCAGCTTCCCCTGTGCACGACAAAAGCCTGAACTATTGTAGCATAAATTTATCATGGATGGATATTTAAATATTGTAGCATACTTTCAGGAGCTAGTAATAGTTTTGCCAGTGTAGTGAGAGAAAATGCCTGCTTGATTTATTTTGTATGATTTGAAGAAAAGGATTTATTTTCACGGAGATGTTGAAGGGACCGCACTATAACTTCCTGTATTTTTAAAGTAAGCCCATGTTGGATGAGAAATGCCCCACTAAGTCTCTTTCAAATATGGAGAAAAATTGAGGCGCATCTGCTTAAAGACATTAATTTCTTTTATTTAATTGAACTAACTGCAATTTAGATACAAGTTCTTATCCTTCAATGCTTTAGGAGCTGTTCTCTTGTCCTTCCGCTAAGTGATACACACACTTGTAGAGCATCTCAACTACTCTCAAAACTTGTTAACCTTCTACTCTTTTTCTACAGAATCCTTAAAAACATTTCAAATATAAGATAATAAAATTGTTTTTATCATTGGGGGTTTGTAAGTTGATCCTTTCATTCTCTCTCTTTCCACGAAATTTGCATAAGTGAAATACTAACATTTGCTGGCCGTGGGGCTGTAATAAAATCTGTCAAAATTTTCTTGGTAAAATAAATATTTATATACATACGAATACATACACATTGGGCTGCTATAAGCAAATGTGTGGGAGTTATTGTGTATGTGGTAGTTACAATTTTGTGTATATAAATTTCCACACATCTGACCAAACAACTCGACGGACGTTAAACAATCAATTGCCTTGGGGTTGCTGGCCCTGGCTGGCTACATACAACGGCAAGATTGTGTTGCAGCTGATGTTGTTTGCTTCATGGCAGGAACAACGAATGTTGTTTCTACTCACTGACTGACTGACTAGCTCCTTGCCCACATGTTGGTTAGTGTTATTGTTTTTCTTTGCCCAAAAGTTGGGAAGTGACGGAAATATCAGGCGGCACTTCCGAGTCGTATACAAATTTAACATATGAATACTTCAAAACAGACCATGAGTACATCCTTTCCATTCTCTTTATATAAATGTATGTTTCTGGGTACATTTATAAATATAAACAGCCTTAGGGAGCATCTTTTTTTGGACCATGGACTCGGTGTTTTTGTTTTGGTACAACGAACAATCGTATAAGAAAAATACAGAATGCAACAACAAATATTAGACGAGTGGTAAGGACTTGTACACTGTACTCTTGTATTTAGGTGCGTTGTTGTGCTTTATTAATATGTATTTTTTTTATTGTTCTTGCTACTCCGATGGGACAGACAGATGGTCAGTTGAATGGACGGACAAACTTTCATAGTACGTGTGTACATTTCAATTCAATTTCATAACATTCATTTGTTTTTTGATTTCAATTATATATGAATTTTTCCAAGAGAGCACTTTAACTAAGGTCCTTTCAATTGTTCTGACATGTTGATTTCAAAATCTCGGTAACGGCTTGTTCATGTACGATAGAAGAGTGTAAAGTTGTTGCGTACTTTGAGGATGGATGGAAAACATTGGAAGCTTTGCCTATTAGTAGGAGGTTTAATAAGTTTTGTATAGTGCAAAAGTTGTTGCATACTTTGAGGCTGGTTTGGTAATGTGATTTCTATTAGTAGGAGCTTTAACAATTTTGTATATCATAAATCCGGCTAAATTAAAGGCTTCATTTATTTTCACTAACAATTTTATTGAAAAAAATCTATAATTTGATTTAATCAAGGAATTTTAATATGTGCTGATGTTTCGTAGTAACGAATGAAATATTAAGCGTGTTTTGGTTACTCCGCTGGCTTATATATTCGCTTGTTTTGTATGAAGCACTTAGCGAGAAGTTAGCGACGAGATTAATTTTCGCTAAGTTTAAAACAAAAAAATTTTGAGATCTTTTGCCGTTTTTAACCAATTTTCATATTTTTGAATAAAATGACTTCTCGCGAAAAATCCGTTTTCATTGCAACTTAGCAAGCGATAATCGCTTGCTTGTAACCAAAACACGACTATTATTCCTTTTTAAATCGACCGTATTTTCGTATTTGAAAAACAAGCAACATTGGAAGTAAATTCAACAGGTTTATACATAATTCTCTTCAAAGTTTCCCTCCTACACTATCATTCATCAATATCTTATTAGTTTCCAAAAGTCCTTGGGTAGTCTTGGATACATTTCATTCTGGCAGATTGTGCATCCCTGTCCTGTTAGAATCAATAGTCAAAACGAAGATCGGCAAAAATTTTAATCCCATTCGTACTATTGATACGTAAGAACATCATATCCTACTATTGATACAATATTCTTGGGAGTAGTTATTGACATACAGAGTCAAATACGAGGCTGCCCTTTTGGCAAAACACCTACAGGCGATAGGTGAATGGATCAACAGGGATCAGAAGTCAAAACACCAACGAATAATGGAGGCCTTGGCCGGTTACTCGCAGTATCCGAACAAGAGCTAAGGCGAACTGCGTGACTAAGATGCCATCTAGGGACGATTGACAGGATGGGACCCTTGCACAAACGCCAATTGGAACCCGCTGTTATACGGTTGGCCATAAGCTAGGGGAAATAACAGGGGGCTAATTCGATACCAAATTCACTACCGCTTTGTCGGTAGTGAAGTTCAATGCACGCATTTTGATTTGTAGATGCACTGTCTTTATCGACATATCAGTGTCGTTTGGACGATTATCGTTATACAACATTAGACCCCAGGTGTATGATTATTTATAGAAACTCCTGCGTTCAAAACCTACCTTGGTATTGCGTCCTTGGGCACAATACGAACTTTCAAGCGGAAGTTCTGGCGATTGCTGAATATATTAAATGGCTCGGCAACGCTGCGAGCCCAACGGATGTGCATTTCTTCACGGATAGCCAGATGGCAACATCATCGAAAACTGCCAAATCTGGAACGGTCCTTGACTGCAAACAAGAGGTCAATGATTATTCCACGCACATCATCTGCGTACCGGGACACAGGGGACTTATCGGGTATCAGCGAGCGAATATTCTGGCAACAAATGCCAGAAAACTTCATACGGAGAGACTGGAGAGCGCGAAACCTTTCGGGGCGACGAAGGCTGAGTTGTGCCAATGGGCGAAATCGGCCCACAGAACCCACAGTGAGCAGGATGCCAAAGATCATATGGGGAGACCCCGATTGGTTGAGAACAAAAGGCTTGCTGAAACTGGGAAAGTCTGAAATGAGCAAGATGATGAGAGTCTTAACGGGACACTCTAACTTAAGAGTCCACATATACGGTATTGGATATGTGGCAAATACTCGTACTGAGTTCAGGGCATACAGGGAGAACGATGGAGCATTTTCTGTGTCAATGTCCGTCTTTCACACCAGCCAGATCTCTCGGACAGTACAATAGCGGACATAACCAATCTTATGGGAAGAGACTGGAACTTTATTACCGAAGCCCTATGAGGGTATAATGACTTCATTGTAGGTCAATTTGAGAGCGCACAATAGGTCGAATCAGCGGCTTAAGTGAATGTCTACAGACATGGGACCGATCAGAGAGCCACCCTCTTATTCGAACTAACAAACCAACTATTGACATACATAGTTCCTGCTACTAAATCTCATCTCTCTTTATTTTGTGCCTCAAAATCGAACCATGCCACGTATATCGACGACTTTAAATATTTTGTTATTGAGCTTTATGGCACAAGGCGGTTCTGATGATATTAAACGCGTCATCAAAATCCACAATGAATGTGTAAGGACATGCAAGCGTCATACATATAGGTTGGTTCGTAGTAGAGGGTTTTTGTTGGTCGCAGTGAAAAAATATTTACATAAATTACACAAGATTGATGCTAAATGTATGAGTAAATTTAAATACATACTATATGATAGGCGAATGATTAATTTTCGTAAGCCGTTGACACTGGAGCGTATGATTGATAAAGTTGTATAGTAAACAGAAAACCTGGCGTAGCCTAAACTTGGTAAATTACTCTTGTTTACTGCGTCTGGTAGCACGGGTGGATAGGCCCCCTTGTGGGAGTATCGTGCTGGCTGTGGTTGCCACCAAAATCGCTGGTAGAGGCTATGTAGTTGCCTTGTATATCAGTTACTTTTAACGAAGTATGCTAGGCAGGTACATATCCTCGAAATATGGGATCCGTGGCCCTTATCACGGAAGAGGTTTGGGTAATACCTCACTGTTTACCAAGGAGGAGTTGCTCATGTACAGAGTGTTGCTCAATTGGTAGCTCGTGGACGGAAGAAAGAAGTCGCGCTGGCGGATATGCGAACACGGGGCGTTTGTTCTCCCACGTTATCGTGTATACCAACGGTGTAAGGCTTAATATTCGTGATCTGTTGGCTGCCCCTCTATGCGGGGTAGCACGTATATCTCACGGGCGGCGCTAACAGTCGTATCAAACATGTTCTTGGTGGGGCGGTGGTCAACTGTGGTTAAGGACTTCACGTCGGGAACCACATTAAATTACGCGGACTCTGTCCCTTTATGGGATGTAAAGGGGAAATATTTACTTTTCTAATCAATCTTATTCAATTGTCAGGAAATACATAATCAAGGCAGTTTGCTTTAGAACTGCAGAAACTTAAAGACGTATGAAGGACTCTAGTACATACATTTCATAGAAATGAAGTATTTTAATATTGAAGGGACAAATAAAAAATCCTTAACTTTTGACACATTTTTACATTATAAAGTATTGTGGCTTATATTATTACGTTTAGGTTAAGTTCAGGAAGGGGATTCGAAGCATTTGTGGCTGGATACATCACAAATTTGTGAGCATGCACTTAAGCTTATAGGTATGTCTGTTTTCTGTTTTTCGAGGTTCCGAAAGATCCTGAAATTTTGTGAAATTAACTTCTAAACAAATTTCCTCAGTGTTCTACAATCTGTTGTTCCTTTTAGTCGCTGCAAACTAGGTATTGCATCACCTGAGACGTGTTGGATACTTAAACTTGGAAACTCGGGACAATAGCCGACGAAGGGTTGCACATTTTCGATATCTTCCACACACGACCTTTATTTATTTGCAACGGCCTCCTCAATTTTATGCAATTTGAATCTTCTTTAACACTTTGAGACATATTCCCTCTTCGCCTATCTCAGGACAAGAACTTTTAGCCAATTGCCACCACATTTGCCGTAGGGCGGCTCAGTTCGAGTTTGTCTACACGTGATCATCACTCTGGTTTTGTACCAAAACGGGTTGTATAAGTGATGAAATAATATTCGGGTTCGGTGGCGGATAATTTATATTATTTTATGTGACATCCGAGTCGGTCATGGAACAGTGGTGGATAGTTTTAGTGACTCACAACTGAACAATTCGATAGAATGTTATGCAATTAGGGAAGTGGCCGGTTGGCCGAGAGACAAAAGTCTATCAGGTTCGAAGTTTCATGCCTATTCCGACAACCAGATAAAGCCCCTATAATAAGTCTGTCTGCACTAAAAAAAACAAAGTACTAGCGCATATCTCAAAACGAGATGTTTTAGTAGCACAACATACACCGTAGCTCAAATCACAGGTGTTTGCTGGGTGACTGTAGAACGAATGAGCTAACTAGACTTGGGACTACCTTGCACATTCCACAGGAGTTGAAACATTTGGGCATACCCCTAGCAATTTGTAAGAGTTGATGCTGGGGAGATAGATTACATGTCCAGTTGTGTATGCACAAGACAAATGGGACCGACATTGCTTTGTATAGGGTGTTTTTTGACATCTATAACTTTCAATTTAAGTAAAATTATACATAATTTCTAACTGAAAATTGGTTTTATTAGGCAGATAATTTAATGATAATTTAATTCTGGAAGTCCATTTTTCAAACACTTACCAGTAATGGGTGCCAACTCTCGGCAATGTTTCAAAAACTTTTATCTTTGTTTGTCCATATGTGTTTTAAGGTGTTTCCGCTTTGTTCGGATAAACCAATGACTTCACTTAAACGCAGATAAAATAGTCTAGAGACGTTAAATCGCACGATCTCAGTGGCCAATTGACTGACCCATTTCGAGAAATAAGCGTTCACCAAATGTTTCCTTCAATAAGTCGACTAATTGACAATCATTGCTCTATAGCGCTCGCGGTTGACGATAACGTTCTCGCAATTCCCATATTTAAAGAAATAAGGTCCAAGGATTCTTCAGGGCTATAGAACACATCGAACAACGAGTTTTTGAGGATATAACAGTGCCTCGAGTATCTCTTGTGGATTCTCTTCAATCGGAGTTCGGCAATTTTGGAAATTGGCATGTTGGTCGGATGGACGATTATGTCGGTCGTAAAATGGAAGTAGCCCACTGTAACATTCCCGAACTGAACCATGGATTTTGAAAAAAAGCACAATTTCCAAGCGTTGTTTTGTCCCTAGTTTACTCATGATTAAATGCAAACCAAACTGAGCTCAATTGATAATAGCGTGATCAGATCAGATTTTTTTATGCTTCTCAAAAATACCGTTCGTAACGGGTGTAAAACTCTAGGTCGCAGTCAGTGAGTGTGGAACTAGAACGCGAACAGCTTACTGGTTGTGTAAAGCTCTCCCCAATTCCTTTATGGTATGTAATGGAAAACCATTTTTTATGACGTACGTATGATTAACTTTAAATGCATAGGTAGGCTAGACGAATGAGTAATTTTCATGTGCTATTAACAATAACACGTATGATTGCCACAATTGTGTAGAGAGCATTTTAACTATAACTTCAGAATGTCTTCAAGGGTAAGAACAAATTATAGGGATTGAACTTGTTGAATCATTAAATAATCGACTGTCTCCAGATGACAAAATATTCAAGTTTATTCAAGCGCTGTAATATGTTCTTGATAAATTTAAATCGCCAATAGAATGCCGAGATAAACAATTCATAATTTCTGAAGAAAGTGCAGACGTATTAGTAATTATATTATTCGTTGACCTTGGTGGCGTATAATTAATAGTATTTAATTTTGATGTATATAAATGTCAACAAAATGATTAAGATGTAATACACACCATTAACTTTTTGTTTGAAATTTATGAACTCCCTGTTGTCAAGTCACTAGAAATGACAAAATGAGATGAGTGATACGTATGAGTAATTTAAATAGTACATGGTCATTGTGTTGTATCATTGATATAATTTCTTGTATTATTGTATACAAAATGTAAATGTGATATGTAAAATGTAAAATAGTAAATGAAAATGTTGAAGGCTTTCAAAATTGTTTTCTAAATTGCCAAAATGCATGCGTTTTTGCGACACTTTGAAGTTAAACGTTTGAGGAAAGGATATTTCTTACTCGGGATGAATGTTTTAAGTGTATGGAGTATTCGGCTCACGGACTTTTTTCTGCGGCATGGATATAATACGATTTTAATGGCTTCATGACGTTTACATATTTTCCCCCAATAAAAATTTGAAAAAGTTCTAAGTTACATTCTAAATCAACAAGTAATCTTATATAGTACCATTTTGTTTAATTTTTTTTGTAAAAGAGCTTGACTCTCTATTTCGCGGTTCCATGATATTTTTTTTAAGAAATGTGAAATATTTCGTGCGTTTTGTGGATTGGAATTTTCGACAAATATGTTCGCCATTCTAATTTAGTAAAGGTCTTCGAAGACAAAGCCGGATACTATAAAATTACTCCAGGATAAACGCGAGATCTGTGCTTTGATGGTGTGTATACATTTGTCGCATACTAATAATTGTTGGTGAAAACGAAATGGACAAAGTCAGGGTGCTACTTGTGAAAGAAACGATATCGAATACATTATCGTTTTGTGAAGTTTTATGATGTACATGTACTTTAAATGGTCTATGATCCAGTATTATCGTCATAACGATATCGCTTAGACGATTATCGTCATACACAGTGCGCCCCCAGAAATATTGGGTCTACAGCAATTAAGGTTTGTTCTATTAACTTTTTTGTTTTTAAATACCTGTAGAGAATTCATTTTTGTGGAAAATTTCAATATAAAAATCTTATGTTTTTATGCAGTTTTTCTCTATACTTTAAAAAAGGACAACAATTTCTGCAAATTCTGAAAATAGAGGGTTTTAAATGTTATACTAAAAAAAATCAAACAAGTATTTAACGAATCAAAATTAACTTCAACTGTCGATTAAAAAGGACTTCACTCTGAGAAAATTATATGCTAACTAAGCAACAAGTTGTTTAGCGATGTTGCTACACTAATTTAGTACAGTTGTTACGAATAATTAACGCCGCCCCAGAAACATTGTTGCACTGTGTAATTTCAAATTTGAAGGCACAAATTGTCAGGAGCAGAAGTACAATTTTTAATTCCATTTATCGTAACGTACTTGGTCACTTCCAATTTCTTCAAAATTTCTGCAGGAGAGAAAGTACAATTTATAATTCCATTTATCATAACGTACTTGGTCACTTCTAATTTCTTCAAAATTTTAAGGCGTATAATTGATTTTAATACAATACTTCTCGGGAACGTATGATTAATATTATTTCAAGTATTCCTTTAGTTTTTGGTATGAACAATACGATTTTTGACATCTTTCATTTAGCAGAAAACTTTTAACTTTCACCTCGTTAGTTGACGATGAACTATTGTTAAACAAAGGCTTGACCGACCGACCCTATGCAATATTGTTGTATAACCTTAAGTTATAAACTCACACATACCAATATAAGCAACACTTTGACAGTCCACACACTGCCATATATGTATGAGTACTTGTACGCTTCCACACGCACACCTACGCAAACTGGATGTCCTTATGAATCCTGATGATTGTGTGTTAAAAGAGTCATTGTTAAAGTGTGGGTAAAGGATGTGTGTGCGTGCGTGTGTGTGTTGAAGAATATTTCTATAAATTTTATTATATACTATAAAAGTAGGGGTATTGCATATGTTTGGGCGTTTGTTACGATTGCTAGGGCAATGTGCAATTGCCCTGTTAAAGGGCCTCCTCACCGCCTTCATCTGTTGACGACTGTCCCACTGGCTTTTTGTTGTTGCCCCCCAAAGTCCATGTGTATGTGGATGTCAGTTGCCGTTTTGGCAATTGTTGCAGACAGTTTGTTGTAACTTAAAGTGCCATAAAAATAGATTTATTTGTCTCTATTGTCGCGTGCAGTTCAGTAAATATGTTTTATGCAATGCCGAAGTATGCATAAGTTCATTTACTACACTAACACTCACAAGGACATAATTTTAAGGACTAGTACGTAGCAGTGGTAAATGGACATGGCGAACAGTCAGACAGAGACCACTGGAAAGTGTCAAGTGGCTATTTGGCGTAGTCGTTTTGTAGAAAATTTATATTTATTTGATTCTTTGTATCCTCTCTCTCTCTCCCCCAAAGCTCATATTTTATGAACAAAGTTTTAAATTAAATTCATTACTATTAGTTTTCAAGGAATTATTCGTATAATGTTTGCAAAAAATTGTTTAGATATTCTGCTTATAGGAAACGCGTCCTTAAGAAGAAAAGTAGTAACTAAAAAGGTCCAAAGCAAACAACGCAGTTTATAGGGTTCGATGGAAATTTTCATTAATTCGAAAGTTATATTTGACCTTTTTGAACTAATTTTGTGCCGCATATCCTTTGTGTCTTCATGGGCTTCAATTACGCCTTTAAGCAGTAATAAATTTTAATTTCTATAATAAAATTCCACTTAAATTTGCAATAACATTTGCATAGTTTTGTATTTTACATTTAAAATTGTGTGCAATTTATATTTATTATAATAATTGTTGGCAATGAATGTCATGGAAACACACTAAAATTATATATAACTTGTAGCATATTCCAAATGGGATGGCAGGGGAGAACACATGCGAGTGACAGGAAGTTTAGAGCTTCTTGGAGAAACTTAAATTGTCATCTTGAGGCTCCCGTAAAGCTGTAAAACATTTTAAACAACATTTATAATTTTCAGTTAATGTAAGAGAATTTCATACTACAAGTTTACAAGGTCAGGACCATTTTTCTAATTGAAAAATGGTTGTTTTATGCGTATGAGCAATTTTAAATTGGTGGCTCGATATGGTAAGCGAATGAGTAATTTAAAAATGCTGTGGACAATGAAGCGTATGATTGATATAATATTACATACATATGTAATTATATAGAGATTGGAATCTATGTCAAGAATACAGTTAAATAGACATTAAGGAAGGGCATTTGCTAAAGAAGGATGATTAAAGATAAATGAATATGACATGTATGCAACGGCAATTTGCTTTTCAAATTTACTTTTCAAGGCACTACGAAATTGTATATCCAAAGACGGAAATATAAAAATTCGTTATAGATGAAAAAGAATACGTTAAACTGACGCTATAAGTGAGTTACTCGGCTCTGTTGTATATCCGCTTGAAAAAGGGCTTCTTGGAGTAAACTAAGTGGCTTTCCGCTGGACCTAAAACTTAATCTCTTTACTACGTGATAATATAATGGACTAAAAAGTCAGTTGTTAATCGACTATAATGTCTTAACTTACCCATGACAGATATTCATTTTTGGTCATAATGCGAATCTGCATTGGATATCTATCAGTCTTCTTGAGGTGTCCCGTAAATCTGTGAAAATTGTTTAAAATCTAACACAAAGTTGATAGTTCTCGTATAAGTAATTTTAAATACTAAGCGTATGAGTAATTTTTAACTGGTGCGGACACTGAAGCGTATGACTGATTCCATTGTATAGAGGAGCCTCTTTTATTTGCAAACCCACTTTGCCTGATTCCTTCTCAATTCTCGAAAATACTGCAGCAACTTCTTGCAGATTTCGCCCAATGATGTCTAAATCATCAGTATACGCGATTGGCTTCTTCTGCTGATCATTTTATCCATGTTGACTGCAGCGTTTTTCACGATGATCTCAATTAATATATTGAAGAGATCGCATGATAAGGTGTCGCCCTGCCCGAAGCCTCGCCTCGACTAAGTGGTTTGGTGAGATGTTTACCAATCTTTACTGAGGATTTCGTATGCCCACTTAGCAGGAATACCAAGCTCGTACATGGCTTCATGGCTTGGTACCGTTTTCTCCGTGTCGGGCTATCGGGGGCAGCCTTATAATCTACAAAGAGGTGGTAGGTGTTGATTTGTTTTTCGTGCTAGTTGAATTTCCAGCCCTCATGTTGCCACACTGATAAGGCCCGATCAGGTCTGCACCAAATGAGTTTAGTCTTTCGTGCTTATTCCACGAGTGTCGGGGCCCCATTTTCGAAAGCAGGACACAGTATGCAAAAACTCCAATCGTCGGGCATGCATTCATCCCGCCAGATTTTGCATATGAGCTGAATCATGCCTCTTTCCAACTCATAGCCGGCAGCGTTAAACAGGTCAGCTGGTAGTCCATCAGCAATTTTGTTGTTCTTAAGCCGAGAGTTTGTTGCTCTAACTTCGGTTTGGCTAGGAGGGGGTCAGTCAAAGCCAGCGTTCTGAATTTGCTCAACGCCCTCATCTATGTTGAAGTCTCATGGGACAAGTAAAACAGAGAAGGGATTTCTCCTTATTCCCAACATACTGTGCACATCTGGGACAAGATTCCCGTTCTTATCTCTACAAATGGGAGTTCTGATATATTTCCGTTGGATTGCTTGTGCACTTTTCGGTAGTATTTACAGGCCTCATTCTTCCTTCTGTACGATTCAATTTGCTCTCTCTCGCGCTTTTTCCACAACGGTTTTTTCTTCTTAAATAAACGAGTTTCCTCTCTCCTCTTCTCCGTATACCGCCCCGTCGCTGCACGCGTTGCAACTGTATGAAGCATTGCCATACGTGCAGCGGTCTTTCCATCATCGTACCAAGGTTTTTCTTTAAGCGGTTTGTCATAACCACGCACGGTCGCTGGAGCAGTTTTCACAGAGTGGGAAATGGGCTTCCACTGCGCTTTAGGATCATGAGGTGTGGGTGCGTTTTGCGCCAGTATCTGTGTGAGCTTCTCTGCATAGGCCGTGGCTATCGCTGGTGATTGCAGTTTTCTGATATCCAGTTGTCTATATGTCTGGCTTCGTATGACTATCGCTCGGCTTATCCTTGGACGGAGCTTTCCTGTAGCCAGGTAATGATCCGAATCGATAATAGCTCTTTGAATCACACGTACGTCTATCACACTAGTAGAGTGCCAGCCATCAATTAAAAAAAAAATGTTCTCATTACATCCCATGATGGGATTAGGGAGGACTTCTTTCAACCAGTGATATTTGCGTGTTCTAGTTTTATACTCACTGATTGGCACCTACAGTCTTACACCGGTTCCGAACGGTATTTTGAGAAGTTTTTCATGGCTAAATAAGAGAGAAAGAGAAATTTTAAGATAAAATTTGTATGCGACCCGATCCGAAATTGGCTCTTCGAATCCCACGTACGTGGCCTAGAAGGCTATGGCGCTGATGAGAAGAGTCACAAACTTCGAAACGATCGTCCGCCAACGTGAGTTCAAATCCTGGTACCGAGTGTTTAACTGTTAATTTCAATGCCAAATAGTGGGATAAATATGAGTGGAAATTAAGACACAATTTGAGTCTGTGTTTGAAATTAAAACAAATAATATTTTCAAACTGCCCCTTGGTTTAGAATGATGAAAAAGTGAACGATGCAAAAAGTGTTAAGCTCTACTCTAACGAGGCCGGTTTGAATAGACCGTGTTGAAATAGTGTGCGCGTCCCTTGTGCTTGAGAACGTGGGTGGTTCGATCCCTGGCCCGACCACCTTACATTCCATTTGACTACAGTCACCTCGCGTAGTGACAGCGACACTATGTAGTAATTAGCTACCCTTCAAGGGATGTAATTTGAAAATATTTATTGTTTATATTTAGGATGCGAATGAGTAATATTAATGTATTGTGGACAATAGGGCGTATGATTGGTAAAGTTGTACTTATCAAGTTTTAATTATAACTGTTTAGAATATGTGACAGACAAATACAATGGGATAGGTTGTTAAGGGCATTTGATTATTATCAGCCGTCCTAAAAAGAGCGTGTATGCAACGACCATGTATCCTTGGCAGTAGTTCGATATAAAAGATAAAGAATGTTTTAAGTTTTGAGCTGAGTAGGTTGGGTTGGGAGTTAGTGATGCTGGAACTAGGTTTATACGGTCCTTTTGCGTGAGAGTTTATAAAAACGGGGCGTGGTCGCCATGCGTAGAATTTATTACTTAATATAGGTTCTAGACAAAAGCTTTCAAAATTCAGCCCTGAAACTCAGGCAGTTTGGAATTAATACAAAATATTTTATTTTACAGACACTGTTTGACAAAAGGGGTTTGGCTTTTACGGCGATTTATTTATTATACTGCCGAAACAAGAGAGTTGGGTAAATGCGAATACTAGCTCTAGAATTTGAACACTTTTGATATTATTGATTCGTAATTTGAATTTACAAGACCTGTTTGTTAAGTCTAACCAAAATTATTTTGGCTTTGCACTTGTATGTTATTTTTTCCCAAAAATATTCTCGATTCAAGATTCATAGATAAGTTCAAATTTTCGCTTTGGATTTTTTCCAGTTTTGATATTATTGAATTATATTTTAAATTGAATTAATAAAAATAGTCACTCATGTGTTAGTTTTAATTTTGCGTACCCAAAAAGGAGCCTGGTGATTAGGTCTGCAGTTTCTCAATAATATTCTTGTTGGACGTGCTATCAAATTTGAAATTCCTTCACAGTATAGAAACAAAATTAAAACTTACTATTCGCATAAAAGCCTACAAAAGTGGTTCAGTGTGCGATCTCTTCCAAATCCCATTGAAAATTATTAGAAGTCTATTGCTTCATGTGTAAGAATAAGGCCGAATCTGTAGGATTGTGAAATATCATCTACATCGATCTCTGGCAAAAAGACAGACAAGCATGCGATCTCTTCAACATATTTATATAGATAATTATTAAGATGTGTATTGATGGACGTGTAAGACTAAGGCAGATTTTCAAAGATCAAACTCAAAATCTGCTCAATCCATTTATATTTGTTTGAAGCAAGGGTCGGCGTATCGTGCATTGTGCAAGACCATCTACATTGATCTCTGACAAGAAGACACGCGATCATGCGATCTCTTCGACGATCATGGAGATAATTATATAGATACTGCGACTAATGGCAATTTTCAACGATCAGACTGGAAATCCGTTCACTCTATTTACATTGGTCTGTAGTTAAACTGGGCGAATCGTACGATCTCTTCAACATCTTAATAAATATTGCGGTATGTGTAAGCATGAGGTCGAATGTAGTATACCATCTATGTACGTCGGTTTCTGACAAGACGACAGACTATCATGCGATCTCTTCAACATCTTTATAGAGATCAAGATCAAACTGAAAATCGGCTCAATCCATTTGCAATGGTTTGAAGCAAGGCTCGCCCTATCGGGCTTTATGAATCACATCTACATTGATCTCTGATAAGAAGACACGCGATCATGTGATCTCTTCGACAATTATGGAGATAATTTTATAAATACTGAGTTACATGTAAGACTAATGGCTATTGTCAAAGATCAGACTGGAAATCTGTTCAATCTAGTAAGACTTGGCTTATCGTGCGATCTCTTCAACATATTAATAAATATAATTATAAATCTATTGCGCTATGTGTGTTCGAATGTCGTATACCATCTCTGGTTTCTGACGAGATGAAATACTATCATGACAACTCTTCGATATCTTTATGGAATTATTTTTAAGGATAGTGTTGTCTCTGTAAGACTATGTACGGTTGATGTCCGAAGGTCAGACCAAATTTTGGCTCGGCGACAGACTACAGCTCGATCTTTAAAACATTTAATAGAGCATTTCATTATCGGTAAGACGAGAGCCCGAGAGAAAAATTTGATCTATTTTCTTTGGTCTCTGCATAGACAACAGTTCTCCTGAACGTCTTTATGGGGGAAACTAGAAGGTGTACAAGTATTTTTGTTTTGTAAGATTAAGGTTGATTCTCGTAAATTACAGTGAAAATCAGCAGTGTCAACATAGGACTCGGGCAAGGAGACAAACGCGATCTCTTCAATATACTAATGGAGTTAATGATCAATAACTTCAGTATGCGCTCTAGTAGGGCCAGTTGCCTACGATCATTTTGGGCTCAAGATGAGGGCGCGTAGTGGTATCAGACCGGAAACTTTGGCTCGGCAATAGACTACTGCGCGATCTCTTCAACATCTATATGAAAATAATAACGAGCGTATTCATTATCGGTAAGACGAGAGCCTAAAGTCAAATACCACACCGGAATATTTGATCTCTTTACATTGGTCTCTGAACAGATAATTGACTTTCGTGCGATCTCTTCAACATCTAAATGAAGATAATTATGTGTGAATCATTGCAGGTACGGAAGATTATTAGAATTTTGGTATATCTACATTGGTGGACGACATTGGTTGGACGACAAACTACCGTGCGATATCTTCAACAATCTAATGGAGATACATATGAGTTGTAGTTGTAGAAATTATGTATCAGCATTGGTATCTTGTTAGGCACTACACTATCGTGCGATATCCTCAACGTTTTTGTGGGGGGACATTGGAAGATGTACGCCTTTTTTTGTTGTTATGTAAGACTAATGTTGATGCTCGAAAATCACACTGGAAATCAGCTGTGTCAACATTGGACACGGGCAAGTATACAAACGCGATCTCTTCAATCTGCTAATGGATTTAATTAATACTTCGGTATGTCCTCTACTAAGGCCAGTAGACTAAGATCAATCGGGGATCAAGATGTAGGCGCGTAGTGGTAACAAATCTAAAATTAGTATCTTAGTATCTTACGACTCTTGTACAGGAGAACGTGAGCTTGATCTCAGCTCTGACCAAAGGAAGAAACCCTTTTCCCGTTTCCAAGGGATTGGGGAGAGCTTCCCACAACCAATGAGCTATACGTTTTCTAATTTTTGCTCTGAGCACCTTACATTTATTTCGACTACAGTCACCTCGCTTAGTGATGGCGACTCTATTGAGTACCGTTCCGTTCGGAACCGGAAACTTTAGGTCCCAAGCAGGGAGTGTAAAAGCAAGAAAGCGTACAGCTCACTGGCCGTGGGAAGCTCTACTCAATCCCTTCATGGGACGTAATGGGAAATAATTTTTCGATCGATTATTTGTAGGTTAGGGTCGAAATAGTTGTGGGTTTATGATATGTTTTAGAACATTTTAGAAAATTTACAAATTTATAGCAAAAATTCTGAATTCAGCTCGTTGAGTAACTAACGCCATTTACAATCGCGGGGTATCTGAAAGCCTTATAAATGGTCCTTCGAGCCGCCTAAAGTTTTACATGATACCACTTAGTAGTATGGTGGTAGAATATACACAATCTATTTTTCTAAGCTCAAGACAAGTCACTCCAAAAGATAAAACCCCTTTAGTTGTGGAACTCTCATAATTAGAAACTGCGTCCAATTGTCTAACAAATCAATTAAAAATCATTATATATACATATATTTTATGGACTTTTCTCCCTCCCAGTTATAATAATAAAACATTCCATTGTATATCAGAGTCGAGGAGGTGTCCATTCAATTCCAACATGTTGTTGATTAATATCACAAATACAAATGGAACTGACCATCGCTGGGTCCGTCGTCCTCCTGTCTCTCCATCACAGTGTATGCAGTGATGGCGGCGCATTTGAACAAGTGATGCACATCGCTGTTGATGGTGATGAGTAGGATGGGAGGAGACACCATGGACAATATGGAGTGTCGATACATCACTTGATTTTCGCCGCTTGGGGGGCGTTTGAATGGTTCAATGCTGGAATTATTAAAATTAATGTGGTAAATTGCCACTACAAATCAATTAAAAATGATGACAAGCGGACGATGGTGAGTGCGGCTCGACGTTCATACGATGGCTTCCTATAACACAGTGCTGTTCGAAGGATTTCATTCATTTTTCCCTTTGGAATAAAGCGCCATGCCAACAACACTCTACCCTTCAATGGCAAAATGTGCGAATGTACTGACTGACGCAGCCATAAATAAAACGAAATCCAAAATATTTGGGAAAATAATAAATTTTGTAAAAAATTTGTGAGCCTCATAAAACAGAACAAAGAAATGAAAATTGAAATTCAAATTGTATTTTTGCCGTCCGAAACCGAAAACCGTATCCGAAATCCACAACAAACTCCAACGACATACAAAACATGGCACCACGCTTAATATGTGACATGAAACATGTACCCAGCGCAATATTGTAAAGGATATATGGAGGGATAGAAACCAAACGCACTCTTTTCCGCTGGAATAATGTAAATTGCAAATCAGCACAAAAATTGTATCCCGACGATGTAAACCACATGTCTCACCCATTGTTTGTTACTTGTGTTCTATATATTATGCCTGACATTTTAATCATTGGTCCCTAGGAGTGGTGATGTTCCATGCCTTTGACATGTTTTTTTTTGCATACAATGCAAGTGTAACAGACGTCATGTCAGCTTTTTTGTGCGATCCTGGAATAAAAGAGCATGATGATTTCATGCTGCCTGGATTTAAATTTCATCCTGGAAATTATAATGTCGGCCAAAATTTGTTAACATTCCACGTTACAGTTGGCTATTTGACTGAACTACTAGGAAATATACATAATTTAAAATAGTTAACTTGCTTGTGAAATTATTAAGTTCATTGTAAAGGGTGATCATTAAAGGGATGATTGGAAAATTAAAGTAAATTGCAGGTTTGTTGGGATCAATGTGTTTAATTTGCAATAAAAGTTAAATGTACCACCTCAGCTTTTCTAGAATGTGGTGTCGAAAAATTGTTTATAATATTTTTAAAAATGTTTCGCTATAAAATTAAACATTCCCGAAAATCTTCTATACAGAACATAACTTCTAAAGACGGTTCAGGACCGTCAGAGCTACCGAGGCTACAATTTCCAGAAAACTGACATATCATCTTTGAAAAGCAGCAGATTTTCTGGTGTCATATTTTGCAATCGCTCTTTGTCTTACACAAACACAATAAACGCAGAGTTATCTCCTTAATTGTATATATCTCCTTTAGGATGTTGGAGAGATCGCACGATAGTTTTGTATTGAAGAAATCGCGCGATAGCTCGCTGCATTGCCCAACGCCAAAGTAGATATAGTAAGTGCTCGGTCTGAAGTTTGTCAATTGGCCTTTTTCGTACTCATAATAATTTTCACCCAAACACAAAACACGCAGAGTTATCTCCTTAATTGTATATATCTCCTTTAGGATGTTGGAGAGATCGCACGATAGTTTTGTATTGAAGAGATCGCGCGACAGCTCGCTGCATTGCCCAACGCCAATGTAGATATAGTAAGTGCTCGGTCTGAAGTTTGTCAATTGGCCTCTGTCTTACTCATAATAATTTTGAACCAGATGTTGAAGAGATCGCGTTTGACTGACTTCTTGTCAGAGTCCTCATCGGCAAAGCTGAATTCTGCTGTAATTTCCGAACCTGAGCCTTTGTCCAACACATTAGTCAATATCCTTATATTTTGTCGCCATAGAGATGTTGAAGAGATCGCACGACGACCTAATGCCTTGTGAGATAAAAAATGGTTTCCCATAACATCTCAGGAAGGGATTGGGGAGAGCAACCACCAACCAAAATCAAAGAGGTGTGCGGTTTCTAGTTTTGTTTACACTCACTGACTCAGACCTATCGTTTTACACCGGTTCCGAACGGATTTTTGAGAAGGTTTTCGTGAGATACCAAAGTAGATATAGTAAAAGCCCAGCCTGAGACATATTGAATTAATTAATTTATGAATTTAATAAACTGTTAAAAAATCTTTTTTTAGATATTGAAGTGATCGCGTAGTAAGTCCTCTTGCCAGATTATCACAATTATTTTTAGACGTACAGTCTATATCTTTATAATTACTCCTATAAAGATGTTGAAGAAATCGCACGATAGTCTATTGCATTATGAAATACCTATAAAGATATCTAGATGGTATCCTATCTGATCTTCAAAAATCTGCCTTAGTCGAACATACGATATATACCAATATATATACCAATATTCTATTGTTTTATGAGATACCTATAAACATGTATAGAAGGTATCCTATCTAATCTTCAAAAATCTACATTGGTGGTGCACATAACCAAAGAGGCTGTTACGTATCTGCATTAAAATATCGAAGAGATTGCACGGTAGTTTGTCGCCTTACCAGATACCTATGTAGACTCATAAAAATTCCGATTTGACATTATACAATCGGCCTTAGTCTTAGGGATAATCAAATATCTTCAAATATCTTCATTAAGATGTTAAGGAGATCGCGCAATAGTCTGTCGCCTTACCAAAGTCCGATGTCGATAAGACAGATTTGCAGACAGATTGCCCTCCATATGTCCTTTACCAGCGAGTGTAGTCTTTCCCATAATTCAATATATTTATAATATCTCCTTAAAGGTGATTGAGTGTCGTCTTCCCAGAAACTAATGTAGACTAATGTAGAATCTTCGTCATTCGATGTTATACTTGACAATTTCACAGTAGGCTTGTAATATGCCTTCATTGAAATGTTGAAGATAGTTTTCGGCTTCGTAAAAACCAATTTAGATGGTCTTCAAAATTCCATCCTTTCTTAAGCAACGCAATGAACTTATAACTATACTCATTAAGATGTTGAAGAGAACGCACGATTGTCGATTGCCTTATGAGATACCTATAACGATATATAGAAGGTATCCTATCTAATCTTTAAAAATCTACTTAGTCTTTCCCATAATTTAATATATTTATAATATCTCCATAAAGATATTGAAGAGATTGCATTATTTTATGTCGTCTTGTCAGAAACCAATGTAGATGTTCTGTAGTAATCTTCGTCATTCGATGTTATTCTTAAACATATCACAATAGCCTTGTAATTGTCTTCGTTAAGATGTTGAAGAGATCATATAATGATTTGACGCCAGATAGACCGAGCCAATGTAGATTGAGAGGACCTCCAGTCTAATCTCCGACAATCGTCCTTAGTATTACACATAAATCAATATCTTTATAATTATCTGCATGAAGATATTGAGAAGATTGCATGATAGTCTGTCTTCTTGTCAGATACCAATGCATTCGACATTCATTCAAATATAACTATTTTTGTTGGTATTTTGAAGTGGTCGGACGCTTGGCTTAGCCTTGCTAGAGACTACGGTGGCTGAAGCAGATTGAGGTCCTGATCTTCGATGTGCGATATTAGTCTTACACATAATGTATTCGACACATACCAATGCCCATTAAGATCATGAAGAGATCGCACAGTAGTCTGTCTGTTTGATCGATATCAAGCCTGGGTATTCAATGGTTCTATTAGGCATTATCTGCAATAGTTTTTTTTTAGTAACTTTGTATAGCCTGAGCTATTTATGTCAGCTGTGTAATCGCAATCCTAGAGAAACTACCATTAACTTAATATCAAGGCTGATTAACAAAAGTTTCTGTCGGGTGTAATCTATAGGAAGTCATTGCTGATTCCTTCTCAATTCTCGCAAACACTGCAGTAACTTGTCGCAGATTTCGCTCACTGATTTCTAGATCATCAGCATTCACGAGCAGCATGTGACTTGCTGCTGATCGTTTCATTCGTGTTGACTGCAGCTATTCTCACGTTGATCTCAATTAATATGTTGAAGAGATCGCATGGCGTGAGGCCTCGCCTCGTACTAAATGGTTCGGTGAGATCTTTACCAATTTTTACTGAGGATTTCGTGTCGTTCAGCGTCATTCTATGAAGGCGTGCCAGTTTAACCGGAATACCAAGCTCCTACATAGCTCGCTACACTTTTCCCCGTATCGGGCTATCGAAGGCAGCCTTCTAATCTATAAAGATGTGATAGGTGTCGACTTGTTTGTCGTGGGTTTTCTCCAGGATTTAGCGTAACGTAAATATCTGGTTGAAAGTTGAGTTTCTAGGCTTAAAGCCATTCGGAGTTGTAACATCACTTTGGCTTGGAGGGGGCAGTCGACGCCATCGTCCTTTATGTGCTCAGCACCTCCTCATATATATTGCAGTCTCCTGCAAAGACAGAAGTGATCTCGCCATATTTCCAACATACTCTGCATATCTGTGACAATTTTCCAGTTCTTAGCTTTACAAAAGGAGTGTCCTTCTCAATTGAAGCTGGTTTGGCTTTGTGGTTTTCGGTAGAATTTACGGGCCTCTTTCTTACTTCTGTAAGATTCAATTTGTTCACTCTCGCGCATTTTCCATCTGAAATCAACACCCTCATCTATATTGAAGGCTTCTGGAAAGACAGAACTGATCTCTCCATTTTTCCAACATAGTCCATCGAAGTTTGTTTGGCTTTGTGGTTTTCGGTAGAATTTACGCCCGTCATTTGTCCTACTGTAAGATTCAATTTGCTCAATCTCCCGCAGTTTCCGCAATCACTTTTTCTTTTTAAACCAACGGGTTACGACTCTCCTGTTTTTTACACCATTCTATCGCGGCGCACGTTGCAACTGACTGAAGCATTGCCATATGTGCAGTGTTCTTTTTATCGCTAGCCATGCGACACTTTTCATCGTACCATGCTGTGTCTTTAAGCGGGTTTTCAGAACCAAGTATGAACACTGCAATAGTTTTCATAGAGTGGGATCTGTACTACCACTGTGCTTAAGGATCATGAGGCAGTGATGCGTTCTGCGCCAGAGTCTGAGTGAGCATCTCTGCCTAGGTCGTGGCTATCTCTGGTAATTTCAGCTTTCCGTTGTCCAGCATTCTATATGTGTGGTTTCGTACGACTATCGCTAAGCTTAACATTGTGCGAACCTTTGCTGCAACCAGTTACTGAACCGTCTTCCGCTCCGCTCTTCGAATCTCACGTACGTCCATCACACTAGTATCAATTCCTGCCATCAATTAAAAAAGGTTTCCCGTTACATCGCCTGTAGGGATTAGGGAGTTCCAGTTTTACACTCACTGATTGGGACCTATAGTTTTATACCGGTTCCGAACGGTATTTTCAGAAGCTTTTTCATGGCTAAATACTCAATAGTGTCGCCGTCACTAAGCAAGGTGACCGTCGACGAAACAAATTTAAGGTGGTCAGAGCAAGAATCGAACCCACGTTCGAATGCACAATGGCCGCACACACTATCATTGCACCACCGACGGCCTTCCATCAATTACCAGGTGATAAATCTGGGTCTTGGCGTGCTGATTAGGGGATGTCCAGGTAGCCTTATGTATGTGTTTATGTTGAAATCTCGTACTACTGGCAACCATGTTTTTTCGCCGCGGCAGTCTCATTCTGTTATCTGTTATATTCTGTCTAGACTGAATTTGCCGATGGTTGGTTCAAAGACATTTTCCTATTTACATTGTCTTTGGACCATCATTGGGCAGCGGTCCTTTTTAGCTTCTCATAAGTCGCCGTTGTACAAATATGTATACATCCCACTTTACGCACTAAAAGTCTACTGAATTTATTTGTGGTCCTTCGAGACGGTTGTCATTGTGGTATGAGTGCCACCAATATAATAATGAAGTGTTGCCAACTGGACTTATTTGACAGTCATAATTAAGGAAAATTGTGCTTAGTTTGTAGTTTTTTAGGTTACACACTTTATTTCTTAGACAACATCTTTCATCCCTTTCCTTATACCCTTTGATTTTAATTAGTGGTAGTGGAATTATCCTTCTATCTGGAACCGTTTTCCTTTTTTTTTAATGATTTATGAAATATAAACTTAAATAACTTAAATCATACAACATATACATAATTAACAACTGAATATGTATAAGTATATAATTATAAGTACATACATTTCTATATAATAAAAGTATATAAAATATATGTGCATATAGTACCACAGACTACTTCTGTATATTCTGCGTATAAATCTGTATAATATTATTTCGTTCTCACACAACCAGATGGCAAGCCACGACGCTATCACACACAAAAAAAAATCTTTGCCACATTTCATTAAAAGTTGAAAATAAAAACAAAAATTTAAGCGAATTTCATTTGTGGCGGCGTCAGAAAATTCATGCGGATGTTGCAAACTTTGTAACCAGAGCACGTCTAACTGGCAACATATGTATGTATTCAGTGTATACATTTAGGCGTTTTATCATATTTAAGCTTGACAATAATATGCCCCCAATGAAAATCCCGTTAAAAACCTTAAAATTACATCAAAGTTGAGAGATTTGTGTTGTTTGCGGCGCCGAGAGTTAATGAGATATTGAATTTTTCCAAACAATGTCTTATCTCTGGCAAAATATTTCAAGTCAGGGCGATAAGAGACCGCACGTTTGGCTGTATTATGTGTCAAAATTAATGCAACATATGGTTGTTTGTCTGTGGCATTTAAAAGCCTAGTTATGTTTTCCCTTTCCATGTAATTCTCATATGTAAAACAGAGCAATTTCTGAAGATACTATAGCTGTGTCACAAATAAATTTTAAAGTACGGAGGTTGTTTTATGATAAAACTTGTTAAAAACGACGACAAAACAAAGGGAGAGGGAGAACAAATAAAAAAAGCAAAATTCAATTAGTGACATATTTGAATAAGGTAATCACTGGCGCTGATGATAAGATGGTTAAGACGCTGCTGAAACTGTTACTGGCGCAGATGAGGAGACACACGCTGAAACAAGGCTCCTATAGCACACATCCATATACTTATGTGCATAGATTTTGTTCATGAATTGTAGATCTGCTGTGATTTTGTTTCTTTATTGTCTGTCACTTTTTTGTGTTCAGAAGTTTTCAACACAGAAATCTACAGTTGGGTTACAAAAGCATATATTATATCCACTTAATAGTTGTGTCTCAAACGTATAATATTGAATAGCAAACACAGTGTGTTTCGACATAGTTATACTATATTTGCAAGATACTGTAAACACATTATATTTGCATCCATTTTCGAAAAAAGACAGATTAATCACAAGTTTTCCACTAATTGGACCAAACCTAACCTGTCACTTCATAACAAATTAATTTTTTTTATAGAAAACAATACATATCGAATTATAATAAATGAAACACTTTCTCGAAGTCCGCGGATTTTTACTAATAAAATACATGTAATATTGAATATCACACACAATGTGTTTGGACACAAACATACTATATTTGCGACAAACAATACATATCGAATTATAATAAATGAAACACTTTCTCGAAGTCTGCGGTTGTTTCTTAATAAAATACATGTAATATTGAATAGCAAACAAAATGTGTTTGGACACAAACATACTATATTTGCGACAAACAATACATATCGAATTATAATAAATGAAAAACTTTCTCGAAGTCCGCGGATTTTTCCCACTACAATACATGTAATATTGAATAGCAAACACAATGTGTTTGGACACAAACTTACTATATTTGCGACAAGCTACAAACACGTTATGTTTGCATTCAAACAAGAACATAAAGACAGATTGCTGTTAAGGCTTCAATGAGAAGATTCAAAACGGTTAAGGCTTCAATGAGAAGATTCACAAACTTCAAAATGCCCGGCCGACAAAGACAGTTTTATTTGTATCCTAACAACAGAAAATATAGGTTGTTCAGCATCTTGCTATTGGGAGTTTTGGTTTAAACAATTATATTTCAGAAGTGCGCCCATGGAATATATGCGAATGTGGTATTTAAGCCTAAGATTACTACATTGTTAATACAAACAACTGAAAAAAGTTATAAATTTCTGATTCCCTAACGCGGATGTCGCCTTGAAAAGCAAAGCCCTTTTGCGACAAACGTTTTACTGTGGCGGAAACTTGAGCATAAGCAGCAAAGGAACAGTTTTCTTTGCGGCAAACGACCTCTTAACTGTTTTCTATCACTGTAGACATGTGTTGGATAATCATGTCAGCTATTATCTATTTATGCCATAATTGCATTTAAACGGGAAACTATGAATGCTAATTTCCATCACAGAAATTTTGGGGTTTAGGAGTCTTCGTTCATTAATGAGTTTTCCGGGCATGGAAACTGTGCGGATGTGATATTTAAAACTAAGATTACTTTTTTGTTAATACAAAGAAATCAAAAAAATTATGAATTTCTAAGAACCTAATGCGGATGTCACCTCATGAACGAAAGTATTTTCCTCAAAAACTTGTGTTTTGTTCCTTGTCACAGTAATAAGATGCGGTGAATGCTTTTGGAGTTGTCACAGAATTACAATAGTGATTATCCCTTTCATTATAACAAAATTGGTTTGCATTATCCTTTATCGATCTGTTTTTGGAATGTAGCAATGAATATATTTGTGCGTTAATGCTTACATGCTCCTTCAAAACTAATCCGATAATTTTGTCCGGATGCGGGAAAGTTTCATATATTGTGTCTTGTAATCTCATTTTTATATGTTTATTAAATTCCTGGCACATAAAGCATAAAATATTAAACCAAATATCTTTGTCGTAAACTTTAATGTTAGTACTTTGAGCTTTGGCTCTGTATTAAAATTATGTTTAATTCCTGTCGATGTTACATACGAGAAGGATATACTTACCACATATGTGTGTGTGTGTAGATTATCAGCCTAAGTCAGAGGACTATATAGGAGTATCCTCCGCTTCGCCCAAATAAAATGAAGACACTTTCTATGCGGTGAATGACAACGCAGGTGTCACTTAACTAAATGTAAATGGTATGAATTTTTATGGGATAACATAAAACAGAATTAAATACATATATATGTATATATATATATATATATTTAAAATAACATTATTACATATACAGCCGCAAAAAACACACATGCACATGCTGTTGTAAATGAATTCACATCCTCGAATACATAAACATATACATACTGTTGCATATAGGCGGCCTGTAGTGTATGTAGGTATGTATGTGAATTCTCGTATGTGTGTATATGTAAAATATAATATAAGGCTAAACAGAAAACTGTCTGTATATGCATAAACATATAGTGTATTTGCTCGCATACATACTTGGATCTAAGCTTATGTATATCCTTTCTGAAGGATATATAGAGATAGACAGACATTGAGATTATGTGCAGAGACACACAACAACCAGCCTGCCAGCCAGACAGACAGACATTTAGAGAAAACGTTGAAACAAGTTAAACCCATTACAAGCGGGCTATAGTTTACATGTTACTCTTCAATATATATGCGTACTCATGCCGTACGAGAGGTGTCGCAAAAGGGGTTTCCCTAATATTTCAACTATTTCAGGATTTTGTACTTTTTTCTTTAATTAACAAAAGGAATTTCTGGTTTAAACTATGCGGATGTGGTATCCAAACTGTTTGTATATAGGTTTTGTAGGCATTTTTATATTTCCTTTGTATCTATGCTGTGAAAATGATGCGGATGTCAGGTGAAATTTGATAATTTTAAGTACAAATGAGTATTTTTATTAGCAAGTCGCTTAAGGAGCGAGTGATTTACATTTTCTGTATTATATCTGGAAATTCCTATGTTTCAACTATGCGGATGTGGCACTACAAATGTTTGTTTAAGGAGTTTGTAAATATTTAATAAATTTATTTTCACGTATGTTCTTAAAATGATGCGGATGTGGAATTTTTAAGTACAAGTTGTATCTTTCAAGAACAGCACATTGTTTCAGTAATTTCCACAACAATTGTGTACTTTTGTCTCTTGTATATGCAATTTTCTATATTTCAACAATGCGGATGTGACTACAACAAATGTTGTTTAAGGGATTTATAGATATTTATTAGTGTTTCTAGTGTGTAGTGGCTTAAGAGGACACGAATGTAAGGCCAACTTTGAAATTTTTATGTTCAAAATATAACTTTTTAATAACAGGATATTTTTGACGTAGAATACGTCTTACCTTACGGTATGAGGAGTCATGTCAGGTTTTTATTGTTGTAATCTTTATTTCATTGAATTTGAGGAAACGGCTAGATGAATTTTTTTAAAATTTTTTGACGTAGAATACGTCTTACCTTACGGTATGAGGAGACATGTCAGGTTTTTATTGTTGTAATCTTTATTTCATTGAATTTGAGGAAACGGCTAGATGAATTTTTTTATAATTTTTTTTGTAGGTAAATGAAGATGTTATCTTTCGTTTGATATACATTTCATATTGGTTGATATATTTCTAGTATTTTAAGTTCTCAAATGAAAATTGTTTAAACACATACACTCAAACATATGTGTGGTGTTTGGTTGAGTGTTTTTGGTTGCTCAACATTGCTTAGGAACATGTATCTAGTAAAAAGTGAAACGAACAGCAAGCTAATGTTGCTTGGCAACATGTATCTAGTAAAAAGTGAAACAAACAGTAAGCTAACGTAATAAAGCTTTTTTGCGAAAGCTTCAATAAAGCTGTTGTAACATTAATTTTGAATTGTAAAGCGTAAAGCTTTCACACAACGCTCGAATGCTAATGCGAAGACTCGATAAGGTAAACCTTTTTTAATATTAGGGCGGCCCCCTCAACATTCGCAGAACTTATTTCAATAAAAATATTAATTAAAATACATAAATTAAATTAAGTTTAAAAAAATTGAACATAATATTTTTTTTTTAAACGGACTTGAATCAAATGCCGTTGGTAAATATAAAAATTACAGCAGACAGTTGTCCGAGGCCTTCGGCCTCGTACTGTCCCTGCAGGCTGTGTCAGAGACACGGCCATTAAGTTTAACGTAGAATACGCCATCCAATAAGACAGAAAACATATATAACAATAAATGGTAAATAATATAAGCAAATCAATTTATTGTTATATATGTTTTCTGTCTTATCGGATGGCGTATTCTACGTTAAACTTAATGGCCGTGTCTCTGACACAGCCTGCAGGGACAGTCCGTGGCCGAAGGCCTCGGACATCTGTCTGCTGTAATATTTTTTTTGGAAATTTCTTTTTAGAATTGTGTAGCTTATGTAAGCAATTTTCTATATTTTTTTTTATGCGGATGTGGTACCAAAAATGTTCCTTAAAGGGTTTTATAGATGTGTATTCATTTTATTTGCGTGTACGCCCGTAAAACGATGCGGATGTCAGGTGAAATTTGATCATTTTAAGTTGAAATGAGTGTTTTTAACAGCAGGTCGCTTAAGGAGAGTTTGATTTATATTTTCTGTATCATATCTGGCAATTGCTATGTTTGTACTATGCGGATGTGGCACAAGAAATGTTTGTTTAATGACTTTGTAAATATTTATTAATTTTATTTACACGTATGTTCTTAAAATGATGCGCATGTGGGACAAACTTTAAGATTTTTAAGTACAAATTGTATCTTTCAGTATCATCACATTGTTTTCGGCCACGGAATTGTGTACTTTTCTCAGTTATGTAAGCCAATTTCTATATTTAAACTACGCGGATGTGGAAAAAACAAATGTTGGTTAAGGAATTTCTAGATATTTATTTATTTTGCTGGCTTGTAGGTGCTGCAAATGATGTGGATGTGGGGCCAACTTTGAAATTTGTATGTTAAAAATATTACTTTTTAATAACAGGATATTTCGTTGTGGAATTGTGTAGCTTATGTAAGCAAATTTCTGTCTTTATTTATTTCTATGCGGATGTGGTACCAAAAATATTTCTTGAAGGGTTTTATAGACCTTTATTCATTTTATTGTCGTGTGTGTTGATAAAATAAAGCGGATGTGGTGCAAAATTTTAAGATTTTTAGGTTAATATTTTATTTGTCAATAGCAACAGATTATTTATGAAAGTTTCGCTTTTAAATTGTATGTTTTTTTCTATTACATAATCAAATTTGTCTATCTAAACTATGCGGATGTGGTACCAAAAATGTTTCTTGAAGGGATTTGTAAATATTTATTAATTTTATTTATGTGTACGGTCGTGAAATGACGCGGATGTGGTGCAAACTTTGAGATTTTCAAGTTCAAATTTAATTTTTCAATAACAGCAAATTGTTTGTGAAAATTTAATTTTGGAATTGTGTAACTTTCTCTCTTATATAACTAAATTGTTATATTTAACCTATGCGGATGTGCTACTAACAATGTTTCTTTAGGGTATTTATTGATATTTATTGATTTTACTTGCTTGTAGGTGCTTAAAATACCGCGGATGTGTGTCAAATTTTGAGATGTTTAAGTTTGTAGTTTAGCTTTCAATATCTACACATTGTTTTATTAAATTTTACTGTAGAAAAAGTTACGTTTTTTTCATTAATGTTTAGAAATTTCTACACTTAAACTATGCGGATGTGATAACAACAATTTTGTTTAAGAAATTTGTAGATATTTATTAATGTTTCTTGCGTGGTGGCCCTTAAACTGACGCGCATGTGGTGCAAACTCTGAGACTCTTAACTTAAAACTTTATTTTTCAATAACAGGATATTGTTTCCGAAATTTTCTCTTTGGAATTGTGTACCTTTGCTCTATTATATACGGAAATTTCTATGTTTAAACTATGCGGATGTGGTACCAAAAATGTTTGTTTAAGGATATTGGAGATATTTTTCAATTTTATTTGGGTGTATGGTCGTAAATTACCGCGGATTTGGGGAATACTTTGAGATTTTTAAGTTCAAATTTTAGTGTTCGCTGACAGCAGATTTCTTATGAATATTTCGCTTTGGAATTGTGTGCTGAACTCTATTATATTTAAACTATGCGAATCTGGTATTACAAAGGTGTGTTCAAGAATTTTTCAGATCTATTTTCGATTTACTTACGCGTATGTCCTTAAAATGCCGCGGATGTGGGGGAAACGTTGATGTTTTTGTATTAGAATCCTGATGTTCAGTAACACCACATTGTTTAAAAACTTTTGCTGTAAAATTGTGTACCTTGCTTTGTTATACATATATACAAAATGGTGTATTTAAACTATATGGATGTGGTACTAAACTTTATTGTTTAAATCATTTGTAGATATTTATTAGTTTTATTTAAGTGTATGTTCTTAAGTTGACGCGGACGTGGCAGAAAGTTTGAGTTCAAGTGCAGCACATTCAGCATTTCAAAAATGTGTACCTTGTGTAGAAAATTGTGTATCTGCTTGGAAAAATGCGGATGTTTTACAATATTAATTTGGTAGTCACGGGCTTGTCTCACAAAATTGGCACAACTAAGAATGAACAAATGAATAGCAGTTGTTGATGAAATAACAATATAATAATAATAATAATAATAAGAAAAGTATATCCGCCATAGTTTGTTTATAAAGTATGCGGATGTGGTATTATAATTGTGAAGTTGTCCTGAATTATATAATCTTAAAGGTTTGAAAACAATAAGACAAACATGCGGATGTGATATAATATATTTTTTTAATTGTAGCGTTGAATACAAATATCCGCATTAGTCTCTATCCCAAATGGCATTAAATGGTTGTCTTTCTAAACAGATCATTCCAGTCATCTGAGTTCCAACTGAGTTACCTCGCAGACGATTAAGGTTATAAAGTTATACATACATATCTTAATATCTGCCTTGGATTATCTAAGTTATATGCCTTACAGCTCGAAGGATATTGCGCGTCATTTTCTCCTTCAACATACGTGTTTTTTGACTGTTTACACGCTTAATTATGGTCCCATCAACATATTGCAGGAACCACGGAAATGTTTGCAAGCATTGTTTTCATGAATTGAATATCTGTTTCATGAATTGAATTTTTGTTTCTTTGCTATTTGTAACGTGTTTTATTCAGCAGTTTTCAACAAACAGATCCGCATTTCGGTCACAAAACAAATATTACAACCTCGTAATCATTGTGTTTCCAACATGTAACATTGGATAGCAAACGCAATGTGTTTGGACACAAATATTCTATATTTGCGGCAAGTTACAAGCACGTTATATTTGCATCCAAACAACAAGAAAAGACAGATTTTTCAGAGTGCATGTTAGAATCAATATAGATAGAATATATTCGCCGTAAATATATGCTGGTGTGGTGTTCCAAATAATGATAAAGATGCTATTGAATGTATTACAGTACAATTTAGAATTCACCATAACATTTTCGTGCGGATGTGGCAACATATGGTATTGTGTTAATATTTTTAAATTTATTTTTTTGTATTCACTAGATCACAATTAATTCGTTTTAAAAGTATGCGGATGTGGTATTAAAAACTTTGAACTACATGTCGAGAAAGCAAATGGTGAAAATTCTTCAAGTTTCAAACAAATTGGAATGCGGATGTTGCTTTTTATATAAAAGTATTTTGGTTCCAAAACTTAGTTATTTTATCACCCTTTGGCAAACTTTTGTTAGCCTCTGAAATCCGGAGTTTTTCCAGCTGTTGTGCTTACTTTTCCGTTTCTGCAATGGAAGAAAGATAAAACTCTTTTTCATTTAAGAAAACAATATCAACAGTTAGGAAAATAATAATAATAACAACAACAGCAGAGCAGCATCATCATGTTCAGCTAACAACATCGTAAGCCTACATTAAGGCCGTATTATGTGAGGCATAAAAACGCACAAGGATAAAATGAGAGACAACAGGGAAAACCATACAAAATGGAAAGAGTGAAAATCCCAAAGCGAAAAAAAAACAATTTATTTTATTTTTGTAAGGATATAACGATAAGAAAAAACATACATCAAACTTACTCCTGTAAGGACTAAAGCAAAGAATGTGTGTGTGTGTATGTGTGTTTGTATGTATTGCCTGGCATGAATTGTGAAGATGTTGGTTGTGCGTGGAATAATACTTGTATGCGAAGAATGTTAGAATGTGTATACTCAAGTGCGTTAGCTTTTCCAGTCTCTGTTTCACTCTGTCTCTCTCCACTGTTTGAGGTGCAAAAATGTTATTTCATTTAAATTTCAAGTGAATAATATAAATTAAGACAATTAATTTTATTTTATTCTTACAAAATACCCCAACGTTGTTGGAATTGACTACATTGCCAAATGCTTTTAGACGCCATATTAACTACAGCAGACATTGATGCGTATGATTGTTATTATTTACATGTTTGCGCATTAATATCACTCATTCGTTTTTGTTTTGACATTGTAAGGAGTTGTGTATTTTAATCCTATTTTGCCAGCGAACGCGTAGATTTTTTCCAGTCATTGTGGGAATTAGGTATTTTAGGCAAACAATGTAGAATTAGAATTAATCTAATATTAAATCAAGTTGCTGCAGACTGAAACGTAGACGCACATGTCTGTGGAATAATCCTGTTAATGTCAGCAGTGATTGGTACATTTCGAAAGACGGAAACAATCTTAATAAATACATTTCAATGCCACAACGTGAAATTTGAGGCGTAGGATTGACATTTATCATAGATGAGATATGAGAATTTACATATTTTATATCAAGCTCTAAAGTTTATTAACATTTTTAATATTTAAACAAAGAAAAATTGTTAATGTAAAACCTGAACAAATGACGAATTATTTAAATGATGGTCTAGGCAATTTAAGTTGTTGTTTAAAATTTAGATTGATTTCTTTACTAAAATCGCAGGAATTTATATAGGATCCTAGATTTAGAATTTAGATTTTAGAAATCGCGCGAAATCAGACAGTATCTGAAACCCAAGAACAGGTAAAATACAGTTTATGTTCCAACAAAAATAATAATACCGGTTGTCTCAAAAGAAAGTTCACATTTATTTTACTGATTGCATGATCGCATTGAATCTGAGTGGCGCGGGGGCGTGACAGTAGGTAGCCTGGCTCTTGTGAATTCAGTGTTTCCCTTGAACGGATCGCGCGCTAAGCTTGCGAGACTTATACAAGAACGGTGATTCAGCGACAGCAGCCCGTAGAATTGTCTGCAGTATTCGAGGTTTTCGACACTTCAATGTTGCGGCATGCATTCCTCTCATTCGAAATGGGACAATTTGAAGAGTGCCAAAATCTGGATGGTCAAGTTCATCAAGTACGGCAGAAAAGTGACAGTGTAAACCAGTGTGCTCGTAAGGATCACGGGAGTCGACCTGCCGAGCCGTCATTGAAAATTATACCGTTCGACGAAATGAATGACATTAACGCGAAGGTTTACGTTTAGTCTGTTCGTGAGGGTCACGGGAGGTCGACCTGCCGAGCCGTCAAGGAAAATTTTACCGTTCGACTAAATGAATGACATGAACGCGAAGTTTTACATTTAGACGGTATTATTTTTAAGAAATAAATTCCAAAATATTGTACCTCGATAAATTAGCAAAAAAATTTTTAAAGATATCTTATTTTTTATTGTATCGTCTCACAAAATATAAACTTTCTCTTGAGTCACCCTGTATATAGGATTTCATCTATATCACATTATTTTAATATTTTATTAAGGTTTTTTTATTTGTTCAATTATTATTACTAATACGCTTAGTATTTTAATATTCGACTGATATATTAAATATTTATTAAATTATTATTACTAATACGTTCCATGTTTCTTAGCGATAGAAATAACTAGAACTAATTTTAAACTAATAATAATTTTAAACTACAGTTGATTAATTACCGTATACAGTAAAGCTCTGTGTTCTTATATTTTATAACTTGTCATTGATTTTCTGTAACCTGTTACTGTTCGCACACTATGGCGTATAATTGATATTGATCAAATTATAATCAATTATACAGTCTGCTGGGTTGCAAGGTTATGGGTTGTGAGAAAGGTAAATAAATGGTGAAAGCAAAACCATCAGCGAACAATATTGTTGTGAGAATCTATTTACAACATATAGTTTTCATATGACTGTGGAAAACACTTGGTATTCATGGTGGGTGGTGAAGGTATGAATTACACACATGCTAATATTTAAATAAATGAAAATGTATAGTAACGACTGAAAATTTGTTATATAATTATATGATTAATATGAATTGATTTCAGAACAATTAAATGCTGTCCACTATGTGCTGCTAAAGCTTTACTACTGAAAACTCCTTTGAATATCGTTTATAGTGAACAAAGAAATCGCTATTAATCCTAGGCTGCGTAAGCAATACGATTTTGACAATGTTGTATAAAGGTGGCCGTCGGTGGTGCAATGGTAGGTGTGCGCGCCTCTTGTACATGAGATTCTGGGTTCGATCTCTCTTCTGACCACCTTAAATTTCTTTCACTCTCCTCACATAGTGACAGCTGCACTATCGAGTATTTAGCCATCTTCACTGTTAAATATTCGATAGGGTCCTCGACACTACGCAAGGTAACCTTCGGCGAAAGAAATGTAAGGTGGTTCGAGCACACAACGAAACATCGTTCTCACGTACAAAACCCGCGTACCTCCCGTGTACCACCGACGACCACAGTATCTACATTAATTATTATAAATTTCAATAAGAAGCGCAACAAGCTGCATAGTTTCGTCCTTTAAACTGATTCCATACTAAATCAATATCTTGTGCTGACTATGGCGTATAATTGTTATTAATTGAATTATACAACACTCATACGCTCTTTGACAAATAGTGGGTGGACCAATGTAGTTTTGACATATTTTTAAAATCTATCGACATAATTTCATATCTATGAGTGCTTATCTGGATCCTTAAGTTGATTTCCTTTTTTGAAGATAATATCTGCGAAGTAGGCGCCTTCATTGTTGGTGACCATTTCAGCTGTTTTTGCCGGATTTAAAGTCATTCTGGCGATAAGTTTTTGCACATATGTCTATGTTTGCTTCCAGAGTCTATTTTCTGTTCACATATACCCACCACTTGCAAACCCCAAAAGAAAGAAGTCAAGTCGGGTGATTTTGCCGGCCACTGCAAATTGGCAAAATTGTTTCTTGTTTACATATATAAACCCATGGCTTGAAAACCCCAAGAAGTCAAGTCAGGTGATCTTCCCGGCCACTGGAAATTGGTAAAACGAGTCATCAAGCGACACGGAAACTCATCTTGTAATATGTTCAATGTTGCGCGATTTGTGTATGCAGTTGCACCATCCTGATGAAACCACATGTCCTGCAGTTCCAATTCATAAATTTGTGACAAAAAAACTCAACCATCTTGCTTCTGTATCACAGACAGTAATCGTGTTATCCATGGCATCCTCAATAAGTAGTGTACGCTGACACCGCCGGCATAAATGGCGCATCACGCAGTGACCTTGAGTGAATATACGGGCTGTTCGTGAGTGATACGTGGTTTCTCAGTACTCAAGTTTGTTAATTTCCGTATCCGCACAGATGAATATCGGCTTCCTGGCTCATCATAAATTCAGACCGAATATAGTGCACTGAGTTATTGAGGTCTAGGAAGCCTCAGTTTAGACGTGGCTGACGGTGTGCAGACAGTAGCGAATGGACTGCGTAGATACTGTAAGGAACATCATCCTGTTTTTACCAGAATGCAATGCAGAGACGAACGTGGAATGACCAAAGTATCGTGGAACGTTGCCCAGTGCACGCGGAAGGCTCCTCCGCGACGTCTTCGGTCACAGGGCGATATTCTCGTCAGAACGGGCACTACGAGGCCGTCCGGCACCTCTTCTACCGCGCGTTGATGCAGTCTATTCCAGGCGACTAGCTAAACATCTTAGTGTTTGGCCATTTGGCCCACAAAATCTGCACCGTAATTTACACTGCGCCAAAATTACTGACGAATTATTCCGTTCAAAATTGTTGCATGACTTGTCGACGCGTCGGTTTGCACTAGTTTGCTTTACAAATATCAAATTAGAACTGATGTCGCTCATGCATCACCTGACCTGACTGGTTGTGACGAAAAAGTAGTAATGGCTAAAAAGCGGTATTTTTGGGGTTAAATAAAAAACGAAATAAAGAATTTAATTTTGTACTTTGTTAAAATAAGATTTAAACATAAAATAGAACGGTTTATTTTGCATCTAATCGTTTTGTTATTTAAAATTTAAGACGGATTGAAACACCAAAACGTGGGACAATCCCGCAAAAAAACAGTACAATCCTGCCTTAAGCAGGATAATCCTGGCATAAGCGGGACAATCCTGCCATAAGCGGGACAATCCCGGCAAAAGCAGGACGGTGGGTCAAGTTACTCATACTGCTGAGACATAAATAATATTAATCATGCGTCTACTACTTCATAAATTATATTGCTTATGGTACTTAGGAGCTTTAAAGTACAGGCGAAATAAATGAGTATTATGAATTACAGGGCGCTCCAAATACAAGTATATTTATCAAAATTAAATAAAATTAACTAAACTCAATTTCTTTTAGTATATTACGGCTTTATTAGTAATAACATTTCCCATTATTTGTGGAACATGATTTCATTCATATGGCTGCCGTGGCTGGCTTCGCAGTAGCTCATCATGTCAGTCCAATGGCTCGGACCATTTTAGCCTTACGGGTGTGGCTGGTTTCTGGGTTATTTGCCTACAATCGGTCTTTAACGGAACGCCGAAAAGAAAAAGTCTAAAAGGGTCAAAGCGTATCTCCGAGGCGGCCAATTGACATCGCCAAGGCGGCTGGTGACATGATTACCGATCTTAGTGCGCAAAATATCGATTGTTTAATGAGCTGTGTGACATGGTGCGCTATCCTGCTGAAACCAAAGAATATGCAAGTTCATATCTCCCATTTCAGCCGTCCGAAATCATGGCCCTACAGCGCTCGCCGTTGACTGAAATGGCGTTTCCAGCCGCATTTTCAAAAAAAATGGGCTAATGATTCCACCACTTCAAAATCTACACCAAAATGTCACTCTATGTGGTTGCATTGGCTTCGCAACAATGACGTACGTGTGTTTCGTATGCAATGGCTAGTGTGCGCGGCTCTTGTGCATGAGAACGTAGGTTCGATCTCTGCTCTGACCACCTCGCTTAGTGATGGCGATACTATCGAGTACTTTGCCATGAAAAAGCTTTTCAAAATATCGTTCGGAACCGGTGTAAAATTGTAGTTCCCAATCAGTGAGTGAAAAATTAGGAAGCGACCGCTCACTTGTTGTGAGAAGCTCTCTCCAATCCCTTCAAGGGGTGTAAAGGGAACCGGTTTTCGATCCCCAGATGCTTCAAGTCAAAGCCACCGAGATGAAAATGCGCCTCGTCAGAAAGTATGATTTTCCGGCCAAATTCGATGTCAGGTAGGAGCTTCGGTATGGCTCAAACTGCGAAGTAATAACGATAATGCCGAGTTGTTGAGATCGATAGCGATTCGATGTTCTTGGACTGAGATGCACACCTTCTGCTGAAGCAGCAACAATATCGTGGCTACACACCATACGACGACGGAAACCACGAGTGTTGTCCACTATCAAGCCAGTCTCTTGACATTTTATCCACAAACTTGCATACTGCATGGGCGTTGGGTGCTTCTTTTCGTTCAAGACTTATTGTCAACCAACGCACAGTTTGGACAACACAGCACTTGCTTTGGGAATAACTTCGCAATATTTCCCAAAGTTGTTGAACCGTGAAGCGCCTCATTTTGGTCCGAGGAGGTATGATACTGACTGATAACCAATATTTCGAACATACGAAATCCATCGGTGTCAAAATAACATTTGATTTAAAAAGACATCTGTGTTTGGAACCCGCGTTAGATGTAATATGGTAACACACTCGGTTTTGGGAACACTAAACTTTGAGGATTATTTTGTCTTTTTATGTAAATTGATAAATCACACAGTCTTACTTATCCGGTCTCGGACAACCCCGGGGGGTCAGGGACCTTACAAAACGAAGATAACATATTTCGCCAACTAGTTCGATCTTTTGCTTTATCTCTCCAGTTGGCAATACCAAGTGTACGCAGGGATTCGTCAACCTGATCCCTCCAGCGGAGTCTTGGTCTTCCTATTTTTCGTCTTCCTTCGAGTTCGGTTTCGAAAAGCCTTCGCGCTGGTTCATCTTCATCCATTCTACTGACATGGCCTAGCCAGCGCAATCGCTTTATCTTGATCCGCTTAACTATGTCAATGTCAGGATAAAGCTCATACAGCTCATGATTCATGCGTCGCCGATACTCGCCGTTGTGCACTATAGGGCCATAAATTTTTCGGAGTATTTTTCTCTCGAAGACTCCTACAGATGTTTCGTCTGCTTGCGATAGGACCCAGGATTCTGCGCCATAAAGCAAGACAGGTTGAATGAGAGTCTGGTACAGCTGGACTTTTGTTACTCGAGAGAGGGCTTTATCTCTAAAGTGCTTGCTTAGCCCAAAATAACATCTATTCGCAAGCACAATTCTCCGTTTGATCTCAAGGCTGACGTTGTTGTTTTTGTTCACGGCAGATCCGAGGTATATAAATTCGTCCACTACCTCGAAGTTATAACGGTTATCAACGTTCACGCTTTGGTCTAATCGCGTGGAGGCCCTGTTCGTTGAAACCATTAATTTTGTCTTGTCCTCATTCACCGTCAGACCCACTTTTGCTGACTCCTTCTCAATTCTCGAAAAAACCGCAGTAACTTCTCTAATTGTGCGCCCAATGATATCTATATCATCAGCATACGCGAGCAGCATGTGACTTTTGCTGCTGATGGTTTTATTCATATTGACTGCAGCTTTTCTCATAATGATCTCCATTAAGATGTTAAAGAGATCGCACGATAGGGTGTCGCCTTGCCTGAGGCCTCGCTTAGTTTCGAAAGGTTCGGTAAGATCCTTACCAACTTTCACTGCGGATTTGGTGTTCGTCAAGGTCATCCTGCAAAGGCGTATGAGTTTTGCAGGAATACCAAGCTCAGACATTGCTTCATAGAGTTTCTCCCGTATCGGACTATCGAAGGCTGCTTTATAATCGATAAATAGATGATAGGTGTCGATTTGTTTTTCGTGTGTCTTCTCCAGGATTTGGCGTAGCGTGAAAATCTGGTCAGTTGTCGATTTTCCAGGCCTAAAGCCACACTGGTATGGTCCAATCAGGTCAGCGATAATTGGTTTTAGTCTTTCGCACATTATACTTGATAGAACCTTATATGCTATGGATAAAAGGCTTATTCCACGGTAGTTGGCACAAATACTCGGGTCACCTTTTTTAAATATGGGACATAGTACACTGAGACTCCAATCGCATCAAATCACTCAAATCACACAGTCTGATATGCCTAATAACACTGTGCTCGAATCGGTTCGAATTTTCGATTTATAGTCAATAAATGGTAGAAAATTGATAAAAATGTAATATTTTAGATACTTGGAACAATTATTGTCGATCTCGAAAACAACAGTTAATCTAAAGAAACGATTAGCACCATAGGATTCAACGTACTCGAATTAGCGTTACCCACTGGGTAACGTTTTTGAACTTGCACAGTGTAATTAATCGATGATACTTATACTGAACAAAATATATTAAATTTATTACGTTGTTTGTATCTATGCCACACTGTCTCTCTTTAAATTTCAACACTTTTCTCACTACGACGTATGATTGATATTAATTGCATTGTAAATTTTTTTATTTCCAAATTCTTTGCTTAGGCGGCAAAACTATGTCACACACAGTTTGTCGTATAATTGATATTAATTAAATTACTTTTACGTAGTTTACAACAAATAAAATGATAAACCTAGGAAATGAGGTAAATATGTTTGCTGTTGTTTTATATGTGTATTTTGTAAAAAGAATTTATGTTGGAATATTTTTTATTAGAACTGCGCCCTGTTGTGTGGGCAAAATTGTTCACATAATCGTTATACATTCAATTTATCACACTGGCGTTATGAATTTCGCTACGTATCTGCTAAATTTTATTGTTGCTCTTTATGACGTATGATTGATACTGAACTTTTATTGCTATCCACTATGAGGTATAATTGATATTGATTGCAAAGCTCTATTTTGTTCAGATCTATTAAAGGTTTATGATTACTATGATTTTTATCTAATCGCTCCCATTTCTACGCAAATGACAATACTAGCCACAAGGTGGGGCGAATGATTGTCATAAATTAATTTAAAAAGTGGGTAGACCGCATGGGTTTACACACAAATCTATACATAGATATACATATATAGTCGAATGTTCCCTTATACCTTTCGCGTTGGAAATACATCAATGTTTTTTGTTGTTGTACTATTTTACATGTGATTTATCAAACTCGTTGTATTTATTTCAACTCTTATCTGCTAAATTTCATTGTTATCTCCCACATTGACGTATGAGTGATATTGATTGTATTCTAAACATTCATACCACCCCGTGATCTTTTGATAACATTATTATATAGTTATAGAAAAAATAATTCATTGAGTTTACATTTTGTATGCAAAAAAGTGGTTTCTTTGTTGCTCAAAATTTCATTATAAATAATTACGTTGCCATTTTCTTAAAAAAAAAAAAATTCTTTGGTTTCGTAAACAAAGTGCTATTTTTTTATTATGTTTTCTTTCAATTCATTGTCGATAACATCATCGGTATCATCAGCATATGATGAAAGAAACTTGTGTCTAGTATTTATCGAACGAACAAAAGACAGTGCGGTAGTAGTGGGGGGTGGAAACGATGTGGGGGAACAACATTTAATGCATCAGTTTATTATAGACTACAAGATGGGCGAGGTACGGTGGGGCAGATGGAACTGTGTTGAGGTCTGGGTGGTGATTTAATATTTATACAAAAGTGCTTTCGTATTTAAAGGTAGCACTGTTCTATTTGAATTTTTTGTATACAAAAGGTGTGAAAATGTTGCATGCTTGTGAAATCATACAAACGCAGGCGAAGAAGTACAAGGTAACGGAGGAGAGAAATAAAAAAAGAAGCATTTGAGGGAAACGAAATTGTGCTAGTACTATATGGAACTGACTTTGGCAATGATAGCGTACATGATGACGATGATGGAGATGATGATGATGATGATTCTATGGCATCCGCTATAACTTTGGGGATTTGGTGTGGTGCTGCTTTGCCTTCGGCATTTCATGGCGATTGACTGTAGCATTACTTGAGTTGAAATATTCTAATCGAAATTCAATATATAAGTATACTTTTATGTGGAACTTCCATGCGGTATTCCCTGTTTCTATTTTCCGATTTAAGCTATTTTTTTGCTGTTGTTGTTGTGTGTGCTCATTTTATCAGCTATATTGTATTTCGCCACTTTGGTAATTCACGTTGGTTTTTATGGTTACCCGCTTAAGTGTACTTAAAATACTTAGCGCACAGCGGTAAAACGCTAATGAGAGCACCAACACGAATACCACCGTCGCCGTTCCATGAGTTCCTTAATGAACATGCTTGGTTGCGGTATATTTTGTTGTTTTTTTTGTATTCTCCTCTCTAGACTGAATCATGATGTTCATCGTCTTAATCGACTTGAGCAGTTTATGTAATTATGCAAAATCGATTAAGAGTGAAAATTTCTTGCAAAAGAGATAAGAACAAGAGTAATAAAGGTGTATACTTTGTTAAGTGGTTGTGATAAAGAGGGTGGCGGCGAGAGCGAGGGAAAGAGAGCCATTAAAAATTGTAGTTTAATTTTGAAATTTTACAAGTACGTGTTAAAATGCATCATTAAAAATATACATTACATGGCAAAAGTTTGGTAAAATTACTTAAAAGTTATAAAATGTTGTAAAACTTCGGATTAAATTGCCAAAAATGTAAAGCTTCGTACATGTTGCAACAAAGACCATTTAAACGTATGATTGATATTTAACGGATTGACATAAAGTATACGTCTAAGCCATTAAAAGTATGATGTTAACATAGTTATACTTACCACCATGGCTATCGTCGAGGTGCACCTAACCAGGAGTTAGAGCTTGTAGTTTGTATGTGAATTAGCAAGAAATATATAGCTGTTGGTTAACTCTACGCAGATATGGTTAAAACGACACTTAGGCGAATAATTAATATTTATTGATTTAAAAGTAAAAACGATGACATGTTGGATTCGGGTTTAGTCCCGATATTTACCAAGTTTCTTAAAGTACGATATTTTGAGACACTGTTCGAGTTTTCGAACAAAATTGTTTACTATTTTCAACCCATTTATTTCAATGACGATTTGTATGCGATGCAAACCGCAATGAAGCAAAGCTATAGGAATTTTGGTTGGGTTTTAAAAATAATTACATAGCTCATCTCTCTCCCCTTTATGGGCTGTGGGAGGTATTGGAATAACACTTATAAGGGCATTTGCACAGAAAGGTCAACCTTTTGTCACATCACGTCACTATCGATAATTACTTATATTTTAGGACCAGATATATTGATTTTCTTCTTTTCTTTTACTAAATATGTAGTTACTTACATTCTGTATTTAGGAAAAGAATAGAAAACAATAGAACCACATGGTCCTAAAATATAACGAATTAACTAGGGTGGCGTGATGTGACATACGGTGGCACTTTCTCTGGAAATGCCCATATTCAAACCGAATTTTCGAAAAGGAAAATGATAAAAAAATGGTTTCTCATAACATCCCATGAAGGGATTGGGGACAGATTCTCGCAACCAGTGAGCTGTGCGCGTTCTAAATTGACATTCATTGATTGGGACCTACAGTTTTACACCGGTTCCGAACGGTATTCTTGAGAAGCCATTGTGTCATACGGCCAAATTGCTATTTCTCAAAAATATCAATTTCATTACATTGTACATTGATTGAGCGGCATGCCGGGCTGGCCATACGGCGTTTTTGAGAAGCTTTTTTATTGCTAAATGCTCGATTGTGTCGCCGTCACTAAGCGAGGTGACCACCGTCGAAAGAAATGTTAAGTGATATGAGCAGGGATCCCCATTACCATCACACTACGATTGCACCACTGACGGCCACAAGGCAGAACAGGAAAATAAGACACAATAAAAGAGTTATTTTTTCAAAAATATAGTAATTTTGAAGAAAAGGCTACAAACAAGTTTATGTCGAAGTACCAGATGCCTGCGGTCGGGTAAGATTTGGGGACGTTCAGCAGATCCTGAGTTCAGCAGATCCTGATTACTATAGAAGCGTAATTTTCAATAAGAATTCAAAACTTTTCGCAACGCAGCTCAAACTGGGTTAATATAAAGTATACGTCCTGATAAATAACATTAGGACGAATGATTAATATTAATATTACGTTCTGCTGCTTAAACGAATAATAGTTTAATATAATTTACTTTTATTGACCATTTTACAACGAGGTCAGACGTCTTACACATATTAATTAAACAAACACATTAAACAAATTTCAACATATTCTTCCAACTGGCTCTATCCTTCGCCTTTTCTCGCCAGTTGGTAACACCAATGATACGGAAGGATTCTTCTGGCTGGTCTTTTGAGAGGAGTATTCGCCGTCCTCTTTTTCTGCTTCCATCGGGTACGTTATCGAGAACCTTTCGCGCTGGCTCATCTTCATTCATTCTAACAACATGGCCTAGCCAACGCAATTGGCCCACTTTGATTTGTCTAGCTATGTCCACGTCAGAATAGAGATTATATAGCTCTGCGTTCCAGCGACGTCGGTACTTGCCGTTTTCCCTAACAGGACCATATATTTTACCGAGAATTTTTCTCTCGAAAACTCCCAGGTGTTGTTCATCCGCTTGCGATATGACCCAATTTTCGGAGCCATATGTCAAGACAGGCAAAATGAGAGTCTGATATAGCTGGACTTTTGTCCGTCGAGAGAGGGCTTTGTTCCTAAACTGCTTACTGAGCACAAAATAGCATCTATTTGCAAGCACAATTCTCCTATTTATCTCCAGGCTGACGTTGTTGTCCTTGTTCACGGCGGATCCAAGGTAGACAAATTCATCTACCACTTCAAAATTAAATCGGTTGTCAACGTTCAAGTGCGGACAAAGTCGAGAGGTTTCTCTAGTCGTTGACACCATCAATTTTGTCTTGCTCTCATTAACAGCAAGACCCACCTTCGCTAATTCTTTCTCGAGTCTTGAAAATACTGCAGTAACCTCTCGCAAATTTCGCCCAATGAAGTCCATGTCGTCAGCATACGCCAGCAACATATGGTTTTTCGTGTTAATGATCTTGTTCGTATTTACCGCAGCCTTTCTCATAATTATCTCCATTAAGATGTTGAAGAGATTGCACGAAAGTGTGTCGCCCTGTCTCAGTCATCGGTTGGTACAGAATGGTTCAGTGAGGTCTTTCCCCACTTTCACTGCTGATTTGGTGTTGGTCAGCGTCATTCTACAGAGGCGGGTCAGCTTTGCCGGAATACCAAGTTCAGACATAGCTTCGTACAGTTTTCCCCGTATGGTGCTATCGAAATCTGCTTTGTAATCGACAAAAAGGTGGTATGTATCGATTTGCTTTTCGTGGGTCTTTTCCAGGATTTGGCGTAGAGTGAATATTTGGTCCGTCGTGGACTTGCCTAGTCTAAATCAACACTGATAAGTTCCAATCAGGTTTTCAATAATAGACTTTAGTCTTTCACATAATACGCTCGACAAGACCTTATACGCGATGGATAAAAAACTGATACCGCGATAGTTGGAACAGACAGACGGTTCACCCGTTTTGAATACACCACATAATAAAATGGGACTCTAATCGTCAGGAGTCTGTCATTTAATGTAAGCTTTACTAAAATTAAATGCACTTCCAGACAACCGGTTAAAGTTTCGTATTCAGTTCATGCTAAATTTTGGGGAGACATTTTGTCATTTATCTCCCCAAACTGAGAATGTTGTTCCGAAGAGTTACCACCTAAATTTGAGATACCTGACCAATATTTCATTTATAATTCATCTACGCGCTTCATTTTATTGTTAAAGAAATGTCAACATTCCGGTCCCAAATAATTGTTTTCGTACGAAATCACTTTGGCGTAGCAACCCTGCAATTGATTTTGCCACGTAAATAAAAAGTGAAGGAAATTTTCGGTTCATGAAATTTTCGTTGTTTTTATGCACTTCTTATGGAAACTAAAATTTCATAAAATCTGAATACCGGTCTTACGACAGACGTTGTCTAAAGCTTAAGAGTATCGGGCCCTGATGTGTATTATTGATATTATTTAATTGTGTATAAAGTATACGCCTTGGTTGGTTGGTTGGTTGAAAAGGCTCTAAGACAGCACGCTGTCTAGCACACTTAGGCTAAATAAGCCCATTGTGAAACCTGCAGTTTCCTCTATATCAACTATTTACTAGTCGTCTAGCCAATTTGCCCTTTCAATGAATTTGTCTATAAGACCTACAGGAATATCCTGTAGGGCTACGGTGCTAACTAAATGTGTTCCTACTTCTCAGTCCTGCCAGAGCAGGGCAATCCAAGAGAAGGTGTTTCGTCGTTTCCCCGTCCTCTTCCATGCAGCATCTACAGAGAGTGGAGAATCAATGTCCCAGTCTTACGGCGTATTTTCCTACAAGACCATGTCCCGTAAGTGTTCCTATCATTGTGAATAACCTGCCTCTCGGCAAGTGAAGTAGTTGCCTAATCCTCTTCCTGTCACCTGTGGCCAGAGGAACCTGGCTGGTTTGCAAGTTGAAGTAAGTCTCCACTTGTCCTTGAACATATTATCGGCCCACTGCCTGATCTGCAAACGACAGGTAGAGATTGGCATACTAACACCTTCTTTTGCCGGTAGAACCTGTGCCGTAGTACGCTGTCTAGGTAACGCATCCGCTACGCAATTGCCTGAAATGTCGCTGTGGCCCGGTACCGAGATGAGCCTGATGTCGAAATACTCTGCCATCACCCTAAGTGATGAGTGGCATTCTTTCACCGTCATGGGCGTAGCAAACATGGCTTCCAGGAATTTCATGGCAGCCTGGCTGTCGGTGTAGATACATATTCTCCGGAGGGTTGTGACATTAGTTTTCAGCAGTTCAGTAACCTCTAATATGGCGGTAATTTCCGCCTGAAATACACTACAGTGATCAGACAGCTTAAACGAGATATTTACATTTAGGTCCGGTGAATGGACCCCATAGCCTACTTGCTCGTCCAACTTTGATCCATCCGTAAAAAATCTGATGCTACTTGTGTCCCCTTCCAGTGACTTTTCCCGGGTATTCCTGTTCGGAAAGAAGTCCTTAGATTTGTCGCTGGTAGAAGGTAGGGGATACAGTAGTCCGTTTTTACGGGAATAAAATATATTTGGATTGAACAAAATAATATTGAGTTGAGTCAACACGACTAGGTAACGCGTCACGACCGTATTGATTACCTCTACCTAATGTGCCAATGTGCAGTTCATGCAACTTTTTATACCATGGATTTGAACAAAAACAGGTATAGGTTTCAACCACTTTACCTAATTTACTTAAGCAACAAAAACAAAGCTTATAATTTCCTGTAGCTTAGGTGTGTCTGGCATGAAGTGGAATAAAAAAAAAACATTCTAGACGTATGATTGATATTAATTGAATTCATAACACGCATACGAACGTGCGCCCGTAATATTTTGGAACTGCAACACGATTTTTGCTATTGCTAATTATTTGTTTATAATAGTACTAAAACTCATTAAATAATATAAATTCACAACATCTCCCTAGATTGTGGAGTTGACATAAATATTAAATAAAAAAACCTTTAACAGAAGGTGTTTTGTAACTGTGTTGAAACTCCTAATATTTTACCAAATATCTAAAAACTCAAGTAACTGTATTAGCGCTTATAATCTCTCTCTGTGTATCCGCAGTCATTAAACTTTTGCCCCATTTGTTGTTGTTATTTGAACCGATTTCCACTCTGTATGACTCACAATAACACAGAACAATTTTCCATTGCACACAGCACGACAGAGGAAAAAAATCAATAAAAAGTTAACAAGGTTCAAGCATGGCAATCAAAATAACAAGAACAAGCTCACACACACACTCAAAAGTGCAATGCAACTGAACCATACAGGTATTTGTAAATGTCTGTATTAGAGTGGATATGCACGTATGTATATGCAGAGGTATTACCAATACGTGCACAGTCTTTCTATATAGGATGTATAAATGGAAACATTAAAACTATTGCAAGTAACTGCTCTAAATCATAACATGCAACCTTTTGATTTGTCCAAGTGGAAAATTTCCAGCACAAAATTGGACATGATATACACACACGTGTGTGTAATGTACTAAAAATGGAATAACATGCAGAGCTGAACTAACAAGAAACTTAAATAGAAAGTGATGCAATCAAAATATATCAACTCCAGAAACTTGGCTGCAAATGTGGAGGCAATGGAGTAGTCGGTTTAAAAATTTTTTTTTAGGAATTTAAGGAGTAGGAAATATTTACTATCGCAATTCTAGTTGAGAAGTTTCTGTCGTATTCCTGTTTGACGCAGAAGTTTGTAGTTTTCTAGCAGATTATTTTTGGTGTATTTTATAGATTAAATCCATGCAATCATCTAAACCACAATTTTGACGGCATTCAATGATTTCCATAAAGTATACGCTCAGAAGTATAATACATTATTATTACTTATGCGTCAACAGTTCCAACATTTAAATAAATTTAAAGTCGCTTCTGTGTTATATTAACAAAACTTTTGGGGGTGCATTGTTTGATAAAGGGTGTTGCAGTAGGATAGCACCTTTTAAATTTATTGTAATTTTTTGTTCGTGCGGGTGGCAGCTCTGAAATTTAGCAGTTGTCACATATGTTTATTCCGATTATTAAAAATGTAGCGCTTGACAACATAACAATGCGTTATAATTGTGAAAACTTATTACACAAATTTGGAAAGTTATTGCACCTAATGTGTCAACCATTCGAGGAGTGGTCAACAATTTTAAGAAACTGGGTTGGTTATGGACAGTAAGACTCCTGTGCGTCAACGTACCGATCTGTCTCTTGAAAACATTGCTGCTGTAAACGACAGTGTCGCCGTAAACCCGAAAACAGCAATTCGGCATTGTTCTCAACAACTTCAAATTTCACGAAGCACTACGCAGCGAATTTTGACAAAAGACCTCCACCTTCACGCGTACAATATTCATCTTACTCAGGAGTTCTAACCAGCAGACCATGGGAACCATAGGCCATTCGTTCAAGGGGTAATAAAGCAAAGTGAAGTCAATGCCAATTTATCAAAAAAAAGTCATCTTCTCCGCTGAAGCGCATTTCCATCTGAGCGCATTTCCATTCATTGGTAAAAAATTTACCCACAACGGGCAACTGTCTGGTAAGGATTTTGGTTAGGCGGCATGATTCGGCCTTACTTTTTTGAAGATGAAGCCGAAATTGCAGTGACTGTGAACGGCATTCGTTACACCAACATGATAACGGAGTTCTTGTGGCCTCAACTGGCCTCGCATGGATCTACACGGCATGTGGTTTCAGCACGTCGGCACCACCTGGCACACCGCGTATGAAACAATCGATTTTTGTGGCAACGGCTCCTCCTGGTCTTTCAAGCGAAGTCTTGGTCGTCCTATCTGTCGATGTCCTTCGAGTACATCTTCAAATACCTTTCACACTGGTTCATTCTAAGTCATTCTACTGATATGGTCTATCCAGTGTAAACGCGCCTTTTTGATACGCCGATGTCGCGATACAGATTTTGTCACGATGTTCTAAATTAATATGTTGAAGAGATCGCATTATGGGGTGTCGCCCTACCTAAGGCCTCGCCTCGTACTAAATGGTTGGGTGAGATCTTTACTAATCTTTACTGAGGATTTCGTGTCGGTCAGTGCTATTGTTATCAGCAGGAATACCAAGCTTCGACATAGCTTGGTACAATTTTCCCGTATCGGGCTATTGAAGGCAGGCTTATAGTCTACAAAGAGGTTGTAGTTGTCGGTTTGTTTTTCATGTGGTTTCTGGAGGATTTGTCGTAATGTCATCGACCACATTATGGTTGACTTTCCAGGCCCAAAAGCCACACTGATAAGGTCCGATCAGGTGTGCAAAAAACGGCTTTAGTCTTTCACACATTACGCTCGAGAGGACCTTGTATACGATGGATAAAGGTTTATTCCACGATAGTTTGTGCATATACTCTGGTCGCACTGTTTGCAAATAGGACACAGTACGCTAAGACTCCAATCGTCGAGCATGTATTCGTCGAGCCAAATTTTGCATATGAGCTGATGCATGCACCGTTCCAACTCATAATCGCCAGCCAAAAACAGCTGAGCCGACAGTACGTCAGCACAAGCGTCTTTGTTGTCCTTTAGCCGGAAAATTGCCGTTCTATTTTTGCTCTGGCTATTCGGCGGAAGTCGACACCATCGTCCTGTATGTGTTTCACATCCTCATGTAGTTATATGGAAGTTTCCTAGGACAAGTAAAACAGAGAAGTAATCTCTGCATAGTCCCAACATAACCTACAACTCTGTGACAAGATTCCCGTCCTTATCTCTTCAAATGTCTGTAAAATTTTCACTTATACGCTTAGATTAAATGTATTTCGATAAATTCTTAGATATTGCAAAATCTACTGATTGTAAACTGCAGTATTTACCTTCACGTGTTTGTAATCCCATGTAAAAGATAATTATACTTGTTAGAAATTTCAGAAGCTTGTAAATTGTAACTCATTTCTTACAGTAGATTCAGTTTCATAAATATATCATTTCGAATTTGTATAGCAGTTTTATTGAATTTAATATTTATTACAAGAAATACTTCAAAACACATGACGAGGGAGTATGATTAATATTTATTTGGCTAACATTTAATCTAAGCATTCGATCATAATGAATTGGTATTTTTTTTGTCACATATATGTCTAGACTATGTCAGCTTATTATGATATTTATTATACATAATATATATTCGCACCATATGGAATATGAAACTGGGGTTTTAGTTCTGATTAAATTGTAACAGTTGGGAGTATGATTAATATTTATTTAGTCTGCATCAAGTATACGCCTTCTGCCACTTAAAATAATCACATTATTTGAAATTATATGTATACGTATCTAGTTTAGGTAATTAAAACGTCTTATATAGGTATTGATAACAGAATCATCCCAGATAACAACTTATGTAGAATTTTATATTATTTTGTTATTATATCTTAGCTACTGTTGTAATAAGTTTTAAGGAAAAACTTTTAGAATCTTGGTTTAGAAACTTTGTTCTCAATTTAAGATCTCAGAGAAGTTTTCATATTAAATGACATTTAAATGACAAACATCCGCCATTTAAATTGCATTTAAATGGAGAATATTCGACTGTGAAACTGAGCATAAGCCTGTGAAATATGTATATTACTTCGACTCCCTAAATCACGACAAGTGTTATCCATATGAAAGGTCCGACTACAAAACTATCGACCCCAGATGAACGACTTTCGGCTCCATACTCGTAAGTCTTACCCTCAATATTTGGTATTTCTGAAAATTTAAATAGATGCAAGATAAGTCCAAATCCTCTGACGAATGATTGCTGGACAATAATTTCCCTTAAAGTATGAGATATAGATATATGTATATTTTATTATTATTTCAGAGATATATTACCGGAACATATTGTTTTATTAGTATCAATTATACGCTAAGAACACTTAACCCTAGTGAAATAACGTACGTCTCGGAGACGTATGACAAATAAGCATTTATTTATTTCTTTGATTTTTAAGGATAATACTGTTCGTCGGTATGCAGTTTAAAATTCGAGGGATTTTCTTTAGATAACATATTTTCTATATATAGCTAGACTTAATCTTATTAATTTGAAACGAATTTTATTTTAAAACATTTTGGAACCTTTACTAATTAGACCTCAAACTAGCATACGTCTTTAAGACGTATATAAAAAAATAAGGTTATCTGTCTAGGGTTAAAGTATCATATTTAAATTTAACTACAGAAGAAAATTTGGTAAATTGATAATGTATATAATGTATTGAATACTTTTAGGCGACTCAATTTTATTTCTTGAAATATTTATCACATTATTGTATAGATGTCGCTCAAGGCAAACGCTTCTCGCCAATTTTTTAAAATATTTTAAACTTTTAAATAATACCTGATATTTTGGTTTATACAAATATTAACACGAAATCCAAAATTCAAAAATTTAGTAATTAAATAAATTTAGTTTCAACTCTGTTGGTATTAGAATTCGATACCCCACTATCTCTCGTTTTGTGGTCTTGTATGTTACCATTATACCAAGTGGCATATGTTATATTTGTGCTTAAAAGAGCCTGTTGGGTTTCGGACAAACTCACGCGAATAAAATCGATGATAGAACCAGGAACAGAACAGGCTGTTTTACCGAAAAAATATTGATGCGTAATAATTTACAGTTAGTTCTGATAGACAGAAGTATAAGAAGCTGCCACAATTCCTCCAACGAGGAACTCCAGTTGGACCTATAAATTGATCTGGTGCAGTTAAGGAATGATAGAACGAAGTTAGGGTCGGAGTTTCTGGCAATCGATGAACGGCTCACTTAGATGATTTAGTGCACCAAAATGCCTAACGATATTAAACTGTGACCCCATCGGCGAACCATTTACTTTGCTCCAAACAGCTCAATATTCTGCCAATAACTTTTAACTACATTAGCGTATAAATAATAATATTGATTACTTGTCACCCTAGAACGTATACTTGTTGCGAAATTGTTGTGCAGTAATCATACGTCAAAGGGTTGTGGCCACTTCTTGCATCTCTTATAATTTTAAGAAATACCAAATGATGCTTTTTCTGGGGCATCCGTCCATGGGCAGTATTCATAAAACTTGTGCATCGTTGCAAGAAAAATGGTTCTACAAATATTGCCTAATAAACATGATAATTCTTAAAGGCGCTTGGTAAATACGAACCCGTAGTACACATCCTTCTGACGGCTAATGCTGGGCACATACAGTGACGATGTTCGTTACGTTGCTACAGAAGTCATTTGCCCTGACCTTTAGTTTCGCCTTATATCTAGCAATCAGGCATTGTCACGTCAAGACTGAAACAAGCATTAATACCTTGGACCTGGCTAGTGACAGAAGATTCATGGTTCTCCTGCTATCCACTATCGGCTTGATTTGTCTTGAGCGTACAGAATCTGTGCCCTTCATCTGTCTCTTCTGCATCAGATATAGGAGTGTTCTTGCAGGGCGTGCTAACAAGCCGGTAGGGGCATGGCAATATGTTCCAGTTCCTGTGGAACTTGTAAGATAGGATATAGGAGTGTTCTTGCAGGGCGTGCGCCTCAGAAGCCGGTGGGGGCATGGCAACATGTTCCAGTTCCTGTGGAACCTGTGATATAGTCCCTACTCTCACCAGATTATCGATTCTGCAATTCTCCGGAATGTCGGTGTGGCATGACATCCATATGAGCTGAATATTGTGTCACTGGACCATTTTATTATGGGAACTGCGGCAGTTCGGGTAGATGTTGAGTTCAGTTATACTGATTCCAGGAACTTGATCCCGGCTGTTTGTCAGAGATAACATTGGACCAAAAGATTGCTGGATTATTATTCCTAGGCCAGCCGGCCACTATCCTAATCACCAAATCGTCTTCCTGATATACGGTCGAATGATCAGGATGTGTACGATTTAAAGACAAACCTAGTTCCTTAGAGTAGATCCCCTACCTGGTTATATGTTTTCGACCCATTCGTCTATACTGTAATGTGTCCGTCGTTGGCGCGGCTCTTATACATGAGAACGTGGTTTTGATCCCAGCTATGGTCTCTTAATTCGGCGGCGGTAACCTTACTTAGTGACGGCTGCACTATCGAGTATTTAGCCATGAAAGAGCTTTTCAAAATTCCGTTCGGAACCCGTGTAAAACTGTAGGTCCCAATCAGTGAGTAGAACTCTACAAAGCGCACAGCTCACTGGTTGTGAGAAGCACTCCCCAATCCCTTCATGGGATGTAATGGGGAACCATTTTCTTATTCTATTTTTTTATTTTCTCTTCTTGTATTTCCTTTAAGTTTAATTCGTCCAACACATTTTATATGGCTGCCAAATTAAAGCTCATTTGAATTGCGAAAATCTTCTGCGTACGATTAGTATTTTTCAGTTTATATCAAGTAAAAACCCTGAAGTTATTTGCAAAATTATTACCATGATATTTATTTGATATTTATAATATATTTTAATTAAATAGATATTCAGTTGTACCATTGAAATTGTAAAATAGTAGCTGTTGGGAATGTAACATAAAATTATCAAAGTAGAACTATGATAGTTTTAGAGTTGTTTTGGAAGCTTTCATACATTTTATATTGTAATTTAGGCATACAAATAATGGTTCCCATTACATCCCATGAATGGATTTCTCACTGAGATGCATTAATTAAATACTAAAAATCGCAGGCGTATGATTGATCTATAATTAGTTCGTATAAAGTATACGGCTTGTGGTTATTTATAAATTATTATTCCTTATACGCGCTGTAGGCCAATTTTAAAGCATAAGTGTTGACGTTGTTCATTATAAGGAGTGTCTCCGTATGATTGCACTTGTTAAATTTAGTGCAATTTTTTTGTGCAAGTGGCAACTTTGAAATTTGGCAGCTGTCACATGTGTCTATTCCGATTAATAAACATGGAGCGCTTTACAAAAGGCCAATGCGTTATAATTGTGAAATCGTGTTAGAAAATTTTTAGAAACTTATGCTGAGACCGCTCGCAAACTGCGAATTATTATTAGCCGAGAAAGTGCAGCTAATGTGTAGACGAAATTCGATGAGTGGCGAAGAAACTGGTTCGGTTATGGACAGTAAGACTCCTGTGCGTCAACGTATTGGTCGGTCTCTTGAAAACATTGCTGCTATAAACGACAGTGTCGCCGAAAATCCGAAAACATCAATTCGGTATTGGTCTCAAAAACTTCAAATTTCACGAAGCACTACGCAGCGTATTTTGACAAAAGACCTTAACCTTAATGCGTCCAAACTTAAGTTTCCTCGGGGGTTCAAACCAGCAGACCATGGAAAGCGCCGGAAATCCGTTCAATGGGTAATGGAGCATGGATATTTTTAAAAAAAAGTCATCATCTCCGATGAAGCGAATTTCCATCTGAATGATTTCTTGAATACACAAAATTTCCGAATGTTGGTCTCAGAAAATCCGTATGCAATCCAAGAGAGACAAATGCACCTACAACGAGCAACTGTCTGGTGCGGATTGGGTTAGGTGGCGTGATTGGGCCTTACTTTTTTGAAGATGGGGCCGAAATTGCAGTCACTGTGAACGGCATTCGTTACAGGGACATGATAACGGGGTTCTTGTGACCTCAACTAGACGGAATAGATCTGGACGCCATGTGGTTTCAGCAAGACGGCGCCACCTGCCACAACGCGCATGAAATTACTGCAGCAACGATTTCCAGAACAAATTATCTCAAGAAATTCTGATGTTAACTGGCCAACAAGATCATGCTATTTAACGCAGTGCTATTTCTATCTATGGGGTTATGCCATATCTCGGGTTTATGCGAATAAACCGAGATTCAACGCGTCATGGGTGAGACACAGCCACATCTTTGTGAAAAAATCATGGAAAATTTCATGACAAGACTAACGGCCTGTCATCAGAGCCGTGGGTGCCATTTGACGGATATTTTATTCCATTCTTAATCTGAACATATCTTCTTTACAATCCCAGAAAGATCACAAATCACAACTATCTCAAAAAATACGTGTTTTTATTTCAAAATGAAAATGTGTATTATTACTGAGACACCCTTTATATGATTCGATCTCAAATTATTTCTTTGAAGAATATTTTTTTTCATTTCCATTTTTTTCATTGATTATTAAAAGTCTCTCCTGGGAATTTTTTGGAAAAATTTCATAAAATATACCTTTGTGCCTAGATCATCAGTACTACAAAATTATCGTACCCCATTATACTCCGCCTTATAAAAATTATAATACGTCTTCCTTCATTATGAATTAAAATGTATCCTCTCGTTCATTTTCCCTCATCCTGTTTCAATCATTTTAAATCACTTGGGAACTTTAGGTTTTTTCTCGTGGAAAATTTAATAGTATAAAAAAACATGTGTGTTTTTCCAGCAAATCACTACTTTACATTAACTTTGTAGGGAAATCAACAGAGCTTTTTTCTCTGTTTTTTTTTTTTAATTTCATTAAAAAAAATCTCTGCAATAATTAAAAGTTTTCCTCAAGCTTTTAATATTCTGGCAAAGTAGTTAAGTTATTTATTTTTTCATTTTTGATTTTCATGAATAATATGTGTACTACACACTTGGGAATACTAACATTTTCACAAACTGCAGGAGTTGGTGCCGTCATTCCATAAGATTATGGACTTTTTAAAATAACATTTTTACATTTCCCGTTTAACTTTTAATACAACATGAATTTGACTGTTGTTCCAGGCAATCATCTTACTGGCATCAAGGGAGACAGTCAGACAGACAGGGGGTAATGCCAGCCCAGCTGACACACATGCACAGTTCCTTTCCATGTTGTTTTTTTTTGTGTTGTTCCTCTGAAACAGAAATTGTGTCAAATGACTTTATAATTTAAATATGACAGAAATAAAAGTTTGAATTAATTTTTGCTTTTTCTTTTCAAGTCTGAATTGCATCAGGATATAAACGAATTGATTTGTAATACTTTTATACCTTTTCTTTATATTTTATATGTATTTAGCTGAAAGATTGTATTCATGACAACAAATTGTTATGTGTGAAGTTCGAGAAGTTTGTTGTGGGAAGTGCAAACATTTGTAGAGGGATGTTAAGGACTTGTTTCCTTGTAAAATGTCATAAACCATGAGTTTGCTTGTCTTGTTTACTGGAGATTCTGGCTGAAGTTTGTTAGGATTCAAGGTTTCAAGGTAGACAATAAATCGCTGGCATCTGTGTGCTCATATGCCTGAAGGGAGACTTGATTAATTTTCTGCTGCCATCTTTTCGCCCCATGACCATCTTGGAGCCGTCCAAATCTGGAGCTACCAAATTGTTGACCAGTTCGGAATGATATTTCGATCTGGTTGCCCTTTGCATGGCTGCTTTTGACTTACAGCCTGGCACACTGCCAAGCACAATGAGTTATAAGAATTCTAAACTTGATCGAAGCTGATGTTGTCGAAATGGTTACTTTGTACCTTAAACTCTTTCAACCCTCAAGTATTCTTACAGCACATATCATCTAGTTTAAATTATCTTCATCACCGCAATGACTCCAACTTACATTCCGACTCCAAATAAGTGTCCCAATTTAGGTCTCTAATTTCAACCCCACTATTATCGTCTTTAGAGTTTTCATTTCCTCTATTGCAGATTTACAACTGTCTAAAAAAAAACATTTCCCATTATATCCCATGAAGGGCTTGGGAAGAGCTTCTCACAACCAGTGAGCTGTTGTAATGTGACGTCATGATCCGTCCGTACATAATAATTAGTATACACTCACCGCCATTCACACCCTACTACGTCCCTGGTCTACCTGTCACCTACACATACACAATATCCATCACTCGCACCAACCACCGCGCACAATCACACTCACTGGCAAACGCACAAGCTCTGTCGACGTTGTGTATGGACGTAGCAGCAGCGAATTAGTTTGGATGACCACAGGAGAATGAGTGCTTGGATGCAATTCTCATTTGCGTCACTACAGCGATGGTACTTAGTGTTAAGCTTGACTAGACTCGTGTCGCCGCCTCCGAGTGAACAAACAGATGTCGGGGGCTCTAGGTGAGCAAAGGACAGGAGCAATTTTGGGATCCGTTCTTTAGTAAAGACGGTGTAAATATATTGCTATACAGGGTCTTCGGCTCACTGTTCCTACACAGGGGCTTCGCATCACTGTTCCTACACAGGGATTTCGGCTCACTGTTTCTACAGAGGGGTTTCGGGGTCACTGTTCCTACACAGGGGCTTCGGCTCAGTGTTCCTACACAGGGGCTTCGGCTCACTGTTCCTGCACAGGGGTTTCGGGGTCACTGTTCCTACACAGGGGCTTCGGCTTAGTGTTCCTACACGGGAGCATCTGCTCACTGTTCCTACACAGGGGTTTCGGCTCACTGTTCCTACACAGCGACTTCGGCTCGCTGTTCCTACACAGGGGTTTCGGATCACAGTTCCTACACAGGGGCTTCAGCTCACTGTTCCTACACAGGGCCTTCAGCTCACTGTTCCTACACAGGGCCTTCAGGTCACTGTTTCTACACAGGGGTTTCAGTTCACTGTTCCTACACAGGGGATCGCCTCACTGTTCCTTCATAAGGGTTTCGGCTGACTGTTCCTACACAGGAGCTTCCTACACAGGGGCTTCGGCTCAATGTTCCTACACAGGGTTTCAGCTCACTGTCCCTATAAAGGGGCTTCGGCTCAGTGTTCCTACACAGGTGTTTCGACGCACTGTTCCCATGTTAACCAGCCGATGATAAACAATACCGAACTGAGTTCCCGATCATCTTAGAATCGGCCAGTCCGCAACCTGCCCCAGACGATTTGTCATGCCAACACTAGTATTTCCAGAAGGGTGTTGTCAAGCAGAGACAAGTGCCCCCAGAAGAGTGCTGTCAACCAAGACGAGTGTTCTCAAGCTAAGAGGAGTGTTCTAACCGAGTGAAGCAGTTGATGTTGTTCCTGTAATTAAAGTTACCTTGTAAATTAAATATCAATAAAAAATCTAAATTCGAACCCGCCGAAAAGGGTAAACTATTCTGTTTTAGTGAATCATAACGAAAGTCTCTGGACATGGCTGAGCTTACCTCAGCCCTAAACAAAACCACGTTATCGAGTATTTAGCAATGAAATAGCTTCTCAAAATACCATTCGGAATCGGTGTAAAAACTGTAGGTCACAATTAGTGAGTATGAAACTAGAAGCGCATAGCTCACTGGTTGTAAGAAGCCCTCCGCAATTCCTTCATGCGATATAATGGGAAACCAACTTTCTGGTGTGGATTTTTTTCAGGCGGTGTGACCTTACTTTTTTGAAAATGAGGCCGAAATAGCAGTGACAGCAAGACGGCGACACCTGCCAATCAATTTATTGCAGCAACGATTTCCCGAACAAATTATCTCAAGAATGATCATGCGATTTAAGGCTGTGCGATTTCTTTCTTTGGGCTTTTGTGAAATCTCTGGTTTATGCGAATAAACCAGAAACAATTCCTGACCTCAAATCCGAGATACAACGCGTCATCGGTGAGGTACAGCCTCATCTCTGTGAAAAAGACATGTAAAATTTCATGACAAGAGTAATGCCCTGTCACCAGAGCCGTGGGGGCCATTTGACGGATATTTTGTTCCATACCTAATCGGAACATGTCTTCTTTACAATCCAGTAAATAAACTCACAACTATCGCAAAATATAAACGTTTTTATTTTAAAATGAAAAAGTGCATTCTTACTGAGACACCCTTTATTATGATTTAAAATAAGAACACGATTTTATACAGGTAGTTGGAAACTGGCCACAGCCTAACGCTCGACTGAGATACTACTGATGCTTGAGTCTAATTGTATGGGTTTTGACTGGAGGCTCTGGCATTATTTCTGTACTGCAGAATGAAAGTCTTGTACTCTACTTGGGATAAATTTTACCGGTTAAAAATAAATCAAAATCTTAAAAATTAGGACAATCCAGTTCAGTGTACACTAAACATTTCCCTAGTTTTGTGCTATGCCCGCAGGACTTTTCAATCCATGACACCTACTAAAGGACAATATTAATTGCTTCGTTGTCTACAGAATACACCGATGTCTGCGTTAAAATATTGTGGTCTAGTTGGAGGTTAAAGGACATCCTAGGGGTCTTAAAAAATACATTCTATCCCTTACAGACATATCCCTTAATGTTTTTGTAATTTAATTTAGTTTAAATTGCATGACAACATTGCAATTCAAACTATTCTCTCTGCCATTCTTCTCCTATCATTGATACAAAAAAAATCCGGATCCATTTTAATCATACTCATCTCCTATTTACACACTGCCAGCAGTTACATTTAATGCCCTGTGCCATGCCATATTATCCTGTTGTTATCCTTTTCTGCTACAGATCAAATTCAAAATCCTAATACCAGTGTGACAAGGGGGGTGTCCAAACTTTTGTTCCTTCCCCAAAAACCGATGTTTTTTCTGCACCACTTTGTTGCATCCTCTTTTTTGTCGGTTAAACATCAATGGGAATGTTCGAAAGTGGGATCGAACATGTATTACCAGCTAAATCGGATGTCCTTTTTTGCTCTCTCTCCCTCTCTGTTTCTCTTTATCTGTTACACATATTTTTTTTGTTTGCTTGGCCTTAGTGCATTTCAGATGGCAGGAATTGAGGAGCAAATGAATATTTCAATACTTTGGTTATAGTTCGTTGGAGATTTCTGTAGGAACTTTCATTTCGACAAAACTTTTTCGCCTGCCAGTGCTGTAACATAATTTTTATTTTAAGAAGCTTAAAATATCAAAAGAGATTTGACAGAACTCAGAGAAAAACGGAAAGGTGGATGTGTTTTTATACTCGTCTTTGTGCAATGAAATGTTATAAGTAAAGGTGTCAAAATTTAATATGGATTTTACGAGAGAAGAAATTTGTGAAAGTATTTCAGGACAACACCGCACCAGTTGACAGGATAATTCGAGGGTAGACAGATTGTAAAGGCATAAGATAAACTTATAAAATTGTTTATCGACAAATATTTTCTATAGTAATTCATGATTAAAACCGAAGCTCTCAGAAATGCGAATGATTGATGGGTTGAAGGCACAAAATGCAAGGCAGGTATATCCAAATTCTCACCTGATTCGTTCACAAAACTTGATATCAACTCTGAAACAGGATATCTCGACTATAGTAGCTGTGTCAGCTATACACTCTTTGATAGGGTGGTCATGAGTTTGGACTTGAAATCTCAGGTCATGAAGAAGTTGAAGAGACGAACTTGAGACTCTAACTACTCCTATACTTATTCCTGTCTGTCTTTCTCTGTGACAATATTTAGGATGTTAATATTTAGGATTAATATGATACTTTTTGCTTAGAACAATTTAGTATCTTCAATCCGCCTTAAGGTATGCTGTGATAATGAGACTGTTGTTAGTTCAGCGGTTGGTGTTAGCTACCGCTGTTCGTGAAAACTAAGGGTTTGTTTTAGATCTGTGGTTGCTCCTTAAAATCATAACGACTCGGAAAGGTCGTAATCTTTTAACACGCAGCCGTATAATTTACGAGAAATTTGTGTATGGTTTCACTCGAAATTATACCTACCCTATGACACGAACAATGGCATATTCTTCCATGGAACTCTGGCTATATAACTCTTGTCTACAAACTCTCGACTCCTGGACTCAAAGTTTGCAAAATTATTGCAGATTCAGTAAACAAGCTTCAACGAAAGATATTTTAACAAAACCTCCTACGAGATCACGAAAAATACTGCCTACTTAGGGGCTCTGACTGCGCGACTCTTAAAACTCATCTTCAGCTGCACAACACTCGACTCCTAGACTCTAAGTCTTTCAGAGCCGAACTGATGAACAGTGTTTAATTCACCTAGACTCTTAACTGCGTACTTAGGGGCCTTGATTGCGCAACTCTTAAAACTCGTATTCAGATGCGCAACACTCGACTCCAAGACTCTTAAGTCTTTCAGAGCCGAATTGGTGAACATTTTCTAAGACTCCTAGACTCTTAACTTTTATGAAATTATACCTGTTTCACAAGACAACCCACAATGATAGCTAAAATATTTCGCACCTGAGTTGGCAAAGAATAGTGCCTACTTAGGAGCTTTGACTGCGCGATTCTTACAATTCGATTTTAGATTCACGACTCTCAAATCCTAGACTCACAACCGAAATGCAAAATATTCTTTGAGAATTTGGTTACGCGACCCCGTACTTCATGTTCACAACACTCGAAGTGGGGACTCTTAAATCCATGAAATTATACCCACTTTAAAAGATAAACCTCAATCACATATTTTTTTCTCACTAATCCGACTCCGAGTTCACGAAACCTAGTGCCTACTTAAGGGCTTTGACTGTACGACTTTAGAACTCAATTCAAGATTGATGACTGATGAGTCTCTAAGTCGTCCACAGCCCAAATGGACTATACGCTTTTTGCAAATATACCCGCAACAGAAGACAAGCCTCATTTATAGATATTTTAATTAATTCGGCTCCGAGTTCACAAAAAATGATGCCTACTTGGAGGCGCTGACTACGCGACTCATAACACTCAGTATCAGATTCACGACTCTCGACTCATAGACTCTAATTTGTTGGCAGTCGAAATGGTAAATATTCTTTAACACTTTGACTACGAAACTACTGAATTCAGGTCCATAACACTTGCTGCTTGGACTTTTAAATTTATGAAATTAGGGCCGATTCAAAAGACCAGCCTCAACAACAGATATCTAAACTAATTCGTCTCCGAGTTCACAAAACATGATTCCTACTTAGGTTGGTGGACTGCGCGGCTCTAAGCACATACGCACGACTCGCGGATCTCGACTCTTACACTCTTAAGTCGTTCACAGTCAAAATGGTAAATATTCTTTTAGACTTTAACTACACGACTCCCGATTTCAAGTTGTCGACTCTCAAGTGCTGGATTCTTAATCCGTTTCAAAATATATCCGTTTCAGAAGACGATCATCTGTGGAATATATTTGAACTAATACCGATCTAAACTCCCAAATAATGCTTTTTACACACGGGCTTGGAGTGCACGACTCTTAGCACTTGATTTCAGATTCACGACTCTCGACCCCTGAGGGTCTAATTCACTCACTAACGAAATGGAAAACATATCTTAAGACTTTGACTTTAAGTTCAAGACATTCGACTCCTGGATTCTTAAGTTTCTAAAATTATACCCGGTTCGGAAGACAATCGTCAATTGTAGATATTTGAGCAGATTCGAAATTAAGTTCGTGAAATATTTTGTCTATTTAGGGGTTCTGACTGCGCGACTCGTAACAGTCGGTTTCAGATTTACGATTCTCGACTCCTAGACTGTAAGGCGCTCACAGCCGAAAGGGTAAATATTCTCTTAGACTTTGACTACGAGACTCCTGGCATCAAGTTCATAGCACCCGCAGTCTGGACTCTTGAATCTTTGAAATTATGCCCCGCTTCATATGACTAGCCACAATAGCAGATATCTAAACTTCACGGCTCTAGACTCCTGAGTGTCTAATTCCTGTGAGTCTAATAAATACACTTTAAGACTTTGAGTTCAAAACACTCGACTTCTAGATTCTTAAGAGTGTAAAATTATGCCCGGTTCGGCAGACAATCGTCCATGGTTGATATATGAGCTAATCCGAAACTGCAAAAGAATGGTGTCCCATAACCTCCCAAGTAGGGATTGAGGAGAGTTTCTCACAACCAGTGAGATGTGCGCTTTCTAGTTTTACACTCAGTGATTGGGACATATAGTTTTACACCGGTTCCGAACGGTATTTTGAGAAACGTTTTCATGGCTAAGTACTCGATAGTGTCGCCATCACTAAGCGAGGTGACCGTAGGCGAAAGAAATGTAAGGTGATCTGAGCAGGGATCGAAAATGGTGCCTACTTACAGGCGCTGACTTCGCGACTATTAACCGTCAATTTACGAAACCTACCTCTAAGGCGTTCACAGCCGAAATGTTTTATATTCTTGATGACTTTGACTACACGACCCCCGACTTCAAGTTCTTAAGACTCGAAGTCTGGAATCGGAAAACTATGAATTTATACTCGCTTTAGAAGACAAGCCTCAATGGCAAATATTTAAACTAATTCGTCTCCGAATCTCCCACAAAAGATGATTCCTTCTTAGGCGGTTTGCCTGCTCGACTCTTACCACTCGATTTCATATGCACGACTCTCGACTCTTACACTCTTAACTCGTTCACAGCCAAAATTTAAAATTTGTTTTAAGAGTTTAACTACACGACTCGCGTGTTCAAGTTGTAGACCCTTACGTCTGTGAAAATATATTCGTTTCAAGGGTATATATTTAAACTTCTTCGGCTCTAAGTTCACGAAAGATGATTTCTACTTAGGAGATTTCACTGCGCGACTCTTAGCAATTGATTTCAGATTCACGACTCTCGACTCTTCCGAGTCTAATTCACCCACAACCGAAATGAAAAACATACTTTAAATTTTTGACTACGCGACTCTCGACTTCGAGTTCAAGACACTCGACTCCTGGATTCTTAAGTTTGTAAAATTATATCCGGATCGGCAGACAATCGTCATTGGTACGTCATTGGATATAGGAGCTAATCCGAAACTAGTGTCCCGTAATACATTTTGTCTATCTTGGGGGTTCGACTGTCAGTCTGTTTCAGATTCACGATTCTCAATTCCTAGGCGTTGACAACCGAAATGGTAAATATTCTTTTAGACTTTGACTAAGCGACTACCGGATTTAATTTGACAAACACTTTTAACTCCATGAAATTATACCCTGTTAAGAAGGAAATCCTCAATTACAGATATTTTAACTAATTCGCTCCGAGTTCACACAAAATGGTACCTAATTAGGGGCGCTGAATTCGCGACTCTTAACACTCAATTTATGATTCACGACTCTCGACACCTACCTCTAAGGCCTCTACAACCGAAATGTACACAACACTCGAAGTCTGGACTCATAAATCCCCGAAATTATACCCTGTTCATAAGGCAAACGTCAATCACAGATATTATAACTAACTAGGCGTGCGAGTTCATACAATATGTTACCTACTTTGAGGCGCTGACTTCGCGACTCTTAACACTCAATTTATGATACACGACTCTCAACACCTAGACTCTAAGACTTTCACAAACGAAATGTTTTATATTCTTTATGGCTTTGACTAAATGACTCCCGACTTCAAATTCACAAGACTCGAAGTCTGGACTCTGAAATCTATGAAATTATACCCGCTTTAGAAGACAAGCCTCAATGGCAGATATTTTAACTAATTCGTTTCAGAGATCACAAAATATGATTCCAATTTGGGGGTTTGACTGCTCGACTCTTACCACTCGATTTCATATGCACGTGTCTCGGCTCTCGGTTCTCGACTCTTGCACTCTTAACTCGTTCACAGCCAAAAATGTAAAATTTGTTGTAAGAGTTTAATTACACGTTTCCCGTGTTCAAGTTGTAGACACTCGAGCCCTGCGATCGGTTCCGAACGGTATTTTGAGAAGCTTTTTCAAATACTCGATAGTGTCGCCGTCAGTATGCGAGGTGACCGCCGCTGAAGAAAATCAAAGCAGGGATCGAACCCAGGATCTCATGTACAAGAGGCGCGCACACTACCATTGCACCACCGACGGCAACGACGGTCATGCACTCTTACGTCTTGCAGGCTTACGTATATAGGTAAACTAATTGGGCGTAAGATGCTTCCACGAAAGATGCTTCGTACTTAGGAGCTTTGGCTGCGCGACTCTTAGCATGATTCGTCGCCTAGATTATAAGTTGTTCACAGCCGAAGTGGTAAACAAAAATTAAGACTTTGTCTACGAGACACCCGACTTAGAGTACATTATTAAGGCGATTATTAAATTATTTCGGGGTCTGGTGGCACGGCCCTCGAGTCTATGAGTTTACTGTCGTCTCCCGAAGTTAGAGCACTAAGTTTTCGGCTTCTGATTAAAGTCTTTGGCTTCTCGCGAATACGAACTCTCGACTCCTGGGCTTTATGTTTGCGACTCTATAACCGCACGCTGAAAATCTTGTCTTTTTTTGTTGTTTGGATGCAAATATAACGTGTTTGTAGTTTGTCGCAAATATAGTATACTTGTGTCCAAACACATTGTGTTTACTATTCAATACAAAATGTTTGGAGCACAATGATTAATAGGTTATAATATATGTATTTGCGACCCAAATGTGGTTTTGTTTGTTGAAAACTGCTGAAAACACAGCTGTCTGCCACAGTAAAGAAACAAACAGCAGCAGTTCTTCAATTCATGAAAACAATGGTTGCAAACATGTAAATGGTTCCTAAAATATGTTGCTGCTGGCCTTATTTTTCATCGTACAGATACCGATCCAAAACTCATGGTGCCTACATAAGAGATCTGACTGCACGACTCCCAACTCTCAGCTCCAGATCCCAGACTCGCGACTCTTGTGTTCGTAGTGACAAACTGTTGAAATTAAAACTGATTCAAAACTTAAGCAAAAACAGTACAAATTTTGTACTAGTCTCACTCGGAATTTACAAAAAATGAGGTCCATCGAAGGATTCTGATTGTCTTTCAGTTTGCACAGAATTCGACTTCCGAGACGTGACACCTAATTTTCGACTTCTAGTTTTTGACTGTGGAGTCATTTAGCTAAATGAGAAGCAAAATATTCAACTTGGATTCTAATTAAATATATTGAATTGAATAATTGAATATATTGCGACCTTAGGTGTAGGAATTACTTACTTACTTACTTATCCGGCCACGACCAACCCCGGGAGTCAGGGACCTTACAAAGCGAAGACGACATATTTCGCCAACCAGTTCGATCTTCTGCTCTATCTCTTCAGTTGGTAATACCACGTGTACGCAGGAATTCGTCAACCTGATCCCTCCACCGGAGTCTTGGTCTTCTTATTTTTCGTCTTCCTTCGAGTTCGGTTTCGAAAACCCTTCGTGCTTCGGCACTATAGGTTGTGCACTATAGAGCCATACATTTTTCGGAGTATTTTTCTCTCGAAGACTCCTAGAGATGTTTCGTCTGCTTGCGATAAGACCCAGGATTCTGCGCCATAAAGCAAGACAGGTTGTATGAGAGTCTGGTATAGTCGGACTTTTGTTACTCGAGAGAGGGCTTTATCTCTAATTGCTGGTGAAAAACAGTCCCAAAATATAGGGCTTTCATTAGGCCAGTTAGTTCACGACTCTTCAGATTCAAGATTCACGACTCTCGTCTCTTGGACAGTATTTCAATGAAATTAAATCCGCTTCAGATTCGAAACCGTAGTCATAAATATTAATAATATTACTAATTCACAAAAGATGTTCTCAATTTGAATGCTTGACTCTTGACTCCCTGAGTTTCTGCTCAGAGTTGTGACTTTGGCTCAATTTATTTTAAATTACACTACTAAGTCAAGCGGCAGTGGTAATAATACAACAGTTTTGGTTCTTTTAAACTTTTCTATTTTACAATTTTTAATGTGAAAATTTTGACTGTACGCTCCTGGACTTTGACTCTGAACTTTGACTCTGAACTTCGACTTCGTCTCTAGAGCTTGGAGTTTGATGCTTGACTCAGACTCTTGACTCTAAGAGCAGGATTTCCGGCTCAAAGACACTAACGAGTAATAATTTGTTTAAGAAGCTTCTTAAAAGCGTAATCCTGTGGTAACGTTGGAAAGCAGTAGGTCACCATCACCGGGATAATGTGAGGAAAAGCGCTTTTATTTGTCGCTCTTATGTTGACATTTACAAATATTTTGATCCTTTGGTTCCCTCACATTCGTTGTCAGCCGTAGTGAAATTCACAATAATACATTCCATTTTATGCCATCCATTCTATCAATTTGTCCAAAGTCCATTTAAGAAGAGAAAATCTTTCACACACTTTCTCAGTAATTTTCTCCTTTGTCATCCCTGCCAGCCGCAGTAGCCTCTTTGTCCTTTGAGGCAATTTCTTTTTTTGTGTGTTTGTGGAAAATTCACAGAAATCTGGTCAATGATTTTAATGATAAACATTATCACTCTGCAAAACGACAATGTTGAGCTGCATGCGATTGTGATAATGATGATGATGATGATGTTGATGGTGATGATGCTAACGCCGATGATGAAGATGATATCGCAAAGGATGTTGATAATGATGATAAGGACTATCGCTCTGATACGGAGAATGCTGACGACGACTATGAGTGGAACTGACGATGATGAATTCTAATGTGTCCAAATGTATGTTAGTGGGTGTATGGCGTGCACTTGTACGTATGAGTGGGTGAGTGCCACTGACTGATGGATTTGTGTGTGTGTGTGTGTGTTTGTATGTATGGAGACACAAATGACAATAGATTTACGTTTCTTAGTAGTTGTAGTCGCATAACACATACACTAACACATTAATTTATTGTAAGTGTAGTTGAATATTGTGATAATGTCAGGGAGGACAGTATGGGAAGTTACACGGGTAGTTTTCCTATGGGTGAGTGGCAACTGATGTGGGTGTTGTTAGTTTGAGCCGCTTGGCGCAGGGTTCTGTGTACGAGGGGTGCTATATTTTGATGTGATTGTAACATATATTGATTATACAACCACAACAAGAAATACAACACCATCAAGTGAAATTAAAGGAGAATACAGTGTTGCATTGCGTCTCCGCTCGTCTGCTTTGCTTTTGTTTCTTGTGATAATAAATCTTTAAGGTCCTGTATCCAATGTCTATCTGTTGTAAGAAGGACCAACAGCAAATGAAATAATGTTGGCGTTTCTATTTTTGTATTGTTTTTGATTTGTCTGAGAAATAAGGTTAACAGCATTTACTAAGGACGCAGTATTTCAATTTAATGATTTAGCCATAAATATCAAAATCCTAGGAGACGACGTTGACAGTGACTGCGCAAAATAAAAGACTGTTTAAATTTTAAAAATTAAAATACTACACAACAGGACATTAAAGCTGGGCAGAGAGAAGTTACCAAAATTGGTCGTTTTATGTCAGAGGGCTCTCGATATAGTTAACCTGATAGATACATATATAGGGTGTTGATAGTTTTTATTTTGGGTACTTAAAGTCGTTGGCCCATACCCTTGAATTTCAGTGAGATGTTAAATAGATCGGCTGACATTGATTTTGTGTGCAGATAGAAAGAAAAGAGAAACCCCGACGACGACAACTGGAATTAGTGACAATGTGAACAGGACGGTAAGGCGCTGATGAAAAAAGTCATAAACTTCGAAACGTTTTTCCGGCTACATGACTTCAGGTGCTGGTTCCGACAGTTTAAAATTTTTCTAATTGCAGGAAAACCTTGATGTGTTTAGCTCAAAGGATATCGAAAAATATTCTTAAAATAACAATTATTTCAGGTCGAATCATATGTAACAAAGAGTAAACAGTTTGTCATTAATTTTGGAGAGACAGCTCATAACAGCATCAATCAAGTAGGGAATCGAAACTAATCTGAGTAAAGAACTCGTGGAAGTTGAACACCCATATCGTGCTGCTATTCTACTCCATAGAATTTCTTGACTTTTTAGAAGTTTGTGATCAAATCAAATTTGTTGACGTATGTTTGATATTTAATGATTTCCATAAAGTATACGCTCCGATGTTCTACAGGTTAAAGCATTACTATCACTTATACGGCTAGAGTAGGAACTTAAAAAAAAATATATAATTGTTGTAAATTATTACAAAAGTAGTACATCTATTTATTATTTAATATATTTATTTTTATTAAAGATCATTTATATTTTTCAATCGTTATCCGGTTCAAGATAATTGTTTCTATTACAAATCATTTAGGTTTTAATAATTGTTCGGTTCACGATCAATAACTATTAAGAAGAAATGTTGTGAATATTGATAGTTATGGCAAAGTATTGTTGGGGATGTTTTCGCACAAGTAGGAGTTTAGACAATTCTCGCCTACTTGAGATTTGTTTATCCCTATAATGTGTGATAATATACCCAAATAGTTGTGGAGAAGGGAGCTGATGATATGCCTTGGTGGGCATAGAAATAGCTTTATTCCCAACCATCCACCATGATGATAAATTGCACACATTTCTTTTTAATATTTCTATTAAAAATTACTTTTTCTTTTTCATAGAAAAAGTTTTGTTTAATAGTGGTCTTGAACCGAACAATTAATAGAAACATAACAACTAAAAGATCGAATGATATAAAATCATTTTTAATAGAAACAAGTTTATAGTAGTAGATGTGGTGCCGGTCGACATAGATATATTTCCAACCAGTTACCGCAACAATCAATTTCACTTCTTCATTTTTAACTTTTTTTGTATTAAAAATTATTTGTAATGAAAAAAAGTTATCCTGAAAACGATAATGATTGAAAACAGTAGACTTTTAAAGATCGATAAAATAAAAATAACACCGGCAGCTCAATTACTTTTATTAATTATCAAGTCTATTGCTTGCTGAGGGCTGCTACTGCACAAGCAGTTGACAGAACCGCATTAGTGGTTGACATAACCGCATTATAGGCTGACCCATAAAAGTTTCATGTTATCACAAGGGAGTTAGATGTTGCCGCCACCGAATTGGAGGTTGTCGAAACCAAACAGAGGTTGTCACAACCGAATTATAGATTGTCACAACAAAATTAGAGGTTATCACAACCGAGTTTGATGTTGCCGCCACCGAATTTTAGGCTGTCGCAACTTAACAGAGGTTGTCACAACCGAATTATAGATTGTCACAACCGAATTATAGATTGTCACAACAAAATTAGAGGTTATCACAACTGAGTTAGATGTTGTCGCAACCGAATTGGAGGTTGCCGTAACCAACCAGAAGTTGTCACAACCGAATTAGATGTTGTCACAACCGATTTATAGATTGTCACAAAAAAATTACAGGTTATTACAACCGAGTTAGATGTTGCCGCCACCGAGTTGGAGGCTGTCGCAACCGAACAGAGGTTGTCAGAACCGAATGAGATGTTGTCACAACGGAATTGTAGATTGTCACAACAAAATTAGAGGTTATCACAACCGAGTTAGATGTTGTCGCAACCGAATTAGAGTTTGTCGCAACCGAACAGAGGTTTTCAAAACAGAATCAGATGTCACAACTGAACTATAAGTTGTCACAACCGAATTAGAGGTTATCACAACCGAATTAGATGGTGTCGCAACGGAATTAGAGTTTGTCGCAACCGAACAGATGTTGTCAAAACAGAATCAGATGTCACAACTGAATTATAGGTTGTCACAACCGAATTGGAGGTTGTCTTCATGGCATTAGATGTTGCCATGACAATTATAAGTTGTCACTACCGAATAAGAGGTATTGTCACCTAATTAGAGATTGTCGCAACGGAATTCAAGATCGCCACAGCTGAATTAGAGGTTATCACAACCGAATTAGCGGTTGTCACGACCACATTGGCAACCAAATATTTTTCTTGACATTTTCAGAATGCAGACGTCGAGGGCTCTTAGAGCATATGCACTTGGTCCATACCTGGCGATGAATTTGCTCACAGTGGGTCAAATTCGAAAAAGGGCTCCGAAACTGAAAATCTTAAATTGCGAGATTTTGGAAAGGTTCTAAAAAATGGGGATAGTAAATTCGAAAAGTTCAATGGATCAATGGCTATCAGCAGGCATGTAGCTGGTTCGTGGTTGAAGATCCATTTTGCCACATTTGGCCAAAATAAGTTTTCGTATATGAATTAAAAATGAGTATTTGGACATTATGAAAATGTTCTGAAATATGAAGTTACTATTTTCAGAATATGTACCGCGAGAGCTCTTAGAGCATATACAATACAATGTTATATATGTGTTGGATGACGCATATGCCCACAGTGCGCCACATTCGAAAAAAGGTCATGAAACAGAAAATCTTAAATTGCGAGATGATGAAAATGTTCTGAAAAATGGTGATCATAAATTCGAAAAGTCCACTTCACGGGCTATCAGCAGGTATATATTTGGTTCGTGGTTGAAGCCTCATTTTGCCACACTGAGCCAAAATCAGTTTTCGTATATGAACTTAAAATGCGTAATTATACATTCTGAAAATGTTCTGAAATATATGGCTACCATTTGCAGAATGCACACCTCAGGGGCACTTAGAGCATATACACTTGGTCCATGGTTGGTGCCGCATTTGCCCTCAGTGAACCAAATTCAAAAAAGGGGTCCGAAACTCGTAGTATTTGAAGCCCCATTTCGCCACAGTGGGCCAAAATCAGTTTTCGTATATGAACTTAGAATGCGTATTTGGACTTTCTGAAACTGTTCGGAAATATACGGTTACCATTTTGCAGAATTTAGATTTCGACAGGTCTTAGTGCGTATTCGCTTGGTCCAGGGTTGACGACGCATTTACCCACAGTGGGCCAAATTCGAAATCGAGCTTCGAAGCTGAAAATCTTCAATTGCGAGATTCTGAAAATGTTATGAAAAATGGAGATACTAAATTCGAAAAGTCCACTGCAAGGGCTATCAGTACGTATACATTTGGTTCGTAGTTGAAGCCCCATTTTGCCACAGTGGGCCAAAATCAGTTTTCGTATATGAACTAAGAATGCGTATTTGGACATTCTGAAAATGTTCGGAAATATACGGTAACAATTTTGCGGAATTTAGATGTTGAGAGCTCTTAGTGCGTATTCGCTTGGTCCAGGGTTGACGACGCATTTACCCACAGTGGGCCAAATTCGTAATCGAGCGTCGAACTGAAAATCTGAAAATTCTAGATTCTGCAAAGGGCTCTGAAAATTGGGGATAGTAAATTCGAAAAGTGCACCTGAGGGGCTATCAGCGGGCATGTACTTGGTTCGCGGTTGAACGCTCATTTTGCCACAGTAGGCCAAGACAAGTTTTCGTATCTGAATTTAAAATGCCTATTTGGACATGATGTTCTGAAATATATGCTTCCAATATTTAGTATGTATACCTCAAGGGCGCTTAGAGCTTATATACTTCGTGCATGGTTGGCGACTCATTTGTCCACAGTGGGCAAAATTGATACCAAACTGATACCAAGTTGATACCGAATTCGTTCGTTGCACCCGACCTTATTTCAAATTCGGTTGTTGCAACCGAATTGATACCAAAATCTATCGTTGCACCCGAACTGATTTCAAATTCAAATTCGTACCAAATTCCGTTGCAACAGCCGAGATTGAAATAAGTTGCAACAACCAAATTTGAAATCAATCGAATTAATTTCCGATTGTTGCAACCGAAATTAAAATTATAGAAAATTGAAATTTAGTTAGAACGTGTATAATTGGGAATTTAGCTGTCACAACCGACTGAATTATGTAACGAGATTGTTTCACCCGAATTACAGTTGAGGTGACCAACTTCAGTTGGAACAACCTTAATTCGGTTGTGCCAATAGCAATTCGTTGTCAACATCCGAACGTCTGTTACAACCTCTGTTTATGCAGTTAATTCCGTGAGAGCAGTTTCAACTGATTTATCATATCAATCAACTGATTTATCAATTTGATCTCGAAACTGTGTATTTATCGCAGTCGGGCGTTCTACCCTAATGATCTGTGGTGGAATCACCTAATGTCTATGATAGTCAGGCCACTCTAACTGGTAAACAGTTGACATCTTTCGGTTGGTATTGTGTTCCTTCATCCAGGGGTGTGAATACAGCGTTCGAGTTGCAGTGTAGCCATCGGGGTTCCGGAAATTTACCCGGAGTCGCAGCACGAGTTCGAATTGATTTTTCTCAGCGCTACTCCGACACCGAGAAATTGCTAATGGTAGCAGATGAATGAATACTACCTCGAAGATATCAAGTTCTTGCACCGTTTTTCATGACAGTATTGTTTTAGACAAACGCTAGCGTGGACGCTTGATTCTGCATAGTTTTCGAGTCGCCACGGTTCCAATTACTTATAATTATCCAATCCAATTACTTCCCATTATACTTATAATTAGGCCTGGAATATAATTACGTATACACGCTGAAAAATTACGGCCCCAGCAACATATTGCAGAAGCCATGTACATGTTTGCAAGCATTGATTTCGTGAATTGAAGAACTGCTGCTTTTTGACAGACAGCAGTGTTTTCAGCAGTTTTCAACAAACAAAATCACATATGGGCCAGAAATACATGTATTATAACCTATTAATCATTGTGCCCCAAACATGTTATGTTGAATAGCAAACACAATGTGTTTGGACACAAGTATACCATATTTGCGACAAGCTACAAACACGTTATATTTGCATCCAAACAACAAAAAAGACAACATTTTCAGCGTGTAAGCTTCATTAGTTTTTGTATATTGGCAATAGATTCCCAGATAATGCAATACAATTTCGAAACCTCAAAATGGTTGTATGAGGCCACACTAAATTTGAATATAATCCTTCCACTTTTTTGTTCTAGTTCTAGAGGAACTTTGGGAAACCTGTAAACAAATTTTACTAACGCCAATTTATTTTTTTTGTTGTTAAAGTGTAAAAGTTTCAGAAACACTTATATGTTTCTGGAATGATCTTACTATGTGGTTCTTTTACGAGGTGGAATCTTTTGGAGCCATCTTTGAGACGTTTGAATATTGGCTTTCAAGTATTTAGAAATTTGAACTTCTTATACTTCAATTACCTGAAATATAAAAACCCTTCGGAACTGTTATCATTACACGCTGAAAAATGTCAGCTTTTTGTGGTTTGGATGTAAATATAACGTGTTTATAGCTTGCCACAAATATAGTATACTTGTGTCCAAACACATTGTGTTTGCTACTCAATACTATATGATGAAGACACAGTGATTAATATATTATAATATATGTTTTTTGTGGCGAAATATGGCTTTGTTTGCTTGAAACTGCTGAAAACAAAAACTTGACAGACAACAAAGTAACAAAATAGCGGTAGACTTTCTGTTCATGAAGACAATGCTGGCACGTAAAGCATATGGATGTTCCAAACATATTCATGGTTCCTGCATAATGTTACAGGGGACGTTTTTTTTAAGTGTGTATCCATTCTTGACCATGGATGGTATTGTGGATAAAGGGACACACTTTCATTTAATATTTATTAAAAAAAATTAGAGCGCTGATTTGTGATGTATTTTCACTAATTTAATAGAATGAATAATTTGTGTATTAACGTGCATCTTCATTCGCTGAAAAATCTGTCTTTTTTTGTTGTTTGGATGGAAATATAACATGTTTGTAGCTTGTCGCAAATATAGTATACTTGTGGCCAAACACATTGTGTTTGCTATTCAATATTACATGTTGGAGACACAATGATTATAATAGGTTATATTGTATGTGTTTGTGACCCAAATGTGGCTTTGTTTGTAGAAACTGATACACAAGAAAGAAACGAAAAAGCAGCAGATCTTTAATTCATGAACACAATGCTTGCAAACATGTACACGTTTCCTACAATATGTTGCTAAAAAAATGGTTTCCCATTACATCTCATGAAAGAATTGGGGAGAGCTTCTCACAACCAGTAAACTGTGTGGCTTTTAGTTGTATACTCATTGATTGGAACCTACAGTTTTACACCGGTTCCGAACGGTATTTTTGAAAAGCATTTTCATGGATAAATACTCGATAGTATCGCCGTCACTATGCGAGGTGACCGCAGCCGAAAGAAATTTTAAGGTGGTCTGAGCTGGGATCGATCCCAGGATCTCAAGTACAAGAGGCGCGCACACTAACAATTCCACCGCCGACGGCCAATATGTTGCTGGGGCCTTTTATTTCGGTGTGTACATATTTCGTGTCATTGAATAACAAAATGCATCTAAATATTGTTACGAGTTTCCTTATTCGTCCTTTTTGCGTTATTTTATTCCCAATAATAAAACAAGGTTCGTTTCAATTACGATAATTACAACGGTTTAACTTCCTTTTAACTTTAAATACCTCCGCTATTTATACCAACTCACCACACTCAAATGAAGTTATATCTAGCGATTTCAAGAACCATCTAGTCGTTGTTGTTGTTACTTATCTTTGTAGAATCATCTCGATTGGTGGAGAATTATCTTAACTGAGGCGAATTCATGCTACTGGTTTAGCGAGCTGGTACATTGTTACAATGCATACTTTCAGGCGCAGCACTAACCGCCCTGTTATTTACATAATATTAGTACGGTCATTAAGAGCAAGCAAAAGCTTTTACTTATTCGTAACAATATGTTTGGGTTATTTGTGGAGTTGTAGACGGATTTGGCGTTGGAATCGGAGTCGGCAATTTTTACATAGTGGAGTTAGATTTGCAGGTTTCAAGTATTTATGGTCTGCTTTTATTTTGCTGTTTCTCAAATCATTAGAAATTTTATTAAAATTGAGTCGGAGTCGACTAACAAAATTTACTACAAATACTACCCCGAATCCGGCCAAAGTTCCTACACTCCAACTCCTGTATTATAACCCCAACTCAACACCCTTGGTAGTATCACCAGCTGCTTCTTTATTTTTGTGTCGATTCCCAAATTCGCATGACACTAAATTCAATATTTCTACTTGCTACACTTGATATGCATACTTGCCTCCTTGCATTCCCTTCACAAGACAGTTCTCGCTACAAATTAATCCTTAAATTTTTAGCTGCCGCTTTATTTTACATTTCCTTTTCAAGGTTGAACTTTGTGTCTTATCAGCAAACTAATGTAATAATTTGAAGCAAACAAATCGACAATCAATTCAAAGGAACATATCCTTTATTATTCCTCCTTGCCAGCAAATCATTTACACATACATATACATATGCATTTGTATTCAAAACTTTTGAAAATGCTCTGAAGGATTCAAACAAATGAAACTGATATTTAAAAAGAAAACAACAACAACAACATAATATTCGAGATATTGTAGCTTAAAATTTAAGCCGTTTACTTTACTTTTAACTATTTGATAGTTATCTCGGCTTTTGTGTTGCCCGCCATACGTAGACTGAGAGAAGCCGGAAGGGGAGAAATGACGGAAATTCAATGCTCCAATAGACAGAATAGATAAGAAGAACAAATAATCGGAATAGTTTGAAAATTTATTTTTTTTTATCCTTATCATAACACAGCGCACAAACACTCACAAAAAAAAACACACGCTCCCACACACAATGACATACACATTTGCATACACCAGTAATTTTGTTCACACACACGTTTTCACAAGAACACAAGATTTTACTACAACTCAAACACACACAGACTCTCTCAAATATCCTTATACAAATTCTCAATTCAAAAATCCATAATTCTGTAAAAAAAAAATTGAAGACCAGCAAAACTTTTTGGTAGCGATTATGGAAATACAAAGAAGCAGGTTTAAAAATCCCATAACTCCCATAGCAAAGGTTAACCATCCGATGATGTGATCTTCTCACGCATTTCGAAACTAGTCAAGCCAGAGAGGGAGCTTGTCGACTATTCCAACAAATCCCAACCATTTTTTGCACAACAAAAAAATTTTCCTGACCTGAGGCTTCAACGCAAACAGAAAGGAAACAACGAAATAAATTCGATTGAAACAGAGTGTCAGCAACGCAGTTTGAGGATCAAATTGTGAAACAAATTCCGGGTCCTTAGTGAACGAAAGATCTCGTGTACATACTTGTCCAGTGGAATATATTGCCACTTTTTTATTATATTATTCAAGCTCAAGACTGTCTATATCTCTATAAATAGAGATATACGGCCTTATGCATAAAAAGTTATGAGATGTTTGAGAGACGATTTATCATACAAAAAGCTTATCTCAAATCTCTCACAACTATTTATGAATAAGGCGCATAGTTTTTATAAAAAAATGTTCTGCACATATTCTGCAGGAATCATGTTTATATTTGGAATCCACTTCAAAAATTCATATGTTTGCAAGTCCCAAACACACTTGTATTTGAATGCAAACAGTAGCAAGTTTACGGGCAAACATGAATGATTTTACGTGGACACATGCGTTCTTCAACCCAATCATCCATATTCGTGTGTTTCCCCAAACCTCCATATACTTACGTGGAAACATGTCCCAAACATAATAATAATTAGTAACGAATTATTCTTTGAATAATTTTTTTTTCACTAATCAACCGCTTTTCATATCCTCTGTCCGATGAAACATTGACGACTGAATACAAGAAACTTCATCTGCAATTTACACGCACATTAGGGAATATTTTTGTATCACTGACTGAGAGAATAATGCAAAAATACCGATTCACACTTACAATATAGACTCTCTCGTTGTCTCACTTTTATTCTCTTGCTCTCGAGAGAGCATAAACAGTGCCAACAAACACAACTGTATTTGTATCACAAACCCAAATATATTTGGATGGCAAACACATATTAATCACTGTGTCGCAAACATTTAATATTAAAAAGCAAACACAATGTGTTTGCACACATGTATATTATATTTGCGACGAGCTACAAACACACGTTATGTTTGTATCCAAACAACACACACTTTTCAGAGTGCAGCTATTACAGATCTAGCCACAGATCTTCATCAGCGGTTGTTTGGAACGTATTGCCGCTGAAGCTGAAAGCGTGCTCGAACAGTCATCAACATCAACTCGCCGTCTTTGGAGCAATTTAACATTTGTCGCAATTCTGTGCACAGAAATTTGCACAAAGACATTGCAAGCTGAAAAATAACGGCATCAGCAACATATTGCTGGAACCATGTACATGATTGCAAGCATTGTTTTCGTGTATAGAAGTTCTGCTGCTTTTTGTTTATTTATTGTCTGTCACTTTTTTGCTTTCAGCAGTTTTCAACAAATAAACGCACATTTGGGCCACAAAGGTATATATTGTAACCTATTAATCATTGTATCGCAAACATGTTATATTGAATAGCAGAAACAATGTGTTTGCACACAAGTATACTCTATTTTGTGACAAGCTGCAAACACGCTATATTTGCATCCAAACAACAAAAAGAAAGACAAATTTCTCAGCGGGGGGTACGAAAGTTTATACAGTTCAATTAGTTCACGCACTAAAGCCTCGTGACCATTCGATGCTTTTTCGCTTCGCTGAATGAACTGAAGATCACTTGGCTGAAGAAAAGCATTTTGACCAAAAAATCATCTTTTCCGATGAAGCTCATTTCCACCTCGGGGGTAACGAAATCAAATACAATTGTCGCATTTTGTGGTTTGAAACATCCACGCGTTGGCGTGGGGAAGCCGATGCATTAACAACGAGTGGCTGGTGTGGTTTTTGGCATGTCGGCATCATAGGCCCATTTTTTCTTCGAAACTGAGCAAGAAGCCACCGGTATCGTCCATGGCGACAGTTAGAGATATATATTTTGTTCTCAAAAATTGAAGAGGATGGCATGGATGACGTGTGTTTTCAACAGGATGGCGTTACGAGTCACACAGCCAACTTTACAATCGATATTTTGCCATCTGTGTTGGAAAGCCCCATAACACTGTGAGACAAAATTACATTTTTTTCAAAATAATGGGGTTCTGTCAACGGATTCTGGTAGAAAAGTCTAAAAAAATATACGTGTATCGGCGTTTTGCCAGATCTGATCAGTATTGTTTTTTCAGGGCGGGTCAAAATTTCCGCCCATCGGAACTTTCCTGCAACATATCGCCATGCAAAATTGTGTCTTCCTTACTTCTGAGGTACAATTTTGTTTTGAAAACTTTTATTTTGTTTTTGAAAACTCGCAAAAAACTGCTCCAAAATGACGGGGGACGTGGTCAAAGTGTTCTACAAGAATTATCGCCATAAAATTTAACTATATGTGTTCTAACACTCGAAAACACAAATCTTAGCTCAAGTGGTAGATAATAAGTAAAAACTGACTGCCTTCTAAGGGTTAATAATGAATTTTGTCATTTTGCTGTTCCCATTAAAAATAGGCCACATAATATAATGAATTTTGTCATATTTCATCTTTTATCTAGCACTTGGGCTAAGATTTGTGTTTTGGAGTGTTCGGAGACATATACTGAAATTTTATGGCGGTAATTTTTGTAGACATTTTGACCACGCCTCCCGTCATTTTGCAGCATTTTTTTGCGAGTTTTCAAAAAAATGTAAAAATTATGGTTATATGTGACATGTAGAGGGTTAATTTGTCCCACAAAAATGTTTATCTGAATCTTTTCTATAAAACTTCTGAACATACTTTGTACCTCAAAAGTAAGGAACACACCATTTTGCATGCCGATATGTTGCAGGAAAATTCCGAGGGGCGGAAACTTTGACCCGCCCTAAAAAAATTCTGATCAGATCTTGCAAAACACGTATATTTTTTTTAGACTTTTCTACCAGAATCCGTTGACAGAACCCCATCATTTTTTTTTTGGTGTCGCACAGTGTAATCAGCCGAAACTTGGAAATCCATAGACCGCCTCGCAGCTGCGATTTGACCCAGTTAGACTACTATTTCTGGGGCGCCGTGAAAGATTAGTAGGTTGAACGCAAACAATTCCGAGTCCATTGAGACCTTAAGACACGAAATCGACTCTGTCGTTCACAAGTTAGAGACCCAAACAATAGAAATTGTACTGTAAAATTGGGTAGGTCGTATGATGTACTCTAATGCAAGTTGTGGAAGCCATTTGAACGCTGTTGTGTTTGCGTCATAAATGTCAATGATGGGTTTTACTAGGAGCTGCAACTTTGATACAGGACAGAATGTCACAGAGAGTGAGCGATAGGGGAATTGAAAAAACTGACTTTCAATTTGAGTTTATTGGCACTAATGAGTTTTGAAATAACTTTGTATTCGATCAATTAGTTTTGATTTGCAGAACACAAAAATTTTCTTTAATTTATATTTACATAACGTCCAAATTCTTTCAGCAAAAACTGGCATAAAAAATACATCGAAACTGTCGTTAGCCCAGTGACTTTCGACGAGAATTTCGTTAGCTAAAATGCAAAAAGACTTAACTAACCAAAAATTCAAAATCGAGTTTTTAATTGATTGTTATGAATGCCATTAAACTACATGTCTTTACTAAATTTTATACTTCTGCGATCAAAACTCTGTCTGTGTGTTTAGAGTGAAATTAGAAAAACCTACGTGAAAAATATTTATACAAGGTTGAATTTTATGTTTCGGGATTAGAGAACAAAAACAAATATTAATCATCGAAAATCACTTTATTGTTTTTCAAAATATTCCCCATGAAGATTTATACACTTTTGCATGCGTTCGAACCAATTGTCGAAACACTTTCGCCACTCTGATTGAGGTATCTCCAAAACATGCATTCTGAATGCAGCAACCGCTTCTTCAGGTGTCGAAAAACGTTGACCTCTCAGTTTGTTTTTTACGTACGGGAATAAAAGGAAGTCATTCGGTGCCAAGTCTGGACTATACGGCGGATGACCCATCAAATCGATGTTTTGGGTGCTCAAAAATGCTGTTGTTTCAGCCGATGTGTTAGGGCTCACATTGTCGTGGTGAAGAGTGATCCGTCTTTGGCGGTTGGTTTTTCTGATTTCTTGAAAGACAACTGGCAAACAAATGGTTGTGTACCACTCAGAATTCACTGTTCTGCGTTATTCTAGTGGTACGGTTGCGACATGTCCGGTTTTTCCGAAAAAACAGGCGACTATTTGCTTGGAAGTGCTTCGGGCGCGAACAACTTTTGTTGGATTTGGTTCATCTTGAAACACCCATACAGCTGACTGCTGTTTAGTTTCGGGCTCATACGCGTAAATCTAGGATTCATCACCTGTCACGATGTCATAGACGTGTTTCGAAGCACCGCGATCGTATTTTTGGATCATTTCTTTCGACCAATCGACACGAGCCTTTTTTTCTGAGCGATTGACAAATTGTGTGGGATCCAACGCGAACAAATTTTTTTGACAGTCAAATGTTTATGCAATATTGAATGTATGCTGGTCCCACTAATGCCTAAGGTTTTGTCAATCTCACGGTAGGTCACATGACGATCTTGCAAAATCAGTTCGCGCACAGCATCAATGGTTTTCGGAACAACAGCTGATTTTGGACGACCTTCACGAAATTCGTCTTGGAGTGAACTACGACCACGATTGAATTCACCATACCATCGATAAACACTGGTCCTTGATGGAGCTTCATCGACAAAAATTGAATTAAGTTCATCCATGCACTGTTGCTGAGTTAATTCACGTCGAAAGTTGTAAAAAATAATTGCACGAAAATGTTCACGATTAAATTCCATTTTTGGGCCGAGATGAATCTTTTAAGTTACTGTAAACAACACAAATAGCGCTCGTATGTCAAAACGTTTTGAGTACGCATAACCTCAAAAATGTCCAACTGTACGATAGAGCTGTCAGTTGCCAGATTGCAACACTAGGGTTGCCATATCCGGAAACATAAAATTCAACCGTAGTTTTGGTTTTACACAGATTTTTGCTTCTCCTGTAAAATTATATTTTTGTTAGTTACGCCTTTTTGAATTTTTGCTAACCATTTGGTGGAACTGAAACAGTCATGGTTTCTCTTTAGTATTTCTCCATGGGTCTTACCAATAAAATAATAATTTTGAAAATATGTCTAGTAATATACATTTTTTAAAACAAAATTTAATTTCAAATTTTCAATTTCACCAAAGTTAAAGGTAAAGGACAGTTAAAAATTATAAATTCCATACAAACTGACAGCTAAAACTGTTCGTTAGCTCTAACTGAAGGCTAACTGGGCTTGGTGAAATCGGTCGTAAATCTAACAAAATCGGCCATAAAATTCAAATTCGAAAAAAAGTTAAATAGATTTGAAAATTAAAAAAAAGATAAAAGAAAATTATTATATGTTTATTTCAAATACAAAACTAATAAAATTTTGGTTTAATTTCTGTGATATATAAGTAGACATTATAACCGAACTCGTACTAAAATTTTCACAACACTGGCGTCCATAAATGTTTCCCACAAATTGGTGGCAAGATGGGTGCCGCGTTTGCTGAACATCATCAGTAAAGCTGTCAATATCAAATATGACTGTATAGTTTAACAGCCTTCAAATCAGGACGTGCAACGAAGTCAAGATTGTTCCTTATATCGTAAACACAATTTCATTCCAGGTACTGTGATATCTATCTTAGTAATATTTCGATGACCTAAAGTTTCGCTGGGTTGCCACTATGTACAAAAAATTATAGTATGTACGTATATGTTGGTGCTTTTTCCCCGCTTTATTTAAGCAACAAAAAGTGTGTTATCAGGCGCTTAGCATTTTATTTCCATAAACCCATGGTAAGCGAATAAAGTGAAAACTTTTCTATATAACAAGGTCAAAGTCGACTTAAAATTATCCCTACACTACGAATATACGACAATATGAGAAAATTTCGAACATAGAAAACAGAAAAGTCATTGCTAAAGTTGCCTCAACTGTCAATATTATTTGCAATGATTTCTGTAGAAAATGTCTCAGAATTTTCTGTTACCCTGTTTACATTGCGGTAGTCGTTTTATACAGAAATGTCACTGTAATTAAGATTTCCAAAAAAAAATAAATTCCTGAAATTTGTCTCCCTGAACTATGGTCACAATAAGGGTACGAGAGCGGATCAATAAGTCCGTGACTTTTCGAGCCTCCCTCGTAGTTATATCAAATGCAACACTGCTCCCATCAAGTACCACCTGTTAATAGACTACTGTCAAAGTTTGAGCAAATTCCATCAATTACTTTGCGTTTTACAGCTGTTCAAAACATACAACCTCGTGCATTTTTTTTTTAAATGGAAAAATGTGAATTCCGAGTGCTCATTAAACATTATTTTTTGCGAAAAAACCTTCAATCAAACCAAGGAAAAGCTTGATAAATACTATGGGGACTCTGCACCGTCGATGCCAATGGTAAAAAAGTTGTTTACTGACTTTCATTGTGGTCACACAAGTACAAATGACGCTGAACATTCGGGACGGCCAATTGAGGGCAATCCACCCAAAAATGTCGAAAAAATACATGATTTGGTGTTAACCGATCGAAGACTAAAACTGCGTGACATTGTTGATGCCATAGGCATTTAATATGGCAGTGTGGTTTCGATTTTAAATGATCAGTTGGGTTTTAGAAAGCTGTCTGCAAGATGGGTGCCGCGTTTGCTCTCAATTGAACATAAACGTAATCGTGTGATAACTTCAAAAGATTGTTTAGTGTTGTTTATTTGAACTACGAATTGGTACCTTATCCGCCATATTCTCCGGTTTTAACCCCCAGTAACTATTTCCTATTTCCAAACCTAAAGAAATGGCTCGGTGGAAAGAGCTAAATCTCGATGAAATTATTGATCAAACAAATGTCTATTTTATGGACCTCGAAAAATCCTAATTTGTGGAAGAGATGCAAAACTTAGAGAAACGTTGGACTAAGTGTATTGAGCTAAAAGGAGATTATGTTGAAAAATAATTTTTTTTTGCAAAAAAAAACTGTGTTTCATTCAAATAGTCACGGACGTATTGATCCGCACTGGTAACACATGGCATTGATCTTTACAATGATTTTTCTAAAGAATAGCTCATTCCTAACACTTCATTGGATGTAAGAGTAAAATAAGTGTTTTGACTTTGTGTAGAGACTAGGATAGGTTACATTGCTCACCCAAGTAACAGTGATGCCGTTTCGAATTCACGCGGAAAATCGGTGGTTTTTTCTAATTTGGATGCAAATATAACGTGTTTGTAGCTTGTCACAAATATAGTATACTTGTGCCCAAACACAGTTTGTTTGCTACACAATATTAAATGTTCAAAACTGAATCATTAGTAAAGTAGGTTGTAATATATGTTCTTCTGGCCCAAATATCTCTTTGTTTGTTGAAAAATTCTCAAATCAAAATCGTGACATACAACAAAGATGGGAAAAAGTAGCAGAATTTCTATTTATGAAAACAATGCTTGCATACATACACATACATACATCCTGCAATATGTTTCTTGGCCCGTTTTTGTCAGCGTATCATCACGTTACCCTAAAAATTAAATAAAGAAAAGAAAATAATGTGCTAGAAATAAATTGAGGTTACCCAAGTCCATTAATGCAGTTTATAAACAGTTTGAGTTCCATTCTCCCCAGTTCCGGTATTCTGCCTAAAACAGGCTTTCCCACAATTGTCCCCATTAGGTTTGTCAAGGCTGGGTGGGCACTGTAGGAGATAGTGTTCAGGAGTTTCCGCTATTAGCCCTACAATAGTGACGCCTGTATTGTATTCCAGTGTTAGCAGCATGTGTAACAATTGTCCACACACAGAAAAATCGGTGTTGTATTTTGTTGCTTGGATTCAAACATAATGTGTTTGTAGCTTGCCGCAAATATAGTATACTTGTGTCCAAACACATTGTGTTTGCTACTCAATATCAAATGTTCGAAACACAATGATTAATAGGTTGTAATATATGTTTGTTTGTCCCAAATTTGTCTTTGTTTGTTGAAAAATGCTGAAGTCAAAATCGTGGCAGACAACAAAGAAAAAAAGTAGCAGATCTCTCATTCATGAAAACAATGCGTGCAAAGATATACATGGTTCCTGACATATGCTAGTGGGCCCGTTTTTGTCTGTCAGCGTATTGTCACGTTACCCTGAAAATTAAATAGAGAAAAGAAAATAATGGACCAGTAATAAATTGAGGTTACCCACTTATACCCAATTAGTACTGTAAATGTACTTTACCAATTGTACACACGCTGAAAACTCGATGTTTGGATGCAAAAATAATGTGTTTGTGCCTTGTCGCAAATATAGTATACTTGTGTGCAAACAAATTGTTTTTTGCTAGTAGGTCATAATGTGCGTTTTTGTGACCCAAATGTGGGCTTGTTTGTTAAAAACTGCTGCAAACAAAAACGTGACAGACAACATTGGAACATACTGGCACCAGATCTTCAATTCATGAAAAAATAATTTTAAACACATACATGTTCCCTGCAATACTGGAACCGTTTTTTCCAGCGTGCTGTGGCCTGTTGTGACAACTGTAATATTAGCTTTTATATTCCTGTTCGGGGCCATTAGCAACTCGGTTCTTTTATCGTCATATCTAGGGCAAGATCCCCCTGAATTTCAGAATCTGTGTTCAGAATAAGCAAAAAGTCCTTCGAAGTATAAAGGTATTGCAGTTTGGTTTCAGACACCCCAAAGATATATTCGCCCATTATGCGAAATCGAGAAATTTTCCCGTATTCTCAGATACCTCGTTGGAAATGTCTTTTCTGATCACAGATTCTGAAAGTGTTTGTAATACCTTTCCATCGAGATATGTGAGAACACGGGACAATTTCTTGTTTTCGCACAGTGGGCTAAAATATTTTTTATGTGTCTGAAGCCAAATTTAAATATTCGCATACTTCGAAGGACTTTTTCACATTATGAACACAGATTCTGAAATTCAGGAGACTCTTGCCCTAGATATGACGGGGCTCTTGCCCTAGTTATGACGCTAAAAGAAAAGAAAGATTCTGAAACTGTTTTTAAAGACCTTGCTCATTCTGAACACAGATTCAGAAATTTTTGGTATGTAGATATTATGTTAATATATAAGTGTATATCTTTCGGGTTTTAAACTTTAAAAACATAACGCCACTTATGATAACATTACTTTAACATTCATATAACTATGTTAACGTTCTGTTGACAATAACACAATTTTTTTTTGATTTGATAACGTATTATTAGTCAGAATTTTAACACAAACAACATTATGCTTACATAGATTACATTCAGTTAAGAGTGATTTTAATATTGACAGCATAATATGTATTAACATTGATAACATTTAGTTATTAATGATAAGATTTTCTTAACAGTGATACTGCTGAATATAATGTAAAAACCTATCTACTGTTAACACCCACAATGCAAACTCTTCTGCTAATATAATATTGCTTATACGTTACGCAGCATTTGAGTATAACTCACAATATTAACATATAACATAATGTAGCATAACTATAACATATTCGATGCACAACTTGACGACCTGTTATAGAGTACTCGCAATGGAATCGAATCAATGCTTATCTGTTCTTGTTCATTCTTAAACTATTCACTGAAACTATATGCAAATATACAGCTATGAGTGTGAGTGTAGATTTTAAAGTGGTGTGTATAAATACATATGTATATACAAAAATATCTAATAGTATGTAAATCTATGTACTTATACATACATACGAGTATATATGGAAGTGATGCTGTACGTGAAACATATAGCCTCTGCTACACAAATCTACATATAGATGCTGATAACAACAAGAGCAACAATGTTGGAAAAAACAGGATCTAGTTGGCTTCACGCCATATTTGCCAAAAGGATTTTGCCTTTCTATCCCCCTCCGATCCACCCCTCGCTCCAACAGCTATCCTGCAACAGTTTTTTTTCAGCACATTTAATTTCTTTTGATTTCTTGCAAACGATTTTCGTATATTTTTTATTCCAGCATTTTATCGTGCATGTGCCTAAAAGTAGGCAATACAATTTTTTTTTATACCTATCAACTGTAAACTGTGTACTTGAAACGGCTGATATGGCTGCAAAATCTCGTTCGCTCTACATCTCTCTCCTGGTATTTGTGTTATACGTACCCTGGTTGTATTGTTTCTTCTTCTTCCTCTTCTTGTACTAGAAGATAAAAAGTGTTTTTGTTTGCCTTTTATTGTTCTTCATCATTTAAAGGCAATGCAAAACTTGAGAGAACTGAGTGCAAACAACAGAAAAAACATTAAATTAATTCATTTAATTTTTTCTTTTTGTTTCGTTTCAGGTAAAATTTACTCGTTGTTATTTATTGTGCATTTGAAAGAACAATTAAAAAGGATAAGTATATGCGTATGGAAACAAAGGATGTGTACAAAAAACAAAAAAAAAACAAAATACTTAGGGGGTCCTTTCAAGGTACGCCCAGCTTAAGCTGTTAAGGTTTGGGTTGGTAAATTAACCACTTAGACATTGAGTATTTTTAAGCGAAGCACGTTCATACTTTAGTTTTAGTGTGTTCGACTCTTGTCCTTGGGATCGTAAGTTCGATCCCTGCTGAGACCACCTCGTATTTACTTCGACGACGGTCACCTGGCTTAGTAACGACGACGCAATCTAGTAATGAGCCTTGAGAAATCTTCACACAAATCTCTAATAACCGGTGTAAAACTGTAGGTCTCAATGAAACAGTGTAAAACTACACTGGAATAATAACACTGTGTTTAATTTTTTAAGTCATGGAAATATAACCAAATACTGACACCACTACGTGATAAAACACCAAAACAAAAAGACCAGTGTCTTCCAGTTTGGCCCAAAGTCATGGATTTTTTTATGGGCCCCCAAAGATTTGGGGCCTCGGTGTCATTTTTGCAAAAAAAAGTTATCGTTTTGTCAGGCTCATATCTTGCAATTCGTTCTGAATTTTGATTTACTCTCTGAGGGAAAGTTGTAGCTCTTGTCATGAAGAATAAAAATTGTCAAAATATAAAATCAAAATAACTTCATCTTCAAGGTCAAAATCGCAAAAAACTTTAAAAAATTCGATTTTTTTTAGCTTTTTCCCTGTTCAGGTCCATAGGTAGCAAACCGTTAAAAATTTAAGGAAACAATCAACTACAGAAATGTACCTAAGATCAGAATAAACAATAATGCCAAATGTTACAACTTTACCTCAGAAAGTAAATCAAAATTCCAAACAGTTTGCAAGATATGAGCCTGACAAAATGATCACTTTTATGCAAGAATGACACCGAGGCCCTAAATCTTTGGGGGCCCATAAAAAAAAGTTCATGACTTTGGGCAAAACTGGGAGACACGGGTCTTTTTTTTTTGGTCTTTTATCACTTAGTGGTGTCCGTATATGGTTATATTTTTTCGTGTTGCACTGTGTAATTGATCATCAGTACAAGGAAAAGTTTCAATAATACTTTTACATTTAATTTATATAAAATTTCGTTGATCCAATGAAAATGTTTCTTAGCTTAACGCTATATGTTTATCTGAATCTTTTGTATAAAACTTCTGAACATATTTTGTACCTCAGAAGTAAGGAACACACAATTTTGCATGCCGATATGTTGCAGGAAAGTTCCGAGGGGCGGAAACTTTGACCCGCCCTTAAAAAAAATTCTGATCAGATCTGGCAAAACGCCGATATTTTTTTAGACCTTTCTACACAGAATCCGTTGACAGAACCGCATCATTTTTTTGGTGTCGGACAGTGTAATTTGTCTTACACTTTATGAACTTTTTGCCTACCTTCTATATAACGGGTTTTTCAACAGAGACGCTACAAAAGTAAATCGATAGGGACAGCAAACGACGCCAAATTTTTTCCCCGCTCTTTTGACATTTCTTTTCAGTAAGGTTTGCCATTTCATCATGGAAAGATATACGAGCCAACAACGAGTCGAAATTATTAAAATTTACTACCGAAATTTGGAGTCAGTGGCCTCAACTTTAAGAGCGCTACGTCCAATTTATGGTCGTCATAATCGTCTTACCAGATCAACAATTGAGCGTCTGGAGGAAAAATTTGAATCCACAGGCACAGTACAAAATGTTCCCGTACCAGTGAGACAAAGAAGTGGCCGTAGTGTCGAGAATATTGCTGCCGCTGAGGCTTTAGTTCAAGAAAGCCCAAATGTGTCTCTCACACGTCGTTCTCAAGCGTTGGGCATCTCTGTGACGTCGCACAATGGGATTTCTTCATACAAGCCGCGGAAAAAATTGGAAGGAATCGAGCTAGGGCTTAGAAATTTTGCACACATCACTCATATTGCTAAATAAGAAAAAAAAAACAAGTTCTTGTTCAAATCCGCCCACAACCACGCCTACCTCCCATATAACGTAAAATAAAAATCGTTGTATTTTCCTCATTTTCATATCTATGTCAATAAAAATTACTGCCAGTGCTTGTATTTGAGTCCTCAATTACGCTAAAAATTTAAGTGCCATGCCAAACGCCCATATACAAATTTTCATTTTTCAAAATTTTCGTAAAACACAGATATAATTCTTTGTAGTTTGTGATAGATGTAAATCAGCACTTACATCTATATAAATAACTAAAGCCTAATATGTGAGCTGAATATTTGCAAAAAAATTAGGGCGCCATAGTTTACCGTTTTTTTTTAAATTAACCAATCATTCCAAATAAAAGTCAAATCTGTACTATAAAATTATCGAAATATATTTATTTTTCACCATTTCTCAGTGCATACTTTTAGGGATATGATATATAAAACACAACCGCTGTAAAATAACTTTAACTAACGTTTCTATTATCGACAGCATTAAAACACATATGCCTACAAGTATACACCATTTTATATGGTGTTTTCATCCATTTTTGTAATGATATTTCGTGGCACTTTTTTTTATAAAATTTATAACTTTGTTCAACAGTATAAAATATTTGGGAATTTTATTTCTGAAATCAAAAGAATACACTCCCACCTTTCACATTTTAGCAACCAGACCACAACGATCGATAACGACCACCTTTTTTTAGTCCAAGAAAAACTAAAAACACTTAGTTTTTTTGAGTGTCATCATAAAAGCATGAATATATTTTAATCTGTTATTGTTATTCAATTATTGTTTCTTAAAACTTAATGTAGAAATACCATATTTTTCAAATATACATATTCCAAATCGATACGACAAAAGGAAGTTATGTTTCCAGCCCATTGAAATGCATGAAAATCTGAGGCAGGTTACTGCAGAGTCTCATTTTGTTGACTTTGCCGCCTTTTTTTTGTACAAAAACAAAATTTGTTGAAAGAAACTAATGATTTATTTCTCTTAATTAAACAATTGTCTACAAAACTGCATCATTACATTTTTGATATTTGACACTCGAAAAAGGGTATTTTTGCCGGCAAAATCCCTCTGTGCCTCGTTGTGGCGAATTTTGCGAAAAGATCTTGGCCTACATCCTTACAAGATCAAATTGACGCAAGAACTGAAGCCGCTTGACCACCATAAGCGTCGTGAATTGGGCTGAGAAACAACTTGAAAATTATTCGGATTTTCATCGGAAAATCAACTTCAGCGATGAGGCTCATTTCTGGCTGAATGGCTTCGGCAATAAGCAAAATATGCGTTATTGGTCAGACAGCAATCCACACGTGATGATCAAGACCGGCACATTACTGTGAATGCGAATCGCTACCGTTCAATGATAACCGAATATTTTTGGCCCCAATTGGATAATATGGACTTGGAGGACATGTGGTTCCAACAGGACTGTGCCACAAGCCACACAGCGAATGCTACAATCAATTTATTGGAAACCAAGTTTGGTGAACGTGTTATCTCACGAAATGGCCCAGTCGATTGGCCGCCTCGGTCGTGCGATTTGACGCCGTTAGATTATTTCCTGTGGGGCTACGTCAAGTCTATGGTCTATGCCAACAAGCCAGCGACGATTGATGAACTTCGTACGAATATCGAACGTCAAATTGCAGCAGCATCGGCCGATTTATGCTTGAAAACCGTCGAAAATTGGGTTCAGCGTCTGGACTTCTGCAAGCGTGCCCGTGGTGGCCATGCAAAAGAAATCGAGTTCCATACATAATGGCATCGAACGTACTTTCACAGGAATAAAGAATTTCAATGGTATCTAAAACCGGGTTTGTTTTATTTAAAAAAAAACTTTTGTAGCGCTTTTAGTGAAAAACCCGTTACGTTTGGTGCAATTTGTATACGTTTTGTAGAATTTATGTACAATTTTGTATCCTTCTGTAATACTTTAAGTACTTTGTAGGTATGCTATGTACTGTTTGGTTCATATTATGTTAATAAGGAGAACGCCGATCCATGTTTTCCTCTCTCTCTATACTCGTATAACAGCTTTTACGTCTCGCGTGCAGTTGCGAGCGGATTCCGTGTCGTTCGTTTTACTTCTTTGAGAGGAGAAGGAGGATACGGAAATGCATATAAATAAACGCACAAAGCCTGTTCGCGTGCGCTTTTTGTTTTATTTTTCTTACGCGCTCGCGAGTCGTATAGTTTGGACCTTTTTTTTACATCGCATGACTAACGAGTAAGTGCGATTTTCTACTCCTCGTTTTGCGGCTCGTGGCGACTGAGCGAGCTGCGAGAGAGCATTTACGAAGCCTAGTTTATATAGAAAGTTAGCAATAGAAATCTGAAGTGAATGAAGATTTCTATATAGAAGGCTGTCTGCATTAAATTTCTCTTTACGGAAAAGTCAATTTGAATACAAATTTCTATAAAGAAGATTCAATGCACTGTAGTTTTCAACATTGACAAGTTCAATGAAGTTTTCTATATAAAACTTTCCATTTAGAAGAGTAGAATTCATCGAAGTTTTCCTATGGCAACGATTATTTGCAATGATGTATTTTATATAGAGTTTTGGTTAGAATGAGGTTTTCTTTAGTCTTTATTGACAGATTCATTTGAATGCAAGTTTCTGTAAAGAAAATTTCACTGCACTAAAGTTTTATATTTTGTGATCAACTTGGAATTTAGGTAGAAAAATCACCACTGAAGGAAATAATTTCGGGGGGCCCGTACGTGCTTGAAACAAGTATGTACATAGAATCACCAGAAAGTTACCAAAAACTACATAAACTATACCAAAATAGTACATAAAGATAACCAAAAAAATTAACTTTTGGTACCAAGAGAGGAATATAAAAGTACCAGGGAAATAAAAAGTACCAAAGGATCGTACTTTTTGTAATAATTTTTGATAACAGACGTATATATAAAAACCACCAAAATATGTACTTTTTGGTATCAAAAATATGTACTTCTTGTACCAACAAGTAAAATGTTTGGTACTTTTATGGAATTTTGTGGCAACAAAAAGGAATTCTTTCGGCCCAAAAAGTACATTTAGGTAAATTGTTGGTACATTTGGAGTACATTTAGGAACTGTTTATGTACGTTTTTGATACACTACATTACATGTTATGCACTTTTTTGGTACTTTTAATAATTATGATTCTAAATAGACAAGTTTTCTGTATAAAAAATTACATTGAGCAAAGTTTGCTATGCAATTTTCCTTAGAGAAAAGTTTAATACTAGCAAGTTTTTGGTACCGAAAACTTCATTGTTAGGAAGTGAGCGATACATAAAGTTCGTTAGTATGAAGTTTTCATAGGGACACCTTTTTTTTGTATAGAAAAGTTGATTATAAAACGTTTTCTCGCACAAATTTTGTAAGTATGAAGTTTCCATAGAGACACTTTTTTTGTAAAGCTGATTATAAAACAGTTTTCTCGCCAAAATTTGCTTGTATCTTTTATAGAAAAGTTACTTGTAAAGACTCGTTTCATTTAAGTTTCTATAGAAGTTTATTACAATGAAAGTTTGTTTTGTGATTTTCCATAAAAAAAATTTGAAAGGTTTATGAGAGGTTTTTCTGAAAAAGAAAAATTACATGAGGTGCCAGGGCACACCAGGATAGAACGAAGTTCCTTTCCCGTTAAAAAAATTTGATAATTTAAATGATGTAAAATGATGAACTTTTTTTAAGAACTTTTTTTTATAGAATCTATTTTTTTTAGATTTAGCCCTTTGTAAGAATTTTTTAAAGAGAGGCACTTCTTTTATTACAAGCTAATGTTTTTTTTAGAGGTGATATTTTTAAGAAGAAGTACTTTCAGGAAGAAAAAAGCCATAAGAATATGATTTTTTTTTTTACAAAGAAGTACTTTTTTTAAAGAACAGTTACTTTTTAAAGTAGTGGTACTCTTTTTGGGAAAAGGTTATTCTTTTAAGAATTTGTAGTTATTTTCAGAAAGGCTATTTATCTCAACAAAAGATAAGGTATTATTTTATTTTAAAGAAAATTTACTTTTAAGAAAAGGAATTTTTGTAAGAAAACGTATTTTTTTAAGAGAAGGTATTTTTTTGAAGAAAATTTTTTTTTAAGAAATAGAAATTTTTTCGGAATTGGTCCATTTTTCAAGATGAGTAAATTTTCAAGAGTAGGTGCTTATCTCAAGAATAGTTATTTTGTTTCACCAAAAATGTACTTTTTAAAGAACATTTAGTTTTTTTAAGAAAATATACTTATTTTAACAAAAATTACTTTTTTTTAAGAAAAGGCACTTTTTGTGAGAAAATTTTCTTTTTTAAGCAAAGGTACTTTAAGATTTTTTAAGAAAAGGTACTTTGTTTGAGAATATGAATATGTATTTTTTTTGAGAAAATGTACTTTCTGTTAACAAAAGGTTCTTATTAAAGAAAATTTTCCTTTTTTAAAAATCTTTCACTTTGGCTTTTCTAAATTTACTTTTTATTGGGTTCAAAACTGCAATATATACTAAATATTGGTTATAGGCTCCACCTAGAAAACTTTCCATTAAACAAGGAATTTCCCAACATATATTAGTCTAGACACAAACCAAAGCAAAAGTACCCAATATAGTTGATAATACTGGGTTGTAGCATAATAGTGTTAAAAAATAGTTGTTTATATATTTTTCATTTAGGCCCAATTACGTACGGAAACATTATTAAGAAAACACAACAGTACAATACATTTTTCATAAAGAAAATATTAGAGCTAGGAAATATTCAAAATGTTATCTCAATACCCTAATTGTTAAGAATATTTTATAATTGTTTTGATTGACTGGAATGGAATCAGCTTAGAAAATTCTTGCGCTGACAACAATACAATAATGTGAGATCTTCCCCAAAAAGTATGCAATGATTTTTTGCTGCATTCACTTTCTGCATTAGCCCCTAACTGGTATGCTATATATATTTTTTGCATATCATTGCAAGTCTCTAAAAAATAAAGCAAAATAACTATGATAATGAAGAAAAAATTCTGATCTTTGAAAAATCAAAAATATTTAAATTGAAATTATAGTATCACTAAACCACTTTCTCAAACTTCAGCTTCGTTAGGAGCGACAATTTACAAAAAAAAAAAAATAAAAAAAAAAACATAGTGCATTTTGTTTTAAGCAGTGAATAGATTCCATTTAATTTATTTTCTTATCATTTCACAAACAGGCACCACCATTGTTTCACCATTCCATTCTCCATTCCATCATGCTGCCAGGCATTGTCTTTCGGATTTCAAGATTTCTTTGATTTATACAAATGTGGCGAAACATTCTCGTTGTCTTTCCTACAAGGCAAGAGGGCTTAAAAAAATAAAGTGGCCACTGATGTTGCCTCGCACATGAAGAACTCATTTCGTTTCTTCTTTATATATTTGGTTTTTGCGAAACCATTCAGTCATTTTGGCGGAGAATGTGGCTGAAGTATGTCCGGGATGTGGTGTGTGGGTTTTTGTTTTTAGATGGAATACAGAGAGAGAGAGAGAGGTCGTACAATGATCCTATCCACATTTTATTTCCTTCCACTATTTACTACTATCTCAGTCTCAATCTCTGGCTTAGCTTATTACACACACACCCACAGCCATATCATATATACTTACACACACAAATAATACCATCATTTCCGGTTGGACCATTAATGGCCAACTATTGTTTTGGCTGACTGGATGCTCCCGCATTCATTCATTCCTTCAATTGTCTGTTTGCTTGTCTGTGTTCAAAATTTCGAACTAAAGTTTATTTTCAGTTTGGTTTGTGGCCCATTGTTAGTGGCTTTTACTCCCCCCCCCGCCTTCCAGCTACTGTGTAGCCCCATCCCTTGTGTCTTTCTTTCCAAATCACTTAATATTTGAAGTAACTAATTTAACTGAATCATTGTTGATTGTGTGGTTTGATAGTTTTTTTTGCAATTTTCATTCTTTTGGGGTTTTGAGTAAATTAAATCATCAATTTTGAAGGAAGCGCTGAGATAATGGAGGGGGCAGGGAAGACATTTTCAAACAAAACTGAAAAAAAATCTGTTAGCAACAAATGTAGCTGCCAGCCAGTATATGAATCAAACTGTAATGAACAGACTTTGAAGGGGGGTGTTGTTTCTTCAAGGCACTTACTTCTAAAAAGGAGATTGTCCTTAATTACACCAATGCTTGTTGTGTAGAGAACTTATTCACTCGAAAAGTTCTCAATAAAAATGTAGTGCACCCAAAGTTTTTCAAAAGAAACATGAGTTCAAAATAAATCTATGTAAAACTCTACCACCCTCAATTTTTATTAGACAAAATTCATTCGCAATGCAAGTTTTCAGTGGAAAACTTGATCAGATTCTATGTTATGGAAAAAGCCTTTACTGTCAATTTGCCCCGTTATTAGTGATGTTATGTACCATTTTTTCTGTAACACTTCGCAAAATGAGCATACTTTCTGGTAGATCTTTTATACACTTTCTGCTGCATACTTTTAGGAGCTGACATCAATGACAGTTTTATTTCTTGGGAGTCTCTGACAGAATTAGCTATAAATTCCCAAAATTGAACATACTTTTAGGTGTTCCTCACTAGAATTTAAAAATAATTGTTGCCTACTTTGAGGCGGTGATAAAACGGTGTTTCTATTAAATTTTTTATTGAATTTGAATTTCTCTGCAGGTTTCGGTTGGTTGCAAATTTTGCTTTAATTTTAAATCCTCATTGCAAAAATAGTTTGTAACGTGGAATAGTCTCAGTCAAAGGAATCCCAAAATATTTCGAAATAAATCAGCCGATTTTCTCTGATTGGGCTGCTAATAAAAACGTCTTTAGATTTGGTCTAATTGCGGTAATACTAAAGTAGTATTTATTAAATTTCTGTCCGTAGATCTTAATTGTCTTTCACTATCTATTTGACACATTTTTTTACCATTGCTTTTTTAAAAAAATTAGCGAAATATAGCTTGCAGACTTGTGCAATGCACACTTGTGCTGCCTACTTTTATGAGCCGATAACAATATTTGTTGCAAATCCACAAAATATAACATACTTTTAGGTAGATCCTGTTACAATATTTGTTGCCTAATTTTGATGGTGTTGAGAAAAGCAGTGTGCCTATTATATTTTTGAAGTTTTTCTAAAAGTCTTAGCTGAAAAATTAATTTTTGCTTTGATTGTTTCCATCAAATCTTTATTAAAATAACAATTTGTAACGTCTTCGGCTAAGGTAGTCTCAGTCATCTTCAAAGTCATGGTACGAATTGAGTTGTTCGATTTTCTCTGATTGGGGTAATACTAGAGTTGCCCTTATTTAGTTTTTATCCATAAAATTCATAAATTAACTATGAGGAAAACAATTCAAGATCTTATTTTTTTTCAACATCTAAACAAAAAATAAATCGTTTCCCATAACATCCCATAAAGGGGTTGGGGATAGCTTCTCACAACCACTGAGGTGTGCGCTCTCTGATTTTTCACACGCTAATTGGGACCTACAGTTTTACACCGGTTCCGAACGGTATTTTGAGAAGCTTTCTCATGACTAAGTACTCGGTAGTGTCGCCTTCACTAAGCGAGGAACCCACGTTGTTATGCACAAGAGCCGCGCATGTTTCAATAGTTATCTAATTGACACATTTGTTAAATTTGCTAAGTGAAGTATAATTGCAGGCAGATCTTCTATATAATTTTGCTGCCCCCAACAAATGCTTGCGTGTTTCCTACAGCATTTATTAGAAGAACAAATACTTTTAGGTAGAATTGATTAGAACTGTTATTGCCTACTTTGAGGCGCTGATATAAACAGGCTGTCTATTATATTTATATTTTATTTGTTATAAGAATCTCTAACGTGGTTTTGTCTTCGGCTGGGGTTGTCTCAGTCATATCCACAGTCATCGGTAGTACCCGCAAAACTTTACAAAATGGATGAATTGATTTTCATTGATTCACCTTTGGGGGAAACTGTTCAAAATATTTATTAATTTGCCAATATCTATTTCAACCGTCTTTTTGTCAAGTTGTTGACCATTTTTTCTGTAAAATTTCGCAAACTAAAGCATACTTCCAGGCAGATATTCTACTTGTGGTTGCTGCCAGCAAAAACTTACATTTATTGGGTATTTCATTGAGAGTGAGTTACAAATAACAACAGTTTACGAAGATCTTATTTAAATTGTCGCTGCCTGCTTTGGGGCGTTGATAAAAACGGTCTAAAATATTAACAAAGTTTTTCTAAAAGTTTTGATGCACATTCAAGTTTTTCTGTTATTTGTTATATTAAAGTCGATAGGACCCCCATAAAAACCAGACGAAAGGAATCTGTAGATTTCTCCTGGTTAGGAGTAATAATGAGGTCTTCTTATATTAGTTTTAATCATAAATTGGATTTGAACAATTTTAGTCAATATATCTTCAGCGTGCAGGGAATTACTGGGTATCGGTGTTTGCTCAAACCTCGCCAGCCTCTGAGAAGGCTCTTATTACAAGTGTGATGGTTGTATTCAATGGTTTATGACCTTGAGTCGTCGGCTTCTACCTTTACATATGCACTCGGCTGTCTCTGACGTAATAGATGATAATCGGTGGTGTGGACCAAGCTCAGTATATGGTTGCAAATACTGGCCTTCGACTCCAAATTATCAGATTCTTCACGAACATCGGTATTCGATAATCGGCGGTTTAGATCGATGCCGCAGATATCTTCACCCCATAAGGGTTGAAGAGCAAAGGGCAATTTTGGGGAAGTGCAGTGGAATTTAGCTGGCCTGACTTGGGACCACCTTTATGCTGCTATAGGAATTGGAACGTCTGGGCTTGTCTCTAGCGACTTTGAAACATATCCTGCAAACAACGCTTTTATATGATGATGCTGGAGAGTTGGGCAAGGGGCACAGATTGTGTTTGTCCAAGACAAATCTTGCAGATAGTGGATAGCAGGAGATCCACAAATCTTTTTTCCAGGGCTGTGGAGTCTTGCCAAAATTGGACGACTCGGACACCGCCTATTTAATTTTGAAGATGCACGACTCCACTCCGCTTCCACTATTTCTTTATCTTTAATTTCTGAAAAATTTGTTATGTTTGTAACGACGTGTGAAGTTGTAACCATCACGGGAGAAACAATAAAATCATTCATTTCATTGACGGCAAATGAAAACCCGGTTACTGGTTAAAAAAGGATGTAAAAACGGGTTAAAAACTAATTTTGGTTGAATAGTTCTGATTTTAAAGAAAGCCCTGAATACAACTTCAACTCCCACTTTAGGCAAATATCGCAGACTCCGACTCCACAGCACTTCTGTGTTCCCCAGGCAGACCCAAGGTATCAGTGATGGGGCACTATCTGTTTGGTAGAATAAAGGTTAGCACCAATGACTTCTGTAGAATCTGTAACGATGAGGAAGTGGAACAATACACCGAACATATTTTCTTCACGTGTCAATCACTAGCCGGCATGAGGATGTCTAAAGTTCTATGGGATCCTACATATTTAGAGACCTGCGATAATTATCTCAAATAGGCGTATACAAGATTAGGAGAGATACTTTAAGGAGAGATACTTTAGGAGATGCATACTTAAGGGATGTTGTAAAACATATATTTGCTGAAGACTTTGGGGAAAGTCTCGTTAAGAGGCTGACTATTCTGTGTTACAGGTATGATATTAAATTCAACTTATCTTGTCTCTCCCGATATTCAAGGTTTCGTTATAGAAAATTGAGTCCTAAGGAAAATACTTAAAAATTTCATATAAATAGGTTTTCTATTTAAGAACTTGATTAAGTTATATTTTATCTATCTATTTGAAAAACATCATCGTAATGATGATAACCTTTACAGAAAATTTCGATATTCAAAATTGAATTTTTTTGCAAAGCAGTTTTCCTACAACAATATATTGCATTGAAAATTCACATAACGTAGTATACTTTTAGGCTGTTCTTGTAAAAATTTTTGTTGCCTACTTTTTGGAGCTGATTATAAAAGGCTCCTATTACATTTAACACCGTTTCTTATAGAATCAATCGGAAAATTTGGTTTTTTTAATTAATTTACTTTCGTTTGATAGTATGAAATCCGTAACAACCAAATCTTCTTTAGCAACTCTTTGTGTTCCACCACTTTCTTTGAGTTTTGTGACCACTGACATACATTTATTTTTAATTTTCTGTGTTAATTTATCATATTTTATTCCTTCATTTACTATTCTCTATATAATATTACAGATTTTTTACATAATTTTGACTTCTTGTTTCGTTTATTCTTTCTCATTTACACCAATTATGTAAAAGACACATTTTCCTAAGTGGTGCTGGAACCCATCACAATACCATCATTATCATCAGTATGTTAATCATTATCTTAAACATTATCATCGTCATCAGCGCTATCGCTCTCATTGTCATGTCATCAGCAATATCGGGTTCCTCTATCATTACTACTTCCTTATTCGTACAACTACAACTACTCCAGTGCCTTCCTGCAATCAAGGCCACCACTACTATTTCTGGCATCTATGCTAATTGTGGTGGTTGTCGTGTCATAATTGTCTCCGCTAATTTTTTTATATCATTTTCTTCTAGAGAGAATTTTTTTCTGTGCCAGAAAGAAATTATCATTTTCATATCCTTTTTCCGTTTTCGTTTTTTTTGTTAATGAGAGCTCCGTGCTCCACCGTCGCTTCTACACAGATACACTTTACACTTTGGCCAAATTACATTGGATTTTAGTGTAACCCATCAGTGTAAATTTATAGCAGATTTCTTTGCAGGGAATTTCAGAAAGTGTGTAAATGTGATTGCGTTTGAAATTTTGATAGTTAAGGGGAAGCTGGTGTTAAAAGCTTTGAGATATGTAAAAATATCAAAATAAGTTTTTTGCCCATTTGCATACTTTTAGGATGAAGTGATTTAAATTCTTAATTACATAGTTTCAGGATATGATTTAGTAAACCGAGCATTTTGATTGGTAGATAATGTTATGTTCAATAGAATTCTTACATTCCAGGTGGATATCCCTAAATCCAGGTCCTTATAACGATTGGGGGAGTGGTGAGCAAATAGGGTGATTGTTTGTTTTCGTTTCTTATACATTTCATTGCCATTATTCACGACGGCGGTAGGCAATACCAGCCCCCAGGCGTTATGCATTTAATATACTTTATATCAGCCACTTATTATGGATCAGACGTAGCCCAGGCTACAGCTTTACAAAAGTCTCGTGTAACACATGAAGGAGATTTGAACACAATATGGTAAAACCTACCACCTATGTTGAAAATGCCTACCACCTTTGAGGCCGTCGGTGGTGCAATGGTTAGTATGCGCGGCTCGTGCACATGAGAACATGGGTTCGATATCTGCTCAGACCACCTTACATTTATTTCGATTGATGTTATCTCGCTTAGGGACGGCGACACTATCGAGTTTTTAACCATGAACGAACGTCTCGAAATACCGTTCAGAAGAGGTGTACAACTGTAGGTCCCAATCAGTGAATGTAAAACTAGAAAGGACACAGATCACTGGATGGTAGAAGCACTTGCCATTTTATTTATATTTTTTATTTTTTATTTTTATGTTCCGAATTGGACATAAGCTTTGGGCAGCACTGGTAGTTTCCGAAAGAAAAAAGTTAAGTATGAACTATTTTCCGACATCAACGTAGTTACTTACTTAATTACCCCTTACAGCACTTCAAGGGATAGGGGAGACTTCTCACAATTAGTGAGCTGTGCACCTTCTAATTTTTAAGCACACTGCTCAGGACCTACACTTTTGTACTGGATCCGAAATTGAAGCGATAGCTTGGGTAGGACATGCCAGTAGAATAGATAAACATGAACTACCACAAATGATATTAGAATCTTTCTCGTACGCCGAAGGAAATGACGATAAAAACTCCGCTGTTAGGACTAGATGGATTAATCCCGACAAAAACTTGGAGTGAACTGTAGAGAAAATACAAAATTGAGAGTCGCCTGTAAAAGTATTTTGCCTTGGCTATGTAAATCCCTTGATTCAAACACATTTCACATGGTCACTTTAAGCAAATGTAGCTGATAGACTTCTATTATTTCTCGATATTAAATGTTTTTAACGAAATAGTATCTCGGATGATAAAAATTAAAAATTTTGATATATATTGCATACTTTTAGTTGTTTAAGTGTGAAATCAAAAAGTTGCATACTTTAAGGATGTCATCATATAATATAGTGTCGTTTCAAATAAACTATACATTAAGTTGATTCGCCTATAGGGTGGAGAGATACAAATGTGGTGTATATTCCCAACGCGGAGGTTGTTTGGGATGTGAAGTATCTGTAGGGGTAAGGTGCATAGAGGAACACATAGAGTATATTTCTGACAGGGTTACAAGTGCTCTCAACTAGTCGCAACAAACCTCTTGTGTTAGAACGAAACGTAGGGGGAGGACGAACTAGGATCTGTGGTAGAATTAAGAACTTGGTGATATATGAGAAAGTCCGGCTTACAACTATTTAATAAAGCCAAGTTTTCGAGAGACAAGGAGGACTTCAAAACTCGTGCATGCTCTTCTGTAAATTAATAGAAGATGCATTCAAGGGCTTCAGGCTAAGGATAATACCGTGTAATATGACGTCATAATCCTCCCGTACTTAATTTAAGTAAAGCTTCTATATATATACTCTATATACTCACCGCCTGCCGCAGCCCCAGACCCCATGTTCGTCATCTTAATATACACAATATCCATCACTGACGCCGAATGCCAGCCAATCTCATCCGTGAACAACCACACTCACTGATAGACACACAAACTCTGTCGACGGTATAATATATACATGAAACAGCGACAGAGCGATCAATAGGCTACAGCGGTCACATAAGAATAATTGCTTCGCTGTAATTCTCAATAACGTCAAGCCGGTGTACTTAATATTAAGGTGGACCAGCATTATAAGTCAGTCGCTTCCCAGCGCACAGTCTGATAAGACCTGAAAGGACTCAGGAGTAAACTTTTCACTTAAATTCATTTCCCATAGCGGCTTAGGCGGAGTTTTCCACTATAGCGACTTCGGTTTTCTATTCCACCATAGCGTCTGCGACTGACTATTCCAACATAGCGGCGTCGGCTGACTATTACTTGTTATCCACCGATGTAAATCCGATTCCCCATATAGTTCTGCCCATCCGAATATAAGAGTCCCGTACTGAAGGACGAAACCAACCCATCTTGAGCCGTTCTGAGTTATCCAATCCCGATTCACCACGTGTGCAACACACCATGTTCTCGATGATCTAAAATAGATTGACGCTCCAAAGCATTTGCAGAAGTGTTCTTAGACCGAACCCAAAGGAGTGTTCTCAAATCATTCCCTGAAGGATATTATCAACCGTTCCCTGAAGAGTGTTGTGAAACCGTTCCCAGAAGAGTGTTCTCAGGCCGAACTCAAAGGAGTGTTCTCAAATCATTCCCAGAAGGGTATTGTCAACCTCAATCTATTGTGCTCTCAATCTATTCCCAGTAGGGTATTCTCAACCGTTCCCAGAAGAGTAGTCAACCCGTTTCCATAATAGTGTTCACCGGCCGAACTCAAGGAGTATTCTCAAACCATTCTCAGTAGGGTACTCTCCACCTTTCCCAGAAGAGTGTAGCCAAACCGTCAAAGATGGTGTTTCTTTAACATTTAATTATTTTGTATCGTAAGAAAACTAGTGAAGAGTTTAAATTCAAATCTCAGAGAAGGGTAAGCCATTCTGTTCTAATTTCGAAAGGTTTAGAGGATCCTAACGAATGACCATGGATATGACTGAGCTTAACTCAGCCCTTGACAAAACAATGCTACAACTGGCATCAGTCAACATAACAGGACCCTTCTGGACAGCGGACAACCTGCTGTCGAGATTACACATTTCCCTGGTAACCAGCTTTACGAGGGGCCCACTGTAATTGAACATATTTCTCATAGATCACAACCTGACATGGAAATTGGTGATATAGTTAAACAGAACTTCAGACACACTCCTAAAGGCTGGAAGGGTACAAGAGTGTTGCATATTAACAAAGCGGGAAAGGCCTGTCACATAGCTCCTAAATACAGCAGGCATATAAGTCTGTCATTGTCCCTACTGAAGACCTGGAATAGCTGTTAGATGGGCACAGGCGGGCAGACATGGACGCAGGACTACTATCTAGTGCGCAGGATGCTTACTGCCAGGTCAGATCCTCAGATACAATCAAACATGAACTAGAGGGATTTATAGAGTAGTCATTGGCTATACCGTGGTAGTCTTTCTTGACGTTGAGGTTGCGTTCAACAATATCACGCCTAGTGCGATCGATTTGTCGTAATCAACTCTTAGGGTGAACGTGGGGATTGTATTCGAAATGCTCACTAGGAGATATGTCAGGTCCGAATTCGACACCTCGATCTCTACCAGAGGTACACATTAAGACGGGTTCTTGAAACACGTACCATTCACGTATATGTGGATTAAGAGGGAGGTATGTATTCCAGAACCCTAAGGATCATTATCCTGGGTCTTTTAGGCGGATGAAAATGGTCTAGGTGTAAACGCGGCCAATGCCAAGATGGTCCTTTTTACTCGAAGTTATGTAATACCTATCGTGTGCCAAATACCTGAGTATTATTAAGGACAACATCCCATCAGCGTAAACGCCGAGGCATTCCCAAACTATGCCTGCAAATAAGTCGTCTGAGGCAGCTTGCCCTTCCTCCTTCTCATAGACTGGTAAAGTGTTCGGTGCACATTCACATCTCGGTTCTTGTAGGAGGCCCGGAAGGAGGGCTCATCTTAAGGTACAAAAGCTCCGGTAGACACGCTTATTTCCCCTCCGAATACAGGCCTTGCAGGAGGCGTACTCTATACGTTCGAAAATAGCCTATTGGCATAAACACTTCCCTTTTTTAAGCATGCCACTGGAAGGCATACTAGTGGAAGGCAGAACGGATGCTCGTTGGAATGTACACCTCCCTTCTTCAAGCAGGTCTGTAAGCAGGCCTGATAAGGTAATGCAAGAGGGATGCTGTTGTTCGTGATAACTCGTCTTTCTATATCTTCGCAATTCATCGCAATAAAATCTGTACATGTGTATGCCGAGTAGGTAACACATCCTGCTGCAAGTGCTGTGGTCGTGTGTTCGAATCTTGAGGCTGTAGATTAAGAAAAAATTATAATGTTCAAAGATATATTTTATTTAAGTATTTTTATTATTATTTAGTTAGGTGACATAAAAATGTCTGAACATTGTAACTTTGGAAATAATTCGCATATATTTTTTATATATTCCTGAGTCTGCTCTTTGCAGGCCTCCTAGAAGGCCTACTTTTGCGGTCCTCTTAGAAAGCTTTCCATTCTCAGGCTTTCCAGAATGTCTGAAAGGGGAAGGTGATCTACGAAGACATTATCTTATCGCTTAGGAAAATGAGCAGGCCTCTTCTTATGGCGTCCTATGTTAATTTGAAATAACGATTGCATTTGTGGGGTGGAGCTTCTACTGCCTTAATATTCCTGGTAGTAGACAAGCCAGCCACCACTTTTCACTGCTAAGATGCGTTGTTTTAGACCCAACATATCCCTATTCAGCTTTATGAGGGCTACAGGTTGTAAATATAGATTTTTTCCACGGATTTCTCACTGAACCCATATAGCAGCGGCGAGACCGATAATTATCTGTGGGGGTATCGTGTGGTGGTAGGTGCTTGAGTAGCTTACCTATTGGGTACTAAGTTTCAGAGATTGTCGACAATGTGCAGCACGAGCGCTCTGCGCACAACTCACGCGGATGCTCTGAATAACTTGTTATAGTTGTTGCTGGTTGACATTATAAACGCTGCCAAATCTGTCCTTTTCTGTTTGGATGCTAATATATCGTGTTTGTAGTTGGACGTAAACATAATATACTTGTGTCCAATCATATTGTGTTCTCTCTTCAATATTACATTTTTGAGATACAATATATTAATATGTTACAATATATGTGTTTGTGATACACATACAGCTTTGTTTGTGATGCAAATACAGCTCTGTTTGGTGCACTGTTTACTTATTGTTTTGTCGCTATGCTTTGTCGTGAGCTAAATAATAAAAGAGGGACAAAGAGAGACTGTGCTCGGCCCAAAGTTGATATTATTCCAAGTGTATAAATGTATTTTTGCATTATTCAGTGCTTCAGTTATATTCCTGAAAGCGTGTGTAAATGAATTGAGAGTTTCATGTGCTGATTTTCATGCACTCAGTCGGCAATCGTACGGTTGGGAGTAAATACACGAATGCTTCGACGTAAGTATGCATTTGGATGTTTGGGAAGAAACATGCGTAATCGTATGCATCTCTGCAATCTAGCATGCTAATGTTTGCATTTACATATATAAGTGGGTTCGGGACTTGCAAATATATTAATATTTGGAGCGTGTTCCAAACATAGACATGGTTCCTGCAGAATATGGTTGAGAGAAAATGTTACAAATACCGTTTTTAAGCATGTATGGTGGCAAATTGCTTCTACCATCAGGATAAGACAACTCTCGTAATTAGTCGAAGAGGAGTGTTTGAAGGTGAATATGAGAATATGCCGGAGCCGGATTTCAGCTACATGCTGAAAAATAATCGCCTCAGCAACACATGTAGATGTTTGCAAACATTGTTTTCACGAATTGAAGATTTGCTGCCATGTTGTCTCATTGTTACATGCCTCGTGTTTGTTTCTAGCGGTTTTCAAAAAAAAATCCACATTTAGGTCTAAAAATCATAACTTGTGTCACAAACATGTTATATTGAATAGCAAACAAAACGTGTTTGAGCACAAGTATAATATATTTGTGACAAGCTGCAAACACGTTATGTTTGCATCCAAACAACAAAAAGAGACATATTTTTCAGCGTGTAGATTCATGGAACATGTTTGCAAGCATTGTTTTCGTGAATTCAAGGAAGATCTGCTGCTTTTTTTTTGATTGTGTATCCCGTTTTTGTATTCAGCAGACAAAGCCACATTTGGTTCACGAATATAGTTTGTATTATAACCTATTTGGGGCATATTATATGGAATAGCAACCGCAAAGTGTTTGGCCACAAGTATACTATATTTGCGGCAAGCTACAAACACGTTATATTTGCATCCAACCAAAAAAAACAAAAAAAATTTCAGCGTATATAGTAGGATATCGTCGCTGCGACGTCGAAATGGGTTATGTGGAATTTTTTGAAAAATATTTTATTGCACAATTCAAAACCATTTTTATTTATATACGAGTAGCTTTATCGTGATGTTGGCATCGGTTTCGCAGTATATGGGTACTAATAAGGACGATGTTCTACAACAAATGTTGTAGGAAATTTGTAGTTTTTTGCTTTCCTGAAAAGTTAAAAAAGAACACATAACTGTTTTCGTTGGCGCAAGGACGATATGTGAATTTCTACATGGATTTATCAAAAATTAACTATCAGTTAGGGTATGATGGGGTTCTACTATATGGGACTAGAGTTGTTTCTTTCTCGTACCGCGTATTAGGTAGACATTTTGATGATTATGGAAGTGTTCGAGAGGCTAAGGGATAATAGTGTAGCAGTCATGGGGTCAATATCTTCTCTGACAGTCGGTAGGTAATTAAGTCACCAGAACAGTATTCCTGAACTCAACTTCTGCCCATGAATGCCGCAGAAGTCTTAACGTACGATATTCACCTCATGTGGGTACTAGGGCACAGGGTTATTTCAGGGAACTGCAGAGACGATGCGCTGGCAAGACTACGAGCCACGTTACACGTTCCGAAGGATCAAGGACACGCTGCATTGCGCTAGCGACTTTTGAGCATATTGTGCCCCTATGAAATGATAATCGAGATTTGGGCGAGGGTCACAAATTGTGTACGCACAAAACGAATCTTGCCGACAACGGTCGTCCACGAACCTTCTATCTCGTCTCTTCTATCAATGCTTGTTGCGACGATTGTAAGTTCTGCGTAAATGACTTCTGTAGAAGCTGTTTCGATGAGGAAGAATCCACAGAGAATCTTTTCTGTACATGTCCCGTTCTGGACAGCAGGACCATGTCTGGTATGGTATCCTTCTTCTTTTCGCATTTGAGCTTCTGGGATCAATCTAAATATCCGGTAGGTCCGGCACTTAATCTCGAAACTCTTGTTATCCAAGAGGGTTTAGAAGTCGCAGTGAATTGTTTTAACGAGTCACGTGCTATATAATTTCTATTTTAAATAGTTCTAGGTTGAAATATTCGATTTTTGTAGGAAAATGTGATCTATTGCATACTTTTGTGCTGATGCCATAAACTTTTTCAATTTAAAGAATTTTTTAGTGAATATATCGCAAATATAGTTTGAGCATTATGTTATATGAAAACTCCAACAGGGTTTCTCCATAGATTTCTCATTGTGGTCAGTGGTAAGAAAACTATTGCATACTATTAGGATCATGCTAATTCTGATACGTTCAGTGATTCGTAAACCTCTTCCAAAAAAGTAGTATGTATATGTTAATTTTATTTTAGTTACTTTTGGGTAAAAATGTTTGATTATTGATAGTTATAATCTTAGTGGGGTGCTTATTGTTTGTAAGTTAAATCTATTGTATACTTTTGAGCTTCTGTCTTGTATTCATGAGTGCTGTACTCGTTTTTGACCAACGACCAAATTTAACATCGAGTATTTAATATACATCATTTTGTGCCGTAACTTATAAACGTGCCTTATTCTGTTGTTCGTCGCTTTTTATTTTTGTTGCCTATTTGTAGGCTTTATATTGTGACTTACCATAATTCATTTCTTGCTTACCTGTTTTTGTTGTAATTTCGTTTTTTATAAATGTTAAACTAAATGTTACCTTTTATTACAAAAATGTAGCATATTTTTAGGCTTAATGGGAATACAAACAAATGTTTTTGTGTGATAAACTTGACATTATGGGATGACTATCATTTATTTTAATCATATTTTAGTTAAGAGACTGTTTTATAACCTAACAAAACATTATTTTTCCCAGAAACATCTAATTCCTTAGGGTCTTTCCAATTAAATTTATTATAATTATCATAGCATATTTCAAGGCTTAACCCAAAAATTGTATGTGAAAGTAATCCCACGTCCCCCCATCACTGTTATAACAAATAATTTAAGCTGTCATATTACACTTAGATTAATGCCATCATTGAATCATCACCGAATTTTAAAAGCCTTTAATTCCCACTACATTTTAGAATTCCTAAACACACACACACACACTCAAGTACATCCGCAAGTTTCGGTTAGTCCTTCCGCAGTTTAGTGTGTGTGTGTGTGTGTAGGTGTAATAGTTACGTTTGTTAGTATGCACATATATTATTAGTGTTTATCAGTTATGTGGAAGGACCTGCCTACGTGCCTCTCAGACATCTATTCAGTGTGACTATGCAGATGCCACTACATGTACCAAAGTTATCCATGGTGTGCCCTGCGGGGAGTTCCTAATCATTTGTGTATAGTGTTAACCAATTTTCTGTGGCCTCGATTATATTGACCATAACTATGTTGCTAAAGGATGTACAGAGGATATACTATGTGTGTGTGTACATGTGTGCGTCTGCTGTCCGGGGATTTTTCATGTGGGCCCATTGTTAAATGTAACAATATTTAGTTGTGTTATTTTGCTGGCCATAATCTTAACCAAAATCCCCATATGCAAATTTCCCCATGTCCAACATAATTATTTTGATTGAAAATCCTTCATGTCCTTTAATTGCTGTTAAACATACGCACACACACAAATGACAATGTGTGTTTAAGTGAGTATGTGCCCACATACATATATATCCCATTGTGTTTATATTTGACAATCGTAAAATCATTGAAGGAAATGGTGTTAATTTTTAGGCTGTTGGCTCTACATGTGCGCTGATGCGGTAATTATGTGATTTCTTGGAGGTTAGGAAATAATAACGGTATGTGGTGGCTTACGAGTGTAAGAGGGCTACAGATAAGAAGGATATGAACAAGATTCTTATAGCGATCAAGAGGAGTTTAATAAGTACATACAATTTTTAATATATTTAGGGCGAAAGTAGATTGTTTTGTAGGTCATCTTCTACAATATGCCGGAATTACGCGGATACGAGTTGACTACTTCGTTTGCTATATTCAAACAAAATGGACTGGGAAATATGCGCATGTTTTCCAAAAAATCTTTAACAGTTTTTGCCCATGTTACCTGCCAAATACCATTATTGCTTGGTCGGTTTCGGTGCTTGGGAATACTAAAAATCCTTTGTTATGTGATTTAATTATGAACTACAACTCGGTGACGCGAAGTCTTCGTCGTCCTGTTTGTATATGACCTTCGAGTACATCTTCGAATAACTTTCGTACTGGTTCATTCTGACCCATTCTACTAACATGGCCCAGCCAGCGTAAACGCGCTATTTTGAAACGCATAGCTACGTGGATGTCGAGACACAGATTGTATCAAAGGACCATTTTTCTCACAGTGATGTTTCATTAGCTTGCGATGTGGCCCTGGATTCTGCGCCATAAAGCAAGACAGGTTGTATAAGAGTCTGAAATAGTTCAATCTTCGTGTTTCGAGAGAGGATCTTATCTCTGAAGTCCTTGATTTACCCGAAATAACACCTGCTTGCAAGCACAATTCTCCGTTCGATTTCCAGGCTGACGTTATTTCTTCTGTGTACGGCAAATATGAGGTAAATAAATTCTATCACTAGCTCGAAATTATAACGGCTATCAACGTAAACCCTTTCATCCAATCGGATGGATGTTCTGCTTGACAAAACCATTAATTGGAACGAAGTTCCTTATCGCACTTTGCGGGATGGGGGCTAAATGAAAAAATATTAAACTACTTTTTTTTAACACTATTATGCTAAAACCCAGTATTATGAACTATATTGGATACTTTTGCTTTGGTTTGTGTCTAGACTAACGTATGTTGGGAAATTTCTTGTTTAGTGGAAAGTTTTCTAGGTGGAGCCTGTAACTAATATTTAGTATATATTGTGGTTTTAAACCCAATAAAAAGTAAATTTAGAATATCCAATGTGATACAAGTTGAAAGAAAGGGCATTTTTTAAGTATACGTAAATTTTCTCAAAAAAATACCTATTCATATTCTTAAACAAAGTAAGTACATTTTCTTAAAGAAATAAATACCATACCTTAAAGAAATAAAAAAAAAAAAAAAAAAATGGTTTCCCATTACATCCCATGAAGGGACCGGGGAGAACTTCTCACAATCACTGAGCTGTGCGCTTTCCAGTTTTCACTCACTGATTGGGACCTACAGTTTTACACCGATTCCGAACGGTATTTTGAGCTTTTTCATGGCTATATACTCGATAGTGTCGCCGTCACTATGCGAGGTGACCGCCGCCGAAAGAAATGTTAGGTGGTCAGAGCAGGGTTCGAACCCAGGATCTCATGTACAAGAGCCGCGCACACTAACCATTGCACCACCGACGGCCACGCCGCCGTAAAAAAGTACATTTTCATACAAAAAGTACCTTTTCTTAAAAAAATTAATTTTTGGTAAAATAAGTACCTTTTCTTAAAAATTTAAATTTTCTTACAACAAATTGCCTTTTCTTAAAAAACTACCTTTTTTAAAGTGTACATTTTTTGTGAAACAATATGAGTTTTCTTGAGATAAGTACCTGCTCTTAAAAAGGTACATATTCTTGAAAAAAGGACCAATTCTAAAAAAATTCCCATTTCTTAAAAAAAAAAACATTTTCTTCAAAAAAAAGAATGTCTTCTTTTAATAAATACCTTTTCTTAAACGCACGTTTCCTTAAAAATAAAATAATACCTTTTCTTTTCTTGAGATAAAATAATCTTTTCCTAAAACGAGTACCACTTCTTTCAAAAGCCCCTGTTCTTAAAAAAGTACTGCTTTCTAAAAAAATCATACTGTACTTGTTACAGAAAGTGCTTTTTCTTAAAAATAGTACGTTTTCTTAAAAAAACATTAGCTTTTAATAAAAGAAGTACCCCTTTGTAAATAAGAACCTTCTCGGGGAAATATGATACATATTCTCACAAAAATTACCTAAAAATACCCTTTTTTAAAAAATACATTCTGTAAAAAAAAATTTTTCCTTAAAAAGAGTTTATAATTTTAAAAACAGTATATTTTCTTGAAAAACAATTTAAATTACCGTATTATCGGCATGTTGGAACTAACTAGTACATACATATAGCGAAAGGAACTTCGTTCCAACCGGGTGTCCCCTGACACCTCATGTAATTTTTCTCCCAGTGATGTTTCATCAGCATGCGATATGGCCTTGGATTCTGCGCCATACAGCAAGAGAGGTTGTACGAGAGTCTGACATAGCTGGATCTTCGTTTCTCAAGAGAGGATCTTATCCCTAAAGTGTCTGCTTAGCCCGAAATAAAACCTGTTTACAAGCTCAATTCCAGGCCGACGTGTTCACGGCAACTCCGATTTAAATAAATTCTTTCACTACCTCGAAATTATAACGTCTATCAACGTTTACCCTTTCACCCAATCGGATGTATGTTCTGCTTTTCGAAACCATTAATTTTGTCTTGTCCTCGTCACAGTGCGAAACCCACTTTTGCTGGTTCCTTCTCAATTCTCGAAAATACTGCAGTAACTTCTCGCAGATTCATCATCAGCATACGCGATCTTCTCATGCTAAATCATCAGCATACGCGATCAGCATGCGACTTTTGCTGCTGATAGTTTTATTCGTGTTAACTGCAGTTTTTCTCACGATGATATCAATTAATATGTTGCAGAGATCGCATGATAGGGTGTCTAAGTACTAAATGGTTGGCCGAGATCTTTACCAATCTTTACTGACGATTTCGTGCCAATCAGTGTCATTCTACAAAGGCGTGACAGTTTAGCGGGTAGGCCAAGCTCCAACATAGCTTGGTATAGTTTTGCGCACGTCAGGCAATCGAAGGTAGCCTTATAGCCTACAAAGAAGTGTTGAGGGTCGATTTCTCTTCCGTGGATTTTCTCCAGGACTTGTCGTAATGTCCGCAACAATCGGTTTTAGTCTATTGCACATTACGCTCGAGAGGACCTTGTATTCGTGGGATAAAAGGTTTATTTCACGATAGTACAAACATTTATTTGGGTCGCCTTTTTTGAAAACAACACACAATATGTTAAGACTCAAATCAACGGGCATGCATTCGTCTAGCCAAATTTGCATATGAGCTGATGCATGCACTGATCCAACTCATACACGCTGAAAAATAACGGCCTCTCTAATATATTCTCCCAAACATATTCTGAAGGAACCATGTATATATTTGGAACACACTTTAAACATTCATATGTTTGGAAGTCCCAAACGCAGGTGTATTTAAATGCAAACATTAGCATGTTTACTGACAAATATGTATGCTTTTACGTGGAAACATTTGCGTGTTTCATCCCAAACATCCATACACTTACGTGGAAGCATTCGCGTGTTTCCTCCAAACCTCCATATACTTACGTGGAAATATATGTGTATTTCCTCCCAAACATAATAATATTTAGAAGCGAAAGATTCGAACTATTGTTAGGGTTTCACGTTGTTGCCCTTTCCAGTTTGTTTCGTCAAAATCGTTTCTCATTTTGTTAGCACACATTCATATATACGCAACACATACACAAAAACCAAAGCAACATCAGAAACCATTTAACCGTCCAAGGTTCGTTTTTCACTGATGAAGCGCATTTGATATCCTCTGTCCGATGAACCATTGGCGGCTGAATACATGAAACTAAAACACAATACATCAGCCAAAATAAGAAACACTGACTTCATCTGCAATTTGCCCGCACATTCAGGAATATTTATGACTCACTGACTGAGCGAATAATGCCAAACACAAATACACACTTACAAGATAGCCTCTCTCATTGTCCCACATGTACTCTCTTGCTCTCGAGAGAGCATAGACAGTGCAACAAACACTGCTGTAGTTGTATCACAAACATAAATATATGTGGGTCGCAAAAACATATCATTGTGTCTCAAACATGTAATATTGAATAGCAAACACAATATGTTTGGACACAAGTATATCGTATTTGCGACAAGCTCCAAACACACTTTACATTTGCATCCAAACAACAAAAAAAACAGATTTTGAGCAAACGGTTGTGTTTACACCACTCTATCGCGGCTCGCGTTGCAACTGTCTCAAGCAATGCCATACGTGCAGCGCTCTTTCATGAATTGGATTGCGACACTCTTCATCGTACCATGGTTTGTCTTTAAGCGGTTTTCATAACCAAGTACGATTGTTGCGGCAGTTTTCGTAGAGTGGGAAATGTACTTCCACTGCGTTTCAGGATCAGTATCTGCGCCAGTGTCTGAGTGAGCTTCTCTGCAGAGACCGTGGCATTGGAGGTGATTACAGCTTTCCGATGCCCAGCTTTCGTTTGGCCTAGTTTCGTACGACTGCCGCTCTGCTTTAGCTTGTGCGAACGTTTGCTGCAACCCGGTAGTGACCCGAATTGATATTAGCTCCTCGAATTACACGTACGTCCATAACACTAGTAGAGTGCCTTCCGTCAATTACCAGGTGATAAATCTTGTTCTTCGTCTATTGATCAGGGGATATCCACTCGCGCTAAGGAGTTGTTAGAAATTACTGTCGACTGAAGTCTCCGTCGTCAACTGCTGTGTCAATTGAAGTTTAAAACAAGGAGTCGCTAAGGAGTTGTTAGAAACTACTGTCGACTGAACTCTCCGTCAACAGCTGAGTCAACTGCAGTTTTAAACAAGACCTCAATTTATTGTGCTGTCTCTTCAACATCTTAATGGAGATTATTGTAAGATAACATACAGCGCATTTAAATTCTAACATGGACAAGACGAAACCAGCAAAACTTTAAAGAGATCGTATGGTAAGTAACATCCTTGTCGAATAATTTGATAGCGTTTCAATGATTCGCTTTTGTCAACTGAAGTCGGATGTGGCACCAAAAGTATCCGACAAGGCGAAACAATTTCTCTCAATTACTTCAATATATTAATGGAAATAATTATTAATAAAATTACCTGTGATCATGACTTGTAACATGGACAGAACAACATCAGCATATGACTTTTACTCTTTATAAATTAAATAATAATATACCATTATGATGTTGAAGGGAACACTTGAAGCGATATTGATTTGACGCTGAGTCGTTTGGTTATTGTACTTCGGTGTGTTATTTGCTAACAATAGGTATTAATCGAAATAGTAGATAAGGTGGCAACCTATTGGCCTCGTTCTTTAACATCGTAATGTAATGGAAAAATATCTGTGCAAAACTGACCTGTATCATTGATAAAACGAAACCCGACATTTGTAACTTTTATTGCTTGTAAATATTACTTGTAAACAATATCCCGTGAATTTGACATTTTATGTGGACATTATGAGCATACAAATATAGTTTATATTTATTTTTATTATAACCTTAATCTGGATATCTGAAAAGTCTTGCATTTATTTGACCCAAACAATTTTTATTTGTATAGTCCTAGCGGACAATATTTAGAATACCAAGAAAAAAATTGATATATATATAATTAAATGATTGCTATTAAAAAATATAAATCCAATTATAACTATAAAAATTTCAAATAACATGCATGCCTGAATGTATGCAATATTTTCTTTATAAACTAATACTAATGTTGAATCAAAAACTTAAAAAATATGATATACATAGTTTATAAATAACCGCGGTATTTATCCAACAAAATCCAATAAATTCGTGGGAAAAAAGTATGAAAATGAAATGAATAAAAACATAATCAAAACTAGCATTCGATGTTCCACATAGCATGATTTAATTAAACTCATTAGTTTGTTCAATTAGTTAACCAATAACAGATGATGATGTAATATGCAGAACCCCTAAAAATATGCAACAGTTTGCAGAAACCTCCATGTAACACGATAATTTATACAATTTTATTTTTATATATTCCTTTTTAATATCATAAAATTTTACATTTAAAACTAACAATTTCAATTAATTTATTGAACACACAAAATAGGAATTTCTAAACGTAATACCTAAAACTATAGAAAGAAATGTAATATTAACATCCAAATAAAATTCATATGATTACCCTAAATATTATTTTATGTATAAATTATTATCCTACATATTTCTAAATTAAAATGTGAAAACAATGATAGTTGAAACCTAAATGTATCTAAGAGTTTGACTGTTTTAACAGGGGGAAATATCTAGTCCCCAATGTATGTATTTAATATTTTCATTAAAATTTGTGTTCTGCCTAAGCGAAATATATATATGAAATTCAAACAAAATTATGATATGGAATTTAATGAAAAATTGTACGTTTACTTTAAACTGTAACGTGAATACATTTAATGCGATTGTTGTTAAAAATGTTGCATATTGTTAGGGTTTCTTGAAAACAATGCATACTGTTAGGAGTTATTAAACTATTTTTGCATATTGTTTGTAGTTATGATGAGTTAAATCAATGGACAAACCAGCCTGTAAGATTTCTGAAATTTGGGACTTGTGAATTTGAAGTCAAAAGTATAGGAGTCGTATCTTGGTAAATGTGTGTATAGTATGTTTGAACTTTGAATTGGTGGTGCGAACACAGAACACCCATTGGTATATATACAAACTCCGCATGAATTTGCAAACGATGTACCAACAAACCGTATTAAGCGCTAGCCTAACCATAGAACCATTTATATTACTCCAAGAAGCTCAAGATCATGTCAAGGCCTGTCTGAGGTAATTCTCCAAGAGCCCTAAACAAGTTGAATCTTCGTGCCGGCTACTGATGGACACGTGCAGAGAAGGTGTTTAGTGAATTCTTCCTCATTGTTACAGCTTCTACAGAAATCATTTGCCCTGACTTTTTGTCTGTCCGCATGCCTACACGCTGAAAACAAATGGCACCAACAACATATTGCAGGAACAATGTATATGTTTGCAAGCATTTTTTTCATGAATTGAAGATCAGTTGCCTTTTTTCATTTGTTGTTTTCAGCAGTTTTCAGCAAATAAATCCACTTTTGGATCACAAAGACCTACTAATTATTGTGTCTCAATCGTGTAATATTGAATAGCAAGCACAATGTGTTTGGACACAAGTATACTATATTTGCGACAAGCTACAGGCACGTTATATTTGAATCCAAACAACAAGAAAAGACAAATTTTTCAGTGATTTGCTTCTGTCCATTACTGGTCAGTTATGTTTTGTAACATTTATAGCATATGCGAGTATGCCGACAACTTCCAATTCTTGAGGTACCTGTGAGGTAGTGCCTAGTTTCGCCAGCTTATCCGCTCTGCAGTTCGCTATGCCCTGGCACCCATATGAAATGAATATCGTACTCCGGGGCAATTTCGTAGAGAGCAGTATTGGGCAGATAATAAATTCAGAAATTCTAAGTATGGGGGCCTGATGACCGCCTGAGTGTCAGTGCAAACACTGTGCCAATGTCTGCTGAACTATTATGCCTCAGCCAGATGGCCGTTTCCCTGATTGCCATAATTTGAGCCTGATGCAATCTATAATTATTAAGTAATCTACGAGAAAGATAAATCCCTAGTTCCATTAATTTTCAGCCCATAGGCGAAGAAACTCACTTTTACCTCTATTGCAGTAATGCCTTTGTTGCAAGAATACCTTTCCGTTAAGAGGGTAATATTTCTGATCGAATAGTAGTTCCAGTTTTGAGTAGCTGACAAATGCAGCACTGTTGAGTGCACCCTCCAGCACCGTTCCATGACCGACTCCGTCCATGTCGCATTGTGGCAGCTGACTTAACCTGATGGCAGAGCTTGCATATAATATCCACCGGCAACATTTGTGAAATTGCATTCAGTGCATCGATGGGAGTGGTCCACAATGTCGCCTTCTTTGAACCCTAGCCAGTGATGCACAATGGGTTGGCCTCTCAAGCACCTGCCACACACGATATTTACAGAAAGCATTATCAGTCTCGCCACAGCAGTATAGATCCTGTAACCTATCGGGGGAAGTCCCTTTTTATACCACTTTGAGGCGTATAGGGCTATCGTTGTTTTTTTCGATCTTTCCACTATGTTGAGTCTGAAACGAAGCTTGCTGTCCAAAATAACACCCAGGTGTTTGGGACTCTCTGTAAGCTTAATTTTAAATCCGTTCAAGGTGGTAGGTTCTACCATTAGTATTCTATATCGTGGGGTAAATAGGACTAGCTTGTTCTTGGATGGTTCTACACTTATACCCTTTTCACCCGAGCTATCCGTAAGCTATCCTGGCAAAGGCTTCTTGTGGTGCTCGTATAGTTTCCACTTACAGGCATAGTCACGTCGTCCGTATAAACAATAGTTTTTCCAACCACATTATCGAGAGGGACAAGTGTTCCATTCAGGGCAAGGTTCAATAGAAATGGAGACAATATCCAAACTGGAAGGAATATCTCTGTTTAGATACTCGTACTTGGTAGAGATCTTGTGGCCAAATTCTTCCTTGATCTATATTTTAGTGAGCATTTCTTGCAGAAGTATAATATGATCTTGACCCACTTTAAGGGTCGAAGGGTCAATTAAATTGCACTTGGCGGGATATTGTTTAACGCACCCTGAATGGTAGGAGAAGCTACCAAAAAGTGCTTATGCTGCGTACTTATGAGTCCGAGCGATGACAGGCTGATTGGCCTAAATTCTTGAGGAGCTTGTATGCGTTGTGTTTCTCGCTTTGGGAAAACTCATAACTCTTGTACCCCTCCACCAATTAGGTACACGCTGAAAAAAAGGACTCGGTAACTTATTCTCTCAAAAACATTCTGCAGGAAACATGTATATGTTTGGAAATAGTACCATGTTTACTTGCAAAGGTGAAAAGATGATCCATATGTGTGTTTCAGCCCAAACATCCATACACTTACTTACGTTGAAAGCCATGCAACGTCCGGGAGACTTATGGGGTTTGAAGCTAGCCCATTTAATCCTGGTGTTAGTAATAATTTGAATATAAATTTGTGGTGTATGAGGAGTATGTTCACTTAGAGAGTTCGCCTCGTTCAACGAGTCACCACTGCAGGTTGTCCTTTGTATAGAATGGTCTGTCAGGTCTCCGATCGTCGTGTTTCTTCACGCCAGCAGTTTCCTTGGCCTCGATGCCTCGATTTATAGAAGATCGTCCACGAGTTTCTCCTATCTGCATCTGAGGACATTATTCTATCGCCATAGTTTATTTTTGAAACTTTCCCAGTACTTCTTGTCTCCCGAAAATTTGACTTTACTAAATAGTCGTCTGCATGACTTATTTATATATCCGCAATTTCTCAATTCCTCCAGGGGCCTTATCTTTCCGCTTTTGCTTTGTTCTTGGACTAGAGATTTGTAGCGACCTTATCTCTACAGATAGTTCCGGCTCCAAACAATATTGGGAGACCAGTCAGTCTTCCTTACATTGACATGCAATTTCAGCTTGGCATCATGTTCCAATGTATTTGCAATTCGATGTATTTATGATCACAGAACGAGTTGTCATTCCCTGATCATCGCACATAAGTCATCCGTTGCCAAGATAGACGTCACTGTAGCTCTTGATCGGAGCTGGTGACAATAGTCGGCTCATTGGCTATATTATATATAGCAAGGCTAATACCTAGAACGAACTTAATAAGTGTTTCAATCTTATATATACACGCTGAAAATTCTGTATGTTTATATTGTTTGGGTGTGTTTGTAGCTTGCGCAAATATAGTATACTTGTGTCCAAACACATTCTGTTTGCCATACAATATTACATTGTGTAGACACGATGATTTACATGTTATAAGCGCTGAAAAAACTACCTCTGTAACATATTCTCCCAAATATATTCAGCAGGAACCATGTATATATTTGGAAGTCGCAAACACATTTGTATTTAAATGCAAAAAGGAGTATGTTTACTCGCATACATGCGTGCACATCCCAAACATCTTCATTCCAAACATCCATATAGTCACGTGGAAGCATATGCGTGTTTCTCCCAAACCTCTATATACTTAAGTGGAAATATGTGCATATTTCCTCCCGAACATAGTAATATTTAAAAACTAATTATTCTTTGAATTCAATATATTTGTATAATTTACTATAATTAATTATATCAACTTTCTTCCCTTTCCACTTTCTTTTCCTCACAATCATTTCTAACTTTGGTAGCTCACATACATATATACCAAACTCATACACAAAAACCAAAGCAACATCACAAACCATTTATCCGTCCGAGCCTTTGTTTATTCTTTTTCACTGATTAAGCGGATATCCTCTGTCCGATGAACCATTGACGACTGAATTTACTTACTTCATCTGCAATTTACACACACATTCAAGAGTATTTATTAATCACTGACTGATAAAATAATAAACACTTACAACACAAACTCCCTCGTTGTTGCTTTTATTTAAGTCCTTGCTTTCGAGTGAGCATAAACAGTGCAACAAACACAGCTGTATTTGTGTCACAAACAAAGCTGTGTTTGTGTCACAAACACATATATATTTGGGTCGTAAACACTTATATTATAACATATTAATCATTGTGTCTCAAACATGTAATATTGAATAGCAAACACAATGTATTTGCACACACGTATATTATATTTGCGACAAGCTCCAAACATACATTATATTTGCATCCAAACAACAAAAAATTTGAGAAGTTTCAGCGTATAATGTATATTGCTGTGACCAAAATATGGGTTTGTTTGTTGAAAACTGCTGATACCAAAACCGTGGCGGACAACAAAGTAACAAAAAACAGCGCACATTTAATTCATGAAAACAATGATTGCAGGTAACTGTAAACATATACATGGTTCCTGCATAATGTTACAGGGGCCGGTTTTTCCAACGTGTATGTGGTTAGGGGACCATAAGGTAACAAATTTATAGTTGCTTCATTATCACAGATTTATCCCATTTTCATATATTATATTTTATACAGATCTGACTTAAACGCCTAAATTTAGGCAACATTTTAATTCAGTTGTTACAGCCCTCACCACATTCTTTAATTGTATGGCTAAATCATTGAAATTTTATACAAATTCTCATTTGGCGCCTAAATTTAGGCAACATATACTGTAAAGAGTTGTAGCATGTATACCATGCTTTAGTGTTGGTGGGATTTACAAATTTAAACCACTTTTAAATCAATAATACGCCAGAAAATATTATATTTGCATAGCGAAATATATACAAATTCTATATAGAACTAATGACTATAAAAAAGTCCTCCCTTTTAGTCCTTTCTCCGCTTCGCAAAACGAAAACAGCATAAACTTGCACAGTCACATCCGGAGTTGAGTGAACGATAGGAAGAAGGTTTACTACAGAGGGAGCACAACACAACTAATAGAGACGATGACGATGGTATACAATGAAATGTCGTGTGAATGTATATATATATATATACATATATGGATTAAATCAGGTTACGGGTTGTTGTATTGGGGTTTTCCCAGGTTATAGCAAACAAATTTCGGGCTTTTATAAAGACCAAATGCGAGGGATCTTAAAAAAGGATCATGTTTTGCAATATGTGTTGACTGAAACCAGGACAGAGGAGTAATATGGGAAAGTGAAAGTCCTTGCTACAATTTGTTTTATTTGTCTTTCTCAAAAGGGAAGGTGTAACCCCTCGCATTTTGTTCTCACCTCTTTTTCATACAAATACATAAAGGCCAGAGCCCCCGGAAAATAGTAACGATATGTATTGCTGGCGGTGCATATCCTGTTGTGTTGTGCATGGTGTTTTGTCGTATTCTCTCGTCGTTATCCTTGCTACTGCTTTGCTCCTTTGCCATTCCTTTCTGCCGTTTATTTAGTCAAAATCCTGAATTCATCCTGGTTTAGGCAATATGAATATAAATTGATAGGGGTTTTGTTAGAAATTCGTAGTAGCTTTTTAGGGGAAAAGTTAGAAAACAAAAATCACTGGTTTTGCATAGTTTGGGGCGCAAAAACCTATTGTGCAGGGTTAGGCAAAATAACTGTTGTATGTAGTACATTTTAAAAATTTTAAAACTTTGTTTAGATTCAGAAGGGAAAGTTGCTAGATTAGGAGTCACGAATAACGAACATTAAGGTTTTTCAATTTGTTTCTTTGCTTGCAGTAGCTATAGCGGAAATTTGATAGGATGTGCCGCACCCTGTACATTTTGCAAAATGAATGTTAAAATTTTTGTCATAATGTACACTTTATATACTGGCAGGCATATATTATATTTATGTACATTATACTTGGCTTATTGTTGCGATAATAATATATTATATCTGCATAAATATCTATACATATGTAAATTTCTTCTGTATTGTGTATTAGTATATTGTATATTAATACATATATTTCATAAATTCATGTATTTAGAATTTGCATATTATTGTTTATTATAAATATTATTATTACTATTATTCGTTGTAGATTAAATTGTAAATAATAATTAAAATTGATAGATTTCCAGAGAATTATAATTTATAAAATATAGGATATGAAATGGGAATATTGTTTAAATGCGCCAGAAAGTAGGCAACAGTTTTTGCATATTTGCATAAAGCCTTATAGCAGACAATGAAGTACTTATTGCAAAGATTAAAGCAAAATGCAAATAACTTGAGTTTTTAGAAGAGTATGAAAAATTTGTATTCAAATCATGCTTTTAGGCGCTTTGCCTTTATTTGCGTTTGTACTTTGCTAAAAGTAATACAAAGTCCGTATGTAATATCGCAGCGAGTCCGTGTTACAAATCGCTTCATATTTTAATATAGAGGAAATAATATATTTAAATAAACTTGTGTTTCAGATGAAAGCTGCAGGGGTTAACAATCCAATTCTTCGTTTGTATTGTTAATTTCTTCTTTAGAATTTCAGAAGGCATTACTTAACCTTCGAATGATTGTATTTGCTGCATACTCTCAGGGTGCTGTATAACTGTTATTACTTTTCCAAATGGCATAACATCAAAGCAAACATTTAAACATTTAAATTCGAAATAAATTCATTACTTTTGACCTCTCTTTTGAAGTTTTCACAAAAGAGGCATGGCTTCTATATACATTTAATATCGTAGAGATTTCCGATAGTAACTAAAAGACGCCTCACTTTAGGAAGGAGTTACGGTCAAAGTTGTTCATTCCATCTGTCTCGTTATGTGGAAGATACCATAAGGGTATAGCCAGCCATTTCCAGTAGAACATACTGGTACCAAATTTTTGATTCAAAATTCTGTATAAATGAAATTTATAATAATTATAAAATCCTTTTGAGCTTTTAAAAATTTAAGTTAAACTAAAGCTAGACAGAATTAAAAATACTCCGCGAGAGAAATGATAAAATTTGTTTACGAAAAATCTTTATTGCAATAGGTTGATATAGATTTTACAAAGTTAACAAATATTAAAGGAATTTGTTTATTTCATCCTTTCCGTAAGAGGAAAGGAGCTAATGAAAGGCGTTACATCCTTCTCATTACTAGCGCTACAGAAACAGCCGACGTACTATTACTTTTTGTTGGATATAGAATGTTCCTTCATCAATGTGACGCCTGGCGCCATCAGGAATCCTTTTCCCATTACATCCCATGATGGGATTGGGGAGAGCTTTTCACAACCAGTGAGCTGTGCGCTTTCTAATTTTTCACTCACTGATTGGGAACTACAGTTTTACTCCGGTTCCGAACTTTATTTTGAGATGCTTTGTCATGCCTAAGTACACGAAAGCTGAGCGAGGTGGCCGTCGTCGAAGGGAATGTAAGCTGGTCAGAGCAGGGATTGAACCCACGTTATCATGCACAAGAGCCTCACACTCTAGCCATTGCACCACCGACGGGCACCGTTCGTCGTTTATCACTGTTAGTCGGGTATTGTGAACCTGTGTTTTTTTCCTATATATGTGTGGACTTTATGGGAGCACTGGATAGTTTTATTGTTTTCTTCTATTTTGGTTTGGGAGGAAAATTTACTCTTTTCTATTGCACCACAGCGTTAGGCTTGAGTTAGGCAACCTTTCAGTGTATGCGTGTTTGAATACACTTTTTCGTTTATAATAAAAGGTTTTTCTTATTTGCCGCAAAAGTAAGTTACGATATTTTTGGTGTAAATGGAACTTCGTTTACGACAAAAGAAGCGGGTTTTATGATAAAAGTTGTTTTGTTTGTGGGAAACAAATCTACGTTTGCGGTCAAAACTAAAGCAGGGCATACACGACAAACATACTTGTTCGATCGGTGTATGCTTGAGGCCCATTATCACGTGTATGGCACTGCCCACAGACGGGTCGTAGGTTTATGAAAAATTTCAAATACTTACGATTGATTGATGTGGACACATGTTTGTCGTGTTTGGCGTAGAATGCAAGCATTCGCTGATTTCTCTTTAAATGTCAAAGAGTCAACATATGCGGATACAAAGGGATTTTAGAAGAGTTTATTGAAGTTTTTAAATTTTAACCAACACTATGGAAAACAAAGACTGATGGTTAAAAAAGTAGAAAAAATTAAATCGTAGAACAATGTACTTAAAATCTGTTTAGAAATTGGCCCAGATGTGGCGTCGTCATTTATCACTGTTGGACGGGTATGGTGAACCTGTGTTCGTTTTTGGACATATTTGTGTAGACTTTATGGGAGCACTGGATTCTTTTACTGTTGTCTTAAATTTTTCTTTGGGAGGAATATTTTCTGGGCAACCTTTGTGTACATGCGTGTTTGAATGCACATTTTCGTTTATAATAAAACGTTTTTCTTATTTGCCGCACAAGTAAATTACGATATTTTTGGTATAAATGAAAGTTCGTTTACTGCAAAAGAAACGTGTTTTACGATAAAACTTTTATATTTGTGGGAAACAAATCTACGTTTGCGTTCAACGCTAATGAAGTTCATACACGACAAGCATGCTTGTTCGATCGGTGTGTGCTTGAAGCCAGTTTTCACGTGTATGGCACTGTCGACAGACCGGTCGTTGATTTTTGAAATATTTCAAATATTTACGATTGGTGTGGACCCACGTTTGCCGTGTTTGCCGTAATATGCAAGCGTGTTTGAATGCACATTTTCGTTTATAACAAAAGGGTTTTTCTTATTTGCCGCACAAGTAAATTACGATATTTTTGGTGTAAATGAAAGTTCGTTTACGACAATAGAAACGGGGTTTACGATAAAAGTTTTTTTATTTGTGGGAAACGTATCAACGTTTGCCGTCCTCCATGAGGTACTAAAGCAGGACATGTCGAAATTTTTTTGCGAGAGAACTTTTGGTTCCACCTTAAAATCTTCCAGAGTATTTTGAATTTATTTTTTGTAGTCAGCATAGGGTTCAAACGTCCGAGCAATAGGATTCGTCCTTGACATAAATGAACTCATACCTTATACCACAGTACATTTTCCTACAAAAGTACTGAAAAAAAGTGTATGGCCCCTTACATATCCCTTATCGTAGCAGGATTCAAACATAGTTTTGCATTAATCATCACACATAAGATTTTTATCCTGACGTTATCGAAATACATTATCAGTACAATGTTTTCATTAGAAAATATAAAGCATATTAAATTTGGGTGACATCTCTTGTAATGCCTTACAAAGGATAACATAATTTCTTTTTAATTTCATATTTATTTTATATCCGTCTTAATATCTTTGTAGTACGAGTAACTATGGAAGATTAAAACTAAATAGGAACAATATAATATTAGCGATTATTACAATTCTAATTAGTATAATGATGCTGAACTATATGGAATAGATTGTGCAGGAAAGTAACTTGAGATGAAAACGGAACACTGAGCTCTGAAGGAGCATAGAATTAGAAAACAAAGAAAGGAATCTTATTATTATAACATTTATGGCAAACAAAAGAAATGGTAAACATACTAAGATTATGCATATGATAAACGCTAACCACTACACTCGTCATACTTATGATCTAGTACACGCTAACATAGATAGACGTAGTAGTAGTGGTCTTCATATCCTTCCCAACACACACGCATGCACATACAGACATATGTACATAGAAATGCAACCATATGCCATGTTATTATCACTACTACATGCAACGATATCTGTGGTAATGAGCTTCAAACTAAATGCATCTTCCTATTCCCAACGTAATTCTTTCGTTGCTCTCCAAGCTCTTTGTAGCACTCACCTACTTAGCACACAAACATTTACGTATTATGTACATAAGTATATGTCATTGCTAATGTGAGTGTGTGTGCCAAGCACTTTGTTGGTATTAGTGTTTGCGTGTTCCACATACATACATTATTCTTGCATTATCATTGTCATCGTTTCTGGCTAAATTTTATGGTATTAACAGATAGAATACTTGGAAAGATTGTGGGACGGCTGGACAGACAGTTGTATAAAGCCGGGTTAAATGTATTGAATGCTGTCTCATTTGTTTGTATTGGATTAGCCGGGTAATCAGATGACTGATGGTTCAAACATGGGCCAAAGAAAATCACAAACTCAAACATTTAATTTAAAAGTTATGGCTAATTTGAAAATTTTGTAACCTCTTTGGTGAATTTCGACAATGTCAAGGATAATTGGGGGATGACCAGAGCAACATTTTCCAAATGCCTAATTGTGTGGAAAGTGTTTTGAAGTAATTCTTTTCTAATTATACTTTTATCAAAGATAATCTAATCTATGGAATCAGGACGAAATTTACAATATATAAAGCAAGGATAGGCGCATAGGTTACTAATTTTATTTAATTTACAATCTTTTATATAGCCATATAATTATAAGAAAGGAAGGTATTGTTATTAAAACCTAAAACTAGGCAACGATTTCTTTCAAAATCTAAATTTAGGGAAATCATTTAATAAAGAATAATTAGGAACTTCCTTAAAATATTTATAAACTTGAATATAGATTACGTAGAATTAGCTGCTTATATTGACACACTTAGTCCACTGAGAACTTTTGTATTTCGTCCCGATGGAAGAACCTATCATATTTCGTCCCGATGGAAGAACCTGTAAATTAACCTGGTGGGGTTATAGGGCGCTCATACCAAAAAGTACTTCATCAGGATGATCCAGGATGTGGGTGAAGAAGAGATGTGCATTGGTCCCTGATGAAGCAATTAGTACCCTGTAGAAAAGTCCTAACATCATTCTCTTTAACTTGCTAAATGTCTGCATTGGTCCCTGATGAACCAATTAGTACTCTGTACAAAAGTCCTTATATCATTCCGTTTACCTTGCTAAATGTATATTAGATCTACCATGATATAAGATCCGAAACATCTAGTCTTCTAAACACACAAGAGGTGTGGTGGTGGCACTGAAATCTACGACGGACTGGTTCTTCTCTTTATCTCCACAGCTTCTGTAGTAACCATGAGCTGGTATTCCAAGTCCCGGCGCCTCTCTTCCTATTAATCAGGACCCCTATTAAACAGTGATGACAACTTCTGGCGTAGAAATATCTTGTCTTGGATTGGATATCAAGTTTAGCGTACGTTTTAGGTCGTAACATGGCCATACTTGTGTGGTGCTCTCGAATGTTGTGTCTCCAGACCATTTATCATTCGTTTGCTCCATATCCAGGAGAAGAAGCAGTGCAGTGATTATCTCGCCAGCTATTCTGCCTTATAGTTCCGTGGAATGATCCTGTACTCTGGCACCCATTTAAGGAGAATATCGAACTGATTGACCGACTCATTTGAGTTGAGCAGCAGTTGTAGGCAGTAGCTGTTGTCAGGAATACACATTGCAGAAATTTACCATCACTTTTGCCCGAAAGACACTACAAAAGTTCAGTTAGCCTTTCTGCAAGGGCTAGATCCAGCTCTTTAGAATAGATTCCAAATCCTACTTTGCCACCTTCTTCGAACCGTCATTATAGGTCACTGAATACCTTCTATAACCTGGTACGCGTCATTTACAGTCCTGGCTGTCCGGGATATGAGTGGAGAAAGTTCTCTCCAACGTGGATGTCATGCAATTGATTTATATTATGGATTGCCGCAGTTCTCCTAAAATCGTCCCATCACCATATAGGCTTGTGATCTATCACGAAAATTACAAAATACTTCACCCTAAAAACAGAGATTTGAATTGTTTTGTCATGAATGCCTCATAGTAGGCAATGTTTTCTCTCACAATTTACATTTTACTAAAGAAATGGCTTATAAGTGTGCACTTTTTTATTATTTAAAAAAATCTACCTACCCTAAAAACAGACAGAAATTAGACAATGTTTTCTGTCAAAATTGAGAGCGGTAACAAAAGTGATGGACAGAATCTTTCGAAAGCACTAATTCAGTTTCTCACATTCTCAGCAATATAATATGGATCTAAGATTGCCATGATATCTGCTTGAAAGAGACCACAATGTTATTGTAGCCTTTATGCAAGGTCTAGATCCAGCTCTATGGAATAGACTCCACTCCCTACTTTGCTATCTAGTTTGGATCCCTCAGTGTAGATGCCTAAACACCTTCTATAACCTGGTAGGCGTCCCTACGGGTTTTGGCTATCCGAGATATGAATCTCAAACGTAAATGAAGTGGGTGTCATGCTATTCATTTATATTGGGGATTTCCGTAGATTTCTTAAAATCGTTCCACCTCCATATGGCCGGAAATTAGAAATATTTCATTCTAAAGCAGAGATTTGAATTGTTGTACCGTGCAATATTTTCTATCACAATCTAAATTTTACTAAAGAAATGGCTTAATAAGGATGCACTTTTTTTAAATATAAAGAAATTCTACCGCCCTAAAAACAGACATTTGAATGATTTGTTATGGAAGCTTTAAAGTAGGCAATGTTTTCTGTCAAAATTGAGAGCAGCAACTAATGTAAAGAACAGTTTCTTTCGAAAGCAAAAATTCAGCTAGTCACATTCTTGGCAAAATCATACGGATATCCTAAAAGTAGGCTACGGATTTTGCGAGAATTCGATTGTAGATAAATGTTGTCAAAACGACGGAGCAGTATTAATTAATTGTCAACAAATTCAACTAAATCTTAAATGTGTTGCAAGAATAGGTACGAATATGTTAGTCTAATTTCCAGTTCATTTATGTCCGCCCAAAGGTAAGCAATACCTCCAGGTCATTTAAGTCCTTCTATAACTAGACACCTCTTTCCATCGCCAGCAAAATTCCGCAAAAATTAACCAAAATCACTACATGATTGTCTCAAATTTTATGGGTCATGTTATATTAAAACTCACCCACAATTATCGTCTCACCTCCTCTATATATGTAAATACTGTGAAGTATCCTCGGCAAAGGTTCCCATTTGCAGACTATAGCCCGTATATAGGTGGTGCACGATAACCCTGTGCCTCTTTGCCATTTCCATGATGCAATATCCAATTCGCAACTTCTCAGGACAACGTATAAGAGAATACTGATGACATTTGTGTACAGTAAGAATTTCCCACAGGAATATTTGCAAGCCCAGGAATTGTACAGAGTCGTATTGTTGTTCCTTCTCTTCCTTCTCAACTTAACCCAAGCAAACATACATTTTACTTAAGCCTGATTTTAGGTTGCAGTCATCAGAATTTCAGAATTTTCTGCAAGTAAAACTGTTTGTGATCGTGGATATCAAATTTGGTTTCTAATAAGAAATATTGCCTGCTTTTAGGTGCTAATATTAAAGTAATAAAAATTTGTACATTGTCCATTCCAGGGCTCGATATCCATTCCAGTTCGATTAAATTACACAGCGTATCAATCTAAATCTTAGCAAAAAAAAATCACTATTCACACATTGCATTCTTTTCGGAGTTTAGCATAATGTTATAAATTGTTTATCGGATTTTGTTGTTTTTAACTTTAAGGCCTACCTCCGATACACATAATCTTTATCAATTGGCACTGTTTTTTAATCGAAATTTGAATTGATTAAAATCAAATTAAAATCCGCTTTTTAAATACACTGAAATACCTAACAGTTTTCTGGTATAAGTGCTGGATCTTGCCAAATGCATGAGAAAAGCAAAATGAAAAAAATACTGTCCCGAGAAGAATTTGTCACACTCATTTTGTTCCTCTACCTCTCAAACTTCTGTTTCGTAGGGAATAGGTAAATAAATAGGCTGTTTCCTACTACATCCCTTGAAGTTACTTGGGAAAGCTTATCAGTTTCAGAGAGCTCTGGGACTTTCTAGGTTTACACTCGATGATTGCGACCTATAATTTTACACCGAATCCGATCTGGGGTTTAATAAGCTTTATCATGGCTAACTACTTGGGAGTGTCGCTGTCAGTACGCAAGATGGCCGTCGTGGAAAAAATTTAAGAGGGCTAGAGCCGGGATCAAACCCACGTTATAAGGTACAAGACTAACCATTGCACCACCGACGGTATGGAATAGAGTTTGGGAAAAGTAAAGAAGTACATATTCGCAGTTTTTATCGGCACTATAGTGTAGATCGCGTGGTGAGACAATTTTATTCTTATTTCATTTATAAATTATACGTTCTCATACCTCCCAACTCAGATCTAAGGCAAATTTCTATCACTACCTAAAAGTATGCAACGGTTTTAGAATTTTTTAAAATTTAAATTTAATTTTTAAATTTAAATTTACCCTTTCGTTGTATGTAATCGGAAACTAAGTCTAAGACTAAGTGTGGGCACTGAAAATAAATTGCAAGAGTTGAGGAACATTTGAACTCCATCGCAGAATATTTTTCTCTTCGGGGCACGGGAAATTTTCGACTGTATGTGAACTGTTATCTTATTTGAAATATTTTCAAATATTTCTAGTACTGTTATATCTTATAATCACTTTAATTAAAAATAATTTCCCTTATTTTCCTTTCATTGCAGGTATGTTCTTTATAATATTAAAAGAAAACTAAATTTCTTTCAACCCCTAATTCTAAGGGTAAGTTAATTGATCTTTATTTATAAATAATATGGAAACTCACCCTGCATCTATTAATAGATATGATCATGTACTTGAGCATCCTTTGACTTTTTCCAAATCCAGTTGGAAAATCTACTTCGAATCTTCCTATCTACCCTTCGAATTAGTTATATGTTCACTTACTTAAAATGCAATTTTATGAGGTTATCATCATACTAATAAACATCCTTTACCGGATTTGTGGTGCACGCGTGTTGCTCTCCCTTGCTAAACTGCAGAAATTTAGTAACGCTAAATTAAACATTAATTGGATAAAGCAACACACAACGACAACAGAATTTGGAGGGAAGTAGGAAAAAAAAATCCGAAAACAAACGAGTTGACTTCAGTTACATTTGCATATTTAAATAACTAAACTAACCGAAAGGACATGCAGGATTAGTCGCAGACCTCCACTTCGTCCAAACATCACAACAGGAAACTAGATACACCACATACACGACTAATGAGCACAGATAGAGAAAGAGCAAAGGGGACACAAATACCAACATACTAACATATCGCATCACGTTACACTCTTATGCTAAAGCATTGCACACATGCCCACATGTATTCACTTGCACAGCAGATGTGTGATGGAACAAACCTGCTGGAAAGGAGGAAGAGGATCGAGTGCACTCTATGAAATTGCTACATTATTTATTAATACATACATATATAAATGCGTACGTGTGCAGCACATGTATACGCTTAATTTGTAGAAATTTTAATAATGTTAACAGTGAATTACTTTACATTTATATTTTACATGTAATAATAGTATACATGGTGGGGGCTTCGTTTAGAGTGTCGTGGTTTTGTATTTAAAAAAATCCATTAAAAAATTTCTTCAATTATGCCATTTTTTAAAATAGAAATGTGCTAATAATGTGAATCTAAAGCAGCAGTCTAAAAGTGATTCTGTCGAACATGAATCTTCCAAAACTTGTTAAGCAATTTGGTAATCGCAACCGTCAAATTAAATTTAAGTGTAATCACTGACGTCATAACCATAACTAAAATACAAATGTAAATTTTATTTTGTGGTTCGTCACAACACCATGCCAACCCTTCATCCGTAATGTATGCTACATAAAATTCAGTTGAAACCAATCACCGCGAATTATACAGAAATAATTGTTTAATGTTGTGCAGCAATACGCTAATGAACCCAACCTTTAAATAAACTAATTTACATAAATATTTAGCCACTGTCATTAGAACCTTAAATAAAATATATTTTAAAATCTATATTGTAAATTTGTGGTTCGTATCAACACCTAATAGTAATACTTCACCCCAAAAGTATGCAACATAACCATTCACAAAATGCATCCCAGAAGTATAAATACAAAGTGTATTGGTACAAAAAATGACATCCACTTAGATTAAACGGACATTTTAATTTAGTGGAATGTAATTGTAGATTAGTGGAATGTAATACGTGCAGGATTGTATGGCTTTTGAATGTGGGCTCTCTCCAAACAATGGTTGATGAACTCGCAAATTATAGAGCAATTTTCAATATACTAGTGCTGATTTTCTTTCAAAAAAATAATTTTGTCCCAGATTTCATAAAGTTGCCATCATTCCTTGAAAATTTTATTTCTTTTGGCGTCAAAAGACCGTAGAAATATTGTATTTTCTAACAGCTGTGTTTTGCTTTCTGCGATTGATTTTGCCATGTTTCTCAGAAACGAAAACGCCATAAGTTTGCGACCGCTTCGTGTGGGAAGTTAAGCGATTTTAAGTGACGTCGCTTAAAGTCATTTAGCTCTCCATACTAGATTCTAGTAAAATTAGGTTAACGGGGACAATAACCACATTCATAGAGATAGAAAGCCAGGCAATTTATCGGGCAACATTTTCCCCGTGACTCGCTGAAGTGGCAGAAAATTCAAAATATTTGAACTTCCTTCACAAACTTAGACAAAAAGGTACATTTAGGTCAAAAAGAAGAAACAAATTTTAATTTTTTCTCAGAAACGAAATCGCCACGAGGAGCTAAGCGATTTTTTGCAATTTTAAACGACTTTCCCTGCAAACAAATTGAAAATGTTAAAGCCAGAACTAAAGCAATTTTTATATTTTCGTTATCACTGCCAAACTAAGTTTGCAATCACTTCGTGTGGTTAAGCGATTTTAGTTAACTCGCTTAAAGTCATTTACCTCTCCATGAAATTCGGTTAGTGGGGACAATGGCCACATACCAAGACAGAGAATATCAGCTGATTTATTGGGCAAAATTTTTCCGTGACTCGCTGACATGGCAGAAAATTCAAAATATTTGCACTTCTTTCACAAACGCAAAAATTAATCGAAAGTGTTCAGGCTGAAACTAAAACAATTGCTATATTTTAGTTATCAGCGACCACTTTGTATGGGTAGTTAAACTACTTTAAGTGAGGTCGCTTAAAGTTATTTAGTTCACCTCACAAATTGGACGTAAATTTGGATTAGCGGGTATAATAACCACATACCAAACGACAGAAAATCAGCTGATTTATCGGGCAACATTTCGCCCCTGAATTGCTGCAAAGGCAGAAATTTCAAAATTTCCACTTTCACAAACGTATCTATACAGTTTTTTTCCACTAAGCGAAATCTCCGCTAGGACCTAAGCGGTTTAAAGCAATTTTAAGCGACTTACTTACAAATTAAACGAAAATGTTCAAGACGAAACCAAAACAAACTAGGTTTGCGACCGCTAAACTAGGTTTGCGACCACTTCAAGTTAAGTGATTTTAAGTGAACTCGCTAAAAAGTCACTTAACTTCCCACACAAAATGATCGTAACATTAGGTTAGCAGGGACAATGACCACGTACCAAAAAACAAAAGTCAGCTGATTTACCGGGAAACAGTTTTCCACCGTGACTCGCTGATGAGGCAGAAAATTCAAAAATTTTCCACTTCGGTCATAAACTTACACACAAAGGGCAAAAAGAAGAACAGATATTGATTTTTTTCTCAGGATCAAAATCACCACGAGGTTCTTAGGGACTTCTAGCAATTTTAAACGACTTTCGTGTTGGAAGTTAAACGATTTTAAATGACGTCGTTTAAATTCATTTTGCTCTCAACACAAAATGGTCGTAAAATTAGGTTAGCGGGGACAATGACCACCCAACAAACGATATGTTAGGGCAATGTTGAATTTGTTTCTCATAACCGAATTCATCATGACTGTGTCTTCATCGCGTCATAGCCCTGTTCACAAAAAGGTTCATGAACTAGCTAAATATGGATCATTCCGGAAAGTACAAGATGTTTGTGGAACCTACTTGTAATGAGTTATGACTGCTATAGATATATAGCGTCGTCGAGTACTACCAGCAAGGTACAAATTGTCATTGAATATCAATTAAGTTTTATGTCGTATATATGAAGAGTGCTATTGTTATTGTCGTAGAACCTCGTTTTCGTAGCGATATGTTCAACTTATTGTTCTCAAACTGTATGGTGCTCTCATACGTGACCGCCTTATATAGCTAAGTGTTCCCGACAAACGAAATTTTAGGCATACACGCTGCAGAAAAAAACGGTACCAGCAGCATATTACAGGAAACATGTACATGTTTGCAAGCACCGTTTTCATGAAATGGAGATCTGCTGTTTTTCTGTTTTATTTTGTTGTCTGTGATGTTTTGTTTTCAACAAACAAAGCCATATTTGGGTCACAAAAACATATATTATAATATGCTAATCATTGTGTCTCAAACATATAATATAGAATGGCAAACATAATGTGTTTGGATAGAAGTATACTATATTTGCGACGAGCAAAAAACACGTTGTATTTGCATCCAAACAACACAGAAGACCGACGTTTCAATAAAGGAGATGCACAAATGATGGACTGTGAATGTGGAAAATTCTCAAACCTTTCCCATACATAACTACCGAACTTCAGCAACTAGCAGGAACGCTCCACTTAGGACTACGAAACGAAGCAGACATTAGCTGAACGGCAAAGACTATGTAGAGCAACCGGTATGCGATCAAGTCCTGGGGGCTGATATATCTGAATAAACTCGCACTGAACCGACTCTTTGGGAATTGGGGACTCTACACTGCGGGCACCTCTTCAAACAATTGAGCAGGCTGATCCAATTTAGTGCAGGGCGTGGGAACAGTATATCGAAACAGTGGAGCACTTTATCTGCCAATGGCCCGCATTTAAAGGATTACAACTCCAACACCTATCACACGAAATAATAACCAGTTTTGAGAAATTATGGAGAACTGTTTGGAGTACACTAAGCAAAAATGGACGCCGCACGAACTTTCTATATAACATTGTAGGTTCCTTAGCAACATATTTCTCCTCTAATTGCACTCGCGTATCGGAAACGATGTCCGATATCCCCTTGACCGCTGCTTGGAAATCGACGAGGATTTTTCCGTTAGTTTGTTGACAATCAGTCTTCGGTCATGTCATACATTCCGTGATCGTCTTAACTTATGATTAAATATATTTGTTATCTTCAGGAAGCCGAAAGAGCTTCTTACTATATAGGTCATCGATGAATAGCCCTATTCCCGTTCTTCCGTCTACCCTATATGCTTCAGCAAAAGTATAGTAGTAGATAAACCGTCCGCCGTTGATTTGAGAACAATCTGCTCACGACCCTTTTTGTGGGATATTTATATACCTGTTTGTTGCAGTAATGTTCTCTGGAAACTGTGTGTAAATTTGTAACTTAAGACAGCTGTAATATGCACTGGTGCATAACATTGCACCTAAAAGTATGCTAAATATAGCTGCTGCATGCTAAATATATGCAGCAGCTAAAAACATTGGATTGGAGTAGACTAAGAAAAAATTGATTCCGCACGAACTTTCACACTTTCCGTGATTGTCTTAACTTATGTCTTCTATGTCTATTGTATATGTCTATTATATTCAGGAAGCCGAAAGAGCTTCTGAATATATAGGTCCTCAAGGAATAGTCCTATTCCCGTTCCAATCCGTTAGTATAGTAGTAGGTAAACCACCGTTAATTTGAGAACCATCTGCCCATGACTTTCTATGTGGCATATTTATATAGCCGTTTGCTGCCTAAATATTCTCTGGAATTTGTGTCTAAAGTTATAACTAAACACAGCTGCTATCTGCATTGGTGATTATTAACACCTAAAAGTATGCAATGTTGACATATAGGACATTCATCCTAAATATATGCAGCAGCTAAAAACAACTATATATTTCGTCCCTTTTTTCAATCTTTACAAATGCTTTACTATTTGTAGTAAATTTTAGCCTAGAGTCTTACTAAGTTCAATAAACTGCAGTTTTATGTGGGCGCTTTTCGCTGGTACACCAATAGACATATTCTTTCGATGATGGACACCTCGCTTAGCGACGTCGAAATTTAAGGATATATACTAAAAATTACAATTGTACTCGGAAATATGGCGAGTTAGTTAATGGACGGACTACTCTGCCTCTGAACAATTTTAGTCCTCGCACTTAATCCAGTTGGCCGCCAGTATTAACAGTACGAAAGGAATATCAACCGTGCACAATAAACTTAACAACACGGTCCATCCTCCTGTGTTGCAGAATTTGGAGAAGGTGTTCGATTACCTCAATTTCCTTTTCGTCCTCACAAATGCAACATCAATCAATTCTCTCATTGATTACCAGTATTTGCCACTTGGAGGAGCGATTGGCTGACAGTCGGTGCTGCAACGGTTGGTGTGCGCATCTCTCTCCAGTCCCTTCATGGGATGCAATGTAACACTATTTATTAATTTTTAGTAGATCATCGAGCATGCACTATCCATAACTCGCTAAGAATATTGCAGTTTTCGGAATTGAACCTATATGCCAATTAGACCATACAAGTCAGAAGTCGGTGGTCTAATAGTTGAACACGAATCCTGACTGCCACTGGCTTAACATAGTCTACCAAGGGATTCAACTCCATCGTTATCTGCTACATCGTTATGACCAGGAACCGAACACAGTCCCAGCTAATAGGGTGCTAGGATAATAATATTCATTCCTTAACCAGTTTTGGTTTGCTCGACTTTAATTTGAGTGGATTTAGTGCCGCTGTACTGTCCACGAAGATTATATCATTAGTCCATCTAAAATAGCTGGTCTACAGCCCCAACTGCGGCCAGAATTTGAGCTTGGAAGGCACTACAGTTGTCAGACAGTCTTACGGACAAGTTGAGTTGGAGGTCCTCGCTAAAGATCCCAGGGTCAGAGCGACTGCCTAAAACTAATTTTACCGAAAGTAATGTGAATGTCCTACCTATCCAATTCTTCCACAAAAACAACAAAATAATGCATTTTAATTATTTATTACTGTTTTGTATTTTTTGTATTTATCCTACACAACAAGGATAAATCTTATAATTACAGTACAGGAATTGTAAATAGAAACAGAGGATATTTGTCATTTGTATTTTCTTATTTCATAGTTGGATCATGCCGTGAGGTCATGACTTTGACCTTTACTTACCCTCCAATAAATGTTTATTTAAATACAATTCTAATCATAAACATATTGTATTACATAGTTCTTTTTTTATGTGAACCTCTAAAAGTATGCAACATACATCAGCTATCCTAAAAGTATGCAGCAGATAACAGCTTTCAATGCCTTTACAAAATCATATTTTTGAGCACAAATGCTTCTAACATTTGGGGTTGTGCCTGCACCTAAAAGTATGCAATTTAAAGTTTAATAACATACATCCCAAAAGTATGCAGAAAATTTAGGAATCTTCAACTTTTCACCCCCGTTTGTGAACGCTTGAGCTTAAATGTTTTTAATAAATTCATTACGTTCTTAATATCCCTCTTCACTTAAGTATGCAAACTATGAAATAACTATAGTTTAACACAAAAATTTAAACAATAATATAAATCAATTTTCTCTTAATAACTTTGAAAGAAAACAATCCAACACACAAAATTGAATGAACATTTTTAGTTTAACAAAAACTAATTTTGAATTGTTTGTTTTTAAATAAAATATTTTTCTATTTAGCAAACAATTTATGCAATTATATTTTGTAATCTATATAGATAACGCTTTGTTGTTCTATGTGTGGGTGTGTGTGTGTGAAAGGATGTTCAACTCTTGTTTTGTTGTATCAAGGATATGATATTACAACACGACTAAAGAGAGAGGAATGCAATTCATTGTTTTAAATGTTTGCGTTCTTTTTGTTTGGTTATGTTTTACAGTTAAAAATAGTTGCCATTCACACAGGCGGGCAAATCCTTTACCCAACTTTATGAGTATTTGCGGGTGTATTGAGGCTATTTGCAGTGTTAGTGTAAAGATAGACATATTGAACGTATGTGTGTGTATGTGAAAGTGTAATATGCACATGTATTGGCGGTTAGTTTGAGTTTTAAACTGTAGTTTTAGCCACCATTTTTTATTGTTATTACTATAGTTATATGCGTTGTTTCATGGTGGACCAAGGCGGTAAGTTTGTTGTTGCAGGGATACAGGTTTTATTTTTTGTATAATTTATATATACATATTTATATTTATTTGTGGTCTCCATATAAAATTGTTTACAAAATGTTTACAAATACGTTATAATACGTGTGGTTAGAGAGGTTAGAATCCAAAACTATAAACTTTTTATTTTTTTTCTTGAAAGAATTGTTTTACATGTAAAAGTTTATTTTAAAGCATACTTTTAGGGGCGTACATTAGTAGAAATCTATTAAATTTTTGTAATGAAGTGTTTTTTTTTATAATACAGCGGCAGCAAAAAGTAACAAACAAATTCATATTTCCCGGGGAAAAGTTTCTGGCATTTATTGGTCTTTAATCTTTCTGTTTATGGATTCAAGGAGCACGACCACACTTGTAAAACATGTCGTACATGATTGTGCTTTGACCTGCTTTGGAGGGGCTTTTCCCCAATATAATTCACATAGTAAACAAAAACAAAGCAGAAAGTGCAGTGTGAGAATTGACATTGTCGTGTTAATATGATGCATATACTAATCCGTTGCTTCCTCAAAAATTCTCAGATATATATCACCTTCATATTGAATTGGAAATACCACCTTCGATATAGCCTACTAATTCCCATTTCCTATAATACCATGTATATACACGACTTTTACACTGCAGATACGCCCGTTCAAAAACCGAATTTGAAAAGAAAGGGTTGAATTACTGGACTTCAACGCTGCTTACCATTTTTACTGGCAAAGATGCATACTTTTACGTAGAACCATATGCGTGTTCACATCTCAAATATCCATATACTTACGACGAAGCAATCGTGTGTTTCCTACCAAACGAACGATTGACGAATAAGTACATGAAACTACAACGCAACAGAACAGTCAGCATAAGAATCACTGACTGAAATAATAATGCTGAAATAATAATCCCAGCCATACACTGCAGGAACCATGTATATGTTAGCAAGCATTGATTTCATGAAACGAAGATCTGCTGCTTTTTATTCTTTTTGGCTGTCACGTTTTTGGTTTTAGCAGATTTTAACGACAAACAAACATATGCTTTACACTATAAATCATTGTCTAAAAAAAATGGTGTCCCAGGACATCCCATGAAGGGATTGAGGAGAGCTTCTCACAATCAGTGAGATGTGCGCTTTCTAGTTTTTACACTCACTGCTTGGTACCTACAGTTTTATACCGGTTCCGAACGGTATTTTGAGAAGCTTTTTCATGGCTAACTACTCGATAGTGTGACCATCACTAATCGAAGTGACCGTCGTCGAAAGAGATGTAAGGTGGTGTGAGCAGGGATCGAAACCACGTTCTCATGAACAAGAGCCACGCACACTAATCATTGCTCCACCGGCGGCCACGATTATTGTATCTCCAACATGTAATATAGATGAATAGCAAACACAATGTGTTTGGACACAAGCATACTATATTTGCAACAAGCTTCAAACACGTACTATTTGCATCCAAACACAAAAAAGAGATTTTTTCAGCTTGCACTTTTAATATCATTACCTGGGACTGAGAACAATGTCTATTTGCCCCTCTTTTATTATTATTTTTCTTTCTCTTATTTTGTTAAACAGTGCACCAAACACAGCTGTATTTGTATCACAAACAAAGCTGTATCTGGTTCACAAACACATATATTAATCATTGTGTCTCAAACATGTAATATTGAATAGGCAACACAATATATTCGAACACAAGTATTCTGTTTTTTTTTTGCGAACAAGCTTCAAACACGTTATATTTGTATCCAAACAGATAAATTATTCATCGTGTGGTGCCCCACGATTCCACCACTCCCGGTTTCGCAGTATGTCCACTCATCCTCACCAGAGTTTTCCAAAGGACAATCAAATGTTCCACTACTGATGGGTCCATTCAGAAATTGAATCTGAAAGAAGTGGGAATAGGGTTGAATACCTGGAATCCCGCACTGCTTATGGCATTCCTATGATTGATCCCACCTCTCTCGATTTTCAGATATGGCCACTAATCTTCTCCGGAATTTTCCATGCGAAATCTTCAATCGGGTCTGAAAAAAGTGGAGATAGGGTTGCGTAACGACTCCTACACTTCTTATGGTATCCCAGTATTCGATGCCACCAATTGCGTTTTCCAGATATGCACAGTAAGCCTCTCCAGAATTTTCCATTTGAAAACTCTAAATTTCCACTACGAATACGCACATTTAGAAATCCAATCTAATGCCAAGGCTCTTAAACTACTTGTGGTATCCCCATGATCGATGTCACTCCTTCTGTTTTCCAGATATGACCACTAATCCTTTCCAGAATTTTCCATATAAAAACTGTATATTTCCACTACCGATACACCTACTCAGGGCACTACCGATACACCTACTATCGGGTTTCCACGCTGCTTATGGTATCCCCGTGCTCGACGCCAATTGCCCAGTTTATACGATATGGCAACTAATCCGCTCCGGAATACTCCCGTTCAGAAATCGAATCGGAAAATGAGAGGATAGGGTTGAATACCTGGCCTAACACATTTCTTATGGTATCACCGTGTTCGAAGCCACCGCTTTCGTTTACCAGATACTCGTATGCACAGTAATCCTCTCCTGTATTTGCCATATGAAAACTATGTATTTCCACTACGCTCTCAGACTGCTTATGGTATCCCCATTATCAACTCCTCCATTTAGTTACACCAAACTCTCGCAAGCAATCCAACTGGTCGTCCTATTTTTCAATACCCTTCGTACCCTTCGTGTACGTCTTCGAATACCTTTCACACTGGTTCATTCTTTTAATCCTCTCCGGAATTTTCCATATCGAAACTGGGATTTTCCTCACACGATACGCCCACTCAGAAATCCAATCAGAAAAGAGTGGGGAAGGAGGTGGAAGCATGGGCTCCCACGCTGGTTATGGTATCCCCGTGATCTATGCCACCGGATTGGCTTTCCAGATACGACAGGTAACCCTCTGCAAAAATTTCCATATGGAAATTTCTGAAATATAATCTGAAAAAAGTGGGGATAGGAGTGCATACCTGGACTCCCATACTGCTTACGATATTCTCGTGTTCGATGCCACCACTATTGTTTACCAGATATATCAACGGGAGGCCTAAGGTTCGGATTGTTTCGGAGAGGTCCCAGAGAAATATATACACAGTCATGTTCCATTTCTGGATAGATTTGGTCCTTTTCTGTGCGCTGGGTAAAGATTGTTACGATCGCTGTAATACTTTCCCAGAAAAGTGGAATTTTCTCAACAGGTTAGTTATAATTATTTTTCAAACCATTCACAATAAGTAAGGTGGTTGGTGTATTTGCTAGTTATAATAGTTTGCAACTTGACTCCCTTGAATTTTTGTTCGAAATTTGTTTTGTGTTACGTATTTCGGTTCGGTTAAGAAAGCGGAGTCGAACCAGTTGAGGCTTCGTCTCATGACCCATTTCTGGGCATAGGGCAAACTAATTATATGACAATTATAATTTGGAGTTTATTTTGAATTACCTTTGAAAAATTTAAATATCATTGGCAATTGTACCTATTTTCAATGCATTCCCTTCATATCTGGCAGCTTTGGTTTTCATATACTTTACATGTACAGATCTATGAATTTGAAAGTACTGGCAGACAACACCAATAGAAGTGAGAAACCTCTACGTATAAAATAAAGAGTTTTCCAATAAGAAGGGTAATTTTGGTATTCAAAGAAATATTCAATTTTTTGAGATAAATGATCGGATGTTTATTTCATAATAAAGAGGAAGGTATGCCGTTAATAATGAGAAATAACATCAGCCAAATTGCCACCATGTCCACGCTTACAGGATCATATCCTTTTCATGAAATTTTCCATAACCAAATCGCAAAGGGGCTGCCGTATGTCCTCGATAGCCTCACGAATTCTATCTTTGAGGTCTTGAATCGACGCTGGGCTGTTGGCGTAGACCTTATCCTTCACGTGGCCGCAACGGAAGAAGCCGCATGGTGTTAAATCACAAGATCTCGGTGGTCAATTGTGATCACCTCTTCGAGAGGTAACACGGTCCGGAAACTTTTCCCGTAAAAGATCAAAAGTTTCGTTGCTTGTGTGGCACGTAGCGCCGTCTTGTTGAAAGTAAACGTTATCCAGATCAATACCATCCAACTCCGACCATAAAAAATCATTATTCATCTCTGGATAGCGGAATCCATTCACCATAACTATTGATCCAGCCTCATTTTCGAAAAAGTATGGTCCAATGACCCCGCCGGACCATAAACCGCACCTTCTCAACAATAACTCTTGGGTTTTCCGAGCCCCAGATGCGACATATTTGCTTTTTGACGTAGCCATCAAGGTGGAAATGGGCCTCATCAGTCAAGATGATTCCGGATCATTTTCATGCATTTCAAGGACCCAATTTTAATTATTTCAATGCGTTCTTGTAATGGCGTAGTTTCTACTTGTCAAATGTCAAAGAATAAAAGCTTCAAAAGTGGCAACTACCGACATACAGGGTAATTCAAAATAACACCTCTTGTTGGAAACCCCTTTACTTTAAAAACAGAATTGCCAGCAGTCAACCAAATTACAAATAATTAAAAGCATTGCCATACTTCATTACAATTGACATCCGATCCCACAACCTGCGTTTGCTTTGCCTGAAGAACCGGCAATTCACAATTAATTAATTGCCATTACGAACAATGATAATTCTTTTGCATTTGCATTAGATAAAGTGAAACAAATTAAAATCCAATGCGAATTAAGAAATCCCCATAAAGGTGAACCTACTACTAAATCAGTGGGTCAGTCTGCTGAGTACTCTCTTTATTTTCCATCATTACAATGTCATTCTCACATGTCCTGCGTACTTTTGTGTCCGATTTTCAATTCAATATATGTAGATGTACCCTCCTAATGAGATTTGATTTTTTCCAAATCTATAATGGCGTGTTTCCTGATCTCGAACGATTCAAATTGAGTTCCTTCAAATCGAAGTTTTCGTTCGACTGACTTCAGCTCATTCGAAATAGAGGAACTGAAATTTGTACTAACAAGTTTTGATCAATTTTATTTTTTCATTCGATTTGAAATGACAAGATTATGGAGCCAAAATCAATTTTCATTCGCCTAGAACACGAATGAAAGCTTTCGTTCGAGCTCGAGGAACAGGCTGCGAGTCAATGTAATCAATTGGTCCTTTAGCCATTCGGGCCGCACTTCGGGATATTTGCCTTCTTGTTCCCTTCTGATATCTACAATACTTCCCTGAATGTGAAATGTTCTCAACAGGTTAGATATTTATTTGTTCATAACCATTCACAATAAGAACAGGGTTGATGTCTTTGCTAGTTACAAAACTATAACTTCGCTTCCATGAATTTATATTCGAAATTTATTTTGGTATGCGAATTTAGGTTCGGTTAAAAAAGAGTAGTCGAAGAAATTGGAGTTGGTAATTTGTATGGAACATTCGTCATTAATCGTATAAAATAATTTATAAACTTCATATATATTATGAAAAACTTTCATCGAAAGTTTGTGGATTTCCCAATGGTATTCAGAAAAAATTTTCATTAAATATTCTTCATTAATTCAAAAATAGTGGCAGTGTGCGCGACTCTTGTGCATGAGAACGTAGTTTCGATCCCTGCTCTGACCTCCTAAAATTTCTTTCGATGGCGGTCACCTCGCTTAGTGATGGCGACACTTCTCAAAATACCGTTCGGAACCGCTGTAAAATTGTAGGTCCCAATCAGTGAGTGTTAAACTAGAACGCGCACAGCTCACTGGTTTGTGAGAAGCTCTCCCTAATCCCTTCATGGTATGTAACGGGAAACCATTTATTTATTTATTTAATTGAAAAGAAAGTTGTAATTTCCGAAATTTGTGTTTGGGTGCCAGCATTATTTTCCAAGTAATTGTGTACTTCAGAATTCTCATTGCACTTAGAGACTTTATTATATATAACATGATAAATTCGATTTTTCAATTCTTTTGCAGAATTCATGCTGTTCTCAGGAACTGTACCTCGCAATGCATTGTTTCCCAGTGTGTAATTTAAAACTAGAAAATTGCTTTAAGCCATTTTGTTATGAGGGTAAAATACACAGGATTCATTTGCCATTGTCGTTGATGGAAAACTGCATGTAGTTGGTTCAACAATTTCCCTTCTTTTGTTTAAATAAATATAAAGATACAATACATTTTTATACATCTACGTGTCACATACACATATGTTTGTATATAAATATAAAGCAAAAAATTGTATAAAAAAAAAAAATATTTTCCAGGAAAATTACATTTGCCATTTTCTTGATTTCATATAGAAATTGCTTTCAAAATGTCAGTGAAACGAGGGTTGTATGATAAGTAACAACAGTAGTAGTACAAAACGAAATGATAGAAAGAGGCGGTCGGACAAAACTAAATTGTAGGTAAATGAGATTGTTATACAAATTTTGATAAAACAAATAGCATACCTACGAGTATATCCCTTGAAGGATCAGGACGCCCATAATCAGAAGATTTGATCATGAACATAATTTTTGAATGGATTTGAACAAAAATTATAACTACAATTCAAATTATATGTTGATGTATTCGGATATAGCAACACAAAAGTTGTTCGCTTTAACGGCTTTGTTATTTTTTTTATGGATGTAAAATCCGACACGCTGAAAGAAAATTGCAAGTTCCAAACATATTTTTGCTAGAATTACTTATATATAATTGTACATTTATAGCAATATGATAATTTTATACGCTGCAAAAACATTCGTATTGTGTTGTTTGGTTGCAAATAAAACGTGTGTTTGGAATTTGTCGTAAATAAAGTGTAGTTGTGTGCAAACACATTGTGTTTGCTATTCATTATTACACGTTTGAGATACAATGATTAATATGTGATACTATATGTGTTTGCGATCTAAATACAGCGATGTTTGTGATACAAATACAGCAATATTTGGTGAACTGAAGTTTTTGTCGCTATGCTCTGCCAAGATCAAAATTGTAAAAGAGGCATAACGAAAGTTTGTTCTCAGCCTAAGTTAATGTTGTTGCAAGTTTATATATGTATTTCTGCATTATTTTTTTCGTTAGTGATTCGTAACTATTCGTGATTACGTGTATAAATGACTTGAGTGTTTCTTGTGTTGACTGATTGTGTTGCGTTTTAGTTTCGACGTGAGTATATTGATGTTTGGGATGAAACACGCACATGGCTCCACGTAAATCTTTGCAAGTAAACATGTTAATGATTGCGTTGAAATATATGTGATTTATATATGAATATTTGGAGTATGTCCCTAACATATACATGGTTTCTGCAGAATGTGTTTGAGTGAATATGTTACAGAGGTCGTTTCTTCAACGTGTAGTTTTGAGTATATTTTTGATTGATCACAATACAAAATATTTGCATCAAAAACAATTTTGTTGGTTAAGCATATTCTTCACGTCTTTTATTCTAAGTTCGTCCCAAGAAAGCTCACCCAAGTAGAAGTGATGTCGTTTTGAATACACGCTAAAAAAGCTGTCTTTTTTGTTGGTTGGATGCAAATATAAAGTGATTGTAGCTGTTTGCAAATATAGTATATTTCTGTCCAAACACATTGTTACATGCTAGAGGCACAATGAGTAATTGGTTATAATATATATGTTTTTGTGACCCAAATGCTGATTTGTTTGTTGAAAACTGCTGAAAACAACAATGTGACAGACAACAAAGAGACAAAAACGCAGCAGATCTTCAATTCATGAAAACTATGCTTTCAAACATATACATGGTTCCTGCAATATATAGCTGGGGCTGTTTTTTTTCCAGCGTGTAGTGACGTTATCCTGAAAAGGAAATGAAGAAAAGAAAATATAACATACCAGCTAAAGATCGAGGTTACCCACTTATACCCTATATTCCATCAAAAACGTCTTTCCCAAAATTGTCCATACAATTGCCAAGGCTGGTCACAATAAGAGTTTCCGCCATAAGTTCGTCGGCTCAACTACGACAGGAGTTGGGACTCATTCCTAGCATTTGGAAGCAAACCAAAGTGGTTTTCGTCCCGAAAGCGAGCAAATGCTCTCATGTCAAACCAAAAGACTTTAGACCAATCAGTCTATCATCCTTTGTTCTTAAGACATTTGAAAGGTTACTGGACATTCACGTTCGAAGTAATCTTCCACAGAATCTACTATCGAGTTCTCAGCATGCCTATGTCAAGGCCAGGTCAACTGAGACGGCTCTCCACTCTATAGTCAGCATAATAGAAAACTTGCTTGAGAATAAGGTCTTCGCTCTAGGGCCCTTCCTGGACATCGAGGAAGCCTTCAATAACATTCAACCTTCGGCGATTCTTAGGTCGTTACAGAATCTAGGAGTCGACAGCTTTGTGACACGCCTAAATGAGATGTTTCTGGTGGATAGATCCGTCAAAGCTGAATGGGGTGGTGTTACAATTGCAAGGACCGTTAACAGGGGGACACCACAGGGAGAGTTCTGCCTCCACTATTATGGTTAACTTCTGTCAATGAACTGCTTCTTGAATTGGACAGGGCCGAATGCCAGGTCGTTGCCTATGCCGATGATATTGCTATCATCTGTACGGGTGGAAACCTCAATTTACTTATCATTCGTACAACCAGCCTACTTAGTCTGATTTCAAACTGGACCGCTAACAACGGACTATCACTTAACCCACTTAAAACCGAGCTTATCTTGTTCTCTCGGGAATATAAAATACCCGCATTTGAACTGGTGTTAGTTAATGAGGTGGAATTACAGTTGACGGAAAGGTCAAGTATATTCCGAACAGGAATACCTGGGAAAAGTCACTGGCAGGAGATACCAGTAGTATCAGATTTTTCACGGATGGATCAAGGTTGGACGAGCAAGTAGGCTAATGTAAATACCGGACCTAAATGTAAATATCTCCTTCAAGCTGCCTGATCACTGTAGTGTATTTTAGGCGGAAATTACCGCCATACTGGAGGTTGCTAAACTACTGATAAGTAGTGTCACAACCCTCCCGAAAATATGTATCTACACAGACAGCCAGGCTGGCATAAAATTCCTGGAAGCATCGCTTAGGGTGATGGTGGAGTATTTCGACTTCAGGCTCATCTGGGTACCGGGACGCAGCGACATTCCAGGCAATTGCGTAGCGGATGCGTTAGCTAGACAGGTTACTACGGCACCGGTTCTTCCGGTAAAAGAAGGTGTTAGTATGATCAGGCAGTGGGCCGGTAATATGATCAAGGACAAGTGGAGACTTACTTCAACTTGCAAACAAGCCAGGGTCCTCTGGCCACAGGTGGACAGGAAGAGCACTAGGCAACTACTTAACTTGCCGAGAGGCAGGTTATCCACAATGATAGGAACACTTACGGGACATTGTCTTGTAGGAAAACACGCCCTAAGATTGGGACATAAAAACTCCACTCTCTGTAGATGCTGCATGGAAGAGCACGAGTAAACGACGAAACACCTTCTCTTGGATTGGCCTGCTTTTGCAGGACTGAGCAGTATGATATTCGGTACACATTTAGTTAGCACCGTAGCTATTCCTGTAGGATATTCCTGTAGTTCTTATAGACAAATTTATTGAAAGGGAAAATTGGCTAGACGACTAGTCAATAGTTGCTATGGAGGAAACTGCAGGTATCACAATGGGCTTCTTTAGCTTATGTGTGCTAGAATGCATGCTGTCTTGCAGCCTTTTCAACCAACCAACCAACTACGACAGTAACGCCTGTGCTGGTTGTATTTCAATTTTAATCATATCCCATATTCCATACCGTAGTAACATCCCGCAGTCCTCGGCCAATTAACACTATATCATTGACGTACGTGAGCATCGTGTGATTTTTATTAAAGACGGTACTAGTCGTGTTTACTACAGCTTTCCGCATTATCATCATCTCCATTAGGATGTCAAAGAGATCGTATGACATACTATAGTCTTGTCTGAAGCCTCGCTTGGTATAAAATGACTTTGTCATTCTTTCGCTGAAGGCTTCTTGTCAGTCAGTGCCATCCCGCAAAGTCGTAGCAGCTTCACCAGGATACCAAACTCAGCCATGTTATCCAATAATTTCGGTCGTATCGGGCTGTTGAATGCATCTTTGTAGTCGATAAGAAGATGGTAAGTGCCGATCAGCGTGGGCGTCGGTGGTGCAATGATTAGTGTGCGCGCCTCTTGTACTTGAGATCCTGGGTTCGATCTCTGCTCTGACCACCTTAAATTTCTTTCGTCGGCGGTCACCTTGCATAGTGACACTGCGGCACTATCGAGTGTTTAGTAATGAAAAAACTTCTCAAAATACCGTTCGGAACCGGTGTAGAACTGTTGGTCCCAATCAGTGAATATAAAACTAGAAAGCGCACAGCTCACTGGTTGTGAGAAGCTCTCCCCAATCTCTTCATGGGATGTAATGGGCAAGCATTTTTTTTTTAAGTATCGATCAGCATTTCATGGGACCCTCGTTCATGTATAAAATACAATTGTATAGATGCATGAACTTCTATATTCATACATACGTACACACTCATAGTTTCCAAGCAACGGAGAACATGATATGGAAGGCCTTTTAGCAGGCCTTCTTTTGAAGGCATAATACACGCAATCGTAATCATATTTATTTGTAAATAACACAGTGTGAAGAACTAGGCCTTTGGTGTCATTACTATTAGAAGGCCTTCTGGAAGGCATGCTAAACATGCTGATTAGAATAGCAGAAAAAATGGACACCAATAAGTTCAAAAAAGGCCGTAGTTGGAAATGAAAATGTTTGGAAGAATAAAATTGTAGTGAATAGACCTCTGAAAGTGTGTAACGCATGCAACCCTACCTTCTTTTGGAAGGCATTCTATTACGTTTCCTAAAAGCCTTGCAACGGTTAGTATATATATATATATATGAGAACCTGGGTTCGATCCTTGGTTTCGCTTTACATTTCTTTCGACGACGGCTACTACGCTTGGTGACGTCGATACTATCGAGTATTTAACCATGAAAAAGCTTCTCAAAAACCCATTCGAAATCAGTGTAAAACTGTAGGTCCCAATCAGTGAGTGCAAAATTAAAAAAATCACACACCTCTTTCATAGTGGGAAGATCTCCTCGGTTCCTTCATGGGATGTAATGGGAAACCATTTATTTTATTTAAAAGCAGGGACTGACAAATGTAATGAATGCATTCTCCTTTCTTTTAGAAAGTCTTCCGGAGTACTGCTAAAAGCATAAGAATACGAGTCGATGAGAACGTATATCAACAGAAAGAAGCTGACCTTCTGGAATGTCTTCATGCTGACGGCATGGATATGAGATCCGACGGAAGGCCTTCAGAAAACATATTTTTTTCATGGATATTTGATCCGACGGAAGGCCTTCGCGTATCTCTTTTTTTTTGTTAAATAAGGCCGTTGCTGGATTTTAATCATATTGTGTAATAGATGCAGACATACACTTGGCGTCCTTAGGTTGTATAAATGACAAGTGCATCCTTTTCTTTTTGATTCACATGAAATATTTTTGTTTGTGTGCACCTGAACTGAGCACTCATCGTCCATACTGCGTAATGATAAAATATCCATTTATTTTTTAACATTGATGAAGTGCTCTATGGGTTGTTATGATTGTGTAAATCTGGCTCTGTGTGTGTGTGTGTGTGTGTGTGTAGGTGAAGAATGGATTGACGCCGGTATAAACGATTTAAGTGGTAGTATTTCGTGCATGCATTCTCGATTTCAAATAACAATTACGGCTCAAGAGGCAATTGTATAAAAAATTTCAAAAGTTGTCGGCTTTAAAGGAAAACATGCTTCAATTTATTGTATCCTTTGGTTAAATTACTAAGAAATTTTTTATTTTACATCAACTACAACATTTTTGATACGAGATTTGTAGAAAATTTATATTGTAAATATCGTACGGAGTACAATTTCAAGCATTAAAATCTTTACAATTTCTTTTAATTTTCATTTGATTTACAATTTCATTTTAAAATTGATCTCCAGCTAATTTTTGTCGTTTGTAAAATCCGACACGCTAAGAGAAAATTTCATGTTCCAAATGTACAAATGTTTTCTACATTTATTGCAATATAATAATTTTATACGCTGAAAAATCGGTAGTTTGGTTCTTGCTTGGTTGCAAATATAATGTGTGTTTGGAACTTGTCGCACATATATTATACTTGTCTACAAACACATTGTGTTTGCGATTCATTTATACGTGTTTGAGACATAGTGGTTAATATGTGATATTATATATGTTTGTCATCCAAATACAGCTTTGTTTGTAATACAAATACAGCTGTGTTTGGTGAACTCTTTTCTTAATTGTTTGTCACTATGCTGTGTCAAGTTCAAAATAGTAAAAGAGAAATTGTTCATAGCCTAAGTTAATGTTATTGCAAGTCCACGCTGAAAAAATAGGCCCATCAACATATGGCAGGAACTATGTATATGTTCGGAAGTATTGTTTGCAAGAATTGAGGAACTGCTGCTTTCTTGTTTCCTTTTGGGTCTGTCACGTTTATATTTTCAGCAGTTTTCAACAATCAAAGCCACATTTTGGTTACAAACATATATGATAACCTATTAATCATTGTGCCTCAAACATGTAATATTGAATAGCAAACACAATGTGTTTCGATACAAGTATACTATATCTGCGACAAGTTACAACCACATTATGTTTGCATTCATGGGTATGAGATCTGACGGAAGGCCTTCGGTAAATATATTTTTTTTAAATAAGGCCGTTGATGGATTTTAATCATACTTACTTACTTATCCGGCCACGAACAACCCCGTGGGGTCAGGGACCTTACAAAACGAAGATAGCAGGCCCTGTTCTGCATACAGAATCATTTTGAATCAGAATTTTCTTTCAGAATTAAAAGTCTATAATTTTGATGTTCTTAAAACATGAAATATGTTTGTTCTGAATTGTTTGTTTTTAAAATCACAATTCATTTGCTTTCTAATTCAAAACTGATATTTTTCTTCTGAATTGTTTAACAGAAACCCAAATATTCTGAAACGTTTTATGTTTGTCTGGATTCTGTTTACAGAACAGGGCCGAACATATTTCGCCAACCAGTTCGATCCCTGCGTACACTTGGTATTGCCAACTGGATTTTTATCATATTGTGTTTAATAATTGTATTTTTGCATTATTCAGTCAGTGATTCATAAATATTCCTGAACCCGTGTGCAAATGAATTGAATATTTCTTATGTTGCGTTTTAGCTTCATGCCTTCAGTCGGTAATCGGTCGTTTGGGAGGAAACACATCAATACTTCGACGTGAGTATATGGATGTTTGGGATGAAACACGCATATGTGTCCACTAGGGTGGACCTTGTGTCGATATTTTGGTAGATGAGGGCTCTATTCCGTACCTTTTTGAAAAAAAATGACAATGCCGAAAAAAAAAATTAAAAAAAAGAAACATTAGGGGTTGCGCACGAGCCGAGAAAAAGGTCCACTTTGCCAAAATTAGGGGGGAAATTGCCATAGGTCATCAGGGGTCACCCGTAGGGGGGAAGAATGTATGGCCGACCCCCATTAACTTTTTACCGCCAACATTTTCCCCCAAGACACCCACCCCCTATCTCCTCCCCTTAGGGGGGTCACCATACAAAAATGGAGGTTGCTCAGTATTTTCGAAAAACACCATAGGTCATCAGGGGTCACCCCTAGGGGGGCAAAATATATGACCGACCCCCATTAACTTTTCATCCCCAACATCTTTTCCGAACAAACTTACCCTCTATCTCCACTCCTTGAGGGACTCCCCATACAAAAATACTGAAAATCTATGTATTTACAGTTGCACAATATCGAGATTTTTTTGATTTTTTTTGATTTTTTTACAGAAATTCCACCAATATTCAAGAGTGGTCATTGTTTGGAAAGTCTTGAAAAATTTGAAACGCACACGTGCTGAATCAGGTACATAGGCACCCTTAGCAGATGCCCCCATTCATCAGTACCTGGCAGTAAAATATTGCAAAATACGTAGTAGTTATAAATAGCAGTTCATTCATCGATTGTTGTCATTCAACAAGTGCCGACGACCGCGGAAAGTAAATTGATTTTTCTATCGTTTTTTAAAAGTTAAGATGACAACACGACTTAGATCGCGCGACGATATTTTTTTGATTGGTTATCCAAGCATGAATATTACGGGGAACAAATTACCGTCGAAGAAGCAAGTGCTAAGAATGCATTTCTTCAACATTCGCAAACGAAACATGTCGAAGAAAAATAGTGCGGTTATAGTCGCGGACGTAGTGATGATTTTTTGGCGCCAAGCAGCTATTCCGACGAAAGCCAGAGGAGATGTTACAAGAAAAATAGCTGCGCTGCACGATGAGTGGGATGCTTTAAGAAAGTCATCTCACAGAAAGACTGAGTCCGCTAGAGAAAAAGAGAATACGTTTTCTGATAGCTTGGATAATCTTTTCGACATCGCACACGCCAACGCCCTTGAGAAAATGACAAATACCGAAGACTTTGAGTTTCTGCTAAAGCAAAGAGAAGATGGCCGGCCAGGAACTATGGGAGGTGTGGACGCTACTGATACTCGAACGAGGAAAAGAAAAGCTGAGCGCGAAGAACAAGAAGAGTTGCGACGCAAACGTGCAACGGAATCTAGTAGAGATCGGTTCGCTAAAGGCGGTAAGCTATTTCGCGCTTTGTGTGTTCGTCCAATGTTTATATTCAAATGAAATTCGTTCAATTGCAGTGGTTAAATTTTCAAGCAGTGATTCAAGCGATGATAATGGGAGACAGGACGAAAACTTCCCGGCAGAAGCTGGCCCGTCAAATGTTGGTGACAGAAGAGGTTACAAACAATGTTTTACTGAACGAGTCCTATCAGCTTTGGACAAGTGCAAAGTGACTGACCGAGACGCGGTCGGCATTATGATAGCGGCGGCAGAAGCATTTGGACGCGATCCTCAACAATACACAATAAACCGTACGTCGCTTCGGAGATGTCGGCGTTCAAATCGAGAGAACATGCTGAGTTATGTGAAAGACAATCCAGAAGTAAGATCGCATAGATTTATTTGCTCTCATTCAGAATTCTTATTCTTCAACGCGTTTCATTCGTCTCCAGCTTGTCGCAGCTAAATCCTTCGTAGTCCATTGGGATGGCAAAATGCTTTTGGATTTTGTGGGTACAAAGAAGGTGGACCGTCTACCGGTAATTGTCTCGTACGGAGAAAAAGAACAACTTCTTGGAGTTCCCAAAGTAGAAGATGGGAAAGGAAAAGGCCGGAGAATAGCACATGCCGTTTATCAACTGTTGGCATCTTGGCATATGACACATCGAATACAAGGACTTTCTTTCGACACGACATCAACGAACAGTGGCCCATTCTCCGGAGCCGCAGTTGCTCTTGAGCGGCTGTTGGAGAGAGAAATCTTATATTTACCTTGCAGACACCACGTATACGAACTGGTGCTAAGGGAAGTTTTTGAGACAAAAATGGGAAAGACCAGTGCACCAGGCGTTCCTTGCTTTGACCGTTTCAAACAGGAATGGGACGCTGTAAAGGTTAAACCATTCCATTCTGGCTTGATAGACGATCAAGTCGTCAGAAAAATTCCTGTGGCAATGCAAGTCGGCATAAAGAAGTTTTGCTTAGATCAATTGAAGGAGAAACACCCTCGCGATGACTACAAACAAATGCTACAATTAATTCTTTTGTTTCTGGGTGAAAAACTTGAGAATTACCATTTCCGACCTCCAGGACCCGTTTCCCATGCTCGATGGATGGCAAAAGCCATTTACAGCCTCAAGATGTTTTTGTTTCGGAGAACTTTTCACTTATCTGTATGTGAATTGAATGGTATTCGACACGTTTGTATTTTTGTGGTGCGACTTTACGTCAAGGCATGGTTTGGTTCTTCTCGAGCAGCTGAGGCGCCGAATCAAGATTGGAAGTTTTTGAAGGACATCGTCGAGTGCAAGTCCGTTGACCAGGATTTATCTCGGGTAATGATAAAGAAATTTATCGGTCACCTATGGTATCTCGCCGATGAGCACATAGCCCTTGCCTTTTTCGATGACAAGGTTTCAAATGAGTTGAAGGCCAAAATGGCCCAAGCATTGCTAGAAAATGAGAATGACGAAGGTGAAGAAGATGAAGAAGACGAAAAAGGTGAAGAAGATGAAGAAGACGAAGAAGGTGAAGAAGATGAAGAAGACGACCCGGTTCCCCCAGCTCCTCGCGTCGTAATCAAAAGCACCAGCGTTAAAAAAATCGAGGTGAAATTCAAAGATGTGAATGAGGAATTCTTGGCTAAAGACTTGAGCAACTTCGTCTCTCATAATACCAAAAATTTATTTGTACGATTTGGAATATCGCAAGATTTCATTCTTGCAAATCCAGCAACCTGGAAATCTCGCGCAGACTATCAAGAAGGTCGTAGAATTGTAAATAACTTGCGCGTTGTGAACGACACTGCCGAAAGAGGAGTAAAAATGATACAAGATTATAATAGAATACTGTGTCAAGGCGAAGAAGAGAAACAGTATTTACTACATGTTATCGATTCTTACCGCAAGAAATACCCATCAGCGAACAAAAATATGTTAATTTGGCTATATTATATTAAGAGTGCTTAGTAGTACTACTCAATTACAGCTTCTTTTATTTTTGTATGGGGAGTCCCTCAAGGAGTGGAGATAGAGGGTAAGTTTGTTCGGAAAAGATGTTGGGGATGAAAAGTTAATGGGGGTCGGTCATATATTTTGCCCCCCTAGGGGAGACCCCTGATGACCTATGGCAATTTCCCCCCTAATTTTGGCAAAGTGGACCTTTTTCTCGGCTCGTGCGCAACCCCTAATGTTTTTTTTTTTTAATTTTTTTTTTCGGCATTGTCATTTTTTTTCAAAAAGGCACGGAATGTCATTTCAAGGTCCACCTTAGTGTCCACGTAAAAGAATGCATCTTTGTAAATAAACATGTTAATGATTGCATTGAAATGTAATTGATTTTAGCGTTTAGGTTTGAATATATTTCTGATTGATCACAATACAAAATATTTGCATCAAAGAAAATTTTTTTGTTTAAGCATATTCTTGATAATCTATAGAAAGGGTCCGCCAAATAACGTTTTTTTTTCAACTAGTGCTTATTTCGTGAATGGTAACACTTAGCACATATCTGATGTGACAGATAATTTGTTTTATCCTTCCGCTGAACGAATATGGTTGTGTATACGCTTGAACAACGCTGGGAAATATTGCGACATTACTTTGAAAATCATGGTAATATTGCAGATGCCGATTTTGCCAAAAAAAAATCATCTTTTCAGATGAAGCTCATTTTGATGTTGGCGGGTATGTAAACAAGCAAAATTGTCGCATTTGGGGCACAGAAAACCCGCACGCATACATTAAAAAGCCGATGCACCCAAAACGAGTCACTGTTTGGTGCGGATTTTGGTCCAGAGGCAAAATTGGGCCATTTTTCTTCGAAAATGAGCAAGGAGTGGGCGTTACAGTCAATGGCGATCGTTATCGGGCCATGTTGAACGAATTTTTGTTCACAACAATTGAAGAGGACGATATTGGCAACATTTGGTTTCAACCGGACGGCGATACGTGTCACACAGCCGAAGCTACACTCGATGTTTTGCGCCCTGTTTTTGAAGATCGCATTATCAGCCGCAGGGCGGATGTCGTTTGGCCACCTTGGAGCTGCGATTTGACACCGTTGGACTATTATTTGTGGGGTGCCCTCAAAGATAAGTGTTACGCCGACAAGCCAGAGACAATTGAGGCTTTGAAGGACAATATTCGTGAAGGCATTGTTGAAATACAGCTGCACACAATCGATAATGTGCTTAAAAATTGGACCGATCGTGTAGGCTACTGCTTGGCCAGCCGAGGCAGCCATTTGAATGAAATTATTTTCTATTATTAATCGGAAGGATTGTACTTTAAAATAAAAAAAGAAATTTGAGAAAATATTCAGTAGTTTTCTTTTATAGCTTTTTCGAGAAAAAAAAGTTATTCGGCGGACCCGTTACTTGAAAATATTACCAATTTATAAAATATTTTGATTTGACCGCACTATAAAATTGTGGCAGCCAAAAAAAATATATATCGTTGGTGTTATGTAAAACGAGCCAATCTCCATTTGGGGTTTTTTACCTTGTCATACCAATTTAAAAGGACCAAACTGCTTGGGCCCAACGAAATACGTACGCAATTATATTGCTCGAAGAGCCCAACATAACCTTCAATATTTTTAACTTTTTTTATTACCGTATGATCTATGCAAATCTTAGACACAAACATATTCTGCAGTGACCTTGGAGCACAGTTCAAGCATTCATATGTTTGCAAGTCGCAAACTCACTTGTATTTAAATATAAACACTATCATATTTACTGGCAAGCATGTATACTTTTACGTGGAAATATATGCGTTCTTCATCCCAAACATCCATATACTTACGTGGAAGCATTCGCGAGTATCCCCCAAACCTGCATATGCTTACGTGGAAACATATGCGTATTACCTCACAAACGTAATAATATTTAGAAACGAATTATTATTTGATTACAATATATATGTATTATTTATTATAAATAATTTTATCAATATAAATCCACATTTATAAATAATTAATACAAAAAATTAAAAGATTTAAAACGCTCCTTTTTTACATTTACTTGCATTGAATGCATTATTTGTTTTGTTTTTCATGAAATGGGAGTCGGCTTTTCGTTTGCTTTCGAAATGGGAATCTTGTTTCCTTGCTGTCTCTCACGTTTTTATTTTCAGAAGGCTTCAACTATGCGCTGGTATTCAAACAATATATTTATGTACAAAGCTAGTTCATGAAAGCCAGGCGTGGATTAATTACTTGTGTTTTTTTCTTATACTTATTTCACAAATGGTCCACAGTTCCGATTTTCTCAGTAAAGGCTCGGACAGACAAAGGGCTACACGTTGTTGCCCTTTCCAGATTCTTTCCTCAAAATCGTTCCTCAAATAAACAATTGACGACTGTATACGTGAAACTAAAACGCCAACCATCAGTCAAAATAAGAAACACTGACTTCATCTGCAATTTACAATCATATTAAGGATTATTTATGAATCACGTACTGAGAGAATAATGCAAGATAGACTCTCGTTGGCCTTCTTTGATTCTTTTACTCTCGAGAGAGCATAAACAGTGCAACAAACACAGCTCTATTTGTATCACAAACGCAGATATATTTGGGTCACAAACAGATATAATATAACATATGAATTATTGTGTCTCAAACTTGTAATATTGAATAGCAAGTACAATGTGTTTGAACACAAGTATATTACATTTGCGACATGCTCCAAACACAATTTATATTTTCATCCAAACAACTTATATGTGTTCCAAAAAATAAGTTGCTTATTTTGAACATATTACGTACCGCGAGAACTATGATTTATTCACTGGCAATTACAGTATGTTTGCCTGCAAACATAAAATATTCATTTCAAATATCTTTATATATATAATTCTACTGCACGTGTGTTTGTGACTGAACTTCTCCTAAACTTCTGGACCGATTTGAATAAATTTTTTTTGTATGCGTTTGGGTGGCGCACTGGGTGGTTTAGATTTACTATTCGGTCCAATTGGACAAAGGGGCGTGGTACCTCCCATAAAAACCACAAATTAAAAATCCATTATTTCTGCTCCTGCTAACGGGATTTGAACAAAATTTACAGGACAACGTCTGCCGGGTCAGCTAGTATATCTGTAAATTTTTGTTGCATTGATAATATTGTTCACCACAACTTGGCAGATGAGCAATAGTTAAACCATAAACGTGGGTATTGTATAAGGCACAACTAGTACATTGCTGAACTTTTACTTAAAGCCAGTAGGGTTGGGTCAGGTGTTGGTGGCAGTCGATGAGCGACTCACTTAGACTTATTACTCCATTGTGATGCCACGAAAGTAAGTGTTAGCCCCACCGAAGAACCATTTACTTTGACCAAAAACCTCGAGATCATGTCTACACCTATCTGAGTTTATTCTTCCAGGTCCCTAAAGAGGTTGGATGACTTATTAGACATCCTCCTCCCGGCTAGTGCTAATTACGTGTAAGGAAGATGTTCAGTGGAAGATGTTATTCTTCCGAATAAGTCATTTGCTCTGACTTTTAATCCCGCCGCTTGTCTACTAATCAGACATTGTACCATCAAAGTGAAACAAGCCTGGCTAGATGCCGAAGGTTCATGGATCTCCTGCTGTTCACTATTGACCAGATTTGTCTTGAGCGTAGTCAATCTTTCGCAATCTTCCTCCTCTCCTACATCAACAGACAGTAGCGTACATGCAGGATATTCTGACATGCCACTGGGGTTAGGAACAACATGATACAGATCCTATTAAGATCATATCATCCTCTCTTCAGACTCCCAGAAAGCCAGTACATTGTGGAATTTGTTCACTTTTTCATAGCAAAAACTGATGGAAATTTTGTAGGAACAAACTCGTGAAAAATTGAAACCTTCAAAAACTGCCCAGTTTATCAGGTGGGCTGAGTAAAGATCGATTCTACTGCAAATTAAATGTGTAATTTTTATAAAATTAATAAATAAAAATTAATTTTAATTTTGTTGACAGTTAAGTGAGTGTCCTTTCGGTTTTTTTTTCAAGAAAATATCAGTAAATTCCACTGGCGTGCTGTAGAATGTTTTAAAAAGTCATTTTAGGAGGTACTACCCTAGTGGTTGACGAGAATTCTGAATATTTAAATCCCATTCGGAATTTTAGTGCTTTTAACAAATCTAATAAAATGCATCAATCTGATATATTCTTTAAGTTTATTAGGAAACAGCTGATAATTGAATGTAGTTTTATTCCAAATTTCTGGATGACCGTATCAGGAGGCTGTCGATGGCACAATGGCCATTCTGAACGACTGCTGTTCATTATGACGTGGGTTCGATCCCTACTCTGACCTTACATTTAACGCAACTTATTCACGACCTCTCAATTGAGTTCTTAGTCATGAAAAGTCTTCGCAAAAAAAGACCCACTCGGAACCCAATTAGCGAGTGTATAACTACACGCAGAAAAATCTGTCTTTTGTTGTTGTTTGGATGCATATACAGGGTGATTCAGGAAGTTCCGGAATAATTTCTCCAGCGTATTCCTTGGCTCATTTCATGAAGAAAACTCCACTAGGACCATGTCCGAAAATGCAAGGGTGCGAAATGGCAGCGGGTTCAAAATTTTCGAACCTGCAGTCGGAGGGTAGTAGGGTAAAGTTGCTAACTTCTGAGCCAGTGGTCGGATTTTTGGGCTTGTTGGAAAGATCTTTAAGAGGCCTTTCAGAATCAATAAAAAAAGTAGGAAAAAGTCAAATCGCCGAGATACAGAGCTTTCGGACAACAAAATGAAAAAAAAAATTCACATAACCTCAATTTGCTCAGCCGGATGGCAAGTAACTTATGTTTCTCTTACCTATCCAAAATGACCTAAACGAAGCCCAGAGATCTTACCGTTCCAAAGTTACGGCCATTTTACTGAAATGCAAAAATGTTTGTTTTTGTTTTTGGAAGCGAAATAACAGCACAAATTTATTTGTTTTTTTGTAAATTAACACGATTAAGATTTTATTTTATTGAAACATTTCAGTAAAATGGTCATAACTTTGGAACTAACTCAACAAAAAAAAAAATATAAGTTACCTGCCATCTGGCTGAGCAAATTGAGGTTATGTGAATTTTTTTTTCCATTTTTTTTGTCCGAAAGCTCTGTATCTCGGCGAGTTGACTTTTCTATATTATTCTTAAAGACCTTTCCAACAAGCCCAAAAACAAAAAAATCCGACCACTGGCTCAGAAGTTAGCAACTTTACCCTACTACCCTCCGACCGCGAATCCGAAAGTTTTGAACCCGCAGCCATTTCGCACCCTTGCATTTTCGGACATGGTCCTAGTGGACTTCTCTTCATGAAATGAGCCAAGGAATATGCTGGAGAAATTTTTCCGGAACTTCCTGAATCACCCTGTATAATGTGTTTGTCGCAAATGTAGTATACTTGTGTCCAAACACATTATGTTTGCTATTCAATACAAAGTGTTGGAGACACAATGATTAATGCGTTATACTATATCGTGTTGTGACCCAAATAAACCCAAACCCAAACTGCTGAAAACAAAAACATGATAGACAACAAAGAAACAAAAAAAAAAGGAGATCTTCAATTCGTAAAAACAATATTCCAAACATAATCATGGTTCCTGTATTATGTTACGGGAGCCCTTATTTAGCGTGTACTCGTATTTCGACAACGACAAACATAATCAGGGTGATTATTACGAGCTACGCGGGCATTTAAGGGATAAAGTCCTCTCTTGGGAAACAAAGATCCATTTATGTCACAGACATATCGCTCATTTGCGACAAGACGTCATAAGTCAAAAAACATAGTTTCTAGTAAACTGACTTTGAAAGTTTCAAGTTGTGTTTAAAGTCAGATGCAAATATATTATGTTGGATTCTAGATTTGAGATATTTCTATTGTATTAATTGCAATCATGTTAAATTTCTTATTTAATTATTTACAGAATTTATAATCATATTAAATTATTTAGGTCAATATAGATTTTATTAGCACTAAGGTTTTTGAACTTTGTTGTATTTCTATGGACACACAATATGTTATTATTGTCAAAAATATTTTACATTTATTCGGAAACAATTATTTTCACGAATAGCAGTTTGCAATTATATTTCATTTGCATGCAAACATATAGTTGATATCATTTACATGTTGTATGTTTGCATTTTAAAATGACGTACAATTTTTCCTACAAGTTTTCCAAATTATATGAAGAAAAAAATTTTCAGCAGTTTGGGTTTGGGTTTAATATTTATATTAATTATCTTGCGTTTTGTTGCTTGGGTTTCCTTTAATTTTGATACAAATGACACACCACACCAAGTAAGCGATTTTGGCTATTGCATTTGTTATACTGACGACATTCGAACCAACGAGAGACAATTACAGGAATGACGCAAACAAAAACTTGGTGTATAACACAGTGCAACACGAAAAAATGTAACCATATACGGACACCACTACGTGATAAAAGACCAAAAAAAAAGGACCCGTGTCTCCCAGTTTTACCCAAAGTCATGCACTTTTTTTATGGGCCCCCAAAGATTGGGACCCTCAGTGTCATTTTGGCAAAAAAGTGATAATTTTTGTCAGGTTCATATCTTGCAAACCGTTCGGAATTTTGATTTACTCTCTGAGGGAAAGTTGTAGCTCTTGTCATAAACAACAATTGTAAACATATAAAGTCAAAAGACGATATGTGTAATTTACGCATGTATAGCAACTGGTTTCATCATGATCATCTGGGCGATTAATCCAGTTTACCGGGTTATAATGCTTCATACTATGTTTGCCCCTCCACTCAGCCATGCCATGAGATTGTTCTAACATTGGCGACACACTACATTAGGTATGTAATTTTCACCGGTCAAGTCTACTTCGTCGAAAAACAACTTATATGCTCTCTTGAATTCACTACTTAAAAGATCTCAATGTTGAAGTAAAGAAAAAACAAATGAAATTAAAAAAAAATTTCACTTTTGGGGCTACCTAAACGCTTCCTAAGCGCTACCTAAACGGTGTTAAGAATCATTCCTAGGAAGTTCATATGTTGTAGAAAGTTGTTTATTGAGATCTTACGTACATTTTTGTGGTTGATTGTTTCCTTGAATTTTTAGCAGTTTGCTACCTGTGGACCTGAACAGGCGAAAAAAGGTAAAAAAAAATAAAATTTTTTAAAGTTTCTGACCTTGAATATGAAGTTTTTTTGACTTTATATGTTCACAATTTTTGTTCTTTATGACAAGAGCTACAACTTTCCCTCAGAGAGTAAATCAAAATTCCGAACGGTTTGCAAGATATGACCATGACAAAATGATCATTTTTTTGCAAAAATTACACCGAGGCCCCAAATATTTGGGGGCCCTTAAAAAAAGTGCATTACTTTGGGCAAAACTGGGAGACACGGTTCTTTATTTGTTGGTCTTTTATCACGTACTGGTGTCCTCCGTATATGGTTATATTTCCATGACTTAAAAAATTGCACACAGTGTAATACTAAGTTAGTATATAAGTAGTTGTACAATGCAATTAGAGAACTGGATGAATACAAATACTTATGTTTTGCCTGAAGACATACCGAAACATTTTGTTTATTGGATACAATAATTGTAATTATGTTTTAGTTAATGTATAAGAAGTTATAATTCTTTTAAACTTAGATCTGCAACTATATTATGTTTAGGTGTAAAACAATTAAAAGTCAGAAACATTAAAATATTTACAAGGAAACATATGTGTAATATTTTACAATTATAAAGCAATATGAACCATTTTCCACACATATATATGGTAGTTTGTAAACATTTTATAATTTATTGTAAAAATATTTAAAAATAATTTTTTTTCTCTTTTTTGATGAATTTATTGTCCTTATAAATTCACTTTATAATGAACATTTTATTCATTCAGTCACTCACTATTTTTTCAACAGTTTGTTTTCTCATTCACCCCAATATAGTTTTTGTTTGTTTGCTTGTTTCGTCTCCAATGAAACTGCCACTTTAACATGTGCAACATGCAAAATAGTTGCAAAAAAAATAATAAGCCGAATACCAACACAAAAACTGGCAACTCTGAATTTATTATAAAGTAACCCATTTGAAATTGCAATGCAACATTGAGGTGCAGGTACGAGTAGTTGTTGAGGTACTCACTCATATGCCAGTGCAACTGACATCTGTTTTAATTTTGTTTTTTCCTTTCTCTTCTCACTCTCTCTCTCTCTCTCTCTCTCTTTATAACTTCATCATAATAAAAGTTGTTAAAATATGGCGAAAAATATGTTGATGTCATCATTTAATTGCACGTCAAATGTTGTGAAAACTTCACTGTGAACTAAAAGTGGAAAATAAAAAAAATATCAAATATAAAATTAGATTTTTTCTGAGTTGTTAAAAGGGTTATAGTCGTGCTCTATTATTTACACAGGAATAGTCATATTTTTTTTACAACTCCAGTTCCATTACAACTCAATCCAATACAACTCCAATTCTGAATTCAACATTAACGACCTTTTCTTGTTCTAATCTGATGTGGTCCATAATTTTGTGTTGGTTATTCTTGTCCACGATTGAAAGGAAATGTATACAGTTTGGTATTCAATGTTTCTGTGGTGTCGTTTCTTTCCCTTTGGACATCGATGCTGTTGAAGAGATTGCAAGATATGATTTTCCATTTTTTTGACCTCCCTATTTACTAAGCACCCCCGCAGACGTTATAAATACCACGATTTACAGAGATCAAGTATCACTATCCTCGAGAACTACTAGTCGGTAAGTTCAGTTGTATGAATTCCTGTGGGAGCTCGGCGTTACCACCTAAAGACAAAATATGAAATATCGAGCCAGTTGGAGAAATATATAGTGTTCGTTTTGTAAGTCCCCTAAAGCCCTTGGGTCGTTTGAGGCTTATTATTAAATAAATAACTCAAAATCAAATTGGTTACAAGAAAAGGTCGATTTGTATTGATATTCTCCTTGATTTCAGATTAAGTACTTGACGCTATATACGCTAAGGCGTCCTTTATTTTCACGATTGGGTGGTTAGTAATTGCATTGCTTCCCGGGATGCATAACATTTGGCACCATATTGATGAAACCACATGTCTTTCACATCAATATCATTCTATTTTGGAACAACAGAAACTAGATTATCATGTCGCGATATAACACTGTTATTGTCCCACCATTCGAACAATTGTTCGACGATGACTCCGGCCCAAAATCTACCCCAAGCAGTTGCACACGCCTTGTTGATGTATATGTTTCTCGACAATCACTCGTGTGTTTTTTGAAACACGAAACGCGACAACTTTGACGATTAACGAAGCCATTAAAATGAAAGTGCAGAAGACGATTTTGCTCGAATTTCAATTATTTTCAAAATATTTGTCATCAATGAAAACGCATTGTTCTTTAATTTAATCTTCAATTTTGAATAATCCGGAACTGTCAGCCGTCACGCTGTCTTTTATACTTAGTCAGCAACATTTTATCGCACACATGGCACGAAATTCAAAATTTTCGTTAATTTTCGAACATTGTGATTCATCCAGAAAGTATGCCACAGTTAGCGTTCGATTTATTACTAGAACAGTATGCTACACAATTTTTTTAATTTGATGATATAAATTTGTTTTCTAGTTTGTCCCACGAGGAGATTATAATAAAGGATAACGTTCATAAATATGAAATTTTTTTCTGCAAAAATTTAAATTATATAATACCATCAATTCTAATATGAATTTTTCATCCTTTGTAGAGAGTTTTCGGACAGTTTTTTATAAAGGAAATGATAGCTCCAATTGATCGTCTCTTTTCTCTAACGTTAATATCTGGTCGGTATACACTAACGTGTCCTTTGTATTTCCAGTTGGTCTGTCAATCGTCATATCAGTGGTCACAAACCATAACAGCCTAACTCGAGTTAGGACAAAATTTAAAAAAAATTTGAGAAGTCACCGTACCGAAATAAGCAACCCTTTTTTTTGTTAAGAAGTAAGTAAAAGAATTCATTTCCTTGTTATCTGTAACAAAGTTATCACAAAAACTCCGACTCCTGATTTCCAGTAAAGATATTAAACTTTAAACTGATCTTCCTGAGAAATTTTAGAATCGACTTAGGCTGTTATGACTTCTGACCGCCGATATAGTAATATCATCCAATAAATATGCTACAGTTAGTAATCGATTCATTTATGAAATTATGAAATAGCCTACCGTAATCGATTTGCATCAGGGGCAGCAGAAAAACAGTTGTAAAAACATTTAGTTTTTTTCAATTCGAGGTGTGGCGTCGCTGTTGGAGTTTAGTAGTCGGAGTCCAGAAAATTGACTCGAAAGGTGGAAGGTGCTCCTATACACACCTCCACACCTATATATTCAGTGTGGTAATGAGAAGGCGTAGGTGAAAACACCATCTGTTGATTGAACACGTCGGTCTCTCACGGCCTCTCATGAACACGTCATCTGTTGGATTCAAGGGCCACGGCATTGTAATACCGCCATCTGTGGGACAATAGCAACAACACGCATTTATCGGCAGCTGACCATTAGCTTAAATTGAAACCTACAATCACAGCTGTTGCGGATAACATCAGCCACTTAGTACTTAGTACACTCTGCAGACGCAGAAGAGCCAACCTATCCTTAGTAGTGAATTAAACACCCTGCCTGTGGGATCTAGTTCAAACCATAGACAATAAACTTATAGTAATCCCTATGGAGCCTCTCTACCAGTACCTGCTTTTTTCTGGTACAAACCAGATATTCCTTGCCTGTGGGAATCGATCTTGGTGCTTACCTTTTACCTGGTTAAAACCAGACATTCCCTGCCTGTGGGATCTCGACCGTGTTGCCTACCTTTTCCGTTGTTGAAACCAGAGATTCATTGACAGGGGATTATCGATCTTGGTGCCTACCTTTCCCTGGTTCAACCTAGAGACTGCCTACCTGTGGGGTCTCGAACTTGGTGCATATATTTTCCCTGGTTCAAGTAATATATTCCCTGCATGTGTTGTCTCGACCTTGGTATTTGTGTTTTCGATTGTTACCAACCGTTCTCAAGGTTCAAGTCAAAGATTCGCAGCCTTTGGGATTTCGAACTTGTTGCCTACCTTTTGCCTGGTTCCATCCAGAGATTTGCTGCCTGTGGGGTTTCGATATTGGTGCCTACCTTTCCCTGGTTCAAGCCAGAAATTGCCTGCCTGTGAGGTATCGATCTTGGTTCCTATCTTTTCTCTGGTACAAACCAGAGACTCCATGTTTATGGGGTCCCGACCATGTTTCCTGGTTCAAGCCATATATCGCCTCCATATTGGGGTCTTGAACTCTGATTTTCTCCCTGGATATCTCTTGTTTTCTATGGTTCAAACCAGAGACTCCCTGTCTGTGGGGTCTCAGACTTATTACCCACTTTTTGGCTGATGCAAGTCAGAAATGCCCTGTATGAGTGGTCTTGAACTTGGTTCTTTCCTCTCTGGTTGCTTTTTATTTTTCCTTGTTCAAAACAGAGATTTCCTGCCCGTAAGGTCATTGTTGACGGCTTTTCAGCCGGTTCATGTCAGAGATTACCAGCCAGCGGGATCTTCAATTTGGCTTCCCCTTGGTTACCTTTTTTTATTCCCTGGTCCATGTCAGAGACGTTCTGCCTGTGCGGCTTGCCTTTATTACCGAACTATGGCACGGTTTATGTCAGAGATTCGCTGCCTGTGGGGTTTCGATATTGGTGCCTACCCTTCCCTGGTTCCAGCCAGAGATTGCCTGCCTTTGGGTATCGATCTTGGTGCCTATCTTTTCCCTGGTACAAGCCAGAGACTCCCTGCCTGTGGGGGAGTCGAACATGTTCCTTGGTTCATCCCTGCATGTGTGACCTCGCCCGTGGTTTCTGTCTTTTCCTTGTTTGCCAACAGTTCCCCAGTTTCAAGCCAGAGATTCCCTGGCTGTGGGGTCTCTTCCTACCTCTTCATATTCTCTTCATATGGGGTCTTGAACTTGGTTTTTCCCCTGGCTGGGGGTTTTTCCTGGTTCAAGCCTCAGATTCCATGCCAATGGGGACTCGGCCTTATTATCGACCTCACTCCTGATTCAAGTCAAAGATGTCGTGCATGTGTGTCCTGAACATGGATTTCCCCCTGGGTACTTTTGTTTCCCACCAGGCTGCCTTTGGTTGGCCGTCGTGATTGCCTTCAGTGTCCCTTGGTTCAATCCAGAGATTTCCTGCCAATAGAGTTTCGTCCTTGCTACCGACTTTTCCCCTGGTTTAAGTCAGAGATTAGCAATGGAGTCCTAAACTTGAATTCCTCCCTAGTTGGATTTTGTGTTCCCTGGTTCAAGTCGAAGATTGCATGCCTGTGGGGCTTGACCTTATTCCCGACCTACCCCAGGGTTCAAGTCAGAGATTCGCTTCATGTGGTGGCGTAAACTTGGCTTCGTCTTAGTTGTCGTTTGTGTTCCCTGGTTCAAGCCGGAGACATTCTTTCTGTGGGGTCTTCAACTTGACTTCTCCCCTGGTTGCCGTTTGTGTTGTCTTGTTTGAGTTGGAGACTTTGTGACTGTAGGGCTTGACCTTATTTCCGACCAACCCCAGCTTTCAAGTTAAAGATTCGCTGCATGTGGTGTCTTAAACTTGGGTTCCCCATGGTTGTCGTTTGTGTTCCCTGGCTCTAGTCAGAGACTTTCTCTCTGTGGCGTCTTCAACGTGGCTTCTCCCCTGGTTTCGGTTTGTGTTCCCTTTTTCAAGTTGGAGATTTTGTGCCTGTGGGGCTTGACCTTCTTACCGACCTATCCCAGGGTTCTAGTCAGAGTTTCCCTGTCTGTGGGGTCTTGATCTTGGTCCGTATATTTGTCGGCGCTATAAGCCAGAGATCTCCTGCCTAAACGGTGTCGACCGTTGTATGGTCGGCTCCACGAAATACCCCCAAGGAAATAACCCCCAAACAAGAAACAAAATAATCGCCAATGTTTTTTCACACATTTTTGGGTGTTATTTCATATGAGAAAAGTACCGACTTTTTTGGGAAGTATTTAATTTTTTTTTGGAAGTTATTTCGTTTTCCAATCGGGGTTTCCAAATGGGCTTTCCCAAGGAACGTTTTTCGCCTTTGTTATTATATTGATATTAAACCTTTTTTTTGGTTTATTTCATTGGGTGTTATTTCCTTGGCGTTATTTCCTTGGGGGTATTTCATGGAGCCGTACGGTCAGAGGGTCCATACCTTCCCGCCATGCTTCTAGGTGAATAACAGCACCAGTTCTTACAACAGCCACAAATCATCGCCCACGACAATTTCCACGACTGCGCGTCACTGTCACAGATGTTAAGCCACTTACGAGTCAGAGCCGCTTCTGCCAACGATCGTCTCCAACGGTACTCGTATTACCGAGCCAGATTCACCATCACACGGATACACTCTTCCTCGAGCCGCCAACTCTTGTATGACCTCACCGCTCTAGCGCTCTTGCCTTTCCATGCTAAGACATTTATTGTAATGTTATTATTAAATATTAATACGTATATAATAAAATGTATCTATACCCAGAATATTGCTGGCGTTCTTATAGTTGGGCTCGGAGTTCAGAATTCTAAAACTGCAGAGTTGGAATCGGTGTTTTAAACAATTTGGGAAAACACCCCACCACTGTTTTCAATCGATTGATTTCTGTAGCATACTTTCTGGATGATATTTCAACATGATGCCCATCAATCGCGGATTGTGGATTAAAATAATTGCAAGCGATCAAAGTTCAGAAACTGATTGGTTGTTTTTGTAAACAAGACACTTAAAATACTAAAGATAACTTGACTTAGTATAGCTAATAAATTGTATTGTATTCCCTTTTTAAAATTATATTGCATTAATATTTTAATTGCCCCTCAAAAGCTTTAATATCACTTAACTGCTTCAACGTAAATAGTCCTTATGAAATTTCATCCATATTTCGAAAATGCTTAAATGCACTTTAGTAAAGTAACCTAACTAATGGTTTTGTTACACATGGACCCAATTTGTTTGGTTGTTTTTCTTATTGTTGCTGGAGATTGAAAATATAATATTTGTAATTGTTCTCCCTCCATATAGCATTTAATTACAATTTTGAAATAACAACACAAACCTCGAATTTCGGTAGAAAAGTACCACATACAAGTACGATATTTGCTATACGATGCGTGTATTTGGGTCTGTGAGAATAAGTGTTAGTGTGGGTGTGAGTGAGAGCGTACACCTGCAATACCACGTCAGCCATATAACCGCAGTAGGATACACAATTACCGGCATGTTTGCGTGAGTGTAAGAGTATCCTTATGGCGTCCCTATTGCTGGTGTATGCGTATGTGAGAAATATGAGTGGCATATGAGTCGCTCTCCACAATGCAACGAAGGATTGAAGGGGAGAACACAAACGTGCGTATAAACAAATGGACGTGCTAAAATGTTCAATATGTACTGATGTATGTATATGTAAGTGTATACATCCAAATGCTCTCAGCAGCACACACACTCATCCATGTAAACACGTTTCCGGTTACACAGGACTCATGAATTCTAGCAACCATTCATACATGTAAATTATAGTGAATACATTCGTGGAATATCACTAGGATAGTACTTCAATCCATTCTTATTGTTATTGTTATTTTCGTGCGTGTGTTTATGCGAGTGTTTTATATGGATAAGTGTTAGTGTGTGTTGGTGGTGTGAGTGTGTTGGTGGCTTGTGTGTGTTCATCGACGTGTTGTGTATATTTGTGTTTATAGCATACATTTAGGAGCTAATTAAAATGTTGTGTTTTTTGACTTCACAACTCGCAATTATGCTAGAGTATCATTCTCTTATCATAGCACACTTGTGTGTGTGTCTCTTCCTCCTTTTCTCATCCCATATCATCCATCTACTGTCTCTCACTTTGTTGATATTTTCCGGTAAAAGTTTAACAGCTAAACAAATAAAATAAACACAAAATCAACATTTTAATTAGGTTTTCGTATTATTACGTCTAATTTTTGAGTTACCAAATGTTTCCGTAATGAATTAGATTTGTGTTTTTGGTTAAAAATTAAGTTTTTTGTTGCGTTAACTTTTCGAATTTGAAAGAGGATGTCAAACGGATATTTTGACTCCTGTTATAATTAATTTAAAAAGATACATGAACGAATCTGATTTTATCATAAGATATTTAATATTTAGAAACAAGGACATTAAAAAGGAACAACAAATTTTCCAAGATGTGTGTAAATACTTCTATATACCAAGCGATTTAATTTGATAGCCTAGATAAGAGGCGGTACCAGCAATTTCGCTTGCTATTATTTACATTGACTTTTCTATAATGATTGAAATTTAAGACGACTGATTCATTAGACCACCGCATTCAATTCTAGTGTTGGTGCTGCAAGCAACCTCTTGGCAGGTATACACCCTGTATTGGGGTGGCATTTTTATCGTCTTACCTGTCTAGATCCGTTGTGTTTAGTAAACACCAGGGGCACCTCGGGCAGGATGTGGCTCTTCACCGCGCACTACGGACTTGGGTAGAACATTTCCTGTACCTGTCAACTACCAACTTTGCTCTTGCCCCCCAAAGTTAAATTATGTTTAAATAAATTAAGGACATATATAACGGGTCCGCCAAATAACTTTGTTTTTTTGAAAATGATATAAAAAAAACTAGTGAATATATTCTCAAATTTCTTTTTTTATTTTAAAGTACAATCCTTACGGTTAATAATGGAAAATAATTTCATTCAAATGGCTGCCTCGGCTGGCCATGCAGTAGCTTCGCTAAATGGGCCTGCGATCGACTTACAGAAGATGCAGATTTTGCCAAAAACAATCATCTTTTCAGATGAAGCTCATTTTGATTTTTTCGGGTATGTAAACAAGCAAAATTGTCGCATTTGGGGCACAGAAAACCCTCACGCATACATTGAAAAGCCGATGCACCCAAAACGAGTCACTGTTTGGTGCGGATTTTGGTCCAGAGGCATAATTGGGCCATTTTTCTTCGAAAATGAGCAAGGAGTGGCCGTTACAGGCAATGGCGATCGTTATCGGGCCATGTTGAACGAATTTTTGTTCACAAAAATTGAAGAGGACGATATTGGCAACATTTGGTTTCAACCGGACGGCGCTACGTGTCACACAGCCGAAGCTACACTCGATGTTTTGCGCCCTGTTTTTGAAGATCGCATTATCAGCCGCAGAGCGGATGTCGTTTGGCCACCTTGGAGCTGCGATTTGACACCGTTGGACTATTATTTGTGGGGTGCCCTCAAAGATAAGTGTTACGCCGACAAGCCAGAGGCAATTGACGCTTTAAAGGACAATATTCGTGAAGCCATTGGTGAAATACAGCTGCACACAATCGATAACGTGCTTAAAAATTGGACTGATCGTGTAGGCTACTGCATGGCCAGCCGAGGCAGCCATTTGAATGAAATTATTTTGCATTATTTACCGGAAGGATTGTACTTTAAAGTAAAAAGAGAAATTTTACAAAATATTCAGTAGTTTTTTTTTATAGCATTTTCAAAAAAAAAGTTATTTGGCGGACCGTTTATATTATCTACATTAGGATGTTGCAGAGATTGCATTATTTTGTTACTTATTATTTTATTATTATATTTATTGATCCCCCCCTTCACTATTATTATGAACATTCTGAGAGTTGCGGCGATTGGAGACATGTTGTTGAATTACTGAATCAATGCTTCAGTGACATCTTTGCTTTTTCTCTAAAGGATATCATGTCAATCAACGTAATGCTTCAAAATACAGGTAACTGTAACACAGACTACAAACTTTTATTATGCATAGTTGCGTTATCTCCAAATCTCGTGATATTTTCGGGAGTCTTCATAACGTTAATATTTGGTCTTCATTTGTTTGCCTTTTGCTGGTCATTTACAAACTTTTCTGGGCTGACATTACACATATTTTCAAATGGTTTGAGCTGTTATGTTTTCTAAATTAAGTAAAATTAATCTTGGACAGAGATCGAACCATCTTGACGTTCTAGCGAAGTCCTGGTCGTCTAAGGAAAACAATAGACAGCATGGGAACAGGCGGTTACCAAGTTCAAGACCTCACAAGCAGGGAATCTACCTCTTCCGCTGGTTCAGGCCAGAGATTCCCTGCTTGTTGGTGCAAGCCAGAGATTCCTTGCCAGTGAGGTCTCGACCTTGTTGCCTCTACCGCTGGTTCAAGCCAGAGGTGCCCTGCTTGTGGGGTCTTGAACGTGGTACCGGCCTGTTCCCGTGTTGGCTTTTGTTTCCCTTTGTGCAAGCCAGATATTCCCTGCCTGTGGAGTCTCGAGCTTGTTGCCTACCTCTCACGCTGGTTCAAGCCAGAGATTCCCTGCCTGTGGGGTCTCGACCTTGTTGCCTACCTCTCCCGCTGGTTCAAGCCAGAGATGCCCTGCTTGTGGGGTTTTGAACTTGGTTCCGGCCTGTTTTGGCTTTTGTTTTCCCTTGGTGCAAGCCAGAGATTCCCTGCCGGTGGGGTCTCGAGCTTGTTGCCTACCTCTCTCGCTGGTTCAAGCCAGAGATTCCCTGCCTGTGGGATATTAACCGTTGTACCCGCCTGTTCCCGTGTTGTATTTTGTTTCCCCTGGCGCAAGCCAGAGATTCCCTGCCTGTGTGGTACATAAAACCCTGACAGACGTTAGCAGTTTGGGATGGAGGTTAGATATAGTCAATACCTACACAAGCTATAACCCCATTTGCATGGGTTAATGAACTAAGGGTATAAACGCTCCATATGTCTGTCAGAATTCTATATGTACAAACTCAGGACTTGGTGGAAGACACCGTTTACTGGTTATATTCGAAGATAATTGAGACAATCACCACTTATGGCTGTTTTTTTTGGTGCAGTGGTATGGTTAAGAGCAATCAATTGAAACTGTTGTTTAAGATTAAAGGGACTGACATCTTGCCCATCAGGAGGAGCACCTCTCAAGCGGCTTTGAAAATTATCCGTGATACCACTTTCCTGGCCCGTTACGACCTAGAAAATTGAGTTTTTAGAACCAGCTCAACTAGTCCACGATCATATTCTCCTTGTGAAAATTCCGATTCAGACGTTAACTTGAGTCCACCAACTGACTATACTATGCCGATGGTGACATTCCAGAGGTATCCGGAGATAATAATAGTGAATACGAGCGGTTGGGGTTTCCTCACTTTCGGGAAATTGCATATTTACTAACGGCTCCAAGATGTATATTGGGACTGGAGTGGGTATCTCTAGCGAGGACCTCCAACTCAACTTGCCACCAGGACTCGACGACAACTGTAGTGTCAAGTTGAAATTCGGGTTATTATGAGGACTGCAGAGTAGATAATTGGGTGGGGCTCATCTTCCCTAGAAGTTGTTCTCATATTGTGGTCAGTAAAAGCGCCCTCAATGCAATAAAGTCAAACTAGTGCAAATCGAAACTGATTAAGGAATGCAACGGGTCCTGAATATGCTAGCAAGAATAGGCTCGATGCAAAATGAATCACGTCCGTTTGGCGAGGGCAGAGACCAAGATTTCTAGGGATTTATAACCCATGCTGGATTCGATGAGGAGCTAAGCGCTGCTGGAACTGGTAAAGACAGTTTGCAGTTGGTGTGGACCTTCGAAGATACTGTGGGACGAGCCATCAGCATGTACAATTTGTCAGCTGGTACCTACGTTCTCGACCATACTCCCTACGCACATTTAGCACACTCCCCCGGGGGATTTCCACTGGGTATTACTTCGTGGAGGCTGGTTGGTATTTATCCTACTTCGGTAAATCTGTGTCATGCCATCCCCAGTTCGGGGCTTGCTACCCAATAACCACTTCCTCGATCCTTCGACGTTCAATGCGTCGCACTTCTGTTATAACCCTGGTCCTATCTATTGGTGCCCTCCAGCATGCGTAGAAAAATCGTTCTTTTTTATTGATCGGCCGCAAATATGACGTGTTTGTAGCCTGTCGCAAATATAATATACTTGTATCCAAATACATTATGTTTGCTATTCAATATTAAATGTTTGAGGCACAAATATTAATTGCTTATAATATATGTTTTTCTGCCCCAAATGTGACTTTGTTTCTTGAAAAGTCTGCTGAAAACAAAAACGTGACGGACAATAAAGAAAGAAAAAAACCAACAAATCTTCAGTTCAAGAAAATAATGCTTGCAAACATATACATGTTTCGTGGAATATGTTACTGGTGCCGTTTTTGAGCAGGTAGTTGCCGGGGCCCATGTTCCATTCTCCGTTTGACACGAATCTGGGGCAGTTAAACATAACGTGGTTCGCGTTTTAGTCCCGATCCACACATCTAGGGCATGGGGAGGGCTACCAAGCCCAAATTTGTGCCTATATTTTCTACAGCAGCCATGGCCCGTGAGAAACTGGATGGATTTCCATGGATTCATTCTACTCACACAGCTATGGCAGGAATGAGGTGAAAAGTATATCTTCCTTTCACCGAGTGTTGCTAGCGTGTCTGTCATGTCTCCAAAGAAGTCAATCATCTCTCTCTTTTGATAGCATTGTTGTATTTATCCGGCTCGTGTCAACTGCAAGGATATCAATCGATATTGTACCAGCAATTACAAATCCAGCCTCTTCCGATATCGGTCGACTAGCGTACAGAATATCCGAGTTTTCTTCCCGTTGGTTTACGACCTTCAATGGTCGTCAGCATTCTTGTTGGCGATACTTGGATTCCGGCAACGCACATGCTCCTTAAAATTTAGTCTATTGTCGATCATAATTCCCAAATACGTCAGCGCTTGTGAAAAGTGCACGGTATGGTCCCCGACTCCACTGACCACGACTCTACCTTCTTGCGGATGCTTATCAAGACATCATGCCTCTCATCCACCGCCAGCTCCATACAGACTATATCAAGCTACGTTTCATTCTGCGTCAGTCTTCCTATAATTTTTTCCCCATCTGGGTGATGTGCCCTTGGTGTTTCTAGTCTTAGTTTCTAGTGTTAGTAGTAGTTCCAGAAAGAATAGACCTAGTACTGACTCCTAACGAAATGGCGTCATATAGCATTGCACCATCATCGCTCTCTCATATCTTAGTATACGGTCTGGGAAGTGGCTGTCAATCATATTCGGGATATACACCAGAGTCTTGAGTTGAAGCCGTTTTTAACATCCAGGGTAATAACAGAGCAGTATTCCTGGGAACCATCTTTCCAATGTAGTCCGGCGACAGCTTAAAAGTTTATTAGACGTTATTCGCTGAATGAGGTGTTGGTTCTTCGATCGGTGCAATCGGAAAAGCGGTAGCCACTCCATACATCTTGGTTGTGGACTTCGGTTCCCCGCTATAACTTCGTAGAAACATTAACTTGGTGAGTGTGGTGTTCAAGGTTTGTATTCTCTTCATTATGTTGGTACTGAAGAACCGCTGGAGTTAGTGCGAAGACTAAAATAGAGCAGAGACTTTAGCTGGTACAGCTGTTGGTGAGTTGACAATCCTTGGCCGAGTGAAACTCGGATCGTTCCGGAGAATATATCCGATTGTCGTGGGAACGATCAGAAGCTGTTGATGGCTCAGGTGTTAAGTCCAGTATGTCTCCTATATTCTGTTCTCAAGGCAATCACAATGGGTCGATAGACCACCGAATGCAGAATGACCTTTTTATTTGTGGTTCCTTTTGTTGGTTCGTGTTCTTAAACTAAACTATCCAATTATTCAACTATAAACTGGTGCTGAGCATTGCATACTTTAAAGCGCACAGTTAATTTAATACTTTTTTTTTAAGAACTGCGAGTTCAACCCCATAAATCTCAAGAGCACGGTTCATAGATAAACCCCCAGCTATGGCATTTAAATTGTTTCCGAAATCCAATCGACAAATGTAGACAAATTTTGGGCGAGATATATTAACGAAACGAATAAGTATTTGATGAATCCCTATAAAATTTACCGAGTTCTGTGCTGTTTAATTCTGAGCAAGATCTTGTATCACAAATGGCCAAATAATCCTCCCTACAATTTTATTCATACTTCATAGTAAAGTATACCCCCAAAAGTATACCACAATATCATCATGGTAACCCATGTACGTCATTTGTATTTGGGTACTCTAGTCTTGTGATGTTTTTCATGCTTCATTTTTTTGTTCGCATTCGATTACTTATACAAACAATGGCAATTTAGTACGTGACAAAATGAATATTTTCATATTTCCCCTCATACATGGGGTTTTGTTGCAGAGTCAGTTAACAATGTTTGTTTGTTTGCCACAAAATGTTGAACGTACAAGCACTTGTGTGGCCGTATGTGCTGCCATATAAATGTCGACTTGTGTGTGGTTACTAAGGGAAGATAGAGTTTTTATGCATGCCCCTCGCCCCCCATATCAGCCACCCCACCCAATTCCATGTTATGTATTATAATACTATTTTTGTAGATCTCTTTTCTGCATTGTGTTCTCTCTCACAATATTTTGATGAAAAAATTCATTAAATAAGGACGAATACAAACATTTTTTATTGCAAATTTCGATAAATTAAATAAAACATACTTTTGGTTCAATATTCATAAAGCATAATTTTACAGAGAGTGCTGTTATTCATAGTACGTACCTTTCAATGTTGCATACTTTTAGATGCTCATTCGTTGCTAAATGCATAAGTAACTTTCATGTTGCATACTTTAAGTTGTTTGAGTTTTTGATATTAAATTTGAATACACAATGTAGTAGCAATAGCAGCAGCAGCAGCAGCTTCATACTTTCAAATGCTCTTATCGTTTTTTATTGAGAGTTATGACATTATTAAATTTCAAAGTTTTACAAGAATTGAAGTATAATTTTGACAAAAGGATGTTGTTTTGTTTTACCTTCTGCTCTTCTGCAACATTTTGAGGTTATTATATAAGATTTATAAATTTTTAATAAAGTTCAATGTGTTCTTTTTCTTTTTGAAGGTAAAATGAAAAGAAAAGATAAGCTTTTTACACTCAACCGGAAAGGAGGTGAAAATTCCTCCCAAGGAGCTTACAATTTGTGAGTTAATAATTAATTCAAAGCATACTTTTAGGTGCAAATGTATTAAAACTCTTACTTATTACTTTTGGTAAATAACTTGAGTTTATATGTGGGAATTGTAAGTAAGGGGTTTAAAAAGTTGACTGGAATGTAAGAACATGCTCAGTTCGATTGAAATCATATTTGGGGTTAATTACAATACAGCAACAGGCTTAGGCCCACCAACATCAAAGAAAATAACGTACACAGAATATTTGCGAAAATTATAACCTTATAACCTTAAGTATGTCTTTGTGTTGGTGAGGTTTGTTTTTAGCAGATGCGATGCATATATCAGATCATAGGGAAGGAAGTTCATAAGGGAAGCCAAAGATTGGAAGCCTTCTGTTCTCAATCATCTGCCTATGGATGTTTTCTTTCATGAGGTGGTTCCCGGGCAACGGTAGAATATTTTTTGTCTAGCGTCTGAAGTGAAAGCTTTCCGATGAGCAGCCTGATTCGCTATGCGGCCACTGATTCTCTCAGGTTTAGTAGATTACTGATGTCACTGAAGCTCGTCAAGCTACCGGGCATATTCTTTTGTCCTTAGAAAGATGATTCCAATGACATATTCTCTGATCGTCTAGAAGAAACATATGACCACTGCCCTAGCCATGACATTAAGATTGTACTAGGAGATTTTAATGCTAAAGTAGGCAGGGAAAATGTGTTTCATCCAACTATTGGCAATTTTACTTTACATCCTGACAGTTCCGACAACGTTATGAGACTGATCGACTTTGCCGCGGCAAAAATCATGGTTGTTAGTGGACAAAGATTCCAGCATAAAGACATCCACAAGACTACTTGGGTATCCCCTGATCAAAGAACCAAATTGATCACGTGGTGATGGTCTGCAGACATTATGTGATGGAAAATGCGATGTCAAATTGCGTGGATCGTCGATGTTGACGGCTCATCCGCGACATCTTCAGCGGCAGCGGTGAAAATTTCGCCGGAACGAACACTACGAGGCCTTCCAGGGGCTTCTTTTGTCGCTTGATCTTCCAGTCGGTTCGAGGCGAGTTGATTAATGCCTTAGTGTTTGACCAGTTGGCGTATGATGGCCGGGAAATCTTTACCGAAATACCCGTTGCGCCAAAATCGATGCAGATTTATTCCGTAAAATAATAATCACGAGTATTCCTCGTTCAAGGAGTATAGCGTTCCATTGCTTGGCGATATGTATTCTGTATGTTTACTTCACAAATATAAAATCACAACTGGCAGATGCTGCCATTTGTAAAAGTTATGGCATCCCCCAATGGCGTGAAACAGTTTGAGTCACCCTGTAGTATTAAGTCAAGAGGCGAAGTTTCCAGATATAAAACTGTAATATTTCTAGTATAAATAACCTGACCAACCGTCCAGCTTTCCGCGGAATTGTACCGCTTTTTAAGGGATTGTCCTGCATTTTGGTGCCTCATCCGACTTGAGTTTATAGCAACAAAGTAATAATATTGAAAATAAATTGCTTTATTTTATAAAGTTTGTCTTCTGTCAACTAAATACATGTTTTTTATATAATTTCTTATTTAAAACAAAAAAACATTTTAAATTTTCCCCATTGTGTCCCGTTTTTTTTTGTCACAACCAGTTGGTCAGGTTAAGTATAAATCATGCCTTTATTTAGTTGGTCCCTAACTTTAAAACAATTACAGATTGCCCGTTTTGTTTACAATTTGTTATTATGTCTTATTGATGAACGAATATGTTGCCTAATTTTAGATGCTGTATTTGTTATTTTATACATCTTGCTATTTGGTTATATCTTAATTATAAAATGATGCATTCTTTTGGGCTGTCATGTAAGAAAACCTTTTAAAGCTTTGCCAAATCCAATTACACACAGTAAAATTGATGTTTTTGTTAAATGCAGAAGTCTTGGTTATCATGAAATCATATAGGAGCTCCTGGTGATGCCATAGTATTTCTCACAATACCTGTGAAACCCGTAACGGTTGTGAATTCTTTTTATTGATTCCTTTTTCAATTACTGTCACATCCATGCCTTATCACCTGCATCTGATTGAGTCTAGATTCTTCATATCCAAATGCCAATCAAATGTATTGATTGCAGTAGGTTTCCTTATAATGCTCTTGTAGCGAGGCTGGCAAGTAAACCACTAAACCACATAGAATGCATTTTACACCTGTTTGCAAGTTATGAAAAGTGTCCTTTTCGCTTTCCCTGCAAAACTTCAAGTCACGAATGGAATGTATACAGATGATTTTATTTAAATCAATATAGGCCAGAACAAATTTCCCCAAAAGTTTATATTGAATGCTAAGGCAGCTGTTTGCTGCCGCCTTTTGCTTTTGCATCCACTTGCTCTTGCTTTATGCTTCGTAACATTTACCTTGTGCACGTGCAGACACTTGACATGAATGAACCTAAACAACAGAGAATCCAACCTGACCTATCTCACATTGTCTTTGTCCTTATAATCCTCAATCATGGTGTAGTTTATGGCTGCCTTTTGCACGTTCGATTGAAAATAAACCAGATTCTCAGTTAAGATTTTGGCAATGTTAAAACTTTCAGAGTTATATATAGGTAATGGCCGAAATTTCCAAATCATTTTTACAGTTTACTGGGTACGTTTTACTTGAACTCAACATTGGTAACGAAGGATTTTTTGGTATGCCCTTTTTTAGTCGAGGAAGTGCTGTATAGTATCCAACACAGTTGGTGGCCAGGATAGCTTAAACTCATGTACCACCACGTATATGGTTTTATACAGCAAACAGGTATCGCATTCAGTTGGCAAAGTAGACTCTGTTGTTTGATTGTGTCTGTGTTTCAGACTGTGTCTGTGTTTCATATGTGTGTAGGTTCCTATATGGGACACAGGGGAACACGGAACGTCGAACCCAATGAACCCATGCAAAGTCTAACCAAACTGGCAATCGCAATGGCAAAAAGCTTTATTATCTCCCAGATAAAGTCAAACTAGCCACAAAATCAAATACACACATAGGTAAAATAGGGTTGTATGTTAAGTTGGGAAGAAAATGGAAATATGACTTACACACTTTACACTATTTTAGCGGATAAAAGCTTGGCGCGGTAAAACTAACACATCGATATATATGTGAACCGAATTAACCCAGCTGGGATTCTCAAAATGTGCCTGCAAATGTGCCTTCTGATGCAGTTTGTTGACATTCAATTACACGCTCAAAAATATTTTTTTTTTGGTGTTTGGATGCAAATATAACGTGTTTGTAGCTTGTCGCAAACAAGTTATGTTTGCCATTGAATATAACATGTTTGGGACACAATGATTAATAGGTTATAAAATGTGTATTTATGACCCAAATGTGGCGTTGTTTGTTCAAAATCGCTAAAAACAAAAAAGAGACAGGCAACAAACAACAAAAAAGGATCATTTCTCCAATTCATGAAAACAATACTTGCAAACATGCCCGTGTTCCCTGCAATATGTTGCTGGGGCCGTTATTTTTCAGCGTGTATGACGTCTGCTATCAGACATACATACAGGTACTCCTTACTCCTTCTGCTAGACTGATGACAAATTTGATACACACATACACTTCGTGAAGGAGGTCTCTTCCCTAAAGCGAACCACAGACTTGTCATTCATCAGCATGAAAATTAGCTATCGTTGATGTTTATTGTTGGTTTATCGCCCTTCTTGATATAAAATAAGAATGTAATCGAAGTTATTCGCATCAGTATCATGTTCACAAATTTTTTTTTGATAGTATTTTTCCAAATTCATCAGCCAGATAAAAGGTTATCGACTTGGCGCATGCTCATGAATGACAAGTCTGTGGTTCGCTTAAGGGTAAGAAATGATCGAATGCCCATGCGGTGCCTGAAAAGAGAGTGGAAATGTGCAAGACACGCTTCCTATGGCCCCCTATCTCAACTTGAAATGATGATTAACAGTTGTAGGGTGTTTCTTCTGACTACCTACATGCGATTCAATGACCCTTGAAACTCTTGATCAAACAACTTTTGTTGACCATGCTCTATCATCTGCCCGTTTTATACATATATTGAAAATTAATGCATACTTTAGGGGATGTATAAATATATTCTTATCGTAATATTGGTCTGAAAACTATTGGTGCCGACAATATGATCTAGGTAACGCAACGATATATTTAGGTACAAAACTAACCCTGTTGCAATCGTCACATCGATTAGTTGTATTTCTCCGATAACAACCATTGAATCAATATATGTGAGTCATCTAATAGTCATTTAGCTATCATTTTCTGCAGCGCCATCTGTTGTCAACTTATATTCGATATTCTTATTAAAATGATGTAAAAAAATGTTATCGATACCAACAAGGTTATTGGCCTCACTGTTTGCATTCATACCAATATTATTAGTTATATTGAAGCATCTTCATTGACTTCTTGAAACACACCTTATAATCGGAAAAGTATTTGAATCTAAACTGTTGTCGATTTTATCAAGCGACATCAACTAATGCACACCACACATTAGTCATTCATGAGCACGAGTATCGGTTATCGTTGGCATTTATTGCTGTATGAACACCACTCTCAAAGCGAAATAAGAGTGCAATCACTGTTTTCACAGCATTAAGTTGCTCGCTAACAATTTTGGTAATATTTGTTAAATTTTATAGCGCTAGGGGGAAAAGTTATCGATAAAGCTTATGCTTTATATAGTTTTCCGATAAAGCTTATAGATAAAGCTTATGGCAAGTCGATAAAGCTTAGACAAGTTTGTCGAATGCTTTATATTTGCAATTCTGTTCCATCATACCGGTTATTTTGTTCACCCGATATTTAACCTTATAAATATATTGTCACCGATATACATGTTTTTATTTATACTAATGATATGTATCTATGTCAATTTAAGAGTTAAGCGGTCGACACATTTGTTAATCATGAGCACGAGCATCCTCATACTAAATAATAAAGCAATCCATTTTCGTTTCATCATTATCATGTGTGACTATAATTTTTTTTGGTAATATTTTGTCGGTTTTATGAGTCGAATACAAAGTTATCGACTAAGCTCATGCTCATTTGTGGCAAGTCTGTGGTCGTTTTTAAACAAATAAATAAATAGTTTCCTACCAATTTTTTTATTATAAGTGGCTTCAAAATAATATCTTCTCATAATCAGTCTGTTTCGCTTTATCTATATAAGTAACTAGCTGAAAAGCTCGATACTTCGTTATCGGTAGTTTTATGAACTTTTTAAACTCTCCCCCCGTTTACTCGCTAATTTACCAAGTTTCTGGGCTAAACTGCAAATAGTTCCATACCAGGGAGTAATGGCATATCCGAATTAACAAATATTGACAATTTCAGCTTAAGGTGTTTGGGCAGGCCGCCATGGGAGAGACTTTTCCGCTTGTTGCCCCTCCCCGTAGGAATTTCCAAAAATCCCGTCTTAGCGGACGTCAGCGCTAGAGGATGGACCTCCATGCCAAATTGCAAGTTCCTAGCTCCAGCGGTTAGGGCTGGGCTGACTCAATATCTGACTCAACATATTCTTTTATATATATAGATTTTTGTTGATATTATGAAATTTATCGAAATCGGTATGGCGGACTATAAGCTATCGTTCTTTTATTAGACTTTGTATCGATTATGATTAGGTTATCGGTTTTGTGTTTTTTTTATCAATTATTGATTAGTAATAACAATATGAATATAAATAACATGTCGATAATATTATCGATTTCATTATTCATGTCGATAAGTGTTTAATTATAGTTTATAGTTATTCGATGATAACAATGGTTTAAAATTATGCTGATATTGTGGTTGCCAGTAATGAGAAATTATCGATAACGTCAGTAAAGTAGATTTTAATTTGGCTGCTGGCGTTGATAATAGTGTTGATTTTCTTATTCCTGATGTTATACACGTCAAGATAGAATTGAAAAAGCTCAATAATATTGCCGTTACCAGTATTATTATCGATAATAATTTATTTGTTTATTCGAATGAATTGTCCAAAATATCGAATGTCAAAAAGCCAATAACAGTATTATCGCCGATAACAATTTATTTGTTGATTCGAATGAATTGTACAAAATATCAAAGTTCATTACTTCTCATCTGTATCATCGAATCAACTGTACTATGAAATGACTGTGGAAGCGAATTGGATAAAGACATTGCTCTCACTATCATCTTTGGTGTTGATTTCGATTACGATATCGATGCCGCTTTGTAATGAAATGTAACCTTCATATTATTAACTTTAGTACTATTAAAAAACAAATAATAATAGTGCACATAATATTACCGATAACCGAATCGATATGTTTGCCGTTAACGATTTTAGAATTCTAGTCGATATAAATGTAAATTACTTAAGCTGATATTGCTATCGAAATTAAGAAGGTTGCCGAAATCGATCAAATGGTATTAAAAGTGTTCTAACTATTAGTAACAACTTTGTTATCGATAATTTATAATATCAATAACGTTTCCAACGTTTGGGTACAATACAGATAACATTGGTAGCGCCGATAATGTTGTGGATATGGTACGATAGTTATAATCGATATATTCATTGTTATAGACTTTGTATTAGTTGACAATAACAATAATTATTTATAAATTTATTAATTGGATGCCAAATATCTACATTGCATTATTTATCGTTGTGGCCGAGGGTGGCGCAAGGGTTAGTCTGCGTGCCTCTTGTACATGACATCCTGGATTCGATCCCTGCTCTGAACACCTACAATTTCTTTCGGCGGCGGTCTACACTATCGAGTATTTAGCCATGAAAAAGCTTCTCAAAAATACCGTTCGGAATCGGTGTAAAATCTGTAGGTCCCAATCAGTGAGTATAAAACTAGAAAGCGCACAGCTCACTGGTTGTGAGCAGCTCTCCGCAATTCCTTTATGGGATGTAATGGGAAACTATTTACATTATTTATCGGTATATATGTAGTTATCGGGTTTTATAGTATTCAATAATTATTTATTTTTTCTGTTGAACATTAGACCCACTTATTGTTTCTTACTGTTTACTACCGTTACCAGTATTATTATCGATATCGTACTAATTATCGATATGTGTATAGTTGCCGATTTTGCAATTGCAATTTGGCGATTGCAAAATCATTTACTAACTCGTTATTTGGACACAAAATAACTCACTCGTAGCCGATTGCGTTTCCATATCTTACAAATTTTCGATTTGTATATAGTTATCGATTTATCACTAGATGCCGATATCAATAATTATTTACATATATTCGACTTTTATTAGAAATTACTGTCTCATACCCGTTAAATGAAGTCGATCGATCTCTTAATAATTATCGATATACTCGCAGTTATCAATTTCCTATTAATAGGCGATACAAATATACAATTATTTATTTGTTTTCTAATACAAAATTAGTTTAAATTTAAATTATCTATATGCATGCAGTTGCACATTTTTCCCTAGTTGTAAATAGTAATCTATTAATTCATTGTTTTTTAATACAAAAACCTTGTCCATGTCTTATTTTTTTTCTCGATATAGTCATGGTTATCGAGTTTTCATTAGTTACCTATATCAATAGTTACATATTTATTCTTATTTTGGACATAAATTGCTAACATAAGAATCCTTAAGGGCGTCGATATCTTTGTAATTATTCTTACCATTTACGTTACCTTTATTCCATCACTCACAGTTATCGATTTTTCATTAGTTTCAGTTTACAATAATTGTTTATTTACTCAATTTTTTGACATATATTACTTATACATCAATCAGTAAGGTTACCGATATCTTTTTAATTATCGATACATTCATAGATATCGAGTTACTTTTCCGATTACAATAATTGCTTTGTAATTAGTTATTTGGGTACAAAACAACTTAATCAAATGCCGATAATGTTATTGATATACGTATTATTTATCGACATGTATGTAATTGTCGATTTTGCATTAGTTAAGGGCTCCACAGACTTGTTTGGGCTCCACAGATGAGCTTTGTCGATAACTGTTTCTGTTTACTGTTTAGAAATGAGAACAAGGATTGCATTCTTATTTCGCTTAAGTAGTGGCATTAAAACGATAACAATAGTTACCGATAACCGAAGCTCATGATCCGCATTACCGTTTAAAATAATCAGTTTTTAGTTCGTTGTTTATAGATACCACATTTTTTAATCCTGTCTGTGTCTTATTAATTATCGATATCTATAAGGATGTAGATGCCCATATCAAGAGAAAAAACTATTTTCGTTTTGTATTCACATTTTGGTCATAAACTGGATGGCAGTTAGGGGTTTCCGTATGCTATTACTAATGATATGATCGTAGTTATCGATTTTTCATTAGTCGCCTATAATAACAAAAGCCGATAATGTTATTGGGAATGTATTAGTTATCGATACGTATCTAGTTGTCAATTTTGTAAAAGTTACCGTTTGCAATAACTATTTATTAATTCGTTATTTAGATACAAAATTACATACTCATAGGGGATAAAGTTATCGATGTCTTATTAATTATCGATGTGTACCCAGTTATTGATTTTTCATGAGATGCCGATAATAATAATATTTTTTTATTTATTCGTATGTGGATCACAAATTGCTTATTCATACTCATTAATAGTGTCGCTAGTTTCTAATTATCGATATTTTCAAGGTTATCGATTTTGCAGTAGTTGCCATTGACATTAGTTCGTAACATAATATTAATTTTGTTCCCAAAATAACCTACATGATTCCGAAAATATTATCGATATCGTAGTAGTTGTCGATATATTTGTCGTTATCGATTTGTCAACAGTTATCGGTATTTATAATTACTTATTTATTACTATTTAGTAATTAGTTATTGTCTTTGACTAAACACAACCTACTTACCTGGTTAAGAGCTTAAAAATAATTTGTACACCGAGTTTTCTGAGTCCTCTAATGTATCATTTTTACGCTTAATAAAAAAAAATGAAAAAAAAATGGATTAGGGAGAGCGTTCTAGTTTTAAACTCACTGATTGGGACCTACAGTTTTATACCGATTCCGAACGGTATTTTGAGAAGCTCTTTCATGGCTAAATACTCGATAGTGTTGCCATCACTAAGCGAGGTGACGGTCGTCGAAAGAAATGTAAGGTGGTCAGAGTAGGGATCGAACCCACGTCTTCATGCCAAGAGCCGCGCATACTACCATTGCACCACCGACGGCCATATAGTCCTCCTCATAAATCACCCCCAATCATTATCACATCATCCTCTTCCAACGGCATTTACATACATTTACAATACTACAAAAGGTAAAGGAGCTTTTTGCAAATGAATGCACGGTGATTGTGGTAACAGATGCTATGACTCTGGCATGGCTTGTTTGAAATCATTGTAATGCGGTTTACTTCTCTATCCCTTTTGATTCTTGTGAATTTACAATTGTCATAGACTGATACTATTGGGCTAGTGCAGTGCCGCCTGCCATCATGACAACCAACCGCCAGCCGAAAAGTGAGACATGAACTTTGTATACTATATGGCATAGTTGTTTTGTGAGCCCTCCACCAATGTGTCCAGACCATTTGTTGCCACTTTAACCCGTTTCGATGGCATTGCCGCCGCCACCATTATCGTCGGCATCATGATGATGTTAACGTGAACGTAAACGTAGATTTATATACTCGCTCTTGTCCTTTTGCCTCCTGTGGTAACCTCTTTTTTTTGGGATTTTCCTTTTAATTTTTTTTCTTCGACAATTTTGTTGTTGTAATATTGGATGTTGGCGATTCGTCCCTATAATTCCCTATTAAAATCACGCACACACTTACACTCTCATTCGCAACACAATACATCCACTTGAGCTGCATGTAATGATGCTGGACGAGCACTATATGTGTGCAAACAGTTTGTGTGTATGGGTGCCGGTATATCCCTTAAATCCATCCTGGCCACTATAGAAAGGATTCCGTGAACTACCACTACTACAACTGGTCTTACGTATAATTTACGACTTATTGAGTAAATTATAAATTGCACTTGTTCATTGTCGATTTTTAACGAACAAGGACGATGGCTGCATTTGAGTGCCCATGTATGTGTGAGCATTTGCAATTGTAGGGGACTTGTGTGTGGTTATAGGAGGAGGAGGGGAATGAGCCAGGATGAGTGCAGAGGTATAAATTCTTCACTCGAAAGATTAGGGGGTGTATTCAACGTATCTCGCATTGATTTTACTTTTTGCCGTTTCATTGAAAATAAATAAAATTGTTAAGTTGAAAGTACATTAATCATAATTTTGGTTGGATAAAAACCGAGAGAAAATTTTCCGCTCTGTTCAAAATCTGCTATCTCTTCTCTTTTGTCTACTATTAGCTGTTATTTGTAATCCTAAAAGTATGCAATGTGCTTTTTAAAATTTTGAATATAATATGATTTATGTTTTGGTGACATATGTTAACGTTTGTTGGGAGAGAATAATGACTGGAGGATACAATATACAATTGATAAAAGTTCGGTGGTTTATGGAGATATTTTTAGGGAATAGGATGGAAGAAGGAGAGGAGTTTGTTTGTGCTACGTTGAATCGTCAAGAACTCCGCCTTATTGATTATAAGGATCGGATTTTCAATGCTCATGTTAAATAAATATGATCTTATTGAAAGGACTAACAAGTTGCATTGGTATTAGACACATACTGAAGGGCATTGCTGAAAATATTAAAATTTTCCTGACTCTCTTATCTAGCTTGTGTTTTCTAAAGTTTAATGGCCATGTTTATAAAACGTGGCGAGAGGTTTGAGGGACGTTTTTTGTAATATAAATCGTCTCTCAGACCTCTCCTAACATTTTGCGAATAAGGCCCTAAGAGTTCGTTTAATCTTTGCTACCCAGAAAGCAGGCCCTAGTGCATTAAGGATACTCACCCAACATTAATATGGTGAACAAGACACTCATGAAAAGCCTAGTTGGGTTAAACGCTAGTTAGGCTGAAGAATAATTTACAGACTGAGTTTTCTGATTCCTCCATTTTATCAATTATCTTTTTAAATCCCTCTAATTATTTCCACAACATCCTGTTGCAATAAAACATCGTAGCCAATTTATTGCTGAGAGACCATTCCTTTGAGTCTTAGAAGACTGTGAAATATTATAATTTGGGGTCAATAAAGACACAGTTTTGTCCAAGTATTAATCGAAAACAAAAATTATATAAAAATGTGTCAGGCTACGAGACTTGAAGCTTTTCGGACCCTAGTTGATCTCTGAGATGTTTCTAAAGATCGAATAATGTATTCAAAAGCGGAAGCAAATTATTATTACTGAACTAACTGAACATTTTTGTTAAATTCGTCTGCTTATCGCACCATACCAAATTGTGCGTGATCTTTCTTACCTTTTACGAGATAACCAATGCAACAATCTTCTAACTACATATTTTTCTATAATAGTTTGGTCAATTACAAACATTCAATTTTGTTTTTCTCAAAATATACTTTGGTGCACTCTTTTTCTAATATCGGTAAATAGTTCAAATTAGCTCCTGAAGGTATGCTATAATTTTGTGTTAAAACCAGTTCCCTTAAGCACACATCAAAGTTCAATGAAACAATCAACTAATTTATAGTGTTGATATTTTGAATTTATCTCTCTGTGTTTAAAATTCAGGAATTTGTGTTTCTAAGAGTATTAGACAAATAAAGGTGGAAAACATCGAATTTTTTTTTGGAATATTGATGATTTATTCGTGTTGACATTTTGAATTTATCTGTCTGTATTTAAAATTTAGGAATTTGTTTTTCTTCGAGTATTAGGCAAATAAAGGTGGGAAACATCAAAATATTTTTTTTTGGAAAATTTATGAATTATTCGACCTTTCGTGTTGTATATAAAATTAGAATGTTCGAGCGTTAGGTCTAGTTTAAATTATTTTATTCTTCAATATTTCGCTACCCATTGGGTAGCATCGTCAGGAAGATAAAAACAATTATTAATTAAAAAAATGAAATTATTAATTAATAATTTATTAAAAAATTAAATTAGTAATTAATAATATCATACCAATTTCAACCACATTTTTCATACCAATTTCAACTAGTACAGAGGACATTTAGTCCCTCCTTCATACGCCCCTTAGTATACTGTTTTCAGTTTAGTTTCTGGTCAAGAAAAAAACCGAAATACTTGCCCGAAATGGATTTTCCTAAATTCCCCAATCTTATTTATGCGAGGGACATAACTAGGTTGCTCTTCCTCGGATTCACGCCCAAACAATAATGCCTAGTTTGAGTTGATATACTTTCCAACGACATTTACATTGGATCACTAATTACAAACACAGATTTCCTATTGACCAGAATGACCACATCATCCGAATAGACCACAACTTTATGTCCCCCAAATTCAAAATCATGGTGATGTCGTTGACCAATAATAACCACAGCAGGTGGGATATCCCTCGACCCTGCGCTGATTATTAGTTTACCTCGAATCAATTCAAATTTACTTTCTGAAAATAGACATTTATATGTGTGAAGATAATTTCGAATTTAACTAGCGGAGACACAAACCAATTATGTCAGCAGAGCTCTGTAATTATATTAACAGAACTATGTAACATAGCTAAATTTTGGAAAATTTTTAGGAGTTTAGAAAATTGTTTTTCGAACGTGGAAGATACGACTATTATGGTCACCAGGCAACAGTTTAGTGATTGGGACTAGCATCAAATTAAAGCTATTGACATATGTTTTCATTATTTAATACCCTCATTCCCGAAAAAACCCCCAGAATATCACATTCGACGAAAAATTTGTGAAAATTCCAGGAAGAATTTATGGAATTTTTGTTTCGGACGTACAAGATGCGGTCATGGTGGTCACCAGGAAATAGTTTAGTGATTGGGACTAGTATCAAATTAAAACTGTTGACACCTGTTTTCATTATATAATACCCTCATTCCCGAAAAAACCCCCAGAATATCACATTCGACGAAAAATTTGTGAAATTTTTGTTTCGGACGTACAAGATGCGTCCGTGATGGCCACCAGGAAAAAGTTTAGTGAGTCGAACTAGTATCAAATTAATCCTATTGACATCTATTTTCATTATTTAATACCCTTATTCCCGAAAAAACTCCAAAACAATAAATTCGACGAAGAATTTATGGAATTTTTGTTTTGGACGTAAAAGATGTGCCCATGGTGGCCACCAGGAAAAAGTTTAGTAATTCATCTATTGTCATTAGTTGATACCCTAATTCCGGAATTATCTCCAGAATATCAAATTCAACAAAGAGTTTTAAAAATTTTTGATTCGGACGGACAAGATGCGTCCATGGTGGCCACCACCAAACTATTGACATCTGTTATCAGTAGTTAATATCCTCGTTCACGAAAAAACCTCCAGAATATCAAATAAAATGTATAACAATAACAACATATCTGACCTCAAGCTCGGAGAATATTGATTATTTATTGATAAAGAAGAGGTCGAACAACAGAATAAAAATATTAAAATTTATAACCTTATCATTATTAGGCTGTGTTACATTGTTCTGTTAATGTAACTACAGAGCTCGCTAACATACTGGGTTTGTGTCTCTGCTAGTTAAATTAAAACTTATCTTCACAGCCATAACATTAAATATAAATTTATACAGAATTTCAGTTTAATTTTTAACAGTACAAATCGGTTTTTAAATTAGCAACATTTGGAAATTTTATATTGAAATTTTGATGAATTTTGACCACTTAACTACAGTTTTTATCTCAAAGGTTACAGAATTCCGGTGCTGAAACTTTAAATTGTTGTTTCGGGACCTAAAATATAAATGGGATGTTTCTAACCAACTCTTTTTTCTAATACCAATATCCCTATATATACTCTCCCAGAAGTATGTTATTCTTTTTTGCAAAATTAGCGCCCTTAAGGAGACTTTAATATTTGGGAACATTTTTTTTAATATTTTATTTTTATTTTATATTATTATTATAATTTATTTATTTATTTATATTATTGTAATTTATTATAAAAACTTGTTGCTAAATATTTATTGTTATTAATAAAAATTACTACTACGTATTATTAACATGTAATAATTAATAAAATGTATTTTTATTTCTAGGTAAGATTTATATGAACTTTTTCAATATAACGTTTGGCTGACTACTGGTGAGTTTGTCATATTTTTATATCTGTTTGCATATTTCTGTAACTTCGAACTGATTTCTTTTCAGTCGTACGCACAATCGTAATAAATGCCAAAAAGTATGCAACATATTTCAAACGTTTACAATTACGCTTAACTGAGTTTATATACCACTAAATGATACGAACATGTCATTGATTGACAAGAATACATTTTATTAGGCAATCCGTATGAGCGCCTTAACGTCTGCAACACTCTTTAAAAATAGTACTAGTTTAATGTTGTAAGCACATTGAATATTAATTCGAACATATTAAGAAGAATTTCTTCCTTTTACAATTATGTATGTTTGGAAACCTCGCGCTTAGTTTGAAATGGTGATAAATATGTTGAATGATGACCTTTGTTAAATTCCAGGTTAGAATAAACAGATGTGTATCTAGCTCTAGTTGTTTAGTAGTTGCAGTACAACAGATTGCGAAAAAAATCGATAACCGAAATTATGGGTGATTGAGCAACATGTGCCAAATTGTACTCCTTAAAGATTATAAAACTGTTAATTGAGAAACTAATATAAGTAAATATCATTCCATTGATAACCGTAGAGGAAAGAGTTTGTCTTTGAGGGGAGCGACCACTATCTCCAGCCATTGCTACAATCAGTTCGAAACTGAATTGATCCAACTCCGAATTGGAGTTGATCGCTTAGAAGAGAGTTTTACTGTATTTATTATTATTGTTTTTTAAGTGGTTAACGCTTTCAGACATGTTTTACACTTTTTTAATGCACTATTTTGAGAAAAGAACATGATACATTTACGCTCCACTGCAATATTTGCGCAAGACAATACAAAGAGCTACTTTTTGGGCAAAGGGCGGGGAAAAATTCAAGTGTTTTCTCAGAAACGTCAACACTATTATATATTTTATATTTGCAAGTCCGCAAAAAGTCTTTTGTCTAGAATATAGTTGTAAAACAAGCGAAATTCTTAAAAATGTTTATTGCGCTTGCATCCTATTTACGTCTTAGGTACTGCTTCTACGCCGCTTAAAGTATGCAACACTATTTGAAAATATTCAATGTAGTTGTTGCAATGGTAACCAGTTCCACACATGTAAGATATTTGTTTTTTTAACAGCGAATAGTAGGCAATGCAATCGTATTTAAATAGTCGCCTTGGAGTATGCAACAAATTTAACAAATTATATATTTCACTTCCTCAGTGGTCTATCTTAACAGTTTAACGTGCTAGTTTTCTTTTTTCTTATCATTCATATTTTGTAAATTGATTAGCGGTAAAACTTTTCTCAACATTGTGGATATTGCAGTTGTTGCGACACAAATATCTGCTGTACAGTATTTTCATTTTCCCTCATTTACTCGGATTTCTAAAGACAATGTACTGTATGTATTGTAATTTTGTTGGGAAATCTTTTTGTTTCATTGAAAATTATATGTAGAAAAAAATATTTGTCCATCCCTTAGGTAAAATTCTATTGTTTTATTTGGTTTGGTTCAGTTTTTGTTTTGTATTCAAAGCTGCTGTTGTTGTCTTTCACTTGTAAAAGTTTAATGACCCAGAAAATGCAATCCCTTAGCTCCCCTTTTATTCCCTCTCTCTCTCTGTCTCTCTCACTACCTTACTCAAAAGGTCCTTTGTTTTGTTGTGAGCAACTTGCAACAGCAACAACAATAGCAACAATCCTTAAACATTTTTGTTTATTTTACATTGGACAGAGAAAGAGAGAAACAAATGGCAAGCAACGCCAGAGTAGTTGAATATATTTTTTTTAATATGCCAAAGTTGCATTTCAGGTTTTTTGTTTTGTTTCAATTTTTTTTCTTACTTGTGTGTGCCATATTTTCTCTACCAACAGTTAATAGTGGAAAATATGTCCTTTAGCATTTTTGTGGTGGCATAGTATACACATGCTTAGACATACTTATTTATGTCAGAATAGTATATGTTAGCCTTGTGTGTTAGGGTGTTCTCCACGGATTTTATATTAAGCTTTAAGAAGGTACCAATTTGGTTTTTATGCCGCAACAGGTGTTTAAACTATGGTCGCAAGGACCTTAGACGGTGAAAAACAAACATTGCGTTATACACAAATCGTATTAATAATTCTACACGCTGCAAAATATGTCTATATGTCGTTGTTTGAATGCAAATGTAATGTGTTTGCAGCTCGTCGCAAGTATAATATGTATGCTTGTATCCAAACACTTTGTGTTTGCTCTTCAATATTACATGTTGGAGACACAATGATTAACATGTTATAATATATTTTATTTGTAGTATTTGTTATTTGTTTGTATTTGTCTTTTTTCTACGTTAAGCCTCTTTTCTGTGGCAAATTCTTTAGGCTTTCCAGAAAGAACTATTACATACTTTTAGGCGCCAATTTATATACCATTTTATTGCATACTTTAGGGTTCACAATTTTTATTTAGAGAATAAATGTTAATCGGAAGTGAATAAACTTTCGCTGTCGTTTTCCGCTAAACCTTTGACAACATTTTTAAACATTTTGAAGCACTTTGTTGCATACTTTTGAGTGGCAATATATAATAAACTGTATAGCATACTTTCATGCTTATTTGTCAAGTATTGTCCTGTGTTTAACAAAAATACTGAAATACTCGTATTAAAAAAATATGTTGTTAGCTTTTCATCCAATTTATTATACTGACCCTCCACATATCCTTAAGTTTACTAAATTTATCCTATGATAAATAATTGATATGGGTGTGTGTGTTTGTGCCACCTACAAATACTAACAAAATAAACTATTTGAAAATAGCGCTAACAAAATCACGTATTTTATGTGTTTTTTTTTGTTATTGTTGTAAATACCAGTGTAAACCGTAAAACTTTGGCGGCTGTAGGTTCTGTTTTTTGTCCATGCCGAACAGTGGGAGATAATGGTGAAAAGTTGGATATTGGTTAGTGCGCGAGGCTCTTGTGTATGAGACATAGGTTCGATCCCTGCTCTGACCACCTTACATTTCTTTCGACGACGGTCACCTAGCTTAGTGATGGTAACACTTTCGAGTATTTAGTCATGAAAAATCTTCTTAAAATACCGTTCGGAACCGGGGTAAATTGTAGGTCCGAATCAGTGAGTGGAAAACTAGGGAGCGCCCAGCTCACTGGTTGTGAGAACCTCTCCCCAATCCCTTCATGGGATGCAATGGGAATCCGCTGTTGTTGTTTGTAGTCCCGGAATCCTCACTTCAAAATGGTGAGGGTAATGCAGTCGAAAACTACCGACCAATTGAGATATGGTCCATGCTCTCGAAATCGTTCAATTACCTCGAATTCAGTAGCCTACTCAGAGATCGGGAGTATGGCATTTTCAGATTATATTGTCTGCCATGATGTTCTCATATCAAAGATTACTACTTTTGGCTTGAATAGTAACATTTCTACATTTTAAAAGCGAGAAATTGAATTTTACAAAAAGCGTCATGAAATTCCACCGAAAAGTGCAAAACCAATCCAACGTCAATGGATCAGGGCCCTTTTGTAGAGATAATGGCAGGAATCTTATCCCAGCTATGAAGGAACATTGGGAAATCACTTAACTGCTTTAACTGTCCCAGGAAACGTCAATATAGATGAGGGTGTTGATCAAATACAGGGCCATACAGGATCAAATACAAGATACAACCTCGTGCATTTTTTTCAAAAATGGGAAAAAAGTGAATTTGAAGTCCTCATTAAACATTATTTTTTGCAAAAAAAAAACGTCAATCAAACCAAGGAAAAGCTTGATAAATACTATGGGGACTCTGTACCATCGATTTTAATGGTAAAAAAGTGGTTTATTGACTTTTGTTGTGGTTGCACAAATATAAATGACGCTGAACGTTCTGAACGGCCAATTGAGATCAATACACCCGAAAATGTCGAAAAACCCACGATATGGTGTTGGCCGCTCGAAGAGTAAAAGTGCGTGAGATTGTTGATGCCATAGGCATTTCATATGGCAGTTTGGTTTCCATTTTAAATGATCAGTTGGGTTTAAGAAAGCTGTCCGCAAGATGGGTGCCGCGTTTGCTCTCAATTGACCATAAACTTAATCGTGTGACAACGTCAAGGGATTGTTTGGAGTTGTTTAATTGGGCTAGAGAATTGGTACCTCATCCGCCATATTCTCCGGATTTAGCCCCCAGTGACTATTTCCTATTTCCAAACCTAAAGAAATGGCTCGGGGGAAAGAAATTTAGCTCCAACGATGAAATTATTGATCAACCAAATGCCTATTTTATGGACCTCGAAAAATCCTATTTTTTGGAAGGGATACAAAAATTGGAGAAACGTTGGACTAAGTGTATTGAGCTAAAAAGAGATTATGTTGAAAAATAATTTTTTTTTGCAAAAAAACTGTGTATAAACTTGGTTTCTCTGAAAGAAGAGAGAAGCAATGCATGAGAGTAATCATCTTTGAGTGTATGCGTATGTCGTTGCACTTTTTCGTTTACAATAAACGACTTTTTCGTTTACAATAAACGGCTTTATTTGTTTGCCGCAAATGTACATTATAACAATTGTATGATCGTTTAGTGACCTTACAATAATACGATATTACGTTTACAATAATAGAATCGCTTTTTCCTATCACCAATTTTCATTTGCGGGATAAATATCAACTTTTTGTGTCCAACAAAGAGACTATGTAGCAAACGAAGTGTTTTTACAGCAAAATATAAATTTTTGCAGCAAACGAACTGCAAACGTTTTATATTAACAAGTGTAAGTCGAGTAGCAAAAACCACTCCCATACCTTCTTCCTAAGTCGAATTCAACACACTACAGTTATTGGGCGCATATCCTGAGTATTGGTCACTAAATTTTAAAAAAGTTTAACACTTTTCACCTCACTAAAGTTTCTGTACTGTTGGTTGGCTTTAAAACCCTATTTTTTCTCGGTAGTAGCGATATCCAAACTAATTTTAACATTTCTGAAAAAAATTCCCCCACTGTGTATATCACATCCTATATAGTTTGAGTGTGTGCACGGGAGTATGCGTTTTCGTTTGAAAAGGTAAAACCCAGAGGCGGAAGTCGCAAGGCCTTCCACAAATAAGGCATGCGGAATGGTTGTTTTGTAATGCCTTCCTAAAATTAGACCTGCGGAATGCATGCATTTTTTCACCAGATATAACCAAGCAGAAGATTTTTACAATTTTGAGCTATTTATTTTCCTATTCTTTTCAACCGTAATTTAATTGGAAAATTTCATACAAATTTAAAAATTATATTGTTTATTTAATATTTTTCAGGGTATTTTTCAATTTGAACGGGGGCGTGGTACAACTTTCTGAGATAGATACATAGTTACATACTTATAAATAAATATGTCGAAGTGGATAATGATTTTGTGATAAAACAAATTATTTTAATTTTATTTTTGTTTAATAAAAATAAATTAAGGTAAATGCCTTCTAAGGCCTTCCTCTTTGCATGTCTTCTAAGGCCTTCTTTAGGCAATGGGAAAGGAAGGCCTTGCCTGCCAATCTCACGCAATGTTTAAAAGAAAGGAGGAGGTAATGTGTAGGGAAGGCCTTCCGTATGACCTTCCAGGTCATGACCTACGCCACTGGGAAACAAAACACCCACACTAGCACACAGTATTGACACACACACACACACATACATTTATATTGTGAAAGTTCATGAAAGTCCTGACTGACCACCACCTGAAATCCAAAGTATTTGAGTGTCAACTAATAAACTTGTATTTTGTCAAAATGTTAATTAAATTCTTGTTCTTTACTATTTTTATAACAAATTAACGTTGTTTCTGTTGTTATTTCCTTAGTGTTGCCACAGAGATGTTTTAAAATCTTTGTGTAACTGTTCCAGCGGATGCATTTGGCAAACTATTTATATCGTCTTTGGCGCCCCAAAACTATTCCAACGTAAACCACTTTGACTCTTTTGCAGAGAAGCCAAAAAAAAAATAGAAAAGAGATCCTGGAAGTCATGATAAAAAAACTGCCGTCCATTACGATTACGGACAAATAATATATGGACAAAAACTTTAAAACTTTTCCCACCACTGTAGACAACAAAGTTTGAGTTTGCAGATTGTAGTGCTGGGGAATGCAATGGAATGAATAACAAAAAAAGTTTAGGTGTATAAAACTATGTCAAAATGGCTTTTAAGTTTTGTTTCGCCCCCCTCCCCCCACACTTCTCTATTTTTCCTTAACAAATTCATGTGGAAAAAGGATTCAATGACATGAGAATATTAAAATTTACCACTGGGAAAAAGGCTAAGTAAGTAATGTGTTTACTGATTGTATACAGCAATACGAGGGTGGGAAGAGAAAGTTGTATTGTCTATACACGGTGAAAAATAACGGCCCAAGCAATATATTGCAATAACCTTGTAAATGTTTGCAAGCATTGGTTTCTTGAATTGATGATCTGATGAATTTTTGTGTCTTTGTTGTCTGTCACGTTTTTATTTTCAACAGTTTTCAACAAACAAAAACCACATTTGAGTCAAAAATACATATGTTTATTATAACCCATTAATCATTGTGTCTCAAACATATAATATTGAATAGCAAACACAATACGTTTGGACACAAGTATACTCTTATTGCGACAAGCTACAAACAATTTATATTTGTATCCAAACAAAAAAATATTACACCCGGTAGGAACGAAAGTTTCTTTCGCTATATATTACACTGTGTGTAATTTTTCGAGTCATGAAAATATATCCATATACGGACACCACTACGTGATAAAAGACTAAAAAAAATAAAATCCGTGCCTCCCAGTTTTGCCCAAAGTCTGGCACTTTTTTAATTTGCCCCCAAAGATTTGGGACCTCGGTGTCATTTTTGCAAAAGAGTGATCAGTTTGTCAGGGTCATATCTTGCAAACCGTTAGGAATTTTGATTTACTCTCTGAGGGAAAGTTGTAGCTCTTGTCTTGTCTTGTTAAGGACAAAAATTGTGAACATATAAAAGCAAAAAAACTTCATGTTCAAGGTCTTAATCGCAAAAAAACTTTCAAAAAATTTGATTTTTTACCTTTTTCCCCCTGTTCAGGTCCATATTCAAGGAAACAATCAACTACACGGGGTCTTTTTTTGTTGGTCTTTTATCACGTAGTGGTGTCCGTATATGGTTTTATTTTTTCGTATTGCACTGTATTATGTACTAGTTAGTTCCAACACGCCTAAGGCGCCCGTTGAAAAATACGATAATTTAAATGGATCTTTAAGAAAAGATACTTTTTGTAAATTGATAAACTTTTTTAAGATTTTTTTCTATTTGAAGTATTTGTATTTGAAGAATTTGACTTTTTTTTTAAAAAAAAAGTATATTTTTAAGTTCCTTTTTTTGTAAGAATATGTATTATATTTTCCTGAAAAGGTCCTTTTTTTAAAGAGAGGTACTTTTATTAAAAGATAATGCCTTTTTTTAAGAAAATATACTAATTTTAAGAAGTACTTTCTGTAAGAGAAAGCTATAAGAGTATGATATTTTTTTTTTTAAGGAAGTACTTTTTTAAGAACAAGTACTTTTTAAAGAAGTGGTACTATTTTTAGGAAAAAGTTTTTTTTTTGAGAAAATGTACCTAGTTATTGCAGAAACGCTACTTATCTCAAGGAAAATAAAGAAAAGTTATTATTTTATTTTTAAGAAAAGGTACTTTTTAGAAAATGAATTTTTGTAAGAAAAGGTATTTTTTTAAGAGAAGGTATTTTTTTGCAAACAAGGGGTTTTTATTATGAAATGGGAATTTTTTTAGAATTGGTCCTTTTTTCAAGAAGAGGTACATTTTTAAGAGTTGGTACGTATCTCAAGAAAAGTTATTTTGTTTCACAAAAAAGGTGAAAACAGGTAGTGTTGTAAGAAAAGGCAATTATTTGTTGTAAGAAAATGTACTTTTTAAGAAAAGTTACTTATTGTAAAAAAAATCCTTTTTTAAGAAATGGTATTTTTGTAAGAAAATTTACTTTTTTGTAAGAGAATTTACTTTTTTTTTAAGCAAAGGTACTTCATTAAGATAAGGTTTTTTTTAAGAAAAGGTACTTTGTTTAAGAATATGAATATGTATTTTTGTTTGAGAAAATGTACTTCTCTTAAGAAAAGGCACTTACTTAAGAAAATGTTCTGTTTTTAATCTTCTTTTACTTTGGCTTTTCTAAATTTATAATATACAATTAAAATTCAAAACTACACTATCTGCTAAATACTAGTTACTGGCTCCACCTAGAAAACTTCCCATTAAACAAAAAATTTCCCAACATATATTAGTCTAGATACAAACCAAAGCAAAAGTGCCCAATATATTTGATAATACTGGGTTGTAGAGTAATAGTGTTAAAAATTTTGTTACATTTTTTTTCAGTTAGCCCCCATCCCGCAACCTGCGATAAGGAACTTCGTTCCAAGGAGACAGATTTTTCAGCGTGTCTCAAATGGGTAGGCGGATGTAGATCCCAACTTTTCATAAATAAAAGTTGGAATCACTTACCGGGAAATTTTTAAATAAAGTGTGATTTCTTTAAGGCGATAGAAATAGATATTGATAGAAATAGAAATTAAAGACCAATACATAACATAATCATTTGAAATTGAATTCGTGCATATGGCCACCGCGGCTGTTCCTGACGAAGCGCATTCCGGGTCACTTTGTCGAGAATAGCTGGCCGTATGCCACAAATAACACGAATAATTGTGGCCCCCAAGTCATATATTGTTGCTGGTTTATCAGTATAAGTCAGTGGCTTCACGAATCCCCACAGGGAATAATCCAGAGGCGTCAAATCAAACGAACTTGACAGGTTCATTTCTCAAAATCCAATTATGGCCAAATTCTGACTTCATAAATCGATGGTCGCCGTATGGCACTTAGAACCATCCTGTTGAAACCACATCTCACTCGGATCAATGTCATCTATATTTTCAAACAAAAAAACATTGATTATGGTGCGATATCGATCACTATTTACCGTAACGCAAGCTTCTACTTCAATTTTGAAGAAAGAGGGTCGTCTGAGTGTAAACCACACCAAACGGTGCATTTTTCTGGATGTAATGGATTCTGTAGGGTCTGTTATGGATTGGTCTCACTTTCAAGGCGGCAATTTTATTAAGCCAAAAATGAGCTTCATCGTTGAACACAATTTTGCGATAAAACATCGGCTCAGTTTCTAACTCTTGAGTTCTTCATCCTAAACATCCATATACTTATGTGAAAGCATTCGCGTGTTTCCCCCAAACCTGAACATTCTTACGTGGAAACATATGCGTATTTCCTCCCAAACATAATAATATTTAAAAACGAATTATTCTTTGATTTCAATAGAGGTGTATTATTTATTATAATTTTAATCCACATAAATCCACATTTGTAAACAATTAATATTAAAAAATTATAAGATTTAAAACGGCCCTGTTTACATTTATTATTTGTTTTTATATTGTCATGAATTGAGAATCTACTGTTCCTTTGCTTCTGCTTTCTCTGTTGTCACTCACGTTTTCGTATTCAGAAGGTTTCAGCTACGAGTTGGTTATCACTATGCGTTGGTACACAAACAATATATTTATATACAAATGCAAGCTAAGCGTGGACTAATTACTTGAGTTTGTTTTTTCTATACATATTTCACAAATAGGCCGTAGTTCCGATTTTTGCGGATAGACAAAAGGCTTCACGTTGTTGCCCTTTCCTGTTTCTTTCCGTTGTCCCTCTTTTATTATCTTGCACTCGAGATGTTCTCTTTGTATGCACATATAAAGTGTGGTTGGATCTTGTCGCGAATATAATATATTTGGGTCGCAAACATATATATTATAACATATTAATCATGGTGTCTCAAACATGTACTATTGAATAGCAAACACAATGTGTTTGGACACAAATATATTATATTCGCCACAAGATCCAAACACACTTTATATTTGCATCCAAAAATCAAAAAAGTCAGATTTTTCAGCGTGTACGCAAATTCCTTCTATATGTTAGTGATATTGCACCATTTAGAGAGTATGCGATATAAAAAATATATCCACAGATCGACGGACGGCTTCCTCAAATGAACGATTATCTGCGCCATAAAAAGCACGAACCGATTGATTTTCGATAAATGTACTAGGTAATTTGGTAGCGTTGTTCATGTGTGAATCTATTCACGATAATTACCAGAGTATACTGATCATGAACGTCAAAAGTGGGCCCTGTCGTACTGGAACAGCTAACCCTTTCGTAAGTTCAGTCTAAGCAAAAATAAATCCTATATGGCTACGAACGTACTAATTATGATTTTTAAGCTGTTTTATATATCGTTTCTAAAACAAGGTTCATTTACACTACGATGATGGCAGTAATTCGCAATAGTTCTTTATGTGTACACAAATTTAACATACACAGTTACTCTAACTTCATGTCTTTACAATCATTTGAAGTTGCGCACCTTTGGGCTTTTTAAGACAGTCTGGTTGACTTCCAAACACGCCCCAATCGGCTGTTTATGTCAGTCCGACTGTCAAACTCGTGTCAGTAGCAGCCCTGCAAACCAACTCCCAAATAGCGCCATCTAGTTATTCGATTCTTCTAGAAATTTCCATAGTGAAGTCACCAACCGTTAAAGTTGGCATCGTATAGGATAGCTTTTAATTTACAGCGATGACTTTCTTCTGGGCCATTGTACTCTGCCAAACTGTTAAAATATTCCCGCTATTATACGCACTACAAACAGTTTGTTGATATTCTAATGTTACTTTGACATATTGTTAATTCAAATGTTATTTAAACGAAAGATGTAAGCATCTTTTCGTATAAATATATACACGCTGAAAAATCCGTATTTTTGTCTCGTTTGGATGCAAGTATAAAGTGTGTTTGGAGCTTGTCGCAATATAATTGTGTCTAAACATATTGTGTTTGCTATTCAATATTACATGTTTGAGACACAATGATTAATATGTTTGCGACCAACATATATTTTTGTTTGTGATACAAATACAGCTGTGTTTGTTGCACTGTCTATGCTCTCTCCAGAGCAAGAGAATAAAAGAGGGACAACGGGAGAGTCTATCTTGTAGGTGTGTTTCTGTATTTTTGCATTATTCTTTCAGCAAATTGCAGATGAAGTTAGTGTTTCTTATTTTGGCTGATGTATTGCGTTTCAGTTTCATGTATTCATTCATCATTCATTATATACATGTATGTGCTACCAAAGTTAGAAACTATTTTGAGGAAAGAAACTGGAAAGGGCAATAACTTGAAGCCCTTTGCCTGTCCGAGCCTTTACTGAGAGAATCGGAACGGCGAAACATTTGCGAAATAAACGCTTGGCTTGCATGAACTAGATTCTTTGTGTACCAACGTAGTGGTAGTGATAACCAACACATAGCTGAAACCGTCCGAAAACGAAAACGTGAGAGACAACAAAGAAATGAGAAGCAAAAGAGCATCAGATTCTCATTTCATGAAAAAAAAACAAATAATCCATTCAATGCACCTAAATGAAAAAAGGCCGTTTTAAATCTTTTAATTTATTGTATTAATTATTTATAAATGTGGATTTATATTGATAAAATTAATTATAATAAATAATACATACATATATATTGAATTCAAATAATAATTCGTTTTTAAATATTATTATATTTGGAGGGAAATACGAATATGTTTCCACGTAAAAGCACACATGTTTGCCAGTAAACATGATGCTTTTTACATTTAAATACAAGTTAGTTTGGAACTTGCAAACATGTAGCGACAAGCTACAAATACGTTATATTTGCATCTTTTCGACAAAAAAAAAACAGATTTGAAAAAGACAGACATCGCGTAGGGTATCCAGAGAATAAATCGGTATAACGTGCTGGTTATAGTGATTACACCGTGCGACACGGGTTTCCTGCTAAAAAGTGAAACCAGTGGCAAAACTGAGTACTCAGGTTTTTAGTCTGTGATGGTTACACGACTTTTATAATTCAAAGGATATATATTTTACTTCCTTAATGTACAATGCGAATAGCACCAATATGCATATCAAATGAAAGAGGGTGATCTTTACTATTTGTTAAAAGATTTAAGTAGTTTTCCAAGTGCCGTACCAAGAATGTGAACTAAAGTCCTTTCAAAATTGTATCCTCGGATATCCTTAAAAATTTTGCATTGAAAAATCTGAAAAAAGTTATGTTAAAGGGTTGGAACCGTCACATCTAGTGCCAAAATTTCAGCTTTATATCAGGAATGGATAATCAATCAGAAATATTTGAAACACACATTTGTGCCCGTTGCATCGCATATTCCACGACTTTCCGCAAAATTTTCAATGACAACTGTTCGAATTCCTGTCGAAAATTAACCTTAAGGTTTGCATTTGTCTGACGCTCGTTGGCATGTAGCCAAGTAGCCCAAAAAAAAAAAGAAGTCTGGGATGATTCAATCGGACGATTTTACTGGGCATGCCAAAACTGGAGATTACGCGACCATGAATCGCTTCCATCACAATACCCATTGTGGCTCGTGCTGTGTGTGCGGTTGCACCGTCTTGTTGAAACCACATATTCAGCAAACCCCGATCATATAATTCCGGCAGTAAGACGTCGTTTATCATGGCCCTGTAGCGTTCGCCAGTAACAATGACCGTATAGCCGATGGCGTCCTCAAAAACATACAGCCCAATCGCTCCTCCTGCGTGAATGCCGCACCACCCAGTAGCTTTGAGTGGACGTAATAGCTCTTCCCGCATCACACGAGGGTTTTTAGTGCCCCTGAATCGAAGATATAGCGAATTGACGCAACAGCTTAAGTGGAAATCCGCCTCGTAGCTCATGATGATTTTCGACACAAAATCGTCCACTTCGTTGTTGACAGTGAAGAAGACTTGACAGTAATTCAGACGCGACTGACGGTCAGCATCCATTAACTGATGCACTGTTTGCTTTTTATTCGGGAACATGTGTGAGACTTTCACTAAAATCAGCTGTAGGGTCCGTTTGGTGATGCCCAATGCGTGGCTCAGTGATATCGGCAGCCACAGCCACGATATTCTCGGCCGAATGACCAGTTCGGTTGTGGCCACGCCTTGCAAGGTATCGCGTGGTTCTAGTCTGTTGGAGGCGAGCAGCTAAGTGCCGGATTGTTTGCCCAGTTGGCGCGACACGATTAGGAAATCGACGTCGACATTCACGCGGCGCGAACACCACCGACCGATTACACTGTGCGACACCAAAAAAAATGATGGGGTTCTGTCAACGGATTCTGGTAGAAAGGTCTAAAAAAAATAAGTGTATCGGCGTTTTGCCAGATCTGATCAGAATTTATTTTAGGGCGGGTCAAAATTTCCGCCCCTCGGAACTTTCCTGAAACATATCGGAAAGCAAAATTGTGTGTTCCTTCCTTACTTCTGAGGTACAAAATGTGTTCAGAAGTTTTATAGAAAAGATTCAGATAAACATTTTTGTGGAACAAATTAACCCTCTAACTGTCACGTATAACCATAATTTTGATTTTTTTTGAAAACTCGCAAAAAACTGCCCCAAAATAACGGGGGGCGTGGTCAAAATGTTCTACAAAAATAATCGTCATAAAATTTCACTATATGTGCCCGAACACTCCAAAACACAAATCTTAGCCCAAGTGGTAGATAATAAGCAAAAACTGACTGCCTTCTAAGGGTTAATAATGAGTTTTGTCATTTTGCTGTTTCAACTAAAAATAGTCCACACAATATAATTACTTTTGTCATATATCATCTTTTATCTAGCACTTGGCTAATATTTGTGTTTTGGAATGTTCGTACACATATAGTGATTTGTTCCACAAAAATGTTTATCTGAATCTTTTGTATAAAACTTCTGAACATAGTTTGTACCTCAGAAGTAAGGAACACACATTTTTGCATGCCGATATGTTGCAGGAAAGTTCCGAGGGGCGGAAACTTTGACCCGCCCTAAACCAAAATTCTGATCAGATCTGGCAAAACGCAGATACACGTATATTTTTTTTTTAGACCTTTCTACCAGAATCCGTTGACAGAACCCCATAATTTTTAAAAAATCTAATTTTGTCTTACAATGTTATTGGTCAATTATATGGACACAAATATTCCAAGCTCTTGCGGAGTATAGCGCTCCATTGCTTGTCTGTTTGAATACTGCAGCTGTCTAGTCGGTGGTGCAATGGCTAGTGGGAGCGGCTGTTGTACATGAGAACGTGGGTTCGATCCCTGCTCAACCCACCTTACATTTATTTCGACGACGGTCACCTCGTTTAGTGATGGCGATACTATCGAGTATTTATGAGAGATTCTCAAAATACCATGAGATTCTCAAAATACCGTTCGAAACAGATGTAAAACTGTAGGTGCCAATCAGGGCACGTAAAACTACACAACGTCCAACTCACTGGTTGTGAGAAGCTCTCCCCAATCCCTTCATGGGATTTAAAGGGAAAACCATTTGTTTATATTTAGTTGCATTCTAGAGAGGGGAAACTTTGATTTTTGTGACACGGTGTTAGTAGGATCTTACTATTGATTCAATTTCGTTATTCCTAAATTCCCTAAATTCACCTAATGTTGCTTAATGCCCTGTTTCCGTCTCTCTCAGCAAGCTATTTGCCAATACTCGCCCGGCAGTTTGCTTCTCCAAACTAATTTTTTTGGTTTTCTGTTCGACAACAATGCGATTACTTTTGTCCTGCATTTGACTCTCTAAATTACTCTCAACGTAGTCCTTTCATTTCCTGACTTGTATAACAAACCTCGTCGTATGTTTGTAACTTGCATTCATTCCATTCTGTTGTGTTATTTGTATATCCTTTTTCATCTCTAAGGATTAAATATATTTCAGAGTAAAACCACATACAATTATATAATTATGCTGACATCTCTTAAAATGTCAAATAATCCTTGGGTTTGTTTAACAAACAAAATTATAGTTAAGTACTTTTGTGTAGAGATTAATAGAGAGAGAGAGAGAGAGACGTATGATTTACGCAAATGTGGTTAGGTTTACTAATCCAATATAAGCGAAAGATGATGATGTTTAAATGTGTCCTTAAAATCTAAGTAATGGGCACAACAGTTGGGCCAGATAATAAATGTGATTTGTTTATAAATGGGAATGGAGGGTACCCTGTGACTCAGATCAAACATTAAGGCTCAGTTTCACAGTTGGCACTTAAATTAAATTGTCCACTTACATTAACTTTAGGCGTACGGTGTTCGTCATTTAATTGAATTTTAATATGAAAGGTAATTATGAAACTCACCCTAAGTGTACAACTGGCTCCATGCATTGTTTTGTTTTATAAAGTAATATGGTCAGTGCAGGGATCGGACCCACGTTCTCGTGTACAATAGCCGCGCACACTAACAACTACACTACCCACAATACCCTCATATCCACTATCGGTCAGAATTGACTAGTGTGTCTGTCCTAAATCGTTGCACCTCTCCTACCTGTCCTGCATAGTCACATGGGATTATTCTCGCAGGATATGTTTGGAGTCCCTAGGGGCATACCCACATCTTTTCTGCAATTCGTTCCGTTGGGCCGTTTCGTTCTGAAATCTGTGGCAGTCTTAGCCATGCCCGACCGTAAAAGTTGCCTTAAACTGAGGGTAGACCTAGAGTCAACCTAACTGTCCATAATGTCCACTGGCATCAAATATAACGTTACATTCAGTGTACCAGTGGGAGTGGTGCGCAACGCATAAGTTATGCACAACATCACCATTCTATGAGTCTTAGTCAGTAGTGCACAGTAGCCAGGTTGCTCAAACCCCCGGCCCCACCAAATCGGTATCATTCTCACCACCGCTGTATATAACCGGTGAACAATTCTCGGGCAGAAGTCCCCATTTGCAACCTATAACAACCTTTCAAGGGTATAGAATTATCAACGCCTTTGTCGACGTTCTCACTATATTCTGTCCGAAACTAAGCTTGCTGTCCACAATAACACCCTTGCACTGAGCACAGTCTGCAAGCTTAATTTAAGAACCATTTAACGTGATAGTTTCCACGATAGGTGCACGCCGATAAATCCGTATTTTTTTTTTCATATTATAACGCAGCTTGTCGCAAATATAGTATACTTGTGTCCAAGCACATTATGTTTGCTTTTAAAAATTACACGTTTGGCGCACAATGATTATTGAAAACTGCTGAAAACGAAAACGTGACAGACAACTAAGAAACAAAAAAGCAGCAGATCTACAATTCATAAAAACAAAGTTCCAATCATGTAGACGCTGAAAAATCTGTCTTTTTGTTGTTGTTTGGATGCAAATATAAAGTGTGTGTTGGAGTTTGATGCAAATATAATATTCTTGTCTACAAACATATTGTGTTTGCTATTCAATATTACATGTTTGAGACACAATGATTAATATGTTCGAATATATGTGTTTGCGACCCACATATATTTATGTTTGTGATACAAATACAGCTGTGTTTGTTGCACTGTATATGCTCTCTCGAGAGCAAGAAAATAAAAGAGAGACAACGAGAGAGTCTATCTTGTAAGTCTGTTTCTGTATTTTTGCATTATTCTCTCAGTCAGTGAGTCATAAATATTCCTGAGTGAGCGTGCAAATTGCAGATGGCTGATGCATTGCGTTTTAGTTTCATGTATTCAGTCGTCAACGGTTCATCGGAGAGAGGATATCAAAAGCGCTTGATCAGTGAAAATGAATAAATGAATAAACGAAGGCTCGGATGCTTAAATGCTTTGCGATGGTACTTGGGTTTTGTGTATGTGTTTCGCATATATGGGTGTGTGTTACCAAAGTGAGAAACGATTTTGAGGAAAGAAACTGGAAAGGGCAACAACGTGAAGCCCCTTGTCTATCCGAGCCTTTACTGATAAAATCGGAACGTCGGACCATTTGTGAAATAAACGCTTGGCTTGCATGAACTGCATTGCTATACAAATATATTCTTTGTGTATCAACGCATAGTGATAACCAATGCATAGCTGAAACCTTCCGAAAACAAAAACATGAGCGGCAACAAAGAAAGGGGGAAATACGCATATGTTTCCACCTAAAACCATTCATGTTTGCCAGTAAACATGATTTAAGCACAAGTGAGTTTAGGACTTGCAAACATATTAATGCTTGAAGTGTGTTCCGAACATGCAGAATATGTTTGGGAGGATATGTTAGAGAGGCCGTTATTTTTCAGCGTGTAGTACATGGTTCCTGATTAATGTTACAGGGTGACTCGTCTCCTGGTGAGAAGTTTGTAAAAAGCTTCTTAAGATCCACGTTCATCTTAAAGGTTAATTGCACCAATTGAACGCTCCTTCAATTGCAAGAAAGACTGCCTTACTTATACCAACTAGTTCTCTGAGTATTTGACCAATCTAACTTTTCCTAGGACATTTCCTAATGAAGTACTCTGTCATCGTACATGCAACAGTCCTATTGAATTGGATGTACGTAGAAGAAAATGGTTTTGGATCGGCCATATGCTTAAGCGCCTAATAACTGATATTGCAGTGCGCATGCTGCACACCAGATAACAATCCTACATGAATACTCACCTGGAAGCTTCAGCCGTTCCCAAGTCTTCAGTAAGAACTATGATAAGCTTGTAGGCCTAAAGTTTTTAGCAGCAGTATGAGAAGCTTTTCCAGGTGTGGAAATAAACACCACTTGTATATCCCACCACCCTATACATACTTATCTGATTTTTATACTTGCGATGTATAACTTTATCAGCCAGGGGATCAAAGGGCCAGCCACAATCTGAAGTTCCGCTGGATATACCATGTCGGCCCCGGGAGATTTAAATGGGTTGAAGCTGCCAGTGGTCCTTTTAATCCTAGATTTAGTAACATTTTCAATGCCAGCTTCTGACCTATTAGGATTATGTTCACATACATGCCGTTCGAAACCGGTGTTAAACTGTAGGTCCCAATCAGTAAGTAGAAAACTAGAAAGCGCATTCCTTCATGGGATGTAATGTGGACCCATTTATATATTTTTTATTATATACGGCTTTAAGAGGCTATTTGTTGTATAATAGAATATCAAGTTAATGTTTATATCTTAAAGTATGCCTTTAATGGCCAGTTTTCAGTCAGTGGTGACCTTCGTTTCTTAGTTAAATTCTGGTTAAACATCGAATTGTGTTTTTAGTCATTGTTTAACTATGATTTAACCACCCAACGTTGGTTGGTTAACTTATAGTCAGAACCACATTATTCTGACAATCAAATTACTGACTGTCAAAGTGAGAAATGAAAATTGTATAAAATACATGTTTCAGATTTGCGTATTTGTACACATACGTTGAGTCTAGATCGTTACATTGTAGCGCCTATATAGTTTTTGATACATTTTTGTTAAAATGACTTCGATTTTATGCATCTATTTCTTATTTGTCGTAATTCCATATTGTTTGTTCCCTTTTGTTGTTTTGGTATTTATCCCAAAACACGTTTTTTCCAATAAGAATACAAGGGTTGCCATATTAGTTGACAATATGGCGACTTACATTAACTCGCCACTGAAAAACAAAATGCAAAGTTAACCTCTAATTAACTTAGAATTAAGATTAAGTAATCCGATAATTAACTACCCACTTAAAAACTAGCCAGAAGTATGCTTCAATTTTTTGGAATATTGCGCACCTAGTTTTATGCTCTTATATTAACTCTTGAAATCTTGTGTGTGTAATAAACAATGAATTCACATGGATTTTAAAACTCAAGCTAAAACTTATTTATAAAGTAAGACATTCTTGTTGTGCAACATTTAATCCTAAAAGTATACTAACTCCTAATGCTATGCTATTGTTTTCTATTGCAAAGTATCTTTCCTGTGCATTAAATTATTCAAATGGAAAATTAAAACTAAATTAGATTAAAAGTTAATCATTTTACGACCAGAAGGGTTAACCGCATCGTATCAATCATTTTGTAAATTTAAGTAAATGATCCCTATAACTAGGCAATAGTAAATCATAGTCACATCATATCCCTCATTATTGTGTATTAATGCTTTAAATATTTCGAACATGGTAATATTAAAGATGCGATTAAGAACCAATATAAAATTTATATTATAACATATTGTTCGACCATCAAGATGTATAGCATATCTTAAGGCTTCACATACTTTACAATGCCAACAACAGAAGGAGGATTGATGAATAGATGAATGAATGAACGAATATATGAGTATGTTGTTGCTTTTGACGATGGACGTATATATGATGACGATGATGTTGTTGTTGATGATGATGAACATACATTTTCTATTAATTGTTTCATATTAATTTACATTTCCCTACATTTGCGTACGTAATTATGAATATGGGTGTACAGAAGTACTGATTTTCAGACAAATTGTATTAATACCTAATTTAGCTTAGTTGCAATATGGAATAAAACGATTTTCACAACAGAAATACCTTAAACCTACTAACCCAGCAAAACATTTGCATTGCAATTATTTGTAAACAAAGTGGGGTAAAAGTATCTGACTCATAAATATCTGTTATAACTAAGCTGCCCAACCGTTCCGCTTTTTGCGGGATTTTCCCACATTTTGGTGTCTCATCCCGACTTAAATAGAAGACAAAATCATTATATACAAAATAAAATGATTTATGTAATATACTTGGTCTTATATTAACTAAAGACATGTTTTTATTTAAAACCTACAATTTCCGATTTTCTACCTATTGTGTCATGCTTTATGGACACAACCAGTTGGTCAGGTTAGTCATATTGAGCCGCACAAATTAAATCGGAAAATTCAAACATCTCTGGTGTACAAGTAAACCATAAGTTTTATCCAACTTCGAGCATCTACAATCATACATTTCCGATACTTTTCATCTGACCAGTATCCCTCCCACTTCCCATTTGCAACACGCTGAAAAGAACGGCCTCTCTAACATATTTTCCCAGAAATATTCTGCAGGAACGATGTATATGTGTGGTGGAACACACTTCAAACATTCATATGTTTGCAAGTCCCAAACTTACTTGTATTTAAATGCTAACAGTATCATGTTTACTGACAAGCATGTATACTTTTACGTGGAAACATATGCGTTCTTCATCCCAAATATCCATATACTGACATGGTAGCATTCGCGTGTTTCGCCCAAACCTACATATACTTCCGTGGAAACATATGCGAGTTTTCTCCCAAATATAATCATATTTAGAAACGAATTATTTTTCGATTTCAATATACAAGGTGGCGCAAAAGTAATCCTCCTATCAGAAAATGCTATAAATTTTGCGATTGGCCCCTAATGTCAGTTCTGTTTTGACATTTGTGTAGTAAACACATGCAAAATACACGATAATAAACAATGTTACGCCACACTGCTCCAGAACGCGGAATATTGCTGACTTTTTATTTGACCAATAATCGGTCGGTGACTTTGGCACAACGTGAATTTCGTCGCAGATTTCCTGGCCGTCCAACGCCTACTGGTGAAACACTGCGACGATTAGCCGCTCGCCTCGAAGAGACTGGCACAACACGAGATGCTGCCAGGCGTGGCAGACCCCGGAGTAGCCGTTCTGCAGAGAATATTGCTGCTGTAGCCGAGGATGTCATGAATGCGTCGTCGACATCGACCAGACGACGTGCCACGCAAATGGGTATCAGTCGACGGTCTTTACAGCGAATTTTGGTACAAGATTTGAAGATGTTTCCGTACAAAGTCCAGACGGTGCATCAGCTGTTAGCTGCTGACCGCCAATCGCGTCTAACATACGCCAACATATACCAAGAGGAAGATGATTTTTCATCAAAAATAATCATGAGTGATGAGGCCCATTTCCATCTTAGCGGGTGTAGCGGCACTGAAAATCCGCGTGTAACCCACGAAGAGTCATTACACCCGCTCAAAGTCACTGTATTGTGTGCTGTTTTCGCTGGAGGAGTCATCGGACCTTTTTTCTTAGAAGACGTCGCGGGCCAAACGGTTACTGTGAATGGTGAGCGCTACAGAGCAATGATCAACGAGTTCTTTTTGCCGCAACTTGATGAATTGGGATTGGAAAACATGTGGTTCCAACAGGACGGTGCAACGGCACACACTGCACGTGCCACAACTGATATGCTGAAGGATGCATTTCCCGGGCGCCTAATCTCCCGATTTGGCGATTTGCACTGGCCAGCAAGATCGCCTGATTTGACCGCTCCAGACTTCTTTTTGTGGGGCTTTTTGAAGTCGCGGGTTTATGTCAACAAGCCTCAGACTCTTGCAGCTCTTAAAGGCAATATCCGTCAAGAATGTGAGGACCTATCGCCGGAAGTTTTGGCCAAAGTGATTGAAAATGCCATAAAAAGGGCTCAAATGACAATCAACTGTGGTGGCGGCCATTTACATGACATCATATTCTCGACTTGATGTAAAAAAAATTAAAAGACCAAATAAAAATAATCCAGAAGAAGAATCAAAGTTTTTAATTTTTTTTTAAATTACAGCCAAAAAACATCGGAAGTTTACTTTTGTGCCACCTTGTATATGTATTATTTATTATAAATAATTTTAACAATATAAATCCACATTGATAAATAATTAATACAAAAAATTAATTGATTTAAATCGGCCCTTTTTACATTTATTTGCATTGAATGCATTATTTGTTTTTTTTTTCATGAAATGACAATCTGCTGCTCTTTTGCTTCTCATTCCTTTGTTGTCTCTCTCGTTTTTGTTTTCAGAAGGTTTCAGCTATGCTTTGGTTATCACTATGCGTTGGTACAAAAACAAGATATTTATATACAAATAGAGTACATGCAAGCCAAGCGTGGATTAATTACTTGTGTTTTTTTATTACACTTATTTCACATATGGTCCTCCGTTCCACTTTTTTCAGTAAAGGATCGGACAGAGAAAAGGCTTCACGTTGTTACCCTTTCTAGTTTCTTTCCTCAAACTCGTTTTCCACTTTGGTAGCACACATACATATATACGAAACACATACACAAAAACCAAAGCAACATCACAAACCATGTAACCATCCGAGCCTTCGTTTATTATTTTTTCACTGATCATTGGGCGTTTGATATCCTCTGTCCGATGAACCATTGATGACTGAATACATGAAACTAAAACGGAATACATTAGGCAAAATAAGAAACACTGCATCTGCAATTTACACGGCCATTGAGGAATATTGAGGAATACTCACTGATTGAGAGAATAATGTAAAAATACAGATTCACACTTACAAGATAGGCTCTCTCGTTGTCTCTCTTTTATTTTCTTGCTCTCGAGAGAGCATAGACAGTGCAACAAACGAAGTTGTATTTGTATCACAAACATAAATATATGTGGGTCGCAAACACATATATTCTTACATTAATCATTGTGTCTCAGACATGTAATATTGAATAGCAAACACAATATGTATGTAGACAAGTATATTATATTTGCAACAAGCTTTTTATTTTTATTTGGACACTTTATATTTGCATTCAAACAACAAAAAGGACAGATATTTCAGAGTGTACACCCTATTTGTGTTAATTTGGTACAGCTTGCATTTTCAAAGCTGTAACTACAAATCTTGTGCTAATAAACTTTAAGTTTTACCTCTATGATTTTAAATCGGAGTTTTTCAAATGCTTTATTCAAACTTGTATTTCTACTCTTAAAAGTTTTGCTGGGCTTTCGTCCTGTCCATTTGCAATGATGTATTATGTTGTGAATGTAATGCGTTTTATCTCTGCAAAATCCCTTTACAATTTGACTATCCAAAGCAAAGACAATAATGTACGTCCTGAAGCCTATCAAAGACAAAATGAGGGGTTTTAACCAACCGAGCAAAGGATATTGTTGGGTACCATAAGGACACAGAAGTTTTAATAAAGTGACAATATTAATGAATTATTTATGAAATTTAGGAAATTATATTTGGGTTGTCGTTGTTGATTGGTCGGGAGGGGCAGAGGAGGGATTGTATACTGACACAGTTTAGGATTTATATTTATAGAAATATTTAATATTAATGCTAATGTATAAAGTTATGTAGGTTGTATGACTGACGGTAATTACTTGGCATTGCTTAAAGTCATTTAAAATTTGAATACTCAATTTTAAGATTTCAAATACGGAAAGGAAGAAGTGACTTTTTCGTGCTTTTGCAGCAAACGACTTTTGTTGTTGGGAAACAAAAAACAAATCAATTTATCAATTCCATTTAAAAGGTTACATCATTTTCTTTTATTGTAAACCTCATGAGGTCAGATGTCATACATTTTAAATAAAACAAACAAATTTCAATATATTCCTCTAACTGGCTCTATCCTTCGCCTTTTCTCGCCGGTTGGTAACATCAAGGATACGGAGGGATTCTTCTGCCTAGTCTTTCCAGCGGAATCTTGGTCGTTCTCTTTTTCTACTTCCATCGTGTACTTTATCGAATCCATTCTGATAACATGGCCTAGCCAACGCAATTGACGTAATTTTATTCACCTGGCTATGTCCAAGTCAGAATGCATGTGATATAGATTGGGTTCCAACTACGTCGGCACTCGCCGCTTTCTTTAACAGGACCATATATTTTAAGGATAATTTTTATCTCGAATACTCCGAGGTGTTCTTCATTCGCTTGCGATATTACCCAATATGCCAGGACAGCTAAAATAAGAGTCTGATATAGCTAGAATTTCGTCTGTCGAGAGAGGGCTCTGTTCTTCATCTGTTTGGTGAGCCCAAAATAGCATCTATGCAAGCACAATTCCGCTATTTATCTCCAGGCTGACAATGTTGTCCTTGTTCACGGCGGTTCCAAGGTGTACAAATTCAAAATTAAATCGGTTGTCGACGTTCAAGTGCGGACCAAGTCGAGAGTTGTCTCTTTTCGTTGACACCATCAATTTTGTCTTGCCCTCATTAACAGCAAGACCCACCTTCGCTGATTCCTTTTCGATTCTTACTACAGAATCGAAATACTGCAGTAACCTCTCGCAAAATTCGCCCAATGATGTCTATATCGTCAGCATACGCCAGCAACAGATGGGTTTTCGTGTTAATGGTCTTGTTCGTATTTACTGCAGCCTTTCTCATTATTATCTCCATTACGATGTTGAAGAGATTGCACGAAAGTGTGTCGCCTTGTCTAAGTCCTCGCTTGGTACAGAATGGTTCAGTGAGGTCTTTCCCAATTTTCACTGCTGATTTGGTGTTGGTCAGCGTCATTCTACAGAGGCGGATCAGTTTTGCCGGAATACCAAGTTCAGACATAGCTTCGTACAGTTTTCCCCGTATGGGGCTATCGAAAGCAGCTTTGTAATCGAAAAAAGGTGGTATGTATCGATTTGCTTTTCGTGGGTCTTTCCAGGATTTGGCGTAGCGTGAATATTTGGTCAGTCGTGGACTTGCCTGGTGTAAAACCACACTAAGGTCCAATCAGGTTTTCAATAATTGGCTTTAGTCTTTCACATAATACGCTCGACAAGACCTTATACGCGATGGACAAAAGACTGATACCGCGATAGTTAGAACAGACACACGGATCACCTTTTTTGAATACAGGCCATAATACACTGAGACTCCAGTCGTCAGGCATAAATTCCCCCAACCATATACCGCACATATGTTGATGCATGTGGGCTAGCAGTTCTTCGCCCCTGCCTTAACAAGTTCAGCGGTTAGCCCATCCGCACCAGCGGATTAATTAATCTTAAGCCGGGAGATTGCCGTTCTAATCTCTTCTTGATTGGTTGGGTGGGGGTACAATATACAATGTCTTCCACAATCATTACCTCCTGATCTTCAGTGGAGGAATGTTAGTGGAGTAGTGCTGAAAAGTTATCTCTCCACATTTTAAGCACACACTACTTATCAGTCACCAGATTCCCATTCTCGTCCTTGCAGGAGGGCAGCCCATTATTCCACCCGTTATTCGATCTTCTTACCCTCTGTTCGGGATTCATTATTCATCGGGGGAGGGTATTCTGCCCTTGCAGGAGAGTGAGCTTTTGTTGATAGGACATTAATATAATCCGGTATTTGTAGCTTGTCAATATCTAGATTTCCCCGTTTTTGGCTTCGTACGTTTTTCGCACTGCTCAGTCTTGTGCGAACTTTCGCAGAAACCAGGTAATGATCCAAGTCGATATTGGCACCTGTTTTGCCTTATCTGCGGCCAACCTTCACTAAGGTTTCGGTGGCCGTAAGTGTCATTCTGCATAAGCACATTACATGTGCAGGGATAACAAGCTCAAGGATGACTTCCGAATGGTTACTGTGCCTCGAACTAGCGAACACAGTCTTATAATCGATAAAGAGAATTAAGATTTGCTTCTCGTGGCATTCTTTCAGGATTTGACGCAATAAGAATATCTGGTCAGTTCTTTCTAGCTTTGTCTTTAATCTTACACACATTACGCTTGAGACGAACGAGTCTGATGTGGATGGAAGGCGTATTCCACGTTAGTTGGCACATACGAAGGCGGATCAATATGTTCGTGACTTTTCGAACTTCCCTCGTAGTTATATGAAATGCAACACTGCTCTCATCAAGTACCACCTGTTAATAGACTACTGTCATATTTTGAGCAATTTCCGTTATTTACTTTGCGTTTAACAACTGTTCAAAACATACAACCTCGTGCATTTTTTTTAAATGGAAAACAATGAATTTCGAGTGCTCATTAGACATTATTTTTTGCGAAGAAAACCCGTCAATCAAACCAAGGAAAAGCTTGATAAATATGTTGGGGACTCTGCGCCATCGATTTCAATGGTAAAAAAGTGGTTTACTGACTTTCGTTGTGGTCGTACAAATACAAATGACGCTGAACGTTCTGGACGGCCAATTGAGGTCAATACACCCGAAAATGTCGGAAAAAATCCACCACATTGTGTTGTCCGATCGAAGAGTAAAAGTGCGTGAGATTGTTGATGCCATAGGCATTTCATATGGCAGCGTGGTTTCGATTTTAAATGATCAGTTGGGTTTAAGACCATAAACGCACGGGTGCACATGTGTGTAGTCTCAATGGTAAAATTCCATGAATTGGGCTAGGAATTGGTACCTCATCCGCCATATTCTCCGGACTATTTCCTATTTCCAAACCTTAAGAAATGGCTCGGTGGAAAGAGATTAAGCTACAATGATGAAATTATTGATCAAACAAATGCCTATTTTATGGACCTCGAAAAATACTATTTTTTGGAAGGGATACAAAAATTGGAGAAAGTATATTGAGCTAAAAGGAGATTATGTTGAAAAATAAATATTTTTTTTTGCAAAAAAAAACTGTGTTTCATTCAAAAAGGCACGGACTTATTGATCCGCCCTCTATACCCAGGTCGCCTTTTTCAAGCATCGAGCATCCTTTCGTCTAACCATATTTTGCATATGAGCTGGTGCATCCATTCTATAAGCTCATCGCCGCCAGCCTTGAACTGCTCTGTGCGTACTCCATCAGTACTTTCGTCTATGTTGTTATTAAGTCCGGAAGTAGCTGCTCTGACGTCGTCTTGATTAGGAACATGATAATTGAGACCATCGGTTTTTGTTTGATCAACTTCCTCATGTGCATTCGATTTTCTTGGGACAAGTGATGCAGAGAAATTGTCCCTCCATATTCCTCTGCACATCTGCGACTAAGTTTCCATTCCTATCCGACATACCGGTAGAATTTTCGTAACTTCTAAGTCTAAGTTAACACTTTTTCCCTCCACTACCGTTACTGCCCTGTTGCCACTGCCTCAATCATTGCCATATGTACAGCGTTTTTACAATGTAAATGCTCAATTTACTTATATATATTTGCAATGGACACTAGATGTTTTTTGTTTTGAAATTTTTAACAGTGTGTAGTTTTGAGTATATGTAAACAACGTGTTTTGTAATGTGACGTCATAATCTGGCCGCACGTAATTTAAATAAACATATCTTCTATACACTCACTGCCATTCACACCCCCATATCTCGTGCCTGTCACCCCCTTAGTATGCGCAACAACCAACACTCAAGCCGAACATTTCAACCAACCAAACTTAGTCGCGAACATCACACTCACTGGCAAACAGACAACATCTGTCGACGGTGTATGATAAACAATATGCATATGAGCAACGAACTAGTTTCAATGACCCCATAAGTATGAGTGCTCCATTGTACTTCTCATTCGTGTTACTGCAGCCTAACTACTAAGGTTAACTCGCAACAGTTAGGATTTTCCCAACGCACAACCTGCTAAGATCATCGTACACGATCTGGGGCTCTAGTTCTGCAAAGAACAAGAGTAATCTTTTACCGCTGTCTTTTTCAAAACCCGTTTCCCATTACATCCCATGAAGGGATTGGAGAGAGCTTCTTACAACCATTGAGCTGTGCGCTTTCTAGTTTTGAACTCACTTATTGGGACCAACAGTTTTTAGTCCGGTTCCGCACGGTATTTTGACAAGCATTTTCATGGCTAAGTACTCGATAGTGTCGCCAACACTAAGCGAGGTGGCCGTCGTCGAAGGCAATGTAAGGTGGTTAGACCGGGGATCGAACCGAAGTGCTCATGCACAAGAGCTGCGCACACTAGGCTATGCACCACCGACGGCCAATTAAATTTACCATCGAGGCCTTGGCAGACTATTCCTTCATAGGGGCAGCGGCTGACTATTTGTTCTTAGCGGTTCCGGCTGACTATTCGTTCATAGCGGCTTATTCCACGTATTCTTGTTATTAACCGATGTAAATCCAAATCCCGATCCATTTCAGCCCAAGATATCGGTCTCGGCTGACTATTCCTTAATACCGGCTTTGGTTGACTATTCCTTCATAGAGGCTTCGACTTACTTTTTGATCACAGCGGCATCGGCTGACTATTTCTTCATAGTCGTCTCGGCTGACTATTCGTTCATAGTGGCCTCGGCTGACTATTCCTTTATTGCGGCTACGGCTGACTATTCGTTCATGGCGACCTCGGCTCACTATTCCTCCAAAGCGATCTTGGCTCACTATTCCTTCATAGCGGCTGCGGCTGACTATTCGTCCATAGTCTTAGACCTCGCTTGACTATTTCTTTTCTTAGCGCTTTGGCTTACTATTCTGTTATAGCGGCCTCTGCTGACTATTCCAAGCATTTTTATTATCAACCGATGTAACTCCAATTCTGCCCATCTGAATATAAGATCCCCGTACTGAAGAACGAAACGAACCGGTCTTGAGCCCTTCTCAGCTAATCCAAACCTGATTCACCACTCGTGCGACGCACCATTTTCTCGATTATTTGCACACGAATACAAGATGCCCGTACTGAAAACCCAAACGCACTGCTCGTGAGCCAAACCAGCCCAAACGATTCCAGGAAGGGTATTCTCAACCGTTCCAAAAAGAGTTTACTCAGACCGAATACAAAGGAGTGTTCCCAAATCATTCCCGGAAGGATATTCTTAACCGTTCGCAGAAGAGGGTACTCAAACCATTCCCAGAGGAGAGTTTTCGAACCGTTCCCGGAAGACTATTCTCAACGCGTGGATCAATTAATGTCGTTACTTTAAATTATTTTGTATTTGAGGGTAAACCATTCTGTTCTTATTTCGGAAGGTTTAGTGGGTCCTAACGAAAGACCCAGGACATGACTGAGCTTACCTCAGCCTTTGACAAAACGACGTTAAAGTATTTGTACATCATTGCATACTTTTAGAGTAGACATCTTTAAATGAGATTGCAGCATACTTTTCGGCGTGTATACATTCGATATTCAAATTATTAAGTTAGATTTCATGCAGAATTGTAAAGTTCATGCGTTTTAAATTAATTTTTAAGATATGTCATATTTAAGCTTTCTGAGGCTGTTTATTACAGGTTTTTAAAATACGATTTACTGAGGTGAAATACTTTATATAAAATTGATACAAATTATATTTTGTGTGCATCATAACTAACCCGGAAAAAAAATGCTGCTTGCCGGAAAGCAGTATTTGAAGCACCAAAATGCTCGGAAGCACTAGCCAAAGCGCTGATAGCCCCGTTTGGGTTTCGAACAAAATTGCCACTTAGAAGCTCTTGATGCTGCCACCAGAAATCAGTATGATTCTGAGAAGTGATTTGGCGATAGCAGAAGAAACGTTTTTTTTGTTGTCTAAGAGTAACATTCCTAACAGTTTTTAAAGAAAGAGTTTTTCAACAGAGACGCTACAAAAGTAAATCGATAGGGACAGCAGACGATGCCATATTTATTCCCGCTCTTTTGACATTTATCTTCAGTAAGGTTTACCATTTCATCATGGAAAGATATACGAGCCAACAATGAGTCGAAATTATTAAAATTTACTACCGAAATTTGGAGTCCGTGGCCTCAAATTTAAGGGCGCTACGTCCAATTTCTGAATTCTGAACTTCATTTCTGGCTGAATGGCTTCGTCAATAAGCAAAATATGCCTTATTGGTCAGACAGCAATCCACACGTAATCCATGAGTCATCATTGCATCCCGAAAAAATTACGGTTTGGTGCGGTTTATGGGCCGGCGGCGTCATTGGGCCGTACTCCTTCCGTGATGATCAAGACCGGCACATTACTGTGAATGCGAATCGCTACCGTTCAATAATAACCGAATATTTTTGGCCCCAATTGGATAATTTGGACTTGGAGGACATGTGGTTCCAACAGGACGGCGTCACAAGCCACACAGCGAATGCCACAATCAATTTATTGGAAACCAAGTTTGGTGAACGTGTTATCTCACGAAATGGCCCAGTCAATTGGCCGCCTCGGTCGTGCGATTTGACGCCGTTAGATTATTTCCTGTGGGGCTACGTCAAGTCTATGGTCTATGCCCACAAGCCAGCGACGATTGATGAACTTCGTACGAATATCGAACGTGAAATTACAGCAACATCGGCCGATTTATGCTTGAAAACCGTCGTCTGGACTTCTGCAAGCGTGCCCGTGGTGGCCATGCAAAAGAAATCGGGTTCCATACACAATGGCATCGAACGTACTTTCACAGGAATATAGAATTTCAATTGTATCTAAAACCGGTTTTGTTTTATTTAAAAAAAATTTTGTAGCGCTCTTATTGAAAACCCCGATAATTGTGATGAATTTCACTACTTCTTTACTATTTCTCAGAAGCACTTCAGTACAACATTCCAAATTTCTATATATTCTCCCTTACTCCGATGCGTTTTTGAAGCAAGATACAGAGTAGAGCATTCAGAAACACGTACTGCTTCAATACTTTAAATATTTTTTGCTGCAACTTAGTACGTGCGGTATTATCTATATAATCCTAAAAGTATGCTTTTAATTTTAATATATTTTGTTTTATTGATGATCTGCTATAATTCATATAGGGAGATAATATTTTTGCTTTGTATTTGTTATAGAATTTGCTTTTCACCAAATCCTTTGTCTGTGTCATGATAATTGCCATAAACGACCACACATGATAATTTGTGACATTTCAAATTTCACACGAAATAGATAAGAAGCAACAACGAACAGTTCATTGGTTTTGTTTTTTTTTTTGGCTGCCGACACGATTTGCTATTTTTATTACAATATTTTATTATTGATCAACGTTAAATGTAGAAATTAATTTTATTATCATGGCCAATAAAACAGCAATACACATACACAAATATATTTAAAGCCCATAACCACACATTCGCAGGCACGCAAACAGATACAACCAATACAATCAATTGTATAGAGTATAGAATGGTTACAGATACATGTTATAGGGAATGTATAGTGGTGAAAAGTAACCACAAAACAAATCAAATAAATGAACTTAATAAAGAGTATGGCCAAAATCATTAAATACATCTAGATTTACTGATACAGAGTGCGGCAAAAGTAAGTGTTTTTTATATACATTTACATATTTTGAAATGCATGAAATTTGGAAAGAAAAAAATGAAATTGGTTATTGCGAATTAAATTGAATACAACGGGAGACGAGAACTAGTTTTTTGATTGTGAGAAGATCTCCGCCATTCCTTCTCGGGAGATAACGGGGAAACAAGTTAAGTTAGATCCTACAAAAACCCTGTGGTCCTTAGCGGTCATCGAAGCCAAAAATGATTAAGGGATTATCACCAAAAATTTCACATAATCGTGTTGAAGCCGAATTCTATTTCTAAAAATCACTGAGGCTGCGAATATTTGGTCGATTAGTGTTGAAATTCCACTTCGCTGAAAGCCGCCATAAAGGCACTGTTGGTTATTGGACCTTACCAACGTTTTTGGTTATCGGAAGGTGAATTATTTTCTGATTTTGTTGTATCCTAAGTTTTAAACTTTGAAACAGACCATACGTATTTAACAGAATTATGGAAACCGATGTGTTCCAGCAGACTCTATCAATTTGAACACCCGTATTACGGTCACCTAACTACAGAAATGATTGAGAATTCTGGTTCTAGGATGCTCAGGATTTTTAAAGTAAGTTTTTCTATTCTAAATTTAATTTTTGTAACGGCCAGTACACCATCTCACCAATATTATAAATTCCTTATAAAGGGTCCGTCATCTAACGTTTTTTTTTCAACTAGTGCTTATTTCGTGAATGGTAACACTTAGCTCATGTCTGATTTGACAGATAATTAGTTTTATCCTTCAGCTGAACGAATATGGTTGTGTATACGCTTCAACAACGCTGGGAAATATTGCGACATTACTTTGAAAATCATGGTAATGTTGCAGAATGTGTGCGAAAATTGCGTACGGATTTTCGAAGAGGAGAAGCACCGTCAGCTCCGTATGTTCGTTATCTTGTGAAAAAAGTGAAAGAAACTGGTACACCCGAGAATATTGCTGCTGTGGCAGAAAGTGTGCGTGAAGCGCCATCAACATCAATTCACCGTCGTTCTCAACAATTGAACATTTCGGAGACATCATTATTGAGACGAATTTTGCATAAAGACCTTGGTATGACGCCATACAAAGTCCAATTGTTTCAGGAGTTGAAGCCAACTGACCATCCAATGCGTTTTCGCTTCGCTAAGTGGGCCTGCGATCGACTTACAGAAGATGCCGATTTTGCCAAAAAAAAATCATCTTTTCAGATGAAGCTCATTTTGATCTTGGCGGGTATGTAAACAAGCAAAATTGTCGCATTTGGGGCACAGAAAACCCGGAGGCATACATAGAAAAGCCGATGCACCCAAAACGAGTCACTGTTTGGTGCGGATTTTGGTCCAGAGGCATAAATGGGCCATTTTTCTTCGAAAATGAGCAAGTAGTAGCCGTTACAGTCAATGGCGATCGTTATCAGGCCATGTTGAACGAATTTTTGCTCACAAAAATTGAAGAGGAGGATATTGGCAACATTTGGTTTCAACAGGACGGCGCTACGTGCCACACAGCCGAAGCCACACTCGATGTTCTGCGCCCTATTTTTGAAGATCGCATTATCAGCCGCAGAGCTGATGTCGTTTGGCCACCACGGAGCTGCGATTTGACACCGTTGGACTATTATTTGTATGGTGCCCTCAAAGATAAGTGTTACGCCGAAAAGCCAGAGACAATTGACGCTTTAAAGGACAATATTCGTGAAGCCATTGGTGAAATACAGCTGCACACAATCGATAATGTGCTTAAAAAATTGGACCGATCGTGTAGGCTACTGCATGGCCAGCCGAGACAGCCATTTGAATGAAATTATTTTCCATTATTAACAGGAAGGATTGTAGTTTCAAATAAAAAAAGAAATTTGAGAAAATATTCACTAGTTTTTTTTTTATAACATTTTCAAAAAAAAAAGGTATTTGGCGGACCCGTTATTATGATCTATATATTAATTACATTTCTTAACTATTAATTGATTCATTTGAGCTTAATTGACTACTTTGAACTGTTATATCACCAACAAATTTAATGAGTGTTCGAACTCACGGGCGATGTATTAATACCTATTTGTAACACGGTACCTGTTCGATTTCTATGAACACATTAGTAAATATTATATTGGAAAATAAAAAAATAATAGTTTTTGTGCTTGAAGGCTCTTTTGCTATTGCACTTTCTTTTTTCTTACATCTGCTTTAACATTAGATGTAATATTATTAAAATAAATAAAATAATTTATAGCTAACTGAAATAATTGTTTTTGTTTTGTCATAATCAGACCGACGACAAAAAGTATTGAATAGTATAGAGAACTTATTGCCCTCTTTTTCCGCTCTCTTGTACTTATAGAAAGTCTGAGTAAAAGAGTATAAACGAGTCTTATTCTCTTTATAGAATATTTAAATATAAATGCACCATTTTGACAATGTTATTTAATAAAACAATACAAAAACCATAAATGTTTCAAAAGGCATCAATGTTTCACATCAACATTATGAATGACCAAAGTTATTACAAAAACAGAGTAATACGTTTTGAATCATTCGCCAGATGTCGCCAGTTCTTTTGAGTCACACAATTCGTTCCATGAGTTCTCCACACTATTCAATACTCATTGGCGACGATAAGATTCTTGTTTGTTAGCTGCCGGTACATCAATGCCATCATACTTATTTTCAGGCAGAGCCAACAACAACCACGTATGTGATGCTAACGCTGTGTGTTGCTTGCATGTGTTCACTTTGATAGATTGCCCTACCCGTGCCTATAGATGTTAACACATTAAAAATTTTAATTTATTTCATTTTGGTTTGTGTATTCCAATTCTATGAAGGTGCCCTTTATAGCTTTATACTTACTGATTGGGTCCTACAGTTTTAACCGGTTTCGTTCGTGAATGTTTTCCATGTATTCTAGACATCTAAATTGATTTTACTTGTAAGCTCCTAAGCTCTTATCCTTGAAGAATCAGTCAGTCTTGATCTAACATTTGAACAAAAAAAAATTCAATGCCAAAACTCATCTCAAACGCCTTTCATTTAAGTTGGCTTTATAACTACGGCGGTTGCTGTTTATATTTCGGATCCTGGCTATAGTAGTTTCGTCAGATGCAAATTGGCCTTCCATCGGAAAGTTTGATATTTTCTAGCCTAAACATACATAGAATGTTTTTACTTACGAGCACTGTGTTTACAGTGTGTTCAATTCAATTTAATTCTTCCAAAAATTTTCATTTAATGTGTATGAGTATATATATGTATAAGGTTTTTCGACATTATCACAGAAATTGAGATATCACAGAAATTAATGTACTAGTACTATTTGTTTTTAAAATATACAGTGTTCGACAAAAGTCAACATACGATCCTCATTCTTCCTGCCAGACGAGTACAAATACATTATGGAGAAAAGTAATGATGTAGTTTTCTTTTAAAACTATTTTTAATAATATAATATCAGAAAAAATTGTACTTTAATATAAACTGAATTGAACAAAATGCCCCCTTGTGTAAAGTAATTACACTGTGGGTAATGGGTAATTGCAATGGGTGGGTAAGTCACCATTGTTTTGGGTAACTATCCATTATTTTTCCCATACCATACATTGAGAGTAATGGGTAATCGTGATTGGTAATCCGCCATTGTCGTGGGTAACTACCCATTTAATTCCCATGATGGGTAATTCAACATTGGCGTGAGTAACTACCTAATATTTACCCCAAGCACTGGTCAACGATTCCAATCCCCACGACAATAATAATGGATTAGCCAAGGTAACCCGTTACCCACAAAACTCGCACCCTGTTAATAACTATTCCATATCGGGCAGCTTTTTTTGCCACATCCTGTATATTGAAATTGTATTTAAAGGTATCTAAGAAAGTATCAACAATCTGTTACATAAATGCCAATGAAACATGAAAAGAAGCCACAAAAAGAATAAAGAAGAAGCAGTAATTGAGGTGAAATACGTGCAGAGAATTTAATTTCCCTCCATCTCGCTACTTCTAATTTATGAACAACTCTTATACAGCAAACGAGGGGCAAAATTCACTCTCTCTCCAAACTCTCAAACATATACACTCTTACCCAACTTGTAACATTAACACTTGATTCGACTACAGCTCTTATGGATACTTTATGTAGCTGTCATGCGACTCCTAAAAGTATGCTTCATTTCATTTTTATATAACAATTTAATCTCTCTCGATCTAAAAGCAATTAACTCTATTTCTTGTTTAAATAAATGGTTTGTTTTGCCATTGGATTCGTGTTTCATTTTGTTCTGCTATTCTCTCTTTTTATTATTCAGTGTAATTTCATTTATTTGTATTACTTGGTTGCTGTTCATTTCTCAACAAATTTTCGGTTGCATACCTTAGGGCTGTGTGTATAGAAAATTTAATTTCCTTTTAATTTCCTATACATCCAGGATATAATACATAAACACGTGTTTGTTTGTCTATTGGTATCATTGCATTTCAAGTTTATTGAACTAGTTTTGCAGTATTAGACTAACTATTCAGGCAAGTACAAGATGTTAAGCATCTGTTAAATAGATTTTTATTGGATTATTTTAATTTATGGCATTATGTGATAATAGTTTAAAATTTAATTAAAAAAAATATGATTTAAACAAAACAAAAGTAATAGTTTTTGTCAGATGTTGTTAGTAAGTGTTTCCGTAAATCATTAAAAAAAGTTGTAGGCTTCATGTTCTACAGTGAATATGCAACATATTTTTAGGATTCTATATACTTCATATTTGTAGTTTAGCTTTTTTCTTAGGGGTAACATTGAATAATTCATAGGGAGTAACATTGAAAAATTCATAATGTATGTATTGCTCTTATTTAAACATTTCTGTTTACATTTGAGCATTTCTGATTGCACTAGAGCTTTTTATTTATTCAGTTTTATTTATAGAGCTGATACAGGTATAAAATGGTCTCGAGCTTGAGTAAACAGAATTATAATTTTTGTTTACGTTTACTAATTTCTTTCCTTTACGCGTTATTTTAAAGCCGTTGAGTATATTTTATTCACAGTTATATACAAAATCCAATTTTTTATGCACCACTCTTTTGTGGTGTACATCCCTGAAGGTATGCCATTAATTCTCAAGTTCGCATTTAATGGTTGGCTTCCTATAATAGGTGTACAGACATAAAATGAGACAGTTTCTATTATTATTTTTTTTATAATATTATTTTTTTATTACAATGCTCTATGTATTTTTTTTTTGCTTTTATTTTGTTTAATTTCAACTTCATCGTTTCTTTTAGATTCACCCTTGTTGCGGGAGCCCTAAAGTAGGCTTTATATTATATCAAATTTAAATCCTCAAAATATGCTTCTTTTATTATTCATTTGTTAGACACGTGTATGCAAATTGTTGGGTGGCATCCTTAAGATAGGCAACATAAAGAAAAATGTTTAAAACCAAATACATTTGCGTCACCTCCAGGATAAAGTTGTAGGCCTTGCAAAAATACGTCATAAAATGTTTCGCAAAAATCTTAAAAGAAAAATTCATGAAATATTTGATTTGAAGTGATTGTGAAAATGCATTAAAGAAAATAATCTTAACTTAGGGGTTTCATTACATGTCTTGAAGGCATCACGGAAGAGTTTCTCACAGTCAATGGTATATGCATTTTGCTGGTTTGAGACTTGTGGTCGCGTGCTACAATTGTATACCGGTGCCGAATGGTTGTGCGGTTTAAAAATTCACTTGTATGCCCGTAGTCATAATAACCTCATCCATCTTTGTACTGGATTCGGCAGGGTAAGTCGACTGCTTTGTTAGACCTTTGGCTTCTTGTGTATTGTGATGAATCCATGATACGCTCGCAGTTATGAATTGATGTCATCACTGTTTAAATCACTGCCATCCTTTTTTTTTGCCGACATGTTAGTCGTAGCTGTATCGAGGTGCAATGGTGAGATTGGAATCCTATCCTATGGAATCTGAATTAAGCATTGATAACGTGGGTCTGGCCAGAAACTGTTTGTTGAGTGGATCTCCTCCTATCCACTATGGGTGAGATTTGCCTTGTACATAGAGAATCTATATCCTAAATCAACATCTCCTGCAGGATACGCTGGCAGATGGCTGGGGTCCCAAATTGCAAATGGAACCTGTACGGTAGTCCTAGTTTCGCCAGCTCATCAGCTCCGCAGTCTCCCGGAATGTCCCAGTGCCCTGGCCCCACATGAGGTAAATATAATACTTCTGGGTCATATCATGCCATTCTGGGCATATGTTGAGTTGATCCTTATCACCATCGGACTGTCAGAGTAGGTGGCATTGACCCCAATGACAGCTAGACTATTAACCCTCAGTCTGGCGAGGCTGATATACATTACAATGATCCCGTATTCTACAAAATGCTGACGGCTAGTTCTCAAGAATGGTTCCCAAAAATAGATCCCATAGCCTACCTGATTATTAATTTGCAAGCCACCCGTACAAAAATTCACATATTCCTCTATACAAGGTACTTATTTGTACTAGGAATCCATTTCCAGGATGACAGTGTGATATTTCCTTGTATTCCTAATCCATTTTATTTATATTCGGAATAGCTGCCCTAAGCCAAACTAGACTCCTCCACTGGTTGTTTTGAGCAGTTTCATTTATTCATTTTTTAAAATGAACATCGCGTGTCTGCGGACACCATCCATCGGACTTTCCTAGTCGACCGATTTTTTTAGTGTTATTTAGTTAGTGTGCGCGGCTCTTGTACATTAGTACGTGGGTTCGATCTATTTCTTTCGACGACGGTCACCTCGCTTAGTGATGGCGACACTATCGAGTACTTATCTATTAAAAAGCTTCTCAAAATACCGATCGGAGCCGGTGTAAAAACTGTAGGTCCCAATCAATGACTGGAAAAAAAAGAAAGCGCACTACTCACTGGTTGTGAGGAGCTCTCCCCAATCCCTTCATGGCATGTCATGGGAAACCATTTATTTATTTATTTTATGATAAAACACGGTTCGTTTTTAAATTGCAATAAATACAATAGTTTTAGTTCCTTTTATTTTACTTATACAGTTTTAAAGTCAACACTTTACAATAAGTCTCAATTTCTATCTTTTTACTATTCGCGTTGCATACTTTTGAGCGTTTAATCACGGACTAACTTCAAATGCCAAAAACCACAGCTATTTATACAAGTTATACTACTTGCCGTCAGGGTGTCTATCAGTTTCTAGATTGTTCTACCCGATTCCAGAACCTGTTTCTCGAAATTTACTCATTTCCAAAACCAATTCCTTTCATTTCTCTATTAGTTTCTCGATTGTTCTACCCTATTCCAGAACCTGTTTCTTGAAGATTACTCGTTTCCAGAACCAGTTCCTTTCATTTCCCTATCAGTTTCTAGAATGTTCTACCCTATTCCAGAACCTGTTTCTTGAAGATTACTCGTTTCCAAAACCAGTGGTATAACAGTTTTGAAATAACGCATTTGCAGCGGATTCGTCAATTGGTTTGTTGTAAGGGTGTACTTTCGGGTGCAGCATTAATCGCCTTGTTGTTTACATCACGTTAAGTTGGTCATTAAGAGTAAGAAAAAGCTTGTACTTAATCGGAACAATATTGTGATCAGCGGGGTTTCCCCCATCTGTAGGTCGCGGGCTGCCCTCCATCTGATTTTATTGCTGTTTTGATATTATTTTCTGTTATTTTAATTTCTATTCGATTGTCAGGAATATAACGGATTTGGGGCTGACCACACCATACTCCATGGTATGTAGTAGGGAAAGATCTGGGTCGAAGGGCGTTACCCAGTGAGGAAGCCAGGTAACAGTGAAGCAACACATTGTGAACCTGAAGATGCGAACCACTTAGCGCAAGGGTTGAACAAAGCTGTTCCCAATCACATCCCGTCATTAGATGTAAACCTTCAGTTTTCTGTGGTTGCGAAAAATATACAAAAGTTGTTCGCTTTGAGTTGCATTCAAATACAGCTTGTATGAACAAGCTGCCCAAAAGATTCACAGAGATTCAAAGCATTCGACTCTAGTATCGCGACACACATTTGACAGAGGATTTTAGGATATCGTCAAGTTTGTGGTAAACAACAAAAGTAGTTCGCCTTAAAAGGCTTTGAAAACAAGATCAAAAGTACGGAAACGACACAGTTCTCACAGAAATTGGCGACTCAACTGGGTGTTGATGGAATTCAGTTAGCAATCGCGTCACTCAATTTGAAAACTGCATTATTATTATATAAAGCGTTATATAAAATGTACAAAATTTGTTCTCTTCAAACCACTGTGCGCCATTTAATGCAGACCGACTTCTACTGCCAACTTATATCCTGTTTGTCCCTTCATTTCGTTTTATCCCTCGTCTACTTGTTAATCCATTTTTTATTAAAAATAGAATTTCGTTTAAAAAAAAACAACCTTAATTTTTGTCTCTAAAATTATCTTAAAGAATTTCAAAGTTATCTTTAGAGCAAATTAAATTCCTCTGAGCTCTTTCCGTTTCCTAAATGATGGCTGTCGAGTTGTGCTACCTACCTTTTCCTTTCTAGCAAAACGGAAATATTTTACAAGGATGAAAAATCATAAGACCATGGCATAGGAGTTGGAGGAAGTCTGCCATTTTGTTCTTTCACTTTAACGCATCTGCACACATTTTAGACCCACAATTTTCCAATAATGGATATCCAGTTATTTTTCTTTCGGTTATACAGCTTATGTACACTTGAGACTTGGGATTTTCCTTTCATGGGTTTAAATTTAGTTTTTATGGAGTTGTTTTTTTGTGTGTACATCTTCTGCATGTTAAAAGGGAAATGGTTTACGTTTTCTCTGTGTATTCTGCGAATGTATATTGGTGGAGTAAGAGAAGGATTTTATGCATTTCTTTAACAACTATTAAGGATATACATTTCTTTTACTCTAAATGTACTTTTCTAAACTCTTGAGGTTTTCTTTTCAAGGAAATCCAAATAGAAAAGGAAAACTCCAGGAGAATTATACATAAAGGCAAGAAGCTTACAAGAAAGTGTAGCCTACTTTTAGGCTACCAAATGCAACAGTTTCCCTCCCTCCTCCCTTATCCAAAGCGGCTGACAAGTGGTGCTTTGTGTTTCAAATTGATTGTTTTGTGAGTGGAGAGATAGGATATATATAAAATATTTTACTTTTGTTGAATATAGAACAAACCTATGTATGTATGTAGTAGGTACTATATCCTTTATGACAGAATTATATATATTTTCCTTTAAGGATATGTCTGTTTTTTTTTTGGGTATCTTAATTTTTTATGTTCGCTTGGTCTCAGCACAAGTTTTTGTTGTCTCTATTTTAAATTCATATTCCATAAAATTATGATTTTTCTATCGTTTTAGTCCTTTTTCCAAATCAACACAAAAAAGTTATAGAAAAAAGTGTAAGAAGTGAGAAAAGAGGGCCGGAATAGTAGAAGGTACTTACCACCCTGGTGTTTACTTTTGGTTAAAGGAAAGAAGATAACATATTTCATCTTTAGGGTCTCTTTGCATTTCTTTTGCTTGCCTTCCGTATCAGTAAACATTGTCATAATGTTGATTTATGAAATTTTATATGTATTGATATCTCACAGAGGATTGCAAAATACTCCTGGTTTTAAACATACATATATGCAAAAAGGACCAACAACACAATTTCATTTCATGTTAATGTTAATGCCAAAGAATTCGTCAGGGTCCTGTCTGCATTCCTGCCAGCGGCCGTTCTCTTCCTACTTCATCATGGCCATCTGGATATTGCGATTACTATTGCAAATGTTTATTTATAAAATCTCTTCTCTCTTTAACTTCTTGGTCAATAAGTTGACATATGAAACGAATTGGTTTGGTTGTTTTGTAAATTGCCAAAAGGTCTCAAAGGTGATTTGAAAACTACATTGTTTTTATGACAAAAATAAAGTTCAAATTTTTCCGCTATACTTAGCCATTGAAGCAGCAGGGCTAAGATTTCCAAAATCAGTGAATTGTAAAATTTTTAGTTTCATACTCACTGATTGGGACCTACGGTCTACACCGGTTCTGGGCCGGGGTTAGAGATGCTTTTTCATGGCAAGTTCCTCGATTGTGTTCTCCACTCGCAGAACTAATTGATGGAAAGAGGTTGTAGCAACCGTAAATTCGGCTGGTGCCACCGAATTGCATTTGTCACAACCGAATTGAGGACAACAAGACTGAATTTAGTCCCCACGAGTAAAATACGCTTGAAGCAACCTCTAATGCAGTTGTGACAACCCATACTGCGGTTGTGGCAATTTCTAATGCGGTTATGACAATCTCTAGTGCGGTTATGACAACCTCTACTGCGGTTGCGACAACCTCTACTGCGGTTGCGACAACCTCTACTGTTGTTGTGACAACCTTTACTGCGGTTACGACAACTTCTACTGCGGTTGTGACAACCTCTAATGTGAATTGACAACCTCTACTCCGGTTGTGACAACATCTGTTGTGACAACCTCTATAATAACTTCTATGATAACCTCTATTGGGGTTGTGACAACCTGTACTTTGGTTGTGGCATCTTCTTATGCGATTGTGACAACCTCTAGTTCCAATGTGATGTCTCCTATGTGGTTGGGACCACTGGTTAAATATACTATAGATTTGTTATTCATCTCATCTGACTTACCACTTTGTGCTTCTTCCGAGAGGAATCGAACTTGTGTCAGCTATTTTATTACACCAAATTGTGCGAACGTCGAACAACATTCTCCATTTTTAATATTATGCATTCAAGATGTTATATTTATATTCACAGTAACAATTTCAGCATTGATTATCAAACCTCGCGGACAAAATTCTTCTCCTGACTTGAAGACTTTCAGCTTCCAGGTATTCGATTCCTTTCAGTCAAAAAATAGAGATTCAGTTGGTGAATATATAGTATTTTAATCTAGGATTGTGACAAATTGTAAATTCGGTCGATTTTATTTTCTGTGGCTGTAGGCCAGTTGCCCGTCGTCGTACGAAATTAAAGGTCGTCAGAATGGTTGAAAAACGTCGCATCTTTTTTATCTTACATTTGAACAGATTCTTGCGGTTTTTAAACTCAACTTTTGCAAATGGTCAATAAGAGCAGTTGGTACAAAAAATATTTTCCATTTAAGAAATTAAAGTCTTTATATTACCCCCTAAAAGTATGCTATAAATTACGACTTAAAAAAGTATGCTATACAAATGCTTACTTTCTGTAATTATTAAAGGTTTGAAGCCAATTCGTTCAGTCTCTATAGCCTGTTCTAATTCTGTCATAAATTACAAATTCCGCATGGAAATTAAGCGAAGAGCCTTGCGAACCGGATTTCTTTAAAGACCAGTCCATCTTTAAAATGATCAAAATATCAAACATACAGAATTGCTCAAAATGTGTCAGCTTATCGGAAGATGCTCTAAGTTTTGCAGACAGCGGTAACCGTTTTGTTTTGATATGTACATCTAAAGTAAACAGATATTGAATAAAAATCGACAACACATGGATCGCTATAGTCCTCAATAACGCTCTCCAGTATCTGAACGGATACAGTGGAGCATTTTCGGTCTAAATATAACATGAGCGTCAAGGCTCACGTTCATCTGAACGGGTACGTAAACAAAGAAAATTTGCACTTCCGGGAACTGAGAATTGAAGTATCATTCAAGAAGGTCCATTACATTCAATACTAGCTGCGTCGTTTGCGTTGTCATCGGGTTTTATTTGTTTGAGGACGACGTGGGTAGTGCGGTTACTGTGGCCGGTTAGCGATACAGAACTATGGACCAATTATGTACACAGGAATACGAAAAGTGTACACTAAAGTCAAAAAAAATTACTCAAAAGTAGAAAAAAATTTACTCAAAACTAAAATGTTAATGTTAATTTTGATAATTTTTTGAATTATATTTTTGTTAACGAACAACAGGTTATAAATAAATGTAAGGACTCTAATTTGAATTAAAAATATTCTAACTTCGCTCTGATTTGATATTCGAAAAATTTTAAATGCATTAAAATATGTACTGAGCGCTAACATAATTTTATGATCTAGACTAAATCGTATGCTATAAAACATAACTCTTAACAGTAGACTTTAAAGTGTATTTATTGTTTGAAACGTTAGAAATTTAAAGCATATTTGTAGGCTCTATGTTCTATCCACTGTTTGTCACAATCCAACGAATTCTAAGTTGTGTTATGCTGAGAGTCCTGGAAATGACTGATTATTTAGAGTAGAGACGCAACTGCTTGAGTATATATTTTTTTTACATAAAATCTATTGGTTAATACCCTTAAGAAATATAACATATAAAAGACTGATATATTAAGACTAAATTTTCGACTCGGGAAATTGTTAACGTATTAGAAGTGTTAGTTGTTGTTACAGACATCTTTTACAAATCTCCCGCAAAGCGTGTTCTAAATCATAACTCCAAAATGTATACTGGGAAAATTCTCTTTCTTAAATTAATAGAAATATAAAGCATATCCTTAGGCTCTCAATATTTTATCCTATCTCAAGCGAATAACCTAGCGAATAGTTGTTAATTTAAGCTGATCAAGAAACACTTTATTTTGACTGAGCTTCAGCAATATATTACGACATTCTATTTTAGCCGTTGAAAATCAACAACTGTCCCTTCTATAACCATGTTTATATGTCGTAAGACCTAGTGGCGCAGAATCGATTTCCACCGGCCAAAAGTCTATATCTTTTGATCTAGGAAATTATTTTAAGCTCTGTAAAAATTTGATTGTTGGTAAGGAACCATGGATAACTTGGAGACATTAAGATATAATTCGGATAATTGAGAATATTTTAGAGAATATTCCCAAAGTTGACTTATTTCTTATTTTTATCAAAAACAAATTTTGGTGTTCTGACACATTTTAAGATACACCAGGGATTATGTAAAAAAAAATTATAATTTGAGGTATTTAAAATATTTAACGCGAAGATTTCGTTTTTTTTTAAATTTTTTAAATTTTGGAAATCGAAAAAATTTGAATTCTTTTCTCGAATTCCTTGCACTGTATCTCATACAATTTAGGAGATATTACACTCAAATCGCCTTTATTAGAAAGTGTGGTTTCATGGGTTAAATATACCGATTAAATTTTATTTATATCGAATATAGTTTGGTTGTAATAAATATTGTAAACAAATACCGCTGTTGAAAATATTTTGATTTTGTGCCAACATAACATTTGAGCATCAAAAGCCTCCAATGACAACACACTGAAAAATAACGGCCTCTGTAACATATTGTCCCAAACATATGGTGCAGGAACCTTGCACATGTTCGGAACACACTTCAAACATTCATGTGTTTGCAAGTCCCAAACTCACTTGTATTTAAATGTAAACAGCATCATGTTTACTGGTACACATGTATACATTTACGTAGAAACAGGCGTTTTTTCATCCCAAACATTAATATACTTTCGTGGAAGCATTCGCCTGTTTTCCCAAACTTACATATACTTACGTGGAAACACATGCCTATTTCCTCCCATACATAATAACATTTAGAAACGAATTATTCTTCGATATTAATATATGTGTATTATTTATTATAGTTAATTTTATCAATATAAATCCACATTTGTAAATAATTAAAACAAACAATTAAAAGATTTAAAATGCTCCATTTTACGTTTACTTGAACTAAATGCATTATTTGTTTTTTTTTTCATGAAATGGGAATCTGCTGTTTCTTTGCTTCTCCTTTCTTTGTTGTCTCTCGCGTTTTTGTTTCAGAAGGTTTCAGTTATGCGTTGGTTATCACTGTGTTGGTACACAAACAATATATTTATATACAAATCTAGTTCATGAACGCCAAGCATGGATTAATTACTTGTGGTTTTTTATTATGCTTATTTCACAATTGGTCCGCCATTCCGATTTTCTAAGTAAAGGCTCGGACAGAAAAGGGCTTCACGTTGCTGCCCTTTCCAGTTTCTTTCCTCAAAATTGTTTCTCCCTTTGGTAGCACACATAAATATATGCGAAACATACACAAAAACCAAAGTAACATCACAAACCATTTAAGCGTATGAGCCTTTGTTTATTCTTTTTTCCCTGATCAAGCGATTTTGATATCCTCTGTCCGATGAACCATTGACGGCTGAATACATGAAATTAACACGCAATATATTAGGCAAAATAAGACACTGACTTCATCTGCAATTTGCACGCCCATGCAGGAATATTTACGAACACTGACTGAGAGAATAATGCAAAAATACAGATACACACGTACAAGATAGGCTCTCTCGTTGTTTCTCTGTTATTCTCTTGCTCTCGAGAGAGCATAGACAGTGCAACAAACTCAACTGTGTTTGCATCACAAACACAGATATATTTGAGTCGCATGCACATATATTAGAACATATTAATCATTGTGTCGCATGCATGTAATATTGAATAGCAAACACAATGTGTTTGCACACAAATATAGTATATTTGCGACAAGCTCCAAACACACTTTATATTTTCATCCAAAGAAAAAAAATTCTGATTTTCAGCGTGTACAATAATACACAGTTGGAAAGGTTGATGTGTTTCCAATTTTCTCAGTGTAACCTTTGCCTTCACCAAACTGAACGCAAATAAGATATTGGGAATTTAATGAAAAAAATCCGAGTTTTTAGTCACTAAACGTGAATAAATAATTTTTTTCTCAACAAATTGAAAAAAGTATGTATGCAGTTAGAAAGATGCTATAATAGGGTCATGCCCACTTACTCACACTACACTAGTTAGCAGACAACTCGAACTAGTGCGCTTGAATTGCATACAGGTAGTACTAAAAGTCATGAGAGAGCAAACATTGGCATTTTTATAATGCTTTTATACCTGAATGTCTATAACTTTCACTTCAGTGACAATAAATTCGTCCACGGTTGTTATTTATGTTTTTTACAGAACTTAAAAATGTTTACTAGATCAAAAGATATTGATTTTTTGGTTGAAGGAAACAGATTGTGAACACTGTCCGCCAAATTTTCTATCGGACCAAGTCACATTTAATGAGTTAGTTGCCATATAGGGAGTCTTATTTAATGGTTTGGTTTAAGTCTTATTTGACAATGGTTTAATTAAGCCCCCCAACAAACACTATTTTCTATAAATCTCAAAACCGTTTCCTTAAAAATATTCCCAAGTTTTAAAAATATTAAATATTTAAAGCATATCCTTATTCGGCTTTGTATTTTATAAGGTGATAGACCACATTTGTGTATTTCGATGCAAAACATTCATATGACTGACCTATAACTATATCAGACCCTTTAATTTGATGTAATTTTTTAATAGTGGCTCTTGTGTTTGTAATTGCAGTGGAAGCCCCTTGATCTTGGCCCTTTATTTGTGTCCAGGCAGTTTCTGTTTAAGGAACTGTATTGCAATTACAAAAAACAATTATAAATTCTAAAAAATTCGCATTCTGGACATAGAAATGGCATAACCAAAAATATTTGCCTATAAACACATTATGATATTAGCTACGGCGTTTTCATTTAAGTCCCCCTGGAAGTATGCTATTAAAATAAACCCCCAAAAATTATGCTTTCGCGTCGTTCACATTCTTAAACGTTTGTGCGTTTAGTGCATAACCTTAGGCGTTTTACTTCAATTTATTAAATACTACTCAAACAATGTTGTCCTTCATCTCTAGTTGCTTTACATTCTCCTGTTGCCCAATGTTCGTCGTGGAACTTTTATTTTGAACTGTCTATGTAATATCTTGTTTGAGTAACTAGAGGACGTATGTTTTTCAATTGGAAATATCTGAAAGATTACATATACGTCAAAATACCCATTTCCTTTTCATCTTCTTCTTAGTTCCCCGGGGAATTACTATGGGCAAATATTTGATAGAGTCGCCGTTCTCTTGGTATTGTTTGTTTGCCAAGTTGAGATTTTGAACTGTCTCTGGTAAATTCAAATATTTTACTTTAAATTTAAATAAGGCTGCCAAACTCTATGAATATAATAAATGGATGATATCTGTAAAATCATTACTGACACATTTCTCCAAGAATAACGACCCTCATTTATTTATTCGTCTATCCTTAAGTTAAGAGATGCATGCAAGGACATTTATATAGCACCGCCGTAGAAAAATGTATGCAATGACGTCTGTGTTTGATTGCCATATGAGGAGTCGCAGAACAAAACACATCTTTTTGATTATTTCAAAATGTTGGGAAATCCAAGATTATTTATTATTTATTTAATTGTTTATTATTTAAAGATTAAAAAATAAAGATTATTTATATTTTAAAGATCAAGGCGAGGAGAGGAGAAAAAGTGTCAAAATATGATTTTATGCGGCCAAATGGTGCGTATGAGTTATATCTAGTCAGTGTATTACTCATACGCGTCAAATGCCGCCATGTTTATTGTTAGTTATACGCTCCACTGATCACTTGAGGGAATTTTTTATGAAAATCGTCCAAAAATTAAAGATGTCAAATATTGGTCAGTAGGTTGTTAAAGTTTTAAACAGTTTTGTTGAACATTAATATTTAGTTGTAAATGGAAATATGAAAAAACACAGACTTAACAATAATGTTACATTTGCTTCGAATATTATTCGGTAACGCAGACTTTCTGGTGTGAATGTCTGTCACCTTTCTTTCAAAGCTAATTTAAAAATCTGCTATTAATTTCCCCTTAGCTGTAACCCAATTCCACTCTTTCTCCATTTACACACATTTAGTGTATCATTCCTTGTTTCAAAGATCTCAATGACTTTGTTTTATCTTTTCTTACACAGTCTAGCAAATCTATCAAATAAATGTCTATAAATCAATATCTTAAGAAATGCAACTTATCTGTAGTAAAAAAAAATCTCACAAGAAATTTTGTTATAATGGACTTTATGATTAAATTACAATGTCTTATTTGGAACAGCAAAAACTTTTCCTATTACAAATTCATATTTTTTATACAATACATCTTTGTGCTTTTCGTCCTTTCTTGCAAATCAAAGGACATGCAGACATACATCACTGGGATTTATTTAATTAATTTTCTGCTGAAAATTAAATTTATCTTCGTTGACATTGTAGTTGTTTGTCATCTATCCATTGTCGCAAAATCGTCAACTTTGTACTCAGCAATTTTTGTCTATTTTTAGTGAATCGATTTTATAATGGATGAAAGCAAAAAAATAAAAACGAAAGAAAAAAGTTTTTGATACATTTTTGATGTAGCATTGAATATCCAAAGAGCTTTTTAATATTCGTAGTAGTAAAGGTTGTAGAAAAGGGGAATGAAATCCCAATGGAATATATAAAACTATTATAGATTGCAAGATATTTCAACAAAAGTTGTATGCCAAAAAGTTGTATTCGCCTTAACATATGCTATACAATATATTGCAAGCGACTTTTTGTTTATTCAACATTCAAAAATACAAAACAAACAGAATTTTAATATTTAATCAAATCCATATCTTTCGCCATGTAGACATATTGCTGTGCATAGCATTTTGACATGCTGCATTCATTTCTCTGCTACACAAACACATATTTGTTTGTTAACCCTAAAAGTATGCTGTAATACATATCATAAATAATACAAAAAAAGTATGTATTCTGTAATAATAAAAGTACACAAAGTTAATAGTTATGGAAAGTAAAGCCAGTGCTTGTATTTTTATTGTTTTACAATTGACTTGACACATGAATGTTAAAGAATACACAAAAGGTCCTTGCAAGTCAAAAACTACTAATGTTCGCCTGGGTTTCTTTTGGTTTGTTAGAAATTATTAAAATAATTATCATGATTTAAATTGATATAATATTTGTCAAAGTAAAATCTAACAAATTAATAATTCTTAATGTATTTCTTTTTTTTCATTTTAGGTAAGCTTTAAAGGATTATGGATATATTTGTCTGGACGTATAGTAAGTAAGATATAACAAAAATATATTTTTACACTTAAAAAAAATTATATGTACTTCGTTTCAGAACTTTGCACGCAACTTTTATATCTATAAATTTGTATGTACGGAAAAATACGAACACATTTTATCGATACTGATTTTTATAAGAACAATTTATAATAGTAGACTCTTCCATAAGAAAAGTTTTTCATGAGTTTTTACTCGAAAAATGTATAACTATAATTTTATCTAATGCTTTCGTTTATTCAAAAAAAACATATAAAGTTTTCTATACAAAAACTCTATTACAATAACTTTTCTATACGAAAACTTTATAAAAATAAACTTTTTCCCACGATAACTTTATAACAATTAAGTTTTCTATACAAAAAATGTCAGTGGCGGAATGGTAGAGTGCGCGGCTCTTGTATGTGAGAACGCGGATTCGATCGCTGCTCAGACAAGATTACATTTCTTTCCACGGCGGTCACTTCGCTTAGTAACGGCGATACTATCAAGTATTTAGCAATGAAAATGCTATTGAAAATACGGTTCGGTGTAAAACTTTAGGTTCCAAGCAGTGAGTGTAATACTAGAAAGCGCACAGCTCACAGGTTGTGAGAAGCTCTCCCCAATCCCGTCATGGCATGTATTGGGAAAGCCTTTTTATACGGAAACGTTATATTAAAGAGGTTATCTGTACGACAGCTGTATAACAGTACAGTTTTCGGCCCGGAAACTTTATGACAATAAAATTTTATTAAAGGAAAATTTAAAAATATAATCTATATAAAATATAATCTATACTTTATATATAAAGTAGTAACAAAGATTTCAATTTTCTATACGAATACTTTATAACAGTAAATTTTCTATACGCAAACTTTATAGCAGTAAATTTTCTATACGAAAACTTTATAACAGTAAAGTTTTGTATACGAAAACTTTATAACAGTAACGTTTTCTTATATCCGTAAAGTTTTTTATACGAAAACTTTATAATAGTAAATATTTCTATACGAAATCTTTATAACAGTAAATGTTTGTGTGCGAAAATTTTGTAGCGGTAGAGTTTTCTATAAGAAAACTTTACGAAAGTACAATTTTCTATACAAAATATGTATAACAGAAAAATTGTCTATGCGAAGGCTTTATAGCAGTAAGGTTTTCTATACTAAAACTTTATAACAAAAACGTGTCTATACGAAAATGATATGACAGTCAAATTTCGTATAAGAGGGCTTTATAACAGTCAAGTTTCAATTACAAAATCTTTATAATAATACAATTTTCTATACAAAAACTTATTGTTAGTAAAATTTTTTATACGAAAGCTATATAACACTGAAGATTCCAATAAGGAAAATTTAAAACTAAACTTTGCTACACGTTACAACAATACAGGTTTCTATACCCAAAATGTATAACATTTACTTTAGAATAACAAAGTCTCTATACGAAAAGTTTTGTGTCCGAAAAACTTATAATAATAAAGTTTTCTATCCAAACTTTCATGGGACAATAACAATAAAGTTTTCAATACGAAAACTGTATGACAATAAAGTTTTCGGTGCGAAGACTTTATAACACTAATGCTTTCTGTGCGAAAATTATATAGAAATAAAGTTTTCTATGAGAAAGCTTTATTACAACAATGATTTCTATAGGAAACTAGAATAACAATAAAGTTTTGAATACGGAAGCTTTGTAATAATATAAACGGTGGCTCAGTAAGAGTGCACTTTTTCATTTTAAAATAGAAACACGTATTTTTTGAGATAGTTGTGATTTTTTTATTGGATTGTAAAGAAGATATGTCCCGATTAAGTATGAAATAAAATATCCGTCAAATGGCACCTTCGGGTCTGATTACAGGCCATTACTTTTTTCATGAAATTTTCCATGACTGTATGTTGTCGATGACGGGTTGGATCTCTGATTTGAGCTCAGGAGCTGCTTTTGGTTTATTCGTATAATCCTGAGGTTTCACAAAACCCCAAAGAAAGAAGTCGCACAGCGCTAAATCGCAAGATCTTTGTGGCCAATTGACATCAGAGTTTCTTGAGATAATTTGTTCTGGAAATCGTTGCTGCAATAAATGGATTGTTTCATGCGCGGTGTGGCAGGTGGCGCCGTCTTGCTGAAACCACATGTCGCCCAGATTCTTGCCGTCCAGATGAGGCCACAAGAACTCCGATGTCATGCTTCTATAACGAATGCCGTTCGCAGTCACAGCAGTTTCGGCCGTATCTTCAAAAAGGTAAGGCCCAATAAAGCCGCCTGACCATAATCCGCACCAGACAGTTGCTCGTTGTGGGTGCATTTGTTTCTCATAGATTGCATGAGGATTTTCTGAGACCCAAATTCGAAAATTTTATGTATTCACGAAGCCATTCAGATGAAAATGCACTTGATGAGAGGAGATGACTTTCGTTGAAAAATTGGCATTGACTTCACTTTGCTCCATTACCCATTAAATGAATTGACAGCTCTTTCCATGGTCTGGTGGTTAGAGCTCCTGACTAAGCTGAATTTTGTACGCTTGAAGGTTGTCAAAAATTCGCTGCGTAGTGCTTCATGAAATTGGAAGTTATTCAGAACGATGCCGGATTGATGTTTTCGGCGACACTTTCGTTTACAGGGGCAATGTTTTCAAGAGTCCCACCGGTACGTTGACGCACCGGAGTCTTACTGTCCATAACCGACACAGTTACTTCAAATTTCTTGACCACTCTTCGAATGGCTGACACAATAGATGTACTTTCTCGACTGAAAATTTTTCGAAGTTTGCGAGCAGTCTCATCATAACTTTCCAAATTTTTGTCATAAGTTTTCACAATTATAACGCATTGGCCTTTCGTAAAGCGCTCCATTTATATTAATCGGAATAAACAAATGTGACAGGTGCCAAATTTCAGAGTAGCCACTTGCACAAAAAAAAATTACTCTAAATTTAAAAGTGCAATCTTACTGAGACATCCTTTAGTTTTCTTTATGAAAACTTTATAACAACAAAGCATTCTGTACGAAAACTTTATAACAATAAAATGTTCTGTACGAAGACTTTATAACCATAAAGTGTTCTGTACGAAGACTTTATAACAATATAGTTTTCTGTACGAAGACTTTATAACAACAAAGTTTTCTGTACGAAAACTTTCTAACAATATAGTTTTCTGTGCGAAAACCATACAACAATAGAGTTTTCTCTACGAAAGCTTTATAACATAAAGCGTTCTATACGAAAACTCTGTATCAATAAAGTTTTCTGTACGAAAATTTTATAGCAATAAAGATTTTTATAGAAAACGTGAATAACAATAATGTGTTGTATACGAAAGCTTTGTAACAATATAGTTTTCTGTACGAAAACTCTATAACAATAAAGTTTGCTGTACGAAAACTTTACAACAATAAAGTTTCCTGTACGAACACTTTATAAAATAAAATAAATGGTTTCCCATTACATCCCATGGAGGGACTGGGGAGAGCTTCTCACAATTAATACGCTGTGCGCTTTACAGTTTTCACTTACTGATTGGGACCTAAAGTTTTACACCGATTCCGAACGGCATTTTGAGAAGCTTTTTCATGGCTTTATACTCAATAGTGTCGCCGACACTATGCGAGGTGACCATCGACGAAAGAAATTTAAGGTGGCCTGAGCAGGGATCGAACCCACGATCTCATGTACAAGAGGCGCGCACACTAACCATTGCACCACCGACGGTCACACTTTATAACAATATAGTTTTCCGCACGAAAGCTGTAGAACAGTAACATTTTCTGTACGACAACTTTACAACAATAAAGTTTTGCATACGATAACTTTATAGCAGGAACGTTTTCTGTACAAAACCTTTATAACAGTAAAGTTTTCTATACGAAATCTTTATAACAACAAAATTTTGTGTACGAAAAAAATAAAATTAAAAATTAATTTTCTTCACGAAATCTTTATAATAGCAAAGTTTTCTAAACGAAGTCTTTGTAACAATAAATGTTTCTATGCAAACACGTTATAACAATAAAAAATTGTATAAAATAACTGAAAAATTATATAATTTTTGTATGAAAACTTTATAACAATTAAGTTTTCTGTTTGAAAACTTGATAACAATAAAGTTTTCTATATAAATAATGAAGATTTCTTTAGGAAAAATTTTGCAGCGATAAATATTTCTACACGCAAAATTTGTAACAATAAAATGCATTGTACGAATATTTTATTCCCATTAATTTTTTCTTTAGAAAGAACCCAATACGAGGGCGGATGAATAAGTCCGTAACTTTTCCCTCATAGTTATATGAAATGCAATACTGCTTCCATCAAATAACACCTGTTAATAGACTACTGTCAAATTTTGAGCATGTTCCGTCATTTACTTTGCGCTTAACAGCTGTTCAAAACATACAATCTCGTGCATTTTTTTAAAATGGAAAAAAGTGAATTTCGATTTCGCATTAAACATTATTTTTTGCGAAAAAAAACCGTCAATCAAATAAAGGAAAAGCTTGATAAATACTAGATAAATACTAACTACTAGATAGATAAATACTAGACTCTGCACCATCGATTTCAATGGTAAAAAAGTGGTTTACTGACTTTCGTTGTGGTCGCACAAGTCGTGAGAGATCGTGAGTTGAGATCAATACGCCCGAAAATGTCGAAAAAAATCCAGAATGTGGTGTTGGCCGATCGAAGAGTAACAGTGCGTGGGATTGTTGATGCCATAGGCATTTCATAAGGCAATGTGGTTTCGATTTTAAATGATCAGTTGGGTTTAAGAAAGCTGTCTGCAAGATGGGTGCCGCGTTTGCTCTCAACTGACCATAAACGTAATCGTGTGACAGCTTCAAAAGGATTATTTGGAGTTGTTTAACCGGAATTCGAAAGAGTTTTTGCGACATTTTGTAACTGTGTATGAAACATGGATACATTACAACACTCCGGAGATCAAGGAGGAGTCTAAACAATGGGTTTCTCCGGGTGAACCAACAGTGATAGCAACAGTTTTTTGGGATGCCTTCAAAAGGGAAAAACAATAAACGGCGAATATTGTGCCAACTTTTTGGACCGATTTAACGACGATATAAAACAAAAACGGCCAAGAAAATAGTTCTCTTTCATCAAGATAATGCACGGGTTCACACGTGTGTAGTCTCAATGGCAAAATTCCACGAATTGGGCTACGAATTGGTAGCTCATCCGCCATATACATCGGATTTAGCCCCCAGTGACTATTTCCTATATCCAAACCTAAAGAAATGTCTCGGTGGAAAGAGATTTAGCTCCAACGTTGAAATTATTGCTCAAACAAATCCTATTTTTTGGAAGGGATACAAAAATTGCAGAAACGTTGGACTAAGTGTATTGAGCTAAAAGGAGATTATGTTGAAAAAAAACTGTGTTTCATTCAAAAAGTCACGGACTTATTAATCTGCCTCGTAATTGTAAAATGTTCTGTATGAAATCTTTATTTATTCCGTGCGAAAATTTTATAATAATAATTTTTGTATTCGAAAATTGTATATCCATAACCTAATCCTGGGTTATTATTATGAGATCCTGGCTTTGATCCCTGCTCTGACCACCTTAAATTTCTGTCAGCGGCGGTCACCTCGCATAGTGACGGCGACACTATCGAATATTCAGCTATGTAAAAGCTTCTCAAAATACCGTTCGGAACCGGATCAAACTGTTGGACTCAATCACTGAGTATAAAATTAGAATGCACACAGCTCGCTGGTTGTGAGAAGCTCTCTCCAATTTCTTCATGGAATGTAATGGGAAACCATTTTTTAGAAATTATTGAAATAGAGTTTATGTTTTAAATTAAGTTTATGTTTTAAACAACTGTATATTTTTAAAAGGATTTAAATTTAGCAATTGTTTTAATGTTTCCTTAAAACGTGAAATGATATTTCTGCCCGCCTTTAACTCTTTCACGACCATAGTCAAGTACGTTTGCCCGAGGGTTTCTGGCCCCAGTAATTGTGCAGGTAGTAGACGCACGATAAAAAAACGCATGCTGCAGGAACCATGTCTATGTTTGGAACACACTCCAAATATTTATATATTTGCAAGTTTTAAACTTACATATATTTAAATGCAAACATTAGCAAGTTTCCTCGCAAAAATTTATATTTTCATGTGGAGCCATATGCGTGTTTTATCCCAACCATCCATACACTTACTTCGAAGCATTCGTATTTCCTCCCAACCGAACGATCGACGACTGAATGAATGAAACTGAAACGTCATAGATCTGCCAATATATGGAACATTCAGTTCATTTATTGAGGAATTCTTATAAATCACTGACTGAAAGAATTATGCAAAAATACAGTTATACACTTGCAATAGAATTAACTTAGGTTGAGAACAATCTCTATTTGCCCCCCTTGTCTTATTTTGCGCTCGACAGAGTACAGCTGCAAAAAAGTGAAGAAAACATTGCACCAAAGGCAGCTGTATTTGTACCACAAACAAACTTGTATTTGGATCACAAACACATATGTTATAACATATTAATTACTGTGTCTCAAACATGTAATGTTCAGTAGCAAACACAATGTGTTTGGACACAAGTATAGTATATTTGCGGCAGGCTCCAAACACATGCTGTATTCGAATTCAAACAATAAACAAAGACAGATTTTTCAGCGTGTAAATGGGTGTATTAGTGATTTGTAGAAGAGAGTTGGGGCATCAATAGTATCAATAGTATCGCTATCTAAAGTGACTTGCCCCCTAGGATACCGTAAAGTTGGTCAAAAAGTGGTAAAAATACAAGGGCATGTAACGGATCGAAAACAAGGTACACATGGGTGAAGCCCCAGGTACAGTTTGCGTTCATAGGATTAAGCCGGAATCACAATGCAAGCAACATTTTCAATAGGCGTTCGCAATGTAAGCAACAATTTACTTCGAATCGAGATGTTAGTTCTTGCAGGTGATACCAGTATTACGACCAATATATCAAGGCAACAATGAAATATATTTTGTTTTCGTGTCAAAGTTAATACAAATGTATGTCAAGAATAAAAGTAAGCCAGAAATTACAAACACCCAATACATTTGAATTTGATTCTTCATGTAATGAACAGAAGGAAAAGCAAATCATTTAAGTTGTTCTTATAACACAACCTCTATAAGTTGCATCATGATTCAAATGTCACCTCCAGGTTTGTATTTGAAATATTCAAAAATGTTAAAGTATTTAAACATATTTGCTATTAATAGATTCTACGGATAAAATTACATTTTATAATGCATCGTTTAACTCGAATGGTTTCAATTTTCATTGATGTTTTTAAGTTTGAAAATTAAATTCGAAGTACAGCGCCATCTATCGCTTAATAGCATATTAGTTATTCGAACAAACATGTTGTTGGAGTAGAAATAGACCAACTTCGGCGACAAATTTGAGTTACGTTTTTAAAAAAAAAAATCTTTGAGTGTTCGAACTCACGGATGATGTGTTAACACCTTTTTGCTACACGGTACCTGTTCGATTTCTATGAACACATTAGTAAATGTTACATTGGAAAATAAAAAATAATAGTTTTTTTGTATACACCGGGCAATGCTGAACATCAAATGACTCGCTTTGTTTGGCCATAGTAACAACAACGAAACAACCAAACACACAACATCACACATACTTTGTCCGAAGTAGCTGACGTATACGTGTGTCACATAACCACATGTTTGCCATATCAACAGCAACGAAACAGCCAAACACACAACATCACACATACTTTGTACGAAGTAGCTGACGGATTAGTGTGTCACCATAACGTCGTCTGCGCAAGCTTGCAAATGAAATTTTGCGTGGCTATGCTTTATATCTCCGTTCAACAACAGCAACAGACACATGTCGGTACATACATTATTATGTTAATACATACGCTATAGACACCATTTCGTTTGCCTCACCCCTGCCACACCACTCTTTCATTGCTCTCTTGCTCGCTCATTTTTGTTTAACACGTAATTATTCTCTTTCGCAGTCGCAGAAAATCTGGTTTTAGCAGCAGCATAAAATCTGGTTTTAGCAGCAGCATAAAATCTGACTTTGATAGATTTAGTCCCTATACGCCGTTATAGATGTTAACACATCAAAACAAAAAACGAAAAGACATTATCTGAAATTCTGTGTGTGAGAACGAGTTGGCATGAGAAACGAAACTGTCGCTTGCACTGTGAATGCGGCTTTAAGTTATGTATTTATTTCATGCCCTAAAAGCATGCTACGTTTTCACGTTAAACATTTCAATATTTCTTCAAAACATTTTAATTTAGCAATTTAATTTGTTTAATGTTTGCTTACACCTGCAAACGATATTACAAAACGCTATTCACTATTGCTTAGATGTAGCACTTTGTATGTATTTCAGCCCATAAAAGTATGCAACATTTTCATGATACGTATTACATTACCAACATCACAGCAGCCCTCATAATCTGTCACATCTGTCAATAACATTCCCTTCCAATTTGATTGATATTGTATAGCATCACCACCACATTTCGTTAGAATCCCGTTTTTGTGTTTAGATATCATTTCGTATATCAAATTTTCTCAATTTCGTCGAAAATTGTTCACCAAAACTGACATTTCATTTAGCCCGACAAACAAGTTATTTGCAATAGATGACTAGAATTTCACGACAAACATAAAGAGCGAGTTAGAAATGGTACGAGATGAGATGAAAAGACAAGAGAAGTGAAGAAGTGTAGTGGAATCATAACTGAAATGCTCGTTGACGGAATTTTGTCATTTACCACTGTCACGTATTGTGGATACTTGTAAAATATAACCCCGTCAGATAGTGAATTTGTAGCACCCACTATAGAATGGCTCTTTGAACCTCATAATGTCGTATAGACCACAATAGCAAATATACGATAGATGTTCATATACCACTCGTATATAAACTATCACTTTCCAAAACACAAATAGGATATAAAGGATAAAAGTGATGTTATCATTTCTAATATGTTTTTAACATTAACGACTTTCAACTTGACCGCATGAAACGTGAAACAAAATGCCATCGTTGACTTTTTGAGTTTCAAGGATTTTTGCCTGATTTACAATTTCAACACAAAGAAAACTTTGTAAACCAGTGTTGGAAACAAGACATTACAAATATATAATATACTTACCAAAATAGAGGATACAACCGCATGTCAAACTACTCAAGCAACATTGAAATTGCGTTTATTTGGTGAGGAATGAAGGTGTCGCAACATATTTCTTCCCCTTCCTTGGCTGTTTGATTTTGTTTCTCCTTACTCTCTGAAATTGTTAATATCTCAATCTGTGTATCTGTGTTCATATGTGTGCAAGAAAGTAAATTTGTATTTTTGTTGCTGCTGTCATGGTGTTTGTATTACATTATATTGAAACGTGATGTTTCCTTTGCTTGTTACACAGTTGCATATGTAGAGAGGAAACTATAGATGTGGGTAAGTGTGGGTGGTGTGTCTTGACACATGTAAAGTTTCCTTTCAACCAAACTACCAAGCGCCAAATGTTGTAAGTTTTTCATGTTGTAACCATTATAGAATCTATAGATGTTTTGAGGTATATTTGCACTTGTAGGAAACAGGAAGGTATGGTAGTACAAGTCAAGGATACTAGTGGCAAAAGATATAAACTGAACATTTTCGCAAGAGGACTGTACATTATTGAAGCTTCTTTAAGGTACTTGCTTGCTTATGTGTGTCTACAACTAATCAATTTAATCGATTTAAAAAGGAGATAAGTCGAGTCGCTTGGATCAGCTTTTGTGAGTCTATACAAGAGGGTAATGATGCTGCACGGCTTCGTTGGGAGCTATCCAAGGACCCTAAGGTCCTTGATTTCATTACATGAGCTGATAGGTGATAGACCAACGCTGGAGCGGAGACCCTTGAGATTCTTGTAGAAATATCGGTATCGGTGGACATGCCGAGTATAGCCCGGATATTTCGACACCTGATATGAGACGTTTGAGGGTAATTGGAGTCGTAATCGTTGGAGCAAGATTGCTTTGGCCTATTTATATTATCGGTTACATTGCAGATATTTGGCAGTTTTGTTCTCCATATCTTTTGGATATTGGAGGATTTATCTCAAATTGGTCACCGTGACGGATAATTGGGATTTATGGTAATTACAGCCAAATCAGCTAAGACTATTCCTACATCAACTAAGACTATCCCCATAATTGTCCTGTACATTAACAATCAAATCAAACCACGATATCTAAAAAAAAATGGTTTCCCATTACATCCCAGAAAGGGATTGGGAATAGATTCTCAAAACCCGCCAACTGTGCACTTTCTAGTTTTACACTCACTGATTGGGACCTACAGTTTTACACCAGTTCCGAACGATATTTTGAGAATTGCGGGTGCTACAACCAAATTTAGGTTGTCGGGACTGCATTTTATCCCCACAACAGAAATTAGGTTAAAACAACCTCGTTTCGAAATTGTTTAGATTGTGACAACTCGATTTCCAATTATATTCATTCTGTCAACTACATTTTCTATAACATCAGTTACATCAACCGAATTTGGAATCAAGACGGTTTCATCAAACGCATTTGGCTTCAATTCGGTTGCAACCATCGAATTTTGCGTCAACCACTTTTAAATCGGTTGTGCCACCCTCTAATGCAGTTGTGAAAACATGTAATGAAGTCGCGACAACCTCTACAGCGGTTGTGGCAGCCTCTAATTTGGTTGTGATAACCTTAAAAGCAGTTGTGACAACTTGTAGTGTGGATTGTGACCACCTTTTATTCGATTGTGACAATCTCCAATACGGGGTGACAACCTCTAATGTGGTTGCGACAACATTTAATTAGGTTGTGGCAACCGCTAATGCCACCTCTATAGCGGTTGTGGCAACATCTAATTAGGTTGTGGCAACCTCTAATGCAACCTCTGTACCGGTTGTGACAACCTTAAAAGCAGTTGTGGCAACTTGTAGTGCGGGTTGTGACCACCTTTTATTCGATTGTGACAACCTCCAATACGGGGTGACAACCTCTAATGTGGTTGCGACAACATCTAATTAGGTTGTGGCAACCGCTAATGCAACCTCTATAGCGGTTGTGGCAACATCTAATTAGGTTGTGGCAACCTCTAATGCAACCTCTGTACCGGTTGTGGCAACCTTAAAAGCAGTTGTGACAACTTGTAGTGTGGATTGTGACCACCTTTTATTCGATTGTGACAATCTCCAATACGGGGTGACAACCTCTAATGTGGTTGCGACAACATTTAATTAGGTTGTTGCAACCGCTAATGCCACCTCTATAGCGGTTGTGGCAACATCTAATTAGGTTGTGGCAACCTCTAATGCAACCTCTGTACCGGTTGTGACAACCTTAAAAGCAGTTGTGGCAACTTGTAGTGCGGGTTGTGACCACCTTTTATTCGATTGTGACAACCTCCAATACGGGGTGACAACCTCTAATGTGGTTGCGACAACATCTAATTAGGTTGTGGCAACCGCTAATGCAACCTCTATAGCGGTTGTGGCAACATCTAATTAGGTTGTGGCAACCTCTAATGCAACCTCTGTACCGGTTGTGGCAACCTTAAAAGCAGTTGTGACAACTTGTAGTGCGGATTGTGACCACTTTTTATTCGATTGTGACAGACTCCAATACGGGGTGACAACCTCTAATGTGGTTGCGACAACATTTAATTAGGTTGTGGCAACCGCTAATGCCACCTCTATAGCGGTTGTGGCAACATCTAATTAGGCTATGGCAACCTCTAATGCAACCTCTGTACCGGTTGTGACAACCTTAAAAGCAGTTGACACTAAGAGGAAATCCAGACCACGGACCACATTCTCTGTTAGTATCCAGTTCTGCAATACAGGACATAGCGCTGTTTTGGATTCCATTTTATGGATGATTCTCTATTTCTAATGTTAAAATAGGAGCAACTTGTATTACGTGCAAGGATTTATGTGGCGCATTGGCTGATTGGTCAATCTATGAACAACCCACTCATCCACATATCCCTCCGTTTTCTGGTCGGAGTTGATACCGTTGTGACTCGTTTTTCATTTGTCATAAACATAAATGTTCGTTTGGCGCAACAAGTAAAGTTTAGATGCCTAAAATTTCATTTGTGGGGAACTAAATTTGTCTTTGCTTGTATTCAGCCGTTGTTTGTAATTTGTTATTGAGACGTTGAAGAGATCGCGCAAGATCGTTGAACGTCAAGTGGTATGGTGAGGTTCGTTGTAACAATGCTAACTTATAATTAGGCAAAAGTCTATAAATTTGCAGAGGAAGTTTGACACAGCAGGGGTAACATGCTTAACCATGTATTTGGAAACCTTTCTCCGTATTATTATAAGTTCAAGACTTTCCAGAGATTTTGAACCCCACAAAATTTTTTTTCTCATCAATTTGTTGTTATGGTGAGAGAAAATCTTTATTCCTAACAGATTTTACTACCAATAACATGTTTTTTATAAATATATCCTTAAAGGAACATAATTATTGTAAACTTTTCTTATGGAAAATTTTAATTCGCTTTTGAAAAACATCTCTTTCAATGCACCACCTCCCCTGGCAAACACGCTAGATTGCAATTATTATAATATACATCACTTCCGTACACGCATAACATTCACATTCCTTGTTGCAAGGAGTCACGACGACAGCAATAATGAGGACGATGAGTGTAAGGGGAGTACAAGAAACGTTATTTTCTACTTATGTCACTCGTTTACCCAATACCGGAAACATAATGTATACTAAAATGTTCATGTCGGTTTGTTACTGTATGCTTATTTATGTATGGGTGTATGCAGCAACAGGAAGCTCCAACAATTCGCACACGCACACAGACTCACATCAATATGCACCACAATCGATTTGTCGTTTGTTGTTGATGCTCAGTGTGTGTGTGCGTGTTTTTTTAGCTTTGTAAGTTTCCGTTTCAGTTTTGATGTTGTTGCTCACATGCATCAGGACGACTGCAGTTCCCCCTTAGTCCCTTCTCAAGTTAGTTCAGTTTTATGGATGTGAAACCAACACACAACGGACGCATCCAAGGAATTGAACATAAAACGTAACGACCCAAAATAGGTTCGCCTTGATTTATATCCTGCAGTACTTTAAATAATATAGAAAACATTACATTATATTACGAGCGCCAGGAGGTGCAGTTTGCCATTCGCCATTCTCCAATATCCTTTGTGTTGTGTATTTAGAGCCATGTGATTGATTCGATTTTTATTATTATAACATATTGGCATTAAGGATATTTTTATGGTTTGCGGATTTTGATTCAGAACCTAGGTTTCTTTTATCTAAAAATTTGACCCAGAAAATTTTATTTGTGGATCGTTTGTAATTTTTTAAAAGGTTTTGTAAAGAACATGTAGGTTATTACAAATGTGTTTTTCAATCAACTTAAGAGAAATAGAGTTTTTGTAGATTTTTGTTTACTTTTTAAGTTGAGGGAAATTTAATTATCAGGAGGAAAATTGCGGTAAAAGGAAAATTGGTTACAAACAACTTCTGAAAAAATAAGGATTTTCCTAGAAACTTGAACAGAAGTAATGTTGTCCTAAACATTAGAATTATTAAATTAATTTTGCACTTTCAGTCACAAGAAGATGTTTATAGAGAAATATTCAATGAGGTTTATATTTCGTACACAAAGAAATGCGTTCCACAGAAACGGTTTTTTAGATGAGATTGACTTCTCGTTTACTTTCAAGCAATTCTAGAGCACAAATATTCCCATAAATCTCGATTGAAACTTCTGTCTTAACCCTAACTTCTGTATTAAACAGGATTGATATTTTTTCAATAATTCGTACTCCTGCCGGAGCTTGGTCAGCCTCGTTAAAGGCATCGGTATTAAAAACATCTGGGACAGTGGGCAATAGCAGCCACACAATAATAAGTGCTTCGCTGTAATTCTCATTCACATCAATACAGATGGAGTATTTAATATTGTGGTTGATCAGCATCATGAGTGAATCGCTTCTACCCGATAAGATCATAGATCTGATGGCTCTAACTCTGAAAGGAATCAAGAGTAGTCGTTTCACTTAAATACATTTACCATAACAGCTTCGGCTGACTATTCCACCATACCGGTTTCGGGTGACACTTCCGTCATAGCTGCTTCGTCTGACTATTCCAAAATAGCAACTTCGGCTGCGTCTTCCACGATATCGACTTCCATACCGGCTTAGCCCGACTATTCCACCATAGCGTTTTCGGCTGACTATTCAACCATAGCGGTTTCGGCTGACTATTCCACCATTGCGACTTCGGCAGACTAATCCACCATACCGACTTTGGTTGACAATTCCACCATAGCGGCTTATTCTGACTATCCCACCATAACGACTTCGGTTAAATATTCCACCATAGCGACTTCGTTTGACTATTCCAACATAGCGGCTTAGACTGACTATTCCACCATACCGGCTTAGGCTGACTATTCCACCATAGCGACTTCGGTTGACTTTTCCGCCATGGCGGCTCCAGTTGACAATTCCACCATTGCGGCATCGTTTTACTATTCCCAGATACCAACTTCGCCAGACTATTCCACCATAGTGGCTTCGGCTGACTATTTCACCATAGCGGTTTCGGTAAACTATTCCAACATAGTGGCTTCAGCTGATTATACCACCATACCGACTTCGGCTGACCTTTATAGAGACTTCGGTTGACTATTCTAACATAGCGGCTTCAGCAGAATGTTCCACCATAGCGGCTTAGACTGACTATTCCAAGAAAGTGGTGTAGGCTGACAATTTCAAGGGAGCAGTAATGGCTGAATATTCCATCCTAGCGCTTTCGCCTGACTATTCCACCATACCAAATACGGTTGACTATTCCGTAATAGTGCCTTCGCCTGACTATTCCACCATAGTGGCTTAGGCTAACAATTTTAGCATAGCGGCTTAGGCTGACTCTTCCACCACAGCGGGTTAGGCTATGAGGCTTCGGCTGACACCATATCGGCTTCGGCTGACTATTCCACCATATCGGCTTTGGCAGACTACTCCAAGATAGCGGCTGCGGCTGATTATTCCACCATAGCAGCTTCGTCTGACTATTCTCCCACAGAGGCTTCGGCTGACTATTCCAAGATAGCGGATTTGGATGACTATTCCATCAGAGACTCTACGCCTGACTTTTCCACCATAGCAAGTACGGATCGCTACTCCATCATAGCACCTTCGCCTGACTACACCTCCATAGCGGCTTAGGCTAACTATTTGAACATATCGGCTTAGGCTGACTATTTCAACATAGCGGCTTAGGCTGGCTGTTCCACCATAGCGGCTAAGACTGACTATTTAAAGAAAGCGGCTTAGGCTGACTGACTATTCCACCATACCGGCATCGACTGACTATTCCATGTATTTTTGTTATCAATTGATATAAATCCAATTCCTGATCCAGTTCTGCCCATCCGAATGTAAGAATCCCATACTGAACAATGAGTCGAACCGGTCATGAGGCGTTCTCAAGTAATCCAATCATGATTCACCACATGTGAAACACAATATGTTCTCGATTATCTGATTTCAATTGACCGAACCCAAAGGGGTGTTCCCAAAACATTCCCAGAAGACAAATCTCAACTATTCCCATAAGGGTATTCTCCACCGTTCCAAGTAAATCCCGGAAGAGCTATCTCAGACCGAACCCAAAATCCGAACCTCGAAATTGTCGAAAGATGGAGGGCGGAATTGACTGTTATGTTGTGGACGTCGTTATGTTTAAAGACATAAGGACCGATGATTCCGCCGGATCATACCGATCGAACCGCACCAAACAGCGCACTTGATTGGAAGCACTGGCAGTTCTTTTATTGACATTAACTGCATAAAGACGTTGAGAAGATCGCACAAGTACCTCTAGGTCTTTTTTGAATCATCAAATTTTCATTGCACAATAATTTTACGTTTTGACTGAATCTGTGACTACTTTTCTTATCACACAATAAACATATTTATTTTAACTTGCGTATGATCATCAAATATTTTAATTATCCACGCTGAAAATAAAACGCCCTCTGTAACATATTCTCCCAAACATATTCTGCAGGAACCATGTATATGTTTGGAACACACTTCAAACATTTATATGTTTGCAAGTCTCAAACTCATTTAAATGCAAACATTAGCATGTTTACTGACAAATATGTATGCTTTTACGTGGAAACATATGCGTGCTTCATCCCAAACATCCATATACTTAAGTGGAAGCATTCGTGTGTTCCCCCCCCCCCCGAACCATCACATACTTACATATACTTACTTAGCGAATTATTCTTTCTTTTTTTTATTTATTATAAATAATTTTATCAATATATATCCACATTTATAAATAATTAATACAAAAAATTAAAATATATACATTTTACATTTACTTGCATTGAATGCATTACTTTTTTTATGAAATGTGAATATGATACCCTTTTGTTTCTTCCTCCTTTGTTGTCTCTCAAGTTTTTCTTTGCAGAAGGTTTCAGCTACGAATTGGTTATCACTATGCGTTGGTACACAAACAATATAACTACTTATATACAAATCTAGTTCATGCAAGACAAGCGTGTAGTAATTACTTGTGTTTTTTTATTATATTTCAGAAATTGTTCGCCATTCCGATTTTTTCAGTAGAGGCTCGGGCTGAAAAAGCGATTCACGTTGTTGCCCTCTCCAGTTTCTTTCCTCAAAATCGTTTCTCACTTTGGTAGCACACATAAATATATGCGAAACCCATACACAAAAACCCAAGCAACATCACGAACCATTTAACCGTCCGACCGTCTGGAATTTACACGCCCATTCAAGAATATTGATGAATCACTGACTGAGAGAATAATGCAAAAATACAGATACACACTTACAAGATAGACGCTCTCGTTGTCCCTCTTTTATTTTCTTGCTCTCGAGAGAGTATAAACTGCAACAAATAGAGCTGTATTTGTATCACACACACAGATATATTTGGGTCGCAAACACATATATTATAACATATTAATCATTGTGTCGCAAACATGTAATATTGGATAGCAAACACAATGGGTTTGGGCACAAGTATATTATATTTGCGACAAGCTCTAAACACATATTATATTTGCATCCAAATAACAAAAAATGACAGATTTTTCAGTGTGTATTTGCATTAAGATGTTGAAGATATACCTCAATAATCTGTCACCTCGAATCATCGATATTAGTTGATTTCCTGTCCAATATTGCCAACACATATGGGAAAGACACTTTCCGTTAGTCTATCTGCATTATGTTGTTAAAGAGATAGCAAAACAATTTAATGATTGGACTGCATATGCTAATACTTAGCGGATGAATGTTTTGTAGGCGGCACCCTGCTGTACATATACAGGGTGATTCAGAAAGACCGCAGACTTTCTTTTATATATAAAACAGACCAAAATTTGACGAACTAGTTTTTTTATTTCATCATGTTTTTAGTCTATGACATTTATGAATGAAATACATCATCCATTAATCGCCCACCACGACATTCCTAGCAACATAGGATGCGCGTATCAAAATTTGCCATGACTGTTTGCCATAGTTCGGGCTGTACATTATTATTTCTTTCTTCAGCTCTGGTATCACCTCGGGCCTATTAGCATAGACCATACTTTCACGTAGCCTCTGAGAAGAAAGTCCAATCAAATAAGTTTTAAAGTTTAAAACCACTCCATTGTTAACAATCGGAATAAACATATGTGACAGCTGCAAAATGTCAGAGTTGCCACTTGAAAAAAAAATTTCACTAAATTTAAAATTTTGAATTTTTTTATGCCTGTTTCCGTTTTTTAGTTCAATCTGCCAAACCAAACCAAACCATCGTACCGGATTATTTTAGTAGTGGCAGTGACTCTTTCGGAGTCAACTTTGCCTCTTCCAATCGACCAATTTTGTGCGTTTAAAGCTCGGTATTACGCGGTATGTGGCCGTCGACGGCGCGCGGATCTTGTACATGAGAACGGGGTTTCGACCACCTTGCATTTCTTTCGATGACGGTCACCTTACTTAGTGACAGCAACCCTACTTAGTAAAACCTTTTGAAAAAACTCCATTCGGAACCGAAGAGAAACTGTTGGTCCCAATGAGTGAGTGTAAAACTAGAAAGTTTCCAGTTCACTGGTTGGGGAAATAATTATTTTTAAATTTTTTCACTGGGAAATAATTTTTCTTAGTACTATCCTTGAGAATGTCCCCAATGGTAACTACGTCGTATGGATTGACTGGAATCCGGTCACATACCCTCCGGTGTATCTTCTGTGGATTTATAGAAGACCACCTTCATGTTTCTCATAGCCTCTCTGATCGCATTCCTATTGCCTCTTACCTCAACTTTCCATTTATTCCAGTCTTCGTTAAATAGTTGATTGAATTTATTCGTAGAAAGCATTACGCCTCAGAACTCGAATCAAAAAGTAGTTAAAGAGGTTTAGAGATTTTGTAGCAGTAATTATTGCAAAGTAGCATATTGCCACAAAAAGTATGCTATAGTCATATTTCGGCTTACCCCCTGAAAGTATGTATTATTGTTGGAAAATTTTTAATTGTAAAAGAAAATAATTTCAATTACTTTTCTGTGCTAGTGGAATACAAAGTCTTACGACGCGAAATTAAATTGATTTAAAAAATTCTACTTTTTAAAATTAACAATATTTTGCGCTCAAAACTATGCAATAGTTACATTTAATGTACACTCCTGAGCATATGCTTTATTCGTTCACATTTTAAGTTGAGAGAGAAATAAGTTAGATTTACTTCTCTATTAAATTGTCCAAATTAATTAATGACTTCATAAAATGTAAACTTCATAGATCAACATATTTACGCTGTAACATGTTGTGCCGAAAAATATGTTGCAGGCAAATTTAGCTTAATCGCCTGAAGATATGCTTTGTGGTGGGAAATTTTAAATGGAGTGGAAACATGATGTAAATAGTATTATTTTGGCTGGGTGATGCGTTCAGTTGTTTGTGTGTCATTCAATAATGCAGTAGTTATAATGAACCATTATGCCTAAAGGTATGAAACATGTTTGTAATTAATATTTTTCCCACGAATCTTGATGATGTTAATAATATGTTTAATATGTGACACCTGCAAAATGTCAAAGTTGTCACTTGAATAAAAAAAATTTCACTAAATTCCAAAAGTGCAATTTTCGCCAACCATTGCACTAATGAGAATTCTTGTGTGAATATGTTGTAAGAATTCCAATCATCAACATTGTAGAACAGTACCATAACTTCTTTGTTTATTGTATTGTGAACGAAATATTTAATTCGATTAAAGAACATCAGCAATCGTATTTCGGTATCCTTGTTTGGTGGATTTATCAAGACTGTATCGTATGCTTCGGCAACCATTACACTAACGAGAAGTCTTGTTTACACATTCTCGAAGAATACCAAGTATCTGCATTGGAAAACATTAGTACAACTTATTTGCTTCAAACTACAAATTCCACTGCTTTGAGTTTAGTGATTTGATGTTTCTAATGAAACATTTAGAACGATTAAAGAACTTTCTAATTGATTAACTTACGATGTTGATTATTTTACTTAATTTCGCTACATGTTTTCCTAATTATAGCTTCCATTCGGATTCTGAACTTTTTCATTCATCACATTTCATTGTTCTTGCTATCATTGTTACTATACATTTTATTGTTTTGTATGATTTTTCTCATGAAATACTTAATTTGTATAATAATGAACTTTTTCATTAATACAATGTAAATATTTGTTCAGTGCACTTCATGTGTCCTCAATCCGAGAAGAATTAATAAGTCAACATGAATTGCGAAATATTTTAAGAAATTTTTACAATCAATAATAAATCATTTGCATATTAAATTTCATATTTAATTTAAAGAGGAATCAGCATGAATCTACAAAAAACTTTTTAATTGAACATTAATAACAATAATGTGAATAATAATGTACCACATGGCATCTCCTCCTTTTGGGAGTTTCATTCACTTATTGTCGCATATTCCACAAAGATGCCAGCAAAGAATGCCGGGCTGAACTCATTAACTCACATTGAAGTAATTACGTTCGAGATTGGTTTGTCTCTCTCTCTCTGTCTCTCTCTCTGGTTGAAACAGATGTCACATCTTTGTCGAATGCCATTGTTTTGGTTTTCTCCCTACTTCTTTAGCTTCCTCGTAATCGCAAATAAAACATGATTTTTCTTCTTTTTCATTCACTTCATTTCGAAAATAAACATTATTGTTTGTAATTACCTCAGAGATAACACACACAGGACATCACCAGGACATAGTGATGGCGCCAATATGTTAATAAGATGAACAGGAAGGACAGCGAGAAATCCATGAATATGAGTGTGATGTGATGCGAATGTCATTTGCCATTGGCCATATTAATAATAAGGACTTAAATGACTTACTACCACCACCACCGCCACCATTCATGCCACGGACACTACACATACTGACACATAACTGGGTTTGCAATCGCTTTACACACAGAAACCTTAATTTGCATAAGTGTGTGTAATTTCCCAGGATACATTTACGCATTCCGTTCTTTACATTGGCCGGAAATAAGACACTGGCGATGGGCAAAGCGGGAAAGGATATCGTTATATTTTTTCTTCGCACGTATCCTTTTAAATACATTAGGTTGTCAATTTTTTCTTTTATTGAGAATACTCGTTAGCCATTTTTGTGGTTCCTGGGGATTAGAATGTTATTTATTACTGATGTCCTGGCAATCATAAGCAACCTTTTTACATTGTATTAGTTTTAAGAAATGGCTTAATAAATACTGTGTTTTATATTGCTTGACTAATACCAACTTCATGTCACCTGTCTGGCCTCCTATTATTTCTTACGGCGACATTCACTAAGGGAGGGGACTTAATCGCATATTGAAGGCGACTCTATCGAGTAATTATCCATGAGAATGCTGCTCAATGCCTAACCGTTCGTATTGCGTTTCAACGTACTGATATCGGCCCCAGCAACATATTGCAGGAACCATGTACATATTTGCAAGCATTACTTTCGTGAACTGAAAATCTGCTGCTTTTTTTTCTTTATGGTTACAGACAGCAGTGTTTTTTGCAGTTGTCAATAAACAAAACCACATTTGGGTCACAAATGCATGTACTATAACCTATTAATCATTGTGCCCCAAAAATATTATATTGAATAGCAAACACAATGTGTTTGGACACAAGTATACTATATTTGCCGCAAGCTACAAACTCGTTATATTTGCATCCAAACAACAACAAAATACAAATTTTTCAGCCTGAAACTGTGTGAAAGTCCTGACCAGTGCGTCTTCAAATTCGAAAAATGATAGCTCTGTGATTCTGCCGTCGGTGGTGCAATGGCTAGTGTGCGCGCCTCTTGTACATGAGATCCTGGTTTCGATCCCTGCTCTGACCACCTTAAATTTCTTTCGGCGGCTGTCACCTCGCATAGTGACGGCGACACTATGGAGTATTTAGCCATGAAAAATCTTCTCAAAATACCGCTCGGAATCGGTGTAAAAACTGTAGGTCCCAATCAGTGAGTACAAAACCAGAAAGCGCACAGCTCACTTGTTGTGAGAAGCTCTCCCCAATTCCTTCACTGAATATAATGGGAAACCATTTTTTTGATCTGAGATAATTCTCGCAGGTCCCTAAATAAGCCTGACCTTTAGAATCTCCGCATGTCTACCAATCAAATAGGGTCCATTCAAAACTGAAACCAGCATTGATACCTTGAGCCTGGCCAGAGACAAAAGGTTCATGGATGGCCTCCTATACCCAATGGGTACCCAGTCTATAAATCTCATCCATCTTTTATCCTCGTCAGATAACCACGTTCTTGAGGGATATTTTTACAAGTCATTAGAGGCATACCAACAATTCCCAATCACTGTGGAACATGGAAGGTAGCCCCTAGTCTCAGCAGCTCTAAAGTTCTCCGAAATGCACCTATGCCTCGGCACCCACATGCTGAAAAAACGGCCCCAGTAAATTAATGCAGGAAACATGTATATGTTTGCAAGCATTGTTTTCATGAACTTAAGATCTGCTTCTTTTTTTGTTTCGATGTTGTCTACCTCATTTTTGCTTGCAGCAGTTTTTAACAAACAGAGCCATCTTTGGATCACAAAAACATATATTATAACCTATTAATCATTGTGCCTCAAACATATAATATTGAATAGCAAACAAAATGTATTTGGACACAAGTATACTATATTTGCGGTAAGCTACAAAAACGTTATATTTGCATCCAAAGAACAAAAAAGTAAAAATTTTTCGGCGGGCATATACAGTGAATACATTACTACTGGGCAGGCACGTACGCAGAGATTATTTTTGAATGCAGTGCTATTTTTCATCCTAAATACCCCCGAAATAAAATCACTCGTACGGTACTGCTGCTACTGGGCCTTCTCATTAAGATATCTGTGGCAGTTCTGGGTATATGCTGGCTTCAGGAATACTGAACCTAGTGAATTGACTATCGTCTAAGTGTCAGAGAAGCCATTGACTCCACTGACTGTTAGCCTATTAACTCTCCGCCATTTTGGCCTAATCGCCAAAATTTCTGACTGATACACGCTACAATAATCAGGTAGTCTACGAGAGAGAGACAACCCTAGATCCCCAGAGTAGACCTCATACTCTACTTGATCGTTAATTTTCAACCTGGAACTCATAAGTTATAGGAATCCCTTTCCGGCACGAAAGTGTGTTATATCTTTTCATGGTTGATCCCGTTTATTTACCTTCAGTGCTATCTGCCAAATTCAAACTAAACCATCCTACCGGATTGGTTTAGAAGTGGCAGTTATTCTTTCAAAATCAACATTGCTACGGACACCGTCAGTCTAGTCCAATGGACCAATTTTCCAATTGTGTGTTTAAAGCTCGGTATTATGCGGTGTGTGGCCATCGACGGTGCAATGGTAGTATTCGCGGCTCTGGTACATGAGAACATGGGTTCGCTACCTACTTCGATCACCTTACATTTGTTTCGACGACGGCCATCTGACTTGGTTACAGCAACCCTACTTAGTAAAACCTTTTAAAAAAAAGTACCATTCGGAACCGGTGTGGAACTGTTGGTTCCAATCAGTGAGTGTAAAACTAGATAGTAACCCAGCTCACTGGTAGTGTGAATCTCTCACCAGTCGCTTCATGGGATGTAATGGGAAGCCATTTTTGTTAGTACTATCTTTGAGAATGTCCCCAATGGTAACTACATCGTATGGATTGACAGAAATCCGGTCATATGCCCTCCGCTGTAACTTCTGGATTTACAGAAGACCACCCACAAGTTTCTTATTCTTATAGCCTCTTAGCTCAACTTTTCATTTATCCCAGTCTTCCTTAAATAGTTGATAGAATTTATTCGTGGAAAATATAACGCCTCAGAACTCGAATCAAATAGTAGTTAAAGAGATTTAAAGATTTTGTTGCAGTAATTATTGCAAAACAGCATATTAACACAAAAACTATGCTATAGTCATAGTTAGACTTACCGCCTGACAGTATGTATTATTGTCGGAAAAGTTTTAATTGTAATAGAAAATAATTTAAATGACTTTTCTGTGGTAGTGGAATACAAAGTCTTACGACCCGAATTTAAGTTAATTTAAAAAATTCTACTTTTTAAAATTAACAATATTTTGCGCCCAAAACTATGCAATAGTTACATTTAATCTACACTCCTGAGCATATGCTTTATTCATGGAAATTTTATGTTGAGAGAGAAATAATTTTGATTGAATTCTCTAGACTTGGTGGAGCATACATATCCAGAACCATTGTCCAAATTAATTAATGACTTCATGAAATGTAAACTTCAAAGATCAAAATTTTTACGCTTTAACATGTTGTGCCCAAAAATATGTTGCAGGTAAATTTAGCTAAATCCCCTGAAGATATGCTTTGTGGTGCGAAATTTTAAATTGAATGGAAACATGATTTAAATAGTATTCTCTTGGATGGGTGAAGAGTTCAGTAGTTGTGTGTCATTCAATAATGCAGTAGTATAATGAACCATTATGCCTAAAGGTATGCAACATGTTTGTAATTAATATTGTTCCCACTAATCTGTATGATGTTTGTAATTACATTTTCGCGGCGTTAAATCACATTTTAGGGGAACTTAAATCGAAAAGAGCTAATAAGTACAAATATAAATTATGAAGTTAGATAATTTATTTTGGCTTAGTGCATTTTTAAGGATTTCCTGGATCTACAAAAAACTTGTGCAATCGCAAAGCTAATTTGCCATTAATCATTTTCAAAAGGCTCACCCTAAAACACACATATCCATCATCATGTGCAGTAATTATTGTGTTCATCATTATCCATCCCAATGGATTCCATAAGTTTCCCTTCTACCATGCAACCACAAAAGAAAAAATATATTTTCACTAAGAGGACGACACATGACTGTATTGTAAACCTTTCAATCATATGTATATGACATTATGCCATATTAACATAACAATACAACCGACATATGTTACAGTTATAATTATCCTTACTACTGCCACAAACGTCCTTGTCAACATGGGGGAGGAGGCTGCTTTTTACCTCGTATGTTAATGACATTTATTAAACATTAATAAAAATAAGTTGACTCTTGAATACGCCTGTTACGTTAAACTATTCTAAAGGGGGGAAGTGTATTATACTAGTGAGATCGTGGACCAAGAGTTAAATCCTTATATCTATACTTTAAATTTAAATACTACTTACGACAAGCGAACTGGAAACATTTGCATGTCGTAAGGCATTTTATTAATTTTGTCATCCTTGACAGACACATGGACTTTTCCCTCGCGCAAAACTTTGACAATATGTCGGTTCCTAGAAACGTTTGTAGAGCAAATTTAATCAAGTGTTTCAACGTTATTATGAAACCCATTCTTTTACTAGACGGTGGAAAATCTGTACTTTTTTATTATTTGGATGCAAACACAACGCATTTGTAGCTTTTCGTAAATATAGTATACTTGTGTCCAAACACTTTGTGTTTGCTATTCAATATTATATGTAGAAGACACAATGATTTTGTGGCCCGAATGTGTTTTTGTTGGTTGAAAACTGTTGAAAGAAAAGACGTGACAGACAACAAAGAAATAAAAAAGCAGCAGATCTTCGATTCATAAAAAAAATGCTTTCATACATATACATTTGTCCGTATTTTCCAACGTGTACACGCAAAGAAATCAATTCGTTCTCTACAAAAAATTTTAGACAACTAAACTTCGTTGAGGAACTAATTTGCTGGAAACGAACGAACATTTATGTTGATGAGCTACAGAAAATGTGTCGTGGCGCTGCACATCCGACTAGAAATAAGGAGCTGCCAAGAGGCTTAAGATTACATTTTAATTTATTTTTTGTAAAACACAAAGTTGATTCAAAAATTCTAATATCAGTCGACCGACTATTTTAGTTGCAGCAGATTTTTTGAATTTGTAATCCCAATTTGTTTTAGTACTTATACTTTCCGTGACACGAATTCAGGCGATATGATTGCAAGTTAGCGCATCTATCCAGAGAGTACACGCTGAAAAATCTGTCTTTATTGTTGTTTGGATGCAAATATGACACTTGTTTGGAGCTTGTCGCAAATATAATATACTTGTGCCCAAACACATTGTGTTTGCTATTCAATATTACATGTTTGAGACCCAAATATATCTGTGTTTGTGATACAAATAAAGTCGTGTTTGTTGCACTGTTTATGCTCTCTCGAGAGCAAGAGAATAAAAGAGGGACAACGAGAGAGTCTATCCTGTATGTGTGTATCTCTATTTTTGCATTATTCTCTCAGTCAGTGAGTCATAAATATTCCTTCATGTTCGTGCAAATTGAAGATGAAGAGTCAGTGTTTCTTATTTTGGCTGATGCATTGCCTTTTAGTTTGATGTATTCAGTCGTTGATGGTTCATCGGACAGAGGACATCAAAAGCGCTTGATCAGTCAAAAAAGAATAAACGAAGGCTCGGACAGTTAAATGGTTTGTGATGTCACTTTGGGTTTTGTGTATGTGTTTCGCATATATTTATGTGTGTTACCAAAGTGATAAACCATTTTGAGGAAAGAAATTGGAGAGGGCACAACGTGAATCCCTTTTTCTGCCCGAGCATCTACTGAAATAATCGGAATGGTGGACCATTTCTGAAACATAATAAGCAAAACACAAGTAATTAATAATCGCTTGTCTTGCATGAACTAGATTTGTATATATCGTTTGCTAAAATGCAAAAAGGCGTAACTAACCAAAAATTCAAAATCGAGTTTTTGATTGATTGTTACGAATGCCATTAAACTACATGCCTTGACAAATTTTTACACTTCTGCGATCAAAAATCTGGCTGTGTGAAATTAGAAAAAACTTCGTTAAAAATATTTATAGTTTACATTTCACAAAGTTTTTTGATTCTCCTGTAAAATTATATTTTTGTTAGTTGCGCCTTTTTGCATTTTAGCTAACGATATGTAAGTATATTGTTTGTGTACCAACGCATATTGATAACCAACGCATAGTTGAAACCTTCTGAAGACAAAAACGTGAGAGACAACAAAGGAATGAGAAACCACAGAGCAGCAGATTCAGAACAAAACAAATAATGCATTCAATGCAAGTAAATGTAAAAATCATTTAAATCTTTTAATTTTTTTGTATTAATTATTTATATACATAAATGTGGATATATATTGATAAAATTAATTATAATAAAGAAAGAGAGATTAAATCGTTTCTAAATATTATTATGTTTGGGAGCAAATACTCATATGTTTCCACATAAGTATATGAAATTTTAGGGGAAACACGCGAATGCTTCCACTTAAGTATATGGATGTTTTGGATGAAGCACGCATATGTTTCCACGTAAAAGCATACATATTTGTCAGTAAACATACTAATGTTTGCATTTAAATACACCTAAGGTTGGGACTTGCAAACATATAAATGTTTGAAGTATGTTCCAAACATATACATGCTTCCTGCAGAATATGTTTGGGAGAATATGTTATAGGTACCGTCTTTTTCAGCGTGTAATCGCAGGCGTTGCGAGAATCTGAACAGTATCCTAATAAAGGGTGTCTCAGTAAGATTGCACTTTTTAAATTTAGGGTCGCAAACACATATGTTGTATTATGTAATATTGAATAGGAAAGACAACGTATTTGCACACACGTATGTTATATTTGCGATAATGCGTTATATTTGCATCCAAATAACAAAAAAATTCAGATTTTTCAGCGTGCGTAAGTGCAGCGTTATTTTCTTATGGATTGTGTGTCATAGCAAACGAAAGGTTATAGGTTGAAAAAAATTCAAACTTTGAGAAGTCGGCACTTCCAAACTCCTTGAGATAACTTAAAACTTAGGTGTTTCCAGAAATATGCGTTTGCCTTAAATGGTCGAGATATTAATATGACACTGAAAGAATTCAATGAAAAAAGTGGCGATTTTATACTTTGATAGAGAATATCTTAGTAACGATAAAAGATATTCCGCAACACTTAGTGTATTTCTTGGATAGTAGATTTTCAAAATTAAAAAATCTTTATAATCGGCCTATAAGTGTAGAAGTTCCAGTCTTTGAAAGTTTGCAGCCAAAGTGGTCAATATTGACACTCTGTAGCAAGAACTGTGTTGACACAGGGTGCCTCTATATACAATATTCTAAAATCACGACCTCTCCTCTACGAATGTCTAGCACATTCCTAAATGATCAGACAAATAGTTTAAAAGTTGTGATATTATTACCTTGTATTTTCCAATCGGCCCCACTGTGCGTAGTTTCTTATAAACTGTAAATCAAAAAATACATAAATATATGGTTTTCACTCAAAAAATTCAACTCCACAACATAAATATCCATTGAACCTATGAAAATGTTCGTACATGCGACAATTTTGTCTTTGATTCAATTAATATTTTCATTGTAGTGATGATTTTATACAATTCGCCACCACGGAATTTATTACTGCAATAAATATTTACATTGTGGTCATGAATTGTCGCTGTGGTGATGAATTGTCGTTGTGGTGGTGAATTGACCTAACATTTGACGAAACCTTTTTTCCAGTGCACTAAATCCTCATGGCTCCATTTGAGTATGTAACGAATCTCTGTTTTATCTTTCCACATTCCTTCCATCTCTTCTCTTTCGTTTTACATTTAAATTCTTTAGGTTTACATTTACATTATCTGCCGCTTGTCCTTTCACACAGTTATTCATCCCATGACTTACATACATACATACATATCCTATTTAGCATGTTTTGTACTGCTGGCCAAAAGCTGTTGTGTGTGTATCGGCTTTCATCCTTTAGAGTCCTGGTGTTGGTACATTTTCCCACAATAACTTTTCGCAAATCCTGGATTGTGTGGAATTTTGGTTTTAACTCGCATAGTTTATGAACCGCATTTGACCATTGTTAAAACATTATACTACCAGGATTATATTTAACTTGGTTTATATTCTTGTTTACGCTTGTAAACGCGGGACTTTTTGTTGTTTTTAATATTTTTGTTGTTGTTTACAATCATAGTGTTTTTTTTTTGGAACGCAATGGTTTCAGACAAACGAAAATACCACAATACCGAGGGATTTTAAACACAGGAAGACACAGAGATTGTGTGAGTTTGGGTGTCTAATAATAATAATTTTTCAAATGAATTGTGTTACTTCGATGATAACAATTTTTTGAAAGGGTAAAATAGCATTAGAACCGCAATATTAAGCAAAATGGAAAACAGGGCTTAGTTGGCGCCTAAAAGTATGCTTAATTATTATAGTTTTAGTTTGAAATGCTTGCTATCCATCAATATTTATTTCATTTCATTTTATTTATTATTTGATTATGATTTTATTATTTACTTTATTATTTTTGATAATATTGTCATATTTTTGATTTGTTTACGCACAATTTTCTTTTATTTCGTTAAAATTCATTCATTTTTAAATTTATTCCTCAATATGTAGAGGGTCGTCCACATTGATATCACAACTCCCTATAAGTATGCATTGATTTGTCGATAATTTCTACCGTATTCGGTTGCAAATTATTCGGTTGCAAGTTATGTGGTTAAAAGTCGATACTTGTTTGCTCTTATTTCATAGTTTTCTGCAATTAAACTTGAATAATATACAAACGACGCCTAAATGTATGCTTAAGTATTCTAAATTTGGTTCAAATTTAACTTTTTCTATACTTTTCATTCGAAGACTGGTCTTTTACATGTACCGATTTTGGTTTTAGATATGTCATGCTCATTCTTTAACATAACACAGAATTTTCTTTAACACATAATTTTCGTTAATTTCGTTAAATTTCATTCATTCTAAATGATATACCTTTATATTTGGTGGTTCATAATGTCATAACTCCCATAAGTATGCATCGATTTTATGATAGTTTTGGTCATATTAAGTTAGTTATAGTATTGTTATAAGTTATAGTATTGTTAAAAAAAAAAGTTGGTAGATTTATACACAAACGCCTAAATGTATACCTTACTATTTGAGGTTTGGTTTGATAAATATTATTTCTATTTTATTTTAATTTTACCAGAAGATTGACTTTTTTCTTATAAAGATTTTGGTTGAAAAACCTCATGTGCATCCAATTTCTCGGCGTCATTCATTCATTCATTCAATACATTAATTTTTAATTTAATTAATTTTAAAAATTATGATTTAATTTGGTGAAAGTTGTCCACACTGATGTTGTGACTCCCTATAATTATGCTGGGATTTGTCGATAATTTTTACCGTATTCCATTGCAATCTAGACAAAATTGGTTAATGATTTTGATAACTCGCATAGAGAAATAAAAAACCATAGATGGAGAAAGATAAGTGGTGGATATGAAAGTAAAGCCAAAATTTCTAGATGACGCATTAGTGATGGATATAGGAAAATTTCCCTGGAAACAAAAACTATTGAAACAACTATATAACCGTGCTTTTTTGCCTTTTGTATTGTGAACAAATATCAAAAGCGATATGGTTTTCTATTATTTATATTCTGTTTTCAAATTTGAATATCTGAATCGAAATAAAAATAATGTTTGAGTGCGTTTTCGTCGCACCCGAGTGAAAGATGGTCGTACAGAGACAGCATGTGCCCTCTGGTGGAAATGGTGATTAAGCAACTGAATCATCTATAGGTTTTTATTTATCTATGTAACTTGACAGTTTTCTTTAATCGAAATATAAAAATATTCCGACAAATCCTAAATGTATGCTTTAGTATTCAAAGTATATATATAATTTTATCAACAAATTGGCCTTTTAAGATAAATATTTTGGTTTGACATATCTCAATCCCATTCATGGTCCATTAACAAAATAATTTCCTTTAATTTCTTCAATTTAAATAACTTCTTTGTTCATACATCGCAGCTTTCTTTAATCAAAATTGAAAAAATACTCAAACAACGCCTAAATGTATACCCTAGTATATAACATTTCTCTTGGAAAATATTATTTCTATTTTATTTTATTTCTGCCAGAAGATTGACCTTTTATACATACAGTTTTTGGATTGGCATTGTAACGACGTTCTTTCCCCTTTGTCACGGGGGTATACTAAATTGTATACGGGGATATAGGTAAATTGTATTTCAAAACGTATTAATGTTCAATGATAACAATAATATTGCAGTATATATCTTATCTTCTTATATATCTATCTTTTGTGTTCGTCGCTGGTGCAGTGCTTAGTGTGCGCGCCTCTTTTACATGAGATCCTGGGTTCGATCCCTGCTGTGACCACCTTAAATATCTTTCGGCGGCGGCCGTGTATTTTAATATTCTAAATTTGATTGTTATTATTTTAAGCTTTTGCTTCATTGTTCTGAGTACTGCCACAATTTATTTAATGACTCCAAAAAGTATGCTATAATCTGAAAACAATTTATACTATACGCACCCAATATTAGTTAATATTAGCTAGTCACTTCAATAACATCTTTTGTTCTTACACCACAACTTAAGCTAAAAATCACAACAAAATCACCTAAAGGTATACAAGAATTTTCAAATAGTTTTGTGCAGAAAACACTTTTTCCATCTTTACTTTTAAATTTCGATGTGTATCCTTTAAACTTAATCTCTCTCTTTACTGTTAGTTCCTAGTGACGATAGTTGTCTGCATATACTTCAAAATACATTCCTTGAATCCCTATATGTATGCTTTAAAATTTTTTGTAAACCAGTTGGGGTTGCACTCCCAATTAATGACAATATATATTCAGTTTTAATTTTCTGTATTTTATATCACTTTAATTATACGCGAATATATGTTTTTTTTTAAATATATTCAACAATTTAATGCCAAACTCCGTACTGTTTTAATTTTAGCAATTATGGGATATGGTTTTTGTATTGGAGAAAAATATGCAGAGCGAAATATGTGGGTTTTTTAAATGAAATTTAAAATTTTTTAAGCAGCCAATTTACACACACAGCAGCAGCATATTATCCCCAAACTTTGAGGCTGTAGTTATATTTAAACTTAAACGCCTAAGTGTATGCTTTATTTTTGGAAATTTAAAATTGAGTACAATCAGGAATTAAATTCAATTCTCTGTGATGAAAGGGGAAAGGTTGTAAAATGAGGTGTAGGCAACCCGGTAGTTGTGTGCCCTGAAAGTAGGCTGTAGTTATAATTAACATTTAAGCCTAGAGATATGCTGTATGTTTGTAATTAATTCTGTTGCCACTACATCGCCATTAGTTTTGTAATTTAAATTTAGGGCAATTTGTATTGCTATGGTGTCCTTTAAATAATTTCTCCTAGAATTCCGTCCATTAAGGTCGCAAATGTGTTGAATTTGCAATTCCTATAACACTGAAATCTTATTTACCCGCTTGAGTGTATTGGTTTAGTACTCGAAATGTTTGCGTGTACGAATTCATTTCATTGAGTGTATTAAAAATTTAATGAATTCTAGCGAAAAATCCTAAAAGTATGCAACAAACATACACACCTTTACAGACACTATGCGAATAGATAATTTTTGGGCATACGTAGTAAATGAATAATTTGATGTGGCGTAATGCAAACAAACTTCCACTAACTTTAATAGTTACAATAAACCTAGGAAGTAACTCAGTTATTTTTTGTAGAATAAAAGTTATTGAAAATAGTTTAGATTCGAAGTTTTTGCCTTTATAATCTCACATTTTTTATCGTTTCCACTTTTGCTCTATATACTTGTTTTTAACTATGTATTTTTTAAATTTATTGTTCCTATTTTCATTCCTTAACTTGTATTACATTTAATAGTGATACAAACTGCTATTTATTTGCCCACCGATGTAACTATTCTAACATACTTTTACTTCTTCAAGGTGGTGGTAGATTTTTATTTTATGCAATTATATTTAATGAATTGTGGGAAAGAAAAATTAATTACCTAAAAGTATGCAATTGCAATGTAGTTATTTTCAAGAACAGACAGATGAATGAATGTTAAAGGCAATTAACTAAATTAATTTGTCAAAAAGTATGTTGACGCGAAAGTATTGTTAATATATACGTCCGTGAAGATATCTAGAAATTGTATATACATAAACTAGTTAGTTCCTAAAAGTATGCAACATTAGTGCAAATTTGTAATGATGCTCTTATATACCATTGATGATAAAATTATAATTATATACGAATTGTTTGTAATGCGGTGGTTGCTTAACCAATTTGTGAATAATTTGAAATATTTTGTGTTTTTACTATTAACAATTATAAATTTAGAATTGAGCTACTGAGAGGTAAATTAAACTAACTCCACAAAACAACACGTAGAGAAAAAATCATATGAGGTGTCATGGGACACTAGGTTGGAACGAAGTTTCTTTCACTATATATTATGTACGAGTTAGTTCCAGCACGTATAAAGCGCCCGTTGAAAAGTACGATAATTTAAATAGATCTTTAAAAAAGGCTACTTTTTTTAAAATAAAAAACTTTTTTAAGAAAATTTTTTTTCTGTATGTATTTTTAAAAAAAAAATTATATTATATTATATTATTATATATAAGAATATGTATTACATTATCCGGAATATGTATTATATAGGTCCTGTTTTAAAGAGAGGTACTTATTTTATCAAACGATAATGTTTTTTTAAGAAAAAGTACTATTTATAAGAAGAAGTGCATTCTGTAAGAAAAAGCCACAAGAGTATGACTTTTTTTTACAAAGAAGTGCTTTTGTAAGAACAGGTACTTTTGAAAGAAGTGGTACTCTTTTTAGGAAACGGTTATTTTTTAACAAAATTTACTTATTTTCAGAAAGCCTCCGGTTTTTAAGAAAATGTACTTTTAAGAAAAGGAATTTTTGAAAGAAAATGTATTTTTTATAACAAGATTATTTTTGAAGTAAAGGTTTTTTTTAAGAAATGGTAACTTTTTTAGAATTGGTCATTTTTTTCAAGAATAGGTAAATTTTTAAGAGTAGGTAGATAGTAGATATTGTCCTATTAAATGAGACAAAATTAAATCATTGGCACAATGTGATATTTGAAAATTATAAAATCATAAGCAAATATCGAATTGATGTAACAAGGGGAGGGGGAACTGCTATATTAACCAAGAATAACATACAATACTACAGTCACGATAACAAAAGTAGATATTCGCTAGATACTTTAGACACAGGCGCCATAAATATACCCGTTGACTGCAACAACTTATTAGTTATTATACGTACTATCCGGCCGGCAATATAAATGCAATATGAGCAGACTTGCAAAGACTATTTGATTCTATGAATCTTCAAAATTCAAATAATTATTATGTACTAGCGGGAGCCTTGAACTGCAAGCACACAGAATGGGGTAATACTGTTAATAACGCAAAAGGTAATAACCTAAAAAAGTCAACATCGAAGTCCTTACACTTCCAACATGTTCAGCGAAGCCCGCTTCTTTAGTCGTAATTATGTCATAATGCCTTCCATTGAAGCCAGCACACTTCACAATGGCATGACTATCACAAAGCCAACATGAAAGAACACAACCCTCATATACGTCCCTGACTATACAAATCTAGTAATAATTACCAAATCCTAAAAGTATGCAGAATAATACTGCATTGTATGCTAGGTTATAGTGTAATACGGTTAAAAAAAGTTGTTTAAAATTTTTTCATTTAGCCCCCATCCCGCAACGTGCGATAAGGAACTTCGTTCCAAAATGGAAAAGACGTTTGGTAATTCCGTGTATACTCATCTAAACATGTGCAACGCCAAAAAATGCTTCCTGCTTCAATTTGATATTAAAATATATTTTTAAATTTTCAGATATTGTTACGAATTTCCGTATCGTCTTTTTTAGCACTGTTGTATTTCCTGCTGATAAAACAAGGGTTCTTTTAAATAACGATAAGAACAACAGTTTTAGTTCTCTTTATTTTATTTATACAGTACAATAGTTCACTTTATTTATTCACAATTTTCTATATTTAACCTTTTTAATATTACTTCGCGTTGCCTACTTTTGAGCGTTCAATCACGGACTAAGTCATATGTGCTGCTCAGCTGCTCTTCATACAGCTGTATTTCTCTCTATTTCTATTGGTAGCAATGCTGGCAATATTAACGCCCTCTGGAAGCTAGTAGAACAAACTTGAATAATAGAGAGCTGTCTTAAGCGAGCTCATGATGCTGGTGTGGCGAACTGGTTTGTTGTTATCGGGCATACTTTCAGGCATAACTGTAATCGCACTGTTATTTACAGTAAGCGCAGCATGCATATTACATTACTTTGATATAAGTACAACTTTCAATCGTAACTATATAATGACAGTGAAATCTCAAAATTGTTGACACTATATTAATTGGCATCTGAGTAGCTCAATTATAGGCACAATTTAATCCAGGTAGTTAATAATTATTAAAAACAACTGAGTTTTTGTATCCCCTAAAGTATGCAACACTTGCACATTTCTGTAGCCGCCTTAAAATATGCTTTAAAATTCTTCTATTTATTTTGTTTATCACCTGTCAAATTCTTCAGTCTTTCGGTTTTAGTGCGAAAACGTCTTATTAGAAAATCGTTTTGTGATAAGTTTTTTATCTACTTCGTACATGTATTACTTTCTTTTGATTTCCCATCACACCTATTGCCGTCTGATTGGTTTTGATGTTTTCTTCTTTTCACTCATTGCTTCCTTTGTTTGAAATAAACTTCCTGTCTATTATTTTACTTCACGTCGCAAAGGCGCCAGCAGAAGGAGGGATGAGTGGCAAAATTTACATGGCTTTTAGTAAATATTATACTATTTGGTGTATTGCACGGATGTGTGTTTACACCACCTTTTACTTCTTCTCATAATCCACCTTCTTCTCCTCCTGCTGCTGCCCCTCGTCCCCTTCATCGTTCTCCCTCCTCTTACCGCTCCATCATTTCCACCTGTGCATCCTTCTCAACCTTTCCCTCCTCCTCTTCCAACCAACCCTTCTGGCCCTTTTCCTTCTCTTTCTACTTTTCTTCGACTTACCTGCAAATATGTCGTTCACATTTGTTCAATATTAACTTTTTTCGTCTGATTTTCTATATTCCAATAAAACGTACAACCGGAAGGATATGAGAAATGTTACTCAAAATCAGAGGTGATCAAACTTGAGAACAGATGCAATACAAATAACTATAAAAAAAAACTATAAAAGCTAGAGAAAACTATAGAACATTAAGGTTATTTGAAAGAAATTGGAATTAACTATAACCGATACTTTCATAATTCAGAAAAAAATTAGCGACATTAAACTTTGTGATTTTCCAAGACTAACGTTTTAGTGTTGCATATCTTAAGGGGTATTTAAAATTCCAAAGTACGGCAACACTGATTTCTCCAAATCAGCACCATGATTTAGATGCATTCTCTCACTTCTCGTATCGTGTCTCTCTATTGCTTAATATATTTCTATACGTTTTTTTTTTCTTTTCAATATAGATGTCATATTAAAAGGTAAATTTTGTTCTTCATTGCTTTCCATCACATGTCATGTGTTGTACGGGTGTATAAGTGATATGTAGAATTTCTAATAAAAGTGTAAAAATCACATACAACAAATTCCTCTTTAGTTGAAACGTGACTTTTCGTTCATGCACTCTCTTACCCTCTCCTTCGAGTTATTACGTATTAGTTGTTTGGAAATTTTTTGGAAATATTTAATTTTGCATTACGAAACAAGGGAGAAAGAATTTCAAAGCAACGAATTGCAGTTTTGCTTCCGTTTCACTTTTTGGTTGAATCGAAAATAACACACACACATACACACAAACTAGTTGCTGCATACTTTTAGGAGTTTGTAAGACTTAGCATAAAGTTTGCATACTTTGCGGGATTTGTAGGGGAAATAGAGAAATAAGAAAAAAGAAACAAAGCATACTTAAAGGGGTTTTAGTTACTTCCGTTGTTTTTGGTGCACAGAAAGCTTTTAATTTGTTATCTAGTGGTGAACAGCGGGTAACAATGCATAGTATGGAAGGAAAAGAAGGATAATGTCTTAGTAATTCAGGTCAAATTTGAATTATTCATTCTGGGGAAATAAAACAAGGTCGATTTTCTATAAATTTAAAAGTGATGAAAATTTTAGTGAAATGATTTTGAATGAGAGGTTCAGAGAACTGAATGAACGTCAGAGGGACACATAGAAAATCGATTGAAGTGTAAAGTGAAAAGCTGCATTTAATTCAAGGCAATATTTAAGATTGTGGTTGTAGGAAGGTCTCCCGAAACCATTCATGAGATGTCTGCGGTCCCTATCGCCGTACCGTTGTAATGGGTCTACGGTGAGCCTTACAGAGCCACGGTTGCCGATTTTTTAAGGGTTGAAATTATATATGCGAACTTCGACGATCTTGGGTTTCACGAGCAGTCGTGTTATCAGCCGTATTGGCGATATCAATTGTCCACCTCACAGCCGGGATTTCTGCGAGTTGCGGCTAAAGATCGATGCTAGACTGATAACGCAAAAACGACCCAGACACTTATGGCGAATATCGTTTCACTAATTCGTGACATAGAGTCAGAAACCGTCAACAATGTGTTGGAAAATTCGGATGACAGGATGCGCTACCTCTACGCCAACCAAGGCGTCCACATAACAGTTCTTTTAAAAAATACTTACGGCCTGGTTTTCTATCTCGAACGAAACGCTAAGCGAACGAAAATCAGTCACTCACATTGGGTTTATGTAAGTCGAAATTTTCGTTTGCCTGACTCGGTATTCGGTATTTAAAAAATATAGTTATTTTTTAGTTGGATTTGACAGGCTTTCTTTGTGCCGTTTTTAGGAAATACTAATTTGAAGGGCGTTTAAAGAGGATAGATATTCAATAGAAACGCTAAACCAATTATTCACTGTGATTAAAGACGATTTCTTCGGTGGTGAAATGTTATAAAGCCATACACAATAAAGCCATATGGCCTTATTTCTCATTGCACAGAGAAATAATGCCATATGGCTTTATTTCCACAGATGAAGTGAAAAAAAGTCTAATAATTCATTTTACAAATTGGAATGTTTACACACTTTTTGTTTAACTAACAAAATATAAGAGTGCCACCCTTGATAACGGCACGACAAATTGGACACAATGTCTGGATTCGTTTTTCTCTATCGCTTTCTTCAAATTTTTGGTAGAATGGTTGACAAAGTTTGACATGTTTGTATAGATCAAGCAGTATTTGTCTTTCCGTTTCGCAACAAATGATACATCACAGATAATGTTGCTCTTGCCTTTCGGTGTCCATGCTTTCGTATCTACTGCTATTTTCATCGAAGTCGTCGTTATTACTGTCAATTGTATTATTGCAATTTTCCTCAATCATACAGTTCTTCATTTTAGAGTACTGTGCAAGTAAAGTATTAAGTGTTATCTTCTTCGCCCTTAGTAGCTGATATCGCTCCTGCATAAACTCATTTCGCTTAGTAACCGTTTTTTTGCGCATAACGATGTGCATCCGGAAATGGACTTTAAAAAATAACTTGACTTAGCCGAATCTAAATCGCACAAGGAATCCACAAATTTATAAAAATTGCAAGAACTAACGAATTCGATCAGCTATTCTCTAGCTATAAAATGTAGTAAAGGAGCCTTGATGCGCTAGTCTCTCTCTCTCTCTTTTCATAAGTCGATAAAGAAAGTGTAGAAAGAACACACTACAACGACGGGGGTTCCACGTGCACCGGAGGCAATCGGCGCGCTCCCCTCTTCAGTCAGCTGCGCTATACCTTTTCAACACTTGACAATGACAACTCATTCATTTTGCAATATGCAACTACTATAATCTTTGATGGGAGTTTACACCTTGACTGCGGATCATATATTGTGTTATTTCACTTCCTCTATGGAAATAAAGCCAAATGTCCATATTTCTCAGTGCGATGATAAATACGGCCATATGGCTTTATTGTCTATGGCTTTATAACATGTCACCATTTCGATATCACGGGCACAACAATAAAATAATCACCAGTTGTTGTAATCACCCTGGTTCCAGTGAAATAGTAAATCAAACATTAACTTACCTTTGTGACATTGGCAGACAATAAAACAAGATTAATGGTAGAAATACAAACATTGTTGTCTCACTATTGAAATCCCCGATATTTGTGGCCGTGAGGTAACTCCTTATTTACTGAGAGCTAAAATCTTACCTCTTACCTCTTACCTCTTACCTCTTACCTCTTACCTCTTACCTCTTACCTCTTACCTCTTACCTCTTACCTCTTACCTCTTACCTCTTACCTCTTACCTCTTACCTCTTACCTCTTACCTCTTACCTCTTACCTCTTACCTCTTACCTCTTACCTCTTACCTCTTACCTCTTACCTCTTACCTCTTACCTCTTACCTCTTACCTCTTACCTCTTACCTCTTACCTCTTACCTCTTACCTCTTACCTCTTACCTCTTACCTCTTACCTCTTACCTCTTACCTCTTACCTCTTACCTCTTACCTCTTACCTCTTACCTCTTACCTCTTACCTCTTACCTCTTACCTCTTACCTCTTACCTCTTACCTCTTACCTCTTACCTCTTACCTCTTACCTCTTACCTCTTACCTCTTACCTCTTACCTCTTACCTCTTACCTCTTACCTCTTACCTCTTACCTCTTACCTCTTACCTCTTACCTCTTACCTCTTACCTCTTACCTCTTACCTCTTACCTCTTACCTCTTACCTCTTACCTCTTACCTCTTACCTCTTACCTCTTACCTCTTACCTCTTACCTCTTACCTCTTACCTCTTACCTCTTACCTCTTACCTCTTACCTCTTACCTCTTACCTCTTACCTCTTACCTCTTACCTCTTACCTCTTACCTCTTACCTCTTACCTCTTACCTCTTACCTCTTACCTCTTACCTCTTACCTCTTACCTCTTACCTCTTACCTCTTACCTCTTACCTCTTACCTCTTACCTCTTACCTCTTACCTCTTACCTCTTACCTCTTACCTCTTACCTCTTACCTCTTACCTCTTACCTCTTACCTCTTACCTCTTACCTCTTACCTCTTACCTCTTACCTCTTACCTCTTACCTCTTACCTCTTACCTCTTACCTCTTACCTCTTACCTCTTACCTCTTACCTCTTACCTCTTACCTCTTACCTCTTACCTCTTACCTCTTACCTCTTACCTCTTACCTCTTACCTCTTACCTCTTACCTCTTACCTCTTACCTCTTACCTCTTACCTCTTACCTCTTACCTCTTACCTCTTACCTCTTACCTCTTACCTCTTACCTCTTACCTCTTACCTCTTACCTCTTACCTCTTACCTCTTACCTCTTACCTCTTACCTCTTACCTCTTACCTCTTACCTCAAGCCACTAAAATTTTAGTTTTCAATTAACCACTTCACTGACTGCCGCCTTTTCAACCTACTTACCACTTCAGTAACTACAATAAAGATGGTGGAAAACCATATATGGTGAAATATAGGTGGTGGATTTGAAAGTCATGTGAAATTTCTAGATGGCGCAGCAATGGTGGAAATGTTCAGATTTCCGTGGATAAAACGCTATTGAAAAAGCGACTTAACCATGCTTTGTTGCCTTTTCTATTGTCAAAAATAACAAAAACAATATGCCTTTCTATTATATATATTTTATTTTTAACTTCAAACAAAGGAATCGAAATAAAAATGATTTTTTAGTACTTTTGTGTCGGATCCGAGTGAAAAACGCTCGCACGGAAACAGCTTTCGTCTTAAGGTGAAACTGACGAATAATCGAATACACCCTTTATGGTATTTCTATCATCTTTGCAACCAAGCACCAAATTTACTTATCGTATTATGCGACAGCAGGTGGCGCTATAAACGACAAATATATTATCCGTGTAATATTCTTATTTGTGGTTCCTAAAGTTATCTCCCAAATTTTTGGATTTTCTCAGATACGTGGCAATTTTTAAATTTGTTCACGATATTAAACCTATAATTTCTCATTGGTGTCGTTGATGATTGTGTAGAATTAAATGATGATTGTGTAGAATATTAAAAAAATTTATAAATTAGCATTCCGAATGCCCACAAAGGTTTGAAATCTTCGCAGGACTTTTAAATTCGTACCTTTAAACTCTACGCGTTTCTAAGAAATAACTTTTCTCCAAAGCTCATCTTCCCAGTGATTTGGACTGTAAGCTTTCGGTGACCTGCCTTTTGTGTTTATATATTTTGCGGCCTGTTTCTTTTATTGCCCATCAAGGCCAGAAGTGATTTCTACAGTTTAATTAGGTTTATAATGACCGGAAACCCATGATTAGAAAAACACACAAACACTGTTGCAATATGAGCTTTTAGGTTAGTTGCCTTGTTTAATCCGTTTATCCTCACCACCCCCCCATGCACTATTTTGCCGCTGTTTTCTGTTATATTCTTATTGTTGTGTATTGTGGGTCATGTGGATTTTTAAATTGTGTAGGGTTTCACAATATATCGCCCCCAAAAGTATGCCAAAGTAATTTTTATTTACAAATACAACTACCAACTAACCATGATGGCAAACAAACAAAACAGTTTGAAATTCTGATATTTTTATAATAAGCTTAACTAGAAAAATTTGCTGATCTTTAGTTTGCAATTACATAGTATACTTGTAGGTAGTTAAACGGCAACACAACTATAACATACTTTAAGGCTTTTCTGGTGGTGCCACAGCATTTTGTCATATCTCACATAATCGCTTGTGTAGTGTCTGATACTAGGAGATAATCCTAGGGGTATTGGGTTTATCAAATGTTTGTTTGTTTTGTTCATTTTCAAAAATGGCTAACAATCGTTGGCAGTTTGTATGGGGACCGACAAAATCTGTTTACAACATTCGTTGATGACCGACTTTTATGCTGTGCAATTTGTAGAAACCCTTATCCTTCTCAGTGGGTGCATTCTTCGTAGTGAAAAAGTTTTTCTGCCCGAGTGTGGGGGAGGGAATGAGTGCCTGTACTTTTTTTTATATTTATTTTATGTTTTACTTTTTGGCTTTTGTTTTGTTTTGTTTCGACCGCTTTTTGGACAAAATGAGTTGGTAAAATTTTGTGCTGAGTGGGCACTAAGCCAAATGCATTTTACTTGTTTCTGTAATGCCAACTGAAGACCATACGCCCTCTATGCCCAACCACGCCCTCTTCTCAAACGTTTACCCCCTCCTTCCACTCAACGAACGTATTGTGGCTTTTGTTTGTTTGTCTGCAGCCACATTTTCTTTGGGTTGACAATTTTCCCTGAACAGCTACACCCCTTTCACCCCTTGCAAAAGTGCTAAGTAGAATGTGTTTGTTTTTCTAAACTGGAGGGAAACCCCTTTCGATTTGTGGGTAGTGGAACGCTCTAACCCACTCCCTAAAAGATGGCAAGAAAAAATGGTTTGGCATGGCTTTGCCACTTCTTTGGTTTTAAACTAATTTAATTCATTTCATCTTAAGTCTGTTGTGGTGGGTTGCACCAACAACAGCAGCAGCAGCAGCAGCATCACCAGTAGCAGCTGTTTGCTTCCAGTGGTGGTTTTTGTGGCAGCATATGGAAAGGATCTAAACGAAATGTAGCTGAATTGATTTAAGATGAGCCAAAATGATAGAATAAATGCAACTGCACTTCCAAATGTATTTATAATTATAACGATAAAGGTTTTAGGTTTCTTGGAATGCAATCAAATATTCGTTACTAATATAGATAACATTTAGAATGAAACTGTCAGTTCGATTGCATGACATTGGCCCAAAAACCCTTCTAGGGATTATATAAAATGTATAGCATTTTTAAACAACAAATATAATATATAGGGTATGGTATTTGATTGACGTAACTCATGAAAACCGCTATGAGGTATCTCCCTCAGTAAATAACACCGTGTGTAATTTTTTAAGTAATGGAAATATAACCACATACGGCCACCACTACGTGATAAAAGACCACAAAAAAAAAGACCCGTGTCTCCCAGTTTTGCCCAAAGTCATGCACTTTTTTTTATGGGCCACCAAAGATTTGGGGCCTCGGTGTCACTTTTGCACAAAAGTGATTATTTTGTCAGGCTCATATCGTGCAAACTGTTCGCAATTTTGATTCACTTTCTGAGGGAAAGTTGTCGCTTTTGTTATAAAAAAACAAAAATTGTTAACATATAAAATCAACAAAACTTCATCCTCAAAGTCTAAATCGCAGAAAACTTTAAAAAATTTGTTTTTTTTCCGTTTTTTCCCTTGTTCAGGTCCATATGTAGCAAACCGTTCAAAATTCAAGGAAACAATCCACTACAAAAATTTACCTAAAATCTCAATAAACAACTTTCTGTAACACTTGAACTTCCCAGGAATTTTTGTTTTATGTGTTCACAATTTTTGTTCTTTATGGCAAGAGCTACAACTTTCCCTCAAAGAGTAAATCAAAATTCCAAACGGTTTGCAAGATATGAGCCTGACAAAATGATAACTTTTTGCAAAAATTACACCGAGGCCCCAAATCTTTGGAGGCCCATAAAAAAAAAGTCCATGACTTTGGGCCATACTGGGAGACACGGGTCTTTTTTTTTTTGGTGTTTTATCACGTAGTGGTGTCCGTATATGGTTATATTTTTTCATGTTGCACTGTGTAATCAACTTTTCACTACAAATACTACGTTAGTTGTCATCCCAGTAACCACTTCATTTGTCACTTATCTTGTACTCTGGATAATAAAGCAGACATTCGGATGAAATAAGATTACTTGACGGATAAAGGGATAAGGGAAAGCTTCTAACAATCAGAGAGCTGTGCGAAATTTTTAACTTGTAGACTCAATGACCACGACCTATGGTTTTTCCGAATCGAAATGGCTATGCCATTTGGTTCATTACTCGATAGTGTCGCCATTACTAAGCGAGTTTGGTCGTCATAGTAATAAATAATTGCAGATGAAAGCGGCTATTGCAATCCACGTTCTCACGAACAAGAGTCGCTCATGTTAAAAATTGCACCACCCACGTGCACATCTCGACACTGAACACTACTTACCAGTTCACTAACTACTTGAATAAGAACTTCAAGTTACTTACCACTCCACATACATCTTCAGTTACTATTTCACTTACGACTTCATAACGGGTTTTCCAATAAGGACTTGACATTTGTTTTTAAAATAAAACGCAAACCATTTGAGATATTTCCAAAACTGTATGATCGAATTGAAATACAGTCAAAACATTAATGAATGGAACTCGACTTCGTTCATATGGCCGCCGCGTCACGTCGGCAGCGGTCGATTCGCTGGACACAATTTTCGATGACTCGGTCACACATTTCGCGTTCAATGTTGGTTCTGAGTTCTTCCAACGTCGTCGGCTTGTTGGCATTTAACGTAGCCCCAAAGAAAAATGTCTAGAGACGTTAAATCGCACGAACGAGGCGGCCAATTGACTGATCCATTTCTTGACTTACTCTTCAATAAATCGATTGTAACGTGTGCTGTGTGACTTGCGGCACCCTCCTGTTGACACCACATGTCGTCCAAGTCCTTTGTGTCCAATTTGGGCCAAAAATAATCGGTAATCATGCCGCGATAACGATCGCCATTCACAGTAACGTGACGATCGTTATTGTTGACGAAAAAATATGGCCCAATGACGCCGCCGGCATGCAAACCGCACCAAACAGTTATTTTTTGTGGACGAAGTGGTGATTCATGAAGCACATGTGGATTTTCACCAAACCAATAACGCATATTTTGCTTATTGACGAACCCATTGAGCCAAAAATGAGCTTCGTCACTGAAGATGATTTTGCGATGAAATTCATCATCTTGGCGCATCTTCTCCAGAGCCCAATCGGTGAACGTACGTCGTATCAAATGGTCCATCGGCTTCAATTCTTGAGTCAGCTTGATCTTGTATGGGTGTAAACCAAGTTCTTTACGCAAAATTCGCCACTACGAGATCTTGGCGATGCCCAGTTCTTGAGAACGCCGTGAAATCAACTGATTTGGATCGTTTGTTACTGAAGACTGAAGGTCAGCGATATTTTCGTCACTTCGACCAACCCGTTGTCTCACTGGCACGGCAGCATCACACAATGAATATGTAGACTCATGTCTACTAGGGCGCGAATAACGACCAAAAATTGGAGTTAACGCTCTTAAAGTTGCGGTCACCGACTCCGAATTTCGGTAGTACATTTTTATAATTTGCATACGTTCTTCGTTCGTGTACTTTACCGAAAATGTTGAGTTTACTGAAAAAATGGAAAGTAACAGTTAGAAGATCAGTGAAATAGTGCGTTCACAAATTAAATTGAAATTTGTCAAGTACCTATTGGAAAACCCTTTATAATACTTCACTTAATTTTTTAACACTTCACATACAAACTCACTTTCAACTGTATATACCGATTGACCTATGATTCTACTTACAACTCCACCTACCACCCACTTACCATATTACTCAGTCGGACTAGTACGAGTACAGATGCACAGACATAGGTAAATATGTCAAGTTCATGTCATTTAAAGGATGGTACTAACTTTTTTTCCACATTAAATTTTCATTTAATCTCATTTATTTATTAATCTCATTCACATACAACAAGACATAAAAATTTTATAATTAAAGCAATTGAGCAACATCATTGTGTTTCGCTGCGAAATTGAGCACCAACATCCCGGCAAAAATATTGTATACCAATCACCAGAATTTCCACCAGAACTACTCGGTAAGAAGTAGTGCAAATTTGGTTGGTGGACCTTTGCTTTTTTCATTGGCTTGCCCTTGGACGGTAGTACTTCTACTTTGGATACTTTTAAGTCGAATAAATGTTGATCCTTAGCGCGACGTTTCAGCACAAAAATTAGGACAATGGTAGCATGTCCCACCAAAGCATATTTTTTTTATACTTTTTTGTGTTTTGCAATGTTTCGTTTAAATTTGTAGCCATTTAAAAAAAAAAATTGTCAAATGTGGCAAGTACAGCGAACGAACATAAAATTTGCAGAATTAAAGTGCATTCGCCTCAAAGTATACCATACAAATTAAGTGGGTTCTGTAGCGTGTGTTTAATGATTATTAATTTTTCTTTAGGCAATTTTTCCCCTACCCTGAATACGAACTCAAGAGCCGTGATTACTAGCCGCCCGTCTCGCCATCGAACTATCAAAGACATTGTGATTGGACGAACAATAATACCATTAGTGGCAAAAAATATTATTCTTTTGACAAACACAGAGTACTGAAATGAAATGTACTGAAAGAAGTAGCCAATTGGAACTGCTTCAGTATAATTTTACTGGACATAAGTGTTTTCAACTATATTCTTCTTTGGCGTAGAGTCTATTTTACTATTATCTTTTTTTGTTATGAAAAACTGAATGGGGTTTGAAAACATTCATCATTTGTCCCTAAAATTTGATTGGTCGTTACAGGCGGAAATATTTCGTCAAAATTTCGAAGGGAATCTGTTGTATATAGTTTTGTAGATATCGCACGAAATGCTGAATGGGATTTGAAAACATTCATCATTTGTTCCTAAAATTTGATTGGTCGTTACAGGCGGAAATATTTCGTCGAAATTTCGAAGGGAATCTGTTGTATATAGTTTTGTAGATAACGCACGAAATGCTGAATGGGATTTGAAAACATTCATCATTTGTTCCTAAAATTATATTGGTCGTTACAGGCGGAAATATTTCCTCGAAATTTCGAAGGGAATCTGTTGTAAATGGTTTTCGCACGGAATGCTGAATGTAATGCGGGCCTTGACGACTAATTGTAATGACTAAAAAACCCAAGGTATTGCATACACATTCAATATAAAGATTCTGGTTCAGTTATTGCTGATTCGGTTATTGCTGAGAAACATTTGGGCAATACATCTAATACCAGGTCTCGTCTACCACTTTATTTATCTGACTCATAACCATTGAAAAAACTGTCATGTTAGAAAACCTCTTAGTCCTTTTCATACCAAAAACTTACCAATGTACTTACTTTCACTTTACATGTATCCGCACTTACTACCTCACTTTACACTATTCTACCCAATTTACTTACCATTCCACTGGCTATTCCGCTTACTACTCCACCTACTACCCTACTTAACAATCCACTAAGCCACAACTAAGCCAGTCATTTCACTTATTACCCTGGTAGCACTTCACTTGTTATTCTTTAACAGACTACATAATGTCACACTACTTACTGATCTACTTACCGTCCACTTAGCACTTCAGTTTCCACTGCATACTACTTCAATTACCGCCCACTTGCTACATAATTTATTGCTCAATTTACCACTACTTTCCACTCTTTTTGCAGTTCATTTAGTACCCACTGTATGTTCCATTTACCACTCCGTTTCTCTCGTCACATTACCACTGAACTTAAAACTCCATTTATTTTTTTTCGTCACTTCATATTGGCATTCTACTTTGCGCTTTGCGTTGCATCTACTTACTATTCCACTTATCGCCTAGCTAACACTTCGTATTGCCGTTCCGCTTACGCTTCCGCTTATCTCCTACGTATTGTTCCACTTACCGCGCACTATATATATTACTTTACTTACCACTTAACATACCAATCTACTTACCACTAAACATACCACACTACTTACCACTTAACACACCACTCTACTCACCACTTAACATACCACTAACCACATAACTTACTACTTAACGTACAGCTTCATATAACACATAGATACTACTCCAACTACCATCCACTTACCGCATCGTTTCACTTTTTTTTGTCACACCAGTTATTACCCATTTACTGTTCCACTAACCGCTCCGCTTATCACTTCACACTATCACTCTAGTTACCACATTTCTGACAACTCTACCTGAGACTTTATTTACAACTCTACTTTTCATTCTTTCTACAAATCTTCTTACTACTTCACTTATTACTATTTGACCACTTCACATTACCACTCTACTTACCCCTTCACACTATTCCACTTACCGCCTATTTACAAATCAACTTACCGATGTTTTTACCCAATAATTTTCGACCAAGTTACTACTCAATTAGCACCCATTCAATACTCCATTTACCACACCTTTTACTACTGTACTTTTCGCTCCATTTGCTACTCCAATCATTAACCACTTACTGCTCCACTTGCCACTCAACTTACTGCTTCAGTTACCACTCTCCTTACCACATAACATACCACTCTACTTACCACTTAACTGACTACTCAACGTACCACATATATACTACTTCAACTAACATCCACTTACCACTACGTTTCTTGTCACATCAGTTATTACCCATTTACTTTTCCTTTCCACTGTTCCTTACCACACTTGACATTTAGCGCCCACTTACCACTTCACACCCACTTACCACTTCAAGCCCACTTGCTAGCACACGCCCACTTACCATTTCCCATTGGCGTTCTACTTACCTCTTCGTTATTGCCCTACTTACTATACAAGTTACTAACCACTTACCACCCTACTTACCAACTGCATACTAGTTCAAGAACCTCCCCTTATGACAAATGACCGCTCCATTTACCACTCTACCTTTCATTCTATTTGCGACTCCATTCATTACCGATTCTTCTACTTACAACTCTATTTATTACCTCACATTACCAGTCTACGTAACTATTGCATTTCCTGTATACTAACAACTTCACTTACCACCTACTTACTACTTCACTTACCGCTCATTTATATTTTCCATTACATCCTATCAGTACTGTACGCAGGATTTTATTTCGGGGAGGCACAACTTGAAATTTAGATTAAAAAATAGCACTGCATTCAAAAATCACCACTGAGGGAAAGAATTTACGTACGTGCCTGCATCCTATAAAATAGCAGGGAAGAGTTTTTCACAATCACTGAGCTGTGGGCTTTCTCTGCTTGCACATACTGATTGGGACCTAAGGCTTTACACCGGTTCCTAACGGTTTCTTTGAGAAGCCTTTAATTGGCTAATTATTCTATTTGCTCCCACACTTAGTCCAATGAGAACCTGTTCAAGCCGTATGATGATATTCCAGGATATGGCTGACCTACATTTGTTCCTAACGACCCAATTAGTGCTCTGCATAAATGTCCTAAGATTTTTCAATTTAACTTCCTGAATCTCTGTGCAGATCAAATGTGTAAATCAAATCTCTGTGTAGCCACTAAAGGCCGGACTGTAGCATCTGAGATCTTCGACGTTCTCTTCCTTCTCTCCATCCCCACAGCTACAGCAGTAATCATGAGCTGAGGTTGCCAAAGTCCAAACTTCAAGGCAACACCATTTGAGGCCACAAACCTCTGCATATAAAATATTTTAAAGACAGAGTTGCCAGCAGTCAAACAAATTCAGAGTTTAAAGAGCACTCTCAAATTTCATAACGATTGGCATCCGATTCCACAATCTGCATTGGTATTGCCCAATCAATTGGAAATTTAACAATTTTTTCTTGCCATTACGAACAATGCTAAATTATATAAAGTAATGCAAATTAAAATCCAATGCGAATTGAAAAATTTCAACACTATACAGCACCCACAGAAAAATATCCAAATTACCCATAACCGAACTTAGAAGTTGTCACAACAAATTAGAAGTTGGCAGAACCTATTAGAGGTTATCACAGCCTATTATAGTTTGTCACAACCTATTAGAGTTTGTCACAACCTATTAGAGGTTGTCAAAGCCTATTAGAGGTTGTCACAACCTACTAGAGTTTGTTATAACCTATTAGAGTTTGTCACAACCTATTCGAGATTTTCACAACCTATTAGAGTTTGTTACAACCTATTAGAGGTTGTCGTAACCTATTAGAGGTTGTCAACCTATTAGAGTTTGTTACAACCTATTAGAGGTTGTCACAACCTATTATAAGTTGTCGCAACCAATTAGAAGTTGTCGGAACCTATTAGAGGTTGTCACAACCTATTAGAGTTTGTCACAACCTACTAGAGTTTGTCACAACCTACTAGAGTATGTCACAACCTATTAGAGGTTGTCATAGCCTATTAGAGGTTGTCACAACCTATTATAAGTTGTCACAACCAATTAGAAGTAGTCAGAACCTATTAGAGGTTGTCACAACCTACTAGAGTTTGTTATAACCTATTAGAGTTTGTCACAACCTATTAGTGGTTGTCGTAACCTATTAGAGTTTATCACAACCTATTAGAGTATGTCACAACCTATTAGAGGTTGTCATAGCCTACCAGAGGTTCTCACAACCTATTATAAGTTTTCGCAACCAACTAGAAGTTGTCGGAAGCTATTAGAGGTTGTCACAGCATAATATAGGTTGTCAGAACCTATTAGAAGTTGTCACAACCTATTAGAGGTTGTCACAACCTATTAGAGGTTGTCACAACCTATTAGAGTTTGTCACAACCTATTAGACGTTGTCACAACCAATTAGAAGTTGTCAGAACCTATTAGAGGTTGTCACAACCTATTAGAGTTTGTTACAACCTATTAGAGGTTATCACAACCTATTAGAGTTTATCGCAACTTATTAGAGGTTGTCACAACCTATTAGAGGTTGTCACAACCTATTAGAGGTTCTCACAATCTATTGGAGGTGGTCGCATCCTTTTTGAGGTTTCATCAACCGAATTTCAGTTGTGGGGAATAAATTCAATCGATTCAACCTCAATTCGGTTGTGGCAAATGGAATTCGGAAGCAACAACAGAATTTGCGAGTGCTACAATGTCTCTTCCAACAATTAGTTCAGTTAGTGTAGCGTAGAAAAATCTTGTCTAGGACTCTATATATTGTTTAGCGTACGATTCAGGTCGTAACTTGGCCACACTTGTCTGATTATCATGCATTTTTGCCTCCAGACCAGGTATTATAAAGTCTAAAGAAAAAGTTTCGTCAAGGCTTCTAGATTACATTGCGTCTGTCATTTATTAGAAACAATGATGTGGATAGATCCAGGACAGTATAAAGTATATGACATGAACGACATATATGAACTTCATACCCCTTAAACGAAAAACTTGCTGGGCAAAATAATTAGAAGCTAGTACAAGGTTTTATTTTTACTATAAAGGTTACAACCGATTAAAAGTTCAAGCATTAGTTTATCAGTCAATTACTCTTGCCCCAACATAATCATTTATATATTTGAAACTTTCGCAATATTAAACTTTTCTGTTATACATAAAATATGACTATTAAAGCACACTTTTTCGCTCACTCCCTTTGTTTTTCTTCAAAAGACATTGATTCAACTAAACCCAAAATTTCACTTGCAAATATTTGTAACAAACTTTTTCGCAGTGCATCTCCAAAAATGTCAAAGTAAGCTAAATAAGCTGCAAGTAAAAGGAAGAGTAGTCCTTTAAGAGTTTTGCCTTTTTGTTTAGATTTGTAGTTCAAAAATGCAAAACATGCCCCAAAACTGCAAAAGTTGCATGATAAAGTATTCTTCAGTGCAAGGGTGTTCAAAAGCGAAACCGTCCAAACCGGGTTTCTTGCAATTAACAGTATGGCGTTTTCTTAATAAAAATACTTAATTTTCTCGGTTAAATTTATATTAAATATTCTTAAAAAAAATTTAAAAATTAAACAAAAAAAAACCACTTCCAAACACTGCATTTTCTGAATTAAGTAACACGATATCTATTTTCAAACAGAATTTTTTAGCTTAAATAAGTTCTACATAAGGTTGAAGATAATTCTTTTTGTAAATGATTATACAATTTGTAAAAAAAAAAAATTATGTCCCATAACATCCTATGAAGGGATTGCGGAGAGCTTCTTCCAATCAGTGAGATGTGCGCTTTCTAGTTTTATACTCACTGATTGGGAGCTACAGTTTAACACCGGTTCTGAACGGTATTTTAAGAAGCCTTTTCATGGCTATGTACTCGATAGTGTCGCCATCACTAAGCGAGGTGACCGTCGTCGAAACAAATGTAAGGTGGTCTTAGCAGAGATCGAACCCCCGTTCTCATGTACAAGAGCCGCGCACACTACCCATTGCACCAACGACGGCCACTTTGTATAACAATTAAATAGTTGAAATTGGTATTGAATTTTTTTTTATTTAAAAATTATTCGTGTCAAATTATTACTGTCAACTTTATACTTATATACAGCGGTATAATTTTGGGATTGAAACACCAATATAAATAATCTATTTAATCCAATTCAATTAGATTGTATTTATTTGAATTTAATTTAGCTCAGCTCTATTTAATGCAATTAATTTTAATTTAATTCAAATCAATTCAATTCAAGCCCATTCAAATTAGTTCTGGTGAATTTGTTTTATTTTCAATTATTTGAATTCAGTTCAATTCAATTCAATTAAGCCAATTCAATTCAGTTAAACTCAATTTAATACCATTCAATTCAAGTCAATTCAACTTAATTCAACTGAATTCAAATATATTATATTCAATTCAGTTCAATTCAATTCAACTCAATGCAACTCAGTTCAATTCCATTTCATTCAATTCAATTCATTTCAATTCAATCCCATTCAACTCAGTTCAATTAAATTTTCTTTTCTTTTGCTTATATTCAATTCAAGTCAACTCATTCAAATTTAATTAAATTCATTCCAATTCAATTTAATGCAATTCATTTCAATTCAATTCAGTTCATTTAAACTCAATTCAACTCCGTACAATTCAATGCAATTCAATTCGACTTAATTCAACTCAATTCAAATCTATTATATTCAATTCAGCTGAATCCAATTCAATTCAATTCATTTCAATTCAATCCCATTCAACTCCATTCAGTTAAATTTTCTTTTCTTTTCAATTATATTCAATTCATTTCAATTCATTTCAATTCAATTCAATTTAGTTCAAATAAATTCAGTCCAATTAAATTGAATTCCATTTAATTTACTTCGAGTCAATTCAACTCAGTTCAATTATATTCAATTCAAATCAGTTCAGTTCAATTCAATTCAACTCAATTTAATTTTTTTTAATTCAATTCATTGAAACTCAATTCAACTCAATTCAAATCTGTTCTATTCATTTCAGTTCAATTCAATTGATCTCAGCTTTCAATTAAATTTAATTCAATTCAATTCACTTCTCTTTTATTTCAATTAATTTTAATTTAATTCAAACCAATTCAATTCAATACAATCCCATTCAACTCAGTTCAGTTGATTTTTTTCTTTTCAATTCTATTTAATTCAATTCAAATGAATTCAATTCAACTCAATTCTATATTATTCTACTCAATTCTGTTCAATTCAATTCATATAAACTCAATACAATTCCATTGAATTCATTTCAAGTCAATTCAAATCTAATATATTCAATTCAATTCATTTCATTTCAATTCAATTCAATTCAATTCAATTCAATTCACTTCAATTTAATTTAATTTAATTCAATTCAATTCAATTCAATTCAATTCAATTCAATTCAATTCAATTCAATTCAATTCAATTCAATTCAATTCAATTCAATTCAATTCAATTCAATTCAATTCAATTCAATTCAATTCAATTCAATTCAATTCAATTCAATTCCATTCAATTCAATTCAATTCAATTCAATTCAGTTCAGTTCAATTCAATTCAATTCAATTCAATTCCATTCAATTCAATTCAATTCAATTCAATTCAATTCAAGTCAAGTCAAGTCAATCCAATTCAATTCAAGTCAAGTCAAGTCAAGTCAAGTCAAGTCAAGTCAAGTCAAGTCAAGTCAAGTCAAGTCAAGTCAAGTCAAGTCAAGTCAAGTCAAGTCAAGTCAATCCAATTCAAGTCCAGTCAAATTAATTAAATTCTGTTCAATTCAATTTAATTTATTTTAATTTAATTTAATTGAATTTAATTTAATTTAATTTAATTTAATTTAATTTAATTTAATTTAATTTAATTTAATTTAATTTAATTTAATTTAATTTAATTTAATTTAATTTAATTTAATTTAATTTAATTTAATTTAATTTAATTTAATTTAATTTAATTTAATTTAATTTAATTTAATTTAATTTAATTTAATTTAATTTAATTTAATTTAATTTAATTTAATTTAATTTAATTTAATTTAATTTAATTTAATTTAGTTTAATTTAATAAAATATAATTTAAGTTGATATAATTCAATTTAATTTAATTTATAAGTAATTCAATTCTTTAATTGAATTCAATTCTATTTGCTTCAATTCAGGACAAATCACTTCAGTTTTATTAAGTTCAATTCAATTCACTTCAATTCAATTCAGTTGAATTGAATTGAAGTCTATTCTATTTAATTTAATTCAATTCAATTGAGTTGACTTCACTTCAATTCAGTTGAACTCAATTCAAGTCACTTCAATTCAATTTAAGTCAAGTCAACTCAATGGAATTCAATTCAATCTAAAACCCTTTGTTCGAAAATATCGGTTTTTGGACACTCTAGTGCAATGGCAACAGCAACGCCGCAATTGTTGGCGTTGCAGTGTTGTCCAAAAGATTGTTCACTGTTGCAAGTTCGTTGTGATTAGACATGCATGCGTGACACAAAATATGCGTGAATCATGTCGGTCACGCGTGACTGAAATACCATCTACTCAGGAGATTATGGCATGAGACTGAGTTAAAAAAATAAATAAGTGTGCCGTGAGTAAGTGAGATCAATTTGCGCGAGATTTGAATGAAATTAATTGTTTATTATTTAAATGTAATTTTTATCATTAATGACATTTGTAATTGCAGTGATTTTCTTTTTGAATACAAAAAACAAAAAATCAACTTTTGAATCAAATAAAATTGTGAGCATTCGGTGTCTGGAACTGACATATAAGGGTATGACGAGTGATTGTGAATTTGCAGTGACTAATTGGCGTGAGTTTGATTCGAGGGTGCTTAGTGATATTAAGTCACGTTGGCGTGAATAAGTGTTGCGTCAGTATTCACCCACGCACCCTTCTCTAATCGTAATAGAGATGCATGTATAGAAAATATGTTTAGTTGGCCCTGTACACTCCTCCTTGCCGAGCATTCTCTTTAGCATAACAACAACAGCAATAACGAGGGCTAATATCACAGGAACCACAACTACGACATCTACAGCATACAGCAACTAATCTGCATAGTTCAACAACATGCTTTGCTGCAAGTTTTATCCAAAGAACTCTTAAGGCGAAAGATTTTATGTTGCATGTTGCTGGTGCATCTGCTGTTTCGTCTTTCAAATTCTAATGTTTCCTTTCTCTTCTGTAATATATGCACTAGTAACATTATCAGCAACAGCAACGGCAACAGCAACTGCAACAACATTGGGAAATACGCAATTTTTAGAAGCAATTTTGTTGTTGATTTTTATTTTGAGTTTCTCTGGATGTTGTTGCGTTTTAAGTGTAGTACGTCTTTGCTTTTGGCATATAAATTAGTTTTTGAACAACTTGCACTTGTAATGCATAATGTTGCAAGTAGATATGTACATATTATATGGAACATGTATATAATATTCACATACATTTAGTTTGTTGCCTCGGCAATTTCAAGGTTTTGTTGTACAAATCTCACAGTGCCTTCAGATGGTGAAAACTTATACACAATACATGTTTTCTTGTAAAAGGAACTGAAATGCATTGAGAATTGTATTCACTTTAAAGAAAATTTTTTGAAAGTTTAATGCATTAATGGAAAAATCCTATTTACATGTAAAAGTTCATAAATATAAATAAATATGTTGTAACTACAAGATAAACTTACGTAAATGTTACGAATTAATTTATTAACTTTTAACTTTTAAAAGTCGTTATCCGTCGAATGTATGTTACACACAAAGAAAACAATGTTTAAAGCTCATTTGGCGCAAATAATATTTCTTTTGCCTCAAAAATATTTCGTTTGATACTTAGTCTCATATATATATAAGTATGTCCTTTATTTATCAGAATGTAACAGGTTAGATTTGCCACAAAAATTTATATCTTTCCCTCAAATCAGCTACATTTAATGTTGATGTGTCTTTTGCTGTAAACGAATGTTCATTTATCCGAAAATTGCCTTAATTTACTTTTGAGGCAAATAAAGGAAATCGTTTATTATAAACAAAAAAGTATATGCACGCACGTAAAAGTATAAAGTTACAAATTGCGGTAGAATTATAGCTTCTGGCATAAAATCCCGCCATATATACCCATTAACTCACTGAGGGGATATTTCGAGTTCTGTGTCGTTGGTAATAACGTTTTGGGGGAATTCTCAATTTCAGAAAATTATAACCTATTTGAGAGTGTATTTTATTTTGTGAAATAAAGCATTCTGCGTGGTCGATCTTCGGTGGAATTTAGGATTTTTGTCCCCACGGGAGGGTCCAAGACCGGCTTCGAGGCTTGGGTATTGTTTTTTTTTACATAGGTACACTACAATGACGATCGCTGCGACACCACTAGACGTCGTATTCCCTGCCCAGTATTGAACTTGCAAATTTTTCTGGTATGATTATGGAGAGTATCAGTCATGTGATACCTCATCCCCATATTCCACGTTGTGACTGAAGAAGAGATACACATTTGTACCTGTCCAACCAATTAGTACCCAGTGAAAAGCTCCTAAAAACATTCAGCTTAAATTTCTGAATATATGTTAGATTAAAAATACTAACTAGATAGTGTCTCCTTACTTACTTTTATTGAATATTTTACAACCTCATGAGGTCAGACGTCTTACACATATTAATTAAACAAACAAATTTCAACATATTCTTCCAACTGGCTCTATCTTGCGCCTTTTCTCGCCAGTTGGTAACACCAAGGATACGGAGGGATTCTTCTGCCTGGTCTTTCCAGCCGAGTCTTGGTCGTCCTCTTTCTCTGCTTCCATCGGGTACTTTATCCAGAACCTTTCGCGCTGGCTCATCTTCATTCATTCTGACAACATGGCCTAGCCAACGCAATTGGCCTAATTTGATCCGCCTAGCTATATCCACGTCAGAATATAGGCTATATAGCTCTGCGTTCCAGCGACGTCTGTACTCGCCGTTTTCTCTAACAAGACCATATATTTTACGGAGACGTTTTCTCTCGAAAACTCACAAGTTTCGGACCATATGTCAAGACAGGTAAAATGAGAGTCTGATATAGCTGGACTTTTGTCCGTCGAGAGAGGGCTTTGTTCCTAAACTGCTTGTTGAACCCAAAATTGCATCTATTTGCAAGCACAATTCTCCTATATATTTCCAGGCTGACCTTGTTCACGGCGGATCCAAGGTAGACAAATTCATCTACCACTTCAAAATTAAATAGTGCCTCCTACACGCTAACATAAACTGCCTCTGTAACATTTTCTCCCAAACATATTCTGTAGAAACCATGTATATGTTTGGAACACACTTCAAACATTTATATGTTTGGAAGTCCCAAACTCAGGTGTATTTAAATGTCTACTAACAAATATGTATGCTTGTATGTGGAAACATATGCGTTCTTCATCCCGAACTCTTTTGCTTCTCCTTTCTTTGTTGACTCTCACGTTTTGGTTTTCAGAAGGTTTCAGCTATGCCTTGGTTATCACTATGCGTTGGTACACAAACAATATACTTATATACAAATCTAGTTCATGAAAGACAAGCGTGTATTTATTATTTGTATTGTTTTCATTATATTTTCACAAATGGGATTTCGCAAGGGATTCACGTTGTTGCCCTTTCCAGTTTCTTTCCTCAAAATCGTTTCTCAATTTTGTAGCACACATAAATATATGCGAAACACATACATACACAAAAACCACAGCCACATCACTAACCATTTAACCGTCCGAGAGTTTGTTTATTCTTTTTTTCACTGATCAAGTGCTTTTGGTATCCTCTCTCCGATGAACCATTGACGACTGAATACATGCAATTAAAACGCAATACATCCGCCAAAATAAGAAACACTGACTTCATCTGCAATTTGCACGCAAATTCAGGAATATTTACGAACACTGACTGAGAGAATAATGCAAAAATACAGACACACACGATAGACTCTCTCGTCGTCCCACTTTTATTCTCTTGCTCTCGAGAGAACATAAACAGTGCAACAAACACAGCTGTATTTGTATCACAAACACAGACATATTTGAGTCGCAAACACATATATTACAAGAAGTTAATCATTGTGTCTCAAACATGTTATATTTAATAGCAAACACAATGCGTTTGGGCACAAGTATATTATATTTGCGACAAGCTCCAAACACATGTTATATTTGCATCCAAACAACAAAAATCTACGCATGAGATGTCAATGCTCTCGTCCTCCTCTTAGTTCATACAGCTTCTGCTGTAATCATGATTTGAGATTCCAAGTCTAGACGCGTGTCGGTCTAATCAGCAGTGTCCAGTGATCACAGCTACTGGAATAGAGATATTTTGTCTAGGAATGGAAATGACGTTTCGCGTATGATTGCCATAATTATCTGGTGACTCTGCATTATTTGCCTACATACCATCTATCATTATGTGCGTGAAGATAATTTCGAATTTGATTAGCAAAGACACAAACCACTTTGCTTAGCAGAGCGCTGCTATTACGTTAACATTTATCTGTTAAAGTACTAGAAAAAGGGAAGTATATTGAAACAAGCAAGGTTTTCAATGAATAAAATTAATACAACAATACGAAACTTACAAATCGTAAAAAAAATTACCAGGATTCAGTGCCAGTGGCAACTTAGCAACAAGCATTATATTTTAGTTCAATGTATACTGTTAGAATGAATATTCAACTCAAATCAAGAATTTGGTAAATGCATTATAGGTAAATGCATACCTATAAATAGATCGGACCATGTTATTTTGGCTTATAGTACACGGAAGTTTCAGACGACTTTCAGAATCCCATAATTTTGGTATTTTTCTTTTAAACACTTTGCTTTGGTTTTGAAACATTCACTGTGTCTAAACCAAAGACCTTTCCCGGGAAAGACTTATACCAGATTAAAGTCCTTCATTAGTGGTTTCCAAATTTACCACCACCATATTTCAGAGGAATTTCAGAACAGCGCTATATGAAATTTAGTATTTTCACAGGCATTAAAATTTTGAGCCAGTGAGCCCAAAACAAGGACTTCGCAAACCAGACATTTACCAGATTAAAGTCCTTTATTAGTGCTTTCCTAATTTATCAGCATATTTCAGAGGAATTTCAGAACAGCGATATATGGAATTTAGAAATGACCCATGTCTTAACATTTTGACCCACTGTGCCCTAACTAAGGATTCTTCGAAGAATGAATGTATACCAGATTAGTCTTTTATTAATGCTTTCTAAATTTATCACTCTGATACTTCAGAGGTATTTCAGAACACCGGTATATGAAGATTTGTTTTATCCGTGACCCACTGTTGCAAAACTAAGGATTCTTCGAAGAACGAATGTATACCAGATTAAAGTCCTCTATTAGTGCTTTCAAAATTTACTACCGCCATATTTCAGATGAATTTAAGAACACCGATATATGAAATTTTGTTTTGTCCCATGCATTAACATTTTGACCCACTGTACCAAGGATTTTTCGCGCACCAGACCTATACCAGATTAAAAACCTTCATTAGTGCCTTCCAAGCTTACCACCCTCATATTTCAGAGGAATTTCAGAACACCGATATATGAAATTTTGTTTTGTCCCATGCATTAACATTTTGTACCACTATACCCATACCAAGGATTATACGCGGACCCGATGTACACCAGATTAAAGTCGTTCGTTAGTGCTTTCCAATTTCCAAAATCCATTGAAACAGGTAGAGTAGTTTCTAATCTCGTCAGCTCATCTGTTCTGTGGTTCCTTGGAATGCTACTGTTCCCTGGCATCCATATAAGGTGAATATCGAACTTTTAGGTATCTCATTTAGAGATAAGCAGTTGTTGACAACAAAAATACAGATTGCAGAGATTTTTTAGTAGCGTCACTGTCAGAGTAATAGATCCAACAGCGTCGTCGATCCAACACCGTCTGTGCTGCTTCGAAATAGTTTTTTTTTATGTAATAAAGCTTTTTGCGTGGGCGATCACCGGTTTCGGTATTGTTTATTTGGTGTTATAAAGCTTAAGGCGTGGGACGGCCTTTGGCCGGGCTCAGATAATTTCTCCTCTCGGGTGATAGAAAAATAGCTGTTTATAGTAGTCTCAAATCTCCAACAATGGTAGTAATATATCTATCTCGTCATCTAGTTTTGTAGCTAGATTCTTCCAGAAATGCCCCTAGCGGATTCATGAACCATTCGTGGTGAGATACGAGTATGAAACGTATTAACGAAGGATTATTCGCGAACCAGATTAAAGTCCTTCATTAGTGCTCTCCAATTTCCATATTCACTGGGAAAGTTGGCGTACTTCCTAATCTCGCCAGCTCATCTATTATGTGGTTCCTTGGAATGGTCCTGTACCCCGGCACCCATATAAGGTGAATATCGAACTTCTTGGCGTCTAATTTAGAGATAAGCGATAGTTGTGATCAGTTCTTGAAGTCAAAAATACAGATTGCAGAGATTTTGTAGGAGCCTGACGTTCAGAGTAATAGATCCAACAGCGCATTCTATCCAACACCGTCTGTGCTGCTTTGGAATAGTTTTTATTTTATGTAATAAAGCTTTCTTCGTAGGCGGCCTCCAGTTTTGGTATTGTTTATTTGGTTTTATAATGCTTACGGCGTGGCCAGGCCCTGGCCGAGCTCAGGTAATTTCTCCTCTCGAATGATAGTAAAGCAGCTGTTTATAGCAGTCTCAAATCTCAAATCTTTTGTAGTAATAAATCTATCGCTCTATCTAATTTTGTAGCTAGATTCTTCCAGAAATGCCCTTAGCGGATTCATGAACCTTTCGTGGTGAGATATTAAACTTAGTTTTCAAGGTCTCTGCATTCAAATGTTCGTTTAACATACCACCAATGTCCGTTCAGATTCAAATGTTACCTTCACACACATCACAGTTTCAATAAACATTTAAATATTACTTAGCAGAATATTTTTCGATTTCCTTTAAGTTTTACAGATCAGGATTTTTTTTGCATTTAGGAAAAGTGAACAGTCGGAACTAGGATTTGAACTCACGTTGACAGATCGTATCGAAGTTTTTTTTTAAGATTTTTAAGACTTTAGTTTGCCAATGTACACAATCAGTTACAAAACATTAATCACAATATTGGTTCCTTATATGGGCTCCAAGTTTGATAAATGGTCCAAATAATCACTACATTGTCAAAATGAGAGCCCCAAAAAATTATTGTTGCCTAGTGTAATTATATTTATTTACATTTGTTTTATATATTTTTATTTGAAAATTTTAACTCTTCAACTATGTTCTAATGGTATTTAAAATCATCTTTTAATTTCAGGTATGTGCAATTAAAACTATAGTAGTTTCACAAAATGTATTTACGAATTCTTCACAATTTTTATATTTCTTTGAAAACTTACTGATTTCCATTTAAGGATTCAGTTTCTATTGTTTAAGCTTAATTATTCTTAAGCTTAAATATTCTTAAAAATTTATATTCATCCTTCACATTATTTGCATGATGTTATTTTCTTTCACGTAAAATCTGTCGAAAACAAAAGGTATTATTTACTTCAAAAACACCTTATTAACGCCTAAAAACATACTTTGTGTATGATGCAAAACGAAAAACAAATGTATTGTTTGTGAGTTATTTGCCTTGATGTGTTGGGAATAACGGAAAATAAATCTACTTAATAGTGTGTATTTTTAGATTCAGTTTGTTAGCCTCGAAATCATATTCCCGGCTGTAATCGGAAAGTGGCCGTCGGGTATGCAGTGGTAGTGTGCGGGACTCTTGTGCACGAGTACGTGGGTTCTATCCCTGCTCAGACTAACTTATATTTCTATAGACGGGGGTCACCTCGCTTAGTAACGGCGACATTGTGGAGTACTTAGCCATGAAAAACTTTTCAAAAATACCATTCGGAACCGGTATAAAACTGTAGGTCCCAATCAGTGTTACCTTCACGAGCAGCTCATGTGGCGGTGAGAAATTTTCCCCAACCCCTTCATGGGATGTAATGGGAAACCATTGTTTTTTTAAATTGGGAAGACGTCAACGCCTAAATATATACTACAAAATGTGTGCTAATGTAAAATTTGATAAATATATAATAACTATGTTATCCAATAACACACATATTAATAAATCACAAAATTAGATTTATTGGCTACCAATTAAAATAAATCATTTTCAAATAATTAAAGCCCCTGGTGGAAGAAGGTGTTACACTCTTTTTTTGAAAAACAATGTTTTCCTTCTTTTAATGTTTCCATGGTATCTAATATAAAAAAGATTAAAAAAACAATTTTTTAATTAAATTTTAATAATTTAAATATCAGATGTTGACTTTTTTTTATCTAAAACAATATCACATACCATGGAAACATTAAAAGAAAAAGGAATATTGTTTTTGAAAATAAGTGAGTTAGCACCTTCTTCCACCAGGGCCTTCAATTCGTATTACCACCTAGAACACTGCTATAATTTTGAAAAATAATATTTTAAATTTTTTTTACATTCTAAGGCGTGAATTGTATATGAGAATTTCATTAAATTATTTTTATAAATTATATTTTCATTTTATATAAATTATATTTCATTAAATTTTATTCGCCATTAAAATCTGTTCAGTTTTGTATAAGTAGATGGGTAGTGGTGCAGGCATAGTGACATAGTTACATACATAGTTACCTTTTATACAACCTATCGCCGACAACTTAATTCGATCATGGGTACTAGTTCCTTAACTAACCCCAAAGTAATGCAGGGATGGGTTAGTCTTCACTTGCTGCCCCTGGATAGTGTAGAATGTAGCCAGTTTAAAAAACACGTACAGTTTTGCTTATACTACCCTTTGAATTCTGGTTTACAAAAAAACAACATCTAATGATTTTTAGTTTTACAAGCCAAAAAAAAGAAGATGCCTTCTAGATATTCATATTCATGCACTTAATTAGCAAACTTTTGAATGAATTATTTTCGCCAAAAATCGAATTGAATGAATGTTTCTCATATGTTTCTGTCAAAATTGAATTGCACTTTATTTCCAATTCAAATGAAATTGCAAAAGGAATTGCATTTCATTTTAAATTCAATTGAAATTGGCAAAATGAATTGAAATTTCTTACCAATTAATTTGAGTTGAATTGATTTTGAACTAATTCCATGGAATAAGAAAAATTAATTTGCAATTAATTTCCAATTGATTTGAATTGAATTGGTTTAAAAAAAAAGACTAGTGCAAGTACGTCTAGAGTAAGCATTACATTCGTTTTGTTATCCAACTCATTTCTTTATATCAAACACAGCAAGCATTACTTTCATTTTACATTTCATTAATAGGAATTGCAATTCATTTTTCTAATTGACTTGAATTAATTCAAAATTAAAGAATTGTAATTCATTTCCAATTCATTTGCATTGATTCAATTTTCAATTAATTCTTTTTTTAGTGAAAATAATTAATTCAAATTTGAGCTAATTCGTAATGAGTTGAAATAAAACTAGAATGATTCATTTACAGCTCTGTTAAAGAAATGCATGTAGTACGGAACCTAACCAGCAAAGACACAAACCACACTGTTTATCAAGTTAAAAGATGTTTGTTACTGATCTATAAAATTGGTACATATTAAAAGAATCGATTTGTATAAAGACGTCAATTTAAGATTAGACTATTACCTTTATATTTGCTATGAAAAACGAAATGGGAATGTGTGAGGAATCTCTATTGTTATAGATACAAAGAAGGCCTTCTGAAATGCTTGCTTCTACACGGCCTTATAGAATATGTTTCGGGCGGGAAATGAAAAGGCCTGACAAATTTTACTGCCGCACATGAGTTATTTATTTTTTTGTCTTTTATTTTGAAATATTATACTCTAGATTTTTGGTATTTTGCATAAAAGTTAATGTTTATCAACAAAAGTTGTGTTGTGTTTAAGGGTTAAAAGAAAAACTTATTTCTTCCCCGATGCTGTTTAGATGTTTAGCCCACATTTTGCTGAAAACTATAACACAGTACCAGCCCATATGTAAACTACACACATACATACGCGCTTGCGTTTTTTTGAAAATTTTGCATTGCATACATTGGGCAACGCTACTTTTGCATACTTTTAGGAGCATGGGTATGTATGAATGTGTTTCGTACACAATGTGTTGTAGAATTGTGTGAGTTTATTTTTACATCTATTTATATGTGTTGGAACTAAGTTTGCAGTTTAAGCCATCACATTTTGATGCAATAGTTGATATTGTATATTTTGTATTGTGTTTTTACAACTACTAGTCTATTGCAAAAACTATTACATATTTTTAGGATGGCAAGAACTTTCCCCATTCAAATTACTGTGTGTATGTGTGTTGTTCTGATTTCTTGGGTATAAACTAGTAGCAGTAGTAGTAGTATCAAACGGAATATAGAATACATAAAGTTGAGTTAGATTTTTTTGTTTTTCCACTTTTCTATCTTCCATATTTTCTATTGGGGTGAATTGAACTTTTGCAAGTTCTCCTACTTTGTTTTCGTTTGCAACAAATCATATTTAGGTTTTTTGTTGATTGCAGCAATAGATGGAGCCATAGAAAATATATTTTTCGACAAAGTTTATATGTGAGTAAAGTTGAAAGTCATAGATTTGTTACACTAAACTAAAAGTTTTTGCTGACAAAACGTAAGTGATTTCACTCACATTTACAGTTTTTGGATTGGCATCCAAAAGTTATTGTCACAATTTTTTGAATATCTTTTGAATCAAGTGCCAACATAGGGCATTAAACCGATACATTACATGATAACATTGAGAAATCCCATCAAATCTTAACAAAAAGAAAAAGTTCAATAAACAATTAATCATTTGTATTGCCAGGAGATCGTTTGCTTTCCTTCATCCCACAAGTTTTGGTGGTGTCATCAATTATACGAATAAGTGACAAACAACAAATGGTAATTGTTTTTATTTGTGACATCTGGTCTTGGAAGTTAAGGTCGCATGGATCATTGTCTCAATACGTTTGAATGATTTGCCATTATATTTGTCCATCAAGGAATAATAAGAAATACAAAATTATCAATAACAACTTCCTCCGCCCCACTAAAGGCCATTAGTCCAGGCTTAAACATTGCAAAGGAAACTAAATGGTTTGTATTTCATTTTTATTAACTTTTAGTTAATAGAAAATGGAAGAAGTATAAAAGTTTATGACTTTAATTAAGATAAAACTGTGATAAATCTTAGGGCATCCAGTATTTGTGTCAGAATAAATCTTAAATTCCATGAAAATATTTTTACTGAACATAGCAATTCCGTTCGAAAATATTCAAAATTTAAATGGAACTCTAAAAATTTTTTATTTACTTTAATGAAAAAAATCATGCAGCTTTCTGTGTACTCAAACAAGTATATTTGAAAAGCATCAACGCCTAAAGGTATGCATGGATTTTTGTATGTTAACTGAAGCCCACATGTGTATTCAATAGTACGGCACACAAATACTTTCAATGGCTAAAAGTATGCTTCATTTTTGGCACTCACAAAAACAGTCTCCAATGGTTATTAAATATAGATATTCCTTTTTTTTTAATTAACAAAATATAAATAAAATTATTAACTCTAATGTCGCCTTTCACAATCATCCTTTAAAAGCTCACAGAAAATTTTCATATCATATCATATTTAAATGAAAAACATTGGACAATTTAAGTTCGTTTACGTGTATAATGGTCAACTGTAAAACTGCAGCTACAGAAGTGTTTCTACTATTCTGCACACGACCTACGAGTATATTACCATTTAGAATCCTTAATTTTTACATATTCCTAGTGGAAAAAAAGCATCCCAGTATCGCCTTGAAGTATGCATCGAGCTTAGAATATTGAAAATAAACGTCATGCTAACATCGCCTCTAAGTAAATAAAAAATAAATGGTTTCCCATTACATCCCATGAAGGGACAGGGGAGAACTTCTCACAAACACTGAGCTGTGCGCTTTACACCGATTCCGAACGGTATTTTGAGAAGCTTTTTCAGGGCTATAGATAGTGTTGCCGTCACTATGCGAGGTGACTGCCGCCGAAAGAATTTTTTTTTTAAGGTGGTCAGAGCAGGGTTCGAATCCAGGATCTCATGTACAAAAACCGCGCACACTAACCATTGCACCACCGATCGCCTGTAAGTATAAATGATTATGTATAATCTTATTTTGATTAAGTCATGTAGCGCTGGTATGTATGCTTACATTTTGACACAATGTCTTCTTGGATTGAGAAATTCTAAAGTAGATTAAAGTTTGCAGTCGGTGGTGCAACGGCTAGCGTTCGCGGCTCTTGTGCATGAGAAAGTGGGTTGAATCCCTGCTCTGACCACCTTACATTTCCTTCGACGACGGCCACCTCGTTTAGTGATGGCGACACTATCGAGTACTTAGCCGTGATAAATCTTCTCAACATACGGTTCTGAACCGGACTAAAACTATAGGTCCCAATCAGTGAGTGAAAAATTAGGAAGCGCACATCTCACTGGTCCCCAATCCCTTCATTGGATGTAAGGGAACCCCTTTTTTTAGATTTAAATTTCGGTTTATAACAGTGCGATTAATTCTGCGCCTAAAAGTATACTTTTACCACAAACCAGCTGACGAGTCGGCTACCAGTACGTTATTTTTAAAAACTACTCTACTACAGGTTAGAACAATCTGGAAACAGGGTGACGAGAAGCATAACTCGTATAAATAGACGAGCTTTTCGGCATTATGAGTCAGTTTGTGATTAACCGCCGGAAAGTAAGCAACACGATATGATAGTAAAACATAAGACTTATTGTAAAGTGGTGTAAATAAAGTAAACTGTTGTACTATATCAGTAAATAGTTTGGAATTCTGTTCCTCAAATTTTAAAGTTGTATTTGAAGTAATATTTTATAAATTGCCATAGTTTTAAAGCCGTTGAATAAAGTTAAACAATTTTTGGCAATTTTTGTATGCCACTCCAATCCTCTAATGTTCGACTTTATTCACTCGTGCTCCTGTTTTTATACCTTTAACAGAGTACTGTTGACTCAATAACGAGGTCTGCTAACCAAAGTGGTTTGTGTCTTTGCTACGTGTATTCTAATTTATCTTGAAGCACATGGTTCGACGACTGCAAGAGCATTCTGTAACTTTTTAACGATAAAAATTGGTTGTTAAATTTTCAGAATTCATCAAATTTCTATACAAAATATCCGAATTTGTTCACTTTAAATACCGATTTTTATGGTTCAAATTTTAAAGCATTCCGATGCTGATCGGGCAAGATATGGTTATCGAGAATCAATGCTGTATATATATACTACATGCAATAACGTATAGATTGTGGCCGTCGGTGGTGCAATGGTTAGTGCGCGCGGCTCGTGTACGTGAGATCCTGGGTTCGAACCCTGCTCCTACCACCTTCAAAAAAAAATTTCTTTCGGCGGCGGTCACCTCGCATAGTGACGGCGACACTATCGAGTATATAGCCATGATAAAGCTTCTCAAAATACCGTTCGGAATCGGTGTAAAACTGTAGGTCCCAATCAGTGAGTGAAAACTGGAAAGCGCCCAGCTCAGTGATTGTGAGAAGTTCTCCCCGGTCCCTTCATGGGATGTAATGGGAAACCACTCTAATAACGTATAGAATACTTTCAGAAAAATACATTTAATTTCGCAAATCTTCTACACATTTAAATCTAGATGTCGCCCAATGAAAGACTTCTCAGTATATGTGACCTAATATGAACTATTTTCATTATAAAAATTTTAAATGTATGGAATACTTTCAGGCGAATAAATTTCATTTCGCTCAAGAAATACAGTTTTCTTTATATGCGAACAGTGTTGCAGTTTTTTTATTAATTATCTCTTATAAAAATGTTAAATCCAAAGAAAAACACAATAAAAAAAATTTTTCAATTCTGTTGGGATTGGAAAGGAGTTCCCGCATTGTTTTCGCTTTTATAGTCGGTCATACTACCAATGTGCTAACTGGTATACATATAAGTATATACTCTAGTTTTGGGTAAAAGAGCTGCTTGAGTGTGGAACAAACTGGCACCAATATAACCGATGATAGAACTTACAGTAGATCAGTCTATGAGACTGATTCGTTGCAACCGAATATTTCCCTGGGCCTTTGATAATGTTATTACCGCCTAAATGTATGCTTCAATTTCGAGACACAGCTATTTTTTCACTTTCATAAAAAATTACAACGTAAATCTGAGTGAGGTTAAGGAAACGTATCAACTACGGTAATCAATAATATACAACAGATACTACACTCACCCCTGAAGAGAAGATAGGAACAGTTTTCAAGATATATATGAAATAGATGGAGATATGAAAAAAATAAACGGACACACAAGAACTAGTCATCAGACAATTGTCCGTAATGAGTTAACAATTCCAAAAAATTTTAAATTCTAAATTAAAAATTTTATCAGGAAAGGGGCTTTGGTGGGTAGTGGACCGAAAACTCAGTAACTGATATATTTTAGTCCTCCAGCAGTCTCTTAACATCGACGGCATGAATGGTTTATAAACCTTTCAAACTGTATCATGTACATCAATTTTTAAATCTGTATCATGTACATCAATTTTTAAATCATACTTCTGCTTTCATTGCCAAATCTTACAGACCCACGTCGAAAATCTATGTTTTCCTTGGAAATTAGGATTTATGCCTCCATAGGAAATGCTTATGTTGTACATCTGTTATTATTGTGTAATCATTAATAAGGTTCAAAAGCTTTCGAATGTCAATGAGATTATAATTAACTTGAATTAGCTATTATTGTGTTTATTCTACAGATAACAACACAACAGAAGCACTCACACTTGTTAACTACAATTTTCAGACTGCCACACACACATACAACACAACCATTCGCCCAAACAAACAAATAGTATAGCATACTTTTGAGCGTTCGCTTGCATTTGATGAAACTTTCACCCTGAGAGTTCATCATTATCATTTACAAAACAAAGTGGCAATCACAAAGTGCGGTGGCTTAATTATTATTATGGTTGTATTTTTTTTATTTCTATTCCACTTCAGTTATTTTGCCTTTTTGACTGAGGTTTATTAGTTATATAGGATATCAGCAGAATTCAAAGTTTTTTTAAATTTTGAAAAATTTGGTAAGATATTTACCAACCTTCAGTGAGTATTTGGCGTCCCACAGTGGCATTCTGCAGTGCCGTATCAGCTTTGTATGGATACCAAGCTCTGATAGAGTTTAATTCAATTCTCAATTTAATTCTATTAAGTTCAAATCAATTCAATTACAATCAATTCAATGCAATTCAATTCATCTCAATTCTATTCAATTCAGTTAATTTCAATACAATTCAGTTCAATTCATTATAATTAATCGTCTATCAGTTCAATTATACTTATTTCAAGCCTATTCAGTTCAATTCGATTCAATTCCATTCAATTCGATTCAATTCAACTCAATTCAGTTCAGTTCAATCCAGTTCAATTCAATACAATTCTGTTGAATTCATTAGAATTAATCCTCTGTCAATTCAATTAAACTCATTTCAATTATATTCAGTTCAGTTAAGTTCAGTTCCGATCAATTCAACTTCAGTTCAATTCCATTCAATTCAATTCAATTGAACTCAATTCAATTCAATCCAGTTCAATTCAATACAATTTAGTTGAATTCATTAGAATTTATCGTCTGTCAATTCAATTAAACTCATTTCAATTATTTTCAGTTCAGTTAAGTTCAGTTCCGATCAATTCAACTCAATGCAATTCAATTCAATACAATACAATCCAATTCTATTCAATTCAGTTCACCTCAGTTCAATTCAATCCAGTTCGATTTAATTCAGTTCAGTTCATTTCAATTCAGTTCAATCCAACTCAATCCAATTAAATTAGATTCACTTGAACTCAATTCAATTCAATTCAATACAATTTGTTTCAATTCAATTCTACTCAACTTAATTCGATTCAATTCAATTCAATCACATTCAAATTAATCCACTTCAGTTCAATTCAATTCAATTCGTTTCAATTTACTTCAATTTAATTCAACTGAATTGAATTCAATTCAATTTAGTTCAATTCAATACAATTCTATATAATTCAATTCAATTGGCAACAACTAAATTCAATTAAACTCACTTCAATTCAATTCGATTCAACTCATTGGAACTCATTTTAATTCAAGTCAATTTAGTTTAATTCAGTTGAGTTTTATTCAATTCAATTAACACATTTCAATCCACTTTATTTCAAATCATTTCAATTCAATTCAGGTCAATTCAATCCAAATCAATTCAATCCAAATCAATTCAGTTCAACTCGGTTGCCGTCATTTCAGTTCAATTCCATTAAGTTGAATTCAATTCTGCTCAGTTCCATTCAATTCAATTCTGCTCAATTCAATTTAATTAATTTCAATTCAATACACTTCAGTTCAGTTGAACTCAATTCAATTGGTTTCAATTTAATTCAACTGAATTGAATTCAATTCAATTTAATTCAATTAGATTAGAAATCAATAAAGAGGAAAAAAAATTCAATTCAATGCAATTCAGTTCAATTCAATTAAATTCAATTCAGTTCAATTCAATACAATTCTATATAATTCAATTCAATTCGCAACAACTCAATTCAATTAATCTCATTTCAATTCAACTAAACTCACTTCAATTCAATTCGATTCAATACAATTCAATTAAACTCATTCGAACTCATTTTAATTCAAGTCAATTCAGTTTAATTTAGTTCAATTCAGGTGAATTTTGTTCATTTCAATTAACACATTTCAATCCACTTCAGTTAAAATCAATTCAGGTCAATTCAATCCAAATTAATTCAGTTCAGTTCAATTCGGTTCCCGTCATATCAATTCAATTCCGTTGAATTCAATTCAGCGCAGTTCTATTGAATACATTTCAGCTCAATTCAATTCACTTGAATTTAACTAAACTCATTTCAATTAATTTCAATTCAATTCGGTTATATTTAATTCGATTGAATTCAATTTTATATTAATTTAATTTAATTCAATTTATTTTATTTTAATTTAATGTAATTTAAATTAATTCAATTCAATACAATTTATAATTCGATTCACTTCAGTTCATTCCAGTTCAATAAAATTCAGTTCAGTTCAATTCAACTCAGTTCAGCTCAAGTCTTTTCAAATTAATTGAATTGAGTTCAATTCAGCTCAAATCCATTCAATTCAGTTCAATTCAGTTCAATTCAATTCAGTTCAATTCAATTCAGTGCAATTCAGCTCAATTCCATTCAATTCAATTCAGTTCAATTCAAATCAGTTCAATTTAATTAAACTCATTTCAGTTCAATTCAATTCAATCGAATTCAAATCAAGTCAATTCAATTAATTTTAATTCAATTCAATTAAATTCAGTTCTATTCAATTCAATTCCATTCAATTCAATTCAATTCGATTGAATTCAATTAAATTAAATGCAAGTTAATTTGCTAATCCGAAAACCGATTACTCGAAAACTTCGGTTTTTTGAACGCTCATAAAAGTCCTAATCCACTATGATTGACGGATACACGCGATTCACCTTTTGTAATCATTGGACATAGTACCCTCAGAATCCAATTGACGGGCATGCATTCATGATCCGTTGCATACACCTTGCCAACTCATGGCCGCCAGCCTTGCACAGTTCAGGCGGTAGGTCAATAGCGCCGGAGGCATGTAAGTCCTAAAATGTACCCTCTGACCACACCTGATTGTTGGAGAGGCAGCGAAACTATCGTCTGTTAGTTGTTGAACTCCCTTACCTGCATTGGAGTCTCCTGGGACAAGTAATGTAGAGAAATGGTCTCTCGTTATCCCTAATATACGCTGCACATCTGCGCCTAGATTCTCGTCCTTACTGTTCCAAAAATTGAGCCCTAAGCTAATGGTCATAGTTCGGTTTTATACACTTTGTAACAATTTTGTTGCTTCGCTCTTCCTCCTGTTAATTTCTTTGTTATCACTCTTAAGTTTCATCCATTTTCCTGTTCTATCTTAAATGTAGTGAGTTTTCTAGCCTGTTTTTTGTAAAGCATGTATAAAAGTTCTACAGTTAATATTCATCCACATTTTATGACAATGATTATATGTCTATCGTGTCCAACTCAAATTCCTATTTAAGTTGAGTGAAAAGTTATTCAAGTGGATTTTTGTATTAAATATTTAATTATTTAGAAATATAAGGTAATATAATAACAAAATATAATATACACTTGTCACATCTGTGAGACTTTTTCACCAAATACCTTAAAGTATGCTGTATTTTCAGTTCGCAAATGCTCCCTTAAGTATGCAGTATTTTCCAATAATCTCACTTTATTGTAAAACATTGTTATTGTTCGTACATTAAACATTCTATAACATTGTAGTGATTGGAATTGAAACATTCTTGAATGCGTCCTTTTTCAAGTATAGTGTGACTTTCATCACAATTTTGATGTCAAAAGCCATGGGCGAATATTAGATAAAGAATGGAATAAATGTCTCAAAATTTTAAAAAAAATTTTCATCTCAAATTTCCTCATTTAATTGGCGGTAACTTCAAAAATTAGGACTGTAGGACCAATATATTGACTTGGTCACCGGTTTTTTTATTACCGACAAGAATCTATCAGCTGTTTTCATTAAATCATCAATTTAAAAGCGGAATTAAAATCGGAAGCAAGTTTCAGCTCTTAAAAAATTTTGATTTCTGCTCACATACATTTATAACAACTACATTATATAAAATATATTTACTTAAATATACAAGTAAAATGCGTTAATTATTGTTTATATGGTTTGAAGTTTATTTTCCACACAATCGCATTTTAACAAATAAACACACAGAACCAACAAACTTAAATTAAGTGTTCTGCCTCCGCTGCTCTCTCCTTGCTGCTTTTTGTCTATTTGTTGTATACATTTGGTGTAGCATACTTTTTGGCTTTAGGTTGTGTTACCGCTGCGTCAAAGGAAACCCACAATTAATTATGTCATGTAAATGTTTATTTTCGTTAAATGTAGTTTTTGTCACAATTTTAATTGTTGTCTGTTTTTGCTTTAGGAAACTTATTACTGTAGTTTTAGAGACGAAGGATATTTTACTACTGAGGTTTGAATGTTAAGTTCAAGTGTTATAAAATTTGTGATTTTTAATGAGAAAGATTAGATTCAATTAACTATAACTGTTGGTTTTTGTTACAGACAATAAAATATTCATTATAAAAGGGAAATACTACAAAACGCCAAAGTGTCTATAAATTGACTGGAAGTTTAAGGCTATAATTTCAAAACAAGGTCATCAATTGTTTGTCAAAACCAAAAAGTTTTTGATGACGCTTTAATTGCCAAAAGTAACAATTATTTCTCAACGTATACCGCACTAAGTTTTACGTATGGATTACACGCTTTATCTGTGTAGAAATCAAATCCTTTAAAATCTACGAAAACTGTTTTTTCCAAAATCCTCTCTGTCCTTAATCATGATGTTCGTGGGAATAACTCATGAGTATACATTTTTCTAATACTTTATTTAACTGCGATATTTATGTTGTCCATAATAAAACTGTTAAATTGTGTATTTGAACAATTTATAACCAAAAATGGTTTCCGTTGCATCCCATGAAGGTATTAGGGGCTTCTCTCAATCAGTGACCTATGCGCGTTCTAGTTTTACATTCACTGATTGGGACCTACAGTTTTTCACCGGTTCTGAACGGAATTTTGAGAAGCATTTTCATGGCTAAATACTCAATAATGTTGCCGTCACTAAGCGAGGTGGCCACCGTCGAAAGAAATTTGAAAGTGGTCAGAGCAGGGATCGAACCCACGTTCTCATGCACAATAGCCGCGTACACTACGATTGTACCACCGACTGTCACGGTTTGAGGAATTTATACTTATGAGTAATTCGAACGAAAATCACAAGTATTGATAGGATATTGGCCAGAAAATAACTGATTTCGTAGGTTACAAAGGATTCTTTCTAAAAAGTTCAAATTTTTAATCCACATATTAAACATACTGACACATCTGCTGATAAATATTTGTTACTTACAGCCAGCTAAACTTTTTCAAACTTTTCAAACTTTCTGGTGCTCTTTAAAGATCTTCTTTTAAATGCAATTAAAACATTGTAACTGCAGCATAATTATAGGCTATAACAGGGTATTTTGAAAAAATTTTTGTTTATATTAGAGACTTTTACAAGTAATTTTGATCACTTTTAGTATCAGTTGGCACATGCTGAAAGTCATTAGTTAACCGAAAAATTTTCGTCGGTGGGGAATTTATTACGTACGTCCAATCATCTCTCTGATCACTTTTAATTCCTAATTCCTCACTTAGGCATGTAATTAGCCCTAAAAGAGTTTGTCAATGCCTACCTGTTTGGATGCGGTTTAAAACTGTGGGCCCTGGTCAGCGAGCCTATATGTATATAACGCAGGTCAATGAACGCAAGAAGCATATCCCTTCATGGGATGTAGTAGGAACCTAAGTTGCAAAGAAATTTATAAAATTTAAAACAATTTATGAAGATTTTAAAATCAACTCCCTTCCTGGCGAAATTTTAATTTCTTACTGTACGAACTTCATTTTGATTATGAATTCAGAACACAGTCACACATTTTTGTGTAAAACCTAATGTACTCGTGGATTAAAGATAAATAGTTAATTATAGGAATTATATTATATGAATATTTAAAGACGACATACATTTCATAAGGAGACATTTACATAAGGACATGAAAATTTATAATCTTTCTGTTCTCCTACAATTATTAAGTTAATTTTTCATATTCATCCTTATGTGAAGAATAATTTGAGGGTGTGTTGCATACTTTTAGGGTTATATAAATAAATCTTAAATACTTATGTACCAGCTTCATCATAATGACTTCCAGCATATAATTAAGGATGCTTTTGGTTTAAATTTAGTAAAACCTCTGCAATTTAATCTGCAGAAAGCAAAGCATACTTTTAGGTAACCATAGGATTTGTAGAAAATGGTATGGTAGTAACTAGAATTTATTATTTATGATGATTGATGATTTATTATCTACGAACTACCTAATTTTTAGCTTTTATACTTCGCCGCAGCTTGCAAACTTTCATAGCGATATTTTGTTGAACTCGATCAAAGTATATTTTTAGGCGCTAAATCAATTGTTTGTGACTACACCAGAACTCCTATTTGGATCAATTTTATATGATAAACATAAATAATAATAAATAAATTAATATTTTTTTAATGATGTAAAGAATCTAGACTTTATGCAAGTGTGTCTACATCGCTTTCTAATATTTGTCTACATCAAAGGAGATAAATTGAAGAATTGCATTTATATATGTAGGTGTCTCGGATTTCGTATGGAAAGTTTCAGTAAATTGGTGTACTCTGTTTTTTCTAGTCTCATATTCATAAACACATTTATTTTCTTATCGCCAAGCAAAGCATACCCTTAGGCGTTAACGATGTTTATTGGTAATGTACAAATACTCAACTTTGTACTCAATGCTCATTAATTTTTATATTGATTAACCTTATTTTGGGAAATGATACTTGTAGTTAGTTGCGGTGTTTGTTACAGTCACGTAAAATCTACGTTATCTACAGAAAATTAAGCCTCAGCTGTACCAATGTTGTCTTGTATATTAGAATATCAGGATAAAGCTGATGTAAAGAAAATATAACCACAGTTAACGTTCGCACCATTTCTTTTTAAATTTTAAATTTAAAGCATTTTATACTTTTAAACTTAAATTATTTTAAAATTGAGAATCCTCTTTTTAAACAAATGTTCGTCCTGCCCAACGGAAACTTACATTTGTATAAAGAAATTATCTAAAAGTTACTACAGAAATAAGCTAGATTTTTTTACAGGATAGTTTACTGGGTCGAAAAATTCAGTCTTTTTATTTCACTTTGAACCACCCCAATTATTTTCTATTTTATCCTTATTTACCCACCAACATACATTGAAATTCTCAGCGGGTGTACTTATATATACAAGTTTAATTTTCTTAGAAAAAAAAATGTTTATATTCCTTTTGTTGGTTGTTAACACCCTCGTTTGTTTTAGGTAGAAGCATAGTTCAGAATCCTTGCAAAAAGTATTAGGTGTAAGAATAACTAAAAGCCCTGCTAGCGGCGGTAATTAAAATGCGGTTCCTTTCTATTTTGATTTAAAGGATATTAAAATTTCACGTGTCCGCTTCTTTTTCTTTCTATTTGTGTTCGTTTTTGCTGATTTCTAAATTTCCAAAAACAAAGTGATAATTTTTAGAGACCCCTAATCTCATACATTAAACCAAATTAATTTACTTATCTTTGCAAAACTGTTACAAAAAGTATGTACATTCTCACATGCAACGACAACACTACAGTTGCGATAAGGTGCAAGTATGCGCAATTTTGTAGCACTCTCGACTTGTTACTCTTGATGTGAAATGTATTATTCAAGTTGTTCGGTGTCTGATATAACGGGTGGTCCAAAAGCAGGTATCTTTCTAAATCATATGCTTTTTGGCACTGATACATTTTTCTGTTCATCATATTGACTAACAGTCAGAATCCTACCTCCGCGGACCAAAATGAGTCGATGTATGCTTAAAAAATATTGCATACTCTAATCGGACATCGAATTGCAATATCAATAAGTTACATAAACAGTTTTCCATGTCCTTGATAAGGTTGATATTAGTGATACTTGTAAATCATTGCGATTTAATCCACTGCAAAGTTCCTGCTTTATTTTTTGATGTGTTAACATTTATAGGCGCGGGTAGGGCAATCTATCAAAGAGAACACATGCAAACAACACACAGCGTTAGCATCACATAAGTGGTTGTTGTACAACAATAGTCTCTGCCTGAAAATAAGTATGATGGTATTGATGTAGCGGCAGCGAACAAAGAGTATTGAACAGTATAGAGAACTCATGGAACGAATTGTACGACTCAAAAGCACTGGTGACATCTGACGAATGCTTCAAAACCTATTACTCTCTTTTTGTCATAACATGGTCCATTCATAACTTTGATGTGGCACATTGATGCCTTTTGAAACATTTATGCTTTTTGTGTTGTTTTATGTAATAACATTGTCGAAATGGTGCATTTGTATTGAAATATTCTATAAAGAGAATAAGACTCGTTTAAGCTATTTTACTCAGACTCTCTACATGAGAGCGGAAAAAGAGTGCAATAAGTTCTCTATACTGTTCAATGCTTTTTGTCATCGCTCTGTTTATGACAAAACAAAAACAATTATTTCAGTTAGCTATAAATTATTTTATTCATTTTAATAATATTACATCTAATGTTAAAGCAGATGTAAGACAAAAGAAAGTGCAATAGCAAAAGAGCCTTCAGCACAAAAACTAATGGTTTTTTTATTTTCCAATGTAAAATTTACTAATGTCTTCATAGAAATCGAACGGGTACTCTGTAACAAACGGGTGTTAACACATCGCCCGTGAATTCGATCACTCATTGATTTTTTTTATTATTTACTCACTTTTTTAATGCACAATCGTTTTCCATCTATGACCGTGAACATATATTCCGAAGTTAACTAGCAAAGACACGAACAACATAGATTTATACAGCTCTGTTAACGGGTTAACAGACATCTGTTAATGTGGTCAAAAAGAGATATGTATCAATAAAAACGATTTTTAACCGATCGGAGCATTATATGTACACGAAAATTAAATATTACACTAATAACATTACACTAATAAATATTACTACATGTATAAATGAATGCGGTTTGTGCCTTTGCTAGTTAAATCCGGATTTTATCATCACGGACATTTCACTTCCTCGCCTTTTCAACTGCTACATATTTCTCAAAGATTTTCTATCTATTCACCTAATATACAATCGTCATAACAACACCGGCGTTTTCTGCTGCACAATCGCCTCGATCCCTCACTCTAACAGCTGCTACAAGGCTGTCAAGATCTCTCTTCTCCTAACGTAATATCGAAACGTCACAACTCTCATTGAAACTTATTGAAGTTACACCATAAGTGCGCGCGATCTTTTCTCGATTTTTCAGCTGCTATACTTTTGTCAAACACTCTCTCTCTCTCTCTCTCTCGCCGTACCAAGTATAGAGTCGTCACAGCTCACGTTGCAACAACCTTGCCTTCGGAACTGTTATATTTTTCTCAAACCCTCTCTGTCTCTCCACCTAATATCGGAACATCACAGCTGGCATTGCAACTTACTGAAGTTATGCCATAATGGCAGCGACTTTTTCTACTGCACACTCGCCTCACCCTTTCTCCGTTTCAGCTGCTATGGTTTTCTCAAAGGCTCATCTGTCTTTTCACTTAATATCGAATTATCACAGCTCACGTTGCAACGTATTGAAGTTACACCATAAGTGATGCGACTTCTTCCCTCGTCTTTTCAGCTATTATACTTTTCTCAAAGGATCTCTGTCTTTTCATTTAATATCAAATCGTCCCAACCTATGTTGCAACCAGTACCGTACGCATGATTTTATTTCGGGTGGCCCAGCTGTATATGTAGGTTGAGCCCCCGGTCCTCCTCCCTGCGTACGTACCTGGTTGCAACTTATTGAAGTTTCACCATATTTACTGTGCCTTTTTCTCCTGCACAATCTCCTAACTCCCTCGCCTTTTCACCTGCTATATTTTTCTCAAAGGCTCTCTAACTATTCACCTAATATCAAATCGCCACCGTTCATCACGCTGGAAAATAACAGTCTCTCTAACATATTCTCCCAAACATATTCTGCAGGAACCATGTATATGTTTGGAACACAATTCAAACATTAATATGTTTCCAAGTCCCAAACTCACTTGTGTTTACGTGGAAACATATGCATATTTTTTGTCTTTCTTTGTTGTCTCTTACGTTTTTGTTTTCGGAAGGTTTCAGCTATGCGTTGGTCACTGAGAGAATAATGCAAAAATGCAGATACAAACTTACGAGATATACACACTAGTTGCCTCTCTTTTGTTCTCGTGCTCTCGAGAGAGCATAAACAGTACAACAAACACGGCTGAATTTGTATCACAAACACATGTATATTTGGGTCGCAAACACATATATTCTAATATATTAATCATTGTGTCTCAAACATGTAATATTGAATAGCAAACACAATGTGTTTGGACACAAATATATTATATTTGCGACAAGCTTCAAACACTTTATATTTGCATCCAAACAACAAAAAGAGACATATTTTTCAGCGTGATGTTGCAACGTATTGCTATATATATATCGACTCGTCACCGATCGCGTTGCAACGTATTAAGGCGGTGCCATAAGACTGACAGCCTTTTTCTATTGCTGCTCGATCCATCACATTACTTAAATATATTTCACAAATATGTATATTATAATGCTTCCGTATTGATTGCTATTTTATTGCTCTTAGTTGCATTGTCCTTAGTTCTTTATAAGGAGTTGTTGTGGATTTTCTGGCGTTGCAGATATATAAACTTACAAAATTGTTAGCAAACGAAATGGAAAAGTTTATTTTATTTTTTTCTTTTTTCAAATGTGAAAATTAAACTTTGTATTTATTTGTAAACTTTAATTAGTAACAATGCTTGGCTTCCTTAAGGGAAGGGGATTTTTGTGTTAAGATCAAATGAAGTCAAGATTATGGAATATGAGTAGCTAAGTAATTTTAGCAAATTGTCGGAATACAATAAAAACAAAATTAAGGAATAGAAAATCTTTATATTATCATAACTAAAGCAGAGATGTTTCAATTGTTGTGTACCAAAATCAAAAAGAAAACTTAAAAACTATAACATTATTCGTAGAACATGGCTAGATACAAGTCCTTGAGTTACAATTTATGCAAATAACAATCATAGTTCTAGTGTATGCTACTAACAATCATAGTTCTAGTGCAAATTAAAATTAAATTAATTTAAAAAAATAATATAGTTCATAATTTTTAATTAATTAAGCTATTTTATAATTTGTCGCAATCGTGACAAATGTGTGTCACTTTCGTTATATCTTCATGAAATCTTTGTTATCAAGCGCCAAAGAGTATGTTTTTGCACATGTCACAAAAAGGCCTGGAAATATGCAGCAGTTTTTAAGAAAATACAGAGAACATTTTCCTCGGGATTAAATCTCACACAAGGTATTCAAACTTTCACGAGTTAGTTTTTATGTTTAGTTACAAATCCGACAAATGTGTGTGTGTAGGTGTACACACATTTGTCACTTTTGTACGTTTTTTCCCCAATCACTTAAAAGTTAGCTTTCTTTGTGAGTACTCGTAAAAAATGCGCCTGCAAGTATACCGTATGTTTTGGAAATGACTTTAAAATAAGTTTTAACGCTGCCATAAGTAGTACATAAAATATACGCATAAATTGTATGGCAATTATGTTTCCATTGTCAGCAATTCAAAATTATTTTTTAACTTTAGTTGACCACTCTCCCCCAGTTTAGTGTACCGTACCACTTTTCTCGTGTAACATTAACTGTCTAACATCTGTTGTTGGTATTTCAATAATCTCCCGAACACGGTAGAATAACATTAACTCTCCCTTACCAAGTCCATAACTAATTTGTACATTTGTGTTTTACTTCCATGTATATCGTTTTGTTTTATTTTTACTATTCTGTGTCTTCGCTGTACCTTGTCGTACTTAGTATGCACGTTTAACTTATTGTAACTTTTGTATAACTCAGCACCTCTTTTGCCCAGTTCCAGAGTAGTAGTAGTAGTAGTTAGGGCTATTAAATACCCTTAACTTGTTTGAAACTAAGTTTTCCTAGTGGATACCTACGTACCTCCCTACGCATTTTACTACTACTTACTGCGTGTGCAAGTTGAACTGCGTCCTAGGACAGGAAACACACGCGAAGGAATGGTGATGACAGCAGTGTAGCAACTAGCTATTCAACCAACAAGTCCACTCGACTTTAGCTACTCAAGTGATGTTAATGTTAATATACTTTTGCAGTAGTTTGCTGATTTAGCTTCTTGTACAAAGCAATAAGAGGGTCAAAATGACCATCATCTTTAAAACCTTTAATAAGTGGAAAAGGGTGGGTATAATCAGGTGGTTTAAGAGAATTTACTTTAGAATTTTAAAAAACATTTTGTAAAATTTACTACTACTTGTAAGAACCTATAACAAGATATTTGTTAATACCTGCGTATTTCCAACAGTGAAAAATTTGCAGCCTAAAACTATGCAGTGGTTATAAAGTGTATCATATTTCTCTAAATCGAGATTAAACAACTCATTCTATTTTGTCTGTAAACATAAACAAAAAAATGGTTGCATTTTTTAAACGAAGTTTCTTCGAGTTTCTTTGTTATAAAATCTGGAAAGCCGTTAAGAAAAACGTTTGCCTAAAACTATGCCTTTCTTGCGGAAGTTGTGATATGTGGTTTTATTTTTTGATAATATATTATGAATAGTTTTAACCATGAATCGATTTTATTATATAACTTTAGTAACCAGTTCTCAAAATATATATCTGTTTGTAAGAAACTGTATTAATGCATTTTTCATTGCCTTAGGGTTTCAAAAAGTTCAAAAATGTCAGCCTTAAACTATGCAATGAATATTGAATGTATTATATTTCTTAAATACGATATTAAACTACTAATTCTAGTTTATTTATAAATTAGAAATAAAAGGATTGTATTTTTTAAATTATTATTTTTTTATCTGCGTCCTTATAAAACCTCGGACCCAGTTACACAAATTGCATCCTAAAACTATGCTTCACTTCACCAACTTATAATTAGTGTTTTTTAATAATTAATTACGTTTAAATTTAAAATGTTCGAGCGATAGGTCTATTTTAAATTATTTTATTTTATTTATCGTCAGGATGCTTTCTACCCAATGGGTAGCGAAATAATGAAAAATAAAATAATTTTAAATTGACCTAACGCTCCAACATTTTAATTTGAAATAGATAGATTTAATTTGAATTTAATTCAAATGAATCACCACATTTACAATTAATTATTTATAACAGCCAGTTGTGAAAATGCATTTCGATTTATAAAAAATGTAACAAAACAGTTGATAATGCTTGAGAGTTTTAAACAGCTCAGACTTCCAGTCTAAAATTATGCAATGATTATTTACAGTAGCGTGTTTCTTTAGAAATTAGTCACAAAACTGCAACCTCAAAATAAGACTAAATAAAAAGGAGCACATATTTCAGAAGAAGATTAGTTGAGATGATTCCTATTAAAATTAGGAATGTATTATTGCCTTAACCTATTCTTTACTTGAATAAGTTTGTATTTGCATTGCATTTTTTTTAGATATCGCTCATTTGCGACAAGACCGTCATTACTCCAAAAACATAGCTAAGAGTAAAGCGACTTTGAAAGATTCAATATGTATAGGATTGTATACAAAATGCTAGTTTAAAAATAGTCTCATGCTGAACTGAACAATGTACGAATCAGTTTATCTATCCAGTCCTCAAAAAAACAGCACGGCCACGGACTGTCCCTGCAGGCTGTGTCAGAGACACGGCCATTAAGTTTAACGTAGAATACGCCATCCGATAAGACAGAAAGCATATATAAATGAATTAATTTTTTCATATATTTTTTATAATTATATATCCATGTTAAATTCAAATTCACACTTAACATTTTGTTTCACTTAAATACATAAGTAAATATAAGAAATTTCAATATTTCATCACTCAAAACAGAAGCCGAAGGTTTTTGTCCACACTGAAACAGCAGCATAGTTTGTGTTCACGCTACAAACTCAAACACTCAACCAAACACCACACATATGTTTGAGTGTATGTGTTTAAACAATTTTCATTTGAGAAATTTAAATATTAGGAAGACATCAACCAATATGAAATGTATATCAAACGAAAGATAACATCTTCATTTACCTACAAAAAAATTTTTAAAAAAAGTTATCTTGACGTTTCCTCATAATCAATGAAATAAAGATTACAACAATAACAATCTGACATGACTCCCTATACCGTAAGGTAAGACGTATTCTACGCCAAAAATTTTAGTGCTTTTCTAAGCAACGCTTCAACACAGTTGGTATTGCCTAAGTGTTGCAAACACTTAAAAATTGCAGCCTAAAACTATGCAATGATTTTTGAATGTATTATATTTCTGTTAGAATAAATTAAACAAGTGGTTCTAGTTTATGTGTAGTAAAACTGGTAATATAGAAAGGATTCTATTTTCTAAGCGAGAATTTTTAGAGCTGCTTTCCTACACAATCTGGCAACCATTACACAAAAATTGCAGCCCAAAACTATACTTCACTTGCATCAATTTTTATTTGTAGTTGGTGTGTTTTTAATACTACATTATGTAAAATTTTAATTCGGAAGAGAAATTATTATAGAATTTTTACCACCTGTTCTGAAAATACATTAATGCTTGTAACAATAATTGACAGGACAATTGTAAATGTCCCGAGTTATTTCAAACAGTTAAAAATTGCAGCCAAAAACTATGCCATTGTTTTTGAGTGTATTACGTAGCTTTACAAACAAATTAATCAAAATGACAGATTGCATTTTTTAATTAATGTTTTTTCTTTACCCAGGGAACTTTCTTTACTAACCCTAGGAATCCGTTTCCTTACATCGTTGCCTAAAACTATGCGTTACTTACATGAGTTTTAATACTTATTTGGTGATGTTTTTTCTTTACCCATGAAAATTTGCCAAAGGAACCATACCTCTATTTTTTCCCAAATTTACGTTCGAACGAAATATTACCTACACGTTCACATCCATAACTCAAAAACTATCGCCAGTAGACGCGTTGGAAAGGTGAGCTCATTTCGATCAATTTACAAAAAAAAATCTCCAACATTGGTCCAACGGTTCAAAAGTTACGGGCATTTTTGTCCACATTTTGGAGCATTTTACCATTTTTTTCATGATTTTGTCCAAGAATATTACTTTCGTGGCCATTTTTTTGGCTCAATTTTTTTTGACGCAGGGCGATACCCTATTAGGCGATCTCTTCAACATATTAATTGAGATCATCGTGAGAAACGCTGGAGTCAACGCGAATGACACCATCAGCGGCAAAAGTCACAAATCTGCGAGAAGTTACTGGATTTTTTTCAAGAATTGAATGGAAATCAGAAAAATTGGTTTTGGCAGTAAACGATGACAAGACAAAATTAATGGTTTCCACAAGCAGAACATCCATCCGATTGGATGAAAGTGTGACCGTTATAATATCAAGACAGTGAACGAATTTATATACCCCGGATCTGCAACGAACACAAGCAACACCGTCAACCTGGAAATTAGACGGAGAAATGAGCTTACAATCGTTGTTATTTTTGGATAAGCAAGCACTTCAGAGATAAGATACACTATCGGGAAACGAACATCCAAATATGCTCCGAAATGCTCCGAAAAATATATGGTCCTGTAATAGAATACAGCGAGTAAGAAAGACGGATAAACCACGAGCTGTATGATCTGTATCCCGACGTCGATGTAGTTTGGGTATCAAAATAGCGCGATTACGCTGGCTGGGCCATGACAGTAGAATGGATCAGAGTGAACCACTGCGAACGATATTCGAAGACGTACTCGAAGACATCTAAAAATAAATAGAACGACCAAGACTTCACTGAAAAGAATATTGTCCGTGAGAGCTTTTTGTTACCAACTGGAGGAGAAAAGCTGGAGATCGAGCCGGTTGGTGAAACATGTTAGCCACATTTTGTAACCTCTTAACCCCTCTGAGATGTTTGAGGCCACGTAACTAAGTATGTGTGTTTTTAAAATATATTGAGATTTATAAGAAAATGTTGCAAAGTCTTTGAAACAGTCCAAATCTGCAGCCTAATACTATGCAATGAATGTTGAATGTATTATGTTTTTAAATTGTATATATTGAACAACTGTTTCTGGTTGTTTTTCTGCAAAACAAAAACTAAAACAGAACACATGTTTCAAAGTATTGCTATTCGAGATGCTGCCCTGTAAATCGTTGCAATCCCGCGCGACAAACTGCAGCCTCAAACTATGCTTTACTATGCTTGAGTTTTGACCTTTATATTATTATTTTTTAATAACAAATTATGTATGATTTGAACCCCCAATTGACTTTCTGTACAGGTATACTTATTTTAGTTTAAACCCAAGATCAAAACTTAGTACAAGTTTCTAATAAATAATAACTTTATGATTTCGAGAATAGTATAGAAGGGGCCAAACAAACACATTTAGAGTAGCTATCGTTTGTATTCAAAATAATAATTCATACATTTCTAGTCAGATGAGCTTGCCACCATGATATGGCTTAAACATATTTAGTTTCTTTCAAACATAAATGCTCGTTCATTATTGTGGAATGAATGTTGTCTTTGTGGTATTGGCCCACCTATTATGCAACAATTTTTCTCTCGAAGACTGTCAGTGCTGCTTCGTCTGCTTGCGGAACTTTTTTTTAGTTTCTTTATTTTCCTGTGATTGGTCATAGTTGGTCTACAGAGTTTCTGCGCCATATATAGCCATGTACAGATAATATAACAGTCTGGTGTTGCTAGATTGTTGTTACTGGAAAGAGAGGATTATATCTTTGAAATTATCTGTTCTTCAAAATCGTTAATTATTTAATGTGCCTTCAGATAGATTCAGAATCTACCTAGCAAAGACACGAACCACTTCTCGCTTTACATCTAGCTTTAAATATGTTAACATAGCTCTGTTAACACTATAACAGAGCTCTGTAATGCGAAGTGGTTCGTGTATTTGCTAGTTAGATTCCGAATCTATCTTCACACACGTAACTTTGTATTTTCCTCATTCACCTACAAACGCACATTTGCTGTTTCTTTCTGGATTTCAGAAAATTAAGAAGTTCAGCCAATTATATTTAAATCGTCATCACACGGGAGCTGCCTGTAACGTTGGCTTTTATCTGTGTTTACTGCAGCTTTTCCATTAAGCTGGTGAAGAGATTGCTCGGTTTACTGTCACCATTCCTGTGGCGAGCCCTCGAAGGTTTGCTCAGATCTTTACCAATCTTCACTGATGATTTGGTGTTAGTCAGTGTCGTTGTCTAAAGGCGTATTTGAAAAACCGATGGATCTCATTTGACATGACAAATTCTTAACTCAAATCTAAATCGCTTGGCAAAGTTCCCTTATAACTTTATTGACAAAACTTGCATTAGTGATGTGTTCTAGAAAGGATGCACGTCTGCTGACAAAGGACCTCGTAGTTTTCGAACTAAAGTACTAGTCTAGACTTATTATCAAACAATGTATGGCAGTTTTGTGAGAAAACGGCCTTCTAACTATGAAAGTAAATACTATTCTACTCCTATTTTCAATCTGTATATGTATCGTATGTCAGTACTGCGATAAAACGACCATCTGATTTTGGAAATCAAATAATAGCCTAGATATATTTTCGACATTGGCATTACATTTTCCATATCCAAATGTCGTTACAATAGAATCACACAAACCCCCTAGAAAGTTATTTATATGTATAGATATAATAGATTTTCAATATCCCGTCTTATTTATATTAAAGTTAAAGAAACTCCTTGAAAAGTTCTGATCCTTAAGGATTTATGGTCGGCCACTTTTACCACTTGTTTTGACCTAATCTTCAAAATATCCCTCCTATAAACCAGGGAAAGTATTAGGATTTTTTTTTATATTTTGCAATTATTCCATTGTTTTACAAAGTGTGGCCTCCCTGCTGCTACAGTAACTTCCTTCCGTAACAGAGTTTAATAATTAATTTGTGCAAAGTGTTTTCTCCGAGTTTTACACACTTTTAGCGCGCCTTAGTATGAGTATATCCTTCCAACTACAACAACTCATCATTAGAACACAAAACAAATGTAACGAGAAGAATGAAATGTAAGAAAATCTAAGAAAAATATACATCTACAAACTTTTTAGTTCGGTGCACTCATTCATATCTTGCTTAGATGGAAATTAAAAGAAACTCAACAGGGCGCAATATTATTTTGTTACAAACCGGCAAGGAAAGAGATAAAGTTTCCAGCTGCCTCTTTTCTTCGCGTATTCTTATCGCGTTCCTTTCCGCTGCCGCTCCTTCCATCAAGTAGAGTTCGTAGTATTTTTGTTTTTATTGTTGGAGGATATTGTTCTTAAAGGATTTTGCTAAAACTATTTGTTTGTGATGATTTTAGAAAAGTAAATAATTATTGCGCGGTTTTAATTTATTAATGTTGATGGCTAAGCAGGAGATAACGTAGAAGCTTAAAATCAACTGCACCTAAAGGTATGCAACACAACAGCAATGGAAAGTTTTAGCTAAAAGTAGGCAATGCAGATTTGAATTAATGTACAATGTAGGTCATACGGACGGAGGTAACTACACTACATTCTGTAGCTAATTTCAGAAATTTTTTATATCCTATGGAAATAAATTGGGAAATCTGTAGACAAACTGCACCTTAAAGTATGCAGCAAAACTTAACTAACGACTGGGATTTATAAGTAGGCCACGGAATTGAGTGTTTGCGAATAAGTGTGGGATTAAAGTAATTTTATTTTTTTATAATTTGGGTCCAGTATCACAATATCTGGTTATAGCTAACAGTTATGATTTTTAAATTCAAAGCAAACTGACACCTAGCTTTAGCTGTAGGATAACATGTCCTGGTGATAATGGGGGTCGATCGAAATTTGTTTTTAATACAAGAAGATTTTAGTTTTCCTATCAGCTAACAAATATCAGTTACGCCTTTAGTGAAAAAAGTAAACAGTCGGAACAAGGACACATTGGCGGATGATAGCTTCGAAGTTTGTGACCCTTAGCATCAGGACAGCGTTCTAATCTAGTAATCGTCTTGTTCTATTGTGCCACTAATTGCAGTTTAGTTTTCGTTGGACTTCCTCAGGCCTTGACAAGAATTTATTCATTTGGGTTTTTCTTCGGATTCCTTCGAGTACGCCTTCGAGTCGCCCTGGTTTATGTTTGTTCATTCTACTGAAATGATTCGCTAAACTACATGGATGTCGTGACATAAGTCATACAGTTCGTGGTTCATACAACATTGGCATAAGCAAGGAATAAAACGTTTGGTGGTCGTTTACAGCAAACAAGAAATATTTTTCTACGTATGCACAACGTTAACTGCAACAGTTGATATTCCCCCCAAGTAAAAAGAGTTTATATTATTCGGCTACCTTTGGAATACGTTTCAAACTCTATTTACACTGGTTTATTTTTGTCCGATCTTCTGAAATGTTTCGCTAAACTACATCGATATCTGCAGTGTTTTTCGTCAGTTGCCAGTTGGCGTTCTTTATCGTACCATGATCTTACGTCGGTTTTTCATAACCTAGTACGGATTTTGAATCAGTAGCCAATCAATGTGTTGCAATGGTTAGCGTACACGGGTCTTGTACAAGGTGGCGCAAAAGGTGTCACCCGATGTTCTTTAGATGTAATTTTATAAATATAAATAAATGAAACCTAAGTTTATTTGATGTCTTAAATTTTTCTTCATTAAGTCGGGAAAATAATTTCGGCCAAGTGGCCGCCGCCGGAACTGAAGACCATACGGCCAGACTAATGGCATCTTCCTTCACTCTCGACACAACATTCGGCGATAGGTTCTCGCATTCATCACGGATTTTATCGTCGAGGGCTTCAAGAGTCTGTAGTCTGTTGACATAGGCTCGTGACTTCAACAGACCCCTTAAAAAAAGTATGGAACGGTTAAATCGAGCGATTTTGCTGGCCAACGCAATTCGCTAAAACAAGATATCCGGCCAAACCTACCAGCGTCTCGTATTGTCCCATACTGTTCAAGGCGAGTAAATAAACGTCGTAGTGTTTGCCCAGTTGGTGTCGGGCGACCAAGAAATATTCGCCAAAATTCTCGCTGCGTCAACACAACCGACGAATTATCCCAGAACAAAATTTAAACAATTATTCCGCGTCCTTGAGGAGTATGGCGATCGATACCTTGTTGATATATATTTTTTTATTTGTTTTCTTCACAAATACCAAAGCAGAATTGGCATTTGCCTTTAGTTGAAAATATAATAGCGTCCTACGATAGGGTGACAGCTTTTCCGCCACCTTGTCCATGAAAATGTGGATTCAATCCCCACTCTTACAGGCTTCTATTTCTTTCGACTACGGTTACCCGGTTTACTGACGGAAATACTATATATTTCCAAGCCATGAAACAGCTTCACAAAAACCGTTCGGAACCGCTCAATTGTCTATAGCAAGTTCGTGCTGAGTACAAATATTCTCTCTACTCTCGAATCCGCTCTTCCTCAGATTTGCCACAATAGGTATGGTGTCGCTAGAGAGGTGTTGGAGTCCTAATCCTACGGAAGCGGGGCAATGGCACATAAAGTTTTCCATCGTTTCGAAGTCCATGTCGCACTATTTATATTCATTTGGATCAGCTCGTCCAAATTCTGGCGGCTTTGCCCGCAGACTGGAGTTGAAAGTTAGAACACCCATAAGCAGGCTCAGTTCGAGTGTGTAGAGATTTATAAGCTTTCTGGTCCTGCTCCCATCTGTATCGTCCCATAGAATCTATAACGTTCTGGTTCTATTGGATGCGTTCCGTGGGTTTATGGCGGCTATTCTTACCCACTATTTAAGTTCGACCTGGAATTGTTTCGCGATTTCCTTATTCAAAGTTCACATCCGATACGGATCATGTGCTCTTTTGTTTCCCATGGTGCCGCGGTGTCCCCCACGCTGAAAAATATCGGCCTGTCTAACATATTCTCCCAAACATATTCTGCAGGAACCATGAATATGTTTGGAAGACACTTCAATCATGCATATTTAAATGAAACTTGTATTTAAATGAAAACCGTATCATGTTTACTGGCAAACATGTATGCTTTTACGTGGAAACATATGCGTTCTTCATCCCAAACATCCATGTTCTTACGTGGAAGCATTCGTGTGTTTGCCCCAAACCTGGCTATACTTACGTGGAAACTTATCCGTATTTCTTCCCAAACATAATAATATTTAAAAACGAATTGCTCTATGATTTCAATATATATGTATTATTTATTATAATGATTTTTTATCAATAAAAATCCACATTCAGGAATATTTATGAAACACTGACTGAGAGAATAATGCAATAATACAGATACACACTTATAAGATAGACTTTTTCGTTGTCCTTCTTTTATTCTCTTGCTCTCGAGAGAGCATAAACAGTGCAACAAACACAGCTGTATTTGTATCACAAACGCAGATATATTTGGGTCGCATATACATATATTATAACATATTAATCATTGTGTCTCAAACATGTGACACACATGAATAGCAAACACAATGTGTTTGGACACAAGTATATTATTTTTGCGACAAACTCCAAACTCACGTTAAACAAAAAGAGACAGATTTTTTAGCATGCTGTGACCATACGCTTCGCAGGCTGCCAGTGGTAGAGTGGTGGATTATCTTCTCTTTACACTCGAATACCGTGGCGATTTAACACTTTGCGATGATATCATATTTATCGCCGCTTGAACCGCTCAGTTAACATCTTGAAATTTGTGTGCCCATCGTCACTGTTCAACTAGTTTATAAATTCTGTGTCCGTCTTAACCTCTGTCCTGAACACAGCCTTGCGATCAGGAAGGCTCAGGTGCCACTCAATATTTAGCTCCTCGATGAAGTGTCCCATTCCCGTTCATCTATTCCTCCCAGATCCGATTATTGGTGGAATCCGCGACCGACACTCTTTTTGAAGTTGTGTATCAGTTTACTATTTTCTTTGGAATGCAGTCTATTTTCTGTTCCATACACGCTACAAAACCGGTGTTTTTCGTATTTGGATACAAATCTAACGTGTGTTTGCTGCTTATCGAAAATATAGTATACTTGTGTCCAACAACATTGTGTTTGCTATTCAATATTACATGTTTGATCCAAATACAGCTTTGTTTGTGATACAAATACATCTGTGATTGGTGCACTGTTTAAATAATTTGTTTTGTCGCTAGGTCCCACCGAGTATATCAGTATATCAAGTATATCAATGTTTGGAATGAAACACGCATATGGCTCTATGTAAAAGTGTGCACATTTGCAAGAGTTTAGGACTTGCAAATATATGAATATTTGGAGTGTGTTCCAAACATATACATGGTTCGTGCAGAATGTGTCTGAAAGAATATGTATTATTTTAAGCGGGTAGTTGAGAATCCCCACAGTTTTTGCATTATGCGCTGGTGAATTTACTTATGCTGATTTCGACGCGATGAGTTTTAATGACAGCATTGTCCCAATTATCCAGCCCACCGCTGATATCCCGACCGTAAGTGGGTTGAACTTTTTTGAACTTTTACACCATTGACTTACACCAGACAACTGATGCATAAACCCAAATCAGCCTTATAATGCTCGTGTAGACCCAGTATGCCATCTTATAGGTGATGCCCTATTTTGGGACTATATCTCTTGTGCAAAGATATCAACATCCGCGAGCCTTTTCCAATCTGCTCTCTATATGGCCTTTCCAAAGTAGTATCCGATCCACGATTATTTCCAAGTATTTTACCTGTTCGAGTGCCCGTCAGTGATGCAATGGCACTATCCGCGGATCTTGTACATGAGAACGTGGGTTCGATTACAGCTCTGCTCAACTTTCATTTCTTTTGATAGCGGGTACCTGGCTTAGTGACGGCGGTCCTATCGAGTATTTAGCCATGAAAAATATTCTCAAAATACCGTTCGGAACCGGAGTAAAACTGCACATCATAATCAGTGAGTACAAAACTAGAAAGCGCACACCTCCCAGTTTGTGAGAAGTGCTTCCCAATCCCTTCTGGGATGTAATGGGAAACCCTTCATATTTTGTTATATCCTGTTGAACGACTCGGTTTAAGGCTATTTTTGTTTTCCTCGTAAAAACATGTTCCCGTTTTATTAGAGTATATATTCAGAATTTTAAGTATGTAGCGCACATGTTCTGCAACGCGCACCCTAAAAGTAGGCAATGAGAAAATTGTTATGTTTAACAAGTTAATACATTTTTAGCAGAGGTTTGAGTTTATATCTTTTGCTTGATGAATTAAAGCAAATAAATACAAAAAACGAGAGACTTTCTGCGCCTTAAAGTATGCTGCAAATGTATAGTACGTACAGTAACCTAAAAGTAGGCAACGGCAATAGATACTTTTACAAACGAAAGGATTGTTTATTTGGGATCTGTTGCTGGTTAGTACTTTTTATATACAATAGGCGTGTTGGCGTAAGAATTACATAATAATTTTATAGTATTCATGAATTTAATTGGTGCCAGGAATTTCACTACCCACAGCATACATTCTTCTGCCCGCAAGTAAGGGACTAGTAAAAGGTCTTCCATGGGTTTCATTTTACACTTGTACTAGTTTAATATCCCTACTCTGTTATTCAAATCATTTAACTGTTTATCCTTTAACATTGAATATTATTATAAACTTTCCTCTCTAATTTCCCTTTATTTTCTTCTTATCTTTCGTTTCAGGTATGTGATTTCATCCTTTGAATCGTGTGTATTATTTCACCATGAAATCTGTTTACATCTAACGATTGTGTCTAGTGTATGTAAAGTATGGTAATTACATATGTAAGAGGAAGATCAAACAATACTTAACCTTTTGCATCTCGAAATAAAAACAGGGCCAGGGTCATTTCTTTGAGAAACACACTTTTTTTCCTTGAGTACCACCAACCATCCCGACCTACATTTCGAAAGGGGCAGGGTAAAAGATGAAAAGATTGAGGAAATTTGAAAAACTTTTGTTACTCAAATTAGGGCCTATTGTAGTTATTTGACTCTGGCCACGAATGATGCAAAGATTTGCCTTTGTATTGGTGTTACATTGTTGTTTTTCAAAAAGATTTTGGTATGATTGGATTTCAAACAGTTAGGAAACACGGAAGTAGATGACCACTTTAAGAGTAGTTTTTCGTAAACTTAGAAAACGTTTAATGAAAAACTTTTCACATAATCATCATGTAATAAACCTGTATTAGTTGAGCCCTAAGACTCCTATGGACTTTTGTTATTTAAAATTTCAGTCACTCCAAACACAATGCTAAAGGATTTCGTAAAAGGTTAACAATTCAATAATAAATAATCTCTTTTGCACCCTATTTGAGAAAAATGACTAGTGTTATCAAATTGATTGTTTGACATAGCCTCTCCAATTTTCCCCCTAATGCCTAAACGTATGCAAAGGTTTCTCGAAGTTGATTACTTTAATGATATTATTATGCAATATTTACACAAATAAGAAAATAATCGAAAGAATCAACAAAGAAGGTGGCTACAGAATAAACGAATTATTATGTTGACCATCAGTGGTGCAACTCTTGTACAAGCGAACTAGTGTTCCATCTCCGTTCTAACCACCTTTCATTTCTTTCGCTGACAGCGTGACCTCGCTTAGTGACGATTACACTGTCGAATAATAAACCAGAAAGACGCTGCTTAAGAACGGTTCGCGTAACCGGTTCAAAACTTCAGGTCTTAATCAGTAAGTCTAAAACTATAAAGCGCAACTCTCACTGATTGTAAGAAGCTCTCCTTTTTCCATTTATGAGGAACAATGGGAAAATATTTTTATTATTTTTGGGTGAAGCTGCATTCAGCTGTAACTCGAGTTCTTAAAAATTCACAGGTATAAGACAAAGTAATGGATGGTGATTTAAATAAGATCATCATAGAATAAAATAAGGAATATATGTGGAAGGAAGTCAAGCAAGAAGGATAAACTTGATGATTGGTGATGCTGCACTCAGTTGCAACACTGGACGCAAAGGGGTGATAAGCTAAACTTGAGGTAACACATTTTTTAAAAGAGAAGCTGCAGTAAACGCTTTTTAAATGTATGCAATAACATTTGCAGTACACGCTGAAAATCTGTATTTTGTTGTTTTTTGGATGCAAATATAATGTGTTTGTAGTTTGTCGCAAATATAGTATACTTGTGTCCAAACGAATTGTGTTAGCTATTCAACAACACATTTTGGAGACACATATGTTGGTGTGACCCAAAGGCGGAATTGGTTTTTGAAAACGGCTAAAATTAAAGACACGACAGACAACCAAGACACAAAAAATCAGTAGATCTTCAATTCTTGAAAAAAATGCTTGCAAACCTAAAAATGATTCCTGCAATATGTTGCTGGGATATATGTTGCAATATGTTGTTTTTGTCAGCGTGTAGTCATGGCACTGCCGCAAGTAGTTGCACTGCAAGGGAGTTTTGTAACAAAATGTGGGGTGGGTTGAACTGAGGAATATCATCACAACATAACTCATGGTATGATAAAGACCCGTACTATTTTTCCGTGTAACTCGAATGTTGATAATTCAATCACTTGCAACGTATGATGCGAAGATGGGTTGGAAAGGTGGACACCTTTGTAGGTATATGAAAAGAAATTAAGAAACCAGACAGTTAAGAAACTTGAGAAACCGGACAGTTACAACACCAGTAGGGAAATGAGAGAGGCATACGACATCGAAGAGTGTGATGAGCCAAATAATGGTATCTCAAACATGGCCATCGATGGTGCAATGGTAGTGTCCGCGGTTCTGGTACACGAGTACGTGGGTTCGATCACTGTTCAGACCACCTACAATTTCTGTCAACGATGGTCACCTCGCTTAGCGACGGTGACACTACCGAGTAGCCATGAAAAAGCTTCTCACAGATACTGTTCGGAACCGGTGTAAAACCGTGGGTCCCAATCAGTGAGTGGATAAATATAACGGTAACGGAGCTCACTGGTTGTGGGACTGATCAGATGTAATATGAAAATCATTTTTTTTTTGTAATTTAAAAATTTGTCATGGAACCTTGGGCTGAATGGAATGCGGTGGAATAATAGTTGGTTATGCGGACGACGTAGCAATATCTATAAGCGGCGTGTATCCAAGTACTCTATGGGGCATTCTTCTTTAGTCGTCAATTCATTTTTTGCGATTTACCGCTTGAATTTTCGAGACAAGAGTGTCTCAATCAACTTGTTTCGACTTATGGTGATGAAGCATGATGAAAAACCACTGTAAATCGCTGGTACCAAGAGTTCAGTCTCGGACGCCGATCGCTCCAGGATGAAATTCGTGAAGGTCGTTCAACTTCGGTCGTTTTGCCGGAAACCATCGATGCTGCGCGTGAACTGATGAAGCAAGACCGGCATGTGACACACCGTGAGATTAAGGCTTCCTTGGGCATTAGCATGACAAGCATCAATAAGATATTGCATATTCGTTTGGCCGTGAAAAAGATTTTTTCTTATGGGATTCAACATAATTTGGCGAATGCTCACAAAAAGGCTCTTGTCGATGGGATCAAAAAAATGTTAAAATACTACAACCGCGGTAACTCAAATGCTGTGTATAACAAATGCATCGTGGATCTATGCTTATGAGCCCGAAACAAAATAGCACTCGACCGTCTGGGTCTTTCATGACGAGCTAAAATCAACAAAAATTGTTGGTGGAAGAAGCGCATCGAATCAAATGATCGCGTTTTTTTTCGGTATAAGCGGCCATGTGTGGGGTCCTTCAGTAGAATGTATGACTGTCAATTCTGAGGGGTACACCACTATCTGTTTGCCAACAGTGTTCAAAGAATTGAGGAAAAACAACAAGAGAAGACAAATCATTTTGCATCAGGACAACGCGAGCTCTTACACATCAGCTGAAACAATGGGCTATTTGAGCACTCAGCGTGTCGAATTGATGGGTCATCCAGCGTAGCCACCCCATGACTTCTTTTTATTGCGTAGTCAACGTTTTTCGAAACCTCAAGCAGCTATGGAAGCATTCAAAAACCATGTTTTGGAGCTGTCTCAACCGGAGTGGAAAAAGTGCTTCGAATATGGATCTGAGCGCATGCAAAAGTGTACTGATCATCGCGGAGAATATTCTGAAAAACAATAAAACCATTTTCAGTGATAAATGATGGTTTTTATGTTGCTGGACCCGAAATATAAGTATCAGCCTCGTAAATGCCCAAAGCAGAAGCATCTCCTTTGATTGGGCTGCAACCACGGCCGAATTCAAAGATTTCAAACTTTATCTTTCAACACAAACAGGAGCTATGAAAATGGTTTATATCAGAAAGGCGCTACTTAGCCTACTTTAGCCATTCTTGCAGTCCTAATAATAAGCCTAAAATTATGCTCAACAAGTAGGTCCTCAAAAGTCGTCCTTCACCACTTTATAGCCTCATATTACTGTTGAAAATTTCACACATCGCTAGCAAACGAGTGCATAAGGTTATCCTTTCATTTTCTTTTGTAACTGTAGAACCAACAAATAAAAAATATTAAACAAATTTCCTGGCCCATATAATGGTACACGCATACACTCGACAAAGGACCCCTTTTAGAGAAAACTAAGCTCATTTGTAGTCAAATAAGCCCACTTGTGGTGTATCGAAAAAGGATATATCTGTCTACGTGTGTTTCTGTTAAAACACACACACATGTATTATAGTTTACCTATACATATAGAGTACATATTTCATAAATATGTGTAGGGTCCTTTTGGTATAACTTTTTCACAAACTCTCTAACAACAAACACCATTAACGCTTACATTGGAAAAAAAACATTATTTAGTATCCTGACTCATAAGGATATGAAGTTTAAGCTGCAGTTACCTTAAGGTTATCATTTAAGTTGTCCTTCTAAAGTCTTATTATATCTTTTGTACCTTCTCCGTCTCTTCTTATCCCGGCCATTGTGTGTCTTGTACTATATGAATTGTGTGTATTTTCTTCAGAAAACTTTTTTATTTTTCTCATATTTTCATTTAAGCCATTATGGCTCCTGTTGCCTTTTGAAACATTTCAAAAGGATGTTATAATGAGAGATGAAGACGGAGAAGTAGACAGTGACGGCGATGTAGATGTAGATGGAGATGGCGAAGGAGAGGGATAGACACTGAGAGATATTATATGCTGAAACATCTTGTGAACAATTCTGTTATTAACATTTATGATCCTGGCCGAGACACGACACAAATATAATGGTAGTTCGAAAATATTCCCATTAATAACTTTTATTGATAAATGATATGAATACTAATGTTTAGTTGGCCTTAGAACACAGGATACGAATGTTTGAGAAAAAAACGACACACAAGAATCGTTTGAAAAATGTTTCCTTAGGTGCTCAACAAAGAGGAAAACTTTTTAAAAGACGAAAAAGAAAAGTTGTGTGATATTTTCTTTGAACTTAAATGAGTCAGTAATGTATCAAAGAGAAATATTTGTTCATACCTCATTTATGTCAGAGATTTGAAATAGTTTTTCCTAAAATAAATATAACAGAGTAAATTTGTTATATTTCGAAATGAAACTACTGCGAGAGTAATGCGAAAAGTCCTTAAGAAATCCTGAAGGTAAAATTAGTTGCCTTAAAATAAACGTGTTTTTAATACATGCTGAAAACAACACGGCCGTAGCAACATATTGCAGGAACCATGTATATGTTTGCAAGTATTGTTTTCATGAATTGAAAGTCTGCTGCTTTTTTGTTTCTTTTTTGTCTGTCACGTTTCTGTTTTCAGCAGTTTTCAATAAACATAGACACATTTGGTTCACAATAGCGGATGTTTACTAAAAAAAAAATGGTTTCCCATTACATCCCAAGATGGAATTGGGGAGAGCGTCTCACAACCAGTGAGCTGTGCGCTTCTAGTTTTACACTCACTCATTGGGACCTACAGTTTACACCGGTTACGAACGGTATTTTGAGAAGCTTTTTCATGACTAAATACTGGATAGTGTCGTCGTCATTATGCGGGGTGACCGCCGCCGATAGAAGTTTGAGTTGGTCAGAGCAGGGATCGAACCCAGGATCTCATGGACACGAGGCGCGCACACTAACCATTGCACCACCGATGGTGGTGTATGTATGTTTACTATTGTATGTTTACTACAAACTATTAATCATTGTGTCTCAAACATTTAATATTGAATACCAAACACAGTGTGTTTGGACACAACTATACTATTTTTGCGACAGACTATATTTGAAGCAACAAACAGAGACAGAGTTTTCAGCGTAGAGTAACTGCTGGCAAATTTAGGATTTTAGTTTTACGATTGGTTGAAACCAACATCTGTTGTAATTTTTTTTTTATAATGTAACAATCATTTTGTGCCAAGGGATTTAACAAAGGGACGACTTAAAATAGTCATGTCTTAAATAGTATCGATTTTTACTGCTGACTAATTTGCTAGTGCATTTATTCTTTCATATCAGGTTTTTAATTTGGTTAAGCCAAAAACTTTTATATTTTTTTTAGAATTGTGCGAAAGGATTAGATACACAGGAGTTATGAGAAGACAGAGCCACTATTCCCGGATGCATCTAATAGTTCCACGCAAACTTCCTAAGGTTAGGATAGGTTAGGTGGGATCCCAGCCTGTGTGTCAGGCTCACTTAGACCTTGTGGTATATTGTGATACCACAGGGACAACACGGAAAAAGTACGACTTTCCTAGTTCCTCCCGTTGAACCAGTTTGATTGCTTAAAAACTCTGAACATTTTAGCATCAGCCAGATTTGCTAACTCCCTAAAAAAATGTGAGCCTAGAGTAGCCGGCCCGCCTTCTGGAAAGAGCGGGGCACAGACACAGAAGGTGTTCTATTGACTCCACCTACTCTTCGTCAGCGCAGCTTCTTCAAAAGTTATTTCTCAAGACTTCGTAGTCTCTTCGCGTGTCGTCCGATGAGACTTTGCCCCGTCTTGACAGACACTTTAAGTGACTTGTCCAGTCTCGACAACAAACAACAGCAGAGCCTTAGTGCATTTCAAGTCTACGCGGCGTCACATAAGATTGGAATGTACACAGTTCCCTACTCAAAATGAGCTTGCAAGGTGCTAGAGTCATGCCCACACGTTTCAGTTCCCCTGGAGCATTTCTGACAAGTTAATCTGTTTTGTAGTTCCCTGGTATGTCCCTGTGGCCCGACACCCAAATAAGGTGAATATTAAACTTGTCAGCCATCTCAGTAAGAGATCTACAATAGTCGAGGGTAGTTCTCGAATTCAGTAAAACAGTTTCTAAGGACTAGATGGCAGCTTGATTATCAGACAAAATTTGGATTCCAACCTTAGTCAGTATATTACTTCTCAGCCATTTCGCTATTTCCCTAATAGCTAACATTTCTGCCTGGTACACGTCGAAAAATTGGTCTCTTTTGTTGTTTGGATGCAAATATAACCTATTTGTAGCCTGTCGCAAACATAGTATACTTGTATCCAAATACGTTGTGTTTGCTATTCAACAATACATGTTGGAGATATAATGATGCCTATGATAATATGATAATGATAATAATGCCTTTGTTTGTTGAAAACTACACCAAAGCCTACTTTTTTGGCAAGATTTGAACCATCTCTATAGAACTTCACGAATATTCTACGTCCAATGAGTCGACCGGTGGGGATATGAAGGGCCCGCTTCAGAACGTCCCTAAGCAAACTTGGAATTTTCCCTCTAACCGCTATTGCCAGGTCATCGGCGTAGACAACAGCCTTTTTTCTTAAAATGTAACAATCTGGTTTTGTAGGAAGATTCTACACAGATGTGAGGCGCACAATGGGCCTTAGGGCGTGCTTCAGAACTTCCCTAAGCGTACTTGGATTTTTCCCTCTAACCAATAATCTGGTTTTGTAGGAAGATTTTACACAGATGTGAGCCGCAAAATGTGATGTGACAAAAGTTCGGTTCATCTCGCGCTTCGGGCCGGGCCTGTGAATTTGCCACCTAGACATTTTCCTGTGGGACACGTAAAGTCAAATATCTACACATATCCCAGCGGCGGAAGTCGCAAGCCCTTCCACAAATAAGGCATGCGGGAATGCATGAATTTTTGCATCAGATATAACCAAGAAGAAGATTTCTACAATTTTGAAAAATTCCTTTTCCGATTCTTTTTAAACGAAATTTAATTGGAAAATTTCATACAAATTTTAAAATTATATTGTTTATTCAATATTTTCCAGGGTATTTTTAAAATTTTCATTTTGAAGTTGGGCGTGCTAAAACTTTCTAAGATAGATACATACATACTTATAAATAAATATGTAGAAGTGAATAATGATTTTGTGATAAAAAAAAACCCAATGAGTGTTCGAACTCACGGGCGATGTGTTAACACCTTTTGTTACACGGTACCTGTTCGATTTCTATGAACACATTAGTAAATGTTACATTGGAAAATAAAAAAAAACAGCGTTCAATCATATGATGTCGATACATTTAAATAATATTAATATTTAGAATTATTTAAAGACCAGTGCAAGCACATGTGTCATTTTCTTGCTTCATACTTTTTGTTTTATTCCAGGGGGATTCTATGGCACAGCTGATCGAAAAGGTACTAGGGAAATGATGAAGAATGAGAGACCAAAGAAGACAGAAACTAATTTTAAATAGCGTTTATTGATACTAATAACAGCTAAATTATGTTTTATGTTGTTTGCATTGAACGAAAATACGTATTCCCTTGGATTTCTGTCCGTTTTATGTCCAACGAAAGTGTAAAATTGGTAAAATACAGCAGCAAATAAAACTCTATGAAATGGCCTAGTACCTCGTTGTCATGAAGAGGCATCGAAGAGAGCAATGGAAACTCTCAAGAATTGCTCTATGTTTATTCCCACAAGAATGCAAAGCAACAGACACATGAACATAGGTACATACATTGTTATGTTCGTACATACGCTACACAAGTTCACACAATTTTCGTTGCTCTCTTGCTATCTCACCCACACAAGACAACTATTCGCTGCCGCTACATCAGTGTGTGTTTTTTTCCGAAGTCGGACAATATGTGTTTCGCAGTCGGACAAATCTGTGTTCTATATAGGGGTGGGTCACCCTTATGATTTAGAGGTATGAAAAGTAGATGTTGGCCGAATCGGAGCCGTTTCGGAGGAGTTTAACGCCAAACAATCTGTGTGATCGCAATCGGACAAACTGCGTTTGGATGTATATTCACTTTGTGAATTTAGGTCGTACCCGCGCCTGTAGATGTTAACACATCAATAAATTATTTTAATTTTATTTTTGTTTAACAAAGATAAATTAAAGTAAATGCTTTCTAAGGCCTTCTGGTCACTGGGCAAGGAAGGCCTTGCCTCCCAATCTCACGCAATGTTAAAAAGAAAGGAGGATGTATTGTGTAGGGAAGGCCTTCCGTATTTTAAAGAAGGCCTGTTTGGTCATGATTTCAGACCTTCCAGGTCATGACTTCCGCCGCCGGGATATTCCTAATACATGGGAGGTATTGGAAGATACCATTACTCGCATCCTCCGCCAAATACCTCTCGGAAATTGAAACCTTAGAATGAACCATGTAGTTGGGAGGTGATACTGTCAATACTTGAAACAAATAATCTTTATAAAATAAATGTAATGAATGGTTCTTTTGTGTGGTAATAAAGAAGACCAGTTTTAATTTAAGTTTTCACCTTCACGTGAATTAACCTATTGAATCCAGCGATTTATTATGTTGTCAGTAGTCCGACCGGATTGTGAATCAATTATGGCAAAATATTCGATATATCTATATACGATATATAAACATGAATGTTTGTTTGTATGTCCTTTATAGAATCGTAAAGTATGCATTTGATCATGTGATGATCTTTAGCAATCTTTAACGCATCTTTAGCAAAGTTTTTGCGCATGAGCCAACGAAGGTTTCTGAGTTGGTACGACCAATTTCAATAATTGGTATGCCGGTTCAGTGCAACTATCATTCTTCTCAGTTCAATTCTGAATTTCGCAGTGAACGGTTCTCTCTTACGCAGCGCGGTATTGCAACACAAAACAAAGTAGTAAAGTTGTTGATTTTTCTTTTCGTTTATTAAGTTGTCAATTTACGTCTTATTGAACTCCAGTCTTGTAAGACAGCTGACAAAAACTATACGGAAGCATTATACTGAGATGGCCCCTGAGGCCAAAACTATTAATCGGACCTCAAAAAAGTCCACCAATATGAAAAGACAAAGGCTGTCTATCAACTCCTCGTCTAGCAGATCTTTAAGATCAGGCAATAGATTCAGCGCTCTCTCTGACACGAGCGACATGGAGTATGAATATGAATCCAACATTTTGAATTCAAAACCATCAAAACCTCCACCTTTAGTGGTGGATCCTAATACCACCATCATAGCTCTGCAGAATATGCTGGGCAAGGAATGCATTTATAAACGTACCTCTATTGGCACAAAAGTTTTCCCTCCGAATCTGGAAAAACTGGATCAGTGTAAAAAGGAGCTAATCACGAAGAACATAGAATTCCACACTTTTAATTCAAAAGATAATCGTTTGTGCACAATTTTCTTATATGGGCTCCCCCAAATTCCAGTCGACGAGATATTTGGCGACTTGAAAGAGTATAATTTGATTCCCTCTTCGGTGAACGAAATAAAAACGCAATATAGTTCGGCAAATAATGCTGTATACAAAGTGCAGTTTTGTCGAAAAAACTTTAATCCCCAAGCACTCAAAAAAGTGACAACTGTTTGCAATGTTATTATCACGTGGCGAAAACATAAACGTAAGAAAAGCGATAAGCCGACGCAATGTTCGAACTGCCTAATGTATGGCCACGGCGGAGATCACTGCCATCGTCGTTCAGCTTGCATGACCTGCGCCAACAATCATCACACAGACAAGTGCCCTTTAAACAACAACAAAGAGAAGAGACCAGTCGTATTCTCTTGTTTTAATTGCAAGAAATTAGGAAAGGAGAGAACAGACCATTCCGCAAACGACATAAACTGTCCATCACGTTCAATGTACCTCGATACCAGAGCAAAAGCAACATCAAGTAACTTTCGGCGAAATGTTAGTAAGCCAGCAAAAACAACACATGTTCCACAATTTCAATTTAGGTCATCTGCGATCCAAACAACAACAACCAACTTATGTTGTACTCTGAGTGCTTAAGGGGTAATACTCAATTAAACAACAACAATCGACTGTCAAATCCTGAATACTTCAGAGAAAATAATGCTCTCTTTAACATTGATGAGCTCTTCAATATATTTGTAACAACTTTGGAAGATCTTCAAAAATGTACATCAAAAGTTCAACAAATTCAAGTTGTAATGTCGATGGTGAGATACGCTTATGACTTACGATAATAGACAACCTTTCAAACTTATTCATTTGAATGCTAATGGCATTACAAACTTCTCTTTACAAAAACAGTATGAGTTTTTGCTAGAACGAGAAAATATACAAATAGCCTCTCTTAATGAGACTTTTTTTAATGAGAAACATAAACTTCATTATAGGAACTACATTGTGTATAGAAATGACCGTGTTGATGCAAGAGGTGGGGGTGTCGCCTTGATTGTTCGAAATAATTTAAAACATCGTCTTTTGAATACTGCACAGACCCAGAAGATAGAAAATCTATCAATTGAAATATTTATAAATTAAAGACCTGTCGTTATTACTCCGGCTTATTCGCCAAGATATTTTCCTTCATTTTCTGATGACATCCTAAAACTAACGTCGTCCAGCCGGGAATTTCTGATCATTGGAGACCTTAACGCCAAGCACTACGCATGGAACTGCACTTCCAATAACACCGCAGGCAATGTTTTAAACAATCTAACACAAAGCAATAATTTATTTGTGCACTTTGCAAATGGACCAACCTATTATCCGCATCAACGTAATCGCAACACTTCTGTCATTGATATAATCATAAGCAACACCACGTTTGATTTGAATTTAAATGTACTTGGTTATGAATTGCCTTCCGATCATCGCCCTATTGTATGTTCCTTTAGCCGCGCATTTGCGACTACAATTGATACTAGTCATTATGATTATAAAAAGACTAACTGGAATGCCTTTCGGAGCTTAATTGACGCACGAATTGCAATTTGCAGTGACCGCTACCGTTCCAGAGATTTTATTGATAAGGATCTAAAGAAACTTATAGATCTTATTGTTGAAGCAAGAGATGCTTCTACGCCAAAAGTCAGTTCGACAAATAACTATTTGTTACCAAATAACGTAGTAAAACTAATAGTTTCGAGACGAACCTTAAAAAGAAGAAGTCAGAGATCGACCACTATTGTGGAGGAGAATTTGTTGAACCAATGCGTGAATCGACTTAATACTATAATTGACGAACGAATAATTTTGTTTCGAAGCAAAAGTTGGTCAAGTCTGTTATGGAATATTAAACCCGGAGATAAATCCTTTTGGAAGATAAGTAGAAACTTAAGGGGTAAAGCAAATAAAAAAGTACCTAACCTGATTTGTAATAACAAAAGATACAGTTCGAATAAAGAGAAGGCAGAATTACTGGCCAATACGTTTTCTTCAGCTAACAACATTACAACAGACTATAAACACTCCAATGATAAAAAGATTAATTCACAAGTTAGCCATTTTAGAGCTGAAAGAGCTACACCCGAAGAAACGGTTTATACTACGCTAGAAGAATTATCTGGCTTGATTAAAGGACTGCAATCATCTAAATCACCTGGATTGGATAATATTTCAAATTTGCTGCTTAAAAATCTTCCTTCTAAGGCTCTTAAATCATTAGTAATAATATTTAACAGCTGTTTAGATTTAAATTATTTCCCGAAATTGTTTAAGAAGGCAAAGGTCATTGCAATAGCTAAACCTAATAAACCATCACATGATCCCAAGAGCTATAGACCTATCAGTCTTCTCAGTAATATAGGTAAATTATTCGAAAAACTTATCCACATTCGTCTAAGCGACTTTGCTATAGAGACCAACATTATAGCTAATGAACAATTTGGATTTAGAAAGCAACACAGTTCTGTACACCAAGTAAGCAGGATTAAAAATATTATTTCAACTAATAAACGAAATAAACTATCAACTGGAATGATCCTCCTGGATATTGAAAAAGCTTTCGATACTGTGTGGCATAAGGGACTCATCTACAAACTGCTGAACTCAGGGGCACCAAAATATCTCTGCAAACTTATAATGGAATTCTTAGATAAACGAAGTTTCGTTGTTTCAGTTAATGGTGCACAATCATCTCAAATAAAGACTAACGCGGGCTTACCACAAGGATCAGTTTTATCGCCATTATTATATTCCATTTATACTTCAGATTTCCGTCCTCCAAAATATTTGAAAACAGCATATTACGCTGACGATACGGCACTGATTTCATTCCAGCAAGCTCACAAAAGCTCTTCTCAAAAAAACACATTGAACAGACATGCGACAAATGCTTAAAAACAATAAAATCTCTTTGGCCAATGCTGAATAGACGATCTCCACTTAACATAAGGATTAAAAATCTAATATATAAGAGCGTTATGAGACCGACCTTAACTTATGCGTGCCCGATTTGGTTTAAAGCTGCAAAAACTCATCTTAAAAAACTACAAGTTCTACAGAATAAATGCCTTAAGATAATCCACAATAAGCCCTGGAGATATTCAACGAACCTACTTCATCGCGAAAGCGGATACGACAAAATCGACGAATTTGTACTAAAAATAACCCGAAACTATTTTAACAAAATTGAAAATTCTTCTTATCCATTAATAAGAGAATGTAAAGAAATAGCATTATAAATAAATGTACAATGAAAATTACCAAATGAAAACAATGTGCATATTCTGAATTATAATGTTTCGTAATTCTTTCAATATACACAAATGTTTTCCAACTATATTTGATATAACAATTTTTAAAAATAAAGGTTTTTCCTATTTTACCTTTGAAAAGTCATAACTTAATATACTTTTATAAATCTTTTGAATAATAAACAATTACTTGCTGTAATACCTTAAAGATAAAATCTCGAAACACTGTAAATATGTATTTAAAAACTATTGTGAATAAAGATGATTTATATAAATAAAAAAAAAAAACTATCATTCTTCTTCGAAATATCAATCCACCATAACTTTGCAACGGAACGGAAAATAAAATTTGAAGGCAAAATAACGTTTGTCCGGGTCACCTAGTATTTTCTAAACAGAAGCGAACATATCTAATTTCGCTGCATACTTTTTGGCATAAAGTATACCCTTTGATCTTTATATGAAGTTTACCACTTGGGGTATATTATAGGCGTATTTTTATACAACATTTAAATTTTTTCGAAATTACGTAGCATTTTTCTGCGTCATATTGTGCACGTGTTCACCTCTTTCTGGCATCTTAACATAAAACAACGGTCTTACCCTCTCACACTTACTCTCTTCTGTATTCTCTGCTATAATTTATACAGTTTAAACTATTCGTGTTTCTTTATGTGTGATGAAATGTTGCGAAACATAAATGACTACACACTTTTGTAGCTCTATATCCTTAAAAATTTTAATATTCAGTGCCCTTTTATGTTGTCGTTGTCCTTTTTTTTTCTATTGTAACCCACCGCTTGCTTGTCGTGTTATCATGTTTAATGATACATAAATTTATGAGCATTTCTATCGACCACTTGGCATTGCCATCAACAAGACTTTTCATAGTTGTTGAACCGAAGAGCACCGCGTCTTCTTTTATTGTTGTTAGACACGCACGCAAAAGGAACTAGAATGGAAGCGGAAACGGAAAAGGAAATAGAAACAGATGTGTAACAAATGCAATCATCACCAGCTGTGATCCTTTTGACGCACAGGTGATTTCTTCCGCCTTCTCTTTCATAAGTTTTTGTTGTTGTTGTTGGTTTAGTCTGTATTCAAATATATTTTCCTTCAATACAAATGTAGATAACGAGATACACAAAATCAGACATAGGCAAATGAACTTTTTGGGTCCTTGAAAAGAAATTTTATTTCACGCACACTAAATAAATAACACACACACACACACGTGTAGAAACATTTGACACGTGTCCTTCCATTTTCTATTCATTATAAGAAAACCATGAAATTACTTTCTTAACCAAGCGAAAGGTGTTATATATGAGGCAGGACTCAAAGTAAATATTATTATGAATTTACGGATTATCCTTTTTAGTGTTGTTGTATTTGTCGTCGAACCACAAACATATAGAAAGTTTATTTTTAAATTACAATAGTGACAAGAGTACTCTTTATTTACACTGTTCAAAACTTAACAGTTTACAATAAGTCTATACTCAATACCAACTTTTAACAGTCACAGAACTTTTGCATGTTTTGGTACTATTGAAATCAGACTGGTGCGAAATGTTTATTGGTAGGTTATTTGTAGCTGTTACAAGTCTCCAAAACGCTCTTACAAGTCGTTTCGACAACCGTCTGGTTGTATGCCGAGGGAGTTATAGCTCCATCTATTTCTCGCGTCATTCAGAAAGTTTCTTAGCGAATTCATCCACCGTTAGTGGTGAGATCGTAAAACAATCTATATCACTCTACATAAAGACCGGGTTTTTTACAGGTTTCCGGGTAAAGTGTCTGCGGCTTTACGGGTAAAGTGGCTGCTGAAGATGATGCTTCACATGCATCGCAACAATCGTCCAGCGAATGTGAGTTCGAATCCCAAACGCGCCGTTTACATTTTTTTATTAGCCGGAAATAGCGTGATCTGTTAGCTTAAAAGGTATTACAAGTTTCTAAAAATCTATATTTATATTTATTGGTTTACAGTTCAGGTTATTACTAATACCGCGAAGTATTTAGTTTGTGTGCAGGCTTTAAATTACAGTACACACCACAAACTCTCCGTTAACATTAAAAGGTTGCATTAATCCGCCGCAAACTGTTCGCTAACATTGCAATGTTAACCTAACACATATGACATTTGCAACTAGCTCTAGAGTTAACCGCGAGTCACGTGAGTGCCGTGAGTTATACGTGAGAGAGAGTAGGATTAAAATTTGATCCCGCGAGCGTGCTTTAGTATGCAGAGCGAAAACATCTTGCTGCGTGTGAGTGCGTGAGTTCAATCTTAGCGTGACTGAGTTTGCGTTACTATTAATGCGTGAGTCATGCCTATTTCCGAATGTTTGATTTAATTTAATTTCGATTTTCTTACTACTTTGTTAAACCGACAATTTTTGGAAGACTTAAAATCATTTCCCTTTTATAAAACTTCGTTAATCATCTTCTGCATTCGAAACTGCAAGCGAAGTGGTGTTTTCTAAAGCTGAAAGACTACGAGTGGAAATATGAAGCAGACTTATTTGTGATAAAGGTGATAAGGTAATAATGGCTTAGTATATTTACTACACTTATTATATTTGTAGTAAACTCTGTCCTGAATTTCTCTGAATCTTAGTCCAACTGTGATTTATGATATAAAGCCAATATTGTTCAGAATATTATTAAACAAAATTCAGGTGCCACTTTTTGCCTCACAGACAGAGGTTGGGACGAACTAACGATTTGTGGAAATATGTGACCGAAAAAAATTTAGTAAAATGTAAAAACATTGTTCCGGATAAATGGAGACAGTTTCTTATGGAATTTTTGTCTGTTAAAAGTTCTGGAGAGGACGTTTGAACTGTATGTTAGGAATCGACTTAACCCAAGGTATCTAAGCGGTAGTCAACACTTTTCACGTTTCTCCTACAGACTCTAGGCCAACCAGCCTCTCATCCTTTCCGTTGAAAGTTCTGGAGATATCGAGCCACATATTTATATTTCTTGTAAATTCATTCCTATTATATTTAAGAACCGAATTAACCCACGACACCTAAGCGGTAGTTAACACGCCTACCTAAAAGAGTCTGCTTTGCCCGAGTTAGCGTTATCGGGTACTCTTCTGAAATTCCATACGAGCCAACATTTTCTGTCGACTGGATTGATGATATGCTCGGGAATCATATTGTAAATTGCCTGCTGGGGTGTAAGCAGTCTAACCCACCTTTTAGCGGCACACCGGAAGCTAACCTCTTCTCTGCTCTGGCTACAAGTGGTTAACGATATGCTTAGATGCTTTGAACTGGAACGATATAAGTTTGAGGCCTGCGCGGATGATGTTTCAAATACGATCGCCGGAAAATCGATATCTACCCTCAGTAATCTGATGCGATCTTCGGTGCGTACGTTGTGGTCTATTACGATGATGTTGTCAGTTTGATCGCTAGGAAATCGATGTCTGACCTTAGTAATCTGATACAAACTTCGGACGGTATGCTTAGACCCCTTTCACACTCGGCAAGTTACTTGCGCAAGTCTCTTGCCCAAGTCTTGGTTTGTTGATGACAGAGGTAAGGTCGGGCTGGGGGAATAAATTTTGAGTACAGACTTGCTTGTACTCGGAAAGTTGAAAAACTGACTTGCTCAAGTAACTTGCCGAGTGTGAAAGGGGTCTTAGATCCTCTGAATTGGAGAGACGAAAGTTTGTGGCCTATGAGGGTGTTACATATAATCAATTTGAACGCTTGGAAATCGTTGTCTACCATTAGTAATCCCTTGCAAACTGCGTTGGGTTTCCCACACACTCGATTTAGAAGTTATGGTAATTCCCGTAAAAACAGATTTTGTTCCTTTCACTCAAAGACGAAGGTTAAATAAGATAAGGAGACCGATATTGCGTGAAGATAAATTCGTATTTAAAATAGCAAAGACACAAACCAATTTACTTAGCACATCTCTGTTATAGAGCTAACAGAGCTCTGTTGCGCACTTTATTTTAAAGATAAATCGGCATTTTATTGATTTTTTTAATTAAATAATCGATGCAAAAATTTTAAATACAGTAATTAATAAAAACACTTTCCATATACTCATTCACATATAGTGGGAATATGAAGGCAAAATATGGTCATATGAAGAATTCTCCACGAACCAAACATATGCCAGTCGATAGTCCTTAAGGAGTGTCTTCGAAATATAAAATCCATAATTTCCCGAGGACCTTCAGAAATTCAGAATTTGAAATTTTCTGTGTGAGGTCCCTGTGCAAGATTTTGGCCCACTGTGGTCAAACGATGAATTCCCCAAGAACCAAAGATATGCAGTTGGATAGTGCTTGACACATAATTTCAGAATATGCCAACCACATATTTCAGAAGAGCGTCAACGTGTGTTTGGGGTCATTGTCGTGCATGAATGTGAATGAAACTGGCATGTGTTCAAAAGAATAAGGTTTATTAAATAGGTGGATCTTAAGAATGTGCAAATAGTCGTAACGATAAATTTTTCCATTAATATGCACAATGGGGCCCATACCCTGCCATGAAATGGATGCTCACTTCATGATGCTTCCTCCACCATGCATCGCAGCATAGATAAAGAAAATAAGTAGTCGATGTCAAGTACTGCCACTAGGTGCTGTGTTGTTGTTTTATATCTCTCATTGACGATTCTCATAACATTCATTGACGTTTATTCAACACTGTGGGATATTTTTTTAATACAAAAATAGTATCATTTTCCAGGTTGTGCTATTCGAACAAGTAATTAAATTTTTTTCATGTCGTTGTGTTCCCCACTTTCAAATTCAAATTATTTAGGGTATGTGCTCTTTTGGTGTACTATTATTATTGTAGGATTCGTTTGTGTTGACTTTTACAGCATCGACCCACCAAACATACACAAAATGCCTATTGATGTTGCCATCACCTGTTGTAAATACATCTTACAAGGTATGTTTTGTTGGGGATCAAACGTTATAATTGTTGCTCTCAGCGCTCCAATGTCCCATTGAACAAGAAATTACCCAAGGAGTATTCTATATCTAGTTATTTCCTTTATCTATGCATCACGGTCTTCTGAGTGTAGCGTGGAATCGTTGCCTGATGTCGATGAACAAATACTCTATACCCGGTCCCTACGATTTCCCTTAGTTTCGTCACTCTAAAGTATTTTTTTCCAGAATAATATGTCTTTAGACTTGTGGGTGCGAACAACCAATAAGTGCTACTCCAGGAATTTCTGGAGTGTCATCGAAATGATAACAAAAATATTAAAAGAAAACATTTTTTGAGCAGAAAAATTCGCATTGAGAGAACTCATCAGGGAGCAAAGAAACTTGTCCAATGTGCTGAATCAATCTTCCCACCTTAATTACCAAATGCAAGCTCAAAACCAAACGAAAGTATGATACCTGAATCGGACAACACGAGTTCCACTTCGGACTATGAGCCGTCAGAAAGAAAAGATGTAAAAAATTTAACCGCGACTAATAAAAATATCATTTCGCCTGATATAGTTTCCGCACTTGATCGAAGTGGCATAAGCAATCAAGCTGCATTGTTGATGATATCTGCAACTCTTAATGCATCAGGTAAAGATATCAGCGAGATGAGTCTGTCAAGACTCTCGAAATTGGAAGACGTCGTCGAAAACATCGAGTTGAAATTGTTGGCAACATTGAAAGCACATTCGATACGGGCAGTTCTTTTGTAAATGTGTACTGTGATAAGAAAAAATTGGAAAATTTCACTGGTGGAGTCAACAGACAAAACATGCACGTTAACAGATTGGCGATCGTTGTGTCATTCGACGAAGGTTGCAAACTTCTCGAAATTCCAAAAATCAACAATGGCTGAGGGGCTACAGTTGCGAAAGCCGTATATGACGCTGTCCAAAAATCGGGTTTGATAAATAAAGTCCAAGCCTTGAGTTTCGATACAACTAGCTCAAACACAGGATTGCGTAGCGTTGCACTTGTGAAAAGCGGCGATGTTGAAAAGTGTAAGAAAGCAAATATTAGAGCCGATTTCGAAAGGTACGGAGATAACAAAAAAGTATAATTTTGGACTTGGATTACTAACGAAAGCTATTTACGTGCCGAAGAAATTGTAAATAAAATTAGCGTCGTAAATGATACTGCAGAGAGGGCAATAAATTTAATAACCCGCTTCAATAAAAAAGTCGGCAACAGTGAAGACGAGAAGCAGATGGTTTTGCAAGTTGTGGAGGCGCACCAAAAACTATTTCCAACTAGAGCATCGAAGAAATAGTAAGCCAAAATAGGGAAATAGTACTTTTATTAAAAGTGATTCTATTTGTTCTTTTTATTTTTTTAAATAAACTTCTTTGAATAACCAACAGTTTTGAAACAATAAATTTTATTTATTACTTAAACACTCAATTACACGAAGAAAAAGTTTACAAAAAAAAAGTTTTCTCTTGCAAGAATGATCCGATTTAAAATTTTTTTTTTTTAATTAAACTAATTTTAAGTACCTACAAATTGGTTAATTTGAAATTTTGAAAAATTGCACCGATCTTTAAAAGTCTAAAGGTTCTTTTACGAAATCTATAAAAAAAATTACTAAAATCTCAATGTAGGTGTGATTTTTGGCTCACTGGTTGAATTTATCGTAAATATGAGTATGTATTCGAATTTATTGCGCAATTTTACATAAAAATGAGTCACATGTAAACATTTTTGGGCCCCTAAATATGAAAAAAAATTTAATCTGAAACATCCAAAAAAAAAGTCGCCAAAAACCGAGTTTTCGGCTTGCGCCCATCCAGTTTATACATTTGCTGGAATTTTTTTCGTCTCACGTGTTGTCTTTGCCATAAGAATCTAGAATCTGGCCTTGCAGGGAAGTTCTGAGATACTTTCGTATTTTGGACCCCTCTAATGTACATGTGTCTGTTGCTCTGCATTCTCTTTGTCTTTTGTGGGTATAAAATAAAAAGTATTAAGCAAGAAAATAATTGCATTAAATGAGGATGCGGAGCACTCTCAGAGCAAAGAGAGTAATGACGTAGTTATATCTACGTACATAAAAATGAGATAGCAAGAGAGCAACGAAAATTGTCTGATATTGTGTAGCGTATTTACGAACATAACAACCCAGCAAAAAATATTGAAAGTATTTCCATGGGAATCAGTTTTGCACTAGTTCCAGAAATTAGGTATAAACGATTTATCTACCTCCAAAGAATACATTTTAAACTATTTCCAAAAAGTTGTTATGAAAATGCAAACCTTATACTTTCCGAAGATGCAGTAAACCGCACCATTGAATGCGGATTTTGTTTCAATTTATTAACACTTTTGAGAATTATTTTTCAATTGCTTCTTTACCAAGAGAAAAACATTATTTCTTTAGCCTTAATGAAAATGTAGATACAAAAATTGAATTTTTTAAAGACTATGAGGACTAGTGAAAAATTGAAGAGTGCTCGATACAAAAAAGTGTTTCCATCCAAAGCCAAGCGCATGTAAAATTCACTAGTGTTGATACAGTTTTTCACTGATTCCGGTTCCTCGCTCCTATTACATTTTGTACTTCCTTGGAAGCAATGTGTTTGCTGGGAATTTATGTACATATGTACATTAGGGGTATAACCAATTTTTTGGCATAGTACCATGAGGTCAACCATGTCCTAGTAACCACGAAAATCATAATCTTTTGTAATTTTTCTGGAAAAAGTTCACGCACCAATTGGTTTTTCTAAACAGGTGTATAAAAAGTTATTTAAAAATTTATTATTTTTTTTATTTATTTATTTTTTTTATTTTTATTATTTTTTAAATTACTGAAAGTTACATATTTTGAGTTATTTATTGAAAGATAAAAATTTAAGATTTAAAGTTCGAGGAGATTTACAGAAAGGATAAATATCCTGAACAACTTTAATGGCACGCTCCGCACAGATATTACTTCTTTGTTGGTTTCGGATTATTGAATCATCTTTTTTCCAATGCTTAATAAAGCAGTTTTTACCAGCTTCAAATCTTGAAAGTGTTTGATATAAACCTTCGAAGTTGTCGTCGCGAAATCTTTGGTCTGAAAACCATATGTCAAACCATTTTCCGCAGAGAAACTCGCATATCGGATGGAAGTCATTCTGATATTTTGTTATTAATATATAAGCTAAAATCGCTAAAATGGCTCTTGAGTTCCTTGAGTATAGGTTTATATTTATGTATGGAAATTTTTTGGTTTCTTGAAAGAATCTAAATGCAGTTCCTAGTTGAAACAAATGCTGCATGTCGTCGCGCTATTTAATATTTTTAATAGCAAGCATTTCACTATTTTGAATGTAGCTCTGTTTTAAGTTGTTGTAATGCGAAATCAATTCCCGTACAAAACTGTAACATATATCTGGAGAGGATGTCTTACCACCGAGTAACTCATCCATTACGTGCCTTAATATCAAATCCAAAATGTGGTGTTGACAACCAATATATTGTGGTATTTCCAATCTGAGGATTTTAAAATATTTCTGCAACTGTGTAACCACACCACAAACGATAATTTTTATATTTTTCCATAAATCAAACTTGTAGACTAATTCTCTAATGCCATTAAATATAGTATTTGCCTTTCCATCATTCAAAACAAGTACTACCAGATATATTTCTTTGGATTCATTTTTTAAAACTATCACTTGAATTTCCTTTCCGTTAATTCTTTTTCCATCGAAGTGAAGACACCAAAGTTGTTCCTTCAATTGTCCTTTTAACTGGTTTTCTTTTTGTTCAGCCGATTTAATAACAGCCTTGTAAATTGCTGGTTGAGAAGGTGTAGAAATAGTTACAACAGAATCGGAGAGTTCTTTACAAATTTTTGCTGCTTTTTTAGTACCAATATGTACCTTATTCACCATTGTTACAGCTGTATGTGTAGTAGAGAGTTTGGGCTTAAGACGAGCTGGGGTTATATAGCTTTCTGATTCTTCAGATAAATAATTTTCATCAAAATCGCAACTAGAAATTGACCGATAATCACTTTGTATGGAAGGTGAATATTCCGAGTGGAAATCACTGTTTATTTTAGTGACATCAAAAACATTCTTCAAATCATCACAATCTTTTGGTTTGTGGTATAATGATATGAGATTTTAAATTTTTCGGGTTACTGATCTCACGGATACCGTTGGTAGATTTATATTTTTCCATAAATCACATATTTCATTTGTTATTGTTTTAATTCTATTTCTTGTGTTCTTTTGGAATTGAGCTAAGCCATTATATCTGCCAATTATTAATTCCTTGGTAGGCATTTTACTGAAATGATTTAGTCCAAAATCAATGTTTTTGATATTACGCGGCATTACTAAACTGTTTTTGAATATAGTTAGCTGGGTTTTTTGCAGATTGTGGATTTTTTTTCAATTGATTGGGAACTTTCCTTGAAAGACATTTTGGAACACTTAAAACACGAACTTGAAATAACGATGAAAAAAAAACACCTTAATTTTCTTTTATAAAAGACTTTATTTGTTTTTTTTTTGTTTAATGTTCTCTTATCGCTTGCTATTTCACATGTGTCTTAACAAGCCAAAAGTTAAAGCTACCTTGCATAGAATTTAGAAGCTCAATTCTTATTGGCCAATAGCAACTTAACGAATTAATAACGAAACTTCGTTAAGTGGGGATTTAGATCTCCTAGGCTCATTGGTCAATTATCACCAGGCTGCCACCTGTGACAAAATGCTGCAAGTGTTAGTAAACGAATTAACTATTAGCATTAGGAGAGATTATTCGTTACACATATTTATATTTTTTTTCGTTAGAAAAGGTTAAAGGTACGTTTTGGTTTGCGGAAAAATCTCTTACCATCTCTAAATATTAATGAAATTTCATACTTGAGCTATTTTTTGTTTTAAATAAACAAATTATTAATATTTCTTAACCAAAAAGAAAATTAAAAATTTTCAAAACTTCATCGCGGTTGGTGCGTGAACTTTTTTGACCTTGCGAAAAAATAAATATACGTTCCCTTATTGTTTTTTATGCTCTATTGGACTGTGCTATGCCAATTTTGATATTTTGAAAAATTTGTTAAAAAGTTATATCTCTAATGTACATGTGTCTGTTGCTCTGCACTCTCTTTGTTTTTTTGTGGGAATAAAACAAAAAGTATTAAGCAAGAAAATAATGGCACATGTGCTTTAGGTATTAATATTATTTAAATGTAACGTCATCATGTGATTGAACGCTGTTTTTTTTATTTTCCAATATAACATCTACTAAAGTGTTTATAGAAATCGAACAGGTACCATGTAACAAAAATTACCAATTGATCAACGAAAAAAACTTCATATTTGGAGATAATTTTTTTATATTGGGACAGCTGCATTTTTTATTCAGTTCAATTCGGCACTTACATTGAGTAATTCGAAATAGCGAATTCCATTCCCTTTCAGAATATTTTGTGTTTTTTTTTATAATTTCACCACGTTTATTTACAAGGTTTAACATGTATTTCCTTAATGTCGTATTTGCAACAATTGGAATCTTTGTAGTTTTCCACAATTCGGTTATCACTTTTATAGCAGCTTGTAAATATAATTTTAGCATTTTATTTTTTTTAACGTCAGGGGTGCCTGTTTTTTTTTATATATTAAAGATATTCAATAACGTCAAGATTTGTTGGCAATCTCGATTTGCCGATATCACGCGCCTCAAATTTCATGTTTGTTACACTTTTATTTTCTAAAATTTTTTCGGAAATAATCATTAAAGAAAAAACAAAACGCTTCTGTCATCAGAAAAAGTTGGAGCGAAACCAAAGTTGCCAATACACAAAATATATAGTATATTTTCGCCAGCCAACAAACACAATGGAGGAGCCTACTGATAATCGCAATTGCAGGGTGACACGATTATTAAATCATCAATAACTCTTTTGTTTATGAATAAAAAGGAATACTTTGAAAACAAAAGTTACATGTTTTTTTGAGATCTTTGAGAACGTTATGAGAAATAGGCATCATTGGGGTATAACAAACGAAATAAAAAAAAATTACAGCAGACAGTTGTCCGAGGCCTTCGGCCACGGACTGTCCCTGCAGGCTGTGTCAGAGACACGGCCATTAAGTTTAACGTAGAATACGCCATCCGATAAGACAGAAAACATATATAACAATAAATTCATTTGTTTTCTGTCTTATCGGATGGCGTATTCTACGTTAAACTTAATGGCCGTGTCTCTGACACAGCCTGCAGGGACAGTCCGTGGCCGAAGGCCTCGGACAACTGTCTGCTGTAATTTTTATATTTACCAACGGCATTTGATTCAAGTCCGTTTAAAAAAAATAATATTGTGTTCAATTTTTTTAAACTTAATTTAATTTATGTATTTTAATTAATATTTTTATTGAAATAAGTTCTGCGAATGTTGAGAGGGCCGCCCTAATATTAAAAAAGGTTTACCTTATCGAGTCTTCGCATTAGCATTCGAGCGTTGTGTGAAAGCTTTACGCTTTACAATTCAAAATTAATGTTACAACAGCTTTATTGAAGCTTTCGCAAAAAAGCTTTATTACGTTAGCTTACTGTTTGTTTCACTTTTTACTAGATACATGTTGCCAAGCAACATTAGCTTGCTGTTCGTTTCACTTTTTACTAGATACATGTTCCTAAGCAATGTTGAGCAACCAAAAACACTCAACCAAACACCACACATATGTTTGAGTGTATGTGTTTAAACAATTTTCATTTGAGAAATTAAAATACTAGAAATATATCAACCAATATGAAATGTATATCAAACGAAAGATAACATCTTCATTTACCTACAAAAAAAATTTTAAAAAAATTCATCTAGCCGTTTCCTCAAATTCAATGAAATAAAGATTACAACAAAATAAAAACCTGACATGACTCCTCATACCGTAAGGTAAGACGTATTCTACGTCAAAAATTAGAAATTACGATTGAGCTCGGATTCAAAAATGTCCAATAGGTAAAATGTAGGCCTTGATCAGCCATGAATAACAATATGCGTCTCAATTGGATCGGTCAACAAATGACGAAACTGCATAGTAAATACTATTTAGGGGATCATAGGCTGCACGGAAAATTTTGGTGTCCTGAAATTATCTTCAGATAAACTACAAAACTGGGGGGTGAAGTCATCAACTTTTTTTTCCACCTTACAGCGTGACCTAATGTACATATATAATGTACATATATAATAGAAATTATTTAAGTGCCTGAAATTTGAAGTACGAAGTTGAAATTCTTCACTAGATATGGAAAGCTTCAATAGTCTTCCAAATTGTCTGATTCATATCATTTCGTTTAATAGTCATGCTCATAGTTAATTGGATTGTTACTAGTCCCTTGGATTTCAAATCAAACTACCGTACTCTGTTTGCGGTTCCATTTAAATTAAGAGTGTCCCCAAAAATAGTTATTTTACTCCACCTTACACTTAAACAATTTATTATGTTAAACTTTTGTCCTTCATATAAATTAAAATATTAACAAAATTCTGTTTTAAGCTGCTTTCTAATCCCACACAAAACTTATTTTTTCCAATAGCAACGCAAACTAGTGGATGCAAAAAGACTTAAGCAAAAACAGAGACATGTGTTAAAAATCTGTTATTTTTAAATTAATTCGGAGACAGTGTGTGTGTGTATCACGGTAGGGACGTCTGAACAGGCATTAGAGGGCCTTTTGGTAGAGATTTGGAAGGATTTTATATTAATTTATATAGGTCGTTCTTTACCATCTATTCCCGAATAGTTTACAACAACTAGAGGAAAGAAATTACATGAGGTGTCAGGGGACACCCGGTTGGAACGAAGTTCCCTTCGCTATGTATTATGTACTACTTAGTAAGTAGTATTATGTACCACTTAGTACATAATTAAGAAAAGATATAAAATGGTTTCCCATTACATCCCATGATGGAATTGGGGAGAGCTTCTCCCAACCAGTGAGCTGTGCGCTTTATAGATTTTATACTCACTGATTGGGACATACAGTTTTACACCGGTTCCGAACGGTATTTTGAGAAGCTTTTTCATGGCTATATACTCGATAGTGTCGCCGTCACTAAGCGAGGTGACCGTCGTCGAAAGAAATTTTAAGGTGGCGGAGCAGGAATCGAACCCAGGATCTCCTGTACAAGAGGCGCGCACACTAACCATTGCACCACCGACGGCCAATTAAGAAAAGATACTTTTTGTAAAATGATAAACTTTTTTTAAGAAATTTTTTTTGTGGAATGTATTTTGTTTAAAGTATATTTTTAGGTCCTTTTTGTAATAATATGTATAATATTTTTCCGAAAAGGTCATTTTTTAAAGAGAGGTACTTCTTTTATTAAAAGCTAATGTTTTTTTGTACTGGAAGAAAAAGCCATAAGGGAAAGAAATTCTTTTACAAAGAAGTACTTTTTGTAAGAACTGGTACTTTTTAAAGCAGTGGTACTCTTTTTCGGAGAAGGTTACTTTTTGTAAGAAAATGTTCTTATTTTCAGAAAGGCTACTTATCTCAAGATATATTTTATTTTTTAATATTTTATTTCTAAGAAAATGTACTTCGAAGAAAGGAAATTTTTCTAAGAAAATTTTTTTTTTTTAAGAGAAGGTATTTTTTGAAGAGATGGCTTTTTTATAAGAAATGGAAATTTTTTGGAGAATTGGTCGTTTTTTCAACAATAGGTAAATTTTAAGAGTACGTTCTTAGATCAAGAAAGGTTATTTTGTTTCACAACAAGAAAGAAAATGTAGTTTTTTAAGAAAATGCAATTTGTTGTAAGAAAATGCAATTTGATGTAAGATAATTTTAAGAAAAGGTAATTTTTTAAAAAAAATTCTTTTTTTGAGAGAAGATACTTTTTGTATGAAAATTTCCTTTTTTTTGATCAAAGGTACTTCTTTAAGATAAGGTATTTTTTTAAGAAAATATACTTTGTTTAAGAATATGAATAGGTATTTTTTTCAGAACATTTCTGTTTTTTAAGAAAAGGCACTTATTTGAGAAAATTTTCTTTTTTTAAACTTCTTTCACTTTGGGTTTTCTAAATTTACTTGTTATTGGGTTCAAAACTGCAATATATGCTAAATAGTATTGGTTACAGGCTCCACCTAGAAAACTTCCCATTAAACAAGAAACTTTCCAACATATGTTAGCCTAGACACAAACCAAAGCAAAGGTACCCAATATAGTTGATAATACTGGGTTGTAGCATAATAGTGTTAAAAGAAATAGTTGTTTAGTTTTTTTCATTTAGCCCCCATCCCACAACGTGCGATAAGGAACTTCGTTCCAAAAATAATTGTTAATTTTGTAGTGATCCCCGCGTTATTGAGTAATATTTTTTATAATGTTGAAACCCCCAATGGCTAAAAGGGCCGAGTTTTATTTAAATATGACTTTGAAGGTTTTTTAGGCTACAACGTTTCTCCTCTTCTTTTTAATGTATGTGGAATCATGTGTGTTTAGTTTACATTTGGCCAGGTTAGGTTTTTTGCTCCACTTCATGACGCATTTATTAGTCTACACCTCAGCTGTCCTGCTATACGTTCATCTTAGTCAGTCTTCAAAGCAAGTTCGTATTGAGTACACATTTTCTTCAATGTTCTTGAGATATTCTAAACTGGGTATTGTACCATGGTCCAGACTTTTGAGTCTTTTGAGGCAGATAGAAGTGACTGTCACTATTAGCACACTTAGGACCTGATCATGTATGCCACTTTCACATTCACTGCATTTTTCGACATCGTCTCTTGTCCAAATTAAGATCCTGACGAATGACTTTTGTTAGAATATTTATTGTTTGTGTTTAGATTTACATAAATGTTGATGAAACTCTTACTGAAAGTGCTTAGATAGATTAGTATGTGATGTCTTAAATGGCAAGTGAATTGAATGTGACTTGTGTGATAAGGTCTTAAATCCACTAAGGACCGTCTCCATCGTTGAACCTATAAATTGAAGTTGGATGATTCAGGGGCACTCAAGATAAACGTTAACCCATCCCTAAGTTCAAGGTTGTGGCTGAAAAAGAGTGTTATGTATATAAGTTCTTGAAATACCAAATTGTGCTCAACATAGATCTCATTCAGTTTAACTGGCTCAATGGCTGTTAGATCAAAAAAGAGTTAGGATGCAGAAGATCTTATTTACTGCTCCATCGTCTCTCTTGTAGGAGCAGTTCGCAATCACTGGGCTGTGCGCTTTATATTTTTATACTCACTGATTGGGAGCTACACTTTTGCACCGAAAGCTGTTAACAACGCCGAATGAAATGAAAGCAGATGTTGAACCCATGTTCTTATGCCCAGAAGTAGCGCACGCTAGCCATTCCATCACCGACGGACACAATTTTGTCACACAAAAAGCGGGGTGAAACCAGAATATATACACGAATGCAATATAACATGATTACCGCAAATATAGTATACTTGTGTTTGCTATTCAATATTGCATGTTGGGTACATACTGATTGATGGGTTATAATATATTTTCTTAGTTATTTCTGAAATTTGTTTGTCTTTATTTTTTTGCGGCCTTCGTTTCATAGGTAAGACATTTAACATTCCAGCCGATGCTTGGGCCAAAGAAACGGATTGGGTAAAATCTTCATCCCGGTTTACTTCTAGGAACTGGAAAAAAACGTCCGTGTTTTTGTAGTTTTCTTGATAGTTGTGAGTTAAAACCTTCTAATGCGCTTGTAGTCCTGACAATTTCATTATGCACAGAAAATCCTGATGGTGTGATCTAGCAAAGTTCAAAGGGTCTCGAATAAATAAGTAATAAAAAGTATTGCTTATAAAAAGTATTGTTAATTGTATACTGTAAATTGTATCTTAGGTCAATTGAAATTTGAGATTAGTTTAAAGGATCGACGACCGACTTTAGGTTTTTGAGAATCATATGTGACCTGCTCCACGAAGGGGGGCCTCTGCGCCGAAAATTTTTTTTTTACTTTTTGAGTGATTCTTACAGATTCTTCTTATAAAAACGATCTTTCAAATGCCGCAAACCGCAAGTTTCTATGTCTTTTAGTTTTTTTACAAATCACCTGTAAAGATGAACATAATTAATGAAAAAATTGAAAAATGTGATATAAACAGACAATATATACAAGGTGGCGCAAAAGTAAACTTCCGATGTATTTTAGCTGTAATTTAAAAAAAAAATGAAAAACTTTGATTCTTCTTGTGGATTATTTTTATTTGGTCTTTTAATTTTTTTTACATCAAGTCGAGAATATGATGTCATGTAAATGGCCGCCGCCACAGTTGATTGTCATTTGAGCCCTTTGTATGGCATTTTCCATCACTTTGGCCAAAACTTCCGGCGATACGTCCTCACATTCTTGACGGATATTGTCTTTAAGAGCTGCAAGAGTCTGAGGCTTGTTGACATAAACCCGCGACTTCAAAAAGCCGCACAAAAAGAAGTCTGGAGCGGTCAAATCAGGCGATCTTGCTGGCCAGTGCAAATCGCCAAATCGGGAGATTAGGCGCCCGGGAAATGCATCCTTCAGCATATCGGTTGTGGCACGTGCAGTGTGTGCCGTTGCACCGTCCTGTTGGAACCACATGTTTTCCAATCCCAATTCATCAAGTTGCGGCAAAAATAACTCGTTGCTCATTGCTCTGTAGCGCTCACCATTCACAGTAACCGTTTGGCCCGCGACGTCTTCGAAGAAAAAAGGTCCGATGACTCCTCCAGCGAAAACAGCACACCATACAGTGACTTTGAGCGGGTGTAATGGCTCTTCGTGGGTTACACGCGGATTTTCAGTGCCCCAGAAGCGTAAATTTTGCTTATTTACGTACCCGCTAAGATGGAAATGGGCCTCATCACTCATGATTATTTTTGATGAAAAATCATCTTCCTCTTGGTGGTGATTAAGGATGGCTTGAGCGTATGTTAGACGCGATTGCCGGTCAGCAGCTAACAGCTGATGCACCGTCTGGACTTTGTACGGAAACATCTTCAAATCTTGTACCAAAATTCGCTGTAAAGACCGTCGACTGATACCCATTTGCGTGGCACGTCGTCTGGTGGATGTCGACGGCGCATCCATGACATCCTCGGTTACAGCAGCAATATTCTCTGCAGAACGGCAACTCCGGGGTCTGCCACGCCCGGCAGCCGCTCGTGTTGTGCCAGTCTCTTCGAGGCGAGCGGCTAAACGTTGCAGTGTTTCACCAGTAGGCGTTGGACGGCCAGGAAATCTGCGACGAAATTCACGTTGTGCCAAAGTCACCGACCGATTATTGGTCAAATAAATAGTCAGCAATATTCCGCGTTCTGGAGCAGTGTAGCGTTACATTGTTTATTAACGTGTATTTCGCATGTGTTTACTACACAAATGTCAAAACAGAACTGACATTAGGGGCCAATCGCAAAATTTATAGCATTTTCTGATAGGAGGATTACTTTTGCGCCACCTTGTATAATATTTGAAATTTAAAAAAAATTCAATATCAAAGGTACAAAATTACAAAAATTTCAAAATTTTACTCTTTTTTACTCCTAACACGTTTTTGTTTGTGGTTCTTCTGTATTTTGCTGCTTTTCACCTTTGTCTGATCAGGTTGCGCAAAACACGGAAAAACGAAGCGCTTTTTTTAAACGCGTTTTTTTTTTCAATAACTTCTTTTCGGCGCGGAGGTCCCTTTTCGTGGAGCGGGTCACATATGATTCTCAAGAATCAAGCATATGATTCTCAAATATTCTTCTTATTAATCGTTTGTTGTAAAAAATAAGACACCATAATTTTTAATTATATGACATCTTACCTTTGTCATCCATTGCGTTTCAAAATATGTTACGAAAATGTTGCAACACTCCTGTGTGTTTTGAGGGAACTCCAACAATTCATTCGTTAAAAGTAAGAACATCTCTTCTATATGATCTGGGCGTAACAATGGTAAGCTTAGCATTTTGCGGTAGCATTTGTTACAGTCCTCGTTTTTAATATAACTTCCAAATCTTGTTATTTTCCGGCTCTTTCTATGCAAGGCCTGGCAGTAGTGGAACCAACACCCACTTAAAGATGTGGTTGGAAAAACTTCTTCCAAAGCATTTCTTAATGCAGTTTCGTAATCCGTATGAAATGCAGAAGCCTGGAATTGGAACAAGTTTTTGTTTATGAATTGAAACAAATGCTTGTATGCTTCTTTGGACTTCTTGGTCATCAATACGTATATAAAGGGAAAAGCCTGTAACGAAATTATATGAAATTAATATCAAACTGTACCCAGATTAATATATAAAGCATATCTAACATGGTCCATGAAATGAAAACTGATTATTAGAAGTTGTTTGTGTCATCAACTTGGAACAGTTTTAAATGTACCATCTATTAAATATCGACGACCTTTACTTTTCTTCTCTATTATAGAAGATATTGTTGGGGAAACGAAAATGCTATAAGCAAAATTATCTTCTATGATCGTAGTTTGATAAAAATGGCTTTTCAATGTGCTTAGACAATCCATATTCTTTAAGAAACTCTGAATCTCCAAAAAGAATTTGTATCTCGCATGGTGAGGTCGGATTTTTTGGCATACCACTATTGCGTATCCTTTGTAATTGCCTCTTCATTTTTGGAAAAGATACACCAAAAGCACTGTTTTTGTTTTTCAAACACTCTTCGTCAAAAATCTCTCGCGCACCCTTTCTCTTAGTAGCAGCTTTTTTCCACACCTATGTTTGACATTCCCAATCAGTTGAAATTTGCTTATAATATCCATAGGAGGGGGGTGATTATGGTGATATTCCAGGCTTAGTTGTTCACACTCGTCATTAGATTTTAAAGACACTGTAACATTACATGTTTCAAAGTAACACTTGTACCATGTGTAATCTTTATAAACATTTTTTTGCCTAAATACTTGATGTTCATCAGTTTGGAGTTTTTACGGAATCCCGACATAAACTTGGAACTCTCCATCTTTCTACGCACTTCACACACTCTTCACAATTCGCTTCTGCTTTCTTCAACTACCACTTGATGACTAAAAATCAATGCATTGTTTACTACTAATCGTAGTTTCAGAAGTAACTGTATTTCTTGGCGAAATATTGTGATTTCCAAGCCATGGACATTAAGTCTGCGACTTCGTGGACATTATGTCCGTGGACGTTATGACATGCCACCGCAAACATATAAATGTTTCTTACAATTTGGTGCGAGGGTCGCTTTTTTAGCATATATTTTTCATACTTTCATCCTCCTCTTCATCCCCACGACTCCCACAATAATCATGGCCTGAGATTTCAAGTCGTGTATGTCTATCAAACATTAATCCTTGGTCGCAGGAATTTACGTAGAGATATCAAGTCTAGCAGGTGATATCAAGTTCTTCGACCGATAGTCGTCATAACCTGACCAAAATTATATCATTATTCTGTAAGTTTTGCTACCAGCAAAATGTCATTTACCATTCTGAGAGCTTCGGGTTTAAGCAGGGCTTGCTTACCAAAGGTTCATACCTTCGTGCTCCAGAACCAGTGGAACTCGTAAGATGTTCCATAGCCCCAGTAGTTCATCCATTCTATCGTTCCCCGTATTGCTTCTGTGGCCAGACACCCATATGTGACCCGGAAAAATGAAAGGGACTTACTGTGCGAAAAACTGTTTCGGAGATAACATGCTAGTTGATTTACTTTTCTTCACTAGAATCGGGCACCATATTAAGAGATGCTCAGCACTTGTGGTCAGTTTTGTATTGCCTTTCAGCCGACTGGCTGTCAGAGTACTACCACATGTGTGATGTCATTTCGTTGCAGCCAGCGTGCACCTTCTCCGATGGCCATGAATTCTGCGCCAAAACCACTTCAATATCGTGATATCCTTAGGGCAGGGACTAGACCTCTCTCTTTATAATAGACTTCAAAACATACTTTGGCAGCTAATTTGGAGTTATCAGTGTGAAAGCCTATGTAAAGGGTGATTATTTTATAGTCACTTTTTTAAAAAATAGAAAATAAAAATTATTTTACGTTAATTTTTTATAGACAGAAAAAGAGTGACAGAGAAAAAAAAAATACAAATAATTTTACATATATTTTTTAAAGACCCCCTTGCAAATGTTGGCCATGTCTGCGGCCAATATGGACCACTCTGAGGTTCCAATTTTTAATGACGCGTTCCAATATTTGGAGTGGTATTTGGCGAATAACGCACGAAGTGCTGGCTTTTAATTCCTTAATTTTTGTTGGTGCATCTTCTGTACATTTTGGTACATTTTAGGTAATATTTGGTTTCGAAGTTTTTATATACTTCTGGGTAAATTTTATGTATTTTAATTTTTGGTACACGTTATGACGCACAGAGGGATTTTGCCGGCAAAAATACCCTTTTTCGAGTGTCAAATATCAAAACTGTAATGATGCAGTTTTGTAGAGAATTGTTTAATTAAGAGAAATAAATCATTAGTTTTTTTCAACACATTTTGTTTTTGTACAAAAAAAAAGGCGGCAAAGTCAACAAAATGAAACTCTGCAGTAACCTGCCTCAGATTTTCATGCATTTCAATGGGCTGGAAACATAACTTCCTTTTGTCGTATCGATTTGGAATATGTATATTTGAAAAATATGGTATTTCTACATTAAGTTTTAAGGAAAAATAATTGAATAACAAAAACAGATTAAAATATCTTCATGCTTTTATGATGACACTCAAAAAACTAAGTGTTTTTAGTTTTTCTTGGACTAAAAAAAGGTGGTCGTTATCGATCGTTGTGGTCTGGTTGCTAAAATGTGAAAGGTGGGAGTGTATTCTTTTGATTTCATAAATAAAATTCCCATAATATTTTATACTGTTGAACAAAGTTATAAATTTTATAAAAAAAAGTGCCACGAAATTTCATTACAAAAATGGATGAAAACACCATATAAAATGGTGTATACTTGTAGGCATATGTGTTTTAATGCTGTCGATAATAGAAACTTTAGTTAAAGTTTTTTTTTACAGCGGTTGTGTTTTATATATCATATCCCTAAAAGTATGCACTGAGAAATGCTGAAAAATTAATAAATTTCGATAATTTTATAGTACAAATTTGACGTTAATTTCGAATGATTGGTTAATTAAAAAAAAACGGTAAACTATGGCCCCCTAATTTTTTTTGCAAATATTCAGCTAACATATTAGGCTTTAGTTATTTATATAGATGTAAGTTCTGATTTACATCTATCACAAACTACAAAGAATTATATCTGTGTTTTCGAAAATTTTTAAAAATGAAAATTTTTGTATGGGCGTTGGGCGTGGCACTTAAATTTTTAATATAATTGAGGACTCAAATGCAAGCACTGGCAGTAATTTTTATTGACATAGATATGAAAATGAGGAAAATACAACGATTTTTAATTTTATGTTATATGGGAGGTAGGCGTGGTTGTGGGCGGATTTGAACAGAAACTTGTTTGTTTTTTCTAATTTAGCAATATGAGAGATGTGTGCGAAATTTCAAAGCCCTAGCTCGATTCCTTCTAATTTTTGCCGCGGCTTGTATGAAGAAATGCCACTGTGTGACGTTTAGGTAACATTTTTGATATACTATATTATGTCTTTTTTTTTGGTACTCATTTCACACTTTTTGAGTATATTTTCTGTACTTTTAGGTACATTGGGTACATTTATGCCAAATTTTTTTACATTATGTGAACATTTTGGAACGAAGCTCCTTATCGCACATTGCGGAATGGGGATAATTGAAAAAAAATTAAACAACTTTTGTTTTAACTCTATTATGCTAATACCCACTATTATCAACAATATTGTTTACCTTTGCTTTGGTTTGTGTCTAGACGAACTAGATGTCTCACATATGTTGGGAAAATTTCTTGTTTAATGGGAAGTTTTCTAGGTGGAGTCTGTAACCAATATTTAGTATATATTGTAGTTTTGAACCCAATAAAAAATAAATTTAGAGAAGCCAAAGTGAAAGAAATTTAAAAAAATAACATTTTCTGAAATAAGTGACTTTTCTTAAATTAAACGAAATTTTCTCAAAAAAATACCTCTTTATATTCTTAAACAAAGTACCTTTTTTTTAAAAAAAACCTTATCTTAAAGAAGTACCTTTGCTTAAAATAAGTAAATTTTCTTAGAAGAAGTACCTTTTCTTTAAAAAAAAGAGTACCTTTCTTTGTGAAACAAAAATACTTTTGTTGACATAAGCAACTACTCTTAAAATTGTACCTATGTTTAAAAAAAAGAACCAATTCTAAAATACTCCCATTTAAAATAAATCCGTTTCTTCAAAAAAAAATACCTTCTCTTAAAAAAATAAATTTTCTTAAAAAATTCCTCTCTTGAAAGTACCTTCTCTTAAAAATAAAATAATAATTTTTCTTCTCTTGAGATAAGTAGCCTTTCTGAAAATAAGTACATTTTCTAAAAAAAAAAAACTTTTCCTAAAAAAAGTACCAATTTTTTAAAAAGTACCTGTTCTTAAAAAAGAACTTCTTTTTAAAAAAAAAATTATACTCTTACGGCTTTTTCTTACAGAAAGTACTACTTCTTAAAAATAGTACATTTTCGTTAAAAAAACATTAGCTTTTAATAAAAAAAAGTACCTCTCTTTAAAAAACGAACTTTTCGGGAAAATATAATACTTATTCTTACAAAAGGACCTAAAAATATAAAAAATATAAATATAAAAATAAAAAAAAGGAAAAAACTAAAATAGAAAGTTTATCATTTTACAAAAAGTATCTTTTCTTAAATATACATTTAAATTATAGTATTTTTCAACGGGCACCTTAGGCGTGTTGGAACTAACTAGTACGTAATAAGCGTGTTTTGGTTACACCGCTTGCTTATATATACGCTTGTTTTGTATGGAGCACTTAGCGAAGTCTTAGCGAGAACTTAGCGACGAGAATCATTTTCGCTAAGTTTAAACAAAATTTTTTTTTGACATCTTTTACTATTTTTGAATAATATGACTTATCGCTAAATTGCCGTTTTCTTTGCAACTTAGCAAGCGACAGTCGCTTGCTTGTAACCAAAACACGACTAATATATAGCGAAAGGAACTTCGTTCCAACCGGATGTCCCCTGACACCTCATGTAATTTTTTTTTTTTACTTTTTGGTACATTGTATGTAATATTTTGTTTTGCAGTTTTCATATAATTTTGGGTAAATTTTATGTATTTTCCTGTTTGGTACACATTATGTCCTTTAGGCAAAATTTTTGATACATGATATGTATTTTTTGGTAGTCATTTCATACTTTTTGCGTATATTTTCGGTACTTTTACGTACATTGTACTTTATGCGAAATTGCATGCACTGTTTGTGCATTATATGTACTTTTTTATATGTTATTTACTTTTGTGTGCAATTGGCGCGCTTTATTTGGGGCACAGTATGCACCTTTTTGTACACTGTATGCTCTTGCTGATTAATTTCACGTACTTTATTTATACATTTGATGTACTTTTAAGTAGACTACGTATTTTTTGGGTACAGTTATGCAGTTTTGCAGTCTGTAGTATTATTATATTGTGTTTACTTCTTATACACATTATTTAAATAATGTACTGTTTTGTACACTGTATGCACTTTTTTGTACACTTTGAACATTTTATGTACTTTTTGACATGTTTCAAAATCTTTTGGTTAATATTTTGTCTTTTTTTTACATTTCACGTATTTTTTTTTGGGTATACTTTAGGTAGTTCCTGGATACTATTATGCAGTCTACAGTTTTTTTTACATTCAGTTTACTTTTTACACATTATGTAAATAATGTCGTTTTTTGTACACTTTAAGCACTTTTGGTACACTTTGTTTACTTCTTGGTACATTTTATGAACTTTTTGACATGTTTGAAATTCGTTTTGGTTAATATTTTGTATTTTTTTTTTTTTGGTACATTTTATATAATTTTTTGTACATTTTGTACACTTTTTTATACATTTGTACTTTTGGGTAAGTTGGTATATTTGGATTTTTTGTACACCATATTTACTTTTTGATACATTTTTGTACGATTTGTGAATTTTTGGTAGTCATTACGTCCTTTTGGTTATGTCTGTGGCCGTCGGTAGTGCAGTGGTTAGTGTGCACGGCTCTTGTACATGAGAACGTGAGCTCGATCACTGGTCTGACCACCATACATTTCTTTCGATCACGGTCATGAAAAAGCTTACCAAAAACACCGATCGGAACCGGTGTGAAACTGTAGGTACCAATCAGGCTGTACAATACTATAAAGCTCACAGTTTACAGGTAGTGAGAAGCTCTCCCCCCAATCCCTTAACGAGATCTAAGGGGAACCCTTTTTTTGTTCACAGTTTACTGAAATTGCTTAGATTTGTTTACTTTTGTGTACACTGCATATACTTTTTGGTAAATTTTATGTACTTTGGTAAATTATGTTTTCTTTTTGAAATTTTATGTACTTTTGGACACAATTTCTGAGCTTTCTCTGGTATACCTTATATACTTCTTGGCACACTTTATTCACTTATTATTCACAATTTAAGTACTAATTTATATACATTTGGGTATAAATTATGTAACTTGTATGTGGTATAAATATTGTACTTTTTGACACTTTTTGTTAAGTATTTGGTACTTTTGGGTACTTTGTGAACTTTGGTACTTTGTGAACTTTCGGGTACAATTTGTGAAATTTTTTAGTAACGTTTAATACTTGTAGATACGCTTTATGAACTTTTTTGGTACACGTTATGTACTTGTTGGTAGATTATGTACTTTTTGGTATATATAGTGTCCTACTTTGGTACTTTTTAGTACTTAATATGCACGTTTTTCTTGCTTTACTTTACTCGTTTTTTTTGTGATATCTATGCAGTAGTTGGGCCATTCTATGTTCTTTTTTGTACAAAGTCTGTACTTCTGAGTACAATTTATGTACCTTTTGTGGTATTTTTAGTAGCTTTTGGTGCACTTGTGTATTTTTTTTTTTTTGAAAACTATGTATTTTTTGGTAAACATTTAATGCCTGATTTTGCTGCATCATGTTTATTTGGATAGAACTGAATCAGTGTCCTAAGTAAGCATTTTTACAATAGGAACCTTTCGTGAAGACATTTCAGGAAAGCGTTGTCCTTCTGGCACTCGATACAAATTTGAAATAGAATGTAAAAAGGCCCGTAAGAGGCCCTTGCAATCCCTGTTCTACTTCATCTTTAGCGTGTAAACTCATACATATGTAAGTGTGACAGGGTGCATGTGTTAATTTACACTTCCACTATTTCATTTTCATTCAGGCATTTTACACAAATTATACATGAACATATACATACATACATATGTGTGTGCGTGTGTACCCATAAGGATTTGTAGAAAACATTTGTATAAGTGATGAATTTCTGTGTGTGTTTGGATTTATGTGTATGCGCACGTGTTTGTACACATTTTTATGTACAAAGTAATTCACACGAGTAAAAAAAGTACAATACAACATCAAAGATAAACTATGTAAAACTATGAAAAGTTTTCTATGTATGTGTGTGCATGTGTGTTTAAGAGTGCATTCGTATGTGTATTATCCTTTGTAGTCTTTTTTCGCAAATAGTGATTGTATTGCTCTAAATCCTATAACCAACCATTCACCGACTATACAAAGTTTCATAGCCAAAATTTCACTTTTCGCTTTTACGTTTTTGCGATCGTAAATTTTGTTTGTTTCATCCATCAAACTAAAAAAGAAAAAGCGCGAAAATGGTTCAACATTGTATGCGCTTTTGCATCAACATTTTTACACACGACGATGGCATCAAATTTATGTTACATCCATATGTAATGAACTACAATGTGTGTGTGTGGAAACCCTGCGCTCATTCGGTTGCACAAAGTAAATGTTACATCGATTTTAAAATCGTTTTAAAAGTAAAAAGTAAATGAAAATAAAAAGCAAAAAAATAAACTTTTATAAAGGTTTTTAAATATGCCTTAAATATTTAATAATAAAGCATACTTTTAGGAGACTTTGTGATATCGAGGGTGCCAAAGGTAAAGAACTGACTTAACTTTCCCTGCTGCGGTGTTCAATAAATTGGAATTACTAATTATGAAAACAATTAAATGTTTTTCAATAAACATTTCACTGCCAAATTGTATTTGGCAAAGATAGCGCATCCGAAGAAGTTAAAAAGAACTAAACCCTTTTACTGGGAAGTTGTAAAATGATTCAAAAACCAGTGACATGCCACAGTTCGAATAGCGATTTTACGATACATATGTATTTGGAATATCGACGACTAAGTTTCGTTCTTTCCAGGTGATTGTTTATTGAGATTTTTTCATCAGAAGTGTGTTAGGTTAGGTGTTCGTGGCTGCCGATCAACGACTCACTTATGCTTTTTAGTCCTACGATGCAACGTGAAACTAAATCCTTTAGACTCTCAAATTAAGCAATTCTACCAGCCCCCTAAAGAAGATGCATCCAAAAGCAGACATCCCACTGCGGGCTAGTGCTGGGCATACACAGAGAAGACGCCCAATAGACTCTTACTCTTCCTAATCGAAACAACTTCTGCTAAAGTCAGTTGGCAGACCACATAGATTACAATAAGTCAGTTCCTCATTAAGATGGGCACAAGCATTGACAACTTTGGATTCGATAAAGACAGAATGTTTTTATAGATCTCCTTCAATCGAATGTTGGCCTTTAATACATTTACACACAGGATAGCCCGTCAGTGGGGCAATGATTAATGTGCGCGACTCTTGTATATGAGAACGTGGGGTTGATCCCTGCTCTGGCATATGCGTGAAAATAAATTCGAATTTAACTAGCCAACACACAAACCAATTTAGTTACGGGGTTGTGTTACAGTACTAAAGATTGTACTCGAGGGCTCTTAGAGCGTATTCACCATTCAAAATCGGAAAAGGGTCCCGAAACTGAAAACGTAAAATTGCAAGATTCTGAAAACGTTCTGAAAAACGTTCGAAATGTGCACCTCAAGGGCTACCAGTGGTTCGTGGTTGAACCATTTTGCCACAGTGTATATAATTTCAAACCTTGAAGTGTTTGAACAATAAAGTTATGTATGTGCAATATTTTTCAATCACTTCGACAAAAAAATTAATTCGAATATATATGCTTTCTAATTTTTGTATACGTTTTTGTTAAAATCTATTCATTTTATATATTCTCCCATTTGAAGCGACTCAACATAGCTCTATTAACACAATAACAGAGCTCAGCTAACCGAAGTGGTTTGTGTCTTTGCTAGTTATATTCGAACTTATCTTCACGCACATGGTGTGGTGATGCATATCATCGCCATTCTCTGCACCCTAGTCACCAGTGCGTAATTGGTGGGGTTCTCAAGCACCTAACAGTTGTTCAGTTGCTCAGCTTAATATTTAGGTTGGAAAATAGCACTAAATTCTAAAATCACCTATTAAAGAAATAATTTCTGCCCCCCCCTGCATACGTACCTGCGTGGAGGGTATTTCTTAGGATGGCCCGTACTTCTAATGGAATTTTGTCTGCATTTGCAATAACTTGAGTGAACAGTATTTCATTCAGCGGAAGGTTCCAAAAAAGCGGAGAAACGACCCCTCGTTGGAGTGTACGGGTTTTCACCGTAGTTATTCCCTTGCAGTACGAATGCTGCCCACCTGATTGCAATCTTACATCAATTGTCTCCCGCAAGAATTCATCTAGAAGCCGTTCAAATGTCTTCATTACGAACGATAGTAATCTTGTAAGCCTAAAACCTCTGAGAGCTGTGAATGGGGATTTGCCCGCTCTGGAAATAAACACCACTATCGCATTCCGCTATCCTGTGAGCATGATTCTACTCGTAAAGTCCTTAAATACGACGTATATCTTTATCAGCATTGGGATCAATAGATCAGACACAGTGTGAAGTTCCGCTGGTGATATCATATCTGGTCAAAGAGATTTAAAAGGGTCAATGGTGCGGATGGCCCATTTGATCCTCTATTGAGTAACAATTTCCCTTCTTCAGAAACATGTTTTACTGCCTCTTGTGGTGTAAAGAAATAGCTATTCCTCAAGAGCTGCGTGAAGTAATTATTACTTTTTACTATAGCGTAACTGAGATATTTAATAGCGAAGGATATCAAGTAATAGTTATAAGTTGCAGTGCAAGCTACATATAAGCACCGCCTCTTAAGGCATGAGCATTTATAATGTTCCGAAGGTAGATTTACCCACCCTACCAATACACGCTGAAAACTCGGTATTCTATTGTTGTTTGGATGCAAATATAAAATGTATTTGGAGTTTGTCGCAAATATAATATACTTGTGCCCTAACACATTGTGTTTGCTATTCAATATTACATGTTTGAGACACAATGATTAATATGTTATAATATATGTGTTTGCGACCCAAATTTATATGGGTTTGTGATACCAATACAGCTGGGTTTTTTGCACTGTTTATGCTCTCTCGAGAGCAAGAGAATAAAGGAGATGTATCTGTATTTTTGCATTATTCTCTCAGTCAGTGATTCATCAATATTACTCAATGTGCCTGTAAATTGAAGATGAAGTCCGTGTTTCTTATATTGGCTGACGTATTGCGTTTTTATTTCATGAATTCAGTCGTCAATGGTTCATCGGACAGAGGATGTCAACAGCGTTTGATCTGTGAAAAATGAATAAATTAAGGCTCGGACGGTTAAATGGTTGGGGATGTTGCTTTATGCCCCTATTACCGTTCACCACTCAGTTTAGTCGACTTAGAGACGACCCAACTTCAACACGACCAAACTTATTTTTGATATTGTGGTTCACAACTGTTTTTGGTTGCAATTGTTATGGTGTTACCAGCTCGAAATATCAATTTGACAAGTAAAAGCAGCTGATTTATGTTAAAATAAAAGAAGTCAACAGTTGTGTTGTGCTTGCTAAATTGAAATGGATATAAGTAGCATAGATTTGCTGTATGAAGATGGAGTCGAGAAGGCGAATATAGATGAGTTGCATTAATATTCGTGATGCATTCAACCCTCTTGAACTGCCCAGTGCAAGGTATGTATTTGCACATACACATTGCCAGTCATGTAAGCTTCTGGACGCTGGTCCTAAACTATTTAACTCCACAGCAAAACCTTTCCATAGTTCTCGCACTAGGTTATCTGAGGTGCCACATTGTGGTTTTCCACGGACAACGGCTGGATTACTTTCCATAAGCTGGACAAGTTTCTCAAGCTGAGCCTTTTTTGTGATTTTGATACTTCTAAAATATATAAAATAAAGGGTCCGCCATCTAACGTTTTTTTTTCAACTAGTGCTTATTACGTGAATGGTAACACTTAGCTCATGTCTGATTTGACAGAGAATTAGTTTTATCCTTCCGCTGCACGAATATGGTTGTGTATACGCTTGAACAACGCTGGGAAATATTGCGACATTACTTTGAAAATCATGGTAATGTTGCAGAATGTGTGTGAAAATTGCGTACGGATTTTGGAAGAAGAGAAGCACCGTCAGCTCCGTATGTTCGCTATCTTGTGAAAAAAGTGAAAGAAAGTAGCATCCTGCGATTTGACACCGTTGGACTAACATTTGTGGGGTACCCTCAAAGATAAGTGTTACGCCGACAAGCCAGAGACAGTTGACGCTTTAAAGGACAATATTCGTGAAGCCATTGGTGAAATACAGCTGCACACAATCGATAATGTGCTTAAAAATTGGACCGATCGTGTAGGCTACTGCATGGGCAGCCAAGGCAGCCATTTGAATGAAATTATTTTCCATTATTAACCGGAAGGATTGTACTTTCAAATAAAAAAAGAAATTTGAGAAAATATTCAGTAGTTTTTTTTGTTACAGCATTTTCAAACAAAAAGTTATTTGGCGGACCCGTTATTATTGTTAAATAAAAATGTTCCAATGTTAAATGAAAATTATAATTTGAAGCCAAAATAATATCTACTTAGAATCTTCTTATCAACTTAAAAACACGCACAACTATAAACTCAACTGCTTGCAAGTAGTGGTGTAAATTACGCATTTGTCGACCAAACTGGCACAGAGTTGCCAACGGCAATACGACAAAAGTAAGTGAACACAACCAAAAAATCAGCTGTTGTTCAGTTGAGTTGAGTGCGCCGTTGAGTTGAGACCGGCAATGCCAATTCATCGTTTACGACCAAACTCTGACAAGGGTTGAGAACCGTAATATGGGCATTAGGTTTTGTGTATGTGTTGCGTAATGTATTTGTGCTACCAAAGTGAGAAACGATTTTGAGGGAAGAAACTGGAAAGGGCAACAACGTGAAGCCATTTGTCTGTCCGAACCTTTACTAAGAAAATCGGAACGGCGAAACATTTGTGAAATAAGTATAATAAAAAAAACCAAGTAATTAATTCACGCTTGGCTTGCATGAACTAGATTTGTTTATATAAGTAAATATATTGTTTGTGTACCAACGTATAGTGATAACCAACGCATAGCTGAAACCTTCTGAAAACAAAAACTTGAGAACCAACAAAGAAAGGACAAGCAAAAGAATATTAAATCATACATATATATGCAATGTACATATATGCACCACCGTCGGTGGTGCAATGGGTAGTGTGCGCCACTCATCAAAGAATAATTCTAAATATTATTGTCTTTGGGGGCAAACACGCATATGTTTCCACGTAAAAGCATACATGCTTGCCAGTAAACATGGAACTGTTTACATGTAAATATAAGTGAGTTTGGTAGTCGCAAACATATGAATGTTTGAAGTGTGTTCCAAACATATACATGGTTCCTTCAGAATATGTTTAGGAGAATATGTTAGTGAAGCCGATATTTTTAAACGTGCACGATAACAGAAATATACAGTTTGTTATGGGAGTGAAGACAACACTTCTCTCAGTCTCTAGAGTCTGAAGAATTCTTACTACATGTCTAAATTTGTCGAACTGAAGACGATAGTGTATATATAATGCACTTCTTTAGATGCAGGTTTACGAAACATTCTATGCAGATCAAAAAATATGGGGAAGAGTGGATGACCGTACTGTAAGACTTACTTATGAGAGTCTACAGTTTCTGACCGGTTCTGAACATTAACTGTTTTTGCCGGCTGACTTTTCGATTCTTTCCCCTGATCTCAATTAATGCCGCCAATAGAAGTCACAGTTTGTTGTTCATCAACAGCAAACCATGCTTGTCTTTTCACAATTTCTACTTTGTGTTATCACAATTTATTGTCCTTTCCCACAAAGATATAATCTAAATGTTTACACATCATTAGTAGTCATCGTCAGAAGACGAATACAATTTATCCGTAGACATCAATTCACACCTTATCACCCACTCATAAATTGTAATCATTGCTAATAACTAACTAACTGTAGCATATCTTAAGGAGTTTCAAACCAACACAACCATAAAATGCAAAAAAATAATAAAAATTAAAGGTACCAGTAGCAATACCAAAACCTAATGACCAGTGACAACGACCACTCCTTAATAGATATTGATGAACTCACAGTTGTTGGAACATTTGTATGTGCAGGAATTTACTAAACCATGTATCATTTGGACACCACCACCACATCGCCATTATCATCATTACTATCACAAGTGAAATCAAGGGATGGCAATAGATATAGGTCGGCAGGATGGTATGCCAGCGTTGTTCTGCAGGATAATATGCTTTATGCTACCTTGTCGTTTGGAATTCGAATTAAATATTCCTTGAAGAAACTTTATTTTCTTTATAACACCAAAATCTTAATGGTATTACATTCACACCAATTCCCACCCGCAGTTCTTAAGCATTCACCACCCTCTTCCCACTATACTCGTCCTTTTTCACTCGACCGTCGACCGTCCACCCGCGTGTTTTAACGAAAATAAATGTTTGAAGCACCACCACCGCCACAAATACAACAGAAAAGGACGTAGTGGAAACGCGTTTTTCATTTATAATGGAAATTGTAAATCATTTAGTATTAGCTTTTTGTATGGCAACATGTTCCGTGTCCCACTTGCCACCACAAGTACAAAGAGAAGGGAACTTTAAAAACTCACCCAATTTTATGGACGTGGGGCGTACGGGGGTTTGGTGCTTAGAGAAATTTGGGAAAATTGTAGCAGTTTCAAAGGTTATATTTCAGCGTCCACCCAGTGCCCTCTGCCCCTTTTCCTTTACTAAGACTAGTGGGAGTTCGTTAAAGGACTTTGCTGCAACTGCAAATTCTATTTGTAATAATCATGAGTGCAACATTTATTTGTTGCAATTCCTTTATTGCTGAAACTTTATGGACAACTTTTGTACTTTTTGGGAAAATTGGGAAATGCTTTTGAATACTATGGTCAAACACTATTATTTGTAATTCTCTCAAAGAGCATTTTGGTCTTTAAAGAGGGGGTTTTTTTGATAGAGGATATTTATTGCTGTCAAGTTTGTTGATTAAAGTATTGAAATGTTGAATATCCTGCATCTCCCTAGTGGTGATCTCAACAGACGTAAATGTAGGGCATACACTCTTCGTTATTAAATTGTTGTTAATTCCATTGTTTAACATCTTTATTCAGCCTGTGTGGACAAGCAGTATATCCTTAATTAAAATATGAAACCAGAGTCACTGCAGCGTATAAGTGTTAGTAATACTAAAAATCATTTTATACTTTTGCAGAGAATCTGCGAGAAATTTAGGGCAACCCTAGTTAACAATTTTAAATTTTGTAATTTCCAATAAAATTCGTAGATCATGGTTCTGTGTGGTAGAAGTGGTCGTGGGCGGTGAAATAGTAGTGTGCGCGGCTCCTCGGTCTCTGTTTCGACCACCTTGATTTCTTTCAACGGCGGTAACCACACTTGGTGATTGCAACACTATCGAGTACTTAGACATGAAAAAGTTTATCAAAATGCCGTACGGAACCAGTGTAAAACTGTATGTTCGAATCAGTGAGTATACATCTAGATAGGACACAGCTCACCCGCTGTAAGAAACTCTCCCAAATTCCTCCATCGGATGTAGTGGGAGACCTATTTTTGGGTTGAAGTAGTTATCAATGTTTGCACACTGTTCTAATACCATGAGAGGTCATATTCCGTCCCCATCGTAGAACCCCTAACTTTACCTGGTATGGTTGTGGGATATTCCGTCCATACTATACCTCATCCGGATGTTCCGGGATATGGCTGAAGAAGAATTGTACAATTAGTACTCTGCCAAAAGTTCCTAAGATCTTTCAGCTTAATTCCCAGAATATCTGTTTAAACCAACAAGAAAGTAGCATCTGACATGTTCGACACTCTCTCGTTCCTTTTTTCTTCTCGTCATTCCTACAGCTCATGCAGTACTCATATGCTCAGATTCCAAATCCAGACGCATATTTGTTTATCAAGTTCATAGATGAAATATAAACACGCCTTGCCGTAGTAGTAACCTGACCAACTGGTTGCGATCAAAAAGCGGGAACAGTGGGTAAACAATCGTGGTTTTTGGGTTGAAATACAAAATTAAATAAAAATACATGGATTTAGTTAAAATACCGTTCAATATATAAAATGAAACATTTGATATTGTATATAATTCTTCTCTTAGTTTAGATATAAATTCGGATGAGACACCAAAACCCAGGAAAATCCCAAAACAGGCACAACAATTCTGCTAAAAGCGGGACGGTTGACCACGTTGCGTATGAGTGTTATTAATAATGATATGTGATAATTCCAATATTGCGTATACTTAATATAAATAATTTTAAATTGTAAGAAGTTACGTACAGTTACTCCTATGGGAAAATATTCTAAGATACGAGGTCGAATCAATAAGTCCGTGACTTTTCAAACTTCCCTCGTAGTTATATATAATCCAACACTGCTTCCATAAAGTACGACCTTTTAATAGACTACTGTCAAGATTTGAGCAACTTAAGTCATATACTTTGCGTTTAACAGCTGTTCAAAAGATACAACCACGTGCATTTTTTTAAAAATGGAAAAAGTGAATTTCGAGTGATCATTAAATATTATTTTTTGCGAATAAAAACCGTCAATCAAACCAAGGAAAACCTTGATAAATACTACGGGGACTCCGCACCATCGATTTCAATGGTAAAAAAGTGGTTTACTGACTTTCGTTGTGGTCGAACAAGTACGAATGACGTTGAACGTTCTGGACGGCAAAACACCCGAAAATTTCGAAAAAATCCATATCGTGTTGTCCAATCGAAGAGTAAAATTGCGTGAGATTGCTGATGACATAGGCATTTCTTATGGCAGAGTGGTTTCGATTTTAAATGATCAGTGGGGTTTAAGAAAGCTGTCTGGAGATGGGGGCCGCGTTTGCTCTCAATGGACCATAAACGTAAGCTTGTGACAACTTCAAAGGATTGTATGGAGTTGTCTAATTGGGCTACGAATTGGTACCTCATCCGCCATATTCTCCGGATTTAGTCTAGACGCGTGGCTGCCTATTAAATTCGTAGACATAATACCCATAAACTCCGACACATATGAACTTTTTTAAAGCTATGTGACAATTTAAGTATTGCGTATACTTAATATAAATGATTTCCAATTCCAAGAAGAGAGACTTACAATTATCACTCTTCAAAAATGTCCTAAAGTTATTCAGCTTAACTTCCTGCATGTCTGTAAGATCCAGCATAAAAAATCTGGCACACTAATGGCCGGGCGGTAGCATATGAGATGTTCGACACTTTCATCCTGCTCTTCATCCACACATTTTCTGCAGTAATCATGAGCTGAGATTCCAAGTCAGCTCTCGTGCATAGCCATTAAATTCGTAGATTTAATACCAAAATACTTCAGCGTATGAGTTAATTTTCGTTCCAAGTCAACACTCGTGCCTGGCTATTAAATTCGTAGATTTAATACCAAAACACCTGGTCGTATGAGTGTTATTAACATTACATGATAATTTAAATTTTGCGTATACTTAATATTCAATTCAAAGAATATGCATTCAATTAGTACTCATCAAAAATGGCTTACGATTATACATTTTAACTCCCTGAATGTATGTAAGATCCACCACAACAGGCAGGGCAGTAGATTACGAAACATTCGCGAATCTTATCCTCCTTTCACCCCCACAGCTTCTGTAGCAATCATGAACAGAGACTCCAAGTCTAGATGCGTATCTGCCTTTTAAATTGGTTGAATTACCAAACCACATTGGGATGCGAGTGTCGTCAATACTATTCCATCCCCACAGTTTATGTAGTAATCATGAGGTACAATTCCATGTCTCGACTCGGGTCTGCGTATTACATTAAAGTTCATTTAATACCAATAAACCTTGACGTATGAGTGTTCCCAATGCTATGTGACAATTTAAATAATTCGCATACTTGATATACATAAATTTCTATTTCAAGAACAGACGTACAATTATGACTCTGCATAATTGCCATAAGAATTTTCTGTATACATTCTTAAATGTCTGTTAGAACGCACAATGCCGTCGTTCGATGACGCCACCCTCCTCTTCATCTCCACATCTTCGGTAATAATTATGAGCTCCGATTCGGATTCTGCAGTAGTCATGAGCTGAGATTCCAAGCGAGTCTGTCTATTAGCTTTGTATATTAAGTACTATACATTTGCACAAGACGTCTTGACAACACATTTGCGTCTTTTCAAGACATTTTAGTGAAATGGCGGCAACCATATACTTCGGGGTCCTGTCGACAAAGCATTCGTAAAGGTGTATATATGTGTGTGCACACAACAACAATACGATGTGAAGCAAAACAAAAGTATTTGTATTCTGTTTTTGTGATCTACAGCTTCAAACACAATACAAATACTTTTTTTGCTTCACATCGTATTTTACTTTATGTACATCTTCACGAATGCTTTGTCGACAGTAACCCGTCTTCGCTAACGTGAATGTCTTAAAAAAAATCAAATGTCTTGTCAAGACGTCTTGTGCAAATGCATATTAAATACAAGAATACCTTGTCGTATGAGTGTTGTCTATACTATGCGCCAGTTTATATATTGCGTATACTTAATATTAATAATTGTTAATTCCAAGAAGGTACATGCAATTAGTAATCTTCAAAAAAGTCTTACTATTTTACAGCTCAACTGCCTGAATGCCTGTCATACAGACGACAACAGGCCGCGCAGTAGTATATGAGACGTTCGTCACTCTCGTCCTCCTCTTCATCCCCCAGCTTCAGCAGAAATCATGAGCTGAGAATTCAAGTCTAGACGCATGTCTGTCTTTTAAATTCGTAGATTAAATATCAAAGTGTTGTTAATTCTATGTAACAGTTTAAATTTTACGTATACTTGATATAAATAATTTCATATTTTAAGGACACACGTACAATTAGTACTCTGCCAAATATGCGTACAATTATTGTGCTTACATCCCTGAATGTCTGCTATATGCAAAAAGGTTTGGCACACAAAACGTTGGGTAGTAGAATATTAGACGTTCGATGCTCTCGTCCTCCTCTTCATCTAGACATCTTCTGCAATAATCATGAGCTGCAATTGCCAGTCTAATAACATATGAGATATTCGGAGTTCTGGTGCTCCTCTTCATCCCCACAGCTTCTGCAGTAATCGTGACCTAAGATTCCAATCATGTCTGCCTATTATTTTAGTAGATTAAATACAAAAACACCTGGGCGTATGAGTGTTGTTAATACTATGTTCCAATTAAAGTACTACGTATACTTAATAACTATAAATAATTTCAAAGAATTTACCTGGAATTAATACTCTTAAAAAATGTTACAGCTTAAGTCCCTGAATGTATGTTAGATAGACGACAACGTGCCGGGCAGTAGCATACGAGACGTTATCACTCTCGTTCTCTTCATTTGCACAACTTCTGCATTAATTTTGAGCAGAATCTTGAAGTCTAGACGCGTGTCTGATTTTTAAATTCATAGATTAAATATCACAACACCTTGGCGTATGAGTGTTATTAATGTTTTCTCACAATTTAAATATTGCGTATACTTGATATAAATAATTTTCTATTTTAAAAACAGACGTACAATTAGTACTCTGCAAAATTGACTTAAGATTATTCTGCTTACATCCATGAATGTCTGTTATATAAGGTTTGGCACATAAATCGGCGGGCAGTAGAATATGAGACCTTCGATGCTCTCGTCCTCCTCTGGATCTCCTCATCTTCAATAATAATGATCTGCGATTGCAAGCCTAATAGCATATGAGATATTCGGAGTTCTGGTGCTCCTCTTCATCCCCACAGCTTCTGCAGTAATCGTGACCTAAGATTCCAATCATGTCTGCCTATTATTTTAGTAGATTAAATACAAAAACACCTCGGCGTATGAATGTTGTTTATACTATGTTCCAATTAAAATACTACGTATACTTAATATAAATAATTTCAAAGAATTTACGTGCAATTAATACTGTTAGAAAATTGCATACGATTTTACAGCTTAAGTCCCTGAATGTCTGTTAGATAGACGACAACAGACTGGGCAGCAGCATACGAGACGTTCATCACTCTCATTCTCTTCATTCCCACAAAAAAAAATGGTGTCACTTAACATCCCATGAAGGGATTGGGGAGAGCTTCTCACAATCAGTGAGTGAGATGTGCGCTTTCTAGTTTTATACTCACTGATAGAGACCTACAGTTTTACACCGGTTCCGAACGGTATTTTGAGAAGCATTTTCATGGCTAAGTACTCGATAGTGTCGCCATCACTAAGCGAGGTGACAGTCGTAGAAAGAAATGTAAGGTGGTCTGAGCAGGGATCGAACCCACGTTCTCATGTACAAGAGCCGCGCACACTAGCCATTGCACCACCGACGGCCACCTTTCCTTTCATTCCCACAGCTTCTGCATTAATTCTGAGCTGAGTTTCGAAGTCTAGACGCGTGTCTGCTTTTTTAAATTCATAGATTAAATACCACAACACCTTGGCGTATGAGTGTTGTTAATGTTTTGTGACAATTTAAATATTGCGTATACTTAATATAAATTATTTTCACTTTATTCAATCAATTTATTCAATTTCATTGTAACATATAATTGAGGTCTTTGGGAGATGTCACTTAATTTTTTTATATCCTATTTGTTTTACAAATATTGCATATTGTTGTGTTATGTTTTAATAACATACTCGTAAATAGTTTTTGACCTGGTTCTATGTTATGTTGTGACTGCGAAATTTAATTAAAATAATTCATATTAAATATGAAAATCATATTAAATATCTCGCATAATTTACTTTTATGATGAAATTATTTTAATTAATACTAATTACAGTGTTTAAAATAAATTGAAATAATTACTATACAGCAGGGGTTGTTGTTTTTTGTCTCTGTTGCTGAAACATTAAACAATATTCTAGTTAGTAAATAGATTAATGTAAATACACGTAAAATACTATTTGTCACAGTTCGTGACAAAAAATTAAGTGTAATATGAATATGAATATGTACAACCACACTGAGCTATTATTAAAGCTAATAGGTAGAGGCAAAGCTACAATCTAATTTTGTACAATTAAACTTAAATTGGTTTACAGAATGTTAAAGATTTCTTAGACAAAATTAAATTTTGTATTTAAGTATTAAGTATTTAATAAGAGCTTGAAGTAAGTGTTTCACTTAAAATACTTTTCCCCTACTGTCATAACACGTTGTATTTCCGGCTATATCCTGTTTCTATCGAGGTGGTTAACAACCACACATTCAGCTCTGTAATTACCATGTTGTGAATTGTAGATAATGAGTATTTTGTAATATCATTTAAAAAAATCAAACAATTACGCAAGGGTTTTAATAAAATTAAACATATTTAAGTGCTGTATAACTTTTATATACATAGTTGCTCTGTAAATTCGTCAATACTTAATGTAACATGTAAGGAAATGGATAAATACTATTAACATGGATAAAAAGTTTAATATAATCATATTGCATTTCATAGAGCAACAGTAAATTATGATTAAGTTTTTATTTTAATTTTGTTATTGTTTTTGTGTAAACAATTATTTTTATTAATAATACTTTGTGTTTTTTTTTCTTCTCTCTTTTTCATTCCATATTCAATATGATAATACAACCAATGTATTGTATGTCCTGTCCTGTCACACTGTCTGTATATAAAGGTAAGTGGATGCGCTTTATGCATACAGGGTAAATAAATTGTTAGTTATAATAGTGATATTGTTAATGTTAAATTTTATTGATGAAAAAATTGTGTGATTTTTTTTAAATTATTCACAAGCTTAAATTTTACGTATAATTAATATTAATTGCTTTAGTGCCGAGGGCGTATGATTATTGTAAATTGTTAATATTCCCTTGATTTAAATTGTGGTCAAATAGATTCTGGCTATTTACTGGGAAAATCAATAAAATGTCAACAACAAATTGGAGAGATTTTCCAAACAGATATTACATGTGATAAATATACCGTTTAGTTATGCGGCTGATTGATTTTAGCATACATTTGAATATTGCCTTAAATTGAAAATACAGAAAATCATATAAAGATTGAACTTTAGAAAATTGCTCGACACTATCCAGTATTAAGCCATGGAAAAGTTTATGATATCCCGTTCGGAACCGTTGTAAAACTGTAGGTCCCATTCAGTGAGTATAAACTTTCACTGGTTGCGAGAAGTTACACATTCCCTGCATGGAATGTAATTGGAAATAATTTTTTATTTATGGGATGATTTTTTTTATATTTATTTGGCCTTTTTATTGGTACTTTTTTATTTTATTGTTCAAGCTCAAGACCATTTTCTATATCTCTATAATTAGAGATATAGTTTTCCAAAAAAGAAGATGTTTTTGCAAATGCATCCTCATGATTCCTGGCAATTATTGTTTAATAAATATTGCTTTCTGTCACAGAACTAATTGGTTAAAAGGAGGTTGCAGCAACCGTGAATACTGTTGTTGTCATCGAATTGCAGTTTCCATAACCGAATTAAGGTTGTGATGACTGATTTTAGTACCCAGTACTGAAGCTCGGTTGAATCAACTTCTACTAGGTTGTGACAACGTCCAATGTGGCTGCAGCAATCTCTAATGTGGTTGTGTCATTTTCTAGTTCGATTATGATGGCATCTAATCACCGAACTAATCGTTTGAAGAGAGGTTGTAGCAACCGCAACTTCGCCTGTTGCTACCGAATTGCAGTTACCACAACCGAATTGAGGTTGTCACAACAGACTTTAGTACCCAGAACTGAAACTCGGTTGAATCAACTTATAATATGTTGTCACCACCTCATATGCGACTCCGGCAATCTCTAATGCGTAGTTGCAACAAACTCTAAATTCGTTTACGGCAAATTCGTTTTTTTTGTATGCTGGTGGTCATACACTTACCAAACTAATTGTTTGAAGGGAGGTTGTAGCAACCACAACTTCGGTTGGTGCTACCGAATTGCAGTTGCCACAACCGAAATGAAGTTATGACGACAGACTTGAGTACCCACAACAGAAACTCGGTTGAATCAATTTCTAATATGTTGTCACCACCTCAAAAGCGGCTGTGACATCATCTAGTACGGTGTGCCAACCTCTAGTTCGAATGTTATGATATCTAATGTTATTGTGACAACGTCTAAATTCGGTTACGACTAATTCGTTTATTTTCTCTGCTCGTGTTCATACACTCACCGAACTAATTGTTTGAAGATATGCTGCAGCAACCGCAAAATTGGCTGTTGCTAATGAATTGCAGTTGCTACAACCAAATTGAGGTTGTGACAAATGAATTTCATCCCCTCAACTGAAATTCGGTTTGAGAAAGCACTAATAGGTTGTGACAACCTCATATGCGACTCCGGCAATCGATACTGCGTGTTTGCGACAACCTCTAAATTCGTTTACGGCTAAATCGGTTACTTTTAATGCGTTTACTTTTAATGCCGAACCAATTGTATGAGGAGAGGTTGTAGCAAACGCAACTTCGGTTGTTGCTACCGAATTGCAGTTGCCACAACCGAAATGAGGTTGTGATGACAGACTTTAGTACCCAGAACAGAAACTCGGATGAATCAGCTTCTAATATGTTGTCACCACCTCAAATACGGCTGTGACATCATCTAATGCGATTGTGCCAACCTCTAGTTCGAATGTTATGATATCTAATGTGATTGTGACAACCTCTAAATCCGGTTACGACTAATTCGGTTATTTTTGCCGCTCGTGTTCATACACTCATCGAACTAATTGTTTGAAGAGAGGTTGTGGCAACTGAAAATTCGGCTTTTGCTACTGAATTGCAGTTAACACAACCGAATTGAGGTTGTAACGACTGAATTTCGTCCCCACAACTGAAATTCGGTTGAGACAAGCTCCAATTTGTTATCACCACCTCATATGCGACTCCGGCAATCTCTAATGCGTGGTTGCGATTAACTCTAAATTCGTTTACAGCTAATTCGGTTACTTTTAATGCTGGCGTTCATACTCTCACCGTACTACTTGTACGAATAGTGGTTGTAGCAACCGCAACTTCGGCTGTTGCTACCGAATTGCAGTTGCCACAACCGAAATGAGATTGCGACGACTGACTTTAGTACCCAGAACTGAAACTCGGTTGAATCAACTTCTAATAGTTTGTCAATAGTTATTTTCCTGCTCGCGTTCATACACTCACCGAACTAATTGTTGAGAGGTTGCAGGAACCGCCAGTTCGGCTGTAGCTACCAAACTGCATTTGCCGCAACCGAATTGAGGTTGTGACAACTGAATTTCGTCCCCACAACTGAAATTCGACTGAAGCAAACATATAGTAGGTTGTGGCAACTAATCATCTAATTTGGTTGTCACCACCTCTAAATTCGATTGCGGATAGTTCGGTTATTTTTTCTGCGGCTGTTGAAATGACATTTTTTAAATCACTAAAGTGATTATGACGCTCCAATGAAAGTAAATTTATAACTTGGGAAGCCAACAAGTTGAAATCTGGGATCCGACCCGCGAGCAGCAAGTCGCCAGATTAAGTTCTGGCGTGCAGCTCGAATGACTAACGAGTGAAGTAATACGAATCCTGCTAAGCACCATGTTGTACTCAACATCTTTCCTCAGATGATCATTTTAATGTTAATTTTGTCTGTTCTATTACAGAGGCTACGATCTGTGTTACACTTATTTCTGTATTCTTCCTGTCATCCAGAGGTCTTCGAAGTGGGCAGCAGTCCTCAAAACTATTCACCAGGTTTTCGTCAGCTTGTCTACTCCCTACCAATTTCATTTGGTCCTTGAAATTGCTTAAATCGGAGCTTCGGGACCCTGTCATCAGGGAGTTTCCTAATTTCCCTGTCATCCAGTGAATTTCGGAGTCCTCCAAAAAGGGCTACACCAGAACTTTCGTCAGCTTGTCTACTTTCCTGCCAAGGTATTGAGTTAGTTGCACTAAATAAAAAAAAACGATTGAGTTTTTCTTTGTTCTCCCAAATGAACCAAACTTTTCTATAGAATATTTTTATTTTGTCAGCAAATAAAATTTTCAAATTTTCTTCAATAAATTCCAGTACTTTTTAAAAATGCTACCACCTCCATTTATTTTTCAATAACAAAATCCCATCTGCACATTTGTATTGTTAATTGATTTTTACAATTGTCAAAAGTCCTCATAAGCTCCCATCCATATTTCACATAAAAGAATTCCAACTTTAGCCAGAACCTCATGTACACGACTGTCACAGGTTATTCGACTGAATTTTGCATCATAAAAGGATCTTATTTCATGCAACTTTATTGTGCCACCTACAATAGGAAGCTCTGTACAGATGTTAAGCTTCCTTTCATGCCATTTTTAACTCGTTTCTTTTCGGTCTCATACATAAAACGATGCAATTTATTTTCATTTATACCTTTAAGGATATACAAAGCAAACAACCATACCAATCGACAGGATTCTGTACCATTCATGAAAGTTTCGGTACTTGTCATACGTGGGGTCCTTGTTGGCAAACGGCATGATAACATTTTTGCATTTCCAAAATTTTTCCAACTACCAACTTCCATGTCAAATGCGATTGTGTATACGGATATTTATACAGAGTGGTCGTAACATTAAAACCCATGCATGGATGTGTGAGTTTCGAAATTTGTGTGTGTTTGCCAAGGTGCAGATTCGAAAAGCCACAACACTTAAGTTATTTCAGTGCGAGGGGGGGGGGGGGGGGGCGGGGAGCTTATTTGTCAATTCTAATAAACAGTTAAATGGAAATCCTTGTGTGATCAACCGACATTCCGATATTGCAATAAATAAAACTCAATGCCTTTTGAATGGGTTTGTCTACAAAGAGAGGACAACGCATGTATGTGTGTGTGGCTGAGTGTTTCCGGTTAGTAAGTTGTGCCGAACATCCTACTAACACATTCATACGTATGCGGCTCTCACATATTGTGATCCCTTTTGTGTCTCATTGCAATTACAGATATAAACAAATCGTTACCAGAACATTGTAATACGATGGATGACTTATTGATTTCACAGAAACCAAATTAAGTTTATAGCTTTTCTCATTAATTCGACTGAAATATTTGTATTTTTGAGGGTCTCTGGATTATTTAAATTTTTGTATTTAAACTGACGTTTGAGAATAAACAATAGTAAAGTTTTCTTCATAGAAATATTACAGGGTGCGACAAAAGTAAAAGTAAACTCATCGAAGATCTTCAATAAATGCTGTACATTATGTCGGACGTTTCTACATTATGTTGAGCATTATATGATTTTTTGATGTTTTAATATCTATAGGCACGGGTAGGGCAATCTATCAAACTGAACACAGGCAAACAACACACAGCGTTAGCAACACATACGCGGTTGTTGTACAACAAAAGTCTCTGCTTGAAAGTAAAAGTATAAGTATGATATTGATGTAGCGGCAGCGAACAAACAAGAGTATTGAATAGTATAGAGAACTCATGAAACGAATTGTATGACTCAAAAGCACTGGCGACATCTGAAGAATGATTCAAAACGTATTACTCTCTTTTTGTCATAACTTGGTTCATACATAATTTTGATGTGAAACATTGATGCCTCTTAAAACATTTATGCTTTTTGTATTGTTTTATGTAATAACATTGTCGAAATGGTGCATTTGTATTGAAATATTCTATAAAGAGAATAAGACTCTTTATGCTCTTTTACTCAGACTCTCTACATGAAAGCGTAAAAAGAGTGCAGTAATTTCTCTATACTATTCAGTACTTTTTGTCGTCGCTCAGGTTATGACAAAACAAAAACAATTATCTCAGTGAGCTAACTATTGCTTTATTTATTTTAGCAATATTACATATAATATTAAAGCAGATCGAAGAAAAAGAAAAGTGCAATAGCAAAAGTGCCTTCAGCACAAAAACTATTCTTTTTTATATTTTCCAATGTAACATTTACTAATGTGTTCATAGAAACCAAACCTATTATCATGACCCAACTTTGGCTTTGTTTGTTGAAAACTGCTGATATTCAATTCATGAAAACAATGCTTGCAAACATATACATGGTTCCTGCAAAATATCTCTGGGACCGTTTTTTTTTCAGCCTGTAGCCTAAGTATGGTCCCATTCCACTTGACCGAGATCACTAAGCAGATTGTTGAATAGTATTGCTAGTGGTCCGTACTTTTATTGGTATAACTCGAAGGCGAAAAAGGTTGCACAATGGACGACCAAGCGAAAATTGCTAGTTGCAATTCCAGCCGGTATTGGGATTTATTTACCTACAGGTCTGCAATACTCTTTTTGGCTGAATTTTACAACCTTGGGGAAACTTGCTTCTGATACGAAATGCGTTTTAATACTTTAGTAGATTTTGATATTGTCCACTTGTGCAGTGCATCCTTAATTAGATTTTTATTCCGATTCCAATTTATGCGAGCCGTCTTTTTGGATATGGAAGCTTCCTGTATGTCGGATCAAGCCAACATATCAGAAGATTTATTCAAAAATTATGTTTGAAGGAATGAAAATATAAGTAATATGAACAACGTATGCGTACTAATCATTACACTGCTACACCGTGTAGTATAAATAATTACAAGAAATACATATTTCGTATACGCACTGAGGGCTTTATTTTATGCCTTTATAAAGAAACAATTTAAATACATGTTTTTCTATGGGAGATAAATCCAATACATCTCTAAATCTGGTCAAGATGGAATCGAAAATTGGCCAAGAAGAACGCAACAGACCAGCATTATTCTCTTCTCATAACTGTTCAGAATATAAACAAAATATGTGGAAAAATCTGAATTTACGTATGATTAATATTAATTGCAGAAGTGCACCATGTTGTATGAATAATTCCAACAGATAACTATTGCGTATACTCAAATATATTCTGTTTCAATAAATAAAAGGGATATATATATATACATATATTCTCGAAGGAGGATGTGTTGTATGTCTTTCTAAAGATAGAAATATCCAATACTTCACTATATTTTATGATGGAATCGGAGGGAAGTTTTGTGGTGGAATACGAAATTTTCAAACTCGAGCTGAACAAAGCAGCCCCACTAACCTTCATAGCTATTCGGAATAGAAATCAAATATAAAGAATATCAGCACTTGTGCATATCATAATTACTGCACAAGTACACCATGTTGAATGAATAATTTCAACAAATGAATATTTCGTATACTCAAAAGGGGATCTTCTTTATGACTTTCTATTCGTTTATTCTATTCAGATTCGCCACTGGTACATCAATCTAGTAGTCTGGCCTTCCCCGAGTTGGATTACAGATTGATGTATGAAGATGTATGAAGAAATTTTATCCAAACTAATAGGCACCTAAGATTGGTTGCCTCACAACACAGGTACCATTTTATTGCTTCGAATCATTTGAGACCGATATAAACCTATTGATTTGAATTGGCTCTCACATATTGAAGGCAACATGGCCATGTTTCTCGAACATGCAGGCGACAATTTGTGTCCGAGTGCTTTGTAGCTACCAATTTTTCTCCACAGATGTATCATATCGTTACGATTTGTTTCGACCTAATCGACACAAGACGTTTTTAACGATTGGCAAATTATGCGGTATCCACCGTGCAGAGGAGAATTCAATATTCATGAATTATTGAATGTATATAAAGTGAATACATACATACATCCGAAAAATTTATGGCCCTATAGTGCACAACGGCGAGTATCGGCGACGCATGAATCATGAGCTGTATGAGCTTTATCCTGACATTGACATAGTTAAGCGGATCAAGATAACGCGATTGCGCTGGCTAGGCCATGTCAGTAGAATGGATGAAGATGAACCAGCGCGAAGACTTTTCGAAACCGAACTCGAAGGAAGACGAAAAATAGGAAGACCAAGACTCCGCTGGAGGGATCAGGTTGACGAATCCCTGCGTACACTTGGTATTGCCAACTGGAGAGATAAAGCAAAAGATCGAACTGGTTGGCGAAATATGTTATCTTCGTTTTGTAAGGTCCCTGACCCCCTGGGGTTGTCCGAGACCGGATAAGTAAGTAAGTATATAAAGTGAACTAAAGATAAGTCACATACCGATCTGGCAGCATCAGTTCCAGCGCAGTAACGACATGTTTAACGCTCCAACCAATTTTCGAAGACCCTCACCAAATTCGTCCTTCAGCGAAAAAGAGTCAAGAAAGAAAGCCAGCTTAGTCACCAAAAGTCGTAGCCAGTTGATAGGCACCCTATTGTTCAGTTACGCCACGTCGAAAGTCAGAAAACATCAGTCTAAGCACGTGTAACACCAAAAACGGCAACTCTCGTATATATAAATCCCATCAGATCCTGTTCATATTTGCAATACTTTTTCATTTAATATTACATATGGAACGGTCAGACAAGTTAATCGGCTTAACCTTGGCGAAACCGGAATTACGACTACAGTTCATTTTTCTGCTACCAATATTGTACTTCAGAAAACCTACTTCACAGTATTAAGATACACATTAATTTATTTAGAAAGATATAAATTAAAGACTCCACTTCGTATACGAAATATTTATTTATTGTAATTATTCATACGGCACGTCGTACTAATGCAATCTTTATTACTTATACGTTGATGTTTATATTTGTCGCATTCTCTTCTATAGTTGTGAGTTTTGTCGAGAGCAGTTAGGAAAATTAATTTAAATTTAGCCAGGTAAAGATTGTCCTTATTTTACCCCGTGCATGCAAAAGTTGTAAGGATTTAAACCGTTTTTTTTCGCAGAACTAAGATTTTGTTATTATTTCAAAATTTTTATTTTTATTTTCTTTATTTTGTTTTAAGCAAGGGTTTCAATTTAAAATTTAATTAAAAAATATTTCAAATATTGTAACTACTTCAGTTTATGTTTGCTAACTACTTAGTTTACCAACATAAACAGCTTCTGTCTTCCGGCCTAGACTATGCATCGCACTTTGACCATCCCAACCTGTGTTCAAATTAGTTTTGATATGATTTATATATTTAAATTCATCACTAATGACACAAAAATACAAATATCCCAGAGGTTTGAGTTCAGACATAACTTAATGATGACAGAAAGCTGACAAGCTGAGTACACACCACTAATGGCCAAGGATGGCATTCACTTGGAAGTATCTGCCGGCTGTTATGTTGTTTGAAATGGCCGTCTGAATGAAAATGTAGCCCTTAAACAATTTGTCATGTTTTTGTTATTTCCATCTTCCTTTCAAAGTCTAATTTTCTTAATTTGTTGTTGTTTTTGTTGTTATTGTGTTTATACATCCGGTATGCTCCACCATCACAAAAACAAGAAAGTATTTACAACTTTTATCTGTTATCATTAGATGGATTCCAATGCCCTGGTGAAGTGATAGTTGCTGTTGTTGTTGATGTTGATGTCTATGCAGTGATGTGATGTTTTGCCCAGTATTTTCATGAGCAACATCAATATCACCAGCAGCACAGTCGTCGCTATATATCCCTTAAATTTACAAAGAATGTCAGTTTGTAGAGGGGAAGAAATTGGCACTGTGGGTGGAACCCAAATATTAGGTAATACTTGTTCTATTAAATGCTTTGGCTGAGAAAAATTTTTAATTTCGTGATGACGAATTTGTTTCACTGACAGCCTGAACTAAATGACTCGAAACTTTGCTAAGGGATATATAAATGACGCCTACTTACATTGTTAGGTGGCCACAAAAAAAACCAGAGGGATTAGGGTCCTCACACAACGAAGCGGGTATAATTGTCTAACCGTTTCGATCTTTAGATTTTCTCTTCCAATTGATAACACCCAGCTCTCAAGGTTACTCTTCCACCTTTCGCGCTGCTTCCTTCCGATTCAACTGACATATTTCTCATATAGCGGAATCAGTTAATATAGTACTAGAATTTCCTCTTAAGCGATAATTTCGAATGACTTTAACACGTGAAGCTTTCCGTCCAAATCAAAAGAATATCAAAGACCAAACCAAAGCAAGACTAAGATATTTGGGGGTAAATACCATTTAATTAAGTTAATAACAGAATTTTTTAACATAGTTTATACCCCTCTACTAAGCCGGCAAGAATGGTTTAAACCTCTGTGCGTATGAGAAATACTAATTAATAGAAACTATCATACGACACGCTGTAGTAGTACTACTAATATTATTAGTCATACGCTTATGCTAAACTGAGCTGCAATATTTCGTTTAACAAATCCGAATTTAACAGACTGTATGCAGAAAACTATGATATGATAATGTTAAACAATGATAATCTCGTTTTTGCCGAAGTTACAAAATTTCTACCAAAAATCATGGTTAGCTTTAGTAACAATCAAACAAATTAACACTGACTACAGTGTTCTACTAAGGCAGAGAGAATAGTAAGCGTATGATAAATTCATATTTACGCAAATTATCATACGACCCGTTGCACTAGTACTACATTATCATTACTAATACGTGTACGCTACCCTGAACTATTTTTAGTTTAACACATCTGGATTAAACAGACGGCCAACATTATAATATGATGTACGTGTGTTTAATAATGGGAATAATTTTTACCGAACTCAATAAATTTCTCTGAAAAATAAATTTTTTCAGATATCCTGCCCCCTTCCTGACTGATATGTTTACGTTCTGCTTTAACCTGACAAAATTATAACACTCGGCACACTGTTCAACTAAGACGAAGAGGACAATCTACCCCTAAGAGCGTATGGGAAATACTCGTTTGTAGTAATATCTATACGAGACGTTGTACTAGTACTATCATTATTACTTATATGTTCATACTAAACTAAACTGCAATGCTTCGTTTACCAAAACTGAATTGAACAGACTGTTAATATGAAAATATTATTTGAAAACGGATTTACATTTTTAGCACTGGTACACTGTCCTCAGCCGAAGTGAACAATATACCAAAAACGATGTACAAGTAGGCAGTCAAAATTTCTCTTCACTACAAACAAACCGAGTGAAATCCTAGCCATTCTCTGCTCTCTCTCTCTTACTCTCGTTATTGAATAGTTCAATACACGAGCAGCTTTTTGATAGTGTTTTTGTATATAACCACACAAATTCCAACAATGTTGAAGTAAAATTACATAAACTATGCAAAAAGTATGAAATAATCAAGATATGACCCAAGACAGAAATGCGTTTGAGTGAAGTTTTTAGTTCTCTTTTACCAAGGTTGCCAAATTGCGCACATCTTCTGATAGTCTAATTCTAGATCGTCTTTGAATATACCCCTAAGTGCGTATGAGTAATATGCTTTTATAATATACATACGACACGTTGTACTAGTACTATTATTATTACTTATACGTTTACTTTATATTAATTTATTATATTTCGGGCATAGATAATAATAACAACAAATTGTAAATGAAAATGGCTTTATTGGTTTTCTAAATATTCCCCTTGATGATCCATACACTTTTGCATTCGTTCAAAGCATTTGTCATAGCAGTTTTTCCATGCCTCTTGAGACACCTCCAAAACATGGTTTTTGAACGCTTCAGGTGCTTCTCCGGCGCTCGTAAATCGTTGACCACGCAGTTCATCTTTGATATTCGGGAACAAGAAGAAGAAGTTATTGTGTGCCAAATCTGGACTTTACGAGTCATCAATTCGATGTTTTGACTGGTCAAAAAGCCACCTGTTTCAAGAGATTTGTGCAAGCTCGCATTGGTAATGGAGAATGATTTCTCTTTGGCGGTTGGTTTTACGAATTTCTTCGAAGACTTCTGGCAAACAAATGGTCGCGTACGACTCAGAATTGACCACCCTACGTTGCTCAAGCGCAACAGTGGCTACATGAGCCATTTGACCGAAGAAACAGGTGACCATTTGCTTCGCTGTGATTCTTCCACGAACAACTTTTGTTGGATTGAGCTCGTCTTGAAGGACCCACACGGTCGGTTGCTGTTTTCTTTCCGGCTCGTACGCATATATCCATGAAGCAACACGTTCGAACTTTTTAATCATTTTCAAACACCAATTGACACGAGCCTGTTGTTTTTAGAGCGATTGTCAAATTATGTAGGATCCAACGCGAACTAATCTTTTTTACAGGCTAATGTTTATGCCAAATCGAATGTATGGAAGTGGAAGTAATGCGCAGGGATGCCTCTATCTCACGATATATCACATGACGATCTTGCATTATGAGTTCACGCACTGCATCGATGTTTTGTGGCAGCCTTCACAAAATTCATGCTGAAGCGAACGGCGTCCGAGACTGAACTCTTGCAATTTACAGTGGTTTTGATGGTGCTTCATCACCAAAAGTCGAAATAAGTTGATTGAGACACTCTTGTCTCGATAATTTACACCGGGAATCCTAAAAAATCATCGCGCGAAAATTTTCACATGTCAATTCCATTTTTTTACCGAGATGCATTTTTCAACACACGTAAATACAAACAATAGTGCTCGTAAGTGAAGACGTTCTATGTATGTTTATGCTAAAAAAAATGTCAAACTTTTCAATGGAAGTTGTAGTTTGCATTTGAGTATGTATTTCTAGTTCCCGAAATATAAGTAGTACCCCTCGTATGAGGCTACCCAACTGTGCTCTGTGTACATTCTGAATTAATCTGTCAACATTTTAACACTGGTTACACTGTTCTACTACTCCATAGAGGATAGTATAACTCTAAGCGGTATGAAAAATACGCATTTATGGCAATATCCATACGACACGTTGTACTAGTAGTATTATTATTACGTATACGATCATAATCAATTGAAATTAATGTAATGTAAACAGAGCTGAATTTAACATACTGTTAAGTGAGAAATATTATTTGCTAACGGGTTTACATTGAAAAAATTTTTTTCTGTAATCAACACATTTCTATGTCAGCTTACATTTTTTGTATCAAGCTACAAAATCAATCGGATTTGATACGTGCTTTGTTTACGTTCTATTTTAATCTGCGAAAATTGTAATATTGGTTGTTCTACTAAGCCACAGCCAATAGCATAATGCCAAGTGCGTCTGAGAAGTACTCATTTATAGCAATATTCATACGACACATTGTACTAGTACTATTATAAATACTCATACGTTCATATTAAATTTAACAAAGCTGAATTAAAAATGTGCTATGCTAACGTTTTACATTTATAAATATTATTTTTTCTGGATCCACCAAGTGTCTATGAAAATTTAAAATTTTGCAGACTTCCCCCCACTGTGGTTTGTCTACATTCTGCTTTAATCAGCCAACAGTTTTAGCACTGGTTACACTGTTCCACTACGCCAAAAAGGATTGTATAACTTTAAACGCGTATGAGAAATGCTGATTTATAGTAATATCCATTCGACATGTTGTACTAGTACTATTATTATTACGTATACGTCTATATTAAAATGAACTGTTTAACTCGTTTATCAAACTATATTTATCAGTCTTTTAACACAATAATGTGGTATGCTAACTTTTTACATTGAAAGGCATTTGCTGCTGAATTTAAACAATTTCTACGAAATTTTTTTTTTAATTTCCCCCCACTGTGCTATGTTTACATTCTGCTTTAATATCAACCACTCGGTAATTTATTTTCTTTGAAAATTACAAGACTTACGCACACACGTCCAGCCCAGAAATTCAGAGACTCGACATCATTTCACCTAGATTCTGACTCGTGAGTTTGACTTGGTCTTCCTGGGGTTTCGTTGAAAGTGCCAAGGAGAAATTATTTAAAACTTTAACATATCTTTTGAAGTTATTTGCAATTTTTCTGTGGGTCTCTTGTTGTCTTTACTTATTTTTAATTATGTTTTCACACACAAACACACGCACAAGGAAAGAGAAACACCAAACGGATAGGAAGTCGGAAAAGGGGGAGAGGACAGGGCGTATAATGAGGCTGTAATAAAGTATAAAGTCTTAGAGGTGGAGGTGACGCTAACAGATGCATGTGCCTATGGGAGTGGGTAGTCGAATATAACATCTTTAGGAATTCCTTGAACATTACTGTTTGGTATGTAAATTTTCTTGTTTAGAGGAGAATTCTTCCTGGAACTTTACTCCCCACTAGACTCACCATCAACTTCCTCTGCTCCATGTCATGTTGTGTTGTAACTAACAAATATTTTGTCGTTGTTCTTCCCGGCAATGACGAGGACGATGATGTTGATGTTGATGAAGACGCTTACAAGCCAAAACAAACGATTTCGGTTCTTTGTTCCCCTAAAAACACCTCACATATAGCAAATTCCTTAGAGAATGTGCACGCTGTGTTTGTATGTATATGAGACGTGTACACGTTTATCCCTACCTCCTCGTTAATAGTTCCTTGTTGCCGTTCCTAGGAAGTAAGAAACACACACAAAGACTGTTGTTCTCCACTAGCCCTGGAGGTGCCAAATGTAAACGACGAAAGGTCATCTTTTTGTCAGAGTATTCCATCACAAGTAATGCGATTGGTTTCCATTTATTCTCCAATGAGTTTATAACATTTTCTGAATTTCTCTTTCATCTACGGTGCCATAATTTTTCAAATTTCTTTGAATTTCAAATTTTTTTTATTTACTTTTGCTTTTCCTATTCGCGGGATTTAGGATGAAGTGAAAGATGGTCGTTTGTTCAATGAAATTGCTGCTGAAAAGCGGAAATAAACGTTTTCCCATTTTGTTTCTGGTTTGGCCCTTATCAAAGATCCATTAGAAATGCCAACATTTTCAACCGAAAACACACATCATGTTTTTGTTGTTCCGTTAGGTTTTTGTGTCCTTTTCCAACATTAAGTATCTGTATTCCAACAGATATCCTTGTGGATGTGTCGTGCAGACAGTGTCTGCAACAAGATGACTTGACAAAGATTTGAAAATGGTAAAATCAAGTCGTTTGTTTCTGGAAATTTAGCTGTGAATTAGAATGCATTAGAATTTAGAATTAAAATAATTAATTCGAGTTTGAATTTTTAATAAAAAATTAATATCACGTCCCTTGAGATTTAAATTTTAATACATTTCGTTAAAAATCCACATAAAAAATATTTATATGATTCATTTTTGAATCTCGTCCGTTCTGGCAACTTCCTTACATATGAAGGCAAAACTCTCTCTCATAAGAAAAATCAAATGTTGTTGCACTTTCATGTTATTAAAATACTTTGTTGTAATAATGTTAACCCTAGAAATATAGACTTGGACTTCAAGGGTCCGTTTGGAGTTCGATTTTTAAAAAATTGTGTCAACATTTTGGCCTGAGTGTTCCGTATTCCTCGATCCAAGCGTTTAATATCGAACGACGCCGACCCGTCCATTCGAATATATAAAACTCGATTGTTTGTCAAAATTATTGTCACTTACCCTACTTGGCATTAGGAGTCCTATTTGATTGTATTTGTGTTTTCAACCACATAAAAATTCGGTTGAGGTAAACGAATTAGCCGTAACAGAATTCAGACGTTGTCACAATCAAAAGATTCGATTGACACACGCTTCAATTCTTTGCTTCCGATGAATCGAAAATGGAATGAAGTTTTATTTTGGATTCACTTGCTCTACATTTTGGTTGTAACAAACGAATTGTTTATAAATGTGGTTATGGTAACCGACGAACTCGGTTGCCACAATCGTGCAATTATTTAATGGATTTTGTCGACACTAAACTTTTGTTTCTTTCAAATCGAATTTTTTGAACATAAGTTTGCAGTAAAATCGAATTTAGTATTTTTGTTTATCTGTGCCATAGATCATGCAAATTATATATATATTTATACAACTACCATCCGAAACAAATCGACTCATCTCATGGAGCCTATTAGCATGTCCCGTCTGACCATGTCTCCAAAGCCAAAATCCTCTTAGGCGAAATGCACTCCATACTAGACAAACGCTAGGACTAGACACACAATTGTTGTCAACAACCAGTGGATGATTTTCGGACGGAACCCCCACTTTTTGCTATTTCGACAGGCATATAGCGCATCCATTCCTTTAGTCATACGATCCTCAATATTCCGTTTCCACTTCATCTTCTGGTCAAGGATAGGTTAGGTAGAAGTTGCTGTCATTATTTACACACTCAGTCCAATGAGGACCGTTGTGATACTAAGGGACGATATATTCCATCCCCAATGTTGAGCCTGTAAACTAACCTGGTATGGTTAATGGTTGTTCAAGCCATACGATACCTTATTAAGGTATTGCAGGATGTAGCTAAAAATATGTGGGTCACTTGCTACCTCCTTAGTATTCTGGAAAAATGTCCCAAAACCATTCAGCGAAACTCCTGAATTTATGTTAGATCTAGTGTAAAGTAAGATCCTAGATATTGTTTCCTATTCATCAAAAAGGCAGTAGCATGTGAGATGTTGGACGCTATTGTCCTCCTCTTCATTGCCACAGCTTCTTCAGTAATCATGAGCTGCGAATCCAAGTCTGGGCGCATTTCTACCTATTAAACAGTGCCCAGCCATCACAGCTACTAACATAGATATAGTTTCTCTAGGAATAGATACCAAGCTTAGCATACGATTCAGGTCAAGAATAACACTTGGATATTTGACCTCCGACCATATTTATAAATCTGCACTGTCAAGCATCAGTCTCCTTAACACATCGCTCTGGAAGGCGAAACGGTCGTTCAAGCCATACGATACCTTATCAGGGTATTGCAGGATGTAGCTGAAAACATGTGGGTCACTTGCTACCTCCTTAGTATTCTGCAAAAATACTATAAAATATATAACTCCCAGCGTAAAGTAAGATTCGAGATATTGTCTCCTATTCATACAAAAGGCAGTAGCATGGGAGACATTCGACCCTCTCGTCATCCTTTTCATTGCCACAGGCTTCTACAGTAATCATGAGCTGAGAATCCACGTCTAGACGCATGTCTGCCTATTAAAGAGTGCCCAGTCATCACAGCTACTAGCCTAGATAAAGCTTGTCTAGGAATGGATACCAAGCTTAGCGTAAGATTCACGTCAAGGATGACAGTAAGATATTTGCCTCCGACCATATTTATAGATCTGCACTGAGAAGCATCAGTCTCCTTAACTCAACGCTCTGGCAGGCAAAACGGTCGTTCAAGCGATACGATACCTTATCAAGATGCAGATACTCTAGGATGTAGCTGAAATGATGTGGGTCACTCGCGACCCACTTAGTTTTCTGCAAAAAGGTCCCAAACACATTCAGTGAAACTCCCAGGGTAAAGTAAGATTCGAGATATTGTCTCCTATTCATAAAAATGCAATAGCATGTGAGATATTCGACGCCCTCGTCCTCCTCTTCATTGCCACAGCTTCTACAGTAATCATGAGCTGAGAATCCAAGTGTAGACGCATGTCTGCATATTAAACAGTGCCCAGCCATCACGGCAAATAGCATATATATACCTTGGCTAGGAATGGATACCAGGCTAAGAGTACGATTCAGGATATTTGACATCCGACCATATCTATAAATTTTCACTGTCAAGCATCAGTCTCTCTAACGCATCGCTCTGGCAGGCGAAACCATTATCTAATAATTTGTCTATTGGTTCTTTCTACCCCACTGGTAATCTGGGACGGTAAACCTTGTCCTGCACATGTGGATCCTCATTTTGGGTGGTATTGTATGTATTGATCAGGGCTTATGAGGGGAGCTATATATATATATGTTTATACTTATATACTGAGTGGTTCTTCTGTTTATCCTACCTCTATCTATCTATCAGAATTTACACTATTAGTGGGGCTCGTCTCATTCTCTTCCATCCCTTCTCTCTTTTCTTCTCATATATATTTGGCAATCACAATGGGTCGACCGACCTCAGAGTGTACTGGCGATAAGGCAGTTGTAAACTGACTCGTATTGTCACGTGTTCTAAACCTAACCTAACTCATCGCTCTGTTGTCTGCGAATAGAAATTACTAGCTCTGTCTTTAGGAGATTTACCCCCCAAATCACAGCCCTGGCCAAAGTCAATAGCCTACCCAACGCACTTTGCATCAGATCAACCATTAACCAGAGACAACCATTGACCAGCAACCAAAATGAGAACATTATCCGATTAGGCCACAACCATTAGTCTCTGCAATTCAAAGGATGTCAGCATATCACAAGTAGCCACAGCAGAGGAGAGAGTAATCTGACTTGCTGCGTATCGCAAGTGGTCAGTCCCCGAACAGAGCGTAATCCCAGTACACAATTTGTAGTAAGATTCCCAAGCATATGATCTACCCAGTCGATCAATCAAGTCAAGAGCACGCATGAAGCTTCGAGGGAGCCCCTCTTGGCGCCAGATGTCACGGTGTTGAAGTCCCCTTCCATGCCGATGACGGCTACCAAATTAAACCCCCCATACTCCAAATTGGGCTCAACGTAACAAAACAATATCGTGCAGAATATTCTCCTCTGATTTCCCCATCAGATAGGCGTGTTGATAACCGCTGAGATGTCGTGGATTAATTCGATACCTAATATATTCCTCAATGGCCGTCGGTGGTGGCACTCCAATGGTTAGTGTGCGCGCCTCTTGTACATGAGATCCTGGCTTCGAGCCCTGCTCTGACCACTTTAAATTTCTTTCGACGGCGGTCACCTCGCATGGTAAAAGTGACACTATCAAGTATAACAATAAATAAATGGATTCCCTTTATATCCCATGAAGGGACAGGGGAGAGCTTCTCACAATCACTGAGCTGTGCGCTTCCCAGTTTTCACTCACTGATTGGGACCTACAGTTTTACGAATCGAACGGTATTTTGAGAAGCTTTTTTATGGCTAAATACTCGATGTGTCGCCGTCACTATACGAGGTGACCGCCGCCGAAAGAAATTTTAAGGTGGTCTGAGCAGAGATCGAACCCAGGATCTCATCAACAAGAGCCGCGCACACTACCATTGCACCACCGACGGCCAGTATATAGCCATGAAAAAGCTTCTCAAAATACCGTTCGGAACCGGTGTAAAACTGTAGGTGCTAATCACTGAGTAGAAAACTAGAAAGTGCACAGCTCACTGGAAACCATTTATTTATTTAATGTATTTCTCCAGACCTTTCTATAGCATGGATGAAACGCTGATTGCCCTATCGTCCTTAAGAGAATATGACTAATCTTATCCGATTTTGGTAAAAAAAATACCACCTGAGCCCCTTCCATTTCTATGGAACAAAGGACAATCTGAGAGGAGACCTGTACGATATGTAGTGACACATTTTTCCAATGTCCGATATGTAGTGACAAAAGTGACACATTTTTCCAACACCATCGGTAATATCCCATTCAGACCTGGAGATTTAAAAGTCTTGAAGCTCTGAATAGCCCAAAACAAACTTGCCTCCTCTATTACGTCACGTCGTCAATCACCCCCAACCGAGTGATAACAGGACCGCAAATACCGGGACTATACCCAGTGGCAGATTTAATATTTCCCACGGTATGGTAATTGAATTGCAAAGATTAAGATTTCTAAGTAGTTCAAGTGATTCGGCTCCAGAATTGATCCATAACCCATCAGCTCATCTAATGATACTTATAGCCTTGGGATCGTTAAACAACACTTGGCGAAATCGAGCAGCCTATTTACCATGTTGTAAAGATTCATAGAAGCTGATGCCAGCCGATCGTTTAACGTTTTGTGTATCATTTTTAACCGTGTTGAAACTGGATCTGTAAACACATCAATCTGCATCTGGAGATTAATTTCCAATGTGCTAACCAGACTCCCTCAATATGGGGAACATACGTTGACATGTTAGGTTTCGACTGTGGGCAGATGCTTCTGAATTCTGACTGGGGAACTATGGTAGCGCTACACTGCTAATATCTGACCACCTGGGAGTGTCCCCTGTAGGAAGATACATAATTAATGATGGGATTCTTTCGTCTTGTCACAGAATCGTTCTGAACTTGCCTGTTAGATCGGTTTGTTTTTAAAATAAAGGATGTCCCAATAAAAGTACACGATTTAAACTTTGTAGTATTTTTTTCTGCACAAGTGCCAGCTCTAAAATTGTATAGCTGTCGTCTACGATTGTTCCGGTTATTAGAAATGGAAAGCTACACAAAGGAAGAACGGGTTGTCAATATGGGAAAAGTTGCGCTGATACCGTTCGCAAACTTCACGGAAGTTTCGGTCGTGAAGAAACTGGATAATTTATTGGCAGTGGGTCTCTTGGGCGTCGACGTATAATACTGGAGAATAACAACAAACTATCCCCTTTCAAAAAGTCATGAAGTTTTATAGTCAGGAACTCATGCAACGAGCATGTACCGTTTGATCGTAAGCGATCGAATAAAAGTAAATTAATTTTTAAGCCAATATTTACTAATTTTGATATTTGTTCCTGGTATACCGCTCTCATAGAGTCCTAATACATGTGACAACATCACCATCGAATAATTGTTTTCTTCGTGTTTGTTTCTATCTGAGAATGAACAAAAACTATAAACGAATGACATCAAACACATTCAAAGAAATGAAGTGATCGGCTTTAAGAGAAATCTGTCATTTGTGTTGTGTTGCAATCCTATTCGGCCGCCGGGGCGCTATGGACTCCGACCAATGCAACCGTAGCTTAACTAATATAGGTTGTGTTATTAAAAAAGGTTATTATTACTTTTTTATGAACCCCAAATTCAGTGTATTTTGTTTTTGTACATTTTTGTTCTTAAATATCTGTGATTAATTTGAAAAATAGAGTTATGAAACCAAATGTCTGTTTTTGTTGCCCACAATTACAAAAACACGTACGGCATTGACTGTATATTATGTATCATGAGTGACACTCAAAGCTACGACTACAACAACGTAGTTACATGAAACTATTTGCAACATTTTGATTCTTTTCAGGCTTAGTACTCGTATGTTTTGATACTCTCTTTATTCTGTATTCTATTGTTCATGTTTCGTTTTGATGTGTATTTTCTTCGCGCGTGAATTTCGAATACTAGGTACTTGCTGTTTGCTTGTATGTTGTGTTTGGTACTGAACAAATGAATTGAATTATTTTTTATTTGCTTGGTATTTGTTTTTCATTCGCTTACTGATGTTTATGACGTACCGACCGGTCTCTCGAAAACATTACTGTTGTAAACGAGAGTGTCGCTGATAACCCGGTACCATCAATTCGATATCGTTCAAAATAATTTCAAATTACTCGAAGCACCCCGCAGCGTATTTCGATAGAAGAGCTTTGTTCGCCCGTACAAGATTCACCTCACTTCAGGAGCTTAAACCGGTAGACCATGGACAGCGCCGACAATTCGTTTAATGTATGACGGATCAAAAGGAAGTGAAAGCTGGCTTGTCGAACCAAATCATCTTCACCGATGAGGCGCATTTTCATCGGAATGTGTGGGTCAATAAACAAAATTGTGCAATTTCAGGCTCAGAAAATCAGCATGTGATCCTTGAGTAACAAATGCATTCACAACGAACAATTGTCTGTGAGTAGTTTGGTCAGTCGGTGAGATTTCACCTTACTTCTTTGAAAATTAGGCCGGAAATGCAGTGACTGTGAATGGCATTTGTTACAGGAGCAATACAACGGAGTCCTACATGCTGAAAAAAACGGCATCTGTAACATATTCTCCCAAACATATTCTGCAGGAACCACGTACATATTTGGAACACACTTCAAACATTCAAATGTTTGCAAATCCCAAACTCACTTGTATTCAAACGCAATCAGTAGCACGTTTACTGGCAAACCTTTGTGTTTTGCGTGGAAACATATGCGTATTTCCTCCCAAGTATTCTTTGAATTATACATACGTGTTATTTATTGTAATTAATTTTATTAATATAAATCCACATTTATAAATAATTAATACAAAAAATTACAAGATTTAAAACGGTAGTTTCTACATTTACTTGTATTTAATTTTTTTCACTGATCAAGCGCTTTTAATATCCTCTGTCCGATAAGCAATTGACGACTGAATACATGAAACTAAGACGCAATACATCAGCCAAAATAAGAAACACAGACTTCTTCTGCAATTTACACACAATTCAAAAATATTTTTATTCTCTTGGTCTCGAGAGACATAGATATTGCAACAAACACAGCTGTATTTGTATCACAAAGACTTATATATTTGGGTCGGAAACACATATATTAGAACATATTAATCATTGTGTCTCAAACATGTAACATTGAATAGCAAACACAATATGTTTGCACACAAGTATATTATATTTGTGACAAGCTCCAAACACACGTTATATTTGCATCCACACAACAAAAAACGATAGAAACGATATAGATCTCGACGACATGTGGTTTTACCAGGACGGTAAAATGGAGCAGGATCCTCTGTTCGCAGCGGAGTGGTAATTAGCCGGACATTTCATTCCATACTTGATCGGGACATTTCTACTTTACAGTGCATTTTTATTTAGCTCTCGCTCAAAAATATACTTTTCATTTTTAGATTCTGCAACAGCCGTTATTAAGGTAATTTTTCCCGCTAGGCCAATTGTTTTCCTTCCTAAAATGGGTGGAGCTTTGCATAATTTTTCAGCGTGAAAAACTGATAAAATACACTGGTAAAATAAATTTGTTATGCCGCGGAATCTATGTCACCATTTGCAGTTTATACATGCGATTTTATTATGATTTTTTAAAGTATTAAGGAGTCAGTTCGGTGGTGCAATAGTTAGTGTGCGCGGCTCTTGTACATGAGATCCTGGGTTCGAATCCTGCTCTGACCACCTTAAAAAATTTCTTTCGGCGGCGGTCACCCCGCATGGTGACGGCGACACTATCGAGTATATAGCCATGAAAAAGATTCTCAAAATACCGTTAGGAATCGGTGTAAAACTGTAGGTCCCAATCAGTAAATAAAAACTGGAAAGCGCACAGCTCACTGATTGTGAGAAGTTCTCCCCTGTCCCTTCGTGGGATGTAATGGAAAACCATTCAAGGAGTCAGTTAAGGAGCTAAATTAGTTTTGAAATAGAAAATTCAAATGACGTTTGAACATCATTTGGTTGTGGCAACCGAATTGGAAATGAGTTCGGTTGTAGCGAACGAATAACAAACGAATTCGGTTCTTGTAACCGAATTAACAAAAATGTCGGTTGGGGTAAAACAATGTAAGAGGAAGTCGGTTGCAACAACCAAAAATCTTTGTTAGTCGGTCGCTACAACCGAACTCATTTCCAATTCGGTTGCCACAACCATATGATATTCAAACATTATTTGCATTTTGCAACAAAATGACTGTCAATTTCGATTATTTAAATAATGAAAATTCTCTTGATACATCGTAAATACCATAAGTACGGTTGCCACAACCGCATTAATTTCGAAAATTTGTTTCCACCGAATTTCAATCATAGTTACTGCACTCAGTTGTGGTAATTTTCTGTACGTCGCAGCAAACAAAATACGGTTGCAACAACAGAATTTTCGGCTGCTACAACCGTTTTTCTAACAAATAGTTCCTCCTCCTGTGTGTTGAAGAAGAACAAATTGTTTACTATTTTCTCCAAAAATCTAGAATCTCGAGTGCAAGTCTAATCTCTAAAATCTCGAGTCGATAATAATAATAATATAATAATTTTTAACTTTAGCCTCTGTTATTACCAGCTAAACTTTGACAATATACCCATTACTAAAATTCCTTGCCACACATTTCAATTGCGTCAATTTTTTCCATCTCTCTATCTTATCACTGCGACTGTTTTATCTTTAATTTTTATAGCATTTTTTTTTCTTTCTCATTCTTCATTCTCCAAAAATTAAAAACCGAATGTTGTATTCATAAAGTTCACATTTTTTGACATATCATTTGTCAAAATAACATCAACTTCATCAACGACAAAACAGCAAACAAAAAAAAATCAACTCATATCTCCACTCATACGGAGAAACGACAAACAACAATTTCAAAAACAAGGACAGACACATACACCAACATACTATATACAAACATACATACAACGTTCAAACAAAGGCACTCGAATTTAAAGTTGGTAAGTCAGTATGTTGCTAGCAGAAACAGCCGCAGCAACATTGCCAGCTTCCCTCATCTTGTTGTCAGCATCATTATGCCACACAAAGAATCTTTGTATGTATGTGTTTGCAAATGTATGTGTGTGTGTAAACATACCCAGCAGCAATAACAGGAGATTTGCATGACTTCTAGCAGGCCTGGATATGCAAACAGAAGGCCTGTCCCTACAAATGAAAAACTCATTTCAAATAAGCGTATGGCTCCATAGGAGGGGAAGGTCTGAGTGTGTCACTTTTCTTTGAAGGCTTTTTCGAAAGTTCCCTCTTTCAGGGCTCGTGGTTTTCCGAGAGAACTCCAATCGAATGTCGGACAGGAGGTCTGAAATAGAAGGAACCAATTTCTGTGCAGGTACCATTTAAGGCCTGCAGGCCTGCAAATAGGTCTGTAGAATGTCTTTAAGAAGGGAAGTCTAAGGTTGAATGCCTGCCTACATGCACCACTTTTCCTTCCAATAGTAAGCATTGTAACATTCGTGGTAAAATAAAAGATATTGATTTTAAACCAACATATCTTTTTTGTTTCACAAGATTTAAATCAATGCAATAGACAGTTGGAAACGTTGATTTGTTCCCCAATTTCTCAGGGTAACTTCTGCCTGCACCAAATTGAACGCAATGAAGACAAAAAAAAATTCAATGAAAAAAGTTAGCCTATTTTGCCTTCCACTCGTAGAATTCCAACACGCCATCTTAAAGCGAACCTCAGACTTGTCAGACTTGAGCATGAGCTTGGTCGATAACTTCTTATCTGACTGATGAATTTGAAAAAATATTACCAAAAAATTTTGTGGACATGATAGTGATGCGAACAACTTCGATTACATTCTCATTTGGTTTCAAGAAGGGCGGAAAACGAACAAAAAACATCAACGATATCTGATGTTCATGCTCATGACTGACAAGTCTGTGGTTCGCTTAAGGCCTGGTTAACGGAGCGAAGTTTTCGTGTCTATAAGCATCAATTTTACCTTCCTCTAATGGGCATTCTAACAGGTCAGCTTAAAGTCTGCTTAAAGTCTGGAAGTTCCCATGTCTATTAGAATCCGTTTAACCTTCCACTAGTATAAATTTTACCGATCTTCTTAAGGACGGGAAGTTCACATGATTATCGGATTTTTTTGAATGCTTAACGCAATTGATTTTTCCTGACTACCTTTAAGAAGCAAGGTGGGAATATGTATCGAATTTCTAGTCTATTGTCAGTCTTAGAGAAAGAGTAAAGAAGGTCTGTATGTAAGCCTGCCCGCTGAAAAGACTATACTTGTTTCTTGGTTGGATGCAAATATAGTATACTTGTCTACAAACACATTGTGTTTGCTATTTATTATTACATGTTTGAGACATAATGATTAATGTGTTATAATATAAATGTTTGTGATGCAAATACAGCTTTGTTTGTGATACAAATACAGCTATGTTTGGTGCAGTGTTTACTTCATGTTTTTCGTGATAATTAAAGGCGGCAAATAGAAAGATATTTCTCAGCCTAAGTTAATGTTGTTACAAGTGAATATCTGAATGCACCTACCTAACGCTAAACGTAAAATTATGAATCTGTGCGAGTAAACATGTTAATGTTTGCATTTAAATATAAGTGAGTTTAGGTCTTCCAAATATATGAATATGTTGAGTGAGTTCCAAACAAATAAATAGTTCCTGCGAACTGTGTTTCAGAGAACATGTTATGGAGCTGGTTTTTTTCACCGAGTGCTAGAAGAAGGTATAGTGGAATATATACGTCAATCTCAGAAACAAAAATCAACAGGCCCAGTTGGCGAAAGCCTCGGCACTTCCGCTGCAGGATATGTGCGCGTGATATCACACATAACACTCTATTACTTGTATAGAACAAACCACTACAACAGCATCAAATTATCATCTCCTGTGGTTGTTTTTTTTTTCTTGTTGGTTGTCATTTCTTTCCTTTCATTTCGTTTCGTTTCCTGCTTTGTGTGATTGTTTTTAAACAGAAAGATACCAATACATGTGTGTGTTGTGCGTCTTTTTTTCTCTCTCTCTCTCCCTTTATATCCGGTTACTTTCCCTAACTCTCCCTTCACAGCTCTCACCCACCGTTTCTTTGCTGTTCTTATTACTGTTTTTGTCTATTCATAACATAAAATGCAATGAACCTTTTAAAGTATTTGACAAATTGCGGTTTTCATCAGTTTTTGGTTCATCCACAAGGATATGTGATGAGAATTTTGGGAATATGAGTCCTGTAGAAGATATCCATTTTATTTTTTTTTCTTCTTGTTGGTTGTTTTCTTGACTGACTTTTGAGGCAGGTACTGAGAGAATATGTGAAAATGTAACAAACGACAAAAAAAATTAAATTCTATGGCAAATCAAGTTCTCGAATGACGGAAACAAAAGATTAAAATGTCGTCAGAGTCATCATCTTTGGGTGATATAAAACATATGAATGTGTTTCATATTTTATGAGTAAATAATATCCAGGACATGTTGGAGGAGAAAATAGGATAATAGTTTTATTGTATCGTTGTATTAGTTTGATATGTTTTCTACATATATCTAACTCAAAGGACGAGAAGTAATAATTGCTTACATCATTAAACTATGAAGATTAGGTTCAAGTTACTTTAAGTTCATGACCACCAATTAAACAAAAATTGTTTCCTTTTACATTCCATTACGGGACTGGGGAGAAGACGTCACATTCAGTGAGCATTTTATTTAATTATAAATTATTTATAATATTTGTAGTTAAATATTGTCACACTAAGTTTGCACATTTTTCGAAACTGCGGATTTAGGGTTATCTTAAACATAATATTTCGCCGCATATATACGGCAGGCTCATGATTATTGCTGCTTTAGGAAACTCAAGTAACTTTTTTTTTAAATTCATATAAATTATTTTTTCCTTTATTCATTAGCAAAATAAAGTATTGGAATGAAGTTCTTTATTGTTGCGGAACTACTTTATTACAACCCATTATTATCAACTATACTGGGTACTTTTGGTTTGGTTTGGTTTAAAGGGAAGTTTTCTAGGTGGAACCTGTGTATTACATATTGTAGTTTTGAACCGAATAAAAAGTAAATTTAGAAAAGCCAAAGCCAAATACATGATATACTACCCTGAGCATGCACTTACATTTGGCAGCACACTTACTCATACACTCGTATTTTTGTTCTGGTTTGTGTCTAGACTAACATCTGAGGCGCTATTTCTTGTTTAATGGGAAATTGTCTACGTGGAGCCTGTTTATTACATATTGTAGTTTTGAACCGAATAAAAAGTAAATTTGAAAAACCCAAAGTGAAAGAAGTTTCACAAAATTACATTTTCTTAAGTAAGTGCGTTTTCTTAAAAATAGTAAATTTTCTCAAAAAAAATACCTATTGATATTCTTAAACAATGTACGTTTTCTTAAAAAAAGACCTTATCTTAAAGAAGTGCCTTTGCTTAAAACAGTAAATTTTATTAGAAAAAGTACCTTTTCTTAAAAAAAAATTAACTTTTTTAAATAAGTACCTTTTCTTAAAAAAGTACATTGTCTTACAACAAATTACCTTTTCTTAAAATACTACCTTTTCTTTAAAGAGCACCTATTTTGCAAAACACAATAACTTTTCTTGAGATAAGTACCTACTCTTAAAATTGTACATGTTCTTTCGTAAAAAAAAGCTTTTCTTCAAAAAAAATATACCTTCTCTTAAATAAAAACCTTTTCTTACAAAAATTCTTTTTCTTAAAAGTACCTTTTCTTAAAACTAAAATAATACCTTTTCTTTTCTTTTCTTGAGATAAGTAGCCTTTCTGAAAATAAGTAGTAAATTTTCTTAAAAAAAAAATCCAAAAAAAATACTTTAAAAAGTACCTGTTCTTAAAAAAGTACCTTTTCTTAAACAAAAACATTAGCTTTTAATAAATGAAGTACGTTTCATTAATGAAAGGGCCTTTTCGGGAAAATATAATACATATTCTTACAAAAGGGACCTAAAAATTTACTTTTTTAAAAAAATACATTCAATAAATAAAAAATTTCTTAAAAAAACTTTACCATTTTACAAAAAGTATTTTTTCTTAAAGATCAATTTAAATTGCAGTATTATTCCACAGGCGCCTTAGGCGTTGTGGAACGAACTAGTACATAATATATACTGAAAGGAACTTCGTTCCAACCTGGTGTCCCCTGACATCTCATGTAATTTTTTTTTATTAAGACGCTTTAATGGATTTTAATAATCGTTGATTTTAAATGAAACCCACGCTTTGTGAAATGATATTCATTACTGCCTGGAAGGATGTTGGTCATCCAATTTGATTGGTTTTGTATTGTAAATTTGCCTCTTACACCTCTTGCTTGCCTATATCATTTGTCCACGTACTCGTGTCGCCTCTCGCGAGACGCAGGCGACAGTCACCTCGTGTAAATCGGCTCTAAGACGAAACAGTTTGCTTAACTTAAGAAAAGCAAACAATTTTGTGTGCTGTTATTCTCAAATCAGCAATTTCAACACAGCTGCTCTAGTTTCTTCACATATCTTGTGTAAATAATATCATAAAGATGACGCCATCTGTTGCATATCTTTAGGCACCATACATTGTACACTGTAGACACACTTCCGTATAAAACACAACTTACTCATTGTGATTGTAGTATAGTATATTTATACATTTGTATTAGGGAAACAGTTATCATTTCGTATGGCTTTGGCTACACCTCTTGCTTCTTTACACTGTTCGTCCAAAAGCTCGTGTCGCCTCTTTCGAGTCACAAGCGACAGTCGCGTCGTTTCAATCGGGAATAAGATGGAAAATATAGCTTAGTTTGAGCATAGCAGACAATTCTATGCTGCTGCTAGTTTGAACTGAACAATTCAAACACCGACTCACAAGTTTTTTCTCAAATCTCATGTTAATATTATTATAAAGATGACGCCATCTGTTGTATACCTTTAGGCATGTTACCTTGTGTTACAATAGTCAAACTGTAGACACAGTGTAGATAAAGTTTAACTAATTCATTGTGATTGTATTATATATTTCATAATGTGTGTTTTTTTGTTAACTTTTCTAAAGCTCATGAGTGCTTTGAAGATATTACATTAGTTTATTCAGAAGCTTTATGGTCAATGGTTTAAATCCAAACTAAAGAGGAAACTTTCGAAATCATCTAAAGCTTTGTTTAAAGTTTTAGCAAAATGTAATGCTTAATGAAAGTTTTGTTCCGAGTAGTTTTTAATTATATTTCCATAGATTTCGGAGCTTTTGAAACATTTATAGCATATTCACTAAATGGAAGCTATGGTGTGGTATATACAGTTACTTAGATGTTTGTGCAAGCGTCATCAAAAGGCTTTTATCAGTTCTAAATCCAAACTAAAAGTTTTTTTAAGTATTAACGCTGCATCGTCGTTCTTCGTCAAAACTATGACGCCCGATTTTAATTTTGACCTTAAATATGTTTTTTTCGTTTGCTTTGACCTCATTTTTCGTATAGCGTTAGTCGTTTTCAACGTAATTTTTTCTTGAATATTAATTAAAAACGAAGGAAATAAAAAAATAACATTAATTTTGATTCCAATTTTTGCTCACTATATTATTTATTGCCTTTATATATAGTCAATATTATTTATATAACAATAAAATAGTCTATATTATTTATAGTCCAAATGGCGAAGGATGACGTTAGTGTGCAAAAAATAAGGATAACGTTCTACGGTTAAATAGACAAGCTTTGTAATTATAACCTTTTCGTTTATGTTTAAATATTTATTTAAAATAAAGATTTAAATATTTCATAATTGTTTCTAAAAAAAGACAAATACGTCCCTAAACAAATTTCATTTCCGCTTTTACAACAACATTTTGGTCCTGGAAAGTCCTGTAGGTATTAACCATGCATGAATTATAATTGCGCTACAGTTAAGTATCCCATTTTCAAAAGTAGTTTGTAAATATTAGTTAAATTTATGTATTTAAAGTAAATTTTTTCGTTTGTACAATTATTCACATAAACAAACAATTAACCTTTTTCCTTCTCCCAGAAAATATTTTCAAATTCACAAGTTTCCTCTTCCTAACACAGCAGCGCCATCTAGAAAAATACCCTTCACTTAATAATAACCCTCGTCGTCCTGCATTTTGTCTTGACCCTGATTTCGGCGAGACTTTTAGTACCCAATTGAAAATTTAGCTCATTTGAATTTCAGTTTTTTTAGTTTATTTCTTTTATCTATTCTATACACCTATTTTAAAACGAATATATAAAGTCGCTGATAGTAACAACAGTAACCATCAATATAAATTTAAAAAAAATCTATTGCATACTTTAAAGAGCTTAATAAGACTTACGAATGTTACATATTTTTGGCTGTTACTTGTATTGCATACGGCAAAGAGATGGTGTAACAAACTTTAAAATATCTAGTTTGCTCTAATGCTACCAATTCAACACATGATTGCCATACATATACAGTTGCTGTGATTTTTGCGGTAGGTTGCAAAAAGCTTTTGTGATAGTGACATTTGAAGTGTCTGGATACTACTAACATGTGGAGACGAGCTTTGTAATTTAATACTTCTCTTTTTGGTTACGTATAATATTATGGTCACAGTTGTTATTTGATTCAATGGAAAATAATTTAAAAGTGTACACCCTTTTGGTCCTAGCAAGTCCTTTAATGAAATATATCATATAACTGTGTTACATTCAAGTGTGTCATTTCCAAAAGTACTTTGAAATTTTCCACTGAGCTTATCTAAAGTTTGATTCTTCCTTTCCACATAGATAATTAAGCTTTTTTCATTTCGGAGACAGAGCCACACAACAAATAACTTTAGCATTAAAAATTTCCATTTCAATGCCATCTACAAAAATACCCTTTACATAATAACTTATTTTGTCCTGGCCTGTGTCTATGCTATTCCGAGTGTTAACATGTGCCACAAACACATTTGTTGTTTTCGTCAAAGCTCTTTGTAATCGATTGTAGACTAAGACACATTTAACTCGTTTTGACGCACCTTGTTGCCTTCTTTCATCTTTTTTAAACTCCAGTTATATCAAACTCTAAAAATGGTGATAATAAAATAAAATGTGTTTTGAAAATCGCTAATAGTAAAAGCAACAACCATCCATATAATATTAAAAAAAAAATAAATAAATCTATTCCATACTTGAAGGAGCTTAATATTGCTTTGTATACTTACTATTAAATACGAGTGTTGCATACTTTTAGTTGTTATTTGTGTTTTATATCGTATAAGGGAAAATGTGGCATCACTTAATAAATAGCCTTTGTCACATATTAAAATAAATCGAATAATGGAATAGTAAGGGAAAGATATTATCACTATAAAACAAAAAATAAATAAAAAATCGGGTAACCATCCGATCCTATCAAGGGAATAGGAAGAGATTCTCACAACCAGTGAGCTGTGCGCGTTCTAGTTTTACACTCACTGATTGGGACCTACAGTTTTACACATATTCCGAACGGTATTTGTCATGGCTAAATACTCGATAGTGTCACCGTCACTAAGCTCGTCGAAAGAAATTTAAGGTGGTCAGAGCAGGGATCGAACCCACGTTCTCCTGCAAAAGAACAGAGCACACGACCATTGTACCACCAACGGTCATCTCTATATTATCACTAAATTACAACAAAAATGTGATCGACTAACACCTACTGATTTTTGATTTATTATGGTCCCAAAACTTCAGCAGTAATAGAGTTTTGAAATTCGGTGGAATATTTGTTAAGGATTTTTGTAACAGTAGTGCAACATATTTTAGCTTTACTCGGATTGAAATATTCAATCCGGTTAAGATATGTGTCAAATTTTCATACCCTCATAAAGTTCCTCATAATCGTAAAAAAAATAACGGAAAGTAAAAATTTTTTATTACCAAAATGATTTTAAAGGCAGATTTACTACGAAAACAGGAATTATTGCTGATAAAAATGTACGAATATATTTATATCAAGAACATCCAAAAATATTTACAGGTACGCTGGAGTTGTAACCCCAAATCAGTTTTAAAGTGAAAAATTGTTTGGAAAGAGGTTGTAGTAGCCAAAAACTCGGTTGTTGCACCGAATTGGAGTTGCCACAACTAAATTGAGGCTGCGACGAATGAATTGAGTTCCCACAATCGGAAAAGGGATTGTAATATATTTTCTGTTCTGAAAGCATATGCCGACCACTATCAAAAATATGGGTGGAAATCTACAATTACAGAATTAACTAATTGAAGAGGTTATAGGAATCCCAAATTCAGTTGTTGCCACCGTATTGCAGTTTCCACATTGCGGTTGGCGTAACTGAATTAAGGTCCCACAACCAAAATTCAGTTGAAGACAACAAACTTTAATGCGGTTGTGACAACCTATAATGCGGTGGTGGCAACCTCTAATGCGGTTGTGACAGTCGCTAATTCGGTTGTGGCAATCGCTAATTCGGGTGTGATGACATAGAAGGTGGTTATAACAATCGTTAAAATCGGTTACGGCTAATTCGATTATTGTTTCTGTGGGTGTACTTGGCCACAGTGGGTCCAAGTCTGTTTTCATGTGAAAACATATGTTTTTGTTTGTTCCGAAGTTCGACAAGGATTTTTGCGATCTCCCATTTTTGGAAAGCACACGCTGTACACTACCTGGGCGGGAATACTGCAGTTGCTTGCGTTTAGCCACAGTGGGTCCATATTTCTTTCCACGAAAAAACATGTTTCTATTCTATAATTTGACGGGAACATTTGACCTACCTTTTTGAAAGGACATGCTGAGAACTATCCAAAACTCCCGTTTAAAATTGGAAGAGCTAAATAATTCTACAATATGTCAGTTTAGAAACCTGCTAACTTTTGTATATATCATCGCTTGGATGCAGAAATAAGCTATGCCCAGCTTTGCTAATTTGGTACTTTAAGTCCATTTGAAAATGAAAGTACCATTATATTGGATGCAGAGGTATCATAAGTCCATCTTTACAACTAGCGCTCATATCGGTCAAACCTCGAAATAGCCTATGTTCAATGGCGATGTTAGTTTTATGTAGAATCAGTCTGTCTAACTGACTCAGTGACATATGCTACTTCTGCGTCCAAGGAGCGATATGTATTAAATTCTCTTTAATTTGAGTGGTACAGATACTTTTTCTTATATGTTTGTATGTATATATTGCCCCGATCGCCAAGAAATCGTTTATCTATTTCCCTGTAAATACGTTAACAGAGCTGTGCTAACTCGATAACAGAGCTCTGTGCTGCTAAGTGGTTTGTGTCTGCGCTAGTTAGATTTAGAATCTGTCTTCACTCATATGTGCCCATTTAGTTCGTTTTTAATAGAAACTCCAGATAACGTCACTAAATTTGGTTAGGCTATTCTACCAATACATTGCAGAAGAGTTAAGGATTGTTAAAGACGGGAATCATCAATCGTAAATGTTTCTGACTGCTGACTAAATGCTCTTTTGAGAAAAAAAAATAAATAATCCAGAAATCCTTTTCAGAAAGTTTCAAAAATCCTTCGCAATTAATAATTATCGTCTTAAACTGTTTTATAAATTTAAGGCGCAAGAACTTTTATTGGAAGTCTTTCGTGATATAGTTTTCTAGGTGCAATCACTGAAAAGCCATTTATATAAAACAAATTTTAAAGGAGAAAAACGATACGTAACAAATAAAAACCTGCTGTTGAAATGCAACATACTAGAAAATCTAAAGATGGAAACATGAAATTTGATATAAACAAATTAAAGGATCGGCAAACCCTAATGTAATGACTTACACAGCGTATTTCTACAAACACTTTCTTAAACCACTACCTGCCCGTTTTTGTGAAGTTTTCTTCATTTTGTTTAAAAAAACTTGTAAATTTAAATACGGCTAGCAAAGACGCCAACCATGTTAGTTAGCAGAACTCTGTTATTGAGTAAACACACCTCTGTTAAAGTTACAAGAACGGGAAACAAATGAATAAACTCGAATTTTAGAAGACGGCAATGGAATAAATAAAAAATATTGAAAAAATATGCCCAGATTTGGTTAGTTTCGTTAAACGATTCGAAAAATGTATAGCAAATTATAAAATATTGCCGTTCGAAATCTTCGTAAATTTGATGAATTGTGCACAAATAAAGGTTTATCTCTCAACCATAAGTATACTCCTTGGGATGCACTTTCCGAATTTGCACGCCGCATATTTCGGTGCAATTTCCGAATTTCGAAATTTGGGAAACCGTGGCCAAATCAAAGAATTTCTTCGACACAAATATGTTGCATATGATAGTCCTTGAGAAGGGCATAGCAAATTTATTACCCTTCTATTTCAGAACTATTTGAGAATCTCTTAATTTTAATGTGAATGTTTTATAAAATGATTTTGGACCTCTGTGTCCAAATAACAGCTTTCACAGTGAATGGAAAATATACCAAGTGCTCGTCCTTAGGTTGAACTTTTCGAATTTGCTATCCACATAATTCAGAGCAATTTTATATTCTTGTAATTTGAGATTTTTTTGTTAGACCCTTTTTATGTATTTGACCCACTGTGCAAAATATAGTATTCTCTGAAATATATTGCAGACAATAGTCCTAGAAATTACGAGACTCCGAATTTACTCTTCAAAATATGTACAGAACAAATTTCTCCGATTTTCAAATCTCGACGGATGATGTGGTTTTAAACTTATAGTGGCTTTTAGATCACACAATTTTTGTTCACTTTGTTGTATAACGTAATATGCAATATCTATAACAAATATTGCATACTTGTAGATGTTTACAGATTTTTATGATTTATTATAAAAGGCGTGTGATTTGCGCTACTGAGTTATATCTCATATGCTGTAGGTTATTTTATTAACACACTATAATTGGAAAAAAAATCACCATAACTGCATCAAATAACAATTTGTGAAATAAAACAATTCAAAAACACCTTGCCATTGAAACAATAAGCTTCACAGAAAACCCAAGTAAATTATAAAGCATACTTCCAGGATGAACCCTTACTCGTCAGATATGTTGCATTATTTATGTTGCATATGTTGTTGGGACCTGGCAATGTTATGTTACGTATAATATCTCGTATCGCGAATTTTATCATCATCTGGCAACATTACCATACAAGCTTTTAGATAGTAAGCTTTTTCCTATCATAGCACACCTTGTTGAGCATAATCAATAACGGGCAACTCCCGCCCTTTTTTGTTCTCTCCTTTCATCGAATTCTCTCTCACACGTTAATAGTTTATGGCTTTTGTGGTTGAACTCTATGCAAAGGACCAAATAGTTAAAAAGCTCTAACTGAAAAAGCTCTAAGCGCCCATTTTAATAAAGTTAGTGCGACATTTTTTTGGGAATTTGTTATTGTTTAGCTGTATGGCAAAAGTAGCACTGCAGCATCTTATGACATTCCATAGAAGTTGGGTGCAAAATAAAACTTGTTAATTTTGTTCAATCGACTCTCTTGTTTGCTCTCATATATGCTACCTAGAGAGATATTTTTGCATATTTTCTCTCTGTGAGAGTAAATCCTTCGCACACTATACCACACACTTACACATAACAAAGTTTGTGTTATGCATGTAAAATCCTTATAATGTTTTGGTGTCAGTTTGAATCTTATCTCTGAAACAAAAGGTCGCCTTTAGGTAATATCCGTGGAGAAGCCCGTAAAGTCGTCGTGTGTAACCGTGAAATAAGAAAAAAAATAGTTGTGTGCAAAACAATGAAAAACACAGGAATATCCTGTCAAATTCATGAAAAGGACTTTTGAGAACTAAACAGGAAATAAAAAAGAAAACAAACTGAACTGAAAACAGGAAAGGAAGAAAACAATTGGATAAACTTTTGGACCATATAAATAAAAGGCAACTAAAAAAAGGTAAGATATCCTTTAAAGCAAATTAAAAGAAAGCAGTATGTGTTGGTGTTTATAGTAATGTGTAAAGCAGGGGTGCTAAAATATGCCCAAGTATCGAATGACGTCTGGGCTATGTTTACCTTTTGACTATATTTAATTATAAACTTTTTGGCACAATGAATACCTCAGTTTTACGCTTAGTCCCCAAGGTAGCAAAAAACGCTGTAAAAGTATTCGCTTTAAAGCATCTCCCCTAAAGTATGCTATTGTTTTCATTTATACTTTACAGCTGCTCAGTGTGATTGTATACATTTTGTAGACGCTTTATGTGAATTTTCGGCTCTCCACGTTTATTTTGTTGTACTTCATTCGTCGCCCATATCACCCTAGCTCTCTCTCCCCCATACCCGCAATACTGCTCAAATTTTTCCCTTAAATGTTGCCGTGATGGTTCATTAAATCTAATGGAAAATATATAGCAAATGTTCATTTACAGTATGTGTTATTTAAATATATACTTAGTTATAAACATATGTATATCCATGTGCAGCAGCAATAACAAAAAATATAGTTGATCTGAATAACAATTTTCAATTGAGCACGTTGTTCTAGTTTTCATTTATTTGAAATGCCCTTTGGTCATGTCGAGAATATAGAGTATGACATCCGTTTCTCTGACGTACAAATTAAAGTGCCGGAAGACATTTCAATAAAAGAAATGTGAATTCTACATTGATATACCATTTTATTTATAGTTTTTACTTTATCTTAACTCAAAACTGTTACAAATACTGAGGACAGGTTGTGTTAAAACAATTGTCAACTGAAGCAAACAGCATAGTGAAATCTAGAGCATACTTTAAGGGGTTGAGTTTTATTTTTATCATTACTTTGTTTGTTACCATTACTGTGATGGAAAAGTTGTAAGAACTCGGAAAGACATTGAACAAAGTGTTTATTTTTTTAAATAATTTGTTAAGGATATTAACATTTAACTTAAGAGTATTTCCGGACCTATTATATACAAATAAGCATAAAGTGCTGGGTAAGGAAGTAATATTTCAACAGACGGAGTAAATTTAGAAAAATTTACTTCAACTACTACTTAATAGTGTTTTATTTACTACTTGAATTTAAATCAAGTGCATACTTCAGGGGGCTAGGTATTATATATCAGGTGGCGCAAAAGTAAACGTCCGATGTTTTTTGGCTGTACTTTAAAAAAAATATGAAAAACTTTGATTCTTCTTGTGGATTATTTTTATTTGGTCTTTTAATTTTTTTTACATCAAGTCGAGAATATGATGTCATGTAAATGGCCGCCGCCACAGTTGTTTGTCATTTGAGCCCTTTTTATGGCATTTTCCATCACTTTGGCCAAAACTTCCGGCGATACGTCCTCACATTCTTGACGGATATTGTCTTTAAGAGCTGCAAGAGTCTGAGGCTTGTTGACATAAACCCGCGACTTCAAAAAGCCCCACAAAAAGAAGTCTGGAGCGGTCAAATCAGGCGATCTTGCTGGCCAGTGCAAATCGCCAAAACGGGAGATTAGGCGCCCGGGAAATGCAGCCTTCAGCATATCGGTTGTGGCACGTGCAGTGTGTGCCGTTGCACCGTCCTGTTGGGACCACATGTTTTCCAATCCCAATTCATCAAGTTGCGGCAAAAAGAACTCGTTGATCATTGATCTGTAGCGTGGCACGTCGTCTGGTCGATGTCGACGGCGCTTCCATGACATCCTCGGCTACAGCAGCAATATTATCTGCAGAACGGCTACTCCGGGGTCTGCCACGCCTGGCAGCATCTCGTGTTGTGCCAGTCTCTTCGAGGCGAGCGGCTAAACGTCGCAGTGTTTCACCAGTAGGCGTTGGACGGCCAGGAAATCTGCGACGAAATTCACGTTGTGCCAAAGTCACCGACCGATTATTGGTCAAATAAATAGTCAGCAATATTCCGCGTTCTGGAGCAGTGTAGCGTAACATTGTTTATTAACGTGTATTTTGCAAATGTCAAAACAGAACTGACATTAGGGGCCAATCGCAAAATTTATAGCATTTTCTGATAGGAGGATTACTTTTGCGCCACCTGTTATATATATATATTGCATACTTTTAGTTGGTACATTTTTGTATTCATAAAAAGTTGAGAGTATACTTCATACGGGTAATCGTTTTGATTATAATAATAGAAATAACAGTTTTTTGAACGTAACCTAAAGATTGGGAAGATTTGCTCACCTTCAGTCAGCCGTGCGCTACAGTTGCACACCGAATCCGAATGGCAATGTTTTGATAGTATGCTATTCACATTTAACATTAATTTTTATACTGTGGTATTTAATTTTATGTTTAGTAAGGGAAACATTGTAATGCAGAGTTAATATTTAGTTTTGTTATTGTTATAAAAAAACACTGAATTCTACAGCATACATTTAGGGGGCAGAACTGTTTTACAAATAACACATACATACGTGTAGATGTTAACACTCTGTGGTGCTTAGTATTGCATATGTTGTACTTAGTTTCCATATGTTGTACATGTTGGAATACATATTTAGATGCTGACCTTAACGTATGTTGCATACCTTGAGGTGTCATCGCCGTGTGGTGCTAAATGTTGTACATATTCTTAACGTAGTTATTGTTAAAAAAGGTAAATTTTCTATAAAGTTAATAAAAAATCCTTCACAGAAGAGGCCTTAAATCCTTTGTTAAACGTGTAACAAAGTAAAGGTAGAGAATAGAGAATATCCTAAGATGCTGACCTTATAACAAACGAACGTAGACAAAGGAACATATACAAATCATCTACACTGAGAACATAGCATACTTTTAGTCGTTTTTGGAACATTTTAATTGGAACATTTTTAAGAAACTCTTATAGTGGGTGATTCATTTAGACCTACATTTGCCAGTAGGGGTGGTATGATAGATCAAAGTGTCTTGGTATTTTTGTGCAGTATTGTATAGGGTGGGCCATGTAAAATTTGGAATTTAATTTAATTTCGCTCTAAAAAAATACTAATAGACGCTTTTTTAAAAATATGATTTTTGTTGATAATCCAATCACTGATATTTATGAATGAACACAACATCGTTAAAATGGTATCCATGACTTACTTGACGGTACCTCATTCGATCTATCAAATTTCTCGGTATACTTTGGACTATTTGGGCCTCTATCTCGTGAGCGACAGCGTCGATTTTGTGTTTTAAGGCTTCAATGGACGACCTGTGTATTTTCCGAAACCCAAATGTGACAATTTTGTTTGCTAACATAGCTTGAAGCCAAAATGAGCTTCATCGGAATAGATGATTTTTTAGTAAAAATGCATTTCCTAAATTTCTAACCTTTATACAACAATCTGTCACTTCATCAATGCCATATTGACCAACAGCTTAGAAATAACGTGAGCATGGTAGAATTATCTATTAGGTAGTCGCATTAGCAATTCCGGTTTTAAGCTGTCAAAATTAGCTGAAAAATGAAAAACACTATGAACACAAAATGTGAAAAATTTTATAAGATTGATACAAAGTCTATGCTAGCAAATTACATTTTGATTGAAAATCTTTGAATTTTATTAACAAACAAAAAGAAACAAAATCGAATTTGACAGCTTACACACGGAAAATATGAAAAAACCAAAAATCAGCTGGGCCGACGCGTTTACCCGATAGATAATTTTACCATGAACGTGAGGTTCAAATTTCTGATTGTACATGCCCATCTATTAAACAAATAATACCCTAAGGACCTGACTTGTGTACACGAATATAGCATACTTTTAGACGTTTTTATTTGCCAGTGTTCTACAAGGTATGTGATTTGCGCGCTTAGAGCAAAATCAAAAAAAAAACATAATCCGCCATCCGAACTCACAATTCGCTATACCATCGAATATTTGCAAACCCAATTTTCATCACTGGATAACAATCGACGAAATAGTCGACATCCAGCACGTAGTAAAGAAAACGTGGCTGCTATAGACGATGGAGCACACGATGATCGCATGCAACAACTTGGTATATTTTACGTGAAGATCTCAGTTTAAGAGCACACAAAATTCAACTCTCTCAAGAACTCTCTCAGTCTTTACGCTCTTGAAATGCTTTAAGACGATTCACTGTTTTTGACCAACACCTTGTTAAATGATGTGGGTCATTTATGACTCAATGGCGAAGTCAATAAGAAAAATTGCCGTTTTTGAGCTAAAGACCCATCCGAAGAGGTTCAAGAGCTGGCATTACATCATGACAAAACAAAGACTTGGAGTAGTTTATAGGCTGGTGGAATCATCGGTCCACGTTTCTTCAGAAATGAGGCCCACCGGTATGTAACTGTATATTGCGCCTCTTAAAGCGACATGATAATGGGTTATTTGCTACCTCACTTAATGCCCGTGATCTCGACGATATTTGGATCTAAGAAGACGTCTTTTCATGTCTAAACCATGGCATTATTGCGGGAACTATTCGGTGACTAGATAATAGCACACTTTGGACCATTAAATTATTCGCCTACATCACAAATCTATACTTTTTGCATTGGGACTACGTAAAGTCCAAAGTCTGCACGATTACCCAAGGATAAACAATTGATAACATTCGTCAAACACCTCTCGAAATGCACAAATGCATCATCGAAAGTTTGAACCCCAAAATGAGCCATATCAGCCAAGAGTTTTCTGACTGATAATAAAGATTTCCCAATAATATGTATTTTTTTATTTCTGAGAACGTTACCTAAAAATGAATCACCCTCTAACAATTGTAGTACAGCCCATAGTTTTTCAGTTTCATTCATTTTCTTTTTATGGATGGCAGTGAAAGAACTATTCAAAATCTTTTGCATACTTTAAGGGGTTCTATTTATAGTTGAGCTTTGCAAACCTTTAATTGGTACCAGTATTACAATGCCCTTTGTTTAAAGAGCTTTTGAATATACATCGCTAACCGGCTGTAGGTTTAGACAGTTTCTCAAGACATTTTAAAATTTCAGGTATTTAAATACAATTGAGATCAATTTCGATTAAGGTTAAGCATTGTTTTTTCAATAAAGTGTTTTACCTTCTCTTTCGTATATTTTATAAAGCACAAAAACTAGAATAGAAACATCGACAAAAAAATATTGCGAAATAGAATAAAAGCTAAAGTTTATAGCAGCCACTAAAGCATAGCTCTAGAAGTGTGAAGGATTTTTTAAGATTCTTAAAAAAAACCCCTCACAAGGATCTATTTTATGGACTGTAGTATTGGCTAACTTTGTACTGGCCCTGATTCGGGCTACCAAGAAATCCATATGTATGAAAACTGGAGACGAACCTATAACAACATGGAGGTTTTATTTCCCGTGTAGTTTAAAAGGAGCTTGAAGTTCAATAGGACATATTATTTTCATATAATTTCAAACAGTAACTTTTTGGCGTAGAATACGTCTTACCTTACGGTATAGGGAGTCATGTCAGATTGTTCTTGTTGTAATCTTTATTTCATTGATTATGAGGAAACGGCGAGATAACTTTTTTTAAAAATTTTTTTGTAGGTAAATGAAGATGTTATCTTTCGTTTGATATACATTTCATATTGGTTGATATCGTCCTAATATTTAAATTTCTCAAATGAAAATTGTTTAAACATGTACACTCAAACATATGTGTGGTGTTTGGTTGAGTGTTTGAGTTTGTAGCGTGAACACAAACTATGCTGCTGTTTCAGTGTGGACACAAACCTTCGGCTGTTGTTTTGATTGATGAAATATTGAAATTTCGTATATTTACTTATTTATTTAAGTGAAACAAACTGTTAAATGTGAATTTGAATTTAACATGGATATATAATTATAAAAAATATAAATCAAATTGATTTGCGTCTGTTGTTTATCATTTATCCTTACTCTTTTAATTTAAAAACATATTTATCCTATTTTTCCTACCCTAAGCTTATGTATATTATCAAAAGTAGCTATCAAATAAATAAATTCATTTGCTTATGTTATTTATCATTTATTGTTATATATGTTTTCTGTCTTATCGGATGGCGTATTCTACGTTAAACTTAATGGCCGTGTCTCCGACACAGCCCGCAGGGACAGTCCATGGCCGAAGGCCTCGGACAACTGTCTGCTGTATTTTTTTTCAGGACGTCACAGATGCACTTACTATTGAACAGTAGAACCCTGTTTGGGGCCGTTGTAAAACTGTAGATCCCACTCAGTAAGTTTAGAAATATAATACGAGTAGCTCACTGATTGTGAAAAGCTCTCCTCTGTCTCTTCATGGGATTTAATGGGATAATATTTATATTTGATTTCTTTTCCATTGTTTCCAATACTTTTTTCGACGAACTTGCTTCGCTAAGGGTTACAAATTTAAAAGACCCTTTTATTATGGTTTTTGCTCTAGTTGCCAAATATGAGGGAAAAAATATCCTCTGTCGTTTGAATCTGTTACTGTAACAATTAAAAAAAATCAACGAAAATGCATTGACTGCTCAATACATCAGAGAATGAAATTGAAGTAATTGAGCATAGAGTTTTGATATTCTAAGTGTCTCCTTGTTTTTACAATTGCAATTTTTAATTTTGATTATTGTCACACTGTGTAATAGTATTTAATTTTTTGTGAAGTTGAAAAACAGTATTTCAATTAAATAAGTATTTCTCTTCATTACATTTCGATACCCTAATCATAATTGTATACCTATATTAATTGCACGATTACCGTACTGCATTCCCTAAGGGTTTTATTTTTATTTGTTTTTCTTTAAGAATGTTGCATACTTTTAGTTGTTATCTGTGCAATTTGAAGAAAGTAGAAGAATGTTCGAAATAAATCTGAACATGTTTGTCAAAACCGTTCGAGATCGGTGTAAAACTGTAGGTACGTATTTTGTTTTATATTTATATTTCCATTATATGCCATGGATGGATATTGGAGAGATTTTCGCAATCAATTAGCTTCAAGTTTTGCTTTCTATTTTGTACACTCACTGATTGATATCTACAGTTGTACACTGATTCCGAACGGTATTTTACACAGGTTTTTCATGGCTAAGTTCTCGATTGTGTCGCCATCACTAATCGAGTAGACTGCCGTCGAGAGAAAGGTAATGTGGTCATAGCAGAGATCGAACCCACGTTATCATCTAAAAAAAATTAGTGCACTCTAACCATTGTACCACCGGCGACCACAATCAGCATGTGCAAATCTAGAAAACGCACCGCTCTACGATTTTGAAAAGCTGTCTCCAGTCCTGTCACGGGATCGAATGTGAAAGTATTTATTTATATATTTTTATTGTTTAATTGATTATTGTGAATCTATAAATAAGCTAGATATAACGCTCTGCAACTGACGTGATCTAAGTGTAACCGTATAACTGATGTGGTGTCTAGCAGACCTCATTTCTAAACTGATTTCCTATGCTGAAGATTCTGACTGGCGCCATCTTTGCCTTATTTACTTATAAAAGTAAGTAGTTTTCAGGCTGAAATAAAATTAAAATCTAAAATAAAATACGTTTTTTGAAAGAAATTGTTTATATCATTAAGTTTCGTAAAACAAAAAAACAGTACTCTTCTCTTTGCGGTGTCAATCAGACTACAAATGCAGTTCCAGAGGGTTAAAGCATAATCTAAGGGGTTGACCTAACAAGTTCATTTCATTTGCGAATTTGTCTTCGAATGATTAATTTCTGGCAAATCGGGGATAAACTTTACTAGGATTCCCCAAAAAATGTGGTATGCTGTATTCTCTAAGACTACGTTTATACAAGAGCTTACATGGTGAGATAATATCAAGATTTATTAATAAAGAACGTGCAAGTAATGGTTGACATATCGCGATATGATATCATGTTTAATATAGCGCGATATCATATCACTATATATAGGCTCTCCTATAAACGTTGTATTAAAGTATACAGCACACCACTTTTGTTTTGGGAACGTAGTATTAGGGAGCTGACCTTTCATTATAAGTGTTGCATACATTAAAGGGGTTGCATGTTTTGTTTACTAGTTGTTAATAAAAGCCAATGTTTTGATAAAGAAAAGAACGACAATGTAGTCTTCTGCTTTAAAGTAGAATAAAAATATATATATATATATTTTTTTTGGATAAAATAGGATGATATGCTAATACTTTAAGGAAGTTGAACTTTATGACAAACGTTGCATATCTGAAAGGCGTTGAAAGTTTTGCTTACTATGTATAAATAAAAATGATTGTTATGAGTAAGAAACTAACAACAAAACAATATTCTGTTTCAAAGTAGAATAAAAGAAAATTATTGTTTTCTCTTTGAAATTATTTTAAGCACCCATATGTAGCGTAGTGTCTTTCTCTTAAATAAATAAATATTTACCCATTACAGGGGAAAGTCACACACAATCTAGTTATACGCTCATTGATTGGGACATATAATATTACGCCCGTACCGAACGGGGTTTTGAGAATCATTTACTTGGTTAATTACTCGCCGTCAATAAGCATGGTGACCGCTGTCTATAGAAATGTAAGGTTGTCAGAGCAGCGATAAATATTAATATCTCAAGTACAAGAGTCGCGTGCACTAACCATTGTAGGTTGTATGTTTTTCTTAATTGTATCTTACATTTTTCTTAAATATTGTAAAATTTGTTTGTATTCTTTAAAGGCTTTACGGTGTTGCATTTCTTAGCTTTTCTTATTGATTAACAAAAGGAAATGTTTTGGTAAATAAATACAAGAAAATTGACTTTAAATGATAAGGAGAATACGCCGTTTTACAATTAATGACCCTTAAACCGCTTAAATGTAGCAAATATTCTTGTCCTTAATTACAATTTTATTTCGATGATTCATTCGGATTGTCAGCATCATTCTCTTAAGACTACTAAACAGTAGCATCGTCTACCTAATCATCCCTAAATGTTACATTTCATTTTAACAACATCTTAAGATTATCGCCGTCGTATCATGACGCCGCCGCTTCTCTTTCCATTATTCACCATTTTGCCCTGTTTAGCAATAACATTTATTGCTTTGTCATCCATCTTTTGGTTACACCATGAGTCATGATATTGAGTTTTATGATTTTATTAATACCGCTAGTAGATTACCATACTTACAAATGTTGATGGAAATATCAAAAATTTAATTGCATATTTGTATAAGTTAAATAATATTGTAGCATACTTTTAGTTGCGTGCAAAATTATATTTGTAAATGTTTTCAAATTCTGTTAAAATGTTTATGCTTGCCAATAAATTAAATTGCAATATGCAAAAGTAAAGTATATTTTCAGGAGTATTGATGACAATCTTGTTATAAAGTCAATTTTACAGTGCATACTTTTACGGTTATATGGGTTATAACATAATTTCAGTTTAAAATAATAGTGATAAGTTTACTTAAATGTATTCTACTTATACAATGTAAATGAAATAAATTTATTGCATACATTCTGGGATATTGTACAGGTTGCAGCATAGAGACTAGCCTTGTTAATTTTGCCACAATTAATAAATAAATACATAGCCGTCGTGTGCGCGGCTCTTGTACATGTGAACGTGGGTTCGATCGCTGCTCTAACCACCTTACAGTTTTGTTCGACGGCGGTCACCCCGCTTAGTGATGGCGCCATAAAAAAAGATCCTCAAAATACCGTTCGAAACTGGTGTAAAACTGTAGGTCCCAATCAATGAGTGTAAAACTAGAACGCACAAAACTCACTGCTTTTGGGTTCTTTTAATAGTAAATGTGAACTTCAATTTGCCAGTTATATTCATAGCATTAATTATAAGAATCGAATTTTATTAATGTGTATTCTTAGTCACAGAACTACGAAAATGTTTAAATTTTTTAAAAATTTATAATAATTTTATTATATTGACATGTGCACAACGCACCCTGTATGACATGAATCTGTGTTTTATTTATGAATACATATTTGGCATTCAAATTACAAATAAGTCTACACGGAAAACAATGAAAAGTTTTTGCATATTTTTAGGATGTTTACAACATAATTGTAAACGTTTACAATAAATCTTATAGATTTATGATAACTGATACTATTGTTTAATTTTACTTAATAACTTATGCTTATAATTTATATATTAAAAGAAAGTGCTAAGGTCGGTAAAAGTAACTTTCGTAAACTATGAATTACATTTGACAGAAATGGATCACGTTCACACATTAAGTATATGGAAGTAATGTCGGCGAAATGGAGCAATTGAAGACAATAAAGTGGGCAGGTTGAGACCGTTAACGAGGTCTCTAAGATTATAACATTCATTTCGAAACCCTATACGCAGACCGAAATATGGTTGATGCAGAAGGCAGAAGAACCGAAATAGTTTGAGACCAATGGCTGACACCAAATGCTGACACCAATGGCAATTGACTTTCTGGATGCATAAGCTTCACCCATTGTGAAACAGTACCAAGAGCATGAGAGCTCCATAAATCCAATCTTAACCACCTCAAACAAAATGGTATGAAGGGCTCTGAAGGCAGTTGGGCTAAATTTAATTTGCTCAGCCATATTACTGTTTGGAATTGTGTTGATATTTGACCATTCGGCACCAATTTTCTTCGCACGTCGAAATTACCCATATACTACCATATACGGCTGGATGGATGCGAGATTAGTCTTTATCCCCAAACCGGAGAGGGCAAGTTATGCAAATCCAAAGACGTATCAACCTATTAACCTAACATCCTCTCCACGGGATGTTAAAATTCCAGATACCACACGAGCTGCTAAAGTTCAAACCACCTGTTTAAGTCAAGAGGACTCTCAAAAATTCTGTTCGGAACTGGTGTAAAACTGTAGGTCCCAATCAGTGAGTATAAAACTAGAAAGCGCACAGCTCTCTGGTTGTGAGAAGTATTCGAGTATACAGCCTATCACCTTTTTTTGGGAACGTAGTTTAAAGGAGTTGACCTTTCATAATAAGTGCTGCATACCTTAAAGGGGTTGCATGTTTCGTTTACCATTTGTTAATAAAAGCCAATGTTTTGATAAAGAAAAGAACGGCAATGTAATCCCTTGCTTTAAAGTAGAATACAATTATATATTTTTTTCTGCCAAAAAGAGGATGGTATACTAATACCTTAAGGAAGTTGAATTTTATGATAAATGTTGCATATCTGAAAGGCGTTAATAGTTTTGCAATGGTTAGTGTACGCGACTCTTGTATTTGAGATATTAATATTTATCGCTGCTCTGACAACCTTACATTTCTATCGACAGCGGTCACCACGCTTAGTGACGGCGAGTAATTAGCCAAGTAAATGATTCTCAAAACACCGTTCGGTACCGGTGTAAAACTGTAGGTCCCAATCAGTGAGTTTAAAACTAGAAAGCGCACAGCTCACTGGTTGTGAGAAGCTCTCCCCGATTCCTTCATGGAATGTAATGGGAAATCATTTATTTTTTAAACAGTTATACATCTACCCCACGCAGATAGTCATGGGCGGTGGGCTTCCTAGTCGAGGGCTAGTGAGAAATCCGGTGTTATACTGACGGAACTCGAGCAGATGGAAGAACGGGAATAGTACTCTTCATCGAGGATCTAAATACAGAAGTGTACTTTCGGCTTCCTCATCACAACACTGTGCTTCAGGAAGAGGTTAAGGCGATCACGGAATGTGTAGGTGGTTGAAAGATGAATGTGGACTCTCAACTGTGAAGATATTAACGACAGTCAAGTAGTGATCAATACTATATCATCGCAAACAAGTATTCGGGGCAAGAGGGAGATAAACAAATTCCCAAATCATGGGATTCAGGGCACTAAACCATCTTGTGGCGTGCCCGTCGGTAGTGTAATAATTAGTACGCACGGCTCTTGCACATGAGACCGTGGGTTCGATCCCTGCTCTGACCACCTTACATTTCTTTCGACGGCGGTCACCACGCATAGTGACGGCGACACTATCGAGTATTTAGCAATGAAAACGCCTCTTAAAAATACCGTTCGGAACCGGTGTAAAACTGTAGGTCCCAATCAGTGAGTATAAAACTAGAAAACGCACAGCTCAATGTTTATGCGAAAATCTCCCCAAGCTTTTTATGGTATGTAATGGAAACCCATTTTTTAAGGCATGAAAGGAATGGAAGGAATGAAAGAGCAAATTAACTAGCTCGGATGAACCGCCGAAATTTGAATATGGAAAATGTGGACCTTACTAGCCCATTAAGACCGAACTCAAATAATGTACATGAAACACCAACATACGATTTGTGAACGCATCAAAGGGAAGTTGAATGGCTAGGATCATGTGGGATGACGGAAGCAAGGCCAGAGAGCTGATAGAGCTGAACGAATTCGAACTAAGTCTCATATGTGAGCTAACAGGATACTACACTCTGCCACCACATATAGTATAAAATGGAGGGAGCAGATGCCACTGAATGTATCGCGTGGGCACTTTCTATGTCATTGCCCTGGTTTTTAGCCTTGAGATGCCAACACGTTTCAGGCGATATAATACCAGATTCGGAGAAACTAAGGAGAGCTGATTGGAGGACACTGCGATAATATGTAGTCAGCATATTTTGTATTAACCATCGGTTGTGCTATAGCTAGTGTGTCCGACTCTTACATCAGAGCTTGGGGTCAATTCTTGCGCAAACCACCTTGCTTTTTTTCGACGACAGTCACCCCCTAGGAAACGGCGAAACTATCGAGTAATTAGCCATGGAAAGGATTCTCTTAAAAACTATGAACTGTTTGAGACCGTCGCCAATCTGCAGGTCCCAATAAATAAATAGTGAACGTAAACTATAACGTAAAACTAGGTTGCGATTTGGTTGTGAGAAACTGTCTCCTTATCCTTCATTTTATGTAATGGGAAAATGTTTATTTATTTATTTTTTATATTTTGCCCTCTGTTGGATGTTGTAGGTTTCCCAATAGAACGTCCAATCTTAAACAGTTTGTTTTTAATTACTAAAAACATTATTATTAATATCGTTCCACAGGAAGCTTACCTTAAATTTTATTTTAAAAATGCATAGCATACTTTGAGGTTGGTTATAAAAACCAACTAATGGCATCGATGTTACTTTTTTGTGTATTATTCTCCATTGTTTCACAAAAAAAATATATGAACCTAACGGTCTTTTAATCACAGCTTTACATTATTTATTTAATATTGTGTTTGCTTATCAACACAATAACACTGCATACTTTACGGGATATTATATTAAAATAATTTAATTTTTTTTTTTGTTTTATTTTAGTCAAAATCCTTTGCCCAACGTTTATAGCTTTATACTTAATCTCGTTGAATTTACTCGCACACACACAATCATATTAAATTTTAATACAATTATTGCTAAAACACTATTACATATTTATAGGTTTTCGCCTAAAATTACATACAATTCTATTACCACTTCACCGGATATTTCACTCCATAATCCATTGAATTTGACATGCAATTATGGTGGTGTATGTATGTATTTTATTTGCATAAAGTAATTTCGTATAACAATATTTGTATAGCTAAAAACTATTGCATAATTTTAGGCTATTAGGATTTAAAGAGTCAATTCATTATTATCAACAATATTCAGTAAAACAGAGCCAAAACTGGCCAGTATTGTCACAGTATATACACAATTTGTTTGTGTACAACGCAGTACTAAAGCCGATTGTTGTGTTATAACAATTTACTAAAACTAGCAAATAATTACAAGCGTATGGTATACTTTTAGGGTTTAATGATTTCATTTGAAAATATTGCATAATATTTGATTTATTGTGATAAGTAGTTTGCATATTTTAAGGTTGATAATGAGATTTACATAATATCGAATACCTAATTGTAATGTGGTAATAAATTGCATTGCATTGTATACATTTGGGCATGTGGGTGTAAAAGGGTTAAGTGAAATAAATGCAAATCGTTTAGTGTTCAAGTAGCGTAAATGGTTTGTAGCTATTTTAAAGTGTTTTGGCAATTAGTAGATATTTTACATTGTAGTTATGGCATTTTTCTGTACTATTTAATATTGCATACTTTTAGGATAATTCAATGAATAGTGAAGGTACTTGTACAAGAGAGAGAGGGGGTCAATGGTTTCAAATTGTTATTTTTACCCGGAATTCAAATTAAGTGATTGTAATTACATAACTGATTATTACTATTGTTGCTGTTTTTATAATGTTTGTGGTTATTAAAAGCGTATCTATCTTATTAAGCCATTAGAAATTAATTTAAATAGAAAATAATTTTTCCACTACATCAATTAAAGCGATATGCAAGGGAGACGTTCTCAAAAGCTATGTGTTGTCCACCTTTTAATTGAACTGTACAATAAATTTTTATAAAAAATTCCAAATATACGTGAATATAAATTTTTTGCGAGTATTGTTCCTCGATTTCGAATAAAATCCAGTCACATGGATTTAAATGATTTAGGGGTTCTGTAAGTTCCGTTCGACTGACTTTATCTTTGATCGCAAATAACAGCATATTCGAAATAGCGGAATCTTACGATTTCCATCTACTTGGAATAGCAAGGTTGTGGAACTCAGGTCAAATTTCTTAGGACATTGCGTATTAGGTACTAAATCTTATTGTTTCTAATTTTTAATTTATTTTCTTTTCTTTTATTTTATTTGTTTTTTTTTTCTTTCTTTTTTATTTTTTCTTACAACATTTTCATTCAATGACACTTGCAATACTTTTAGTAGTACATGCAAATCGTTGCAACACATGTACATATATCATTGCATACTTTTAGGATATATCTTTAAACATTTACCTTTGCATACTGTTAGACAACCTCCATGTTTGGCATACAATTTGTTAGCATTGGATTTCCTTGCTAAAACCAGAGTTTATAAATGATTCCTTTTACCGCATTTAGCCTGCCTTCCAAAAATAAAACTGCATTTCCTGCTGTTATAAATAACCGGAAATTCAATTTCTGGTATCATGTTATAGCCAAGATTCAAATGACGTTTTGCTGTAGTAACTTATCTTCAACTACATACAATATTCCTTACAAAGTCTGGTAATGATTGAAGGTGTATGTGTGAGTGCGTGTGTGTGTATAAAAGTAAGAGAGTATACAACAGCACACAAGAGAGCAAAACTTTAGGACTACAAAGAGGCTAAACCCTTCTCCCATGAATATGCAAATATTCGTTTGAATGTTTGTAAGAAAACAAAAATTCCGTTTAGGTAAATATAGCTTTTGGCATTAGCCCTCCAGAATTGATGCGCATTTGGCCAAGATTTTTGTGAAAATTTGCCAAAATCATTGTGCGTTTGCTGGCAGGCCAAAGTATACAAGTGTAGTTGGTCTTTTGTACATACATTTGCGTAATTCCTTTAAGCTATAAACATTATTTCTAATTGTACGTAGTATATTTTTGTGTGTGCGTGTAATCACTTGTATTATATAGTTTTTATGTAAATTTTTTACGAAATCCATGTTTTGTTTATACACAATTTTATTGCATACTTTTGGGCGTTAACTTTATTACATATAGAAATACACAGCATGGCATACTTTTAAATGTCAAAATATTTTAAGTTATTTCCCCCAGTTTTATTCTCGATATTTAATACGTATTCAACATAATAACGATAAAACTCTTCGTCCTCTCTCCGGTTCTCTGTTAATTTTTATGTTGTCGAGGCTGCTATTAAAATTGAAATTACCTGCCGCTTCAATTATTGTGTATTTGGCATAAACTCGACATTAAAGCCATTACAATTGTTCGGGTAATGAATTGAAATGACAGGTGTGAAAGAGCATTGCATACATTAGGGGGCAAGAGAGAAATTAAAAACTGTTTCGATATTTTGAACTGAAAATTACAATATTAATGGTAGGTATTTGTTAGAAAATTTTGTATAAGAAATTAGATATATATTTAATGTTTAGACATGCAAGAAGTTACATGTTTGAAATTTTATATTGAAAATAACACTTAAATTACAAGTACTTAATTTTAATGAAATTGTTTCAAGTTTAGTATTGAAATTAATAGGTCGTACATATTTCCATTAAAAATTCCATATAATCTGTATGTAAATATTTTAACTGCCTTATGGTATGCTATACAATTTGTTAAGAATAAGAAAAAATAAAAGAAAACAGGTCAGACCAGTTCCTTGAGATTGTTTACAAATTAAGGAGTTTTGTTAAGAATTTATATAAACTTTTTCGCTGTAATTATGTAAAGTTTTTATTTGTAATTCATTTCATGAAAGTCAAGAGAATTTTCTACACAGTATCGGACACGTGTTGTTTGTTTAACATTCCTTAAGTCCCAAATAATATTAATTCTATATATAATGTGTGGCATAACCTATGGATTGATATAAAAAAGAAGCAACAGTTGTAAATTTTTTATTTTTGTGTATATCTTTAACAAAACATTTGCTAGAATAAAAAGTAATTTATTGCAATTTTTGTATATTTCAATTTTGTATATAAAGGTTTGAATTTTGTACAATTTATACTTACATACTGGTTAAGTAGTATGTAGTAAAATTTCGAATACATATTTCAAAAGTCAATGTCGTTATATATTTGTCCCCAATAAGATGTTTGTACATGTTATTGATTAAATTCTAAATTGACATATGTTTTCGAAATTGAATTTGCTGTCCCTTTTAGCCTCACTCTTGCCATATTTGTTTCATAACCTTGTTTTTATTACACTCAGGCTTATACAAATTCAGTTACCATAACTGTTGCATGATTCTGGGGGCAAGAACACAAATTCCCGCAGTCCTTTTGTCTACCATCCCACCTGCAGACAAGGAATTTTATTAATAAAGAATAGAAATTTCATAAGTGTAGCATGTTTTAAGGGGCATACAAATTTGCGCAGTTATTTCGTAACATTCTTCTTGTAGGCAAAGGAAATTTAAAATTTTGAGATAGAAATGCTTACCTTTAATGGTTCTTTTATATTAATTTTAAATTGTATAAACAAATTGTTGCCTCCATTTGAGTATTGCTTTAGGTTGGTTCACAGTTTTATAGCCTACCTTAAGGAAGCATATTAAATTTCTTATAAAGTGTTTTATGTTTCCGTATGTCCTGTTTACTGAAAAACCGGCATAATACTGTACCTTTCACCTGCCTACTTGGTTCAAAGAAACAGTTTTACGATCATTTCGAAGCAAAAATATTGCCTACTTTAGGGCGACTTTATAAAATGTTAACATTTACTGTGACAATGACATCAAAAAGCAAATTATAGCCTTTGGTGATAAGTTTAATTTTTATAATTAAGAAACTCATGAAAAACTATGCCTTAAGTTATAAAGTTCTAAAGACTTAAATACAAAATATTTGTATTATAAACATATATAAGTTTACAAAAACCAAAGCATACTTCCAGGATAATTTGTGCCCTTATTCAACTCTACTTTAATAATGTTATAAAACTGAAAAATATAATTTAGTTTTTAATTATATTTGCCTACTTTTTGGGGGACATTATTATCTACAGATTTGAGAGGCCTTGGGGCCATGTCTGTTTTCCTGTGTAAATTTATTTAATTAGTTTCATGCAATAACTTAAACGCAGGGAACGTAACAAATGTTGGTCCCTTTTAAATCGCAAAAAGGCAAAACAACATTTTTACATTAGGCAGAGCCTACACGTAGGGGCTATATATTTCTTAACACAAAGCATACTTTTAGGTGGCGGACCTTCCTAACCTTGCTCTTCAGCCAGCTCCATACAAAATTACATAGAAAATTCCGCCTAATTTGTTGTTACAAACAATTTCTGATAGCATTAATTTTCACATTTTCACAACTGTCACAATGATTTGCAGAAAGTTAAAATGAAAAAATTTTTGATTTCTGTGTTGCCAACCAAGGCCGGTTTCTTGGCATTACATAACATAATTGAGGTGTCGTTGTCGTTGTCGCTGTCGTAGGGAACCAACTCTCCGTAGAGAGACGTCATATTGAATATGTATGAAATGAAACGGAATAATAACGAAAAACACACAGAAACACAGTTTGCTATAAAATAAGGTGTCAAGATGAATTTTCAAATAAGCGGAAAAGACCTGAGTGCTTGGGAAGAAAGCATAATGTATTCCGTGCATTTAAGGGCGTCTTCTGTCAACGCATATCGACATTGAACGTGAGAGTTTATTAAAAACATGTTAAAATGTGATGAAGTCGTTGTTGTTAAAAATGATGTGGGGTAACGAGTAGGATGTAAAGTACATTAAATTATGTCAATCACAAGCCGCAGAAAACGGAGTATCAAAAAAAGTTTCTTATATGTATTAATTCCGAGTACACATCCTTTATGTAATAATGTATAATGTATAAGTATAACGTTGACTTATCACTGTCATACTGTCTAACCAATCATATTTCTTACCGTCTAATATTCGAACCAATATCGTATCATATTTCTAACCAATGAATTATGCAAATCATAATTTTGGTAATAATTTTTCTCTGCATTTCGTGTTACTTATTGCCATATTATTTCCAAAATTATAGCCTACCCTAAGGTGTTGGTCATACTTATAACTTTATTAGCATACCTTTAGGGATTAGGTTCATTACAACAATTTTATAGCCTAAATTATGGAGATGTAAAATTGCAAACAAATGTCCAATGTTTGTGGAATTTAATTTACATTTAATGACCATATTTCCAAAAATTTATACTTTATGACAAAACAACGAAACACAATAAAACAAATACACACGGGTTTTCAGGGCCTACAGCTACTGGGTATTAACTCGGTTTATTTTCTTTGCTACGTCCTTGGAGAGGATTATGTATAGAACCGCCTCATTTCACTTAACTACGAATTTGTGTAAATATTGGTGCTACTTTAATAAAAGCAAAAGAAATGTGTCAGTATATTGACTTATTGGGTTAGAACTTTTTTCATTTTGCCTTTATGAAAATTTATTGCATTCCAATACCTATCGAAATTTACCAACACATACTAAGTTTTGGCTTTCGTTTTCTTTTTTCACTTAATATCAAAGTATACTTTTAGGCTTAATTCAAATGTACACCAACACACCGGTAAAGAAAACTGTACTAAATTGGTCATCAGTTCACTGTACAGTTTTTGCCAGCTCAGTAAAAGGCCAACATGGAATATGGTATACTTTGTGTAATATTTAAAACTGTTGCATACTTTTAGGACTATTACATGATGAGCTACTTAGAGCCCAATTGATCTAACTCCCCAATGTAAAAAATATGGAAAATAAAAAAAATTTTTGTGACTTCGGCGCTGTATATTAATATAGTATAGAATAGGGCCTTCAGTATTACAAAATTAGGATTTTTTAGTTGTCATAGCATTGAAATCTCAAGTGGTATATGATTTCAAATCTAGTTGATTCGAATAATGAAATCTTGTTATTATTTAGTCGGTTACTCGAAAGCGAAACTCTCATACCAGAAGGTAATTGCTGGAACAAAGGAGTTCCTGGCTTGGAGGCATATGTAAATTTCTACACGAATGGGTCGAAAATGAATGACTAAGTAACCAGCACAAAGAAATCGAAGCGTTGCGAAAGGAATCGCTTATTCAGCAACTCCGAAAACGAATAACATGCATATTAACCGCTTCCATAGAACATTTTTCTATAACACAATCAAATCCGAGCAAAGCATGTGGTTCTCACGTTTTGAATCGTTAAACGTATCGAATTTTCATAGATTCAGGTGAAATAAATTATAACAACTCTTAAGATACAGTAAATCTATATCTTTCAGCGTCAATGGAAAAGTTTATCAAAATACATATATGCATATTATGTATTGAACATATTATTCGTCAATGTAAAAATATTGACCACAAAAAGTGGCTCATTTCTGCGACAACCCATATTAATTAGACCACTGATTACGCACTATTTCACTGGCTCTTTTCTGCGACTACCCATATTAATTTCACCAGTGCTTACGTACTATTTCACTGTTTCTACCTCTGATATCTTGGAGATTTTGTGCTTGCTTAAATGCATTCTTGGATGCCGTTTAGGATGTGGAGTCTACTGTAAGGAACTAGGGTTGTAACTTTACCATAGACATAGATCTGATCATTGTGACGTGTATAAGGCGGAAATATTGGTCATTAGGTTGTGCCCGGCTGGCTGACGGATAATAGTTCAGCAGTAAATGGGTTCTCTGACATTCAGACGGTGATCAATCCCCTAGAATACGTGTTTCTGAACTCAACATCGTCCAACACTGCCACAGGTCTCGTAACTAGATAGTCCAGTAGTATGATGTTCACCGGAGGTGGATGTCAGGGTACAGGGATAATCCGGGGAACTGCAGAGCGTATGAACCGTCCAGACTATCGACTATCTGTCAGGTTCTACCGGAATTGGAACGTTTGCGACTTGTAATCATATTTTGCAATATCGCTCCTATATGATGATTCAGGAGAGCTGAACCAATGGGAAAAACCGTGTTCGCATAAGACAAATCTGTTGTATAGTGAATATCAGGAGATTCATGACCCTCTAGCCAGGCCCAAAGTACAAATGCTTGTTTCAGTTTCAATCGGCGAGAATAAAGGTCAGGGCAAATGACCTCTATAAGAATTGTAACGATGAGGAAGAGGAAGAATCCACCGACCATCAGGTGTGCACGTTTCCGGTAGTAGCTGGCAGGAGGATGTCTACTATGGCGTCTTATTTATTTAGAGATCTTGGATAATTATCTAAGATAGGAGTATACAAGATCTTGATCTTGTATCATTGTGGCCGCGAGGCGTCAATTGCTGCTGGTTAATCAGCATAAACCAGTGACGTCACGTAGCCCCACAGGAAATAATCGAGAAGTGTAACATCGCACGACCTTGGAGGCCAATAGACAGCTCCATTTCTCTAAATCCACTTAATTTTGATTTCAATAAATCGATGGTTGCGGTCGCCGTAGGGGACGTAGTGCCATCCTGTTGTAACCGCATCTCACTCGGATCAATGCCATTCATATTTTCAAATAAAAAAATATTAATGATGATGCGGTGAATCTTCTTTGACTGTAACGTGAGCTCCGGCTTCGTTTTAGAAGAAATAGGGTCCGATGATGTCACCAGCGTATAAACCGCACCAAATGGAGCAGTTTTCTGGATGTAGGGTCTGTTGTGGATTAATCGCACTCCATATGTGACAATTTTGTTTATTAACAAACCCGTTAAGTCAGAAATGAGCCTCATCGCTGAACATAATTTTACGATGAAACATCGAGTCAGCTTCCAACTGCTCTAGAGCCCAATCGGCGAGAGAAGGACGAATTTGACGGCGTCAGGTCTTTAATTCCTGCACCAGCTGGATGCCATCTGGGTGTAGACGGAAAGAGGCCCAATTCGTAGGGCATACGTTGGATCATTAAATTAGGATCTTCTTCCACACTTTCGAAACGTGAGTCTATTCAGGATGATTTGCCAGAGTATACTGATCATGAATGTCAAAATATGAGCGCAACTAAAGTGACAGCTAACCATTTCGTAAGTTCTGTCTTAGCAAAAAACACCCTTTATGTTGGTGATACAATCAAAAATAGATTAATTACAATTCCGGTGTCCCACAATGCAATTTTTATACTTTTTTTTACGAAAATTCCACAAAAACTATAAGATACACCCTAGCAGCGGTGGTATTAATTACAGGCACTCTAGTACTGCCATCAAAGCAAAAACTAAGATATGATAAATTGTGTGCATATATTTTTCATATCCATTGCATACATTCAGGGGAATTAAAGTTTAGAAACACAAAGTCCTAAGACAATTCATTAAGTATGAAGGACGATCCAAGTGCAAGTATATATTCGAACCAACATGGTATGAATTTTCTAATTGTTGTTTTTAGCGCTATGCTATTTGATGATAAGAAAACAAGGTTCTTTCGCAATTCAGTCTTTCATCAATGACTCTCGACGATGTATTAATTTTCTCCTTTTGAAATTAGACTGAATATTCGCTCTAATCGGTTGTTTATATTAGTTCAACTCTTAATAGCGATTTCCAGAAACATCTCGAAGTTGTTCTCGACTATTCCCAAAAATTCTGCATCAACATAATCGTTAGCGGTTCTCCATTTTTTCCGAAAATTCTGCTTCGACTTAATCGTTAGTGGTAAAATCGCTACTATCGCCATCTGTTAACGATTGTTCCACTACGTTCTTTGGCAATATGATCAAACATTCGTGGTGAGTAGGTTTATTGGCACGCTGTTTTTTTTTTTTATTTTCTTGTTTAGATGCCAATAATAGATGGCAGGTACTCTTCTAGTGTAATGGATGCACGTGTGATTCGAGGTGCCAATAGCGACTCGGACAATTACCAGGTGGCTTGCGAAAGTTCGCACAAAACTGTGCAGGGCGAAAAACGTACGAAGCCGGACGAAGATATCGTCAAGCTGCAAATACCGGAGATATCAAACGCCTATCAAAAAAGCTCACTCTCTTACTTGAGCAGCATATTCCCCCTCCCGAGGACTCATAAGCGCAGTGGAAACACATCACCCATTCTTTGGAAACCGCTGCAAGGACTGAAGCCATGGTACGTATGGCAACGAAATAGTCAGTTACAACGCGTGCTGCGAATGAGCTGTAGAAGAGTCTGGGAAGGGAGGAAAACCAACTATTTAGCGAAAAAATTACAGTGGGAGCAGAGAGATAGCGAAAATACCGAAATGTGCGGCATGAATAATGAATCCCGAAAAATGTTCCAGAGGATAAGAAGATCTAATATCGGGCCGAATAATGGGCTGCGTCCCTGCAAGGACGAGAATGGGAATCTGATGACAGATAAGCAGTGTGTGCTTAGAAGGAGGAGAAACCATTTGTCAGCACTACACCACTTAGATTCTTCCACAGAAGATCAGGAGGTAATGATTGTGGAAGACATTGTACCCACCACCGAGGCGTGATTAGACCGACCATCTTCGAGCTTAAGTACAATAAAGCCGCTGGTGTGGATGGACTACCCGCTGAGCCTTTTAAGCAGGCCGGTGGCGAAGGACTGCTACCCCACATGCATCAACATATATGCGTTATATGGTTGGGGAAATTTTAAAAGCAGATAATAAAACTTCTCCAAGGGACAAAATGGAATAATTTTTATTTATTTCGACAAAATTCTTGCGAAGAGTGAAATAATATTGATATATCGCAGCAATTCTGGACTTTTGGCCTTGAGAGGTTTGTTACAGACCTTAAAAATATTTACTAGATGAAAAGATATTGAATTTTATCCGATAAAAATCGATTCTGCACCACTGTGCATCGTCGAAAGAAGTGTAAGATTGTCAGAGCAAAGATCAAATCCACGATCTCATGTACAAGAGCCCCACATACTAACCAATGGCCATAATACATATAGACCACATGAAATTGAGTTTTTTTTAATTTGCATCATTTGTATTTGGACCACCCTGTACTAGTATTTAAACTGTCAGGGCAACTTTTATGATCTAGCAACAGTGTGTTTTTAAAGTAAATTTTGTATAGTATACTCTTCGGGGCTTACAGAAAACGTGTCATATATTTTATCAAATGTTTGAAGTGTCTCGACAATTGTTTTTATTGTTTTTACATTATTGCCCACCTTCGTATACTATTTCAAGCCGTTGCATATATTTAGGGGCAATATAGATGGTTTTAGGAACCCGCTGTTTTCTTAATATATATTTCATATTAACACAAGATTTACATATTCTGCACAATTTTCGTGTGAGTTGAGATTTGTAAAGTATACTTTAAGGATTATTTTGCAAATCTTAAAGCGTCAATGTTAAAAAGGTTAAAAGGGTCAAAAGTGGCGACAATTTCCAAAATAGAGTGTCATAAAAATATTTTGCGATTCTTTCTATATTCGTATTATTTGAAAAAAACTGAAAATCGACATTTTAAGATTGGCTGAAAAAGTGTTGCGTATATTAAAGGGTGATCAAAGTAAGCAAAGATATTTCCATTAATAGAAAACGGATTTAAAAGAACATATAAAAATGGTATATGAAAGCTTTTGACGCTTTAGTGCCCTTTTAACCTTTTCCTGTTTTAAGGTTCTTTTAATAGTTATAAATTGAGGGATTACGTATCATTAAAGAATTGATATTGAAGACCTTTACTTGTTACTTTACTTTTACTTGACCTTCATTGGGCTTTGACTTGTGTGCTGCAGACAAATAAAGAATTAGTTAACAACAAGCAGTGGAGCGGTACTCACTTGAAGTATTGCCTATTTGACCAAAGTCCGTTAGGTAGTTTTAACACATTGTGAATTTCGTTTTCTTGGTCGCCGAACACCATGTGTTCGAACAATTAAGAGTTTGGCTGAGGGTCTGGTGCGGACTGGGACCACTATAGACGTCGCAAGGGATTGGCGGCCTAGTGCTACGCGTTCGGTCGAGAATATTGCTACTGTAGATGAAAAAGTTGCGGATGAGCCGTCAACATCGACCGGATGATGTTATACGGATTTGACCATTAGATGTTCATCTCGGCAGCTCAATTTTGGTGACAGACCTGAATGTGTTCCCTTACAAAGTGCAGGCAATCCATCAGCTACTGCATGCAGACCGTCCATCGCGCCTAAACTACATCCAGGCTTTCTTTAAATTTAATAAAAAGATTTCAGAAACAATTTGAGAAAAATCACTCAAGTAATGCCAAAGTTTGTCCAAAATTGATGCATATCTCTAGGCAGTAATGTAATGTATTGTACTTTATACAATATACTTTGGGTTTTATGAATAGGTTATTAAGTGGAACTAAGAAGTATTATTTACGAGGGCAGTTAGACAAATCCGTGGCTTTTTGAATAAATCAGTAAAGAAATAGTTCCCCATTACATCTCATGAAGAGATAGGACGGAGAGTTACTCGCGATCAGTGAGCTGTGCGCTTTCTAGTTTTAAACATACTGATTGGACCTCCAGTATTACACCGGTTCTGAACGGTATTTTCCGAAGCTTTTTCATGGCTAACTACTCGATAGTGTCGACGTCTCGAAGCTATGTCACCGGCGTCAAAGCAGGGATCCACACCACGTTGCACCAATCCCATTGCACCATCGACGGCCACTTTGAATAAAAAAATTTTATTTGACAAAAAATCCTTTATTTCGCAACAGGGTATCCTTTTAGCTCAATACTTTTAGTCCGTAGATTTTCGAATTTTTGTATTCCTGCCAATTAATAGGTTTTCTCAAGGACCTCAAAATAGGCGTTTGTTTCATTGATGGCCTCTTCCAAACCAAAACTCTTAACGCCGAGCCATTTCTTCAGGTATGTTAATAAAAAATTGTCACTATGGGGTTAAATCCGGAGAATATGGCACATGAGGTATCAATTTGTAGCCCCAGTTTATGGATTTTTACATGGTGATTACACACCTGTAAGTCGGTGCGTTTCATGGTGAAAGAGTACTATTGTCTTCGTCAAATGCGGTCGGTGTTTTCTTCAAATCAATGTCGAATCTGTCCAACAACTGTGAACAATATTCGCCGGTGATCGCGTTACCCTTTTCAAGATAATCGATCTGAATGACACTGCATGCATAACTGTCAACACTCACCATGACATTGTTGGCCGACAGACACCTATTGATCTTCTTTGGCTCACGTTCTCCAGGAGAAGTCGTCTACTGTGACTAGTCCTTGGACTCTGGTGCGTTGTGTTGGTTCCATGTTTCGTTCACGGTTACGACGAGGCGCACAAACTCCTTCAAATCCCTGTGGAAACAGTCTTTTGAAATACTAACAAGTAAGCGCTTATGGTCGAGTGTGAGTAAACGCGGCACCCATTACGCGAATGGCTTCGTTACGTCCTAATATTCTTGGAAAAGTGATGCGCCCGCTCAGTTCAGAGGCCTAAAGCCTCAGACATCTCACGCACTTGCTTTCTCGAATCGTCTAATATTTTCCCATGGATTTTATCAACAATTTCTGGCGTGACGATCTCTTTTGGGCGACCTGAACGTTCGCCATCATTTGTGCTGGTTCGATCACAATGGATGGAATTCACTAAACTTCTTTGTAACCATAGAAATTGATGGTGCAGAATCCCCATAGTTCACGCTGAAAAATATCGACCCCGGCAACATATTGCACGAACCATATATATGTTTACATGCACTGTTTTCATGAATTGAAAAACTGCTGCTTTCTGGTTCCTTTGTTGTCTGCCAGGCTTTTGTTTTCAGCAGTTTTCAACCATCAAAGCCACATTTTGGTCGCAAAACCATATACTATAACCTTTCAATCTATATGTTTCAAACATGTAATATTGAATAGCAAAGACAATATGTTTGGACACAAGTATACTATATTTTACACGATATATGTGCATCCAAACAACAATAAAAATACAGATTTTTCAGGGCATTCATTGATTTCGATGATTGGCTTTTCTACACAAAATAATCTGGGCTGTGAAGTCTGACAAAAATTGGATAACTCCGACTCTAGAATTTTGAAAACTGCATGATTGCACTCCGACTCCAGCATTTCGTTGCCTTTGATTTCTGAGTAAAACTGTAAAGTTAGGACCATTGCGGGAGAAACAAAAATCATTGATTTATCAAAAACCTGGTTACTGTGTAAAAAAATTAAATTAAAATAACGGGTTAAGAAATTATTTTGGTTAAAAACTTCCGGTTGTAAAGAAAATCCTGAATTTGGGGTCAGAGTGTTTTTTACGACTCCATCTCCGACTCCAGGCAAACATCCCAGAGTCCAAAGCACTGCCAAAAATTATGCTTGATGAGCACATGAAATTCATGTAATTCCATTTTCGTCGAAATATTCACAAGGTTTTCTGATTTCAGTGACTGCCAATGACAAACCAAATGAAGCAGCTGGCTTAGAATTTTCAGTAGTCTATTAACAGATCGTAGTTGACAGGAACAGTGTTGATTTAAAAGTTAAGAAAGTCACGGAGCTTACAAACAGCCCTCGTAGCATTTTTTTCGTTGCGTATAGTTGTGGTCAATTCACCAAAATCTTAACCAAAATCGTCTGCTGATGGAGATCGTGGCAAGATCCGAAATCACTTTACAGACCGCCGTGATATTCTTGGCAACCTTTATGATCTACTTTTTTGAAAATAATACACAGCTAATGAATAAGCCGTTGATGGTGCAACGGTTAGTTGCGCGGCTCTTATAAATAAGAACGTGGGTTCCTGCTCTGACCATTTTACATTTCTTTCGACGACGGTCGCCTCAGTTAGTGATGACGACACAATCTAGTACTCAGCCATGAAAAAGCTTTTCAAACTGCCGTTCGGAACCGGTGTAAAACTGTATGTAAACCTATGGGTGTAAACCTAGAAAGCGCACTGCTAACTGATTGTGAGAAGCTCTCCCCAATCCCTTCATAGGATGTAATAGGAAATCATTTTTTTTTATGAATAAGTTTTACATTAACTAGAAAATGATATTGAGATTCAATAAATTTTAAAAAAATAATTGAAGTTTTTAAGGAAAAGCCCGCAATAAAGTTTATTCACTTGGACAAAATTCATTTGAAGGTTAAAACTGTTGCCTAATATTAAGGGCTAACTGAATTCAAGTTAGTTAACAAATATGTTGCCTACCCTCAGGCGTATTTTTTTTTAAAAGAATTTTTTTATTTATTGAAAGTATTTTTTAAAAAAAAAAGTATTTTTTAGGTCCCTTTTGTAAGAACATGTATTATATATTCCCGAAAAGGTATTTTCTTTGATGAGAGACACTTCTTTTATTAAATGCTAATGTTTTTATGTAAGAAAAAGCCTAAGAGTATGCATTTTTTTACACAGAAATATTTTTTTAAGAACAGGTACTTTTTAAAGAAATGGTACTTTTTTTAGGATAAGGTTATTTTTTTAAGAAAATTTGCTTATTTTCAGGAAGGCTACTTATCTCAAGAAAAGAAACGAAAAGGTATTATTTTATTTTTAATAAAAGGAATTTTTGTAAGAGAAGGTAGTTTTTGTAAGAGAAGGTATTTTTGTTTTTTTGAAGAAAAGCTATTTTTTACGAAAGAGCAGTTACAATTTTAAGAGTAGGTACTTATCTCAAGAAAAGTTATTTTGTTTTACAAGAAAGGTACTCTTTAAAGAAAAGGTCGATTTTTAAGAAAAGGCAATTTGTTGTAAGATAATGCAGTTTTTTAAGAAAAGTTGCTTATTTAAAAAGGTACTTTTTCGTAATAAAAGGTACTTTTTGTAAGAAAATTTACTTTTTTAAACAAAGGAACTTCTTTAAGATACGGTATTTTGTTAAGTAATGAGAGAAAATTTACTTTTTTTAAGAAAATTTTATTTTTTTAAACTTCTTACACTTTGGCTTTTCCAAATTTAGTTTTTATTCGGTTCAAAACTGCAATATGTAATAAACAGGCTCCACCTAGAAAATGTCCCATTAAACAAGAAATATCGCCACATCGGTTAGTCTAGACACAAACCAAACCAAAAGTACGAGTGTAAGTGTAAGTGTGCTGCCAAATGTAATTCCATGCTCAGGGTTGTATTCCGTGGGTTTGCCAGTCTTGCACTTTGGGTTTTCTAAATTTACTTTTTATTGGGTTCAAAACTACAATATGTAATAAACAGGCTCCACCTAGAAAACTTCCCTTTAAATCATACCAAACCAAAAGTATTTTCATTTCATTTAGCCCCCATCCCGCAACGTGCGGTAAGGAACTTCGTTCCAACAGCAGATCTTCAATTCACGAAATCAATGCTTGCAAACATGTACATGGTTTCTGCAATATGTTGCTGGGACCATTATTTTTCAGCGTGTAATAGTAATTTTTAGAAATTTGTCAACTGATGAACAATTGAAGTTTAGGTTTTATTTACTTCTTTACCAGTCTCGTTTTAGACTTAAATTTACTAAGGTCTTGGACAGAATTTTTGATTGATCTGAAGGATTAACTTTACGTTTGTCTTAAAATTGTCTAGTATATTTTTATTTTTTTAATTAAACTTATTGAAATATCTTTTCAAAATTGACTTGCTTTTCCAATTTAAATATGTGATTTATGTTTTTCTATTTCATAGTGATAGTAAGCGGTTTCTTATTTTCTACGCATCCTTCTTTCAACTTATAACATTCAACTATAATACTTTTCGCCATCATCGTTTTCCTTTTCTTTTGTAAGTCGTTTTTAATATGCAAACTTTTCCGGGAAATTTTCGTTGTAATAAAAGTTCTTCCATAAATACACCAGCTCTTCCATACTCTGCTGATATGTAATCAGAAAAGACTCTCCAAATATCGCCAAAGTCAACAGTCAAAGTCACACATAAACGCGCACAAGCATACATTTCGTTTCTGCTATAAACGATGGCGAGAAGTTTGTATCCCCATCGTATTTATTATAGAAATTCTTGAATAACAAGGAAAACTTAAAACTGCCTTGATACACATGTATATACGAGTATATTTTTCCCTTTGAAGATATGACATTTAGGTACGTAAAAGTCCTGGTTTTAAGATGGTGGTGTTATCAGTACACACTTCCACACACATCCTCTCCTTAGCACCGATAAGGATCCTTTGTGAACTGTGTGTACGAGAGTTGAACATGCGTGTGTACTTAAAGCAACGTGCTTACGCAAATTATGTTGGACTTACACATCCACACACTTGTTTAAGGAGGCAGAAACGATTTTGCTCTCACAATATGTTTACAAAGCTACTTGTACACATCGTCTCATGTACACACACAAATGCTACAGAAGATTACACAGGCATAGATTCTTTCAGCCACAAAATCAAAGAGGTGTGCGATTCATACACACACATACAAAACCATTTACTCAATCGTACTCACGCATTCTCGTGTCTATTTCTCTGGGCTCTATAGTTTCGTGTGTATGTGTTAATGAGTGCGTGTGCATATGTGTCTGGTTGTGGTGGTAAATGTTAACTTATTCACCTCTTTGTCTCAGCATCCATCGAAAAAGCTTAACTTTAATGAAAACAAATACAAACACACCCCAAACATTATGTACGTAAATAAAATGATCATCAAAAGGATGAACATACAAATGTTTATTTGTCTCTATGTATGTGTATGACTGAATAAATGTGCGTATGGGGATGTCCTGGAATTTATACAGCAGTATGTTTAATATGACACGTTTTCCCAATATGCTTGTATGATGAACAGAAGGCGAACCAACAGCAGTTATGGCAACCAATATGCTGCTGTACAACAGCAGGCGTGTGTGTGTATTAAAAAGCATTATTTGTATTTAATATCAATTTTGTGAAGACTAAAGAAAATGGAGAACTCTCTTTTCCATGTCCTTACTAAGTGAACTTTTACTTTCACAGCTTCACTAACTAGAACGCCATCAACCCACGTTAAGAGTTTCAGGCTTTTTCGTATAAACCTTCCAATAACAACTAACTCCCACAAGAATATTCAAGGCTGCCCAAGGAAAGGTGCAAAGTTTATGGCTTCTTTTAGAATCCTACATCTAACATGAACGTTAAGTACACACCTCCCTTTACCCACTAAAAGTGTCAAGCAGTCCTGGAGAAAAATTCAACTTAGATGACCCATAACAGCAAATAACCTCCCAAACAAACAAACATGACATGTTCACAAAAAAAAAAAAATACCCAGTAAACAAGAGAACCCTCTTTCAATTTTCCCCCCGAATTCCAAGAGTTTTCCTTTTCGCTGTTAAGTAAAAGTGAAAATTGTTTTACAACCCAATAAAACAAACACCAAATACTGTTTTCCTTTCCTTTCATTTCCACTGACCCCAACACCTTTTCGTTTCAAAATTTCGAAAGAAAATTGAGTTTTTATTTTTGTTTTTTATTTGAACGTGTAAGAAAAACTCAATGAAAAATGTATTTTATATACAAATTCGTTTGTATACCATAATAAATTATCAAATTTATGTATTTAGTAACACTCGCCTAAAAGTATGCAATACATTTGGTTTTTTTTTTGTTTAGCATATTTATATACCTGATAAGGATATACTGTCGAAATGTTTTTCTATTACATTTATTGCTGGAAACAAATGACATCAATTAGAGAAAAGTTTTTAATGAAAGCCTAAAAGTAGGCTTTAGTTAGGTATAACGAAAGACTAACTACTAACTACCTTTAGAAGAATGAAGATTTGTAACCTACAAATCAGGTAGATTTTCATTAATTTGTCAACCATTTCATGTTAATAATAAAAGGACCACATCAGAATAGTATAGGTGGTACATTTTAGCCAGTTATGTCTTGTTTTCGAAGTTCCACAATTTCTCAGCAAAAATACAATGGAGTGGTTCCAATGACTCTACCTCTTTCAGTACGTTGAATGAAGTACTAAAGACGGATTTTTGGTACACTGGATATTATGGTGTTGGCCTGAAGAAAATTTTATTTGGCACTAGTGGTGTTATTGTTCGTCCAATCACAATGTCTTCGATAGATCGGTGGTGAAACGTGTGGCTGGCAATCAAGACGCTTGAGTTCGAATTTCGGGTTGAGGGACAGTTGTTGAACTTCAAACTTCAAATAGAAACAGAATAATAACAGTAATAATTATTAAACCCTAGCTGCACACACCACGTAATTTGTATGGCATACTTTCAGGCGAATACAATTTAATTCCGCAAATTTAAGCAACTAAAAGTTCGTTCGTTCGTTAGTCGCAACATTGGCTATTAAAGCAAGCATTTCAAGACGCAAAAAAAAAATTTAAAAAAAATGCTTTGGTGGGATTCGAACCCAGAATTCGAACCGAATCGATTGATTATCAATTATCTAAGTTAACGTTAGTCAAATGGTCATACTTAGTAGCCATGACGGGAAACGTTTTTCATATCATGATTGTATTGAAATACTTAATGATGACACTCGAATCGATATTAATGGAATTTTAGGTTGTTATTGCAGTGAACTCTTAGGATTATTCGAGATTTCAAATACAATTGCATATTTTAGGGGTGCTAGAAATATTTCAATTAGATCAACAAAAAATTTGTAGCAAGAGAGATTATAAATAATAGATACTTTAAAACCTTTCGGGGTTATAATTGGTTTTTAATGAAGTGCAGCCCTGAAAATTAAAAATAGTCGCACGAGGTTCAAAATGCCATAAACGACTGTTTAGGCGTAATTTATTTTTGTAAATTACTTTGATAATAATTGTGGCCGTCGGTTGTGCAATGGTTAGAGTGCGCGCTTCTTATACATGTGATCCTGGGTTCGATCCCTGCTCTGACCACCTTAAAATTTCTTTCGGCGGCGGTCACCTAGCATAGTGACACCTCGCATAGAAGCTATGAAAAAGCTTCTCAAAATATCGTTCGAAATCGGTGTAAAAACTGAAGGTCCCAACTAGTGAGTATAGAACTAGAAAGAGCACAGCTAGCTCACTAGTTGTGGGAAGCTCTCCCCAATACCTTAATGCAATGTAATGGGAAACTATATATATACATATATTTTGATAATAATAGATTAAACATGAAACATCGCACGGATCGTTTTTTCCGGTATATCCCCTTAAAAAGGTGCTGTCCTCGTAAACTAATTTTCAAGCTAATAGTGTCAAGTTTCATATTAAAATTGCTGCATACTTTAAGGAGAACATAAAATTATGTATATTTTGCAATAAAATCAATTTAACATAAGTTATTTTACATCTGTCTTTCTTTTCTAACTATGTCCAAGCTAAATTGTATCCATAAATTCCTTGTTTTTGTTTCTGAACTTGCGATACGTCAGGATTTCATCCAATTTAATATTTATTTTTTAGATATCCTTAAAGTATGCCGCATTATTTCGATTTTCCATATTTCTATGTGTGTCTTAAGCATTTGCTTTAAGTCTTTGCCAGCCTAAAAGTATGCTGATATTATATTATGTTTACATTAAAAGGTAAAGGTATTCTTCTGCTACCCTCAGTGTAATGTGTCTTTCGATTTTCCATTAAAATATTAGAATTATGATTTTCTCCTGCTTATCCTGTTTTTACAATCGTTTTAAGCTCTTAAAACAAAATGGATGGTATCCTATTTGATGCCAGTTTGAATACCGATTTGAACACGTTTTCGTTTGAAATTGCTTTCGTAAATTGAAACGTGTAAAGTCCTGGGTAAACATTTCTCTAGCAGGTATTAATACAATAGGCAATTTCTTATGCAAACTTACAGTGCCAGCATAAACCACCTGTGTTGGATGGAGTTGGAAAATAAAATTAAAAAAATGCTTGCAAGGTGCGGCACAAGTAATGGTCGTATTAATTTCCAATCTATTGCCGCACTGTCGAATTATATTTTCGTTTAATTTAGTGAAATAAATTGCAACTGTTTAATAGAGTTTTTGGTAAGATCATATAAAAATATTCCTTTAATATCAGTCACAGATTACTAACGCACCCTGTGCACCAACGGTTCAACATTACCCGCATTGCCTGTCTTGCTGTATTCCTGTCTTGCTTCTCCTTGTCCTTTCCGAGACTCGTCTATCTTTTCGAATTAAGCTGTGTAGTCTACTTTTGGGACTGGGTCATAAAAAACAAAAAGTATAGCCTAATTTAAGGCATAACCAACAAAAGAGAGAAAATTTCAAATTATAACAATGGTCACAAACTACACAGATGTATGACTATTTCCAGTGAAAGGAATGGCAAAACAAAAAGAACAATTTCTAGTTACATATCAAATGAAATGGAAGAAAACATTGTCACGTTCTCGGTGACACATAAAAGGTCTTAGTCTCTGGGCCATTTCGGTTTGTTTGATGTGGATACCATAGTATTTGACAGGCAGACATGTCCTTTAAAAACGAATCGCCCGCCATCTCCTTAGCTACCATCTCGCTGGCTATGATATTGGACATCTGGCGTAAAGATAAGTATGAAACATACAAAATATATATTTTCCCATATTTTGCAATTATTGCCTCACAAAAAAAAATTCGATACAAATATAAAGAGAAATGGAAGAATCGTGTTTCATTTTTCAAATGGCATTATTACATACAAATGTAAACCGCAAAACTTTGCCTAAATGTATGCTACACTTTTTGAACAAATGTTTATTACAATAATATACATTTCGAAGTTGTGCGGTGGTGCTGGTGCTTCTACAACTTGTTCAACGTTTTATTAGAAAAACCACTAGAAAAACTTATGACATTTTCCATCTCAAGAATATTCAAATGTATTCCCACACAGATTGTACTGACTGGTTACATTCGATCTACTATTTCGAGAGCTCTCCTCTTGATGTCGTAGTATTCCCTTCTTTTACTATTTTTATACAATGTTGCATTGATGTTTGTAAATGGAACATATACATTTCAAATAAGAATAGGGAGAAATTTTGAGACAGAAATTGCATAAGAAGAAGAGAAAAACTTTTGCACTTTACAACCTGAAATCAATGGCAAGAAAATATATATTTCTAGAAACGAGTACAAGGTTCTTGTAATTTATACACGCCCAGTTGGGGAAATCTAAGGTACGATTTTAAATTTGTTTTACTGAAAGCTGGAGTTTAAATTTGAAAAAAGCCCAAAGTATACTTTGAAGAGTATCAGACAGTTTCGAAATATTGCATACCTTAAGGATATATGAAAAGCAAGGGTGCATAGATTTGCATTGTTATGCATAACATTCTCAAAAACTGCATCTAATACTACGTTTAACTACAATCACACTGTTATTCAATTTGATCCTGGTATGAAAATGTTGCATAGTTTGCGGAGCAAAATTTGAAAAAATCTGAATACTAATTATTAATTAAACAGGGATTCAATTCTATTTGAAAAAATCTGAATTCTAATTGTTAACTGAAGAGGGATACAATTCAATTCACTGATATCAATCTAATATAATTCAACTTGGTCAATTCCATTTAGTCTAATTCAATTCAATTCCGTTCAATTCAATTAGTTTCATCCAATTAAATGGAATCCAATCCAATTGAATTCAATGCAGTTCAATTCAATCCAATTGATTTATGCAATGCAATTCAATTGATTTCAATGCAATTCAATTTAGTTCAGCTCAATTCAATTGAATTTACTGAATTAAATTCAGTGCAATTCAGGACAATTCAATTCAGTTCAATTGTATTCAATTCAATTCAGTTCAATTTCGCTTAATTCAATTCAGTTCAATTCAATTTAGCTTCATTCAAATAAATGTAATTCAATTCATCTCAAATCAATTCCATGCATAGTTTACGGAGCAAAATTTGAAAAAATCTGAATACTAATTATTAATTAAACAGAGTTTCAATTCTATTTGAAAAAATCTGAATTGTAATTGTTAATTAATCAGGGATTCAATTCAATTCACTGATATCAATCTAATATAATTCAACTTAGGCAATTCCATTTAGTCTCATTCAATTCAATTCCGTTCAATTCAATTAGTTGCATCCAATTAAATGGAATCCAATCCAATTGATTTCAATGCAATTCACTTCAATCCAATTGATTTCAATGCAATTCAATTTAGTTCAGCTCAATTCAATTGAATTTACTGAATTGAACTCAGTCCAATTGAGGACAATTCAATTCAGTTCAATCATATTCAATTTCGTTTAATTCAATTCAGTTCAATTAAATTTAGTTTAATTCAATCAAATGTAATTCAATTCAGTTAAAATCAATTACATGCAATTCAATTCACTTTGATTCACTTCAATTCAATTTAGTTTAATTCCATCCAAATCAACTCAATGTCTTAATTCAACTCTATTCAATGCAATGCGGTTCAATTCAATTGAATTCAGTTCAGATCAATTGAATTGAAACCAATTCAACTGACTTCAATTCAGGACAATTCAATTCAGTTCAATTCTATTCAATTCAATTCAGTTCAATTTCATTTAATTCAATTCAGTTTAATTCAATTTAGTTTAATTAAATGAAACATAATCCAATTTAACTCAGTTCCCTTCAATTTAATTCAATTTGATTCATTTCAATTCAGTTCAAGTCAATGCAATCCTATTCATTTCAATTCATATTATTTCATTTCATTTCAATTCAATTCCAATCCGTTCAATTTAATTCCATTGAATTCAATTTATAGTAGTTTAATTTAATTTAAATTAATTAAATTTTCATAATACTTCATAATACTTCAATTCAATTAAACTAATCTAATCTAATAGAATTTGATTTTGTATTAAATGTTCATCAAAACTTAAAAACAAATGTTCCAAGCACAACGAACAACCAGAAAAGAACCTGTAAATGATCCCGAAATTAACCGGTTTCACTTGTCTTTTCAATTCTGTGAATCGAAAAACCAGCTTTCTCTACTGTAGCACGATGTAATATGAGCTCACCTAGAGTTTCACACCGATTTTTTTCACGTAAATATGTGTTGCATTTCGAGAGAAGCTGTCACTAAAAAAATTTCCGTGGCCAAGATATGTTGGGGGTTAAAACATTAAACCAAATAGTCATAGTACTGATATCAGAAACACATTTACGAACAAAACATACTTACATGTCCCGCAATATAAATGTGCACAAAACAACAGAAAGAATATCCACTTACTGTACAAGACGAACGGCGAGGATTTAATTGCGACATCAACGAAGGAGACGAAAGAAAGGAACAACCAAAACATCACATTTGATTGAGTCTCAAGAAATGTTTAAACGTTAAATCTAACATGCACACACATCTCCATATACGACCGAAGATTCCGTCATACGACAAAAATACGAAATGAAAACAATAATTTCAACTATCCCTATATAGGTTCACGTTTGTCGCGTGTCTTTATGGCACACAGATTTCGTACTACAACAAATTTGTTGCATACTTTTGGGAGAAAGAATAGTGTTATAAGTTCGTAATTTTTTTGCCATTACATCCCATGAAGATATTGTTCATAGATAATAGACATTGTATTTATATTATTCACTAAGAGGACCTAAAATTTCAACTATACCAAGTGGGTTTTCTATAAGAAGCTGTTTTATGGCTATCTAAAAGACTATGGCACGTACAACTGTGCACCTGTTTCTCTATGAAAAGTCATTTACATGATAGTGCCGTCGTCAAGCCAAGAGATGGCTATAAAATCTGCTATACCAAATATTTCAACCAACAGGTAAATATTGAAATTTATAAAAATTTTCCGAGTTTTTATATATTTTTTGTATTTTAGGGAAGTCTACATATTTGTGTGGACTCTAAATGATCACTCACAAAACTTTGAGTACCCCACACATAAACCAATAGCATCTCTACTTTAACAATCCTACGAATATAACTTATTTTCTCAACAATTTAAGTTGTTGTTTATAATAGCATACTTTTAGGATGAAATTAAAATTTTTTGTACTTTGGGGTAAAACCTTCCGTAGTCTAAGTAAATGTAACACCACATTGTTTTCCCTTCGAATCGCAATTCTTTAACCGAACTTTATCGCAATATCTTATTTCAACATATGTCCTAGTCCTAGTTTAACTATCGAATTCGTAACCATCATTGGTTTATCCTGTGTGTGTGTGCGCGTGTGTATGTATGCAGATAGATATATCAATGTATTTGCATAATTTTTACATTAAAACATGTGTAACCATACATAGGGTGTTGTATGTATGTGTAGACATCTTGTCACTAAGTATGAATACAAATATCCATACGATATTGTAGTAAAATGCATACTTTTACGACTATTATGCCATGACTTTGATTGTTATTGATGTTATAGTTTGCTGCAGTGCTGTATGTAGATATAATTTAACTGACAGTGTATGGGTGAATGAATGAATGGAAGAATGAATGAATGTGTGTTGTACTTTGAAGTACAAGTGCATAAATGACATACTTACAAGGTTTCCTGTAATGTTTCCTCGCATTCACACACACACAAATAAAGTTTTTGAAATTGCACATATCCTTTCATGATTTTCTATTTTATCATATGAGTATCTGTAGTAGTAATAGTATCTTATAGTTTTGTGTCTATCTGTATCTCTCTCTCTCAAGTCGTACATTATAATTTTCTTTACTTGTCTGTACAAAAATCTATGCGATATGTCATCATTATCTTGGATATGATGCATGTGTATCGAGATGCGATGAATTCTCAAAATGCTGATTTGTTGCTGTTGCTATTGCCATTGTCACTGCCCTCGTCAAGAGCTAAAGTAGACGCAGAGGCAAAGTGACATTCATGTGTTGTAGGAAATGCCATAATAGTCGTAGATGCAACTGCTATTGTAATATAAGTTTCTGTTGCCGGCAGGACAATTTAGTTTGCCTTCTCAAAGCAGGCCCTTTGTGTTAAGATTCGGTAAGGAAATGATGCATAGAGAATTGATTCTTAATATTGTTTTACCTCGACTCAAACATGTCAGATTTACCTGGTTTTAAACCAAACATTCAAGCATGAAGCATAATTTTGGGAAAAATTTCATAAAAAATTTGTTGCATTCTTTTAGGAGAACGAATAATATTGTAAGCTCTTAAATTTATGTTTCCATAATATTCCGTAAAGTTATTGCAGATCGCTCAATACAATCAATACAAACGCTTGATTTCTATTTTTTATTCACTGTGTAAGACCTAAAATTGTACGACCTTTCCGAACAGTTATTCTTTCAAACGCAGGAACTTTAGGGAAGTTATTATTTTCCTTTGACCTTCTTTGAATTTTCAAACTCATCGCGGAACTCTTACAACAGATCCACAATTTATAATTAATGTTCTTAAAGCAATTCTAGAATAAAGTTCCACCAAAATTAAGTTCGGTTAGCTAGCAGTGGATGTTACTATTAAAATACTCAATCCAATTAGACCCATTGTGATTCCACAGGAACGAAACATGACCCCATCTTACAACCAATAAACTGACCTGGTGCGGCCAATCACTTGAAAGGGCGTCAATTAACAGACGTTTATTTATACTCTCGTCATGATATTGCACTATGTGGCTGAAACAATGAAGATTTGTTGTCCCTGATGGATCAATTTGCGTTCTGCGAAAAGTTATTTTGATCATTCTGCTGAAGTCAATGAATTTCTGCTAAATCCGAAATGAAGTAAGAGCATAAATATTGTCCTCAGCTCGCTCAAAATGCCGGGCAGGAGCATATAAGATGCTCGACGTTCTCGTCCTCCTCTTTGTCCTTCCATCTCCTACAATAATCATGAGGTGGGATTTCCAGTTAATATCCGTATCCGTCCCAGTTAATATCCATATCCGTATCAAAGCTGTGTCCAGTGATTACAGCTACTACACTGGTAAAAAAAGACAACAGTCAGCATACGCTGAAAATTAATCGCCACAATTGCAGCGATGAACAATTTCTTATAATCGATGATTAAATAAACTTATGACGCAATGTAGACAGCTATAACATTTATCATCACAACGTAATTATTTGTTGCATCAGCAACAAAATCACATCATGTACGAAACTTTTCTTCGCTACAATAAATATTTACATACGTTTTGGCATTAACGTCTTTCCGACAGCTGACTTTTGACGTCAAACTCCGTCCCCATCGTTGAATCTGTAAATTGGCATAGTATGGTTAAGGGGCGTACAAGCCGTATAATACCTACCTGAATGTCTGTTTAATTCAACATGGCGTACGAGCCTAGTTATTTTATCCTCCTCATACCAGAGCCTGGGCAGTGCATATGAGATGTTCGATGCTCTCATCCTCATCTTCACACCCACAGCTTCTGTAGTAACCATGAGCTGATATTCCAAATCTAGACTCGCGTCTGCCTATTAAGCAATGTTCAATGATCACAGCATAACGTTTCACTATCATAGAGATATCTTGTCTAACAATGGATATCAAGTTTAGCGAACTATGCAGGTCATAACTTGACCATGCCTGCCTTGTGATCTTATATTTTGAGCCTCCAAACCATCTGTCAGTCGCCTATCTGATGAGTGCTTCAGTCTTAAGAATCAGCTGGAATGTATAAAGGGCATACACATATGTTCCTGATCCAGTAGAACAGGTGAGGTACTCCCTAGTCTCGATATGCCTTCGTTTATCTGTTGTTCTCTAGAATGCACCTGTGTCCCGAAACCCATATAGGGTACATATGAAAATGCTTAGACATCTCGTTAAGAGATGCGAACCCGTTGTGGTCACTTCTTGAATTCAGGAATACATACTAAAGAGATTTTATAGCTGCCTGGCTGTGAAAGTAGATGTTGATTCGCCAGACGGCAAGGACGTTTCGTCCCAGTCAAAGGAGAACTTCCCCGACTGACATGACTTCTGCCTGAGAAACACTTCAATGGTCTGGTAGGCTTTTCGAAAAGTCTTTACCACCATTTTGGCTTGGACATCAAAACCTATTGTGGCACCTTGTTTGGGGGCATTAGTGTAGAAGACTAAAAATTCCTTCTATTTCCTGATATGCGCTGTCCTAGTCCTGTCATGCTAGGACAATTACACTCCTAATACTCCACTCCTAATATGGATTGCCGTAGAACCCCTCAGAAAGATCCGCGACCACCCACGCTGAAAAAACTGCCCCAGTAACGTATTGCAGGAACCATGTATATGTTTGTAAGCATAGTTTTCGTGAATTGAAGATCTGCTGCTTTTCTGTTTCTTTGTTGTGTGTCACGTTTTCATTTCCAGCAGATTCCAACAAAGAAAGCCACATTGGGCGACAAAAACATATATAATGACACATTAATCATTGTGTCTCAAATATGTAATATTGAGTAACAAACGCAATGTATTTGCGCACAAGTATACTATGTTTGCGACAAGCTACAGACACGTTATATTTGCATCCAAACCACAAAGTATACAGATTTTTTAGCGTGTGTGAACTGACAATCCATTCCGGTGATTTTCATAAGCGGATTGCTGACGCCGCCACCATTTGGCTGCCAAGCAAATCTAGTGCTAACAGGAGAAGCATAATCCCCAGGCTCTAAGTTGTAATTGCCGAAACGGCATCCATGATACAAATCCGGACATTTGTCAACCGACTCAGGTATATGGATTTTCCAGAGCCAACCACCAAACGACGAAGCCATAGACCGGACAACGCCTACATTTACATATATGTTGTGCAATAGTGCATGAGAACGCTGGTTTAACCATGCCACAGATTCTCAAAATTCTATTTGGAACTGGTGTAAAACTGTAGGTCCCAATCGGTGAGTGTAAAACTAGAAACCGCACTGATCACTGGTTTTGGAAAACTCGACCCAATGCCTTCATGGGATGTAAAGGGAAAATTTTTTGTTTGCTTTAGGGCAGCCTGATTCTGGAGCCTTTGTGGTTTTACTGATACTATCCGTAGTGTTACACTTAACGCTAAACTTGCTGTTGAGAATCACACCCAAATATCTGCCCAAACTATATGGTATCTTATTTAAACAAATTGTGTCAGGAAAAAACAGATCCAGCAACATATTGCATTAACCATGTATATGTTTTCAAGCATTGTTTTTAGGAATTAAAGATCTGCTGCTTTTTTGTTTCTTTGCGTTTTGTTGTCCCCATTTATTGCCACAAAATCAATTTATATATTAAATCTAATAATAATAAAATATAAGTAAAGTTAAAATAAATGATTAATTTTAATTAATATTATTATAAATTGGAATAACATATTAATCATTGTGTCTCAAACATATAATATTGAATAGCAAACGCAATATGTTTGGACACAATTATACTATGTTTGCGACAAGCTACAAATACGTTATATTTGCATCCAAACAACAAAAAGCACAAGATTTTCAGAGTGTAGACAATAACGAAGATAATGTAATCATTCTGATTTGGAAAACGATGTTGTATTAATCTCTTGAAATATCCTCTCCAAGCTGGCATCCTGCATAAATTCGTACTTCTATTTGATGGAGGTCATTTAAGGGAAAATAGGACGTATGGTTTATGCCAATTTAATCTAAATATTAAGGATATTTATTAGAATTCACTGTACACATTTTTCTTATGAAATTTAGATTGAAATGTATTTCTTGGCTGGGGCAATATGTGGGCCTCCGCTGTGCACCTAACTTGATGACAGCTTTCGGCAGTGATATCGCAATCGAATATCTCTCGGAAGTATTGCTGAAACCTCCTTTGGCAACGACTATTATGTGATGGTCCGAAAAGGACCAGAAAAGCTCATCTGTATCTTAGTTGGTGGCACCAGAACATTTTTTCTCGAAGGTGTACAAAAGGTATCCTTAGTGATATCGACATCAGGAGAGTGTTCGTTTGCGATAATATTTGCGAGACGACAATCCTTGGTAAGCCCTTTGGAATTTAAGATAATTTGAAATTACAATATTGAATATTGACAGCAGCTACTGTCTTCCACAGAAGCACTGCTGGAAGGACTTCCGCAGGGCCGTCTGTATCCTCTGTTAAATGCACTTTAATATGTCCACATTCATATGTAAATACTGTACAGTATAAAGTTTAGAATATCAAATGACGGCAAAGATTCAATAGATTTCTGCTCCACAGAATTCGACATTAAATCACATAGAATAAGAAAAATAAATTATATTTATACCCTCCCTTATATATCGTACTATATCAATATCTGACAAAGTAATGTATTAAGTGGAAACTTGAATTTTTTTCAAAACCAAAATTAAATTTTATTGAATTTACAAATAAAATTCATAACGAAATATTATAGACAAGAAATGTATCAAAGGCTGTGTATTATAGTCTCAAATATATTTGAGTCATATAAACAATAAATTAGCTGGCAGAAACTTCTGCGCAATGTAGCCGATATTTCAAAATAAAACGCAATAAAGTATGCACCCCATTTTATTAAGTTTTTCCCAAAACAGTTTCTTATAATACTCTGACATATATGCTTTAAAATGTGTGCTCCTAAATATATAATCAGATGTGACTACAAATATTGAACACTCAGCCGTGGGTGGTGTACATTGTACATGAGAGCGTTAGTTCGATCTCTGCTCTAGCCATCTTACATTTCTTTCGACGACGGTCACATCGCTTAGTGACGGCGACGCCAACGACTATATAACCATGAAAAAGCTTCTCCAAATACCGTTCGGAACCGGTATTAAACTGTAGGTCCTAATCAGTGACTGTAAAACTAGAATGTGGTTTGTGGCAGCAGGGAATCCATTATTTTGTTTTTATTACCGGAATTTGTCGTGTATTGCAATAATTCCGTAATTGCAAGTTGTTTACCATCCCCGTTATGCTTCTTTATTTTTAAAATTTTCTAATTTAAAAGCAGTATGTTAGACATATAATTATTGACAGTTCATTGCCTAATTTTGGGATGAGATCCATTAATTACGTCGGACTACTAAAATCAGCTCTAGAGGTGTGGTAATTAGAAAGAAACTAATTATATGTTTGCCGTGGCAAAAAAAAAATTTGACTACGAGGACGGATCACTAAGTCCGAGACTTTTTGTATGAAACAGTTTCTTTTGCAAAAAAAAAATTATTTTTCATCTTAGTCTCCTTTTCGCTCAATACACTTAGTCCAACGTTTCTCAAATTTTTATATCCCTTCCAAAAAATAGGATTTTTCGAGGTCCATAAAAAAGGCATTTGTTTGATCAATAATTTCATCGTTGGAGCTAAATCTCTTTTCACCGAGCCATTTCTTTAAGTTTCGAAATAAGGGGCTAAATCCGGAGAATATGGTGGATGAGGTACCAATTCGTAGTCCAATTCATGGAATTTTGGCATTGAGACTACACTCGTGTGCACCCGTACGGTTTGGGTCAATTGAGAGCAAACGCGACACCCAGCTTGCAGACAGCTTTCTTAAACCCAACTGATCATTTAAAATCGAAACCACACTGCCATATGAAATGCTTATGGCATCAGCAGTCTCACACACTTTTACTCTTCGACTGTACTTTACTTTTCGATATTTTCGGGTGTATTGACATCAGTTGGCCGTCCAGAACGTTCAGCGTCATTTGTACTTGTGGGACCACAGCGAAAGTCAGTAAAATACTTTTTTACCATTGAAATCGATGGTGCAGAGTCTCCATAGTGTTTATCAGGCTTTTTCTTGGTTTGATTGACGGGTTTTTTTCGCAAAAAATAATGTTTAATGAGCACTCGAAATTCACTTTATTCCATTTTTAAAAAAATGCACGAGGTTGTATGTTTTGAACAGCTGTTAAACGCAAAGTAAATGACGGAACTTGCTCAAAATTTGACAGTAGTCTATTAACAGTTGGTACATGATGGGAGCGGTATTCCATTTCATATAACTACGAGGGAAGTTCGAAAAGTCACGTACTCGTATTTTTGGGGTGAATGTTGTTGCAGAAGTTATCTGGTTGTCATATAAATCTTACGCTTTTCAAGTAACAGAATATACTTTCGAGTTTGTTTGTAAAAATACGAAATATTTAATATTTTTGAATTTTAAAGATATAATTAAAATTTTATTGAATTGTTTTCGTTGTCATTTTCTTCAAAGTTCAGATATTGGAAATCTGGATTTTACACCGTTTATGATAACTATTTATTGCATACATTTAGGATGGGGACAATGACGTTCAGTTCATAGCATTCTTTCAACTTACATTAATGTTGAATTATTATGGTGCATAAGTCATTGAAATAATTCATTGGAAAAATTAATTAAAATTTCGTCGACTTGTTTCCTTTGAATTTACTTTGGAACGTAGATATTAAATTCGCATTTTACTGAGTATTTGATTACAAATTTATTGCATACTTTTAGGATGGGGAAAATATCGTAAGTTCACAGCATTCGTTCAGATTAAATTAATCTTTTATTGTTATATGCAATATAAAGTAATTACGAAATTTTTTATACATTTTTGATATATAAAAAAATTAGTTGTAAACGTTTCAGTAGTTTGAATAATGTGGATCAATGCAGATGTTTTTTATTTTAACGAAAACCTGTGCTTGTTTACGGAGGTTATCGGCTGTCAAAGGGGGTTAAGAATTTTTGCATATTATCCCCTGTAACGTGGTTTGCCATCCGTTATTTTCTTCAAATATGTCTTTGAAACTACGTTACCCATGCTTTGAAGCTCCGTTACCCAGCTATTGTACTCCTAATCACCCATGAGTATCATATCAGAACATGACGCTGCCGTTTATCACCGAATACCAGTACAAATGTAGAGGGCGATTCCCAGTTCCACTGCCCCAACACTTGTAATCCGAAGTTGATCGCCACCGCTTAGCACCTTATACCAGTACTTGTGTAGAGGACGACAACCAGTTCAATCTTCACCGCATTTGTAACCCAAACCTGAATGCAACAGATTAGCTACCAGCACCAGTACGAATTTAGACGACGGTACCAAATTCCACCCAACATGAACACCGCCAAACATCCTGAACACCGCACCGAAGCCCAGTACTCGCGTAGAGGTCGATTCCCAGTTCAACCATCAGCGCACCTGTAACTCAAACCTGAGGCCGACTTCCTAGTCAGCTCCACTCCACCTAGATCTCTTTCGTCCCGAAGACAGCCAAGAACCGATGATCGAATACGTATTATGGATTATATCATACTAAAGACGACCTTATACTCAAATCGGGGAAAATCTACCAATTAATTCGGTAAGATTTTGTGGGTCCTTATGGGGACTCTGAAGACGGCCGACACTACCTCAGCTGATAACAAAACCATGTTACAGGGGTTCATATTTCAAAATCCTTCACCACCTTTGACAACAAATGACCTCCGTAAAACCGGCACCGGTTTTCGTTAAGGCAAACATCTATCTATCTTCATCCAATAATCTTCTGAAACGTTTAATAATAAATTTTTTATATATAACAATTGTTTAAAAAATGTCATAAATTTATTGACTATGGGCCATAATAGTACAAGATTAATTTAATCTGAAACAAAGCTGTGAACTTGCTATACTCTCCCTATCCTAAAAGTATGCAATAAATTTTTAATCAACTAGTCAGTAAAATGAGACTGTAATATCTACATTCCAAATTAAATTCAAAGAAAACAAGTCGACGACAATTCAAATAATCGTTCAATGAATTATTTCAATGACTTATGCACCATACTAATTCAAGATTAATTTAAGCTGAAACATCCTGAAATATCCTAAAAGTATGCAACAAATCTGTAATCAAATACTCAGTAAAATGCTACTTTAATATCTATGTACATTCCAAACTAAATTCAAAGAAAACAAGTCGACGACATTTTAATTAATTTTTTCAATGACTTATACTCCATAATCATTCAAAACTAATTTAAGTTTAAAGAATGCTGTGAACTTACAATATTGTCCCCATCCTAAATGTATGCCACAGATGGTTATCAAAAGCAAAATGACCATGAAAACAATTCCACAAAATTTTAGTTATATCTTTAAAATTAAAAAAACAAATATTACTTGTGTTTAGAAACACGCCTGAAAGTATATCCTGTTAGTTGAAAAACGCAATATTTATATGACAACCAGATAATACCTACCGCAACATTCACACCCAAAATAGTTAAATGTTGTTTTGCCGCGGCAAACAGATAATTAGTTTTTTTTTCTACTTACCAAACTTCTACGGCTGATTTTAATACTTTGACGTAATTAATTGATACCATCCCAAAATTAGGCAATGAACTGTCAATAATTATATACCTAACATACTGCTATTAAATTACAAAATTTCAAAGATAAAACAGCATAACGAGAAGGGTAAATATCTTGCAATTAAGTAATTATTTCAATACATGACAAATTTCTGTAATTACCACACCCAAAAGTATGCTTTGTTCTGTAATTAATACATACTTGTATTTGGCATATTATATGGGGTATCCATTTATCAGTGCTATATAATTTCTTTCAATAATTATAGGTCTTAAATAAATCACAAACCCCTTGGGTTTTATCAAACAAAATCTAAAACATAAAGTATACTATACCACGTAGCACCCAAAAGTATACTGCAAATTTCCACTTCTTTGTATATATATTAAAAGAATACAAAAGAATAACTATTTTTAATTCAAAACCTTCTTCATGAGTGCACTTTAAACAACTTTCCCAAGAAGGTCAAGTGTGACTACACAATAACTCACAAAAGGCGCAGAAAAGCGTATAAAAATAATAACTTAATAAAGCCGTTAAATCTGCTTTATAAATAAACTATATGAGCCGTTCTTAACAATGAAACAAAACAAGTTTAAAGTTCATGTGTTACACTAAAAAATCTACTTTGATTGTGTGAGATTCTTAAGCTCATTGTTGTTTTGTTTATCGTTGTATTGTTGATGTTGTGGTTTAGCTTTAAATGCCTGAAACTATACTATGATATATGTTTTATATGTAGTGCCAACATACAGAAAGATATGTCCAAAGAAGTCACGTAAAAATAATTAAATTGAATTATAGCACTTGTTTTGCATTTCTCATCTCTACGTCAACGTTGCAAAGAATTGTATTCTTTGTATAATAAATCATGATACAACATCCGAGGGTTATGCAGAAATATTATGATAAATGTTGAGTGGAAATTTTAAAGGGGTCCTTTCAAGGTTCCAGAACGTTGTTTATTGCAGAGAGAGATAGAGATAGAGAGAGAGAGAAAGAGGTAGAGACAGAGATGAAGCCAACAGAAAGGAAAAAGGTCATTGCGACATAAGTGAATAAAATCAAATGATATCCCTGTTTCATTTAGCGCACTTTTCATAAAGGATTTCTAGTTGAAAGAAGGGTTACTTTATTACAGCAAAAAATATTCCTGGAAAGCCCTAAATATACATTCCCTTCAACTGAAATTTATCTTCGCCAGTGGTGTTTTAATCTGTTGACAATTAATTTGAATTTTAGATATTTTGAAACAAAGGCAAAATTCTTAGATTTTATATTTTCAAGAAAACGCGCCTTAAAATGTGCTACAAAATTATGACTATCAAATATTTTTAAAACGAATCACCTTAAAATATGCTACAAAATTATGACTCAAATGATAAAATGTATAAATGTGTTGAGTTAGTTCGGCTTGAGGTCAGAAAATTAAAATACCTGCGGATATGACTGTTGTTTTCAGATTTATTCAAGCCGTTCTAAATCCTCACAGTCAAAATAATCAACATCATAAAAATGTGTAATTTTAAGACCATATAACAAATAAATTTACGACCGATTTCACCATGTTCAGTTATCTTTCAGTTAGAGGCAACGAACAGTTTTAGCTGTCAGTTTCTATGGAATTTCTAATTTTAAACTGTCAGTTAGCTTTAACTTTGTTTGGTTAAATGGGGGTGTTAGTCTGAAAACAACATTTCCGATGTGCCTTAATTAACCATCTTTGTCCGAATGTAGATTCTAAGTTTCATTCATATTAGTATAAAGTCTATGAAAAAATATAAGTTTCCGTCAAATTTAAAAACACGATTTGAAAGCATCAGCACGATCATCTTCAATCCACTTCAATCCCTTTAGCATATTCTTTACTATATTCTTGACAACAACTCCTTAAAGTATGCTACAATTTTTAATCATAACATCAGCCAAAAGTTTTTTAATAAACTATGCAGTGCATAAAATTGATACAAATTTAAAAAATATTTGTTTTATCGGGCAATGTTTACATTTATTTATCAATATTATTTCCGTAACTGTGACTAACCTGATTAATTCTAGGTCCCAATTTTAAATGACACGTGCGATCATTTCGAGAGATATTAAGTGAATAGCGTAATGTTGGCTTCCATTTCCTCAATCATAGCTGATTCCATGTAGTCTTAGTAATTTATGTAGCCCCAAAATAAAAAGTCTAGATGTGTGATATCCCATGATCTACACGGTCAATTCATCGGTCCGAAGCGTTGGATGAACTGTTCACCGAATAGTTCTCGCAATAATGCCATGACTGGGCTGTATGTTTGTTGACACCTCAGGCGCCGTCTTGTTGTTTCCAAGATCACGGGTTTCAATTTAAGGCAGCAAATACGGTCCGGCCTGCCATATTTTTCAAGAAATATTGCCCCATGTTTGCACTAACCCATAAACCACTACAAACCGGTATTTTGTTTGGATGTAATTGGAGCTCTTGAAACTCTTCAGGCTGAATAACATTTCGTTCGAAAACTGTGAATCCTGTTCAAGATTTTCAAGAGTCCAAAGGCTGAAAGGGTCAATGTCAGAAATATACTGAACAAAAACACCATGACAGTTCGACACTTTGAACTGTCATAAAATCCCTACAAGAAAATGTATCTCTAAATGAATCTGCCTATTTAGGTTAGGTTAGATGTTGGTTGCTGGCAGTCGACGAACGATTCACCTAGACTATTTGGGAATCACATTAGACTTCCTCCTGCCGGCTAGTGAAGAAAAGCGGATTCCTCCCATTCCATATCTGTAACAGCTTCCACAAAAGTCCTATTCCCTGACCTTTAGTTTCACCGTATGTCCAACAATCAGGCAGAGTCCCATCGAAACTGAAACAAAAATGGACACCTTGGACCTGGATAGAGACTGGAGGTTCAGGGATTTCGTGTTATCCATTATATACCAGATTTGTATTGCGCGCACTATCTGTGCTCCTCGCCCACCTCTACTGCATCATCATATAGTAGCGTCCATGCAGGATATGCTTGTTTGTCGGAAGGGTCACGTCCGATGGCCTTTTTACACGAATATAGGGGCCCTGTGGCTTTACTGATCCTATCCATAGCATTTGGCGTTAAACTAAGTTTTTGCCCAGACATTTTGCATTATTCTTCCGACAAAATTCGATACCAATTCCAGACAAAGGCTCAATATAAAATACCGAGCTCGTTCTTATTATCAGGAACCGGAAATAATAAGAACAAGCTCTGGATTGCCCGGATTTATTATCAACACTTGTACATGGTATTGGCCGGTATTGGCCTGTACTGCAATAGCCAGGCCTTCAGAATATGCCAAGAATCTGGAACCTGATGCCTCTAGCTCAAGCAAAATACCAGGCAGTGCTGAACTCCTTGAGGGGTTCCTCTATTTACATTTCTGCTTAAGATCCGTACACTTAAGGTAAATTAACCAAAGATTTTAACGCCAGATAATTGAGCATTTAAAAACATTAACGTATTTTTCTACAGTATCATTTGTCACCACTGTTTTCAAAGCCACCTAAAAATATACAACAGTTTTATTTCAATAGAACCCATAAATACGGTCATATACCAAAATTAAGGTATACATTTAAATATCTGATTAATTTGGGTTTTAAAGTCAAATGATGGTTTCCATTTCTTTCCAATATCACACCTTTAAAAATCGCAGCTCTCATCCCTAAAATATGCAATGAAATATTAACATATTCGCACCCAAGGAGTTATACGCTGTTAAGACATTACATTTCACTTGTTATTAATGATGTTTTCGCTTTGGCGTGTAATCAATTTAGGGTGGATTTTTATCGCACTTTTTTTTTAGTATTCAGCAAACTATCTCTTGTTAAAACTGCTGAATTAAAATATACACTGAAAAAAATAAACAAATCTCTTTTTCTATGGAGATAAATATATATTTCTATCTTGCGGTGAAGAAAAGTTGTCCACAACAACAGAGAGACAGACAGAGAGAAAATTTAAATAAAAACCTGAGGAATTTCTTCAATCAAAAGTAAAAGAAACATCAATTGTAGTAGTAGTTGGCAAAAAAAAACTAGTAGTAGTATCAGTCTAAAGTTTATTAACATTGCAAATGCTAAGCCTTTGCAATGGTTTACTTGATGGGCGGTTGGGCGCGACAGCCGGGCATAACTTTCAAGTCTGTGGCTGGGTGATGCCTTCCATTTGAATCCTTTAAAGTTAACTACTACTACTACTGATGAAAGGATCGTAGACAACAGGACAAAAACTGCCTAAGTGATAGTATGGTGAGCAACAATACAACAAAATGTGAAAGGTAAAGAAACAAATGGGTGGCAGTAGATATGTTTAAAAGCTTACGGTTATTCACACCTTCAAATTGTTTTCTTTTTTCTCTTTGGTTTTGTTCGTCTTGTTGTTTATTTTTTACCCTCAACCGACTTTTTTTTTCTTCATTCATCCTACGGATAAAACCAACATCTTTTGAAAACTTCTGTTCTGGTTTTTGAATACGGCAAAATATAGAAATAATTCTTTGTGATGGTGTAGCAAAATACGGGGTTCGATAATACAGTTGGGCAAATTTTATAAATCCCTAAGGTATGCAACTGCTGCTAAGGAAGAAGAGAAGTTTTAATTATTGTATAATTGCGAGTATTAAAAAGATTTAATTTAAGAGATGGCTGCATTGGAATTGATAGCCTTATTTTCTTCACTCAGAAACTGATGCATACTTATATATATGTATGTTTTTAATGCTCTTATATTATTGGGTGATTAATTTACAGATACTTTTTTTCGAAAACCAAACAAAAATAAAAAATACATTTTATCGGCTAATCCTTATTATTATACAAAATAATCATTATCTAAATTTTGTTTTAAAATACTATTTCCTTCCAATGTAAACCGTAACAGCGGTTAACATGGTCCATTCTGAATTTAAAATTTTCGAAAACGCATTCGAGCATTTCTTCTGGTATAATTTCCAAAATCGTAGCTGGTTTATACATGCGGACTTTGGACTTTACGCAGCCTCAAAGGAAAAAATTTACGCAGCCTCAAAGGAAAAGGTCCGAAGTATGAAATTAACTGTTCACCGAATTGTTCTCTTAATAGTGCGGCACGTACTGCCATCTTGTTTGAACCAAATCTCTTTGAGATTACGGGCTTCAACTTCACGCAACAAATAGTCCGTTATCATGGCGTGACTACGGGCGCCAATCACAGTTTCAGTCCCGCTGAGCTCATTTCTTAAGAAATATGGACCAATGATACCACCAGCTCATAAACCACACAAAATCGTGTTATATTTGGATGTAATGACTCGGCTTGAACGTGTTAGGGTTTTTGTTTGGCTCAAATACGGCAAATAGTTTTTTAAGGTAGCCCTTAGACAAACAGTGGACATAATCGCTAAACGAAATTTTGGTTGGTAACAGTGGATCTTCTTCATAATACAGCTGAATGACTTGTAGATGATGTGCCGGGTTAAGCCTTCCATGATGAGATGTCTAGCAATACTAAACAAAAATAACATGACAGTTTGCCAGTTTGATTTGTCATAAAACCTCTACTGGGAAAATTACCTATAAACGAATCCCCCTTTAGAGAAATTAAGAGATTTAAAGTTTGTAGTCTCTCATTAGACTATATTTCTGACTCTAAATTTATAGTTATATTAGAGATTTGCAAATATATTGCATACTATTAGGGGCTCGTAAATCGAATCGCATTTTGACAAAGTGTATAACATTAACAAATGTATATTTGTTAACTTTATCAACTACATATCTTGTAACCATCATTGAAGTTTTTAATCTTAACTTGTTGCCGTCGGTGGTGCAATGGCTAGGGTGCGCGGCTCTTGTACATGAGAACGTGAGTTCGATCCCTGCTCCGACCACCTTTTTTTCTTTCTACGACGGTCACCTCGCTTAGTGATGGCGACACTATCGAGTATTTAGCCATGAAAATGCTTCTCAAAGTACCGTTCGGAACCGGTGTAAAACTGTAGGTCCCAGTTAGTGAGTATAAAACTAGAAAGCGAACATCTCAGTGATTGTGAGAAGCTCTCCCCAATCCCTTCATGGGATGTTATGGGACACCATTGTTGTTGTTTGTTTTTATAAAAAACTGTGGCATACTTATAGGGCATCTGATATTTATATTTTCAAAAGGTGTTATATTAACAAATTAAGAGTCTTAAAGTATTTTATTTCTTAGTTGACAATATTTCTGACTACAAATTTATAGATTGTTTCAGGTTTTTAAAATATATTGCATACTATTAGGGGCTTGTAAGTGTATAACATTAACAAATGTATATTTGTTAACTTTGCCGACTATGTGGTACCATAGTTTCTGGGTCTCATTAAAGGCACATCCTCATTGAATTTGTTAACCTTAATTTCTTCTATAAAAAACTGTGGCATACTTTACGGTTTCTTGCATATATATATGTAAAACGTTTTATATTATAAATTAAGAGTTGTAAGCTGTTATTTCTCATTTCATTATATTTATAAACATAACTTTATAGATTTTTTAAAGATTTTAAAATATATACCATACAATTGGGGGTCTTGTAAACCGAGTCACATTTTGACACCGTGTATAACATTAACAAGTTAACTTTATCAATTATGTGTTACCATATTTTCTGGCTATCATTAAAATGTAAACATACTTTTAGGGTCTGTTGTATTTAGATTGTTAAAAGGTTTTTTCTATTATAAATTAAGTGTTTTAAATCATGTTATTTCTCATTTGACTATATTTCTGGCTATAAATTTATAATTTTTAGATTTAGATTTTGAAATGTATTCCATACTATTAGGGCGATTTTAAATCGCAACGCATTTTGATTAACACTTGCAAATTTATATATGCTAACTTTACCAGCTATAGTTTAACACACAAAACTATTGCATACTTTCTGGGTTCCATTGGATTGCACTCCACTAGACCAACCCAGTGGTAGCCCACTGTGGTGAATTGGTAAGTGTGAACGACTATTGTACACAAGGACATTGGTTGGACGCCTGCTTTGCATTTTTTTGCCGCTGGCTACCTGACTGTGTGACGGAGGGAGACACTACTAGTAATAAGCCATGAAAAAGCTTATTAAACTCCCGTTTGGAACCGTTGTTAAACTGTAACTCCCAATCAGTATAAAACTGTTAAACTTGCTACTTTTTGTGGCAAGCTCTCCCCTAACCCTACATGGGATGTAATCGGAGAACACTTATTTATTTATTTGTAGATCAGGATAATAGGTTTATGTTGGCCCTAACTTTAAATTTATTTTACAATAATGCTAGCAAATCACATCATTCATACAGTAATTCAGGGATGCTAAAATATCTTTCATTCCATATGGAGCTTGAAAATAAAACATCTGCCTAATATAAATGCATATTACATGAAGAGTTTATTTGTTTAGCATTTAAACTAATGCCATCTGTAGTCAATGTCTCTGGGAGCTTGTGGATCAAACCATTGAATGTACTTTGAACCTATCTGTAAAGCTGGGTAACTATAGAATTATTTAAAAATGTTAAATCAATGGCATACCTTAAGGAGCTGATGAATTCAGTCACTATTTATTTATAACCTTACTTGAACTTGATAAATGCATAACATATGAAAATAGATCTTAAGGGAAATGGTTTATTTGTTTACCGCTACCTTATTTGTTTACCATATTGCATACTTTCTGGCGTTTGGTAGTGCACTCATGTTAGAGTTTGTGGATCAGACCACTGAATTCACGTGGAGTCTAGCTGTAAAATGCAGGGAAAGCTGGATAACTATCGAATTCTCCATAATAATTAATGAAACAAAAAACATCGCATACCTTAAGGAGCCTATGAATTTAATCACAGTTTTAGCAAAACGTCACTTAAACTTTGTAAAATGCAAAACATTTGAAAATGTTACAGATTACTTGTTTGCTTTTTAAACCAATGCATATCTTCTAGCTGTGCCTACTGCACTCATTTTAGATATAGTGAATCAAACCAGTGAGCTTACCTTAGTCTACTGAGTTTTTAACTAGACCTACTAAAAACTTTGATAAATATAGTATTATTTAAAAATTTACCAAATTTTACTGGATGTTTTCACCAGAAATGCTAAAACCTTAGAAATTCAAATATATTACATACCTCAAGGAGCTTGTGAATTGAATTTCCGATTTACCTCAAATTATGCCAACTTAAAAATCTTAATTTTTTTACTACAGCAACTGTGGCATATATTTGGATCAAGCCATCAGGAATTTTTATAGCAAACCATTGGGTTCCCGTTGGCCAAGACTAAAAAAATCAATCTGGCTTAAAATATTCCTATTTAAATCGTCTTAAAATATGAATCTTTTGCAGATTAGTGTTAGCAAATAGTGGCATGTTGTTAGTCATTACAACAAACAATAAACTATCTAAATTAAATATTACAATTTGTATAGTTTAACAATTTTAAACTGGTTAAAACGTATTCACTGATTCAAATATGTTGCCTAATTATATACACTAATAATTGCATATTTGTAGGCATTTTCAACAAAATGATTTCTTAGAACTGTGGAAATGAATCAAATAAAAAGGTGTCAAAGAATATATTGTATTACATAAACTATCATCAGTTATGCCTACTTTAAGGTTTAATTTAACTATTCTTGCGGTTGCATACTTCTAGGCGTCCTCAACACTAAGTTGTTTTTCGAAAATATATCGTATAACTTCAATTAATACTTTTCTCTTCATACTATCCTCGTTTCTGTTCGACTTTTAGCTATAGTTCTGGTGAAACACATACAATATGCAGCAAATACTACACAACCTGCCACATTTCCTCAACTGCATTATGTCTTCAGTTGGCAGTTGTTTCTGTATGTGGAAGATAGGAGTTTTTCTTCCTCAATCTCCAGTTCATTCTCTTGGCTTTGTGGCATATCTATCTGTCTGGTACGTTTCGGCTTGGCTGGCTGTTTGACTGACTGGCGGACGGGCTGGTGAAAGAAATGTATACAATTTTTATATACATTAGTTTAGGAAATTTACTTCACTACTTTTTGCCTTGAATGACAGCATTTTACATACTACAACAAAACACCCATATTTCACGCTCATACACACTCACCTACATACATACAGTCACAAACAACATTACCATTCTGTTGGGTTATGTTCACTTGACGTGTTCTTTAGTAGGCTGGCTGGATGGCTGGTTGGATGGTTGTATGGCTGGCAGGCAGGCAAAAGTAACAGCAAAAAAACTAGGATTGAAATGAGGAAAATTACAAGTATTTTACGTATTCACCATGTAGCTGGCATAGAAGAGTTTGGTGTAAAAATTGTGAAGATAAAGCAGAAATTTCTGTTTCTACTTGACTGGCGGCTTTTTTGCGGCTAACAAGTTGAGAACATCATTCCAGCCGATGTTGCCACCGTTGTCTTCACAAGATTTGTGTTTCTTGAGCGAATGCCAAGAAATAGGCAGCAGTTTTTAGGGCAACCTACCAAGGGGTTGACAGGCGAAGCTGCCGCAGCAGAAAATATTTTACAAGTACTCAAGGCATTATAATATGGTTTCTTATCTGTTTTTGCGGTTTCTTTTTAATTTTACCACAGGAAAAAAGCAACCCATCGCATAAATAATTTAAGCCTAAAATTATGCTCCAAATTGTGGACCAAAATGAAATCCTTAAAGTAGGCAATAAAATGTAAACATTATATATGTATATATCTTACCAAGCTGCCGTAAACTATAATTCACATCATAGCCGCAATGTTAATTGTTTTATATTTTATTATACAATTATTGTAATGATTAGAATGCCGACCCTACCTACCCCTCTTTCTCTCTCTCTCCCTCTTTAGATGTGTTAAATATGCGAGTGTGATAAAGTTGCTTAACTGTTTGCACGTAATTTCCTGAGTTGTACAATTGGCTGTTCTCTCTTATATTCTCTTTCCTTCTCTTTCACTTCGTTACAAGCTTAAATAACAAATTAGTTAACAAATTTAATTTGAAATACATTCTTGACATTCTCTACCCTGTGTAAGCAAACACAAATATTTGCAGAGAATTTCTCTCAAATACCTGTCATGTGGTTTTCGCAGATATTTACCGAAATGAGACAAAGTGATTATTGGTTTCACACCAACAATTCTTTATTCTCATATAATTAAACAGGGTGCGACATAAGAAACTAACTTATTGATTTTAGACGTAACAAAGAAAAGCATAAACAAATTTAACTTGAAAATATTAACATAAATTACAGGCAAAAATCTTAATAAAATATTCATTTTGGAATAAACACCGTTTGCATTTTTATGAGGGTATTGGAGTTTTCATCACTGTTCGCCATAAAACTAACTTCCAGTCGAATTCCAACTATAATTTAATTTATTTATATTTTAATATTTTTTTAGCAAAATAATAATTATTAAACTTGAAGATTGTTAAACTAGAAAAATCTCTAATTTCCGTCAGTCCCATTATTTGCCTCACCTTGTTCTTACTCTTAACGAATTTCCAAACACCAAATCTGGGAAGGGGGATGGAAACAGTTGATGCGGATTAAATGCGGTTTCGTATTTTTTCTATCTTCTTTCCTCAACCACAGCAAGATATTTGCCAGCCATTTAAGAATACTAATAAATCTTTAAAATTGTTTGTATGATAAGAAAATACATTAAATCTTTATTTTTCCTTCCAGCCCATAAGTATGCTTTACAATGTGTTAACACTTAAGTAAGCAGTAGTCATAATAAAAATAATTTATTTCTTTCGAAACTAATAAGCTTAACAAGAATTTTCATCAAGGATGCCCATGTATATATATTTTATTGAATAAAAATCTTAAGAGCCTTGCAGTGATAATGTTTCTAAAATATTGCATACTTTGAGGGGGATACTTTGTAGTTGCAGGCTTAAATTAAAAATAACAATTTGGAAAATATATCATTTCTGTTTTTGAATTACAATTTTGAACACAATTTCGTTTTCAATTTGTGTATTCTTTTTCTATTGATTATCTTAGTGTTACATACTTTAAGGATACAATATTTTTCCCATGTAACACATTTTTTTTAATAGAATTTTTTATGAACTCTAAATACTTTCTTTAAAAGGTAGAGCAAGCAAAATATTAGTTTTTTTATATTCTTTTTCAGTTGCTCTAGAAGCTCGTAAGTTTCAAGCTCCTTAGTTGTTTCTTAAACGACTAAAACATTAAGGAAATTGTTAAGGACCTAAAGGATTCTAAAATAAATGTCATACTGTTGGGCGATTTCATATCGAAAAAACAGTTTAGTAAAGTCCACAAAACTCGAAAATGTAGGCTCACATAAACAGCTAAGTTGTTTATCAGTATAACCATTGCATACTCTGTGTCTGTATGTATAATGGGCGCTTTGAAGTGCTTGCAAATCCATCAATAAAACTATTGCATACTCTATGGCTGTATGTACAATGCGTGCATTTAGGATATTGTAGTTCAAGTCAACAAGATCACGTCGGCACCAAACATTAAGTTTAGAGGCATTTTACAATAAGTCTATAAAATCGTAGCATTCATTTAGGCTTGCAAGGTTTCTAAAATTGTTTGCATACCACGAAGCGATTGATAATCAAACATTTTTGATTTTGATTATTAAAATTAAATATTTTTTTAGTTCTATTCACGTTTTATAATAATTTACTATTTCGAGGTAGATGCTGTGATTAAAAGGGCTAATTTGGTAAGTAAAATTTATTGTCCTTGATTTGTAGGTTAGGTTAAATTGAGAGAACTACGTCGTAGCTGAACCTCATAAGCCAGTAGGTCCGCCAGATGGCAGCTCTTCATCGTCATTGCAGTATCTCATATTTTGTTTAATAGAAACATCATACTACTCAAAAATATACTCAGTGTTCGTTATCCGTTTTCCCGAGATGGTTTTATGTGGGTATTAAATCATCGTAGATTTATTAAATCATCGTAGTGGGTGTTAAGTCATTGTAGATTCATGTTGGATTCATGATATCGCATATGCCTCACAATTCCGCGGCAAGTATACCATCGTATCGATGACATTTTAAAATCACATCGATAACATGATGTATTCGTTTGTGTTGCACAGTTAACTTAATTCATTTTAGATGTGCCCTAAGAGTAGTGTATCCAGCTAGAACACCCACGAATTGACAAAGTTCGAGTTTTATTAGTCCTTGGGTCTTCTTTATCTCTTAGCCCCCTTTAGAATTGTCACTGCCTCCTTCTGATTTTTCGCATTTTTTTATGTTGTATTCTTCACAATTTCGCTCGTATTGTTTGCATAAGTTATGAGTTGCCAAGATTTATCGTCTGCTGGTCTCGAGCCCTTAGTATCCAGCTCGTCTACCATTTTATTTCGAATAATAACAGGTCCATGTTATCCCCAGTCTGCTGAGGGTAAATAACTTGATTTGATCCTGCTTATAGTACTCTGGTACGGTGACTACACTTTGTGACTATATCGTCTTGATCGCCGATTGTCTATCTGTGAAGACATTCACATTAGTGTGTCTACTATCGTTGTTCAGCCATCTCAGATATCCCTTGGTAGGCTTAATTTTTTCTTGAAATACTGTGAGTGATATATTCACAAAGGCGAAGGTCCTGCTTAACACTTTGGATCTCGATAAAGAGTTATATTCCCAATATGCCCTTCGTCCTAGATCAGTCAACATAGCAGTGGAAACATCGCTTCCCATGTTCCTCCTTAAAGTATGCAATTCAATAAACAACAAATTTAAATACACCTAATAATATACAATATGCGTGTGTTGGTTACACCGCTTGCTTATATAATCGCTTGTTTTGTATGAAGCACTTAGCGGAGACTTAGCGAGAACTTAGCGACGTGAATCATTTTCGCTAATTTTAAGGACATTTTTTTTTGACATCTTTTACAGTTTTCCACTCTTTATATTTTTTGAATAAAATTACTTATCGCTAAATTGCCGTTCTCTTTGCAACTTAGCAAGCGATAATCGCTTGCTTGTAACCAAAACACGACTATTGTGTCAGATGCAAAGGTATAAGTTTTTAGATTGCGTGGAAATCTGGAAAATCTTATTTAAAAAACGAATGTGAATTTTTTACACAAATTCGTGCATCCCTAACATATGCAATTAAATAACACACTTTACATAAAGCTTACCATTAAATATTGTTTTACTGTTCAGGAATGCAAAAGGGCTATTTGATATTCGTTAATTCTGTTTCTCCAATTCCATTCTTCAAACCATTTTCGATCCCTCAGTATATCACAAGAACCGGAGCCCGGTCCAGAAGGGGTTAAGGGGTGTTTAGTATAGAGCCATATTCTGGCAATATCTTTCGTCCTAGATCAGACAGCATAGCTGTGGATATATCGCTCCCCTTGCCTGATTTTCTCCTTTGTTCCTCCTCTGTTCCTCCATAAGGTATGGAATTGAATAATCAACAAATGGCAATAAGCCTGGTAGTATGCATAGATTCAGACGCAAAAGTTATACATCAAGAGATATCAGCAAGGGATATCAGCAATATTTTCCTTGCAATGGACTAAATCACAGGGCGCAGAGAACGATAAAAATACGCTCTTTCTCACAACTACTCGCGGCGAGAAATCAATTGCTTGCAATTTCTCACGAGCGATAAAGTTACGATGAGGTTAAAAGTATTTACAATCTTTCACGAACAATAGCAATGTTCGTAAAATTTACGAACGAGAAATCTTCGCTGCAATCGTCATTGATATTCAATCTTCCGCGATCGTTCGTTGTTTGAGAGCGTTCATTGTAAAACTCAATCAGAAATTCGTATAAGCAAGGGTAGTTAGGCTGTTGATTACAAAAAAATACACTTTCTGTTATTTTGCAAATACATACATATGTACATTCGTTCGCCCTGTTGGTGTATGAGTGTGTGAAGATTTTATGAATTAGTTTACGGCTTTTTTTATGATCTTGTTTAAAGATTTTTTCGCTTTTATTTTTATGATCCTGTTTACACAATTGAAAATTTTTTTTTGTTCTTTGTTTATTCGATATATTCAACTATGAATGAAAAAGGAAAGCGTTAGAAGTGTTTGTAAAATGATTATTACGTGTCGTTTTTTCCATCGGCTAAGCCCAAGGAAATACCCCAGGCAGAAAGAGAAATGAAAGATGTTAGAACCTGTGTGGGTGCATTAAGTGTGTATGCAGATTTTATTATACATTGGAAAATCAATTTACTTCAAGTATTACAAAAAAATTTAACATATATCTATTAAATATGAACCAAAAATTAACACATTTCATATATAATAAAATAAAAAATGTTTAAATCAAAGTAAAAACGGAGGGAAACAATTATTTAAATAAAAATCAAAAAACAAAACAAAAACAACATACAGTAAAACAGTATATTTCAAGTTTCTTAAATTCCTTATGAGATTTTTAGATACTAACTTTTTCGATTATATTGTTATTTAACTTAACTATCAATAAATTATTAATTGTGGCACTGCTTAATCTTGTGCGCTGTTTGGTTACAATTGTGGAAAGCGCGCTAAATGCTCTTCCTACGGAAACTTGACTTGATGGAACTGCTAAAACGACTTCAGCCAGCTTAAACCAAACCTTTTTCTTTAGTTGACAGATTTTTCCAGTAGTCAAGTATGTTCGTTGCGAAAGACAGTCTTTGGCCGTATGCTAAATTATCCAATTTTTGGCGAATATTTGCATTATTTTGACTTGAAAACCGGCTACTGGTCAAATTATTAAACTCTTCTTCTAAAATACTGTAAGGAGCATTAGGCGACATGAGCATATCATCTTGGGGATTTATTCCATCGGTACTTGTAAAGGGTTTTTCAAGAGAGACGTTACAAAAGTAAATCGATAGGGACAGAAAACGCCGCCATATTTTCCCCCACTCTTTTCACATTTCTCTTCAGTAAGGTTTGCCGTTACATCAGATACGAGCCAACAACGAGTCGAAATTATTAAAATTTACTACCGAAATTTGGAGTCAGTGGCCTCAACTTTAAGAGGCCAACTTTAAGGGGCCTCAACAATCAGCGATGTCTGGCTGAATGACTTCGCTCATTTCTGGCTGAATGGCTTCGTCAATAAGCAAAATATGCGTTATTGGTCAGACAGCAATCCATACGTAATCCATGAGTCATCATTGCATCCCGAAAAAATTACGGTTTGGTGCGGTTTATGGGCCGGCGGCGTCATTGGGCCGTACTTCTTCCGTGATGATCAAGACCGGCACATTACTGTGAATGCGAATCGTTACCGTTCAATGATAACCGAATATTTTTGGCCCCAATTGGATAATATGGACTTGGAGGACATGTGGTTCCAACAGGACGGCGCCACAAGCCACACAGCGAATGCCACAATCAATTTATTGGAAACCAAGTTTGGTGAACGTGTTATCTCACGAAATGGCCCAGTCGATTGGCCGTCTCGGTCGTGCGATTTGACGTCCTTTTTGTCATAGACTCCAATAACCTTACTGCAAACATATTTTCACCCATTTTTCTTAACTTGGCTTCACATACAAGCCAATCTCGGTAGAAATCGCCGATAATATACTGTTCAGCTTGAAGTTGTTTAGTATATTGCGCCATTGGTGTAAACACATTGACAAAATTTTGTTTGAAGGTCCAATCGATTTCACAGTCAATAGAAAATTCCACCTCGTTTCCATTTATTTGATCTTTAAAACTCAAAAGTGATTCCATCATTTCAAATGTCGAGTTCCATCGAGTTATATTGTCAATAGGTGGCAAACGTAAATATACAGAGTTTCGACCACTTCTTATGCTAGCCCGTAAAAGTTTCACAACTTTCCTGCAATCTTCCCGTTTACTTTGCATGTCCTTGAAACAATCATGAGCTGCCAGTTGAGCAGTGTGTGCGGCACATCGTACTAAAGCCAGTATCGAGTTTAAACGGCCGTATACCAATTCGTAGTCATCATTCTCATTTTCTGAAGTCGTTTCGAGTTCGTCATTTTGTAAATCTAGCATATTGTTACGAATTTCCTTATTCGTCCTTTTTGCGTTGTTTTATTCCCAATAATAAAACAAGGTTCGTTTTGAATTACGATAATTACAACGGTATCACTTCCTTTTTTTTACTTATATAGTACAACAGTTTATTTTATTTACACCACTTTAATAAGTCTTATATTTTACTATCAAATCGCGTTGTTTACTTTACGGCGGTTAATCACAAACTGAACCCTCCATTCCAAAGACCTCCGCTATTTATACCAACTCACCATACTCAAATGAAGGTATCTCTAGCGAATTCAAGAACCTTCTAAACGTTGTTGTTGTTGCTTATCTTTGTAGAACAATCTTGAATGGCGGAGAATTATCTTTACTGAGGTGAATTCATGCTACTGGTTTAGCGAGCTTGTACGTTGTTACAATGCATACTTTCAGGCGCAGCACTAACCGCCTGTTATTTACATACTGCTAGTGAGTCATTAACAGCAAGCAAAAGCTTTTACTTATTCGTAACAATATCTTGCTGCAGAACTTTTGAAGCTTTTAACATGTTTGCCCCGTTGTCCGTTGTTGTTGAATAAATTTGTGTTAGGTCTATATCAAATTCATGCAAACATTTTAATATTTCCTCTTCTAAAAAAATGTGCTGTGTGCCTCTGCTTCAATTGTATCATGCCAATTGTGTTTATTACTATTTTAAAATCCTTCATATATTGGACATTTATTCCCAGGATACTCTTACCCATTCTGGTAGCAACGTCAACTTTTAAGCTTAACATTTTCTGTGCGAAATTTTGTTTCAAACGATTTTTAATATTATTTGCAAATAAATTTATGTGTTCAACAATATTTTTTGAGTTTAAATGTAAATTAAATTGATATTCATAAGATTGAATTATTTGCTTTATCGTCGAAAATTCTAAATGGAATGTTTTTTACAGTTACCATCCCAACACAACCCTCCAAAAACCGCTTTTATTTAATTTTACACTGAATTGGTTAGAACTTTGGCGTTTGGTAATATTTGTATCACTTGTAGATTTACTGATTGAATCAAAGTTGTGGTTGTGTATGGCCTCGTAATGTCTTTTAATGTTTCCTAATTAATATGTACCCTTTAAGTTATTTTTCACACAAAAGACACTTTGAAAAATTTGTATCTTTATTATACACAACCAACTTTGTTTTGTCAATATTTGACACTTTGCCCAATTTTATATCAGCCTAGCAAACACACAAAATAATTAAAAAACACAATTATTTACTGCACCCACGTTCAAGCATAAAACAAAACAAAAAGAGCGTTTTCGAGCATTCACAAACACTCGTTTTCGTTGGTGAGAGATTGCCTGGAATGATTTCTCTCACCAGTGCTACGAACGATCGCTGTTGTATGCTCTCTCATTTTTAATGTGTATACGTAAACTCATTGCATACAATCTCTCAAAAACAAATACCAACGAAAAGTTGTGGCGAACGCTCGTTCGATGAAGTGCCCGCTTGTTCCAGTAACTATTACATAAGTACTTATCCCATCATGCACTAAGAAAGTACCTGTACTTACTCGGCAATACACTATCAATGCGTTTGAGTGACGAATTTAACATGGGGATGTCATTGGAGGTATACAATTTTCACCGTCTCGTTTACCGTCCATTAACGAAAACAGTAATGATAATTCGATCATTCCGTCATTGATACCAAATAATTAAAGAGATCGTTAATGCCGAATAATTACTACTTCGTTAATGATTAATATTTAACTATTTCGTTTATGATGAATAATGAACTACTTCGTTAAAGATAAATAATGAACGAATTAGGTACTGGGAAATTTTAGTAAAGAAATCCTAAAATCCCCTTCTTTAATTTTTGAAATAAAAATATGGATTTAATTATTCATTTTATGATATTTTTATTCCTTCCTTTCAATGAACATTTGTAATTAACAGAAAACAAATTCATTTATTTAAAAGTTTAAAACTATAACAGCCTTTTTCCGCAAATTAATTGTTAATACTTATTATTGTAATACAAAATTATAAAAAAAATCAAAATAAAATTCATTAATTCAGAATAATTAATTCTGGGGTATTTTTCTCTGCATGTCTCTGCACTGACATGTTTTTAAAGTGCGCCTTTTTTGCAATTGTATTGCTTTTCGAATTTGTTCGTCAGCAGGACCAGTATTACTTGCTTTGGTCATTGAGTCCGCTTTTGAAAATTCAATAATATACATATGTTAAATATTATGTTGCGTTTTAAAATATAATGGCTTTTTACCTAAAAGCACACTGTACAAGTTTTTAAGCTGTTTAAAATTATTTATTATTCTTTTTAAATGCCGCTTGCTAATCATTTTTATTACCTTTAAGCCACAAAAACGATTAAAAAGTAAATTATTATTCTCATTCCTTCAAAACTCCTGTAGAACTTTGCTTTGAAACATGAAAAATTGTAACACAATTTTTGACTGCTCACTACTAGATCAAACACCAAATGAAATGTTTATCGACTACAGATCAGATATGGGAAATGTGAATCTTTTGTACACTTTATGTTTTAGTACTAAACGTCTTTTGGTACGATCATTCTTTTTACGATGATGCATTACAAGTATGCTACCAGTTTTTTAAAAATGAAAAACATTATTAAAAATTGATTTTTGGATACAAACCTTTAAAATAAGATGAAAACGTGAAATAATTTTTTCGATAACTTTCTTAATTGTTTAAAAACCTGTGAAATATAAAAACGTCGGGATTTTACATTTTACAATATTTTCTCCTAGAACTGTTAAAAATAAGAGGAAAAAATTAAATAATATTTTTCGATAACTGCCTTATCGAATGGTAAAAAACCTATCAAAATACAAGCTTGCGAATTTTATAAATCTTTTATTAACTTTTTATAGCATACTTTTACTATTTTGTTTTAAAAAGGTACAATTGGAATTTTTTGTACAAATTCTGAGCGCACTACCAAGCATCTCATCTCATTTCTCATCACTGCTACAAATATGTTGTCAAATTATTTTTCCAACGAACACAACAGAAAATAACGGCACTTAAAAAAGACAATAAAAAAATATCAAAACAATGTGTACTGATTTTACTATCCCCTAGTAATGCACAGGGGCGACAATCGACGCACCACTCGTTTACTTGGGAATAAAGAAATAAGTACATACGCTGTTTAACGAAATCGCTAATGAGGTCTACTATGAAAAGTATCAATAGTCTCATTTATATTATACAAATGTATACACGAGTAAGTACTGGGATATGTAATCGACGAAATGATTACAGAACAGACATCAATTGTAGTTTTGCCGCACAAGCGGGTATTTATCACGTTAAAATACTATCGCAAAATGAGCTTATACGAGAAAATCGTATTTTTAATCGTTTGCGAGTGAATTTTTGCGCACCCTGCTAAATCACATATTTAGTTAAAAAATTAATCAGCATTTATTAAACAAATTTGTGCATCCACAGGATATGCTACTAAATAACACACTTTGTAGAAACCTAAATACTACATACAGTTTTATGGTTTGAAATGGGAAAGTGCTGTTTAATACTTAGGTCTTCGTCAATGAGATATACGCCTGTTCTTCTTCAAACTATCTTTGGTCCGTCAGTATGTCACAGAAACCGCTGCGTTGTCCCGAAGGGGTTGAGGGGTGTTTAATATAGAGCCATATCCTGGCAATCTCTTTCGTCCTAGATCAGACAGTATAGCCGTGCATACATTGCTCGCTTGGACTCTGCCTGACCTTGTCGTTTCAAAACTCTATTGCTCCCTAAACTATGCAGTTGAATAAACAACAAATTTCAATAACCCTAATAGTATGCATTGCTTCCTGTGCACAAGTTCTCCGTTTTTAGATAGCTTGGAAATGTGTAAGAGATGTCAACAAAATCTATCTCGCAACGTACTAAATAACACTATTATTAAAAAAACGAATCTGCATTTCTTAAAGAAAATCGTGCATCCCTAAAATATGCAATTGAGTAAAAAAAATTATACAAACCTTAATAGTAAATGCAGTTTTATGGTTAGGAATATTTATATCTTCGTTAATGAGACCTATGGCCTTTCTTCCTCAAACCGTCTCAGATCTGGAAGTTTATCATAGGAAACGTAGCCCGCTGCAGAAGGGATTAAATGCTACAAATTAAGTGTATATAAATATATCAACTACAAGATGAGCATGAAATGAAAATTACAATTATATTTAGTGAATAAAAGCATTTGATATTTTTTCAGCTAAATTTTTTTATATTATTTTTATTATATTGTTTATTGCCCCCACTCCTTATATACAATACAATCCAATACATTTCCACTACTCAAAAAATCACTACCAAAAAAGAGAGCAAGAGAATATTATGATATAAAAAAAACAGACCCTAAAAGTAGGCACTGATTTTGACATCAATAATTGAAGCCATTTGTCGCAATACAATTGAAGCGCGCGGCTTTCAGTGAGCTCTTTGATTGTCCTCCCATGGAGTCCTGCAGACACAATCAAATAAATAAATAATGCCAACACAGAAAAAACGTACGCAGTTTATTTATAGCCACTTATATTTATTCCATTAAGAAAATTAAAAAAAAACAAATGATATTTCAAGGATATAATAAATTGAAGGTACCACCACGTACATATACATTCCTGCACCCTTAAAACTAATGGCAAGGGAGTACAGAATTACCTGTGTTGATGATCAAATAGGGGACAACCGGAAAAACAGGCAACGCGATAACAAATGACGCGGCCCGTAAACAAATGATAATGATTGTTGTGTTACTTAGAGATACAATATTTCAAAGTATACATTAAGGAGGTTATTAGAAATTCGAAGTAATGTATATTTTTGTTGGGGGGGTACGTAAGAAAATGTTATCACAACTCAATAGCAGATGATGGATGGTTTATTTTTTAAAATATTTTTGAGAGATGAATTAATTAATTTGATTTTAATCAGCCTGAAAGGAGGCAAAACTTTTTAAGTATTACACAGTATTATTAAGTATTAAGCACAAATTTGCCGCTTTTTAAGATATTATTTTCTTAATGGAATTCCAGGAGAGAGTTAGAGATTTTTGGGGCCCAGAAATGGTAGGTCTTTGACAGCCGGTCCCATGGCTTTATAATGTGGTTTCTTGCCTCACTTGTCTGTTTATTTTAAATTTACCACAAAGGAAATAGCCCATCACATAATTAATATAAGCCTTAAAGTATCCATTTATTGTGCACCATCACGACTTCCTTCGAGTAGGCAATAAAATATGAACATTATTTATCTAAATAAAATTCAGTAAACTGTAATTAAAATCATAACCGCCATTTTAATTGCTAAAATTTGCATTTAATTAAAATGTTGTGTGTAATGATGGAGAAGCAATTTAATTTATGTTCTTTAAATATTTGTATCCGTATTGCTGGCAGAAATCTCTCAGGGGTTTCTTTAAAGTAATTGAAAAAATTTCTTTCCCCCTTAATATAGAAAATGTAACCAATTTTGTGCATTTACTAATTATATGAAGAAAATTGTTTTGCCTACTTTCAGGCCCTTGGAATCACCATCCCCATGCTGCACGGTTTTGAAGTACTTAACATTTCATCATATATTTATTTCTCACAAAAGTCACACATTCCACACCTCAATCTGTTGGTTATAACAAAACATAATATAGAAATCTTAATGGCATACTTTTAGGCTGTTTATTGTTATTTTCTAGAAATGACAATCTTTCATATTCCTTTGCTTTAGTTTAGTTGTATTTAATTTAATTTTCATTTACGAAAATTTACTAATTACATTTTACTGTTACTTCAAAAGATTGATAAAAAAAAAAAACTTTATGATCGACGGTAGGAAATGTCATTAGCATAACCTTACAAGCTACAAACATCCAACTCCCAACCTTATGCTCTTGTTTACACATTTCATAATAAAATCTGTAGCCGACTTTTAGGCTGTTGGCTGTGATTCGCTACATTTGGTGGATTTCGTTGTTGTTGTTGTTGTTGCTGCTGCTGTTTTTTTTTTAATAGACCAATATAAATTTTTATGAGATAACACAAACTGAGAATATAAAAAAAATATATAAACGCAAAGAAAACTTTGTCTGTAATACTTTTATTTAATATCCTGTCAATCTCATTACGGTCATCATCATCATCATCAACAGTACACAGAAGTTCAAATAAATTTTTATATCCACCACACTCACATATACACACATTGAAAGGCATTAGCTACAGATACATGTGTAAATGTAAATGTTCACATGTGTGTGTGTGTGTGCGTGTGCAATTGTTATGTCTGTTTGGAATTGTGTAATCCTTAGCTCGTTATAGGCACAATTTTTCACACAATCAGTGTATTTATACACGAATTCATACATAAATGTATGAGAATTTTTTCCATGTTACAGGGTGCGACAGAGATTCGATCCGATATATTAAATAGCTCTAGTATGTAATAGTTCCTGTTGCTGCACGCTGTATCATATAAAAGTTTGAATATTTATTTGTTAGCCTATAAATGAGATTTTATGTGCCATTTCTGATTTTGATGTCAATATATTTGTTTGTTGTTTGCCTTTTTCCCAGTTTGTTTAAATAAAATTCACAAACACATCATCATAAACCTCCACCCTGCATCTCCGTGAAGTCCTCTTCGCCATCAACTTTGGCAGATTGACACAGACGTCAAGCTTTTGATCAGCATCATCATCATTATGAGGAAGGAACCTCCCTACCATCAGTTTTTGATTGTATTGATGTCAATTTCAATACCTAATACACATATACATATGTAAAACATTGTATGTATATGACTGTTTATATTGCTGTTCGTTTATTTATTTCCAGTCTATTTGCAATATAGCCTAAAAGTATGCTCGTTTTTTTGTAAAGTAGGGAGGACAAATGATACACATATGTTTTAGTACGTTAGGAACTGTAGCAGGAGTAAATGGAAATTGAAAAATAATCATAGCATTACAAGCCTTAAGCCTTTTTGTTCTTTCTTGTCTTTGATTTCTAAACAAATAATCCAATATATTTAAAACTTCCAGAAAATGGAATGGCATACTTTAAGGGTTCCCCAAAATATAGACTACTGTTGAGCAGCTTTAAAAAAATTATATTTAGTTATTCATATTTGTAATTATAATTTTTACCCAACCTAGTTTTAGAAACTTTTCAATTATTACCACCCCTTAAGATTTTCGAATATCGTATTGTATTCAAATATTAATGTTTATTTTAATTGTTTATTTCCAGAATTCTCTTAAGCCCTCACCAGCCTCAACAGCATCATCTAGTCTAGCGCCACGTGATGAAATTTACATTGATGATGAAGGTCTTGAAGGTTCAGGACGTGGTGGGGTAAGTTTTGTTTCCAATGATTTTCCGAATTCTCTTATTTTGTTACTAAGCAAATGTACGAATATTTATATAAACTACAATCAATTTTGCTTTTGTTTTTGAAGCTTAATATTTAATCCCTTTCTAATAAGGATGTTGTATGTTCGGTGGGGGAAAGTCAAATTGAATTAAGAATGAAAAAAAAGCAGACTGCTTTTCTAGTATTTATTGAAAGGAAAACAATTTAAAAAGTGTGTTTAAAGTTATAATTCTCATGAGTTTAGAATTTACCTATGACAAAGTTATATCATTCAGGTAGTAAGGTAAGTCCTGACTTACCTAACGATATCGTTCGTGTTATTAAAGAACCATATGGTTATACTTTTGATTAAAGAGAAAATAATTCCTAGTTACAGCAGTTCCAACAGCTGTAATTGTTTTCTAACTTGTGACTTAACCCTCAGAATTGTCAATTTTAAATTTAGAATGGTTTAAAAATAAATAAATGGTTTCCCATTACATCCCATGAAGGGACTGGGGAGAACTTCTCACAATCACTGAGCTGTGCGCTTTCCAGTTTTCACTCACTGATTGGGACCTACAGTTTTACACCGATTCCGAACGGTAATTTGAGAAGCTTTTTCATGGCTAGATACTCGATAGTGTCGCCGTCACTATGCGAGGTGACCGCCGCCGAAAGAAATTTTAAGGTGGTCAGAGCCGGGTTCGAACCCAGGATCTCATGTACAAGAGCCGCGCACACTAACCATTGCACCACCGACGGCCACTTTAATGGTTTAATACTTTTAATTAATTTAATTTTTGAGAAATTGTGAGGAACAATTTTGCGAACACACTGAAATGAATTTCCTGCTTAGAGTAGATTTTTTTGTGAATAACCCTTATCGACAATTCACTAGTTTTCAGGAGCATCGTTTGAAATCAATCCAATATTCCTTCTTTAGTACTATATATCATAAGGAAAATTTAGATTAATCACAAACTATTGCAGACTTTTAGGCGGGCAATACGAAAGAAGTTTATTTGAGTTTCACAGATAGTGAAGAATATGGAGTAGGTTTAATTTTCAGTTGGTGGCGGTTAATGAACTACTCACTTGGAGTATATATATATAATTCGCTCAGCTCCCTAAATAAGTAGGATATCAAGAAAACATCTTCCTGCCGCCTAGTGCTGGGTACGCGTAGTTAAGATGTTCAGTGAATTCTTTCTCTCCCAGCTTCTGGGTAATTCCAAAATATTTCGACACAGCCCAGGACCCGACCCACTTTGAATTGGATGAAATTTGGACAGCAGTTTCTCCTCGTCCATAGGAATTCTATGACACCAGAATTGAGTTAAAATTCAAAGTAGTTTTTGTTTTATGGTTCGTTGAAGTAGGTATTGTATGACACTTTTTGAATAAAGGACCTCTCTTAAAATTGGCATAACTTTGGAATGCGTTAATGGATTTCAAAATGTTGGATATCATTTTAAAGCTTGCAAAAACCTCTTTAATAATAGTCGATACAAAAGTCATGTCGTTGTGGTTCAATGATATTGAAAACTGCAACGTATCCTTTATCCTTGAATGTCCTGGCATAACGTATATTTAATTTTTGATTTTCCCCACCAAAATGAAAGCCCATCTTTTTCTCTACATCATAGCCAAATTTAATAATGGGTGCTCCATGGGATCACTAGATACATAAGGTTTGGTAAAGACTGCTCGAGGTTTGATGTTTCAGTTTCGATTTTTCAAGCAGTGACAAGGGTGGACCTTGTGTCGATATTTTGGTAGATGAGGGCTCTTTTTGAAAAAAAATGACAATGCCGCAAAAAAAAATTAGAAAAAAAAACATTAGGGGTTGCGCACGAGCCGAGAAAAAGGTGCACTTTGCCAAAATTAGGGGGGAAATTGCCATAGGTCATCAGGGGTCACCCGTAGGGGGGAAGAATGTATGGCCGACCCCCATTAACTTTTTACCGCCAACATTTTCCCCCAAGACACCCACCCCCTATCTCCTCCCCTTAGGGGGATCACCATACAAAAATGGAGGTTGCTCAGTATTTTCGAAAAACACCATAGGTCATCAGGGGTCACCCCTAGGGGGGCAAAATATATGACCGACCCCCATTAACTTTTCATCCCCAACATCTTTTCCGAACAAACTTACCCTCTATCTCCACTCCTTGAGGGACTCCCCATACAAAAATAAAAGAAGCTGTAATTGAGTAGTACTACTAAGCACTCTTAATATAATATAGTCAAATTAACATATTTTTGTTCGCTGATGGGTATTTCTTGCGGTAAGAATCGATAACATGTAGTAAATACTGTTTCTCTTCTTCGCCTTGACACAGTATTCTATTATAATCTTGTATCATTTTTACTCCTCTTTCGGCAGTGTCGTTCACAACGCGCAAGTTATTTACAATTCTACGACCTTCTTGATAGTCTGCGCGAGATTTCCAGGTTGCTGGATTTGCAAGAATGAAATCTTGCGATATTCCAAATCGTACAAATAAATTTTTGGTATTATGAGAGACGAAGTTGCTCAAGTCTTTAGCCAAGAATTCCTCATTCACATCTTTGAATTTCACCTCGATTTTTTTAACGCTGGTGCTTTTGATTACGACGCGAGGAGCTGGGGGAACCGGGTCGTCTTCTTCATCTTCTTCACCTTCTTCGTCTTCTTCATCTTCTTCACCTTCTTCGTCTTCTTCATCTTCTTCACCTTTTTCGTCTTCTTCATCTTCTTCACCTTCGTCATTCTCATTTTCTAGCAATGCTTGGGCCATTTTGGCCTTCAACTCATTTGAAACCTTGTCATCGAAAAAGGCAAGGGCTATGTGCTCATCGGCGGGATACCATAGGTGACCGATAAATTTCTTTATCATTACCCGAGATAAATCCTGGTCAACGGACTTGTACTCGACGATGTCCTTCAAAAACTTCCAATCTTGATTCGGCGCCTCAGCTGCTCGAGAAGAACCAAACCATGCCTTGACGTAAAGTCGCACCACAAAAATACAAACGTGTCGAATACCATTCAATTCACATACAGATAAGTGAAAAGTTCTCCGAAACAAAAACATCTTGAGGCTGTAAATGGCTTTTGCCATCCATCGAGCGTGGGAAACGGGTCCTGGAGGTCGGAAATGGTAATTCTCAAGTTTTTCACCCAGAAACAAAAGAATTAATTGTAGCATTTCTTTGTAGTCATCGCGAGGGTGTTTCTCCTTCAATTGATCTAAGCAAAACTTCTTTATGCCGACTTGCATTGCCACAGGAATTTTTCTGACGACTTGATCGTCTATCAAGCCAGAATGGAATGGTTTAACCTTTACAGCGTCCCATTCCTGTTTGAAACGGTCAAAGCAAGGAACGCCTGGTGCACTATTCTTTCCCATTTTTGTCTCAAAAACTTCCCTTAGCACCAGTTCGTATACGTGGTGTCTGCAAGGTAAATATAAGATTTCTCTCTCCAACAGCCGCTCAAGAGCAACTGCGGCTCCGGAGAATGGGCCACTGTTCGTTGATGTCGTGTCGAAAGAAAGTCCTTGTATTCGATGTGTCATATGCCAAGATGCCAACAGTTGATAAACGGCATGTGCTATTCTCCGGCCTTTTCCTTTCCCATCTTCTACTTTGGGAACTCCAAGAAGTTGTTCTTTTTCTCCGTACGAGACAATTACCGGTAGACGGGTCCACCTTCTTTGTACCCACAAAATCCAAAAGCATTTTGCCATCCCAATGGACTACGAAGGATTTAGCTGCGACAAGCTGGAGATGAATGAAACGCGTTGAAGAATAAGAATTCTGAATGAGAGCAAATAAATCTATGCGATCTTACTTCTGGATTGTCTTTCACATAACTCAGCATGTTCTCTCGATTTGAACGCCGACATCTCCGAAGCGACGTACGGTTTATTGTGTATTGTTGAGGATCGCGTCCAAATGCTTCTGCCGCCGCTATCATAATGCCGACCGCGTCTCGGTCAGTCACTTTGCACTTGTCCAAAGCTGATAGGACTCGTTCAGTAAAACATTGTTTGTAACCTCTTCTGTCACCAACATTTGACGGGCCAGCTTCTGCCGGGAAGTTTTCGTCCTGTCTCCCATTATCATCGCTTGAATCACTGCTTGAAAATTTAACCACTGCAATTGAACGAATTTCATTTGAATATAAACATTGGACGAACACACAAAGCGCGAAATAGCTTACCCCCTTTAGCGAACCGATCTCTACTAGATTCCGTTGCACGTTTGCGTCGCAACTCTTCTTGTTCTTCGCGCTCAGCTTTTCTTTTCCTCGTTCGAGTATCAGTAGCGTCCACACCTCCCATAGTTCCTGGCCGGCCATCTTCTCTTTGCTTTAGCAGAAACTCAAAGTCTTCGGTATTTGTCATTTTCTCAAGGGCGTTGGCGTGTGCGATGTCGAAAAGATTATCCAAGCTATCAGAAAACGTATTCTCTTTTTCTCTAGCGGACTCAGTCTTTCTGTGAGATGACTTTCTTAAAGCATCCCACTCATCGTGCAGCGCAGCTATTTTTCTTGTAACATCTCCTCTGGCTTTCGTCGGAATAGCTGCTTGGCGCCAAAAAATCATCACTACGTCCGCGACTATAACCGCACTATTTTTCTTCGACATGTTTCGTTTGCGAATGTTGAAGAAATGCATTCTTAGCACTTGCTTCTTCGACGGTAATTTGTTCCCCGTAATATTCATGCTTGGATAACCAATCAAAAAAATATCGTCGCGCGATCTAAGTCGTGTTGTCATCTTAACTTTTAAAAAACGATAGAAAAATCAATTTACTTTCCGCGGTCGTCGGCACTTGTTGAATGACAACAATCGATGAATGAACTGCTATTTATAACTACTACGTATTTTGCAATATTTTACTGCCAGGTACTGATGAATGGGGGCATCTGCTAAGGGTGCCTATGTACCTGATTCAGCACGTGTGCGTTTCAAATTTTTCAAGACTTTCCAAACAATGACCACTCTTGAATATTGGTGGAATTTCTGTAAAAAAATCAAAAAAAATCAAAAAAATCTCGATATTGTGCAACTGTAAATACATAGATTTTCAGTATTTTTGTATGGGGAGTCCCTCAAGGAGTGGAGATAGAGGGTAAGTTTGTTCGGAAAAGATGTTGGGGATGAAAAGTTAATGGGGGTCGGTCATATATTTTGCCCCCCTAGGGGTGACCCCTGATGACCTATGGTGTTTTTCGAAAATACTGAGCAACCTCCATTTTTGTATGGTGACCCCCCTAAGGGGAGGAGATAGGGGGTGGGTGTCTTGGGGGAAAATGTTGGCGGTAAAAAGTTAATGGGGGTCGGCCATACATTCTTCCCCCCTACGGGTGACCCCTGATGACCTATGGCAATTTCCCCCCTAATTTTGGCAAAGTGGACCTTTTTCTCGGCTCGTGCGCAACCCCTAATGTTTCTTTTTTTTAATTTTTTTTTTCGGCATTGTCATTTTTTTTCAAAAAGGCACGGAATAGAGCCCTCATCTACCAAAATATCGCAAAAATGTCATTTCAAGGTCCACCTTAGTAGTGACTACGACTACTGACTCACGGCACGATTCCGATTTCTCGGGCCCTTTAATTTGACCGTTGGATAATGGTGTATTCGATTAGAGCCTTAGTTTCGGAGTTACGACGCTTTGAAAGTGCCCAAAATAGGTGAATTTTAGTGTTAAATTTTTTTATTTTTTTTATTTTTTTTTTTCTATTTTCTCATCTTCGGCAAATACAAATACAAGTATTATAATCTATCAGTCAAGAGAAAAAAAAATTTACTTCTTGCCGGAAATTAAATAGATAATAAAATACCAATCACTATTAACCAAGTAAAGAAATTTCATTGTATTTGTAAATTTTACTTTTTATTTATTTAATGACACTATAAGTTTTAAATTCTGATGACAGTGAAAAATATCTAGTCTGGATTTTACCAATGCATAATGGGTTAACATGATGAATTGCTTGTATTTTTGGAACAGGTTTCAATTGCGGACATGAAGCATTAAACTGTAGTTCTTCCCTTATATACTCCTCTTGTGAAACGTAGATGAAGTTCATATTTTTGATGTTGTTTTTTGACCACGTATACATTGCAAAAGGAGTGTTTATTGCACTTTCGGTGCTTTGGATACTTGCCCGTGCCACAAGTCTTTTAAGTGTACCGCCAAGTCCGTCACAAACATTTTTGCCATGTGCTGTACAAAAATAGTTCCATTCTGCTTTGATTCCAAATTTATGGTCATGACATGTGAGGTTGTATATATTAGATTTGTTTTTATACTGAGCGGCTGATCCATCAGAAAAGTAGAAAACTTTTGACGGCATGTTTACATGTTCCTTTATAAAACTTACAAACTTATTTAAAAACAGATTTACTGCAATTGTGTTGTGTTTCATAATATCGCTTATGATTACAAAGTTTGTAAATTTAACTTCTTCCTCTGATCGGTAATAAGTTCCGAATGGGTGAATCGTTGCTTGTTCATTAGTCCAGTGGTATGACTGCACTTCATTTTGTATGACGAAAGTGTAATTTTCAGCAAAGTCTAAAACAACTAGTACTTCGTCAGATTTTAAATCTGCTCGTATTTTATTGAAATATATGTTTTGTTGCTTTGTTATGAAAGAGTGTTTTAGTAACACATACCGAATGGGTGCCGCTGCTCCCTGCCAGTACACATTGTTGTGGTCTCAGAGAGGCAAATTTTGAAAATCCTACTTTTAATTCTGAGTGATGAGTTCTAAATTCATTATACAGCTCCTTCAAATTCATAAGCATCAATCGTTTTTGAATGTGTAGTCGTTTGCCATCCACCTGAAACAATTACTTTGTAAGTAACTTTTAAAAAAAATGATGTATAACATCAACTGTATTCATCTTTACAATAAAAATCGATTACAGAAGCGTTCAAACTATCATTAGCGGATTGTTTGTTATCGTCTAGGTCTCCAGTTTTATCCATGTTCGAATATTTTTTTGATTTTCTTATAGAGTACATAGAGGACGTTGGAAGCTCGTCTTGCATTTTTCGGAGAGACCAGTCTTGTGGCAAAACTTGTAAACAAGTCTCCTTTATGGTTTTGTCACTGCTACAATCAAAAATTTTCCTTATAGTATCTAAAATCTCACTGTCGTCATATCCGAAAATTTTTTTTAACACGACATTTTTCATATTTTCCATTTTGGAGCGAATAAAGCTTTCCATGCTTCGTTTCTTGAGCGAAATTGGTGGTTCACCAAGTATAACCAAGCATTCGTTTAAGCATTTCAGTGCATCTTCCATAGGAACAAATAAGTTGTCTTCTTTTGTTTCACTTTCACATATCTGTTGTCTTTTTGCAGAAACTTTTATTCTGCAACTAGAACATATTCTAGAATCAGGACCCGTATTTGAGTACATTTGCCTTATCCAAAGTGGAAGTTTTCTGAGATCCGATATTATCACTTTTGGATGAACTAAATTCAAAGGGTTACAACACGTTTTACTTGTGAAAGCACTCATCTTGTCAAACAACTTTTACTAATTAGAGCAATGACACAAAGCAAAAAGGCAATAATAGCAACAACAACGTCTTTTCAAAAGGCAATTAAACCACATGTATCTATTTTTAGAATTTGCATACTTGTACAAATAAGTCGAAAAAATCGAATATATGTATACATTTACATACATACATGTACAAGTAACCCAGCAATCGGTTGTTGAAGGTAAAAAATTTTAAATATGAACACCCGATACGCATAAAATCTACTGTGGACTTGTATTTGCCGAAGATGAGAAAATAGAAAAAAAAATAAAAAAAATAAAAAAATTTAACACTAAAATTCACCTATTTTGGGCACTTTCAAAGCGTCGTAACTCCGAAACTAAGGCTCTAATCGAAAAAAGTTATTCATGTTTTTCGTTTTCTTTTCGTCAATACACCATTATCCAACGGTCAAATTAAAGGGCCCGAGAAATCGGAATCGTGCCGTGATAATTATATGCAGTCCCTACTTGAAAAATCGAAACTGAAACATCAAACCTCGAGCAGTCTTTACCAAACCTTATGTATCTAGTGATCCCATGGAGCACCCATTATTAAATTTGGCTATGATGTAGAGAAAAAGATGGGCTTTCATTTTGGTGGGGAAAATCAAAAATTAAATATACGTTATGCCAGGACATTCAAGGATAAAGGATACGTTGCAGTTTTCAATATCATTGAACCACAACGACATGACTTTTGTATCGACTATTATTAAAGAGGTTTTTGCAAGCTTTAAAATGATATCCAACATTTTGAAATCCATTAACGCATTCCAAAGTTATGCCAATTTTAAGAGAGGTCCTTTTTTCAAAAAGTGCCATACAATACCTACTTCAACGAACCATAAAACAAAAACTACTTTGAATTTTAACTCAATTCTGGTGTCATAGAATTCGTATGGACGAGGAGAAACTGCTGTCCAAATTTCATCCAATTCAAAAGTGGTCGGGTTCGAAAATACTCATTTTTGTGTCGATATTTTTTGGAATTACCCTTCTACATAAATCATTTGCCATAACCTTTAGTCTTAGACAGTGACGCGTTACAACTTAAACATCAATGCTTGATTACTCTGATGAACAAGAAAATAGTTCTGATATATGTTTTGGGAAGCTTTTTCAATATTTTGAACAGTCTTAAAAAAATTTTTTTCTTACTTCTAACTTAACCTTTCCAGAATTGTTAATTTTAAATTTTAAATGGTTTCAAATTTTTTGTAAAAGTTTTAAAAAATTCTGAGAAACAATTTGACGTGCTCCGAAATTATCTCCCGACAAGTGTAGCTATTTTCATGGTTGCTCTTTATTCACAATTTACAAGTTTTCATGGGCATCGTTTCATAGCAATTCAATATACTCTCTTGAACAGTTTAGTACTGCATATCTCGAGGCAAATATGTGTTAAACAAAAAATTCTGCCTACTTTTAGGTGGGTAATGTGAAAGAATTTTTTTTAGAGCGGAGTTTGCTTAGTATCTAAGTGAAGGAAATGGTGCGAATATATTGTAGGTTAGGTTAGGTGGTGTTGGTGGCTGTTGATGGGCAACTCACTTAGACTGTTTGGCCCATTGTGCTACCAAGTGCTAACGAGATTATGCACTAGCCTTGTCGGATAACTATTTAGTTTGCTCTAAGAGGATTAACATCGTTTCTAAGCATATCTGAGATAATTCTCCCAGATACCTAAATAAGTAGGAATAACTAGGAAGTCATCCTACTGCCGGGTAAGGTTGAACACATGCGAAGAAGATATTCAGTGAATGCTTCCCCTTCCCCATCGTCGCAGCTTCTGCAGAAACTATTTGTCCTGGCCTTTAGTTCCGTTGCGTGCCTGCCTATCAAATAGTGTACCGCTAAAACTGAATCAAAAATTGATATCTTGATTCTTCTGATTAAAAAGAAAACGATTCTGAAGGGAGATACTTTGCAAAATTTCTGAAATATGGCTTAGCCTCTATAAAATTCTTAAGTTTCAATTTTAAACTATTTTGAAATTGTAATTTATTTTGTGAAGAATATTCTTACTGGCAGTCCGAAATTAAGCCCTGACTATCGTAGAGAATTCTATGATTGGTATTTATGATATTTTACTAGCATAATTTCCCTTATGGGAATTTTTACTAGTTTATATGGGCGTCGTTTTACAGCAATTCATTGTTCCCTCTTCAGTACTTTAGTACTGCATATCATATACCAGATACAGATTAATTAAAAAAAGTTGCCTACTTTTGGGCGAACAATTACAAATGAGCTTATTTAAAGCGGATTTTGCATTTCAAGTGAAGGAAATAATGATAATAAGATGCAGGTGAGGTTAGGTATTTGTGGTATGCGATGAACGACTCATTTAGACTTATTATGTCATTATGATACCGCTGACTAACGAGATTAGGCCTTAGGTTTACCGGAGAACCAATAAACTTATATAATTGTAACTAATTAGGTAGAATCCCATAGAAGACATCCTTCTGCCGCATAGTGTTGGGTACGTGAAGATAAGATAATCAGTGGACTCTTCGCCTCAAACCTAAGCGAAGAAAAATAAGTCACTCACCTTCGCCTTAAATTGAGTTCCTCTAAGTCTAAATTGTCGTCCGCCTGACTCTATGTTTGTTCCCAAATGACAGCGCATTCGAAATAGAGCAACCAAAATTTGTACTGTAAAGTTTTGAAAAATTTTATGTTTTCATTCGACTTGAAGCGACAAGATTGTGGAACCCAAATTAACTTTATTTCCTCTAGAACACGAACCAAAAGCTTACGTTCGAGATCGAGAAACAGGCTGTTGGTCTTTTTGCCTAACATTTGGTTCGCCGCATGGCTACCAATCAGACAGTGTACCGTCAAAACTAGAACAAGAATTGATACCTTGATTCTTCCGATTATGAAGAAAACGGTCAGGAAAGGTAATGCTTTGGGAAGCCTTTTTGAAAATATCTAATGACTAATGACTATCTAATGATACGAGTATCTAATGACTATATAAAGTTTTGAACGGTTTTGAAATTTATGTTCTAATTGAAAAAAAAATGAGAATCGCCTTGCTACAGATACTCCGAAATTTAACCCTGATTGGCGTAGTACGAATTCCGTGATTGGTCTTCATCGATAATTCACTAGTTTTTATGCACAACGTTTGGAACCAATGCGTTGTGCATAAAAAATAGTGAACTATTATTACTAAAGAACTATTAAGGCAAATGTAGGTTAATTAAAAGACACAGCCTACTTTTAGGCGGCCAATGAACAAGTGCCAATAATTGTTATGAAGTAAGTGGTGCAGACATGTTGTATGAATTACGTAACTTGGTATTTTCAAAAGCTGTTGGCTCTATTCTGAAACCCCTTGTCTTGGGCTGAGAGCAGTAGTCTTGGTATGCAGGTTACTGGTTCGGTATGAACAGTTTGGGTGAGAATGGTTCTGAATTGATTGTTAATGAATTAAGTACATGCACATCTAAACAATCAGCCGAAGCGGCTAAATAGGAATGGTCAGCCAAAGTCGCAGTAATAGCCAGCTGATGGCACTATATAGGAATAGTCAGTCGAGACCGCTATATATGAATTGTAAGCCGCAGCCGGTATGCCTATATAGGAGTAGGCAGTTAAAACCGCTATATAGAAATAGTCATCGGAAGTCGCTAAGGAATAGCAGCCGATGCCGTTATATAGAGATAGTCAGGTGGATCCGCTTTATAGGGCTAGTCAGTCGAAGCCGCTATGTAGGAATAGTCCGCCGAAGCCGCTATTTAGGAATAGTCAGTAGCAGCGGTTATGGTCCACTCTATAGAAGTAGTCAGTCGGAGTGGCTATATAGGAATAGTCAGCCGAACGGAGTATATAGGATAGTCAGGCCAAGCCACTATATAGGAGTAATCAATCGAGCCGCTATATAGGAATAGTCAGCAGAAGCCACTTTATAGGAAGAGTCAGTTGAAGCCGCTTCATAGGAGTAGTCAGCCAAATTCCCTATACAGAAATTGTTATCCGAAGTCGCTATTTAGGAATAGTAGTAGTATACGAGTAGTCAGCTGAAGCCCATGATGAGGAATAGTCAGCTGAAACAGCAATATAGGAAAAATCAGCCAAAGCCGCTATACACTTAGGAATAGTCAACCGAAGCTGGTATATAAAATGTATCTCCTGCCTTGAAAATGTCACGCCAAAATATTATCTTAGCTCCCAAGAACTATTCGTGGCGAACACAAATGAGAATTGTAAAGTAGCACTTATTTTGTGAGGTCGTTTACAGTTTACCCCATTGTTATTGATTGTTGTTCTTACATAAAACTGTGAGGAGGGATTATCATGTGACGGTACAAGTATTACAACAAATTGTATAGCATACTTTAAGGCTGGTTGTGACCTTAAGAATTTTTTCTATATTTTCAGGAATATCAAAAGATGTTCTACCTACCCTGACGTAACTGGGCATAGCTCACTAATACGAACCGATTTCAATGAAATGTTGTATACTCTCTTTGCTTCTACCAATACCTTATTTAACGGGCTATAGGTAGGGGATGTTGGCTTTTGAAAATGGAACCCAACCCATTTTGTATATAGGCCCATTATAAAATCGGCCCCAGAGATTAAAAGTATTAACTGATTTCAAACAACTTTGACACATACATTCTCTTAGCACGTTTTGATACAGCCCCCATACAAATTGAATAACGCAGGCGCTATCGGCTCTAGAGGTTAAAAGTATTAACCAATGGCAATGAAATAGGGTATATTAGTTTTCCATATGCCAAGAATGAAGGATTTTGCAAATGGATCATATCTGTCGAGATTTTCTTATAGACCCCATACAACTGTACCAACCATGCTCGAGAGGTTGACTGGTTCTCCCGCATCCAAAGACTACTAATATTAACCGAGTTCAACGGTTAAGAATATCTGGTGTCCAAATGAAACTACTTAGCTTGTTACTATTGACCTTTATTATAAAATGGTTACGAAACGGAAACTTCAAAAGTACCCTCTCAACGATAATAAGCATCGTTGAATACCTCTCCACCAGGAAAATATATTTTTTAATGCACCCAATTACTCATCCCTAGAACTTGAAAATACTTCAAGAAATATTGCCGACTTTTAGGCGCACATTAAATATTTATTTTTCTTAACAATTTTAAACAACTACATCAACACAACAATCATCTCTAGTTTAAAATTGTATGTCAACACTTCATTCCAAACTAGGAAACAATTTTTGTACAATCTTTTCTAGTAAAACCCCAGCCTGAATAAACTATCTCATCACAATTCTCTATCCACATTAAATTCCACAAAAGGACTTCTTGTTTCATAAATCCCATTTATCCTGTCACACGTATATTTTATATTTTATTGTGTTTTTTCTTTTAACAAATGTGTTGTGTTTGTAGTAGTATTTTTTATTTCTGTTTTGCTTTATTTGTTCTCCCCCCCCCATAGCAACCCTGACACAAGGATTTGTGTGAGCGGTGATCCTCCTCACGAGGACATCTCATATGTTCCATTTGGTTGTTATTAGTAGTGTTGGGGGTAGTGTGCTTGTTATCGTCATAATGCATTATACAAACATGACTCGCATGATTGTATTCTATCTCAATCCCATTCCATTTAAGTCTTTAGGGATCTGCAATGCAACAACATTGTACTTTAGTTGTTATTGCTGTCATTGCTGTTATACTTGTATTTATCGTGTTGTTTTTTTTTTTGCACCCCAGAATTCCCAGCAATAATAATAATAACAGGATATCTGTGTATTTTTGAATGTATTTTTTAAAATGCATTTCATGTGATGCATATGCATGTTGATAGCATATATAGTGTATAGTTTTATACCATATTGTTGAAAAAGTTCTGGGAAAAATAAAATAGGATTACAGACAAAATATATATAGTCCGTTAAGGGTATATGTGATTTTATCGTAGAGGTTCTAAATCCTTGTGTTCCAAAGTTATTGTCTTATAAACGCCTAAAAGTAGACAACATTTGTATAGATTTGAAATTTTTAAATGTTGAAGAAAATTAAATAGACAATAATGTTGTATATTTAAAAAAAAAAACATGTTAAATCGTTAATCGATATCCTCATGGCATACGAGGCCGTCCACTCAAGGGGTAGAGAAACTATAACATTTTCCAAACATATGGCGATCGCAGCTTTGACACAATGGTACCCAGTTTGCTGCATTCGTTGAGTATGTACCAACTTGTGTCTAGTAGTGTCAATTCTGTCATGATTTATTTTTTAATTTACATATAAAAAACTGAAAATAAAATGGTTATGTTCAGTTTTCCTAAATATTGGTTGGATATATTGTAAAACTAAAATATAGAAAATGTAAATTCTCTAAAGCACGAAGAGCCGAAATATATGTGTAAAGGTTGTAGAAGCTGCTACAGGCTAAATATTGCTGACCTTTTACCGATTGAAATTGTGTGCTCATAAGCTCCAAAAAGTATGCAATACTTCAAAACATAATTATCAGCCTTAAAGTATGCTGCAAATATAACAACTTGTCACTATTTATAAAAACATATTTTGAATCCTTGTCTTAATGATTTCCCTAATAAAGGGTAATAATTGTACTTACAAATTTTTTCCAGTCTTTCCAAAATCTAAAATCTTTGTATAATTAAATATTTAAAATAATTATCACTTATAATTATAATTTTCCAAAGTCTTTCTATAATCTAAAATCTTTTTATAATTTAAAATTAAATACAGTGTAGTGAGAAGAGTAAAGTGTACAATTTCTGTATTGGACAGAATTTCTGTTCCAAGGGTGACCTAGAAGTTGAAAGCAGGATAATTCCTCAAAATTTAGACATACAATATAGTCTTGAAATTTGAATAATCTGCTGACAGCCAGACTTAGGTTAGGTGCTGGCGCCAATCAACAAAAGTCTCAATTATACTTTTTAATCGATATTAAGCGTATGTTGGCGTTGTAGCTCAGCTTATATTTCCTCTTAATTGTTTCTGGAACTGACGGAATCTCTGAAGACCTTCTGCTGCGGTGATGTTTAATGCCAAAATCAACTCTACTGCTCTGTCGTTGCTGTTTTACAAGATCTTGATTGCGACTACTTCGAAGTGTAATTCAAAGACATTAAATAAGGTAAAGCCATCGAAACTGTGACCTTTCTACCTACTACAACCTTCGGAACCGAATATCATAAATTTTTCTTTGCTATTTATTTTCTAACATAATTTTTTTAATTCCTGTTCCTCTTTCTCAAGTTTATGTTCAACTTCTTCGATCTTCTGCTCAACGTCTTCGAACTTCTGCGCAACCTTTTCGAATTGTTGGTTTACTTGTATCTATATTAATAACTCGAAAGTTCTTGCCAAATTTATTTTCTACACGCTGAAAAATAAAGGCCCCCTCTAACACATTCTCCCAAACATATTCTGCAGGAACCATTCATATGTTTGGAACACACTTCAAACATTCATATGTGTACAAGTCCCAAACTCACTTGTATTTAAATGTAAACAGAATCATGTTTCCTGGCATACATACTATATGCCTTTACGTGGAAACACATGCGTTCTTCATCCCAAACATGCATATACTTACGTGGAAGCATTCGCGTGTTTCCCCCAAAGCTGCACATTCTTGCGTGGAAACATGTGCGTATTTCCTCCCAAACATACTAATATTTACAAACGAATTGTTCTTTAATTTCAATATATTTGTATTATTTATTATGATAAATTTTATGAATACAAATCCTCATTTATAAATAATTATTAAAAGATTCAAAGCCGCCCTTATTAAATTTATTTGTATTGAATGCATTATTTGTTGTTTTCATGAAATGAGAATCTGGAGTTCTTTTGCTTCTCCTTCCTTTGTTGTCTCTCACGTTTTTGTATTAAGAAGGTTTCAGCTATGCGGTAGTTATCACTATGCGTTGGTACACAAACAATATATTTATATACAAAAATAGACCATGAACGCCAAGCGTGGATTAATTACTTGTGTGTTTCTTAATATTATTTTTTACAAATGGGCCGCCGCACAGTGTACGATTTTAATGTGGCAGCACCACTAAATTCCATAACGTCGAAACTATTCAAGATAACGCAATCCAATTTGGGGAAACGTTTTTTTATAGTTTGTGCAATGCTGACACAAAAATTTACTGAAATCACTCCATAGGAAAGCCAACATCCCATACAAACGATTTATTTAGAATGTCATATCGAACTTTTTATGATTATTATTATTACTTTATTTTATTTTTAAATCACTCCATTTTTAAATATACAACATAAAAAGGAACATTAATTAACAATTGAGTAACACTACTCAGAAGCATAGTCGTAAAAATTGATTTCTGGTTCTTTAAGCAATTGTAAAATTTCCGGTGTTAAAACAACTCTCTTGGTCTTTGGAGATTTTTGACGGATCAGAAGACATTATAAGCCTATGCAATAAATCTTAATTAGTGTGGATGCGTGATGTTTGACGAGTGAATTCCAATCGATATCGTCGAGTATCTTTGTTTCTCGCTTCTTGTGCTTCCTCTGACATTTGTCCAATGGGTAAGATGCAGTTATCTATTACTGATAATGAAAAAGCACTTTGTGGACATTTACTGTCATATAATACCCAGAGTATTCTTTTAAATACATTTCTCTCTAGTGTCTGCTGCTTAATTTTCGAAAGCTTCAGAATTTATGTAGTGAAAGCGTTGAATATGGGTTATGTTTATGCCAGTAATATTTGCTGATTTTTCCGCATTTCTAAAAAAAAGACTCTTGCTGTGTTGCCATCATTGGTGTTCCCTGAGTGTTGTTTTGGCATATCTACAAGTAGACCCAGTTGCTTTTCAAATTGTCCTTGAATCATAGCTTTCTTTTGCGCAACTTTTTGTTTATTTTCTAAGGATCTGACTTGCCAAGTTTTAATTTCAAGCCTATATGCTATATGTAGCAAGCATTCCATAAACCTTATCCAAGAATTTAGAGGTGATAGACCGAACTCAAGCAATTTCTCGTTTACTTTATTTTCTGAAATGCTGGAAGTATTATTCATTTCGCTTGGCCTAGCCCCACATATATAGCATGTTTGCGTAGAGCTATAATTGGACAAAGCATTACATACTTTCCCGTCAACCATGTACAAAACTAGGGTAGTTTTAATCGAAATATTGGCAGACCCAGTGTTTATGATTATGTTAGTTATCTGAATTGGCACAACAGAGATACTACATAAGTTTTCGTCGCTTATAAGTTCTTCCGTTTTCATTTGCTTATATTTATTTTGGGTAGGTCTATCACATCCCCATATAAATAAAATGTGCATTTCCCGACAACCTGAGTAAGATGACAATACTTCCCTGTGCGCTACACAAAGTCTTCTAGTAGTGTGATCAATTAGTGATTGTAAATGTGTTTCAGCACATGATTCCATCACATTTATGTTTTCCGGGTAACATAATTGTTTTGCTGCGCGCACAATATCGTAACAAGGATATAGTTTTGGGTTAATGGGCTTATTAGTATGCTGTATAAGCAAATTATGTTGATGCACAGATAAATCCGTGTCTATTATCGTTGCGACCGCTTGATCAGCAGAAAAGATTCTAGATACATCAGCTACTTTTCGAGACCTTTTGACACATGTACCTCTTTCTGGAGACGATTTAAATAATTCTTTTACTAATTCTGCTGAGTTACGTTTGCCTGTTGAGCGAAGTTTGGTTTTGTCCGCAGTTTGCAATCAGAAAAGCTTTTTACAGGTCTCCCAGCAGTATCATTTGGGCTTGAAACATTAACAAATGGCGATGTATTTATTTTCGATGCTAGCCATACACTGTGGTTCGAATAAAATCTTGACTTTGCTCGATAGGCCTTAGCCCACCTGCTGGCAAAGTTTTCGCACAAACGCTTGCAAAATAATTTTAATTTGTCATAATCTATTGCACATCTAGAATCGCTACAAAGACTGCCTGATACTTCAGCAACAAGCCTAGTGCCTGTATTCGGTGTTATAACCCACAAATCGATCAAATGAGAGTGATTAATCGTAGTGGCCATTTTCCACAAGCTTCAAGAATTTCCGGGAAGCAAACGGCTGCAAAATTCTTTTACTTATAGTTATTGTGAACACTTTCCAGATTATTTTGACGAAACTTTCACCCCCGTACTCTACCGTGTGTATAAGATACAGACTAGAAAGTATTATGGAATTTTTCATATTAAATTATTAAAACCTGATTAACATTTATGAGATATATATATATAACATACGCTTTTTCTTTGAGTCATATTTAAATATGTAATTATGAATAGTTTATCTTTAAAATAAAAAAACCGCACCACGAAATATTTTATATTATCTGCACAATCAGAATTTAAACTTTAATGAATTTTTCCCAATTCATACTCAGGTGTTTTCAACTATTTATATTTGACATTCGCAGTACTGTTATAATCTGCATACACAATTTTTTCATTTTGGGATGTTTACATTTATAATGATTAGGACGCCTACTACCATACTCCATATTTGAAAAAACCAAAATGATCAAAAAAATTTTGGATTTCGTGTTGCCATCATATCAAAATCGTACACTGTGCGCCGTTCCGATTTTCTCAGTAAATGCTTGGACAGACAAAGGCCTTTCCACTTTCTTTCTTCAAAATGGTTTCTCACTTTTGTAGCACACATCCATAATACGAAACACATACACAAAAACCAGAGCAACATCACAAACCATTTAACCTTCCGAGCCTTCGTTTATTCTTTTTTCACTGATCAAGCGCTTTTGATGTCCTCTGTCCGATGAACCGTTGACGACTAAATGCATGAAACTAAAACTCAATACATCAGCTAAAATAGGAAAGGATCAAGTCATCTGCAATTTACACGCACATTCAGGAATATTTATGCATCACTGACTGAGAGAACACTGCAAAAATACAGATTCACACTTACAAGAGAGACCCTCTCGTTGTCCCTCGTTTTACTCTCGAGAGAGCATACACAGTACAACAATGACAGCTGTATTTGTATCACAAACATAGATATATTTGGGTCGCAAACACATATATTGTAACATATTAATCATTGTGTAATATTGAATAAATAGCAAACACAATATGTTTGTACACAAATATATTATGTTTGCGACAAACTCCAAACACACTTTATATTTGCATCCAAACAACAACAAAATACAGATTTTTCAGCGTTTTATAATTCTAGAGTTTTTGTTCAATTTCTCTGTCAAAACTCAGGAATTTTCATTCAGTTGTGAAGTAATAATTTTAGAATTTATCGTAACAGCATTATGGATTCTTAAAATGTTCGACTTTATTAATTCTGTAGTTTGCTTTGTTTTGTTTATCTTGTGGAAAAACTAATTTCCGATACAATCTTTGAACTTTAGCATTTTGTTATTGACTTTATATTAGCTTCTTAATGCTCTCAATATTAAGTATTTCCTACTGCAACTGGCATTCCTTAAGGCATTTTGCCTTGCCAGGATGGCTATAAAGTCGCTCTCTATTTCGATATCAATGTCTTTGTCATTTGTGTCTTCGTGGTTTTTTTTCTAAATAAAATTACATTTTCATATCTCGTTTCAACAAACAATAGTGTTGGGAAAATGATGACGTAAAAATTAACTTTGGAAAAAAGTCATGTTAATTTCCAGTTGAAAACCACATTATTTCCTTAGTGTGTGTGAGAGAATGCAGATGTACTACCCTGAGAGTTGTGTGCAAGTGTATGGGTGAATAAGACAGTTTCCGTTTCCTTATATCAGTTCGTGTGAATAGCAGCAGGAGTGCAAGCACCAGCAACAACATTATTTCTCGGAACACGACGACAATGATGACGCTGACAAGCCACAAGGGTAACAAAGTATTTCTATGTTGAAAAATGGAACATACCAAAATACATGTTTCTCAAAATAGTATTTATGCACAAGATCTCCTTTTGTAACCCAATCCCTCAACTCCCTCTACTGCAAAAAAAAAAAACAAACTTCTGCTATTTACTTCCTTCTCTTCCTCCACTTGTGCGAAAAAAGCACAAAAGTTGTTATGACTCCCAACAAAAAGTTTGCAAAAAAAAAACAACTAATAATTCCCCACTATAGAGAATATGCATTCGTAACTTTTTTCATTAAATTTATTTATAATTTCATATGGGAAAAATATTTTTCTTCCCCTCTTTCCCCTGCTTATCACAAAAATTATATCTCATTCTATCGTAAAGTTTGGTTTATTTATTCCCCTGGAAAAAAAATAGAAGAACCGTTTTCTACAATTTTTGGTTTTGTAGCAACTCAGATGTAACAATTTCCCATTACACGAATGAGACATTGGCTCCCTCTTCATTTTGCACCATGAAATATTGCAAAATGTTATAGTTTTGTTGGATTCCTTTAACCGGAAATGTATTTTCTCATTCGAATGTACAAGTGTGTGACAGTGTGTGTATGTGTGGAGGGGGAGTTTGTGGCTCAATAATGTTTATTTTTGAAAATATTCGTACTGAGTATTTAGCAAAAACACTTTATACGAGGTTTCTACTAGATTTAAAAACCAACATAAAATGAAAACTTTTTCAAATGGCGAGCCACAAAACGAAACCTAGATATTTTTTGGCTGTTGACACATAGGAGGAATGATAAGTTGGGGAAAATTTCAAAATAAGAAATTATGGTAATATGAGGAAAGAAAAAAGTATCACCCTCTTAGAAGCTATGAAACCAATAATAACAGTGTAGATTTCAGTCCTCGGTATCGAACTGCAAGAGCTACGTACTCTATAATAGTCTCGCCCTTTCTCCACTGCCATTGTTTTCCTTATACCACTCAGTCGTGACTCGCGTTTGAACTGACTGAAGCATTGCCATGCCTGCAGAATTGTTGTTATTAGTTATCGTGCGATACTCTTCATCCTACCATGATTTGTCTTGAGACGATTTTTCATTCCCAACCACAATCTCTGCAGCAGTTTTCATGTAGTCCGAAATATATTTCCACTGAGTTACAGGATCATTGGACGAGGTACTTTCTGCGCTAGAAGTTGAGTGAGCTTATCTGCATAGGCTGTAACTATAAGAATTTCCTTTATACTTTGCCGCATTTAATGTCTGAGACTTTGTCAAAGAAAGCAATTTCAAAATATTTTGAATCTATTGTTACAATTTGCTTTTTCGACGTTCTTGAAATTAACTTTAATAAAAGAATATTTTGAAAATGTGATAATGTATTTGACGTTTTAGTATTTTATTTAAACTCAAAATAATCGAGGGTTAGGTCAATATTTTAAATTCTTTTATTTTCAATATTTGCCAAAGGGTAGCGAAATTTTGAAAGTAAATGAATTTCAAATATTGACCTAACGCTCGAATATTTTCATTTTAAATAAAAGAATATTTTTTATTCACACAATATCAACCTTAACGATTCACAATTAATATAATATAACATATATATCGACATCGATATATAATAACAACGTTCCACCTAGAAATTATTTGTAGTAGTCGTTTCTACCCCCTACGCGCCATCGACCTGTTATTATACTTATAACCTTCTAGTACATTCTAGAACGCTTAGGTAGTAGCGAGTTCATCAACCTTCTTGTAGATAGAGACATAATGCCATCTAGAAATTCCTAGTATTTTTCACAATCCTCTATATTTTGCGAACTCTTCAAACTTATTTAGGGTGTCCTCAATTTGGTAAATTTAGAAGTTTATCCATGTGGGCGAACGGCACGTCTCGTGGTTGCACAATGATCCTCAATAGACTAAGTGTGTCAATAATGCGGTGTCTAGTTTTACACACACTCTATTAGGACCTACAGTTTTGCACCGATTCTGAACGTCCTACAAGTATTTCCTATAAAACATCAAGACATATAACAATTTATTTGCATCGAAACAATTACGTAAAATCATCGATCTTAACGTATAAAAAAATAACAAGCCTGTGTTAGATAACACGGGCGCATAGGTCAGACGTAGAATACGTTAGCGTATACATCGCCAATCCTTTGTATTAATGTACATACACACACATTTACACGCTGCTCGCAGAAGTAAACAAACGACAGCAAAGATCTGTAAACTTTCAAGCACACACAAGTGTCCACGCTCCCCTCCCTTCATTTTATGTTCCCCTCCAAACGAACTAATAACCGACCGATCCAACAAAACGAAATGTACACACACACACATTTACACGCTTCTCGATAAATAAACAAAGCACAGCAAAGCCAAAATCATTTGATTTCACAACAACAACAAAAACAACAGCGGCATTTACAAACCAACAACAACAGCGGCATGTAGAAAAAAAAGTCTAAAATATCATGCTCTTAAATATTTATTTCCTTAACTACATAAAACTTTTATATATAGACATATAATTTTTTTAATGTAATTCGAAACAAAACATATTACCAAAACTGAGTAACATATAAAAATTGCTAAAATATGTTTTAATATTTAAGTAAAAGTGGGTGAAAGTTGACAAACATTTTCTCAAAATTTTGTGCTCCAGATCAACACCCCTACCTTACCGTATAACGTATTCTACGTTAAAAAGAATATGTTCAGTATTGCACGGACTATTTTTTTCCTCCATCTTTACTATATATTATTTAAATATCTTGACTAACTAGACTTCTATAACAACCTTTGACATGTTGCAAGGACCATTTTTTGTCGTCCATCTTTACAAACCGTTATTTAAATATCTTGACTTCCTAGACTTCTATAACATCTTTAAAGACTAAAAAATTAAACTTTTTTCATTAAATTAGTCTTATTTTCTTTATGTGCAATTTGGTGCAGACAAAAGTTACCCTGAGAAACTAGAGAACACATCGGCCTTTCCAACTGTGTATTATATTCATAGAGGGCTTTTCACGCAAAAAAGTTATGTTGGTTCAAAACCAAAGTTTTTACGAAAACGATATTTTAAAAATATTTAGTACAACCAAACTATATTCGTTTTAAACAACACTTAGGCGTCATATTAAAGCTAAGAAATAACAGTTTCTAATGTTTGAGTGCAATATCTTCAACTTTAGTGCAATGTTTTCAAAACTAAATGAGATACAGTTCAAGAAATTAGAAAACATCAATCAAATTTTTTCGATTTTCAAAATTAGATTTTTTTTAATATGAACAAATACTTACTTACTTATCCGGTCTCGGACAACCCCGGGGAGTCAGGGACCTTACAAATCGAAGATAACATATTTCGCCAACCAGTTCGATCTTTTGCTTTATCTCTCCAGTTGGCAATACCAAGTGTACGCAGGGATTCGCCAACCTGATCCCTCCAGCGGAGTCTTGGTCTTCCTATTTTTCGTCTTCCTTCGAGTTCGGTTTCGAAAAGCCTTCGCGCTGGTTCATCTTCATCCATTCTACTGACATGGCCTAGCCAGCGCAATCGCGTTATCTTGATCCGCTTAACTATGTCAATGTCAGGATAAAGCTCATACAGCTCATGATTCATGCGTCGCCGATACTCGCCGTTGTGCACTATAGGGCCATAAATTTTTCGGAGTATTTTTCTCTCGAAGACTCCTACAGATGTTTCGTCTGCTTGCGATAGGACCCAGGATTCTGCGCCATAAAGCAAGACAGGTTGAATGAGAGTCTGGTACAGCTGGACTTTTGTTACTCGAGAGAGGGCTTTATCTCTAAAGTGCTTGCTTAGCCCAAAATAACATCTATTCGCAAGCACAATTCTCCGTTTGATCTCAAGGCTGACGTTGTTGTTTTTGTTCACGGCAGATCCGAGGTATATAAATTCGTCCACTACCTCGAAGTTATAACGGTTATCAACGTTCACGCTTTGGTCTAATCGCGTGGAGGCCCTGTTCGTTGAAACTATTAATTTTGTCTTGTCCTCATTCACCGTCAGACCCACTTTTGCTGACTCCTTCTCAATTCTCGAAAAAAACCGCAGTAACTTCTCTAATTGTGCGCCCAATGATATCTATATCATCAGCATACGCGAGCAGCATGTGACTTTTGCTGCTGATGGTTTTATTCATATTGACTGCAGCTTTTCTCATAATAATCTCCATTAAGATGTTAAAGAGATCGCACGATAGGGTGTCGCCTTGCCTGAGGCCTCGCTTAGTTTCGAAAGGTTCGGTAAGATCCTTACCAACTTTCACTGCGGATTTGGTGTTCGTCAAGGTCATCCTGCAAAGGCGTATGAGTTTTGCAGGAATACCAAGCTCAGACATTGCTTCATAGAGTTTCTCCCGTATCGGACTATCGAAGGCTGCTTTATAATCGATAAATAGATGATAGGTGTCGATTTGTTTTTCGTGTGTCTTCTCCAGGATTTGGCGTAGCGTGAAAATCTGGTCAGTTGTCGATTTTCCAGGCCTGAAGCCACACTGGTACGGTCCAATCAGGTCAGCGATAATTGGTTTTAGTCTTTCGCACATTATACTTGATAGAACCTTATATGCTATGGATAAAAGGCTTATTCCACGGTAGTTGGCACAAATACTCGGGTCACCTTTTTTAAATATGGGACATAGTACACTGAGACTCCAATCGCCGGGCATGCATTCATCTAACCAAATTTTGCTAATGAGCTGATGCATGCACCTTATCAGCTCATCGCCGCCAGCCTTAAACAGCTCCGCCGGTAATCCATCGGCTCCTGCGGCTTTGTTGTTCTTAAGCCGGGCAATAGCTGTTCTGACCTCGTCTTGGTTAGGAGGGGGGCAATCGACGTCGTCGTCCATATTGTGATCGATTGTCCCATCGTCATCGGATATCTCAGGTACTAGTAGCGCGGAGAAATGCTCTCTCCATATTCCCAACATGCTCTGCACATCTGCGACGAGATTTCCGTCCTTGTCTTTACAGAAGGGGGGCCCTGAACCATGTCCATTAGTTCCGTTTTTAACTTTTTGGTAGAATTTTCGGGCTTCGTTCTTCCTTCTGTATGTCTCAATTTTCTCACTCTCGCGTTTTCTCCACTGCCGTTTCTTACGCCTAAAGAGACGGTTTACCTCCTTTCTCTTCTCCCTATACCGCTCAGTTGCAGCTCGCGTTGCAATTGACTGAAGCATTACCATACGTACAGCGTTCATTTCGTCATTTGCTATGCGTCACTCTTCATCGTACCACGGTTTATAGCGAAGCGGTTTTTCGAAACCAAGTAGGGTTGTTGCGGCAGTTTTTATAGAGTCGGAAATGGGTTTCCACTGCGCATCAGGATCGTCATCGGGAGGGGGTGGGTTCTGTGCCAAAAGTTGCGAGAGCTTCCTTGAGTAGGCTGTGGCTACCTCTGGTAATTGCAGCTTTCCGATGTCCAGCTTCCTCTGCGTCTGGTTTCGTACGATTTTCGCTCTACTTAATCTTGTGCGAACCTTTGCTGCTACCAGGTAGTGATCAGAATCGATGTTAGCTCCTCTGATCACTCGTACGTCCATTACACTGGATGAGTGCCTCCCATCAATTACCACGTGATCAATTTGGTTCCTAGTTCTTTGATCAGGGGATACCCAAGTAGCCTTGTGGATGTCTTTATGCTGGAATCTTGTGCCACTGATGACCATGTTTTTTGCCGCGGCAAAGTCAATCAGTCTCATACCGTTGTCGGAACTGTCAGCATGAAGACTGAAATTGCCAATAGTTGGATTAAACACATTCTCCATTCCTACTTTGGCATTAAAATCTCCTAGTACAATCTTAATGTCATGGCCAGGGCAGCGGTCATACGTTTCCTCTAGGAGCTCATAGAATATGTCTTTGGCATCATCATCTTTCTCTTCTGTCGGGGCATGCACACAAATTAGGGAAATATAAAAATATTTCGCTTTTATGCGGATTGTGGCTATTCGTTCACTCACAGGATTGAACCTAGAGACTAGATGTCGCAGTCTTTTGCCAACTACAAATCCACAACCAAATTCATGTTTTTTTTCATGGCAACTGTAGTATATATCGCAGTTTCTTTTTCTTGTGCAGCCATGTCCTGTCCATCGCATTTCCTGGATAGCGGTAATGTCAGCCTTATAACTTTCGAGGACATCTGCCAGTTGGATACTTGCACCGGATCTATATAGAGTTCTTACATTCCAAGTGCATATCCGTAAATCGTGGTCCTTATAACGTTTGCGGGGGTCGTCAACAAATAGGGGTTGTTTATGTTTTCTGTTTCGTTTTTGTATTTTCACTGCCATTATGAACGGTGGCGGGAGGCAAACCCAGCCCACCGGGTTTTTGCATTTTACCTACTGCCAGGATATTTGATTGCAGCCGCCCATTATGGATCAGACGCTGACCAGGATGCGATATGTTGAACCTGGATTTTCTTCTTTTAGTTTCTATCCGCCGTTGGCCCGTATATTTGGCTCATCCGCCTTCTAAGGACAAAAGAATATGCCCGATTGTTTGATGAGCTTCAGTGACATCAGTCACCTACTATACCTGATTTGATGCTCATTTGTTTCGCCTTCTCACTCTAGCTAGCTAACGAAGGTTTCCGAAAAGCCATTGCCCAGGACATACTGCGTGGAAGTAGTGAGCTGCTTGGACTGCCCAATGAAGGAATCATTTCTGGCCACTCCCAAGTGAATGGCAATCAGAAACTTTCCACCTCCACGGACAGTCCCATGTCCCATGAATTATGAACAAATATGAATATGAATTATATGAATATGAAAATAAATATGAATATGAATATGAAAATAAATATGAATATGAATATGAATATGAATATGAATATGAATATGAATATGAATATGAATATGAATATGAATATGAATATGAATATGAATATGAATATGAATATGAATATGAATATGAATATGAATATGAATATGAATATGAATATGAATATGAATATGAATATGAATATGAATATGAATATGAATATGAATATGAATATGAATATGAATATGAATATGAATATGAATATGAATATGAATATGAATATGAATATGAATATGAATATGAATATGAGTATGAATATGAATATGAATATGAATATGAATATGAATATGAATATGAATATGAATATGAATATGAATATGAATATGAATATGAATATGAATATGAATATGAATATGAATATGAATATGAATATGAATATGAATATGAATATGAATATGAATATGAATATGAATATGAATATGAGTATGAATATGAATATGAATATTAATATGAATATGAATATGAATATGAATATGAATATGAATATGAGTATGAATATGAATATGAATATGAATATGAATATCATGATATCATGTTATGATATCTCCATTACATCCCGAGGACGTTGAAAGACAAAACATCTCTTAATCATATTTAATAAATATTGTTCTCAAAAGTTATGTTTCCACGCCAATAATGACATTTCTAGATTTCAGATTTCTAGTACATCTATTAAAGTTAAAAAATTAATTCTTAAATACCTAGCCTAAGACAAATCAGCTGATACCAGGACTATTAATTGCCCAAATTACCTAGCATTGTGTGTGCCCCTGAAGGTATGCCACATTCTTTACGACATAGGCAGGGATAAAGCAACAATTTCTAAGACGGTTCATGGCTGAAACTTCTAAATATATGTAGCTTTGTGATCAGATATCATGGTAAACGATTCCCTTTGAACTTTTTAAAGCTGTTGAAGTAAAGTTATTATTACTCCTTAAGCCACCTGAAAGTATTCTACTACCCTAGACTGTAGCAAAATATATGTTGCTTTATTTCTTATGCTCTTGACTAAGACTAATTTTATTAGACTGTGACAAAATGGCCGCTGCTTAATCATTATCCTCTTGACTAAAATTAACTTTCTTACAATTCCAGTTATGTAGAGCGTATGGGGATAATGATAGTATGTTCAAATGTTCAGGTATAGTACCTTAAGCCCCACAAAGTAGGCTACATTATGGAAACACTTGTCAGAGGCGAAATATATGTTGCAGAAACAATTCATTGTGTTCTTGTTCCACAAATCCTAAAGCTATTATTAAAATCTCTTAATTTCCTTACACCCCTTGAATTTAACGGAAACTCCTGAAACTGATGTAAACAATTTTCTGTGCCCAAAAGTATGCCATGGTGTGTAGAACCTAGAAAATTAGAATGGAGCTGCTGTAGGGTTTATTCCATGTATTTGGCTTTTTAACTACAAGAAATCTTTGATGATACTAATTTAGTAAGACCCTATATAAAATACAATACTTATATAGCCTGAAGAAGCCAGGACAATGTCGCTGATCCTGCTGATAAATGATCATGCGGTAACTCGTCAAATTTTAAAGATCTCTAAATACACTGGATAGTGCAAATTGAAAACAATTTTTAAATTTCTACACTTATCATACGTTCTCTTAATTCTTAACACAAAACTTTCAACTCACTTTTCATTTGGTAACCGGCCAAATATGTTCAACATAACCGGTCTGTTTTCATAAGCGTTATTGTCCTTTCTGATGCGCTGCATTCCCCACTTGTGTGCGTTTTTGTGCCACAGAGGAAGAGAGAGGATTGTGTGGACGTGGCCCTTAGAGTGTCTATATAAACGCATTTTGTGGTGCATTTATATTTATGGCCTTTACGAAACGTCACTACACACTCGCACACACACATATTCATAAAAAAATGTGAGATTATTGTCAGGGATGATAAAAGTACTGTGCAATAGTTTAAAACTCATTACAAGTCTTATTACTGTAGTTTAATTTTAATATGGATGGTTGACGTAACATTAGAGAAAATCAAACAGAAAATCGTGTTCATATTCCTAATCTCTTGGATGCCCCTCCATGCAGGGTAACAAGGCTAACTTGGGGGAGTCGTATCAAACATGTTCTTGGTGGAATGGTGCTCACCTGTGGTTAAGGACTTTACATCGAGAGCCACATTATTAAATCACGCGGACTTTGACCTATTGTCGCGCCGTATGTCTACCAATCAGACAGTGTCCCGCCAAAATTAAAACAAGCTTCGGTAACTTAGGCCAGGCTAGAAACTGTAAGTTCATGGAGCTCATGCTAACCACAACCGGCCATATTTGCTTTGTGCGTCCACAATATATTGCCTTTGCCAACCTGCCATGCATCATCATATAGGAGCATTCTGGAAGGACATATTTACAAGTTGCTAGAGGCATGACAACACGTTCCAATTCCTATGGAACCAGTAAGGTAGTCTCCAGTTGCGCCAAGCCAACCGCCGCACTATTGGGTTATCTACTTAAGACATCAGCTGCAGTCCTAGACAGATATGGATTTCAGAAATAGAGGGACAGGATTACCTACCGCCCGACTGTCGGAGAAGAAATTGGCGCCAATGGCTGCTGGACTGTTATCTCTCAGCCCATCGGTCACTTCTCTAATAGCTAAAATATTTGCCTGATACACACTACAAGGATCAGTTAGTCTACGAGAAAGATACAACTCTAGTTCCCTGTAATAGACCCTATATCTTACGTGGGCATTCATTTTCTTCCCATCGGTGGAGAATTCACATATCCCTTATACCTGGAATTCCTCCGTTCCAGGAAACCCTTTACGATACGAGAATGTGGTGTTTCCGATCGACTACTAGTCCGCTTTCGTGTAGTCGATAAATGCAGGATTATTGTGAGTACCTTACAGCACTGTTTCATGAGTGACTCGGGCATGGTCGGAGTCAGTCATGGAGAATTTTCATTGCGAGAGTTGCCTCAACCTGACAGCAGACATGAAATCTATCGTATCTGCCTTTCTTTTGTATCCAGCGGTACTCAGTGCATAAGTAGGAGTGGTGCGCATAGTACCCGTAATGCACGACGTCACCATACTCTGAACCCAGTACAGTAATCCACAATAACCCCAGAGAACATTATCAGTCTCACCACCGGTGTAAAGATCCAGTGAATAACCCTTGGAAAAAATCCCCATGGTTCGGCTTGTACCTTTGTGGAAGAATTTTCCAGCTTCGTTTCTTTTTAATGTTTAGTTTCCTTACACTAGCATATGTTAATGTTTTCACTTCGGCGTTTTCTCCAATGCCGTATTTTCGTTTCGACGTCCAGTTTTATATGAGTCTGGTTTCGAACAATGCTCGGTCGGATTATCTGTGATACAACCAAGTAAAGATGAACCTTTTCCGTCTTAGTGCCTCGACTACCACGTATAGCCATTACCCTGAACAAAGTGCCTTCCATCAATTTAAAAGTCATCAATCGGAATCTTTGATTTTCGATTAGGCGATTGTGTTGAAATATTGTACTGAAAGTACAAAATGTTAAATGGAACCAATACAATTTTTGAAACTAATCAAATTATGTAAGAAAACATCACTGTTTTTACCAAATTTCTTCAATATTACAGAAAATCGAATTAATTGGGTACATTTTGACTATTTTTAAGTGTACAAAAAATTGTACTTTAGTACGAAAAAAAGTACTTATTGTGAAATTAAATTTTTTCAAAATGGGAATTTAATACAACAAGCTTTCAAAAACAGATAATTTTTGTAAGGGAATCGTTGATTTTGTCCGAATAATCAATAGTTGAGGAAAACCTAATCTAGTTTGGAACCCCTAGACAATATCATCATCAGACTTAACACTAGTGTATCCGAATTAGCACTTTCAGTAGATCATTACTCGTATACTGCTCTTCTGTGTAAATTCAACAGACGTATAATTGGACTAAGATGTAATTTACTAAATACATTAAATTATTATACAAAAATCCACCTTTTTAGGAAAATGGAGGAGGAAATGAATTTTCTCTCTCAATTTTACTTTTTTGGCCACTTATTTTTGTTTTGCATTTAGTTTATTATAAAATCTTTTCAAAACAAATGTAATTGTGTCTAAGCATATTTTTTTTTTTTTTGAAAAATACTTTTTTTTGTACCAATGTACAATTTCTAAAACTTCAAAAATAAAAAAACTTTCAGTTTCCGTACTTAGTTACATTTTATATTGTGTAAAAGAATTTGTTACAACCCCAAATGCTAGTAGATTCTGTTCAAACACCAAATACCGTTTTCTCTTTGTTTTTTTAAATATTATTGTTTTCATGTCAAAGTAAATTTTTTAGTACCATTATTAAACCTCTAATTTGCAACATGTTTAGTTCGTACAGTTTTAAGTGTTATTAAAAAATCTCGGAGTTTCCCTACTTTTAGGTTAAAAAATTTATTATAAAACTGGGTGTTTGTAAATTCTGTTTCTCTTTTTTGAAAAAGTACTTTGTCGTACCAAAGGAAATTTTTAGTACAATATTGAAACCCCTAATTTGTTACATTTTCTGTAATGTTGGAGCATATGTTTTTGTAGTTGTTTTTGTAAAAAAAAATACCTTTCGTTTGTACCTTTTAGCAATTTTTCAACTGAACTCAAGTACTTTTTTTGCTCTTTTATAATTTCTATTTCTAGCAAGTGTACCATTCAATTTATTTAAATTTCTGTTACATCAACAGCTTTCAAAATACTTTAAAAATACAATTTTAGTAAGTCATAAATTATAAAATAACGCTTTAAAATGTATGCACTATAAATAGTACTTTTTACGCAAACATTATTTATGTGCACAGAAAAATTCTGTTGCATCAACGGCTTTCAAAATACTATCAAAATACAATTTTAATGTGTGAAAAATTAGAAGATATCGAATTTTAATTTTTGTACTAAAAATTTTACTTTTTACTCAAAAATTATGTACGTACTCAGAAAAATACTAAAAATAGTAAATAATACTTTCTGTCAACAGCTTTCAAAATACTTTAAATACATAAAGTTTAATAAGTCAAAAATTATGAGATTGACCTTTTAATTTATGTATAAAGAATAGTACTTTTTACTCAATAATTACGTATGTATGTGCACAGAAATATGGTGCAAATAGTACTTTCTTTCAAAATAGGTTTCAAAATACTTTAAAAATACAATTTTAGTAAGTTATAAATTATAAAATAACGCTATATAATTTATGCACTAAAAATAGTACTTTTTACGCAAAAATTATTTATGTGCACAGAAAAACTCGGTTACATCAACAGCTTTCAAAATACTATCAACATACGAGTTTAATATGTCAAAAATTGGAAGATATCGATTTTTAATTTATGTACTAAAAATAGTGCCTTTTACGCAAAATTACGTATGTACTCAGAAAAATACTAAAAATAGTAAATAATACATTCTGTCAACAGCTTTCAAAATACTTTAAAAATGCAATTTGAATAAGTCAAAAATAATAAGATATCCGCTTTTAATTTATGTACAAAGAATAGTACTTTTTTCGCATAAATTCGTATGTGAACAGTACTTTCTAGTACTTTCTTGTACATCAACATGTTTCAAAATACTATCCAAATACAATTTTAATTTGTCAAAAATTAGAAGGTATGGATTTTTTTATTTTTGTACTAAAAATAGTACATTTTACCCAATAATTACATATGTACTCAGAAAAATACTACAAATTGTAAACAGTACTTTCTGTCAACAGCTTTCAAAATACTTTAAAAATACAATTTTAATAAGTAAAAAATTATAAGACATAGCTTTTCAATTTAAATAGTACTAAAAATAGTACTGTTTGGAAAAAATACGATTGTACTTAGAAAAATATTGTGTTTTTTAAGTGCGTCATATATTTATATAACATGTAATTTTGTGGGTATATATGTCAGTTTTTCGTAACAAGTACTATTTTTAGTACTTCAAATAAACAGCGACAATATTTTTATCATCCATATGTTAGTTTTTCTGTACATTTTACTAAATCTCCTAAAATGTCTGAAAATAAGACACGATTTTTATATTAACCTAAACAATTAATTTTAGTACAATACATGTACATTTGAACCAACAAAAAAGTAAACTTGCTAGAATTAAATTTTATTGCAAATTAAATTAAATGTAAATTGAAAGTACATTTTCGTGACTCGTTAATGTGGCTACCACTTGGCTGGTTCTGGCATTTGTATCGAGTTTACCACTTTGGAAATTTTAAAAGATATCTGAACAAGAATCAAAAAATGTACCATAAAACGTACATTTTCATTACATTACCATTATCCCCCTCCATATTATTTTGCATTATATGTGGTTGAGTGTGCATGTGAGTGTAAGTTATTGTGGTTTTTAGTCATCATGCGTTGGTGTGCAAATGTGTGTCTGTGTGCACGCAATTCTCTGGTGAAAATTACAAAACCGCCAAAAAAAGGGGACTTCTGTCAAAACATGTACACAAAAAATGTATATTTGTACTACAGCTATGGTAAAGTGGTATATGTGTGTTTAAGGATACAAGTGTTTATTTGTAGTTGTATCTATGTGTGAGTGCGTGATTGTGTAACTATCTGTCTATTTCTGTTTATGTGTTTACGTGTGTACCATGACTATATGTGTCACTTGTCCCCCCTTCTTTTTTGTTTTTGCTTGGAACTCTATGCTTGCTTGCCTGATGCAACAACGATGACTGAACCAAAGAAACCACTTGTGTATTTTTTCCTACTCCTACAGTTTAACCCCCCGCGTTTGTATACCCCTATTTCAATTTAAATGTAATGGAATGGAGTTTGTGGTCTTTTAGGCATATTGGGGAGGACGAAACTGTTCCAGCTTGGGAGATATGTTTGTTTTAATTCCACTTTTTTTTGTTCGTTTCTGTTCTGTTCACGTCCCCAAAGTGACACACATGTGACATGAATGTGACAATGTTAGATTTCACATTGCGTGCAATCTTCTCTATGTTAAGTTTTTGCGTCATTTAAATTTGTTAAATTTATTGGAGTAGTAATTTTTTTATCCTTTAACTGTTACTATTTCTCCTTTAAGCTTTGTGAAATCCTTACTTTACTAGAATATCTGCTCATGTGTTAGTCATGGTCCCTATAGATGATACTGTCTATGTTATTTTTGTCTTTGATATATCAAAGGATTTCCAAAGGATATTGCCCTAAATGTATGCCAAATATCTGGGGATATCTGTTTTTTTTTTATTGTGCGTCGTGTGTTTGTTTTTAAAGCAGGTGGAAAACATTAGGGTTAGAATCTTGGGGAATAGACGACGTGTCCTGCCACTAAAAAGGAGAATTGTGTGACATAATGCTTTGCTAGGAATCAACGATTGTTGAAGCACTATATTTTTGTATTAATTAATACAGACAATGTCCTTTGCCCCAAGAGTAGTTTGTGTGTAATATCATAGATAAAATAATTAAAATGTTGTAAGGATTAAAACGTAGAATTTTTTTATGCAAGTTAGTAAAGGACAATGTATCTTAGAGAAGTAATCTTATTTTTAAGAAAATTGGATGTAACTTCTTTTCGCCCGAATACGTAACTGTTTCCGTCGAGAAAATAGATCAATAATTTGACAAAGAAAATCAAATAATCTTTCTACTGCAGAATTTGCTGGCCTCACAAATTGTTACTCTATTTGTAAATCATGACATATAAGTAATAATAATTTTTGAGTCTACTCAACTATACAACCTAAATATGATTATATACAAAATATGATTATATATCCCCCCTACTAAAATTCAGTATGAATTCTGCCGAGTTTGTTAGTTTTTTATATATATACGTCACTATTATACTCGTACCAGTTTCAATTTGCTTATAAAATACAATAATTTTTTTATAAAAAGATTTATCTGATATATCTGTTGCTCTCTCTGCACACCATGACTCATAAGTGATATTAATTTTATTCATGATTATTAGATCACTTTAGTCTTTGCTAATCAAATACAAAACAAAATGTCTAACAAAAATGTTCTCTTTGTTTATATAATTGTTACTTGCTCTGTACATCATGACATATAAGTGATAATAATACAAAATAGTGAATGCGTATGAGTAATATTAAATTATTTTTAGACGCATACGCCTTCAGTAAATAACTAACTTAAATCACGAAATTAATTGTAATATTTAAGATTAAACTTGAATTTTCTATAAAATTTATTAGTTTTGTCATTCTTCTTTAAGTAAAATTAAAATTTGGTAAAAAAAGAATATTGCGACATGATTCTTCGCCTTACAAACTTGAAAGAAAAATTGGTATTGGTATAGGGAAAAATGATACAATATGTTAGGCAGTCGGTCGCAGAGAACGTGAGTTTTATTAGAAGATTTCACTTTTTAATTGTGGTTCAAGTCGTTCCAACATTACCGAAATTGGTGTCCACCTGAAATCGGCACCGCTATTCGTTCGGAAATACCCCACTCTCATATAATAAAAGGAGTCCTGGAACCAAAAAGTTTCTGGAATAGATTATAGATTTGAATTTCTCCAAAGGTTAGTCGAAAATGATTTATCAGGTAGGGTACGGGTTTCTTCTCAATGAAACTAGGCTTGTCTCTTCCTTGTAGACTACTTGATCATTGCAGCGTGTATCAGGCTGAAATTGTAGCTGTTAGAGAAGTTGCCAACTAGTTGAGGGATAATAGTGCAGCAGCCATTAGGGTCAATGTCTTATATAACAGTCAATCATTTATCAAGTCCCTGGGATAGTATTCATGAATTCAACATCGCAGATGTGTTTTTTCTATCAAACTGACACTCAAGGGATACCCCTATAAATGCAGTGCATTGTGTTGGCGAGGGAAAATTGTGGTACTGGAGGGTGGAAAGAGGGAGTAGTGTCTGTTGGCATTTGCCTTGAATCTTTGTATGTCACCTTTGGTGGGAAATACACTAGCCGGAAGTGTACTCCACATACGGACTGTACGGCCGAAGAACGAATGTTCTCTATAGTGTAGAGTGCGGTCAACTGGTCACTTGATAAAAAACGGTTGAGAGTTTAATACGGTCTTCACCTCATGTACATAAGTGACAGGATACGGGGGAACTTCAGAGTTAAAGAGCTAGGCAGCTTACGTTCCATAGGAATTTTAACACCTCGGTATAACCCTAGCGACTTGTAAGCATATCCTGGATATATGATGATACAGAAGAGGTGGATTTGGGGGTGTATATTTTGTACGCGTACAACAAATCTGACCGGTAGTGAATATTAGGAGATCCATGAACCTTGTGTCTCTAGCCCGGCCCTAGATTTCAATGTTTTTTCCCGTTTTGACGGGATATTGTCTGGTTGGAAGGCATACAACAATACTAAATGTCCGGTCAATATATAACTGCCGCAGATGTCTGAACGAAATGGTCAAGCACATTCCGGATAAAAGCACACTGGATGAGCTGGTCAGAATAGGCTCCATAGAAATTTTAACGTCTTGGCATGATAAGTAACTAGGGACTTGTGAGCATATCCTGCAAGTACGGTCTTAGATGATGATGCAATAGAGGTGGACGAGAAGCCCATATTGTGTACGTCCTACTACAAATTTGGCCGATAGTAAATAGCAGGTGATCAATGAACCGTGTGTCTCTAGCCATATTCAAGGCATCAATGCTTTTTCAGTTGTAGCGGGACATTGTTTGGTTGGTAGACATATGGCAAGAGTAACGGACGCTAAATCTACTCTACATCTTCCCTGCGTATGCCCAGAACTATCAGGCAGGAAGATGTGTACTATAGGATCCTACTTATTCAAGAGAATTATATCAGATATGCGTAGACAAGATGTTGACTTTTTAAAATTAACTTTTTAAATATAACTCGAATAGAAGACAAAGTCATGCTAAGAGAGACTTTTTTGTTTACTTGTTATATGTCTTTGTGATATAATTATTTCTACCTTTGTACACCATGACGCATAAGTTCTATTAATCAAGTAAATCGTGGCGTGCGTATGAGTGATATTAAATAACATGTACAACATTATACGGCTTAAGAAACAAAAAATATAACGCAATTTGGCGGAATAAATTAGATTATATGTTTATTATCTAAGAAAGATTTATGGGTTAGATTTCTGTTAAAGGAAGAGCGGATTTAAAATATATTATATGCCTTATTTATTCTGCAATCAAGTTATTTTCTCTTAGCCAGGGCTATTAGTGTCAACAGGAAAATTGAATTATTCATTCTAGGAAAGCCATCACTTAGGAATAATAACTTTGCTCTTTACAAAAGTGATACTTCCCTTTGGGAGAATTGCTTTAGGTTGGCCTAAGGAAATCAAATTATTTCCCTAAGAAAGATTTAGTAGTCTTCTTCTAAAATATGTGTAGTTACTAAGAAGGAGGATGTCCACTATGAGATCGAACTTATTTAGGACATGGGATATTTATCTAAGATAAGCGTGCAGAAGATCTTAAGCTCCTGTGAGTAAGCCAAATGGTTCTCAGTTGTGGCTAACGCTTAGCCTCACAGTGGACAAATAAGTCGAAGACACATATTAAAAAGACATATCAATTTAAACAACGGTTGTACCAGTAACACTGAACTTTTTAAATTTAGTGTAGTTTTTTGTGCAAGTGGCAACTCTGAAATTTGGAAGCTGTCACACATGTTTATTCCGATTAATAAAAATAGAGCGCTTTACGAAAAACAACTCGTTATAACTGTGAAAACTTATTACAAAAATTTTGAAAGTTATGCTGAGACCGCTCGCAAACTTCGAAGAATTTTCAGACGAGAAAATGCATCTAATATATCACCATGCGAAGACTGGTCAAAAAAATTTAAGAAACTGAGTCGGTTACGGACTCCTGTGTATCAACGTACCATCGGTCTCTTTAATATATTGCTGCTGTAAAAGATACCCGAAAACGATCGACTTATTGCAGCAACGATTTCCAAAACAAATTATGTCAAGAAATTCTGATGTCGACTGTCCAAGATCATGCGATTTAACGCCGTGCGACTTCTTTCTTTGGGGTTTTTGAAATCTAGGGTTTATGCGAATAAACCACAAACAATTCCTGAGCTTAAATCCGAGATCCAACGCGTCACCGGGCAGACTCAGCCACGTTTCTCTGAAAAGACATGGAAAATTTCATGAAAATATATAATGGCCTATCGTCAGAGCCGTGGGGGCAATTTTACGGATATTTTATTCCGTACTTAATCGGCCGTCGGTGGTGCAATGGTTAGTGTGCGCGCCTCTTGTACATGAGATCCCGGGTTCGAACCCTGCTCTGACCACCTTATAAATTTCTTTCGGCGGCGGTCACCTCGCATAGTGATGGCGACACTATCGAGTATATAGCCATGAAAAAGCTTCTGAAAATACCGTTCTGAATCGGTGTAAAACTTTAGGTCCCAATCAGTGAGTGAAAACTGGAAAGCGCACAGCTCAGTGATTGTGAGAAGCTCTCCCCTGTCCATTCATGGGATGTAATGGGAAACCATTTATATATTTATTTACTTAATCGGAACATGTGTTCTCTACAATCCGATAAAAAATCACAACTATCTCAGAAACTACGTATGTATATTTTAAAATGAAAAAGTGCATTCTTACTGAGACACCCAGTAGATTGGTATTACATCTATGGTATTATGGTACAAGGGCGTATAAATGATATTAATTTGGCAAGATATTTAGTGTAGCATTACGTATGATTGTTATGAATTAAGTTAATTATTTATTTTCGTAATCTATGACTTAATAATAGCTACGCCGCATTTTTCCCATTTTAGTTAAAATGTACACACATTTGCCAAATATATATTGCGTCCATGTAAGCACGTTGAATTTTGACCTGTCATTTTTATCAAGTTAAGGCCAGTACTCCAAACATACCTAACCTTTCACCCACGTGCGCCTCTTTTTCAATCCGTTGCATCCCTTTGTATTAAGACCACTTTTGACCCAGTTTGATGGCTTATATTGATTAAATCGCATCAGTTAGAGAATTGACGCCTATTACGCTATTGTTGCCCTGCCGTCTTCTACAAGACACCCATGGATACACTTGCTCTATCTCCTTCCTATAGAATTATAGGTGCCAAACCCCCTACGGCAAACATACATGCCTGCGGTCGTCAGAGGGTTACACGACTTGTGAAGCAGGACACACGAATGAATTAAATTAAATAAATTAAGTTTTACTTCCATGCTACGTCACAGGGTTGTACTGCTTTCCCATGCATGCTATATGAATCAAGTTATTGCCCATATAAGCGATTCCCCAAAGAAAGAGATATTCACTATGAATGACATGAAAAACTGTTGTAGTTTATTAATTCTTACCCCAAAAGGAAGAAAGTTTAATTTTTGCCGGAAAAAAACAGAATATGCCCTGAAGAAATATTCTTATATTCTCTAAGAAAATATAATTTCTATTTTGGTTTAACAGTTAGCGTGCGTGCACCACTCTTGTACATGAGAAAGACGGCTGGATCCCCGCTCTAACCACTTTCAAATTCTTTTGCTGATGGTCACACCGATATGGCAACTCTGTTGAGAATTTGGTCAGGAAAAATCTTATCAAATAAACTTTCCCAAACAGTGTATAACTGTAGGTACTGGTTGGGACCGAATGTAAGTAGTATTATAAAGCCCACAACTCCTCGATTGTGAGAAGCTTTCCTTTGTCCCTTACTGGAATGGAATGGGAATATATTTATGTATGTTTGTATAATATAATTATTGCACCTGCTGCACCAGCTTAAACGTGTTTACTGTATCGTTACGTATGATTAATAATAATTAAATTCCATTCGAAACCCTTGTATGACTTGAAAATTTGGCACACAACGAAATTAAATTAAATGAACTATGTTGTAGTTTTAAGCCAGAAGGAAGACGTGTTACTCTAAACCCCAAATGATATCCCTTATAAGTTATAAATACATAATTTATTAAAAGCCTGGTACGTAGATTTCTTACTCAAGAAGGAAAGGTCATACATTTCTCTGTGGAAAAATCTGATTGTTTTCTAAAAAAAATATTTTATCTTCTCTAAGAAAATAAGCTTTAGCTTTATCTTTTTGTACATGGCGCATAAGTGATATTAATTGATTATAATGCTTTGTGTAACGTTACGCATGAGTAATATTAACTTACGTATACGTATAAGTTATATTAAACTTTATTTGCAATATAATACTTGTTTTGCTTGCATTTCCTTGCATTTTAATACAGTTTATTTATATTCGATTTTTATTATATCGGTTATATCCTAGAAATATTTTCCTTCCCCTTCAATCTCGCAAAGGTTACCAGCAAAAAACCCAAATAAATTTTTTTTACTTTACGCTCTAGCCAAATGTATCTTTTATCAGTCCAAAAAAACGCCGAACTAAATCAATGAAACCCTAACTGTAAAAATAATCCATTAGGATGAAGTTTTAATTAACTCTTCGAAACGTTTTCACCCCCTTCAGTGTCTGTTTATTTTAGTCTCTTACTTTATTCTTAAAGTGGGCAAAAAAGTACATTTGTATTTTAATTAATTTCGTAGATTTGTTTATTTAATCGAGAACCGTTAAAACTTCCAGAAAAGCTAAAACTTGTTTGATTTTTTCTCCAATTCTTATATGGATGGTTTAAATGCAATTAAATCTATTTCAGATGTTTTTGGTGGTCAAAAAAGGAAATGAAATTTTATGGAAAAAATATACGATTTAATTAATATAGAAAATTATACTTACTTGATTTTGCATTCAGTTAATTTGTATGTCAAACTGCTTGAGATGCTTCTGCATATCGTCACCTCGCTATTAAAGCGATGTAAAATCCTATGATTTCAATTGCATATGCATCACTCCATTACTGGGGTAACGTTGTTCTTACTGAATGAATAAATACAAATATATTTTCCCATTACGTCCCATGAAGGTATAGGGGAATAAATATACATTAATATATGAGTACATTCCGTTACCAAAACAAAACTACTAATTGTAATTTACATATGAGTGATTTTAAATATATAAAATGTTGTAACCCTCATACGCCACGCAACATTTGCATGCAATTATTATTATTCATACGTAGTGTGATATTTACAGGAAATTAAAACACGTTTGTTGCTTATGTTAATACATTGTGGCTTCACAGAAATGTCACACCTTCTGCCACTTCGTTTCCCGAATTGTTTTGATGTTGTCCGGGTTGTCGTTTTCTTAGTTTGCAGTTACGAACGAATTGGAATAGATAGGATATCCTTTTTTAATATGAAATAAAGTACAGGAAGATAATTTATACATATTTTTGAACAGCTTAGGAAATACATTAGTTTTGAAAAGTTACAAGACTTTGTTCTATAGATTCAAAAATGGGCGCCAGGATTAAATTGGGTAATATCTTTAAAGTGCTCGATTGATTCAAGATGAGCCGCAGGTACAGGTAAATATAATGTATCACTCTTTCGTAAGATGCAATGATTTTTGCATATAGCGTCAACTGTTAGTTTTATTTTGATATTTGTGAAGTAAACAGATACAAAATCATGTCAAAAAGTCATGGAGCGATATGACTCAGAACGCAGAATGCTCGAGACTATTTCTATACGGAATAATTTGTCAGTCATTTTGGCACAACGTAAATTTCGGCTCAGATTTCCCAGCCGTCCTACGCCAACTGGTCAAGCCCTAAGTCATTTTGTCGCTCGCCTCGAAGAGCCTGACAGGAGAACTGCCGGAAGGCAGTTCCTCAATACAATACCATGATCAACCATGAACATTTTCGATAGAGTGATTGAAGATGAATAACCAATAACACTCATACGTATCCGAGAACTTCTATGAACTTGATATCATTCATACGCTGTGGGGTATAGGTAACCTGATTAACTGGTTGTGACCAAAAAGCGGAACACAATAGGTAAAAAATTAGATTTTTTTGATTTTGAATGAAAAATTAATTTAAAATATATACATTTAGGTAAAATACGACTAAATATATAAAACAAAGACTTTTATTTCGTAAAAACCCATTTTTTTATTATAGCTCAAAGTCTGGATGAGACGCCAAAATGAGCGAAATTCTCGCAAAAAGCGGAACAATCCTGGCAAAAGCGGGACAGTTGGCCAGGTTCGATATAGGGGAATGTATTATTGAATCCTCAAAATAATTATTCATACACCGACATCACGACCCTAATATATTGGCTGAACTATGAGCAAATAATTTGTATTTGCCGGATGGCCATCAGCCACTTCCCGTGATCGATCACATATACAGTTGTTAGGTAATTATTCAGTACTCAGTAGCAATATGTTTTCATATCTCTAAGAAACTTATCGCCTTGTGAATTATCTTGAGACCAACAGCCTTCTCGGCGATCATCAGAATAGCTTCGGAAAAATAGATCTACGGCCGACCTGATAGCTTTCCCATCAGAACAGAGACTTTATGAAATCAAAGTAGTTGCTCTAGATATTTCCAAGGCTTTCGATGGAGAATAGCATTGTGTGTTTGTATCTAAATTTATACCAGAATAACTTAGAATATTTCTATAACATAAGTCAATATCAACTATACGTAGCCAAACACTTGATATGTTTCTATAAGCTATAAATCACATAAAAATTCACTGCTCTTATAACGGACACTTTTGCACCAAGCTTGTATAAGGAAAAAAAGCTAAATATGGAGAGGGTTTGTTGACTTGCACTTGTTTAATGTCAATATCACGCATACGTAGCCATGAACTAGTTTTTTATAATTTATAATATTAATCATACGCAATTGTTCTAAAAACTCGCAGCTCTTATCACAAAAACTTTTGCAACAAACTTGTGTGGGAAAAACTCCAACTAGGGTATGGGCTTGCCCACCTAATTAATTTTAACATGATCAATAAACTGCAGCAGCTGCTTTAATGATTTCGAACTGATGTATCAATGTCTGTCTGTCTTATCTCTTCCTGAGATTTAATGGGCAACTAGGGGTTTTACTTTAAATGTTTCTATAACAAAAGTCAATATCGCTCATACGTTACCAAGTACTTGATTTATTTCTTTGGGACATAATTTAATAAATATTAATAATACGCCATAGTTATCAAATTGTCCAGCTATTATAACGAGCACTTTGGCAACAAACTTTTGTAAGAAAAACTCGAACTAGGTCGAGATACTGTTAACTTTTCTAATTTATACAAATTTAACGTGTTCAATAACGTGCAGCTGCTTTAATGACTTCAAATTGATTGTATCACTCTTATCGCTTCGGGGAATGTAATCGGACACTACGTTTATACTAAAAATATTTCTGTGACAAAAGTCAATATCACTCATACGTAGCCAAATGTTTGATTTATTTGTTTGGGATATAGTTAATACTAATCATACGTCATTGTTCTAAAAATTCGCAGCTCTTATAACTGCCACTTATGGAAAAAAAAAGTTTATTGACAAAAACTCAAGCAAGATCGAGGGCTTGTTGAATTTTGCACCTAGAGCAGAGAATTAATGTAACATGTGCGATAGCCTGAACGAGGTGCTTCGATGACTTTAAACTGATTCCATTCCATTTATGAGACGTAATGGGACACTATATTTTGTTAACTATGTAAAGGGTCCGCCATCTAACGTTTTTTTCAACTAGTGCTTATTTCGTGAATGGTAACACTTAGCTCATGTCTGATTTGACAGATAATTAGTGTTATCCTTCCGCTGAACGAATATGGTTGTGTATACGCTTGAACAACGCTGGGAAATATGGGGAAAATGGGCCTGCGATCGACTTACAGAAGATTCCGATTTTGCCAAAAAAAAACATCTTTTCAGATGAAGCTCATTTTGATCTTGGCGGGTACGTAAATGTGCAAAATTGTCGCATTTGGGGCACAGAAACCCGCACGCATACATTGAAAAGCCGATGCACCCAAAACGAGTCACTGTTTGTGCGGATTTTGGTCCAGAGGCATAATTGGGCCATTTTGAAATGAGCAAGGAGTGGCCGTTACAGTCAATGGCGATCGTTATCGGGCAATGTTGAACGAATTTTTGTTCACAAAAAATTAAGAGGAGGATATTGGCAACATTTGGTTTCAACAGGACGGCGCTACGTGCCACACAGGCGAAGCTACACTCGATGTTTGGCGCCCTGTTTTTGAAGATCGCATTATCATCCGCAGAGCTGATGTCGTTTGGCCACCTCGGAGCTGCGATTTGACACCGTTGGACTATTATTTGTGGGGTGCCCTCAAATATAAGTGTTACGCCGACAAGCCAGAGACAATTGACGCTTTAAAGGACAATATTCGTGAAGCCATTGGTGAAATACAGCTGCACACAATCGATAATGTGCTTAAAAATTGGACCGATCGTGTAGGCTACTGCTTGGCCAGCCGAGGCAGCCATTTGAATGAAATTATTTTCCATTATTAACCGGAAGGATTATACTTTCAAATAAAAAAAGAAATTTCAGAAAATATTCAGTAGTTCTTTTTTCTAGCATTTTCAAAAAAAAAGGTATTTGGCGGACCCGTTATTACAGTATTACAGTTTATATGATCTACAATGGTTTTACATATTATTGGAACTTCTCTTCACTTCACTTTAAGTTTGCAATGTATCATGAGCAGAATAATAATTTAGAAGTTTTCTACAAAAAACGGTAATAATACTCATACGTATCCGACTACTTGAGTTATTCCTTTAAACGAAATTTGAAATTAATCATACGTCATAGTTTTTAAAAATGCATAGCTCTTAAAACGGACAAACTCGGTCGAGGGCCTGTTAACGTCCCCACACCTAATGATGTCAATTTTAAGGTCTAAATTAACATTATCGATTAACTGAAGCAGGTACTTGAATGACGTCAACCTGATTGTATGAATCTCCGCTCTACTCCTCCCAGGCATATTTATGCACACTAGGTTTTTTAAATTATATTTCTGGTAAGTAGTTAATATGATCTACAATGTTTTATATATTATTTGAACTTCTTATCAATTTCCCTTTAAATATAGGGTGACTGATGAATATTGCTTCATTAAGAAACTCAAATAACTTTTTTTCAGTGTATGGAATTCATTTTTCTTTTATTCATGTTAAAGCTCATTAAATTTTATTAAATATACCTTAATTAGTTTCAAAAATAATTTAATGCCCACTGTTCGTTGATGCATGTGCGGTATCTTACCAAAAAGTTGTTCATTACTGCTTGGAGAGTTGAGACAGGAATAGCCTTAATTGTTTCTCGAATGGATTGCTGTAGTTCATTCAAATTTGTTGGTTTTGCTTTGTAGACTTCTTGTTTGCAATAACCCCACAAGAAAAAGTCAGGTGCAGTAAGGTCAGGCGACCTGGGGGCCAACGGAATGTGGAGTGTCTGGATATTAGCATATTGGGAAATCTTCGTCGCAATTCTGTCATAACAGGCCGGGGAGGAGTTGCACCATCTTGCTGAAACCACACAGAGTTGAAAGAAATTCTCATTCGGCGTAATTCTGGATAGAAAATCTTTCTCAACATGCTCAAGTAACGGTCGTAACATTGTAACATTGTGACCGTTTTCTTCGAAGAAGTAGGGCCCGACAATGCAGCGTGATGAAACTGCACACCACACTGTGACACGATGTGGATGCAATTCCGTCTCATGAAGTATCTGTGTGTTGGAAGCACTCCATATTCGACAATTTTGTTTGTCTATATTGCCGTTTAAATCGAAATGGACCTCGTCAGACATGAAAAGACAGTTCAACATGTTTCCGTCCTCTTCCACCATTTGAAGCATCTTCTGGCAAACTTCCAAGCGAATCGGCCTGCTGTGTTCAGTTTGTTGGCCATCTGACTTTTATACGGGAATAAGTCCAAATCTTTGTGAATAATTGACTGCGATTACCGTCTGCTTCTACCCATTTGAGCAGATACGCTTCTTGTCGAAACTCTTGGATTGTTTTGTATGGCAGCAGCTATAGCAACGGTTGTTTCCTCCGTCCGAACTGAAGGGTTTCGATGGTAAGGTCTTCTATTGACTATCCCATGCTCTGCAAAATTGTTAACAAGTCTCATTATGGTCCATCTGCTCGGAGGATTGCCGCAGATGGACCGAAACTACGGACTCCAGTGTGTGATAGCGACGGACAATCAAAATTTTTGTTTCAGTGTCCCAATTATCCATTTTTGCTAAACCTAAAAATCAGTCTGCAAAATAAAAAAATTAACCAAATTCATTAAATAGAAAAAAAGTTATTAAATTTTTTTGACGTAGAATACGTCTTACCTTACGGTATGAGGAGTCATGTCAGGTTTTTATTGTTGTAATCTTTATTTCATTGAATTTGAGGAAACGGCTAGATGAATTTTTTTAAAATTTTTTTTGTAGGTAAATGAAGATGTTATCTTTCGTTTGATATACATTTCATATTGGTTGATATATTTCTAGTATTTTAATTTCTCAAATGAAAATTGTTTAAACACATACACTCAAACATATGTGTGGTGTTTGGTTGAGTGTTTTTGGTTGCTCAACATTGCTTAGGAACATGTATCTAGTAAAAAGTGAAACGAACAGCAAGCTAATGTTGCTTGGCAACATGTATCTAGTAAAAAGTGAAACAAACAGTAAGCTAACGTAATAAAGCTTTTTTGCGAAAGCTTCAATAAAGCTGTTGTAACATTAATTTTGAATTGTAAAGCGTAAAGCTTTCACACAACGCTCGAATGCTAATGCGAAGACTCGATAAGGTAAACCTTTTTTAATATTAGGACGGCCCTCTCAACATTCGCAGATCTTATTTCAATAAAAATATTAATTAAAATACATAAATTAAATTAAGTTTAAAAAAATTGAACATAATACATCATTTCCCTTATGGGAATTTTTATTCGGTCTGTTTTCCAATACTCATGAATTTATTCAAGCCCAAGACCTTTTTAAATAATATAAAGCTTATTATCTTTATATTACTTTCAAAAAAAGTCGAGCATAAAAATGTTCCAATGATACCAAGGCTGTCTGTATAGCTATTTCGGATCTTGCCAAGATCTTCATCAGCAGACGTTTTTGGTATGTTTTTGGTGAATTCTTCAGAAACATATATCCAGAAACACTCATCATATTAATGAGAATTCCTTTATATACTCGTTTGAAGAATACCAAGCACTACCATTGGAACACCTTCACGCACAACTATTTTTATCATGCCGTAAAACCATTGGTTTTAATCAGACATGATTGCTTGAAACAATAATATTGTTGATGGCAACCCTCTGTTTTGTTGTTTTTTGTAATGACATAACAAAACCAAATCATGTCTGATTACAACCAATGGTTTTACGGCATGATAAAAATAGTTGTGCGTGAAGGTGTTCCAATGGTAGTGCTTGGTATTCTTCAAACGAGTATATAAAGGAATTCTCATTAATATGATGAGTGTTTCTGGATATATGTTTTTGAAGAATTCACCAAAAACATACCAAAAACGTCTGCTGATGAAGATCTTGGCAAGATCCGAAATAGCTATACAGACAGCCTTGGTATCATTGGAACATTTTTACGCTCGACTTTTTTTGAAAGTAATATAAAGATAATAAGCTTTATATTATTTAAAAAGGTCTTGGGCTTGAATAAATTCATGAGTATTGAACATAATATTTTTTTTTTAAACGGACTTGAATCAAATGCCGTTGGTAAATATAAAAATTACAGCAGACAGTTGTCCGAGGCCTTCGGCCACGGACTGTCCCTGCAGGCTGTGTCAGAGACACGGCCATTAAGTTTAACGTAGAATACGCCATCCGATAAGACAGAAAACATATATAAGAATAAATGATAAATAATATAAGCAAATGAATTTATTGTTATATGTGTTTTCTGTCTTATCGGATGGCGTATTCTACGTTAAACTTAATGGCCGTGTCTCTGACACAGCCTGCAGGGACAGTCCGTGGCCGAAGGCCTCGGACAACTGTCTGCTGTAATTTTTTTGTTAGCGGCTTTCATCAGCCATCCTGTATATGATACTCATACGTAGCCGAGTGCCTGGCTTATTTCTTCAAGCGATTATTTATATTAATAATACGCCACTGTGTTTAAAATTTACAGTTCTCATAACAGACAAGTTTGCGCTAAACTGGTAAAGGAAAATAATACAAACTCTCTCGGATACCTATTTACTTTGCCACTTAATGGAGACAGCTTTAAGGTCTAAATTTATATGAACCATTTGTTTCAACGTCTGCAACTGAACCATTCTTTTTAATATCTGAAAACTAAACTTTATTAGTTTGCACATAATATCGGCGCACTTTCGGAGCTCTTTTAAAAACTAACATCACCTAGAGCGTATGAGTGATATTACTTAATCTCTATATTATATATTATTGGTATAATATTATATTCAAATTTAAGTTCTAAATTGTCATTATCGATAATCTAAACCAGATTTATGAGTTTAAAAATTTGGCATATCGGAGCACTTTAAAGAAATTTGTATCACTCAGAGCGTATGAGTGGTATTTATTTATCTCTGTATTATATATTATTGATGAAATATTTTATTGAAACTTCTAAAATATGATTTCTTCATAAACATTAATATATCACATACAGGGTAGAATTTAATTGCAAAATTCAATTAATTCTAAAATAATGAAAACATTCTTAATATCCTTATACTTCAAGCCATTGTAGTTGTCTGTTTCCTATGCCTTTTATTAATTTTCCCGTGATTTTTGATTGTTATTATTAATTTTGATTGTAAATGAAAACAACAAGCTCCTAATTAATGCCATCTTATATTATTTATTATGTATTTAATGTTGTTATTTGTTTCTCAGCACACAATCTCTTAGCATTCATTATACAAAATTGAAATCTGTCATAAACCAACAAACCTACCACCCGGAGTTGTAATAAATCATAGACAGCCAAATGTATATAACAACTTGCAGTAGGTGGATGGAAAACTCCTTCTTTTGTGGCAAAAGTAGGAATTGATGAAGGTGTACACTGAGGTCCCCACTTGTGGCAAATGTTGGGCCTTGACGGAGGTGAATAGAAAGGTCATTTTTGGGAGACTTAACTGCTATGAAATTCCACTCAGGCTGATTTCAGTATATGTGCTTTCCTGTTCGCCACGTAAATAACAGGTGGTACCCTATATTACAGATTTCACTGTGATTGCGAGTTTAGTTAAAGTGGTTGACGTTTTCATTCACGCTCATTCAGTCGCTGTGTGAATGCATAATTAATGAGGCGTTTATTCGCCGCAACCGCATATTCATCATTATGATGTTCAATTATTTTACACCAAATAAAATCCATTAAAATATTACATGGCTTTTCTTGGAGCAGTGAAATGATTTCAGCTTGTACGGGCAATACTGTTGACCTAATTCTGTTTGTAGTATATCTGATTTTATTTTCTATAAACTCCCCCTTTCAATCAGCCCCCCTTGCTGCTTTACGTTCCCCCAATGTATTGTATTTTATGTTGATATAATTGACTCTATAAATTTTTATAGAAACAATAGAATGAAATAACACAGCCAGCACTGTTGTAATTGTCAGAACTTTACATTCGATTCAGCTATTTTGCTGCTTGTATGATGGTATGGTGCACATAATCAAGAGAAAATTGAGATTGTCTTATCCTTATAACACACACACACACGCATATTTCAAGTCCTTCGGCATATTGACATCCCCAGACATTGTGGTGTTGGTTGAATGCATACGCTTTCCTCTTCATCGTCATCATCAGTTTCCTTGGTGCCTTTGCTCTTTTTTCACAACCAGTCATAACTTCTTTTCCGACAAAGTACAGTGGCACTTGTGCATGTTACGAAGGGGTAGGAAGGATTGTAAATTATCTAAAGAAAATCATCTCTTTTGAAAGGATATAAGAGAACGTGTGTGCGTGCGGGAGGATAAATGTGTGTGTGTATGAGTGTGTGTGCTTTTTTATTTCATGTGTAGTGTAAATGACACTTATCTTTACGTTGCGAGGCCACACAGGGACCGAAGAATGAACAATAAATTAATTGTTTTGCTAAGAAACAAAAAAGAACTAGCATGTTAAAAGACAATGGCCACAAAGATTTATGTCAATTTAATAACGTAACTGAAGAAAAACAATCGAAAAATGGATCTGTGCTTAACCCAATTTTGTAGGAAATGAAAAAAATAATAAAACTATAACGAAGAATTCAATTTGAAGTATTGCTAGAATGTGAAAGTCAATGTTGAAGTGGAGAATGTTCACGAATATTGTGGCAGAAGACATATAATTTATATTGAAAATAAATCCTCTAGGCACTAGTGTACGCACGCTACTTTATAGTGCTAGGTAAAAACTCTACCCCGATGCCGTAATGAGACCTCTTCAAGGTATTTCAACCCACGAGTCTGTAAATTCCAGGGAAAGTAACTTCCCCGCACTCAGTTCTTTGGATAATAATTAATTAATATTAATCATACGCCATATATATCATATTAAAGATCTAATAAAAGTATATTTTGATCCAAACATTTTTGGAAAATAATGAATTTGCACTATAATTTCACAGCCTAATGGAAGCAATTGTAAGGACCAAATTAAAATAGTCGGTAATCTTAAACAGATTCTTTACTAATATTAATCATACATCATAATTTAAAAATTCACTGTTTAATAGGTAAAGATTTTCACTGAACTTTTATGAGAAAACATCTATAAATGCAGGGGAGGACCTCTTATCCACCAGGAATATTATTATTTGATTCAACTATGGATTAGATCGACTATTGATTCAATTATTAATTGACAGGAATATTAATATTAATCATACGTCATAATTCAAAAAGCTTCAATGTACAACTGCGCAAAATTGTGCACCAAACTTATGTAAAAACAAATACAACTTCGGGCGAGGGCTTTTTAACCTTACCACCTAATGAAAACAACTTTAAGGTTTAAATAAAAAAAAAAATAAATGGTTTCCCATTACATCCCATGAAGGGACTGGGGAGAACTTCTCACAATCATTGAGCTGTGCGCTTTCCAGTTTTCACTCACTGATTGGGACCTACAGTTTTACACCGATTCCGAACGGTAATTTGAGAAGCTTTTTCATGGCTAGATACTCGATAGTGTCGCCGTCACTATGCGAGGTGACCGCCGCCGAAAGAAAATTTGTAGGTGGCCAGAGCCGGGTTCGAACCCAGGATCTCATGTACAAGAGCCGCGCACACTAACCATTGCACCACCGACGGCCACAACATGGTTTAAATTAACATGGTCTTTCTATGACTTCAACTAGGAATTAACTATTTATTCCATTATACAAATTATTACTTGATTACGTTTTTAAAATAATCAATTAACTGAACCACCTTCTTTATTAATATTAATCATACGCTATAATTCAAAACATTCACTGGTTTTGTACGCCAAAATTTAACTCCAACCTTTTGTGAGAAAACACAAAAATCATGACCGATGAACTAACTCAGGTTCTTTCTATGACTTCAAATCAAAATAAAGTATTAATTAAACCACAAAAATAATTAACTGATTCTGTTTTTAAAACCCCACTTAAGATTATAAATAAACTCAAACAACTACCTTTATTAATATTAATCATACGCTATAATTCAAAACATTCACTGTTTTTGTACTGTACAATTTATCTCCAAACTTTTATGAGAAAACACAAAAAATCGAGTGACGGCCCTTCAACATCTTTATAATCTAAATTAACGTAATCTAAATCGGGCAGTTTTTATGAATTTCAGCGGAAACTTAGATGAATCATTGATTCCACAAGGAAATATTAAATTCCAGATCCTTTACTAATATAAATCATAATCACTAAGCGAGGTGGCCGACGTCGAATGAAATGGAAATGTAAAAGGAATGTAAATGCAAGGATCGAATCCACGTTTCAATGCACAAGAGCTGCGCACCATCAGGAAAATAATATATTCATTTGGTCCACATCGATAAAGTAAACCAGATTCTTTATTAATATTAATCATGCGACACCTAATGGAAACAATTTTAAGGTTTGATGTATCATGATCGATAAACAAATTCTGGATCTTTCGATGACTTCAAATAAAAAGCGAACGATTGATTCCATTACACAAATTATTAATTGATTCAGTTTATAAAATCCCACTTAATGTTATCAATAAACTAAACTTTTATTAATATTAATCATACGCCATAATTTAAAATATTCACTGTTTTTGTACTGTACACTTTAACTCCAAACTCAAAAATTCGAGAGAGTGCCCTTTAACATGTTTATGGTATAAATTAGCGTAATCGATAAACTAAACCAAGTGATGTTATGACTTCCGAAAGGCTCTTAAACGGACAATTGATTCCATTAGGAAAAGAATAAAATAACATTCGATAAACTCAATCAGCTTCTTTATTAGTATTAATCATGCGAAACTTAACGGAACAAATTTTAGTGTTTGAGTTATCATTCGATGCCTTCAAATAGAGGGCAACTATTGAGTCCACTAGCAATTATTAATTGATTCGGTCTTTAAAATCTCAGCTAAACTGACAATTAAACTACACCACGTCCTTTATTAATATTAATCATACTCCATAATTCAAAACATTCACTAAATTAAATCCAAGCTTTTCTGAGAAATCACAAAAATTAAAATGAGGGCCCTTCAACATATTTACGGTATAAATTACCGGGACTGGTAAACTAACCCAGGTTATTTGTAGGACTTCCAACAGAACCTGAAACAAAGCATTCATTCCATCATAAAAATAATATATCCATTGGTACCACTTGTACCTGAACTAAACCAGTTTCTTTATTAATATTAATCATACAACACCTAATGGGAACAATTTTAAGCTGTAAATTACCATGATCAATAAACTAACTCAGATTCTTTCTATGACTTCAATTTTATACCAGGAAAATTATTAATTGATTCGGGGTTTAAAATCTCCCTAAAGATGATCGATAAACTGAGACAGATCCCCTACTAATATTAATCACACGCCAAGTTTCAAAACATTCAGTATTTTTATTGGGTGAAGTTGAACACGAAATTTTAGTCCGAAACAAATTCGAAATTCATGCTTGACCCTTTTATCTTTTATCATATTGGACCTAAACCAACGTTATCGAAAAACTGAAACGTCTTCATCTATAAATTCAAACGGAAACAAAAGCGATCCACTAATTCCACCAGGACAATTAATAATAGACTGAGGTTTTAAAAATGTTCTTAATTAATATTACTCATACGACATGATTCAAAATATTCCAAGCGCGTATAGGGAAACTGTTTACAATGAACGATTATGAGAAGAAAAACTATTTTTTGTCGAGAGCGGTATAAATTGGCAATATAGGAAAATTATTAATTGATTCGGATTTTAAAATCGTACTTAGGACGATCGACTGAGATAAATTCTTTATAAATATTTATCATTCACTGTTGTTATTCGGCGAAGTTTAATACCAAACTTTTGTGTGAAAAGAAATCAAAAATTCATGCGAGGGCCCTTTAACTTTTCGACCTAATGATCTTTAAATTTTCGACCTAAATTAACTTTATTGAAAAACTGAAATGTTTTCTTCTATAAGTTCAAACAGAAACAAAATCGAACCATTAATTTTACCAGGACAGTTATTAATATATTGAGCATTTAAGAATGTATTTTATTAATATTAATTATACGACATGATTCAAAATATTCGAAGCTCGTATAGGGACAAATTTTACAATAAACGTTTAGGAGAATAAAAACAATTTTGGTGAGGAGCGGTATAATTTTCAAACCTAATGGAGACAGTTTATGGTATAAAATAATCATGATCGCTAAAAAGAAAGCCAGGTTTTTTCATGACTCCATTTTCGTAACATTGATTCCACCACAAAAATTTCGAATTCATTGGGATCTTAAAATCTTAATTAACTAAGCTATTTATTAATATTAATCATACACCATAATTTAAAAAGTCAATAAATTAAAATCTGGCATTACTGAACGTCAACAGCTTATTGTTTCAATTATTTTACTTCATAATTTGTACGAAAAGAGCAGAGAACATGTCTTCAATGATAAGAAAATCGCCTATGTGGCAATATTTTGAAATTAAAAGTGAAAATAATAAGATTGCTATTTGTTTATTGTGCAAACTACCAATTTGTCGTGGCGGTGAAGGGAAAAAATCAGGTGCGTAAGAGTTAAGTTTTTTTTGCAGCCTATTTAATGAATACGACCTACAAGTTTCGAATCATATACTTATTAATTTTAAATCTTCCCCCAGGCACATCTGCTATGGGCAATCATTTGAAATTAGAGCACCCAGAAAAATTCATGAATTTGAATAAAGATAACAAAATAACGACGCAGCTACGTCGCTTGCAGAGCCGGTCAATGCTTGTACAAGTTCCTCTTCTACAGAAAGGCAACATACTTTGTCTGAGGCGTTCGATAGAATTCTGCTTTGGGACATAAATAATGCAACTGCGAAAAAATACCATTATCTCATAGCAGAAATGATTGCACTGGATTATAAGCCACTTTGCGTCATTGAAAGAGTTGGATTCGCAAGATTACTTAAGCAAGCTTTACCACGCTATGAATTGCCAAGTCGAGCCTTTATGACCCAAAAAAAGTTCCCGATATTTACAACCGAATTTTCAAAAAAATACAAATAAGAATTTCAAGTGCTGTCGCAGTTTCTGTCACTTCTGACATTTGGACGTGTTTGCGTAATAACTCCAGCTTTCTGAGTTTTACAGCTCATTGGCTTTCTGCAAAATTTAAACTCCAACACGGAGTTCTAGCTATGAAACAGTTTTCAGGACCTCACACAGGAGAAAACCTAGCAAATGAACTCAATAGCATTGCATTTCGCTGGGATATTGAACAAAGCAAAATACATGTTATAGTTCATGACAGTGGCGCAAACATGGTCAAAGGCGTTCGAATGGCGGAGTATAATTCCGTCAGGTGTTTCATTCATTCGCTTCAGAGGGTTGTGCTTGAGTCTTTGAAGGTACAACATGAAGTAATGGACTTGATTGCCAAAGGTAGACGTATCGTAGCTTACTTCAATCATTCGGGCTTAGCAAAAGAAAAATTGCTGGCGCTTCAAAAAGAACTATGTTTACCAGAGCATCCATTGGTGCAAGATATAAACACGAGGTGGAATTCCACTTTCTATATGATGGAACGGTTATTGGAACAAAAACGTGTTATCTCCCTTTATGTGTCTGAAAACGACACACTTACTAATCTAACAACTCGTCAGTGATGTTTGATGGAGCAGTGTGTACAACTTTTGAAGCCGTTTGAAGAAATAACTAAAATTTCAATTTCTGGCCTCTCCTGCATATCTGAAGTTATACCGCATGTAGCTGCATTAAAAAAATTCTTAAACAAGGACGAAACTGTACGACGAACAGCCGATTTACTCAATATGAGAGCCTCCTTAAAAGCGCAATTGGCATCTCGTTTTATTTCCTTAAGTGAAGATTCAAAATACCTTATAGCAACTTTTCTGGAGCCCAGATTTATTTGTTCATCGATGTCTTCAACTAGATCTAAACAGTTACGATTAAATGAAACTGATTCAAATGTAGCTCGTGAATCTCACGAAACATTTGGGGATTGTTTTAATGAAGTGGCAGACGAAAACAACATTCAGTCTCGCGATCATGAGAAGAAACCAATAGCTACCGAGATTGAATTCTTCTTGAAGGAAGTTCAAATTGATCGCAGTCAGGATCCTTACGCTTACTTACTCCAAAAAATACCCAATTTTAACGTCGCTTGCCAAAACGTTCCTTTCAGCTGCTTGCAGCAGCGTTTATAGCGAAAGACTTTTTTCGGAAGCTGGCTTGGTTTACGAAAACAAGCGAAATCTTTTATTGTCTGCGAACGCTGAAAATTTAGTTTTTATTCACCATAATCTAACTCTTCTTAATTTTGAGTATTAATGTCAATCGTTTTATTAATTGGACGTTTTTTAAGTTTTTTGTTTATACATCAATTTTGCAGTAAAGTGAATATCTCAAAACGTATTTTACGTTTTTGAAAGATAATTTGTAACTTTTTGTTACTTTTTTACCTTTAAATAAAAGCTATTTTATTGTTAGTTACTTAATAAAAATGTATTTGTTTAAAATAATTCTAAGAAGATTTCCGTCCGGCCAGATACCGGATAGTAGCTCATTATCCGGTATCCGGCCGAATAGTAAATTTAGGCCGGATATCCGGCAAACCGGATAGTTGCCGGATATCCGTCACATCTCTAATATTTGTACTATATTGATTAATTTCCTTAAATCAAAACTTAATGCACTGCTTATACACTAACAGAACAGTTGATCTGTATATAAACTCAGTACGATAATTAATATTAATCATACGCAGAATTTGCAATTCTTGTTATTATATATTTCAAGGCTTTTGTCTACTAAAGTATTGCTCTTATTTCAATTGTTCACCTTTCAGTTACATATTTTTTATTTTATTATATAAAATATACTCATATTAATTTCTCTTGATTTAATATTCGTTCATATACACAAAGAGCCCAAAGGTCTGCAACAATAAAAAAAATACACCTCTGTTTAAGCTATGGCAATATTTTCATAATTAAATGTTTTCATTATACCAACAAACCGTCAAGTTCTTCCGGCCTTTTATTTATTGAACATTATAATATGTACCACCATTACTGACGTCTGAATAATATTGAATGTAATTTAATAATACTCATACGTAATGGCTCATTTGTAGGAATTTAAAACACTCATACGCAGCAGTAAACAGAAAATCATAAATAAATGTAATGTACTATTTTTTTCCGGGGCTGAAGAAGCTGTTAATGAAGATATACGCTATATGTAAAATAATAACCTCACAATACTTGTAGCTATTACTCTTAAGTACAATATAATGCCAGCTCATTTATAATTTATAACCTATAAACATTCAATATGAACTTATGTACATTTCCGTGTATCTGTTAATGACACTCTATACTATATTTAAAGTGCCTGAAGGGCTTCTCCTTACCTTTGGTATGAGCATTTGAGAAATCAAAAAGAGACAGCATTTTCTCCCTGCCTTTGTTTTAAGCATTTGAGAAATCAAAAGGAGCCAAATTTCCCCATGATATAATATTTCACAAAATATGACACTTATTTTAACGGTAACACATACATAAACTGCACAGATACTCAAAACACTTATACACCTTTGTATACACAGCGATATTCTTCAGGTTATATGTATATATATATATATATATATATATATATATATATATTAATTGGCACCCTAATGTATCTTTATATGTGGTTGTTTGTACTTGAACGCTCACATATTGTGTTTAGTTCGTGTTCGTGTACATACTGACATATATGGTTTGCCTGTGTACATAGCCTGTCTTATGTACACACTTAGTCAGCTAGTCACACATTTTGGTAGGTATTAAAACCACTTTTCTATGCTCCTCTGGCAAAAGTCTGTCTTGTAGTTCTACATAAAATATATATGTATATGTTATTTGTTTTTGTGTATTTGCTCATCTGTGTACAAGTGTGCGGGTAAGACAGGTGTATATGAGGGTAAATAAGTCAAGGAATTTTATTTAATAAACGTTAAGGATATGGTTGGTTTAACAAAATTATGAAAAATATGCTATGATGAAATATTACTGAATATAGGTAATTTTAAGAGCTAACTGCTCTCTAATATTTCAAAAATGGTACATGCTTATAGAGACCTTTCAGTATCGTGAAATCTGTATTATAATACAATTTGCTATTAAAATTAAATTTTTAATGAAATTAAAACTAAATTTGTTGGTATAAATTGTGTTTTTTCCTTCTTTATGTTGATGTCGAATAGACCAAAATAAAATAGTTGTGTTCGACTTGATAAATCTCAGTTTTCCAATATCCGTTTTTTTGTGGTACAAAAATTTCTTGTCGATTTTCTACCAAAGAACAAAATTTTCTGAAGCTACCAAGAATCAACTAAAATGTATGTAAAATATAGAAAAAAAACTATATATTTTCCTACCCAATTGGAACTATATATAGGCCCTGCTGTGAAGAATTACAAATTAATATTAATCATACGCTGTAGTAGTTTAATACGAATGGCTCCCTATTACATCTCATAAAAGGATTGAGGAAAGATGCTCATAACCAGTGTTTTGTACACTTTGTTGTTTTACCCTCACTGAATGGGGCCTACAGTTTTACACCGGTTTCGAACGGATATAGCTAAGTACTCGATAGTGTTTCCATCTCTAAACGAGGCGACTGTCGTCGAAAGAAACGTTGTCATGTAAAGAGTATTTTTCCTAAAATTAAGCTTACGAAAGTCTTAGCTATCAAACGATGTGTCATACTGCACCCCGTTTTTGACATTTATAATCAGTGTAATTTTGCAAATCATCATGAGTAGATTCAAGCTTGGACAACCAACCCAAACCAAATTATCCAAATTTACTTTGAAATTCAGTCATCGAAAGCGCAACTTACAGAGAACTTCGTGACTTTTATGGCGCAAGCAAGCCATCCGTCGAACTGTGAATAAAATTTATACCACATACTCTCTAAATGATGCAATAACACCAACACGTCAAAGGAATGTGCGTGTGAAGAACATCCAAATTTATCCGTTCAATACCTGGAATATTTTGCATACAGATTTTGAGCTACACTCGTTTTAGATCCAACTGGTACAGGAATTAAAGCCACGATACCGTCATATGCGTCCTTATTTCAATTATTGGGCTCTAGAGCAGTTGGAAACAGGGTCGAAGTTTTATCGCAAAATTATGTCGAGCGATGCGACTCATTTTTGGCTTAACGGGTTTGTTAATAAACAAAATTGGCGCAATTGCACACCGGTCCACCACAGACCCTACAGACTCCATTTCGTCCAGAAAAATGCATCGTTTGGTGTGGTTTACACGCTGATGGCATCATCGGACCCTATTTCTTAGCTGTATCTCGCGTTAGGGTCAATGAAGATCGTTACCGCACCATTGTTTTCAGCACAAATTATTAAAATTGATTGTGTTCTTAAAATCGTACTCAATATTATCGAATATCTGTACCAGGTCCTTTATTAATATTAATCATACGTTGTAACTCAAAAACTTGGAGTTATTATACTGAAAAATTATTAAGATTGATTGTGTTCTTAAAATCGCATTCAATATCATCGAATATCTGTACCAGGTCCTTTATTAATATTAATCATACGTCGTAACTCAAAAACTTGCAGTTCTTATACTGAAAAATGTTGACTAAACTTTTGTGAAAAAAAATTGGGCGAAGTTAACTTTCCCAACTAATGGTAGCCATTTGTGGTCTAAATTGACCCCATCGACAAACCGAACCAGGTTCGATTTATTATTTTACATCACACATTACTGTAGTTCTCACGTATTTGATCGTTCTACGTTTATATATATCTTTCAGCATCAATGAAAAAGTGCTTCAAAATAAATGTACTTTCTCTTCCTCATTCGCCGGTACGAAAATATTTTGAGTTAGCACCACAAAAACCCATTTTAATTTCACCAGTGATTACGCAGTATTTCTTAGCCTCTATCTATTATGTCTTGGTGAATTGTATCTTCTTTGGATGCATTCTGTTTGGTGTGTTTAACTGAAAGGAAGGAAGGTGGTTAATCATACGCGTCGGTTGGCCTACTGTTTTTAATATATTTAAGCGGGGTAACTTAACTATGGGTATGAACCCCGCCACCTGTCGTCGATTTCTTACACCACATAAGTGGAAGTGGTATATAATATGTTATCATGCGCAAGTATCCAATCAATTTTGCTGTGAATAAAATACACAAGGAACGAAATTTCAAATCCTGCTCGAGACGGGAGAGAAACCGTAGGTCCCAATCAGTGAGTGCAAACCTAGAAGTAGCACAGTCCACTGATTGTCAGTAGCTCTCCCTGTCGTTTATGGGGTCTACTAGGAAATATTTTTTTATTTAATATATAAGTATATTATATATGAGTAAGTGTAAAACTAGAAACGGCAGAGATATTTTATTGTAAGAAGCTCTCCTCTTTTCTTCAGGACTTTATTTATTTATTTTATTTTCCCTTTTTTTATTTATTTATATCTTTTTATCTATATTTTATCTATATCTTTCTAGCCAAGAATAATGCATTTTCACAGTTATTTTTATACGGATAACTATCAAAAACCGAAGAGATGCATAAAACTTTTATCGAACAGCTGTAATTTTTCCAACAACAAACGTGTCTATTAAAGATGTGTTTGCCTCAAACAGACATGTTCATGTTATAGCTAGACAGTTGATAAAAATCTATTATGGGTCAACTCTTGACTAACGAGTGATTAAGCCTGAAAAATATTCCACATCCAATGACTAATTCCACATTGTGAATACGCAGGCAAATACGCAGGGGGCCGTCTTGAAATCTAGGTCGAAAAATAGTACTGCATTCGAAAATCACCACTTAAGGGAATAATTTCAAGGGGCCAAGTCCCCAGACACCCTGCATATGTGCCTCTGAATACGGCGGTTTACTCGAACATCATGGGGCGTATGTGTTTGAATTTAATACGAGTATTAATCATGCGTTTTGGTGCCAATGACTAATTTCACATCACATCATGAGGCGTATGTTTTGGAAATTAATATTAGTCATGCGCTGTGGTGCCTACTTAATTTCAATGGGTAAAATTTGTTTTCCCCAATGTCACATTGCTTGTGTCTGTTTGATATACTTTAATAGGGTGCTTAGAAACGTGTGGGCATTATTTAATAAATTTTAATATAACATATCCAGGATGTTTCCTCATCATTTATATGAAATAGAAATGGCACATTTGGCCAAATCCCAAGAACAATATAGTAAATTGAAAAAAACTGCTGGCATAAACAGTCTCACCATTGTGTTGTCTCGATTCCAGGAAAAAAACTATATGCGTAAATTATGCTCAGTTTGTTTAGCAAACTTTTCCAAATGATTCAAAGAAAGACCGTCATTGTTCGTGAATACCCTAGAGGCTGATTACTGTATGTCCTTTTCCCCACTTCTTCTATCTGTGTTTCCCCTTTATCCTTTCGAATGGTTAAGATATGAGGAAAAATATATACACGGCAGTTTTTTTATGCCTTTCCCTTAAATTATTAGAGTCTAAGTACATAATTTCGATTACATGCCGTAGTTTGTAATCACGTACATTGACTAATGAATTTATGTTAACTGTTTGGATGTCCTTAGCGGCTTATACAATTCGTGGCAGAATTCTTTACCACACACAGTTTTAAAGCTTAACATAGTACTTCAGTTGGATATAATGTTATATATTTATCTTAATATTTTTAAAATAAATTGTTACTATCGTAAAATTACTCTTGTTAAATATTAATCATTCGCCAAGACGTTCATCGGCTAATTCATCAAAATGTTTTAATACGTATACGCCTTCATGCCCCATTGCAATATAATATCTATAATACGGACGGGTGTACGCCTCAACTGTAAAATTATTTGTAAATCAGGTCATTCTTATGGTACACCTTAAGGTTTTAGTGTTAGTTGCTTGTACTTTAAATCTCTCTATTTCAAACAAAATTATCTACTATAAAATCTTTGTTAAACAATAAAAATGATGTATCAGTTCTCTCTTGGTTTCCCATTTCAAACAAATTAAGGGATTGGGAATAGCTTCTCACAACCAGTAGGCTGAGCGCGTTATAGTTTTACACTCACTGATTGGGTCCTACAGTTTAATACCGGTTCCGGACGATATTTTTGAGAAGCTTTTTCATCCTGCCCGCTGTTAACTGATTCCACTGGGCTCTGTGGGCCAGTTCTGCCATTCGATCAACTCCAGACTCACCGCATGAAGTTTCCTGACTTTTGTTGCCAGAATGTTTGCACGCTCATATCCTTTAACTCCACTGTGTCCCGGCACCTCACCTTTTTGCAATCAAGGACCGTTGGAGATTTGACACTTTCCGATGGTATTACCTTAAGTGTCATCTGGCTATCCGTGAAGATAGTCACGCCCGAACTTCCGCTTGAAAGTTCGAATTGTGATTTGGAAGGTGTTGCTAGGTTTCGATCGACGGACCTGGACGTGTTCTTTCCCCTTGCTTTGAGCAAACCGTATAATAGTAGATTCCCATTGGAGTTCGTGCCAGCGTCCTGTCCTGCCAAGCGTCCTAGATGGGGTCATAGTCACGCAATTCGCCTTAATCCTTACTTCGGATATTCCGTCGGATTCACTCGTACCTTGCGCGTAACCGGCCATGGCCGCCACTCTTCGCTGGTGTTTCGATTTGTAATTCTTGTTGATACATTCACCTATCAGCTGTAGGCGTTTTGCCAAAGGGGCCGCATCGTACTTGACCCTGATATCGGTTGGCATGTTACATACAACAATCTCCATAGCCCTAGGCGGGGGTGTTCTCATTACACCGCTGATTCCAATGCAGCACATACGTTGAACCTTTTGCAGTGTTGCAGTATTGCATGTCTTCTCAACTGCTGTCCACCATATTACGGAAGCATATGTTTGTGCTGGTGTAAATACCCGTCTGTATCATATCCACCTAAGGCCCCATTTGAATCCTATAGCCCTTATGCATTGCGACTAACATTTGCAGACCTTGATTACCTCAATGATTACCACCAAATTTTTAACCTAATCGGATATTTTATTCGTCTTATCTAGGAACCGAGGCTCTTCAAAATCGGACTTTGTCGTATTCCTTGTGAATATACACATTTCCGATTTTCCCGGGTTCAGATTTAATCTACATAATCAATTACGATCCTTTCCCCTAAGAGGTATTACAACATCGTCTGCATAGCAGACTGGTCTAAGTCGTTTGTCGGTAAGATTCCTTAGGAAACTCTGAATTGTAACGACCCACAATAGTGGAGCTATAATCCCCCTTGTGGTGTTTCACGTTGCACCCTGTCTTTTATATTTATGCCATGAGATCCACCGTTTATCCATCTATTCCTTAGCATGTGGTTGATCCAGTCTCTTAATGACCGGTCTACTGCAAACTGGTCTAGTAATGGGATGGGTGTTTCAGTCTGGACATTGTTGAACGTCCACTAGCGATTCCGTCTGCATGTCGGTCTTATGGATGGATTTTTTCATCTTCATCGTATCATTGACGCTAATTGGTACATATGCATTAGCGGTCCCATAACTTGCCTTTCCAGGCTAGGGTATGAATACTAACCGTAGACGTATTTGAAACATCCGGTGAAGTGGCCCACCAAATGAGTTGCCATAAGGTCAATCTCATATTGTAGGATAGCCGGGAAGATCCCATCCGGTTCCGCCGCTTTATATGGGAAGAAGCGCTTTATAGCTCCTTTGACCATTTGGTCCGTGATGATTGGCGCCTGGGTAAACCATTTCTTTCTGTTGTCGTTCCCCCTTGGGTTCCGCATTTCCATTCGGATGGATACACCGGTGCTTTCACGTTTGTTTTATTGCCCCCATCCTCGTCCCTGTGTCGTCCACTAGCGTTTCCGCCTACATTTTGTTACTGGAATTTCTCATCTGCGACGTATAATTGACGCTCTCCACCTGGTCGCAGAATAGTCTCCAGGGGTTTTATCTAGCCTTCCTCAATATCGTGTTGTATTCACTGAGACTTCTTTTATATAGTCCTCCCAGGATACTGGGAATTTTTTACGCTTTACCCTGAATTTCCCCCAAAATTTCGTATCTCCCATGTAACCGAAGGTTTTTCTCGACCCGGTTCCTTCGTCGAAGTGGACAGATATCTTCGAATGACTTTTCCAATGCTCGCGTAGTCATTGTCACTTTATCGCCTAGTTCGTCCCTACTAGTGTAGTTGAGTTGAGGATGATCTAGTCGATTTCTAAGTAGGCTTCCGAATTTAGTCCAAATTGCCCCGGCCTTGTTTCAAAAAATTGTTGGTTTCGGCGGTGGCTGTTATATTTTGAGCTTTATATATCTGTGATCAGAGAAGGAGTCTTAAGCAAACACCTTCCATTTTTGAATCTCTTTTATAAGATTTTAAGAACAAATTGTTATATCTATTACCTCTTCCTTAATTTTGTTGACAAATGTAGCTTTGTTCCCAATATTCAGTGTCAAAATGTCGTTAGTATTCGATAATTCTACTATAGTATGACCAGTACGATTAGAGTTAGTGCTACCCTACAACGTGTGGTGAGAGTTAGCATCACTACTGTTAATACTTCGTTACCTGTTCTTTTGGCCCTCTCTACCAGTTGTTGTAGTTCCAACGAAGATGGTGGTGTCGACGAATCGTATGGCAAGTATACGGACTCTAGTTGCATATTTCCGTCTCCCAGTTTCGGCACAGTTGCGTCCGATTATATGTTAATCATACGTCACGATGTTGCCTTTACGAACCATTGAAATTGGCACATTGAAGAAATAGTGGAATTTTTGCCACGAAGAGTTTCATAGCTTAACACAGTACTTAGGAATAATGTTATATATTAATCGTACATTTTTAATAAATCGTCTATCGTAAATTTACTGTCGTTCAACGTTTCGGCAAAAATCTTCTAGGCATTGCACAATATAGCACAGTTTGTAATAGGATATTAATCATCCGCCACGATGTTCACCGGATAATTCACCAAAATATTTTATTTAATAAGTATACGCTTTGATATTGCATTGCAATTTAATATCAATTATACGGACGGGTGTTTGATTCAATTGTAAAATTATTTTAATTGTTAATAATTCTAAAAATGTCATATTTACGTTTGGCCATAAGGTTTTAGTGTTGGTTGATAGTAATTAAAATCTTTGTATTTCAAAGTCAAAAAGAATAGTAACTAATATCTATCTATGATAAATGTATGTTACACAATATAAATTTTATATTAATCATACGTCACGATGTTAGCCTTACAATTTATTGAAATGTATTAACTATTAATTATACGCCTTGGTGACACATTAAAGAAAATGTAAGGTTTTACTAAAGTTTGACATCTTTTGCGACTGTTGCTTACAAACCTTTGTATTTCAAGGCAAATAACGCAATTATTGTACTCTAGTTTACATAAGAAAGCTTTATGATTTTTTGTTTGCTTTTCCTTCAAGGCAAAGCCCTTTATTTGTTGTTTTGCTTTTTAATGGAAAATGTTTAATGGTTTCCTGATGCCGGATATTATTATTTAATCCTATTGAAGGGGCGTGACATAACGACAGTTTTGTACAACAGGTTTTACTTCTTATTTCCCATTTCTCGTGGAAACTGCCAGGATTTTTTGGTTTCCTTTTTCTTTCTCCATTTTTACCTACATTCCGTATTATTTAAGAGTTTGCCGTGTTACCTCTATTCAACATTTCACACCACGTACCGAGGCTGAGGAAGTTAAATTATTTATACACTGCTTGCTAACCTATTTCCGTTTCCGATGGTCTTCTTTTGTTCTCAAGCAACAACAAAAAAACAGAAATAAGTAATTATTATAGCCATTCATACGTGACGTGTATGTTGTAATTATATATATGTGTATATATTTAATAAATATGCATACACATACATAGAAGTGAATATCTCGGCATTCATCTGTATAATAAATAATAAATGTAATGTGTTTTACTTTAGGCATTAAAATGTAAAATTGTTGATAAATGTGCCCATTATATTTTGATAATAAATGACTTTAAACTAAATGGATTTGTGGAAAAAAAATTTTAAAAATTCAATAACTTTTACAGAAGTTTTCGATTGTCGTATACATATGTAAAAAATTCCAAAAGTTATGGCAAACTAATTTATAAACATATGTTTATTATGTCCATGAAGCATATAATTAATGTGAACACCAAATGGCGTATGATTAATATTAATTGTTTATATTAACAAAATAAAAGAAGTAGCTATCATAGAAGAAAGAAATGCTATTTTATTTCAAGATGGGAAGTAAACTTTGTATGAATGCAGACCTTCAAAATGCTTGTTACCCTATCCCTAGTACAAATGACGCCGAGCGTTCTGGACGGCCAATTGAGGTCAATACATCCGGAAATGCCCACGATATGGTGTTGGCCGATCGAAGAGTAAAAGTGCGTGAGATTGTTGATGCCACAGGCATTTCATATGGCAGTGTGGTTTCGAAAGCTGCATGCGAGATGGGTGCCGCGTTTGCTCCGACCGTAAACGTAATCGTGTGACAACTTCCAAGAATTGTTTGAAGTTCCATGAATTGGACTACGAATTGGTACCTTATCCGCCATATTCTCTGGATTTAGCCCCCGGTGACTATTTCCTATTTCCAAACCTAAAGAAATGGCTCGGTGGAAACAGATTTAGCTCCAACTATGAAATCATTGATCAAAAAAATTCCTATTTTATGGACCTCAAAAATCCTATTTTTTGGAAGATATACAAAAATTGGAGAAATGTTGGACTAAGTGTATTGAGATAAAAGGAGATTATGTTGAAAAATATTTTTTTTGCAAAAAAAAACTGTTTCATTCAAGAAGTCACGGACATAATGATCCGCTCTCGTAACATAAATCATACACGTCGATTAGCTTACTGTTAGCAAGATGTTTAAGGGGGGTAACCAACTATTGGTTGGAGCTCCGCCGCCGACACATATAATGGAACTGGTACAACAAATTACAAGATTTCTCAGGAGAGAATGTTAATATACATATGATGATAAATAATAAATTTGTTAGTTTATATTAATCATACGCAAGTATGTTTCTCTCGCAACAATTGTACTAATGACACCATTCTACAAAATCCACATTCAAAACTTAATTACAGCAACGAATATCAACGAAATAACATAATTTTGTTTTTAAGAAGAACATTTTGTGTTTCATTAAGGGTACGAGTATGATTAATATGTAATTAATACATATTACGTATACGTTATTGTGTTGTACCCTTACCACTATGGCGTATGATTAATATTTATTTAACATTATTACATGCGCGGTTTTCATCAATTTCTTAGCGCTAAATAACAGCTTTAAATAACTCGCCGTCCAGCTAACTATTTTTGTTTTTAATATTTTCATACTATACACATAAGTATATTTCTGGAACCGTAAAGTATGTGGATTCTTTCACTTTCAATATATAAAGGGTGTTTTTTTTTTTTTTGCTTAGGTAGACGACATCCTGTCAAACGTAATGTTTTGACATTTCTGATCTGTTTACTCTGGCAAATCATCCTGAATTGATACCCACTTGAACAACGCTACCAAATTATCCAAATTTCCTTAGAAAATCAGTCATCGATTCCTGCAACTTATAGACGACTTCGTGATTTTAATGGCGCACATAATCGTGAAAAGCTCTCCCTAATCCCTTTATGGGATGCAACGGGAAACCATTTTTTTTACATAATTGTCTATCTGAGCAACCCATCCGTCGAACTGTAGAAATATTTCATACCACATTCTATCTAAATGAAGCAATATCACCAATACATCGAAGGACTGTGCATACTGAAGAGAATATCGCAGCTGTAAACGAAAGTGTGGAAGAAGATCAAAATTTATCAATTCGTCATAGGTCGCATGAATTGGGGCTCTGTGCGTCCACTACGTGGAAATTTTTGCACAAAGATCTTAGCATACACCCGTTTAAGGTCCAGGATAACAGCCACGTGATCATCATATGAGTCGTTTTGATGTCTTTTGGGCTCGAGAGCAGTTGGACCCTGACCTGATATTTTATCGCAAAAATATGTTCAGCGTTGAAACTCATTTTTGGTCCAATGGCTTTTTTAATAAATAAATATTGCCGGAAATTGCCGAATATGGAGCGAAACTAATCTTCTTCAGACTCCATTACATTCAGAAATATTCACCTTTTGGTGCGGTTTACACGTTGTCTAAAAAAAAAAAATGGTTTCCCATTACATCCAATGAAGGGACTGGGGAGAACTTCTCACAATCACTGAGCTGTGCGCTTTCCAGTTTTCACTCACTGATTGGGACCTACAGTTTTACACCGATTCCGAACGGTATTTTGAGAAGCTTTTTCATGGTTATATACTCGATAGTGTCGCCGTCACTAAGCGAGGTGACCGTCGTCGAAAGAAATTTTAAGGTGGTTGGAGCAGGGATCGAACCCAGGATCTCCTGTACAAGAGTCGCGCACACTACCCATTGCACCACCGACGGTCACGCTGTCTCCATTTCTTCAAAAATGAAGCCGGAGCTCTTGTTAAGGTCAATGGAGGTCGTTATCGCACCATGATTAATGTTTATTTGTTTGAAAATATGGATGACATTGATCCGGGCGAGATGTAGTTTCAACAGGATGTCGCTAAGTGTCATATGGTGACCGCAACCATCAGGTTATTGAAATCAAAATTTGGCGATAAGTTGTTTTCGATAAGTGGACCTGTCTGGCCTCTCAAGGTAATGCAATTTGACACCTCTCGAGTGAGAGAGACTTCACGTGACCCAAAATTAAACGTCCAGAATGCGCTACGTCATGAACAGCCGCGGGGGCGTATGCCTGAAATCATATTGTATTTTTATTTAAAATTTAATGTTTTGTATTATCTGTTATAATTTCAATTTCTATCGGGCTTAAAAAACGCGATACATGCCGCAATTTCCTGTGTTGATCCTTGCCTCCACAAGGACTTATGAGGGATTTCTCTCGCTATGGAATTATCGGAAAAACTGCTTACGAATTTTGTTTTGAGCTCCTAAGTCTAAATATTCTCATCCTTTGGATTTTTAAAAATTACAAACCCCATAAATTTTTGTATGGGTCGCCTTTTGTTGTGAAATATAGTTAAAAAGCTAAATGAATATAAGTTTAAAAAAGAGTATGATTAATATTTAATTAATTGATATTACTTATACGTTATTACGGACAGATTTAACAAAAATTCAATTAAAATTAATTACAATTAAAGTAAAGTAGCATTAGTTGTCAACAGTACAGTATTTTATTTTATTATATACACAGGGATTATTAATGTGTTGTATCCTTGGTACTGGGCAGACCACTATAGCGTATGATTAATATTTATTTAACACTGTTACGTACGGGATTTGCTGTTCTCTTTTAACACAACGAAGCAGCTTTAAATAACTCGCCAACCAGCACAATATTTTGGCATTTAATTTTCCCATAGACTGTATACATAAATAAATTTCTCGAAACCTTAAATTATGTGCATTCTTTATGACTTTCAACATGTACATGCCAGAATATCCTGTGCCTGGGTGTATATGTGTGTGTCCTTGCCTCAACAATAACTTATAAAGGATCTGTCTCGCTGTGGAATTTTGTATGTTTTACAACGCGGAAACGAGGTGGTTTCTTTTTGGCGCTGATGTTTATAAAATTTCAGCGCCCTGAAAAAACGTCTGCAAAATTGTTGATAAAATTGTTTAATTTTATATTTATGTAATAACCACTGCATTACAAAAACACTCACACACACGCACACACACTCAAATACTAACACGCACACAGTTCCCTACACACACACATACCCGTCCATCCTTGTAATTGGTTTACATACATATTTGCGTTTGTTACCCTTTCGTATAGACCGAAAAAAAATCCATTTACCAGTTCATAACTTTATGCGGTCGGAGATTTTTGTTGTTGTAAAACGATTTTCTTTTTTGTTGCATAATTCATAATGAAACGAATTGCATTCCACTAGGATGAAAGGGTAGAAGGTTGGTAAAAAGAAACAACATCAACATTGTGAACATTTTGAAATTGGGTTAATGAAGTTTTATGGTTGAGTTTATGTGTTAGCTTGTCAGACCGTATTTGGTAAGAGCAGGTCGCTTTTTGGCATCGAGCTATATGTTTTTGTTAACGAAATGTTGTTTATGAAATTCATACACTTTTTGGTCCTAACGTAGTACATAAAAGTATAAGAAACAATTATTTGTTTTTCTGTTGAACATTTTTGATATTTACCCCGAAAAAATTTCTATGAATAATTAGATTTCTATGAACGGATGATTGATATTGAATGGTAAATATTGCGCATACGTCAGGTTATTATTCTTACTCATACCTCATGATGTTCGTAATATTTTTGATGACACATTTCAATTATTTTGAATAAATGATTATGGTTATCCATGAAATATATAAATTTCTGGAAATGTATAGTAAATATGATTATGATTTTCTAGGACATTGGGGGAATATATTATTATAAGTAGCTCTGTGAATATATGATTAATTTTCAAACATTGCTTATTTTTTCTTATTTTGGATTTTATCGTTGATGGCAGTTAAATTTGCCAGAATTTAAACTACAAAAATTCTTAATGATTAGGAACCTTTAAATATTAACACATTATTATTGTTTGGAAGCTTAAGCATTCAAATTAACCTGGAATATATCAATTTTTTTGGGCGACGTATGACTGATATTCAATTTTCTGTAAATTGCGTGTACGTCATCTAGGATATCAACTGCGAGTATGTCAGATACCTTATTGTGATTACACTGTGCGACAAAATTAGATTTTTTTTAAAAATTATGGTGTTTTGGCAACGGATTCTGGTAGAAAGGTCTAACAAAAATATACGTGCATCTGATCAGAATTTTTTTAGGGCGGGTAAAATATGAAATATGATAAAATTCATTATATTATGTGGACAATTTTTAATGGAAACAGCAAAATGACAAAATTCATTATTAACCCTTAGAAAGCAGTTAGTTTTTGCTTATTATCTTGCACTTGGGCTAAGATTTGTGTTTTGGAGTATTCAGACACATATAGTGAAATTTAATGGCGATCATTTTTGTAGAACATTTTGACCACGCCCCCCGTCATTTTGGAGGAGTTTTTTGCGAGTTTTCAAAAAAAAGTAAAAAATTATGGTTATACGTGATAGTTAGAGGGTTAATTTGTTCCACAAAAATGTTTATCTGAATCTTTTCTATAAAACTTCTGAACATACTTTGTACCTCAGAAGTAAGGAACACATAATGTTGCATGCCGATATGTTGCAGGAAAGATCCGAGGGGCGGAAACTTTGACCCGCCCTAAAAAAAAATTCGGATCAGATCTGGTAAAACGCCGATACACGTAAATTTTTTTAGACCTATCTACCAGAATCCGTTGACAGAACCCCATAATTTTTTTTTGGTGTCGCACAGTGTTATTAGATATGTTCGCCACACTTTGATTATTGGGATTATTGGTCAAGTTCACAAAACTTTCAATATACTTAGTTTGAATTAATGTTTGTATTTGTATATCAAATATTAAAAATGCTTGGATTATAATAAATCTTCTTATCAAAACTTGTTTGAAATTTAAGACAATTCCCCTTTCGCTTTCAGTTAAATTTCTCAGATTTCGTAATATAAAGCCACAACGGCTTGTAGACTCCTAATTTACCGACAAAGAATTGTAGTGTTACTAACGGCGTATGATTGATTTTAAATATTAAATGTCGCGCATACATAACGTAATACATAACAGTATATAAAAAAAACAGCTTAACATTTTTAATATTTAGTCAAAAAAATTCTATACATAATAAAGATAGACCGTCGGTGGTGCAATGGTAGTGTGCGCGGCTCTTGTGCATGAATACGTGGGTTCGATCACTGCTCTGACCACCTTAAATTTCTTTCGACAACGGTCACCTCGCGTAGTGGCGGCGACGTTATCGAGTACTTTGGCCATGAAAATCTTCTCAAAATACCATTCGGAATCGGTGTAAAACTGTTGGTCCCAATCAGTGAGTGTAAAACCATAAAGCGCACAGCTCACTGATTCTGAGAAGCTCTCCCACTATCCGTTCATGGGATGTAATGGGAAAAAAATTTTTTTAAGCCTTCAAATTAACATTGAATACCTCAATTTTATAGGCGACGTATGATTGACATTAAATGTTCTGTAAATTGCGTGTACGTCATCTAGGAAATCAACTGCGAGTATGTCAGATAGTTTCTTGTATTATTAGTCAATGTCGCCACACTTTGATTATTGAGATTGTTAATCAAGTTCGCAATACTTGCGGGGTTAATGTTTGTAGTTGTCTATAAAATATTAAAAATAATTGGATTGTAATAAATCTTCTTATCAAAACTTGTTTGCAGTTTAACACAATTCTCCTTTCGCTTAAGGAGTTAAGTTTCTCAGATTTCAAAATAGAAAGCCAAAAAATACTTTGCCGACAAAGAATTGCAATCCTAATAACGGCGAATGATTAATATTAAATATTAAATGGCGCCCATATGACTCCATGTAATTTTCGTCGATTTGGTTCTAATGTAATACGTAGAACTGAAGCGACACAAATTTCATTTCATTTTCAGAATTTCACGTCATTTCACATATGAAAAAAATCTGTTTAACGTTTATAATATTTATCCAGAAGAAATGTGTATAAATAATTAAGCTTCTAAGAACGGATGATTGGTATTGAATGTTAAATATTTCGCAGACGTCAGGTTAATATTCATATTCCTACATCATGATGTTCTTAACACTTTTTGTGGCGCATTTAAATTATTTTGAATAAGTGAATATAAATTTCTATAAAATGTCACAATTTCTGGGTATATATACTGTTCATGATTATGGTTTTCTAGGTTATTCGGGGAGTATATTATGATACGAAGTTCTGGGAATACATAATTAATTTTTAAAAATTACTTTCCAGTCTAAAAGTTGAATTTTTCTTATTTTGGATTTTATTGTTGACAGCAGTTAAAGTTGCTACAATTTTACACAAATTTTACACTGTTAATTTACCAGTAAATAATTAATTTCAATTCTTATAACAGCGTATGATTGATATTAAATATTAAGAGTCACCCATATAACTAATATTAGTTATATTATAAATATTACCGCATTGGTTCTAATGTAAAACACTTGCTAAAAAGTTGCCTACTAATAATGAAGATTTGATGAATGGATGATTGATGTAGGATGTCAAATATTGCGCATACGTCATATTAATATTCGTATTCATACGCCATGGTGGTCTTAATAGTTTTTGTGGCGCATTTCCATTATTTATTAATTTATCTACATGCGTCAGATAGTTGTTTGGGAAAGTTTTCGATAAATTATATAATTTGGTGGGAGTACAGCCAAAATGTTCATTCAAAATTGCATGAAATATAATCCTTGATAACGAAGAATTTAAAAATATCTAATATTTCTGCCAAAAACTTGCCTTCTAATAATGAAGATTTTATGAACAGGTGATTGATGTAAGATATCAAATATTGCGCATACGTCATGTTATTATTATTCATACGCCATGATGTTCTAAATATTTTTTGTGGCGCATTTCAATTATTTATTCATTTATCTACGTACGTCAGATAGTTGTTTTTGAAAATTTTCGATAAATTATATAACAGCCAATATTTTCATCCAACATTACATCAAATATAATCCTTGACAACGAAGAATTCACTTAAATTATTCTACTATTTTATTGCATTCACTTATACTCCGGAGAATTTAGAATGTTATATTTATTGAGCCGTGAAATTAATTATCGAAAACCAGAATGTTGTACACGTATGATTGATATGGAATATTAAATGTTCCACATACGTCAGCTAGTCTTTATTGATCATACGTCATAATGAAAGGAAACCAGTATGTTTTACATGTATGATTGATATTAAATATTAAATGTAAATGCTTTACGCGTATGATTAACCTGACCAACTAAACCGCTTTTGGATGTTTCATCCCGCCTTGGATTTTAATCCCGCTTGGATATCAAGTCCCGCGTTATGACATTCTTGCATTTAAAACTAGTAAACTATAATTTAGCTTGAAATTTATATTTTTTTAATATAACATGTTCAACAGTCACAAGCAGCATTTCAATTCACATTATCAGCCAATCGTTTCGAAGTTTGTGATCTTCATCATCAGAGGCTTTGTCGTAGGCTACTGACATCTTTTCACATGTATCACTAACTGAAATAATTTGATATATTTTTTTTAAACTTTTCTTCACATTAGTCTGATATTTGTAATTTTCCCGCCAACTATCCCTCTTTTGGCCGGATTATCCCGCTTTTCGATGTCTCATCCCTCCTTGGATTCCAATACCGCTTTTTACAGAGAAGTCCCGCTTTATGACCTTTTTGTCTTTGGAACTACTAGTAATCTATAATTTATCGTGGAATTAATTTTTTGTAACATAAACTGTTCAACAGTCACCAGCAGCATTTTAATTCACATCGTCAGACGATTGTTTCGAAGTTTGTGAACTTCATCATCAGAGGCTACTGACATCTGTTCACATGTGTCGCTAACTGAAATAATTTGATAGATTTTTTTTAAATTTGTCTTCACATTAGTCTGATATATCTAATTTTGTATCGACGGATGGTACACAAATGTGGCATAATCAGGTGCTTGTTATGTGCAAAATATATGAACAGATTTCAAAACAAACTATTTTCAAATTACACTAGATTCGCTGACTTCAAATGCGGGTTAAGGGGGAAAATTTTCTAATAGCATTTGGCAAATTTGTTAGTCTGCCTTCTTAAAAATAAAAAAAATTATCAGACAAAAAAATATTTTGTTTGTCAACATAAAATTATACAGTGGTAACAAAAGTCAACATACGATACTCATTCTTCCTGCCAGACGAGTACAAATACATTATGGAGAAAAGTAATGATGCAGTTTTCTTTGAAACCTTTTTTTAATAATAAAATATCACAAAAAAATTGTGCTTGAATAGAAACTTAAAAAAATATTCACGGAAAACGAAAAAAAAACATTGAAAAAAGTCTACATACGGTCATACCTTATAATTTTGTGCGCTGCTGTATGGTATGGACTTCTCCCGTTGGCTGAATTTTAATATTGTGATTTTTATAGGATCCAATAAATTGTGTTTAGTTGGAGTTTGATAAAATTCAAGAAATACTTAATTTTGAAAGTGGCTCATCGAAAAGAAATTTAAAGTTTTGTGCGACATTTAGTTGTGAAATATAGAAAACATTTGGTTAAGTATCGAAACTGTTAAATTTAAGAAAATCAAAAACGGACAATAATAACTAAATTTAAAAACACCTGTACTGTTGACAAAAAACCCGCAGTGGGCGGCCAGACTAATAATGAAGAATTTAAATACCAGAGACGCCAACTTTTCTTTAGGAGAAGTGGACAAAATTCTGAAAATGAAATCCACAAATTGGGCCCAAGGGTTGGTAATTAAAGTAAGATACTATAGTGCATTCACGAATAATTCAATGAACTTTGAATAATGATAGTTACCATAGCAGGACTCAACGCAAAAAACCATTATACGCGGAAAAAAAAAACGTAAATCCGCTTGGAATTTTCCCAACTGCATATCCAAACAGGCACTGATTTCTGGAAACGAGTATTGATTATGGATGAGACTAAAAGTAATTAATTTGGAAATGACGGTAAAACCAGAGTTTGTAGTAAATTTACCACAGCAATAAATCCGAAAGACGTAGACCCTATTGTTAAACATGTTGCGGGCAGCGTGTAGGTTTGGGATGACGCCGGTGTATCAGGATTTGGAAATCTGGTACTTATTAAGAGTAAAATGGATTGTTGCCAATATAAAATAGCCTTAGAACAAATTTTGAAAGCATCGGTCGGTATTATATATATTCGTTATATTTGGATTTTCCCGAAGATAACAAACCAAAACACACTGCTCATAACGTGGACGATTTTCTGATTTATTATGCCTCACGAAAATTGTACTCCTCTTTAAATCCGAGACTTAAATATCATTAAGCACGTTTTGGAGATTATTGAACGTAAAGTCAAAAAATTGGGACTACTAGTGCTCCAATACTGAATGAGAAGCTTCAAAACGAAAGCAGTGTCGGAAAGTTTTGTTGTTTCAATGCCCAGATGATTGCAAGCAGTTATAGATGCCCGTGGTGTGCCAACGAAATTATAGATTTAATAATCAGAATAATTTTTCATTCTTAAATTAAGTTGCTTATGTTAGATGTATGTAGACGTATGTAGACTTTTGTCAACGCATTTTTTCGGTTTTTCGTGAATAATTTTTGTGTGTATATTGCAGTAAATAAATTTGTTCGTGTTCTGTTAATAAAAATAGATTTTAAACAAAACTGCATCATTAGTTTGCTTCATAATGTTTTCGGACTCAAGAGGTAGCAGAAATGGGGATCGTATGTAGAGTTTTGTCGGCCACTGTATATTAAATAAAATTTAATAAATCGAAAAAAATATATATTTTATTTTTAAATCTAATTTATGTTCTTATTTTATTTAAAATTAAAACATTCTTATTTTATTTATTTAAATGTAAACTCATTTGCTAAAAATAACAAAATCCCGTTTTTTGTTTGGTCAAAATAACGCTTTTCGACTAAAACTATTTCACATACGTCCAATAGTTTTTCCTGATCATTCGCCATGAGTATTGATTAATTATTCCGATCACTACTAATGATTTAAGAAATCAAATTCAAACGTTTCCTTGCAGAATTTACAAACCATTAGTATTCAACTTGTGCAGAATATTTCTAAATGTTATGGTTTTTATAGGGTGATTTTTTGCTATTTCGTTTTTAAATGTTATGTTTTTACCAGTTCCAGTGATTTGTGACATGTGTCAAAATCAGAAATGTTCAGTTTGCCTTGCTAGACTTAGAAACGAACAAAGCTTTGAGATGAAAAAAAAATGGTTTCCCATTGCATGCCATGAAGGAATTGGGGAGAGCATCTCAAACGCAGTGAGCTGTGCGCGTTCTAGTTTTTACAATAACTGATTGATTATTACAATTACTACAGTTGTACACCGGTTCTGATCGATATTTGTACAAGTGCCACTCTCACTACCATTGTATGGCCACAACGCTTGCAAATCGTTGACTATTATTATCAAAATTCGTGCTCTGTGAAAAATGTGCTTCCCAAGTTACGCCCATTTTATGGTGGTGATAGTCAATCCACCGAGCATGCTGTTCAACCAACCAACCAACCCTCATCCGCAGAGTGCGTACACTGAAAACAATATTCTTTGTAATGTCTATGATACATTCGTCATTAAAGCTATGAAGATTTTCATAACAGACCGACCAAAACTGCCGCAAGGAAAATGATGTGAGTATTGTTTTCTTCCCCCCATGTTGACTTTATTAACGTGGGGCATGGGACTTCACGGCCATTGGTGGTGCAATGGCAGCGTGCGCGGCTCTTGTACATGAGAACGTGGCCATCTTAAACATCCTCTGGCCATCTTAAACCTCTTTCCTGAGCACGTCACCTCGCTTAGTGACAGCCACACTATCGAGTATTTAGCCATGAGATACCGTTCAGAACCGGTGTAAAACTGTAGGTCCCAATCAGTGGGTGTAAAATCAGAAAGCGCTCACAGCTCTCTGGTTGTGAGAAGCTCTCCACAAGCCTTTCATGGGATGTAATGGGAAACTATTTTTGTCATCCGCAAGTGTTAATGCAGATCGCGATATGTCCATTCGTTGCCAATCACAGCAATTGGGTTTGTGTTATTCAACCCCATGGAAGATTATATGTAAGGACCTCGATCTAAGGGCATACAAAATACAGCAGGTGCAGGGCAATCTGTAACAACGATGTCTTTTCCGTGAATGATGGACTGGGGTTAAAGAAGCTGGAAGAAGATTAAATTTTTTTATCTAAAAATTGGGTACTGCAATAATCAAAATTTCGGACTTTAGTCCGGTGAGCAAGCAGAACCTGTTCAAGAGCTAACAATGACCGCTGAAAACTCCACTATTTGATGCGGTTTATGGGTCGGCGGCATAAATGAACCGTACTTCTGCAAAGACGATGATGACCGCAAAGTTACGGGCAATGAAGTCAGATACTGTTCGATGATCTGGGACCTTTTATCGTCCAAAATGGACGAATTGGACATGTGGTTTCAACAGTTTAGTGTCACATGCCTTGGTAACTATCTCAATGGGAAACGAGCGTTTGTAGAGTTCAGGGGCCAGAACTCCCGTTATCGGAAGATAAAAATCGGTGCGCTATAAGGAGGAGTACTGTCACCTATACTCTGCAACATTTGTCTTGCGAATCTTCCTGCAGCCCCCCTCACGGAGTTAGTATTGTGTCATATTCCGATGATTGCACTATCATTTCGTTGGGCGTAAACGTGGACGACATAAGCGCTAGAATTAAAAGCTATCTGGCCACCCTCACTAGCTTTCTGCAGGAACGGAATTTACAGTCGTCTTTTGTCGAAGACTTCTGTGACCCTTTTTACTTCTTGGACCATAGACGTAAGGAGAGAGCTCCACATCTCTGTTAATTGGGGGTTTATACCCATAGTCCGTAACCTCAATATTCCTGGAGTTATTTTCCATAATATCCTTGCATTCTCGAAGCATGCAGATCACATTAGGATAACAGTCCACACCCGTAACAAGGTCCTAGAAGCTCTTACAAAAACAACCTGGGGCAAGGAGGAGAAGACAATTGTAGTGACTTATAAAGCTATAAGTCGCTCGGTCTTCAACTATGCCGCCCAGGTTTGGATCTCATTCCTAAGTGAAACTAAATGGAAAGGTCTACGGAGAATCCAAAATATGCACAAACGGATACACACAAATGATAAACGTGGATCATTTACATGAGTAGACCAAGATGCTGTCAGTGCAATAACATAATGTGTTGTTGACGAGACAATGTCTTGTGGCTTGTCATTTGCCCAGTCACCCCAACCATCATATTGTGATGCAGAATTCACCTCCAAGTCACATCCGGAAGGACATCAGGCGCTACTGCGCAGACATTAAGAAAAACAAATGGTGTCCCATAACATGGCATGAAGGAATGGAGGAGAGATTCTCACAATCAGTGAGATGTGCGCTTTCTAGTTTTTACACTCACTGATTGGGACCTGCGCGGCCATCCAAGACGTCATTCCATACGAAGTCCAAAGGATTGTCGATAGCAGTAGCCCAGAAAATGTTCAACAACACTGCGGTGTCGGCCAGAAATGGTTATTATTCCTTAATCAACACCCACCCGCGATAAGAGATAATGAGATGCTACTGCCCAGGCGCACCAGAACTATTCTGGTCCAGCTTAGATCTGCCTGGAGTTCTATTCTAAACTCATACAGATCGGAGATAATCCCAGGCACTGTATATCAGTGCCCACACTGCCTACAAAGGCCGCATGACACTATTCATATTTTCTGCCCAGGCGCCCCAGAACTATTCTGGTACAGCTTAGATCTGGTTGTAGTTCTATTCTGAACTCATACAGATCGTGGATAATCCGAGACACTTTATATCACAGCCCTCATGACACTATTCATATTTTCAACTGTCCTGATAGGCCTATTGACTTGCGCCCAGTGGACCTATTGGACAGACCCATGGAAGTGGCACAATTTCTCCAGCTCCCCCGCCACCCACAATACACATAGGGGAATTTCTTTAATATTGTTTTTTATATCTTCCAATCTGTTACTACAGCAACATGCCACACTGCACGCGATACCAAGAACCAATTGAGAGGGGAGTTTGGTGAGCAATTAATATCAGGTTGTGTTGCTGTCAATTGGCTGCCTCAAACGTGCGATGTGATCCCACTCCATTTTGGGGGGGCACGTGAAGTTTCTCGTCTATGGGGACAAGCCAAACACGATTCCTGCCTAGAAACGCAATTTTTTCACATGTCCTTGGTTAGATACCGTCGGTATTGTTGGAAAAAGTGTGCCAAAATTGGGCTTTCAGAATCGACCACTTGAAGCGTAGTCATGAGCAACATTTCCCTGAAATAATCTTTAGAAAGTAAATGCCAGGCATTGATTTATACATCCAATCAAACATTTCATTCACTTGTACAAATTTTCGGTGTTTCCTGCAATTTTCAAAAACCAATTATCTAAAAAATCACCCATTACTTTAACGTATCACAATCACAAATATAAAATCCATTAAATCTTTTATTTTTTTGCAACTTACGCTATTGAGACATTGCGGTCTCAGTTCCACCTCATCAACAACAGCAGCAATAACTGCAGCAGCCATCATTATTATTCTCCTGCTCAATAGTAATGTCAGGCACAGCATCTTTCTACTCCATTTCCTCCATCGTCCTTAACGTGTCCTTGTTGCAACTGCAGCCTTGCAATGCAGCAGCAGTAAATTGTTTTGTAAATAATTTATAAACTTTACGAAGAGTAAATGGAATGTGGAATAGAGTGACTGCCACAGAAACACTTCATATTATTGGATGTATAAGTATAGAGCTATGTATAGAAAGGATCACAGGATATGACAGAAGTGGCAAAAATTAAGGTCTAGTGGTATTTTTTGCATGATTCCTTTTTATTGAGCGGAGCTAAATATGTGGTAACTTTTCAACGGATTTACTATGATTTGTAAAGTTTTGCTTTACCGCCAACCAAAGTTGTTTCTATAGATTCCAGTAGTTTTTCAGTTCCCTTGCGTGAAAATGCATTTACAGCTTTTATACTGCAGTTTGGACGCAAAGGCTTTTAAATATGTAATGCCTCCTCTTCTCTCATCTCATTTTTGGTTTGTTGATGTTGTGTGTTTTTAATTGAACTGGTTAGTGCGGGATTTAATGGAAATATTAATTCTGCTACACTTTGACTAGAGTTTCCGTTTTTATTATTCATACTCATCCGTTTCCTCTTCCTCTTGCTCTCACTCCACAACTTCCCTTCAATTCCACATTCCCGCTGGGCTTAATCTTTTATTAAACGTTTTTGCTGTATAATTTTTTTTATTTTTAGAATTTTTTATCCCTGACCATTTGGGTGCTCACAAAATATTATACTGAACACTTGTATAGAAAACATCGAACTTTTAACTGTTTTTGATTTTTCCGCTTGTTTTTGCAAATATTGATTCCATTTAGCAAAGTCATTGGGGCGTATGATGAATATTTATTGCTGCCACGTTTAACACGTATACGGAATGTAGTGCCAAATGTACTGGCACAATCATGCATGAAATAAACAATAATATATATTGTTTATTTTTGGAATTTAACTGACTGCATAAACAAGACAACACAAACATTGAAATGGTTAAAAAATATTATTTAAAAAATATTATTTAAAAAAAAATCACACAGGGGTAAAAACATATGAAATCAACCAATGACTTGACCGCACCGATTTCGAATTGGATGAAATTTGGTACGAAGGGAAAGTTAAACATAATAATAGCGTTTGCCAAATTTCAGTGTCCTAGCTCTCGTACTTTCAGAATTATGGCCATTCCAAGTTGGAAAAAATCATTAAAAATGCACTCAGATGCCTTAACACAATTTTTTATATCTCGAAAAGTATTCATTGTACGTTAATAATCAAGGGCTCATTTTACAGACAAAAACATGCGCCATTCAAAAAATTTTTTTTTTTAAATTTTCGATCAAGGATAATGTAAATAAAAAAAGGACTAAAATTTCCAAAGGATATATCTCGAAAATCAATATTTTTAAAAATTTCAAAAAAATATATGTTAATTATTATTATGTTTTGTACAAGTCTGCCAAATTTCAATGTGGAGTCTTTATTACAACATGAGTTATTAAGAAAAAAGCAGGCGAAGGTTTATGTATTTCATGAAATATACCAAAATACAAAAAGGTGACAAATTACAAAAAGAAGGACAAATCAAATGTAACGGAACTTTTTCGACTTTACAACCTAGGCGAAATATTTATTGCCTGTTCACACAAAAAATGTACAAATGTTTTATGACCTGTGGTCGGCTTATTGGCAGTAGCAAATTCAGTCCCTATTTAAAAAACATTTTATGACCCGTAGTTCACGCAAATTTTCCAATTCAAGAAAAGCAAGGCGTTTATTTTTTTACCTGAAATCTATTTTTTGTACCAAAAAAAACAGTATAAATAGTTCAGAGACTCTAAGTCAAACTTCAGTTGAATACTAGATTTCATAAGTGCTAAACGTCAAAGTGTTAAAGTGACTGCATCGTTTGAAAAAGCAAAAAAAAGACACTAAATATTTAAATAAATTATAATTATTGTCATTACAAAAAAGTCGTGCACAATTCATTCGGTTGTGGTATTTAAATAAAAAATATGTCATTCAATTCAACATTTTGCTGTAATCCTTTTAAAAAATCCGGTCACACTGGGTGCAATAAAAGTTTAAGACAAGTCCAAGAATGGATGCTACAGTATACTAAGGATAAAAACATTACGATCTCAAATAAAATTTGTGGGACATGTAGAATAAAATTTTCGCATCTGAAAAAATCTAATTTGGAAGAAGGTTCAGACATAAACGAAAATGTAGATACTTTCGATTACATTGCATCAGGCACGGAAGAAGATGACATTGCGTCAGGCACGGAAGAAGTTGCTATTTCAAAATTAAACCAATCTTTACCGTATCTGGAACAATCTCCGATAAAAAAGAAGAAGTTACATCAAAAACGGTACAGAGATGCAAAATTCAGGAAAATAAGTGATTCGATTCAAGACAAAATTTTCTACGGTTCAGCACAATCAACTTCGCATATGTGCCCACAATCCGAAATAATAGAACAATTAAAAGAAAAGTTTAAAACATTAACAAAAAATAGTGAGAAAATCCAACTGCTAACAATTTTACCAAAAAGCTGGACAATATATAAAATTGAGGAAGAATTCCTGGTTACAAACTATATCGCGCGAAAAGTTAAGCATTTGGTTGAAACAAAGGGTGTGATGAGTACACCTAACCCAAAACTGGGAAGTCCAATTTCACCAGTGACAAGCAGTTTAGTAAAATTCTTTTATGAATCCGATGACGTCAGCAGGTGTATGCCCGGACAGAAAGATTTCGTGTCTGTTTTTGAAAATGGTACAAAAGTCAGGAAAAATAAAAGACTTTTGCTTGGAAACTTAAGATAAATGTACGCCTTGCCTTATTCAAGGAACGACATGATGGAATAAAAATAGGTATTTCCAAGTTTTGCCAACTTCACCCGAGGAATATAATTCTAGCAAATGCGAGTGGATCTCATAACGTGTGTGTTTGTACAAAGCATCAAAATGTGAAGCTGATGATTGATGCTATAAATTTAAAAAAATTAACTGCTGGTGTTCCGAATTATCAGCTTGAATGTTACACAGATTGTTAGAAACAAATGACATGCATTCCATCTTCTTCAAAGTGTCACCTACAAGTGTCCAGGAATTGAAAATTTAAAAGCAAAACTAAATCAATTACTAGAGCAAAATGATATTGATGAAACAACATATAAACAATGGGTAAGTGTAGATAGGGATAATTTGGAGACCATGATTGGCCAAGCCGACGTTTTAGTGGATTCCTTATGTGAAAAGCTTGAAATTCTATTACCTCATTCACTTATTGCAAAACAGCAGGCAGCATATCTGAGCGAAAGAAAATCAAATTTGGAAGAAAATGAAATGAGTTTGCGATTTTTCAGAAAATGCTTCTTTTACTATTCAGGATGCAGTCCAGGGATTTCACTGGAACAACTCTCAGGCCACTTTATACCCAATTGCTATTTATTTTAAATCAGATGGAAAAACACAACATACAAACTTCATAATAATATCTGGTTGTCTTGTACACGATTCTGTAGCTGTTCACCTGTTCCATCGCCACCTGAATGTATTTTTGAGAAAAAAGTTTAAAACAACCCCGAAGAAAATCACGTATTTTTCAGACGGTAGTGCTGCCCAGTTTAAAAATAAAAAGAACTTTATCAATTTATGTTATCATATGGAAGATTTTGGATGTAATGCTGAGTGGCATTTTTTTGCAACAAGCCATGGAAAAGGCCCAAGTGACGGGCTTGGAGGTACCGTAAAGAGAGAGGCACGTCGAGGTAGTTTACAGCGTCCATTACAAGGTCAAATAACTACTCCAAAACAATTATATGAATGGTGCCTGCAAAATCTTTTGAACTGTAATTTCGAGTTTTTAACTCTAAAAGACCACGAAGAAGAAGCACGGTTCCTTCAAATTCGTTTTAAAGATTTGCGTACTATTCCTGGAACTCAAAAGCTGCATTCTATTGAACCTGTAGATAAAAAAAATTAAAGTCAAGCGTTACTCGGCAGATGCAGATTTTTTAATTGAAATCCTTCAGAAATAATTAAATATGCTGTAATAAAGTGTTTAATAATGATAATACATTATGTTGTACTTTTTATTAAAGGTTTAGCAATGGAGAAAAAGAGTTTAAGCAAAGAAAAGTCGAAAAAGTTCCGTTACGTTTGATTTGTCCTTCTTTTTGTAATTTGTCACCTTTTTGTATTTTGGTACATTTCATGAAATACATAAACCCTCGCCTGCTGTTTTCTTAATAACTCATGTTGTGATAAAGACTCCACATTGAAATTTGGCAGACTTGTACAAAACATAATAAGAATTAACATATTTTTTTTTTAAATTTTTAAAAATATTGATTTTCGAGATATATCCTTTGGAAATTTTAGTCCTTTTTTTATTTACATTATCCTTGATCGAAAATTTAAAAAATTTTTTTTTTGAATGGCGCATGTTTTTGTCTGTAAAATGAGCCCTTGATTATTAACGTACAATGAATACTTTTCGAGATATTAAAAATTGTGTTAAGGCATCTGAGTGCATTTTTATTGATTTTTGCCAACTTGGAATGGCCATAATTCTGAAAGTTGGAAGGCTATATGTCTGAAAGTTGGCAAATATTATTGTGCCGATCCATAGATCATGTGTACAAAATCTTATCAAATTTGGAGGTGATGAAGTCAGAAATGTTAATATTTTCGGTTGATTTCATATGTTTTTACCCACAGGTAAAGCAGAAATGGAACCCCAGGACATTCCGAAATCTGAACGACATTTATTTGGAGGCTTACAATTTCGTTGGTTTAAAATTAGAATGTTAAACTTATCTAAATTATAAATAATAAAATTATAAACAACAATTGTTGTTTATATTCTTGACGATGCTACCCAATGGGTAGCGAAATATTGAAAAATTAAATTATTTAAGATATCTTAAATTAATGTTTATCTTTCTGACGATGCTACCCAATGGGTAACGAAATATTGAAAAATATAAAATTATGACGATGCTACCCAGTGGGTAGCGAAATATTGAAAAATAAAATTATTTAAAATATTTTAAATTGTTGTTTATATTCCTGACGATGCTACGCAATGGGTAGCGAAATATTAAAAAATGAAATTATTTATAATATTTTAAATTGTTGTTTATCTTTCTGACGATGCTACCCAATGGGTAGGGAAATATTGAAAAATAAAATTATTTAAAATATCTTTAATTGTTATTTATCTTTCTGACGATGCTACCCAATGGGCAGCGAAATGTTGGAAAATTAAATTATTTAAAATATCTTAAATTGTTGTTTATCTTTCTGACGATGCTACCCAATGGGTAACGAAATATTGAAAAATATAAAATTATGACAATGCTACCGATTGGGTAGCGAAATATTGAAAAATAAAATTATTTAAAATATTTTAAATTGTTGTTTATCTTTCTGACGATGCTACACAATAGGCAGCGAAATATTGAAAAATTAAATTATTTAAAATATCTTAAATTGTTGTTTATCTTTCTGACGATGCTACCCAATGGGCAGCGAAATATTGAAAAATATAATTATTTCAAATATTTTAAAGTGTTGTTTATCTTTCTGACGATGCTACCCAATGGGTAGCGAAATATTGAAAAATTTAATTATTTAAAATATTTTAAATTATTGCTTATCTTTCTGACGATGCTACCCAATGGGTAGCGAATTATTGAAAAATAAAATTATTTAAAATATTTTAAATTGTTGTTTATCTTTCTGACGATGCTACCCAATGGGTAGTGAAATATTGAAAAATAAAATTATTTCAAATATTTTAAATTGTTGTTTAACTTTCTGACGAAGCTAACCAATGGGTAGCGAAATGTTGAAAAATAAAATTATTTAAATTGTTTTTACAGTGTTTTATTTATCTTTCTGGCGAAATATTGAAAAATAAAGTTATTTAAAATCGACCTAGCGCTCGAACATTTTAATTTTAAATAGTTAATAAATATATCATAACATTTTTAATTTCTTTTCTCTTTAAATTTAAGGCAATTTATGTATTTTATTTAAGACAATTTTTAAATTTTTAAATCAATCAATTACCAACTCCAAAAATTATACATATTCCTTCGTTAAAATGCCAGCTTCAATATCCTTACGACTTCCACTTGCGTCAATAACCCCTTAACGCCACTTCCATTGTTAGGCCTCCTATATATCCTTTAAATTGCTGGAAAAAAGTTATCATCTTGTTTTTGTTATCTTATTAGATTTTAATCGGTATAATTAAATCATTTTGTTCTTCTGCTGAATTCTAACTTTTCCCCTTTTCGTCATTTGGCTCAAATCTTTTAAACCTTCTCAACGGCTACTGGCATACACTTCTTTCAAGTGTCATTATAAGCGAATCCTTTTTCATTCCTTGCGAATCCTTCAAAATCTGTTAAAATTACATTTCCACAAATTAGGTTTAATATCCTTCCTTTGATAAGGATAAATATGATTTTTTATTTAAATAAACAGCTTGAAAAAAGGACTCGCTTTCACAAATGCGGATTGAATTGCGCTGTTTGGGGTCGAGCAGGATCTGGAAAGGACCAAAATGTTATGAAAATTGTAAAGTTAATAAATTATTTGTATGCAATCTAATTTAAGGTTATATTAAATTTGTGTGGTCATATTAAAATCCATTTTTTTTCCGTTTCATTTTGATAAGCGAATACCAAACATGAAATGCGATACTGAGACAGTAAAGAAAGCAAAGAATTGAAGATATAAAATGGAATACCGAACAGGTGTGTGGAAAACAAAAGCATCAGCCACAACAAGGACGAATTTTCTTAAGGTGTTAACAAAATCGCTTAAGAAAATTCAATTATATAAAGCATTTAGCTTATATTTATATATTTTTATTGACTGAAAGAATTAAAATTGAGTTTAAGTCGACGTAGAAATTAAAAATGCTTTTGAGGGCGAAGTATACTCATACAGAGCTATCAATTTCCATTTCCACCATAATTGCAGATGCACAATGCAATTCACTGCTAAAGGAGATGTATGATTAATAAAAAATAATTATTATTGCTCATACGCATCTGCCCTCCTTAAACTGCCAAAAAAAAACATTACATTCCATGCTGGTACTGGGGACAGCTTCTGTTAATTGACTTATTGGGAAATACAGTTTTACACCGGTTTTTCAGGAACCTTTTTCAGGGATAAGTACTCGATAGGGTCGCCGTCACTAAGCGAGATGGTCGTCGTTGAATGAAATGTTAGGTAGTCACGTTACCATATAACGGATGGTTCAAATGCAAGTATATTTTTAAATTAAATGTTATTTTGATAGTGATGGATTTTGTATGTTCGACATATTGACTATCAGTCAGTATCATATCTCTGCGGACTATAATGAGTCACTTTACGGTTGTACAATGTACACCGTTGGCAAATATTTCCAATATCTCAAACTCCAATCGGAAGTCGAATTTGACCGGGCGCAGTCTCATCTCGGCGGCCATCTCAACAAACAAAATTGTTGCATCTGGGGATCGGGAAACCTACACGTCATTGTCAGAAACTAATCATTGCATACACAGAGAGTGACACTTCAGTGACACTTTTATGAGCTAAAATGGAAGATATGAACTTATAATCTTTGGTTTCAGCAGGATGGGGAACCATGCCACACAGCTCATAAAAACAATTGATATTTTACGTACTAATTTTGGTAATCGTGTTATCAGCCGTCTTGGCGATGTCAATCGGCCGCCTCGAAGCTGCGATTTGATCGCTTTTGATTTTCTCTTGGGGGGTGCCGTTGAAGACTGGTATTCGTGAGATGAAACCAGAAACCGTCAACAAAGTCTTGAGGTATATGATTGATATTAATTAATTAATTTTACGCATACGTCTTCAATTTCATATTATTATCTGATTATATTTATATGATTATGGTGTTTGATAATTTTTAAAGTTACGTGAAATATCAACGTAGGAAATTGTTCGATTCTCAGCCAGTTCTTGTTGAACATGAAGATTTCGTTGATATACTTGCACTTATTTTCCTGCTACGCGCCATTAGGGCGCAGAGCATCAGGGGATCTTCTCACAATCATTGAGCCGGGTGGTTTCTAGTTGTATTCTTAGTTATGGGCCCTACATTTCTATACCCGAGCTGTTGTCTGAGAAGTTTAATTGAAGGTAATTGAAGAAGTCAATTGTTCCTTATTGAGGTGACCGTCGTCGAAAGAAATGTGAGGTGGTCATAGTAAATATCGAACCCACGTTCTCATATACAAGAGTCGAGCACACTAAGCATAGAAACGGTGATAGCAACATAATTATTAATTATAATTTGTATATACATTTACTCTATATACATACAACCATTTGCCATTAGAGGATAAAATCCAAAACCATAACAATACAATTTTGGGCCAATCCAAGCCTTCCAGCATGGCTGAACAACAGTGCTCATGAGGGTTACATTTCATATTATTAAATATGACGTATGATTAATATTAATTAATTAAAGTTGCGCATATGCCATGAATTTTATAATTTATTATTTGGTTAAATTTTTACATTATGGATTTTGCTAATTTTAAAGGTCCACACAATATTTTTAAAGGAAATTGAACGTTTCTCATCCACTTCTTCTTCGAAATCTAGAATCCATTGATTTACTACCTTTTCCCCCCATTAGACCTCATGAACTGATTAGGGGAGACTTAAAATTCCATTTCATTTCAAGTCTCATTGATTGGAATCTACACTGTTACGCCAATTTCGTATGAGAAGTATTTTAATGGTTAATTACTCGTGTGTTGCAATTACGTCTACGAATGAATTGAAATTTGGTCTAAGCAGGAATTGAATTCGTGTTCTAATTCACAAGCGTAGCATACTCGTAACCATTACACCACCGAGTTCATTGATGCTCTAGTTATATCACAACTTTTTCTATTCTGATTCTAAATATATGACCCATAACAAGTTGTTATGTTATCCAGTGAGACTTTGCGACCAAAAATTAGCACTAAAAATTAATATTATGTTGACGTATAATTGATACTAATTGAACACATACTTTTATTGATCATACATCATTAGGTTGTAACACCTTTTCTGAATGCATTTTAATTATTTCGGATAGTGATAGTGATTATGTTAGAGGCTGATGTTTCAAAATAACTTTTAAATTCCATAGGTGTAATGTTTTTAATATAGTGACATTTACTACAAAAAATACATAAGCTAATATTATATTTAATACTACAGATTCGCGGATTACAAGCAATATTTTTAATTTCCCTCCAACAAATTTAGAGACTTAAATTATTTAAGTTGTGGCAAAACCCAAAATTTATCTATAGGAAATTCGTACTCCAGACAAATTTCCTGTGTGTTGTCCAATACGTAGTTTCTCCAAACTAGGTATTGTATCGCCTGAGAGGTATTGAAGTCTTAATCCTGCAAAAGCGAGACATTCACGGAGAGCACTACACTCATTTGCATCGAGCTTCTCAATTTTATGCAGATCTGCCCGCAGACTGGAGAATCCTACCCAAGTGAGAATCATTCGTCGGTTCAGTTCGAGTTTGCCCAGCATTATTAGAACTCTGGGGAATAATTACCGTATCCGTTTCGTATCGTCATCTCAATTAAGAAAGTGTTTTTGAAGGATCAATTTAATTCTCGTTTACTTTTTATAAGATTTCGAACATTACGATACGAAACGGATGCGATCATTGGACCCCTAATCTTATTTCCATCCAGGTCTCCTGACAGGATCTTTGCCGTTCCATAATATTATGCATGATATTCATACCCATTGCTGACGTATTGACATCTCGGCGGTTGGAACCCATTAGCGTCAGTTCATTTGGTCTTTCATTTCCCACGATTTCACCGATCCTTAGATTTCTTTTGTTCCCAACGCTGCCAGTGGCGGAGAATTTGTTTATCTCCTCTAGTACCGCAAGTGATCTAATACATTACAAAAATATCGAATTGGCCGTCTCTTGGCTGCCAGTGAATATCTTTCCAATTGTCTGGGCATCAAGAAGGAGAGAGTACCGTTCAATACGTCCTAGATCGTTCAGTATGGCAGTGAATTCATCGCTAGCCACCGGCTAGGAAGCCATCTGTCCATGGCTGTCTCCATTTGATAGTTGTATAGTAGATTACGGTTTCAATTTTCTCTGGAATATGGTCGGTTCTCTGTTCTGTTGGTGACAATCTCCTCAGCTTTGCCATTATGTGAGTTGATATGAGATCCTCTCTAATCTATTCTCTTATTGCTTGCAGTCGTTTCATACATAAGACCAGCTTATACTTAATATGTATTTCAATGGGGTCTAATGAGATACCAATACTCTGGTTGATGTGCTTCTTGACGCACCGCTGATACCCAGGCATCAAGTGCGTTAACCCTTTTGCAGTTTTTTAATAAATCACTTCTTATCCATAGCCGTCAACCACACTACAGATCTGTAAATTATAATCGACCTTATCAATATCGGCCTTATCACGCGTTCTCACTCTAAATACAGTGCGTCATATTAGGGTTGACGCTCCTTTTAAAGCCTATAGTCCTTCTGGAATTACAACGACATCTGTGGGCCTCGTCAATCTATTCTCTATGTGGTGTTTTCGACCCAGCATTATTCCCTGTTGAATAACTTTCTAGTCTTGCCAAGGAAGCTCGATTCCTCGTAAGGCACTATGTTCCTCGCAAATAAATATATTTCCGTGTTACCCATGGTTACATTCAGTATTCAATATTAACTTGGGTATTAAATATTATTGGCCGTCGGTGGTGAAATATGCGCGGCACTTGTGCTTGAGAACGTGGGTTCGATTCCTGCTCTGACCACCTTAAATGTCTTTCGACGGCGGTTACCTCGCTTAGTGGTGGCGACACTAACGAGTATTTAGTCATGAGAAAAGCTTCTCAGAATACCATTTGAAACTGGTGTAAAACTGTAGGTCCCAATCAGTGAGTGTAAAACTAGAACGCTCACAGCTCACAGGTTGTGAGAAGCTCTCACTCCATACATGGGATGTAACGGAAAACCATTTATTTATTAAATGTGAAATAATTATTATTAATCATACGCTCTGCATTTCTTATATTCATTATGTAGATTTAAAAACTATGAACTTAATTAAACATTAACATTAAAAGAATTAAACATTAAGTTAACATATACTAAATAAACTAAATTTATTCAGTGCGTTTTAGTTTCATCCAAAGGGTGTGTCAATAAACGTGCACAAATTAGTTTAAGAATGAAACTCATATTTTTTGACCCGGTGGTGATGTTTTTATTGCGTTGTAAGGTGGGCATATTCCCATTAAGTATGGAAGAAAATATCCGACAAATACATCCGCAGCTCTAATCGCATGCCCTTACTTCACGAAATTTGAGGATATTGTGATGGATGCCGAATTGATGTAGGCGGGTTTTCGACGACGACAATTTTTTCGAGAGTCCAGCCGGTACTATGGCGCTCATGAGACTTACTAGCCAGAAACGACAATTTTTAATCACTTTTCGAATTGTCGACACATTAGTTGCACTTCAGCGGGACTTCCTCCCAGCGCAACTTCCTCCATTTTTGGACCTTTTTTTATAATAATCGGAGCAATCGCAGACAATATTAAAACTAATTCACTTTTGTTGGAAGTTTAAAGTTTGTGACTATTGCTCCAAATGTGAATAAAAATGATATAGTTGCAATTTTGAATACAATGTTAAACAATTGCCACACAAGGCTTTATAGAAAAAGTTAATTCCAAAATTCCGTAATTCATAATCGATATATTTGTTGTACATTTTTGTATAAAGGTTGATTTGTTAAGCATTTGTATTTTAATTTTCAAAATAAACCCTGAAAATTTGGAAAAGTGTAAGAAATTTGTATTTCCGTTGATAAACCTATGCTTGCCACTTACTCTTTAAGGACTATTTCATATAAATGTAAGTAAGTAATCCATGCAATTTTGAACCATTTTTTAGAGAATATCGGCTGGTATCTCGCTAATATCTATTGCAAAGATTTTCCAACGCTGCAATTGACACTGGATTGTCGGCATAGACAAGTGACTTCACGTAACTCCTGGATAAATTTCATGATCACTCACTGGCCCTAATCATGGCATAAATTGCTCCGCAAAACCATCTCTCTGCATGTCCATTGTTGAGTATAGAGGCGTCAAATCGCAGAGCGGCCAAAATCATATCGATTGTCGCGCTAACAACATAAGTAGTATTTATTTCCTGCGATTGCTTGGTTTATCAGTATAAACACATGACTTCACGTAACCGCGATAAAAAAGAGTCTAGGGGCAATAAATCGTATGATGTACTTGGCCAACTCACTGGTTCTTAGCATGCGATAAATTGCTCACGATTGTTGAATCTTGGGACTCATCGCTACTGGTATCTCGCTAGCAACACGAGTAATGTTTTTTGCCAGCAATTGACATTGGTTTATCAGCGTAGACACGCGACTTCAAGTAACTCCAGAAAAGTAAATAGTCTAGAGGCGATAAATCGCACGATCTATGTGGCGGTTTGGAACTACTCACCGGTCCTAAATATGAGATAATTTCTTCACCCAGCCCATCTCTTTGAAGGTCCATTGTCGAGTCTAGAGGCGTCAAATCGCACAGCCGCCGAAATCATAGCGGGATGTAACTCACTAACAACACGAGAATCCCAGATAAAAATAAATCCCTTGATCTAGACGATCAATACACTGGTTCTAAACACGAGATAAATTGCTCACCAAGCCCGTCTCTCTGTACGTTCATTGTTTCGCACATTGTGCGGCTTGTAGCGCCGTCTTGGTTATGTCACACGTCGACCAGAATCAGCTTGTATATTTTGGGGACAAAATTCCCGAAATCATCGAACGATAGCGGGGACCACTGAAATATATAGGGACCAATGAGTCCGCCGGTTGTCACTGGTTGTGAGAAGCGCTCCTCAATCCCTTCAAGGGATGCAACAGGATACAGTTTTAATGATTCCGCTGGCTCACAAACCGCAGCAAATAGTGAATTTTGGTGAATTAAATTAGGAGCTCTTATAAATATTACCTTTAATTGCTCCTCAGATTAAATGTGAAGACACCTCCACAATAGCATAACCATTGAACCAGAAATGAGCTTGGTGGCCATTAAGTTGACGAAGTGTGCGCTTTCTCATCATGCATTGTTTTGAGAAGGGACCTACTTATATATGTAGGAACCTAGGAGAATTATATCCAATAGACGTGGATAAGGTGTTGAGCTTATTGGAACAAACAAAATAGTTGTGCGATAGGACTGGCGCTTTATTTCGTTTACCCGTGGTATCGCAAAGGACTACTAAGTCAAATGCAGTCGTGTATCGACTGTCTCCAACACCTAATCTAACCTATGAGGTTTGTTAATAAAATTCAAAAATTTGTAAAGCGATAATGCTAACTTAGCTTGTCTGACTCTGACACATGTCACAAATCACAAGGCAACTGTCAAAAATTTTGCACTGAAACCCCTAAACAACAATTAACTCACCAGATTTCCTAAAATGCACCTAAGACGTATGATTTATGACTTAATCAAAATGTTCCACATACACAACCCAATTATTCATAATCATGCGTCATGATGTTCTTTATATTATTTTCGTAACATTTTGTGTAATTTCTACAGTAAAAGTAAATGTAAATCCTGCGATATTTCATACAAAACAATATTCTTTTTTTATTACCTCACAATTTATATATAAATTATAAAAACTTTTATTTAAAAGACTATGAAGGACTTTGGATTTTTTACGAATAATAATGACAATTTAAGGGAATTTTCTTGAGAAAAAAATATAATTTACCATTTTAATTTATATCTAAATTCTAAAATTCTTACAGGAAATATGGTTTTTCCACAGCATAACTTTGCAATGTCATACTTTTACATCAGCTATTTTATTGCCCTTCCCTGTTACGCCAATATCCAATAAATTCATTTGAAATATATATACAAGCAGCAAAAAGAGAAGTACTCGTTTGGAATGAATATTGATCATGGCCATGATAAAAATTGGGTGCAGTTGTTTGCGGTGTTTGCTGATTTGTTTATTTTTTCCCCCAGTTCCTTTGATTGGTTCAACGAGAAAAAAATCTCGGTGGTTTTTCTATTAACGTTTATTTTTTCCCCCTTCTGCAGTTTTCTGTGGTTTTCCTGTTAACCAATATATTACAAACACTGCACTGAGTTTTCAGTTATCCTTTTTTTATTACAAATAAAACTCTTTATTTTATAGGTCGGTATTTTGCGGTATATATAATTGTATGTATGTATATATGTTTTTATGTTAAAATCACATCGTTTTTTTGCATTTAATTTAAATTAATTTTCATTTTGGTTGGAAAAGTTTTGTAAAATAAATAAACCAGAAAGTTTTTTTGTCGTTGTCATTAGAGGAAAATCTTTGCGTTGTCTCAGTGTGTTTTGGGTTTTTTTCCCTCTGTCTCTATTGAAAGGGTTGCGGAAGTTTCTGCAAAATTTGCATGGCAATGGTGCTCATTAAAAGTTTCGGTAAGGAGGATTTTTTTTGGGAAAAACTAAAATTGATTTTGTTTTTTGTGTTGTTTGTTTTTATCTTGAACTTGAGTTATACAAAGAGGATGACAGAAAAAAAGTTAAATATTTAATTTTACACTCTGTTAGAGATATTGTCAAAAAAATACCGGTATGCAATTAGTTTAGTGATTTAGTACTTTTTATTAAATTAATTACTTCCAATGGAATATACGAAATCGCTGAGTCATTATTAATGGCGAAAAGGAGGGTTGAACAAATTGTGTAAAAGTTAATTGATATACTAAATTTTATGTCCACAATATTGCGTCATCTGCTAAGATATTAACTTAACAATAACTGCAAATCTAAAGATCCCAAAAGTATGCAATAAAAATAAATTATTAGTTTAGTTAACACCATACTACCTTCCTGAAAGTTCTTGAAACTTTATCTGACAAATATTCTTCTGCATCTGAGTCAAAATGTGTAGGGACTTTAGTGACTACGGCCGTGGACGCGAATTAACAACATCCTTTATGGGGTAGTTGAGCACATACTAGGTACTAGCCTTCGTCTATGTAATATGGATAATGAACCGACGTCACCAGCTCCAAGCAAGAGGTATAGGATATCCCAATAAAAGTGCAGGATTTTGGCTCTGAAATTATACTGTTGTTATCTACGATTGTTCGACAGAGCCGCGGCGCTTTATTCCGGATAATTTATCCAATATTTAATGGGAACATGTGTACTTTACAATGCAATAAAAATATGGATACTTGGTCAAAAAATATGCGTTATATTTTTAAAATAAATCGTGCACTTATACTGGGACACCCTTTACTAGATGTCATCTTTTCCACGGATGATCTGATGATCAGAGAATGGAATATCCTTGGTGGCAAGTCATTCTCTGATCATAAATACATCGGACTCCAGTTGGTTTTGAAAATGTCCCAGCCAGAAGTGGTCCATCGTACTGTGAGAAAGACTAGCTGAATCTTCTATAAAAATACTACCAAGAGTTATTAGACGTAGGAACCATCTGTGGAGGTAATGTGCATAAATGGCTACACTGAGATCACATTTTTTAGGGTGTTAGCGAATCTGGCTGATGTTAGCATCCACCAACTCTTTAGGTTTTGCGCAATCAAACGGGTTCAGCGGGAGGGACTAGGAAGATATAATATTTTTCCTTTTATCCCTGCGGTATCACAATGCACTACAAGGTCTAACTGACCTTGACATGTAGGCTGTCACTTTATCCTAACCTAATGATAACAACTACATTAATTTAAATGGACATAATTAAATCCCCTATATGTACAACACTGTCCTTCAAAATAAAATCATCCCAAAAGTATGCAATAAATATTTAGAACATATCGAATTAAGTGGCCTTAGAAATCTTCCGATAATGGGCGATTTTACTCTATAGGTGGAATACATATGTACTCGACTCAATACAATTGAAAATATTAAACCTTATTTATGTAACATCTGATTCAAGTATTGTAATCAAGAAAAGCAATGAAGGCAGCGATACTTCAATAAAAGAATTGCATTGGAAGTTACCTCTTCTAAAAGTGTAAAATCCATTTTCCACTAAAGTATTATTAAATACTTATATATTGTTAATTAGAAAATTTTAGTCTTGTAACTTTATACACAAAAATATATCTAAATGCCCGTTTCAAACATATCTTATAGTACTATATGCAATCCTAAAAGTACGCAGCAATTTTGTTGTGTTGCCAAATCTAATGCATAATGGTTCCCCAGTATATAACGGTTGTTTTTTAGCCGAAACTTAAAATTATAATAAAGGGTTTTTCAACAGAGACGCTACAAAAGTAAATCGATAGGGACAGCAAACGACGCCATGTTTTTTCCCGCTATTTTGACATTTCTCTTCAGTAAGGTTTGCCATTTCATCATGGAAAGATATACGAGCCAACAACGAGTCGAAATTATTATAATTTACTACCGAAATTTGGAGTCAGTGGCCTCAACTTTAAGAGGCATCAACAATCAGCGATGAGGCTCATTTCTGGCTGAATGGATTCGTCAATAAGCAAAATATGCGTTATTGGTCAGACAGCAATCCACACGTAATCCATGAGTCATCATTGCATCCCGAAAAAATTACGGTTTGGTGCGGTTTATGGACCGGCGGCGTCATTGGGCCGCACTTCTTCCGTGATGATCAAGGCCGGCACATTACTGTGAATGCGAATCGCTACCGTTCAATGATAACCGAATATTTTCGGCCCCAATTGGATAATATGGACTTGGAGGACATGTGGTTCCAACAGGACGGCGCCACAAGCCACAAAGCGAATGCCACAATCAATTTATTGGAAACCAAGTTTGGTGAACGTGTTATCTCACGAAATGGCCCAGTCGTTTGGCCGCCTCGGTCGTGCGATTTGACGCCGTTAGATTATTTCCTGTGGGGCTACGTCAAGTCTATGGTCTATGCCAACAAGCCAGCGACGATTGATGAACTTCGTACGAATATCGAACGTAAAATTACAGCAGTATCGGCCGATTTATGCTTGAAAACTGTCGAAAATTGGGTTCAGCGTCTGGACTTCTGCAAAGCGTGCCAGTGGTGGCCATGCAAAAGAAATCGAGTTCCATACATAATGGCATCGAACGTACTTTCACAGGAATAAAGAATTTCATTGGTATCTAAAACCGGGTTTGTTTTATTTAAAAAAAACTTTTGTAGCGCTCTTATTGAAAAACCCGTTACAAGACAGAAATATTGTTCGAAAGATTTTTTTATTATAATCTGGTACATAATTTCATGACATTTATTTTTTAAATATGATTTCCGCCATATGTTCACCGCAGCTACGAGTTAATTGATCTATTCGATCAGTCCAATTTTTGACTACTATTTCCAATAAATCTGGCCGTATGGCGTCAATGGTAGCTTGAATGTTCGCTTCCAATGCTTCAAGAGTTGCTTGTTCGTCGGCATGAACCAATTCCTTAACTTAGCCCCATAAAAAAATAATCCAGAGGTATTAAATCCCAATAACGAGGGGGCCAGTGAACAAGACCACTTCTGGAAATAAAGTTGTCACCAAATTGATTTTACAATAAATCAATTTTTAAACGCGCTGTACGGCAAGTTGCTCTGTCTAGTTGGAACCAGATGTCGTTGATGTGTAGCTGATTAATTTTTGGAAAGAAATATTCAGTCAGCATGGCTCGAAAGCGCTCGCCATTCACCATTACGGCAGATCCTTGCTAATTTCGTAAGAAATAGGACCGATGATGACGCCAGTGTTTAAACCGCACCAAACAGTCAATTTTAATGGATGTAATGGGGATTCGTTAGCGGGTTGAGGATTGTCTTCGCTCCAAATGATCTATAAGTACACGAATTGCTTGCTCACTAGGCCGATTATGTTGACCGTAAAATGGACGAAGTGCTCTATGAACGTCGCAAACAGATTTATTTATTTCACTGTAAATTTTCACAATTTGGGAGCGTTGTTGCAGCGTTAAACGATTCGTCATGGCTTGCCAAACCTTACTGAATAGAAATGCCAACACAGTTTTGACATTCTCAACTGTGAATCTATAGTTATCAATATCGATAGTTCTCATGCAGCTAAAAAAAACAACCGTGGCAATACTGTCCATCAAAATAAACCCATCCCAAACGTATGCAATGCAAATTTGGAATATATCCATTGAAGTGCTCTTGGCCTTAGAAAACTTCCGACAATGGACTACCGCCTATATGCGTTATACAAATGTGCTAGACTCAATGCAAACGAAAATATTAAACCTTTTTTGCATTGAAAGTTTCCTGTTTTTATAGTGTAAACTGAATTTTCCATTAAAGTATTAGTAAATATATTGTTATTGCGAAAATGTTAGTCTTCTGACTTTATGCACTAAAATATATTTGAATGCACTTTTAAAAAATCTTGTATTGTACTATATGCAATCCTGAAAGTATGCAACAATTATTATTTTTTTGTATTCCCAAATGTAATGCACTCGTAATTTACATTTTTCCTACAAGTATGTGATGTTTTATGTTACAATTCTCATTTTCCCCTTTTACATCTCAAATTCATCAGCAATTTAAACTTTGCCTAAAAGTACGTGATGGTTTGTGGTGCTTCAGTAATGGTAAAAGGATATGCAATAGGACTATTTATTTGTGTATGCAATAAGATGCTTTTATTTTTATTAAACTTCATAAGAATTTCAATATTTAAACTATTTTCAATAACATATTTGTTCGTGCTTCAATTTTGAATTCGATACCAGGCGTTTATTGAAAATGCCGTAACCCCTTTAAAGAACATTCAGATACGAGCAAATATTGTCCACTTCTCGAAAAATGCGAACTAAATATTTAATAAAACTGTACAGTGTTGAATTGTTATGAAAATTTAATGTAAATATAACACAACATATATTTTGTTTACGTTTTTTTATTGTTAAACCATACAAAGGCCTTTTTCTCGGGAAAAACGTAAAAACAAATTGGGAACAATGGAGTTTAGGGTTTCACATGAGTGCTGCATACATTTAGGCGTCGAAGAGAACAAACCCAAACACGAAATCTACTACACCCAACATTCCATAGTAATGGGCACAATTGTTTTTACCTTAACCCCGATTGTTAGGTATTTCCCTCCCCCTCACATCTCTTTGTTTCCTTTCGTCTTCTGTGTTTGTATTTTTGCTGTTATTATTTCTATGCTGTATTGCGCAAAAAGGTTTTTTGTACGAAAGAAAAAAGAATATACAAAAATTCTAAACAATAAAAATATTGCCAACAATGGAGCAACGGCTGCCAGGCTTTTATTTTTGCTACGGCAGCAAAATATAATCAGTTGCCTAGATGAAACAGATCTATGCCTTAAGGATAACTGCGAAGGATACGAATATTTGGAAGCATTCGATTGAATAATATTTCGTCTAAGAGAGTGAATATGATTTAAACTTACAAAGGAACTACTGATGGTCAGAAAGTAAAATTGGAATTTATTTAAAAGTCTCGAGTTTCTATATTCCGAATATAAACAATTCAGACTCTTAGGTTTAGATCCTTAAAATATTTTATCGGTTCAACTAAACTTTAAATATTTCATTCGACTAGTTTTTCCACTTCTTTATCCTTGATATCCTTTAAATGCCATACATGTATCTAAATCCGAACACGTTCGCACCATGAAAGCTGTTTAATCGTCTAAAACGGAAATGTATTTTCACGCCATTTGGTATCTGTATACCGCCATTAACGACTTGCAACTTTTTTTATACTATGGAGTTTTTCAATTGAGTGTTGGCTTTTACGCTTAAAACAGGGGTTCCTTTCATTTCCCACCCCCATGTTCAGCCTAAAAGTATGCTTCACATTTTGTTAAGTAGTCAATATTAGCTTTTAGCCTACAGAGTGTTCTTGCTATCATTATTATAATTTGAGCGGTTTCGTTTCTTTTCTTCATTTTCTTTTCCTTTCGTTTTTGAAATGCATTTTTCTTTTTATCAATTATCTTCACTTCTTAATTTGCTATGCTGTGTTGCCCTCCTTGCTTTCAACTTCTCTTGTCCCTTGGTGCTTCCTTGAAGCCATAAGGTCAAATGTTATTTTACTGCTGCAACATTTGTTTTCAACCATTAAAAAATAGTTTGCCATCATTGTTTAATTGTTACCAACAACAGCTAGCACGTTGTCGTTATAGATCTTTGCTACTTTTCGGGATGCAGTACTGCTCAGTGCCTGACTCGGTACTCCGCTAGAAGTGATGGCGAATAGTGGTGATTGTAAATGTCTTTCAGTACATTAGTTTTAGTATTATGTGAAGCTGTGGAACAGTGGGAGTTATTATGTTAAAAAGTGTAAAACTGTTGCATACTGTTGGGCGGTATGTTTGTATAGCGTAAATGTATGCAATGGATATTGCAATTTTGTATCTTGGAAATATAATTTTTAGATAGACTAAAACAGACTAAAGACATTTTCCCGTTTTTTTTTGGAGTTTGCTATATCTTGAAAATTAAACGACATAATTTCACAATTTTTTTTGAAACATTTATTTCAACATTTAAGTTTTTTTTCGATTGCGGCGAGTTTTCCTCTTTGAAGCTGGGATACCCTCAGCGGTTTCCAGAGTTCGTTCAATACAATTTAGATCGAGAGATAGAACGAGCACATTCGACCTTAAACTAATTCACAATGATATGTTTGAAAGCACATTATATATATTTCACTGGGGTAACTATCGAAGTCTATAACCCTTGCAGGACTCTCGGAGGATTATGCTGTACTTAAACATTGTTTACGCAGGAATTTATAACGGCGGCATCAGATCTGGCGATGTTTCTTGAAAAACCTCATTCGAACGGCAATTGCGTGGATGAACAGGGTAGACTAAGGTTTCAAGAAAGTCGATGCCTGCGTCCTATATTACGGGACTCTTCGGTCGGCTTCAGCTGTAAAACGGTGGTATGCAGGCATTAGAAGGTGTAGTCCTCACTGTCACGTTAGGTCATCATAAAGCAGCCTTGTGCTTAAATGAGATATCGGAGGTCATGAATAATTACAGTATGCGTAATCGTACGGATAATCCAGGACTAATTGCAAGGATAACGAGTACTGAAACTACAAGTCAAGTTATCGTCAGGATACCAAATCGGATTCCCACAGGCAGGGAGTACTCGGCCGAGTACACGGAACTGATCTCTGTCTAGGCGCCTAGTTCGGATTGACACAGGCAGAATGTCCCCAAAACGAGTGTACAGGCAGGATAGCTACAGGACTAAGTGTACGAATTACGAGGGATAAAACTACAAAGCAAAGTATCGTCAGAATACCAAATCGGATTCGCATAGGCAGGAAGTCCTCGCTTGAGTAGACAGGACTTAACTCTGTCTAGGCATTAGTTCGGATTCCCACAGACAGGGTGCCCCCGAGCGAGTAGAAAAACAGGATAACTACAGGACTAACTGTAAGGTTAACGAGGACTAAACCTACAAGGCAAAGAATCGTCAGGATACCAAGTCGGCAGGCAGGGCAGGGTGTCTCCGATCGAGTATACAGGACTTATCGCTGTCTAAGCACTAGTTCGATTTCCGACAGGTAGGGTGTCCCCGAACGAGTGTACAAGCAGGATAACTGCAGTCTAAATACCACTGTACAATTGTACAATCAACTATGACTGGTTTGTTTTTCGTGGGTATTCTCCAGGATTTGTCGTAATGGGAGATTTGCCACAAATAAAGCCACACTGATAAGGTTCAATCACTGATCAATCTTTCACATATTACGCTCGAAGGCACCTTGTATGCAATGGATAAAAGCTTTGTTCCACGACAGTTGGCGCATATACTCTCGTCACTTTTTTTAAATGCAAGACACAGTACGCTAAGTCTCCAATCGCCGGACATGCATTCGTCTAACTAAATTTTGGTATATGAACTGGTGCATGCATCTTGCGAGCTCATCGGCGCCAGCCTTGAGCTGCACATCCTGTAGTCCATCCACGCCTGCGGCTTTGTTGATTTTAAGCCAGAAAATTACTATTCCAATCTCGTCTTTGTTAGGACGGGGACAATCGATATCATCGTCTTCAATTTCATCGAAACTGTTGACAGCATTGGTTTCCCCAGGGACAAACTCTCAATCACAAACTTTCTTCGAAAATCTAAAAATTTACCATAGACATTTTATTTATCATTTTGAGATAAAATTTAAAGGTTCATGTTAATGACAATCAGTTTATAAATCAGCACCAGAATTTTGTACCTTTATCGGGAGTTTAATTGCAAAAAATCCGGAAATTCTGTATTGAAAGTTTATGAGATCATTTTTTTTTAACTATTGAACCCCAAAAAATATACAATGATGTTTTTATTAATCTAATCCCTACCAGTATGCAACGCTAAACAAACTATTTGTTTTAGAATTTGCATTTAAAACGAGATATTTGTGCAAACAAAAGAAATCAGAAATTCAGAAATCATTATATTTTGACTAGTTGCCCTTTTAATACAAAAAGTATGCAACGATGTTAATAAAATGTATCCCCTAATGGTAAGAAATCATTAAAATCGATTAGTTGTTGCTTTCTGAATTCCAAAAGTATGCAATGAGATTAATTTAAATTGTCGCCTTATAGTATGCAACGTTCATCAATCTAATTATTTTTCAATTTTCATTTGGGCTAAGATATTTGGGCGAGAATCATAAATCAGATGTCTTTAATCAGACTAGTTTTTCTTTATATTCCAAATGTATGCAAGTCTATTAGTAAAACCTATCCCCTAACAGTATGCAACACTCAGCGAACCATAAATTTGTTAATTTCCGTATAAGAGACGATATATTTGTGGGAAACACTTCAGTCATAAATCATTAAAGTTGGTGCCTTTTGGATGCCAAAAGTATGCAATGTCTCTTAGCAGTATGCAACGCTTAGAAAACTAACTACTTTTCAGTTTGCATTTGGGGCAAGATATTTGTGCGAAAATCACAAATCAGAAATATTTAATCAGATTAGATTTTCTTTAGATTTCTTTCTTTAGTATTGTAGTAATATTAATATCCTCTAACAGTATTTAACGCTTAGCCAACAAACTGATTTTCAATTTTCATACAAGACAAGATATATTTGTGGGAAACACAAAGTCAGAAATCATTAAAATCGGTTAACTGTTGCTTTCGGTATTACAAAAGTATGCCACGATATTAGTAGAAATTTTCCCGTAACAGTATGCAACGCTTAACAAACTAACTACATTTGGGGCAGGATATTTGTACGAAAATCGCAATTCAGATATTTTTAATCAGTTTTCAAAAAGTAAGCCGTGATATTAATTTAACCTTACCCCTAACAGTATGCATTTCTTAAGGAACTAATTAATTTTCTGTTTAAATGTTAGTGAATCAAAAGTTCTTACTACAAGTTTTCAAGGTTTGTTTCATTTGGCGTTATGAAAAATGGTTATTTTCGTTGGAATAATCGATAATGCAGGATAGCACAGTCAATGTCATGACTAATTTCGAACTACGTGGCAAGGTCATCATCAGATGTCTACTCACTGTGAGTAAATGTTGGTACCATCGGTAAGATCATCAATCGAATACACAAGTGTGAAATTTATATGTAATTTACATATGCGAATTAGTTAGTATCGATCGAAAAACCCTCAGTACCAACTCCAACTGAAAGACAATTATTCCCACAACAAGAGTAGACGTCTCTTTTCTTCCTTCTAATCTTCTCTTGAATTTCCGCAGGGTTGCAGTTGTTTTGAGGTTCGTTTTGGAGGTTAGCATTTGTGTTGCCGATAGCTTTTCTTATATCAATATATTCGAACGAAACACATAAGTACGAAATCATTAAAATCGATTAGTTTTCTTTTGGACTCCCAAAGTATGCAATGATATTAATATAAATTATCCCATAACAGTATGCAACGACTTTTACGTTTTTATTTTGTTGTTTCTGTTTACATGTGTTGCCCACTGTACTCTCGCTTCAGTAGCCACATACAAATAGCTGGTGAATGGTTGATTAAGGAAGGGGGGCCGATAATGGTAAATGCAAAAGCATTATAGTCTTTAGATTTATGGGGCAATTAACACCACACAAGCCGGGAACTTCGTAAAGTCATGTTAACATTCCGGCAGCTGGCTTTAACATAATAACCAACAAAAATAGCGAATATTATTTAGGTTAATTTTATAATTAAAAACTTTAAAAATACAAGTATTTTGCAACTATTTAAACTATAATTATTAATAATTGACGTTTTTTTTTCTTCTCTATATTTCTTTTTGCAGCCCCATGATGATTTAGAGAAAGATCACGATTTCTCTGGTTCTGGTTTTGGTCCCGATGACGAGGACTCCGATAGTGATTATCACCATCATTCGCATACGCACACGGGTAAATCAAATATAAATAAGAAAATCGATGACAACGATTTCATAACCACAAGTAGAAATAACAATCAGAATAATAATCATCATTCGACATCCAGTGGCACAATCATTGGTAGCGGCACCACAAACACGGGCCTCAGTTCCGCCGGTTCAGGTTCAAGTGGCTCGTCGACTGGCCTCAATACGATTGGTAATACCATTTTCCTCCATCCATATTTTCAACTAAACGTGTTACTTCCAGTTTTCGGTTTGATTGACTACAAAACGATATCTTTTTTGTTTTTTCTTTTATGTTCTTTTTAATTTTTCTCCATTTGTTTTTTTTTCTCGACATTTTTTTTGTTTTGGTTTTGTAAAAATATTAAAAAAAACTTTTTTTTTCTCGTTTGCTCTCTCATCATCAAAATCGAAAATCATTAGAAACGAATAATCATAATAAACAATTTAATTCCTCTATTTCATTGTTGAACCCCATCACCATTACCACCACCACGACCTCCACCACTACCAACAATCCTCTATCTACTACTGTCACGACACTAATTCCCAACATTATTCATACTATCCCCCATAAAACTGTCAATGTACCCTCTAACGACAATGTCAATGTCGGTTCCGATACCAATACCAATGCCTCTACATCTTTTGTCACCACATCCCGAACTGAACTAACATTATCGACAACAACACTTACACCTTCACCACCTTCTTCTTTACCCCCACAACAACAACAACACACAAACAACAACAACCACACTACCCTTTATATTCCCTATTCCCCAGACCGTAACAACAACCAACAATCATCACAAGGCAAAATTACCCCAACCTCTACGCACCGCAATGACGATGAAGATTTCGACTTGGATGACGATCTCGACGAAGAAGAGGAGGAGGGCCATGGTGGCCCATTACTACACGGCAGCGGTGATGGTGGCCTTATCGATCATGGCGATGACGACGATGATCATACCGGCGACGACGATGATATCGACGACGATCGTGATATCATAACACCCACACTTCAACGTAATAATTTGGGCGGCTTAAAACCGATCGATGAACATAAACCGATTACGGGCTCGGATAATGACGAAGACGATGATTTCGGTGAAATCGATACAGATGTTGGCCAGACCATTGACGCTAATGGCGACAAATCGGATGACGATAATGAAGGTGAAGACGATAAAGAAGCCGACGAGGAGGAGGACTATGAGACATCAAAGGGTACGGAAGATGACGAGAGTCCCATCTACACCGATATCACCGATCCCACAAGTACCGGTTCATCCTCCTCATCAGCATCATCACCTACCTCCACCTCGACCACCACAGATAAAAGACGTCAGTGTATTTCAGTTTATTTTTTATCGTTATCTTTTGAATTTATTACACATTGTCTTGTTTCGTTTTGTTTTGTTTATCTTCCCTTTATTGCTTGTGTCTTTTGTTTGGCCTTTTATTATGCTTTTGATTGTTCGCCGCTATAATTTGTTGTAGTTGTACGATGTCCTTTATTTTGTCACAAAGAATTCGAAAAAAAGTCTAATGCGGGAAATTTATTTCAAATTAGAAAATATTTCAGCAGCACTAGAAGTTAAAGACTCGCGGGTATTAACTGTTGCTTTCGGGATTCCAAAAGTATGCCACGATATTAGTAGAAATTGACCCCTAACAGTATGCAATGCTTTATACTGGTCACGAGATACTTAGACTTAAGCTCTCCCCATTAAGCAGTGAGTTGCGGCTCCCTGGTGTGAAATTTCATCTCGCTAGCTACTCAATCTAAAATACAATAAATGTGTTTTTTTGTTCCCTTTTTTACCGTTGAGCTACTCACACTCAAGCTGTATCCAGTGAGCCGAGAGTTACTGGTTGTAAAATGTAAGCTCATGAGCTACTGAAACAAAATATAAATTAATTTAGCTTTTTGCACCCTTTTCTAATAATGTGTTACTTCAACTCAAGCCTACCCAACAAACAGTTAATAGTAACTCGCTTTTTGTGAAGTGTAACCTGGTGGTCTACAAAAACTTCAAAATAAAAATAAGCTGTTTTAATTGTTCCCTTTTCCACTTTGGGAGTTACTCAAACTGAAGCTGTCTCTCTAGTAATCAGAGAGTTGCGAATCTCTGATTCTGAAATCCGAGCTCGTGAGCTAAACAAGCTTTAAAATCAAAATAAGCTGTTTTGATTGTTCTCTTTTCCACCGTTGAGTTACTCACACTGTAAGTTGCGACTCCCCGGTTATGAAATATGAGCTGGCGAGCTCACGAGCTACTCAGTCAAAAATATAACTCATTAGGTTTTTTCTTCCTCTACTTATGAGCTGTTCAAACTCAAGTTCTCTCCAGTGAGACGTGAGGTGCAACTACCTGATTTTGGAGCGTGAACTCATGAGCTACCCAAAGTAAAAAATAAATAAATTTAGTCTCGTTCTCCTTTTTCTACTCATGAGATACATCAACTCAAGCTCTTTCCTGTGAGCCGTGAGTTCCACCTGCCTGTTTTTGAAATTGAAACTTAAACTAAAAAATTAATAAATACAGTTTTTTTCTCCTTTTTCTAATTATGAGTTACGTCAACTCTAGATCTCTCCAGCGAGCAGTCAGTTCCAACTCCCTGTGTTTGAAGGGTGAACTCGTGAGCTGCTCAAACTTCAAAATAAAAATAAGCTGTTTTAATTGTTCCATTTTTCACTTTGGGAGTTACTCAAACTCAAGGTCTATCTTTCTCAGAGAGCAGAGAGTTGCGACTGTCTAATTGTGAATTACGAGCTCGTGAGCTACTCAAACTTCAAAATCAAAATTAGCTGTTTTGATTGTTCTCTTATCCACTGTTGAGTTACTCACACTTAGCACTCTCCTGTAAGCAGTGAGTTGCGGCTCCCTGGTTACGAAATGCGAGCTGGCGGGCTCGCGAGCTTCTCAAACAAAAATAATATGTAAATAAATTATTGTCCCCTTTTCTTTTTTTTTTTGAGCTACTCAAGCTCCAATGAGCCGCGAGTTGCAACCATCTATTTTTGAAACGTGAACTCGTGAGCTACTCAAACTAAGAAATACATATATTTAGCTTTCCCCCCTTTTTCTATCAATGAGTTGCTTCAATTCCCTGTGTGTGAAGTGTGAACTCGCGAGCTACAGGAACTTCAAAATAAAAAATAAACTGCTTTAGTTGTTTCCTTTTCCAATTTTGAAGTTACTCAAACTCAAGCTCTCTCTCTCTCTCTCTCTCTCTCTAATAAGCAGGGAGTTACGACCCGCTGTTTGTGATGTGTGAACTCGAGAGCTACTCAAACAAAAAATAAGTAAATATGTTTTTTTTTCTTTTCCATTTTTGAGCTACTCAAGCTCTCTCCACTGAGTCGAGAGTTGCAACTACCTGTTCTTGAAAAGTGAACTCGTGAGTTACTCAAACTAAAAAAAATTATTTATTTAATTTTTTGCTGCCTTTTCTACTGATGAGTTACTTCAACTCACGCTCTCCTCAGCGAGCACTCAATTGTAACTCCTTGTTTGTGAAGTGTGAAATCGTGAGCTGATCAAACTTCGAAATAAAAATAAACTGTGTTAATAGTTCCCTTTTTCACGTTGGGAGTTACTTAAACTCCAGCTCTCTCTCTCTCTCTCTCTCTATCTCTAGTAAGCAAAGAGTTGCGACACTCTGATTGTGAAATACGAGCTCGAGAGCAATTCAAACTTCAATATCAAAATAAGCTGTTTTCATTGTTCTCTTATCCACTGTTGAGTTACTCACACTCAGCACTGTTCTGTAAGCAGTGCGTTGCGACTTCCTGGATGTTAAATGCAAGCTCGCGAGCTCGCGTGCATCTCAAACAAAACACAAGTAAATGTATTTTTCCATTTTCTACTTTTGACCTACTCAAACTCAAGCTGTCTCCAGCGAGCAGTCAGTTGTAACTCCATGTTTATGAAACGTGAGCTCGTGAGCTACTCAGGCAAAATAATAAATAAATTTTTTTTCTGAAACTTCAATCTATGAGTTATTTTCTATCTATGAGTGACTTCAACTCAAGCTCTCTCTATCTATCAGTCAGTTGTAATTACCCATTTGTGAAGTGTAAACTCGTGAGTTACTCAAACTTCAAAATAAAAATAAATTGTTTTAATTGATTAATTGTTTACTTCGGGAGTTACAGGAGATGCAGAGAGTTGCGAATCTCTGATTGTGGAATACGAGCTCGTGAGCTACTCATACTTCAAAATCAAACTAAGCTCTTTTGATTGTTCTATTTTTCCACTGCTGAGTTACTCACACTTAGCACTCTTCCGTAACCAGTGACTTGCGACTCCCTGGTTCTGAAATGTAAACTCGAGAGCTACTCAAACTCATACATTAAACTCCTGTTCCCTGTACTACGCAGTCTGTTGCAAATCCCTATTTATAATGTGTGAACTCTTGAGCTACTCAAGTTTAAAATTTTAATTTTTTCCATTTCTATTGTTCCCTTTTCACCTTTTGAGTCACTCGTACTATATCTATAAGTTGTCAATGACTTACGAGCCGGATTTTGCTTACGGAAATATACTACTCGAATCTCGCGAGATGTATTTTGAGCAGTGAGAGGGATTTTCTGCGTGCGTGTACGTTCCTTGGTTTCAGGTGGAATTAATTGTTTCTTTTTTCACCAAAAGGATGCAGGAGTTTGTCTGCTTTCATTGGCAGTGAAAAACAAATAGAATGATAAAGTTTTCCGAAAATATGACAGTAATATGTTGACAGCTGCTGATTAACAATAGCAGAGTTGCATTTGAAGTTTTACCAAGGGAATATTAACAAGTCATTATCTTGTTGATCCGCCTTTGTATAATTAACAAGAGCAACGTTGCATTTGAAGTTGCGCCAAAGAAGAATGAACAAGTCATTAACTTTTTGATCGGCCTTTGTATAATTCACAATAGCAGAGTTACTCTTGAAGTTTCACCGCGGAAAATTTAACAATTCTTTGCCTCATTAATCCGCCTTCGTATAATTATTAAGAGCTGAGTTGAACTTAAAGTTTCACCAAGGGAAATTTAACAATTCATTGCTTTTTTAATCCGCCTTCGTATAGTTAAAAAAAGCAGACTTGCATTTGAAATTACACCAAGGGAAATTTAACAAGTCATTGTTTTTTTGATCCGCCTTCCTATAATTAACAACAGCAGAGTTGCATTTGAAGTTATACCAAGGGGATGTCAACAAGTCGTCTGTTTGGTCCGCCTTCCTATAATTAACCATATCAGAGTTGCATTTGAAGTTACACCAAGGGAGGATGAAAAAGTCATTGTCTTTTTGGTCCGCCTTCGTATATTTAACAACAGCAGAGTTGCATTTGAAGTTACAACAAGGGAAATTTAACAATTCATTGCATTTTTAATGCGCCTTCATATAAATAACAAGAGCAGAGTTGCATTCGAAATTACACGAAGCGAAAGTTAACAAGTCATTGCCATTTTAATGCGCCTTCGAATAATTAAGAAGAGCAGACTTGCATTTGAAATTACACCTAGGAAATTTCACAACTCATTGTTTTTTTATCCAACTTCCTATAATTAACAATATCAGAGTTGCATTTGAAGTTACACCAAAAGAATGTTAACAAGTCATTGTTTTTTTATCCGACTTCCTATAATTAACAATATCAGAGTTGCATTTGAAGTAACACCAAAAGAATGTTAACAAGTCGTTGTCTGTTTGATCCGCCTTCGTATAATTAACCACAGCAGAGTTGCATTTGAAGTTTCACCAAGGGAATTTTAACAATTCATTTTCTTTTTAATCCACCTTCGTTTAATTGACAATAGCAGTGTAGCATTTGAAGCTACACCGATGAAAGCAAAAAGATTTTTAGTTTCAGTACTTTTTAAATCAATTCTATTATAAAGTTTTTTTAAGAACAATTTTAATAATTATTTTAAAATTATTTTAATATATACAATATTTCTTATGAGCTAAAAGATTGATTTGCTGATTTTTTTATTTAAAATTTGAATTGAACTCGTTTTCACCGCGTTTCGTTCTAGGCTGATTTCACTGTTGACCGGTGTTGCTGTTTTAATGAAAATAAAAAATATTTTTTTTTTAAATTTCAAGTTTTTAAAGACTTTTTCGAATTCTTTTTCACAAATCTATTTATTTTGATATTTCTATAATTGGCATGATGTTCATTTCACTTGTTTTTTGTTCGTTTACACTTTATATGTTGTAGTAAATATTAAGTTGTTTTTGTTATAATTTGGCCTAAATTTTAGATTTGATTTTAGTCTCCTTTTAGAAATTTGCATTAACCTATCTATTATTTTTTTTTTAAATAATTATTTGGTTATTTTCCTTTCAAACTATTACAAAGGAAAAACTGACACCTTTTACAATGGAGATACATTGAAGAGAATTGTTCTTAATGTCTCACCGCAAGCCCCCTACCCTTCCAACAGACCTTTGTCTTGAGTATTTCTACTTCTTGTAATTGGTTTGAATTTGAAACGCACTCAAATTTGGCTTCGAATATACATATAACTAACAACACTCAAAGAAAATCGCGCATGAATTTTTTTTGAAATTTTTCATTATTTGTCCTGTGAGTTCCACCCCCTAAAAGTATACTCTAAAAACAATACACTACATCATTCAACCAGCTTACACTTATATACTCTATCAACAAATTGTCTCTGACAAACAAGTGATGTTCGTCATGTCTACGTCCATGTTAAAATTCGTCCTTACTCGTATTCATTCACTCATTTAGTCTTTCATTCATTGGATTTCTTAGTCGTTTCATTATTGTTCAACATTTCATTCCATCTTATTGAATTTTGCTTTTGTTATATTGTCCCTCATCATTATCATCATCATCATCATGATCATCATCTTCACAGTTACTGTATGGATTTTTCTTATGATTGTCTTTGTAATTATTCATTCAATTGGTATATGAATATAAATTTGTGTATGCGTGTGTGTGATTTGTTTAATAATATTTTCATTAATCAAGCGTAAACGATGAATGTGGTCATTAGGGTGTCTGTAGTGTTTGGTGATTTCAAAATTGTTGAAATTTCTTTGGTTCAACCTCAACCAAAAACAGTATAAGTTTAAGGAGTTATAAAACAAGGGATCCACATAACACTTTTAAAAATATATTGGTTTGAATTGAAATGTCTTTTTATCTGTTTGGAAATCATTAACATAAGGTACACCCAACTAACCAACTAATCACTAAATTATGACCCTTTCGTCCTTTTCATTAATTTACAAGTTTTAACATATAAATATTAATACTATTTACATATATTTATGTGCCAGTGTGTTGTTTAACTAAAACAGTATTTATTTGCCAATGCCTAAAAGTATGCATCTACAGTTTTTACTAAAATACCAACAAGGACCTCTGTCGAGCCTATTTTACAAATAATATCAAAATTGTTAGAGTTTTTGCACACAGCCAACTCTAGCACACACATGCACACCCGCCCACACATAATGTGTCTGTATTATAATTGCATTTTTGTGTTGCATACTTTTAGGAATCAATGCCGAAAAGTTGGCTATGAAACCTAGCCACTACAATATAAAACCTTTAGGGGTTATTTACTATTTCTAATTAGTTTGTGTTCACTGTGTATCTTGGTGTGATTAATTAAAATTATATTAATTTTAAATTAGGAATTGAAAACGTCAGGTGAGTTTTATGTTTGGTCAAATATAGAAAATATCATTTGTGTCCCTCCCAGGAGCCCTCACCAAATGCCCAAAAAATATTGATTATTAATTTTATAAGAAGCTTATAAAACTTCTGATTATGGACAAGATCAGTTCAAATTTGGGAAAAACAATTTAGGCACTTCTAAAAATGAGTAAATTTTTAAAATGGAAATTCAATAATCGAAAAAATTCACAATAGATTTTTCTAAAAACAAAAATAATATATACAGCGTGTCCCCTAAACTTTTGTCTAAACTTAAACACGTGATAGCTGAGAACAAAAGCTACAATGTTTGTTCTTACGCCAATTGCCTAGGTGGCTTAGTTTTCGAGATATTCGTGTTTAAAATAATTGCATTTTTGAATGCATTTTCAATAAATGCATAATCTACTTTTTAAATGAAAAAGAAATATCATTGAAAATTGCTTCAAAATTGATTTTAAATCAAATGCGACAGGAAATGACTATTAATACAACTACAACTGAAATAAGAGACCGCTTATCTAAGTGCATAACGCAACAAGGCTCTCATTTTGAAAATTTCAAACGAAAAAATAAATTATTTAAAATCAATTTTGAAGCAATTTTCAATGATATATCTTTTTCATTTAAAAAGTAGATTATGCATTTATTGAAAATGCATTCAAAAATGCAATTATTTTAAACACGAATATCCCGAAAACGAAGCCACCTAGGCAATTGTCGTAAGAACAAACATTGTAGCTTTTGTTCTCAGATATCACGTGTTTAAGTTTAGACAAAAGTTTAGGGGACACCCTGTATAATAAATAATATAAATATAATGAAATAATTTCAATAATAATATTTAAATATAATAAAATAATTTTAACATTGAATTATTTTATTATACATTATATATTATTACGTTATTTATAATTTAAATATAAAAAATGCTAAATTTATCATAAATTTAAATATAAAAATTTAGTTATAGAAAATGTAGCAAATTTAGACAATTTAACTTAATTTTAAATATAAATACTTTCTTCAAGATCGAACAAAAATTTAACATGCCCTATCAATAATTTATTGCAACCAATCACTTATATGATCACGAAAAAAATAATTTATCGACACAGTATAATTTATTGCCTACTTTTAGGTCTCTCACCATCTAAACTTACCTCCTTCTACTTCAACAACAAAATCGCATTTTCTTTTCAAAACAAATATAAACTTTGCTGATTTGAATTCTGAATTAAAATTTGAAAACTCTTCAAGTGAGATTTTCTAAGGACATCATTCCTACACACAAACAAAAAACATCAAACATCAAACTTAAACAAAGTTTACGCATTCTTTTCAAAAATCCTTTTTGACACGTTCTCTGCATTCAAGATATGATGACACTGCTGTTTGTCATTCCTTGGTTTAAGCCTTTGTTCACATACTTAACCACAGAAAAAAGTTTTGCATATTTGTAGGCTTTATTTGTATTTAACTTGTCGAAAGTTTTACTTTGCAGTAAAATAGAGAATACAATTTTTACTTATTAAATTTTTTTCATTTATATCTTTATAATATTTCAAAAATACTGAATTGGTTGTTGTAAACCAATTCTTGGCTGAAATAGAAAATGTTGCCAAACTATTAGGGTACTTGAAAACTTTAACATATGTTGCATAGTTTCAGGGGAGGTTATATACAAAGGTTAAGTTTAAAGTTGATTATGTACTACAATTAAAGTGGGCATTGAAAAGAATTAAATGGTTTCCCATTACATTAGATGAAGAGATTTCGGAGAGCTTCTCACAACCAGTGAGCTGTGCACTTTCTAGTTTTACACTCACTGATTGGGACCTACAGTTTTACACCAGTTCCGAAAGGTATTTTGAATAACCTTTTCATAGCTAATTACTCGATAGTGTCACCATCACTCAGCGAGGTGACCGTCGTCGAAAGAAATGTAAGGTGGTCACAGCTGAGACCGAACCCACATTCTCATGGACAAGAGCAGCGCACACTAACAATTGACGGCCTGAGCGAAAATAATAGAGGAAACCACATTTCAAGGATTCTGTGTGTGGGTTTGTATTTCTTAAAATATACTATCTAAAACAGTGACCGGCAAAGCTCATGCACCGTGAATTTTTTGCTTCGTATTTTCACATAGACATAAGCCCGCGTATTGTATGAAGGCAAACGAACTCATTCAGTCTCAATTCACTATTTGAAAAAAAGGTGGTTGTCGCTTGTTGCTTGCAATATACTAAGAGAAATGTGCAAAGAAGAAGGGGAATATAATTTTTCTATGACGAAATTTTTTTTAGATAAACCCGAATATTTAGTACGTTTCTCTCTGAGCTGCTCACCCAACGACAGATTTAAGATTATATGAGTTTGCCGGTTACAGATCTAAAACATTACTTTATTCCCATTAAAGTGTATTGCCTATAATTGGGCAATAATAATAAGTTTTTGCTTGTAATTATAGAAGATTAGTATAAGCTGGTTTGAGATATAAGACACGAAGCACGAGTGCATTCCTTCATGAGCCATTTTTGATATTTAAACAGATTAAGCTTTTGGTGTAACACAATTTCTTAGCTGAAATAGAAAGTGTTGCCAAGCTCTTAGGGTGTTTGAAAAGCTTAACTTATGTTGCATAGTTTCAGGAGAGATCACATACTAATGTTAAAGTTTGTACTCCACTACAATTAAAAATGGAGAAGTGAAAAATATTACGCTTTTGGTGTAACACAATTTCTTAGCTGCAATAGAAAGTGATGTCTTACTCTTAGGGTGTTTGAAAACTTTAACTTATGTTGCATAGCTTCAGGAGAGGTCACATACTAATGTTAAAGTTTGTACTCTACTACAATTAAAAATGGAGTAGTAAAGTAAAAGAAGAAACAACATTTCAGGGATTCTGTGATTCTATATGTTTGGGTTTAAAATTGTAAAATAGACTATCGCAAATATGAATATTTTCTCGTTGAATGTGTTGAATATAATTAGGAGGTAAGGAAGGTTAATTTATGAAAATAGCTCGAAGCTAGGGAACCCCCAGCCCCTCGAAATAATTTTCTTAAGTGATGATTTTTGTATTTAATGCTATCTGCAACCTAAATTTAAATTTGGGCACCCCCGAAAGAAAATCCTGAGTACGTAACTGGTTGAAGCACTAGTGCTTTAGTTCATGCCCTATTTTGATATTGAAACCTTTAGATTTGTTTTTGTGTAAGACCATGCTTGGCTGAAATAGAAAGTGTTGCCTAGCTCTTATGGTGTTTAAAAAGCTTAACATATGTTGCATAGTTTCAGGAGACGTCATATGCACAAGTTTGGCTTAAAGTTTTTTCTCAACTACAATTAAAGAGGGCATTGAAAATAAGAGAGTAAACAAACTTTCACTGCTTCTTTGTATGGGTTTAAATTTTTTAAATTATACTATCTAGAATTTGAATATTCTTCAATTAAAAGTATTGCATATAATTAATAGCTGTAAATTTGTTGTGTGATACTATAGAAGGTTAGATTAGGTTAGATTTGAATAGAGAGTCAAAGCGTTATTGGTGCGCTTCATAACCCATTCGAAGATGATGCATTGGTGCTACGGTTCATCCTCCATATCTGGTCGTACACTTCAACCAGTAATTAGAGCTGTTGTGTACCCTTCGTAGTCTCGGGAGTAACTCTTGTTTTCTTTCACGGCAATACCTCAAAAACTCTGAGGGGGTCAAGGGCCTTATAAAATGAGGACAACATGTTTCTCCAACCGGCTCGATCTTCAGATTTTCGCCCCCAGTTGGTAACACCAAGCTCTCGCAGGCAATATTTCACCTGGTCTTTCCAGCGAAGTTTTGGTCGTCCTATTTTTCGACGACCTTCGAGTACGTCTTCGAATACCTTTCGCACTGGTTCTTTCTGATATATTCTACCTCGTATACGCGTAAACGCGTTACCCCGATACGCATAACTACGTCGATGTCGGAATACAGATTATACAGCTCGTGGTTCATCCGTCGTCGATACTCGTCATTTTCTATCACACGAACAAATATGTTTCGGAGCATTTTTCTCTCGAAGACTCCCTGTGATGTTTCATCAGGATGCGAAATTACCCAGGATTCTGCGCCATAAAGACAGGTTGTATGAGAGTGTGATGTAGTAGGAACTCCATTTCTCGAGAGAGGGTATAATCTCTGAACTGCTTAGCCCGAAATAACACCGGTCTGCAATCACAATTCACCGTTTGATTTCCAGGCTGATCCGGGGTAAATAAATTTGTCCGCTACCTCGAAATTATAACGGTTATCAACGTTCACCCTTTCATCCAATTGGGTGGATTTCTGCTTGTCCAAACCATTAATTTTTTCTTATCTTCGATTATTGTAAACCCACTTTTGCAATTCTCGAAAATACTGCATTAACTTCTCGCAGAGTTCGCCTAATGCTGTCAAGATCATCACATGGGCGAGCAGCATGTGCCTTTTTTTGCTGAAAGTTCTATTCATAGTATTCGTAGTGGTCGTCGGTGTTGCAATGGTTAGTGTGCGCGCCTTTTATACATGAGATCCTGGATTCAGTCCCTGTTCTGACCACCTTAAACTTCTTTCGGCGGCAGTCACCTCGCATGGTGACGGCGGACACTATCGAGTATTTAGCCAAGAAAAAGCTTATCAAAATTCTGTTCAAAACACGCACAGCTCACTGGTTGTAAGAAGCTCTCCCCAATTCCATCATGGGATGTAATGGAAAACCATTTATTTACGTATTTGGTTATATTTGTATGGGCTGTAGCTTTTCTCACGATGACCTCAATTAATATGTTGAAGAGATCGCATGATAGGTCATCACCCTGCCTGAGGCCTCGCCTTATACTAAATGGTTCGATGAGATCTTTACCAATCTTTACTGAGGATTTCGTGTCGGTCTCTGTCGTTCTACAACGGCGTGTCAGCTTAGCAGGAACACCAAGCTGCGCCATAGCTTGGTACAGTTTTCCTCATATCGGGCTATCGAAGGCAGCCTCTTATAATCTACAAAAAGGTGTGAGGTGTCGATTTGCTTGTCGTGGGTTTTCTGCAGGATTGGTCGTAATGTAAATATCAAGTGGACAGTAGACTTTCTAGGCCTAAAGCCACCATGATAAGGTGTGATCAGGTCTGCAACACACAGATTTAGTCATTCGCACATTACGCTCGAGAGGACATTGTATGCGATGGGTAAAAATCATACATACACACGCTGAAAAATAACGGCCTGTATAATATATTCTCCCAAACATATTCTGCAGGAACCATGTATATGTATGAAACACACTTCAAACAGTAATATGTTTGCAAGTCCCAAACTTACTTGTGTTTAAATGTAAACAGCATCATGTTTACTGGCAAACACGTATGCTTTTGCGTAGAAACATATGCGTATTTCCCCCCAAACATAATAATATTTATGAACGAGTTATTTTTTGATTTCAATATATATGTATGTATTATTTATTATAATTAATTTTATCAAGATAAATCCACATTTATTAATAATTAATACAACGAATTAAAAGATTTAAAACAGCCTTTTTTACATTTCGGTGCATTAAATGTATTATTCTTTTGCTTCTCCTTTGTTGTCTCTCACGTTTTTGTTTTCGGAAGGTTTCAGCTATGCGTTGGTTATCACTACGCGTTGGTACACAAAGAATATATTTATATACAAATCTAGTTCATGCAAGTCAAGCGTTTATCTTACATATGGTCCGTCGTTTCGATTTTCTCAGTAATGGCTCGACAGACGAAGGGCTTCACGTTGTTGTCCTTTCCAGTTTCTTTCCTCAAAATCGTTTCTCACTTTGGTAGCACACATACATATATATGAAACACATACACAAAAACCAAAGTAACATCACAACCCATTTAAGCGTCCGAGTCTTCGCTTCTTCTTTTTTCACTGATCAAGCGCATGAAGCATTGACGACTGAATACATGAATCTAAAAGGCAATGCATAAGCCAAAATAAGAAACACTTACTCTTCATCCTCAATTTACACGCATATTCAGGACTGAGAGAATAATGCAAAAATACGGACACACACTTACAAGATAGACTCTCTCGTTGTCCCTCTTTTATTCTCTTCCCCTTGAGAGAGCATATACAGTGCAACAAACACAGCTGTATTTGTATCACAAACATAAATATATGTGGGTCGCAAACACGTATATTCTAACATATCAATCATTATGTCTCAAGCATGTAATATTGAATAGCCAACACAACATGTTTGGACGTAAGTATATTATATTTGCGACAAGCTCCAAACACACTTTATATTTGCATCCAAACAACAAAAAAAGACAGCTTTTTCAACGTGTACGTATACACGGGTCGCCTTTGAACACAGGACACAGTATACTATACCAATCGTTGGGCAGGGATTCGTCTAGCCAAATTTTACTTGAGCTGATCCATACATCTTTCTAACTCAACCCCGGCAGCCTTAAATAGTCCTTCAGCACCCGCGGCTTTGTTGTTCTTAAGCCGGGAAATTCTGGTTCTAACTTCGCTCTGGCTAGGATGAGGCAATCGACGATATCGACCTGTATGTGCTAAACACACTCATCTACTTTATATCGAAGTCTCCTCGGACAAGTAAAGTTGGAGCGTGATCTCTTCTTATTCCCTACATCTGTGCCAATATTCCCATCCTTATCTGTACAAAAGGGGTTCCTGATCCATTACCGTTGGTTTGACTTTGTACTTTTCGGTAGAATTTAAGGGTCTCATTATTCCTTCTGTAAGATTCAATTTGTACACTCTAGCGCTTTCTTGACAGACGTTTGTTCTTCTTACACAAATGGGTCCCCCTTTCTTCTTCTCCTTATACCGCCCATCGAGGTTCAAGATGCAACTGACTGAAGCATTGCCATACGTCCAGCGTTATTTTCATCACTCGCCGTTCGACACTCTTTATCTATGGTTTGTCTTTAAGCGGTTTATCATAACCAAGTACGGTATCTGCAGCAGTTTTCAGAGAGTAGGACATGTACTATTTAACATGAGTCGCTGCAGTGATAACCAACCAGTCTGCTCATTTGTTTCGCCTCCTTGCTCTAGGTGGCTAACGGAGGGTTCCGATAAAGCCATTTCACGGGACAAACTTCTAGGCAGTAGTGAGCTGCTTGGATTGCCCCATGAAGGAACCATTTCTTGCCACTCCTACTCAATTTGCGGCATTTTGTTGTGCAGCATTAAAGAGGATTAATAAAACGTAACGCAACAACGCACAACATTCAAATATCCTTGAAATACTGATAACATATTTAGACAAGTTTTTTGTATTTGTTTGTATACATTTAGGCGCTAATGAGAATTTCTGAGAGTTGTTCAGCCAATACATACTGAACTTGTAAGTAACAACAAATACAATTCAATGAATTACAAGGGAGAAACATCATAAAAATGAATTCAATTTCGAAATGGTTCAAAAAAAAATAAAGTAATGACTCTACTCTTTTATGTTGTAAGAGGATGGCTCGAGAAGAACCAAAAAAAACAACAATAATTAAAACAGAATAACATCAAAATACCCAATGAAATGAATTCTAAGAAATTCCCGTATAAAAACCAACCTTCAAAAGAATCATAGAATGGTTGTTAAACACATTGAAACCGAAATCTGTTGAAAAGATTAAAGCTGCCTGATGTTGTTTGTTTGTTGTTGTCTTTTCTGCTTCCTGTTTTTATTTTCTGAAGGGATTTTGTAGATTCATCATCACCATCATCATCATCATCATTAGCATCAACAACATTGGGATATGCTGCACGGAGTGCAAGTTGTATGGAAGATGTTCGTACAAACCTATACGACTGCTTACAAATTGCCATACACAATTCACGCACTCATTCTCTGACTCACACAGGCAAAATCAATGTCCTTAAAGCCTTACTCATACATTTACATACGGCTATGTGTGTATATAGATTGCGCTTTTGTTTCATAGAATTGCAAAAGAAGTCTACTCTCCCACAAATACACACACACACATAGACGTTACTTGCTGGTATGACTACGAGGAGTCCCGGAAAAAGGAAAGGATCCTTGGGATTTTTTTTTTTTTTAAAACTCTAGCATTGATATGAAAGCTTATGTACATGATTCGTTAACTTGGACAAAATTCGTTAGGAGATTAGCCTTAGTTTTTAATTGGCACACAAATTATATTAATAAAGGACATTAAAAAAGGATATTATAATACTGAGGGAGTAAGTACGATTCTTTCAAGAATTTGTCGTTTGGTTTCACCAAAATTGACATTACCTTAAACATTTGGACTTCTTTCTCTTATCGGAAATGCTAACTTCAACCAATTTAATTTATGTTTCCAAAGCAGGAATCTTGATATCGGCACAAAATCACTTTTATTGCCTGAGAGAGTACTAGTTATCCGAAGCGATCTAAACTTCCGGTTTAATTATATCTCGGAGATTGTGCGATCATAACTTCTGGTTTATTTTCCCCCACAACAGAAGTATACAAGTTTTAATGTTTAAAACTTCGTCACTAAACTATAATTGAAAAACAAAATGTCCTTCGACCTATCGTTCACTCTCCTCGTAAACTTAAGCTGCGTTTTCCTCCATTTTTCCTACGAGCCTCTCCCATATTTTGTCACAGTGATGTTTTGTCAATGACGACAATGACAACGTTGATGAAGATGAAGAAAAGCCGACGCTGATGCCGAGAGGACTATAAGGACGATAATGACAAGCATCAGTTACTGTCATTTAACTGTCGTGCTTTCATATACTCGCACATAGTTAGCTTTTCGCTCCTTCTCGTTTGTTGTAATTGATGTTACTTATGTTGTTGCTGGTGTTTTGTAATTCTCCATATGTTGTCTGACAACAAGAACAACAGCACACGAAAAAACGCCGCTTTAATGAATTGCCATTTCATAGGAATGTGTCGGTCGGCGTGTGTGAGAGAGAACGTAAGCGAGTTAAAGCAAAAGTCAATCAGAGAGCTTTCAATTTTTATTGTCATTGTTATTAATCTTATGGTTGTTTTATTTTTTTTTTCTTCTTCTCAAAATAAAATTTAATTTTTTGTTGTCTACTTTGAGGGGTTTGTATTAAGTGAATTTTTTGTTGTATACTTTATGGGTGTTTTCGAAATATGACTGAATGTTTTAATTCATAATTTTTTCTTGATTTAATATAGGTATGCATTGAATTTCATCGACCTTTTTCGTTGTTTTTATAGTGTGATTCTTAGAAACTTCTAATCAGGCTTTCAAGGTCACACTTTAAAGGCAAATTCAAATATTTATTTATTTTTTGTATCCGACGTTTCGTTTGAATTTTCCAACTACTTCAGGGATGTGATTTTTTATAAATCTGCCAAAGATATACTTTAAACAAATGTTCGGAACCAGTGTAAAACTGTACGTCCCCATCAGTGAATGTAAAACTAGGACGTGCACAGCACACTCGGTGTGAGAAGCTCTCCCCAATCCCTTCATGGGATGTAATGGGAAACCAATTTTTCTTTGCATTGCCTATTTTTAGGGATTTGGAAGAAGTTACTTGATGTAGCATACTTTTAGAGTCACAGAGAAATTTTAGAGTAAGTTTGGGAATTATTCAATATTTTATCTCTAACCAGTCCTCTTCTTCATACGTTACGAAAACTTATTTATCTTCGCGACCCACATTGGACAGTCAGGTAAAAACCGGTAATTAAAACAGGCACTTTGACAAAGAATTGACAAATACTAGACCGTAATTATGGCTGTCTGAGATTCACTGAGATATTAATCCTTCAGATTTATTATAATATTGATCCCTAATGCTTTTAATCTTATATCACAACTAACCAGGATGAAAGTGATCTTTCTGTAATAGATCCATTAGTAGTTCCTTAGGTCATAGGAGTGGTTTGAGATTCATGCAACCAAATTCTTAACATTCTCGACACGTTCTCATATTTTTGTGTTCTAGAAAGTTTCTCTCATTCGTGCACCTCCATCTCAAATAGATGCGATTTTTTATTCAAAGAGTCTCTTAAACTCTCGACTCAACTCTTTGTGTATCATGATCAAGTGTCGCTACGAACACAAGAGTTAAGTACACCAGTCGGGACTATATAGAGAGTATATGCGAACTGTGCAACATGAAAGTGCACCATACAATGGTCTCACATAACTAAGCCACAGAACGAGTCAGAGGTGTGAAGTCGGAGTTGTAGTTTATGAGTCGGAGTTCAGGAAATTCGCCCGGAATCGGAGTACGAGTTGGAGTCGATGTTGTCAGCCCTAGTCCGAATCCATGTTAATACAATTACTAACAACTTGAGACATTCCAAACTGAAAGGAGAAGAAGAAATACAATATGACGATCGTTTCGATGTTTGTGAAGCATCTTCTTCAGCAGCGTCTAGCCCGTTAATTAGTACCCGCCAGAGAACATATGTTTTTTTCGCTGCATCTTTATGACGTAGGATATTAAAATTCAAATATCTAGATATTCCAACTTGTTGCGAATTCAGATTAAACTTCAAGAGGGTAAAAAACGGAACAGCTCATTCGGCACACAAAGAGTTAGCTTATTAACACAGTACATCACTGATGCAGTTCGAACACTCCAATGTCTTCTTTTAAAGTTTAAAAACAATGCTTTTACCCTGAATGTCAGACCCATGTGCCACCCATAACCCACCACCTACGAGGTTTAAACATTGCAAAAATTGTTGGGAACAATAAAACTAGGAGTGGCATCATGCAAATCTGATCATTTTGAAACAGAAAAATTATACCAAGTTCACATCTTAATTTATTTTACTTTTTTGGAATCTCGACAACCCTATTATTCTATTAGCGCTGGTCAAACTGGAAACTTTATAATATATCGGCCTAAACGAAATGCAAAGTCCAAGTTGAATTTCTTCTTGCTTTAAAAAGCTTTCAATTTTGGCTCATGTGTTGCATACTTTTAGTCGAGGTTATAAATTTTTCAAATCATTTAAATAACTAACATTTGTTCTAAAATTTATACGTTCGTTCTTCAACTTATTTATTCATTGACAACTCTTTAGATGCTTTTTATAAGATTTTGCCTAAGCAAAGCTTGAATTTTCCTTTGCCTATAGTACCACTTTTCTTTTGGCACATTTATTGCATACTTTTAGCTGAAGTTATTAATTCTTCGAACCCTTTAAATATTAAATTGATATTCTACTATTCCTACATGTTTTTCTATTATTTTATTACTTATTGGCATCTCTTGACATACTTTTAGTAAGATTTTGTATAAGTCCATGTTGAGATGTCCTCTGCCTTTAATAGGACTTAACTCTTGGCTCTTGTGTTGCATACTTTTAGTTGAAGTTATTTATTCTTCGAATGGTTTAATAATAACAACACAATTCATACATGTCTTTCTTCTATTTAGTTACTTACTGAAAACTCTTGAGACATTTTTAATAAGACTTTGTCTAAATACAGGTTGAGATTTCCTGTGACTTTAATAGGACTTAACTTTTGGCACATATGTTGCATACTTTTAGTCAAGGTGATACGTTCTTCAAATCCTTTTAATAATTAAGTATAATTCATATACGTGTTCCTTCGATTTTGTTACTTCTTGACATCTCTGTAGATACTAGGATTAAGACCAAACCAGGTTAAGTTTTTCTTCCAGGTTAATTTTTCATTTAGCAGGAATTTTCTCATGGCTTATATGTTGCATACTTTTAGTCGCAATTAATGTTTTAATACAGCAATCCACACGTAATCCATGAGTCATCATTGCATCCCGAAAAAATTACGGGTTGGTGCGGTTTATGGGCCGGCGGCGTCATTGGGCCGTACTTCTTCCGTGATGATCAAGACCGGCACATTACTGGGAATGCGAATGACTACCGTTCAATGATAACCGAATATTTTTGGCCCCAATTGGATAATATGGACTTAGAGGACATGTGGTTCCAACAGGACGGCGCCACAAGCCACACAGCGAATGCCACAATCAATTTATTGGAAACCAAGTTTGGTGAACGTGTTATCTCACGAAATGGCCCAGTCGATTGGCCGCCTCGGTCGTGCGATTTGACGCCGTTAGATTATTTCCTGTGGGGCTACGTCAAGTCTATGGTCTATGCCAACAAGCCAGCGACGATTGATGAACTTCGTACGAATATCGAACGTGAAATTGCTGCAGTATCGGCCGATTTATGCTTGAAAATCGTCGAAAATTGGGTTCAGCGTCTGGACTTCTGCAAGCGTGCCCGTGGTGGCCATGGAAAAGAAATCGAGTTCCATACACAATGGCATCGAACGTACTTTCACAGGAATAAAGAATTTCATTGGTATCTAAAACCGGTTTTGTTTTATTTAAAAAAACTTTTGTAGAGCTCTTATTGAAAACCCCTTTATTTGTTACGGTAAGGCAGGAGTCGGGCATGGCAGGAGTCGGTCACGGAACAGTCATGAGAGGTGCTCTCAATATTCCAGAATTTCGCAAAAAACCACACTCTCATACCGGAAAGCGGTTCCTTGAACAATCCGAATTCTGATATCTGAAGTTCTGAACGGATTGGTCGAAAATGGAAGATCTGGTACCGTATGGGGTCTACTGTAGGGCAGTGAAATTGTCTCTTTCTGGTAGGCTGTCTGATCATTAAAGATGTATCGGACAGAAATGTTGACGACTAGGGAAGTGATTATGCAAGTGAACGGCTGACCGAAAGATAATAGACCATCAGTCATTTGAGGGCAATGCCTTCTATGACAGTCGGACAGTATTCAATTCTCTGGAATCAGTATTTCTGAAGCTAACATTTGGGCAGGACTGCCGCTGAACTCTAACGTGATGGACCAGCAGTCCGATATTCACCCCATGTGGGTGTCGGCACAGGGATATTCCGGGGAACGTCAGAGCGAATCAGCTGGCGGGCGAAACTTGGCTTCACAGAAGTTAAAGAGTGTTGGCAAGCCCCTATAGACTTTTAAGCATATCCTGCAAGAACGCTTCTATGTGACGATGCTAGAGAGTTGGACGAGGTGCTCAGCGTGTGTATGCATAAGACAAATCTGACCGATAGTGGATACGAGGACGTCCATGAAACTTCTGTCTCTATCCAGGACCAAGGTACAATGCTTATTTCAGTATTCAGTATGCTTGTTTCATTGGTGTGCGGCGACACTAAAGGTCGGGGCAAATGACTCGTGTAGAAAATGTAACGACGATCTTCCTCATCGTTACATCTTTTACAGATTCGTTGAACTTCTTCATTGCACGTGTCCTGCAGTAGCCGTTAGAGTGGTGTATTCTCTGACATCCTACTTCTTAAGGAATCTGGGACAATTATTTTAGATATTCGTAGACAGTACGCGAGCTTGGCAATCACAATGGATTAAAAAGTCTACGTGAGTCATTCATCGACTGTCACCAAAAATTAAGCTAACCTTCTTAGATTTGGATACTTATTGATATCTCTTTAGAGATATTCCTAATATATATTGTTGTCTGATGTGTGGCATATTTTTAGGATATAGTATACGAAACTTTTTGGAATACTCATTTTTAATTTTTGTAGAATCAGCTGGAATCTCTTTAGGTATATAACTAATATGTAGTTTACGTGATATTTGGCATACTTTTAGACTATAGAGTATGAGAATATTTAATGATTCGTACATTACTGGCTTAGATTTAGTTACTTATTGACATGTTTTCAAAGATATTACTTAAATCTTCTAACCGTCTTTTTTAGCTTAAGATACTTACTGAAATATTTGGAGAGATATTAGTGAAAGCTGTATTTGATATTCAGTGATATACTTTTAGGCTGTAGAATATTGGAGTTGTGAAATTTTTAACAATTCATGATTTTCTTTAGTATATTTTAAGGCAGTGTTTGATTGTGCTTACAATAGATTACTCAAATCAAAGAAATTTTTGATCTTTTCTGGATTCTGATTCACAAATTTTTGGATTCGAACATTATCGAAACATTCGAAAATAAAATGATTTGATCTTTGAATGGTCACACAAATCGTTTTTTGGTTTTTTATATTTTCTCCAAAAAAAACGAAGTAGTGTTCGGATTGTGAGTACGAAAAATGGAATCAATCAAAGCAAAAACACCAAAACTTATTACGAGTATTCTACAGTCCATTGTAGAATATATAAGGTAGTCGCAGTAGGTGTTGTTGTAATTGTTGACACAAGTAGACAACAATAGGCATTTTTCTTTTGTTTGGAGGGCCAATGCTGTCAAATTCAACACACTGTATACCAACAATTAAACCGAATCCATAAGTACAAAAACAAAATACATTTGCCTGTGTCAAGGTCGGACCACAACGGCAAGAACAAAAATTAAATCTGCTGTTAAATCACCTGTACTAGATACATCTTGGTACAGTCGTGTGTTTGTGGTTCGTCTTGATCTCGAGGGTTGTAGTAAAATATATTTTTTGTTTGTGCTGAGACAATATAGTTGCGATTGCTAATAATTTCTCTTAGCGCAACTCACATTGTGTAGCACATATTGCTGAGAAGTTTTCATCCATTTTCAAAATTTTATCTATGCAAATTCTGAGCAATCAATTCAAATCCATTGTTGATTTGACCTTCATGAGTTATGGATTTGAAGGTGGATGCTTACAGATAGATCAGTGTGGTTTGTGATTTTTTGAGCAAATTCAAACACTGCTTTTAGGCTATTGGGATGTAAGTATAACGTGTTTGTAGCTTGTCACAAAACTATTATACTATTGTGTCGAAACACATTGTGTTTGCTATTCAAAATTACATGTCTGAGACACAATGATTAATAGGATATAATATATGTTTCTGTGACCCAAATCGTGGCACAAGCCGAAGACACAGAGAAGCAAAGAAATAAATTTCCTGCAATATGTTACAGGGATCATTTTTTTCAGCGCGTACTATTCGTGTTTAAACAATACAGAGTTTAACAATTCAAAATTTTCTTTTTTTCATTTAGTTACTTATTCACATCTTAGATATATTACTAAAGTTTTGTTGGGTTTTATGTTGCATACTTTTAGGGAAAGTGAAAATAAGTTATATAAGCATAAGATGCATATGCGCTGAAAACTCTGTTATTAATTAAAATTTTATAAAAATGTTTAGAATTTTTTTAGCAACATTTTGTATCCATTTTAAGTTGCATTGTGGTTTTGCAACACCCAGTAATTAGAGCTTTAAGCTCAATTTATTATTCTAAATTTATACACGCTGAAAAATCTGTCTTTGGGATGCAAATGTAACGTGTTAGCAGCGTGTCGCAAACATAGTTTACTTGTGTCCAAACACATTGCGTTTGCTATTCAATATTGCATGTGTGGGACATAATTATTAATAGGTTATAACATATGTGTTTGTGACCCAAATGTGGCTTTGTTTGTTGAAAACTGATTTAAACAAAAACGTGATAGACAATAAAGAAACAAAAAGCAGCAGATCTTCACTTCATGAAAACAATATTTGCAGAGATGTACCTGCTGCTGGGGCCGTTATTTCTTAGCGTGTATATTTTTTCTAGGCTTTTGGTTGTGTAATTTTTGTTATAGCCACTTATACCTTAATTTTAAGACGCCACGGACCGAAGACACTCAATGATACAAACTTTGTTTTTTAATTTGTGACCAATTTTTATTAGTTTAAGTGTTAATGTACTACTTGCTGGACAATATCGGCCCCAGCGGCATATTGCAAGAACCATGTACATGTTTGCAAGCATTGCTGTCGTGAATTGAATATCTGATCTGGTTTCAACAGTTTTAACAAGCAACCCCAAATTTGGGTCAGAAATGGATTTATTATTACCTCACGCCCAAAAATATCGGCTCCATTAACATATTGCAGGAAACATGTATATGTTTGCAAGCACTGTTGTCATGAATTGCTTGTTTGTTTCTTTGTTGTCTGTCTGGTATTTGGTTTTAGTGATTTTCAACAAAAAAGTCGCATTTGGGTCTCAAAAACATATATTATAACCCATTAATCATTGTGTCTCAAACATGTTATACTGAATAGGAAACACAATGTGTTTATGCACAAGTATAGAACATTTGCGGCAAGCTACAAACACGTTATATGTGCATCCAAACAACACCAAAATACTGATTTTCAGCGTGCTATTAGTCATTGTGCCCCAAACATGTTATAGTGAAAGCAAACACAATGTGTTTGGACACAAGTATACTATTTTTGTGATAAGCTACAAACACGTTATATTTGCATCCAAACAACAACAACAGGCACATTTTTCAGAGAGTATGAGAAGTTCAAGGTCGGTCAGGAAAGCACACTAGTTCCATGGCATGACTAGTTTCGAACACCGTGAGAAGTTCATCATCGGGTGCCTAACTACTGTGCCTAAATTGATACCACTGATAGATCATATATATATCATATATATATATACAATAAACAGATGCTCACTTTAAGCAAAACAAATTGTAGTTTTGTAGCCTCCTTTTGGGGGTTTGTTAACACTTAATTTTATTCAATTCAAATTACTTAATGCTAGGGCACTTTTAAGATACATGTAATTGATGTTAATCTTTTATAGCATACCTTAAGAAGTTTGGATATTGGTTGGAATAACAGTTTAAAGTACCATTTAGTTTTTCTAATAATAAAATAGGTAAATTAAACTAAATTTTTAAGTATAGCCTACTACGAAGTGTTTTAGTTTTTGTTGCATTTTCTTAGGAGGTTTTGCAATTTACTATGAATTATAGATAAAACCACTCTTCCTTTAGAAAGTAGGGCGTTGGCTGCATAAGCTAAGTGCTCCCCAACAGTATCACAAGCACAAGTAGCCTTCATTTGTAACTGGGTCATTTTAAATGATTTGCCGGCCTGCCTGCTCATAAATCTTTTATTAACTGAGCTACTTTGCATTAGAAAACTTACTACAATTTCCTCATTTCTGACAGCATATGTATATTAGCATAGCATACATTTTACAGAATTGTAATCCTCCCCCCAAGTCTCAGTCTTTTCTAGGTACATAAATTGTCTCTCTACTGCCCGCTAACTAGTCATTAAGCGTTATCACAACTTTCTGCACGACTTAGTTGTACCATCCATCAAGGTTAACAACTTAATGCATTTAAACCAAAAATTTCATTGCCTACTTTAAGGCTTCAACAACGCAAAACAACCGGAACAACATTATTTAAACCATTGGTGGTAGTTGTTGGTGCTGCACGCGTAGTGCAATAGTCTAAAGTTTCTGCATTGTTTCACTCGACTCGAAAAGCTATTTGCTAACAGCAAATTCCACTTATTCATTCATTCGTTCTATCGTTTATCCATTGTATCCATGCAACCCATCCAGTGTTCTTGGAACAACCAGTGCTACTACTATACGACTACTTGTACTCTTCCTACTCTGACCATAATCTGCAACAACAACAACAGTTCTCTCTTAAATTGCAAAACAAAGCACTGTTTTCCAATTTAGCTGTACATTTTTAGTTGGAACATTGCGTTACGTTACACTACTCTACCGTGATGTCTCTACTCGCAGTAGAAGTCGGATGAATTAGGAAATAGGAAGGAGTTTTTGAATAATATGAGCATGTAGCAACGAGATACGAGCAACAAAAACAGCTCGTATCATCTCACCCACCACCGCCCCCTTTAATTTGTTGGAGAAATCATTGGGGGTTCCAGTGGGTTTTTAGTTAGTATGTATTCCAAACGGATTTCAGGTAAAAAATAACAGATGAAACTTTACTTGCTAGTGAAATAAGTACAGGGTTAAAAGGCAGATTTAATGGTAATGCTGCTGTCAGTGGCAACTCGCGCCACTAAACTCTTTTACACAATTTTTCAACCCTTGATATGCGGGAAAAGCTAAGCAAAATATCGAACTAAATAATCTACAACGTGATGGTCTTCGTATATGGCGAAGCTACAATCAGTTGCAACGCGTGCGCCTGTCTTTGCACCGTTACAAAATCCTAGTGGGAATTTATATTCCACCTCATGGTTAACAGCATGTTGGTAACTCGGATTTCTCGAACGTCCTAAAATACTCTCCTTTAGTTGTTTAGCCGTAATGATGCTACGACCATTGTATGTTTGTATTAGTGATCTGTATGTTTGTATATGGAATACACAAGCATTCAGTTATTCACCTATGTGTGAGTATGTACTAGTTGCTGATTGTGATATGTACATAGATTAAGGCAGTTAGGTACTTCCAGGATTACATAAGTTACAGATTTTAGACGCATAGCAGAGTGGAAGTACAAAACGAAAGCTAATGGCAACTCGTAGTTAAGCCAAGAGAATTTCGTTTAAAATTGTCTTAAGGCCCATATACACATAACCTAAATTAACTCAATTTCCTATTTCGACATACAATACTTTTTGTTTTTTCTTAGTACCCGAAACGAACAGTAGATTATAAATTATTCCAAACTGTTCCACGTTTAATACATTTTTGTTTAAAAAATTTCCAATGCATACTTCCAGGATTTATCTCAAAAATATTGTGTACCATTAGGCTTAGCTGCCATTTATAAGAGGTGATACAATTAGAACCACTTTTTCTAGTGTTTCAGCCACTTTTATTCCAAATAGTTGCACGTTTAATAAATTTTTGGTTAAATAATTTTCAATGCATACTTCTAGGACTTATCTCAAAAATATTGTGTACCTTTAGGCGGGGTGATACAATTAGAGCCACTTTTTCCAGTGTTTCAGTCACATTTATTCCAAACAGTTGCACGTTTAATCAATTTTTGGTTAAAAAGTTTTCAATCATACTTTTAGGATTTGTCTAAACAATATTGTGTGCCTTTAGGCTTAGCTGCCATTTATAGGAGGTGATGCAATTAGGGCCACTTTTTCCAGTGTCTCTCTTCCAGTACTTTACAGAAACTCCAGGACTTTGATACATCAAACGGTTGTGTAATTTTCTTCAGTCTTGGTTGACGATTCATCATGGGAAAACTTTGCCCGGCACAACGCTTACAAATTATTTTTGAAAAGTTTGAAGAAGTTGGACTGTTTTCGATCAACATTTTATTCTGCAATGCAGGCCAATTCCGGCTTATGACTACGACAATTGGCATACATGAGCTGAAAAAGACAAACAGGTCCAAAAGTTACCATTACATCCAGACAAAACAACTGTTTGATGTGGTTTGTTGGCTGGTCGAATCAGCGGTCCATATTTTTCAAAAATAAGGCCGTCCTGAACGTAAGTGTGAATGGCACATGTTATCGCTCCATAGCAACGGGTAATTTGCTGCCTGAAATTGAAGCATACGATATGATCTCATCGACATTTGGTTCCAACTGGACAAAGCTACTTGCCACACGTGCCGTGAAGCCATGGGATTGTTGTGAGAACAATTCGGTGAACTGTTAATAATTTCATACTTCAGGCCGGTGAATTGGCCTCATACATCAAAACTTTTTCCTTTGGATTACGTAAAGTCCAAAGTCTGAAATCTATACGATTAGGGAAGTTTGAGAAGCCAATCTTACTCGCGTTATTCGCAAAGTACCTCCCAAACTGCTCAAGCGCGTCATCACAAATTGGAACTTCAGAATGGGCCAAACAAAATAAAAAATCAATTAGTGTTCAAACTCACGGGCGATGTGTTTACACCTTTTTGTTACACGGCACCTGTTCGGAATAGTTTTTGTGCTGAAGGCTCTTTTGATTGCACTTTCTTTTTTATTACATCTGCTTTAACATTAGATGTAATATTGTTAAAATAAATATTGCAATATTTAGCTCACTGAAATATGTAATTGTTTTTGGTTTGTCATAAACAGAGCGACGGCAAAAAGTATTAAATAGTATAGAGAACATATTGCACTCTCTTTCCGCTCTCATGCAGAAAGTCTGAGTAAAGGAGTATAAACGAGTCTTTATAGAATATTTCAATATAAATGCACCATTTCGACAATGTTTTTATATAAAACAATACAAAAAGCATAAATGTTCCAAAAATTATGACAAAAGGAGAGTAATACGTTTTGAATCACTCGCCAGATGTCACCCAGTGCTTTTGAGTCATACAATTCGTTACATGAGTTCTCTATGCTTTTCAATACTCTTTGGCGACGACGACCAGCTTGTTTGTTCGCTGCCGATACAGCAGTACCATCATACTTATTTTCAGACAGAGACTATTGTTGTAAAACAACCACGTATGTGATGCTAACGCTGTGTGTTGTTTGCATGTGTTCACTTTGATAGATTGCCCTACCCGTGCCTGTAGATGTTAACACATCAAAAATAATATCCGACACCTGATATAATGGACTTTTTTATCTTTGAAAAGTATAGGGTATTTTTTTTTGGCTGACATGTGATTTCAACAGGACGTTGAGCAATTAATCTCACTTTGTAGCACTGTCAATTGGCCGCTTCAGTTGTGCGAATTGACCCCACTAGATTATTTTTTGTGGTCATACGTAAAGTCTCTGGCCTATAGGGTCAAGCCAACCACAATTGACAACATGACACGTGTCGTTGGTAAAATACCGGCCGAAATGTTGGAAAAAGTGTACCAAAATTGGACTTTCAGAAGGGACCGCGTGAGGCGTAGCCGTGGGCAATAGTTGTATGAAATAATCTTTAAACCCTAAATGGCAGGCATTGATTTCTCGACCCAAATAAATATTTTATTCGCTTGTACAAATTTTCTGTTTTCTTCAATTTTTCAAACGAAATAGCAAAAAAATTCACCCTATACCTATAAATGTATCTTTCTTTTTACGTTAGGATTTGTTGAAAATAATTGTTGTTTATTTTGTCTAATGAATTGCATATATAAAGGCTTTACTGTATATTCTAACTTCACATACCTTTCCAATACAAAATATTTTAGAATTTACAAATTTCTATCAATGATCTACATTCTGTAAAGAATTCAATTTAGTATTGCAATCCTTAAAATATGCAACACTTGTTGACTTTCTTGAATCCTATGTAATCTCATTAAAGGCTTTAAGAATATGGAAAATTGTTGCATATTTTATGGGTTCTATAACAAAATCGAAGAACTGGAGTTACGGGCAATATTGGAAAGAAATAATGATTAAAAATTATACCCGACGGCCGATAAAATTATTTGTATACGTTTGAAAAAGTAATCAGGCTTTACCTTACGGTTTGTTGAAAATATATTGTATTTATTTTGTGTAATTCATTGTAAATTCTAACTTGACATATCTTTACAATTCAAAATATTTCTGCCAAATATTTAAAATGCCTATTCCTTAAAAATTCCTATCAATGATGTACTTTCTAGAAAGAATGAAATTTAACAAATGCTGCAATTCGTACGATTAATTCTCGAACCCTTAAAATATGCCTTACTTTATAATATCTTACTAATAATATCCAAAAATCACTCATATTTCATGGAGTCTACAACAATACCGAGCTTCAGTTGCCAAGTGATGTATCTCCACAAAACAAAAAGTGTAGAAAGTTGGGGAAAAAAAAGATTCGCAATTCTGCGATGTTTTAATTAAAAATTGTTACATATGTGAAGTTAGATCAATTGTCATTTGAGTAGTTCATATGCTAACTGCTACAATTCAAACAGTCTCTAAAAGTTGTACCCATTGGTTTCTTCCATGCCCTGACAGTTCGGCATGTAACTCTCAGTCCTGAAAATGCTAAAATGTTGACAGCTACATAGTAATTTTACTGCAATTTTCAGAACTTTTTATATCAATCTCATATTTATAGTATACTTTAGGGTGTAAATCTAAACATATAAATCATATCCTATCCTCAATGTTTATATTTAAAATATTTTTTGTTTATTTAAGTTGTTTTTCATATTTTTTATGCCCACTACGTCTAGGATATTCCTACATCTATTGCATACTTGTAGGCTATGTTATTAGTTGTTATTCCAGTACCTTTCGTTTGGTTTCTAAACGACAATCGTCTGATTTGGTTTCCCGTAACACTCACAAGAACGACAAAGCGAACGCAATGATTCATGACCGGATTTTTGACACATCTGTGATATAATTTTGCTCTATGTTCAAAATTCTAACTTCGAGGCCATTAAATGGGAATGTGCCCACTTTTATTGCATGAAATATCTGCTGGAATTAATTTAAAGCTAAGTTTTCGTAAGTTGTAATTCCTTTTAGGCTAACAGATCATATTTTTTCCGGTTAGCGACAAAAATGCCAATGCCGCGTGTTGGATTCGAACTCACTTTCGCTGGACGATCGTTTGAATGTTTATGAAACATCTTCTTCAGCAACGTCTCACCCGCGGTATTTTCATTTATTCCATTAACCGGAAAAATGATCTGTTAGCCTAGACGGAATTACAACTTTCGATAAATATGAAAAGACAACTCAGATTGAAAACTTATATGACAGTACTAAGTTTTACTTTTTGCTGGGTTTTAGTATAATTATTATCCCTTATTTGTTGCATACTTTAAGACATATACCAAACTTCATGACTAAAATCCGATAAAATTTATTTACATATATTTATAACATTTCGCTCATGAATTGATCAAACATTTAAATTTCGTTTCTTTGTTGCCCTGATTGTACTTTAGATGCTACTCCTAGGAGTTGTTGCCCCATTTGTTGCATAATTTTGGGCTAAGTTAAAAATTCGAACTTCGAATCCCTTCAATGGGAATATGTACTCTTTTCAATACCTACATCCTCTTGAAATATTTGTAAACTTTGAAATTTGTGAAATGATTTTGCCATCCTTTAGATATTATAATCTTCCTCTCAAACCCACACAGCAGTCTACAGCTGCTGCTCCGTTGCCAATGGGGAAAACTTTATATTCTGCTCATTAACTTCAATTACAGTTAATAATGTGATGAAAATCTTCACGAAAATGTTGATAACGTTTTACTTATACCAAGAAACTAATCTTTTACTGCAAATCATTTTGAGCCAAGAATAGTCAGGGGATATAAATATAAACTTAAAGTCATTTGTATGTATTAACCCATTAAGAACTTGAGCAATGAGGCATGAAGTATTAGTACACAGTAATAATGAATATTATCTTAACAATATTGAATTCCAGCAGATGATGCTGTCAGTTATTCTCCCGAATATTCTGTTTATTTATAATCAGCAAAATCTATTGCCTATATTTAGGCTTGATTGCTGTTAAACAATCACAGGATATCTTAAGGCTGTTTAATGAATTTCTCTAAGCTCAAGTGCCAAATAAATATTTACACAGACAAATTCCAATAGATTTTCTACCAGTATTGATTGTGTTTCAAGGGAAATACATCAGAGTTCTTAAACGTTGAGTAGAATATATATAAGTGATTTGTCACAAAACAATTTTGCTTAATACACATACATGTAAATGTAAAATTTAAATATATTTTAGCTTGTATTTACTTGGCTATCTAGTATTTAAATTGTATGAAATTCGATTCTGATTTGGGTGAATCAAGACTTTAAAAGTCTGCATTTTTGATAGCGGGGTAAGAGGAGTATATCGCTACTAAATGATATTATAAAGCGGACTAAAGTTTACACATGATAATCGATGTTTATGCGCCTAAACATAATCAATTTATTGACACTAATATGTTGTCGTATTATCGCTACTTAATACATGATTGCCCATTACCCATATAATGATGATGAAATACATGTGTCTATAGACTAACTAATGTTGATATCAATTAGCGTCAAAATTATCAAGAGTTAATGAGAGATGTCGTTGAGTGTGCAGGGAAGTGCAAACTATTACATGAATCATGTAGTATAAAGCCTTAAAGAATACATGTTATAATTTGCAAAATTACGTCAAAAGTAACCACGTTATTAAGAATGCTGCAAATTGTCAGTCTGGAGGCGGGCAATGATCACAGTCGTGTTTCGTCAGTCTATATGCCTTATAAGGGCACAGGCTTCAGGACGTCTTATCTGCTGGGAAACCTAATTGATGAGACGGAGCAACATAAAAGGGTCCGGTTCTTTGTGCGGCCAATTGGGGAGGTACCAATATAAATTATAGAGCTGAGACCCTTTTAGAGTACATTCTATGCACTAACCCCTATCGTTGTAACAAGGCCAATGAACCCATATTTATGACTAAAGGTATACAAAGGTTGCCACAAATAGTGCAACATTTGCCTAAGAGTACACGTTTGAGCTGACTAAAGTATGGAAGGTGAGGACTGAGAATTCGTTTTCCAACCATCGCCGTATAGAGTTTTTACTCTCTCGCCACTATTTCGGTTCAAACTACAGTTCGGAAAACCAAACTGACCAAGTACAAAACAATAATTTGTAATATATTATGAATTTGAATATTTCTAAGCTACTACCTTCGATCACCTGACACTGTCTGCTAGTCCGATACGCGTCTAGGCTTGAAATTATATCTAATGATTACTACGGATGGACGACAGCGTCCAACATGGCATATGCTCTTGCCCGACCTTCTGCATGAGTAGAAGCCAATATGTTGGATCAAACTTCATTTTGAATCTAACAGACATTCATTAAGCCGAATGCTCTTAGCATTCTTTTGCGGGACATTTAATGCTTCGTCAGGTACTAATATGTATGCCACTTTTTTCACTCCCGTTTTGGAACACCGAGATTGGGTGCCATCTGGCTTATTTGCCTCTTAATACTCCAAATCAATTAATGGAACATGAAGTCCCGTGGTATTGCAACGGTCCTCATTGCGACAGCCACTTTTACCTAACCTGTTGGCGCCCTAAAATATGCAACAATTGTAGACGTGTTTAAATTCGTTGTATTCGCTAAGACCCTCGTTATACCATGCAAGAAGTATAAGATTTCTTTTGTTTTTTGAAAAGCTGTTGCTAAATATGTTGGTTCACTAAGTTTGTAACATATTTCCCTTTACTAAATCATTTAGCAAACTTAAGTATATCCACTTCCATTGATTAGGTTTCCAGAAAGTATTCAATTTAGTATTCCACTCTAAATTGCTGCAATACTTCATAGTTGCTGCAGGCCCCTTGAAGTACACAACATTTCTAAACTTTATCAAATTCTTTCTTTTTCCTTATGAAATTAAGCAAAAGGTAGAAGAATATTACTATTGCTGAAAATATTCACTTAGATTTTGCAAATAACTACGAGATGTTTTCCAAATTCCACCTACGTATCCCCTATCAATGATGTGCTTTCAGGAAAAATGCAATTAAGTATACCACTCTAAAATGCTGCTATACTTCATAATTATTCTAGGCTCCTTAAAATATGCAACATTTGTTTTTTTACTTTCTTAAATTCTTTCTATTCTTCCTTAAATTTGCCCTCCCTTTTTTGTGTCATTCTTCCCCCCACCAACTCCGGCAAAAGAAAGCATCGTTCACAAAACAATTAATGTCGTTTGCTAAAGCCCATCCAACCATCCAACCAACAACGAAGAACTGAGGGCAAACTCTACGCAAACTACTGCAGGGAAAATACTAGAAAACTGAAACTGAATGAAAGATAAATATAAGCTTGTTAGGACATTAAGGACATATGCTCATTCAGCATAAATAATGATAGTTTGTTACCAAACAGCACACAACAACAACAACTACTACCATAAACACTATACACTAACTAGTATATGAACGAAAAATAAAGCCAAGGAACTAGGAAAATGTCTTCTCCCATTTGTTCTGCTTCAAGGATTCGCACATGAATGAAGAAACAAGGATGCGCTGAGTAGAGACGCCGAAAAAAATATGAAACTACGGCAGTATGATGAAAATATTGTCATATGAAATGATAATAAGAAAGGACCAAAACAAATGACAATAGATTTCTATTCTTCATACTCGGCGAGTTCGTTTTTTTTTGGTTCTTTGTTAGTTTGTTTGTAGATCCTTTAAGGATGAAGTTCCATGTGGGACACTAAAGATAAAGTTTGAATTTCGTCTTGAAAAAGTCAAACTCAAAACCCCATTGTATTGTAATTGATTTCAGATATGAATTTTGTCCTTTTCTTTGCTCTCCTCCTTATTTGCTGCATTCGAATCCTTAGACTGGCGACAAGACACAAAGATGATAAATAATGAGCAAATATTCTTAGAATCGTTATTGTCAATTGAAATTCCATTGAGGGTCAGAGTTTATTTCGTTGAAAATGTCTCAAGAGAATATGTATTTGTATTTTTATTTTTTTCGAAAAGAAAGGAAATATTTGATTTGAAAAAAGGATGAAAAATTGTTTAAGTATATGTGATTGGTAAAATGTCATCCTGTATGTCTCGGCATTGAAACATTTCAATGAAAACAATTTCGAAACAGATAGAGTCGATGTTACACTATCAGATCAAATGAAACGATTTGCGTAGAGAGAAGTGGAATGAATTTCTCTTTAACTTCAGAGAAATTTCTTCGTACTCTCTCTGTTCTTTTTACACTATCAGTTTAGGAGAATCCAAAAAAACAGCTGTTTGCGAAGCGAAATACATTAGTTGAAAAATAAAAAGAGAATGGTGAGAAAAAGAAAAATTGTCAACAAACATACGGTATGTGTACACGGTGAAAAATAACGACCCCAGAAATAACCATGTACATAATTGCAAGCATTGTTTTCTTGAATTGAAGATCTGCTGATTTTTGTTTCTTCATCGTCTGTCACGTTTTTGAGTTCAGCAGTTTTCAACTAACAAAGCCAAATTTGGATCACAAATACATATATTATAACCTATTAATCATTGTGTCCCAAACATGTTATATTGAGTAGTAAACACAATGTGTTTGGACACAAGTGTACTATATTTGCGGCAAGCTACAAACACGTTGTATTTGCATCCAAACAACAAAAAAAGACAAATTTTTCAGCGTGTAAAAAACTGCGATGATATTAATATTTGTATTCCCATTTTCTTCGTGTTTGTTTCACTAACTGCAACCCTGGTAGCATCATTTTTGAAGAAATTCCAAAAATTAGAGAAGTCTGATGGATCTGTCAACATTTTAATTCTTCTTCTGCAAATTGTTCTCCCCATGCTTCGGGATTGTCATTTTATACTCTCATGACAGGGCGGATGGGCATTCGCATTTATAAACGGTTGCACTTTTCAAATTTAGTGTAATTTTTTTTGTTGTGCAAGTGGCAACTCTGAAATTTGGCAGCTGTCACATATCTATATTCCGATTATTAAAAATGGAGCGCTTTACAACGCGTTATAATTGTGAAAACTTATTACAGAAATTTGGAAAGTTATGAGGCCGCTCGCAAACTTCGAAGAATTTTCAGTCGAGAAAATGCACCTATTGTGTCAACCATTGGAAGAGTGGTCAAAAAATTTAAAGAAACTAGGTCTGTTATGGTCAGTAACAGTCTTGTGCGTCAACGTAACCGTCGCTGTCTTGAACACATTGCTGCTGTAAACCGAGTGGGCCTTACTTTTTTGAAGATGAGGCCGAAATTGCAGTAACTGTGAACGGTATTCGCTACAGGAACATGATAACGGAGTTCTTACGACCTCAACTGGACGGCATGGATCTGCACGGCGTATGGTTTCTACAAGACGGCGCCACCTGCCACACCGCGCATGAAACAATCGATTTATTGCAGCAACGATTTCTAGAACATATTATCTGAAGAAATTCTGATGTGAACTGGCCTCCAAGATCATGCGATTTAACGCCGTGCGATTTCTTTCTTTGGAGTTTTGTGCAATATCGGGTTTATGCGAATAAACTAGAAACAATTCCTGAGCTCAAATCCGAGATCCATCGCGTCATCGATGAGATACAGCCAAATCTCTGTGACAAAGTCATGCAAAATTTCATGAAAAAAGTAATGGCCTGTCATCAGAACTGTGGGGGCCATATGACTGATATTTTATTCCATACTTAATCGGAACATGTCGTCTTTACAGTTCCATATTTTAGAATGAAGAAGTGCATTCTTACTGAGACACCCTTGAATATTAACCTGAATTTGAGCAATGGCACGGGTTTTGTTGATGTCAAGGACAGCGATAATTTTTGGGCTTTTTGGCATAGACCAGCTATTTAAGAAAACCCCACTAGAAAATGTCTAACGGGTTCAAATCGCACGAACTTGGTGCCCAATTCCCGTCGCCTCTACGTGTGATAACAAATCGTTTGTGCATAATGTGCATTGTAACATCAGCATCCAGGGGGACACTTAGCGCCGTCCCGTTGGAACCACATAGATTTCACATAAATTGGTTATCATCTATCGGTAGCGTATCCGTTGACGGTGATAGCACTGCCATCATCGTTTTTAGAAAAATTACATACCGATCATGCCACCGGCCTACAGTCTACACAAAAAGAGTGACATTCTGCCAACTGTTAAAATCTATCCGTGACTTTTGGAAACCCCTTTCTAAAATTTTCCAGACTTAGGCAAAAAATTTGCTTAGGAAAAAAAATATCGTCCGTTTATTTGCATAGATTTAATAAATGAATGAATCGATTTGAAGAACAATTTCAATTAGTTTGAATTGGGGGGACATGCATTTATTGATTTATTGATATTAATATTTCAAATATTAAAAAAATTTATCTTGCATATATTGAAAATATCCAATACAGAGCAAGTTTGAGGTAAAAAATTTTAGGTGACTGCATTTGACTTAATCTGGCATTTACCTGGAATACATTTTCTTTCAGTCTAAAAGGTTTATTTTATTTATCTCTCACAATATTTGTTGTTATCTTTCGTATGTATTTTCTTTGCCCTCGTACGACATATTTTTCCTTTTTGAAATATGAAATCAATTATTCTCTTTGCCATTGTATTTTGTATTCTGGATTATTTATATCGACATAATAAAACATCAGCCCAAAATTCAATACAGTCAGTTATATTTTATTTAAATTTATTTATTATATTTTATTTGTTTTGAATATGACATGATTTCTTAGAAAAAGAGAGAAAAGTAATAGAATGAAAAGAAACTCGTTTTAGAAATTTGCGTTTTGAAATCTCTTTGATGTTTCTTCTTTGGAAAATATTTCCAGCAAAATGGTTTCATCTCCCTGAATGCACAAAGTTATTAGAAATAAATGTTTAAGATGATTTATCATATGTACGAAAATCAAGAAACAGATGTTTCAAATGATGCAAATTTTTAAAGATTTATAAGAAAAATTCCCAACCATCCAGCATAATCAAGATGTATCTATTACAGGTGGAAGCGTTAGAACACCTGATTTCAATTTTCTCTTGTCGTTCTGGTCCGACCTTGTCAAATGTTGTTTATACCAATTAAAATATGTATCTAGTACAGGTGGTTGCGTTAAAACAGCACATTAAATTTTTTATTGTCCTTGTGGTTGTTGCCAAAAATTACAACAATTCCTCCTGATATCACCTGCAATAAATACATTTTGACAATTTCAATAAGGTGAATTTCGCAAGGTCGGCTCTTGAAATAAATACAAAATGCCTTCAATTCCTACTGCATCTACCTTACTTATTTTGCCATGACCATAATAACACTGTGTGCAATTTTTTAAGTCATGGAAATATAACCATGGACACCACTACGTGATAAAAGACAAAAAAAACACCCGTGTCTCCCAGTTTTGCCCAAAGTCGTGCACCTATGGACCTGAACAGGCGAAAAAAGGTAAAATAAAATCGAATTTTTTAAAGCTTTTTGCGATTTTGACCTTGATGATGAAGTTTTTTGATTTTATATGTTCACAATTCTTTATGACAAGAGCTACAACTTTCCCTCAGAGAGTAAATCAAAATTCCAAAGGGTTTCCAAGATATGAGCCTGACAAAATGATCACTTTTTTGCAAAAATGACACCGAGGCCCCAAATCTTTGGGGGCCCATAAAAAAAAGTAAATGACTTTGGGCAAAACTGGGTGTGTGTTGTCCGTATATGGTAATATTTTGTCGTGTTGCACTGCGTAATCAATTTCGCAAATTTATTTAGTAATATATTCTTTTAAATTGTACTTTTGCTTAGAAAAGTACGTTTTAAACGTTATTGATCTTGAAACGAACTATTATTAAAGAACAGAAAAATTATATTTATTGTATGAGAAATGTTATTACTGCAAACATATGAAAATGTTTTCTGTTTTTTGTTTGATATATAACGTGTTGTGGCCGTCGGTGGTGCAATGGTTAGTGTGCGCGGCTCTTGTACATGAGATCCTGGGTTCGAACCCGGCTCTGACCACCTTAAAATTTCTTTTCGGCGGCGGTCACCTCGCATAGTGACGGCGACACTATCGAGTATATAGCCATGAAAAAGCTTCTCAAATTACCGTTCGGAATCGGTGTAAAACTGTAGGTCCCAATCAGTGAGTGAAAACTGGAAAGCGCACAGCTCAGTGATTGTGAGAAGTTCTCCCCAGTCCCTTCATGGGATGTAATGGGAAACCATTTATTTATTTTTTTTTATATAACGTGTTTGGTGTTTGTCGCAAATATAATACTATTGTGTCCAAATACATTGTGTTTGCTATTCAATGTTACATGTTGCATACCCAATGATTAATAGGTTTGTGGGCCAAATGTGGTTATGTTTGTTGCAAACTGCTGACAACAAAAACGTGACAGACAACAAAGAAAAATAACAGCAGATCTTTAATTCATGGAAAAAATGCCTGCAATCATATACATGGTTCGTGTAATATATTGCTGGAGCCGTTATTCTCAGCGTCTACAGTTTAAACTGTAGATCCCAATCAGTGAGTGTAAAACTAGAAACCTGATTGTGAGAAGGTCTCTCCAATCCCTTCATGGAATGTAATGGGAACCATTTATAATAATTGGATGCATTTATAATAATGTGGATGTTTCGAATTATATAAATTGAATTACCTTTGTCATGAGACAATTGCACTTCCTCTTACTCGTGAGATAATTGAACTCAAGCATGAGAAAATTGTACTTAATATTGAGGCAATTGGTAGTAGTCTTCTAACACCCGCCTATCTAGTCTATTACACACTAAACCTGAGCAACTGGAAACCCTGACATTACATATCATCAAAAAAAGTATAAACACCTACGGATTGGTTATACTCGTACTCGTATGCTTTCACAGCTCTTCCTATTGAAGGGTCGATGAGATGTCGATAGAATATTTAACTGTTCAAAAATTAATTCCCCCAGATTGGATTTTAACCTCAGCCACACACTGAAAAATAGCCGACCCCAGCAACATATTGCAGGAAACAAGTATATGTCTCTAGCATTGTTTTCAGGAAGACCTGTTTGAAGACCTGCTGCCTTGTTGTTTCTTTATTTTCTGGCAAGTTGTTTTTTCCGGCAGTTTTCAACAATCAAAGCCACATTTGGGACACAAAAACAGATATTATAACCTATTAATCATTGTGTCTCAAATATGTTATATTGCATAGCAAACATAATGTGTTTGGACACAAGTATATTACATTTGAGGCAAGCTACAAACATGTTATATTTGCATCCAAACAATAAAAAAAAGACCGATTTTCACCATGCTAGTCTGTATTGTTTTGGAAGTCATTGTATCATGATTCTGGAGAATACAGAAAGTGGCACATGCATTAACGATTTCTTTAGAAGGCTTTAGCAGAAGAAGTCCCAATGAAGGGGAATGATAATAAACTAAAACATATATCAGAAAGGAAACCATATGCATGCTCGCTGAAGAAAAAGGTCAAAGAAATATATTGCAGGAACCATGTGGAGTGAAAAATGTAGTTTGGAATACTTCATAAGGGAAAAATAAGGATAACATTTTTAAAAAAAATTCAGTTTTGGAAATGTTTGATATTTTGGCATTGATTTCTAAAAAATTCTACAAATTAATCAATCAACTTATTCGTAATTTCAAAGTTTGATCTTGTTCAGTACCCAAACAAAAGTATTTGAGGCAAAAAAGAGGCCGATCGATCAATATTTGTAGCTTTGGTGTGGATGTCAATGTTAAGTAAATTTTTTGAAGACTGAACAATTTGGCGTATTTTACTTTGTGGAATTTTTCGACCATAAACTTTTATTTTATATCTCCATGAGCTGGTCTGATTAGTAGCAAAATTGTGAACATTTATTGGTCAGTAACTCCAAAATCGGTTCAGTGGTTCAAAAGGTACACGCCTTCAAACATGCATATTTTTTAAATTTTCGTCAAAATGTCTTTTGCACTCACTTCATAGAGAATAACCGATTTTAGAGTTGCTGGTCAATAAATGTTCACAATTTTTCTATCAATCAGACCCACTCATGATTAAATTGAAAAAAAAATTATGATCGAAAAATTTAAAAAGTAAGATAATCTAAATCGTCCTTTGTTAAAAAAAAAGTTACTTAACATTGAAATCGACACCAAGGCTACAAATATTCGATCATGTCATTCTTTAACTCAAATACTTTTGGTTAGGTACTGAAGAAGTTCAAACTTTAAAATTTCGAATAAGATAATTCGTTAAGTTTTGAGATGTTTTCGAAATCAACGCCAAAATAGCGAAAATTTCCAAATTTCAAAGGCGTGGCGTGACCTTAAAAGTTGTTTAGAAATGTTTTCCTTATTCCCCCCTTATTAAGGATCCCAAGCTACATCTCTTTCCGAGTGTAACTTTTTTCTCAATTTCACTCCACCCTAATGTACATGTTTGCAATCATTGTTTTCATGAATTTGCGTTTTTATTTATATGTTGTGTGCCCCTTTTTTGTTTTCAGCAGTTTTCAACAAACAAAGCCACATTTGGATCACAAAAACATATGTCTTTTGGGCACAAGAATATTATATTTACGGCAAACTACAAACACGTTATATTTGCATCCAAACAACAAAAACAAGCAATTTTTCAGCGTGTGTTGGCAGAAGACCTTTTAAAGGACGTTTTTAATAAGGTTTTACCAATTCCCTAGCTGGGGTCTTCTATAGCTCATTTCGCAACTGTCCACAGTAATGACAAATAAATTCTAAAATTGTTCAACAAATACCACCAAATTGAAAACATGTTTTTTGAAAATTTAACTCTTGCGGAATTCTATCTGAGTTTAACGAGTAGTTGAAATTGTAGTGAAAAGTAGTGAAGTTGTCTTCAGTTTTGCCGAGTAGTTCATTACTAGTTTTCAAACCAGCCGTCGGTAATGCCATGGTTAGTGTGAAATTCCTAAATTCACGTATATTTAAATGCAAACATTAGCATGTTTACCTGCAATTCCGCGGAATAATATGCGTGTTTTGTCCCTAGCATCCATATTCTGTGTTTCCTCCCAAACGTCCCAAACGTATGATTGAGGACTGAATGCATGAAACTAAAACGCAACAGGTCTGTCAACACAAGAAATACTCAATTCATTTACACACGCATTCTGGAATATTTATGGTTCACCTACTGAAAAAATTATGCAAAAATACAGTTATACACTTGCAATAGCATTCAATTAGGCAGATAACAATATTTCTTTGTCTCTGTTTCAATAATTTGCTCTCGACAGAGAATAGCGACAGAACAACGTCAAGTATACAGTGCACCAAAAACAGCTGTATTTGTATCACAAACAAACCCGTATTTGAATCACAAACACATAAATTATAACAAATTAATCATTGTGTCTCAAATATGTAATATTGAAATAGCAAACACAAGAAGCTCCAAACACACGTTATATTTGCATCCAAACGGAGAAAAATACCAATTTTTCCGGGTGTCCCTATTCTGGCCACCTAACATTTCTTTCGACGAGTAAGTCCTAATCAGAGAGTGCAAAACTATATACCGGCAAAAACTCCATTTAGAAGAAATACATCAATTGTACATAATACATCAATTTGTAACTGGCATCAATTGAAATTTAAAGAGATATCAACTGAAATTTGAATGACATCAATTGAAATTTAAAAGATATCAATTGACACTTAAAATAGATCAATTAAATTTTAGAAGAAATCAATTGAAATTTAAAAGACATGAATTAAAATTTAGAATGCTTCAATTTAATTTAAAAATCATTAGTTGAAATTTGGGAGAAATACGTCAATTGCAATTTAAAAGACATCAATTGAAATTTAAAATTCGTCAGTTCAAAAATTCAAAAATTATTAACTGGTTTTATGTACTAGATTTTAAAACTTGAATTTATGTCTTTTAATTCTCAATTGTTGTGATTTCAATTGCAATTGATGTGTTTTAAATTTCAGTTGATTTTTTTAAATTTTAATTGAAGTTTTTTAAATTTCAGTTGATGTTTTTTAAATTTCAATTGATGTCTTTTAAATTTCATTTGACGGTTTTTTAAATTTCAATTGATGTGTTTTAATTTTCATTTGACGGTTTTTTAAATTTCAATTGATGTGTTTTAAATTTCTATTGATGTTTTTTTTTAAATTTCACTTAACTTTTTCTAAACTCCAATTGATGTCTTTTAAATTTCAAGTGAAATTTTGGATTTTTTTCAAATTTCAGTTGATGCCTTTCAAACTTCTATTGATATCCTTTAAATTTCAATTGACGTCTGTTAAATTTTTGAATTTCAATTGATGTATGCATTCTGAATTAGAATTTTGAAATTTCAATTGTTTTTTTTTCAAATTCAAATAAAATTGGTGTTTATGTTTCCTGTCGGATATGTAGCCGTTATATTAATTAAAAAAACAAAAATGTTTCCCATTGCATTCACAACCAGTGAGCTGTGCACTTTGTAGTTTTACACTCACTGATTAGGAACTACAGTTTTACATCGGTTCTGAACGGTAGTTTGAGAAGCGTTTTTGTGTCTAAACCCCATGTTAAATGTATTGATGTGGCCTCAAATGTGTCACCTCTTTTTCACCAAGTTGAACATTTGCAATGAAATAATGAGCAGTTTGGTAATGGGTGGCAAATATTTTACCTAGACCATAAACACTTTTTTAACTACAAATGCCACTATGAACTAGTCCATTTTAAGGAGGCTAATTATGTAAGAAACTATATCGAATTCAATATCGTTTTGTCGGTAGTGAAGTTTTATGAACGCATGTATTTTAAATGGTAAATTAACTGTCATTACCGACCTATCAATATGGTTTGGACGATTGTCGTCATACACAATTAGGTCCCAGGGCTTTTGGGGTATTCTTGGGTGATTTTCTCTTCATATTTCCCATAAGTGATATTCCTAAAAGTAGTCTACAATTTCTGCAGTAGTTAAATAATATTTTCCTTCGTTCTTTCTCTAACCGTATTGTTCTAAATGTTTTAAGTTGTATGCTCACTCTCTTCTCTCTCTCTCTCTATCTCTCTCTCTAGTGTTTGCTCTTGAAGTAAACAAACAAGCATGTTAAATGTCTGTGTAGCCAAATACATAAATAAATTTATTATTTTATATTCCTAACAACAAATCGCACACTCATTGTTTATAAAATACGAGTATGAATTCTATTTTATGTTGTATTTTTTTATTGTTTGTTTGATTTGATATTGTGTTTTATTTTGTTTCTGTTTAGTTTTGTTTTCAATTTGTTGTCTTTATTTCAATCACCCTGCCCCCGACTAACTTTGATCGGTGTTTGAATATTTATGACTCAGTTTGGAATTTTGTTTTATATTTAAATTTATTAATATGTATGTATAAATATATATGTATGTTTATCTCTTTTTCTCATTCTCTCGATCGGCGTGTACGGCGTTTTATTGCGTCTATTCTTCGTCTATTCATCCAACTCAAATAAACCACACACTTCAAATCACACAACACAACAGCTGGTGGCAGCAATACTCAAGGAGGAGGTACCAATACCCACGATTTTGATACGAATAGCATCAACAGTTTACCACCAGAGACTAAGATTATCGAACAGACCACCGGCAACGAAGTTTTAATCATGAATGCCAACGATGATGACCGAACGGCGAGCTTCTTTGCTCAACCTGGAATATTGGCGGGTAAGTACCAACTATACGATACTATTACACCACGAACGCTTGCAGATAATGCGATATACATAGGTGGGTTTTTGATATCCACCAATTTGATAACCAGTTTCTACACTAGCATCTACAGCTGCTGAACGAAATGAACTAAGTCCACAATTTGATTCGCAAACCAAAGTGGTAGCCTGTGTTATATTTTGCTTGTGAAATGTGAAAATTCATATTGAAATATTGAAAGCAAATGTGAATTTTAATGTTTCAAGTAACACACCAATGTTTTGTCTCCTGGAGCTCTTGTACACAATTAATTAAATTACAAATTTGAATTAAGTTCTAGCCAAATTTCTACCTAAGCAATTCGGTCAAATCTTGACAACAAACAGATGTACACTGCACAAAATTTCTGCCACGATTTGACCGACTGGTTCGATTTGACGATGTGAAACGGCTAAGATTATAGAACAAGGTTATCGACCTGGCCGTGATAAACTAAATGCTAAATCGATTTTACCATAACCATCTGTTTCTAAATACATGAAATTGTTTAAGCGAATACGGAAAAGAGGATTTAAAATTGGGTGGAACTGAGCATTGTAGCCAAGCCATAACTAATTTCAATTTCATAGTTTGTTACAATAAAGATTTGTATAACAAAAATGTTTGATATACCAAATCGACATAACCCATTTTGAACCGCTGTTCGGTCAAATTTTAGTTACTTATAATAAAAAATAACGCAGACTTCTCAACGGCTCTAAATGGGGTTGAAAAGTGACGTGTATGTAGTCAATTCAATTCACTAGAATTTAATTTAATTTAAATCAATTCAGTTCAATTCGGTTCTATTTATTCAGCTCGATTCAATTCAACTCACTTCAATTCAATACAATTCAGTTCAAATCTATTACTTTCTATTCTATTCAATTCAATTCTATTATTTTCTGGAGAACAACGTGCCCAGTTTTATCCGAATAAATTTAGAAAAAATTACAAAAACAAAAAATTTAGAAAAATTTTGAATTACAATTGTTAAAAATCTACAGACATTTCATGGGCACCGACGAACTCAGTAGACTTGCCTCTAACCGATAGAATTTACTAGAATGTTGATACAAAAATATCATTCCACAAACTACAACAGTATTATCGCTTGTTTTGTATGAAGCACTTAGTGAAAACTTAGCGAGTGACACAAAAATTTCCGCTAAGTTTATAAATTTTTTTAAAGTGTTACCATATTTTTTAATAATTTGACTTATGACTAAATAGCCGTTTTCTTTGCAATTTAGCAAGCGATAATCGCTTGCTTGTAGCCAAAACACTGCTATTGTATCAGACGGCCAATTTCTTTTCTCTGTATCAGTAACCAGAACTCAATGGGTTAATCCGCATCGTCATCTTACGAGTGATTAGTTAATTCACTTGTTGCCGGTCAGTCTCGATACACAACATATGTATGTCCACATACGATATAAATAAGTAGATACGGATTTTATAGCTCATTAAGAACAGAGAGAAGAAATACTCTCGCATGGAGCTGAGATTATTTTGGTTATATATGACGTAATTTTTTAATGTGACATACAATTCTTAATCTTAGTTAGAATTTCAAAAAATGTTTTTAAATTAGTATATCTTAGTCATAGCGAGAGGAAAGAACACTGAGATTAAAGCGTGTGCTTAACGAAATTGAAATGTGTAAGACCAGTAGAGAAGTGATTTATATATGTTCAAATCGTGACTAATAAGGAAGACTTCAAAGTTCTGATACGTTGGCAGAAATTAGACAGCTTTCCGTACAGGAACTTTATTGTTGCAAGTTCCTATTTCCTTAAAATGTTTAAAAGTTCCTAAATCGAACTTAGTTCCAAGTTACTCACGATTTTCTCTGTCTTTAAGTGCGAGTTTCACAGTCGTCATTTAAAAGCTTATAACAATTTTCACATTAAACGACATGTAAATGATGATTATCGGGCATTTTAAGTTCATTTAAGTGGAGAATGGTATTTAAGTGGTAACTGTGAAACTGAGCCTCTATTTAAATGTTATCCCTTAAACTTTGGTTAATGCGTTTAGGATGAGCTTTTTTTGAGAACTCTTTGTACATATGTATGAGTGAACAGTGAGTGATTGTTAATCCTTGACCTCTTAACCTCAGTCATTTTAAATGTTCACAAAGTTATTGATGTATAGATTCGTGTAAAAGCTTTTCGTTACAAAAATTGTTAAATAAAATTGTGACGTATTTACCATTGAATCGGTGAAAAACTGTTGAACAGAGAGCTTCTGAAAGCTTTTTTGCAATTTTTGTATATCCCTACAAAAATGGGCTTTCTAATCAGCGTTCTTGGTAAGATATAATTTTTTTCGTACAATTCTAAATATGTAATAGAAAAAATAGTCATTCTATCGCCTGAAAGCTTTTACTAACATCTTATATCTTACTTTTTCCCCATTACATCTCGAGAGCTTCTCACAATTATTGAGCCGTGCGCTTTTCATTCCTATGCTCACTGATTGCGTCCTACACTTTTACACCGATTCCGACCGGCTTTTGATGCCTAATTACACGATAGAGTTATCACTGTACGATGTAGCCTTCGGCAAAGATACGAATGATGCCTAGAGCAGGAATTGAGCACGCGTTCTTATGTACAAGAATCGGGCTTGCTAATATGACCGTGAAGATAGATTCCAAATCTAACTAGAAAATATACAAACCCCTACTGTTGACAGAGCTCTGTTATGGCGTTAACATAACTCTGTTAACATATTGACAAATTGTAAGTTTAATGAAATAAATGAAACAAATTAAACAACTTTTTTTTATCACTATTATGCTACAACCCAGTATTATCAACCATAGATAAAGGAAAAGTAGATACAGCGGTACCATTGTCAACTTTTTTTCACCAGGTGGTGTGCTATATTACTGTCACTTTCATTGAAGTTTCCCATAATTCCCACTGACGTTTATTCAGCGTTGTGGGAAATTTTGAATAAAATTAATTAAGCACGGGAAAATGTGGTAAGCCTAAATTTAATTTACTACGCAGAAGGTTTTATAAATAATATGGAGCTATCACTAGCAGAAAGCCCGTTAGCCCGGCCAACGACTAAACAAGTGGAAACGCGTTTTCTATCTAAAATCTTCCACCACCTAAAAATTGCAGGCCGCGGATTCCAAAACTATTTGAGTGTCTTAAGACTCCCAATCATGAATGGAGACTGAACCGGAGGAAGAACTACTTTATAGACGGTTCGGCAATTGCAATTCGATTATCATCAAAAATTATATTTTAAGTTACGTGTTGTATTCTTCGTTTTATATAATTTTTTGCTTTTGATTTGAAATCCAAATTTTAAAATTCAAATAAATATCATACATATTTGCTTTTTACTTTTTTGGGAACAAAAAATCCCAATTATTGCCTTCAGCGACACCTAGTAAATTACCCATTATACTAAATATTTCCCAACACTTGTGCTTCATCTATTATTTTTCTTTATCTATGTTATCAACTATACATTGGGTACTTTTGCTTTGGTTTGTGTCTAGACTAACATATGTTGGGGAATTTGTTTAATATGAAGTTTTCTCGATGGAACCTGTAACCAACATTTTGAACCCAATAAAAAGGAAATTTAGAAAAGCCAATGTAAAAGAAGTTTAAAAAAATAAAATTTTTTAAATAAGTTACTTTTCTTACAAAATTTAAATTTCTCAAAAAAAAATACCTACTCATATTCTTAAACAAAGTACCATTTCTTAAAAAAACACCTTATCGTAAAGAAGTACCATTGCTTAAAAAAGTAAATTTTCTTACAAAAAGTACCTTTTCTTGGAAAAAGTATATTTTTTAAGTAAGTACCTTTTCTTAAAAAAGTACTTTTTCTTACAACAAATTGCATTTTCTTAAAAAACTAACTTTTAAAGAGTACCATTTTTGTGAAATAAAATAACTTTTCTTTCTTTTCTTGTACCTATGTATATTCTTAAAATTGTACCTAAACTTGAAAAAGGAAAGAAAAAATTCCTATTTCTTAAAAAACCACCCTTTTCTTCAAAAACAATAAATACCTTTTCTTACAAATTTTTTTTTTTAAAGTACCTTTACCTCTTAAAAGTACCTTTTCTTAAAAATAAAGTAATACCCTTTTTTTTCTTCAGATAAGAAACCGCCTTTCTGAAAATAAGTAAATTTTCTTAAAAAATAACCTCTTCGTAAAAAGAGTACCACTTCTTTAAAAAGTACCTGTCCTTAAAAAATAATAGTAAATTAGTAATAGTAAATTTTCTTAAAAAAACATTAGCTTTTAATAAAAGAAGTAGCTCTCTTTAAGAAATTACCTTTTCGGGAAAATATGTATAACACATATTCTTAGAAAAAGGACCTAAAAATATACTTTTGTTTCTAAAAACAATACATTCTATATAAAAAAAATTGTAAAAAAAGTTTATCATTTTACAAAAAGTATCTTTTCCTAAAGATTCATTTAAATTATCGTATGTTTCAACGGACGCCTTAGGCGTGTTGGAACTAGTACATAATCTTATATAGCGACAGGAACTTCGTTCCAACCGATTTTCCCCTGACACCTCATGTGATTTTGTTCTTAACCCAATGTATAGGAACATAACTTAAAACTTGCAAAGGACATGCTAAGCACTATCGGAATGCATTGCCCTTGTGGTCCCAGGTAGTACATATTTCCCACCGTAGGTGCAAGAAAATATATTACTTGAATATTTAAAGCGATGCTTTAGAAATCAAGGAAATCTCCATGTTCTCACATACCTCATTGGAAAACTCTTCGCCAACAATATCAGAATCTGAATTTAAAATGTCTAAAAAGAGTTCCAGAGAAAGCAAATATTCTCATTTAGTTTTAGACACCTCTAATATATTTTCGGCCATTGTGCGAAAACAATGAATTCTCACGTGTCGTCACTTACAGGGTGGTTCAAATACAAGTATCTTTTTAGAAACAACAAATATACCCATTATTTATGGAACACGATTTCATTCTTGTGGCTGCCGCGACTAGCTTCGCAGTAGCTCATCCTGTCACTCCAATTTTCCACGACTTTGTTGATGGTTTCTGGTTCTATCTCACGAATGGGCCGACCGCTCGATTTTAGCCGTAAGGGTGCGGATCGTTTCTGGATTATTCGCATAGCATCGATCTTTAACTGCACCTCACAAGAAAAAGTCTAAAGGGGTCAAATAGCAGCTCCGAAGTGGCCAATCGCCAAGTTGGCTGACAACACGATTACAAAACTTAGTGAGCAAAAGATCGATTGTTTGATGATCTGGGTAACATAGTTCGTCATCCTGCTGAAACGAAAGATTATCCAAGATCATATCTTCCAGTTCAGCAAATAAAAAGTCTGTAATCGTGGCTCTGTAGCACTCTCCGTTGACTGAAATGTCATTTCCAGCAGCATGTGGGCAAATGGGCCAATGATGCCACAACTACAAAATCCACACGAAACTGTCACTCTCTGTGGATGCATTGGCTACTCGACAATGACGTGCTGGTTTTTCGATCCCTAGATGCGGTAATTTTGTTTGTGGACATAGTCGCCGAGATGAAAATGCGTCTCGTCGCAAATCATGATTTTTCGATCAAATTCGACGTCCGACTGGAGTTTGCAATATTTCCCAACATTGTTCATACTTTGGCCCACTGTGTGAAAAAATAATATTTTTTTAAACACACCATTTTTGCAAAATGTTAACAGACTTATGTTAGCGCCATAACCGAGATCCACCAACTGCAGTGGTTTATGTCTTTGCTGCGTATATTCAGAATCTATTTTCATGCACATTATGCTAAACTAGGTTTAGTTCATTTTATTTATTCCACCATAGACGGTCAATTTTTACATACATCAGGCAAGTTTTTTCCTGCAGCACTAAACAAAAATATCACTTATACACATATAGCTTAAAATATCCACTAAAAATAGCTTTTATTGGTATTGATACTCTTTCATATTTAAGCTTAAATTAAAGAAAAATCTTTCTTATCATCACTTAGGGAGAGTTTCTCTACAGCTCAAAACAGCTTAAAAGCTCACAGAAAGTGTTCATACTAAATAATAAACATAGAGCATTTAAAGACTATGTAAATATAGAATGGCTAACTGGGAAACTGAGCCGTAGGTTCAGTTTTTCAGTTGGTAATTAAAGAGAAATCAACACTTATGGCCAGTTCCACAGCTGAAAATTCTCCAGTTAAATGTACTTTAAATCTCCGATTCTTGTCTTTTAAGTGCCATTTAATATGAAAATTCTCTGTGAGCTTTTAAATGACGAGTGTGAAACTCCACTCCACTTCTTGTGAGCTTTTAAAGTGAGCATTTAAAAACGACTGTGAAACTGTCGCTTTAGGTTCGGGCCACACTAGCGTTTTGTTAAGGCACGTTTTCAAAAGCTCTGCTGCCAACAAAAAAGCTCAACCTCGTGTACGCTAGTGCATGGTAAAATAAGTAAGGTAAACGCACTAGGAATTGTTACAACAAACACAGGCATTTTGTTTTTGTTTGGTGTCCATAATCTGTCAAATTTTCTTCATGTGTGTATGTACTGTAAAAGTAAACAAAAAAGTACACAAACAAAATACCTGTGAATTTGACATAAGAGTAACACCTAAGGAAGAAATATGTTGAAATCAGCTGTTCTAACGAGTTTACCTTACTCATTTTACCATGCGCTAGTGGGTGTCACACCAACGACATGTTAACCGGCGATTTGAAAAGCTCTTTGTTGCATTTGGTTACTGTCAAGGCGAATTTATACAAGGTGGAAGCACTACAATTCGCCTTGAAGTCTAATGTATTTTGTTTTTGCTTTTCGTGGATGAAATGTCAAAATATGAATTTGCCTTGAGTTCCCCTGTTGTGAAAGTGACATTTGTACTTTGTTTGCATATGTTTATTTTGATGTATTTACGTTTGTGCTAGTGGCTGTTTGGATGTGATTTTTGCTTAAATTTGTCAAAAAATTAAAAGAACATACATCCATCGTGAAAGTGGTTGTTTTGTAACAATATATACGACTTTGAGGCCATTATCAAAGTACAAATTACATCCGGCAACGACTACCCCACAACAAGCGTTTGCTATCGTCGCTTGGAACTTGGAAAAACGGCCCGGTTCCTCGTTTAACTTGTTTAAAACACACAGCACACTTTCCCATCTTATATCAAGATTACTTTTTAATTTTTTACCAATTTGAAACTTTAACACACACAAAAAACACTTTTTTCACAAAATTACGCTTTGGCAATAAGAAAACACATGCACATTAACATGTAAACAAAAACAATTGGTTTGACATTTCATCCACGAAGTCAGCTGTTCAAATTTAGGATCAGCTGGTCACTTAACACCACCTAATATCAATTCGCCTTGGTTACTGTCCACAAATTAAATCAAACAATAGCCAAACCAAAACTACACTAACAATTTCTCTCCTACAGTAAAAGTATGTGTTAATACCCACATCATTACCATAGAGTAATGACGTATAAAGCTGCCATTGTTCTCATCTGACATTTCCTTTCACACTATTCGGTGTGCGGTCGGTGCAATAGAGATTTATTTGACGTAAATTGACTTAAACCAGGTGGAATTACACAAATTTTTGACTTAAATTTGTCATGTCCATAGAATAACACATACGTAGAAGGTTTTATTCGCTCAATAAATTAAACGTCATAGGTACGATGGAAAGTAAACATTGGATGGTAGAAATATGGGTTCAATAATACCAGTTAGTGGCAATAGTATACAGCGATCAACATAGGAACAACAACCGAATTTCGTGTTTTTGTGGCAAACTAGTTGTGTTAAATACATTACAAATATATACCAACGATAAAAGTCAACAAAAAAGTGCAAAATATATTTACATTTTTCAGTTCTACACCAAAACGACAGGAAAAAGTTAAGTGAACATATTTTGTAACTCCTGGTGTAAGATAATTTTAAATTTAATTGCTCTCATTTCCACAAACCTACGATGAGAGTGTGAAATGAAACGTCAGATGAGAGAATAAGTTTATCTAGGTATGTATTAGTCTATGGTCATGTCATTTTGATGAAAAACTGTAAAATTTAAACGTATTTTGGACTTTTCTATTATATTTTATTGTTAGTACATATTTGTGGTGCATTTACACAACAATTTTAACGTTCAAATCGAAATGCCGTTGCTGATTTATTGTGCCATGCCATGGTTTGAGCCATTGTCTCTATCTGGTATTATTAAAGCAATACTTTCCAACATCCAACCGCCCATCTGCAACACATCAAATGTCATCAATTTACTGAGAGAGTTGGCGTCTCTATACGTCATTACTCTATGAACATTACTAACAAATTAAACACACACACGATGAGAGGGAGAGAGAGCTTTTAAAAACGCGCGCATTGTAGAAACTCAACGTCGGGTTATTCTAGTGTGGCTTCCCCCATTTAATCGTGTATACTTCTTAGTAAGCTCTTGAAAATGCGTTTTGTTAACGCCAGTGTGTCCTGAGAGCCTTATATATAGTTCTTTCTTTTAAAAATAACTTTTTTAACAAATAAAATTTTGGACGGATTTTTAGAGCGAATTTGAAAATTGTCATTTAAAAGGTCACCACCGCCGACAGATCGCCTAACAGTTAAAATGAATTTTGAATAACGTATTTGGGACATTTAAAGTACGATATCCCGTTTAAGTGCCAACTGTGCAACTGAGCCTTAATTACGCATGCGCTTAACTGCCAGAAAATATTTAGTTTACTCGCCAACACAAAGACGCAATTGTCACCCGTGCCGAATGTTATGGTTGCTTGTGAAGCAGATGATGTTGAAAACTGGAACATGGACAGTACGGAAGAGAGAACGAGACGAATATATGTACGTTGGCGTTTGATAAAACGTCGCATTTAGGTTGAGGTCTTAGGCAATATCAATTTAGAAATGTGGAAGTTCTGCGTAAATCCAGCAGCGTAAACGCCGAGACATTCTCAAAATACGTATGCCTGGAAATACGTCTTCTGAAGTAGTTGGTTGACATTCAACTATTCCGCCTCCTAGCAGGCATTCCCACAGGCCCTCCTTCATCCTTCTTATCGACTATTAGAAAATTGGGTAATCATTCAAATTTCGCTTTTTGACGGAGGCCTGGAAAGAGGTGGGTCTTGCTGTTAATGATGGCAATACAAAATTGATGGTGTCAACGACTAGACAAGTCCCCCGACTTGGTCCGCACTTTAACGTCGACAACCGATTTAATTTTGAAATGGTAGATGAATTTATCTAACTTGGATCCGGCGTGTACAAGGCCAACAACATCAGCCAGGAGATAAGTAGAAGAATTGTGCTTGTAAATAGATGTTATTTTTGGCTCAGCAAGCGGTTTAAGAATACAACCCTCTCTCGACAGATAAAAGTCCAGCTATACCAGGCTCTCATTTTACCGGTCCTGGCATATGGCTCCGAAACTTGGGTCATATCCCAAGCGGATGAACAACACCTGGGAGTATTCGAGAGAAAAGTTCTCCGTAAAGTATGTTGTTCTGTTAGGGAAACTGGAGAGTACCGACGTCGTTGGAACCAAGAGCTATATAATGTGTATTCTGATGTGGACATAGCTAGGCGAATCAAATAGACCATGTTATCAGAATGGATGAAGATGAGTCAGCGGGAAAGGTTTTCGATAACGTACCCGATGGAAGCAGGAAAAGAGGACGACCAAGACTCCTCTGGAAAGACCCGGCCAAAGAATCTCTCCGTATCCTTGGTGTTACCAACTGGTAGGGAAAGGCGAAAGATAGAACCATTTGGAGAAAAATTTGTTTAATTTACAAATATGAGGTTGTAAACTAGCCAATAAAAGTGAAGTACATACTCCAATGCTTTGTCGACAGTACCCCAAAGAACTTGGTCGTCTCAACTTCGCTATAGTACATGTCTTGAAAAAAAATCAAAGGTCTTAAATGGCCTTTCCATAGGTCTTGTGCGAATATCTAATAGATAAGAGTCGCCATCCCTCTCTTAGCCTTCTCTTACTGTCATCGAGGTAGTAGGAGATTTCATCATGAGTTGCTGTTGTATGTTACTTTTGGTTGGCCATAAAACGGACAACAATAAACAGGGATTGTGTATTTTCGTTCGATGCAACCAACATAAAACGTAATTTAGCTGTCATTAGTGTCAATCAAACACTATTTATACTTAGTTTGCTGCAACGGTTGGTTCTGGTTGCTTATTGCTCTCACTAGACTTGTGTCGAACTCGTTCACTAGTTTTCTTCCGGTTTCTTGAAAACTTGATTTTTCGAACAAACCGAAAACCGGTTTTGAAAGAATTACGCTTTTTTGTACACTCTAGCTGTGAGCGTGTTGTGTTTACGAGTAGTCCAGTGTCGAACTCGTTCACTAGTTCTCGAACTCGTTCCTTTAAGGTGACCGAACCAATCACAAACATATTCGCCGTATCGAACATGTGCGTTATGTTCGTGAGGGTGGTGTCTAGTCACCCTAAATGAACTACATACATACTATATAGTTCATGATCTACCCAACTCAATTTACGATGCTTGGTTTATTCACGGAATAGTTTCTTTGCTGGATATGCTTCGTTGTTGTAATAGATATGACGAATAAGTTTCATTGTTGCTGTGAATATGATTCATTAATACCTCATTCGTTTTACGGCTGGTGGTCAGAGATTGAGCTGTGAGCGGGCGATTACCATGCTTAGTTTATTTGCTGACTAACTAGTTTCTTCATTGCAAAGAACATTATTCACAGTTGCACTAGATATGATAAATATATTTCGTTGCAGCGATGAATATGATTTATTAATATCTCATGGCTTAAATGCAATTGTTGCATTGAAACAATGCAATTGTTTCCTTCATAAAATTTTATAATTGTTACTAATGAAGAGTTCACGCTGTCCATAATAGATATAATAGATTTAATTACGATTTATATTTTTTTTTTTTAAATGTTGGTAACGATGATGTGATTTATTAATATCTTATGGCTTCAAAGCGATTGTTGAATTCCAAAAATGCAATTATTTCTTACATAAAATCATGATTGTCACTAATGTAGGGTTCATGCTATGCTGTCCACTTTTGAATTATAGATTTTAATAAGATTTATATTTTTTTTTATTTTTAAATGTTGCTAACATTTCTTTTTGTACTTTCTCCTTCAGCGGTCATTGGCGGCGCTGTTGTCGGTCTATTGTGTGCCATCCTGGTGGTGATGTTCATTGTCTATCGCATGAGAAAAAAGGATGAGGGTTCTTATGCCCTGGACGAACCGAAACGATCACCTGCTATGAATTCCTATGCGAAAAATGCAACAAATCGAGAATTTTATGCCTGAGATAATGAGAGGCGTTTTTAAGGAAAAAAAATACAAATTATGAAAACAAAACCCCAACAACCAACCAACTAACCAAGAACACAACTACAAAAGTAATTTTATTGGGAAAAAAACGCAATTGAAAATAAAACCAAGAAATACTAAAAAATAAACACAAAATGATAAACAACAACAACAACAACCAACATCACTCTTTATACCGAAAATAAACAATTTTTTTATAAAAATAAAATCACCGAAAAATTCGAGAAAACCCGATAATTGACATTGAAATAAAATCATAAAAATACTTGACAAAAACAAAAATCTTAAGAATTTCATGAAAATCGGTCGTCGGTAAATGAAAATCAACAAATTTAAATTGAATTTTAAAATTCACACTTACACACACACACACGCAACATCAAAAACCAATACATATGTAATTGTAAACAATAATATTCTATAAAAATTTAATTACATATATAACCATTTTCTCTTTCCTTTTCTTTACATTTTTGACATTTATTATCGTATACATTAATATATATATATATATTTTTTTAAATTTATTATCTATTCTTTTCTTGGACACTGTAATTTTTTCATATATGTGAACTGTTTCGTTTAGGAAAAACAAAAACTACAACATTTTAAAAAATATTATGAAAATGAAAAAAATTGTAATTCAATTCATACACGACAACAACAAAGAAAAAACACTCGAAAGAACATCAATTATTATTTTTAAACGAAAAACACAACCACAAAAAAAATATATATAAACAAAAAAAAAATATTATTTAAGTAAAACTGAAAAGCAAAACATAAGCGAAAAACATAATAATAATATTAATAAATAAATAAATGTAATATTTAGTGTAATTCGTATATACATAACTATATATAATAACTGATTGAGAAAAAAAAATTAAAAAAAAATAAATAAATAAAAATAGTTTAAGCGGAACAGAGGAAGAAAGAAAAAAAATTATTAATAACAAAATACCTATTAGTTCTTAAAAAAAAAAGAAGAGAAAATAAAAACAAAAGCTTAACATGCAGAAACAATTAATTAATGAAAATTTAAAAGGACAACAAATATTTGGACACAATTTTTTCTCTCCTCAAATTCTTTTTTACAACAACTTTATATAAACAAAATCACAACAACTAAATAAAAACACAAACAAAATCCATAAATAATTCTATTAACAACATTATGCTACAACTCAAAATGAAACAATAATTTCCTTTTTTATTTAATTTGTTTTTATTGAAACAAAAAATTGGCATAAATTGCAAGAAATTGTTAAGAATTTAAATTTTGTTTTAAAGAAATTGAAATTTAGAAGAAAATGGTTTTATTTTAAGAGAAATTTAGTGAAAATCTGTATTCTGTTTTAATTTTGAATTTGAAGATCACCATTACAGTTTTTCAATTACAAAGCGACACAGGGAACGGGCTGGTCAATTTCCCCATAACTATTGTTATAGTTAAAATTAATCATGATTATAAATTTCAAAATAAAGTTTATTTTTGCAGTTTTTATAGTTTACTGAGTAATTGAAAACCGAAAGTATTGATTAGGGGGGTCTGTATCAAACAGTTCTGTAGCAATGTTTCTCGTTATTAATAGTTCACAAGCAAGTGGTATTGGAAATACATAGTTCACAGTGGAACAGTGGAACTAATTTAGTTATTAGGTACAAAGAAATTGATTTATATTTTTTAGTTCATTATTTAGTATTTTCTTGAACTACTTCTACCGTTTCCTAGTAGGCATCTTCCTATTACAGTTCTAACGTTTTCTTTTCAAGGATACATTTTGTTGCGATTGCTAAAATATTTGAGAACTGTTAACAATTTGCAATTTTTATTCTCAAATTATAAATTTTATAAATGTTTCTTCTACAAATTGTTTATAACTTTATACGGCAGATAGTAAGAAAAATACTCGATCGAAAATAATTTGGAATTAAAATTATAGGTACAATGAAACAAGTTCTTCTCTACACCAACTGATAGAAATAATACCCTTTACACCACTTTGGAGGGAATTGGGATATATTATAACTTTTCTGCACTTTGGAACCAGCTATAAATTAGGTCAAAAATTTACTGAAAAACGTACTAACACAATTTTACCCATTCCTACAATTTGGTACTATCAATACATTTTTGAACTTTGATACAGAATTTTGAAACTGATATACTGCCACAGTACATTTTTGAACTGTAATGAATTGTAAATCGGAAAACACCAATTGAAATTCATAATTACCAATTGAAATTCAGAATTACCAATTGAAATTCAGAATTACCAATTGAAATTCAGAATTACCAATTGAAATTCAGAATTACCAATTGAAATTCATACAATACCAATTTAAATTTAGAATTTATATTTGAAAATCAGAAAATATTACTTGAAATTCAGAAAAACTCAATTGAGGTTAAAAATTCGAAGTCAGAAAATATAAATTGAAATTCAGAAAAATCATTTGAAATTCGGAAAATATTAATTGAAATTCGGAAAACATCAATTGAAATTCAGCAAATATGAACTGAAATTCAGGAAAGATCAACTAAAATTTTCCTGAATTGCAATTTTTCTGAATTTCAATTGAAGTTACATCTCGTTATATATATTTGTCTGAATTTCAATTGATATATTCTGAACATTATTTGATGGTTTCTGAATTTCAATTTATATTTTGTGAATTCTAATTCATGTTTTATGTATTTCAATTGATATTTTCTGAATATCATTTGATATTTTCGAATTTCAATTTATATTTTCTGAATTCTAATTCATGTTTTATGAATTTCAACTTCCAATTTCAATTTCAATTTTCAATTTCTAAATTTCAATTGATATTTTCTGAATATCATTTGGTGTTTTCTAAATTTCAATTTATATTTTCTAAATTCTAATTCATGTTTTATGAATTGCAATTTCTAATTTCAGTTTCAATTGGCAATTTCTGAATTTCAATTGATATTTTCTGAATATCATTTGATGTTTTCTGAATTTCAATTTATATTCATGTTTTATGAATTTCCAATTTCTGAACTTCAATTGATGTTTTATGAATTTAAATTGATAGTTTCAGAACTTCAATTGATGTTTTCTGATTTCAAATGGACATTCTGAATTTTAAATAATATTTTCTAAATTTGAATTAGCAATTCTTAAATTAAGTTGTTCTTTTCTACATTGCAATAAGATCAATTGAAATTTTTCTAAATTTCAAGTGAAGTTGCATCTTGTTGTACACATTTGTCTGAATTTCAATTGATACATTCTGAACATTATTTGATGGTTTCTGAATTTCAATTAGTATTTTCTGAATTCTAATTCATGTTTTATGTATGTATTTCAATTGACAATTTCTGAATTTCAATTGATATTATCTGAACATTATTTGATGTTTTCTGAATTTCAATTTATATTTTCTGAATTCTAATTCATGTTTTATGAATTTCAATTTCCAATTTCTGAATTTCAATTAATGTTTTATCAATTTAAATTGATAGTTTCAGAACTTTAATTGATGGTTTCTGATTTCAAATGGAAATTCCGAATTTTAATTAATATTTTCTAAATTTAAATTAGCAATTCTTAAATTAAGTTGATCTTTTCTAAATTCCAATAAGATCAATTGAAATTTTTTTGAATTTCAATTGAAGTTTCATATTGTTCTATACATTTGTCTGAATTTCAATTGATATTTTTTGAACATCATTTGATGTTTTATGAATTTCAATTAAAATTTTCTGAATTCTAATTCATGTTTTATAAATTTCAATTTCAAATTTCGGAACTTCCATTGATTGTTTCTGAATTAAAATTAATATTTTCAGAACTACAATTGATCTTTTGTGAATTTCAATTGATATTTTCTGATTTCAAATGCAAATTCTGAATTTTAATTAATATTTTCTAAATTTGAATTAGAAATTCTTAAATTAAATTGAACTTTTCTCAATTGCAATTGATATTTTTGGAATTACAATTGTAAAAGATGTAGTTCCGAGGTTTAGGATTTCGAGAAATTTCCCTGTAATCTATTGCAGCTTTTAAGAATTGACAAACCAGAGAGGCGGCACTAACACTTGTCCATATTACAAATTGGCAGAAATAATAAACTTGCTACCACGTTGGAACGAAGTGGGATACATTTGAACTTTTCTTCCACATTGGAACTTTCTGCACATACGTTCAATAATGTACTGCGAGTACAATTTTGAACTAATATGTAGATCAATCCAAAGTCTAGAACACTGAGTACCTACCAAGAGAACTTTTTTGATGTTAAGTAGTTCACAAACCATTGGCAATAGTACTAGTTCATATTTCACTAGTAACAAAATCCTACAATAGAACAAAATCGTCTATGAGGAAATTGGGAGGCATAATAAAATTGTATCCACTCCCACAATTTGGAACTACCAATACCAATTTTTGAACTTTGAATACAGCTGGATTAAAAATTTAGGATTCTAAGAAATTTCTCTTGGAAACTATTGTCATTTTTGGTTCACAAACCAGTGGCACTGGCATTAGTTCATTTGTCACTAGTAACCAAATCCTAAAATAGAAGAAAATTCTCTCTGTATAAATTGGGGGAAATTGTAATCGTTCTACCACTTTGGAACGAAGTGTGTTAAACTATATAACTTTTCTTCCACTTTGGAACTTTCTGTATATCAGTTCAATAATGTACTGTCAGTACATATTTAAACTACAATACAGATCATTCCAAAGTCTAGGACTCTGGGCAACTACAAGGGGAACTATTGCCATTTCACAACCCAGTGGCATCAGTTCATATTTCACTTGTAACAAAAGCCTATAATAGAACAAAATCAGTTCTGTAGAAATTAGAAAAAATAATAAAATTGTACACATTCCTACAATTTGGAACTAGCAATACATTTTTGAACTTTAAATGCAGCTGGATGTAAAATTGAGGATTCTGAGAAATTTTCCTTGAAAACTATTGCAATATTTAGTAATTCACAAACCAGTGGCACTGACCCGAGTTCAAATTTCATTAGAAAAAAAAATCTATTATAGAACAAAGTCGTCTCTATACAAATTTAAATTTGGAACGAAGTAGAAGAACTTATACCCATTTCTGTCACTTTGGAACTAGTAGTACATTTTTGAACTGATATACAGATAATTTCAAAATTTAGGATTCTGAGAAAATGCCATTGGAACAAAATCCGTTCTGTAGAAATTGGAAGAAATAATAAAATTGTACACATTCCTACAATTTGGAACTAGCAATGCATTTTGAAATTTGAATGCAGGTGGATTCAAAATTGAGGATTCTGAGAAATTTCCATTGGAAACTATTGCAATAATTAGTAATACACAAACCATTGGCACTGGCCCTAGTTCAAATTTCCCTTGGAATAAAATCCTATAATAGAACAAAGTCATCTCTATTCAAATTGGAATTTGGAATGAAGTAGGAGAACATATACCTATTTCTGTCACTTTGGAACTGTCAGTACATTTTTCAACTGATATATAGCTAGTGTCAAAGTTTAGGATGCTAACAAATTTCCCTGGAAACTATAACCTTTTTTCGAAATTCCCAAACCAGTGTCACTGGCATTTGTTCATATTTCACTTGTAAAGAAATCCTACAACAGAACAAAATCCGCTCTATAGAAGAAATTGGGAGAAATAGTACCCTTTCTACCACTTTGGAATGAATTGGGAGAAATTATTACCTTTCTCTCACTTTAGAACTAGCAGTACAGTTATGAACTGATTTACAGCTGTTTCCAAAAGGTGAGGATTCAGAATGTTTACTATGGAATGGAAACTGAATGGAATGAAAACTATTACCGTTTGAAGTATTTCATAGTTCATATTTCACTATTACCCAAATCCAACAATTGAACAAAATACTCTCTATACAAATATAGAGAAATAGTACCTTTTCTACCACTTCAAAACGAATTAGGCAAAATTTTAACCTTTTCGCACTTTGGAACTAGCTGTAACAAATTTCAAAACTGTACAAAATTTTGGTTGTGCTTAGTATTCTGAGCCGTTTTTACTAGTTCACAAACTACAGGCACTTGGAATTATTTCATATTTCACTAGTTCGTAAAATAGTTCATATTTGTCCAGTTCGTGTACAAGTTTATATACCAGTAGTTTGTAATCTACTTCACAATTCACCAGTACATGGACTTGTATATAATTCACCTGTATAAGTACATGAAGTGGTATATGAACCTGTATAAGTACATGAACTGGTTCATATTTCACAATTCCATGGTCTAGTTCTAGTAAACAATTCCATGCTCTAGTTCTAGGTCTAGTAGTTTCAAAACAATTTCAAATTTCATTCAATTGTGTGTTAATATTTTCTTGAACTTGGTCGACCTATTTCCAATGTTGTTTTTTTCATTTAAAGATCGAGTTCTGATAAATAAATTTCATAAAATTGGAGAGGACATTTAAGAAGTTGAAGCGGATTCCTGCTACTTTCAAACACATATGTAAGCTGGAATGAAAAGTGGGACCTAATGTGCGAAGAATCAGGTTTTCGAGTCTACGTCAGCATTGGCAAGAAAGTGAAAATCGATTTTTTGACGCACATGTCGCTTTCTTCATTCCAGATCTTGCTGAAGATCCAGATCTCTTCATTCCAGATCTTACTGAACATTACTTTAAAACACATTACTGAATATTACTTTAAAAGAGTTCGTTAAAAAGTTCTTAAAATGCTAAAGGAGACACATTTTATAAGAGTTCGATAAAAAGTTCTTAAAATGTATGGAAATGCTAAAGAATGCAAATTGTTTTATAAAAGTCCGTTAAAAAGTTCTTCAAATATATAAAAGAAAATTACAATAATAAAAATGTCCTAAAAAATGTCTTAGCTTTAACAACTTTGTAAAGCCGATAGTTGGCCGATAGCTGAAAGTTACGGTGTAATAACGGCCTATAATATATGTGAAATAATGTTTTCCTTTACACAGATTAAAAATAAAAAACAATTAACTTTATCAAAAATAAATATCAACCATTCAGTTATTATTTTCCATTGATTTTATGGTAGATATTTTTTGAATAAGTAATGATTTATCCGACCTTTCGTATTGTATTCAAAAATTAAATTGTCCGAGCGTTTGGTCGTATTTTTAATTAATTTTAATCTTCAATAATTCACAATTGTTTTCGTTTTCGTTTCTAATTAATAATTGTGTTTATCTTGCTGACGATGCTATCCAAAGGGTAGCGAAATATCGAAGAATAAAATTAATTAAAAATGCGACCAAACGTTCGAACAATTTAATTTTTGAGTAGATATGTTTTACAATTTATAGTTTTCTTTTTAACAATTTCTTGCAATTTTGCCTTTTTCAAAAAAAATCCACAACCATGTAACCGTAGAACTTTAAGTCTCTATAATGTCCAAAAATCACTCACTCTCTCTATCTCTCTCTTTGTTGCAATATTTTTTAATGACACCTATAATCAAAACCTTAAACATAATCAATGCGCCTTTTTTTTATATATACACCAACTATTTTTTTCTTCTTATTATTATAATAATTTTCTTTACATATATACATATACATATTGTATATATATAATTTGTTTTTTGATTCATTATACCTAAATTCCTAATTTTATAACAAAAAGAGCTACAAATTGTAATAAAACATAAATACAACTACAACAACAATTATTGAAAATAATAATTATAATAATAATGGCAGCTAAACAACAACCACGGCATCTTTTACAATATTATTTGTTATAACAAAAAACATAAAAACATAACAACTAAAACTAAACAAATATTGACGACACCTTACACAGATATATTGTTTTAATTATTTTCTATTAAGTTGTTGAATGAATGAATTGTGAAAAAAACACAAAAACTCATAGCCAAATACGTTTTGCTTTGTTAAAACTAAAAAATAAATAAAAATATAATAAATAATTAAAACAAAATAAAAATCAAACAACAACAACAACAAATGCCATACTAAACAAAATAAAAATAAACACAAAACCTAAATATTTTTTTTTATACACATACATATATAATACCTACTACTATTATATATGACAAGAAGAGGAAAAAGAAACGTCTTACATTTAAGTTAAATTTAAATTTGAGAATTATTTTGTAAAAAACGCAAAACAAAACCTAAAAATTTTCTATTCCAAGAACAAAAGTTAATTTAAAATCTTTTTTAAATTTTTAAAAGAAAAAAAAAACAATATTTACTTTTCTTTTCTTCAAATAAAACAGAGTTATTTCTCGCATACACATTTATGTAATATTGTATTTATATAAATTATAACTTTCAATTTTCTTGTAATAAAATGTATTTTCTATTGTTTTATTTTTCTGAAAATATTTTTAATTTCTTCTTTCTACAATGATAATATATTAATCTTAATATTAACCACAACAACCATTGTATGATTTTCCGCATAAATGTATGTATTTCCCTTATCTTTGTTTACTTTCGTAAAATGAAAATTTATATTATTTGTCTTAGTTTTAAAACAAAATAAATTGATAAACAAGTATAAAAGAACAACAGAAATCAGTTTGTATGAATGTACTGAGTAAAAACATAATTGGTTTTAATTTGCTAAACGAAAGTATGATTATTACAAAAATAAACATAAAAATTGAAATAAAATAAAGTAAAACACGAAGAGAAGATGAAGAATGAAAACTTTATAAAACTCTAAAAAAAAAGTAAAAGTATAAATAAAAAAAAAAACTAAAACCAAACTTTGTTATTATTCAGGAAGAAAGAGAATTCTACTACAAAGTTTATGTCTATTAAAGCAAAATGATCGATCAAATTTTTAAAATCCAGAGAAAAATCTCTCAAAATTTGCAAAATATTAATAAAAACTAACTTTAATAGATATGAACTTTAACAAATATAAATTGAAGTAAGTACAACTAAACACGTGTCTCTTACCAACTAAAGAAATATAAGTTTGCGCTTGCCCTACGAATGGAGAGGGGGATAACACTAAACGACAAAATTAAAAGATGCTCGGTATTCAGTTGTTATAATCAGGGACCGTAACTGTTATAAGTTTTATAATAAAAATTGCAATATTGTAATAAATGATATAAGTTTTAGGAATATTATATTCTGGCCCGGGTAAGACAGTGTCGTCAGTACTCGTTCTCAGAATTAGTGCAGTAGCCTCTAAGGTCCCTATTGAGATGGCAACTCTACATGACAATGCAACACTTCAAACTATGCTAACACATACATACTTATATTATTTCTGATTATACCTTTTCATATCATTCGTTCAACATCGCACACTCACTTGTAATTTGAACTCCAAACAATAAACAACGTATTAGTTCTTACTTCGTGTTCGACTATTTATTTAATATAAAACTATCCTCACAAGAGTCCCTAAGGTCCGTTAGAGGCTTAATGCTTTTTATAATTTATTAGATTATTAAATGAAAAGGCGGGGAGCGCTTTAGTTTTAACGTCTTTATTCGTCGGAGGATGAAATCGAATCACACTTTTAAACAAAAGTTACAGTCTTAGGTGCCTCCAAGTAAAATCATTAACATAGTCTAGTATCCAATGAGAGTAGGTACAAATGAAATGGAAATGAAACATACATAGTATGTAATTCTCTTGTATAAGACAAAGTTAAGCAGGACGTTTGATAATTTACAGCAATTTTAACATAACAATACAATTGGACAATTGGACAACTATAACCAAACACACGGACATACCCAAACGGAAATTTCTTAAAATTCTAAATTTTTGCTTAATTGATAATAATTATTTCAACTTTGACGACAAAACGTACACACAAACATACGGAATGCCAATGGGAAACCCATTATCACCCACAATTGCGGACATTGTCTTAGACAAACTAATAAGCCAAACATATCGCACCCTATCTACAAAAGAGTCACAACTCAAAATATTCAAATTTTCAATAGAGCCAAAAAACTGATTTGGTTAATTAGAAATATGTATGAAAATACTCACTAATTGACATACTCATAAAGAATTTTTTTGACGAAAGCGAAGAGTAAACGACGACAGATTTTTACAGTGGATAGAAATGGTCCTTGGTTATTGTTTTTAAGCAAAAAATTTAAATTTGAAAATTTTGAGTTATGACTCTTTTTTTTTCCCCCTATTCTCTTTTCCCTTATTCTAAACGAACTTCGAAAAAGGGAAATTTTTCCCCGGGAAAAAAGTAGGTATTCTAAATGTCAATAAAATGGAGAATGTGAAAACAACTTTTGGGAGTAATTCCGCCAACAAATTGCTAGGGAATGCTACGCAAAAATGTAAGTATTTAATATTTTCTATAAAAAATTAAATAATGACTTTTATTTTATCAATATTATGGCATTATTCTATAGAATAAATTTAGTTTAGCACCAACTCTCAGATCTACACCAAAATGTCACCACCGAGAAAAGCGTCTGCACTGAGTTCAAAAGTTTTAAAAGAGGCTATCAAAGTTAGTAGAAATGAGTATCATTACAAAGGTCTTTCTATATTCTATAAATCTGTGTATGCACATATTTATTTTTATTAATCCATTGGGCGTTAATTAAAAAACAATATTTGTTAACCTCCCTTTTTTAATAAACATTTATTATTTCAAAAAATTGGTAGTTTTTTGGTAGACTCCGATAATAGACAAGACTTTTGCCTTTTTTAATGTATAATTCTCACCAATAACCCTTCAAGGACCGGAGACATTTAAGTTGAAAGTTTTGAATACATTTGCCACTTTTTGCACCAAAATTAAAAAATTATTTACAAAAAATCACGCGATTTAGCACAAAAATACTATGCCAAAGCCACGAATCGGGTGTCGCACCAATTGGTTAATATAGATAAAAATGTTTATACACAGATTTATAGGGTTTAAAAAGGCCTTTGTAGTGGTATTGATCGGATAATAAATGGCTGACTTATTCCCGATGAAATATTCAAGCTTTGGAGGTCTATATTTCGGAAAATATGAACCAGCGCCCTTTTTTTAATCTCTTTTCCGTAACGTTGAAATGGAAATAAATTTTTGAAAATCGTTAAATTTATATTTCACCTTGGCTCAGGCTGGGGGTACAAATTCCCTCTATACCTTAAGACGATGTGTGGCAAAATCAGTAAAATCGCGCGATGGTTTAAAATAATTTTTGATATTTTTTTGAAAACAGTTCCTCATATTATGTTGAAAGTTTGATAACAAAACTTGAACTTTTTATATCCCCGGTCTTTCAAGGGCTACTGAGCCGTATTATACCTTGAAAGAAAGCCTGAAATCTTCTCTATTACCGGTATGTAGAAAAAATGTAGCAACACTACGGTTTTTTTTGAAAAAGAATGATTTTAAAGAAAAAAGTGAGGTTATAAAATCTTCTTTTTTAAATTATTCCACAATGGGGTAATAAAAAGTAAAATATTTTTAACCGTATTTCTGGAGTTGAAAAAGGCCTTTCTAATGACATAAATTTCAACAACGTCGGAAAAGTAGTTTCAGAGATATAGCCGACTATACACTCAAGCTTTGCAAGCCCATATCTCAAGAAGATGGGCCGATCGTACAAAAAAAATACATATATTCCAGCTCCTCTTAAAAATCTATATTGATGATAAAATGTTTATTCCATTCCAAGAAATGCCCCTGAACTAGAGTTTAGCCAAGTAAAAATGTACGTTCCCATATTTACTTACAAAGTTTGCGGAAGCTCCAGTGAACTCGTCGCATCGCGTAACTATCTCCTTGCAAACGTTTGTGTTGCTTCTCCTGCTCCCGGTCGTTCTTCTGCTGCCATTCTCAAGGCTGTGGTGTACATTTTCACTTATTTTGATTGTTAATTAAGTTTTATTTGCTTAAAATGATTTGCATTTAACAACCAAAACCAAACGTCATAAAGCAAAACAGCTGACTTCGAAAATTCGCAATTCTCTCTCCCTTATTATTCTATTCCCCGTCTGTTTAGAATAGGAGGATTTTATTCCCGGGAAAAAATAATTCCCCGGGAATTATCTCCCGGGGAGTATTCAGAATCGGGCTGAATGTAAAGATAAAATTCTTCGTGAAATATCATAGATATCATATCATAGATCATAGACAAAAACGACATGAACAATATACTTAGACAACTAAATAACTACCACGATAAACTACAATTTACAATAGAAACTGAAACAAACGGAAGTCTACCATTTTTGGACATTAAAATACACAGAGAACAAGACAGACTAACAACTGATTGGTACATGAAACCCACATCCTCAGGACGAATAATTAATTACCACTCTACTCTACACAACCCTACTACCAGAAAATCAATACAGCATACAACTGGATCAACACCATAATAGACAACAGTCACCAACAATTTCACGACAAAAACTATCAAATAGCCACGGACATTCTACTTAAAAATAACTACCCCGGCAAGACAATCAAAAACTTACTATACAAAAAGAAAAACAATATCACAAAAATCATAACTAACTCTACGGACAAACAACCTATAAAGTACATAGGCATACCATATATACCATCCCTGACAGACGACAACGTAATGACACCAATATTTAACAATAACAACATTAAATTAGCGCACAAAGTCTGTTTCTAGACGTGCAATTATAATTGGTGCAATTCATGAGTTCGTGGGAGAGAGAGGTAAGAAGAATGGATCGAGGAAAAAACTTGCATAAACTCTGCAATTCTTTCAGTTCTTATCATTCGTAATTTTTTAGTAATGGCGGCTGCAGAATAATTTGACATTTCTTTTCATTTACTCATTCGTAAAAATTTCACACGAATAGTCTGCATATGGCTCAGATTTATACGAATGTCAGAAGCAGCAATAATAGAAACCAGAATTGCACAAACAGAATTGCGTGCGTGTAAAAGCGAATTGCAATTCCAAAAGAGAATCATGAAGAATTGCGGCAATTATAATTGCACGTCTAGAACCAGACAAACCAAACCACACTTTGAATACACTTTTTACAAAAACAAAAACACCAATAGACAAACTAAAACAAAGCAATGTTATCTACGAAATAACATGTAAAGGGAACGCGAATGATGACTGTAAACAAGTGTATATAGGTACGACGAAGAGATCACTTGAAAAAAGGATGACAGAACACAAAGCAGACATAAGAAACAAACGAACGACCACTGCATTATCACAACATATATTACAACATAAGCATACAGCTGATTTTGACAAAATCAGAATATTAGACAGAGAAAACAATACAAATAGACGATATACTCTAGAAAGCCTCCCTACAAGAACAGTGACAGTCATTTGACCGGTCAATTGACTGTCATTGTTGATGGGTATATCCATCAAAGTTTCTATCACATTCTTAAGGCCGAAATGAAAAAGTTGATGGAAACTTTTGTGTACGTGTGATTTTGTATCTCCCTCGAACTTATGGGTTCGGTCGCCTATAAAACATATACCTGAGCTGCTCACTCTAGTGCTGTTCACTAATCAAAGATTATATGAGTATTAGTCACAGTTGATAGATATATGCATCACAGTTGACTAATCATACTTGATAGATATACCTATCACAGTTGACAAATCAAATTTGATGGATATATCAGTCAAAGGTGATGGGTATAGCTTTTATAATAATAGACGATGTTATTAATGATTTTATGGTATATTTTTATTATTTTTATATATTTTTAATATCTAATTGTATAATAAATGACAATGAATGATTCTTAGTCAAGAATCGGAGTGAATGAATAAGAATAATCGATTCAAAATGAATAAAGTAGTAACTGGGCAAAATAAAATACTTATTTACAATTTGTTTTTAATAAATCTTCTGCTTCATCCTATGGTGGCTTCGTTCAATTGTCTTTTAGCACATCTAAAATTTGAAAAGGAGATATATAAATATATGTATTAATAATAATAAGTATATATGAATGTATATAAATTAATAATTATTTAATCATTTATAGACAAAAATATGTACATACCACGCAGTTTTGTTGAACCACATAAGCTTCCCTATCGCATGCTTTTCCAACCTCTCATCCCAATTGTATATATCAAGCAGGTTATCCGTGAACATTGGGGGACAGACACTGCTGACATCCTCTGACGCCTCTTTCACTATATTTTCTGTGAAGAAGTATGTATAAATATCAAAATATTAAAATATCGAACCATACATTTTAGTTTGTTGATATTGCTTGAGCAAAATCTGGGTTCCCAATTTCTGCTCTAACTCTTGCACCGCTGTAATGGTGAGGAAAGGGAGCATGCTGCCGACTTCATTAATGATTTTGTCCTGAGTTTGGCCAGGCACGCCAGACAGAATCTTCCACTACTTTTTGATGGCTTTTAAATGCCTCATTTTTCAGAATCATTATCTTTGTTTTTTGGATCACATAAGTTTATTCTTTTCCACTGTTTATTTTTATTCCACGATATTTAACGATAATGAAACTTTTGTCGTTGCACTTTGCCGAGGATTCACAAATTTTACTTTTTAAACGTCAACAAATTCAAGTTTCCATCAACACTGACAGTCGAATGACCGAAACTATTCTTGTAGGGTTGTTTCACTCTTGCAAATGGAACTCAGTATAAAATGGTTGCAAGTGTATCAGTGCAAAAATATTGTGTGTGTTAGTTTCCATCATTCATTTCTTGTAGGGCTGCACATACAACGAAAACTTGACACCACTATGAACACTAAAGAAGACAAAGATAAAATAAACAATCACTACCAACTAGCACTATAGGGCTGAATAGGACGAACGTGATTAATTTATATTTATAATGAATTTAACATAGAAATTGTAAGTAAGGTTAGAATATTTAATTAAACCATTTGTGTTAAGTGTTATTATTGTGTCTTATAGAATAAATAAAAAAATCCCCTGAAGAAGGAACCAAAAAAGTTCCGAAACGTGGGGAAAAAATTGTAAACTCTTGTTTACTTTAAAAAACTGAGACCAAAAGAGCCGTTTAAAACATAACTAACTAAATTATTGAAAACTTGGTCTAAATAAAATCGACACTATACAAATAATAGTTTATAAAAGTACAATAAAATAGGTAATAATATATTCGGTGAGTACATCCGCTACAGCCTCCCCCTCTGGTGCATTAATCGCCTCGATGATGCCACCAGGACCTCAGTTATGGCTTCACTTGTTCATCAATCGCTTTGATCTTCTCAACGTCTCAGTGTGCGTGGTATGTTGGTTGCTATTTGTCGTAGTGCCCATATCCGCTTTTGATGTTTGTGTTGCTATTTTTGTGTTATTATTCTGTTGATTTGCGTACGCATTGGTGACTTTCAAATTTTCGTTGTTGTGTTGTTCGTTAGTATTGGTTGTGGATTTTGGACGTCCTCTTTTCCCCATCGGATAAATCGGTGTTGAGGAATCGCCATCGTACAGTGTAAGAGCTGACGCGTGATGTGTTGAAATTGGGGTGTTTGGATCATCTTCTGAAGCTACAGTATAAGAGCAAGATCCTTTCTTTGCAATGACGATATACGGACCATCACGACGTGGTCTAAACTTGGATGTTAGCCCTTGGCTGGCTTTACTTAGTATATGGGTTGAAATTAATACTTTATCGCCGATTTGTATATCTTTTTGAAGTTTACGCTTTCGATTCACGTATTGTTTATTCCTATCCTGCATTTTCTCTTGTGACTCGTTTGCGATCTCGAGAGTAGTGGCCAATCTAAGCAAATGAGGTGTAATCTGCGGTATGCAATTTTCGCTTTTAATAATGCTTTTGAAGTCAAAATTAACTTCAGTAGGAGTTCTTAATTCTCTTCCAAAAGTTAAGTAAGCTGGTGTGTACGTTGTGCTATCGCATTTGACAGTGTTCATTGCGAACCGTATAGTTGGTAACATTAAGTTCCATTTAGTGTGGTCTTTTCCAACTAAAATTGAAAGTTGAGTCTTTAGGTCTCTGTTTTTCCTTTCCACAGGATTTGTTTCGGGATGATACACTGGTGTAAATGACTGTTGAATTCCCAAACAATACGTCAATTTTTGCATTAGTGCCGATATGAATTGTGATCCATTATCGGTGTGAATTCTTCGTGGGACGCCAATCACTTCGTTTAAAAGCATTAAGGCACAATTTTCTGCCGATGCTTCTTTAAGGGCAAACATTTCTACCCATCTACTACATATGTCTTCGACGATTAATATCGATGGTGCGGGGTAAAGGGCCAAACAAGTCAACAGCTATGATTTCAAATCGTTTGCTGCTGCTGACGGTTTGTAACAATCCTACAGGTTTCATATTGCTGGGTTTGTATTTCTTACACTCGTCACAGGCTTTAACGTAGTGCGCTATATCTGTACGAATTCCAGACCAGTAAAACAACGGGGTTATTCGGGATATAGTCTTATCGATTCCATAATGTCCAGCAGTGGCATCTTTGTGGTATTTGCACAGGATTTCTTGGCGTAATGACTTTGGAACAACTAGCTGTCCATTTTCCGAATCCTGTTCCGAACAATATCTGTATAAAATTCCATCAACCATTACGTAACCACGGTTTGTATGTCGAAAAACATTTTCATCGTTATGTTCAAAAGAGGTTATTATTTCCTTTAATGCCGGGTCCTCAAGTTGTAATTTTCGATACTCATCAGATCCTTTTCTTGGAATATCAATTTCGATCCAGTTGCATTCACAGGATATGCAACATTGGTCACTAGTGCATGGTGGTCGTGAAAGTGTATCAGCTATGATGTTCTGCTTGCCAGGAACATATTCGAAGCGTAAATTGTAGCTTTGTAAAAGCAATGACCATCTTGCCAGTCTGCCTGTTGGAGATTTCAAGGCGAAAGGCCACTTTAGTGGTTGGTGGTCTGTTAGAATTATAATTTCCGAACCTTCTATGTAGCCCCTAAACTTCTGCACGGCCCATACTACTGCCAACGCCTCGCGTTCTGTAGCTGAGTAGTTTCGTTCCGCCGGTATAAGCAGACGGCTTGCGTACTCTATGGGATGCTCTTTGTCTTTCTCCCCCTGCAGTAGTACAGCCCCAATCGCGTAGTTGTTTGCGTCTGTTCTTAGAAAAAATGGTTCGGATTCTTGAACTTGTTGCAAGACTGGAGGAGAACTTAAAAGTTGTTTCAGCTTATTAAATGCATAATCTTCTTCCTGTTTCCATTTCCATGTTGCCTTCTTTTTCGTTAGACTGGAAAGTGGTTTTGCTATTTTCGAAAAATCAGGAATAAAACGTCTAAACCACGAGGACGTTTGTAGAAATGACATTAGCTGCTTCAAGTTCTTCGGGATAGGGCGTTTTAATATAGCCGCTGACTTTTCAGGATCAATTTTTATACCATTTGTTGTTAGTATATGACCTAGGTATTTGACCTCTGGTCGGCAAAAGAAGCATTTATCATTATTTACACGAAATACAAATTTTTTCAATCTTTCAAAAGTTTTATTTAAATCATTCAAATGTGATTCAAAATCTTTAGAGCATACAATAATATCGTCTAGGTATGCTAATATTAGGATTTTTGGCAGGCCTGCGCGGAATTTGTCGATTATCCTCTGAAATGTCGCAGGAGCATTTTTAAGCCCAAAAGGCATTCGGTTAAAAACGAGTATAGCGAACGGCGTAGTAAATGCTGTTTTTGGCGTATCTTCTTCAGATATCTTAATTTGCCAATATCCTGATTTCAGGTCAAGTGTGGACATATACGGCGTTGCTTTGGCTGCATGAAGGAGGTCATCGATTCGCGGTAAAGGATAGGTGTCGGTAACGGTGATCGCATTTAATTTACGATAATTTACACAAACACGTATTCCGTTATCCTTTTTAGGTATTAGAACCACCGGAAATGCCCATGGTAATTCCTTTTCTTCAATAATGCCTTCAGACAGCATTTTGTCTAACTCCGATTTCAGCTTTATTTTCATAGCTGGTGAGATCCTGTAGGGTGTGTTAGTTATTGGTGAATGAGTTCCAGTGTTAATCGTATGATCAATACCAATTATTGGCTGGGAAATATTATTAAAAATGTCCTTATTGTAATTGACAAATTTTTGTAAATTATTCTTCTGAGCCTCAGTCAAGTGAAGAGCTTCGTTTTTACGAAGTATAAAATCGAATGCGTTAATGTGTAACGCTTGCGGAATTTCTTCTCTTTTCGCTTCTTTTCTAGCCCTTTTTAATGGGGGAAATATATCCCTTTCTTTGGGGATTTCAAAATCTTGTGGTATAGCATCAGCAAAGATTTTTGTTATACCTCATTGGAGTAAATGGCAGCAATAGTTGGTGGATTTTTGAGCTCATCTTTACTGTTAGACTCAAACCATTGTTAGGAAATCTTTAATACCTTGAGGTGTATTTTGTGAAATTTTTGTGACATCATTCGTTTGGCTATGTTTTTTAATAGCTTTTGGTGGTGTACACTTAAAGGGAAAGATTTGGCTTGGATCTTCTATAAAGTGCCACGTCCTAAATCCATTACCATTCCTGTTCGCTGCAAAAAATCAATACCAATCAATGTACGATTGTGTCTTGCGTTTGGTAAACAAACAAAACGAATTTGTAAAAAACGTTGCCTATACATATACAGGCTACGGTTGATAAAACCGTTTCTTTTCTGGAACTTCCATCAGCCAATGTAACTTCCGCAAAAACTTCTTGAAATTCAAACTCCGTCTTCTTCAAAATTGTGAAAAGTTCATAACCAGCTATGCTTGTTCTGGCAGCTGTGTCCAGATAAGCTTCTTGGTCTGATCCGCATACATTAATATTTATTGTAGGAACATCTCTACCAACTAATGTGGTTTGTATACTATTAAAATCCATTTCTTTGGGACTCTCCATCATATTTTTATTGTTGCATTTCGGGCAATTTGACCTGTAGAATCCTGGAGCTCCACAGCCATAGCAGTTTAACTTGAATTCTTTTTTTTCTTGTTTTCCCCTCTTTTCCACCACGATACGTTTGTAGCATATGTACGTCTGCGGTGTGGTTCTTCTTGCGGCAATATGTGCAACGAGCATTGTATTTTTCTCTAGGTGCTTCTGATCTATGCAAAGATTGTGATTGGTTTTCGTTTATGAAAAGTTCAAATTCACGAGCTCTGCCAAGAAGATCCTGAAATATTGTCAACGTTTCTCTAGGTATCTTCTCTCGGATTTGTACATTGATTTGAAAAAATATCATGTCTATTATCGCGCTCTCTGGAACTTTTTCTTTGAGTAGACCAAACAATCGCCTTTTTCTACATATGAAGCTGTCCGTGCTTTCTGTTTGTCTTTAAATATTTCGGAGTAAATTCTCCAATCAGATTTTATCGGCGCAAAGGCGCTACGTAAAAGTTCAATGGCATCGTCGAATGTTCTAGCCTCATGTTGAACTCCTTGCCACCATGATGACGCATATCCTTCGAGTAAAAGTGGCATACTTATAAGTGCTAGTCTATCTGAAATGTGCGTAGAATCTTCATAAACCAGGATTGTTGCTATAAAATCCTCTATCTTCTCCTTATCACTACCACCATTGAATCGTGCACTGCAGGTGCTGAATGTGGTGTTTATTTGTGGTCGGACTTGTAGACTACCTACTAATGCTGAAACAAGCTGTTCGGTGAGAGCTATGTTGACTGAACCATTGTTTGTGCAGTTTTCATTATTTTGATTCATTGTATTCACGTTCGGTGCTGAATTAGCCGTACTAGTATTTCCATTTGCAGATGGGTCATTTGACGTTTGATGCATATTGGCTATTATTTCTGGATGAATTGGAGACTGTCGAGGCTACATTAGTCCTACTAGCATTGGCATTAGCAGACTCTGCATTTGACATTTGAACCATATTCATATTTTGATCAGCCGAAGTTAAATTCTGGCTAACATTTTGAGTGGGATTGTTCACGTTCGGTACTGAACCAGCCCTACTTGTGGGTGTATTTGAGATTGTTGCTACCGTTGGTGAGTGACTATTGTCAGAATTCAAAATACCAGCACATATAGAATTCATGGTGATTCTGGGCATTATTTTATCCGGTAATCCGTCTAATTATGGTCTGTTGGCAACCGCTTTAAAAACGTTCTCAGAGAGGAATTTGCAGTGACCAGTGATATCACTCGAAAGCGTAGGAACCAAGTGATAATGAAATAATGCGAGCAGTAGATGATAATTTTCACAACACCAAATTCCAAAATAAAATGTAGATGGTTTTGAAACACCAACAACACCAAAGTACTGCACTTGCATATAATGTGATGATCGTCGAAAGGCAATAATAATATAAACATTCGTGGTGAAACGAAACGCAAAGAAATGAAGTATTCAACAACAACAACAGTGTAAATTGATGATATCCAGACTGAAAGAACGCAACAACAATATTATAGGTCCAGTGTGATGTGTAAAACGCCAAACGTAATGCAGTACAACAATAACACACGTCTTTGGGAAACCGTTGGCTGCGTTGACTATTTGTGACAACAACTGTATTGCCGCTGGCGTATGGGCACCACAACAAAATACTGCTGATGATGATCGCAACGACTGCAGTGATTTTTCAGCTTATGTTGAACAACAACAACAGGAGTGAATATTTTCTATTGTCTTCTGTGAATATCGTTGATAGTATTGATATTCAAGTGGTCAGCTTTGTGAAAACAACTGCAACTATGGAACTTCTCTTCTTCGGGGTTTGTATTTTTGCAAAATTTCGATTTATTTTCCAAAAATTTGCTTATTTCCGAAAACAAAATTGATTTAATAATTATGCAAAAATACTTTTAAATTACACTGTGTGTAATTTTTTAAGTCATGGCAAAATAACCATATACGGACACCACTACGTGATAAAAGACTAAAAAAAAGACCCGTGTTTCCCAATTTTTCCCAAAGTCATGCACTTTTTATTTTATGGGCCGCCAAAGATTTGGGGCCTCGGTATCATTTTCGTAAAAATGTGATCATTTTCTCAGGCTCATATCTTGCAAACCGTTCAGAATTTACTCTCTGAGGCAAAGTTGTAGCTCTTGTCATAAAGAACAAAAATTGCGAACATATAAAGTCAAAAAAACTTCACCTTCCAGATCAAAATCGCAAAAAACTTAAAAAAATTCGATTTTTTTTACCTTTTTTCCCGTGTTCAGGTCCATAGGTAGCAAACCGTTCAAAATTCAAGGAAACAATCAACTACAAAAATTTACCTAAGATCTCAATAAACAAATTTCAAGAACATATAAACTTCCTGGGAATTATTCTTAACACCGTTTTTTAATTTCATTTGTTTTTTATTTACTTCAACATTGAGATACTATGCTATCTATTACAAAAATATTAAAAAAAGTATTCGTATTATGTTTATAATGTTGATGGCCCTGGACTTGCAAATCGCGCTCTCTTAAGTTGTGGATCCAAATCGTCCGAATCTGACTCTGATTCAGCAATTATGGTGTCCACAGGCACGTTGCTTCCAGACTGCCCTCCATCATCAGCTCTTTCTTCTTCAAATATCTTGTGACTCCACCAACATACCTCTGCAAGCAATGCGTCGAGGTTTTTGCCTTTGTACCGTTTTTCCATGGTGAACCGTTCTCCTTGCTCATCGGATTCGGTAGGGAGTTGTTTGATAAAATCGTCAAAATGAAAATGAAGAAAATGCAGCTTTAATGTCATCGATGCGCCGATTATCTCAAAATAATGCAGCATTTGTGTCACCCATTCGCTTGCTTCCGGTTCCGCGTCTCGATCCCCTCCCAAGACTCTGGTGCATACACGCTGAAGGTAAATCCATGCCATTGAATGATTTTCATCAAGCGATGAATCAAAGTTGCTCTTGAATAGCTTTCTAATGTCAGGGCCATTAAGTACGCCTGTTAAATGAAAACAAAAAATAAAGACAGAAAAGAAAACATTAACATAGTGTAAATAGTACAATTAGGTGAACAAAAATTAGTTGTTCCATTGTGGTCCATCTCTTCCCTGTTGGGGCTCATAATCGGTATCAAATGGATCTTCATAAGTAACACCACTTGCTGTACTCATTGCTGTAAATTCTGTAGTACGATCTGGAGTTGGCGGCCTTGGTGATACAAAATTGTCAGGTGCAAGCACTGGTAGTGTGGCTGTTGCAGTTGCTTTATAAATTTTGTTCTTCTCAGAATGTCGATTTAGACGACATGTGTAATTTACGCATGCATAGCAACTGGTTGCATCATGATCACCTGGGCGATTAATCCAATTTACCGGCTTACAATACTTCATAGTACCTCTGCCTCCACTCAACCATGCCATGAGATTGTTATAACATTGGCGACACACTGTATTAGGTGTGTAATTTTCACCGGTCAAGTCCACTTCGTCGAAAAACAATGTATATGCTCTTTTGAATTCACTAGTTAAAAGATTATTTTCCTTCTGAAATCTTGTAGATGTTTTTTTTCTGGTTTGATGACCGCAAACGTAGCAAAACAAATCAATATTTTCACACTGCATATTGAAATTGTCAGTTGCCAATGTTGTGTGCGAATTATACTGTAGCACTTTCACTTTTTTTACTTTCACTTTCACTTTATAACTTTCACCGCTGAGCTCTCGTTGACGTCGCGCTGTGTAATGCCTCGATGTGAGCGTCGTGTCGCTTTTATATTGTGTGCTGCGTCCCTTGTTGCGTGTGCTGAGCTTACTGCATTGCCTGTGCTGCTGCTGTCGGTGCATGATCGCGTGATACCTAAGCGCTACCTAAACGGTGTTAACCCTTGGACAAACACATGGTTCTGGCCAGATATATTTCATTTTTTGCTACCTATGAACCTGAACAGGAGAAAAAGGTAAAAAAATGAAATTAAAAAATTTTCGGCAAATTTTTCACTTTTGCGTGCTACCTAAACAGTGTTAAGAATCATCTGTAGGAAGTTTATATGTTCAAGAAATTTGTTTATTGAGATCTTAGGTAAATTTTTGTAGTTGATTGTTTCCTTGAATTTTGAACGGTTTGCTACCTATGGACCTGAACACGGGAAAAAAGGTAAAAAAAATCGAATTTTTTTAAGTTTTTTGCGATTTTGATCTGGAAGGTGAATGTTCGCAATTTTTGTTCTTCATGACAAGAGCTACAACTTTGCCTCAGAGAGAAAATCGAAATTCTGAACGGTTTGCAAGATATGAGCCTGAGAAAATGATCACATTTTTACGAAAATGATACCGAGGCCCCAAATCTTTGGCGGCCTATAAAAAAAAAGTGCATGACTTTGGGAAAAATTGGGAGACACGGGTCTTTTTTTTTAGTCTTTTATCACGTAGTGGTGTCCGAATATGGTTATTTTTTTTCGTGTTGCACTGTGTTATTTATGTTGGGCGCCAAATGTAATAAATGATATAAATATTAGGAATATTATATTCTGGCCCGGGTAAGACAGTGTCGTCAGTACTCGTTCTCAGAATTAGTGCAGTAGCCTCTAAGGTCCCTAAGGTCAGTTAGAGGCTTAATGCTTTTTATAATTTATTAGATTATTAAATGAAAAGGCGGGGAGCGCTTTAGTTTTAACGTCTTTATTCGTCGGAGGATGAAATCGAATCACACTTTTAAACAAAAGTTACAGGCTTAGGTGCCTCCAAGTAAAATCATTAACATAGTCTAGTATTCATTAAGAGTAGGTAAAAATGAAATGGAAATGAAACATACATAGTATGTAATTCTCTTGTATAAGACAAAGTTAAGCAGGACGTTTGATAATTTACAGCAATTTTAACATAACAATATAAATAATAGTTTATAAAAGTACAATCAAATAGGTAATAATATATTCGGTGAGTACATCCGCTACAATATAACCATTATTTCCAAATTTTTATTTAAAAGTTACAAAATAACACTTATTTTTGATTTTTTACAATTGAAATATAAAACCAGTACATAAGTTTCAGTCGGGTGAACCGATTTCATCATACCCTTACCCTAAGTCATCCATTGCGTGGGAGTTCTGTGAAAAACGCCCATACTCAAAAGTGACCATATTCAATAACAAATTGACGGTGCGCTAAATATTATTGAATAGAATTAGTTAGTTTCCTCCCAATATTTACTATATGCGAGGTACAAAAATAGGCATGGCAATTTGTTTCCAAAATTTTGATCAGTACCAAAATTTATTAAGACCTGTTGTGATTTATTGTTGATATCGAGTCGGCAAACCGCCCAACTTTTGTATGAGAGGTACGAAGTTGGGGGTGGCACAATAGTCAGTTATTAATTACACAGTAGCTTTTAGCAAAATTTTGCCTAGTACCGAATTTTAGTAAGATCGATAGTAGTTTACGAGAGTTATCGTGTCGATCAACCGGTCATCCGCCCAACTTTTATATGGGATCACTTCACAAAGATTGGTGCGGTTTTGCGGAATTTCTCGTGCCGAAAAATCAGACGGCCAAACAACTTTTGTATGGGTGGTAACACAATAGGCGTTGTTTTAATTGGTGATTGGCGTTTGATAACGAAGCCTTATACCTAATTTCATTAAGGTCGGAAGTATTTAACGCGATTTATCGCATTGACAACCCTGTCGAACACCCTGTTTTGTGTGGTAGGTACCAGAATGGGCGTGACAATCTCGCCCATTTCCTCCAGTTATGTAGGCATCTACAGATTATTACTCGGTGTGTGAGTTGAAGCTAATCACATCTACCAGAAGAAAGGTTTGTAAGAAATATGATTTTGTGCTAAATGTGTCGATTTGTATGGGAGATACCAGAAAGGGCGTGGTCAAAACGCCCATTTTCAGTGCCAAACCCAATATTTGTGAATAATAGTTACTGACAAAATTTTCATTATGACCTGTAAAGATTTACGGCAGTTATCGTGTTGACCAGACAGACAGACGGACATGGCTCTAACGTCTTAGAAAGTCCTAAAACGAATTTCGTCCAAAGATACTAAGGGTCTAATATCGCTCCTTCTATGTGTTACATTTTTTTACGTATTAAATGATATATACCCCCATCCCTCGTGGGTGCGGGTATAATAACAGTATTTTTTGATTTTTTTAAATAAAAGTTACGAAATAACACTTATTTTTGATTTTTACAATTGAAATCAAAAATAAGAGTTATTTTTGATTTTTTAATTAAATAAGAGTTAATCCGTAACTTTTATTAACTTTTATTTTAAAAATTAAAAATAAAAGTTAAATTGAATATCTTTTGACCCAAGTTGTGTATTACCAAAATTTAAAAATACTCTGGATCTATGATCTTGAATATTAAGGATCCTACTATTTGCTGAGGGTTTCCATGGAAATATCCGGTTCAAATTTTGATAGATTCAATTGTCACGCGACATAACCCGTATGCCAAATTTCAGCTCGCTGTGATTTCGAAAATAGTAAAAAAAAAACAAATATACAAATTCGTGTACGAGTCAATGGAAATGATCGGTCACAACCGGAAGTTTCGCTAGCGATTCCATATCGGACACGGAAGACTTAAGGGGTATGAAGCTACCTATAGTCCATTTAATCCTGAATTTAGTAACAATTTCAATGGCAACTTCTGGTCAATGAGGAGTATGTGCACTTACAGCTCTCTCCTCGTTCTGCATGTTGCCAGTGAAAGGAATATCCAGAACGAGATTGACTGAATTTCCGCTGCAGGTAATCCAATGCCCAGAAGAGTCTTTCATGTAACCTATTGTCGTATTGCCTAACACCAGTATTTTTCTTAGCCTCAACACCTCAAGTGTTTCCTCGATTACCTTACAGAAGAGCATCCACGAGTTTCTCTTGGCTCGCCTGAGGGCATTATTATGTCGCCTTGGTTCAACTTTGTAATTATCCCAGTCTTCCTTGTCTCTCGAAGACTTGGCTTTATTGTTCAGCCGTCGGCTTACATCCACAAGTTCTCTATCCCACCGCGTAGTTATCTTCATCCACTTGGTTTATCCTGGGCAAAAAACTTGTAACGACTTTTTGAGAGCACTCTTTACTATGTCCGCTACATTCTCTGTACCATCTACGTACCCCGTCTCAACAGATGATTCTGATCGCAAACAACTCTTGCAAGTCTTTTCATAGTGAACCCAGGCAGCCCTCTTCAAATTAAGACGACCTTCGTCAAGCTGCTTCATGCTTCATCCGATTATTAATTCTATATTTACTTTATTAAACGGCCTTTTCCCCTTTATATTTGTACCTATACTTACTTTATTATATGGACCGAGATAAAGGAAACTGTAATCCTATGTATATATGTTCAGTGAACGAGTTGTCATCAATTACATACCTTTTCCTGGTCGTCTCGCCCAGGTTCTACGTTACAAAAGTGACATCTAGTATCGCTTACCTGAAGCTGGTGACGAAAGTCGGTTCATTGCCTCTATTACATATAACAAGGCTAGTACCCAGAAAGTATTCAATGAGTGTTTCACCAATCACATTGGTGTCAGTGCTACCCCATAATGGATGGTTCGCGTTAGCGTCCGCGCCTGCAAAAATGGGGGTACGTTCCCTTATTGTCTTCTCTATAAGACATGTTAGGAGTACTGACGGTAGCTGGTCTCTTGCCCCCGGGACAGATGTATGATGCTACCAACCAAATATTGGATCCGTTCAGTACCAGGCTGTCCTCAACGTTAACCCTGTCACTACACTCACAGAAAAATTCGGTTGAGACAGCCGAATCAGCCGTAACCGAATTCAGAGGTTGTCACAACCGAATTAGAGGTTGACACAACATCATTAGAGGTTGACACAACCTAATTGGAGGTTGACACAACCTAATTGGAGGTTGACACAACCTCATTGTAGGTTGACACAACCTCATTGGAGGTTGACACAACCTCATTAGAGGTTGACACAACCTCATTAGAGGTTGACTCATTAGAGGTTGACTCAACCTCAATAGAGGTTGTCACAGCCAAATTAGAGGTTGTCGCAGCCGAATTAGATGTTGTTACAGCCAAATTAGAGGTTGTCGCAGCCGAATTAGAGGTTGTTACAACCGAATTTAAATACTGTCATAAATGAATTATTAAAGTTTTTTTTTTATTATTAAGTGATGATTTATTTTCTTGTATTTTTATAAATGAATCAAAAAGCGAGCAAATAAAGTCATCTATATGGAGTAATCTTTTTAAAATAATATTTGATTATAAAATTTTAAACGTCAGATTTTAAATACACAGAATTATGTTGTGGTAACCGAATTGAAAATGAATTCGGTTGTACCTACAGAATTCATGACAAATCCGGTTACAGCAACCGAATTGATGCCAAATTCGGACGATGCAACCTAATTAAGGCTAGATTCGGTTATTGCGACCGAATTGAACCAAATTCGATAGTTACAACCGAATTGATGTCAAATTCTGTTACTACAACCGAATTGAGGTTGGTTAATGCCAGATTCGGATACCCCGACTGAATTAGGTACCAATTTCGGTTGTTGCATCCGAATTAATTTGAAATTCGGTTGTTTCAACCGAAATTTTTGAAAATTTAGTTGACTGAGCGAATATAATTGAAGATTCAGTTGTCAAAACCGAATCAATTATGAAACGAGGTTGCTTCAACCGAATTTCGGTTGTGGGTACTAAATTCAGTCGTAACAACCTCAATCCGGTTGTGGCAACCTCAATTTGGTGGTAACAGCCGAATTTACGGTTGCTACGACCTCTTTTCAAACAATTAGTTCTCTGAGTGTACATGCCGTTAACAGGAACATATTCAGATATGCCTGGTGTGGCTATTGTTTACAATCCACATATTCTGTCCTTAGTAACTCAGGGCTCTTAGATTAAATAGTTCTAATGGGCATGGGACTGACAGTGAAAAGTTACTTATAGCCATACATTGGGGAGTGGCCGGAAATGATTCCTTCATAAGGCAGTCCACGCAGCTCACTACTTCCGAGAAGAATGTTCCGGGCAATGAATTTATTGGAACCCTCCATTATCTAGCCCGAGTGAGAAGGCGAAACGAATGAGCAGACTGGTTAGTTATGCATATCAGGTTAAACAAGCGACCCTGTCACTGAAGCTCTTCGAAGTAGGTGGTATATTCTTTTGTCCTTTGAATGCGGATGAGCCATCAGCGGATCAAAGGTACAGAAACAAAAATCCAGTTTCGACACACTGTATTCTGGTCAGCGTCTGACTTATAATGGGCGGCTGAAACATAATCATCCTGGCAGTAGGTGAAATGTGAAAACACGGTGGGCTGGGCGTGTCTTCCGCCACCATTAATGAAAATACAAAATGAGAATGAAAAACATAAAACCTCTTATTTATTGACGATCCCAGCAAACGTTATAAGGACCACGATTTACGGATATGCACTTGGAATGTTAGAACACTCTACAGATCCGATGCCACTATCCAACTGGCAGATGTCCTTGAGAATTATAAGGCTGACGTTACTGTTATCCAGGAGATGTGATGCCACGTCGTCGCTGTGCAAGAAAGAAGATCTGTGACATATACCAAAGCTGCCATCAGAAAAAGCATGAATTTGGTTGCGGATTTGGAGTTGGCAAAAGACTGCGACCCTTGAGAGAACGTTTAGCCACCATCCGCATACAAGCGACGGAAGGAAAAGACGATGACCCCTATCTATCAGCACCTACAGGAAGCATACGACCGCTGCCCTGACCATGAGATTAAGACTGTTCTTTGAACCAACCATCTATAAATTCAGTCTACACGCCATCACTTTCGATAACGGAATGAGACTGAAAAACATGGTTGCCAGTAGTACAAGATTCCAACATAAAGACATCGATAAGGCTACTTAGATATCCCCTGATCCACATACGAAGAACCAGTTTGATCACCTGTTACATTCTACTAGTGTAATAGACGTACTTGTGATTCGAGGAGCCAATATCAATTCGGATCACTACCTGGCTGCAGCAAAGGTTCGCACAAGGTGAAGCAGAGCGAAAGTCGCACGAAACTAGGCATATAGAAAGCTGGAAATCGGAGAGTTGCAATTACCAGAGACAAATACGGCATATGCAGAGAAGCTTACTCCGACACTGGCGCAGAATGCACCACCGCCTCGTGATCCTGAAGCGCAGTGGAAGTTCATTTCCCACTCTATGAAAACCGCTTAAAGACAAACCATGGTACGATAAAGAGTTTCGCATGGCAAGTGATGAAAAGCACGCTGCACGTAGGGCAATGCTTCAGTCAGCTGCAACGCGAGCCACGAAAGAGCGGTGTACGAAGAAGAGGATTGATGAAAACTATTTGTTTAAGAAGAAAAACGGTTGTGGAGAAAGATCGAGAGTGACCAAATTGAATTTTACAGAAGGAACAATTATTCCCATAAATTCTACCAAAAAGTACAAAGCCAAACCCCCCCTTTTGTAGAGATATGGATGGGAATCCTGTCACAGATGAGCAGAGTATGTTGGGAATATAGAGAGTTCACTTCTCTGCTTTACTTACTAAGACTGCAGCATAAAGGGGGTGTTTTCCACATACAGGAGGATGGCGTCGAATGCCCCCTCCTAGCCAAAGTGAAGCAAGAACTACAAATTCACGGATTAAGACCAACAAAGTCTGATGGACTTCCGACTGAGCTGCTTAAGGCTGGCGGATGAGTTGGAGAGAGGTACGCATCAGCACATGTGCAAAATCTAACGAATGCATGCCCGACGATTGGAGTCTTAGAATAATGTGTCTTGTTTTCAAAACAGGCTACCCGAGTATTTGTGCAAACTATCGTGGAATAGCTTTTTTTGCATGGCATAAAAGGTCCTCTCGAGCATAATGTGCGAAAGACTAAAGCCGTTTGTTGCAGACCTGTTCGGACCTTATCAGTGTTGCTTTAGCCCTAGAAGGTCAACTATCGACTAGATATTCACATAACGACCAATCCTGGAGAAAACCCCACGAAAAACAAATCGACACATACGGGGAAAACTGTACCAAGCTATGTCGGAGTTCGGTATTCCTGCTAAGCTGACACCCCTTTGTAGAATTACACTGACCGACAGGAAATCCCCAGTATATATTGGTAAAGATCTCCCCGAATCATTTAGTAGGAGATGAGGTCAGGGTGATGACCTATCATGCGATCTCTTCTACATATTAATTGAGATCATCGTGAGGAATCAACACGATTAAAACTATTAGCAGCAAAAGTCACATGCAGCTCGCGTATGCTGATGATTTAAACATCATTGGGCGAAATCTACGAGAAGTTACTGCAGTATTTTCGAGAATTGAGAAGGAGTGAGAAAAAGAGGGTTTAACAATAAACGAGGACAAGACAAAAATTAGTAGTTTCGACAAGCAGAACATCCACCCGATTGGATGAAAGGGTGAATATTGATAACGGTTATAATTTCGAGATGGTGGACGAATTGTACTTGCAAACGTGTGTTATTTCGGGCTAAGCAAGAACTTCAGAGATCAGACCCTCTCTTGAGAAACGAAGGTCCACCTTGATCAGACTCTGTTTTGTTTTATGGCGCAGAATCCTGGCTCATATCGCATGCTGATGAAATGTCACTGGGAGTCTGCAAGGGAAAAATGCTCCGAAAAAAATATAGTCCTATAATAGAAAACGGCGTGTATCTGGGACGGATAAACCACGAGCTGAATATTCTGTATCTCGACATCTACGTACTTATGAGTATCAAAATAGCGCGAATGGATCAGAATGAACCAGTGCGGAAGTTATTCGAAAACGTATCGAAAAATAGGATGACCAAGACTTCGCTGAACAGACCAGGTGGAACATTGCCTGCGAGAGCTTGGCTTTACCTTTTTGAGGCCACCTAATTGGTTGAAAGATAGTACCTAGGGTCTAGTTGACATTGTCTATGCCGTAGAGCCTTTTTCGATGAGCTTCTCATAATCAATAAGCTGAGAATTTCCAATTTTTATACTCAACAATTGCGGAGCTTTTTCGTATCACACGTTATCATGTACTAGTGTCGCAATCGTCGACCGTCGGCCAACCGACGGATACCTCCAATGATAATAGATAACACTTGAGTGGCGATCTAGCCTGCAATAGTCCGCATGTACTTGTGGAAACAATTCTGGGGATTAGTAAGCAATGTTTCCGTTTGAATCGTACGCATAGGCTACAAGGTTTTGATCCTCGTGGTAAAATGTTTAGATACCACATTTGCTAGAAGATTAAAAACTTCTTTATATTAACAAACCAAATCAAATGTTCGTATTAAATATTTATTGTATAAAAAAAATGTAAAACTGGACACATACTTTTTTGACTTTGAAAATCCCTACCCCGCCTTTGGAATCTTTAATTGGAAACCCTATTTCCTAAACTCTTTAACATTAAATGACAATTTACAGTTTAGATTTTTGAGCTTTCATCGCATTCTCCTTCATGAATGGCTTCAAATGCTGATGGAAGAAATCAGGTACAGGTTTCTTATTCAACGGATGCTTAAGAGCAGCATCGAACAGCCGTTCATAGACGTTGCCATCATAGGAGCCCAAAGCTGAGTTTAATTCCTGGTCGTGGAAATCAAAACCATCGGCGAGAGCTACGGCATCGGGACGCAACTTCTTAAGAACTTCTTCTAAGCGCACTTGTAGAGCAGATATTTCATTTTCCGAAAGAGGTATAAACTGGAAGAGAGGGAGAATATTATAGTTAATTAGCATTGCGACTCCTGTTTATATTCACCCTTAATATATCGCCCAAGTGGCGGAAGAATGTTTGAATCAAATGTAATTCTAAAAGATTCTCCAGAACTTTTTGGAATTGAGGTGAACGTTTATTTCTACGCCTGGCATCAAGGACTTCTTCGTAGAAATTGCTGGCAACAAAAGCCCGTCCATGTAACTCAGCGCCTTTGGTCAGTTCCAAGGCCGAGTTGTTAACGGCAACAGGTTGGCTTTGGCCTTCATTAAGCCGTCTACTGTAACTTTTGTAGGCAATGCGGGTGGATCTATAACGTCGACCACAATTTACAACATAAGTAGTCAAGTGATATTACGTTCCATTTGAATTAGAACTTACCCAGCACATGTAAATTGTAGGGCCTTTAACAAACATTCCCACGTACCCGTCCAATTTTGGAAATTACCATTACTACATTCGGTGAAATATGCCATAGTAGGCATAAGCTGTTTCCCAGCCAATAAATCAGCCCATACCTTCATTAAAATTTTGCCAACTTGCAGGTACAGGACAGAGTTTTCGCCTTCGTAAGTACAGGCCGCCGTCGCCATGGTAAATATATTGCCCAAATTGGCGGCTACCAAATAACCATGACCACCACATCCCTGACGTAAACGTTCAATACCAAATGTAGAATCATACGAACAGGATACCTTTAATATACATGCCAAGGCATGCAGTTCGGGGAGACGAGAGAAGTCCTTCCTACTGACAGCTTCCACAGTTTCCTCGTGCATGCGATACAAAGTTTTACCAGCCCGAAAGTATGCAATAGCATTGGCTATCTCTGGTAAGACTTTCATTTGTTGCGTTAAATGTTCCAGAATTTTTGGTTCAGGAGCTCTAGAAACAAGAACCAGAATAATAAACATATGCGCTCTATTAAAATTCTTCATATTCTCACCCTTCTTCGATTGGACTTTGTCGTCTGATAACTGAATACCTTGAGACAATGGTGGCAGCCTGGGCCAACAACAAGGAATTGCCTAAAGCCACCATGCAACGTACATATACCATAGGCAAGTAGGATAACTGAGATACTGGACTCTTCACAAATGTGCCATCGGGCAAAACCTGTTGGTTCTTCATTAACATATTCGTACGAGGCACCCGATAGTTCTTCAAGCCTAAGAAGCCGTTGTTAACACCATTCATGCCCAACTTTTTACCGATTTCTCCAACATGGACACCAGGCAACGGCATATGGGTCTCTTCATCCCGCACCTGGACAATAAACATTTGTATACCCTTGGGTGCATTGTCGATGTACAGCTGAGCCACAAAGATGCAATAGTTACAGGTTTGCCCCACTAATAACGAAATGGAAATATGGTATTTGAATTCTCGAAAATGTACCTATATAAAAATGTAAAAACGTACATGCTCCTGGCCACCATTTATGTGCTGTCAATGTTGGTGTATTCAATACAAACTCCTGTGTCTGACGATCATAATCTGCTCGTGCCTCCAAACCTTTTAAATAAGTTCCATGTCCCAGCTCAGTTTGAGCATAAGTTCCAATAATTTCAAAATTTTCTGCACGTCTTCCAAATCTTTCATATACGTCAGGAGTTCCCTGACTTTTCATGGCCCGCGTGAACATTACAATGTGAACTGCCAACGGATTACCGGCTGGCATCAAAGCATTGCCAATAGGTCCTCCCATGAGAGTACTAGAATTCGAGGAAACATTTGGATTATTATGTTAATATGTTACAATTGTGTTTACATACGGATAAATTTGAGATCCTCCGGGATTAAAACGCTCCTGAATGGCCTTCAACTTTTTTGCGGCTGCTACGGAATGTTTTACAGCCATAGAGGACATATCTTCATAAGATACAAATTCATGTTCCAAAGGATCATCCAAGCCTTCGTAGGTTTCGGATTCTATTGAAGAAAAGGCAAATATTAGCCCTGGAGTAATAGACTGGTTTTTTTTACAAAAATTTGGTGTTCAATCGTTCAAAGATATTCCATTGATATTTTTGACCTCCTGGATTCAACTGTTTAGAATGCTCCAAAGTCCTTTTAATTTCAATGTAATTCGAACTATTTATGCACCTCTCTATAGCTATCACTATTAACAGATCTTGCGACTTTTTGAACAAAACGAGTCACCACCGATTCGCTTGGCTTTAATACTTACTTTCTGATCCGGTCTCGAACAACCCCGGGGGGTCAGGAACCTTACAAATCGAAGATAACATATTTCGCCAACCAGTTCGATCTTTTGCCTTAGCTCTCCACTTTGTAATACCAAGTATACGCAGGGATTCGTCAACCTGATCCTTCCAGCGGAGTCTTGGTCTTCCTATTTTTCGTCTTCCTTCGAGTTCGGTTTCGAAAACCCTTCGTGCTGGTTCGTCTTCATCCATTCTACTGACATGGTCAAGCCAGCGTAATCGCATTATCTTCATCCTCTTAACTATGTCAATGTCGGGATATAGCCCTTAGGTCGTCGCCGATACTTGCCGTTGTGCACTATAGGGCCATACATTTTTCGGAGTATTTTTATATCGAAGACTCCTACAGCTGTTTGGACTGCTTGCGATTCGATGCAGGATTCTGCGCCATAAAGCCAGACAGGTTGTATGTGAGTCTGGTATAGTTGGACTTTTGATACTCGAGAAAGGGCTTTATCTCTAAAGTGCTTGCTTAGCCCAAAATAACATATATTCTCCGCATGATCTCAAGGCTGACGTTGTTGTTTTTGTTTACGGCAGATCCGAGGTATATAAATTCGTCCACTACCTCCAAATTATAATGGTTATCAACGTTCGCGCTTTGGTCTAATCGCGTGGAGGCCCTGCTCGTTGAAACCATTAATTTTGTCTTGTACTCAATTACTGTAAGACCCACTTTTGCTGACTCCTTACCAATTCTCGAAAAAATTGCAGTAACTTCTCTAATTGTGCGGCCTAATATCTATATCATCAGCATACGCGAGCAGCATGTGACTTTTGCTGCTGATGGTTTTATTCATGTTGACTGCAGCTTTTCTCATAATAATCTCCATTACGATGTTAAAGAGATCGCACGATAGGTTGCCGCCTTGCCTGAGGCCTCGCTTAGTTTCGAAAGGTTCGGTAAGATCCTTACCAACTTTCACTGCGTATTTGGTGTTCGTCAAGGTCATCCTGCAAAGGCGTACGAGTTTTGCAGGAATACCAAGCTCAGATAATGCTTCGCAGAGTTTCTCCCGTATCGGGCTATCAAAGGCCGCTTTATAATCGACAAATAGATCATAAGTGGCCATTTATTTTTCGTGGGTCTTCTCCAGGATTTGGCGTGGCGTGAAAATCTGGTCAGTTGTCGATTTTCCAGGTCTAAACTAGTATGGTCCAATCTAGTATGGTCCGATCAGGTCAGCGATAATTGGTTTTAGTTTTTCGCACATTATACTTGATAGAAACTTATATGGCATGGATAAAAGGCTTATTCCACAGTAGTTGGCACAGAGACTCGGGTCACCTTTTTCATATATGGGACATTGTACACTGAGACTCCAATCGTCGGGTATGCATTCATAATAGGCTGATGCATGATTTGGCTTTAGTACGTCATTTAAAATAATATCGTCTCATGCTGAAACTTCATTTTGTCATGTTCCCGAACTTCACACCGTTACCGATTCAGATCTGCGCAAATCAATATACACCCTTTAAATATTCCAGCGGGAAAAGGCAGATAGGTTTTCCAAAATAACATATTGGGGAGCAAGAAGTAATGGTTGCTATATCCATATTTAAATTTGACAGATAATTGGAGTGAAGCGTAGTGTCTTCCATTAACAACATGGTGTCCCATAACATCCCATACAGGGATTGGGGAGAGCTTCTCACAATCAGTGAGATGTGCGCTTCCTAGTATTTTGAGAAGCTTTTTCATGGCCAAGTACTCGATAGTGGCCAAGTACTCGATAGTACAAGAGCCGCGCACACTAACCATTGCACCACCGACGGCCACAAGTGTCTTCCATTAGGACACCTGTAAAAGTATCCCTCTTAGAATGCCAGTAAGAGTAGGTGTCCTAGTAGGTTTAACAAATAATGTCAGGAATTCTTGTGAGTAATTCAAGATTCCTGATTTTCAAATAATTTGGTTAGTTCATTATGAAATTCTGCAGAATAAAATCAAAAGAAACAAAGTTATCTGGAGATGAGGCATCTTGAAACACTCAACAGTATAAACCCCTGATCTGTATAGCTGCTCATAGGAAATGGAAAATATTTCTTCTAAGAAATTATTTCAGATCGAATTATATAGTTATAATACAAATCATGTGGTAGAGCCCGATCATAAAACGTAGAACACTAACAAAAATATAAATAGTTACCTAATATGTCATTTACACCGACCAAGATTAGCGCATTTTGAAGGTTAACTCTGTTAATCCGCGCTAACACAGACGATTGCTCATACAATTGTAATCTGTAGAAACTGAAGTTTAATTTTTAACCTCAGTTTAAACTGGTGTACATTTTGATGCAACACAGTTAGCTACTAAAAAAATACAGCCATAATAAAAACATACACGAAAAATCAACTGTTTGACAGATGGAAGCCAATCGAAAACTTTCCGACGCATCGTCGCCACCAAAACTTTTTAGGAGCTCACCCCACCGCCAATATAAGAGGCTCTTATTGGTTTCAACTGTGAGCAGATTTTATTTCTGCGTCATCTCAGGCACGGCAGTGGTCATTATATGGCAGCCTCAATCGTCTTGGGTGATTACCGATTGGCACGTTTCCGTCCTATCCCATCTGGTCTTCTCTCGTTCAAGGTAGTACAGGAAAAAAAAAGGTACAGTAGCCTAGTATGGCGCATTTCGTGTAACCGATCATCCTAGGGTTAAACATACATTTTCCCTAACGCAGCCATTTGATCTGTATGTTCCACATTGTACGGTTTCAAAATGTTGAGTTTAATGTAGGCGCTGACGCGGGAATAGTGTTGACTAAATCGAATATTTGAAAAGTTTTCAATACAAATGAAAATTGGAAAATTTAAAAAATATTAGTTAATATCAAATTTCGTAACATAGTCTAACCTAGAAGGCGCGTGACCATGACGCACAAACAAAGAGTCAAATCGATCAATAGGCAATTAATGGAAGTTACTAATCTAATTCAATGGACGTACCTATAATCCGAGATGCTAATATCGATACGAATCATTACCTGGCTGCAGCAAAGGTTCGCTCAAGGTTAAGAAGGACGAAAGGTGTATGAAATCAGACACAAAGGAAACTGGGCATTGGAAAGCTTCAATTACCCAAGGTAGCTACAGCCTACTAAAATAGGCTTATTCAATAACTAACACCGGACGCAGCTCATCCCGATAATTCTGATTCAAAGTGGAAACATCACTATAAAAACTGCGCAAAACCCGTGTATGGTTATTAAAAACCGAATCAAGGCAAACCATGGTGCGATGAAAAATATCGTAAGACAACTGATGAAAAGAATGCTGCACGTATGGCAATGCTTGAGTTAGTCACAGCGCGAGCTGGGACAGTGCGGTATAAAGAGAAAAGGAGAGAGGTAAACTGCAAATTGAAGCGAAAAAAAACGGCAGCAGAGAAAGCGTGATCGTGGTAAAATGTTATCTTACAGAAGGATGGACGAATGTCGAGAATTCCATCAAAAGGTAAAAAAGCCGCATCAACGGTCATGGGTCAGGGTTGCCATCTGTAAAGATAAAAAGGGAACCAGTGGCAGATGTGAAGTGTATGTTACGGAAAGATATCAACCATTTTTCTAATTTGCTTGTTTTTGGAGAATACAATATATATATTTCTTTATTTTTCTGCGACTGGTCAATATTGGCCAACTAGCAGATTTCTTTTATTTAATTAACACGTAGTACTATATTTCAATGTATAAATTACTAGCAAACCCGGCAGACTTCGACCTGAATTTAGTAGGGGGGAAAGCCTATAGCACTCAGTGATAACGTAGCATAGCGTTTAGAAGATTACCCCCTACATACAAACCAACAAACTCACAAACACTTCCTCTTTATAACATTAGTATAGATAACATTATTTCAAAGAAGTTAAGATTAGAACGACTTCAATTATTATTTGAGGTGATAAGATCTTGGGGTTTTTTGCGCCGTAATCTCCTTGGAGTGGTGTCATCAAGAACAAGTTCAGCTTCCATATTTCCGTGTACAGCCATATTTTTCAGCATTTATTTTTATTAAAGCATTTACAGTGGGGACATTTAGATATGAATATCGCCATTTCGAATGTACCATGGCGCTTTTATCATATTGCTCAGAACTTTATATTGAAATTCTTGAATTAGTCTCATGTAGGTCTTCCTTGCGCTTCACCATAATTCAATGCCATAGGTCCAGATGATTTTTAATATTTGGAGCTAAACAAGCAGTTTGTTATCGAGTGAGAGGATAGAGTTCCTTTCTATTATCCAGTTTAGGCTTCTGTCCCTCCAACCTAGTGACGAGTCAAAAATCAGACGCATATATTTTGCCACCTTCTATAAATACAAGGCCGGAAATCTCATCGCAGATGTGCAGAGCGTGTTGGGAGTATTGAGAGATCATTTCTCCGCGCTACTGGTACCTGCGATATCCATGACGATGGGACAATTGTTCACAATTTGGACGACGACGTCGATTGCCTTCCTCCTAACCAAGACGAGGTCAGAACAGCTATTGCTCGGCTTACGAACAACATAGCCGCAGGAGTCGATGGATTACCGGCGGAGCTGTTTAAGAGTGGCGGCGATGAGCTGAGCGGCGATTAGCGAAATTTGGTTAGATGAATGCATGCCCGGCGATTGGAGTCTCAGTGGACTATGTCCCATATTTAAAAAAGGTGACCCGAATCTGTGCCAACCACCGTGGAATAAGCCTTTTATCCATAGCATAAACGGTTCTATCAATTATAATGTGCGAAAGACTAAAACCAATTATCGATGACCTGATTGGACCATACCAGTGTGGCTTTAGGCCTGGGAAATCGATAGCGGACCAGATTTTCACTCTACGACAAATTCTGGAGAAGACCCACGAAAAACAAATCAACACCTATCATCTATTTGTCGATTATAAGGAGGCCTTCGATAGACCGATACGGGACAAACTCTACGAAGCAATATCTGAGCTTGGTATTACTGCAAAACTCATACGAGTACGCCTTTGCAGGATGACCTTGACGAACACCAAATCCGCATTGAAAGTTGGTAAGTAAGACCTTTTGAAGCTAAGCGAGGCCTCAGACAAGGTGACACCCTATCGTGCGATCTCTTTAACATCTTAATAGAGATTATTCTGAGAAAAGCTGCTGTCAACATGAGTAGAATCATCAGCAGCAAAAGTCAAATGCTGCTCGCGTATGCTGATGATATAGATATCATTGGACGCACAGTTAGAGAAGTTACTGCGGTGTTTTCGAGAATTGAGAAGGAGTCAGCAAAAGTAGATCTGAGAGGAAATGAGGCCAAGACAAAGTTAATGGTTTCAATGATCAGGGCCTCCAAGCGATTAAACCAAAGCGTGAACGTTGATAACAGTTATAACTTCGAGGTAGTGGACGAATTTATATACCTCGGATCTGCCTTAAACAAAAACAACAACGTCAGCCTTGAGATCAAGCGGAGAATTGTGCTTGATCATAGATTTTATTTTGGGCTAAGCAAGCACTTTCGAGATAAAACCATTTCTCGAGTACAAAAGTCCAGCTATACCAGACTCTCATACCACCTGTATTGCTTTATGGCGCAGAATCCTGGGTCATATCACAAGCAGATGGAACATCTGTAGGAGTCTTCGAGAGAAAAATACTCCAAAAAATGTATGGCACTATAGTGCATAACGGCGAGTATCGGCGTTGTATGAACCATGAGCTGTATGAGCTATATCCCGACACTGACATAGTTAAGCGGATGAAGATGACTGGGTATCTGATGATAAACTTGTCACCAGTGTGCTTTCCTTAATTGTCTGTAATTCCAAACACTCCCAACCATTTTTCGCTTACAAAAATTTTTCTGACCTTGGAAACTTATAGTATAGATTTCGTTTTTTTCTTTATTGGTAAGAACAGGTATTCCCATTATTCATTTATTTGAAGCCTTGAAGAGACTGGTACTATACGTGACAGAAGATATGCCGGAAGGCCTAGTAGTGCTCTTTCTGATGAGAATATCGCCGCTGTGGCTGAAGATGTCTCGTTTGGTGTTCCAGGCAGTCCATCAGCTACTGTATGCAGTCCGGCAATCCCATTTAAACTATGCTGAACCTCAACGACGCAGTGGACGATTAACAGTTGAACATTATCATAAGCGACGAGGCAGTTTTTCATCTGATCGGTTAGCTTCTGTGGCACTGAGAGTTCACGTATCATTCACGAATTGCTTTTACATCCACTCAAAGTCACTGTATAGCGCGCCATTTACGCTGGAGGTGTAATCGGACCTTCGTCGTGGGTAACACGGTTATTTTGACTGGTGAGCGATACAGAACCATGATCAACGATTTTTTATTGCCAAAAATGTTTCAATTGAGACTGAAGGACATGTGGTTCCAGCAGGACTGCGCAACTAAACACACATCAAGCGTGCCAATGAGAATTTGGGAGGGTATATTCCCGGTCGCTAAATGTATCATTTTAGCGATTTGCAGTAGCCGGCAAGATTGCCCAATTTGACCGCTCCAGACTTCTTTCTTTAGGCTTTTTTGAAACCAAAAGAGAATATCCTGCAAGAGTGCAATAACTTATTGCTCAATCTTCTTGCCACAACGATTGAAAATGCATTAAACCCATCACAAAAGGTCATCAACAACGGTGCCGCCCACTTGACCGATATCAAATTCAACAACTAATGGAAAAAACAAATATACTTTACAGGAAACTGGCCCGAAGATAATAGTCACATCATCTCGCTGCTTGGTGGAAATATTTTGTCAAATGAACTACTACACTGGCCAATAGGAAGTTTTAAGCTCCACAAATCATCTGGCTCGGACGGCATGGAACCAGCGGAGTTCCCAAGTGGACTACATAATTTGCCACCCTGGCTTTTGAAACTTATATTCCCTTTATATGGAGTGAATCCAAGATGATATTCATTCCGTATGCGGGGTAATCATCGCATATTAGCCTAGAAAAAACGTTAGATCAATCGGTCTCTCAACTTTGCTTTTTAAGGCATTGAAGAGGATGATTGACTCATATTGGCGAACAAACAAGGGTACTTCGTAGCTCTCCACATGCCAGCAGGCTTACAATAAGGGCACAAGTACGTTCACCGCTCTTCACGTTGTAGTGAGCTCCATAGAGTCTTGTCGCACTTGTTGATATAGAGGGTGCCTTCATCAACGTCTTACCGTAATCGATTCTGTCGGCACTTTGCTTTTATCAAGGGGTCAATAATTTGATCTCCGGACTACTTTCGCGAAGGCGCATAACATCGTTCCTGGGTCGCATGACTTTAACTCGAAATGTGAATAGAGGAACACCCCAAGGGGGAGACTTATCTCCACTTATCTGGAATTTATCACAGGATAGTGTTTTGCTAGAGCTGGAGGAATCAGGTTGTCAGGTTGACACATAGTAATTACAGTGCAGGGACAATTCTAGTTCATACGCAGGGATATGTTCCAGAACATAATCAGGAGATGCTCTAAGTAGCCACGGAGAATGGGCTGGGTGTAAATCCGGAGAACTCCGAGCACGTATTATTTACCAGGAAGCAGAAGGTTCCGTATATTTAGCCATTGTATCTATGTGGTGGAGAAATTGTCCTAAAGGGAACTGCAATTCATTTAGTTGTGATTCTCGACTTTAATTCAAGTCACATTCTATGGATAGGATCAATGGTGCCACAGTGGCCCACGAAAATAGTTTACAGCATTTATACAGTTATTGTCCGCCCGATATTGCTCTATGGCACTGCCGTTTTGGTGGCCGGTACAGGAAAAATCCACTTATCTACGTCAGTTGACAAAAGTCTATGGAATGACAATGGTGTATATCACGTGTGTCCCTAGCACAAACCCTACCGGGGGTTTGGGTACATACCCCACCAGATACCACTGGATTTGCTGGGAAGGAAAATAAATGCAACGTCGACAATCCGTCTAAGACACTTCTCGTAATGGACCACCGGTCCATATGGTATTGTGAAGATTTTAAGAGATCTGCGACAATTCACAATAAAAGCCGACTACATGACACCCACTTCAACGTTTGAGAGAAACTTCTACCCGAAATATCCCGGACTGGCATGGTAGGAAGAGACGCATATCAGGGTATAGAAGGTATTTAGGCTTCTGCACTGATGGCTCCAAACTAGGTGGCAAGGTATGGTTTGGTGTTTATTGTAAAGAACTGGGTGTAGACCATTGTAGTAGAAGTATTCGGAGAAGTCGCTGTTTAGCTGGGACGTAACGTCATCACCGCCTGAAGTATCAACATCTAATCTGAAAGTCAGACTGCTACAAAATATCTGCAATCTGTATTCCTTACTTCAAGAATTGTCCACAACCACCGCGCATCTCTAAAAGTGCGATATTCATATGTGCCGGGTACAAGATGATTCCAGGGAACCATAGAGCAGATGAGCTGGAGAGATTAGGGATACCTTACCTATTCTACTGGATATGGAACATATGGGTATGCCCCTTTCTACATGCAAGCTCATGCTTAAAATCGAAGTTCTCAGATGCGGATGATATGTATGTATATGGTTTGGAGGCACAATGCAGGATCACCAGACAAGTATAACCAAGTTATAACCTGAACTTAGTATCCATTCTTGAACAAACTATCTGCATGCTAGTATAGAGCAATATATAACAGTCGGCATCCCTCTCTTTACGTTCTCACGACAACGACGGGGTGGTAGGTCAATTCATCGAATTACTGTTGCTGTTGTTTATTACTTTTTGGTTGGTCATAAAACGGACAGAAATAAAAGGAAATGCGTATTTTTGTTCGATGCAACCAACATAGCTGTTGTGGTATCAATCAAACACTATTTAAACTTAGTTTGCTTCATATACTACTGTCCAGCGTTTTGTGTGATTAAGACACAATATCTAGGGTCTTAATTCATGTTGAATCTTAAAGACATGTAGGTAGTTAAGCTGAATGATCTTAGGATCTTTTGGAAATTTCTAATTGATACGCCATAGACTTGTATCGAACTCATTCACTAGATCTCGAACTCGCTCATTTAAGGTGCCCGGAGATAACGATCACCGACATACTCGCCACATCGAACCATGTTCGTGGGAGTGATGTCTGGTCAACCTGAATGATCTATACATATTTCATGAACTACCCAACTCCAGTAAGCCAGCGACTAATGTAGGTATCGTCTTTAACCACATTCTGGTATATCCGAATGAGGTACCATAAGGCTTGAACGGCCATAATCATGGCAGATTCAACTATCGGGACGGAATGTGACGCCCCGGGTTGTCACAACGATCCTCATTGAAGAACATAAGTCAATAATGGCAGTGAGTTAGTTTGTTTGAAAAATATAGATAGACAAGTTCCTGTCATTATATTCTCATAGGAATTCGGTGCTATGTTCGAATTTCCTCAAGATGTTAGACTGATATTCCCATAAGATTGGTTATGTCTCGTATTGTACTATGCGCGAGGTACCTGGATCTGGCTTGTACGAAAGCCGGGCATTGTCACAGGAAATGCTCCATCGTCTTCCCTACACGCCCTACACCCACTATTTGCCACTTGGTCAATACGGTATTGATGGGGTCGTTCGCCCGAGTGTCCCATTAATACTCCCATCATTTTGCTCATTTCAGACTCCCAGTTTCAGCAACGCTTTTGTTTTCATTCCATTGGGGTCTCCCTATAGGATCTCTGTCATCCTGCCCACTGTTTCCTGATTCCATAGGGATCTGTGTGCCGATTACGCCCATTGGCCCAACTCAGCCTTCGTCGTCTTGAAAAGTTTCGCGCTCTCCAGACTCACCGTATGAATTTTTCTGGCTTTTGTTGCCAAAATGTTCGCACGCTCATTACCGATAACCCCACTGTGTCGCGGCACGTGTAATAATCATTGATCGTATTTTGCAGTCAAGCACCGTTCTAGATTGGACAGTTTCCGATGATATTGCCTTAATTGTCATCTGGCTATCCATGGAAATATTCACGTTCGTTGAGCTTGTAGTGTTGTCGACTGATTTAATGTATTCCGTAATCGCCCGAACTTCCGCTTGAAGTTTGCCCGGAGGCGCGGGTATGAAAATTCAATGAAAAATCGTAAAACTGTTATTTCTCCTAGCTTTGAGCATTCCGTATAACAGCAGGTTCCAAATGGCGTCCCTAATTGGCGTCATAGTCACACAGTTCGCGTAACCCTTACTTCGGATATTTGGTCGGATTCACTCGCATCTTGCATGTAATCGGCCAAAGCCTACACTACTCGTTGGTGTTTCGACTTTTGATCCCTGTTGATGCATTCACCTATCGCCTGAGGCGTTTTGCCACAGGGGGAGCCCCGAATTTAATCCTGATCTCAATTGTCTGGATACATAAAACAGTCTCCATAACCCTTGTCGGGGTTGTTCTCATTGCACCGCTGATTCCAATGCAGCACATACGTTGAATCTCTTGCAGTGTCGCAGTATTGCATTTCTTCTCAATTGTCATCCACCATTTTACTTTAGTACTGTTCTAATTACGCTTCTGTATAACCAATTTGTCAGGCCCCATTTAAATCCTATAACCCTAAGCCTTAGAAGAGTTGATGTAGAAAGAAATTTGTCGATAGACAAATCAATCATCTCATAATCGACCATAGTTTGAGTTTAATAACCTTAAGGGTTATTGTCACAATATCTAGTTCGTGTTAACTAACGGTTATAATTTTTAAATTCCACACAAACTGACAGGTAAAACCTTTTCTTAGTTTCAGTTGTATGAAAACTGGAGATAGTAATAATGGAGGTAAATGTGTCTTGTAATATATTTTAATGCAGTATAATGCAATTAAAAAGCAATTATTAAGCTTATTACAATTGCTTGTTTTTCTTTTCGCAAACAGTTTTTAGTGCATTGTTTTTAGTTATGTAGTTGTCATGTTTTGTTGACAGTAAGTCATTGTTTAAGGGCAATTTGGGCGATTCTTGAGGCGGCAACATACGCTCCTGTTGTTAAGTTGTATAACTCGGTAACGGGTTTGGTAAATGAAAAGGTAAACAATTACAAAAGAAACACAAAAATTAAAATATGATTAACAATTTTCTTCGAGTGAAGCTTCGCATTCAGTTCTTGCGAAAGTTTCGTAAGAAACTTTGTCATTAATCTCTAGACGGGAAATTTTGTTGCGGAGAGTTTCACCCCTATCTTTGATTTATCTTGCAAATATTTCATTAATAATAAGTCTGTTTTTTTTACCCCGCTAAAGTTAATTATAGCTTAATTTGTACGGGACAGCTAAGCGATATTAAGTGGCATTTCAGTTTCCCACTTAAATTCCGACTTGAGCAATGACAATGTTGCCACATGTTAAATTTCAAGAAATGGCAACAAAAAGTTATCTTAGATAAATTTTGTTATCATTTCTTGCGAATGGAAGACTCAAAAGCAAAAATTTCCAAAATGGCTTACACATTTTAAGTTTATTAAAGTTATATTGTTTAATGGAAAACTACGTATACTTTTGCATCTGTAAATTTGAAGGATAGACTTTTATTTCCGATAGAAAACAAAATTGGAACTAATTTGTTCACAACAAAGCTCGGTAAATGTTATAAGGGGTTTTTCAACAGAGACGCTACAAAAGTAAATCGATAGGGACAGCAAACGACGCCATATTTTTTCCCGCTCTTTTGACATTTCTCTTCAGTAAGGTTTGTCATTTCATCATGGAATGATATACGAGCCAACAACGAGTCGAAATTATTAAAATTTATTACCGAAATTAAGAGTCAGTGGCCTCAACTTTAAGAGCGCTACGTCCAATTTATGGTCGTCATAATCGTCCTACGAGATCAACAATTGAGCGTCTAGTGGAAAAATTTTAATCCACAGGCACAGTACAAAATGTTCCCCTGCCAGTGAGACAAAGAAGTGCCCGTAGTGTCGAGAATATTGCTGCCGCTGAGGCTTCAGTTCAAGAAAGCCCAAATGTATCTTTCACACGTCGTTCTCAAGCGTTGGGCATCTCTGTGAGGTCGTTGTGTCGAATTTTGCGAAAAGATCTTGACCTACATCCTTACAAGATCAAATTGACGCAAGAACTGAAGCCGCTGACCACCATAACAGTCGTATGTTCGTGAATTGGGCTGAGGAACAACTTCAAAATGATTCGCATTTTCAGCGGAAAATCATCTTTAGCGATGAGGCTCATTTCTGGCTGAATGGCTTCGTCAATAAGCAAAATATGCGTTATTGGTCAGAGAGCAATCCACACGTAATCCATGAGTCATCATTGCATCCCGAAAAAATTACGGTTTGGTGCGGTTTATGGGCCAGCGGCGTCATTGGGCCGTACTTCTTCCGTGATGATCAAGACCGGCACATTACTGTGAATGCGAATCGCTACCGTTCAATGATAACCGAATATTTTTGGCTCCAATTGGATAATATGGACTTGGAGGACATGTGGTTCCAACAGGACGGCGCGACAAGCCACAAAGCGAATGCCACAATCAATTTATTGGAAACCAAGTTTGGTGAACGTCTTTTCTCACGAAATGGCCCAGTCGATTGGCCGCATCGGTCGTGCGATTTGACGCCGTTAGATTATTTCCTGTCCGGCTACGTCAAGTCAATGGTTTATGCCAACAAGCTAGCGACGAATATCGAACGTGAAATTGCATCAGTATCGGCCGATTTATGCTTGAAATCCGTCGAAAATTGGGTTGAGCGTCTGGACTTCTGCGAGCGTGCCCGTGGTGGCCATGCAAAAGAAATCGAGTTCCATACATAATGGCATCGAACGTAATTTCACAGGAATAAAGAATTTCATTGGTATCTAAAACCGGTTTTGTTTTATTTAAAAAAACTTTTGTAGCGCTCTTATTGAAGACCCCGTTACATATTGATCATGGTAGAATTACCTACAAGGTATAGTCGTTTAAACAGGTAATGATATTTTTTCCATGTCATTTTTCGTTTCACTTCTCAAAATCTTATGTATTTTGTTTTTATATTTTTTGTATTCTTGTATTGTTAGTGTATATTTGTGTGAAGTTTGACAACTGCAACGAATGAACGAAAATACAATGTATGTTATTGCTGCTTACAATTACAACAACATCTGCTACTACCATGTACTTGTTCGCACTGGCTACGAACGTGTTGCCGTATCGCATTTTTTTCACCCATTACAGCAAATGTAGCCACCTTGCGTAGTGTTAAGTGTGGATCGTTTTATTTGGAAAGTCGTAATAATAATAATAATCGTAATAATAATAATAATCGTAATAATAATAATAAGGGAATAAAAAAACAGCCTTAATGTTATAACTCATTCTTATTTTTAAATCATGCGGTATTAAACTGCAGTTACATCTACCAAGATTGTCGCGTCCATAAGAAATAATCGTCAATAATCCCGAAAATGCTATAAACTTGGTAGGTGTAAATGCCGCTTGATTTCGCATTTATACGGAATTTACACCAAATAAGATTAACGCATTTTGAAGGTTAACTCCATTAACCCGCACTAACCCAGAAGATTACTTATATAATTTTAATCTGTAGAAACTGCATTTTATTTTTTAACCTCATTTTAAACTGGGGATAAATTTTGATGCAACACTGTTAGTTACTAAAAAAATGCAACCATAATAAAAACATACAAAAATATGTACAAGTAGAGAAGAAGAAACCGGCCCAATTTGGCAGCCCTAATAGAAGAGAACCAAAAAAGTCGACACGATTCACTCAAACGCATTTCTTTCCCGCGTTATAACTTGATTATTACATACTTTTTACATAATTTATGTAATTTTATTTAAACATGGTTGGAATTTCTATAGTTATATACTATAACATCATCAAAAAACTGCTCGTGTAGTGAAATATTCAACGAAGAGAGTAAGAGAGAGAGCAGAGAAACGACGCGCTTCCCTCGTTTTCTTTGTTAGCATTCCAGTTCACACTCCATGACAGACAGAAACCGACCGAAAATTTTCCGACGTGTCGCCGTCACCAAAACATTTTTGAAGCTCACGCTTCCGCCTACATAAATGGCTCTTATTGGTTTAAACTGTGAACCGATTTTATCGACTGGACAGATTTGACCCACTGATCCAATTTTAAAGATTCAGTTATTTCAAAAGATTCAGTTATTATAAAACTGACAAAGCTAATACCCGACAACCTAATTTTTCTGTTGTGCCGCCGTCTTCGATAATTTGGTCTCGGCGCGGAGTTTGTCTAAGCACGGAGTTGCCAACTGAAATGTAAATTTAATCTCTAATTGGGCGGTGTAAACGGCAAAGATTAGAGAACAAGGTTATCGCTAACCTAGCCGCGATAAACGGCGGTGTAAATGCGTTATTTGGGTGCAGTTAATCGCGCCCAAGTTAGCGATTCTGTAGTCTTAGCAATTTACATCACGTATTTTACGTTTCAAGTGGCAACTCCGTGCTTAGATCAACTCGAAGACGCAACCAAATTATTGGAAACGGCGGCACAACAGAAAAATTAAATTGGCGGCTCTTGGTTTAACCAGTTTTGCACAAAGTTGGGAGGTTTTTGAAATAGCTAAACTTTAAAATCGATTCAGTCCCTCAAATCTGCTCACATTTTAAACCGATGAGAGACTTGTATATAGGAGGAGGCGTGAGCTTCAAAAAATTGTGGTTTGCGGCGCGTCGGAAAGTTTTCGATCGGCTTCCGCCTCTTTATCCGCTTGTCAAACAGTTGATTTTTTCTTTATGTTGTTATTATGGTTGAATTTTTTTTGTTATAACAGTGTTGCTTCAAATTGTAAAGCATTTTAAAATGGGGTTAAAAATTAAACTCCCGGTTTTACAGATTTAAATTATATGTGGGTTAACAGAGTTAGCCTTCTACATGCGCTAACCATGGTCGGTGTAAATCCCACTTTATTTTAGTTTGTTAAAATTATCGAAATATCAAAATTCCGCTCCAAAACAGTTATAAAACAAATGTTTTCAAACAAAATAACTATGGCATAACAACCCTGTAATTGATTTTACTTGGGAAATGTTAGCAAAGTGCTGAGTACCAAGCAAATGAAGAGTAAACAAATATATCGTAATTTTTTGTGCACGCGCTTTTTATGGCAACAAAAATTTCGGAAGAACTGACTACGGGGCTTAACTTAATACAATTTTCTTTACAAAATCCCATGACAATATTTTGTATGTAATATAAATGACTCAACATTAAGGTACCGTTTTTGCCGATTTAAATTAAATTAATAAAAATTATTGTCATTGCAAAAACCTCGTGTATTTGAAAAAGTCGACAACTCGACTTTATGTAACCCTAAGCAGCTTGCGTCGACTAATATTTGATTTATTTAATTTAGAAATTCTTGGGACTATTCCATTAACACATCTATTCTCCATTATAAAATCAATACATGGCATAATAAAAAGACACTGCTTTCAACACTATTCAACGACTGGCCGATCAAAGTTCAGCGGTGTGAAAATTAAACTGTTCTGCGTAGCTACTGCAACAATACCTATTAACTAAAATATGCCAAATCAACTACATAATTACATAAACAAACTCCGACTTTCTCTGTAGATTTGCAAAGCCAACCCAGCTGATTGCAATGGTTTCCGACAAAATCGAAGAGAAATATTTCAAGTAATCACAGACTCTTACATGGTACTCTTTAATTTTTGTAAGATATCAGGCAATCGATCTCCGCCAGCGGTGTTGTAGTAACCGAGTAACCCATTATGCAGATAACAAATAGTTCACTACTTACCAATCATACGTTTCATATCCAAAATGCTCTTGCCCCCGTAAAACCAAGCGGCCATTTCTTCGGAATCGAAACTGGCATTCTTACGTTCGATAGCTATGTCCGGATTAATCGATTTCGGAATGTCAATTTTATTCATTTTAAAGAACCGGAATCTATACACTATTATATACAATTCACAATCGCGTCCGTCCGACAAACCGCACCTCACGAGACGAATATAAGTTGTTGACTGATAGTGTAAATGAAAACTTACCATGCGAAAAGACATAAGACAAGAGTGTGGTGAGAAGGCTTTTTCTTAAAGCTTTTGTTTTGTTTGTGTTTTTTCTTATGCAGAGAGTGCGATCAGAAAATGGAAGAGATGGAAAAGAAAATACAAGCAGGGTCGCCAGTTTTTTTAGGCGAAATCCCCAAATTGTTATTTATAATCCCCGAAAATGCCCCAAAAAAAAGCTAAAATCCCCGGAAAAATCCCCATAGTTTTAACGGAAGTTCGAGAAAGTTTTAAAATTAAAATTTTTTTTAGAATTCAGATTAACAAAACGAAAAAGCATAAATAAATTATTCTATTATTATTAAATTATTAATATGTATTATATTCTTATTAAAGTATTATTTTAATAATAATTAGTTATAACAATACGATTATAACAAATGAGATCTGGCTTTAATTTATGTACACATTGGTTAAAAGTCATTAAGGCTTAGTATATCAAATACTTCAGTATCATAATCTTCAGATTCATCTATGTACTTCATTATTTGTGTTGTACATAGTTTTAGTATTTCTCGTTATTTCTTCTCCACTACTTCTAGTTTTTTCATTAACGCCAAATATCAAAAATATTTGTTACAGCCTTGCCAGTAATACATTTTGATATTTTCAGGAACTGACAAGTGTATGCAGTTCTTTTTGCTGACAATATTTAGCAATAACGATTTGCAAGTGTTTACTAGCAACGCAACAAAACCAATATAGACTTGTCACATTAACTTTCTTCTGTTTGTTTTTGCAATCACACATACGCAAAATCAAATATTAATTGTGTGTGTATGCCTGCTTTGATTTAGGTAGTGCCAGATCAAAACTTTCAAACAATGATACAAAAGAAGCGCTTTTAATACATCTTAAATTTTCATCCCCAAAAAATCCCCTGATCCCCACACCAAAAAACCAATCCCCTATTTTGAAAAAAAATCCCGAATTTGGGGATAAATCCCCTAAACTGGCAACACTGAATACAAGAGCTAACTAAACTCATTCAATTTGTACCAATCAGTGTTGCCAGTTTAGGGGATTTATACCCAAATTGGGGATTTTTTTTCAAAACGGGATTGTATTTTTGATTTGGGGATCTGGGAATTTTTTGGGGATGAAAATTTAAGCCGCATTAAAAGCGCATCTTTTGTATCATTCCTTAAAAATTTTGATCTGGTACTACCTAAATTAAAGCAAGCATAAACACCCAAATATTATTTGGCATAGAGTAAATCTAACTAGAGAGAATATTTAACTCATCTGACGTTTCCTTTCACACTCTTCGTGATGCGGTCGGTGTGATAGAGAGATGTTTGACGTAAAGTGACATACACCAGGTGGAATTACAATAACCTCTGACTTTAATTTTTCATGTCGTTTTGGTGAAAACTGTGATTTTTAAATGTGTTTTTACACTTTTTATTGACTGTTATTGTTAGCCAACCCATTTGTGTTGTATTTAACACAATAATTTTAACACACAAAACGAAATGCCGTTGTTGTTATTTTGTTCGTTGTTTTGAACCATTGCCTCTATCTGGTATTAGTAAAGCAGTCCTTTTCAACATCGAATGTAAATATCACGCCAGGCCAAATGTCATAAATTTGCTGAGAGAATAAATTTGCTGAGTTATTGCTAAATGTTGTCAGCAAAAAGAACTGCATACACTTGTCAGTTCCTGAAAATATCAAATTGTTTGACTGGCAAGGCTGTAAGTGATGACAAGAATAAAACAAGTAAAAAACATTTTTGATATTTGGTGTTACTGAAAGCAGTGGATAAGAAATAACGAGAAATACTAAAACTATGTACAAAACAAATAATTAAGTAGTTGAATCTGAAGATTATGAGACTGAAGTATTTGATATACATACATATATACTAAGCCTTAATGACTTTTAACCAATGTGCACATAAATTAAGGCCAGATCTCATTCGTCATAATCTTTTTTCTATTTTTAAAATAATAATTTAATAATAATATAATAATTTATTTACGTTTAAATTTTTCAATATTTAAGCTTTCGTTTTGTTAAACTGAATTCTAAATAAATTTTAATTTTATAACCTAAAACTTTGTCGAACTACCTTTAAAACAATAGGGATTTTTCCGGGGATTATAGCTCTTTTTTGGGGATTTTCGGAGATTAAAATTACGAGAAGGTATACTCGTTGGAACAGCTGATTTAATTTTGTTCATGGCATTAATCGTTTAAGTTGTTTTTGTGCTTTATGGAATTCCCGTGTTGGTGGTACACTTTCATTAGACCGACTCACATTGTATGGTAAGGAAAAAATGTACCCTTTCGTGTCTAGCATTTCCGTGAGCTGGACAGTTTTTAAAAAATAATTTTTTTTTTTTTGGTTTTTCAAACAAATTTGTACTTTAGCTAAAGACAAACACCCTTATTCATAAAAAGTTATGAGAGGTTGGAAAACGATTTTCATACAAAAAACGTCTCTTAAATCTCTCCCAACTTTTTATAAATAAGTCGGAATGAATACAGTATTAGTATCACATGAAAGGGGTTTTTTGGAGCGTCTAACTGTATATAAAGCATGTCCTGATACATCATTTTTTCAGGGATATTCTGCAAACAAAACGCATTTTTAGTACGGAGGATTTTCTGATATAAAAGTCAGATTGAGGTAATTTTAAATATTCAAAATTTGCTCCAGTTCACCTCGGAAAGTGTATTACAAAATAAAAACAGTATATGTATCTACAAAACAATGATGTCCTTGTCAAAAGACAAGATTTGATACCTATTTTGCACTGTTTAGAACGTAATGTTCCTACCGTATTCAATTTGTGGAAAACAAAAGCTGAAAACCGTTTTTATTTAAATCGACTAAAGATTAATATACTGTTACAGTCAAAATAAAGTAAACACCAAATATTTTCATAAATATCGTTTTATTTCAATTACATACAAAATGCTATACAGGGTGATTCAGGAAGTTCCTGACAAATTTCTCCAGCTTATTCCTTGGCTCATTTCATGAAGAAAAGTCCACTAGGACCATGTCCGAAAATGAAAGGGTGCGAAATGGCAGCGGGTTCAAAATTTTCGGATTGGCGGTCGGAGGGTAGTAGGGTAGTAGGGTAAAGTTGCAAACTTCTGAGCCAGTGCTCGGATTTGGGGTTGCTGGAAAGTCAAATCGCTGATATACAGAGCTTTCGGAAAAAAATGGAATAAAAAATTCACATAACCTCAATTTGCTCAGCCAGATGGCAGGTAACTTATGTTGAAAGATCTGTTGAAAGATAGGCATACATCTTACCTTTCCAAAATGACCTAAACGAAGCCCAGAGGTCTTTCCGTTCCAAAGTTATGACCATTTTACTGAAATGCAAAAATATTTGTTTTTGTTTTTGGAAGCGAAATAACAGCACACATTTATTTGTTTTTGTAAATTAACACGTTTAAGATTTTATTATATTGAAATTTTTGGCTGAAGAATCAAACACATAAGGAAAAAAACATTTGATGTTAAAGGAAGTTTTCAATGTGGTTCCCATTTTCTACTAAACACAATTGCAGCCGTTTGCGAACCACACCTGCCACATTTAGTTCACTCATCTTATCACGAACGACCACTGGCTCAGAAGTTGGCAACTTTACCCTACTACCCTCCGACCGCCAATCCGAAAATTTTGAACCCGCCGCCATTTCGCACCCTTGCATTTTCGGACATGGTCCTAGTGGACTTTTCCTCATGAAATGAGCCAAGGAATACGCTGGAGAAATTTGTCCGAAACTTCCTAAATTACCCTGTAGAAAAAATAATATTGCAAAATTCATTAGTAATTAAACTAGATTATATGTCATAAAAACTATAGGCGGTAACAAAAAAACATTCGAAAAAATCGACTTTTATTAGCGTACATCCAAATTTTTGCGTCAAAATAAAGTAAACAGTGACATCTCCTTTGCACGAGAAATCGTTGAGTTCTAAAAGTGGTGGCAACTTCTTTACAGATTTTTGGGTGTATTTGGGGAAAGTACCGAATTAGTGTTGTAACCCAATTTCATCAGCATCAAGCAGTTATTTACTAAAGAGCAACGTAAAATAGCAAACGACACGCAATGGGAAAACAAACGCCAGTGGACGCTCATAAAATCATAATAGATTTGCATAAGAAATGTAAATGTTTGCGTGAAATAGATGAAATTGTTAAAAGAAACCATTGCACAAGATAGTAGACAAGTATGCCAAACATAGCGAAGTAGAGAATTTACCAGAATCAGGGCGGTCAAACCGTCTTTCGGAAAGCGTCTTTACGTCGAGCAGTAAGTCTAGCACCATTAGAAGATCGCTGCACAAAAATGGCTTACACGGAAGAGTACGATATACAGAAGAAACCTTACATATGGAAAATCAATCAATCTAAAGTCTTGAATTTCGCAAAAAAAAAATATAAGTATCCGGCTCCAAACTTTTGGGAAAACATTTTTCAGTAAGTGTGAAATTGTTGGTGTTAAAAAACCTCCAAAAATACGGAGATGCAAAAATGAAGCCTTCTATGATAAGAATGTGATCAAAACGATTAAACATGGTGGAGGCTACATTATGGTCGGGAAGCAAGACGGTATCAGGGGTCGGTAATCTAGTTGTTATAGTCAACAAGGGAAAAATAAGATTATCTAAACATTTTAAAAAATGTTCCCCCTAGTGTACACAAATTGGACTTATCTCAAACCTGGATATAATTAATAAATAAATAATAAATTCTGAAGGAGTGGTGCTCTATCGGATTACGAAAACGCTAGATCATCCACCTTAGTCCGCAGACTTTAATCCCATTGACCACCTGTGGGAATATCCGGACAAAAAATTCGAGAAATACGCATTTCTTACAAAGATGACCTAAAAATCGCATTATATGACGAATGGAGTAAAATTTTGTCTGATGTTACAAAAACACTTGCCTACTCAATACTTAGAAGACTATCAAAAGTTTTAAAGTCAAAATGAAAACAAGCAAAATATTAAATATGAATGTTTATCTCATAGAGTAATGATATATAGAGACGCCATTGTTCTCGTCTGACTTTTCCTTTCGTACTATTAGTGGTGCAGTCTGTGCGACAGAGAGTTGTTTGACGTAGATTGACTTAAACCAGGTGGAATTACAAAAATTGTTGATTTAAATTTTTCATGTCGTTTTGATGAAAGACTTTGAAATTTAAACGTAGTTTGGACTTGTTTGTTATATTTTATTGTTAGTATATATTTTTGGTGTATTTACACAAAAAGTTTAACGCACAAATCGAAATGCCGTTGATGTTTTCTTGTTGGTTGATTTGAGCCATTGCCTCTATCTGGTATTATTAAAGCAATACTTTCCAACATGCAACTGCCCATATGCAACAAACTAAATGTCATAAAAATACTGAGAGAGATGGCGTCTCTATACAGCATTACTCTATGGTTTACATATCTTCTGTTTGCAAAAGTGTGTACTTTATTTTAACGCGTAAAATTTGGTGTTATTTACTAAAACGTGAATTATTACCTAACGTTATTTCTTTTCATCGAATAATTTTATGAATTTAATTCTTATTTTAATATTAATAAATTTTGCAATATTATTTTGTATGTATAATTTTACATCTTAATGTAATAAAACAATGTTTGAAAGTAGACATGGCGATTACTTTATTTTGACGCTCACAGTATGTCAATCTGACATTTAAATCAGAAAAAACTCCGTCCTAAAACCTTAAAAATTCTATTTCTTTTCCAGAATATTCCTGAATTTGTTTTTCATGAATTGCATGAGGGTTTTCTGAGCCCCAAATTCGACAATTTTGTGTAGGCCCTTTCAGATGGAAAAGCGCTTCATCGGAGAAGATGATTTTTTTTTTGTTGAAAAATTGGCATTCTCCTTATACCACTCTGACTGATTGAAGCATTGTCATATATTCAGCGTTCATTTTATCAGTTGCCATGTCATGGTGCCATGGTTTGTCTTGTGTCGGCTTTTCATAACCAATTATGGTATTCGCAGGAGCATTTAAGGAACAGAGAATGTGTGTCCCCAACGCTTCCGAATCGCTGGGACAGGCAGTTTTCTCCGGTATTGTAGTAGGCAGAAGCTATTTGCACTAATCGAAGTTTTCTCACTTCCAGCTTTCCATGTGTCTGTGGCTTGATGCCATTTGATACAACTCAATTTAAGTAACAAAATTTAATAATTTTTTAATAAAAAAATATACAATACAACTTTAACAAATTCTATCTTCATCGATTTAAATACACATTTTACAAATTTGATTTCATTAATGGTTTCAAATGCTTCTCAAATGAATCCTGGACGGGTTTTTGATTCATAGGACTCATTTTGGCTGCCTCAAAGATACGCTCGTACACATTGCCGTCATACGATCCTAGCACAGAATTCAGAACAACATCGTGGAAGTCAAATGCATCCGTAATAGCTATAGCATTTGGACGAAGTTTCTTCAAGCATAACTCCAAACGATTTTGTAAAGATTTCAAATCCGACTCGGTCAGAGATATGAAACGTAAGATATCGTTCATATGCCTTAAGGCCATTTGGACTAAATATAATTCCAATAATGTCTCCAGTGCCGACTTTGCGGCTGTAGAAAGGTTAGAGGTCTTAGGGCCGGTTAATTGTTTCCAGAAAGTTTCGGCAACGAATTGGCGACCATGGAGCTAAAAAGCAAAAAGCAATCAGTTTTAAAAATGTCAAACAGTACCAGACGTTTAAAGTCCATTACCTCAGCTGCTTGCAGCAATTCAATGCTGGAATTATTAAAAGCCTCCGGTTGAGTTTGACCCGCCACCATTCGCTGCGAGAAACTTTCAAAAGCTATACGGGTTTTTCTAAAAGGGGAATTGTTTAAAAATAACCATATATATCCTCCATGACCAATAAACTTACTGTGCCGCCGTATATTGCAAAGCCTTCACAATACATTCCCATGTATTATCCCACTTGAAAAGGAAGCTATTCTGGTTCTGTCCCTGTTTCAAATATTTCACACTGGTTAACATTTGCTTCCCCTCCTCCAGATATGACCAAGATTTCATTAAAAATCTGGCAATTTGAAGTAGTAGCACCGTGTTTTCACCCTCATAGGTGTAAGCGGCCACAGCGTTGCCATATATATTGCCAATATTGGCGGCGGTCATGAAACCATGACCACCGCATGATAAACGTAAACGTTCTATACCAGCACAGGCATCAGTCGTACATAGAGCTTTGAGGGCACACGAGAGGGCGTGTATCTCAGGCAGACGAGCATATTGTCCGTTCTTAATGTCATCTGTGATCTGATTATACAATTCCCACATATACTCGGCGGAAAGGTGATACGCCAAACCGGCTGCAATTTCAGGGAAGAGTTTTAATTGTTGGGCTACATGATCCATAATTTGGGGTTCGGGATCTCTGGAAGAGGACGAATAGGAAATTGTTAGAAAATTAAAGATAATCTTATAATTGATAAAAAATTCAGATTTTTAAATAATCGAGTAACTAAATAATCATAACCGTCGGTGGTGCACTAGTTAGTGTGCGCGACTCTTGTACATGAGAACGTGTGGTCGATCCCAGCTTTTACCGTTTATTCACAATAGTGTGCGCGACTCTTGTACATGAGAACAGGGGTTAGACCACCTTAGATTTCTTTCGACGACCGTCACTTCGCTTAGTGACGTCAACACTATCGCGAACTTAGCCATGAAAAACTCTAGGTTTTAAGTTAAACTGCAGGTTTTGAGTGTGCATGTAGCTAGAAAGCGCGCTTATCTCGCTGGTTGTAAGAACTCTCCCCAGCTCCTTAATGGGATGTAATGGGAAACTATTTATTTATTTATTTAAATAATCGAAATAGCATCGGGGTATTAAACGGCATTTACATCGACCAAGAACGCGCTAACCCTAATCTTCTTCTACAATTGTAATCTCCAGAAACTGAAGTTTAATGCAACACTGTTAGTTACTAACAAAATGCAATCATAATAAAAACATACACAAAAAATCAACTGTTTGGCAGATCGAATATTTTCCAACGCGTCGCCGCCATCAAAACTTTTTTGAAGCTCACGCCGCCGCCAATATAAATGGCTCTTATTGGTTTAAACTGTGAGCAGATTTTAGCGACTGGCCCGATTTTACTCACTGATCCAATTTTAAAGGTTCAGTTATTTCAAAAACATCCCAAATTTTTACAAAACTAACAAAACCAAAAGCCGCCAACTTAATTTTTCTGTTGTGCCGCCGTCTTCGATAATTTTGTCTCGGCGCGGAATTTGTCTAAGCACGGAGTTGCCAACTGAAATGTGAATTTAATCTCAAATTGGGTGGTGTAATCGGCAAAGCGTAGAAAATAAGGTTATCGCTAACCTGGCCGCGATAAACGGCGGTGTAAATGCGTTATTAAAAACCAGTTTGGCAAGAGCAATGAAGGAAAATTTTCTATTGGGGTACAAGTTAAGAACGAGGCTCCTTGGTGGCGCAATGACTGCAGGCAGTAAGACTATTGATTAAGACACAATGAAAGAGGTCGAGTCAAATCTAGGTCGATCTCATCAAGTTCTGTAATAAACCTACACGGCAAGACCTCTCAAAATTTATAACTCCAAAAACGTGCGATCTCTTTAACATAAGTGGCAAAAACTTTATGTGATCGGTTTTCAACTTTATGGCAAATCAAATTATGCCTCCTCCAATAGATTGCATCCCAGACTACTTTATTTTTCATTCGAATAATTTGCCGTAAAAAAAATGTTATCAAAGCCGGATCGGTATGGTTGTAACCAAGGCTGCTCAAGAAGGTTGTGTTATAAGAACAGCTGATTTGTTTTTTTTTCATGAGGTGGTGCCAAAGTGGTACGCACTAGCTGTCAAATACTGTTTACCTTTGTTTTGTGTACGTTGTTCGTAGTACATTGATATTGGCATAAACTACGCACCAAACAAAAACACAATGCCGGTTGTTGTTGCCTTGTTGTAATTTATGTAGTATTGCTTCTACCTTTTCAAGCTCCCTTGGTTGTAACAATGTAGATACCAATCAGAGAGTATGTAAGAAACTCTCTCCCATCCATCTATGAGATGTAATGAGTAACTTAAATTGAGAATCAAGAACTCAGCAAACGTGCAATATCTTCAACAATTGTGGTAAACACGAAATAGAAATTATAGATCTACAAGGCGATCGTGCGATCCCTTCAACATAAGTAATACAAAATTAATGTAATCCGTTTCACCCGCTAAACGTAGGTCGACTGATGTCAACTTCATGACAAGTCAAATAAGGTTCCTACCAATCTATAACTGAGGAAAAGTGCAATCTCTACAACAATTGTCGTAAAACCGAATTGAATATAGCCTTGTTCGGTCAAAACTCAGGACAAACATTTTTTGGACACTACTTTTCACACAGACTGTGAAACCATGGAATTATCTCGAGAACAACTCCGTGAATTGGCCGGAGCTTTCATATTATGATGACTCTCTCGGTTTTTTTTCTCTTATCCAGATGGCTTCAAAACGTGGTCCCTAAACCATTTTAAAAATCTAAATAGAATACTCAATCAGCGCTCCTTTCATATGCACCTTTCAAAAATTGGTACTTATGACTAACAGCCCCGATTCACTTACTCCGGATTAATAGGACTTTGTCTTCTCACTGCCGAATATCTTGTGGCAATTGTCGCTGCTTCCAGCAAATAAGTGGAATCCAAATTCACTATCAGGCATCTTGTATATACCATAGTCATATACGCCAGCTTGGAAACAGGACTTTGAATGAAAGTACCATCCGGCATAACCTTGGCATTTTTCATAAGCATATTTGTGCGAGGAATACGAACTGCCTTTAGCCCTAAGAAACCTTGATTCACAGCTGGCATACCAACTTTCTTGCCAATTTCACCGATGTCAATGCCCGGCAAAGGCATATGCGTTTCCAGATCTCGCAATTGGACAATAAACATTTGAATTCCCTTATGCTCGCCATCAATGTAAAGTTGAGCCACCACCATGCAATGATTGGCCGTATGACCCACTGAAAAAATTTATCAAATCATTATAATGTTTTTGAAAATGTCATTTCAATCCACTTACATCCTCCAGGCCACCATTTGTAAGCCTGTAAACACGGTGTATTCAATACAAACTCCTCGGTTTTACGATCATAGTCAGCTCGTGTTTGTATACCCCGAAGATTTGTGCCATGTGCCAACTCAGTCTGGGCATAGGTCCCTATAATATTACAATTCGCAGCTGCTTTACCCCATTTCTCCACCTGCTCTGGAGTACCTTGGCCCTTGATGACATCAACAAACATGGTAATGTGTGTGGCTAATGGACTATTGGCGGGAAAGAGACCATGACTTTCTGGACTATAAAGCATTTTCCTAAGGGAGGAAATACCGGCATGTTAATAAAAATAAAATAGGGCGTTTAATTTTTGGTCAAACTTACGGCCATATTTCATCACCTCCAGGATTCTTTTCCTTTTGCAGTTTTCTTAATTTGTGTGAGATTGTGGCTACCTGTTCCACAGCACGATTGTAAACGCCCTCGTGATCCAAATACTCATGTTTCAGGCCGTATCCTTTTTCAAGATCATTGAAGAGTATTTTTTCTAAAAACAAAAATGAAAAAGAAAAAGAAAACAATCAAAACAAACCTCTCAAACTAAACAGTCCTCTCTACAAAGACATAAGAAATTCTTGCGATCTCTTCAATAATGTACATGACAGATTTATTCAGCCGAACCTAGGACGGGTTTTGTCAACTGCATAACTACCCAAATTATAATCCCCTACTGCAAGTTCGGTTCCGAATCGAAACCTAAGAAAGCAAGCGATCTCTTCAACATAAGTAATCAGTTTATCCTGTTGAACCCAGGTTTTTTCTTATCAATTTCATGACAACCTAAACGATAGACCTACATTGCAAAGCCCTGTCTTAACAGAGACATTAGATAACTTGCAATCTCTTCAACATAATGGAAAGTCAAATCGTAGGATCGATTTATCCAGTCAACGCCAGTGGCACTAGAAACTATATTTTTTTCAAATCAAAGCGACTAGATAATATATGTGATCGGCATAATCAGCCAAATTATAGATCCCCTCTGGAAGGCATCTCCCCAACAAGATTTCAGAAAATAATGTGCGATATCTTTACCATAAGTTACAATACAAAGTACATGATGGGCTTAACCATTCGGGCCTAGAACGATCGTTCTATACTTAATAATTGACCGAATTGTAGACCTATACTGCAAGTCCATTTCGAAGTGATACCTTATACAATGTGCGATCTCTTCAACATAAGTACCAAGGCAAGTCCTTTCTTTCCCTAGAGGAAGTAAGAGTTTTGGTCATTTGCAAGAAGAATAAAGGATAGTTCTTCGTCTATCCCAACTCCTCTTAAAGATGACACAACATGCACTGAACCGGTCGATAAAGCTAACCTCCTGGCTGATAGCAATCAACCACTCCCCGTTCCATGCCCTATATATTTATTCGAACGCGAGGAGTTAAAAAGGTTCTTGCGAATCTCGTCGTAAATAAATCCCCGGGCCCGGATGGCATACCTGCACTGGTCTTGAGTACGTGCTCTTCGACGCTGGCACGTCCACTGCGCAGCCTTTTCAACCTTGCATACCGAGCGGGAGTCTTCCCGGCGCGTTGGAAGATTGCTAATGTCCAGCCAATCCCTAAAAACAGTGATGCAATTAACCCTGCAAATTAACGCCCAATTGCAATTTGTTCTGCGCTCTCGAAGGATATGGAGAGCATGGTTAAGCACCATCTTGCGAAATATCTTGCGTCCAATGACCTTCTTAATGATCGGCAGTATGGCTTCCGTAGAATGAGATCTACTGGAGACCTGATGGCGTTTCTTTCGGAACAATGGAGTCGATCCATCCACCGGTTTGGGGAGAGTAAGGTAGTGGCTCTTGATATTTCCAAGACCTTTGACAGAGTATGGCACGATGCACTCTTGTCGAAGCTCGCTGATTTTGGTGTCGGTGATAACTTCACTCGTTTTCTCAGAGATCGCACTATACGAGTTGTTGTAGATGGGGTTTCATCCGTCGAGCATAAATTGACTTCAGGTGTACCACATGGCTCTGTTTTTTCTCCTTCTCTTTTTTCATTTTTCATTGACGATCTCCTGGGTCAGACTGTGAGTCCAATCTACTCTTTTGCGGATGACAGTAATCTCTGTCATTCTCATTGATTCGATCGTAGGGCAAGTCTTCAAAGAGATTGAAGTCAAACACCGGACGATGAATGAAACACTTGGCTGGGATCTGGTGTCCATTGTTGAATGGGGTGGAATGAATAGAGTAGATTTTAGTACGGGTAAGAGCCAGTGTTGTTTGTTGTTGTCGCATAAGTGGATTGCTGACCCAGGTGTGTCGTCATTGTCTATGGACGATGTGGATATTGATGAATCAGACGCTCTTGATGTTCTGGGCATGAAAATACAATGTGATGTCCGTTGGGCAAAACATGTATTTGAAGTGTCGAAAGATGCTTTCAAGTGTTTAGGCTTTTTAAAGCGGTGCCAGGAATACTTCACTCCATATGGTCTTATCAACATATACACCACCTACATCATGCCAAAAATGGAATATAACTCCCATATATGGGCAGGTGCTCTTTGGACATCTTTAGAGCTTCTCGACCGTGTCCAGAAAAGAGCGACGGTGTGAATAGGGGACAGTAGGGTATCCAACTCTATTGCCTCCCTTGAGCATCGCCGAAATCGGGGTTACGTGTCGCTGTTCTATCCTTATTTCCACGGTATGTGATCCTCGGACATCCGTCAACTTATGCCAGACGTGAGGATATTTAGCCGAAATACGCGGCTTTACAGAAACTCTCATCCGTTTTTTATCGAGTGTCCGGTTGACCGCACTACACACTATAGAGAAATTCGTTCTTCAGCCGTACAGTTCGTATGTGGAATAAACTTCCGGCTAGTGTATTTCCCACCAATTGTGACATACAAAGATTCAAGGCAAATGTCAAAAGACACTACTCCCTCTTTCCACCCTCCACTACCTCAATTTCCCTTCGCCAACACAATGCACTGCATTTATAGGGGGCATCTCCTGAGTGTTTCTATCGCTAAATTTTATCTCTTACCCACTTACCGCTACTAGATATGGATCCTGCGAAACAAGATCTTAGAAAACGTGCGATCCCTTCAACTTGTGTAATAAGAACAAATTTAGTTGTATATCTCGTGCTCAATTATAGACCCCAAGGCAGACCTTTACCAAGTTAGTAAACATACAGAAACAATATTCCGAAGCAGCGGAGCCGGTGTTGGACATTCGCAAGAGGAAAAAAATTCTCAAAACTGACATAAGGCCGGCAACGCCGATAGAACAGTTTTACGCCGGATCCGAACGGTACTTTGAGAAGCTTTTTCATGGCTAAATACTGGATAGTGTCGCCGTCACTAAGCGAGGTGACCGCCGTCGAAAGGAATTTAAGAGCCGCGCACACTACCATTGCTCCACTGAACCCGTTACGAAAACGTAAAAAACATAAAAAAAAAGAATCAGTGAAATTGCAATTTGGCGGATCCGTTTCGAAACCGATACGAGCCCATAAAAACATAGAAAAGTGAATCATTGCATTTCATATTTGGCGGATCTGTTTCGAACTCATTACGAGCCCATAAAAACATTTAATGCGAATCAGTGAAATATTTTATGTTTAATATTTTATTTATAACCCGATTGAAATTTAGCTGACAACGAAATTTTTTATTTTTAAAAATTAATATACATAGCAGGGACATACATAGTGTTACTAAATTGAACATACCCATTAGAATAGTAAAATTTAACATACCCTTTTATTATCATATGGTTTTTGAAAGTTAACCTCTATAGCGTTAGTCAGTTAGGGGAATTTGAAATTGTGTCAACTTTCTCGATGGAGTGGTTATGGAGGATGGAGGAATCCCGTATCGCAGTTATAGCACTTTTTAAGTGTGGAATGAAAACAACGATAGTTTCAAAACATTAACGGATGTCCGTTTCGGACAAAATCTAAGAACGAAACGGATCTGTCGCGAATTCGTAACGGATTCATATGGAACACTGGACCATGGTTGGTTGAAAAGGCTGCAAGACAGTTCGCTGTCTAGCACACTTAGGCTAACAATTTCTTCCGGCAATATAAGGTGTTAGTATGCCAATCTCTGCCTGCCGTTTGCAGATCAGGCAGTGGGCCGATAATTACTTCAACTTGCAAACAAGCCAGGGTCCTCTGGCCACAGGTGGCCAGGAAGAGGACTAGGCAACTACTTAACTTGCCGAGAGGCAGGTTATCCACAATGATAAGAACACTTACGGGACATTGTCTTGTACGAAAACACACCCTAGAAACTCCACTCTCTGTAGATGCTGCATGGAAGAGGATGAGGAAACGACGAAACACCTTCTCTTCGATTGCCCTGCTCTGGCAGGACTGAGAAGTAGGATATTCGGAACACATCTAGTTAGCACCATAGCCCTACAGGATATTCATGTAGGTCTTATAGACAAATTTATTGAAAGGGCAAATTGGCTGCACGACTAGTCAATAGTTGCTATGGAGGAAACTGCAGGTATCACACTGGACCATAGACGAATATAGTATAGACACATTTATTCTCTCATCTGACGTTTCATTTCACACTCTTTGTCGTAGGTTTGTGGAAATGAGAGAAATTCGACTAAAATTATCTTACATCAGGTGGAGTTACAAAATATGTTCACTTAACTTTTTCATGTCGTTTTGGTGTAGAACTGAAAAATTTTAATGTACGAGTATTTTGTACTTTTTTTTACTTTTATCGTTGGTATGCATTTGTATTGTATTTAATACAACTAGTTTGCCACAAAAACACGAAATTCGGTTATTGTTCCTTTGTTGGACGTAGTATACTACGGGCGGATCAATAAGTCCGTGACTTGTTGAATGAAACACAGTTTTTTTGCAAAAAAAATATTATTTTTCAACATAATCTCCTTTTAGCTCAATACACTTAGTCCAACGTTTCTCCAATTTTTGTATCCCTTCCAAAAAAAATACGATTTTTGGAGGTCCATAACATAGGCCTTTGTTTGATTAGTAATTTCATCGTTGGAGCTAAATCTCTTTCCACCGTGCCATTTCTTTAGGTTTGGAAATATGAAATAGTCTAAATCCGGAGAATATGGTTGCCCAATTCATGGAACTCCAAACAATCCTTTGAAGTTGTCACACGATTACGTTTATGGTCAATTGACAGCTTTCTTAAACCCAACTGATCATTTAAAATCGAAACCACACTGCCATATGAAATGCCCATGACATCAACAATCTCATGCACTTTTACTCTTCGATAGGCCGACACCATATCGTGGATTTTTTCGACATTTTCGGGTGTATTGACCTCAATTGGCCGTCCAGAACGTTCAGCGTCATTTGTACTTGTGCGACCACAACGAAAATCAGTAAACCACTTTTTTACCATTGAAATCGATGGTACAGAGTCCCCATAGTATTTATCAAGCTTTTCCTTGGTTTGATTGACAATTTTTTTTTTCGCAAAAACTAATGTTTTGACTCGAATATCCCATTTTTCCATTTTTAAAAAAATGCACGGGGTTGTATGTTTTGAACAGCTGTTAAACGCAAAGTACATGATGGAACTTGCTCAAAATTTGAAAGTAATTTATTAACAGGTGGTACTTAATGGAAGCAGTGTTGCATTTCATATAACTTCGAGGGAAGTTCGAAAAGTCACGGACTTATTGATCCACCCTCGTATATGATTAAAAGAGCGTAATATGTAAACAAAGCTCAATCAGGGGGTTTCTATGGCACAGCTGATCGAAAAGGTACTAGGGAAATGATGTAGAATGAGAGACCAAAGAAGACATAGTGACTATAGACCATACAGCAAACTAAGATTAAATAGTGTTTGATTGATACTAATGACAGTTAAATTATGTTTTATGTTGTTTGCATCGTACGAAAATACGCATTCCCTTTTATTTCTCTCCGTATTATGTCCAAACCAAAGAGTAAATTACAAAAGCAACTCGAACTCAACGAAATGGCCTACTACCTCGTCATCATCAAGAGAACGTGATCATCTTTTCTATTTCTCTATGGCCGTTCCTAAGGCTTGAGTATGTTTTGTGACAGGGTTAGATATACGACGGGAACTATCATTCTCAGGCCTCGAACAGAACCCACACTTGTGCCCATAGACGAATATAGGTATAGATACATTTATCCTCTCATCTGACGTATCATTTCACACTCTTCGTCGTAGGTTTGTGGAAAGGAGAGAAATTAAATTTAAAATTAACTTATACCAGGTGAAGTTACAAAATATGTTCACTTAACTTTTTCATGTCGTTTTGGTGTAGAACTGAAAAATTGAAATGTATTTTGCAATTTTTGTTGACTTTTATCGTTGGTATACATTTGTATTGTATTTAACACAACTAGTTTGCCACAAAAACACGAAATTCGGTTGGTATTCCTTTGATGGTCCACAGATTTAATTGTTCGCGCTCGACACTATTTTATTTCATTAATACACATTTCCTTTAGTTGTTCAATATTCATACACGCGAATTCCATGTTTTTGTATATCAATTATTATTTCACGGCCGAATACTGTGTATTAGGCTCTAATATCTGATAAGAACCGATGGGCACATAACAAAGTATGAATTATAATCTCGTTACTTTCACAAATCATATAATGATGATATTAACAACAATAAATCGAATGCAATTTGATAAAGACAAGTTTTAGACAGTTCCAAAGGTCTACATTTATCAGGTAAAGCAACAAAAATTTAACACCACCACAAAACAAACACAATTAACAATAACCAGTCACACTTTGTTAATAAAATATGTGCTAACTATTATGCATGTTTTATTTTCCCCTCGCAAACCAAAAAACCGACCAGTTTGTATCTAAGTGGAATCGCTTAGGACCCCAAACAAACTGACCGAAAACTAGTTTAGCGAAAAAAAAACAAATAAAACAAGCCTATTATTAATGTAATGTATTCATTACCAATTTCACGTTTCTCTTTCAATTTCTTGGCACCACCATAAAACCACTGTGCCATTTCCTCGCTTTGAAATGTGGCATTCTTTCGTTCCTTGACTATGTCAGGATTTACAGTGGTGGGAACAATTGTAGCTTTAGTGTGCATATTTGACAGAGACCGATGAATTTTTTGAAATGCAGTTAAACAAATTCGATAATTTCGATTCTTTATCATTTAATTGAAAATAATCTTGATTACACAAACTCCGCCGACTAGCACCGACTCAATGCGAATGACGATCTACTACATTTGTGTTTGAATGAAGCGAAAGCTTTTCTAACACAACACACAATTGGCGCCGTAAAAGAGAACAAACAATAATGAGAGAGAGAAAGCACATGCTTAAACACAGTGGTCTTCTAAATTGAATATTAGCAAAAAATGACTAGAGCTGAGTTTGCGAGATATCGCATATTTAAAATTGAAATTTCGTAAAATTTGTAGTGCCAGCATGATTCAAAAAGTTTAGAATTTGAACCCCCCGTTATATCGGAGCAGATTGGCAGTTTGACATTTATGAAGTGACAGATTACACTGTGATAGTTTTTGGCAAAAATTTTCGTAAACAAGGCCGAAGAGGTCGGTTTTACCGTAATTCGGGTACGAGGAATCGAAATGCACCATTAGTTGTTTGAGTTAAAATGACGGTGTCATACAACATTTGGAACTAAGTTCCTTATCGCACGTTGCGGGATGGGGGCTAAATGAAAAAAATTAAACAACTTTTTTTTAACACTATTATGCTACAACCCGGTATTATCAACCATAGATAAAGGAAATAATAGATATAGCGCGACCATTGTCAACTTTGTTCACTAGGTGCTGTCCTGTACTACTGTCACTTTCACTGAAGTTTCCCATAATTCTCATTGACGTTTATTCAAAATTGTGGGAAATTTTTGTGAAAGTAATTTAAACAAATGAAAATGTGACAAAATTTATGTGATTTTACTTAATAGCATTTGTTTCTTATACAAAAAAAAAAACTATCCTAAAGCCATGAGGCCGGTGTTGGGATATCAATAGCAGAAAACACGTAAGACCGCCCAAAAATTAACATCCCGGAACGCCTTTTGAATCTAAAATCTTCCCCGCCCAAAAACTGCAGCAACTTCTGTGGTTGCAGATGCCAAAATCGTTAAAGTGTCTCAGGACTGAGGAACAAGGAATGGTAGCTGAACCGGAGGAAGAACCAATTTATTATGACATAGACGGTGGTGACATGGCTTTGCAATTCGGTTGCCATCAGATATTCTACTTTAAGTAACGTGTTGTATTCTTGATATTTTTGTTGATAATTATTTTTTCTTTTGATATGAAATTTAAGATTTTTATTGTCATATTTTGTGACTTTTTCTTTGGGATCAAAAAAAATTCCATTTTTGCTTTCAACGACATCTAGAAAATTAGCCATTACACTAAAATTTTTCCAACACTTGTGCTTCATCTATTTGTTTACTTTATCTATGTTATCAACTATATATTGTACTTTTTCTTTGGTTTGTGTCTAGACTAACATATTTGGAAAATTTCTTGTTTACTGGGAAGTTTTCTAGGTGCAGCCTAGCCTGTAACCAATATTTAGTACACAGAAAAAAAAGACGACTGTAAAATTTTAACAAAAAAATTGGTACGTTGAAAATCTCAGCACTCAATTACATTTTTCATTGATATACTGACAAATTACTAAAATATTGAAATGAAAATCGATAAATGGTACCAACAAAAAAATTCATAAGAAATACCCCAATATTTAACGAAGTAAATACGATACGAACAACCACATAACTTCAGTTAGAGATAAGTTTGCACAGGCGGTCGGTGGCGCAACGGGCTAGACGATGCCCGAAACGTCGATGTGTCACAAACATCGAAACGATCTTCCAGTGGATGTGAGTTCGAATCCTACCGCGGCTGTTTCATTTTTTTTTTAAATAAACAAAATTTCTAAAAATACTGCGGATCGAAGGCAAAACGAAAACTGAGATACAATTTAGTTTGTTAATATGTCAAATTCTTCATCGACTAAAAACGAAAATATTTTTCATAAATAACGTACAAATATTTTCATAGATGGATGTAATTTTGCATCGATTGAAAAATAATATTTTTCCAATAAACAACCTACAAATATGGTAGCTGATATGTGATTTTTTTTATCACAGGATTTTCAATTAATATTTTTTTTGAATTTTCGAATTTTTTAATTGAATTGAAAAATTATTTTATCTGTATATATATTGTAGTTTTGAACCCAATAAAAAGTAAATTTAGAAAAGCCAAAGTGAAAGAAGTTTAAGAAATTTCTTAAATAACTGCCTTTTATCATTTTATATATATATATATATATTAGCGTATATACATATATTATAGCGTAGACAGACGACAGCGTTAATTTGCATTAAAAGCTCACTAATGTGAATTAAGATTTTGCCCTGACAGACGACACTTTTTGCATTTAGTAAACAGCTGTTTGTTTGTAAACAACTGTTTGTTTGTCAAGTAATTTTTTGGACTTTTGCATCAGATGCAGAACCTCCGCATCTCCATCACACCACACGCTTCGCTTCTTTCCCTTGGAAATCTTAAAATGGAAAAAATGCGTTTCGATTTTTAATATTTCTCATTTTTTTTGCAAAAAACAATTAAAATAACTCACCTTTGCTGACTTTGAATCAAGATGTATCAAATACATGGTGATAGCAGGTGGTGTTGTTGCAATAACATTCACTTCAGCGGTGTCAAGCATCAGTACATAAAATCAACAAAGCAAACAACAAACACAAGAAAGTTCCACTTCCACTGTGTTCCGGCTATCACATCTATGTATAGATACAGCTTGAGCTGATTGATTGTCGACGGTGTTGTCATATTGAAATACCTAAATGCAGTATACATGCACTCTGATTTCATGCATTTCACAAGTTAATTTGAATTAAGACTGCTAATGCAAATTAACGCTGTCGTCTGTCCACGCTATAAACATTGTAATAAAATGTGAAGTTTAGTGAAACAAACCAGTGATTCAATAGTTAAAACGAATAAGAATTAACTATTCTTGGAATTAAAGAGATCAGTGAGTATGAAAAGACTAAAAAAACCTGAACATAAGAAAGATGTCTGTGGCCAAACTAAAGCAGTGTGAAGAATCCTGTAGTGCCGGAGTTAACTTTTCTTTTATTTACAATTCATTTACAAATTTATTGTCTCCAGTTCACATCGCACTTCTTCCCAAAATGCCTGAATATTTTCCTTTGGTCTCGTGTGGAAGCCACCAGCAATATCCGTATTTATGGCCATGAAAGCCACCAGCATCTCATATTGCGATGGCGTTGTTGTTTTTGACCTGTAATAAACTAAATAAAACTCACAAATCAGTACAAAAAAAAAAATAAAAAAAACATTTATCTATTTTATACTTAAATTTTTCTAAATTCTTTTTTATATCTTGTATTTTTTTCACAAACAAACTCCGTAAGCTAAATAACAACTTAGAAAAACGTAACTACGTTCGTAATGTAGAATAATCACAATCGAAAGAAAAACGTAAGCGGAACGGAACGGAACGCAGAATACCAAAGTTGCCAAAAGGGAGAAAATCCGAGCGTGGCGTAACGCAGAATAGGGGTGAATATATAAGCTTTATATTATTAAAAAGGTATTGAGCTTGACTAAATTTAGAAAATTGTTACTGCCTTTTATTAAAAAAAGTAAATTTTCTCAAAAAAATACCTATTCATATTATTAAACAAAGTACCTATTCTTAAAAAAAATACCTTATCTTAAAGAAGTACCTTTGCGTAAAACAAGTAAATTTTCTTAAAAAGAAAGTACATTTTCTTACAACAAATTGCCTTTTCTTAAAACAAAACTACGTTTCTTTAGAGAGTACCTTTTTTGTGATAGAAAATAACTGTGCTTGAGATAAGTACCTACCTACTCTTGAAAAAAGGACCAATTCAAAAAAAAATTCCATTTCTTAAAAAAAAACTTTTCTTCAGAAAAATACTTTCCCCAAAAAAAATAAATTTTCTTACAAAAATTCGTTTTCTTAAAAGTACCTTTTCTTAAAAATAAAATAATACCTTTTCTTATATTTTCTTGAGATATAAGAAGCCTTTCTGAAAATAAATAAATTTCTTAAAAAAATAACCTTTTCCTAAAAAGTAGGTTAGTACCTGTTCTTAAAAAAGTACATCTTTGTAAAACCAAAACGCATACTCATGGCTTTTTCTCACAGAAAGTACTTCCTCTCAAAAATATGTAGTACCTTTTCTTAAAAAAAATTAGCTATTATTACAGAAGTACCTTTCTTTAAAAACTCACCTATTCGGGAAAATATAATACATATTCTTCCAAAAAGGATCTAAAAATATACTTTAAAAAAAAAACACATTCTATAAACAACAAAAAGTTGTTAAAAAAAAGTTCAAAAGTAAATTTTCTTAAAGATCCATTTAAATTATCGTATTTTTCAACGGGCGCCTTAGGGGTGTTGGAACTAACTAGTACATAATATATAGCGAAAGGAACTTCGTTCCGACCGGGTGTCCCCTGCCACCTCATGTATTTTTTTTTTCATTTTGGCTAGTACAGTGGATTTTTTGTTTTGATATTTCGATTTTGCCTCACATTGACAGCCACTAACTTCTATTTGCTTGGTTGTACATGTAAACTTTATTTATCAAAGTTGTTCTAAACCATCCTTTGGGAAAAAAAAGTTACCCTTAAAACCAGGTTTTTGGGGGTCTTTGATTCAGAACATCGGCAGAAATGTTAGTTCCCGACTTTCTTTGAGTTTTCCGTTCACAAATTGTCAGTAATCATATTCTGTCGCCAAATAAGACAAGGATTTTCTCTTTATAACTATCTTTTTTTACTCATCTTCATTTTCTATATCCAATTCCACTTAATTTTTGGATAAAAACACTGTGATTAATTGAGTTTTGAATGAAAAACATATAATACTTTAAAAATGTACAATGGTTCAATAAAAAGTACTCTCGCCTACTTTTTTATGGGTTATGTAGAAAACAGTACAGCGAACAAAAAAGTACGTATACTGTATATTTTGTATGAAACCGTAATTGTAACTCAAAAAACTAATGATGCAGTTTGATTCCTCGTACCGGAATTAGGGTAAAACGGTCCTCTCCCGCCGTGTCTCATGTTTCAACCCCCACAGTGTTTTTAGTTAAAGGTTATAAATTTACAAAAAGCTACGCTTTAAGGGCACCTTAGACCAGCGGTTTTCGGGCCGACTCCTCTCCCAGTGTAAGGTGCGGTCGGGCAGTCGGCCGACTAGACGGGTAAAAATCAAAACTACTTTGATTTTCAGAAAGTCGGCTAGTGTAAGGCAAAACAATTCCCGGCCTGACTAGTAGTCGGCCGACTGGTCCGCAAGGTCTAATGCCCCTTAATTCAACAGTACTTTTTGTACGGAAAAGTTAATTTTTTTCTTCTGTACTTTTTCCCCATTATAGCTAAAAGGCACACATATCGTCGGTTGATTATTGTTTTGTCGTATACGCCATTTATGTTTTTTCGAGGTGATATTGTGTCTACAGGTTTTTGTTCGATATCTTTCCGAATCTGTTGTCAGTTTTTTGATAACGGGTTTTTCAATAAGAGCGCTACAAAAGTTTTTTTAAATAAAACAAAACCGGTTTAGATACCAATGAAATTCTTTATTCCTGTGAAAGTACGTTCGATGTCATTATGTATGGAACTCGATTTCTTTTGCATGGCCACCACGGGCACGCTTGCAGAGTCCAGACGCTGAACCCAATTTTCGACGGTTTTCAAGCATAAATCGGCCGATACTGCTGCAATTTCACGTTCGATATTCGTACGAAGTTCATCAATCGTCGCTGGCTTGTTGGCATAGACCATAGACTTGACGTAGACCCACAGGAAATAATCTAACGGCGCCATAATAATCTAACGACAAAAACATTTCGTGAGATAACACGTTCACCAAACTTGGTTTCCAATAAATTGATTGTGACATTCGCTGTGTGGCTTGTGGCGCCGTCCTGTTGGAACCACATGTCCTCCAAGTCCATACTATCCAATTGGGGCCAAAATATTCGGTTATCATTGAACGGTAGCGATTCGCATTCACAGTAATGTGCCGGTCTTGATCATCACGGAAGAAGTACGGCCCAATGACGCCGCCAGCCCATAAACCGCACCAAACCGTAATTTTTTCGGGATGCAATGATGACTCATGGATTACGTGTAGATTGCTGTCTGACCAATAACGCATATTTTGCTTATTGACGAAGCCATTCAGCCAGAAATGAGTAGGACGATTATGACGACCATAAATTGGACGTACCGCTCTTAAAGTTGAGGCCACTGACTCCAAATTTCGGTAGTAAATTTTAATAATTTCGACTCGTTGTTGGCTCGTATATCTTTCCATGATTAAATGGCAACCCTTACTGAAGAGATATGTCAAAAGAGCGGGAAAAAATATGGCGTCGTTTGCTGTCCCTATCGATTTACTTTTGTAGCGTCTCTGTTGAAAACCCCTTTATATCTTACCATCACTGTGATGTTTACCCCAATTTGTGTGTATATCCCTAAAAATTGTTAGTTGGTAATAGTGGTATAGTTGCGAATATTGGTATCTCCGTTTCAAACAATTGGCGTTTACGACAAATCAATAATCAACCGACGATATATTTCCAAAAACAAATTTTATTTTTACAAATTTAAAACCATTTGTATTTATACATCCGCTGACGTAGATTTATTCTTATATTTGCATCAGCTTCGCAGTATATGGTACCAATAAAGACGAAGTTGTAGAACAAATGTTCTAGGAAAATTTTGGTTTTTTTTTTTTGCTTTTCTGAAAAGTTACAGTGGAAACCAATTTCTGACTCTATACAAATTGCCACAATAACCGTACTTGGTTTCGAAAAACCGCTTCGCAATAAACCATGGTACGATGAAGAGTGTCGCATTGCAAATGATGAAAAGAACGCTGCACGTATGGCAATGCTGCAGTCAATTGCCACGCGAGCTGTAACTGAGCGGTATAGGGAGAAAAGAAAGGAGGTAAACCGTCTCTGTAGACGTAAGAAACGGCAGTGGAGAAATCGCGTGAGTGAACGAAGTCCGAAAATTCTACCAAAAAGTAAAAACGGAACAAGGACGGAAATCTCATCACAGAGCATGTTGAGAATATGGAGAGATCATATCTCGGCGCTACTGGTACCTGAGATATCCAATGACGATGGGGCAATCGATCACAATACGGACGATGACGTCGATTGACCCCCTCCTTTCCAAGCCTAGATCAGAACAGCTATTGCCCGGCTTAAGAACAACAATGCCGCAGGAGCCGATGGATTACCGGCGGAGCTGTTTAAGGCTGGCAGCGATGAGTTGATAAGGTGCATGCAAAATTTGGTTAGACGAATGCATGCCCGGCGATTGGAATCTCAATAAACTATGCCCCATATTTGAAAAATGTGACCCGAGTCTCTGTGCCAACTACCGGGGATTAAGCCTTTTATCTATAGCATATAAGGTTCTTTCAAGTATAATCTGCGAAAGAGTAAAACCAATTATCGCTGCCCTGATTGAACCACACCAGTGCTGCTTTAGGCCTGGAAAATCGACAACTGCCCAGATATGCACGCTAACCCAAATCCTGGAGAAGACCCATGAAAAACAAATCGACACTTATCATCCATTTGTCGATTATAAGGTGGCCTTCGATAGTCCGATACGGGAAAAAACTCATACGACTTTGCAGGATGACCTTGACGAACACCAAATCCACAGTGAAAGTTGGTGAGGATCTTCTCGAACCTTTCGAAACTAAGTGAGGCTCGCGTATGCTGATGATATAGATGTCATTGGGCGCATAATTAAAGCAGTTACTGTGGTATTTTCCGAGAATTGAGAAGGAGTCAACAAAAGTGGGTCTGACGGTAAATGAGGACGAGACAAAATTAATGGTTTCAACGAGCAGGAACTCCACGCGATTAGACCAAAGCGTGAACATTGATAACCGTTATAATTTCGAGGTGGTGGACGAATTTATATACCTCGGATCTGCCGTAAACAAAAACAACAACGTCAGCCTTGAGATCAAGCGGAGAATTGTGCTTGCGAATAGATGTTATTTTGGGCTACGCAAGCACTTTAGAGATAAAGTAACAAAAGTCCAACTATACCAGACTCACATACAACCTGTCTTGCAGAATCCTGCGCCCTATCGCAAGCAGTCCAAACAGCTGTAGGAGTCTTCGAGAGAAAAATACTCCGAAAAATGTATGGCCCTATAGTGCACAACGGCGAGTATCGTCAACGCATGAACCATGAGGTGTATGAGCTATATCCTGACATTGACATAGTTAAGCAGATCAAAATAATGCGATTGCGCTGGCTAGACCATTTCAGTAGAATGGATGTAGTCGAACCAAAACGAAAGGTTTTCGAAACCGAACTCGAAGGAAGACGAAAAATAGGAAGACCAAGACTACGCTGGAGGGATCAGGTTGACGAATCCCTGCGTACACTTGGTATTGCCAACTGGAGAAATAAAGCAAAAGATCGAACTGGTTGGCGAAATATATTATCTTCGTTTTGTAAGGTCCCTGACCCCCGAGGCTGTCCGAGACCGGATAAGTGAGTAAGATGATCATGACATTTCGTCCATTTTCACCATATATGTTTGTTAATGGGGATCCCGAAAAATCTTTTTTTTTTTAGGCGCACTGTTAGTAGCTAAGGCCCTCTTTATAATTGAAACCACGAAATACATGACACCTTAAAATTTAACGGATTATACAAATTTTGGATTCGATCAATTAAATATATGTCTATGGGTCTGGGGATAAATCTTAAAATTTTACGTGATTCTGTAAATCTGGCCCAACCAAAACTCGACGTTTCGAAATATGACTATTTTAAGAAAACACCGGATTTTATAACCTCTTACAAATTGTATTTTTTTTATTAATTTAAAAAGTGAAACCTTTGTTATGTAAAATCAATACAAATTCGTAAAATTAACATTGTAAGAATTAATACATAAAAATTGGATTAATATTTAAATTGTATGACATTCTCTTTTGAGGGGTCCAATATTATTTCTGCACCCAGGGCATTTAGCAATATAAATTCGCCTCTGATACGGTATCATGTTTAAATTCGCCAAAAATTAAAAAATAAATAAGACTAACCTGACCAACCATCCCGCTTTCGGCGGGATTGTCCCGCTTTCGGAGGGATTATCCCGACTTAAATGAAAATAACACAATATTACTACTAATTAAAAGGGTTTAACCTTATATATTTAAGGTTGTCTTATATAAATATGTAAAGGGTTTTTCAACAGAGACGCTACAAAAGTAATATTTTTTCCCGCTCTTTTGACATTTCTCTTCCGTAAGGTTTGCCATTTCATCATGGAAAGATATACGAGCCAACAACAAGTCGAAATTATTAAAATTTACTACCGAAATTTGGAGTCAGTGGCCTCAACTTTAAGAGCGCTACGTCCAATTTATGGTCTTCAGCGATGAGGCTCATTTCTGGCTGAATGGCTTCGTCAATAAGCAAAATATGCGTTATTGGTCAGACAGCAATCTACACGTAATCCATGAGTCATCATTGCATCCCGAAAAAATTACGGTTTGGTGCGGTTTATGGGCCGGCGGCGTCATTGGGCCGTACTTCTTCCGTGATGATCAAGACCGGCACATTACTGTGAATGCGAATGACTACCGTTCAATGATAACCGAATATTTTTGGCCCCAATTCGATAATATGGACTTAGAGGACATGTGGTTCCAACAGAACGGCGCCACAAACCACACAGCGAATGCCACAATCAATTTTTTGCAAACCAAGTTTGGTGAACGTGTTATCTCACGAAATGGCCCAGTCGATTGGCCGCCTCAGTCGCGCGATTTGACGCCGTTAGATTATTTCCTGTGGGGCTAGGTCAAGTCTATGGTCTATGCCAACAAGCCAGCGACGATTGATGAACTTCGTACGAATATCGAACGTGAAATTGCAGCAGTATCGGTCGATTTATACTTGAAAACCGTCGAAAATTGGGTTCATCGCGTTCCATACATAATGGCATCGAACGTACTTTCACAGGAATAAAGAATTTCATTGGTATCTAAAACCGGTTTTGTTTTATTTAAAAAAAACTTTTGTAGCGCTCTTATTGAAAAACCCGATATACGTATTTTTAATTAATTTGTTATTTAAAACCAAAAACTCCGATGTGTTGTATTGTGTCCCGCTGTTTGGTGACAACCAGCTGGCCATGTTAAATTTGACCCAATTCAGAAACGAAAAATTCGGTATAAAATAAGAGTAGTAAAAATCGATTTCTCAGATCGATTTTTTTTAAAATTCAAGCACACATCATAAACGTGACTTACCTAACCTCTTGTTAGTAAACTTATGCTATGGTCAAAAAACGTCTTCCACACTGGAGGCAAAAAACACCAGGGTTGCCAAGTACTAATTTTGTCACGAAATAAAGTTGACTATTAAATATGTTATGGTCCGATAGCACAATTCTTCAAAATATCTTAATTCACTTGAGGTGAATATGACCATGTATTTAAAAAATATGTGCAATCAGAATGTAATGCCATTTGGACACACTTCCATTAATACCGCAGTCACAAAGTCCACATAATTTGTTTGCATTACGCAGATACCCGGAACCACAGTGCCAAACAATGACATTGCAAAGCTTTATATTTACTGTGACATTAAAAATTATGTGTGTACAAGAGTTTGCTTTAGAAACTCTTCAAAGTTGTTAAGAGCAATTAATAAGAGAAAACTCAAATTAACAAAAGATTAAGAGTGCAGAGAATATTAAGAGATATGAAACATATTTACCTTAACAATGCGAATCCCCAAGCAACACAGTCCAACAAAATATGGAATAATTTTTCTGGTTGTTTGGAGTTTTATAATGATTTGAAGTGCAGAATGCTTCATATTCGATCACGCCATAGAATAACACATACCATAGAAGGTTTTATTCGCTCAATAAATTAAACGTCATAGGTACGATGGAAAGTAAACATTGGATGGTAGAAATATGGGTTCAATAATACCAGATAGTGGCAATAGTATACAGCGATCAATATAGGAACAACAACCGAATTTCGTGTTTTTGTGGCAAACTAGTTGTGTTAAATACAATACAAATGTATACCAACGATAAAAGTCAATAAAAAAGTGCAAAATATATTTAAATTTTTCAGTTCTACACCAAAACGACAGGAAAAAGTTAAGTGAACATATTTTGTAACTCCACCTGGTGTAAGATAATTTTAAATTTAATTGCTCTCATTTCCACAAACCTACGATGAGAGTGTGAAATGAAACGTCAGATGAGAGAATACGTTTATCTAGGTATGTATTAGTCTATGGATCACGCTACACAATCTCACCATAGTCGTGGGAAAATCACCCATTGACAATATCACAGCGTCGTTTTACAACTTTTCGCGCTATACGTGATTTAATGAAGAGAAATAAGCTGAAAAATATTTATTTCTTTGTTGTTTGGGTGCAAATACATATGTATAACGTGGTTGTGGCTTGTCGTAAATATAGTATACTTGTGTTCAAACACATTGTGTTTGCTATTCAATATTACATGTTTGAGACACAATGATTAGTAGGTTATAATCAGAGTTTGTATGTAGTGGGTAATGGTTACCCAGGGTAACCCATTATTATTGCCGTGGGGAATGGGTAGTGATCGCGGTGGTAGTGGTAATGGGTAGTTACCCACGACGATGGGGAATTACCCACCACAATTACTGTGGTAATGTGGGTAATGGGGAAAATAATGGGTAGCTACCCCCGACAATGATGAATTACTCATCACGGTTACCCATTACCCTCAGGGAAATTGGGAAAATAATGGGTAGCTATGCACGGAAATGGCGAATTACCCATCATAATTACCCATTACCCTCAGGGTAATGGGGAAAATAATGGCTAGCTACCCACGACAATGGGGAATTACCCATCACGATTACCCATTACCCTTAGGGAAATGGGGAAAATAATGGGTAGCTACCCACGACGGTGGATAATGGATTGCCCCGGATAACCCATCCCCATTTTTAATCGAAAATATGAAAAAATAAATCTCGGAAACGGAGCGTCCAATTGAAAAAATAACCAATGTTTGCTGATTTCTGAGGGTTTTCCACAAACTGGTCCAATTCGTGTGGAAGAATATTTTTCGAAAAATTGCCAAAATAAGAAAATCGCTAAAATAAAAAAGTGTCCATACCCACTTTCCATTTCCGAGATATAATTTTAGTTTGAGTTATTTTAAAAAAAAAAAAGAGTGATGCCATATTGAAGACATCAATTTTTCGATTAGACGCACCGTTTACGAGTTATAGCCACTTTTTTGTTTTAGCGGATTTCTTATTTTGGCGATTTTTTGAAAAAAATTCTTCGATACGAATTGGACCACTTTATGAAAACCCCTTAGAAACTCGAAAATATTGGTTATTTTTTCGATTGGGCGCTCCGTTTCCGAGATGTAGAAATTTTTTATATTTTTTGTCATATTTTCGATCAAAAATGGGGATGGGATAACCTGGGTAACCCATTACTCATAGTCGTGGGTAGCTACGCATTATTTTCCCCTATACTCTGTGCATAATGGGTAATCATGATGGGTAAATCCAAATTGTCGTGGGGTAGAACATTTTTTTAGTTTTTATAGACATGAGGGTGTTTTAGCGATTTTTATATTCGAAAAATTTTAATTTTAGGGTTTTTTTTTTTAAAAAAAAGGGTGATGCCATATTGAAGATATCCATTGGTTAAAGCCTCCATTGGAGATAAAAGTTTTATTATTTTTCGATTGTACGCAAATTAGAAAAAATGTTTAGATCTCGGAAACAGAACGTCCAATCGAAAAAATAACTCATTTTTCCGGGTTTCTAAGTTCATAAAGTATCCCAATTCGTTTGGAAGACTTTTTTTTTAAAAAATCACCAATATGAGAAAGTCGCTACCATTCAAAAATGGCCATAACTCGACAAGGGTGCGTCCAATTGCAAAAATACTAATTTTTTAAGCAAGGGATGTCTTTAAAACGGCCTCACTTTATTTTTAAAAAAATCGTTCGCCCAAAAAATCGCTAAAACGCCCTTATGTTTATAATTCGGGGACAATCGATAAAATACGCAATTTTTCCGTGTTTCTAAGGGGTTTCCCAACTTCGTTCCAACTACTTTTTTTGATGTGCTAACATCTATAGGCGCGGGTAGGGACTAAATTCACAAAGTGAATACATCCAAACACAGTTTGTCCGTTTGCGATCACACAGATTTTCCGACTGCGATCATACAGGTTGTCCGACTGCGATCCACAGATAGTTTGGCGTTAAACTCCTCCGAAAACGGCTGGACCGATTTGTATGAAATTTTTTGTGCAAATCGGGTAGGTCTCCGAATCGTACCCCTAATTGATATTGTTCACCCCTATATAGAACACAGATTTGTCTGACTGCGAAACACAGATTGTCAGACTGCGAAAAAAACACACACTGATGTAGCGGCAGGGAATAGTTGTCTTGTGTGGGTGCGGAGCACTCTCAGAGGAAAGATAATATTGACGTGGTTATACGTATTTAAATATGAGATAGCAAGAGAGCAACGAAAATTGTGTGAACTTGTGTAGCGTATGTACGAACATAACAATGTATGTATGTACAGGTGTCTGTTGCTTTGTTTTGGTTACACCGCTTGCTTATATAATCGCTTGTTTTGTATGAAGCACTTAGCGAAGACTTAGCGACGCGAATCATTTTCGCTAAGTTTGAGAACATTTGTTTTTGACAAATTTTCAACCCTTTTTCATATATTGGAATAAAATGACTTCTCGCTATACATCCGTTTTCTTTAAAACTTAGCAAGCGATAATCGCTTGCTTGTAACCAAAACACGACTATTATTTAAATGTCGTAAATCATATGATTAAACGCTGTATTTTATTTTCCAATGTAACACTTACTAATGTGTTCATAGAAATCGAACAGGTACCATGTAACAAAAATGTGTTAACGCTTCGCCCGTGAGTTCGAACACTCATTGGATTGTTTTATATGGTTTGTCTCGTTGGTTTATGAATTGTTTTCCCATTCCACCAGTTATATTACAAACTAAAACTTAAACCGTCCATACTATCGAATTAACTGTTAAATATTCAGCATTTATAATTTATATTCACCCCTATCGCCAACATGTTTTCATTCGGAATAATTCCCCATTCCCCATTTCCTTTATCGTCAACAAATTCCCCCCATAGAATTTTTCCCTAAATCTACTAATTCACTGCGAAATGATATCCCGTTCACTTCCAAACAAAATTCCCCTTATCGTGAGTGTGACATTTTTCGGGGAATTCTGTACTTTTGTCTTTCATTTGTTCACTTCGTTATTGCTAGGGAGTTGCAGTCGTCATGTAAGTAATTTATTTCTTTTAAATAGAATAATAAAGTTTGTATGCACATATTTTAGGTCTAAATCAGTTAACAAAGTTCAAAGCGACATGATGCTGAACAAAATGCAAAACAATCGAACAATTGCGTGCGGCTTCGTTAAAATTTCAAAAGACGTGGTGGCGGAATTTTGGAAGTGTCTGGGAGAAGAATTAAATAGTGCTGGCCCTCCCATTAAAAATGTCTCTGAGTGGAAAAAAGTAAGTTTTTCTTTTATTATATGGCATTTCTTTAAATACGTAATTTATCCAACAGGTATGGATAGACCAAAAAAGGTATGTACGGACAAAAGTTGCCGCTAATATGAAAAACCAACGGCAGACAGGAGGAGGACCGAACCAAACAAAACTTTTATCAGCGGCCGAGCAGAGTATATATGAGCTTGTCGGGATGAAAGAATCGGTGGAAGGCTTAGAAAATACTTTTACGTTTGGTATGCCAGTGCTTGTGGAAGAGAAAGACCAACCAACTCAATTAAAAACGTCATTCCATGGCGAAGCAAAGGACGAGACGCCCAGTTGTTCTAAGCATGTAACACCACCACCACTAAACTCCAGCGATCTGAAGCGTAAAAGAACAGAGCCACAAGACACGACCGAAGAGGATATACGACTTTACATATCGTCTAAATTAGTCGGGAATAATTCTAACGATTCCATACAGTGCTTCAAGCTGAAGTCACAATTTTCGGAACGTAGGTCGTCTTTCAAAATTATTGCACCGGATGATCTATTTGTCAAACTGGTGGATTCGGAATTTTGGCCTCACAGAACATTCGTAAGGGAATTTGAGTATCGGGATAATGGTAGGCGTGATAATTTTGCTAGATTACCGTCTGGAGATAAGCCAGCTCCAAAAAACTGATTGGGAGTTTGAATTTGGCGTATCAGAATGTTCGCGGTTTGAATACTAAATTGTCCAGATTATTTGTTGATAGCTTTGGTTTTGAGTTTGATGTCATTGCATTTTCTGAGACATGGCTTAAACCTAATGTTTTTAATTCTGAGTTGTTCTGCGATAAGTACGTAGTTTATAGAAAAGATCGTGTTGGTAAAATTGGAGGTGGTGTTTTAATCTCAATTGAGAATTCTTTATCTTCTGAGTTGGTTACAGTTGATGACATTGGCGATCTTGAGTTTCTTGTGGTGTCCATTAATTTAGGCGATTTGAAATTGTTTGTCACGTGTTCCTATATTCCGCCATCATCATGCTTTGAGGTATATCAAGTGCATATTGACGCTATTGCAAAAGTTATTGCGTTAGCCAGTAGAAAGGACCGTATTTTAGTATTGGGTGACTTTAACTTGCCGTCTGTGACATGGGTGTCTTTACCCGATACTAATTCTCTGACTCCATTGACACCATATGATTGGTCATCTGATTTTGTTACGCATATTTCCGAACTTGGGTTGATTCAATTGAACGACATTCCCAATTCTATGAATCGAGTCCTTGATCTAGTTTTAGTGGATGATTCTAACAACTTTGATATTTCTCGAATTGATCCGTTAATTTCTCCTGAGGATAGTTACCATCCAACGCTGGGAATTAATTATACATATGATACCATGCAGGTTGGTTGCAATTACTCTTCGTCCTATGTTGGCCTATGCTTTTCGCGTGCGAACTTTATACTTTTGAATAATCTTATCTTTGATACCGACTGGCATAGTATATGTCAGTGTGATAATTCTTTTGAATTTGAAATCGCCCTGGATGATTTCTATAATATTATTAATGGCTATATTTCTAAGTCTGTACCCAAGAGGCCAATAAGGGGTAATACTGGTCCCCCATGGTCCTCAAGGGCTCTAAATAGTCTCAAGAATGTAAGGAATAGATGTTCGAACAAGTATAAAAAATCTGGACTGCTAGCAGACTATGCTAGGTATATTGTTGCTAGGAGTAGATACAACTCTAAATCTCGTGAGAGTTACAGATTATATTTGGATAGGTTGAAGGCTAATTTTAAACGGAACCCCAAATCATTCTTTAGATTTGTTAACTTGAAGCGTAATTCGTCTTCCACACCTTGTAGGATCAAAATGAACGGTATTGAATATTCAGATGAAGAGTCTATTGCTAATTGTTTCGCCGATTTTTTCGCATCTATTTATTCCACCCGAGCCTATGATGTTTCCAAATCATACCCGTACACTGTCCGCTCTACCATTCCGTTTGATGCACCTGTCGTAAATTCTTCGTGGTTGCTAGATAACTTAATCAGCTTGAAAGCCTCGAATAAAGCTGGTCCTGATGGTATCCCGGACTCTATGTTGAAATACTGCTCGAATTCTCTCAGCTTACCGTTGACTCTCTTATTTAACGCTTCGTTGAAGTTCGGTCATTTTCCTGCAAAGTGGAAGAGCTCTTATATAATCCCTCTCCACAAATCTGGTAGTTTAGTAAATGTTGCAAATTATAGGGGAATTGCAAAATTGAGTGCCATTCCTAAACTTTTTGAGAAGTTAGTCACAGAGGTAATTTCTCATCAGGTTTCCTCTATTTTAGATCCATGTCAACATGGCTTTCGGAAGGGTCGTTCCACCGTGACTAATTTGCTTCAGTTTTCCTCTTCTATTATTGACGGCTTTATTAATGGAGATCAAACTGATGTGATTTTTACCGATTTTAGTAAGGCTTTTGATAAAGTTAACCACAATTTGTTATTATATAAATTAGGGGCAATGGGTTTTAATTGTAACATGCTGAATTGGATTAGTTCTTATTTAATGAACAGAGAACAGATGGTATCATTTGGTCGATCATTCTCAAGATCTATTTTTGTGTCATCTGGGGTGCCTCAGGGCAGTCATCTTGGGCCGGTTCTATTTTTGTTATTCATTAACGACTTACCCGCCTCCATAATGCACTCTAAATTGTTAATGTACGCTGATGACGTGAAGATCTATTTTTCTTACAAGGATCCTTGTCAATATGCTTTACTTCAGAGGGATTTGTCTACTTTCCAGACGTGGTGCGAGACCAATTTGATGGAGCTTAATTTTACGAAATATAAGCATATGCTGTTCTCTAGGTCATCATTATTTTCGGCAAAATACATTTTAGGTGGCAATGTTCTTGAATCGGTGGATTCATTTGTTGATCTTGGTGTTCTCTTGGACAGAAAATTGAATTTCAACTCCCACATAATTACGATGGTGAACAAGGCTTATGGCGTTCTGAACTTTATTAAACGTTGGGCAAAGGAATTTTCAGATCCCTACGTTACGAAAAATCTTTTTACTTCACTAGTCCGCCCTATTCTCGAATATGGATCAGTTGTTTGGGACCCCCAGTACAATTTGTATGTTAATATGATTGAATCGGTCCAGAAACAGTTTCTCATTTTTTGTCTGAGAAATCTTCAATGGAACCCGAACCATAATCTTCCTTCGTATAGCAGTAGACTAGCATTGATCAGATTGCCGACTCTTAGTAGTAGACGTACCATGATAAACTCTATTACAGTTTTGAAGATAATTGATGGATGTATATGTTCTGAATTTCTGTTATCTAAGATTTTCATAAATGTCCCATTGAGACCCACGAGGTACTATAAACTCGTAAACATCGAGTTTCAGCGTTCGAATTATGCGTCCTTTGATCCAGTTAGGAGAATGTGTCGTGACTTTAATGAGCTATATCAGTTTATTGATTTCACAGGTAGTTGGGAAACGACAAAGTCTAGCATAATTTGTCATTTGAACCGATTGCATTAGTGCTGTATATTCGTTAACGTACATATGTAAATTTAATTTACTTTATCCTTACTATCTGGTCTGATTTATGATTTGGTTTTCGTTTTGCTCGTAATTATTATATATTGAAGTATCTTATGTTAATATCTCGTGATGTGCTTTTATACTTATTTATGTTAGTGTAATACCAACTGGTGAAGAATTTCTGTAGTTGGTTGTAACGTGTGAACTTATAATCCTTGCTCTCCCTCCCGTTATAGACCGGTCTATAATGTGTACGCTGTCCTCACGTTATGGGGACGTGGCCCTCTCGGTCGGTAGGGGCGGGTAAGAGTGGCGGCGATGGGTTCGCTCGATTTAAAAAAAAAAAAAAAAAAAAAAAAAAAAAAAAGACAAAGGAACAATACCGGAACTTATTGCAAAAGAAGTCGTAATGCAGGAAAACTTGTGCTGCAAAATATCGCAAATAGGTGACTCCATGGAAACACGCAGTAAGGAAATGGAGATGAATATTAAAAGAATTTACCGTGCGCTGGAAAAACAAAACAAAATTATGGAAAAGCACCATGCGTAGATGGAACATTTACGAATGCAGGAAGTGCAAAGTAAACTAGAAAAAAATAAGCGTATAATTAAAATAGAGGAGATGAAGCTTAAAATTTTGCAGGAAAATACTTAAGCCAATAGGTAAAATTGCAAGATATGTTGTTCATTTTTAAATGCAACTAATACTTTTTTCATTATTTTTAGATCTCTCCATTTATAATTAAGATCTCACAGAACTCGGTACCTTTGAACTTTTTTATTTTGTGTTTTTTAGTCTTTAAGATGTTAACTGTGAATAAGTTTGTTATTTTGTGTCTATTTTTTTTTATTTTATTTAATAACTAACAATTGAAATGAGTTTAACTTATTTCAATATCGGACTGAATTCAGTGCCTCGTCAACTTAAGAATAACTTTTCTGTTTTGGTTTTAAATAAATGTACACAATGAAACTGCATTTGAATTATTAAATATTTTTTACAAAGAATTGACAATATTCATACGAATCGTTTGAGCAGCAACCATAAAGCTATCGCGTGTGATTGAATTCGTAGAAGATTCTGGGTCTACAATGTGTTCGACGACATCTATAACTTCATTCGCATATTCGCACTTAGATATATGATATGCAAATATTGTGCAACGCCACACAAACGTTTACAATTTGAACAGCTTTCTTGGGTTCGTAGTGGAGCTGTCTGGCACCAAGCAAACATCTCCATCTTGATTTTAACACGCCGTTTGTCCGTTCTATAATATTTCTGCATTTGGCATGTATATCGTTGAATTTTTGTTCAACGGACCCCGGCTCTGCAGTCCTATATGGCGTTAACAACCAAGGTTGCAGGGGATATCCGGCGTCTCCTAAAATGTTTATACATAAATTATATATACACACAACCAATGATTTCTTTACTCACCTAATAGCCATACTCGGAGTCCTTTTTGCAGACAATTTTCTTCCATCAAGCTTCTGTACCGACTCGTATTCCACACAAATGAATCGTGACAGGCACCTGGATGTGTGGCATCAACAAATCTTATTCGCATGTTACTGTCGCAAATCTGGAAAAAAAATATATTTTAAGCTAAGGACAATATACATATTTAGTTATTTACCTACCAGTGTGGCATTTAAGCTATAATTTCCTTTCCTGTTGTAGTACAGGTTCTCGTTGTCTTTAGGGGCTACAATATTAATGTGCGTCCCATCAATACATCCCACAACACCAGGTCGTCTGAATTTTCGGTAAAACTCGTGGGCCGTTGCTCTACTCTCCTCTTCGGTTGGATAAGTTATCCACTTACCACAAAGATTATGCTCTAAAGCATCTAATACCTCAAAGAGCACTTCGCTGAAGGTTGATTGCGCCATTCCAACCTCATAATCTCGTCCTACTCCTTTTTGGTATCCGCCCTCCGCAAAGAACCGCAAACAAGCGCAGAGTTTTACTATTGGCGTAATACCAAATGATGTTTTTGTTGGCGACAGGCATTTCGTTAGTTCCTCTAAAATATGGTTAAACGCAGCTTTATTTACCCTATAATGTTGGATAAATCTAATGCAAGAGTTAAAAAGCAAAAGCTATTTTTTATGAAATTAAGTCACTTACAATGTATCGGGTAACTCCAAGGGGTTAGCGTTATCTCGCAAACGTCTTCGACAAATCCTATGATGTCCAGCTTCTTCATCCTGGGCTGCAATTAGTGTTCCGATTCGAAACATCTTCTTTGTTTGTAAAATGTGCAATGTTTTGATTTATCTTTTTCATTCACAATTCACTGGTAGCATACTTTAGGGAACAAACATTTCACGTGAATTTCACGATCGCAAATTTCCCTTCATGTGGAATGAATATTTACAGGGGAATAAAATTCCCCATGAACTTCGCGATAGGGGTGATTATGAATATGGAATTTAATTAAAATAAATTTCCTAAGCAATTTAAATTTATATAAATCTTAATTATCAGAACACGGCTAGTCATTGATACTAAGTACTGGATTAACAATAATAATTAACAACAATTTGACCTATCACAGGAGAGTTAATTCGTATGTGGACTTTATATAATTTATTGACAGCGCGTTTAAATGATTTTGTGTTTGCGGACAAGTATAATTAAACATCAGCAGCAAAGTTAGTTAAACTTGAACCTGTTCCCACATAACATCCAATATAAAGTGGGCTGAGCTTTTTACACTCATATCCAATCAATCGAATTGTAGAGAAAACATTGGAATGAAACTAAAGGGTCCGCCATCTAACGTTTTTTTTTTCAACTAGTGCTTATTACGTGAATGGTAACACTTAGCTCAAGTCTGATTTGACAGATAATTAGTTTTATCCTTCCGCTGAACGAATATGGTTGTGTATACGCTTGAACAACGCTGGGAAATATTGCAACATTACTTTGAAAATCATGGTAAGTGCGCCTGCGATCGACTTACAGAAGATGCTGATTTTGCCAAAACAAAATTTTCGGGTATGTAAACAAGCAAAATTGTCGCATTTGGGGCACAGAAAACCCTCACGCATACATTGAAAAGCCGATGCACCCAAAACGAGTCACTGTTTGGTGCGGATTTTGGTCCAGAGGCATAATTGGGCCATTTTTCTTCGAAAATGAGCAAGGAGTGGCCGTTACAGTCAATGGCGATCGTTATTGGGCCATATTGAACGAATTTTTGTTCACAAAACTTGAAGAGGAGGATATTGACAACATTTGGTTTCAACATGACGGCGTTACGTGCCACACAACCGAAGCTACACTCGATGTTTTGTGCCCTGTTTTTGAAGATCGCATTATCAGCCGCAGAGCTGATGTCGTTTGGCCACCTCGGAGCTGCGATTTGGCACCGTTGGGCTATTATTTGTGGGGTGCCCTCAAAGATAAGTGTTACGCCGGCAAGCCAGAGACAATTGACGCTTTAAAGGACAATATTCGTGAAGCCATTGGTGAAATACAGCTGCACACAATCGATAATGTGCTTAAAAATTGGACCGATCGTGTAGATTACTGCATGGCCAGCCGAGGCATCCATTTGAATGAAATTATCTTCCATTATTAACCGGAAGGATTGTACTTTCAAATAAAAAAAAGAAATTTGAGAAAATTTTCATTAGTTTTTTTTTAAAGCATTTTCAAAAAAAAAAAATTATTTGGCGGACCAGTTATCTTGGTTTTAGATTCAAATCAGTTTTGGGGAATTCAAAAATATATGTCTGCAAAGTGTCAAACAGAAATACAACAAAAAAAACTAATTGTGACGAAAGATGAAGCATTTAAAAAATACGACGAAATAAAATCCTTCCAAATCCTTTTTTTTTTTTTTGAGAAAATTAAAACATGAGTTAAGTCTAATAAACTGGTGTCTACAAACCGTTCACCTCATAGAGTAATGACGTACAGAGACGGCAACTCTCTTAGTAAATTGATTAACAGATGGCCGGTTGGATGTTGGAAAGTATTGGTTTAATAACACCAGCTAGAGGGAATGGCTCAAATCAACCAACAAGAAAACAGCAACGACATTTCGATTTGTGCGTTAAAACTTTTGTATAAATACAAATATATACTAAGCATAAAATCTAACAAAAAAGTTCAAAATGCGTATAACATTCACAGTTTTTCATCAAAAGTCAAGAATTTTTGTAATTCCACCTGGTGTAAGTCAATTTACGTCAACCACGAATAGTGTGAAAGGAAATGTAAGATGAGAAGAATGGAAACTCTACATAAAATTTCTCTATGACATTACTTACTTACTTATCCGGTCTCGAACAGGGAACTAACAAAACGAATATAACATATTTCGCCAACCAGTTCGATCTTTTGCCTTATCTCTCCAGTTGGTAATACCAAGTGTACGCAGGGATTCGTCAACCTAAACCCTCCAGGGGGAGTCTTGGTCTTTCCCTTTTTCGTCTTCCTTCGATTTCGGGTTCGAGAACCCTTCGTGCTGATTCGTCGTCATCCAATCTACTCAGGGCCGAACTTATATCTGTGGGGGCGCGGGGCCAAAGGATGGTGGGGGCCCTTTTTTAAATTTTAAGAAAAAAGTAATGAAACATTCAACCAAAAGTATTAATATTTTTATTTGTTATGTATTATATTTAAGACAAAGGAACTTTTCGCGATTTTTTTGAAGCGAACACATCTATAAGATCATCAAAAGATAAATCGCGGAGGATGTCGTTTTCTATACTCAAAACCATCAGATTTGTAAGACGACCCTGTCCCGTACTCGTGCGTAATCTGTTTTTAATTAGTTTCAGTTTGGAGAAGGATCTTTCCCCACTGCAATTAGACACCATCATGGACAAGTAAATGCGAAGTACAATTTCTGCATTGACAAAAGTTGAGCGTAAATCGGTCTCAATGATTATGCGATAAAGAAATGTTTCCATTGATTCTTCGTCCAACTGTTCATAGAGCTTCGATAATTCGGTAAGTTGTAATAATTCGTTACCAAGACTCGATTCCAAATCGTCTGGGTAAGAACCGACGAGATTTTGCGCTTTTGCATTTAGCTCTTCAGGTGTCATTGTCGTAAGCTCACTCAAAAATCCAAATCTTTCGCAAACAACTTCATATGCTGAGATTCGCTGTGATAGAGATGAGATTATCGAGTCCACAATTGGAAAAAAAGCTTCAATGCGGAATTTATCTCCTGGTGACAACTGGACAGCGGGTGTTTTTCCGTAATCAACTGGTTGTAGTCGTACGTTCGGTTTTCGATTTCTCGAATTTGTATCGTACTGTTCAGTTTTTGTCAATTCTTTTCCCTTATTTTCATACGTTTCGAAAGAATTTCTTTTTGATTCGACAAAAGATTTCAAAGATTTTAGATAAAGAGCAGTACTGAGTACCATCGTGGAACTTTGCAAATATCTGCTGGTGGCATCGAATCTTTCTAGAATATCATGCCAGATTTCTGTATCAACTTCAGTTTCTAAACGCGCCATTTTTTTGAAGAAGTCCGAAAGCTTCATTTTTCACAATGGCCTTTTGCTCTTCGTCACAGTTGATCGCAGTGACCGTCGGTGGTGCAATGGGTAGTGTGCGCGCCTCTTGTACAGGAGATCCTAGGTTCGATCCCTGCTCCAACCACCTTAAAAAAAAAAAATTTCTTTCGACGACGGTCACCTCGCTTAGTGACGGCGACACTATCGAGTATATAGCCATGAAAAAGCTTCTCAAAATACCGTTCGGAATCGGTGCAAAACTGTAGGTCCCAATCAGTGAGTGAAAACTGGAAAGCGCACAGCTCAGTGATTGTGAGAAGTTCTCCCCGGTCCCTTCATGGGATGTAATGAGAAACCATTTATTTTATTTTTTCACAGTTGATCGCAGTCAAGGCTTCTTGTGTCTGATGATAACCGTGAGCAAGTGCCTTAACTGCTTCATAGTTGCAAGACCAGCGAGTTGTACTCAAACTTTTCAAGGTATAGACTTTATGTTTTGTATTCAAAGTTGACACTTTCTCATTTAAAATCTGATATCGAGCAGGGGATGCAGTGAAAGAAACAAAAAGCTGTTGTACAAACTCGAAAAAATGGACAGCAGAAGGGCATATACAAATAGCTGTTTTTCCGACCAAATTTAAAGAATGTGTGCAGCATGGAACAAAAACAGCGTATAGATTCAACTTCAGTATCAAAGCTTGCATGCCTTGATACTTCCCAGACATATTGGGCGCATTGTCGCAAGATTGATCTCGGCAGTTTTTAATGTCTATTCCCAAGTCTTTCAAATACTTAACAAGAGCTGCTGCCATCTCTTTACCGGTATGTCCACAATTGGGTATCAAAGTCAAAAAGCGTTGAACTGGATGGATTCCTTCCATATACATGACAACTATTGTCAATTGATCAATGTGTCCTTCGTCAGGACTAGAGTCGACCGACACTGAATAGTACTTCGCCTGCTTCGCCAAATCTCTGCTAATACTTTTTTGGCCATGATTTCGATGAATTCTTCACAAATTGTAGAAGATAAATAATTAACATATCCGCTTCCGTTGCTTACGTGGAAATTAAATTTCATGAAAATAATTCAAATTTCAAAAAAGAGGATGGCTTTACTGTACACAAAAGCGATTAGTTTTATAATTAAAAAACATTACATACTTCTTGTTTGAGCAGTTTATCAACGCGATTTTCGAACTGTGCCAACATTTTGGCGTTTTTGACTAACTGACGACTCCGAGACAAGATTTTCGTCGCATTGTTGTAAATCTGCTGATCCTTTCCCAATCCAGTATTCAATCTCACTGTCAGTAAAAGATCCTACCCAAAGACCAACGTCGTTTTGGTAGTTCTGAATCGTAAGTGGTTCCTCAGAGTCAATTGATGTAGTTGAGGTACTTTCCTGCAATTATTAGAAATCAGTTTATGTTCTGATAAAATAATAAACTATTACCTTTTTTCCTCTCCTGCCTCTTTTGCTGTAACAGATTCCAACACCAAATTTTCAGGTATAGAGTCAATGTTAGATGTCGAAAGACTTGCCCCTTATTTTGGATTCTGGGGAAACAGTCGACGAGAAAGAATTTTCATTATGGTTTGCTATCGACGATGGAATTTCACTTGGGAGAAGTTTTGGTATTTTCCGAGGTATTTTCACGGGTAGAGAAATAATTGGCAATTTTTGGCACTTTCGAGAGCAGTTGGTCTAAGTTTTTTTCCTTTTTTGCGCTCCAGATCTATAATTACGTAGAAACTTATGTCGATCTTTATTTCGATCACCCATATTTTATTATAATATAAAAAGTTAAATTATCTTTAATCAAATACTTTGCGTAACACAGAATCACACACTAAATGAAAACAACAAATTGAAACGGTCTTTCTGTTACGCAGAATCACATACACATTAGAGCACTGCATCAATTTGGTGGTTTTCACGCTATTTGTGGCGATATTTTACATACAAACACTACTGCTTTCGAATTGTAGCGACTTTTCTTTTTTAATCGCTACAGTAGCGAACTTGTCTGTAGCGATTTTTGTGTCGGAACAGTTGGCATCGCTGATTAGACCACTATTACACGATGAATTAATGCCGGAACGAAAGCTCGCTCATTTTACGTTCGCATGGAAAGAGGTGCATTCTTCCATTCTTACTTCTCCTCGCCTCTTGCCAATCGAACGTAAAATGAGCGAGCTTTCGTTCAGGCATTAATACATCATGTAATAGTGGTCATACACTGATTCTTGGTAATCGGTAATAGAAAAGAGAATTAAAATAAAAAAAATACTTCAAAGCCTATATGAGGATGTAACCCCTGAAATGTGGCACCCGTTGATTATTTTTTTTCAAAATCTCTTTCATCACTTACATTTTTTTCCTCGCTGGTGGGGGCCTGGGGCCACTGGCCCCGCCCTAAATCCGGCCCTGAATCTACTGTAGCCATAATCGCGTTATTTTGATCCTCGTAACTAGTCCGTCAATGTCGGGATAAAGCTCATACACCTCATGGTCCATGCGTCGCCGATACTCGCCATTGTGCAAATTTTTTGGAGTATTTTTCTCTCGAAGACTCCTCGAGATGTTTCGTCCGCTTGCGATAAGACCCAGGATTCTGCGCCATGAAGCAAGACCGGTTGTATATGTGTCTGTTATAGCTGGACTTTTGTCACTCGAGAAAGGGCCTTATCTCTAAAGTGGTTGCTTACCCCAAAATAACATCTATTCGCCAGCACAATTCTCCGCTTGATCTCAAGGCTGACGTTGTTGTTTTTGTTTACGGCAGATCGGAGGTTTATAAAATCGTGCACCAACACGAAATTATAACGGTTATCAACGTTCACACTTTGGTCTAATCGCATGAACGCCCTGTTCGTTGAAACCATTAATTTTGTCTTGTACTCATTTACTATCAGACCCACTTTTCCTGACTCCTACTCAATTCTCGAATACGCGAGCAGCATGTGACTTTTGATGCTGATGGTTTTATTCATGAAGACTCCAGCTTTTCTCGCCATTAAGATGTAACCGTCCGTGGTGAAATGGTAGTGTGCGCGACTCTCGTACATGAGAAAGAGGGTCCGATCCGTGCTCTGACCACCTTAAATTTCTTTTGACGGCGGTCACCTCGTTTAGTGACGGCCATAATATCTAGTATTTTGCCATGAAAATGCTTCTCAAAATACCGTTCGGAACCGGTGTAAAACTGTAGGTCCCAATCAATGAGTGTAAAACTAGAACGCGCACAACTCACTGGTTGTGAGAAGTTTTCCCTAATCCCTAAACGGGATGGAGCGGGAAACCATTTGTTTATTTATTTGAGATGTTAAAAAGATCGCCGGATAGGGTGTCGCCTTGCCTGAGGTCTCCGTCAAATTCGTATGAGTTTTGGTTGAATACCAAGCTCAGACATTGCTTTGTAGAGTTTCTTCCGTATCGGGCTATCGAAGGCCGCCTTATAATCGACAAATAGATGATAGGTGTCGATCTGTTGTTCGTGGGTCGAATTCCAGGCCTAAAGCCACACTGGTATGGTCCAATCAGGCCAACGATAATTGGTATTAATCTTTCGCACATTATACTTGATAGAACCTAGTATGCTATAGATAAAAGGCTTAATCCCCGGTAGTTAGCACAGAGACTCGGTTCACCTTTTTTAAATATGAGACATAATACACTGAGACTCCAGTCGCCGGGCTTGCATTCATTTTTACCAAAATTTGCTAATGAGCTGATGCATGTACCATATCAGCTCATCGCCGCCAATCTTAAATAGCTCCGCCGGTAATCTATCGGCTCCTCCGGCTTTGTTGTGCCATAGAGTAATACTTAAGAGTTTCCATTAATCTCTTCTATGCCTCTCTCTTCATGACGACGAGGTAGTAGGCCATTTCATAGAGTTTTATTTGCTGCTGTATTTTACAAATTTTACACTTTCATTGGATATAAAACGGACAGAAATCAAAGGAAATGCATATTTTCGTACAATGCAAATAGCATAAAACATAATTTAGCTATCATTAGTATCAATAAACACTATTTAAACTTAGTTCCTGTCTTCTTTGGTCTCTCATTCTCCATCGTTTCCCTAGTACCTTTTCATTAGTACATGTTCATTAGTTCCGTTTATGACTCAATTTTCTCACTCTCGCACTCACCACCCCCCCCCCCCCCCCCTAGAGCACAAATCGAATTAATTTTTTTATGTGAGTTTATTTGCGTTATGTCAGTTTATTTACGTATTTATTGTATTTATAAATTATAAAAGCAATTGATTGGTGTGAACAGGCCTTAAATATTCAGAAAAACTTATCTGGCAACTCCAAATTGCTTTTCTGTTTTAATATGACTAATCAAGAAAAAGAAGAAGAAATACCACTTTTGTAAACAAAATTCGTCAACGATGGATATTAGAAAGTTTTTTAATGGTAAGCTCATAATATTTTCCAATGACATCGTAATGCGATTTTTATTAACTTGTAGTTAATCGGGAAGCAGAGTGTGCGGCGTCAGCATCTGATACTCCACCAAGAGACAAAATATCCGAGTCGGACCCAGTAGAAAGTTTTAATAAAGATATTGAATGCTGCGATAATGACAGTGGTAAATGTGTCTGCCGTGTTGCTCTAATGGGCCACTCGGATTCTTAAAACACTACTGGGTCCCGCCAACAAGCTATGACTTTGGAGCAGACGCGATCAATTTAAAAAGGAAGTTTTTGCACAGCTGGCTTCAGACGTACGCTCCATGGCTTACATATTCTCAAAAATTACAAGGCGCTCTGTGCCTGTACTGTGTGCTCTTTCCGCAAAAAAAATGTAAAAGGTGTTTTAGGATCCTTTGCAGTTAAGCCTTTTACCCGGTTTCAACATATGCATGAAATGTGTAAAAATCACGCCTTGAACCAGTGGCATATAAGAGCAACGGGAGAAGCAAATTCATTTCTCAACGAAATGCCCGTTGATGTCATGATGGTTTCGGGACACCAGAAATAGATCGAAGAAAATAGGAAGGTTATCGCATCTATCATAACTGCCATTATATTTTGCGGTACACACGATTTACCATTTCGGGGTAAAGATCACGTAGGCGGTACTCCAGGTAAAAACTATTTATTAATTTACATGTGGTCATATATTTATAATATTTGCGATTATTAAAGGGGTTTTCCAAGGTATTATCAATTCAACCATTCGTGCAGGTGATGAAACTCTAAAGAAACATTTTGAAAATGCTAAAAAGAATGCCACGTATATGTCCCCAGAATTTCAAAATAAAATTATTGACTTATGTGGCGATGCTGTTAAAGCTGATATTGTTCGTGATGCAAAAAAGCCTATGCTTACAGAATTCTTGCCGATGAGAGTGCAGACATTTCAGGTAAAGAACAGCTTTCGATTGGTGTTCGATTTAGAAACATTTGTTATTCGCGAAGAATTTCTTGGTTTTGTTGCGTTGGAAGCGATGGACGCCAAAACCATCGCATCAGCGATTGACACGTGTGCATTACAAAAGAAGGGCTAGATAAATCAAAATGTGTTGGTCAAGGTTATGACAGATGTTCAACAATGGCTGGAAAGATTGGGGGAGTGCAAGCTATTTTAAGATAAACATATACAAAGGCTTTATATTTTCATTGCGCAAGCCATAAACTTAATTTAGTGGTAAACGATTTAAGCACAGTACCATAAATTCGTAACACTATATCCACAGTTAAGGATATAATAAATTTCTTTAGAGAATCATGCTTGAGAAGAAAGTATGCCCCAAACATACCGATGTTATGTGAAACTCGATGGTCGCATAAATACAAAAGTATTTCTATTTTCAAGGAGAAATTTTCTAGCATCGTTGAGGGGTTGCAAAAGCTGACAGTAGAAGGAAACTTAGTTACTCAGAAGACTGCCTTTCAGCTCCACTGCGCAGCATTGAAGCCAGTCCATCTAATATGCGTTGTAGTGATTGCAGAATATTCAGCTATATTAGAGCCTGTTGCAAATGCGTCCAAAAACTTAGATTTCATGCAATGTGCTAAACATATAAAAAGAATTATTGATACTGTTTCCAACCATCGCGATAATGCAGACTCGAAAATAAAGGAAATTCTATGCAATGTGGACAAAATAGCAGGCGAAATTGGTGTTGAAATAAAACAACCAAGAATAGCACAGATCAAATCACCCTGCATCACCAGATGAATATTGGAACAGATCAATATTAATTCCTTACATTGACTCACTGAAATCTGCTTTAAAACAACGATTTTCTGAGGAGAACACCCCCGCGGTTTCATTATTTTTACTTCAACCTTCGAATATGCTAAAACTAGAAAAATCTGAATTTAAATTGCAAGCGAAACAGTTCTTGTCATTTTATTCCTTAAGTGGATTTGAACTCGAAGCTGATATATGGTACAATCTTTGGATGCAGAAACACATGAACAACCAGGAACTATCAGAATTACAGCTCTCCGATCTGTGGAAAGAAACTGATTTGTTTTTTCCAACCATCAAAAGCGCATTGAGCATTTCTCTCGCTCAACCCTGTACCACAGCAACAATTGAAAGATCTTTTAGTACCTTAAAACGTGTGAAAACTTGGCTGCGCTCAACAATGGGAGAATCAAGACTTAACTTTGAGATCATAATTCTATTAAAATAATAAATAAACACAGACATTGATTATTTCGGTGGATGGATGATTTTATTAATAATTTTTATAACATGTTTCTTTTAACACATAGGATTATGCCTCTTAAGCGTACACCGAAAGATGGTCATTGAAAAAGAAACTCAGTTACAAGAAGAAGTTTTAAACCGATTTTCTGTGGACAAAAGGAGAATGGTGCTTTTATAAGAAATTTGAAGCCGTGCATATGTTTGTATATCGCTTTAAGTGCAAAGCAATGCATGGAGTTGAATGTTAAAGGAGAGGTTATGTGGACTTAATTTTGTTTTTGATTATTATGTTTACATGGAAAAAGCACATATAAATATTTTTTGTTAACTGGTTTTAATAATTATAAGAATTAAATATACATAAATTTTTACTTTAATAACATTGTATCTGTGTGTTTAAATTTGGTGTTTCTGATTTTGATTTATTAATGCCACTGAAAGTATTAAAAGAGTGAAAGCTTCTTGTATTAATCAAAGCAAATTTTGATAATCTTGCCCCCCCTAAGCAGAGATCCTGGCTACGCCCATGGTATTGCCATACGTGCAGCGTTCTTTCTATCATTTTCTATGCGAAACTTTATCGTACCATGGTTTGTTGCGAATCGGTTTTGCAAAACCTAGTACGGTTGTTTCGGCAGTTTTTATTGAGTCGGAAATGGGTTTCCAATGCGCTTCAGGATCGTCATCGGGTGGGGATGGGTTCTGTGCAAAAAGTTGCGAGAGCTTCCTTGTGTAGACTGTGGATACCTCTGGTAATTGCAGCTTTCCGTTGTCTAGATTTATCTGCGTCTGGTTTCGTCCGATTTTCGCTCTACTTAATCTTGTCCGAACCATTGCTGCTACCAGGTAGTGATCAAAATCGATGTTAGCTCCTCTGATCACTCGTACGTCCATCACACTGGATGAGTGCTTTCCATAAATTATAACGTGATCAATTTGGTTCTTCGTTCTTTGATCAGGGGATACATAAGTAGCCTCGTGGATGTCCTTAAGCTGGAATCTTGTACCACTAACGAACATGTTTTTTTTTGCCGCGGCATAGTCAATCAGTCTTATACCGTTGTCGGAACTGACAGCATGTGGACTGAAATTGCAAATATGTAGCTGGATGACCTAGTACAATCTTAATATCATGGCCAGAGCAGCGTTTCCTCTAGGCGCTTATAGAATATGTATTTGGCATCATCATCTTTCTCTTTTATCGGTGCATGCACACAAATTAGGGAAATATATAAATATTTCGCTTTTATGCGGATTGTGGCTTTACTCCAGGATTGAGCCTCGAGCTTAGATGTCGCCGTCTTTTGCCAACTACAAATCCGCCATAAATTTTCATGTTTTCGGAATCATTCCGTTATTTTTTCCCCCGCAAAATGGTACCGTTTGGCATTGATTGCATGCCAATTTATTTTGGTAATAAAGGTAATTTAGTAATAGAGGGTCTCAGTAAGAATGCACTTTTTCATTTTAAAATAAAAACACGTATTTTTTGAGATAGTTGTGATTTTTATATTAAAATGTAAAGTAGACATGCTCCGGTTAAGAATGGAATAAAATATCCGTCAAATGGCCCCCACTGCTCTGATGACAGACCATTATTCTTTTCATGAAATTTTCCAAGACCTTTTCACAGAGATTTGGCTGTATCTCACCGATGACGCGTTGAATCTCGGATTTGAGCTCAGAAATTGTTTGCGGTTTATTCGCATAAACCCGCGATTTCAGAAAACCCCAAAGAAATCATCATCATCACCATCATACTGAAACCACATGTCGCCCAGATCCATGCCGTCCTGTTTACGCCACAACAACTCCGCTACCTTCAAAAAGGTACGGTCCATTCACGCCGACTGACCAAAATCCGCACCAGGCCGTTGCTTGTTGTGGGTGCATTTGTTTCTCATGGATTGCATGAGGATTTTCTGGGCCCCAATATTCACGAAGCCATTCAGATGGAAATGCGCTTCATCGCAGAATATGACTTTTTTTAAAAAAAAATTGGCATTGACTTCACTTTGCTCCATTGCCCATTGAACGAATTTCCGGCGCTTCCATGGTCTACTGGTTTTAGATCCTGAGTAAGGTATATTATGTACGCATAAAGGTTTAGGTCTTTTGTCAAAATTCGCTGCGTAGTGCTTCGTGAAATTTGAAGTTGTTGAGAATGATGCCGAATTGATGTTTCCGAGATTTCGGCAACACTCTCGTTTACAGCAGCAATGTTTTCAAGAGACCGACCGGTACGTTGACGCACAGGATTCTTACTGTCAATAACCAACCAATTTTCTCCAAATTTTTTTCCACTCTTCGAATGGTTGACACATTTGGTGCATTTTCTCGACTGAAAATTCCGAAAAAAATTCTGACTGGAAAAATTATATCGCGTTGTTCTTTCTTAAAGCGCTCCATTTTTAATAATCGGAATAAACATATGTGACAGCTGCGAAATTTCAGAGTTGCCACTTGCACAAAAAAATACACTACATTTAAAATGTACAATCTTACTGAGACGCGCGTGCTGTACATAGAAATGGGGCCACGTTTTGCAGCGTTTTAAGACGATGGAGCAATGATGCAAACCGACTAGTTAAAAGCGACCTCTCCTAAAACCTAGTCATTATAAAACTGTATAGCAGGTCGTTTCATTTCATCATTAACAGATCAATATAATTGTATTAATGAACATTTTCCGTTGAATTGATACTCGTATTCATCGTATTTGTTATGCTAGAAATACTATCAATAAATTGATGTCAGAAAACACTAAAATCTAGCTTCAACAACATTTTATTTTAAATTCATCAATAAACTTTATGGCTTTCGGTGGTGAAATCTAGTAATAAGCCATGAAAAGGTTTTTCCTAAAAAACAACCCATTCGGAACTGATGTAAAACCGTAGGTCCATGTCGGTAGGTCTAAAAATATATGCAGAAAGCGCATAACTCACCAATTGCGAGAAGTTCTCCTTTCTTCCTTCAAGGGTTGTAATGGCAACCATTTATTTGTATTCTAAATTTCGTTGATAAATCAATCCGAACTCAAAGCCGTATAGAAATTCAAACTACTTTTCTTAGCAAACGAGTATGCAATCCATTTTCCTCCTTCCACCTTAGATGCCTAATAGTCTAAAGAACCTAAATTCTACTCTTGTTCGTTTAAAACAATTGAGAAATTAAGAAGTGCCTGAATAAAATATATGAACAGTTCAAATTTGAATTGAAGGATATTTATGCATACATATGTAAATATTTATTTTAATTTACCAAACGATACAAATGTTAATTTTTATACAAATACGTCCCTTCTTTTTGAACTTAGTGGGATCCACAGGACCATTTACAATTTCCACAACTTGATTTGATCCAACGTTATCGGGCAACACAGGCTCATTGACATTTCCCACGGATTCTTCTGGTCCGGGTATAAAGGGGCCATTTCCATTTTCGGTGTCACCATTACCATCAATAACAATCAAGAATTTGCCAGTATCCGATTCCAGTGGTTTTGCTAAGCCCGTGGAAAACAGGGCCACAATGCACAATAAGAGGACGAATGTAGTGATGATCCTCATGGTGGAAACTTTAGCTCTCTGAATGTTTTGTATCTAGTGTATGTTTGTTGATTTCGGACTGATTTGAAAATGTGTCGAACCGCCTATTTATAGTCCAAATTCATCAGAATAGAATTTTAAATATTTAAACTAGAACTCTTTATTCTAAACAGTTGTGTTGTAATTAAATTGATAAGGTTTCTCCAGCCCATTGAGAATAATATTGATTTTAAAAGATGTTTGTTTAATAGTCAGTTAAAGTATTTCTTAATTTAGACGAGTTTCATTAATGATTTCTAGAAAATATATATAATAAATATAAATTTTGAATCACTTTTTTTACTGATTTCAATAAACAATTAGAAGTAACTTGTTGCCCCCTTATACTGATTGAATTCAAACCGACTGTATTTACAAACCTTTATCGTTTTATTGTTATTGAAATAAACCATATTAAATATCTAGTAGTTCTTGAATCTTAAGGGCTCAATGAGAGGAAATATGAATTATTTCTTCTACAAAGTGGCCAGCAAGTAGGCCCAGTGAAGTGTCTCTACTGCACTCATTACCAGTACAGAATGGTTAATCAAGCAATCGACAAGCAAAGGTGTATCCAAATACCTGCGATCCCTTTCTACTCCATCAAGAATCCCGTTAGCCCGAGGTATCACAATGAACAAAAAAATCTCAGTGAAGCTTTCATCGACTGTCACCATCCATCATCCGACCCCAATAACCTTTGAAGGAAAAAAGTCACCTGACAGTTCAGGGTTATTAAAAAAATCTAAATTAAAGAACAACGCGTTTTCATTGTTGAGAAAATTTTTTAGAAGTTATGTAGGGTCTTCGAACAAAATGATCTTCAGCGATGAGGCTCATTTTCATCTTTGTGGCGTCGCTATTTTTGTCGCATTCGCCAAAATTGTCACATTTGAGGTTCAGAAAATACACGAGTGAATGTTGAGAAATTAGGAACTACACTGAAAACAGTCTTGTAAACTTAAATTTGTATACCTCTAAAAAACCACTCGCTACTTTACGATGCAATAGTGATTTTTGAGAACCACATATTGTGCTTGCATTTGATAATCTTACCGAATTGCTTCTATGGAAGCGGTTAATATGCAAACTATGCATGGAACATGCAAACAAGGAATTCAAGATTAGGCACTGAATGTTATTCTGCCCATAAATATATAAGTATAAGTACATTTGTGGCCGTCGGTGGTGCAATGGTAGTGTGCGCGGCTCTTGTACATTATGGGATATATGTAATATTAAACCAATTTTTTAAGGACCAGACAATTCCTCATTGTGGACGCATTTGTTTCTTATGGATCATTTGTTTGTTGACGAATCCATTCCGATGAAACTGCAGCTCATCGGTGCCGATAATTTTTGTAAAAAATCGGTATTCACTTCACTTTGCTCCGTCACCCATTGTACGAATTGACGGCGCAGTGCATGGTCTGCCGATTTGGGCCACCGAGTGAGCTGAATCTTGTACGTGTGAAAGTGAAGGTGAAGGAAGTGAAATCAAAATCGCTGCGGGGTGCATCCCGAAATTTAAAATTGTTGTGAACGATGCCGAATAGATGTTCCCGGGTTTTCAGCGACACTGTCGTTTACAGCAGCAATATTTTCGAAAGACCGGCCGGTACGTCGACGCACAATAATCAATTAAGACTCTCCCAAAAAAGGCCTCTGTAACATATTCTCCCAAACATATTCTGCAGGAACCATGTATATATTTGGAACACACTTCAAACATTTATATGTTTGCAAGTCCCAAACTCAGGTGTATTTAAATGCAAACATTAGCATATTTTCTGACAAATATGCATGCTTTTACATGGAAGCATATAAGTGCTTCAAGCATTCGCGTGTTTCCCCCAAACCTCCATATACTTACGTTGAAACATATGCGTATTTTCTCCCAAACATAATAATATTTAGAAGCGAATTATTCTTTCTGTCTTTATTTATTATAATTAATAATTAATACAAACAATTAAAATATTTAAAATTACCCATTTCACATTTACTTGCTGAATGCATTACTTTTTTTTATGAAATGAGAATCTACTGCTCTTTTGCTTCTCCTTTCTTTGTTGTCTCTCACGTTTTTGTTTTCAGAAGGTTTCAACTAGGCCTTGGTATATATTTACATACAACTCTAGTTCGTGCAAGACAAGAGTGTATTAATTACTTATTTTTTTTTATTATAATTGACAAATGGTCCGCCATTCCGTTTTTTCCCAGTAGAGGCTCGGGCAGGAAAATTGATTCACGTTGTTGCCCTCTCCACTTTCTCTCCTCAAAATCGTTTCTCACTTTGATAGCACACATAAATATATGCGATGCACATGCACAAAACCCAAAGCAACATCACAAACCATTTAACCGTCCGAGCGTTTGTTTATTCTTGTTTCACTGATCAAGCGCTTTTGATATCCTCCTTCCGATGAACCATTGACGCCTGAATACATGAAATACTCACTGAGAGAATAATGGAAAAATACAGATACACACTTACATGATATACACACTCGTTGCCCCTCTTTTATTCTCTTGCTATTGAGAGAGCATAAACAGTGCAACAAACATGGCTGTATTTATATCACAAACGCAAATATATTTGGGTCGCAAACAAATATGTTAACATATTAATCATTGTGTCTCAAACATGTAATATTGAATAGCAAACACAATGCGTTTGGGCACAAGTATATTATATTTGCGACAAGCTCCAAACACATGTTGTATTTGCATCCAAACAACAAAAAACTACAGATTTTTCAGCGTATAGGTACACTTTCACAACAGAAGATTGCGAGCGGTCTCGACGTAACTTTCCTCACTTTTGGAATGGGTTTTTACAATGATAACGCGACCTCCGTATGTCGGAACCATCGTAGACGGCAGCTGTAAAATTTTAAAGTTGCCACTTATATAGAAAAAATGCCACAAAATGTAAACCGTACACTTTTACTGGGCCACACTTTATTTTATGTTCTATAGAAGGTGTTTTAAACGCGATAGTTCAGTTGACAGATTTGCGTATTTGCAATCATGGTGCATGGGTTTCAATCCCATTTTAAGGAAAGTGTTGGTACTAAACCAAATTTGCATTTAAAATTTAAAAAAAATATTTTACAAGGTTACACTTGCATCCAAAATTAAACCCATTCGGCGTTATTTTCATAATAATTTGTTTTCCCCCAAAAGGCATATTAAATATTGAATCAAGGGCGCAAAACCAAACATACAATTGAAAAAAGTTTAAAGAACATCTTTGGCCCACAAGGATTTGAACTGAGCCTGCGGCATTTGCTGTTTTCCAGTCCGATGTGCTGCCACCATGACATGTATCTCATAGACAGCAATGTTCCTTTGCCGCAACTAAATTCCTCAACCGAACTTTAGTTGTTTAGAATGGCGTTTGTGCCAAATGAAATTTTTCTTTGCGTGTAGAACATTTCGATTTTATTTTAATCTAACCTAGCAGTTGCGAATTTAAATAATGTGCTCTTGACATAGACCATGTTACGAAATTGTATACAATTTTCTATTGCTATCGACACTTGAGAATAACTGAAGCCCTTGCAATTCGAAAGCACAAAGTATGTATCTCACCGCAAAATTTAATTATCACTGTCAATCAGTTCCTGTACTCGTTATAAAATGGTTTTTCCTGGAATTCTTACAAATTAAAACAGCAAACATTTCGAAGCACCAGTTAACAGCTTCAGATACTTGATAGCTACATGCTACTGTCATTTCCGTTTTACTTTCTGTCAAGATATTTTTAAAAACAAAACAAATAATGTAGTATTTAACGTAATATAATGCGTTTTACCTTAATTGTCATACCTAATACACGGGTACATTCGACAAGCAATTTCTAAATCTACATCAACGCTAGACACAGGAGAAAGTCCTTCATTCATCTCGTTCGTGATATTGGAACACTATCCTACGCAATGCCCAAGGAAGAGGCCTATGGACCGATTCTTGTGGAGCACCTGCAGTTACCTCATAAAACTGTGTGGTATTATCCTAGTATAATTCAGCGTACGGTTGAAAAAGTATAGGCCGATATAAGATCCAGAATGTATTTACATATTGTCGCAAAAGTTGTCACGCTATTGTAAGATGCTTTCATATTTGCAAATGGCGGCAAATGTCACTTCTGCTTTAACATTTGTGAAGTAAACAGATACAAAATAGACGTGAATAAAACATGAATTGTTATACGCCTCAAGAACGAGGATTAATTGTCTCCATTTTTCACGGAGTAATTAATGAAGAATAATATTTCGTCGGTTGTGTTGGCTCAGGACTAATTTTGGCTCAGATTTCCCCGTCGTCCGACACCACTACAGCGTTTATCCACTCGTCGCGCAATGCTGGTAGGTCTGGCCGAGCCCGGAGCAGTCGTTCTGCTGTCAATATCAAGATGTCGCAGAGGACCCGGTGTGTCGACCAGACGACAGACATGTCATGCAATTGGACATCAACAGACGGTCTTTACAGAAAGTTTTAGTGATAGCCTTAAAGATATTCCCTTATAAAGTGCAGGCCAGTTGTTAGCTTTTAACAGCCAAACTTGAATAACCCGCGTATAACGCACGAAGATCCATTAAACCCAATCAAAGTTATTGCCAACGGCTACTGTGGACAGCGAACGCTATACAGCCATGCTCAACGATTTTCTCCTTCCTCATTTAAAGGAATTGCGACTGGAGAACATATGTTTTCAACAGGATAGAACAACGGAGCATACTGTACAAGCTACAACCGAAATTTTGAAGGCTGCAATTCCGGGTCGCCTATTTCTCTTTTTTACGAAGTTAGAGCAAAGTATCGAGGCATCTCAGATACTTCTCTGTTGTCCACATACTCTACGAAATCTGCCCTGCACGCGCTAGTGAGCGTCATAGAGAAATCTATGTACAGAAACGAATGCACTCTCGTCACAGAGCAGCAATACTAAAGAGCCTCCATTATTCTCTTCAATGCCTCTCCATGACGACGAGGTAGTAGGCTATTTCATCAAGTTCGAGTTGCTTTGGTAATTTACTCATTAGTTGGCATAATACGGACAGGAATAAAAGTGAATGCGTATTTTCGTTCGATGCAAACAGCATAATACTTAATTTAGCTGTCAATAGTATCAATCAAACACTATTTAAACTTAGTTTGCTGCATGGTCTTTAACATAGAATAACACATACCATAGAAGGTTTTATTCGCTCAATAAATTAAACGTCATAGGTACGATGGAAAGTAAACATTGGATGGTAGAAATATGGGTTCAATAATACCAGATAGTGGCAATAGTATACAGCGATCAACAGTTTTTGATCAACATAGGAACAACAACCGAATTTCGTGTTTTTGTGGCAAACTAGTTGTGTTAAATACAATACAAATGTATACCAACGATAAAAGTCAACAAAAAAGTGCAAAATATATTTAAATTTTTCAGTTCTACACCAAAACGACAGGAAAAAGTTAAGTGAACATATTTTGTAACTCCAGCTGGTGTAAGATAATTTTAAATTTAATTGCTCTCATTTCCACAAACCTACGATGAGAGTGTGAAATGAAACGTAAGATGAGAGAATAAAAGTATATTTTTCGATGGGGGGTGATATTTTCAGATGGAAAAAATTAAATTTGGATGGCCGTGATGGTTCGGACATATATTGGCGATCCACAGATTTTTCCAAAATTATGAGTCAGCGGCGGAATTTTGGCGGTGACTCGCTTATGGTTTGGGCAGGCATGAGTTATAGAGGAACCACTCCAATATGATTCGTTTCCACAAAAATGGACTCCGAGTATTATATTCGACTATTGGATGTCATCTTAGTTAATTCTGGAGAGGAAATTTGTGTCCCAGAATTTATCATCCAGCAGGATAACGCAGCAGTACATCGGGCTAAGAAACTTCAAAGTTTCTGGAGTCCAGGAACAATACCAACTCTCGATTGGCCTGCACTTAGTTCTGATCTCTATCCGATCGAGAACCTCTGGTCTATTTTACCTACCCAAGATTATCACCAAGGACGCCAGTTGAAGAATGTCAAGGATGGAAACTAGCAATACAAGAAATTGGAAGATAACTGATCCTGGGCATATTCATTCGTTGATAAACTCAATGCCAAGATGCTTAGTAGGAGTTATCAGCGATAATGGAGATCATAAGTCTTACGAAACTTTTTAAAATAATTAAATAAATCCCTTGTCTTTATAAATATTTCGCACTAGTAATTAGTTTATTTTTGTTGATTCACCTTGAAGAAGTCATAGTCAAAGGATTTTTGCTGAAAAGTATTTAGTTTTGAAAGGACTAATACAATATAAAATAAAAACTTAAATATTCCTCACAACATTTGGAAAAAACAAAAAATGGTGTTGCCTTTATATTTATTTCGCAGGGTGTATATGTATGTATTAGTCTATGAGCTGTGCCATAGAAACTCCCGCTCTTGTCGCATTTGTCGATATAGGGGGTGCGTTTAACCTGTTACCGGGATGAATTAAATCAAATCTATCGGTACTTTCTGTTGACCAGGAGATCATTAAGTTGATCTAGAAATTACTTACGAGAAGGGCTACAACCTCGTCCCTGTGACACATAGAATAGAGGAACGCCCCTAGGGGGAGTCTTATCTCTATACCTCTGGAATTTAACATTGAACAGTGTTCTGCTGGAGTTGGAGAGATCCGGTTTGGCAGTCGTAGTACATACTGACGACCTGACAATTGCAGTGCAGGGAAAATATCCCTCCAGGACTTGATCTGGAGTCTTTCTAAGTGGGCCACGGAGAATGGACTGGATATAAATCCAGAGAAAACTGAGCTCTTACTCTTTACCAGGAGGCAGATCTGTAAATGCATCCCTTGTCTCTATGTAGAAGACAAATTTGTCTCAAGGATAGTGTAATATATCTAGGTGTGATACTCGACAGAGAGCATAGTTTTAAGTCAAACACTATGAATAGGATCCATAGACCCGCATTGGAGATATACTCGTGTAAAAGGTTCAACGGAGGACGATGGGCCCTATCCCCGAAAATAGTTACTGGATATATACTGCAGTTGTCCGCCCGATATTGCTTTACGGCTTTGTTGTTTGGTGGTCAGTACTGGGACGTCAGTACTCGACAAATCCACTTACCCAAGTCTGTTGACAAAACGCCAGAGAATGGCAATGCTGTGTATCTAATATTTGGGGGTTGTCCTATATCTGTTATCACTAGATTTGCTGGGAAGGCAAACGGCTGCAAATGCGGCAAGCCCCCTAGGACATTCTTCGCAATGGATCACCAGCCCATATGGTCATAAGTTGATTTTGTGGGATCTGGGGCTATTCACAGTAAAAGTCAACTATATGACATGCACCTCAAACTTTAAGAGAAACTTCTCCCTTCACATTCCGGACAGAAAGGACTGGAAGGTACGCCTACCAGGTAATAGAAGGTATTTAGGTTTCTATACAGATGGATAGGTAGCGTTTGCAGTCTATTCACAGGGCTGGGTCTAGACCTAGTACCAGACCATTGTAGTCTCTCTCAGGCAGAAGTCATGGCAATCAGAGAAGTTCCCCTTTGGCTGGGACGAATTCGCATCACCGTCGGGGGTATCAACATCTACTCTGATAGTCAGGCTGCTAAAAAATCTCTGCAATCTATATTCCTCACTTCAAGATCTGCCCACAAATTCTGGCGGTGGAAACTTGGCCGATAACATTTCCTCAACTTAATAAGCAAAAATTTAAGATATCAAAGAAACATTATCCAAAAGCAGAACCGAAATGTTTCATGCATAAAAAAATTACAGCCAAAGAACATCGGGTGACAACTTTTGCCGCACCTTGTATATAGGTGTCTGCAGTTTGATTATGGAACTGCTCACTTTCCTCCAACACGTCACCGATATGGCATCTGATGGTATGTTTATCACGTGTAGTTTTCCAGGAATCTTAGAAGGTGGCTTCCTGAACCTGTACTGGCTATCAGAGAGGGCACCTCTATCCCTTGCAATGTTCAACAATAGACTATAAATGATTCTCTGCAGTATCTTGACCATTTTGCCCAGACGGCTCGTCAAGTGGCTCGCCTTTTGGGACGAGTACCAACCGCTGTTGTTTCCATTTATCTTGGGAAAACTCTTTCTTTGAGGCAGCCTTGAAATGTGTGGAGGAAGATGTTTGGTGTCCTGAAAATCGCAGCCTTCAACACATTGTACGTTATCACTTCCGGGCCCGGAGCTTTTCCCTCGTGGATTTTCCTGCAAGCTGGCATTAACTCTATGGTGGTGAAACCCGAGATAATCTCTTCTTTTCGCTATCAATAGGGTACGGCGGTCACTGCCGAAAAAGGGATGCCACGATATTACGAAGTGTTTTCGGACAGGTGAACTGAGTTGACTTGTGCACCTTCATCTTCCTTAGGACTATCCTGTATGAATTACCTACCGCTCAAAGTTGGTCTGCATTAACAGATCTTAAGTCTGGACTACAGCACATTATTCAGAAAGGGAAAGAAAACATGTTTCGTGACATACATGGAACATTTATTTTTAAAAATATTTATATAATAACAATTTATTTACATAAATGCGTATCAAAAAATAATAAAACAAGTCAAACCTCTGTTTGTTGCGAAAATGTTTACATTTTCGATTTCATGAAAGGCTTCAAATGTGTGTGGAAAGCTTTTGGCACTGGTTCCTTGTTTAAGGGACTTGTTTTGGCTACCTCAAATATGCGTTCATATGCATTACCATCATATGAGCCCAAAGTTGATGCTAAATTTCTATCATGATGATCGAAACCATCGCAAATGGCAACAGCATCAGGTCTTATAGCTTTCAAAGCTTCTTCCAGACGGGTTTGCAAATCCCGCAACTCAGAATCGGAAATAATAACGACCTAAAAGGAAAAGAAAGAAAAAATTCACATCATTTTAGATTCAATATTTACAATGAAAATTGTTACAACTTTGAACAACACTGTTTAGTAACATCTGTAATACATCAGCTGTTTTGTTCTCTCTTCTTTTAAAAAACAATACGGTCAGAAATGGACCAATGTACCTGCTTGTCATTAGAATAAGGCCATTGTACTTTCACCTGTTTTTTTTAAATAATGCTTCTTCTTTATGTAAAACACCAAAGTTGTTGTTGTAGAAGAAGAGAGAATATTGAAACTAAACAATAAATAGAGAATGAAACATTTTTGAGAAAACCGTTATGTTTATTTTTGTCATATAAAGCTTGATACTGAAAAATGACTCTCTCAAATTTCGTCATTAGAATAAGGCCAGTTGCGTTTTTAGTTAGGAGGAGTGAACATCTTAATCGGAAAACAAAAAAAAATTAATTTTATTAGCCAATTACTGCCTTTTAAAGAAGCCATGGGTCGAAAAACATCATTGTCCATAGCGGAGAGAGCTAAAATTTAAGCTTATAAGGAAGAAGGCTATTCCAGTCGCGCTATAGCTGCAAAAATTGGTAGGGGCAAGACTGTTATAAACAATTTTCTTCGTAACATGGATAACTACGGAAAAAATATGAAAGGTCGCACTTACCGCGCCACATCACAGCGTGAGCGATGTTTAATTATAAGAAAAGCTTCCAATTCAGCTTCCTCAGTGAGCAAAATCCGGTCGGAAACTGGTGTAAATGCTAGCTTATCTACAGTTAGACGAATTATTAAGTCATGTTCCCATTTAAAGAGAAAAAAACTGCAAAAGAAACCACCATTAAACAAGCAACGCAAGGAAAAGAGGCTAGAGTTCGGACGTGCTAAAATGACATGGAGCAGCGAATGGAGAACTGTTGTATTTTCAGATGAAAAAAAATTTAATCTGGATGGACCCGACGGCTACAACTATTACTTCCATGACCTAAGAAAAGAACCAAGATTCCTGACGAAACATCATTCACGGGAAGGTGGAGTAATGGTGTGGGGTGCTGTGTCTTACTACGGAACATCGGAAATAGTTTTTGAGAGCGCTAAAATGACAGCTGAATCCTATAAACGTATTCTGGAATCAGCATTTCCGAATTTTAAGGAGCTGTTTGGACCGTTACCTTGGACTTACCAGCATGACAACGCACCCATACATACAGCTAGAGTTATAAAATCCTGGATTCAGTCACAAAATGTGGAGTTAATGCAGTGGCCACCGTATTCACCTGACCTTAATATTGTGGAAAACGTCTGGGCCTGGATGACAAGAAAAGTATACGAAATGGAAGGCAATATGACGACAAAAATTCTTTAATCAAAGCCATCAAAGAAGCCTGGAACGAAATCTCATTAGACTATCTGAAATCGTTGTATGCCTCACTTCCAAATAGAATATTTGAAGTAATCTCGAACAAAGGAGGCTGCACAAACTACTAAAACAGTGTACAAAGTACACATTTACCTGTAAATCCAAAATAAAATAAATCGAAATAGTTTTAAGTTGTATTTTCTATTATTTACCCTTGTGGCCTTATTCTTATGAACTATTTAAAAACAGAGTTTAAGTTTACTTGTATATAAAAATATGAAATAAAATAGAACAGTTGTTTATTCCTATTTTCTTCAAGTGTTTTTAACTTAACAAGAGTGTGTTCTTCAACAAAAAAACAACAAAATTAAATTTCAATACCCTATTTCCAGGAAAGAAGCTAAAGTTAACGTAAAACATCCCGGCCTTATTCTAATGACAAGCAGTGTACAAAGATAGACAGATTCGTTGTCTAACCTCCAAACTAAATTGTATCGATATAAGCTTATGAAAATAAAGCAAGAATTGATTTGTACAAGGTGTTTCAAAAGAAGTCATCCGATGTTGTTTGGCTCTCATTTTTTTTCTAAATGAAAAACTTCGATTCTGTGTTTTGATTATGTTTATTTGAACCTCTAGAATTTTATTGGTTAAGTTGAGAAGATGATATCAGTTAAATGGGCGCCGTCACAATTGATTACCATACGGGCTCGTTTTAAGGAATTTTTCGACACTTCGGCGAGTACTTCGGGCGACAGATTCTCGCACTCGGGTCGATTGTTGACCTTGACGGTCTCGGGCTTGTTCCCGTAAGCACGGGACTTCAAAAGCCCCACAAAAAAAGTCTGGAAATCGGTCTGGAAATCGGGCGATCTTGCGGGCCAGTGCAAATCGCCAAAACGAGAGATGAGGCGACCCGGGAACTTCGCCTTCAGAATATCGGTTTTGGCTCGCGCAGTGTGTGCCGTTGCTCCGTCCTGTTGGAACCACATGTCCTCCAGTTCTAATTCGTCGAATTGCGGCAGTAAAAACTCGGTTAACATGGCCCTATAGCGCGCACCGTCCACTGTTGTCGTTTGACCAGCGGCGTTCTCAAAAAAAATGGCCCGATAACTCCTCCAGCGTGAACAGCGCACCATGGAGTCACTTTGAGCGGGTGTAATGGCTCCTCGTGCATCACTCGTGGATTTTCGGTGAACCCAAAGGGATAGTTTTGCTTGTTCACACACCCGCTGAGGTGGAAATGAGCCTCATCGCTCATTATGATTTTGGTGGAAAAATCGTCCACGAGATTGTGGATAGCTTGAGCGTAGGTTACACGCGTTTGGCGGTCGACAGGCAGCAGATGATGCACGGACTGAACTTTGTATGGGAACATACGCAGGTCTTTGACCAAAATTCACCATAGGGACGACCGGCTGATGGCTAATTGCGAGGCACTGCGTCTGGTCGATGTTTCCGGCGACAGTTCGACATCCTCGGCAACAGCGGCGATATTCTCGGAAGAACGGGCGCTCCGGGGACGGCCACTCCTGGAAACGTCTCGTGTGGTCCCATACTCTTCAAGGTTAGTGGCCAAATTGCGCAGTGTTTGCGCAGTCGATGTCCGACGGCCGGGGAATCGGCGACGTTATTCGCGCTGCGCCAACACCACAGACGAATTGTTACGCAAAAAAAAAGACACGGTTATTCCGCGTTTTTTCGGAGTGTATCGTTCCATGGCTTGTTTATTTGTATTCTTCATCGGTCTAGTCCACAAATGTCAAAACAGATTTGACATTGGCGGCCATTTGCAAAAATAAGAGCATCTTCCAATAGGGTGGTCACTTTTGAAATACCCTGTATAAAATCGGAAGTTCCATTTTACTGGGAGTACAATATTTGGCAACGAAGATATTGAAGTCCGCGTGTCATGGAGGCAGAGTGCTGATGATTCAACAAATGCAGAGGCAAAAACAGGAATTCCTGAAACAAATAATTTCGCAAAACCAACGAACATTGACACATATTCTGAATCCAGCGAAGCCTACGTCACGTCTTTACAGTTAGAGCAACATTTTGTGGTAAAGGTATATGCTATTTAAAGAAGCAGCACATTTTGGCAGCCAGGTTTCAGTTTTATACGACAGCAATGAAGCCAAGTCACATATATTCTGATGGGTAGCTGAGTTACTAGAAGCAGCAAAATATTGCAGGTTTAATTGTGAAAAGAAGGTTGTGCAGAATCTTATAAGGTAAAGGAGGGTATGTAAATACGTATAAAATACGAATCGGTCTTTAGAAGAAGTTGTACAAATAGCAAGAATATATGAGTCAACAGTTAGTACTTGCATCGAAATAAGAGGAGATGATCCTTCTGAAGTAAATGCCCTAAATTTAAATAGGCACACTCAACGATCAAGCGACAATCATCAGTTCCAGTCCAAGTGTTTGTCGCGCAAAATGTAAAGCTCAGTCAGGCACCTCTAAGAGAAATATTGGTTAAATCTACAGATGTCTAAGCCAGATGTACGAAGAAGGATCTGTGCTAATTTCAAAGTATGTTTGAATTCACAAATCGAAATTGAAAGGATCTTATTCCCAGAGTGGATGAATTGTTTCATCAGCTTCAAAACGGTCAATATTTCACGAAAATCGACCTGAGTAATGTTTCCTTGAAAGAGGAACTTTCAGAGTTTTCAAAAAAATTATGGATGTCACCACACCTTTCGGTTTATTCCAATACCAAAGAATTCATTTTAGAAATATGGTATATTCCAGCGATTTATGGAGGAAGACATATCAGGTATTCCCGGCTGCGCAGTATATTTGGATGGCATCATTACCACCGGTAGGATAAACAAGGAACACATTGTTACAGTCCGTACACTGTTTCTACGGTTGGAACATCATGGCCTCACATGCAAGAAGTGAAAGTGTTCTCTGGCGATTAAGATACCCCCACAAATGTTTAATCGGATTGAGGTACGGCGATTGTGGAGGATGATCCAATTGTTAGGAGTGTGGTAAAGTAGACATGCCTTAACTAATTTTGATGTGTGCTTGGGATCATTATTTTATTAAAGTTAAAGTCTTATCTAAGCACAACATTTAGACACTGCGAGACAAATTTTCTTTCAAAATATACCGACTCCGATCCTTGCCATGCAACCTGAAACCATCACCGAACCCCCTTCGTGCTTTATTGTAGATATTACATTTTGTTCAGAAAATTCTTTGATTTTACTTCTCCAAATTTTGGCGGGCTTTCTTTTACCAACAATTTCTAATTTGATCTTGGACCATGTTATGTTATTCCAGATATAAATGTATTGATTTTTGTGCATGTTAGCAAACTCAAGGCGCCGCTTTTGGTTGACTTTGGATATTAATGTTTTTCTTCTTGGAACCTTACCATTGTACTAGCGCTGGCGACAGTTCCAGATGTTGCTGAAATATCGAGCGATATTTTAACTGCACTTTTAGCTGGACAATTCTTACAAATTACGATCAATGGATCGCATTTGGGCTTCGGCTAATATTTTCGGTCTGCCAGATTTTGGACGATTTTATATCAAATATTTTTTTAAACAGTGTTGTAGCTTCTACCAATGGCATAACCAAATTCACGCAGTATATTCCCCTCTTTAGGAAATTTTATAGCAAGTTCACGAGTATCCTCTGATGTTTGTCTACCCATTATTGGAAAATGTAATTAAACCTACAACTTTTGTCAGGTGCCTATCGCTGATAGCTAATTTCTGAGGCAATAGGAAGATAGAAACAAACAAAAATCAATAATAATGGTAAAAATAACTGAACAACTTTCAGCAAAGTGTACGAGTACACTTTCTTTTGACGCGACAAATATAAAGTAATTTTTGTTTTATTTAAGTATTTTTTGTAGGTCTAATATTTTTCATGTTATTTTTTCATAAATCGATAAAGGGTCCAAGACCATGTTTAAAAAATATAATGAGTTGAATTTATTATTATTTTATAATATTTAAATAAATTTGAATACATATTTAACAAAGGTTTAAACTTCCTTTTGACACTCACGGGACATATGGGTTTGAGAACTGATGCGAAAAATGATATGAAAAACTTAAATCAGCTGTTCAAACGACTTTGCCATATAATACTATGGTCCATGAAACTACCCTTCTTAAAAAAAATCGCTACTGCAGTGTCAAATATATCCACAGTTTATTTGTTTCACATTCTGATGAGCTGTCAAAATGCTTTTTTCAGTAAAAATTGCATAAACTAACTTACCCTCAATAATTCATTCATATGCCGCAAAGTCGTGTTTACCAAATACAGTTCCAATAGGTTTTCAAGGACTTTATTTAAAGCTGGATTTCTCGTTTGGGCAGCAGAACCAGTAACTTCTTCCAAAAATGTAGCAGCTACGAAGCAGCGGCCATGTAACTACACAATGATAAAATTATTAGTTTAACTTGTACCAAATTAAATATGGGGAAAATTCGTTTACTCACCTCCGCTGCTTGGGTGAATTCAATGCCCGTATTGTTGGCAGCTTCAGCTTCGGTTTGACCAGCCGCTAAACGAGCCGAAAGGTTCTCAAAAGCAATGCGTATTTTGCTGTAAACAGAACGGGATGAATTAGTCGATAAGCAAGATATGAAAGTATTTCTGCTCTTAAGCCAATTTCAATCTTGCTAAGATTGCCAAAAATATCGAAAACCGACTAGTCCATGAACGCGAGAGGGGAGACAAAATGTACTAAGGAAGCTGTAGAAGAAGGGTGGCATGGGTAGAACATGCCACATCCACCATTCCGAACTTAGTTACTTATTTCTCCAAAAATTACTTATTTCTCCATTACATTCCATGAATGGTAAATCTATAGTATAGACACCACCAGAGAGTGAAGCCGCAGTCTATTTTTAATATTCCCGCCGCCGCCTGTACGGTCGGCCCACACGGCTAGAAATAAACCGCTGTTGCTTATTATGTCATTGGCTTAGATCGGCTAAAATTCATACATCGATGGTTTTTTAGACGACATGGAAATAATCGTATTGCTAAATTTTTGTTCCAAATTTTATTTCAACTTATTCAACCGCGGCCACCGTGAGCTTTTTTAAAAAAAAAATGGAGAAAAGAATCCGCTAACGTGTTCCAATTTCAGACGGCGAGCTGCCGACTTAGACTTAAAAAGAAGGTAGCTTTCAAGATTGTGCCCCTCCATCAGAAAACTCATTTTTGTAAAATACCTCCAAATACTTCCCTTAGTTATAGAGATATCCGGAGTTGCCGCTTGGCCAAATAATTTTTTTTGTATAACTACCAAAATATGCCAAATAAAATAAGATGAAAGATATCGATAAGTCGCTTTGTTATCGGGATATCTGTAGTTGAAAATTCGATAAGTTTCATGAAAATTTGTTTAATTAAAATCGACGACGGGCACATCGCTTAGAAATCGCGACACTGTCGAGTACTTAGGGAAAAAGTTTCTCAAAATACCGTTCGGAACCGTTGTAAAACTGTAGGTCTTTATTTAACTTTTATTGACTATTTTACAACCTCATGAGGTCAGATGTCTTACACATCTTGACTAAACAAACAAATAAACAAATTTTAAAATATTTCTTCAACTGGTTCTATCTTTCAGATTGTCTCGCCACTTGGTAACACCAATAATACGAAGGGATTCTTCAGCCTGGTCTGACCATCGGAGTCTTGGTCATCCTCTTTTCTTGCTTCCATCGGGCACGTTATTGAAAACCTTTCGCGCTGGCTCATCTTCATCCATTCTGATAACACGGTTTGATGCGCCTAGCTATGTCCACGTCAGAATACAAATGCTATAACTCTTTGTTCCAAAGATATCGGTTCACGCCGTTTTCTTTACCAGGACCATATATTTTACGGAGAATTTTTCTGTCAAATACTCCCAGGTGTTTTTTGCGATATGACCCAAGTTTCGGAGCCGTATGACAGGACAGGTAAAATGAGAGTCTGGTATATCTGGACCTTTGTCCGTTGAGAGAGGGCTTTGTTTTTAAACTGCTTGCTGAACCCAAAATGGCATCCATTTGCAAGCAGAATTCTCCTACTTATCTCAAGGCTAACGTTGTTGTCCTTATTCACGGCGCATCCACGGTAGAGAAATTCATCTACTACTTCAAAATTAAATAGGATTTCGACGTTCAAGTGCGGACCAAGTCGGGAGGTTTGTCTAGTCGTTGACACCATTAATTTTGTCTTGCCCTCATTAACAGCAAGACCCACCTTCGCTGACTCTTTTTCGATTCTTGAAAATACTGCAGTAACCTCTCCCAAATTACGCCCGATGATGTCTATGTCGTCAGCATACGCCAGCAACATATGGCTTTTCATGTTGATGGACTTGTTCGTATTTACTGCAGCTTGTTAAATATTTATTTTATTTGTTAAATATTTCTTCCAACCCAAATTTTATTTCAACTTATTCAACCGCGGCCATCGTGAGTTTTTAAAAAAAAAATGGAGAAAAGACTCCGATAACATGTTCCAATTTCAGACGGCGAGCTGCCGACTTAGTCTTAAAAAGAAGGCAGCTTTCAAGATTGTGTCCCTCCATCAGATAACTCATATTTGTGGAATACCTCCAAATACCTCCCTTATTTATAGAGATATTTGGAGTTGCCGCTTGGCCAGATAATTTTTTGTATAACTACCAAAATAAGCCAAAATAAAAAATAAGATGAAAAATATCGATAAGTCGCTTTGGTATCGGGATATATATAGTTTCTTCAGATCTGTAACAGAAAATTTTTCGTCTCAAATACTCCCAGGTGTTTTTCATCCGCTTGCGATATGACCCAAGTTTCGGAGTCGTATGACAGGACAGGTGTGGCCGTCGGTGGTGTAATAGTAGTGTGCGCGCCTCTTGTACATGAGATCCTGGGTTCGATCCCTGCTCAGACCACCTTAAAATTTCTTTCGGCGGCGGTCACCTCGCATAGTGGCTACACTATCGTGTATTTAGCCATGAAAAAGCTTCTCAAAATGCCGTTCGGAATCGGTGTAAAACTGTAGGTCCCAATCAGTGAGTGTAAAATGGAAAGCGCACAGCTCAGTGATTGTGAGAAGCTCTCCCCTGTCCCTTCATGGGATGTAATGGGAAACCATTTATTTTTTATTTATTTTATGACAGGACAGGTAACATGAGAGTCTAATATAGCTGGACTTTTGTCTGTCGAGAGAGGGCTTTGTTCTTAAACTGCTTGCTGAACCCAAAATGGCATCCATTTGCAAGCACAATTCTCCTATTTATCTCCAGACTGACGTTACTGTCCTTATTCACGGCGCATCAACGCATCAAAATTAAATAGGTTTTCGACGTTCAAGTGCGGACCAAACCGAGAGGTTTGTCTAGTCGTTGACACCATTAATTTTGTCTTGCCCTCATTAACAGCAGGACCCACCTTCGCTGATTCTTTATCGATTCTTGAAAATACTGTAGTAACCTCTCGCAAATTTCCCCCCGATGATGTCAATGTCTTCAGCATACGCTAGCAACATATGGCTTTTCGTGTTGATGGTCTTGTTCGTATTTACTGCAGCTTTTCTCAATACTATCCTCATTAAGATGTTGAAGAGATTGCACGAAAGTGTGTCGCCTTGTCTAAGTCCTCACTTGGTACAGAATGGTTCAGTGAGGTCTTTCCCCACTTTCACTGCTGATTTGGTGTTGGTCAGCGTCATTCTACAGAGGCGAATCAGTTTTGCCGGAATACCAAGTTCAGACATAGCTTCGTACAGTTTTCCCCGTATGGGGCTATCGAAAGCAGCTTTGTAATCGACAAAAATATAGTATGTATCGATTTGCTTTTCGCGGGTCTTTTCCAGAATTTGACGTAGCGTGAATAGTTGGTCAGTCGTGGACTTGGCTGGTCTAAACCCACACTGATAAGGTCCAATCAGGGTTTCAATAATTGGCTTTAGTCATTCACATAATACGCTCGACAAGACCTTATACGCGGTAGATAAAATGCTGCTATGGCGGTAGTCGCAACATAAGATACACACGGATCAGTCTCTTTGAATACATGACATAATAATTTTTGAGGCATTGCTTGACTTATTAACCCTTTAAGCACCGGAGATATTAAGGCAAATACTTCATTTGTGACAAACCTTCAAACCGTTCTTTTAGTATGAACGAACTTCGAAATTTTTTCATCTGGGGGGCGGCTCTAATATCGGCTTCGGCATAGTTCTCTCGTTTCTTCAGATCTCTAATACTATAAAAAGAGATTTTTCTAAATGTCAACCCCCGATATCTCGATAACTAAGCGAGCTAAATTTGTCATTCTTATTTTGGGGTGTGCTATCGAAAACCACTATCGGAGCGAGAGACATCGAAAGCCGCTAACAAAAACTTCGAGTCGATTTCAGCCGATGCGCCGCCGATAATATCCGATCGGCTCCAGTCTCTGGCCAACACTGTGTCAGATTACCGTCGCTGAAAGAAGTTTTAAGATGGCCTATGTGGGATTTCAACACGAATTCTTATGCACAAAAGCCGAGTGTGCTAACCATTGCACCACTCACGACCGTAGCACTCTATACAAAAAAGATGTTACCTTTTTAAAGTATCAGTGTGAAAAAGCTTCGTTTTAATACCTATATAGTATAGTATATAGTATACATAGTATACATTAGTAATCCCCACTCGATATATGTATACTTAAAGATATCTTTGGAAAAAGCATTCCAATAAGTTCTCTCTAATCCATAAAATCCTTTACTTACTTTGCTGCTGTGGCCTGTAAAGCTTTCAGAATATTTTGCCATGATCCTGACCAGTAGACGGCACGCGTATCCTTAAAAGCCTCGTGCAAATACATGACAGTAGGAGCCACTGGTTTTCCAGCCGATACTGAACGCCAAGATTTCATTAGAAATCTACCGAGTTGCAAAAGCAATACAGTGTTTTCACCCTCATACGTACAGGCTGCAGTGGCGGCCACGTATAAATTACCCAAATTCGACGAGGTCAAGTAACCATGCCCACCACAGGCTAAACGTAAACGTTCCACCCCAGCTGACGAATCGCTGGAGCACAAAACTTTCAAAGCACAAGCCAACGAGTGCATTTCCGGTAAGCGTGCGTAATCGCCGCGTTTAATATCCGCCACAGTTTTATTATACAAAAGCCACAGCTTAGACGAGGCCAACTTATAGGCAATGCTGGTGGCGATTTCGGGAAACAGTTTCAATTGTTGGGTAACATGGTCGATTATTTGGGGTTCACGTTCACTAAGAAATTCAAGAAAATATACAAACATATATAAATATAATGTTTCCAATTACGTATGTATGTGTCATGTATTTTCTGTCACCTACTCTGGATTAATGGGGCTTTGTCTTCTCACCGCTGAATATCGCGTGGCTATAGTGGATGCCATGGTCAGTGTTATGGCAATATTCAGTGTTATCTGGCAACGTAGTAAAACCATAGTGATATATGTCAAACCCGATGCTGGACTCTTGACATAGGTACCATCACGATGTACTTGAGCGTTGCGCATTAGCATATTGGATCGGGGAATGCGAACATCTTTCATACCCAAGTAACCGTTGTTAACGCCAAAGAAACCCAACTTCTTACCAATATCCCCTACATCTATGCCAGGCAAAGGCAAGTGGGTATCTTCATCACGCAGTTGTACTACAAACATGGCGACACCTTTGGGATTGTTGTCTATAAACAAGTTGGCCACAGCAATGCAATAATTTGAGGTATGACCCACTAAAGGAAAAAAAATTGGAATTGAATTACTAGAATTCCCAGTAAAAAAAAAAAAACAGTTGTTACTTACATCCTCCGGGCCACCATTTGTATGCTGTCAACGTTGGTGAATTCAATACAAACTCATCTCTCTCTCGATCGAAATCAGCTCTGGTCTCTAATCCCCGCAAAAATGTTCCATGACCCAATTCAGTTTGTGCATAAGCACCGCAGATGTCAAAATTCTCAGCACGTTTGCCGAATTTTTCGAACTGCTCATCCGTACCCTGCTGACGAATGGCATCGACCACCATGCTGAAGTGCACCGAGAATGTGTTCCCTCCAGGCATTGAACCCCATAATGCTGGGTCGGTAAAACGAGTTCTACACGGTTGGAAAATGTAAAAGTATTAATAAAAGAAAAGAAGAAACAATATAAAAGGTAAAATTGTTACACGCTGAAAAAACGGCCCCAGCAACATATTTCAGGAACCATGTATATGTTTGCAAGCATTGTTTTCATGAATTGAATTGTTTCATGCTTTTGTGTTTCTTTGTTATCTGTCACATTTTAGTTGTCAGCAGTCTTCAACAAACAAAGGCACATTTGTGTGACAAAAACATATATTATAACATATTAATCTTCGTGTGTTCAACATGTAATATTGAGTAGTAAACACAATGCGTTTGGACTCAAGTATTCTATAATTCTATACATTCTATAAGCTACAAACACGTTAGATTTGCATACAAACAACAAAAAATACAGATTTTTCAGCATATAGGAAATGTAAATTAAAGAGGATGTTCGAAATACGGGTCAGTGATTGGCCATCCCATGTGAGAATATGAGAACTGCGTTGAAGTCTCAGGTACATTCTTAAATAGCTTGAGAAAGCCCTTAAATAACTCAGGGTTTCCTGAATATGAATTCTAGTTAATTGCATCTTGAGGACTATCACTATTCGCTAGGGGTATGCCAACTCGTTTTAATGCCTGTGGAACCTGTGTTCACTGTCACTCGAATCAGGTGATACGGTAAGAGGCCTGGGCTGATGTGGAATCTAGAAAAACTAATTGGTAGCCGCTCGTCGGTGGTGCAATGGTAGTGTGCGCTGCTCTTGTGCATGAGGACGTGGGTTTGATCCGTACTCTCACCACCTAAAGATTTCTTTATTTCGCTTAGTGACGGCGATACTATCGAGTATTTAGCCATGACAAAGCTTCCGGTCAGAACCGGTGTAAAACTGTAGGTCCCAATCAGTGAGTGTAAAACTAGAACGCGCACAGCTCACTGGTTGTGAGAAGCTCTCCCTAATCCCTTCATGGGATTTTTTTTTAAATTATAGCCACCCGCCTGTCAGAGAACACAATGATCCCGGCACTGCTGCAGTATTATCAATCAGCTGTCCAGTAACTTCCGATAACTCTTCCAAAATTTAATGTCTCTTATACACATGTCACAAGAAAGATACCACCTTCATTCATTTTTGAACTATCCATATAGAAATTGTTGTATGAGACCACAACCAAAATGCGCAGTTTCATACAAAATTCCTTAGACATCAACCAAAATACGCACTTATCGCCCGCACGGAAGATAGAGTAATACCCCTGTCAAATATTTATTTATATGTGCAATGTATCATGTTGAGTTGGAGCTTTGAAAACTAAAATTTTTTTGATTTTTATTTTATATATTAGTTTATATTTATGTGTTCTTTAAAATTATAAGAAAACATATTTTTTCATTTCTTTTTTAGAACAAAAAAAAAGTGTTTGATATATTCTTCATAGAAAATATTTATATATGCAAAAATTAAACTTAAATTTAAGTTTTATTATTATCCAATTAAAATATGTAATTAATATGATATTGAGTTGCCCTTGTGTATAAGAACTTGTTGTAGCCTGCGTGGCATAAAATTCACTAAGTTGCTTAAAGTGGGCATGTCAATTTTCTCCCATTCCGCCAATATTGCTAGTTTTAGTTCTTTAACCGTCGTATACTGCTTCGACTTTGAAAACACCTGGGCGAAAAGTATCCCCCAGAGGTCTTCAATTGCGTTGAGGTCGGGACTTATGGCTGGCACTCCAGTAATGGAATATTTCGGGACTTAAAAAATCCCTTGTGAGCCGAGCAATGTGGATCGGGGCGTTGTCTTGTTGAAAAGTCCAGTTATCTCCATATAATTCGCCAGCAAAGTCAATTAAATTGCTGTCCAACAGATCAACGTATGCTTCCGAAAAGTATCCCCCAGAGGTCTTCAATTGCGTTGAGGTCGGGACTTATGGCTGGCACTCCAGTAATGGAATATTTCGGGACTTAAAAAATCCCTTGTGAGCCGAGCAATGTGGATCGGGGTGTTGTCTTGTTGAAAAGTCCAGTTATCTCCATATAATTCGCCAGCAAAGTCAATTAAATTGCTGTCCAACAGATCAACGTATGCTTCCGAAAAGTATCCCCCAGAGGTCTTCAATTGCGTTGAGGTCGGGACTTATGGCTGGCACGCCAGTAATGGAATATTTCGGGACTTAAAAAATTCCTTGTGAGCCGAGCAAGGTGGATCGGGGCGTTGTCTTGTTGATAGTCCAGTTATCTCCATATAATTCGCCAGCAAAGTCAATTAAATTGCTGTCCAACAGATCAACGTATGCTTCCGCATTCATTTTAGTTGGGACAAAGCATATTTCTGACTACCCTCCTGCTCCAAATGCAGCCCATATCATAAGAGATCCACCACCGTGGTTTCGCTTGTAGCACGTTTGCCGATCTCTCCAATATTTAAGGTGACCATCAGGTTCATCCAAATTGAACTTTTTCTCATCACTAAATATAACGGTTTCAAATTCGTCCTCCCAAAACTTGTACTTTTCTGCAAAAGCAATACTCGCATTTTTATGGCACTGGATTAAGCGTAGTTTGGCCATTTTGCTTTGGTACCGAAGACCTATATCGTCCTTTAGCAGGTACTGGGCACGCTGTCTTGTTACATTTAGACCCAATTCCACCATTATTTCCCTACAAGTCATATTGTCATTAGCTGCTAAATGCCGAAAGCGCCGCTTAGACCTCTGGTCTACAGTTGGGATGCGTCTACTGCGCTTAATACAATCATAGTTTTCGCGGTCTTTGAGGAAATTCGAAACTGTATTGCGATGCCGATTTACCGCAGCTGCAATCTCACCAATTCCTTTACCTGCAAGTCTCATTCCAACAATTTTTCTGCGCTCCTCATCCGTAAGTTCACTTCCACGTGGCATGTTCAACTAGAAACAAAACTGTGAATAAAACGTTTCTTAGAATATATTCACAACGATCACTTTACTCACGTACACGAAGATATTTTATACTAAACACCCGAGAAAAATAGAGTTGTTCACTTTAAAGTGTCAGGAACGCGACTGCACATATAATTATTTTCTATTGAATTGCAAACTTACAGCAATAATCATAGATAGCGGGACTATAAATAAAGTCCAAAAGAGAAAAAAAGTACATGATAAAGAGAGAGCGACGTTATCGAAAAAATTGTATATGGTCGACATTAAATTACATTTAGTTTTCAGAACGAAAGAAAAAAAAATATTTTGCACATATAAATATTTGACAGAGGGACATATATAGAGGGAAAATTTCTCGCATCTGCCGTTTCATTTCACAGTCGGTGTGATAGAGAGATGTTCGACTTACACCAGGTGGAGTTACAAGAACTGTTGACTAAAATTTTCCGTGTCGTTTTGGTGGAGAACTGTGAGAATGAAATATACATATTTTCAACTTTTTCTTATCTCTTATTGTTAGTATTCATATGTGCTCTATTTAACACAACAAATATTTATGTTGTTATGTATTTAGAGGCTTATCTCTGATGTTATTAAACCAAATCTTTTCAACTTCCAACGTGCATATCACACCAGGCCTAATGTCATAAATATGCTGAGAGAGCTTTTTACTCTAGGTCTGTATTACTCTATGGCACGGAATGTTTTCATTGTATGAGTTTCATATAAAGCTACCAAAAATCAAGCATTTACGTAGCGGGAAAATTTTAAAATTTCTAAATTGACATAGCGGAAGAGAAAAAGAGAGGAATATACTTTTGGGTTTTTCCCGCAACTGATACAGGCGCGTGTTTTGGTTGTTGTTGGTTGAGGTCTTTGTCGGAACAGATCGCCCTTCAATTTTATTTATATTTTGTTTATATTTTTATTTATATTTGAAGAAAATTATATTATTAAATTAAAATAACATAATTTTGGGTCACCCTAATAACATCTAAATTTGTATCAAAACAATAACAATAACACTCAAAATTCTATTTGAGTCTCAGTTGCTTTGTTATTTGCTTTGATATTTTTGCTGGTAATCAAAGACAACAACAACGCGATGATCTATTTCTTCGTTAAATTGGTAGTTTTGTATGTATGTATGTACATACATATCAATAACTGCCGTTCTCGCGTTTTGTTGTGGTCCAGCAAGAAATCTATTTTTGTCTTTATTGATGTGTGTTAATTGTGTATGCATGTTATTCTTTACAGTATTGCAGCAAAAGAAAGTAACAACAACAACAGCGCTGATGAAGTCATTGACTTCAGTTTGGTATTTCAGCTGTTGGGTTGTTTTTGTTACTTCTTTTAGATTAACTGTCGTTTGTTTTGATGTTTGGTGGCCCAACGACAAGAATATTTTTGTAAAGTTTTTTAGTTGTCGATTGTAAAGTGAACAATAAAGTTTAAATTTGTAATGTTATAAGAAAACAAATCAATTCGTGTTTTTCTTATAACCATATAGTTTCTGCGCAAACATTTTGGCGACCGTGACAGGACGGACAGTAAATATAGTTGCGCTTTACTCATGCAAGAAAAAAGCGAAAGTTTACTGTGCCTCCGTGAAAAAAATATTTCGAAAGGAATCATATATTTTGATTGCTTAAGCAGAAACAATTATCTTAAATTGTTGGCATTTTCGTTCCGGTGGTTCAGTGGCACATTAGAATAACATTTTGTTGGTGATTCAAAGAGTACCGCTGCGGGAAACATATTTGTCGGCCATAGTTAGTGGGCAGTGTGCATAATCGTACATTTTGGCGCATAAATACTGCAAGTGTTTTTTTGCAATTTTGTGAATATGGGCGGAGACAGTACTGATAAGGTGCCAGAGGAAGCAAACGCAAGTGGCTCGGAGTTATCTTTTCTTAAGCAACAGCGCACTTCCATGAAAAGAAACATCGTCAACATTCAAAAGAAGGTAGAAAAGGATGGCGCAAAGGTCGATGCTACGATTCTAGAGTGCCGGCTACAAATTCTGGAATCGTACTTTAAGCAAATATGTCACACGCAAGGGCAAATAGAAGCATTGAACGCATCCGATAACGCTAGAAGTGATTTGGAGGAAACTTTCATAACTGCGAAGGCTACAATATTAAGCTTTTTGAATAAAACTCGTAGCTCATTTACAATGGATAACAGTTTTATGAATGTTTCCGGCTCTAGTGTCCCAAATCAATCTCGTTTGCCCACATTGAAACTTCCTCGTTTCGACGGGAAGTATGCCGACTATAAGCGGTTCATTACCACCTTCAACAATTTGGTGCATGATGTTCCATCAATTACTTCAGTCGATAAATTCAATTATTTGCTTAATTGTCTCTCCGGTCCCGCATTAGCAGTTGTAGAGCCTTTTCAAATATCGGATGAAAATTACCCTAAAGCATTGAAAAGGTTACAAGAGAGGTACGACAACAAGGTGCTAATATTTTTGGAGCATATTACTACGCTGTTTAATGTTCCCAAAATGAATAAAGGCGATAGTGTCTCATTGAGGAACATCATTGACACAATTTCTGCCATTCGTGGATCACTGTTGTCTCTTGGTACAGAGATGGATGTCATGAACGCCATTTTGGTTCATATGGTGTTATCTAAAGTGGATTCCGATACGAAGGAAAACTATGATGAGAAACAAGATTTCAAATTGCTGCCATCTTGGGATCACTGCTACGACGTTTTGAGTCACCGATGTCAATTTCTTGAGAGCCATGTAAGAAAACCAGAAGCGGCTGATAAGGCAAAGGGTAACAAACCCAAATCAAACTTCAATAGGCCTACCCATACTTTTGTGAATGCAAGTTCAAATTGTGGTTACTGCAATTCGACGGAGCATAACATTGCGTCATGCCCTTCGTTTACTACGCTTTTGGTTTCGGAACGTTTTAATTTTGTAAAACGTAATGGGCTCTGCATTAACTGCCTGCGCAAAGGCCATATCGTTTCGAAGTGTCCATCTAAATGTCGATGCCGAGTTTGTGACGGTGCTCATCATACGGTGCTTCATATTTTTAGTGGCTCTGACCAAGCTGGTCCTTCAACATTAAACAGTACTCCAGTTCAGCCATTGGTGAACAACAACAACCCGGTTGCGTTAGTAGCTCGCTCATTCAAGAGAGCAATAATCCCAACAGCTGTTGTTCTTATTAAAGATAATTGTGGCACATTTCAGCCGGTAAGAGCTCTTCTCGATTCATGTTCAGAACTCAATTTCATTACAGAAGAAACAGCGAAGAGGCTCAAGCTTAAATTTCGACCATATTCTCAGGAGGTTTTTGGAATCGGTGAAGTCCGAACGAAGATACAATTTTCTGTTGAAGCCACAATAAAATCCCGAATTAGCTCGTTCCAATGGTCTTCATCTTTCGCAGTCACTAGGACCATTTCCACACAACAGCCTGGAGAGCATATCGTAACATCTCACTGGAAGATACCTCAGACAATTGAACTGGCCGATCCACTATTCTACAAGCCACAACATATCGACATTTTGCTCAGCACCGAAGTATTTTTCGACTTGTTACTCAATGGTCGTATATCGCTTGGAAATGGTTTACCCTGCCTGACAAACACAGTTTTTGGTTGGATCGTCGGTGGTACATCGAACTCAGTTCCTACTAACTTGTCGTTGGCATGTAATCTCGCTATCGGTCCCTCTGAGACCGATTTAAACAAATCATTGATGATGTTTTGGGAAATAGAAGAATATATCAAGCCCCCTGAAGCATATTCCGAAGAAGAACAAGCATGCGAAAAACATTTTGTCGAAAATGTCTGTTTTGACTCTGATGGTAGAATTCAAGTTAGTCTACCATTTAGAAAATCTCCTGGATGCTTAGGAGACTCATTTGAAATGGCTCGTAAACGTTTTATGTCGCTCGAAAGGCGATTAGAACGCGACTCTACATTGAAAGGCATGTATACCGAATTCATGGAAGAATACTCAGCGCTTGGTCACATGTCACCCTACACTCTGCCAACAAGAGATTCAACGTATGTTATACCTCATCATTGCGTTCTCAAGCCTAAAAGTACAACAACCAAAATTCGAGTCGTATTTGATGCGTCCGCTAAAAGCTCGTCAAATCTTTCGTTGAACGATGTCCTGATGGTTGGCCCTACTATTCAACAAGATCTAATTACTACTTTGTTTTCGTTTCGCCTCAACAAATACGCTCTCACTGCTGATATCTCAAAAATGTATCGTCAGTTTCGCGTTGATCAAAGAGACAGAAAGTATCAACTTATTTTATGGAGAACCAGCAGGGATAAGGAGTTACAGGTATACCAATTAAATACTGTAACGTACGGTTTATCCGCCGCTCCATTTTTGGCGATTCGTTGTTTGTTTCTCATTGCAGATAAATATGGTTCGACATTTCCTTGTGGCTCTAAAGTACTTCGAGAAGACTTATACGTCGACGATGTTCTTACGGGCGCCGACAGCATAGAAACTTTAGCGCTGAAGAAAGATGAATTGGTACACATACTCCACTTGCATGGCCTAGAATTAGCTAAGTGGAATAGCAATAACGTTACCATCACTTCGGATCACGATGAGGAGATCATGATAAAAACATCGGAACCTGATATCACCAAAACTTTGGGTATGTCCTGGAAACCACGCCAAGATGTGTTCCTCTATCGTTTTGAATTACCTGAGATCGAAAATCCAACGAAAAGATCTGTTCTCTCGCTTGTGGCAAAAATCTACGATTTACTTGGCATTTTGAGTCCCATAGTCATTCGCTGCAAAATGTTTCTCCAAGAAATTTGGATTCAAAATATTGGATGGGATGATCCCCTAAATGGTCATCTCAAGGCAATGTGGCTCCAGATCAAAGAAGATTTATTGTACATTCACCAGGTAGAAGTACCTAGATATGTGTCTACATCCCCTGGCATATTTGGAGAGGTTCATGGTTTTGCTGATGCTTCTCAAAGAGCATATGGTTGTTGTCTGTACTACCGTGTATTGGACAAAGGTACCTACAAATCAACGTTGTTAATTGCCAAGTCCAAAGTCGCTCCAATTAAAGCACAATCGTTGCCTCGCCTTGAATTATGTGCCTCTGTTTTGCTAAGCAAGACGTGGCAAAAGATTAAACCGAAAATCTCAAAATTTGTATCATCAACATATTTTTGGACCGACTCGAGAATAGTTCTACAATGGCTTAAACTACATTCATCCACATTAAACTGTTTCGTCGCGAATCGCATCTCGGAACTACAAGAGAATACTGGAGATGTTTATTGGAGACATGTCCCTTCAAAAAGTAACCCTGCTGATATAGTGTCTCGTGGTTGCAGTGCTCAAGAGTTACCCAATACAATGTGGTTCAACGGTCCAGAGTTTCTTCAACAAGACATTTCAAATTGGCCCAAATCAGTGGATGACATCAATATTGAAGTTCTAGAACGTAAAAAAGCAGCTACCTTCAAATGTACTCCCGTAACACCCCATACAATTGACGAAGTTATTGATAAGCAGTCATCATATATTAAAATTATTCGAATAATCGCTTTCATTTTTCGTATATTTAACAGATGCCCTGCAGATCGTTCTTTAAAACTTCCTGATATTCATATTCATCCACAGGAACTAGATATCGTATTCTGGAGAATCGTTGGTCATATTCAGAATTCAACATATGCTGCCGAAATCACCGCATTGTCCAACGGCAACTCTGTTCAACCATCATTGCAGAAACTCACTCCGTTCCTCCAAGATATGAATACAAGTATCGGATCTGTTAAGATAATTCGTGTTGGTGGGCGTCTGTCTAGCGCCCCTATACCTTACGATGCTCGTTTTCCTGCATTGTTGCCGAAATGCCATCGTTTCGTCAACCTATACATTGAACATTTACATCGTACACATCTACATGCAGGTCCAAAGGTATTATTGGGAATACTTCGTCAGAAAGTCTGGATTGTAAATGCCAGAGACGTTGTTAGAAGGGTAATCCGCAACTGCGTACATTGCTTCCACTACAAGCCAAAATTAATGGAGCAAATAATGGGTAATTTGCCAGCTGACCGTCTTCGAGCTCAACGACCATTTTTGGTTACTGGTGTCGATTTTTGTGGCCCATTTCTGACGTCATACCGTATTCGTGGAAAGGCCCCATATAAGACTTATATTGCTGTCTTCGTGTGCTTCGGCTCAAAGGCAACGCACTTAGAACTCGTTTCCGATCTGTCCGCAAACAATTTCATTTTGTGTCTCAAACGGTTTGTAGGTAGGCGTGGTATACCTCAACGTTTGTACTGCGACAACGCTACGAATTTTGTTGGAGCTCATAACAAGTTTAAAGAACTCAAAGAATCGTTGTTTCGCAACGACGTGGTTCAAGAAACGAAATATATGTGCTCTCAAATGGGGTTTGAATTTTGTTTTATCCCCCCTCGGGCCCCACACTTCGGAGGTTTGTGGGAGGCAGCCGTCAAATCTACAAAAACTCTACTGGTCAAAAACATCGGGCAATCATATCTCACTTTTGAAGAGCTGCAGACATTAATTGTTGAAATAGAGGCTATTTTGAACTCTCGGCCAATTGCGCCCCTTTCTGAAGATCCAAATGACGGCGAAGCATTGACTCCTGGTCATCTGTTGATAGGGTCTTCATTGGTTGCTGTTCCGGATGAGTATTTTGACATCTCCAAACAATCTGCATTGACTCGGTGGCAACGTATTTCATGTTTGAAGCAACAATTTTGGCAAATATGGTCTCGAGACTATCTATTGTCTCTTCAACAACGGTCAAAATGGTTCAACGACCACGCTAACATCAAAGTTGGGCAGCTCGTCATTATACATGAAGATAATTTACCTCCTCAACATTGGCTCTTAGCCCGAATCTCAAAAATTATAACCGGTTCTGATGGAAAGGTTCGAGTGGTTGAATTAAAATCCAAAAATGGTTGCTGCCGGCGTCCTATACACAAAGTAGCTCCTTTACCTTCGCAAGAAGATACTTGAAATAATTATTTCAACGGGGGCAGAATGTCGGAACAGATCGCCCTTCAATTTTATTTATATTTTGTTTATATTTTTATTTATATTTGAAGAAAATTATATTATTAAATTAAAATAACATAATTTTGGGTCACCCTAATAACATCTAAATTTGTATCAAAACAATAACAATAACACTCAAAATTCTATTTGAGTCTCAGTTGCTTTGTTATTTGCTTTGATATTTTTGCTGGTAATCAAAGACAACAACAACGCGATGATCTATTTCTTCGTTAAATTGGTAGTTTTGTATGTATGTATGTACATACATATCAATAACTGCCGTTCTCGCGTTTTGTTGTGGTCCAGCAAGAAATCTATTTTTGTCTTTATTGATGTGTGTTAATTGTGTATGCATGTTATTCTTTACAGTATTGCAGCAAAAGAAAGTAACAACAACAACAGCGCTGATGAAGTCATTGACTTCAGTTTGGTATTTCAGCTGTTGGGTTGTTTTTGTTACTTCTTTTAGATTAACTGTCGTTTGTTTTGATGTTTGGTGGCCCAACGACAAGAATATTTTTGTAAAGTTTTTTAGTTGTCGATTGTAAAGTGAACAATAAAGTTTAAATTTGTAATGTTATAAGAAAACAAATCAATTCGTGTTTTTCTTATAACCATATAGTTTCTGCGCAAACAGTCTTCAATAAACTAAATTCACGCAACGGAAAAAGTTGAAAATGTGCACATTGACAATGCAAAAGAAGAAAGAGACGAATATACATTGACGTTTTTTCGCAACTGGCACAAGTTTGGGTTCTGTTTGAGGCCTGAGAGTGATATTTCCCGTAGAACCTCTAACCCTGTCGTCAATCATACTCAAGACTTAGGAACGGCAATAGAGAAATGGACAAGAGCCGGTATCCCTCTCTTCACGTTCTCTTGATGACGACGAGGTAGTAGGTCATTTCGTCGAGTTCGAGTTGCTTTTGTAATTTACTCTTTGGTTGGACATAATACGGAGAGAAATAAAAGGGAATGCGTATTTTCGTTCGATGCAAACAACATAAATCATAATTAAGCTGTCATTAGTATCAATCAAGCGCAATTTACACTTAGGTTGCTGCATGGTCTATAATCTCTATGTCTTTTTTGGTCTCTGATTCTACATCATTTCCCTAGTACCTTTTCGATCAGCTGTGCCATAGAAACCCCCTGAAACGTCTGATTAGATTGGTTCGTAGCATGCGTTATGAAATGGTAGGATACACAGAGAAACTGGTGACTGCTAGGGATAATACGGGTACGTTTAACGATATCACGACAACTACGACAAAATCGGCGCTATCGACTCTTAAGCTGGGCATGAACCACCTGGAGACGTTTCCCCGCCGAATTGGTTGCCTCGACCTCTAGCGGGTAAGTTAAGAGAGGCACACCCCATGGACGGGTCTTGTCGCCACTTCTTTGGAAACTGTCGACGAATGGAATAGTGGTCACTCTCGAAACATTGTTTCTTATGCGGATGACATGGCAATAGTAGTAAGGGGTTAGTAACTCAGAATCCTAAGTGGCATTCTCCAAAGTAGCGTACCAACTTTGGGCGGGTAAAAATGTATTAGGAGTGAACCCTGACAAGCCCGAACTGGATCTCTTTAGGTATATAAGCAAGCGGATGCAAATAAAGTGATTGCGCTGGCTAGGCAATGTCAGTAGAAGGGATGAAGACGAACCAGCACGAAGGTTTTTCGAAACCGAAGTCGAAGGAAGACGAAAAATAGGAAGACCAAGACTCCGCTGGAGGGATCAGGCTGACGAATCCCTGCGTACTCTTGGTATTGCCAACTGGAAAGACAAGGCAAAAGATCGAACTGGTTGGCGAAATATGTTATCTTCGTTTTATAAGGTCCCTGCCCTCCCGGGGTTATTCGAGATCGGATAAGTAAGTAAGTACAAAACACCTACCTTGGAACCTGTCACGTTGAACGGGTCTGAAATTAAGCATGCAGTATAAGGTGTACTAAAAATATATTTTTGGAGGTGGATTGTCTCAAAAAATTCGTATTGAAGACCTGATGACGGGAATGTCAAAGTTTTTTAAACTAGGGCCGTCAACATAGAGTAATGACGTATAGAGACTCCAACTATCTCAGGAAATTGATGACATTTGGTATGTTTCAGATGGGCGGTTGAAAGTTGGAAAGTATATACTAACAATAAAATATATCAAAAAAGTGAAAATACGTTTAAATTTCACAGTTTTTCATCAAAACGACATGAAAAATTTAAGTCAACAAGTTTTGTAATTCCACCTGATGTAAGTCAATTTTCTTTGTCACACCGACCGCACCACGAATAGTGTGAAAGGAAATGTCAGATGATAACAATGGCAGCTCTATACGACATTACTCTATGGCCGTTAAGGTTTAGATTCCTACTGTATTTTTGGCGAAAAATAAACATTTTTTGGTCAATAGGAGCTCAAACGACGTGCTATGATGAGCATAAATAGGAAAATAGTTATATTTTCAAAATTTTGGTAGATAATTTTTTTTTATAGCGGCATTTTCAAGTCTTTCAAGAATTTGAGAGGATGCAATGGCTTTTTATAAATGGTACGTAGATTCTCAGTGCCACAGAAGCGCATCCGTTCAGGAAGAAAATGGACCTCGTCGCTCTTGATAACCTCCACTGGCTTGTTAAGGTTCAGGAGAGAGTGAGTGTCTTCACTTTGCAAGGGAACGTCTCTAAGTCTTTCACCAAAATGCATCTCGACGACGAACGTGTAATGGTCAATTGCGCGAAACGTTGCCTGTTCGACGTCATCTGCGACATCTTCAGCCACAGCGGCGATATTCTGATTGGAACGAGCACTACGACGCTTTTCGCCGCTTTGTTCCAGTCTCTTCAAGGCTAGTGGCGAAAAACCTTAGTGTTTGATCAGTTGACGAGAGACAGTCGGGAAATCTGCGCCAATAAAAAATGATTTAACATTACATCCCATGAAGGGATTTGCGAGATTGTGGTCGTCGGTGGCGAAATGGTTAGTGTGCGCGGCTCTTGTACATGAGATGTGGGTTCTGTTCCTGTCTGACCACCTTACATTTCTTTCAATGACGGTCACCTCGCGACACTATCGAGTAATTAGCCATGAGAAAACTTCTCAAAATACCGTTCGGAACCGGTGCAAAACAGTAAGTCCTATTCAGCGAGTATAAAAATTCGAAAGCCTATATCTTACTTCGATAATGTTATCATCATTTTAACCGCAGAGTTGTATACGCACTTTCAGTATGAGCATAGACAACGGAATTAACTAGATATCGCACATGCTGCGGGAAATTTCTTGTTCAATGGGATATTTTCTAGATGGAGCTGAATGCAATGATTACAACGTTTGATCCCAAACAAAATATACCTTGCAAGATGTATTTAGAACAGGTGATAACAATAGGTGTGGTAGGCAATATCTACAGGGATTTTGTTTTTGTTTTGTGGTCCGTTGCTCTCAAATACAACACAAACGAACACCAACAATAACAGTAAACAAAAAGACACAATCAAAATAACAAAATTTGAACTTGAAATTGGGGAACACGACATATAAAAAATTAAGTTAGTAGTTCGAATAGCACAACCTGGAAAATTATACTTTTTTTGTATGTATCAAATTTCCCACAGTGTTGAATAAACGTCAATGAAAGTTATGAGAAACTTCAATGAGAGTTACAAAACGATAACACAGCACCTAGTGGTAGTACTTGACAATGCCTGTGCGATATCTACTCTTTCCTTTATCTATGGTATGAGACTGTGTGAACATGAAGCGAAAATGGGAATGTAAAGGAAACGTACTTCACGGAACATGTACATTAATGACAACACATACAACATGATTGAAATAAGAGGTAGTGTTATACGAACAGCTGATTGTACTTTCTGTCTTTATTTTCTAAATACTTACAAAATTTCGAGAAATTCTAAATAAATTCTACATAAGAATGTCATTAATTAAATACAAAGTTAATTTTACAAATAAACAAGTACAAAAAATTACTGATTGACAGAATTGTATGTTACTAACGGCCGATTTCACCATGTCTAGTTATCCTACAGTTAAAAATAAAGAATAGTTTTAGCTGTCAGTTTGTATGGAATTTATAATTTTTAACTGTCAGTTAGCTTTAGCTTTTGTTGGTGAAATTGGAAGGTAGTACATACAAATCCTCCTGTTATCACCTGGTATAATTACATAACCTCAGCATGAAATACAAAAACATCAAAACTAAATCGAGTAAAAATGTATGTAAACACCTTTTTGTCGTAGAATGATAACCACGACATTATTATGATAAAAGAGTGGATATAAACGCGCTTTTAAACTGTTTTAGCTATATGCCTACTCAAGTGATTATTATATGCTAAAATTTAGTGAGGGACCAAAAATGGGCGCCATGGTCCCACCCCTTCTAGTATTTTAAATGCAAATAGACAAAAGTTTCTTCTAAAATTTTTACCAATATACATGATTGTCATCACTCACGTGTTGGAAAATATTCTGTAAAGGACATTAGGAAATATTTTGCCACGCCCATTCTGATTATTTTTGTGCACTGTTGTTGAAGATTTGGAAATTATTATACTTATATTTTGTGGAACCCAACTACATACATATATTAAAAGTTTGTGTTCTAATTTTTTTATGATCAGGCTCTATCAACCACATGATTTCTTACATTTTATGAATTTGTTCCAATCCGAATTCTTTATTATATTTTTTTGGCTTCAAATGAAACTTTTTTTATTTTAAAATTGTAATCAAAGTGTTGACTTTCAATTAAAAATCGTATAAATAATAAAAATATATTTATTTGAATTTGAATTTTGTTGACCGATTTTGTTAGTTTTTGCTTAATGTATGAGAAATTCATACTACAAGCTTACAAATGCTATACCACGGAAAAATACAACTCTGTGATATTGATTAAAAACTCACCTCAAGGCGTTGCAACAATGCGAGAATGCATGAGGAAAAGAAGAACATGGTGGAAAAATTATGTCTGTTCTTGTTATTGGAATTATAGGCCTTTCAGTGATGTTGATACTTAGGGATCTTCGATCGATGCTAATTCGCACATGTGAATTGCACAGTAGTTAGGCATCTGATGATGAACTTGTCACGGAGTTCGAATCTAGTCATGCCAGTGAGTGTGTGTTGAACTGAATTGTCTATTATTTCCAACAAAAACTAACAATTTGTCAATTAGAAAAATGTACATGACTTGTAAGCTTGTAGTATGAATTTCTCATACATTAACCAAAAATTAATAAAAATATATATTTATTTTTTGAATACTTACGGCCATATATCCTTGCCACCTGGATTAAGCTCTTCCTGCAGTTTACGCAATTTCTTTGCAGTTCTTATGGAATTCTCAACAGATTGTGTGTAAATTTCATCATGTGGCAAATTATGGATCAAGGATACATTTTTGTCCAAATCATCGAAAACATACGATTCTGAAATATTAGTTAATATCAATAATTAGTTAATATCATAATAGTTTTGGTCTTGGCTATGTGACAATTATACTGAGTTAAAATAATAATAACATAAAATTTAACTAGAGTAAACCGGTCCACCGGTTTTTAGGATTTCCACCGACCGCCTGTTTCGTGAATATTAGCATTTTCGAAGAAGAGAGCTGGCAGCACTGTAATGAGCAGATGAATATAAATTGTGTGATTGGGGAAATTATTTCGAAACACAAAAAACGTAGTTTAAACTGGGTAAAACCTAACAGAATAGGTTTTATGAATTGGAGTTTCCATCGTGATCATAAAAAAAGTATATGCATTGAAGGAACTATCTTTAATATCACCACAAAAGTAGTTGTTTGAAGTTGGGTGTAATGCCGCATTTAGACAGCAGTTTATCGCGGGCAGGTTAGCAATAAGCTTGTTCTCTAATCTTTGCCGTTTATACCGCCCAATTTGAGTTTAAATTTACATTTCAAGCCCGGTATTTAGTTTAGTACGTGTATAACAAATAACGAAAATTTCATGAACCGAAAATTCGGCTCACTTTTCATTTGCTTGGTACTCAGCTCTTCGCGAAAATTTCGTAGGCAAAATCAATTACAGCGTTAGACCGCAATTTTGGCATTTTGATCATTTTACTATTAATGAGATATTTGCAAGTTAAATCAAAGATATGTGGTAACTCTCCGCAAAAAATTTTCCATTTAGAGATAAATGACAACATTTCTGACAAAAATTTCGCAAGAACTGAATACGGAGCTCCAGGCGGTAACTCCGTGCTTAGACCAAATTATCGGCACAAGAGAAAATTAATTTGCAAGTTTTGTACAGTTGAACTTTTACAATCGGTTCATTAACTGAAATCTGCTCATATTTTAAACCAATGAGACTTATACAGGCGGCTACTGTCTGTGGGCGCTTGCAAAACAGTTGATTTTGTTATGTTTTTATTATGCATGCTGCCGCATTTATACCGTAGTATAAAGCGGCGGTTTTTGGTTTTGCCAGTTGTATACAAATTTGACATGTTTTTTGAAATAACTGAACCTTAAAAACTGGGTCAGTCGGTAAAATAGAAGCCAGTTGGTCAAATAAGCTCACATTTTAAACCAATGAGAGCCAATTACATCAACGCCGGCGTGAGCATCAAAAAATTGTTGGTGACGGTGACGCGTCGGACAATTTTCGATAGGCTTCCTTCTGTCAAACAGATGATTTTTTGTGTGTTTTCATTATGGTTGCATTTTTTGGTAAATAACAGAGTTGCCTCAACATGTGCACTAGTTTAAAATGAGGTTACAAATTAAACTTCAGTTTTCACAGATTAAAATTGTATGAGCAATTTCCTGGGTTTGCGTGGGTTAATGGAGTTATCTTTTGAAATGTGCTAATCTTGGTCGGAGTAAATGTCGTATAATACGGCATTTACACCTACCGAGATTATCGACGTTTTTTCTTATGGAGTTTGATAATTAAAATCCCGAAAAAGAGATAATCTTGGCAATTGTAACTGCAGTTTTATGTCGCATTTAGACCAGAGTTTATCGTAATCTTTGCCGTTTACACCACCCAATTTGAGATTAAATTTACATTTCAGATGGCAACTCCGTGCTTATATAAACTCCGCCCCGAGACAACATTATCGAAGACGGTGGCACAACAGAAAAATTAAGTTAACGGCTATTGGTTTTTCCAATTTTGTATAAATTTAGGATGTTTTTGAAATAGCTGAGCCTTAAAACCTGGATCAGTCGGTCAAATGGATCCAATTGGTCAAATAGGCTCAGATTTTAAACCGATGTGAGCCAATTACATCGGTGCGGCGCGAGCTTCAAAAAAATGTTTGGTTCCGATGCCAACAAAAAAACAACGAGTGAAGCGTGTCGTCTCTCTGCTCGCTCTCTTACTCTCTTCGTGGAATATTTCAATACACCAGCAGTTTTCTGATGATGTTATTCTATCTAACTATAGAAATTCCAACCATATTTAAATAAAATTTCATAAAGTATGCAAAAAGTATGAAATAATCAAGTTATGACGCGGGAAAGAAATGCGTTTGAGTGAATCGCTTCGGCTTTTTTGGTTCTCTTCTACTAGGGTTGCCAAATTTCGGGGTTTTTTTCTTCTCTACCTGTACATCCTTTTTGATTTTTGCAAAGACGATTTAGAATTAGACGACCAGAAGATGTGCGCAACTTGGCAACCCTGGTAAAAGAGAACCAAAAAGTGCTAGGAATTCACTCAAACGCATTTCTCTCTCGCGTCATATCTTACTTATTTCATACTTTTTGCATAGTTTATGTAATTTTACTTCAACATTGTTGGAATTTGTATAGTTATATACAATAACACTATCAAAAAGCTGCTCGTGTATTGAAATATTCAAAGAAGAGATTAAGAGAGAGAGTAGAGAAGTACTAGGGTTTCACTCGTTTTGTTTGTTGGCATTTGAGTGAAGAGAAATTTTGACTGTCTACTTGTACATCGTTTTTATTTTCGCATGATTGGTTGCATTTTGTTGGTACTTAGCAGTGTTGCATACAATTGAACACCAGTTCAAAATGATATTAAAAATTAGACTTCAGGTTTTATAGATTAAAATTGTATTAGTAATCTTCTGGGTTAGCGGGTTAGCGTTAACCTTCTGGGTTAGCGTTAAACTTCGAAATACGCTAATCTTGATCGGAGTCAATGCCGAATAATGTTTGCACCTAAAGCCGCGCATTCAGTTCTTCTGAAATGTTGGTTCCCACAAAAAAAATATATCTAAAGGGTGTTTTTTAGCTTCATGAGAACTATCGATATCGATAACTATGGTTTCACAGCCGAGAATGTCAAACTGTATAGACATTTCGGTTCAGTAAGGTTTGGAGGTCATCATGAATCATTTAACGCTGCAACAATGATTCCAAATTGTGGAAATTTAATTTGAAAAATATAAATCTGTTCGCGAAGTTTATAGAGAACTTCGTCTATTTTACGGTCAACATAATCGGCCCAGTGAGCAAGCAACTCGTGCAGCTATTGATCGTTTGGAGCGAAGACATTTTAAAATAAAAACACGTATGTATATCTTGAGATAGTTGTGATTTTTTAATTGGATTGTAAAGAAGACGTCGTTGGAACCATGAGCTATATCATTTATATTCTTACGTGGACATGTCTAAAATAAATAAAAATAAATGGTTTCCCATTACATCCCATGAAGGGACCGGGGAGAACTTCTCACAACCACTGAGCTGTGCGCTGTCCAGTTTTCACTCACTGATTGGGACCTACAGTTTTACACCGATTCCGAACGGTATTTTGAGAAGCTTTTTCATGGCTATATACTCGATAGTGTCGCCGTCACTATGCGAGGTGACCGCCGCCGAAAGAAATTTGAAGGTGGTCAGAGCAGGGTTTGAACCCAGGATCTCATGTACAAGAGCCGCGCACACTAACCATTGCACCACCGACGGCCACAACGTGGACATGTCTAGGCGAATCAAGTTAAGCCAGTTGCGGTGGCTAGGCCATGTTGTCAGAATGGATGAAGACGAGCCAGAGCGAAAGGTTTTCGATAACGTACCCGATGGGAGCAGGAAAAGAGGACGACCAAGACTCCGATGGAAAGACCAGGCCGAAGAATCCCTCCGTATCCCTGGTGTTACCAACTGGCTTGAAAAGACGAACATGTTAAAACTAGTTTAATTTGTTTGTTCAATTATCATGTGCGGTTGTATAAAAGTAAAGAAGACACGCTCCGATTAAGTATGGAATAAAATATCCGTCAAATGCTCCCCACGACTCTGACGACAAGCAATTACTCTTTTGATGAAATTTTCCATGACTTCTTCACAGAGATGTAGCTGCATATCACCGATAACGCATTGGATCTCGGATTTGAGCTAAGGAATTGTTTCTGGTTTATTCGCATAAACACGAGATTTCACAAAACCCCAAAGAAAGAAATCGCACGGCGTTAAATCGCATGATCTTGGTGGCCAGTTGACATAATTTGTTCCGGAAATCGTTGCTGCAATAAAACGATTGTTTCATGCGCAGTGTGGCAGGTGGCACCGTATTGCTAAAACTACATGTCGTCAAGATTCATGCCATCCAGTTGAGACCACAAGACCTCCGTTACCATGTTCCTGTAACGAATGCCGTTCACTGTGACTGCAATTTCGGCTTCAACTTCAAAAAAGTAAGGCCCAATCAAGCCGCCTGACCAAAATACACACCAGACAATTGCTTGTTGTGGGTGCATTTGTTTCTCATGAACTGCATGACGACTTTCTGAGCCCCAAATTCCACAATTTCTTGTATTCACGAAGTCATTCAGATGGAAGTGCGGTTCATCGGAGAAGATGACTTTTTTCAAAAATCGGCATTGGCTTCACTATGTTCCATTACCTATTGAACGAATTGCCGGCGCTTTCCATGGTCTGATGGTTTGGGCTCCTGAGTAAGCTGAATTTTGTACGCATGTTTTATCTTTTGTCAAAACTCGTTGCGTAGTGCTTCGTGAAATTTGAATTTGTTGAGAAGGATGCCGAATTGATGGTTTCGTGTTTGTGCGGCATTCTCGTTTACAGCAGAAATGTTTGCAAGAGACCGACTGGTACGTTGAGGCACAGGAGTGTTACTGTCAATAACCGACCCAGTTTCTTCAAATTTTTTGACCACTCTTCAAATGGTTGACATATTAGGTGCATTTTCTTGAATGAAAATTCTTCGAAGTTTGCGAGCGGTCTCAGCACATCTTTCCAAATTTTTGTAATAAGTTTTCACAATTATAACGCTTTGTTCTTTCGTAAATCGCTCCATTTTTGATAATCGAAATAAACATATGTGACAGCTGCCAAATTTCAGAGTTGCCACTTGCACAAAAACAATGGCACTAAATTTAAAAGTGCAACCTTACTGAGACACCCTTTATAAAATACATTCATTCAAACTCAAGTGCCTTTATCGCCGCAAGTGATAACAACATTGGAAAAAAAAGTGAGTGATAAGACCTTAAGGCTCAATTTTTGAGTGGTTATGTGAATCATTTGATTTTGATTTATGTGTGATCTGACTTTAAATCAGGTTTGGAATAAGATCGATCGCAAAGTTTAAAATGCCGGTTCCCAGTTCTCGACCCGGTTTGCAAATTTGAGAGCCGGTCTTCGAGAGATCCGCCAGATTCAACAACCAATCTTATCATAACTCGGAAACGGAGCATTCAATCGCCAAGTTAACGTTAATTTTTACCTTTATTAATTCGGAGTTTAAATTATGTTTGATTGATTTTGCAATCAAGAATTGGGCCTAAAGCTGTATCTCCATTGGCACAAAACCAAGCCGTCTCCACTGACGTATTGTGTTTTTATTGACATTTTGTTGTTTACAAAGCAACAAAATAAACGTTCAAGCATGTTTGCTTTTGTATGTGTTCTTTATTAACAAGTAGTCAAATGGAATTCATACACAACTTTCTTTTAAAGTATTTAATTTTAGAATATATGGTGTGAAAAAAAACGAATGAGTTTTAGCCAAAAACACAAAAACTGGTTAAAAACTCCTGGATGTTTATTAGTGATGTGCGGTTCCGCATATTTGTAAACCCGGTTCTATCGAGTCCGGTTCCGAGAAGAACTGGGTATTTAAACCGGATCTGGTTTGCAGCAAATTGCTGTCCCAAAGAAGCTTAAGTGCAATATCTTAGTATAAGAATAACAAAATTAAAAAATAAAAAAAAATAATAAAGTACGTATTTTCATACCCTCACTAAAAGGGTAACACCTTTGGATCCTTCGAAACCGAGTCTTGTTATCTGTAACCGTTTTACGGGTTTTTCATGCCGTTTTTCAGTCCTTTTAGAATAGTTTTTCGGTCTTTTGAGCCCGTTTTTCGGTTCTTTAAAAAACCTTTTCAGTTCTTTTAGAACCGTTTTCGGTTCATTTAGGTTGGTATTTCAGTTCGTTTAAACCCGTTTTTCTATTCGGTTCTTGTAAGCACCGGTCCGTTCGCTACTTGTACAGAACCGGTTCTGCAAAAGCGGCTCCTCGATTCTGTGCATCACTAATATTTATAAACACAATGTGTCATGTCATGTCAATCAATTGTGATGTGCCGGTGGGTGGTTCGGGTTACATTAAAAACTGACAAGAATTGTATCTGATAGAGAGCAATGTGCAAAATTGCCTGATACGATATTGAATTCACATTTTCCAAGCGGTGGAGTAGCAATCAGATTAAATTTGGGATGTTTTTTTTTTGTTGTTTTTTATTTAAATATTTGCTGGCCTTTTTCAATTAATTATATTATGAATAATTATTTTTACGCTCTGAATTAAGAGAATTTGATACCAATTTAAATGTAGGCCAATTCAACTTTTAAAGTTCCAACTTAAGTGAGAGATCAACTAAATTCTCCGAGATAAAAAGTGTGTTCGGTAGAAGCTTTTGCAACGTTGTTGATAGTAGAGATAAATTTCAGGTTTTTCGTGCTGCATCAATGATCTTCCCAAGATGGATTCATAGATGGTGAACGCATAAGCACAGCTGATTTGCTTTGTTTACATTGCAAACCACTTCTGAATAGTCAAGTTCACATGTATTTGGTTTTTGCATGTGTTTGTTTACGTATGTGTTGGATTTGACACAACGTGAGGACCAAAAACAAAATGTATGTTGTTGTTGGCATCAATTTGCCATCAGCTACAACAACACCTCCGGCTGAACACTTTTTTTAATTCCTGCTAAACTAATAGCCTTATTCATAAAAAATCGTTAAATTGGCTTTAAAGCATTCATCAGTTGTTGAAAGCTTTAAGATTTGGCGAAGGTTTTATTAGAACCGTATTCATAATGAGTATTTTAACTAGGGAACAGATAATTGAATGACAACCCTGTTTTATGTATTCTCACAGTGCTTGTGATGTAAAAACAAGATGAACAATAACCGATAGACCGAATTAAATTTGTTTTATTTAAATGCGTCAATTCAATTTTGCAAAATTTTAAACATTAATGGAAAGAACTATTCAATAAAAAGATCAATTAATATTTGCTATATTAATAAATTTGGAAGAAGTGTCAAACAATCATGTTGAATTCGATTTCAGTTTTGGGTAGTCCAATATAAAACCGGATAATAGGTTGTATTTTCAATGTTTTGATTTTATATACATCACTATGTTAACAAAATTTAATTTTGGTTAAAAATGTTAAAAATTGGAACGATACAATTTGGTTGCTTAGAAGGATAATGTAAACACTATAAACGCTGCAAATATACACAAAAAATTCCAATTGTTTAAAATAAATATTATCGTGAAATGTAAAAAAATATTTCTTTTGTGTATTAATGCGGATAAATTAGTCTTAAAGAAGGGTTAAACGTTCAACAAAAATGGCCAAGTTAGAGAACTCTTATCAGACGAATTTTTCGATTATGAATACAATTTTTGGGCTTTACCTTCTTAAAGCTTTAACAAACCTATGACAACTTTTTATGAATAAGGCCGTAAGTTTTTGACGGCTTTTTATGGGGAGCCGCTTAAAATCGCTTAATATCGCTTAGCTCCCCATACAAAGTGACCAGATTTTCACGCTAACCCAAATCCTGGAGAAGACCCACGAAAAACAAATCTACGCCTATCATCAATTTGTCGATTATAAGCCGCCCTTCGATAGCTCAATATGGAAGAAACTCTACGAAGCAATGTCTGAGCTTGGTATTCCTGCGAAACATATACTCCTTTGCAGGATAACCTTGATGAACACCAGTGAAAGTTGGTAAGGACCTTGCCGAACCTTTCGAAACTAAGCGAGGCATCAGGCAAGGCGACAACCTATCGTGCGATCTCTTTAACATCTTAATGGAAATCATTATGCGAAAAGCTGCAGTCGACATGAATAAAACCATCAGCAGCAAAAGTCAGATGCAGCTCGCGTGTGCTGATGATATATGTAGATATCATTGGATGTACTGTTAGAGAAGTTACTGCGGTGTTTTCGAGAATTGAGAAGGAGTCAGCAAAAGTGAGTTTGAAAGTAAATGAGGACAAGACAAAATTAATGGTTTCAACGAGCAGGAACTCCATGCGATTAGACCAAAGCGTGAATATCGATAACCGTTATAATTTCAAGGTGGTGGACGAATTTATATACCCCGGATCTGCCGTAAACAAAATCAACAACGTCAGTGTTGAGATCACGCGGAGAATTGTGCTTGCGAATAGATGTTATTTTGGGCTAAGCATGCACTTTAGAGATAAAGCCCACTGTCGAGTAACAAAAGCCCAGGTTTACCGGACTCTCATACAACCTGTCTTACTTTGTGGAGCAGAAACCTGGGTCTTATCGCAAGCAGACGAAACTTCTCTAGGAGTCTTCGAGATATAAAAAATACTTCAAAAAATATGTGACCCAATACTGCTCAACGGCCAGTATCGGCGAAGTATGAACCACGAATTGTATGAGCTATATCCCGACACTGACAGACTAGTTAAGCGGATCAAAATAAAGCGAGTGCGCTGGCTATGCCATGTCAGTAGAATGGATGAAGACGAACCAGCATGAAGTTTTTTCGAAACTGAAATCGAAGGAAGGCGAAAAATAGGAAGACCAAGACTTCGCTGGACGGACCAGGTCGCAAAGATGTGGGTACGACGCTAATGAAAAGTGTGCGAAATTTTCGGTTCACGAAATTTTCGTTATTTTTTATACTCATACTTCTTATGGCAACGAAAATTTCGCAGGAAATTAATACGCGGTTTTAGAAAAGTTAATGGCCGGAAAACAGTGCTGCCAACGTTTTACAAAAACTAACTAGCAAAGAAAAATAGTTTTATTTTCATCGGCAAATGTTTTAGTTGTCTAGGCGTATCCAATTACACATTTATATACTTTACATATGTGCGACAGAATGCTATAAGAAGAATATACATATTTATGCAAAAAAAATGCAGTGGATAAAGCGTGAGAGTTAACAAATTTAACCTTACAGAAGGGAGGACGAAGCCTGAAAATTCTACCGCAGATTCAAAAGCCGAACTAATTGCCATGGCTCAGGTCCCCATTCTGTAAAGATGAAGGCGTAAACTTAGTCGCAAATGAACAGAGTAGATTGGGGATATGGAGAAACCATTTCTCTGCATTACTTGTCTCAGAAGAATCCAATGCAAATGAGGGACTTGAGCAAATACAAGAGGATGCTGTCGGTTGTCCCCTTCCTAATCAAGACGATGTTAGAACTGCAATAGCCCTGCATCAAAACAAGAAAGCCCCAGCTGCCGATGGACTACTGGCTGAGATGTTCAAGCCTGGTGCCGATGAACTGGAAAAGTCCAAGCACCAGCTCATATGCATATATAAGTTAGAGGTATGCATAGCCTATAGAGTCTCAGCTTTCTATGTCCTGTATTAAAAAATCTAAAAATCTCACCCGGGTATATGTGTTAACTATCGTGGAATAGAGTGGTGTGCCAAAAGCTAAAGACAATTGTTTGCATACAATTATCAATTTACTACTCGTATTAACCAGGAAATCCTAAACAAACCAAACCTAAACACCAACCATATATTTGTTGACTGAAGGTCTGTCTTCGATAACCCTTTACGAAACTATTTACATCAAAGCTTTTAATCCCTGCTAAACCGGCACCACTTTGAAGACTGACACTGGCCGACACCAAATCCTCAGTGAAGGTTGGTAAATATCTTACCGAACTATTTGAAACCAAACGAGCTCCCGAGCTCTCTTCAAGATCTTAAGGAAGTCATAATAAGAAAAGCTGCAGTTAACACAATTAAAACCATCAGCAAAAAAAGCCACATGCAGCACAGAGAGGAATTTCTCGAAAAAAATTTGGAATATTTTAACCGTTTCTAAACGCCTTGTCCGATCAAAATGCATTGAGGTTTATAATTGTATAAGACGTAGTTGTATATTTTTTAGATAAGTATTTGGTACCGTTGGACGCGTTATCACCTCTAGTATTTTATCTATTCAAAATTATAATAAAGCTAACTCACGAATCATAAATTAGTATTAAGTCAAATATTTTATACAAGGAATTTGCTAACGTTTGAGCAATAAACAAACATAAAACGAAATGAGATATAACAACGAAATTCGGCAGTTTACTTACTTATATAATGTAGATCAAAGTCGTGGAAATTTTTAAAATTTCCTTCTAACACAATCCCAGAACACCAAAAAAATATATCTGAAATACCCATAACTGAGAGTTTTCAGAAAATGTTAGGAATTTTCCATATGTTTTTAAGGCCCAATTTTTTACTGGTCAATCATCTTTAATCAATGATCAAACATTAATTAAACTCTGAATTCATTTTTTAGGTTAATAGTTGATTGCTGTTTAAACAGCGAAAGTTGGGCATTTAAACTATGATCAAGTGACCATATGATTTTGACAGAAAACAACAAGAAGAACACACAAAGCTTCTGTAATTGTTAATATGAACAATTATAATCACCATCCTAGCTGAAATAACAATAAAAACGTATCATTTAACTCATAGTGCAGTTAGAACTTTATTTCTGCTCAAAATTCTCCAATTTCATTAAATATTTTGTATTTTATCACTTCACTTTTGTTTTACAAATGGCGTCAGTTTAGCCGATAAATGTAACGATTAGCCGATAAATGTATGAATACCGGTTATTTATCGTAGCATTTGCCACTGTTGCCACATGGTAGTAAGATTATTTGATAAAGCACTGAAAAACTCTTTTCGTATATAAAGTCCGATCAAACATAAATCAAATTCAACTGATCACCAATTTATATAACCAGTCAAAAATTGGGCCTAAGTAGCATAGACTTTCAACCTGTTTAGTTGGAACAGATGCAGATATCAAAAATAGGTTGAAGAAATCACGAGGCAGATCTGAACGTGATTTTTTTTCAATCGACCAAATTCGAAAGCTCTGGATATGCATAACTGTATGAATGATAGGAAACTCTGGTATCCATAAAATTAATCAACATTTAGTTGTGTTTCAAACACATATACAAACTTAATATCCCAGCCAGCCAAATTCGGAGCGCTCCAAAAAAGGAGCGTGAAGGGACTCCCATAGCGCTCCTCAAATGAGTGTTTGCGGAGTGCATTTATAAAGTGCGTCCGAAGAGCTACTAAGCATGGGATTGTTTTCGGAGCGTTGAATAATATTAGGTCTGTCCGTTTACTGCAATATTGTACAAAATGTTGTCTGTTTACTGCAAAACTTTTGCAACGAGAGAGCCAAAGAGAGAATTTTTTGACAGTTGGATGAAAGAGAACTGGCAAAATGTTACTGGAGGAATTTCTTCTATCAAGATTTTGCAAGTTCGATCAGCTGTTTTTTATTTACATTTTGATTGCAATATTTTTGTGTGAAAAAGAAGAATAAAGTTGAAATTTAACAATGGCAGAGGTAAGTGTTTAAAATTGTATTGGTTTTTAACGTCTATTGTAAATTAGAATATAAAATCATTTGTTTTTATGCTAGAAACGTCAAAATTTCGCGCAAATTCACTGGCAGACGTAAATTCTTATTTCCTTTGTCATTTCAATTGTTTATACTTGTTGCTGGTTTCTTGCAATATTTCACAAAATGTTGTCTGTTTACTTTTTGGAATAGAGAAAAAAAAGAGCGTAAAATTTTTTTTACTCTCTGCAAAAAGTTACTGGATAAATCTTGCTGGAAAAATAAACAGACAAAGCTATTGTCGTATTATTGTTCGTGTAAATTACCGGACGAAATATAAAAAATTCTGTAAAAACAAAACAATCATTGAATAATTCATATATGTAATTCACTTTCTAAAAAATTTATTTAAAAAAAAACAGATTGCATGAAAGAGAATATTGAAGATGCCTTATAAAGATGTCTTATGTTTTCAATTATTTATAAACTTAGGAGCATTTGGGAAAAGCAATACGAACAACTCATTCTGGGTTGTTTTCAAATGATTTTAGGAGATCTTTTTCAAAAATTATCTTTTTCAAAGATAGAGATTTCAAAAAAATTATTTTCCCATTACATCCCATGAAGGGATTGTGGTTAGCTTCTCAGAACCAGTGAGCTGTGCGGTTTCTAGTATTACACTCACTGATTGGGACCTCCAGTTTTTCACCGATTCCGAACGGTCTTTTGAGAAGCTTTTTTCATGGCTGAGTGTCGCCGTCACCAAGCAAGGTGACCGCCGTCAAAAGAACTGTAAAAGGATCGAACCCACGTTCTCATGTACAAGAACCGCGCACACTGCCATTGTAGTACCTTTTCCAAATTAAAATTGCTTTTAATTTAGCCAAGATATCCTTAAATAATTGAAAAAACAAGGCAAATTTAAAAAAAATAAATATTTTTCCAAATATCTCGAGGACCATAAGATCAAATCTAAACATGCCAGCATGTTTTTGTAGAATGGATCAACAGGGATCACAAGTCGAAACACCAAGATGCGAGTGAATCCAACCGAATATCCGAACTAAGGACTAAGGTGAACTGCGTGGCTATGACACCATCTAGGGACGGTTGTGCAGGATGGGACCCTGGCACAAACGACAAAAGAACCGGTCTAAAATTTTTCATTGAAAATCCGGCGACCGAAACCTACCTACGCCTCCCGGATCAAAATACGAACTTTCAAGTGGAAGTTCGGACGATTACGGAATGCATTGAATGGCTCGACAACACTACAAGTCAAACGGACGTGAATATCTCTATAGATAGACAATGCTTATTCCACGCACGGTAGACTTAACATCATTTGGGTGCCGGGATACAATGTCGGCATATACGGACAGAGCAACAAAAGCCAGGAAACTTCATACCGTGAAAATAAAGATCACGAAACCATTCGGGGTGACGAAGGCTGAGTTGAGCCAATGGGCGGAATCAGCCCCCTGTGGAAACAGGAAACAGTTGGCAGGATGACAAGGAGAGACACCGATATGTTGTAAACAATAGGCTTGCTGGAACTGGGAAAGTCTGAAATAAGCAAGATGATGGGAGTCTTAACGGAACACTCGTGCTTACGAGCCCACCTATACCGTATTGGACATGTGGTAAATAGTGAGCGTAGGGCGTGTAGGGAGGACGATGAGACGATTAAGCATTTCCTTTATCAATTCCCGGCTGTCGTACAAGCCAGATCCAGGTAGCTCTCGGGCAGTACAAAAACGGACATAACCAATCTTATGGGAATAGACTGGAACTCTTTGAGGAACTTCGTGCATAGCACCGAATTGAGAGTGCACAATAGGTCGAATCGGCGGCTTAAGTGTATGTCTACGGACATGGGACGAACCAGAGAGTCACTTCTCTATCGTAGCCCACTTTTTCAAACTAACTATCTAGACCATTTCCAATTAAAATTTGAACAATATCAATTTAATTGTGAAAAATTATAATTGAAATTTAAAAATTATATTTGAAATTTGAAATACATCAATTGAAATTTAAAAATTGTATTTCAAATTTGAAATACATCAATTGAAATTTAAAAAACATCAATTGAAATTTAAATGGCATCAAATTTGAAAAATATCAATTGAAATTTAAAACATATTAATTGAAATTTAAAACTCATAAATTGAAATTTAAAACACATCAATTGACATTTGAAACACATCAATTGCAATTTAAAAGACATCGCTTGAAATTTAAAAGACATCAATAGAAATTTCAAATTCGTCATTTAAAATTTAAAAATTATTAACCCATTTTATGTATTAGATTTTTAAATTTGGAATTATTTTTTTAAAAAAAAATTTGAGCTCTGTCTGTCGATTGCATTTCAGCCAAAATTGGCAACTACTTATAAACAATGAAATGCAAAATACTTCCATCTGTCCATCCTCGATAGACATATTTCTTTAAATTCTAAACTGATATTATTAAATTGATATATGTATGTATTCAGATTTGTTTCGGCATGATGTCATATGTAAAAAAGAAAACAATGTATAGGTTTGTCTTTTCGTCACGATTTTATTAATTAATTCCAATATTTCGACCAACTTGGTAATTTTCAAGGATCTAATACAAGGAAAAAACGCAGAGAATTTAATCCATTAGTAAATCAATATAAACAAAAACCACAATAAATATATATTTTTTATTTTCAAGGGAGATAAGATACATTGCGAGATAACACAAAATGCGTCGAAACTTTTCCGCAAGCTTATGTCAACTGATTTTGATTTTCCTCTTAAATTTTTGAATAGTGTGACTATACACTTGCGCACATCGCTCTGTATCACGCTTAAAGTTAAGCCTCTTCTCCGTTGGAACGTCAATTATTTGTAACACTTTTTGAAAGAGACGTCGAGAGTAATTTTTCTCATCAGCAAGAATTTCCACTTCGTCAAAGTTAGGTTTATGTCCAGTTATGCAGTTTTTTGTTCCAGTTTATTCATAGCTGTACCAACATATACCTTCTGGCATACGTTGTACTTGTTTCCATTACACGGTATTTTATACACCACATTGGGCTTGTCCTCTTTGTCAATTTTCGATTTGGTTCGGCTGAATAGATCGTAGACGATGAGACATAAGTGCCAATTCATATTTCCCCTTATCGTAGATATCCGAGTTGTTTATCCTTTCAGATAGTCCAGGAATATACGTTGTTGATTTATATATTTTCGCCTCGGATGTGTTAATATTATTTGTCGGTCGTCCAATCTCAGCTGGAGAAATCAAGTCTTCAATCGCCCTTCTCGGAAAATTGTTCAATAGGAGTATTCTCCGTCCATTCTCCTTATTCGTCCCATGAAACTGTATATCACTTATCTGTAATACTCTCCTAATAAAGTTGCAGGCTGTGTTCATAATAGTCCTTCTGGGGTGTTTGGATACAAAATTTAGCAGCCGTCCCGACGCTGTCGGTTTTTGATACCAGTCTATTTTGAGAGTGTTTCCTTGTCTTATGACTAAACTATCCAGGTACGGAAGCTTTTGGTCCTTTTCCTTTTCCACAGTGAATTGTAACTATCTGTTGAATGAATTTAGTGCCGTAATTGTGTTTTCCACCTCAGTTTCCTTAATGATCACGAATATATCATCTACGTATTTCGTCAAGATTTTCGGCCTTTCCGTCAGGGTGTTGAGTGTCGTATCCAATAATAAAATAAATGGCTTCCCGTTACACCCCATGAAGGGAGTAGGGAGAGCTTCTCACAACCAGTGAGCTGTGCGCGTTCTAGTTTTAAACTCTCTGATTGGGACCTACAGTTTTACTCCGGTTCCGAACGGTATTTTGAGAAGCGTTTTCATGGCTAAATACTCGATAGTGTCGCCGTCGAAAGAAATTTAAGGTGGTCAGAGTAGAGATCGAAGCCAAGTCCTCTTCACAATAGCCGCGCACACTACCATTGCACCACCGGCGGCCAATAATACCTCTATTACAATGTCAGCCACAATCGGTGATGCCGGAGATAATGACCAACGACGTTGGTCGAAATATTGTTTTCCTTCCTACATATGACCTCAAGCCGAAACATATCTGAACACATATAATTTGAAAGCTCAACTATAACGGGTTTTTCAATAAGAGCGCTACAAAAGTTTTTTTAAATAAAACAAAACCGGTTTTAGGTACCAATGAAATTCTTTAATCCTGTGAAAGTACGTTCGATGCCATTATGTATGGAACTCGATTTCTTTTGCATGGCCACCACGGGCACGCTTGCAGAAGTCCAGACGCTGAACCCAATATTCGACGGTTTTCAAGCATAAATCGGCCGATACTGCTGCAATTTCACGTTCGAGATTCGTACGAAGTTCATCAATCGTCGCTGGCTTGTTGGCATAGACCATAGACTTGACGTAGCACCACAGGAAATAATCTACCGGCGTCAAATCGCACGACCGAGGCGGCCAATCGACTGGGCCATTTCGTGAGATAACACGTTCACCAAACTTGGTTTCCAATAAATTGATTGAGGCATTCGCTGTGTGGCTTGTGGCGCCGTTCTGTTGGAACCACCAAGTCCATATTATCCAATTGGGGCCAAAAATATTCGGTTATCATGGAACGGTAGCGATTCGCATTCACAGAAATGTGCCGGTATTGATCATCACGGAAGAAGTACGGTCCAATGACGCCGCCGGCCCATAAACCGCACCAAACCGTAATTTTTTCGGGATGCAATGATGACTCATGGATTACGTTTGGATTGCTGTCTGACCAATAACGCATATTTTGCTTATTGACGAAGCCATTCAGCTAGAAATGAGCCTCATCGCTGATTGTTGAGGCCTCTTAAAGTTGAGGCCACTGACTCCAAATTTCGGTAGTACATTTTAATAATTTCGACTATGGTGTATGGCGTCGTTTGCTGTCCCTATCTATTTACTTTTGTAGCGTCTCTGTTGAAAAACCCTTACATATAACTAACATTAAATCAATATTTTTCAACTTCCAACCAAACCTAATGTCGTAAATTTACTGAGAGAAGTGGTGTACGTACTATATGGATTCAACACACGAAAAAATACGATAATTTTTTCACCTAGACGGGGCCACTCATACCTTCATAGGATGTAAAGCGAATATACATATACTCGTATCCATATATAAGCTTTCTAAGAAGTATATAAAATTGTCAATACATCGGTGGTGAAAAAGTGATAAACCCTATCATTTTATTTTTAGCATTTAAAGTTTTTATATTCCAGTGTACGAATAATTTCTCTAGCGAATGGGTATAAATGTAAATAAACCATAGAGTAATGACGTATAGAGCTGTCATTTTTCTCATCTGACATTTGCTTTCAGACTATTCGTGGTGCGGTCGATGCGATAGAGAGTTATTTGACGTAAATTGGCTTACACCATGAACTTGCCACAAAAACAGGAAATACGGTTGTTGTTGCTTTGTTCGACGTTGTGTACTATTGCCTCTATCTGGTATTATTGAACCCATGCTTTCCTCCATTCAATGTTCAATTGCAACCGTTAAAAATATTGAGAGAATTGTTGACTTAAATTTTTCTTGTCTTTTTGTTGAAAAACTGTGAAATTTAAATGTAATTTGGATGGTTTTTGATATATTTTATTGTTAGTATATATTTGTGGTGTATTTACACAAAAATTTTAGCGCACAAATCGAAATGACGCTGCTGGTTTATTGGTGGATGGTTTGAGACATTGCCTCCATTTGGTATTATTAAAGCAATACTTTCCAACATCCAACCGTCCATCTGTAACACACCAAATGTCATCAATACGTCATTACTCTTGGAAATAAAACCAGTACAAAAACAAAACATTTGACTTTGACAGAAAGAACCAACCAACGAAAAGAGAAAAAATAAATCAGCTCTTCTAATGCGATTACCTCTTATAAAGTAAATTTACTATGCTAATGCTGTTGAATGAGTTGTCCAGTTCTCTTACTATGTACATACATATGTATGTATGTACTTACCCAAATATCTCTTGAATTTTAATTTGTCTTCTCCTCCATGCCACCATTTAGCAAAATCTTCAACATTGAATGAAGCCTTTTGACGTTCCGTAAGAAGATCTGGGTTAACAGTTTTTGGAATTAGGCTCATTTCTTATATAACACTGAATATTTTATTTCAACTTTTGGACCCCAAAGTTAGATGTGGACTAAATAGCATTCATGATTTGAGTAGATACCCGAACTAAACTTTAACTTCAACTCTTAAGTGCAGTAAAACAAAATTGTGTGTACAAATTTAGCTTTTTGTAATCTTAAGACGATAACGAAAAGCTAAAAACAATGTATTCATACTTGAGGAGAGAGCAAAAGCTTTTCTATACTCTTGCAATCGTTAGTGATATTTGGGTTAGGTCATTTGGTTTAAAGAGAACCAGTAAAAGAGAAATTGAGTATATGCAGATCCATGGTAGAAATATAATGGTAGATGCAGTACGACAACAAATCCAACAAGCCAAAAACAACAGGCATTTTGTTTTTGTTCAGTGTCTGTGTTGTTTCAAGTCAGCTGATAGAAAAATGATGAATATGTAAACAAATTTGCAAAAAGTGCCATTTAGAAAATGATTGAGTGTTATTTGATATATTGAAAGTGTTTAAGTGTGAAAATTAAAACGTTTCTATGTAATTTTTGCAGAGAAATATTTCAAAAACAGCAGTTGCTGGCATGGGACTGTCCGTGGAGGTGGAAAGTTTCTGATTGCCATTCACTTGGGAGTGGCCAGAAATGATTCCTTCATTGGGCAGTCCAAGCAGCTCACTACTTCCACGCAGTATGTCCTGGGCAATGGCTTTTCGGAAACCTCCGTTAGCTAGCTAGAGTGAGAAGGCGAAACAAATGAGCATCAAATCAGGTATAGTAGGTGACTGATGTCACTGAAGCTCATCAAACAATCGGGCATATTCTTTTGTCCTTAGAAGGCGGATGAGCCAAACATACGGGCCAACGGCGGATAGAAACTAAAAGAAGAAAATCCAGGTTCAACATATCGCATCCTGGTCAGCGTCAGATCCATAATGGGCGGCTGCAATCAAATATCCTGGCAGTAGGTAAAATGCAAAAACCCGGTGGGCTGGGTTTGCCTCCCGCCACCGTTCATAATGGCAGTGAAAATACAAAAACGAAACAGAAAACATAAACAACCCCTATTTGTTGACGACCCCCGCAAACGTTATAAGGACCACGATTTACGGATATGCACTTGGAATGTAAGAACTCTATATAGATCCGGTGCAAGTATCCAACTGGCAGATGTCCTCGAAAGTTATAAGGCTGACATTACCGCTATCCAGGAAATGCGATGGACAGGACATGGCTGCACAAGAAAAAGAAACTGCGATATATACTACAGTTGCCATGAAAAAAAACATGAATTTGGTTGTGGATTTGTAGTTGGCAAAAGACTGCGACATCTAGTCTCTAGGTTCAATCCTGTGAGTGAACGAATAGCCACAATCCGCATAAAAGCGAAATATTTTTATATTTCCCTAATTTGTGTGCATGCCCCGACAGAAGAGAAAGATGATGATGCCAAAGACATATTCTATGAGCTCCTAGAGGAAACGTATGACCGCTGCCCTGGCCATGACATTAAGATTGTACTAGGAGATTTTAATGCCAAAGTAGGAAGGGAGAATGTGTTTAATCCAACTATTGGCAATTTCAGTCTTCATGCTGACAGTTCCGACAACGGTATGAGACTGATTGACTTTGCCGCGGCAAAAAACATGGTCATCAGTGGCACAAGATTCCAGCATAAAGACATCCACAAGGCTACTTGGGTATCCCCTGATCAAAGAACTAGGAACCAAATTGATCACGTGGTAATTGATGGAAGGCACTCATCCAGTGTAATGGACGTACGAGTGATCAGAGGAGCTAACATCGATTCTGATCACTACCTGGTAGCAGCAAAGGTTCGCACAAGATTAAGTAGAGCGAAAATCGTACGAAACCAGACGCAGAGGAAGCTGGACATCGGAAAGCTGCAATTACCAGAGGTAGCCACAGCCTACTCAAGGAAGCTCTCGCAACTTTTGGCACAGAACCCACCCCCTCCCGATGACGATCCTGATGCGCAGTGGAAACCCATTTCCGACTCTATAAAAACTGCCGCAACAACCGTACTTGGTTTCGAAAAACCGCTTCGCAACAAACCGTGGTACGATGAAGAGTGTCGCACAGCAAATGACGAAAAGAACGCTGCACGTATGGTAATGCTTCAGTCAATTGCAACGCCAGCTGCAACTGAGCGGTATAGGGAGAAGAGAAAGGAGGTAAACCGTCTCTTTAGGCGTAAGAAACGGCAGTGGAGGAAACGCGAGAGTGAGAAAATTGAGACATACAGAAGGAAGAACGAAGCCCGAAAATTCTACCAAAAAGTTAAAAACGGAACTAATGGACATGGTTCAGGGCCCCCCTTCTGTAAAGACAAAGACGGAAATCTCGTCGCAGATGTGCAGAGCATGTTGGGAATATGGAGAGAGCATTTCTCCGCGCTACTAGTACCTGAGATATCCGATGACGATGGGACAATCGATCACAATATGGACGACGACGTCGATTGCCCCCCTCCTAACCAAGACGAGGTCAGAACAGCTATTGCCCGGCTTAAGAACAACAAAGCCGCAGGAGCCGATGGATTACCGGCGGAGCTGTTTAAGGCTGGCGGCGATGAGCTGATAAGGTGCATGCATCAGCTCATTAGCAAAATTTGGTTAGATGAATGCATGCCCGGCGATTGGAGTCTCAGTGTACTATGTCCCATATTTAAAAAAGGTGACCCGAGTATTTGTGCCAACTACCGTGGAATAAGCCTTTTATCCATAGCATATAAGGTTCTATCAAGTATAATGTGCGAAAGACTAAAACCAATTATCGCTGACCTGATTGGACCATAGCAGTGTGGCTTTAGGCCTGGAAAATCGACAACTGACCAGATTTTCACGCTACGCCAAATCCTGGAGAAGACACACGAAAAACAAATCGACACCTATCATCTATTTATCGATTATAAAGCAGCCTTCGATAGTCCGATAAGGGAGAAACTCTATGAAGCAATGTCTGAGCTTGGTATTCCTGCAAAACTCATACGCCTTTGCAGGATGACCTTGACGAACACCAAATCCGCAGTGAAAGTTGGTAAGGATCTTACCGAACCTTTCGAAACTAAGCGAGGCCTCAGGCAAGGCGACACCCTATCGTGCGATCTCTTTAACATCTTAATGGAGATCATTATGAGAAAAGCTGCAGTCAATATGAATAAAACCATCAGCAGCAAAAGTCACATGCTGCTCGCGTATGCTGATGATATAGATATCATTGGGCGCACAATTAGAGAAGTTACTGCGGTTTTTTCGAGAATTGAGAAGGAGTCAGCAAAAGTGGGTCTGACGGTGAATGAGGACAAGACAAAATTAATGGTTTCAACGAACAGGGCCTCCACGCGATTAGACCAAAGCGTGAACGTTGATAACCGTTATAACTTCGAGGTAGTGGACGAATTTATATACCTCGGATCTGCCGTGAACAAAAACAACAACGTCAGCCTTGAGATCAAACGGAGAATTGTGCTTGCGAATAGATGTTATTTTGGGCTAAGCAAGCACTTTAGAGATAAAGCCCTCTCTCGAGTAACAAAAGTCCAGCTGTACCAGACTCTCATTCAACCTGTCTTGCTTTATGGCGCAGAATCCTGGGTCCTATCGCAAGCAGACGAAACATCTGTAGGAGTCTTCGAGAGAAAAATACTCCGAAAAATTTATGGCCCTATAGTGCACAACGGCGAGTATCGGCGACGCATGAATCATGAGCTGTATGAGCTTTATCCTGACATTGACATAGTTAAGCGGATCAAGATAACGCGATTGCGCTGGCTAGGCCATGTCAGTAGAATGGATGAAGATGAACCAGCGCGAAGACTTTTCGAAACCGAACTCGAAGGAAGACGAAAAATAGGAAGACCAAGACTCCGCTGGAGGGATCAGGTTGACGAATCCCTGCGTACACTTGGTATTGCCAACTGGAGAGATAAAGCAAAAGATCGAACTGGTTGGCGAAATATGTTATCTTCGTTTTGTAAGGTCCCTGACCCCCTGGGGTTGTCCGAGACCGGATAAGTAAGTAAGTAAGTTGCTGGCGAACGGGGGTTGCAGACAAACAAATGTAAACAAATTTTGACATAAGAGAAAAACTTAATCGCACTCAGTCCAGAAAAAAGTTCAAATCAGCTGGGCTAGTGCTTCTACCATTTCTTTGTACCATGTGCAGATCTCATATCTCTGGATATTTCGAACAGAATATTAAAGAAATGTGTAAACAGTTTTCAAACATAACACTGTGCAGCAAGCTTAGAGCAGTGACCGGCAAACTCATACAACCAAAATTCTTTCGTTCATTGAGTGAGCTGCACCGAGAGAACCACGATGAACATTCGGGCTTAATGGAAAAATTTCGGCAAATAAAAAATCACACACCCATTCTTCATGGAACATCTCTTACAGTGCAATGCAAACAACATGCGACGATCAACCTTCTTGTTCGAATGCTAATGTGAGACAGAATGATATCGTTTTACGTGAGCGTATGCAGGAGTTTCTATGGCACAGCTGATCGAAAAGGACCATGCAGAAACCTAAGTTTAAAGGGCACCTGCGGACCAGTCGGCCGACTATTAGTCAGGCCAGCTTTTGTGTCGGGCATTGTTTCGTCTTACACTAAACGACTTTCCGGTCGACTTTCTGCAAATCAAACTAGTTTTGATTTTTGCCCGACTTCACCTTACACTGGAAGATGAGTCGGCCCTACAATCTGCAGGTCTAAGGTGCCCTTAAAGGCTGTGACTCACTATCCTAGATAGTGGTGCGATTTATTCAAAAAATAGTCTGACAGAATCTTATCACACTTGAAGAAAATCGCATCACACTTGAAAAAATCCGATCCAAGTGTGTTGTGGATGCCAGACCATCCCACACAAATGATGCAAAACCATATGTTTTCAACATCACGTTGGTTCTTTGGATTGCTTTTGATGATATTTTGATTTCGTTTGTATTTACAACATACTCACTTTAATATTTTTCGACATATATATACATTTATTTATTCTTTTGCACAACTATTATTTATTCTTTTGCACAACTACCTCCGGAAAACTGAAATAATTTTAACAGAATAACAGCTCGTCTCTTTTTGTATCAGCTGGCGTTGTTGTCATTCTTATCAGCTGTCTCCCAAAACACAACCCTGATCGCAGAGAAAATATTAATTTTTTGCAACTTTTCAAAACATGAGCAAATCTAACAGACCTGTCAAAATTATTTTCGTTTCTCTGTCATACTTCATACAATCCAGACTATCCTATTTTTTCAGCACACATACGATTTTTGACAGATCCAAAGACTAAATCTGATAGTGAGTCATGGCCTTAAATAGTGTTTGATTGATACTAATGACAACTAAATTATGTTTTATGTTAATTGCATCGAACGAAAATGCGCATTCCCTTTTATTTCTGTCTGTGTTGGTCCAACCAAAAAGTAAATTACAAAAGCAACTCGAACTCGATGAAATGGCCTACTACCTTGTCGTCAAGAGAATACGAAGAGAGGCATAGCAGCCCTTCTTTTTGTTTGTGGCGCATGTGATGTGAAATCACGATGCACAGACTTTGCCGGTCACTGGTTTAGAGCAAGACGAATTCATAAAGGTGAAAGCCCTTGCCCAGCTGATCGATTTTGTTTACATTTGCTTTCCGTGTCTTCAATTGTCAAATGTTGCTTAAATATGTTTGTTTGCATTGTTGAATAAAAAATATAAATAAAGAGGCGCAATTGAGGTTGTTGTTACGGTGGCCATTGGTCGCAAGGCACATAAATTTTCCATAATTGAACTTATCGGTGAACACTAAACTGACAATTTAACTATGTATTTGCTTTCTGCCATGTGTACATGTGTATCCAGCTCATTAAAAATGCACACTCACAATGAGCTGATTTTGCCAACGGAAGATATTGTCAATTTGCCTGAATTTGCCCGACAACATCTAGTGCTTCCACCTTAATTAATTCGCCTAGGTTTATAGGCACTAGTAGCCTGCATGAATGCAATTTCTTTTACAATACATTCATTAGCTTTGTTCCTTTACTTTTCGGGTAAAGTTCGGGTAAATGAGAGTAAAAGCAAAATTCACTGTCAAATACTCAAATTTACCCAAAAGTAAAGGAACGCAAAAAACCACTTTTCTTACCCGAAAACAAATGTCAAAACAGAAAACATATGCTTGACAACAAATCTTGCATATCATGTTAATTTTCACTGTTCATTTGCACACTTCCCATCTTCTTTAAATAAGCACTCTCAAAGCAATCACTTTTCAAGTTAATAAAATTGTAAATTCAATAATTTTTTTTCACTTGCGTTATTTTTTTCACAAATAATACATATGTTTTTATGTTGACGAAGAAAAAGTCTGGGTAAGTTTGGTAAAAAGAGAAACGCATATTGACGTTAAGAGAAACAAAAAGTCGCTCTCATTTACCCAATTTTTGCGTACGGGAACGCTTTTGGGTAAATTTGGGTTCCCGCGGGATCCCGCGGTAAAGTAAAAGAAGAAAGCTATTATCTCAATGTACCAATACCAACGGTCCGAATAGTGTAAACAACGAAATGAAACGATACGTGCCTGTGTGCTCTTGGAATGAATGTTGTATGAATCTCTGCTTTGTTAACTACTCTGTTCATCTAAATTCTGTTACGACAACACAAGATTTTACTCAATAAATGTTCGTGAATGTAAAAACCATTCGAATACATAAAAACTATTCGAATGAAAAACGGTAAATTTTATCAATTTAAGGGTCTTTAAATATTTCAACTTATCCATTTTTCACCAAATAAACATAAAATCTGAAGTTGTTATTGTTTAGTAATTTAGACGTGCACACTGATGCATTTTTAGTAATTTTCTCAATAAATTATACAAAAAGGAAAACGGGTGCAGTTTTGCATTCAAATTTTTGCAGAAATTAATAAAAAATAATCCTACACATTCATACTTAAGGTATGATTTATATACATATATTATGGTCATTCAATAAGTTTTTGTTAACAAATTTGATATATTTACGAAACATGAGAACAAATAAAATATCTTGATGTACAACTGTGGCTTAATAGTTTCAACTTCATGTAAGTACATTATAGTCACCTAAAAGTCTTTTAGGAGTTGGTTAAGCATTTGACAGGCTTTTCGTTCAGATTTGACAGTAGCTTAAGCCAACACATGCACATTATAGTTAGCCCTTTAGTCTGTGATTAAACTCTGAAGAGTACGCAATAGGCCTTAGCAAGAGTACATATTATAAATACTTCAAGGCATGCTAAAATTTTTTGATCATTTGCTTTATGCTACTGCCATCGAACAACCCAGCCAACAATTGTTTCCGACGTGTCGGACGTCTGTAAGTTTTCTTACATTATATCAGACAATTAGCCGAAATATCATAAATTCCTTCAGTCATTTAAAAGAGTTTTCTGTACATTGTCTGTCAGCCGTTTCTTTCATACGAGCATCATGCGACGTTTCTGCACATTCTCTGAAGGGAATTTATTATTTTTTTTTTCATTTTGTTGTCATTCAGTAGCTGTGCGCGAGTATGGGAATTTCCGCGAAAATGTGTAGTATACTGTGTATTATACTGTTTCTTGGAATTGATTGTGAATTTTTTTTTTGCTTTTGTCTTGTCTGCATTATTTTGTTTGTTGTCTTCAGTTACAATTGAGCAAACAAGGGATTAAGTCCTACGTTTCAGGTGGTCAAATAATACATTATTTTGTAAGTAAAACAGTAATAAAAAATAAAAAATGTCTCGTCAGGCTGTAAGAAAACAATCTAAAAAAGAAGCTGAACAGTTACTCAGTAAATTGTTTAGAGCAGAAAGTTTTCAAGAGCATGGAAACATGCAAACAACGCCAAAAAAATGTGAAAAGGATATTTCTGATGAAATGCAGAAATGTGAAAACGATATTTCTGATGAAATGCAAAAATGTGAAAACGGTAGTGTGTGCGCTAATAGTGAAAAAGTGATTTTGAGTGCATCGTGCCCAAATAATGTTAGCGATATTGCTATAGGTGGCCACAAACAAAAAAGTAAAATTTTGAAGGGATAGATTCGGACAAAAACTTTGACGACAGAAGTCTGAAACAATTTCTGAGTGAGTGGTACATATAATATGGAATATCAGGGGAAGCAATAAATGAACTCCTCAGAAAATTGAAAACAATTGATAGCAGTTTGCCCCTAGACGTTCGCACCTTACGCGAAACACCCAAAAAAACCTTTATAATAGAAATGGGTAAAGGAGCATATTTCCATTACGGCTTGGAAAATTGTTTGACAGATTTTATGTATCAAACGAAGGTCTCAGATGATACAATAAACTTAAGGCTAAATTTTGGAATAGATGGACTTCCTATTTTCAAAAGTTCCAAGAAATGTCTTTGGCCGATAATGGTAAGCATATCAAGCTATGAATCCAAAAAAAAACAAAACAAAAAAAATTAATGATGACAACTCAAAAATGTATTCCCACTTTGCAGAGGAATTTATTCTTCGGCGAATAAGTATAGAAAACATGCTAAAGGCCATACAACATAAAACTTCTGACTGGTCTGTACCTAATCTATCAACAGCAGAAGAAATTACAGATTTTGACAAGAAGATAAAAGATAGCGACAACATTAAAAACGTACTGGTAAGCTTGTTTATCGCTTATTTTAATTTTTTTTCTCTTGTATTTATAATTTACGTGAATACTTTTTTTCTCTTTCAGAAACATCGATTTCAATCTCAGCCGCATGACAATGTCAAACAATTTATAATTGAAAATTTGAAAATGATATTCCATACTGACGAAATATCATCAAAATATTCCTGGTCGAATACCAACAAAAATATTTCGGTGAAAGACATGAATTTTGTTAGACTCCTTAAAGGTATGCATCTTTAAAGTTTTTATAAATGCTGCAAGTTTTACTAATTTTTTCTTTCTCTTTATTAGATGTTGCCCTGGATACAATTCCTTTCACAACTACATCTACTATAGAGGGTCACATTAAAACATTTTTCAGTGCTGCCAAAGACCGCTTAAACAAAAGGAATAAACGGAAAATTGATTCCGAACACTAATTTAAATAAGTTCTGAACTAGCAATCATAAAATGATGTAGGTATCTTTTGCTTTAATTAAATGAGATTTTGAAATATTTTGTTTTTTCCTGTTACATATAATTTTTATTCTTGCACGTTTGAAAATAAAAAAAAATTTAAAAAAAATAATAAAAAATAAATACATAATGATAAATTGTATTCAATGGAAAAGTTGGGACGATTGTTCAGATATCTGTCCGAAATTAATACGACAAATCGGCAAAATGGTCAGAAAATGATCCGAGAAATCGGATCGTTCTCGGATGTTCATCCAGAATTTCCTTCAGAATTACCCTCAGAATTCGGTCAGAAATCTGTCCGACAAATCTGCAGACTTCCAAATTTCCCCAGACAAATCTGTCCGAATTCGGGGCAACCACACATACGATTTTCTGTAAGTTGTCTGACCGACATCGGCATCAGAATCGGCAAATTGTGCAGGGTGTCTGACAGTTTTCTGTCCGAATTCGGAATAAATTGTTGGCTGGGAAGTACTATAAAGCATGCAAGTGTTGCGAGACAAATACAATAATTATTGTATGAGAGGGACATGCAGTAAACGAAGTTGAGTAGATGAGAGAATAAGACAATAAGCGTGTTTTAGTTACACCGCTTGTTTGTATATTCGCTTGTTTTGTATGAAGCACTTAGCGAAGACTTAGCGAGAACTTAGCGACCAGAATCATTTTCGCTAAGTTTAAACAATTTTTTTTGACATCTTTTACCGTTTTCAAGCCATATTCATATTTTTGAATAAAATGACTTATCGCTAAATTGCCGTTTTCTTTGCAACATAGCAAGCGACAAACGCTTGCTTGTAACCAAAACACAACTAATGTGAATACAAACTCGCCCTTAACTGTAGTTGTATTTGACTTCTTTGTTAAAATACTCGAGTATTTTGCTTACTATTTATTGGATTTGTTTGGTGTGTAGCACAATAATGCAATAAACAGATTAATTTATTAGTAGGGAAGGAGGAACGAGAAGAAAATCGTTTTTATGGTTTTGTAATTTATTTTTAAATTCAGTTTTATACATATATTAGTTTATACATACATATATTAAAACAAATATCTGTGTTTTTTTTTTAATTATTTACAAATCTAAATCATTCAATTCAATTTTTACCTTCACTCCCGTACTGATTCGCAAATGCTTTAAAAAAGACAAACAAACGTTTCAAATGTTTTCACAAATATTACAAATGGTTTGATGAATACTCAAAGTAGTAGTCTTTGTCAATAAGTAAGGTAAACTAATTAGAACAGCTGATTTCAACATTTTTCTTGCTTAGGTGTTTCTCTTATGTCAAATTCACATGCATTTTGTTTGTGTCCTTTTTTGTTTACTTTTACAGTAGATACACACATGAAGAAAATTTGACAGATTATGGACACCAAACAAAAACAAAATGCCTGTGATCCAACCGGTGTTTACCATGATCCAACCGGTGACGCACGGAAAAAAGCTGTTAAAGAGCTTCAAAAACAAAAACAACAATCGAGTTATATGCTAAGTAACTGGCCGCAATCTTCAAATAATGTAAATCCGGCCAGCTTCGCAATATCCTACAAATTGCAAAAAGAGGGAAACCATTCACAGATGGTGAGTACGTCAAATATTGTTTCTTACGTGGAGCTGAACAACCGTTTTCATGATTTCAAAAACAAACCCGAAATCATGAAGAAAATCAAAGATTTGCCATTATCTGCTAAAACAGTACATTATAGAACTTCTAAAATGTCTTCAAATGTAATACACATGCAAGTTTAAGACATTCAACTGGCTTCTGCTTTATCACTTGCGATGGATGGAGTCGGAAATGGGTTTCCACTGCGCTTCAGGATCGTCATCGAGAGGGGGTGGGTTCTGTGCCAAAAATTGCGAGAGCTTCCTTAAGTAGGCTTTGGCTACCTCTGGTAATTGAAGCTTTCCGATGTCTAGCTTCTCTGCGTCTGGTTTCGTACGATTTTCGCTCTACTTAATCTTGTGCGAACCTTTGCTGCTACCAGGTAGTGATCAGAATCGATATTAGCTCCTCTGATCACTCGTACGTCCATTACACTGGATGATTGCCTTCCATCAATTACCACGTGATCAATTTGGTTCTTTGATCAGAGGATACACAAGTAGCCTTGTGGATGTCTTTATGCTGGAATCTTGTACCACTAATGAGCATGTCAATCAGTCTCATACCGTTTTCGGAACTGTCAGCATGTAGACTGAAATTGCCAATAGTTGGATGAAACACATTCTCCCTGCCTACTTTAGCATTTAAAAATCTCCCAGTACAATCTTAATGTCATGGCCAGGGCAGCGGTCATATGCTTCCTCTAGGAGCTCATAGATATGTCTTTGGTATCATAATTTTCCCTTCTGTCGGGACATGCACACAAATTGGGGAAATATAAAAATATTTCGCTTTTATGCGGATTGTGGCTATACATTCACTCACACGATTGAACCTAGAGACTAGATGTCGCAGTCTTTTGCCAACTACAAATCCCCAACCAAATTCATGTTTTTCTCATGGCAACTGTAGTATATGTTGCAGTTTCTTTTTCTTGTGCAGCCATGTCCTGTCCATCACATTTCCTGGATTGCGGTAATGTCAGCCTTATAACTTTCGAGGACATCTGCCAATTGGATGCAGATCTATATAGAGTTCTCACATTCCAGGGGCATATACGTAAATCGTGGTCCTTATAACGTTTGCGGGGGTCGTCAACAAATGGGGGTTGTGTATGTTTTCTCTTTCGTTTTTATATTTTCACTGCAATTATGAACGGTGGCGGGAGGCAAACCCAGTCCACCGAGTTTTTGCATTTTACCTACTGCCAAGATATTTGATTGCAGCCACCCATTATGGATCAGACGCTGACCAGGATGCAATATGTCGAACCTGGATTTTCTTCTTTTGGTTTTTATCCGCCGTTGGCCCATAGTTTGGCTCATCCGCCTTCTAAAGAATAAAAGAATATGCCCGATATCTTGATGAGCTTTAGTGACATCAGTCATCTACTAAGCCTGAGACACAGCAGTGATCGCATAACCAATCAGGCTGCTCATTTATTTTCGGCTTTTCACTCTAGCTAGCTAAAGGAGGTTTCCGATAAAGCCATTGCCCAGGACATACTGCGTGGAAGTAGTGAGCTGTTTGGAATGCCCAACGAAGGAATCATTTCTGGCCACTCCCAAGAGAATGGCTATCAGAAACTTTCCACCTCCACGGACAGTCCCATGTCCCACTTTAAATATATAAATAATTATATGCTATGAAGTTACCATGATTGTAGGGTACAGATTTTCGATTCATAACTATATATTCACAATTACAATTTGATTAAGACTTAGAAGAAGCTTTTGTTTCCCCATACGATGGGTTACAATACATTAATTACTTTCCTAATATAAATATTAAAATGTATAGCACGAGTTAATTAAACTAAAGTAATTTTTCTTTATAAATAATAATAAAATGTATATTTACTCTTATAAAAATATTGAAATATGTAAAACACGATAATTAAGCTAATACCCCAAAAAAATCTGAATTATAATTCTATTTCTTTTTTTTATATAAAAGTATCACATATCAATAAAATTTATATGTTTTTACCGAAAAATGTATTTGTTTAATGTTCGAACAATTTTTTAATCTCTGAGACATCTTGCGGATACCATCTCATTCACAACCCCAAGATCAAGACGCGGATATGTCTCCATGCAGTCAAACATTCAGTAGTTTTCTAATGCTGAATGTTCTTATTGCTCCCGAAACCTACAGAAGGACTCTACCAAATGCATCAGGCGATTCATCTTAATTTATTTAAATTTTTTCCCCTTTTGTGTTTATTACATAACTTTATATACAATCCATTCTCTTTATGTTATTCTTTTTACCCCTTCCTTGTGACTTCTGATTTTAATTGTATACTTCTCCAATGGAACATACAGGGATTCTTAAATAACATGCATTCCCTGGAACTTATTGCAGCTTTACATAAACCCAATGTGATCGCTCTTCAGGAGGCACACATTACGAAAAATAATATTTACCTGCATACTTCATCTGCCGGAATACAGAATATTTTATCATAATCATGATTATGTACACGCGAAAGCAGGCATTACCAATTTTGTGAGTAACAATATGAACGCTACTAGGCACTTTACAAGTTCTGGAGATCTGTTGTATCAGTCCTTAATGGTTGGCTGTGATCAACCCCTTACAATTACTAATATTTACAAAGAATGTAACCTTACTTTGGAGTCATACATTCTCAATCGAATTAGCGTAGCAGATAGAGGACTTTAATTCCAAAAACACGCTCTGGGCATCACCCTATATTTCCCAAGAGGCTAGACTCTGGGAAGATTTTGCTAATGACCAGAACTTAGTAATTCCTAATGATGGTTCACAAATACTACTCAATACTCGCCACACTCTCACTACTGTTGATGTTGCAATGTGAAGTACAGATATTGCACCCCACTTAATATGGAGAGTTCTGGAGCTTCCAACCGCAGACCATTTTCCCATTATAATCTCCAATAATGCTGCGATCCCTCGAAGGATTTTTATACCTCTTTTTTTGGACAACAGGGGTGATTGGTCATTATTCCAAAACAAATGCGCCACATTCAATTGTCAATTCAAAGAATCGTCAAATGTAAACAGAGAGGCTTCTAAGAAAATCAGCAAATTAATCCATTCCCTTAAGCCGAAAACCTCCGAATCGCAGCAGACCAGTATCAATAGTGTAATTGCCGGATTAATAGTGTAATTGCCGGTTTAATTCTTACAAGACAAAAGGAATGGAAGAAGATCAAGCGTAGACGCTTTATGGCAAACCTTTTATCATACAAGAAGGCATGCGCTCTTGTTAAAAGGGAATGCAAACTTGCTAAAAGATGGACGTGGACAGCGTTTCTGAATTCTCTTAACCCATTGCTGGATATTCGGGTGCTATGGCACAGGGTGATAAAACTAAGAACAAATCGGATTATAACCTTCGCGAATACAACATTGAACAATGGCGTTATTTCACACCCTAGGAAAATTGCCCAAGAATTTGCAAACTACTGGAGCTTTCTAAGCTCAGATGGAGCTTTTGGCGACCAGATCATAACCTATAAAAATAAAATGGCAATGGATGCACTTTGAATTCAAATGAATCTATTCCCGGAATTTACTGACATTATAGAAGTTGGCGAACTCGACGAGACACTACAAACCTTAAGGGGCTCTATCCCATCAATGGATAAATTAATATACATGTTGAAAAATGCTCCCCTCATTATCAGACAAAGGCTTTGCAAATTGTATAACATGAGTTTGGAATCGGGCACCTACCTACCCACATGACTGGAAAACCAACCTATTGGTACCCATTCCTAATCAGAGTAAAACCCTAAATCAATTGGAATGATATCGCCCAGTATCCTTGTTGTCCGTACTCTCGTAAACTTTTGAGAAGATTATATCTAAACGTTTTTTCCGTTTCGCTTCACACAAATTCTTAACTCTTCAACATGCATTTACCATCAAATTGAAGCTCAGTTACGGGCAAATCTTTCCAAAATTAGATATAGCATAGTCCTGTCGGCTGATTTGGAAAAGGCTTTCGATCGCATAGTGTCAAGTCACATAATCGCTGAACTCAATAGCCGGGGCGTAGGCATACCACTATTGAGACTTATTCTCTCATTTCTTAAAAACCGACAGTTTCTAGATAGGATCGATGGGCATTTCTCTTCTCCAATTCCCCTTGAAAATGGTATTCCACAGGGATCCCCCTTTCGGTAGTACTATACAATATATATGCAAACTCGCTATCAAGGGCGAAAAGTAATACTCCAGGCGTTGTCTATGTCGGAATTTTCGCCGACAACATTTTTGCCATATCTTCAGGCAAAACTGAAGAGGTTGAAAATAGCCTAAATAACTTCAAATCGAAAAGACAATTGGTGCATCAATCCCGAACAATAAAATAAAACTTCTACATTTGTGCAGAAAGAAAAGATGTCCTGGCATTTATTTTAAGTTAGTTAGCGAATCTATTAGTACCCTATCCCACATGAGGATTCTAGGGTTAATATTCTCTAAAACCCTTTCATGGAACGACCATGTTACGCACATTACCACCAAACTGGGTAAAATCAACAATTTACTTAGACTGATTTGCTCCAAGGGCAAAGGGCTCCACATGGACACCGGAGTTGACATCTGCCGATCATTACTAATGGGTTCACCCTCTCATGAGATTTATATTTATGGCTGGACAACGAAATCTAATATATCCAGAATAAATACTGTCACCAACAGATGCTTCAGAACGGCTACTGGACTTCTGCCATCAACCCCTGTTGAATCTCAGAGAGACGAAGGTAGATTCTCCAATTTCTCAAACCTAGTAGCAAATTACTCGGAAAGTTTACCCTCTAGGGCTATAACCATGCCTACGCATGGGCTTCATAAGACCTTTTGGGACCACATCGAGGGTCAGGATAGGGCCCCACCGTCTGCTATCATCAGCATTCTCAAACTACTCCGAATTTCAAATCGACATCCCTGCAAGGGCGGTTAGGATTACTAAACCCACCGATGTAATTAAATTTAACGATAAGCTGAGTTGTCTTCGAAAAGAGTTCACTAACCCCAACTACTTTAGGGCTGCATAATTCTGGCATTTTCTCAGCTGAGTTTTGTGCCTTGAGAACAGCTGTTTCTTATGGATCTGAGTCTCCAAGGAAAACTCTCATTTGCACGGACAGCCTTAGCGTGCTGAGAGCGCTAAAAAATAACAAAAAGGACATTTTCAATGCAGATACCACCGCAAAAGATGCATTAAGCTTTTCACAACCACCATGTTTTCTGGAGCCATTGTTTATCCTTACCAAGACAATACGTAGGAAACGAGACTCTCAAATTTGAAACCGTAGTAGAACCTTCCTCAGGCACAAAAACGATGTACAAGTAGACAGTCAAAATTTCTCTTCACTCAAATGCCAACAAACAAAACGGGTGAAACCCTAGTACTTCTCTACTCTCTCTCTTACTCTCTTCATTGAATATTTCAATACACGAGCTGCTTTTTGATAGTGTTATTGTATATAACTATACAAATTCCAACCATGTTGAAGTAAAATTACATAAACTATGCAAAAAGTATGAAATAAGCAAGATATGACGCGAGAGAGAAATGCGTTTGAGTGAACTGCTAGCACTTTTTGGTTCTCTTTTACCAGGGTTGCCAAGTTGCGCACATCTTCTGGTCGTCTAATTCTAAATCGTCTTTGGTACATCGTTTTTGGTGATATCAAAGACGATTTACAATTAGACGACCAGAAGATGTGCGCAACTTGGCAACCCTGGTAAAAGAGAACCAAAAAGTGCTAGGAGTTCACTCAAACGCATTTCTCTCTCGCGTCATATCTAGCTTATTTCATACGTTTTGCATAGTTTATGTAATTTTACTTCAACATGGTTGGAATTTGTATAGTTATATACAATAACACTATCAAAAAGCTGCTCGTGTATTGAAATATTCAATGAAGAGAGTAAGAGAGAGAGTAGAGAAGTACTAGGGTTTCACTCGTTTTGTTTGTTGGCATTTGAGTGAAGAGAAATTTTGACTGTCTACTTGTACATCGTTTTTGGTGATATAAAACAGCGTTGCATAAAGCCATGGTACAATAATATGTACATGGTAAAGTCGTAAGAACAGATGTTTTCATTTTGTTCGTGAGGTTCTTCGCTTCGGCTGTCACACTTACATGTATTTTGTTTTTGTACTCTTTTGCATTGTTGTGTTATTGCTATGTTTTTGTGTAGAGTTTGACAGCTGAAGCGAATAGAACAAAAACAAAATGCCTGTTGTGTAGATATAATTGTATCATGCATAAAGCAAATCAAGCATTTTTTCCTGATTCCTAGACAAAGAAGAAAAAATACCCGATTTGTCGTCTGTCAAAACGTATGGGAAATCAAGCAAATTTTCTTGATTTCTAATTGAAATCAACAATACGGGAAAAATCAAGAAAATCGATGCCAGTGCGAATGCTGTATTCGAGTTAACAAAGCGATTTTAAACACCGCACATTACTACGAAAATACAAACCCACTGACTTGTTCATTTTGTCAGAGCACTCTCCCAGTCAGCCACGTTTTAAGAGAATGTTTGTCTTCTAAACTTGAATATTACATTGGCAATATTTTGGACTGCTCAACGTGGAATATGCTTCCTAGGATTCTATCATCGCTAAGGGTGCACAATCTTCATGATAAAATGTAGACCAGAGATTATATTTTTCTATTTCCTTCTTCTCTACGTCAACTACTCATAAATGTTTTATTTTATCTTTTTCATATTATGTTTTTGTCTTTTTTCAAATTTAACCCATTAAACCCCACTGCACGCACTTAAAAAAGTTTTTTAACCTCACTTTTTTTTTTTGTTCAAATGTACTATTTTCAAATAAATCCCTTGTGTACTTATTTCATTCCTAGACTCCGATAAAAGACAAGTCTTCAATCTTTTTTTAGAGGTGTAATACTTCGCATTAACTACTCAAAGACTGGGGATATTTACGTTGAAAGTTTTGGAATACATTTTTCAAAATAAAAAAAATATTTTTATTCTGTTGTTCGACATTTTCTTTATCAATAAATAATCAATATTCTCCGAGCTTGAGATCAGATTTGCTTTTCTTGTGTTAATTTCAAGCTCGGAGAATATTGATTATGTATTCATAAACAAAAATTATTTCAAAAAAATCCCGCGATTTAGCCGGGATATAATTGGCGCACGCGAGCTAAGCCGCCGCCGCGAGATATTTTCGCCCTTCCGCCGCCGTCGAAAATTTTCGACCGGCTTGCTTCTCTGACGGCTACTACCTGCATTTGTTGTATCAGACTATTGATAAGAACAATAAACAAAAGAGCCAAATAAAACCAAATACAATCTCTCTTGTTCATAAATTGTTCCATATACTATGAAAGTGAGTCTAGCAAGACGACTAAAGACCAGTGATAAGAAACATTTCAAAGCCATTTGTAGACCCTCACAACACCAGATTGTTTGAAACATTTGGGAGAGGAGAACAAAATTGTTAAAAACAACTGGATAAATTTGTTTAGTTTATTAAACTGTGTTGTTGTTGTTTGCTTTGCTTGTCGTTGCCATAGCAAGAGTCGGCCACCTCCACCGGAGTACTAGAGTGAGAGCAAGAGTAGACGAAAAAAAAAATGAGCAGTAACAAAAAGTTTTGGAATAAATTTAGATTTTTGGTTGTGTTCGGATTCATTGTTTCACTAACCATGTCCGAGTCAAAGTCTGTCACAACCGCCACCGGTTCAAGTGCCTTCTGCACTAAAGATGATCGATGCACGGAACCCTATAAGAATCAAGCCCGCTACGATCATTATCGTATCTATAATGTTGAAATAGATACAGAACAGCACGTCGATATATTCAAGAAACTGGAACAGCAATGTGATAGCATGGTATTCATGGGTCACGCCCGTGAAGTTGGTCAGAAATTATCAATATTGGTGGCTGCGCATAAAGTACCTGATTTGGCAGATTTGTTGGAACATTATCAAGTAAAACATCGGATATTGGTAAGATCGAAAATTGTAATTAAGAACATTCAAGAGGAAAATAGATAAACTATTAGGGTAGGGAGTTAAATTCAGTTAATGAGTTACACCACCCCCAGGGGAAATATATGTACTTACATGAATTGAAATCAGAAAATTGGGACTGACTCCTATAAGGGTTTAGGGATCCAAGAAATGGTCCCATGCACTGATATGCTGATAGTTGTCAAGATACAGTAGTTTTTTTCCTACTATCGCGAGGCCGGTGTTGACTAGATGTCGTCCATGCAGATCGCTGTAATGTATATAAAGTCGGATATTTGACAGACGTAAGAGAATGAAAGAAATAGTATATTTGGAATGTCTTCGTATGGGTGCATTAATTTACATGGGGTTGTTTGATCCCTAGATTTTCGTCACTTTTGTATCATTCTCAAGAAGCCGGCATAGTTTTATCTTCTCACTCTGTTGGCAAGTGTCTTCGTAAACTGAACTTTTGTCGCGAAAGTTATATTTCTCTCATAAATGTTAAGATAAAGTAGCATTGCTTTATGAACTTTTCTGACAAATACTTCTAGCAGAATGAGAGCAAATTTATAGAAATTGTTCTCCGTAAAGAAAAGTTGTTAGCGAACATTTCCGCAAGAGATTTTTTCATATATGTACATTATTTAATGGCAGAAAAAGGGAAATACATTTTTTGCTATCCACTATTTGCACAAAAGATCACCACTATTATGTCTAATCGTATTTGATTTAAATCGTTAGATTTCCATCACGTACCCGATTATCTGGGAAATAATATAAATTGTACAACATTAACATTTTGTTCCTGTAATTTAGTCCTCTTGGAAATCTACCTTATTGCAACCTCTTTATTCCATCTTAGTTTTAATGTTTTCTTCCCAATTTTACAGACTTACAATTTCCAGGAGAAAATCGACAAAAACTACGCTGCTGTTTTGCCTATTGGTACTGAACTTTCCAAGTTCGATTGGTATCATTACTATCATTTGGAAACCATATACGAATGGTTGCAATCATTGGCCAAAAAGTATCCTAACATCGTGACGCTACTCGATATGGGCACCAGCACTCAAGGTCTGCCTATTAAGGGCGTAAAAATCTCACATAATCCTTCAAATAAAGCTGTTTTCATAGAATCTGGCATTCATGCTAGAGAGTGGATTGCCCCGGCCGCTGCCAATTATGTCATTAACCAATTGTTAACCTCAACTGATGAGGACATTGTAAATTTAGCTAAAAACTTTAATTGGATTATCTTTCCCAGCATTAATCCCGATGGTTATAAGTACACCTTTGAACATGACCGCATGTGGCGCAAGAATCGTCAATTGTTTGGCACCTGCCGTGGTGTGGATTTGAATCGCAATTATCCTGATCATTGGAATTCAACTGGCAGCAGTAGTGATCCCTGTCGTTATGACTTTGCTGGTCCCACTGAAGCTTCCGAGTCGGAAACACAACGCGTCATCAAATTTATTGAAGACAATGTGGAAAAAGAACAGATTAAAGCCTATTTAGCTCTCCACTCTTTTTCACAAATGATTATGTTTCCCTATGGTTATACTAAGGACCACGTTGCTAACTATGAGGACTTGAAGGAGTTTGGCCAAAACGCCACCGATGTCATAAAGCAATTGCATGGTCGTGATTATGTTAGCGGTAGTCTAATCGAGACCATATATCCCTCTAGTGGTGGCAGCATGGATTGGGCTTATGCGGAGCATAAAATACCCATTGCCTACACATTTGAGCTGCGTGGTCCTCCGGATAGTCAAGATATGTTTATTTTGCCGGCTGAGGAAATATTACCCACCTCACAGGAAGCATTTGCTGCTATCAAAGCAATTGTTGAGGGCGCCGCTGCTAAGGGATATTTTAAGTGAACTCTATTGCCTTAATAAATTGTCGTGTTATGAATGTGTTTTTATTCATATATTTTTTTATATAAATATCTTATCTCTTTTTTATGAAATTGCATGATTATTATGTATAAATCGTTTTAATACATTTAGTTAGATAAAAATATAATCAGAAGTTTGTTTTACAGATAAATAGTTTAACCCTTTGTTTGTCGAAATATAATAAAGGCCATATGGTTATAATGATATTCTAATACTGAAGATTTCTGTTGTAACACGTTAACAAAACATGGGCTAGAATATGAAATTTGTGGCTACAGTAAGACTTTGGACATTAATTTTGTGTATCTACTCGTAACTTGTTTGAGCACCATCTTTTCAAAAGAAAACTCGAAAGTACAAAACTCTGTCAAGATAAACCAGTTTTGAATATTAAAGAAAGGCCCAAAAATAAGCGGAATGCAACATTTCTTAGAGTTAAATTACTCATTCCATGAAGCAATGACGATTAATTTTATAAAGTCAACTGAAAATTAATATTCCCTTTGTTGATAATCGGCCTTATTCCCGTTGTCGTCGTCATCAGATTTTTGTCAACTTTAGAACGTTATAAATGTATTGTCACATTGACAACAACAAAGTTTTTGAAGTCTATGATCCAAAAACAACCCTCTTAAAACATTGCGCAAAATTCTTTTTTTCCAAATGCCTTCAAGTCGCCAATAAAAATGGTGTCGATATTATATTGACGTCGACGACGACAACGGGAATAATGGCGAATATAAATGGTTTGCGATCCTTGGAAAAAACATCCCAATTTAATGTTTCACAACATTTATTTTTATCATTTTCTGTTTACTTCAATTCATTTTATTCATGCAAAATTAATTTTACAATATTATTTTCTGTTAAAACGAAAATCTATACTACAAAATTCATAATAGGAAACACTGACGGCGAGTTTCACACTCTTCATTTAAAAGCGCAGAAAATTCTCATATTCAGGATTGTCATAGAAACCATGTCGGTTTTACTAATTGTCGTTTTTGCAAACCAATATTGGTTTCATTTGGTGTCATGAAACCAAGTTGGATTTGACAATTTCGAATGTAAGTAAAACCAATGTTCGAATCAGCTGTTGCTTACATGTGTTTATTTGTTTGAATAGTTTTCATGGAAATATCAATAAAAGTAATTGTAATTACACTAGAAAATTATAAAAACTGGAATAAGTCGTTATAAATAAAATACTATTGCATCAGCAAATGTAACATTTTTGTTATTATATGAAGAACTCTCACCAAGTTGACGAGATCAGTAGGTAACGATTCAAGTATGAGTCTCGGAAGAAGCACAGTATCAACAATTTTTGGGAACAGGACTATTTTACGGCCTCTACAAAAAACAACCATTTTTTGAGGGGGACAGAACACATTATTTTAAGCAAAAAAAGTAAAATAACAAAATCCGGGCAAATGCATTGTTTCGGAGTTATAGTCCCCGAAATTTCGGATGTGGGAGAGGGTAATGGGGTATAAAAGAAGTCAAAATAAGCTCAAAAAATTAGCCAGCATTTCTCGATAATAAAATAAAAATAAGAAAATCGAGTCAAATGCATAGTTTTGGAGTTATGGCGATTATTTTGAAAAATAATCGATTTTTTTTTAATTAAGGGATTTTCTCTGGCGTAGGTCCAACACCTGCTTCGGCATAGTATTTTTGTGGTATAAAGCTTTTGTGGTATAAAGCGTGGACGGCTTTCGGTCGGGCTAAGGGATATTTTCCTCTGGGGTAGGTCCAACACCGGCTTCGGCATATCATTTTTGTTGTATAAAGCTTGCAGCGTGGCCGGGCTAAGGGATTTTCTCCTCTGGGGTAGGTCCAACACCGGCTTCGGCATAGTATATTTGTGGTATAAAGTTTTATATGTTTGAGAAAAGCAAAAGAAAATAATCGATAATTTGTCAAAATTTCAACAAACGGGGGTCCATGACTCCGAAACTATGCATTTGCCCCGATTTTGATGTATGAATTTTTTTTTTCTTAAAATAACATGATCTATCCGACGCAGTATTTTTTTTAATTTTTGGAGAGTAAGACGTATAATAGACAAAGATTTTTAGGCTTTCTCCTAAAAAATAAAAACAAAAATGCAAAAATATATCTATATATTAAGCAAAACATCCCGGTGCAAACAAATAACAAACCAGAAGCGCGCAAATGAAAACTGACAGCTGTTAGCTGCTTGGTTTATTTCCAATATCAAAACCGATAACATTGGTTTCTGTGACACCTAAAACCGACATAAATTCTAGTTCGAATATAAAACCGATAACATTGGTTTTCATGACACCAAAGCATTTGTTCTTGTCGGTTTCAAAACTAATAATGACAACATTGGTTTCTATGACACCCCTGATTAATTGACATTTAAATTACCAACATCGGGCATTTAAAATCCTTTTATATTGAGAATTTTCAACTGTAAAGCTCAGCAGTAGAGTGTGATTACATCGTATAACAATAAACCGAAAACCCCGCACTTACTCATTCAAACCCCCTTTCACAATGCAACTCTCGCTGGCAAGTACAAAAGTGTTTCCCCTGTAAACATACATATAAATTCATTTTATTATTCCGTTTATTAACACGATTGAAACATTGCCCAGTAAGTAGACAGAAACCATCTTCAACATGTGTCAACTTTTCTTCACAGCACTTGTAATGTGATTCCTAGGCGAAAGGAGTGGATCAAATATGGCATTTATTTGCACCTGACAATCTGAAAAAAATAAATAATAAAAAGTACAAAAATTAACTCACAGAATTGCAATCGACACCAACCAACCATTTTCCATTAAAAATAACATTCGATCATACAACAAAATGCTCTCTACGAGAGGAGCAAAAAATAAACGCAAAGTATAGAATATCACAATATGTTTCCAATTCTGGAGGTCAGTTAGTGTAGTGGAAGTACACAGATCACTAACAGGCACTTGGTCACACGGTAAACCTTTGACAGCCTTATAGAAGTAACTAAAAATTTAAAACAAAAAAACACATTGATTAAAATAAATTCCAATACTGGCATTTTAAAAAACTCACTCAGTGAATTTCATATCCGTTGTATGTTTAACACTTTTCAAACCAGTATGTTTCAGATGAGGATAGTGCTTTACTATTATCCTTTCTGCAGCAGCTCTAAAAGAATGCACCTTCAAGTATTCATAGTCCTTCAGGGATAAGCGTTCACGATACAATTCCATGGCATGGCAAGAAATTTCTCTAGCCTCATAGCTTAGTTTGGACAATGACAATTTTCCTCTCAAATACCCGCTTAAAGGGTAACCAAACTCCTGTGAGGATGGGCAACATTCGCTTGTTGTTAATTTCATGTAACAACAGCCCACAAAATTTAGGAATTTCGCCTGATCACATTTCAGAAACATACGCATTAGAATGGCTCCCAAATCTCCACAGGGATGCAAACCGATTATGCCGAAAGAATATTGTTTTTCCTGGATATTTAATGCACTTTCTATGGTTTCTAGGAAATCCTTTGCACTCATATCTGGCGTTAGACAAAGATCAACATGTTCTGGATTTTGCGTTAGCTGAGCTTCGTCTGTATTTAGATATTTGCGGCATAAATTTTGCATATTTTTATCCATTTCGTAGGCTTGTGTATTTAGTTGTGTTTGCATTTCCAAGCAGCATACTTTTATATTGTAGGCATAGCCTAACACCCGTGCCAGATGTCCCAAACCTGCACCAAAATCCAATATAAAATCTACGGGAATTTCTTGACATATCTGATGGCATAACGAGGCCATGCATTGTAATTCATGGCGTTTTTTGGGTTTAACACCCTTAATAAAAACATGCTTTAGTTTAGGATGTTGTAGCAAAGGACTGTGATAAAAAGTTTTCTAAAAATTGTAATAAAATTAGAAAGTGGAAGTCATATTTTATACGATTCAAGCTGTACTTAATTTATGTTATGTATCCCATATGGTCTAGTGGCAAGAATATGCTTCATCAACTTACATGAGTTGTTTGACGGCGTTGAATACATAACTCCTGGAGTGCATGCCGCAACGCTAACAAGCTCAGAGGCCAAACACGATCTATTGCAACTGCAGTTTTATTTCCATTCTCAGTGTCCAAAAGAAAACATAATTGCTCAGGAGGTAACTCCTCAAAAAATAAGCGCCACGATGAGGGTAATTTCTCCCAATGACTGTCGAGGTAGAAATCCTACAAACAATAATACTTCAACTACAAAATAAATGTTTTGAAAAAAAACTACACAAACTTACCAATACGTAGGAATCAATTAACCAATCGTATTTTCTTACGATTCCTAATGCTTTCTTCAATTTTGTTTGTAAACATTTGGTAGACGTATTTAAATTATCCATGTGTTGTTTGGTGTTAATTTAGACGACAGCTGTCTTTGTTTTTCAAGCAATCAACCAAAATGCGACATAATGGGGGGTACACATTTTGGGAGGTACAACGATTGTTTTTGTAAAACCAGGATAATCATGAAAATTTCGAAGTTAACAGCCTGTTTATCTACATATATCGAACGAAAGCTTTCGTTTGTGTTCTAGACGAAATAAAGTTGATTTGGGTTTCACAATTTTGTCGTTTCAAGTCGAATGAAAACATAAAACTATTCAGTACAAATTTTGGTTTCGAATGTGCTGTCACTTACGAATAAACATGGAGTCAGGTAAACGAAAATTTCGACTTAGAGAACCCTAATTTTAGTCGAATGTGAGTGACTGATTTTCTTTCGCTTAGGTTTTCGTTCGAGATAGAGAAACAGGCTATAAATATTATTGTACCATGGTAGTGAAGAAAACAAATCATATCTGAAGACAATTCATGGATAAATATAAAAGTTATGGCGCATTAAATAAACGAACAACAATTTTAACTTTTTTCGGTTTTCGTACATATTTACCCCTTTTTTATAGATTAATATACATAGAGTCTGCAACAGCTGTTTTTCTTGGACCGAAAACCAAGAAAAGTCGCTGGAAAAGTTGGAGCAAGAGTTATACAGACTTGGCAACCCATGCAGAATGAGAAAAATCTTTATTTTAATAAATTTGTGTTTTAATTGCAATCTCTATAAATAATTTTACTCTATCACTTCATTAAATTTTGCTTTATTTCACTTGTTATCCCTTTTTTCTCGATTTAGTTATCACAAAAATACAGTTGATGAGTTTTGTACTTTTGGTTCAATGCACAAAGGCAAATGTGTGGAAAACGCAATGAGCAAGTCTAAACACTTCCAGTCATCTACCGCTATTTCTCGTTCTTACCAAAAAGGATGTACAGGTAGAGAAGAAAAAACCCCGCAATTTGGCAACCCTAGTAGGAGAGAACCAAAAAAGTCGACGCGATTCACTCAAATGCATTTCTTTCCCGCGTCATAACTTGATTATTTCATACTTTTTACATACTTTATGTAATTTTATTTAAATATGGTTGGAATTTATACAGTTAGATAGAATAACCTCCAAAAACGATGTACAAGTAGACAGTCAAAATTTCTCTTCACTCAAATGCCAACAAACAAAACGAGTGAAACCCTAGTACTTCTCTGCTCTCTCTCTTACTCTCTTCATTGAATATTTCAAAACACGAGCAGCTTTTTGGTAGTGTTATTGTGTATAACTATACAAATTCCAACCATGTTGAAGTAAAATTACATAAACTATGCAAAAAGTATGAAATAAGCAAGATAATACGCGGGAGAGAAATGCGTTTGAGTGAACTCCTAGCACTTTTTGGTTCTCTTTTACCATGGTTGCCAAGTTGCGCACATCTTCTGGTTGTCTAATTGTAAATCGTCTTTGTAACCTCATCAGAAAACTGCTCGTGTATTTAAATATTCAACGAAGAGAGTAAGAGAGCGAGCAGAGAAACGACACTTCACTCGTTTTCTTTGTTGGCATTCCACTCCATGAGTAAATTTTCTTCTCTATATAATAGTTGCTTTATGTTCTTACTTTATTCTGCATGTTTCGCCAACTCTAAGGTTGATCAGCTGTGGCATGGTAGAATTATTTATTAGGTAGTCGCATTAGCAATTCCGTCGTTAAGCTGTTAAAATTAGCTGAATAATGAAAACCACTATGTACACAAAATGTGAAAATTTTTATAAGATTGTCTTACTTGCTACAAAGTCTGCTATTAAATTGCATTTTGGTTGAAATTCTTTGAATTTTATTCACAAACAAAGAGAAACAAAATCGAATTTGACAGCTCACCGACGGAAAAGATGAAAAAACCACAAATCAGCTGGGCTGACGCGTTTACCCGATAGATAATTTTACCATGAGCTGTGGCATAGAAACCCCTTGGCTGTTGCAAACTCTTATTAATATTACTCGGTGCCTAGAGTCCAAGGGGTACCGATGCGACAGCTGATAAAGTTAGTACTTGGAGAGTTTAAAGAGAAAATGCTTTCAAAGAAGAAACGGTGATAGGTGACTGGGTTGCATGGTATGATTTTCATACTTTTGCAGCCGGTGGTAAACCCAAAAGTGCAAAACAAATCAATCCTGTCAATTAAATCGACAAAAAAAGGATATTCAGTGAAACAAATCAAAATGTAATGAAGTGTTAGAGTAAAACTATATAGAATCCAATTAACTCGCTAATTGTTGAAATTACAGATTTCTCTCATTATCTATGTTTTTGAAGTCTCCCAAGGACTTTGTTAGTACATAAACTAGCTGTTGCAAGCTCTTGTTAATATTACTCGGTGGAGTTTTCGCTTTAGTTGTCAAACTCATCTATTTTGTTTATGTACTCTTTTGCATTCTTGTGTTGTTGGTATGTATTTGTGTAGTTTGACAACTAAATCGAATAGAAGAAGAACAAACTGCCTTATTCATAAAAAGTTGTGAGAGATTTGAGACGTTTTTTGTATGGTAAATCGTCTCTCAAACCTCTCATAATAATAAGGCAGAAAGTGTCTGTTGCTGCTGCCTACAAAAACAACGCATACTGCTATTAACATGTAGATATTTATAGTTTGATCTAATTGCGCTGAAAACAACCGCTGTATTCCAGCCCTTACAAATCATGTGAACGTATCGTTGACACTTTTCATCACTGGCAACAGCAGCAGCTGATATACCGGTGATGGGGTGATGCCACCTTTTCGATTTATTCTTTGTATTTTATTATTCTCCCACAGCTGTGCTTTGTGTATTTTTTGCTCTTTGCTTTATTCCTTTGTTTCACAATAAATTCGCAATACATTACTACATTAAATAACGCAAATCTGTTATTCAGCCAGAGGCAATTAAATATTCGAAATTAAATTAGTCAGTTTATTCTAAACAAGCTTGACGTCAAGTTTGATTAACCGAAGTGATGTGTGCAATCAGTTTTGAAATAGACGTATTGGAGATTCAATTTAAAAACTGTATTGAAAAAAAGGAACAACTGCGATAAGAACTCGTGAAATTACTATGCATATATGTGGAACAACACTGATAAGAATTTCCGATTTGAATGACCCCCGCCCATGAATCGTGTGTACTTCTCGCTTATACATATGCGTGCGAGAATTAGCAAGAGCTCCAGTCAAAAGGTCCATACATCACTGTACTACTACTCGCTCAACACCAGTGTGCTGTTGATATTAAATTTGTTGCCGCTATAGAAATTAAATTCACTTGCGCTTAGACTGTAGTCAGTTAGCTTAGCTTAGCCGCATAACAAGTAGTAACTGGTAGTAAGATAATTCAAACGACCAGTAACTTGTTTAGTTAAACAGCAAACGCGAATCGTAGTTAACGTCATACAAAGCACGTAAATGTAGTAGATGTTGTTTGGCATTAAACATAAATTGAAAGTGGTAGTTGTCGGTTTGCATTCAAAAATACATCGAGTTCTATAAGATTCAATATCGCGAAAAAGATCAAAAGACGGTATTCGCATTATTCGCAGAAAGTATTTGACCATCAACAATGGTCGTCGCTAAAATAAATCCTGATTTGCAAAAAGAACGCGATAGTGCCACATTTAATAATCATGAATTCACATTGTGGTGGTCTGGTGGACAAAAGAAATATGATGCAACAAAAGCTTTGGGTAAGTTGTGGCTAAGATGCATTATTGTATTTAATTGACTCAATACTCTCCTCACCTCTTGTGTTTCCTGCAATCATTCTTTTTTACACAAATGCCAGTTACTATTTGTACTTGACCCCAATATCTTTTTGGAATTTGCTACCTGTTCTGTTGATAATTTATTGTCAGTTTGCATTCTCAGCGCGGACGTTGCAGCTGCAGCGAAATCAGCAACAGTAATAATTATTAATTGCAGTGAAAAATGGGTTGCCAAGTTTTACTGTTTTTATTGCAAACTAAAGTGCAGCTATGGTAGAATTATCTACCAGGTAGTCGCATAAGAATTCCGGGGTTAGGCTGTCATAATTAGCTGACAAATGGAAAAGAAGTGGAAAATCATGGCTTAAACCTAGAATAGGTCGGCAACTCGCTTCGGCTCCAAACTATTACCATTGGATAGAACTTTTAATTTTAAGTAAAAAAAATTAAATAAAAAATCGGGGGCAACGCCTATTTTCGGAGTTGTGGGCACCCAAAGTTCGGACATACAGGATGATACTACGAGTGTGTTGCCGTGTTATGGGACCGATTTCACAACTTTTTTGTGTAAAACGAGTCGAAATAAACAAAAAAAAAATACATTTTTTCGATAATTGCTTAGTTATCCACATATCGGATTTTTAAAAATATCCAGAAAATATTTTTTTTCAAGCAATCGAGTGATTTTTCGGATTTTGCCACACATCGACTTCAGGTACAGAGGGAATTTTAACCCCCTTGCCTGAGCCCGGCCGGACGGCCGGGCGACTAATTGCAATATAAATTTAACGATTTTCCAAAAGTTCTACCACACGGTATGAGCAACATAGGTCCCTGCCAGGGCTACTTGGCCCGTAACTCCCAAAATAGGGGTTCCCCCCGATTTTTTTATTTTACTTTTTTTACTTAAAATAGCGGTCCCTACAACCAAAAAAAAAAGAAAAAAAATTGGACGTGCCGATCTATACTAGGTCTGTTCCAAAATCATCTTTGATCAACGATCAAACATAATTTAAACTCGGAATTCCCTTTTTAGGTCAATAGTTATTTGCAGTTTAAACTGCCAAAGTTGGGCATTTAAACTATGATCAAGTGACCATATGATTTTGATAGAAAACAACAATAACAAACACTGTTTGTTAACGAAGGTTTGATTCGTTTCCCTCTAAGACACTCAGTAAATAAAACGATAGAACGATTATGATGCTTAGATTTCTTATTGATTTATTGTGTGCTGCTGAAGAGCCAAATTACAACTAACTACGAATGATAATGATACAAGAATGATACAAGAATGTTCAAAGTTCAGTGTTGCAAATAAAGTAGTAGGGCATTGCCCTCAGAGAAAGGAGAATGTTGCAAGTGCAAATGTATGAGGCATGAAGTGCAAATGTAACGAATAAATAAATTCAAATTATGTATGTCAAATATTAGATGCGTTCCTCAACATCCCGGGCAGCCCTGAAACGTCGTTTCAGCATATAGGTAGTTTAACGATCTTGCTGATGGATCTGGTCATCTCACCATTGGCCGTGCGGAGGTTGACGACGCGAATGAGACCATCTTTTCCAGGGAATGTTGCTGTGATTATACCAGTGACCCAAGTGGCTGGTGGAGCGTTATCCTCTTTCACCAAAACGAGATCGTCGATATTAAGATTTGGTTGGATGGTTTTCCACTTAGGACGTTGTTGAAGTGATGTTAAATATTCTTGACTCCAGCGCTTCCAAAAGCCCTGATACATAGACTGAACATGTTGCCAGTAGTCAAGACGATTTACGTTAAGATGTGTCAGATTCCCCTCAGGAGTCATGGTGGTCGGTCTACCTAGTAGAAAATGGGAAGGAGATAGATAGTTAGTTTCGGTGTCTGGGGCAAATCCCAGTGGCCTCGAGTTAACAATGGCTTCGATCTGAGCAAGCAACGTCCTCATCTGTTCAAATGTCAAGATGGTGTTTCCAATGACGCGCTTCAAGTGAAGCTTTACGGAACGTACGCCAGATTCCCAAATGCCTCCCCAATGGGGCGAATATGGGGGTATGAATATCCACTTGATGCCTTCTAATGCGAGGGAATGCATAACAGTAACGTTGTGATCTTCGGCTAAAAGATGCTTATGCATTTCGTCCAATTTTCGTTTGGCACCCACGAAGTTTTTACCATTGTCGCTGAATATGGTTGTGCATTTGCCACGCCGTGCCATGAAAGTGCGAAGAGCAGCCAAGAAACAGTCAGTGGTTAAGTCCGTGACTAACTCTAGATGGATTGCAGATGTCACCATACAAACAAATAGGCATATGTATCCTTTAGAGGTCTTAGCATTTCGACCCTTGTACAGTTTGAGGGTGAAAGGACCTGCATAATCACATCCGGTGTTTTGAAATGGATATGCCTGTTGGACTCGGACTGAAGGTAAATCCGCCATCTTCTGTTGTGTGATCTGACGAGAATACCGGAAGCATTTCAAACATTGATGAGTGATTTTTCGAATTAAGTTCCTTGCTCCAAGTATCCAATATTTCTGTCTCACGATTACAAACAGTGATGACACGCCGGGATGTAGATGAGTAACGTGTTCAAATAGCAGTATTAACTTGGTTATTTTCCCATCCCTGGGAAGAATTATCGGATGCTGAACATCTGTCGCTAGATTAGAGTGAGTTATGCGCCCGCCTACTCGAAGAAGGCCGCATTTATCAATAAACGGTGATAATTTTGATAGTCTGAGTTCTGTCTAATTGAAGTATTTTGTTGTAGACATGTTCTCTCCGTTGCAAAACAATTTTGAGCAATATTAAGGCAACAAGTTTCAGCTAGGATCAATTCGTTGAAAGTCAGGTATGTAGATCTGGGTTTTTTCTTAGTTTTGATGAATGTCAGGAATCTAAGAACATAAGCAGTAATGCGAATCAATTTTGTCCATGAAGATGTTTTTTCAATAAGCTTGTCCAATGGCAGTTCAATAGAAACAGCGTTCGCTGTTAAAGCGATAGAATTAGACTTGACTTCTGTTTGAAACTGCTTGTCATCTTCCGGAGTCAGCGCAGATTTCAATGTTGGTTCAAATATGACATGATGATCTTTAAGCCAGCGAGGACCATTCCACCAAAGCTCGAGTTCCATTAATTGCAGCGCCATGATACCGCGGGACGCGCAGTCGGCTGGGTTATCTTTAGAGCCCACATGTCTCCATATATTTCGAGGTAGGGTATGTAGTATTTCCGAGGTACGATTGGCCACAAAAGTTTTGAGTTTAATGGGTGGTAGCGATAGCCATGATAGGACAACTGTGGAGTCACACCACGCATGTAATTTAAGATCGCTATGTGCCAAGGAATCAATAATGTTCTTCATGAGACGAGTCAAAAGCAGTGCCCCGCACAGTTCTAATCGCGGCAGCGAGATTTGCTTCAAAGGCGCGACGCGTGTCTTTGATGCCACAATAGTGACCCTTATGTTACCTTCACAGTCTCTGGCTCGACAATAAACAACAGCAGAATATGCCTTTGTTGAAGCGTCGGAAAACCCGTGGAGGTGTATTTCTCCAGAGTTCAATACAAATCGAGGTATCTGCAGCCTTTCAATGTTGTGTAGATCATTTCTGTACCTTAGCCATGTTTCCGCAAGGCTTTGCGGCAGGGGATCATCCCAGCCCACGTTCAGCAACCACAACTGCTGAAAAAGTATCTTGAACTTGACTATAACTGGCGAAACTAGACCCAGGGGATCAAAAATACGTGACACGTCCGACAGAATTTTCCTCTTGGTAGCATTTTCAGAGCTGTCCAAGTTTACCTTGTATCCTATTACGTCGTCAGCAGAATGCCAGTGTATGCCAAGAACCTTTGACGAGTTGTTACCATCTTGTGTTAAAATGTTTGGTTCAGGATGATTTTCGTGTTGAGTGGTAGTTATGGCACTTGAATTAGAAACCCACTTGCTTAATTCTAGGCCAGCCAATGAAAGCAAATGTTGAAGCTCATTACGATTATCAATCAATTCAGCTTCTGATGATGCGCCTGTTATAACGTCGTCGACGTAAAAATCTTCCACCAATATTCTGGAAGCAGTTGGATGAGATTCCCTATAATCCTCAGCAAGTTGTTGTAGAACCCTTATGGCCAGAAATGGCGCCGATGCTGTACCATACGTCACAGTACATAGTTGGTAATGTTTTATCGGTTCGTTGACGTTCTCACGCCACAATATGCGCTGATAGTTTCGATGATTATCCGCAACCCAAATTTGTCGGAACATCTTTACTATGTCCGCCGAGAAAATATATTTATTAAAACGAAAACGCAGACAAACGGCAAAAAGATTGCGCTGAATAGGCGATCCAATATGTAGCTGACTGTTGAGAGATTTGCCCTTCGCATCGCCAAAGGACCCATCAAAAACAACTCTAATCTTGGTACCAATAATAGGGTGGTGTGGAAGGTAAAAAAGTTTATCATTGTGCACGTTGACCTCTGTTGGGGCAAGCACGCGCATATGACCGAGAGTCTCATACTCCTTCATAAACTCAGAGTAACGTTGTTTCAGAATAGAATCTCGTGCAAGGCGTCTTTCGGTAGAATGAAAACGGGTTAGGGCTCCATTATAGGTGTTTTCAAATGTAACATTTTCCTCAATGAATGGAAGCTCCACGATATACCTTCCACCAGTATGCCGCTGATGTGTATTTTCAAAGTGTTTCTCAACCAGTGATGCTGATTCATCCGCTTTCGCTTCAAATGTTGAATCTTCTATTTCCCAGAAAGCTTTCAGAGACTGATCGATATCAATTAAAGTTAGCATGGATGAGGTAGATGTCTGTAATTCCGGTGATAGCGCAGAAGTTACAACCCAACCAAACATCGAGGAAACTGCTATGACGCATCCATGGTCATCGCGTATTTTGTTCATAGTAAAAATCTCCCATACGTAACCCGCGCCAAGAAGAATATCGATATCCGATGGGATGTTAAATGCGGGATCTGCAAGGGTTAATTTTTCAAATTTACTAAACACATTAACATCTAGTGGAAATCTCGGAAGTGATGAAGTGATTTTCCCCAAAACATGAACACGAGCATCGATTGATCCTTTCGTAACCTTAGACTGTATATGAATATGACATTTTCCATTAGTAGTGTCGGCCTTCACTGAAGAGATTCCCGATAGAGCAATACGTGAATGTTCACGTTGAAGACCAAGACGTTTTAGACAATTCTCAGTTATATACGACAGTTCCGAAGCTGTGTCCAGAAGAACACGGCAGGTGACAAGTTCACCCTGATGATTTTCAACATTAACAATGGCTGTTGGCAGAATATGGCTTACATTCTGAATCCTAGAGACGTTCTTTGCATTCGAAGAATAAGATTCAGCAATAGTGTTCAACGAAACTGGATGTGAAGTGGTGCCAAAAGACGCAGAATGTGAAGAATACGATGGAGAATTTATTGAAGTTGCCGACACTCCAGTAGCGGTCGATTGAGATGATGATAAATGGACTAACGAATGATGTTTGTGACCACAGGTCTTGCAACGATGCTGTGATTTGCAGTTATTAGCAGTATGTCCCTTGGCAAGACAATTGAAACACATGCGCTTATCCTTTACGAAAGAGCGACGTTGAAGAGTGGAAAGTTGTACGAATTGAGGACACTTATGAAGAACGTGTTCAGTGGAATCACATTTAAGACAAGTTCTAGAATTGTTGACAGATATCATCGCTGTCGAAGTATGAGGTCTAGAAACTGGTTGTCTAATCGGCTTTCTACCAAGTTCGAGTTCACCGCAACGTCGATCCAAAAATTTTAAAAAAGTACCAATTGTTGGCTTTGGGTCTTCCCAGCTGTCTTCTACCCACCTTCTACGAGATTCAGAGTCCAATTTATTGTTCAGTAGGACTATTAACCAAGGATCACGCTCATTTTGATTGATTGCCTCTAAGCCCTTGACCACTTCATTTGCAAGATCCGAGATTTTGCGTAGACCATTCGAATCTTCCTCCTTTACAGGCTTTATCGACATAAAAGTTTCGATATACGAATTCACAATTTGACGCGGCCTATCGTAACGTTCATTGATTCTCTCCCACGCAGATTGGTACGAAGTATCGGACACCTGAATGTGTCTAACGAGGTTAGCAGCGTCATCTTTTAGCAACGAGTTAAGGTAGTAGAATTTCTGAGTATTTGTCAGATCGGTTCTAGAGTGAATTGCGCCAATAAACAAATCTTTGAATGCTGACCATTTTCCATAATCCCCAGAGAAAGGTTCAATTTTGACCTTAGGCAAATCACACGGAGAATTGGGCTGAATAACATGAGGTACCACATCAGATTTTACATTGTTAGTTTGTTGGGAAGCAGTTTGGAATTCCCTGATCGTTTCCAAGATGACCATAGTAGAGATATATTTCTCCTCATATTCCGCTAAATCATCGCCTGGATCCACAAAACCCTCTTCATCAGCATACGAGTACAAGTTCGAAGAATACTCCTCAAACTTTCCCCAAACATCATTCAATCTCGCGATACGTGTAGCCAATTCAATTGCAGATATGTCATTGGAAACGTTTTCAGCAAACGTTTGAGCACGAGTAATTGAAACCTTTTGCGCACGCCACACTTTTATCGCAGATTTCATCCCAGCCATAATTATAAACAAATAAAATTTACTCACAGTAACTGTTATTCTTATCCGTACCACCAGTTGTTACCTTTGAATAGATGTTTCTCTTTGGGTGTAGCCGTTTGATAATAGAAACTTAACACAATGTTCGAAGACAGTCAAACGGTCTTGTTTACCCACAGGCTCATGTATTCCACGCACGTTACGATCAATTGTTCAGTTCGAACCACACACGAAAATTAATTATGTATCCATGTAACCCGACGATTATAATTATTCTCCGGTTACGTCAACCTCGAACACGATACAACAAGTGTATAACGATTTTTATAGTTGCAATGGAACTTATCCTATTTTCCCGAATGGCACACCATACAACAACAACATGTGTACGTTAAACCACAGCCCTTAACACACAAACACTCGTCTGTTGACAACAGGGATATGTTGGCAATTTCTATGTTACTATGTTGCAACCGTATTTCAATTTGTGTATGTATGTATGTTTGTATGTGCCCACACAATCACTCACGAAATAACGGCTTTTCTATTTCTTGTTTTGTATTTACACGTACATATGTAGATCAAAGAGCTGTATGTATTCAATATGCAATTGTGAAATACCGATTCTACGTATTTACACTCCCGAAAACAAATTCTTTATCGAATATGTGTTTATGTACGTATGTACATATGTCGATAATACACTTTTCGCTAGCTTCACTTTAATTTTTTATTTGTATTGTTATTGTCCAACGAAAGGTAAGTTATTTTAAATAAACGATAATGTTTAATTATGCGAAACGATATGTTTTTACACCACGAAAATATGGACTGTATTACAATTATGTTCACGACGATCCGGTTTGAATGACCAAAATGTTTGTTAACGAAGGTTTGATTCGTTTCCCTCTAAGACACTCAGTAAATAAAACGATAGAACGATTATGATGCTTAGATTTCTTATTGATTTATTGTGTGCTGCTGAAGAGCCAAATTACAACTAACTACGAATGATAATGATACAAGAATGATACAAGAATGTTCAAAGTTCAGTGTTGCAAATAAAGTAGTAGGGCATTGCCCTCAGAGAAAGGAGAATGTTGCAAGTGCAAATGTATGAGGCATGAAGTGCAAATGTAACGAATAAATAAATTCAAATTATGTATGTCAAATATTAGATGCGTTCCTCAACAAACACAAAGATTCTTTAATTGAACAATTATAATCACCATTATAATTGAAATAACAATAAAAACGTATCATTTAACTCGTAGTGCAATTAGAATTTTATTTCCGCTCAAAATTCTTCAATTTCATTAAATATTTTGTAGTTTATTACTTCACTTTTGTTATACAAATGGCGTCAGTTTAGCCGATAAATGCAACGATTAGCCGATAAATGTATGAGTACACATAATATTTATACATTTGCCACAATATATTAGTAATATTATTTGATAAAGCACTGAAAAACTCTGCGTATTTAAAGTCAGATTAAACGTAAATCAAATCCAACTGATTACCAATTTAAATAACCAGTCAAAAATTGGGCTTAACTAAACAAAATGTGGTAAATTAAATAAGCTTGCCTTACTACAAATTAATTTTGGATCTTACTAAATTGCATCGTGTTTGAAAGTCTTTGAACTTTATCCCAAACCAAATGTTATCAAAATAAGCGAAGCCAAATTTGACAACTTACCCACGGAAAAGTAGAAAAACTTAACACAAATCAGCTGGGCTGACATTTTGACCAGGTGATATTTCGACCATGAGTTCAGCCATGATTGAAATATAAAGTTGTGTTATATCAATGTGAATTAAGTATGTTAAAGCTACGTGGAATACATCTAGGGATGCCAGATTTGAAATCAACAAAAAAATACATCAAGGAAAAAAAGGCAGTACAATTAAGAAAATAAACATACACTTTCTGTTGTTAACAAATTAAAAGTTCAGTACAGAAAAATATCATTTTAAGTTAAGAAATAAAACAAAATCAGTACATAACAGTAACAATTTAAAAATTAAGGGAAAAACGAACAAACTAAGAGACCACAAACAGTTTATTTTAATACAAACTTGTCAGTTGTTTCACATTTTATTTTTAAAAAGTAAAAAGAGTGTTGTAGTCTATTCTATATTGAAATTATAACCTTCTTTGTTTTAATTATGTATTTAAAAATCAAAGATATTTTTTTACAACTTTTGGAACGAATTGCAAATATTTATAGTTTTTGTGGAATGGATTAACTATTCCGTTTTACCAGTTTATGTTTTTAAACAATTTTCAAACTCATTACAAGTGTACGCAAAATTAGTTTTTTCTAAATTTCTAAATTTTGAATTAGAAGTTTATTTCGCTCGTTTCTCCAAAAATTAAACATCAAACTGAATATTCTTTCACATGCCGCATAGAAAGAGGAATTCAAAAAATACAATTCAAATTTGGAAATGACCCACTTCTAGGATCTCTTTCCATTTTTGTTTTAGAATATTTTCAGAAAAAACTTTTAAGGATATAAATTCGTCAAAGAGTTGATCCGAGCCAGTTTATTTGATTGAATATAATTCAATTACGCCATGAATGAAATGAAATGTTTGAATTAAGTTTAAAAATGGAAAGTGTTTAAAATTTGTTATTTTTTTAAAGTAAAACGGTATTCTATGTATTTATTGTTGGCATAACAAAAAAAAAAAGTACAAAAAGAAGTACAGAAGCTAAAAAGAACTACGTTTGCGTACTTCTTAAGTTGCTATGCAGTCAGAAGCACAATTAGTAGAAAAAAACGTACGCGTACTGCTGAAAACAGTACGTCTGGCAACCCTAAATACATCAAAACTTCTATTTTAGCCGTAATAAGTCCCAATCCACACAGGGAAACTTTTGTCGCCGGCGACTCGAGTTCGTTGGAGAGAGAGGGACGACGTAAGTACTCGCCTCCCTCTCCAACGAACTCGTGTCTCCGGCGACAAAAGTTTCCCTGTGTGGATTGGGACTAAGCAATATCAGCCAAAAACTACTATTTGCGATTTTTTATAATATAAATTATTTTTAATTCTTATTTTTAACTTTTATTTAAAAAATTAATAATTAAATTGAATTTTTTATTCAAAAGTTACGAAATAACACTTATTTTTGATGTTTACAATAGAAATAAAAAATAAGTTATTTTTGATTTTTAAAATAAAAAAGTAAAAGTTAAATTTGAATATCTTGATCCAAGTTGTGTATTACCAAAATTTAAAAATATTCTTGATCTATGATTCCATACCTTTCATATGATACACCACATGTTCTTCAAGGATGAATATTAAGGATCCTACTATTTGCTGAGGCCATTACCTTTAACTCGTACACAAATTTGTGTATTTGTTGTTTTTTTTTTTACTATTTTTGACACTATTGTAGACCCACCTTTCGTCATTAAAGCGAGCTGAAATTTGGCACACAGGTTCATGTCGCGTGACAATTGAATCTATCAAAATTTGAACCGGAAATTTCCATGGAAACCCCGAAAAATCAGTAAAATTCATTTGAAAATTTGTTACCAATTTAATTAGTGGTAAATCCGTTTCAGGAAAAATCCTGAGTTTTCCGATTTTTCCGAAAAAATGTTCCGACTTTTCTGGTAAAAAAAAGTTTTCTAAATCATGCCGGAAAAGTCGGAAAAATATTTTTGATTTTTAAAAATAAAAGTTACGGATTAACTCTTATTTCGTAACTTTTAATTAAAAAATCAAAAATAATTCTTATTTTAAATTTTAATTGTAAAAATAAAAAATAAGTGTTATTTTGTAACTTTTAAATAAAAATTTGGAAATAATTGTTATATTACAATTTATATTATAAAACTTATAACAGTTACGGTCCCTGGTTATAACAACAGCTTATTCCAATTTGTATACTTTGTATGAATATTTTGTTCATATATTTTATAAATTTCAAGAAATTCCATATAAATCTTGGACAGAAAGCAAGGATTATTTTCGTATAACATAAATGTGGGGTATACAAAAATAATTCGAATCCGCAATAATTTTTTATTTCTTACTTTTTGTTAAAAACTCAACATTTTTTATTTGTATCAATTACCAAAAAAATTATCCAAAAATAAAATTCTCATAAATCCTTGAAAATTATCAACGATATGGTCGAAATATTTGATTAAAATAAAACTAAATTCGATAAAGAGAGCAAAAACGAAAATTAAACTCATAATAACTTGAAAGGCGAACGATACATACAACTAACAAATAATGATAATCATTCGAATTTTTTATTACTTAGACGATAATGATTATTTTTGATTGTTATTAATTTCTAAGAACATAATGATTACGTTTTGAGATTTATAAATTACTTAGGCGAAATTTTTGACTGGTTATTAAAATTGACAATCAGTTGAGTTTGATTTATGTTTGATCTGACTTTAAATACGAAAAGGGGTTTTCAGTGCTTTGTCAAATAATCTTACTGCCTAAATGGCAACAGTGGCAAATGCTACGATAAATAATCGCTATTCATACATTTATCGGCTAATCGTTACAATGCATCAAGCTGACGCCGCCATTTGCAAAATAAAAGTGAAGTGATCAAATCGTAGAGCAATATACATATTAACAAGAGTTTTCAACAGCCTTTTTATGTTCGAAAAACTGCATAAATGACGTGGAAAACATATAGAGAAATTTTCAGTTATAACAATTTTCGTGTTAAATGGGATCTAAACAAATAATTTTACTCTAACACATCATTACATTTTGATTTTCTTTTCACGGAATATCTTTTTTTTATTCGATTTAATTTGCCAAATTTACTTCCAGTTGATGTTTTTTGTACTTTTGGCTTGATACGCGGCAGTAAAGTTTGAAAATGACAACACGCAACCCCGTCACCTATCACATTTTCTTCTTTGAAAGCGTCTTCTCTATTTGTTATCCAAGTACTAACTTGATCAGCTGTCTAATCGATACCCCCTGCTTATTAATGTTACTCGGTGCTTAAAGACCGGTATTCAGTTTTTATGAAATTTTCGTTGCCATAAAAAGTACGTTTACAAAATATAACAAAAAACAGGTGGTAGTTCTCTGTAACAAAATTTTCTGTTTAGATAGAGAAATTTAAAAATATCTAACGCTGCAGCCACACTTTCAAGTGTTTGTTTCAAGTTTTGTACACATACTGCTTGTCAAAATTCATGTGAATTGATAGCTGTGACGTAGGCTGCACGCAACTTGAAAGCAATATTCAGGTTCCATAAAACTTCATGGCTTCTGTACATCTTTATGAATCGCAACACATCATTATGTTTATTACCTCTACTCACAAACATTTTTAACTATTTATAATATTTTAATATTTGTAAAAGTAGAAATCAAAAAGTTATGACGGCAGAATATTTGTAAGAAGGAAAACGAGAAACTGTTCATAACAAATGTAATCAGCTGTTTTGTTGAAAGAAAATTGAAACACGACTTGAAAGAGAAATTGAAAGCAAGTTCCTTTCAATTTTTAAAAGTGTGAGTGTATTAGTAAAAACGTGTGAATGTATTGAAACTTGAAAGGCAAAAATTGACCGTGTAACCCCCGTGTTACGAAAATGTCTCAAGAACTGTTGTGCTGTGCAGTGACGCTAACTCTGCAGGAACGTAACTAACTTCTAAAAAACTACTACCTAAAATCTACTAACTACTAAAAAAGTGCTAAAACGCGCCAAATAACGAAAACAACTAGAAAAAACGCGCTTAATAAACAAGTGGTTTCCAATAGGGACCGGTAGCTTTTGACAGCCCATGGCGGTTACGTTGTTTTATCTATTGTCAGTTCCTGTTATTTATTTTTCAGACAAATCAACATGGCAAGTTACAACGCCGAGCAATGCGTTCGAATAATAAAATTTTATTCTCAAAACGGGTGTTCCTTTGCGGCGACGTCACCCATTTTTGAATCAACCGTTACATAAACAAGCATTGCCGGATTTAGGACGATACCAGTCATTACAAATTGGCAATGCACACACATAATGCCATTGTTTGGTCTGGAGTGTGGTCCGGAGGCATCATCGTTCATTGGCATTACTATCACCGTCAAATGAGAGCACTACCGATCACGACATGTGGTTCCAACAGGTTGTCGCTACTTGATACACAGCTGATGCCATGAAGGGCATTCTGCGCGCCCGATTTTAAAGATATCTCCACAGACACCGTGCATTTTAGCCAGTTAGACTGTTTCTTGCGGGGATCTATAATTCGCAGATTCAGTCAAAATACAGCTTGATTTATGTGCCAGTTATCGAAAATTTTATCTCTCGGTTTCGCGCCAACCACCGAAGTCCCGCCGGTCATTTGAACGAGGGCATATTCGATGATGTCTCACACGCAACTTGTTTTTATTAAATTGTAACTTTCGCTTTTGGAAATTCCTTTAAGATTGTCTGACATTTTTGTTTTCTGTTGCATCTATAGGATTAAAAGTGGATTCTGCATCCCATACCTTGCGATATTGTTGGGCTATAACCAATGCAACAATAGAAGCAAATTTAGCATGTGTGCTCAATGAAGATGAAAATATTTCGCCCGTCATTCACAGTAATGCATCAATATAAATTAACAGTTGTTCAAGGCCATTAGCAACAAAAATTTCATGTTACAACGGGAATGCCCAAAATTAAAAAAAAAACATTCTTTAGCAAAATCGGTGTTGTATACAAAACGGGCTAAGAGGCTAAATAAAAACTCAAAACGCATGCACATTATGCGTTTTTCCAAAAAAGCGCCATTGAATAATTTTTCGCGTTTTGCAAGGTCGAAAAGTGCTAAATCTAGCCCCAAAAGAACTAAAATGGCATCACTGGTGCTGTGTTATGACTCTTCCGGATTCGTATATGTAGCTCTGTAAACCCACTGATTTGCTACCTGTATACATTTGTATTGCAATTTTATTGCACACAACTATTTTTCCACAAAAACACGAAATGCGGTTGTTGTTGGACGTGGTGTACTATCTATCGCCTCTATCTGGTATTATTGAACCCATGTTTTCCACCATCCAATGTTTACTTGCAACCATACCTATGACGTTTAATTTATTGAGAGAATTAATGTGTCTATACTAAATTCATCTATGGTCGTATGTGTGAGGATGAAGTAGAAGTAGAAATGCAAATTAGAATTTGCAGGAGAAAGCGGTGCCTTAGTGAGCATGTTGATGACTGCTTGTATGTATTTTCTAAAAAAAAGTTTATTGTATATATACAGTCGTTGTCCGCTCGATATTGGTTTACGGTGTTGTCATTTGGTAGCCGATGCTGGAGAAATCCACTTCATAATACTGTTGGCAACACATGCTGAGTATTTGGGGGTTATCCTTCACCTGTTACCGTTAGATTTGCTGGACCGCCTTGAGTTATCTTCACTATGGATCAACGGCCCGGCCCCCATGTTCACAGTATGATTTTAAGGGGTCTGCTGCATTCCACTTTAGAAGTGGATTACGTGACACCAAATTTTACCTTTGAGAGCAACTTACCCACTCATAACCCAGGCAGACAGGACCAGCAGGGACGTATACCAAATTGCAGGATCACATGGCAGGTGTAGTCCAGTTATGACCGGAATCATTTGAAATACTTGACATTCAGTCCTACGCAGTAAATCTACTTATGTATATACGCTAGCATCAGTGATTAGTTGACACATTTTAATAGGCAGTCACGAGTCTAGATTTGGAATCTTACTGTTAGGTTAGGTTGGAGTGGCAGAATTTTAGGCTCACTTAGATCTTGTAGTCCATTGTGATACCACCATACCATACCAAAATGAAAAAATATTATATTTCCCTAGTCTCCCTCACGTTGAACCAGTTTGTTTGATTTAGAAAGCTCAAGAGTTGACTCCAACTCCTCAACATCACTACAGTTCCTGCAAAAGTAATTTCTCAAGACTTTCAGTATCTCTACATGCCATCCAATGAGACATGACCCGTCATGACAGACACGATAAATGAGACGTCCGGTGTCGATAACAATAGCAGGGTGTAAGTGCACAGTTCCCTACTAGTGAACACGTACCGTCAGTTGCCATAAGGGCTCAAGTTTGCAAGTTTCTAGAGGCATGCCCGAATGCTCTAGTTCCCTGGAGTATATAAGGCAGTCTCCACTCTAGCAAGTTTATATGCTTTGCCGTTCCCTGGTTTGCACCCAAATAAGGTGAATATTAAACTGTTCAGCTATCTCATTAAGACACCTACGACAATCGAGGGCAGTTCTCAAATTCAAGAAGACAGTTTCCAGAGAATTAATGACAGCTTGACTATCAGAGAAAATATTGATTCCGGCTTTAGTCAGAACATTACTTCTCAGCCATAGAGTCAACAGTTATCAGGTAATCTTTCCCAGGGTCACACCAAAGCCTACATTATCGTCAGGTTTTGAACCATCTGTATAAAAGTTGACGTGTCTCTTATGTCCAGGGATGCGACCATTCAATTCTGATCCATCAGGTATAAGAGTGTGGTACTTAATGTCAAAGACTGCTTCGGCCAAAGTGTAGTCAACAAGACCTGGAAAGACAGGCATTGTTTTGAGAATGATACTGTGTCCGAAGCTATTTTTCGACTAGAGTGGCAGTATCCGTAGACCACAGTGTTTTCCTATTGTCCTCATACAGGTACATCTATAGCGCTATCACAGCCTTTTTGACTCATTCCAGAAAGATGGGTGTGAAGTTCAACTTACTGGCGAGTAAAATATCTACACTCAAAAAATTAAGTTTGCTATTGATAGCAAGCAATGTATGCTACTTATCAGCAGACAATTTGTTTGTTATTACAGCAAATGAACTGCAATAACAACAAACTATTTGTAGGGTTGATCAAATAGCTGACATACTGTTTGCTGAAACAACAAACCAATGTTTGCTGTAATAGCAAATTTGTTTGCTTTCCCCTTTTCGGCAGACTTTTCTGCTGTGTTTACCAACATATTTTTTTGAGTGTAAGTATTTTTCCCTTTCAGAGAGGGGAATTTCAATACCCCAAGAAGACAGGTACAACAGTTGGTACCTTACACCTCACGCTGAAAAGAACCAGTTCCGGCTTTGTTGGTTTCACCCAAAAGACCATTATCCGAAGCGAAGGGCATGCTACCGGTTGTCCCTAAGAGTACTTGAAAACTTCCCCGAACCGCTATTGCCACATCATCTGCGTAGGTAATAGCCTTAATACCCGCCATCTCCAAAGAAAAATGAATGCCGTTCATGGAGGGATTCCATAGCAGACGCGACAAAACACCGCCTTGAGGCGTTCCCCTACTGACAACAAAACAGGTCCATTGCCTCTATGTTAGGCAAAATGTGTCTCTTGAAAGAAGGTTGCTAAAGACCCCCTCTATGTCTAAGAAACCTACCATAGTGTATTCTTTAACAGCGAGATAACCTTCTATAATGCTGGCCAGAACATGCAGAGCGGTCCCGGTAGACCTAGCCTAGCTATATGCATGCTGTTGAATAGACAGTAGCGTGTGATAGCTGTATGTGTGATAGCTATCCAGTAATCTCTCCAAGGTTTTCAAGAGAAATGATGATGGACTAATCTGTGAGAAATCCTTAAGGTATATATGCCTGTTTGATACATTCGGTGTAAAGCTATTTGAGTCAAGGCACTAGTCTACAAGCCACTGCTTGTAGTTCCGCCGGCGAGACATTGTCCCCTCCTTGCGACTTGAAAGATTTGCAACATTATAGCCCAAAGAATTCTAGATTCGGTTAAAATTTCACGGAATATCCAACTAAAGTATCTAGTTCAGCGTCAGAATTGAGAGGGAAATGTATCTCCAGGAGCGTCCCCAGTTGGACTTCGTCCAAAAACCATCACTTTTTCTAATGTACGCAATAACAGAAGGTGTTGCGGCCAAAATTGTCCTAAGCCTGGAGACTTTGGATGAGATTTACAGATTGCTGCAGAAATCAATCCAGGATTTAAATTTGGCCTTCCTCAACTCTCGCTTGTACAGATTGAGTTCTTCTTCATATATATCCCAGTCATGTTGTGCCCTTGTGCAACTTTGCCTTATTACTTAATGTAGAAGCTGCGGGAATGAAGAGGAGGATGAAAGTGTCAAACATCTGATATACTTCTGCTCCGCATTGTGTGAGTAGGACACAATATTTAGGTTCTCACTTCTTTTTGGAGTTAAGCTGAAAATCTTAGATTATTTTGCGGAGCACAAATTATTTCGTCATGGGGTAATATACCTCCCATCTTAGAACACCGGGATGATTTGAATGCTGGGATATGGCTTGAACTCCTCTTAACCCCACCAGTTTAATTTATAGGTTCAACGATGGGGACAGAACATGACGTCACGTGATATTACCATGGTGCTCATTGGACTAAGTGTGCCAATACTTAGAACAGCCACTTCTACCTAAACTAACCTTATGCATGGACTTAATTGGCATCGATATTAAATGAATTCGTGTAACCCTAGCGATCCTCTGCTGCTTGGTTTCCAGGCTCTAGATTATTCAGAATTCGTTGACGGTTCCTGGTCACTTTTGTCTTGTTCAAGTTTGGCTGATGAAATCAGTCTGACTATTAACACAAATTCTGGCTTGTCATGCACGCCATTCCATCCCATATATCATCTTGAAAGATGCTACAATTGTCATCAAGACATGCCGAGTTATAGTTCCTTATTCAATATCCCAGCACCTGTCCCAGTAACCACCATAGATCTATATGTCGAATGTAGGCTAATGACTGACACATGTATCTTCCCGTACTAGACTATTAAATTTTATGAATAATTTGCTGTGCATGTTTTCATAATTGCAAATCTCTGAATCTAAGATTGAGTATTATGTTTTAAGCTTCTTCGGGAGTACTTTTCCTGCCACCAGTGATAGATCTCTCATGCTGATTTTACCGAGATATTTGGGTTTACACAGTCTAGCATAGGTTTCCTCTATTCTTCTCCTTTCTGGTATTGTTGAGCTTTGTGCAAAATATTTCAGAATTGAAATTGAAAACTAAATTTGCTGAAAGACTCTTAGTACAATGCGGAAGAGATTCGAAGATGCAATCTGTTAAACAAGATTTTATAATTATAATCAAAATGCAGCTGATGAAAGATCATCAACCATTAACTTCAACGGTTTAAAACTATAAAGATTTTACAAGTTTTTAATTTAGAATACGGAATACCTTTCATCAATGATGAAATGGATGACCTTCGCATATTATGTGAACACATACATACAATTCATGCATTCAAACATATGATGGACGATAAAGATGATGAACTTCTGTGCACGGTTCAACGACATCAGCGAAATCGGGTTGTTAATGCAAAATCATGTGGTGAATAAAGTAGTTAATATTCATAAAGACGGTGTGGAGCATATGAGTAGGAAGAGGTGAATTGAAAACAGATTGTATATTCAAAATTTAAATATGTGTCATCTAAATATATAGCTGGAACGAAAATTATAAGCAACTATTAAGTGTCATCAAGAGAGCTGGAGAGGAACTACTTGAGTTAGGCCAAAGCCATATATAAATATGCCAAGATGTTGCAAGAAAAAAAATGATGATTTCCAATGGGTGGCTAACGGTAGATGTTAAAATTCTGTTAAAAAGTTGAAAATATATGAGCTACACAGATCTGGGATTTATTTCTGCAATTATAACAAATTTAAACAGTCGGCAGCAGGATTTGAACTCATGTTGTCGGACGATCATTTCGAAGTTTATGTCTCTTCTCATCACCGCCTTAGCGTTCTGTGCCAGATATTTTTATGTTGTCTGCCTGTTAGGGTTGCAAAGATTTAAATTAATTTAATTAACGTAGTGATGATAACCATAGATAAAGTAAACAAATAGATGAAGCACAAGTGTTGGGAAAATTGTAGTGTAATGGGTAATTTCCTAGATGCCGTTGAAAGCAATAAATGGGATTTTTTGTTCCCAAAAAAAAATCACTAAATATGACAATAAAAATCTAAAATTTCATATCAAAAGAAAAAATTATTTTCAACAAAAATATCAAGAATACAACAAGTTACTTAAAGTAGAATATCTGATGGCCATCGAATTGCAAAGCCATGTCACCACCGTCTATGTCCTAATAAATTGGTTCTTCCTCCGGTTCAGCTATCATTCCTTGTTGAGAGTCGGTTTTGGCATCTGCGACCACAGAAGTTGCTACAGTTTTTGGGCGGCGAAGTTTTTAGATTAAAAAGGCGTTCCGGGATGTTCATCTTTGGGCGGTCTTACAGGTTTTATCCTATTGATATCCCAACACCGGCCTCATGGCTGTGAAATAGTTTTTTATATAAGAAACAAATGCTATTATGTAAAATCACATAAATTTTGTCACATTTTCAATTGTTTAAATTACTTTCACAAAAATTTCCCACAATTTTGAATAAACGTCAATGAGAATTATGGGAAACTTCAGTGAAAGTGACAGTAGTACAGGACAGCACCTAGTGAACAAAGTTGACAATGGTCGCGCTATATCTATTATTTCCTTTATCTATGATGATAACTCTGTCCACCTATTTCAGCTTGTCACTGTTAACACACTGTTAATTCACCATCTGACACTAACACCATCTACATGAATCAGACATTTTGAATCAACAATTTTCCATAATGCAATAGGGTGTCTGAACAAATATGGACAGGCGTCTCAAAAGATACGTATTGGAGAGCTGATTACGAATACGTCACGAGTGTACTTTTAGTCTCCTACCGGCCGTTGAAGTTTCGATTCCTAGTGTATTTGGGATCTAACGACGTGTTTACTATTATAACACTACTTATTTTAAAAGAGTTTGACTGGTATCTGCCAATTTCAAAACAACAAACCTGTACGTTTAAGAGTTTTACCTAAACGTAAAACCACGCTCATAGAATATGTGCCTTGTATCATCGTATTTTTTCTTCCGTCGGGCCATGTACACAAATTAGCGATGTGGTAAAATATTTCGCTTTTATGCGGATGGTGCCTATACGTTCACTGACGTGGTTGAACGTAGAGACCAGATATCGCAGTCTTTTGCCAACTACAAATCCCCAACCAAATTCATGATTTCTCTCATTGCAGCTGTAGTACTCGTACGAGAGCGGTCCCAAAACCAACCGACATGACGTAAATTCATAACTAAATTCACGTAACCAAATTCATGATTTCTCTCATTGCAGCTGTAGTACTCGTACGAGAGCGATCCCAAAACCAACCGACATGACGTATAGATGGTGCTAGTAGTTTGAAAAAATATTTTGGTGAAAAGTGGCAACCTTATAAAACATATAATTTGAGTTTCAAGACGCCACGTTGTTTAGAATTTTTATTTGAGCCATCAAAAGTAAACGATCTCAGTGAATTTTTTAAACATGGAAAAAATTGGTCACCGTTATGTAATTCGATATTTCCATTTGAAAGGTCTCAGTCCAACCAATATTAAAGCCGTGCTAGATTCTACTCTGGGGGAGTCTGCTTCTTGGTTTACGACCGTAAAATATTGGGTAGAAGAGCTTAAACAAGGCCGTATGAGCTGCTAAGACAAACACGTAGTGGTCGTCCAATTGAGTTGTCCACGCATACATCGTATATTGACCGAAGATTTAAAGATGGGAAAGCTGAGCCCAAGAACGGTACCGCGCTTGATTTCAATAGAGCAAAAAAAGCGCCATGAAGATGTTTCAGTAGTGTTTGGCGATGGTTCACCGAAATAAAGCCGAATTTTTGCGTCGTTTTCTAACCATGGATGTGACATTGGTCCACCACTTCAGACATGAGACAAAGGAACAGTCAAAGCAGTGGACTGGAATGGGAGAATCATTTCCAAAGAAAGCGAAGACGGTCTGCAGGCAAGGTCATGGGCATGGGAGAATTTTTATAGATTATCTTCAGAAAGGAAAAACCATCAGCAAAAACGAATGTATGGTTTCATCACGACACACACATTCACTATTTTGGTGGCCAAAATTAATGAATTAATGATCGAATTGCTTCATCGCGCACCTAATTCGCCAGATTTATTTTCTGTTTCCAATCTATTTTCTGTTTCCAATCTTGAAAAAATGCATCGGTGGTAAAAGATTTTCCAACAATAATGGCTATTTTAAAGAGTTTGACAGTTCTTACTAAAAGCAGGGTGTCGAAGCTTTTGAATATCGCTGGAAAAAGTGTATCGAGATTACGTTGAAAAATAAAGAAAATTTTCCCCAACTTTTTTGTGTCTTCTTTGTTAGGTCGGCTAGTTTTGGGGACGCCCTCGTACATGTCACAGTTCTTCATCCTTGTACAGACATGCTCTGTCCATCGCATCTCCTGCATAGCAGTAATGTAAACCTGATAATTCTCGAGGACATCTGCCAGTTGGATAGTGGCATCGGATCTGTATAGTGTTCTAACATTCCAAGTGTATATCAGTAACGTTTGCGGGTGTGGTCAACAAATAGGAGGTTTTATATTTATAATTCTCATTTTTGAAGGCAAGCCCAGTCCAGAGTGGTTTTGTATTTTACCTTCTACCAGGATGATTATGTTTCAGACGCTGACGAGAATGGAGTGTTTCGTAACTGGATATTTGTTTCTTAACCTTGAAACCGCCGTTGGCCAGTAGTGTTGGCTCATCCGCCTTCAACGAACAAAAGAATATGTGAGCTAGTTCGAAGAGCTTCAGTAACAGGGTCACCTAATTACCCTGAGACCCATCAGTGATCGCATAATCAATCAGACTGCTCATTCGTTTCGCCTTCTCACTCCACATAGCTAACGGAGGGTTTAGGTTAGAGATCCGAAGATCTTAGCAGATGTTTCACTCGGAGGCCTCTTGTGTTGTGTTCAGCCATTAGAAGAGCGTAAGAAGATAGATAGAAAGAAGAAAGATATAAATATTCAGTGTTAGAGTACAGCAAAGGGAGTAAGTGGGGTGAGGGGATTTAGAGGGGAGCTATGGGGGTTCCGGAGAGAGAGGTGGGGTGATCATCCGTTTCCCTGATGCCGCATCCAACGCAATCCGCTCATGAATTCTAGCAGTTCGCCAATGTCAATGTTGGCAAGGGTATGTAGCCCTACTAATATCGGCCTCCCGAAGTACCGCGTTCTCCTGTAGGACAGGGCTGGACATTGACAGCAGAAGTGCTCCACTGTCTCAATCTCTTCCTCGTCCTCACAGAAGCGGCAGAAGTCGTCTCCTCCGGTAGTAAAACGACCTGTGAATCCGCGCACATCACAGTGTCCTGTCGCAACACTAATGAAGAGTCGTAAATCCGCCTTTGTCATTTGTAGAAGATGTTCCGTCCTATTCTCATACAGTTTAGGCCAGATCTCCCTAGATACCCTACAGTCTGATCTCCTCGGCCAGTAGTATTCGGTAGCGCATCGGACCCTTTTATCAATCAGTCCGTACAGAAACGAGATCGGGGGTCTAGTAGGCGCCGACAAGGATCGACCCGGACTCGAATGTAATGCCACTGTGGCTAGGAACCCAGCAAAGTCAAGCTCAGTGAGGCTAGATCTTGAATGCACTCATGGACCACTCTTGATTTGCATAGATTTGAGCTGGTCGCGTTGAGAGCTGCCTTGCTGTCCACAAATATCACAATGTCTCTAGTGGTTAATAGATTCAGGTGGTGAATCTCATCTACCCCTCACGTGATCGCAAGAATTTCGGCCTGACATACACTACAATTCACATCAAGTCCACGGGATAGTCGTACATTCCCTCCCCCGTTCCAGTATCCATTTTGGATTCCTCAGTAAATATGGACAACCCCGTCATTGATGAAGGAATCACATCCACCCAATCTCCCCTGTCCATCATGATCACTTCCGGGCCAGCTGGGAATATTCGCATCGGCAATATGGCCGTCGGTGGTGCAATGGTAGTGTGCGCGGCTCTTGTGCATGAGGACGTGGGTTCGATCCCTACTCTGACCACCTTGCATTTCTTTCGGCGGCGGTCACCTCGTTTAGGGATGGCGACACTATCGAGTATTTAGCCATGAAAAAGCTTTTAAAAATACCGTTCGGAACCGGTTTAAAACTGTAGGTCCCAATCAGTGAGTGTAAAACTAGAACGCGCACAGCTCACTGGTTGTGAGAAGCACTCCCTAATCCCCTCGTGGGATGTCACGGGAAACCATTTATTTATTTATTTTAACATGTAATCCGATGTGCCTGCAAGATAGCCTCCTTGATCAACACTATCCATTCCAATAAGGACAGTTGCGTACCAGATGAAAATGTCCACAGACCCAATTCTATAAAGCGAATAGCACCTCTAGCCGCACACCTTCTGACAAATATATCGAGAGAAGTGAGACTGAGCATGCTATGATGCACATAGCCGCCGTCTCCTGTACCTTGCCTAGTAACTTTAGATTACTAGTTTTAGCCCAAGCCTTCCACCACACCAGACACCCATAGGTTATAATAGGCCGGACCACAGTAGTGTAGAGCCAATAAATGTTCCTGGGACTGAGCCCCCAGCTCTTACCTAGGAATTGCGACAGGGGTACAGCGTATTCATTCCCTTCGTCATCCTTTCCTCGAAATTCCTTCTCCAATTTAACTTTTGGTCCAGGATGGTACCAAGGTTTTTGGCTTCGAAGGATAATGTGAGCTCTACACCGCCTAGCCTAGGTAGTCTAAATTCACTAATTTTCCTTCTGTTCGTGAATACTCGTAATACCAGTTTCGTATTTTGGGGGGTTAACCCTAGCCCACAGCTCTCGGCCCAGGCAGATAGTTTCCTCAAAGCAGTTTGCATTACATCACTAATGGTGGTCAAGTCGGGACATACTTCTAGGAAGTAGTGAGCTGCTAGAACTGCCCTATGAAGGAATCATTTCTTGCCACTCCCAATAGAGGGTATTTCAAAAACTTTGCATCTACACGTTCAGACATTTTTGTAGAAAACAGGCAAGCTTTAATTTAATGTGTCGCTGATTGATGAACTTTTTTCTCTGTTTCATTATATTGAAATATTATCAAACCAGATTGTAAATGTAATTTAAAAATGTAAGCCATAGAGTAATGACACCTAGAGGTGACATCTTTCTCATCTGGTGTTTCATTTCACACTCTTCGTGGTGAAGTCGGTGCGATAGACGTAAATGGATTTACACCAGGTGGAGTTACAAAAACTTTTGACATGGCATTTTGGTTGAGAACAGTGAAATTTAAACGTATTTTAGATTTGTTCTTATCTTTTATTAATAGAATACATTTGTGGTGTATTTACACAAAAATGTTAACACCCAAAACGAAATGCTGTTGCTGATTTCTTGTTGGTTGGTTTGAACTAATGCCTCTATCTGCTATTAATACAGAAATACTTTTTAGTATGAAACGTCCATATGCAACCACACCAAATTTCGTTAGTTTACTGAGAGAAGTCGCTACTCTAGGTATATGATTACTCTATGTTCTAGTCAAGCACATTTGAATGAATGAGTATTCTCTATTTGAAAACTTTTTGAAATTCAGATTCCTAAATATGTTCATTTAAAAAATGTTCGATTACATTTAATCTTATCAACCATATAACCCCCAAACACCTGAATTAAGTTAATTTTGATCCATTCCAAATACCACAAGCATTGCAAGTGCAATCAACAAAACAAGTTTCGAGCTAATAACCCAAAGATTAGCAACGATAACATTTGTCTGTATGTATGTATATAATGGTATAAAACGTTTATTGAGATTATAATTGATGTACAATTTTGCTCTAATCGGTGAGACATTTATTGTAAATCATGACGGGGCAATAATCTTATAAAAATGTTTGCAAGTTCACAATAAGTCCAAAGGTGAAACTTTTTTAATTGATTTGTATTCGAACACCCTTATCCGCAGAGCAATGAAGAAGTCACGTTAAAATCTGGGTTACTTTGGATCAAATTCGTTTGAGGATAATAAAAATAGTCACAACTCTTCCAATCACATTGAATATTCACAAATTCAAGATTTTATTTATCATTACAAACGAGCATATAACCAAGCCTCTTTAGGTACCTTCTACACAAATGAGCTAATTTTACCTATTTACCACGCTCCATCTTGAGCCTTCCTCCAGAATTCCCGGCCAAAGCCGAGCAAACCCCTTTTACCAAAAGTTTTTGTTAATGTCAAAACAGTCCCCTCTTTTAGCTGTATTATCCATCTTTTTACGAGATTATTCCGCGTTTGAACAAAATGATTATATACAAAATAAAATGTTTAATTTTAAATATTCAGCTTTATTTTAAGTAGATATGTACATGTATTTATATTTAATATTTTATTTATAACCAAAAAATTGCGCATTTTTCTTTGCTCAAAACCAGTCATTTTACACATGTCATGTATCCGAAAAAAAATGCAATTACAATTCAATCATGAATTTTGTGAAATTTATAAGGATCTTCAATAAACAAGTAATTTTCAATTAAGGTTCATTTGTTTTATTGTAATATTGTTTTTAAGTATTCATTTAATTAATTTACGTATATATTATTGTAGATTTTTCATTAAATGTACTAATACATATGTATTAACCAGTACAGTAATTTTAGAAAGGTGAACTGATTTAAACATACCCTCACCCTAAGTTATCCATTAGGTCCGCATTTGGGCGTTGAAAATGCGACCGTATTCAATGGCAGATTGGCATTGCCCAAACTATAATGTAACACCCAACTTAATTAGGATCCCAAGTGGTTTTGAGGATTTATCGTGACTACCAGCCTATTGTCCGCCCAACATTTGTATGGGAGGTGCGAAAATCTGACTGACAGTGTAGTCAATTTTAAATTTCAAAGTACTTAGCTTTTAACCAAATATTAGGCGTGTTTTATCGCTTGCCAAACTAGCTAAACTAGCCATAATTTACTATAATATATATAATCGTCTTGCTCTAATGCATAGTTTGTAGTTATTCTTGAATATATGTAAATTCTTCTCCTTGTCTTTGGCTCACAATGACGATATCCAACACTGTTTTTCTGATTTTTTCATACTGGCAACTTTCTGCCTTTTTCAACCGGAAATACATATAATCGTCTTTCTCTTACGCATGGTTTGTAGTTATTCTTGCAAAATTTTAAAATTCTTCTGCTTAATCTGCTTAACGATAACGATATCCAACACTGTTTTTCCTGATTTTTTTCAGACTGGTAACTTTATGCCTGCTTAGAACTGAAATGGAAGCGGTAACTTCAAGTGCCGCTTAATATCGCTTAGCTCTCCATACAAAATAAGTGATAATCTAAGCAAGCGGTGTAACCAAAGCAAGCCTATTGTCTAGTACCAATTTTTATTAAGATCGTTTGGGGTTTTCGGGAGATATCATGTCGGCCAACCAGAAAGCCGCCCAGCCTTTGTATGGAAGCTACAAAAATGGGCGAGGCAGATTAGTCAATTTCAAATTACAAAGTAGCTTTTAGTCAAATATTACCTAGTACTACATTTTATTAAGATCGATTATGGTATACGAGAGTCATCGTGTCGATCAACCGAACAGCCGCCCATCTTTTGTATCGTAGGTACCAGAAAAGGGAGTGGCAGAACAATGACATTTGACTAAATTTTGTCGAATACCAAATTTCATAAAGATTATGTCGGTTTTGTGGGATTTATCTTGCCGAACAGCCAGCCGGCCACACAAATTTTGTATGTGAGTTGCCAAAAAGGGGGTGTGGCAAAATCACCCTTGTTTTAGTCGGTGACTAACATTTGGTGAAATTAAGCCCAATACCTAATTTCATTAAGATCGGAAGTGTTTTACGCGGCAAGCCTGACAGCCACCTAGCTTTTGTATAGGAGGTACCAGATGGGGTAATCTCGTCAATTTTCTCTAGATAAGTACCTAACCTGACCAACTGGTTGTGCCAAAAAGCGGGAAACAATGGGTAAAAAGAGGGCATTTTTGGTTTTATATAGCAATTTAAATAAAACTACATGTATTCAGTTACCATAAGACTAAGCATATAAAATATAAGGTTTTATTTTGTAGGTGATTTTCGAATCAATTCGGGATGAATCAATCGATTCAATCGAATCAATTTGCGGGACAATCATGCAAAAACCGGGACAATCCCTTCAAAAGCGGGACGGTTGGTCAGGTTATGTATACCAGAAAATATTTTTTGTAGAATCATTTATTTGAACGAAATGTGTCGATTTGTATACCAGAAGTGGCGTGGTAAAACTGGTTATTTTCAATCACAAAATAAGTTCGAAAAAATAAATGTCATTATGATCGTTAAAGATTTACGGTGGTTATCTTGTTGACCAGGAAGACAGACGGGCATGGCTTCAGCCGTCTTAAAAAGTCCAGGGCCGGACTTAGCGTGGTATTGTATAAGTCATGAATCAATCACTTCGCGTTACTTTTGTCGTTTTGGTAGTGTATAAAACGTTACAGCTCTCCGGTGACTACCTGCGTTGAGTTATGTTATTTAATGGGTAGTTTATAAAATGCAGCGCAACGTTTTTGATAACTCCAGCTGTCAAATTGAACACGCCACAGTTGTTCGCGTTAGTTGAAGAAATTACAAATTTAAAGAAAAATGTGATCGAGGATAGGCAGATGGAAGTATTTTGCATTTCATTGCTTATAAGTAGTTGCCAATTTTGGATGAAATGCATTCGACGGATAGAGCTCAAATTATTTTTTATTTATTTACAATATTTTTTCTGATTTACAATAATAAAATTAGAAATGGAACGTTCAAATAAATAATGCGTTGCAAAACTATTATAATTATATTTAAAAATAATAGACATCAGTTGATGTTGACAATAATAAACAAAAGAACCAATACATTACAATCAATACATACCGTCAAATGGCAGGCGTTTTTGAAAAGACAACTATTTTAATATAGATGGGGAAATTTATTGGACGTTGAACCCCAAAATAACATAGGTTTTTTACACATTTAGTATTAGTAATTTTATTCATTTATTACAGCCTAGCACAACAAGAATGAATCTTATAAATTACTGTACTAGTGGTAAAAGGCACAGTTGCGCGAGAGTGTAATTAAATATAATATATTTTAAGTTATAAAAAATATGTACAAACATGTTCAATATTTAACATGATGTTTACAATAACTATACTTAAAACTAGTTTGAATAATCAACTTAAATGATTGATTAGCTCCTTTTTAAATTTGATTGCGTTGCTTATACATTGTATATATGATGGTAAATTTTTCCAAAGACGTGTGGCAGATGTGAAAAATTGCCTCTCGGAAATTAAAAAATGGAAAATTTTCGGTGTGATTATTTTTCCACGCCTAGATCGGCCAAATTGTATTCTCTCAAATAAGTAATTGGGTTCCTCGGTATAAACTATTTTGTGAAAGAGTAAAATTGACTTGAATTTAAGAAAATTGTCAAATGTCATATTATAAATCTGATACGAATAAGTTGATATTCTATCATTTCGGTTTTATTAAATATATATCTGGCAATATTATTATAAGTAACTTTCAGCTTCTGGTAATCAGTACTGTCACAATTTTGATATAGTTCACAGCCATACATAAGAACTGGTATTAAGTAACTTTTTGCAAGTAGCATTCGAATTTGAAAGGGAGTTGCTGATTTAACAGCCCATAGATTTCTTAACATACCATAAACTTTCCCCACTGTAACATTGATGTGATTAGTCCACGACAGTTGACCATTGAATGTTACACCAAGATAAACTGCAGTTTGGACAAATTGAATATGCGAATGGTTTACCTTCAGCGTCACTTCAACTAGTAAGACACTTTTCTTTCTAGAAAAGTATATACATTTCGATTTACCAGGATTTAAACAAAGTCCATTGTTTGAGGCCCAAGTGTTTATCCTATTTAGGTCTTCATTTATATTTTCAGTGCAACTATTCAAGTTTGCAATATTCGTACTAGCATACAATTGAACATCATCAGCGTACATTTGGACTTTACAATATCGTAATACTTCAGGGAGATCATTAATATATATGCAGAACAATAGTGGCCCCAAAACGGATCCCTGAGGAACACCTCTTTTATTGGGCAGTAATTCAGATTGGCTGTTACCCAAAAATTCAGCCTGTGTACGATTTCCGATATATGAGGCAATAAGTCTACACGCAGAATGAGAAAAGCTAAATATCTTGTCCAATTTTGTCAACAATGTAGAATGGACGACAGTATCAAATGCTTTGCTGTGGTCAAGGAGTATGAGGAATGAAAGCATATTGTCATCCATATTTTGCCTAAGGTCTTCTGTAACTTCAATAAGCGTCGTAATGCAGCTTCTTTTCCTTCTGAAGCCTGATTGACTCTTTGCAAGCAGATTATTTTCTGAGAGATATTTATCCATTTGAGCGTATACAATTTTCTCTAATGCCTTTGACATGTAAGGTAATATTGCAATCGGTCTAAACTCATTGTTGGTTTTGGGGATTGGTATGATTTTAGAACATTTCCATGCTATTGGAAAAATAGTTTTTGTAAGTATATTGTTAAAAATGTGAGTAATATATGGTCAAATCCACGGAATTAATATTCTAATAAACTTTGGGCACATATTGTCTATTCCAACAGCATTAGATTTGATGCTGTATAAGCTTTTCAACACATCCGATTGACTAACGCAATGAAATGAAAATTTGTTCTCAATTTCAGCAGTAGAATATTTAGTGCACACATTAGATATGGTCTCAGAGATTTCTGCAACAAATTGTCTGTTTAATGCATTCACATCTATATCAGTGGTAATATTAGTTTTCTTTCCTTGTCCAATTCCAATGCTACGAATATGTTTCCATTTCAATTTACTGTTAATAGCCGTTGCAAATTTTTGTTCATAGTAGGAAGATTTTGCTATCTGGATATGTTTCATTACATCTTTCCGAGCTTGTTTGAAAGATGAGTAAAGTGCCGAGGTTTTGAACCGTTTCCATCTTTTATAATTTTCATTTCTTATAATAATAAGTCGCTTTATAGTGTCATTTAACCAGGGCTGTTGTTTATGTTTCATGACTATTGTTTTTATTTGCACGCACATGTCAAATAAGACATTGACATTTTGTTCTATAAAAACTACCTGATCATCAACATTTTCAAAATCATAGACTCTTTCCCAAGGAATACTTTCCGTAAGTTCAGGCAGAATGTCATATTTAACAGTTTTGTAATCTCTGTAACTGATTGTGGTATCAGACACATTTTCGTTGACATCATAAATCATAAATATCAGGTCATGTTTAGAAAACATTGGTGCAGATAACTGATCGTAGAGGAGTACTTTAGATGTATTATTAACGAAAAATATATCAAGCAAGCTATTGATTGTATGAGAGCAGTGGGTAGGAATAGTGTAGTTCGTTGGACATAAATCGAGGGCAATCATAGAGTCCTTTAAACTACTTTCCACAATTAGGTTACTATCAAAGTCACCAACGATTATTATGTCGTTATAAGACATGGCCATATCTTGAATTGTCGTCATCAACATTTCAAGCGGAATATTGCGATTGGGTCTATACACGCAACCGATTAATAATTTATCCCGGTTGTTGATTGAAACTTCTATAAATAAATACTCGATTAAGCTATCGGATTCTGACTTACGTATAGTTTTGCATATAATACAATTTTTTATGTGTATACACACACCTCCTGCATTGGTTAATCTATCTGCTCGAAATAAGTAGAAACCTGGTAGTGCGTGTACAGAATCATCTATAGAGCTGTGAAACCACGTTTCCGATATACATATAATATCAACACCCGATGAGATAAACATGTTTCTAAATTCGTCAATTTTATTGTTAAGACTTTGAGCATTCAGTTGCGCAATTTTGAGACCACCTTTCTGTTTTGACAAGATTCTAAGCATATTAAATGTTGCGTCTTTGGAACTATAACTACTATCACAGATCAGGGATCACAGAAGGGTAAGCAACGCATTCAAATTTTGGTAATATTATGATTTTAAATTTAGATGTAATGTAATAAATGGAGAAAAAATATTAAAAACGGAACAAAAAATGGTTATAAAAACAAAATAAAATAAAGAGTATATATAAGTATAATAAAATATGTAAATAGTATAGAAAAAAATTATCACGAATGCAATTACGGAAAACGATAACTAGTATTATTCCAAAGATTAGTGGTATTTCTCTCAGTGTATTAAGTCTGAACATAGCTGGCAATACCATTGTATTGAGCAGCTGATTGATCATATTACCTAAAAAACTTGCTGAGGTCTTTTATAGACTCTATTCGCACAGCTGAGTCCGCAGCAAACCGTTTCACCATGGTAGAATGAGAAGATAAACTCGGTAGACAGCTGATTTCAATTGTTTCCCTTTGTTTAGTTGGCCGGTTCTGTCAGATTCAATGGTTTTGTTTCTGTTTAAATTAATTTGTTGGTATACGTATGTGTTGACTTTGACATGAGGAGAGCCTAAACAAAAACAAAATGCCTGCTGTTGTTGTTCAGAATTGTTGTTGTATCTACTGCGAATACTTGGTATTTTTACTTTGCGTTTCACATACACAAATCCACGCAATGTAAATGTAGTTGTCAAACATTTCTGTCTCTTCAGTTTTGTGAATATTGTTGGTATTTGCAGTATTATACATAATAGCAATCTTAAAATCTGTTGATCTACTGAAATAGAGCTAAATTTTTTAATCTTTTTCATTCTGAGCATTTCACTCAAGATAACTTTTTCTGATCTATAATTGTTTATTTTAATTTGGCAACTCTATACACCGCATATGTCAGTGACAGCATTCGTAAACAAACGCAAGCGCGAAGTGATATATAAACTACCATTTTTTTACTTTGGCGTTCGCGTTGGCTTTTGCGTTTACGTTCACTTTCGGGACTTTTAGAATACTACCCTTAGACTTTAGGAGGCCCTAGGCAATACCGACATCACGAGGCCCTAGAAAATGTCGGTGGTTAAAACTGAGGAAACCCCATATAGTACAATCGATACTAATTGCTTCTCTTGCTAACAACCGTCAAGAAAACATCTTATACTTAAGTCATTCTTCAAGTTATTTCTTTATATTTACATCTTCTTCCCTTCTGGCATTCCCATTTGTATCGCCTGTTTATATTCTATTTTTTATAGAGTCTACTTAAAAATGAAGTAAATCATGAAAATGAAACTAGAGGTTTACGATGTGTGTGCAGATAAATTCGAAATTAACTAGCAAAGACACAAACCAATTATATTAGCAGAGCTCTGTTATTTATTAACAGAACTATATTAGACACCTAAATTGTGGGCGGGTTATATAAAATAGCGTTTTTATCGAAATCTAATACACATTCATAACCAAAAGTGATAATTTATATTGCCAACATTCAGTAAATGATATGGCAGAACCTAAAGTTTAGCTATTCTATTCCAAATCATAATAATATGGCATTTTTGTAACAGAAGTGATTGAAAAGTTTGGAGCCATTCCGGTTCATCAGAAAAAGTTTACCGATTGAGGCTAGTGTCAACTTATTTTACAACTATTGGCATCTATTTTCATTAGTTAATACCCTCGTTTCCAAAAGCACCTTCAGAGTACCAAATTTGTCCCAAACTTATGAAATTTTGAGTCGGACGCACAACATGCGTCCATGGTGGTCACTGGGAAAATGTTTACTGATTGGGACTAGTGTCAGATTACAGCTAATGACATCTATTTTCATTATTTCATACCCTCGTTTCCAAAAGTACCTTCAGAATACCAAATTCGTCCAAGAATTTATGAAATTTTCGAGTCGGACGCACAAGATGCGTCCATGGTGGTCACTGGGAAAAAGTTTACCGATTGGGACTAGTGTCCAATTACAGCTATTGGCATCTATTTTCATTATTTCATATCCCCGTTTCTAAGAGTACCTGCAGAATACCAAATTCGTCCAAGAACTTATGAAAAAGTTTACCGATTGGGACTGGTGTCAGATTACAGCTATTGGCATCTATTTTCATTATTTCATATCCTCGTTTCCAAAGGTTCCTTCAGAATGCCAAATTCGTCCAAGAACTTGCGAAATTTTCGAGTCGGACGCACAAGATGCGTCCATGGTGGTCACTGGGAAAAGTTTTCTGATTGGGACTAGTGTCAGATTACAGCTATTAGCATCCATTTTCATGACACAGTGCAACACGAAAAAAAAATAACCATATACGGACACCACTACGTGATAAAAGACTAAAAAAAAAAGACCCGTGTCTCCCAATTTTTCCCAAAGTCATGCACTTTTTTTTTATGGGCCGCCAATGATTTGGGGCCTCGGTATCATTTTCGTAAAATGTGATCATTTTCTCAGGCTCATATCTTGCAAACCGTTCAGAATTTCGATTTACTCTCTGAGGCAAAGTTGTAGCTCTTGTCATAAAGAACAAAAATTGCGAACATATAAAATCAAAATCACCTTCCAGATCAAAATCGCAAAAAACTTAAAAAAATTCGATTTTTTTTTACCTTTTTTCCCGTGTTCAGGTCCATAGGTAGCAAACCGTTCAAAATTCAAGGAAACAATCAACTACAAAAATTTACCTAAGATCTCAATAAACAAATTTTTAGAACATATAAACTTCCTAGAGATGATTCTTAACACTGTTTAGGTAGCACGCAAAAGTGAAAATTTTGCCGAAAATTTTTTAATTTCATTTTTTTTACCTTTTTCTCCTGTTCAGGTCCATAGGTAGCAAAAAATGAAATATGCCTGGCCAGAACCATGTGTTTGTCCAAGGGTTAACACCGTTTAGGTAGCGCTTAGGTATCACGCGATCATGCACCGACAGCAGCAGCACAGGCAATGCAGTAAGCTCAGCACACGCAACAAGGGACGCAGCACACAATATAAAAGCGACACGACGCTCACATCGAGGCATTACACAGCGCGACGTCAACGAGAGCTCAGCGGTGAAAGTTATAAAGTGAAAGTGAAAGTAAAAAAAGTGAAAGTGCTACAGTATAATTCGCACACAACATTGGCAACTGACAATTTCAATATGCAGTGTGAAAATATTGATTTATTTTTTTTGCGGTCATCAAACCAGAAAAAAACATCTACAAGTTTTCTGATTGGGACTAGTGTCAGATTACAGCTATTAGCATCTATTTTCATTATTTAATACCCTCGTTTCCAAAAGTACCTTCAGAATACCAAATTCGTCCAAGAACTTCTGAAATTTTCGAGTCGGACGCACAAGATGCGTCCATGGTAATCACCATGTATTTTTTGAACTGTATCGCATTCAGTTTTGAAGATATGACACTCAATTTTTTTTATTACGAAGAGTGATTGAATGGCGGCTTTGATATGGCAGCTAAGTATTGTTTATACCAAGCTAGCTGACCCGGCAGACCTCGCTCTGCCGACAAAAGTATTCAATGATGTCATGGTCACTAATGAACTCACACATTTTTATATGGGGAAAACACAAATTTTTCGATGTTTTTTTAAAAACCATCAGTGAAAGTAGACCTCATGTATTGGTTTGTAAATCGGTTGAGTGGTTCCCGAGTTATAAAATGACGAACATAGGATAACTTGTTTATACATATCGTCACCAAAAATCCAAAATAACGTAATATCACTTTTCATAAGTTTACAGGAGAAACAAACAACGATATAAAATGGAAACTACTTGAGATATTGAAACAAAAATTTTAAATGCGGATTAACATAAAACTAGAAATATTTTAGATAAAAGAAATCTGTTTTTTTTGTACACTTTGTGCTACTTGTCTTACGTTATTTTCAATTGTTGTTTTCTGAAACAAAATAACGTATCATCAATCTAAATCTGTATTAAAAAATAAAAATTCAAATATAAACATGTGTTTTATTTTAGATAAAAACAGTTGTAGTCTTTTTTTTATATTTTCTGTGTTATATCTTTTTTAATTACTAATAAGTACATACTACTTGTTTAAACTAAAAATGGTACTTCATTAAATTTTCATAAAGACGAATAAAGATATTTCAGTTTATTAAAAAAATAATTATGATACTACCAAAAATAAAGTAAAAAAAACTAATTATTAATTAACTACTCAAAAGGTATACCAATATAAAAGTAATGGCAATCGGCTGGAAGCAAAGGCTTTATGTCATGCAGATGCTGCCACTTCTTCCTGGAAATTCTTAGCATTTGGGAGTGCAATAGGTTAGCCTGCCGAATTTCAAAATTTCTAACACAATATTTTCCACAATATTTTGATGTTTTATTATTATTCTTGGCATTCTTTCACAAACATTTCCCCTTGACAATCCTTCTTATTTCTTTCCATTCCTACGATCTTTTTTATTTTCTTCTCTTTTGTTAGATTTTTTGGAGCTATTTATATTTTTATTTTAACTATTTTCTGTATTAGAACCCATTTTAATTATTTTTACCAGAGTTCTTTTGATGTGTTAACATCTATAGGCACGGGTAGGGCAATCTATCAAAGAGACAACATGCCAACAACACACAGCGTTAGCATCACGTACGTGGTTGTTGTACAATAATAGTCTCTGTCTGAAAATAAGTATGATGGTATTGATGAAGCGGCAGCGAACAAACAAGCAGGTCGTCGTCGTCGCAGAAGAGTATTGAGTATTGAACTCATGGAACGAATTGTATGACTCAAAAGCACTGGCGACATCTGGCGAATGATTCAAAACATATTACTCTCTTTTTGACATAAATTGGTCCATTCATAATTTTAATGTGAAATATTGATGCCTTTTGAAACATTTATGGTTTTTGTATTGTTTTTTTGTAATTTTATTTGAATTTTATTGACCGATTTTTGTTAGTTTTCGGTTAATGTATGAGAAATTCATACTACAAGCTTACAAGTCATAAACATTTTTCTAATTGAAAAAAGGTTAGTTTTTGTTGGAAATAATAGACAATTAATTCAGTTCAACACACACTCACTGGCATGACTAGTTTCGAACTCCGCGACAAGTTCATCATCAGATGCCTAACTACTATGCCTGAATTGATACCATCGGTTGATCATCAATCGTATATGTATATATAAACAATGTTACGCTACACTGCTCCAGAACGCGGAATATTGCTGACTATTTATTTGACCAATAATCGGTCGGTGACTTTGGCACAACGTGAATTTCGTCGCAGATTTCCTGGCCGTCCAACGCCTACTGGTGAAACACTGCGACGTTTAGCCGCTCGCCTCGAAGAGACTGGCACAACACGAGATGCTGCCAGGCGTGGCAGACCCTGGAGTAGCCGTTCTGCAGAGAATATTGCTGCTGTAGCCGAGGATGTCATGGATGCGCCGTCGACATCGACCAGACGACGTGCCACGCAAATGGGTATCAGTCGACGGTCTTTACAGCGAATTTTGGTACAAGATTTGAAGATGTTTCCGTACAAAGTCCAGACGGTGCATCAGCTGTTAGCTGCTGACCGCCAATCGCGTCTAACATACGCTCAAGCCATCCTTACTCACCACCAAGAGGAAGATGATTTTTCATCAAAAATAATCATGAGTGATGAGTCCCATTTCCATCTTAGCGGGTACGTAAATAAGCAAAATTTACGCTTCTGGGGCACTGAAAATCCGCGTGAAACCCACGAAGATTCATTACACCCGCTCAAAGCCACTGTATGGTGTGCTGTTTTCGCTGGAGGAGTAATCGGACCTTTTTTCTTCGAAGACGTCGCGGGCCAAACGGTTACTGTGAATGGTGAGCGCTACAGAGCAATGATCAACGAGTTCTTTTTGCCGCAACTTGATGAATTGGGATTGGAAAACATGTGGTTCCAACAGGACGGTGCAACGGCACACACTGCACGTGCCACAACCGATATGCTGAAGGATGCATTTCCCGGGCGCCTAATCTCCCGTTTTGGCGATTTGCACTGGCAGGCAAGATCGCCTGATTTGACCGCTCCAGACTTCTTTTTGTGGGGCTTTTTGAAGTCGCGGGTTTATGTCAACAAGCCTCAGACTCTTGCAGCTCTTAAAGACAATATCCGTCAAGAATGTGAGGACGTATCGCCGGAAGTTTTGGCCAAAGTGATGGAAAATGCCATAAAAAGGGCTCAAATGACAATCAACTGTGGCGGCGGCCATTTACATGACATCATATTCTCGACTTGATGTAAAAAAAATTAAAAGACCAAATAAAAATAATCCACAAGAAGAATCAAAGTTTTTAATTTTTTTTTTAAATTACAGCCAAAAAACATCGGAAGTTTACTTTTGCGCTACCTTGTACGTTATTTTGCTTTATGAAAATCATTCACTTGATGATACGTTTTTTTTTTTGAATTTTGCTAATAAAATAGTTATTTTTGGACGTACAAGTATAAGATTTTGCAGAAACATGTAGCTTAATCAAGTAAATAATAATTAATCAAAAACTCAATTTGGATTTTTTTTGATGATACGTTATTTTGCATTTTAGGTGACGATATATGGATACAGTTCGGTTGTACTAAATATTTCATATTGTTTTTGAAAAAAATTTGACTTTGAACCAACATAACTTCTTTGTTTCAAAAGCCTTCAGTAGATATGATATACAGATGTAAAGGGTGATCTGATCTCCAATTTTTCGAGGTAACTTTTGCCACCGCCCAATTGAACGCAAGGAAGATAATTCCAATTTAATGAAAAAAGTCTGATTTGGCAGTGCCTAAACGTGAATAACTATTTTTTTCTCAACAAATTTAAAATATTAAGTACGCAGCTAAAGAGGTGATAAAATTCTCGTTCTCATTTTGTAATTTTTTATACTAATCGGAGTTCATTTGCCAGAGTTATGTCCTATGTCCCTGGCATTCCTTACAACACAACATCTAGCATATAAATCGAATTACTGCCGTTGAACTGCATACAGGTGGTACAGAAATTCATCAAAAGCCAACATTGGGCATTATTATAATGTTGTTATACCTGTATTCTAATAAAATTCGAATCAATAACAACCGTGGATCAATTTTATGGTCACTGAGGTGAATTTTATTGGCATGAAGGTATAAAACATTATAACAATGCCAATGTTTGCTTTTGATGGATTTCAGTACCACCTGTATGCACTTCAACGCCAGTAATTCGATTTATATGCTAAACATTGTGTTGTAAGGGATGTTTGTTAGGAAGCTTCCGTGTCCACGTAAGAGTTGTTCAATCGAACATACTAAAAATGAAACAACGGCATTCTAGGCAACTACCTAAGTTGCTTTTCTGTAAGTTCGGCTCTGCATCTATGCCCTAAATTTTTCCCCATATTAGATGATATATACCCCCATCCCTATGGGTGAAGGTATGAAATATAATACTAATTAAACAACTTTGCAAAAATACATTTTCATCCTTAGTTTATTTCCCCCAGGGAATCCAATCCCGGGAAAAGAAAACCCCTATACGAAACTCATGCAACCAAAATTTTTGAATATATTTAAACTGCTATTCTGTTTTTAAAGTAATTTATATGAACCTGTTCAAATCCATAACCTGTACATATAAACTACTTGAAAACCAACATTTCTCGATATCAAGCAAATGTTTTTAAAATAAGTATAATGGTAATTAAGTGGGATTGGATTTTTTTTGTTAATTTGAATTAAACTAGAAATTATAATTGCCATACACTTACTTAATTTTGTGCCGTGTATGTCATTAAACGAGAATTAGATCCAATGAATCTCAAAGTCCGAAAATAAGAATTAAGTGTAAATTTCTTCATAATATTAAAATTGATATTGCGTGGATGAGTTAGGGTGAGGTTATGTCAAGTCGGTTCCCACGGCTAATACTTCTTTCTTATTTATATTAAGAAATTGTTTTGTTTTATGCTTTGATCTTTAAAATTAAAAATGAATACATTTTAAATTGGATGAATAAATATATGTTAAACATTTTAATTTGCATATTATTAATAACTATACCGAGTTTAAATTTATTAATATTAAAGAGATGCAGATATCATGACTCGCAACTGGTCAGAGCATGATTCATGTTGTTTTTTTTTCTGTTTTTCTATTCCAACTTTAGTCCGGTACAAAGTTCACAGCGTATTTTTGTGCTTGTTAGGCGCGTCGTTTCAGTGCTAAACTCGGTGTTTGATAAAGTTCACTTGACTTTTGTTAGGTTTTGTGTTGTTGTTTTTTCAGTCAAGTTGCTAAATAGAGACTTTATTTAGCGTTATTTTTTAACATTATTAGAGCGGTTATTGTGATTTCACGTTTTAAGTGGCAGTTTCTAAACTGGGTAATAATGACTTTACACTCTACTCTGTAGGATGGTTAACTGCTGTTATATTGGGGCGGTTTGAAATATGTTAAAGTGGGCCACATACATATTTGCCAATCATGAGCGTGTTTATCACTTTGCGCTGGCATTTGTTATCGTTTCTCCGCCAATAAAATTTACAAGTATGTACACATTATTCGCAACGTTTCACAAGAAATCTCGTAATTCGAGGTTTCAAGATAATGATTAGCAGATTTCAAGTTAACAATTAATCTTGAAAAAAAAGTCTTTGTTATGGCTACATTGTTAAGAACGAGGTGCAAGACTGAAACGATTATACTCACAGTATTAATTGTTGGGAAAGCGGTTGTAGCAACCGTAAATACGGCTACTGCCACCGAATTGCAGTTGTCGCAACAGAATTGCAGTTGCCATAACAGAATTGCAGTTACTACAATAGAATTAAGGTGGTCACGACTGAATTTAGTCTACAAAATTACTTTAAAATTCGATTGAAGCAACCTTTAAGAGGTTGTGGCAACCTCCAATGCGGTTGTGACAACCTCTTGTTGGAATGTGATGACATCTAATGTGGTTGTGACAACCTACACTGAATGAAGAGACTTCATCAAATTTATGAACTCCTTCATCAATTTTATGAAACATTTCCCTATTTTCCAACCTACGAAACATTTCACTGAATTGATGAAGAACATTTCATCAATCTTTCATCCATATTTCGTCAATAGTTTATGTTGATTCAACGACAACGTTACATCAAATTAATGTAGAGTTTTCATCAATTTGATGTAAGTTTCGCATCAAGTTGAAGCAAATTTTTCACCATTTTGATGTAAATTCTTCATCAATTTGAAGCAAATTTTTCACCATTTTGATGTAAATTATTCATCAATTTGCTGTACATTTGTCGGCAATTAGGTGTAAGGTTGTCGTCAATTTGATGTAAGTTTGTCATCCATTTGATGTAAATTGGTCATCATTTTGATGTACATTGATTGTTAATGTGTAGCCAAACTCTTTGGTTTATTTTTCATTGTAAAAAATTCACAAGAACAGGTGTAAAGCCAAGTGCCCCCTATAGAGTTTTTTTGATAGAGTGTAGAGCGTAGACTGTAGAGACTCTACCTGTTGTGTGTACTCTATAGTGTGACTCTACCACTCTACTGCTCTACGTAGAGCCGCTATAGAGAAATTTTGAGTAGAGCTCTACCATGCGCTCTACAGACTGTATACACTGCCGACACATTTTTCTCTACTGTAGAGTCGCATGATAGAGCCCAGTTCTCGCAATGGCCGCCATTGATTTTGACATTTTGTGTTTGTTTCTTTCTCTCACGGAGAGACCGATTTAAACAAACATATACACAAACATATAGACAAACTGGAATTGCATTTACCGTGTGATTTATTCGCTGCGATTTAACTTTCAGAATATAGAAGCACAGCAATATTTCATTTGAACAAAAATCGGAACGCAAATGAATAGAAATGTCAATAATTTTTTAATAAAAGTGTAATTCATTCGAATATACCAAGAGCTGAACTGTAGAGAGAAAAAACTATCAAAGAGTTTTGATAGAACGTAGAGCATATGTAGAGCTCTACCACACACATTAAAATGGCGTATACCCTGTAGAGATTTTTGGGCTAGAGAACTCTCGCGTAGAGTTTGTAGTAAGTTCATGTAGAGTGCTCTATAGAGGTATACACGTCTCTACGCGAGATTTTTCTCTAGCTCTACGCAAAATTCTCTATAGTGGAAACTTGGCTTAAGAGAACACAGAAAATGATCATAGCGTGGATGTTGTCATCTATCCATCGCACTATTTTCTATAATGTATTTCTTTTAAATTTTCTACTAGATTTTTTATTTTTCTCTCAATACTACGTCCATATTTTGAGTCGATCCCACTAATTATTTCTAAATTCCAAAGATAAAGATTTATGTAAAACAGATCGTCAATTCAATGAAGCTGAAAAAACGCACAATCTTCAAACTGGAGAACCTTTTCATTAATTTGATGAAATGTGTCATCAATTCAATGAAGAGCAGTTCATGATCATTTATCATCGATTTGGTGTAAAGATTTTCTTTCAGTGTACAAATACGGTTACGGCTAATTCGGTTATTTTTTTGTGGGTGTTGAAATCCTATATTAAAAAATAAAAAGATTTAAGATGGTAATAGATAAAGTTTTGGTAATATTTTACGCGATAGCTTTAAGACAGCATCTGAATTTAATAACAAAAAAATGGTGTCCCATAACATCCCATGAAGAGATTGGGGAGAGCTTCTCACAATCAGTGAGATGTACGCTTTCTAGATTTACACTCGTACAAAAAAGACTAGATTTACACTCGCCAACCAGTTCGATCTTTTGCCTTCTCCCTCCAGTTGGTAATATCTCTCCAGTCTTGGTCTTCCTTCGAGTTCGGTTTCGAAAACCCTTCGTGCTGGTTCGTCTTCTCTGGCATGTCCTAGCCAGCGCAATCGCGTTATTTTAATCCGCTTAACTATGTCAATGGGCCGTCGGTGGTGCAATGACTAGTGGCGCGGCTCTTGTGCATGAGAACGTGGATTCGATCCCTGCTCTGACCACCTTACATTTCCTTCGACGAAAGCCACCACGCTTAGTGATGGCGACACTATCGAATACTTAATTATGTCAATGTCGGGATATAGCTCATACAGCTCATGGTTCATGCGTCGCCGATACTCGCCGTTGTGCACTATAGGGCCATACATTTTTCGGAGTATTTTTCTCTGGATGACTCTTAGAGATGTTTCGTCTGCGTGCAGTAAGACCCAGGATTCTGCGCCATAAAGCAAGACAGGTTGTATGAAAGTCTGGTATATCTGGACTTTTGTAACTCGAGAGAGGGCTTTATCTGTAAAGTGCTTGCTTAACCCAAAATCACATATATTTGCAAGCCCTTGATCTCAAGGCTGGCGTTTTTGTTTACGGCAGATCCGAGGTATATAAATTCGGCCACCACCTCGAAATTAAAACGGTTATCAACGTTGACGCTTTGGTCTAATCTCATGGAGGTCCTGGTTGTAGAAAGCACTAATTTTGTCTTGTCCTCATTTACTGTCAGACCCACTTTTGCTGACTCCTTCTCAATTCTCAAAAACCCCCAAGTAACTTCTCTCATTGTGCGCCCAATGATATCTACATCATCAGCATACGCGAGCAGCATGTGACTTTTGCTGCTGATGGTTTTATTCATGTTGATTGAAGGTTTTCTCATAATGATCTCCATTAAGATGTTAAAGAGATCGGACGATAGGGTGTCACCTTGCCTGAGGCCTCGCTTAGTTTGGAAGGGTCGGTAAGATCCTAACCCACTTTCACTGCGGATTTGGTGTTCGTCAAGGTCATCCTGCAAAGACGTATGAGTTTTGCTTGAAAGTCAAGCTCAGACATTGCTTTGCAGAGTTTCTCTCGTATCAGGCTATCTAAGGCCGCCTTGTAATCGACATTCGATGATAGGTGTCGATTTGTTTTTGTGGGTCTTCTCTAGAATTTGGCGTAGCGTGAAATTCTGGTCAGTTGTAGATTTTCCAGGTCTGCAGCCACACTGGTATGGTCCAATCAGGTCAGCGATAATTGGTTTTACTCTTTCGCATATTATACTTGATAGAACCTTATATGCTATGGATAAAAGGCTTACTCCACGATAGATGGCACAGAGACTCGGGTCACCGTTTTAAATATGGGACATAGTACACTGAGACTCCAATTGCCGGGCATGCATTCCTCTAACCACATTTTTGTAATGAGCTGATGCATGCACCTTATCAGCTCATCGCCGCCAGCCTTAAACAGTTCCGTCGGTAATCCCTCGGCTCCTGCGGCTTTGTTGTTCTTAAGGTGATCAATAACTGTTCTGACCTCGTCTTGGTTAGGAGGGAGCAATCGACGTCGTCATCCAAATTGTCTCATCGTCACTGGATATCTCAAGTTCCAGTAGCGCGGAGAAATGATCTCTCCATATCCCCAACATGCTTGTCTTTACAGAAGGGGGACTGAACCATGTCCATTTTTGACATTTTTTGTAGAATTTTCGGGCTTTATTCTATCTGTATGTCTCAATTTTCTCACTCTCGCGCGTTCTCCATTGCCATTTCTTACGCCTATAGAGACGGTTTACCTCCTTCCGTTTTTCCCTATACTCCTCAGTCGCAGCTCGCGTTGCAATTGCCTAAAGCATTGCCATACGTGCAGCGTTCGTTTCATCATTTGCTATGCTACACTCTTCATCGTACCAGGGTTTGTTTCGAAGCGGTTTTTCAAAACCAAGTACGGTTGTTGCGGCAGTTTTTATTGAGTCGGAAATGGGTTTAAACTGCGCTTCAGGATCGTCATCGTGAGGGGTGGGTTCTGTGCCAAAAGTTGCGAGAGCTTCCTTGAGTAGGCAGTGGCTACTCCTGGTAATTGCAGCTTTCCGACGTCTAGCCTTCTATGCGTCTGGTTTCGTACGATTTTCGCTCTACTTAATATTGTGCGAACCTTTGCTGCTATCAGGTAGTGATCAGAATCAATGTTAGCTCCTCTGATCACTCGTACGTGCGTTACACTGGATGAATGGCTTCCATTATGGATGTCTATACTAGAATCTTGTACCACTAATGGCCATATGTTTTTTGCCGCGGCAAAGTCAATCAGTCTCATACCGTATTCGGAACTGTCACCATTCAGACTGAAATTGCCAATAGTTGGCTGAATCACATTCTCCCTGCCTACTTTAGCATTAAAATCTCCTAGTATAATCGTAATGTCATGCCCAGGGCAGCGGTCATACGTTTCCTCTAGGCGATCATAGAATATGTGACTGGCACCATTATCTTTCTCTTCTGTCGGGGCATGGACACAAATTAGGGAATTATAAAACTATTTCGCTTTTATGCGGATTGTGGCGGATTCACAACCAAATTCATGTTTTTTCTCATGGCAGTTGTCGCAGTTTTTTCCTAATGCAGACAACTCATTTTCTGGATAGCGGTATTGGCAGTCTTATAACCTTCGACGACATCTGACAATTGGATACTTGCACCGGATCTATATGGAGTTCCTACATTCCAAGGGCAGATCCGTAAATCGTGATCCTTTCAACGTTTGCGGGGGTTGTTTATGTTTTATTTCTCGTTTTGTATATTCACTGTCGTTATAAACGGTGTCTATTTGATTGCAGCCGCCCATTAGGGATTAGGCGCTGCCCAGAATGCCTGGAATGCCGATTGAGCCATGTCCATCTGTCTGTCTGGCTGGCTTGCTGGCTGGTCAACACGGTAACTGCCGAACATCACCATGAAATTTTGTCGGTGACCATTATTTGTCCAAATTTAGTTTGGGATTAAAAATATGCATTGAGACCACGCCTCTTCTGGTACCTCCCATACAAATCGACACATTTATCACAAACTCATGTGTCTTCTAAAACTGTTTTCTGGTATATGTGATTAGCTTCAACTCCCATTCTGGTACCCTCCATAATAAACTGGGGACCGTACGGTTTGCCTATAGGATAAGCCGCGTAAAGCATTTCCGCTCTTAATGAAATCATGTATTGGGCTTCATTTTACCAAAGACCAGTCAACTACTAAAGAAAAGGATGATTTTTCCACACCCATTTTGGTACCTTACATACAAAGGATGTGGGGCCTGCTGGTTGGTCGACAAGACAACTCCCGTAACAATCGACAAACCTTTTTGAAATTTGGTATTAGGCAGTATTCAGTCAAACGCCACTTGGCTGTGAAAAATGTGTTGTTTTGCCACTCCCAATCTGGAACGTATCATACAAAAAATGGGCGGCTGTCCTATTGATTGATGAGCCATCTCTAGTAAACCATAACCGATATTAACAAACTTTGGTTCTGGTAAAGTTTTCGTCACATCCAACCTTGTAATCAAAAATTTACACCTTTGCCACGCCCATTTTTACCTCCCATACAAAAGCTGGGTGGCAGTCCGGTTTAGTACTTCGCAATAGCAATAGCTATTTTGTCAAAAACTTCCTTGTAATTAAAAAGAGACAACATTGGTAGACCAATTTTGTGCACCTCCCATACAAAATATTGGAGACTGACCGTTTGATTAATGCAATATGTCACTTAAATCCATAGAGTAAGATATAAAGAGTGTGCATGTGTATTTCAGTTCCACCCAATTCTCGTCGACAGACACTGGGCTAACAACAGTTTTGATCATAGAGAAATACTAAAGAGAAGCCATGAGTGTTTCAGTTCCACCAAATTCCCGTTGACAATCACTGGGCTAACGACAGTTTTTTATGTCAGTTTTTTTCGGACAGAATTTGGACGTAATACAAATAATGATTAAAGAAAATTGTTCTTCAAATTAAAACTAATTTATTGCCATGGGTTTCGATGACAGAGTTGATCGACCTCCTAACTGCAAATTCGATACAGGATAGAATTTCAAAAAGAATGAGCGACTGGTGAATTGAAAAACTGACTATAAATTTGATTTTATTTACACTAATGACTCTTAAAATAACGTTAAATGCAATAAATTAGTTTTGATTTTAACAACACAACAAATTTCTTTAATTTTCTTAGAATTTGTCCAAATTCAGGCATAAAAACCCGTATCAAAAGTGTCGTTAGCCCAGTGACTCTCGATGAGAATTTGGTGGAAATGAAACACACATGCACGCTCTTTATATCTTACTCTATGATGAAAACTGTCGTTAGCTCAGTGACTTTCGGCGAGAATATAATGGAACTTGAACACAAATGCACACTCTTTATATCTTACTCTATGATAAACACACCGGATTTCAGTTGAACGAATTGTAACATGATCCGGCCTGAACAAGTTCGTCGCAATGTGAGGACTGAGTGGTCCTTCTATAAAAAATTATGTAAGCGTTGTTATGGGTCAGAAACATCTGTGGAGATAAGGTGCGTAGTTGACATAGATAATGTGGCGGTAGGGTTACTAGTGCTCCCAACAAGTTCCTACAAATCTCTTGCCCAATAATGAAGCCAAGGAGGAAGAAGAAGCCACCCTGATGGAATGGAGAACTTGTGCATATAAGGAATTCATGCCGACAACTATTTAAAAGAGCCAAATTTTCGAGCGATAATCAGGATTGGAATAATTACAAAGCTGAGCTGAGGCGTCATAAGAATGCAATCAGACGGCCCTAAATGTGGAAATGCGGGCAGTGGACAACCTGTAGATAGATAGATAGATATATGGGGTCCCAGTACATCCCAGCAAGTGATTGAGAAGAGCTTCTCACAACCAGTGAGCTGTGCACGTTTTGGTTTTACAGTCACTGATTGGAACCAACAGTTTTACACCGGTTCCGAACAGTATTTCTGATAAGTTTTTCATTGCTAAATACTCGATAGTGTTGCCGTCACTAAGCGAGGTGACCGCTGTCGAAAGAAACGTAAGGTGGTCGAAGAGGCGATCGAACCCACGTACTCATGTACAAGAGCCGCGCACTCTACCATTGTAGCACCGACGGCCATCCTGTAGTGGAGATTTACTAAATCTCCTTATGGACACCAATTTCCCTGCAACTCTCTGAACGAGGATGTCACTGCAGGCGAACTAACACCTCTTTGAGATTGCCTCTTTGAGGATCCCGGTTTAAATTGGATATCGGCAGCTTCAAGCCCTTTAAGTCTCCCCAGCTGATCTCCAGGGTGTGGCCGATTGTTCCTCTGATTGATAAAGTTATACATCGAGTGCATATACTTCAGATACATACCAAGAGGGGAGACGGATATACGAGTGGTGTCTATTCCCAAAGCGGCAAAGGGCTCAAACACTGCTCCTAAAGACTTTAGGCCAATAAGCCTAAAGTTCATACTGAAGACTTTGGACCGGTTGGTAGACGTACACTTGCGAGCTAGTATTGATGTAAGATTGTTATCCGGTGTAGAGTATGCATACTGCAAGGGTAGACCTACAGAGACAGCACTGCATGAACTGCTAGGATTCATAGAGAAATCGTTGGTTGCTAAGAAGTATACGTTGGTAGCCTTTATTCGCTTTGAGGGTGCGTTCAATAGTATCACTAGAACCCACCTATTGTTCACTACTAACACGAGTGCTATTCACACCTCTTCCACTGATGCACTGGATGTTATGTTATATTTGATACCGGTGGACATAATAGACAGGCAGATTGCTTCCACGTCTGCCATCCATCAAGTTAGGACAACTCATGCATGATCAAAGTCGTTCATGGAACAGAGCTCGAAAGTACTCCCAACATTCCAGCATTTATAGACTACTCGAACGGATATACCACACTCTGATAGTGGAAAGAGATTCGTGCAACAAAAGAGAGTGGATTTCTACACCGTTGGGTCGGAAATGGGTGGTAAAGTACGCTAGGGGTCTACTCTAGGGAACTAGCGTTATCCTTTTCTCGTAGACTACCTGATTATTTTAACGTATACCAGGCGGAAATTTTGGTTCTAAGTGAAGTGCCTTACTGGTTAAGGGATAATAGGCCAGCAGTCGTTGGTTTCAATATATTCTGTGCCAGTCAGGCGGTCACTAAGTCCCTGGAATCAGTATTCCTGAATTCAACCAGGATTGTCGCAGATATCTTAACGTTATAACTCTGCAGTACCTCATGTTGGTGCCAGAGCACAATGACATTCCGGGGAACTGCAGACCGGATAAACTGGCAAGACTAGGAACTACATTACAGGTTCCTAGCGATTTGTAAGCATATCCTTCAAGAACTCTCCTATATGATGATGCAGGAGAGTTGGACGAGAGCCACAGATTGTGTACGACATTGTGTTATCAAATCAGATAGTGTAGGGAAATCTTCCCAATAGTAGATAGCAGGAGATCCATGAACCTTTTGTCTCTAGCTAGGCCCAAGGTGTGAATGATTGTTGGCTATGTCTGATTCGTAGACATGTGACGAGATTTACGGGCAGGGCAAATAGTTTCTTTAGATGTTGTAACTATGCGGAAAACGGTGGAACTAACTCTTAACCTCGTTTATGCTACACTCCTTCTCATAACAAAATCTATCACGCAGACTAACGACAGATAGTCCAGAGATACAAAACCAACTAGGTTTGGCCAAATTTTAGCCAGAATCGTTCGAAATACTTCATGTCCCACCCTAGATGGGATCTTTAAGAATCTTGCATAGACTAGAAATCTCTGCTCTTGATTAATGCAGGAGCTGTGAAGATAAAGTATAGGATGAGAGTCTCGAAAATGTTTTAATCTCCCGCCTTATCCCTTATATGAGCAGGAGACCATTTTAAGAAGATTGTTCCGCTGTCAACTATGTTCTATGTATATTAATCCTACTTTATTTCTCTATTTGCAGAAAAACTTTTCCTCGAAGATCCTGCATTAAAAGATGATGTACCCATATCCTATATGTCACACAAAGAACATTACGAACATAGTATTCGTAAAGCCGTTCGTATTGCAGAAGTAATCCAGGAATTACGAGAGAATGGTGAAGACAGTGTCGATTTATACACGTAAGTTAATTCCTCTTCGTAAATTTTCAATTTCAATCAATAATTTATCTGTGTAATTTTGTGTTTGATTTACAGAGCTCTTCTAGGTGGCTCTCTGGGTACAGCTTTCCTCAAGGAAGGCAATCCAATGATATTACATTTCGTAATGTTTGTGCCCACCATTATGGGTCAAGGCACAATGGAGCAACAGATCGAGTGGTTAACAAAGGCTTGGAATTTAACGATAATCGGCACATATGCTCAAACTGAACTGGGCCATGGTACCTTTTTGCGTGGTTTGGAAACACGTGCGGAATATGATGAGAAGACCCAAGAGTTTGTTCTAAACTCACCCACACTAACATCGTATAAATGGTGGTCTGGCGGTTGTAAGTTCGAAAAAAGAAACGTGTTTGCTTACAAATTGAGAACCTTGCACCTACAGTTTATGTTATAACTGTTGGCCTAGAGAATAATTGCTTTAAACTGGTGCCTAGGGAACAGTTTGAGTCTTCAACATGTAAGCTCAAACTGTTATCTAGGAGACAGTTTGAGATTTAAAGAGGTCTCTAGGTTAGAATTTAAGAATAAAATGTTTGTCTAGATTTCAGCTTGAGATTCAGGCTATATCAGGTATACCGAGATTTCGCAGTTTTCGCGATGTCATTCTCATAACCAGTTGATTTTTGTACGGCAAACCCCGAACAATTCGAAACGTAGCTTTAAACTGTTCTTCTAGGATACAACCTGTCCTGTAGATGGAAGTTTGAGATTGAAATTGTACCCTAGGCAAAAAATTATATCTTAAACTGTCGATTTATTCTTGCGTAGGACACCGTTTTATTACCTTTTACCTAGAGAACAGCTTGATTCTCTAAAAGTTGCCTAAAAATCCGTTTGAATCTCAAACTATGGACTACAGGACAGTTTAAGTTTCATACAGTCGCATAGAGAACAGCTTGAGTTTCAAACTGTTGCCTACCTAACTGCTTCAGTCTCAAATTGTCGCCCACGGATCAGTTTGAGTCTCATTTGTCATATTACATTTTAATTCTAAAACTATCACCTAGAGAACACTTTGAGTCTCATACTATCCCATGTAGTACAGGTTAAGTTCTAAACTGCCGCCTAGAGAACAGTTTACGTTTTTGATTATCAACCCAATTCTTAAACTGAATTTGTAATATTGTACAATTCCGTTTCCTTCTTTAGTGGGTCATACTTCCAATTATGCCGTTGTTGTCGCCCAGCTGTTTACCAAAGGTGAATTCCGAGGTCTAGCTCCGTTCATTGTTCAAGTACGTGACAATGAAAGTTATATGCCAATGCCAGGCATTGATATTGGAGAAATTGGTGCCAAATTAAGTATGAAATCTGTTAACCAAGGATATTTGGGCTTCAAGGATGTACGTGTTCCATTGAACCACATGTTAATGAAGAATCAGCAAGTTCTACCCGATGGCACTTATGTGCCACCCAAGAATTCCGTTCTCACTTATGGCACCATGATGTTTGTTCGTGTAGCATTAATACGTGATGCCGCTATGGCTTTAGCTAAGGGATCCACCATTGCCTGTCGTTATTCTGCCGTACGTCGTCAAAGTCCCATTGATCCCAATGAACCGGAACCGCAAATTATGGAACATACCACACAACAGCTGAAAGTATTCCCCATTATTGCCAAGGCTATTGTGTTCAAAGCGAATGGTGAGAATATTTGGACTTTGTACAACAATATAACGCATGAAGTCGAAAAAGGTCAATTGGAGCGCTTACCCGAAATGCATGCCTTATCATGTTGCCTAAAGGCAATATGTAGTGCAGATGCAGCAGCTGGTATCGAAACCTGTCGCCTGTCATGTGGTGGTCATGGTTTTATGGACTCTTCCAATTTCCCCACATTATATGGTATGGCCACCGCTGTTTGCACCTATGAAGGTGAGAATACGGTAATGTTACTGCAAACAGCTCGCTATTTGGTAAAGGTGTATGGTCAAGCCATGGACGGTGTTAAGCTTGTGCCTACAGTGGCTTATATTAATGAAGCTATTAAGAATAAGGAATTTGTTAACTTTGATGGCTCCATAGAGTGCATTGTGAAAGCATTCCAGTTTGTGGCGGCAAAGTAAGTGCAGTTGAAAATGTAGAAGGAATTGGGACAGGATTTTAAGTTGTTTTCTTGTGTATTCCAATAGTAAAATTCGCATTGCCTACGAGCGTATGGAAAAATGCCGTCAACAAGGTTTTGGTCCTGAAGTCAGTGCCAATAAGTGCGGTATTGTGTTTGCCCAAGCAGCAGATGTAAGTGATTTATATATAACAAATAATAACAAATATGTAATGGATTTTGTTTATTATTTTCTTTTAGCTTCATGGTCGTTCCTACTTGGCCTCATCGGCCCTGTTTGAATTACAAAAAATGGCTCAACAAGTATCCCCAGAATTGGCCGAGGTAGTATTAACACTTTTGGAATTGTACTTGGTAGATGCTTGTTTGAATCGTATTGGAGATTTCTTGAGAGTAAGTATTTACCTTTAAAGGAACTAGGATTGTTTTCCTTTATATCCATCACTATTTCTTTTCACTTTTCACTTTTGTGAATGAAATATTTTGAACTGAAAACATTTAATTTCTATTAATAGAGATATAATTTTTAAAAAGGAGTTTTTCAAAATGTATCCTCATGATTCCTGCCGTAAGGCAGATCAACACGCAGGTTTTTATTCATAAAAATCATTTAATAAAATCATATCTATGGGAATCGATGGTTCTCTCGATATGTAAAGAAGTTTAAAGATTGTTTCCTGTGTGTTTGTGCTTGCGATATTTTTCCATTTGCATTGTAAGCAATTCTTGAATTGCATTTTTAGTTTGATGAATTCGTCATAATCCTCATTCCAAACAACCGCGGATGAAGATCTGTGGGTATATTTGAAATATCTATACGATTTGCCAAGAATCATGAGAATGTATTTTGCAAAACTTGGGCCTGGTCGGAAATGCATCACTGATGTCAATTATGTGATTCGGATGCGTTTTTGATGCGCATTTTCTTTGCTATAAAGAACGATACAATGGAAAATTTCGTGTTGAATTAAATACTCGAATTGGTCACAACAAGCGCAATGAAATAAAATTGTCCAGGAAAATTTGGTATCTGTCAGTTCCCTAAAGCAATAAGCAATAAATAAAACGCAACAAATTAAAAAAAAGGAACAAAATTTGAAATTAGTCGTTCTGTGCATCAGACATTTTTTTGATGCAAATTTGCAGAAAGTTTGCGCATCAGATGATGCATTGTAGCATTTACACACATTGACGCGTGCAATGTTGCTAGAGGGTCTGTCCGTAAATGCATCACTGCTCTGCATCTGATGCTCAGTACGTTCTTAAATACAAACTCTAGCAACATTGCATGATTCAATGTTCGTAAATGCAACACTGCATCATCTGAAGCGCAAACTTTCTGCAAATTCTGCAACATCATAAAAATGCCTGATACACAGAATGACGAAGTTACAATTTTCTTTATTTTTTAATTTGTTTCGTTTAATTTATTGTTTAATTTAATTGCTTTAGAAATCTGGCAGATACTAAACTTTTTCTGTAAAATTTTATTTCATTGGGTTTGTCAGCCAATTCGCATAATTAATTCAACACGAAATTGTTCATTGTAGCTTTGTTTATTGCAAACAAAATGCGCTTCAAAAAAGCATCTGCATCACCTGATTGGCATCAGGGATGCCAGATGCAGAGCAGTGATGCATTTACGAGCAGGCCGCTTATTTTTAAAAACCAAGACGTTTTTAGTGTGATAAATTGTCTCTCAAACCTCTCATAACTTTTTATGAATATTTATTAATTTAGATAGAGAATAAATAGATTAGATAGAGATAAAAAAATTCAAAATCACTTTAATAAAATGATTGAGTAAATTATATCCTTTCTTCTTAGTTCATTAAATTGACAGACGATGATGTTGGCAAATTGGAATTGCGTTTGCAAGATTGTCTTCAACGTTTCCGTCCCAACGCTGTTGCCCTGGTTGATGGTTTCGATATACACGATCGCATTTTGGACTCTGCATTGGGTGTATACGATGGTAACGTATACGAGAAAATATTTGAGGAAGCTAAGAAAAGTCCTTTGAACAAGGAACCTGTAAATCAATCATTCCACAAGTACTTGAAGCCCTACATGAAGTCCAAATTGTAAATGTTATGACTGTGTGTGTGTGTCTTTAACGTAATATTACTGTAAATAGTAAAAGTTATTTGTTTTTAAGTTGTTTCTTTTTTTATTGATTGTTATAATGGTTTTTATAAATAAAAGTTAAACTTTTTGATATAAAAATTTCGATATTTTAAAGTAATTAATTAAGAGATCATGTGTTTTTTTTAGGAGGGTTGCAATAACATATGTATTGACGAATCAACAGTACAGTCATGGTGGTGGGTCTTACAGTTTGAGCAACATTAAAACATTATACAAGTAAAGCCGAGCATTTTCTAAAACAGAATATTCTCTTTCGGATATTTCTACCAACAATAATGGTGTAATTTGAAACTGTTTTACAACCAAACTCGTCCCATATCGATAAACTCGAGTTATAGAAGTAACATTTAAATAAACATAATTTTATATACTTTTTTAAATTTACATCTTTATTTTATATTTGTTCATCATAAAGTTAGTAAAACAAAAACAAATTAAAAAACAAAAAACATTAACTTATAGTTTTCTATATTTTAATTATTTACATTTCTAATGCTCAGTTTCACAGTTGAAAATTTTCCATTTAAATGGAATTTAAATGACCGATGTTTGTCATTTAATACGACATTTTTCTGTGAGCTTTCAAATTGAGCTTTTAAATGACGAGTGTGAAACTCGCCCTAAGAGATTGAATTAGCAGCATTTAAGAAAATAGTTTAGAAAACAAACTGCCTGACTGTTCCCTGATGTCGAATGAAAGCTTTCATTTATATTCCAATCGAAAGAAATTTGATCTGCACCGGAATTTCGTAACTTTTTAATGATAAAAATTGTCATACTTCATAAAATTTCAATACAAAATTTCCAATCTTTGCGAATTTATCTACCAATTATTATCGCTAAAAAGTTAGATAGTTCCGGTGCTTTTGGGTTCCATAATATTATAATTTCAAGTCAAACTAAAATGGAAAATTTCTCTATTACCAATGTGCTGTGATTTGGTGTCTTAGATAAAAGCAGTCGAACGAAACCTTTTATCTTAGAGGCTCCCAATTTCAGTTGAACTCGTTCGAGTACAAGGAATAGAGCAAAAGTTTCAGGTATGTATAAAGTAAAACTGGACTCACAATGTTTGACAATATAAAAAAATATCCTAAATGAGATCCCCCACACTTTACAAAAGTCGCTAAATAACATTTTCTGAGCTCTCGCACAGATTTCCCCTGTATTTAAATCATTCGTTATTTGGTCCTAAAACCAGTCAATAGTTATGTCTATTGGTATTTGGTATTTCGAAGAATTCCGCGATTTAGTCTTATATTTAAAAATTATACACAGGACAAATGACGTTAGAAACAAATGTATATTCAATATGTGAGCTACTCAGAGGCCAATTGATTCAATTCTACACACACACACAACAAAACACAAGTGTAGAAAATTTTAATATTCTCATACAAAACTACACTACATTTCCAATTGAAATTTAAAAAAAAAATCAATTGAAATTTAAAAATTATATTCGAAATTTAAAATACATGAATTGAAATTTAAAAGCTATTTGAAATTTGAAAGACATCAATTGAAATTTGAAACACATCAATTGAAGTTTAAAAGACATCAATTGAAATTTAAAACATATTATTGAAATTTGAAACATGTGAATTGAAATTTAAGAGACATCAATTGAAATTTAAAAGAAATTTAATTTGTGCTCCACGTTATTCAAATTCATCAGGCATGATTTTCATTTATTCGGCCTTTTCATTGGTACTTTTTAATTTTATTAGTTAAGCTCGAGGCCATTCTATATCTCTATTAATAGAAATATAGTTTTCAAAAAGGAGTTTTTTCAAATGTATTCCTATGATTCCTGGCAAATCGTATAGCTATTTCAGATCTAGCCACATATCTTCATCAGCGGTTGTTTGGAATGATGCTATTGAAAAATTCATCAAACTAAATGCAAATGAAAATTCACTTCAATTGGGAATTTCCAACTAGTATGCAAGTGTTCGAAATATATCGCAAGCAAAACACACAAGAAACCATTTGCAAAAACTTCTTTCCATCTCCAAAGAACCATCGGCTCCCATTAGACATGTTTTTTGTTGTTGCCTAAAACAAAATTAAGAGATATAGAATGGCCTCGAGCTTAACTAATAAAATTAAAAAGAAATTTAATTTTGAAATACAAAACACATCAATTGAAATTTGAAACACTTCAATTGAAATTTAATAGACATCAATTGAAATTTAAAAGACATCAATTGAAATTTAAAACATATCTATTGAAATTCAATACATCAATTGAAATTTGAAACACATGAATTGAAATTTCTAAGAAATCAGTTTAAATGTAAAAGACATCAATCGAAATTCAAAACACATCAATTGAAATTTGAAACACATCAATTCAAATTTAAAAGACATCAATTGAAATTTAAAACACATCAATTAAAATTTAAAAGACATCAATTGAAATTAAAAACACACAAATAGAAAATTGAAATCATGAGTTGAAATTTAAGACAAACTTAAAACACATCTCAATTGCAATTTGAAACACATCAATTGAAATTTAAGACATCAATTGAAATTAAAAACATATTAATTGAAATTTAATACACATCAATTGAAATACATCAATAGAAATTTAAGACATCAATTGAAATTTAAGACATCAATTGATATTTAAAACATATATATTGAAATTCAAAACATCATTTGAAATTTGAAACAGATGAAGTGAAGTTTATAAGACATCAGTTTAAATTAAATAGACATCAATTGAAATTCAAAACGCGTTAATTTGAAATACATCAATTGAAATTTAAAAGACATCAATTGAAATTTAAAACATATTAATTGAAACTGGAGAGATAAGGCAAAAGATCGAACTGGTTGGCGAAATATGTTATCTTCGTTTTGTAAGGTCCCTGACCCCTCGGGGTTGTTCGAGACCGGATAAGTAAGTAATGGAAATTTAAGAATCAATTGAAATTTAAATCACATCATTGAAATTTGAAATATGTCAATTGAAATTGAACAGACATCAATTGAAATTTAAAAGACATCAAGTGACATTTAAAACATCAATTGAAATTTAAAAGACATCAATTGACATTTAAAGCACATCAATTGAAATTGAAAACACATCAATTGAAATTTGAAACAATGAATTGAAATTTATAATACATTAGGTTAAATTTAAAAGACATCAATTTAAATTTTAATCATATCAATTGAAATTCAAAACACATAAATTGAAATTTGAACTCATGAATTGAAATTTAAGACATTAATCGATATTTAAAACACATCAATTGACATTTGAAACACATTAATTTAAATGTAAAAGACATCTATTGCAATTTAAAAGACATCAATTGAAATTTTAAACATAAAGGGTGGTCTATGTAAAATTTGTAATTTGAATCCCCCGATATTTCGAAGCAGATGGCCAAACTCACATTTGTGCCAGTCATTATTTATGATAGTGGTCCAAGTCCAAAATCCAAAAAAAAATTGAGTTACGTGCATATTCTATATTGCACTGTAGCGATCATACATTGCATAAAACCGGTTTCGAAAAATTGATAAAAATGTACCGTTAGAGTAGATTTATGTATTTATTTGTTCAGTAGAATGCTCTTCAGTATTATTTTGAAAGTGGTCCAAGTCACACGCATTCGTACAAAAAAGGAGAAACTGAAAAAAATACAAAAAAAATGTCGTTATGTCAACAGATTAAAATTCTGGTAAGTTTGTATTTCTCATCACATAAGTGGCTCCATAAATAACTGATATTACTTAATAGATAATATTCCGGCAAATTCCAGTGGAGCCAAAAAATGGAAAAGAATAAGATTAATATCATCATCTAGTGAATCCATCTCGGGACATATAGAACAGGTTATCGGTGGAAACGGAGGAAGCCCAGACACACAGAGGAATAGAAAGAAATGTAGAAACGAAAATAATTACTTGCAGCGCATTACAAAAACAAAGAGGAATTCTGGGCAGGAGTACCCAAAAAAATAAAAGCTGTTTGTGCAAAGACATTTGAAAACATCAATTGTAACTGTTCAAAAACGTGTGTAGACATATTAACGAGTGGTGCAAGAAAATCAAATTTTGGGGAATTTTGGAAACTTGGTGATTTTAATATACAAAATTTGTATTTGCGCGGGTTGGCAGGAAAAGGAAATTCAACGTAGAAGACAAGAAACGGTAGGAGTGCACAAAAAATACAGCTATGAATATTTTGTGTATAATGAGGACTAAAGCGAACACTATCCAACGAGACATCTGACCGTCGAGGAAAAGCTTCAGAATCGTCCCGAAAATCATTCGAAGAACAAATTGAAGGTATAAGGGAACACATTCGCAAGAGGGAACTCTTGTGAAAGTCACTACACACGATTTCAACATGCTTCTGGACGAAAATATTTGAAATTTATATTATTCGGTTTTTCAGTTGTTATGTTCTTTAATAATTGAAATATGTGAAATTGATTATTATGGAGGATGGTTGGGAATATAGCTACATATTTAAATGCCCACCAAGGCATATCATCAGCTCCCTCCTCCACAAGAATTTAGGTATATCATCACACATTATAGGGATAAACAAAACTCATCTTAGTGAGAATTGTCTCAACACTCCTAATTGTACGAAAACATCATAAAATATTTTCTTGTTTACTTCAAAAAAACCTCTAAATATCTCGAAAACAAATTACATGGCGCTTAGACCCATAGACTAATACATACATAGATACTTTTATTCTCTCATCTGACGTTTCATTTCACACTCTTCGTCGTAGTTTTGTGGAAATGAGAGAAATTAAATTTAAAATTAACTTACACCAGGTGGAGTTATAAAATATGTTCACTTAACTTTTTCATGTTGTTTTGGTGTAGAACTGAAAAATTTAAATGTATTTTGCACTTTTCTGTTGACTTTTATCGTTGGTATACATTTGTATTGTATTTAACACAACTAGTTTGCTACAAAAACACGAAATTCGGTTGTTGATCCTTTGTTGAACGTTGTTTACTATTGCCTCTATCTGGTATTATTGAACTCATGTTTTCCACTTTCCACCGTACCTATGACGTTTAATTTATTGAGAGAATAAATGTATCTATGTATGTATTAGTCTATGCTTAGGCCACTATCATAATTACTGGAACATTTATGAAGTGGCAGATTATTAGTTAAAGGTTAGAAAGTTACGAAATGTGTCTCTTTACGATTGAAGAAAATTGGGATACATGTATTAAAAACGTTCTTCCAAAGTTCTGAGTCGAAAGATGGGTATTTTTACCGGAAGCCATAATTTTCCGATGAAGCTCATTTCCACCTTGGGGGATTCGTTACCAAAATAAATTGTTGCATGTGGGGCTCGGAAGAATACACACGTAAAACACGAATCGCCGATGTCGTTCACGAGATAGAGACCCAAACAATCGAAAATATACTGAAAACTTGGGTAGATTGAATGAGGTACTGTAATAAAGCAAGTCGTGGAAGCTATTTCATTCATAAATGTCAATAATGGGCCTTACCACTAAAAACATTATTTTGAAAAAATGTCTTAGTATTTTTTTAAATTAAATTGCAAATAAAATGGATTAATAATTTTTGAAATTGAAATGACGAATTGTAAATTCAAATTGATGTATTTTAGACCTGCACCGTAATCCTTCGTCAAAACGACGACGTGCGATTTTATCTTCGAGCTGAACTTTGTTTTTTCCATTTCTTTTGACCTCATTTTGGATGACGTTCTAGGGTTAAATATATAGTGATGTCTTCTACGTTTAACCATAGAAGGTTAATCATATTTTACATACATACATTAAAGGTAATCGTCGTCGAATCGACGAAGTCTTAGTTTACTTCGAAAATTTTAAGTCAGGCACACAAATTGTAATCTATCATGGACTTTACCAAACAAGAAAACACACAAGCCATACAATTTGAAAGCGTTTTGACTTATTTTTGAGCACTTCGCTCTTCAGTAATTTTTTTGAAAAAGAGCAACAGTGTTTGTCGAATCGACGAAGATTACCCTTCTAAGGTTAAATTTATGTTTTTTTTTAAAGTTAAAAAATGTATTTCAAATAGAAATTTTAAATTTCACCTGACGTATTTTAAATGTGGAATACAAATTTAACATTTCAATTGATATTTTTTAAAATTTAATTGATATTTTTGAATTTCAATTGTAAATGGTGAAATAGTCCTTCAGTTTAAGTTATTCTTTTGTTAAAAATTTTGTTTTATAAACGACATTGAATTTTAAGATATTTTAGTTTTAATAGCATTGAAATCTCAAACTAGTTAAAATGTGGAGTTGGATCAATTGGCATCTGAGTAAGTAGTAGCTCATATAAAGACTATAAAATCATATCCTCTAAATATTTGGAATGTTAATATCTACATATACATATGTATATAGGTATAGATACATATACATATATGTTTATAGTATCTTTTCTAAAACATTTATCTAAATTCTGTACATGGGGCTTTGAACGATTAGTCCTCGTAAAATCTAAGCGAATTGTGCACTGCTTAATGTGGTGTTCGTTGGTGTTTCCGATTCCTCCTCATCGCTGGCATTCTGATCAAGCTTCTCAAAACCACTACGTTTATTGCGTTCCATTAATAAGCCGCCCAACTTAAAACCATCCGATTTGGTAGGGAAATCCCAGGCATGGCGACGATTATTGCCTCCGAAAGGCATGCAACCTGGAAACAAGAAATTATCAAACAAAGTAATGTTGAAATTATTTATTAATATTATTTCAGAAAATCAGGAACATATCGTAGTAAAATGTCTTTCAAAAATCTACAGAAAATCAAATTTAAAAAAAATTAAAATCTATAGAAAATCGTTGCTTCAAGCTAAATTTGCAATTCCCCTAACTCAAACGAACGCTTTCGTTCGACAAACAGCAGATTTGGTTTCTAACAACACTAGAATATTCAAAAACCTAAAATGCGTGGTGGATATAAGTGAAATATTTGCAAGGTAAATTAAGGCAGGCACTCTTCTAGTGTAATGGGTGTACGTGTGATTCGAGGTGCCAAACGAACGCTTTCGTTCGACAAACAGCTGATTTGGTTTCTAACAACACTAGAATAATCAAAAACCTAAAATGCGTGGTGGATATAAGTGAAATATTTGCAAGGTAAATTAAGGCAGGCACTCTTCTAGTGTAATGGGTGTACGTGTGATTCGAGGTGCCAATATTCGCACAAGTTTGAGCAGGGCGAAAAATTTTCGAAGCCGAACACGGGAAAAGCTAGATATCGACAAGCTGCAAATACCGGAGATATCAGAGTCCTATCAACGAAAGCTCACTCTCCTGCTAGAGCAGAATACTCCCCCCCCCCCTTAGGACCAAGAAGCACAACTCCCATTCTTTGGAAACCGCTGCAAGAACTGAACTTGACTATCAAAAACCGCAGAAGGATAAGCCATGGTACGACGAAGAATGTCGCATTGCAACTGATAAAAAAGACGCTGCACGTATGGCAACGAAACAGTCAGTTACAATGGTTAACAGTTGAGCGGTACAAGAGGCTGAGAAGGGAGGAAACCCAACTATTTAGGAGAAAAAAATGGCAGTGGGAGCAGAGTTAGAGTGAGAAGACCGAAATGTGCAGGCCGACCACCGAACCCCCAAATTTTTTCCAGAGGGAAAGGCTATCGAATAACGGGCCGAATAATGGGCTGCCGTCGTGCAAAGACGAGAATTGGAATCTGGTGACCGAAAAGCAGTGTGTGCTTAGAATATGGAGATACCACTTTCCACACCCACAGTACTCGGCTTAGATTCTTCCACAGTATATCAGGAGGTAATGATTGTGGAAGACTGTGTAGATTGTAATCCGCCCAGTCAAGGCGAGATTAGAATGCCAATCTCCCGGCTTAAAAATAATAAAGCCCCTGGTGTGGATGGGCAACCCGACGAGCTTTTTAAGGCCGGTGGCGAAGGACTGCTAGCCCACATGCATCAACTTATATGCAGTATAAGGTTGGGGGAATCTATGGAATCTGCATCAGATGCAGAGCAGTGATGCATTTCCGAAAAGGCCCGATGACACACTTTCGTGCAATCTCTTTAACATCTTAATGGAGATAATAATGAGGAAAGCTGCAGTAAATACGAACAAGAGCATTAGCACGAAAAGCCATATGTTAATGGCATATGATGACGACATAGACATTATTGGGCGAAATTTGCGAAAGGTAACTGCAGTATTTACAAGAGCCGAAAAAGTTTCAGCGAAGGTGGTTCTTGCTGTTTATGAGGGCAAGACAAAATTGATGGTGTCAACGACTAGACAAACCTCTCGACTTGGTTCACACTTGAATGTTGACAACCGGTTTAATTTTGAAGTGGTAGATGAATTTATTTACCTTGCATCCACCGTTGACAAGGACAACAACGTTAGCCTGGAGATAAGTAGGAGAATTCTGCTTGCAAATGTATGCTATTTTGGGTTCAGCAAGCATTCCCTCTATCGACGGACAAAGGTCCAGCTATACCAGACTCTCATTTTACCAGTCCTGGCATATGGCTCCGAAACTTGGGTCATATCGCAAGCGAATTAAGCCCGGTATTCAGATTTTATTAAGTTTTCGTTGCCGCAAGAAGTACGTGTATAAAAAATAACGAAAATTTCATGAACCGTAAATTTTGGTCACTTTTTTCGAAATTTTCGTCATTTTTATACACTTCTTTTTAACGCAACGAAAATGTCATAAAAACTAAATACCGGACTTGAGCGGCAAAATTCGAAAATTATGTATTGAAATTTAATGAATTTTGACCATTTAACTACCGCATTTCATTTCATTTATTTATTTGATTGAAGTGAAATGAATGTCGTTAATGAGTTACAGTATTCCGGTGCAGGGGTCAAATTATCGCATCCGTTGTATATGTATGTATTCCGTATTTTGGATTGGAATTTTGGAAAATGGAAACTTGAATACAAACTTAGAAAATAGCGGACATAGTTATAGTTATCAAGACGATAAGGTAATAAGATTTGTTTAGAAATTATCATTAAATTGGCCCATTAAAAGGACTTTCGTAATACAAATTACGATACGAAAGCGAACAAAAGCATTCATTTGAGTTAGAGAAATTGATTGTATGACTTTGTAGGAGATCGTAAATTTTATGTATAACAATTTCTGCAACAAAACGTTGATTTACATTGAATTTAATTACAGAAAATTGTCCCCAGATAAAATGCAATCGATGAAAGGATGCATGAGTTAAACACTGAACAAAAGACAAGTTACAACAAATGAAAAAAAAAAACAAAACACTGGAAATACAAAATAAATTTTTTATTGGGGTAAACATAAAAAAGGGTATAAATGAGATTTCTAAAAATTAAATACTATTATATATTATATTATATAAACTACTACAAGTGAAAGAATAGTTTTGGGAAACGTAGAGTAATGTCGCCTAGAGCTGTCATCTTTCTCATCTGACGATTCATTTCACACTCTTCGTGTTGCGGTCGGTGCGATAGAGTTATTTGACGTAAATTGACTTACACCAGGTCACGTCTTTTTGGTTAATAACTGTGAAATTTAAACGTATTTTGGACTTTTTTCTTATCTTTTATTGTTAGTATATATTTGTGGTGTATTTAAACAAAAACACACAAAACGAAATGCCGTTGCTGTTTTCTTGTTGGTGGACTTGAGCCATTGCCTCTATCCGGTATTATTAAAGCAATACTTTCCAACATGCAACGTCCATAAGCAACCACAATAAACTTCGTAAATTTACTGACACAAAATCGCTACTCTAGATGTCATTACTCTATGTTGGAATATTTTAAACATGTGTAGAAGTGGAATTAAATATAAACAAACAAAATCAGTACAAAGAGTGTATATAAACGAGCACGCACACATCCATACATATGTACATAGTACTAAATGCATAAATACACGATTTAAACATATACAATTTTTTTTATGACTATGGATTTGTAATGAGAAACAAACAGATATATTGTTTATCAATACGACATTAAGAAAACTTAATTGTAAAGTAATAATCAAAAGAAAATATTAAACATGATGATGTGCGTTTGCATGCAAAAAATATTCGAAAAGATATATAAATCAAAATCAATAGTCTTTTAAAAATAAAGCTTGAAAAAGAGACTTGAAACACTGATGTACGTATGTTTATGGATCAGAGCCTTAAGTACATAATAATCACAAAAACACGCACATATTAAATACAAGATTGGGTAGAAAGAAAAGACACACACAATTTAGGGACAATCATCACAGACATTTTGGCTGGATGCAACCAATTTGCGATAGACCAATTCACTAGGTTGGCCTATGCTCACAGTGGCGGTATTACCTCTTCTACGTCGTCGCGCTATCAGCAGAGCCAGCCCAAAGGTGAGAAAGGCAAACAGCAACATAAGTGAGGCTACTAAAATTGCCGTAGCTCCAGGTTTATGGTGGGTGGTAGTTGATGACAATATCACCCCACCATCTAAAGATTCCGCTGCTACTGAGGTTGTGTTCAGCGTCACGGATCTCTCATGATTATCATCTTGCCCTTCAATGTTGGCTTTGGGTTTTGCTGCTGATAATGGTATAGATTTTACCAGTGATTTGTGCAGAAATTTATGTATACGCATAGGATTCAACTCTGCCACATACACCTCATTGCCATCCAAGGTAACGGCCACATCATGTGGGTTAGAGAACTCCATGTCGTTAGGGCCAAATTTAGCAATGACCTTTTTCGATTTGAAATCCATAACATAGCCACGAACTTCATTATATTGCTCGGTTTTAATGCCCAATTCAGCAGTGGGGCCATTGACAACTATCAATTGGCCACCTACAAAATAGAGAAACAACAGTAATTTAGCAATTTTATACCTTTTCTGTACGCCCTCCTGCTCCTTCATTACTTACCCTGAGCTGGGGTATAGTCCATACTAAACAAACGATCGCCAATCAATGGCGAATAGTATTGTGAATGAAATGTACCATTTGACCAAAAGAAGCATTGTACCCGACCATTTTCTCGATCTGCCGTGCAGACGAGTTCTTGTTCTGGCACCAGCGTCAAAGCGTGAGGAATGGCAAAATAATTTTGAGGTGCCAAACCAAATGACACACCGGAGAAGGTATTCTGTCCCCAAGCGAGTATGCGTTTACCATCTTTAGAATATTTAAGTATGCGGGCATTGCAATAACCATCAGCCACAAAGAAATCTCCATTTTCTAAGACAGCAACGGAAGTGGGCTTACAGAACTTTGATTCGCCAGAACCCGGTGCGAAAGCCGTACCCAATTTCATAAGGGGTTTATCGTCCGATCCGCGTGGTCCAAATTTGAAAATCTGATGCAAGGCAACATCGGTAAGCCAGACATTGTCCTCGTGATCGATAGTCAGACCGTGAGGCATGTAGAATCTTAATAGAAGTACAAAAGAAAAAGAATAACTTCTATACAAATGTTCTACATTCCATATTATATAGTTCACTTACAATCCTTTGCCCCAATCGTACGCCAATTTACCCGTCTCTCGTTCTAATCCCAAAACTGTGCTTAACTGTATTGGACCTTTTTTGCGTTGAAGAAAAACGTTATCTCTCGAGAAGGTATCTTGACCCCAAACACGATCACAACGATGAAATATTACAACATTGCCGGCCTTATCGAAACTAACCGCTGTAACAGAACCCAATTTTACAGTCATCTCAGGCCAAGTCGATTGATAAACATAGGCTGTAAGGATACAAGTTTAAAAGATAGAAAGAAATCAGATTTGAACTATAATCTAGAGTTCAAAATAATGTACATCATGGTACACATACTTGTATTCAATTTGCCAATCTCCTTTTCTACATCAATCTTGTCGAATTTATGCTTATCCGGCCACATTGACTGGTCGACAGATATACTACCGCCAGCATTGCTCTCACCGCCGCTATTACTGCCTTGCATAATTTGCTGGAAACGTTTGTCATTGTTCAATAATAATTGATCATCGGCGACCAATGGAAAATAACGTTGTAAACTGATTTTCTGTAAGTGGAAAGGAACAATTTAATTACAATCATTCCACAAAATGATATTTATAATATGGACTTCGTTACATAAAGATTAAAAAGCATTTCATTGTCTTGTTTAACATGCAGGTTTGTTCAGCAACAATGTATGTATTATTATCTGACATTTATTTGTGAAATGATCATTCAGATGATACTCAGCCCGTAGATTAAAAACATCTATATATGGGAATAGCTAACGTTGCACGACTATTACGACTAGAAGCACGTTTCCTGTGATAAGGAACTGAACTTTGAAAATATATTAGTAATATGGCATTGCCACAAAACAGGCGAAACAAATTTATACCTAAGTAAATCTAAAGCTCACGCATCGCTCGATGATGAATGCGAGCCCTCCACCGTGATTTCTCTCCCTGTCCCTCCGAATAATGACAGCATTTTATGTATTAAAATATTTGCCTTAAACGGGCATCTACACATCTGCTTTATGCTCAACCATCAATACGTACTGTTAATGAGCAACTATTGTGAATGTTGATTAGATTAGATTTTGGCAGATTAGATAAACACACGTAATTATTGGCACAGAAATCAGTTTTGAATTTTCAGTTATTTTGTGAACGATATTATCATAGAATAATACATACCATAAAAACTTTTATTCGATCAATAATTTAAACGTCATAGTAAAGTAAACATTAGATTTTGGAAAATATGGGTTCAATAATACCAGATGGTGGCAATAGTATACAACGATCAACAAATGTACAACAACCGAATTTCGTGTTTTTGTGGCAAAATAGTTGTGTTAAATACAATACAAATGTATACCAACGATAAAAGTCAACAAAAAAGTGCAAAATTCATTTAAATTTTTCAGTTCTACACCAAAACAACATGAAAAAGTTAAGTGAACATGTATTGTAACTCCACCATGAAAAAGTTAAGTGAACATGTATTGTAACTCCACCTGGTGTGCCTTAACCCATGAATTCATAACATTCGCTACGTACAAAGTGTGTCTAACTATAAGGTTTTTAGACTCGTTAGTCAAGAATTAACTCATAACAGTTTCCTACCTGCTGTCTAAGTCTAATATGAACACGTCTGTTTCAGGCAAATACAACCCCGATAGGCAAGAACAAAGAGAAGTAGAGAAGATTTTTCACTCTGCGCTGGAATGCCAACAAAGAAAACGTATGAAACGTTCCGTTTCTCTGCTTACTCTCTTAGTCTCTTCATTGAATAACGCTCGTGTATTGATAATTTTATTGTTTAAGCCATGTTTAAGTAAAATTATATTTTACTTAAAAGTAAAATTATATTTTACTTAAAAGTAAAATTATATTTTACTTAAAATTACATGATTGTGGAAACCAAATCAACTCTCTTTCGACTAGAACACGAATAAAACCTTCCGTTCGAGATCAGAGAACGAGCTGTAAATCTTTCATGGCAATGAGGGCTTTTCAAATTATAAAATTTTCAAGCCAACGAGAAGTTATCAAATTATAAAACATTCAAAGCCAAAAAGGGATTTTCAAATTATAAAACGTCCAAGTCAAGGTGAGCTTATCAAATTATAAATATTCCAAGTCAGCAAGGTCGTTTCCAAGTCCATAAATACGTCCAACCTGCGAGGGCTTTTCAAATTTATACATATTCTTGCAAATTATAAATCTTCCCAGCCAAACGAGGGATTTTCAAATATAAGTATAAATCGTCCAAGCCAAGAAGGGATTTTCAAATTACAAAAATTAACTTATTAAATTATAAATATTTCAATTTTTGTTTCTAATATTGGTTTTTTTTTATGTTGTTGTTAAATCATTAATCGATTCAAGATATATTTCTATTAAACATTAAATTAATTATTCCATACTACAGTGAAATTGATTATTCTGGTGGATGTTTGGGAATATAGCTATTTCAATGCACACGAAGGTATATCATCTACTTCTTTCTCCACAAGTACTTAGGTATTTTATCACATTATCGGGATAAACTAAACTCGGCCAACCGAGACTCGTTTCAACTCGTACTTGTGCGAAAACATTCACAACAATACTTTATATAAACATCAATATTCACGAATATCTAGCATATTAAATTAAATTTTTTAATTAAACGATAAATATAGGTATTTTTGAATGTAGTAAGTATAAAAAAGTATAAGTATATATTAAATCCAAACATGGATTTAGATTATTTTTTAATATTTTTTTTTTCAATTTTGACAAACTGAAAAAGTAATTTGAATTTTATTGTTCGATGCTAAAAGTACCACTTAATGGAAAAAATACTAGAAATAACGTCTTCTTTATATTTGTAATTTTATGTTAGACCTTGTAACTCTTGAAAGCATACTTCTCTCCATATTACTCATAACGTAATGTTAGGGTGATGCATGGCCGGCTTTAACAATTAATTTGAAAACTAAATCTCATTTCCATTAAGGAACATATACCCCGATCCTCGAAATCGAGCATTAGATGACCGGATAAATAATCGAGGCCACTTACATATTTCCTGATCAACAAACGAAAATCCGTATTGATCACCCGGTAATTGATGGGGGGACTCTACTAGTGTAATGGGCGTAAGTGCGATTCGGAGAGCTAATATCGATTCGGATCACTACCTGATTGCAGCAAAGGTTCGCACAAGATTTAACAGAGCGAAAGTTGTACGAAATCAGACATATAAAAAGCTGGGCACCGGATAGCTGCTATGTTCACAGATAGTCATGGCCTATGCAGAGAAGCTCACTCAGATACTTGCGCAGAACGCAACCCCGCCTCCTGATCCTGAAGCGCAGTGAAAGTATATTTCCCACTCTATGAAACCTGCTGCAGAGATCATAATTGTTTATGAAAAACCGCTTAAAGACAAACCATGGTACGATGAAGTGTCGCATAGCAAGTGATGAAAAGAACGCTGCACGTATTGTAATGTTTCAGGCAATTGCAATGCCAGACGCCAGAGCGGTATAATGGGAAGAGGAAACCGGTTTGTTTAAGGAGAAAAAACGGTTGTGGAGAAAGCGCGAGTGAACAAAGTGAATCTTACGGAAAGATGAACGAGGCCCGTAAATTCTACCGAAAAGAGCAAAATCCAACCAACGGCCATATATCAGGGTTCCCATAGTGGAGCAACGAAATAAATGAGCTGAGGAGGAAAGCAAGAAGTGACTTTAATCAGTGTTACATCAGTAAGGACTGGAAACCCTTCAAGCACACAGCAAGAGTATATGCGGATCATAAAAAGGCCAAGAGGAGAACATGGAGACCCTACGAGTCGATAGTATGCCTCAAGGAATCCTGCAGATTGACCAATATGTTATACAAATATCACTCAAATCCACCCCTCATACGAATTTCAATGCCGGATACGCACTCCCCGGATGGCGGTATAGGGAATAGTGGTGTTTCTGTGTGGATGGCTGAATCGTGGGCAATAATACAGTGCGAGTAGAGTCCAAATCTGGATGTAAAAAAAGGGTTCTCTCTTGAGCCGAAACAAAGCAAAACCTTGTGCTTGTCTGTTTCGTTGCTCCGAAATATGTTAGTAGAAACAAACCCCGATGAAACGTAAAGAAAAGGCAAGACAAAGGAATTAGGAAAATTCTTGGATTCGATTTATTTTCAATGGATTTGTTCTTACCAGTTAGAGATCTACAGTATAATAGGACTTATAAAAAGGTTTACAGGACGGAAGTGAATATCGCGACCATCATTATTTAATTCGATATTTGACTGCATTGGCGAATGGCGAGCTTACATCGAATTGTTCGGTTAAATGTATCCGGGAATTTTCGAATGACTAAATAGGAATTCATGCACTTGTATATTTAATCTACAAGAAATGTCGACCGGTACGATTTTGACGTGAACATCACCGCCCGCCTTGCAGTATTACTGTAAGAAAATAACTAGGCAGTTGGTAAGATGGCTAAAAATAGTAGTAAAATATAATACAATGTAATAATTAATTTGAAGAGATACTTAATGAAAGTTAATAAAATAATTCAATTTAGTACGGAACGTCTATACTATGCTTGATAATTCAAATCAAAATAGTGCCATTGTTAATAAAAAGGATAATGGAAATGTTAATTTTAAACAGAAAATGTACCACACAAAGTGATACCAAATACGGTGTTTTGAGCTGTGGGTAGACCGCTTCGGACGAAGGTGCCGTCAAAAATGATGCGTGAGTATATATCAACACCCAAAATTATTTATTTATTTATTTATTTAATTATTTCAATAACCGAGCCCATAAGGCCATATGTGGTTACAAATTTCTACTAAACATATCTTCAAGCATATAAAAAACTATCAGAATATAAAAACTATCAGAAAATATAATACCTCAAATTAAATCTTCACATTAAAGCCTATACTAGTTTCATACAATAGCTTATATTTAATTTCAAATGGCATACTGATTAAAGAATTTAAAAATTCAAAAACTATTAACGATTACATGTAAGATTAAAGGAATTATGCTCTCGAATTTAAAACTTCAATATAGTTCCAACTAGATTAATATAATATTTGTTTCAACACGTACCACTTCTACCGTTTTCACCATTATAGCAATTTTGAATTATATTTGCGTTAAACAAATTTCATTCAAAATAGAAAAATAGCAAAAACAGCAAAATAGTACGTGCGGAAACAAAACTATTACATATATATGTATGTAATTGTAACTGACATAAATTTAATAATAACTGAAATTGAATAACAACTTGAATAATAAACGATGTAAATAATAGTTTAAAAAATAAAATCGCTAATGATGCTGTAATATCTTGTTTAGTGACATTAGTTAATCATATCCCATATGGCACACAAAATAAAAATATAAATGGAGGTTAGAATAGGGTAGTGCTACTAGTTCACATCGATTTTCATGCGTTACTAAACAATCTTAAAATTATTCACCTAACTGTCATAAACATAAGTTAAATCAACAAGGACTAATGAAATCAGAGATTTACTGGATGTTTGCCGGAATTAGCAAGACGTGGTAAAAAACTCACATATCCTATAAACCAAGTAATTAAATCTACCACCTATCTGATAGCCCAAAGGAAAGAGCTGAAGGTGTAGAGCTTTGTATACCATAGAACATCAAACATATCATTATAATAAGCAGCGTATGCTATGATGTGGCTTAATACATATTTTGTGAATTTATTGCAAAAGTAGTTGACGTATTAGTGGGAACTGTATATTAACCTAGTGTTGATATCAATACATAAGAAGTGCATATCTGATATTGGCGTTGGGCACCCAAACCCACTATCATGATAGACTTGAACAATAATTCCTTAGACTTAGGAAAGTCAGCGGTAGTGAGAAATGCTTGCAGAGGACTAAATCTATCTGTACTTCATAATTCGGCGACAACTCAGCACAACATTTCGCATGGGCCGACACCATTACCAGATCATTGCCGTTGTCATTTTCTGTCTTGGATTCCATAATCAATTATGTATTTAGAATCATATTATTAAAAGAAGACTTTACCAATATATGCAATTCTTCATGCATTTAACATCATGTACTGGTAAAGTCTTCTTTTAAATGTATGGAAAGAACAATCAAATGTCCTGAGTGTGCCGGGCAAGTTGTTGTACAACCGTGCCACCCTAACAAGGAAAGAACGATCCATCCAAGATGATATCCTAGGTATTACAATTTGTCTATTTCTTGTCGATCTTCCAAATTCAATCATATTCAACAAAAACAAGGGAGTTTTAGTTACGCTAATCTTATAAAGATGCAACAAGCTTCTCATGTTAATATAATTAGAAAAAGAACAACCTAAAAATTCATCCACATAATTGGAAATATGTGCATGCCAACCAACAGAATATATATATCTCATTACTCTATTAAAGACTAAGCGGAGCTTCCTCAATACGTAACCCAAAGCTCCTGAGTATACCTCCATTCCATATAAGAAAACCGGCATTATTAAAGCATGCACCAAATTTATTTTAACAAACCTTGGAAGGGATAGATCAAGATTGTATAACTTCCTTAAAATAAAATTAACTTTTGATGTTAATGAATTGACATGCAATTCAAACTTAAGTTTGCTATCAAGAATGACACCAAGACAATCAAAACTATCCACAACTTCAACAGATCGACCATATATAGAGACAGATACAGCATCCCGGTGCAAATTACCAAAAAACATCAATTTTGATTTCTGAGGGTTAATCAAAAGCCTATTATCAATCATCCACTCAGACAAAACATCTATTGTGAAATTAATAGTACTCTGTAGAACATCTAAAAACACAAAATCACCTTTGAAAACTATCTGTAAGTCATCTGCAAAGGCAAAAGGAAGACAGTTATTGCTCAAAATACGTTCAAACAAATCATTTACAAACATAATAAAAAGCAGTGGACCCAATACAGAACCCTGGGGAACACCACTGCTCACTGTACAAACACTAGACATAACACCATCGCATGAAACATATTGCTTTCTACCAAACAAATAGGAATACATCAACTTACACGCAGTGGTAGAAAATCCGTACAAATAGTGTAGCTTTTCCACAAGAATAGCATGGTCAATTTTATCAAACGCCTTTTCAAGGTCAAGTGATAGCAGCACACAGCAACCTCCATCGCCAACTCTTTGTCTTACCTTGTCAGTAAGACCAATTAACAATGAAGTAGTACTCCGGTTGCACCTAAATCCCAACTGACAATCATTTAAGAGCGAGTTACCATCCAAATGGCTGACAATCTGTATTTTCATAATATATTCCACCATCTTCGACAGTATGGGCATTATAGAAATAGGTCTATAATTATCCATAGAATCTGAATTACCCTTCTTTTTTCTTGGAACGACTTTGGCCATTTTCCAATCTTCCGGAAAGGTTGAAGTAGTAAGGATAGTATTAACAATGTGCCAAACATGGCATCCTACAAACGGAAAGACTAGCTTCAAAAATTTCAATGTTAACCCATCGCACCCCACTGCCGTTGATTTAATCATGTTAAAGGCATCAACAACTTCAACATAATCAACCCCTCTAAAAGAGAATCCACCATACGCGTCAGGAATGCATGGATGCCTTCGGCTATTATGCGATTGGTTTGACATAAAAATTCCACTCAATTGCTCAACATCAACATCACTAACTATTCTACCACTATCACTCACACCATAATCATTCAAAACATTCCAAATTTGACTAGTCGACTTATTAAAAAACAAATCACCATGTACACGTCTTTTTATTTGTCTAATTTTTCTTTTAACTCTATTTCTACATCTGCAATAGGACTTCCAATTATAATCTGTTTTTTCAAACAAATAGGCTCTTAAAGCGAGATCTCTTAGTGAAATTTGATATTGAATTTCAGGGCAATTAAACCAATCAACCCCAACTCTCTTACACAAACGTCTCTTCAAAGGTACAATAGTGTGAATGTGCCGCAAGTTTTCACTAAGTACTATTATCTGTTCATCAACACAATGCGTGTCATAAATGCCCTGAAAACTGCATTCCAAAACTATGTCCTCCACCGAGCGTGTATTAACACTATCATAATCAAAAAACTCATAATATAACTGCGTACGTGGTTTCTCAATATGTATGGATAGGAATATGAAAGCATGGTGCGATATACCAGGACAAACGAATTGATTAGACAGTGTCAAGACACAAGCCGGTGACAACAAAAAGTAATCAATCAATGATGTCGACATATGCGCAACATCATAATGAGTAGGCTTTAAATTATGAACAACAGACACATTCAGCCCTCTACAAAAATTCCGCACTAATGCCGACTTGTTCAAATCAAACAAATTATTATTAAAGTCTCCCATCACAATAACATTAGGATACCGAACCACTATATCAGATATTTGTTCCTCTAAAGTTGCAATATCACCATGAGGCAAGTAAACTGTACCAACCAAAACTTTTACACTATTAACAATCAATTCACAAAAGATAAACTCACATATACCATAACTACTTCCACTAGCTACTACTCTATGCTTGATATTCTTAGACACATAAATGGCCACACCACCCCCTCTAGCGCCAGGACGATCATTTCTATGACAGACATAACCAGATACATCAATTGCCCTAGTAGATATGTACGGTTTTAACCAAGTCTCACTAACCCCAACAACATCCAAGTTGCCACCCTCCAACACATTTCTTATCTCATGAATCTTTACCGAATTCTGATTCAACTTATAACTCTGACAGTTGAAGTGCCCAACATTTAGATTATTTCCAAGATTGCCTAACTGGGATGACAAAAAACTATTGTCACTCACAACATTACCCAAATTGGTAGACAAACTCATTCAAAGAATAAAATATCAAGTGAAGCAGTTCCCAAAAAAATAAATAAAATAATATATAAACATTCTTCCAATATTCAAAGCATTAAACATAAAAAGAGCTACTAATTAATCCATATTCAACTACTAAAATGAAAGAAAAAAAAAAATATGCAAAATATAATTCAATATGAATCAAAAATACTAGAAATGGAATACGTATGTATGTATGTATGTATATTTCACCAGTCATGCAACAGATCATCCGAAAACTTCACTCGACATTGCAGCTGCAGTTATCAAAGTATTATCGACAGGGGCTGTATCAGTAATCGGCGATGTTTGGTTCGGCACTGTAGAGTTGTCAGGAACCCCATCAAGTAATTGGAGACACTGATGTATATCAAGTGATTTAACAGCACCATCCAAAAAAGTAACAATCACCTTGGGTCTATCCGCGCTCACAAGTTTGAACTTCATTATCATATTTCGGCTTCTTAACATTCGGCACACATACATAAGTTTTCCCGTAGCACTATTGAGGTGATCATTAAGAAACACACGGCTTCGAACATCGTCGCCAGTGACGTCGCAGAGGAAAATGGGCCGGCCTCTGTGGTAGTTAGCCATTATTGAATCTCTTATGTATACTGCATTGAATTTTACCAAAACCGATTTACCGTTAGCAATGTAGCAGCAGTGCTGTATGTCGGCTGGAGATAGTTCAATTCCGCAAATCGAAGCAACTCTAACAACTGGCTGCCTCAAATCCACAATTCCAGCAGGTAGACCATTGATTATTATATTCGCCCTATTAAGCCTTCGTTGCATAATATCAATTTGCAACTCCATGTTCTGAATTGCATCGGAATGATTTTTATCCATATGGTTAATTAAACGAAAACAGTTCTGGATATCATCTTCCAGCTTTTCAATTTTCGATGTGAGTTCATCCTTCACTTTATTAACAACCTCCTCAAGTTGTATACGATGATCTTGTAACAGTTTTTCAATGTTGAGATTATACTCTCTCTGCTTTTGCTCAAGTGCAGCTGAAAGATCAGTGAAACACTTGTTAAGCTCTCCAGATACCTCATCCACACGCCCTGGTAACACATTTTCAGTGGCACTAGAGTTACTGGCTGCACTAACATTGACTGTTGTCGTATTCATACAATTTTTACACTTGAAAAGAAAGTTTTTATTTCTATGTAAAAATGAATGCTGATCCTTGGTTATCTTAACACAAGCAATGTGGAAATATTCATCACAAATGCAACAGCCAATGCTATTTTGGTTACGCGTAATCCGCTTGCTACATTTGGGGCATTCAAATACAACTGAGCTGCTCGCCATCATCACAAGATACAAAACCAAATTTTACGTAAATATTTTGTTTAGGTTTTGTTTACAAAAAGGAAAATCATCAACAAAAGCAAAGAAAAGGCGGTTCTTTCAGTATCTTCTTCTTCTTCTTCACACAGCCAGGCGATCAATAATAGTTAATGTTGCAAAAATAGTGAAAACTTCAGATATCCGCACGAATTTCAACAGCATGCAATTAATTTAATATCCATGAGTTATAAAATAAACTTTAAACTACTGTTTATTAGTTTAAACTAATATTTTTTAAAAATTTTCCGGGAACACACAAATTTATCTATCTTGACATTTCAGAGTTGCCAACTATCTTATTAAAAAATTATGTCCACAGGTGCAGATTTATAAAAGTGTTTATCGGCGAGAATGAAGTTTTGGAAGTTTGATTTTATAGATTCAGGCAAATCTTCTCTTGGAGTCACAATGCCTATTCTATCATTTACTCGAAGAGTTGCTTCTATTTTGCGATTGATGTCAACGGAGGACCACAAAGTGACTGGACAGATAGTTTCTTCATCTAGTTCTAATGTTGTTAATCCAAGCTTGTCCGCGAACCGTTTCGAGATACAACTTATTCGCGATCCAGAATCTAACAGGCATCGAGCGTATTGTTTGTCATCTCTACCATTGATCTTGACCAAGGCTGTCGGAAGCAAAGTAGCGGCATTTTGATTAAGAATAGATGTAAGCGATGTAATATGCGACGATGTACTTGTCCGTTTCTGAAGATTTTCCCTCGCTATTTTGGATTTAGATGACGAAGGTTGTTGTGATGCCGAGACTGATGGTATGTCTCTGGAGGGCTGACTATTGACCGTACTGGACGATGACTTTGAGGAAGTCTGTTTGAGACGCGGGTTGACATGCAGCAAAGAATGATGTCCTTGGTGACAATATCGACAACCAGTTGTAGTGAAACAAGAGCCTTGCGAATGAGAATGCGCCAAACAATTTGAACAATAGCCATACCTTTTGACTACGCCTTTCCTGTCGGTCGTATTCATATTAAGAAAACGGCTACATGCTCTCAGTGGATGCGGTTTTCTACAAAGTCTGCAAATGAATTTATTCCTGTCGGTTTTCAGTTGGCGATTGTTGGAGGGCATTGTGCTGCAAATAATAATAAAGAAACGAAACGGTAATGGTTGGCAGTTCTGGGAAGATAGAAAATGTATAAAGTTTGTGCTTCAGTTTGACGTGGAGTTTTCCTCAGCCAGCACTACCAATTTTGTAATTGGTCTGGTGAAAGTGCCTTTTTCCGTACGGACATCTGCAACACGTACTCGTCTATCATTTCCATGGTAAACTTTGGTAATCCTTCCAAGGCGCCAGCAATTCGGGGGCAAATTATCCTCCCTTATGACAACGAGTGTATTTTCCTTGAGATCTTCCTGAGGAGTTTTCCACTTCTGGCGCTTGTGCAATTCCTTTAGGTACTCGTTTTTCCATCTAATGCAGAAATGTTGGTGGATGACCTTTAATTTTTGCCAGCGATTGCGTATGGATAGTACTGGCTCATGGATTTGTGGATCTATTGGCGCAAGAAGAGGACATCCCACCAAAAAGTGGGCAGGAGTTAATGCTGCAAAATCGGAGGGATTATGTGACATAGGTGACATCGGCCTGGAGTTAAGGCATGCCTCGATTTTTGAAAGTAACGTCTGGAATTCCTCGAAAGTATATTTTACGACTCTTGCTATCTTTTGAAAATGTTGCTTGAAACTCTTTACCCCAGCTTCCCAGAGCCCACCCATATGAGGGGCCCCTGGAGGGATAAAGTGCCACACTATGTTTTGGTGAGCATAATTGGATAATATAGCCTGATGTGAAGTCTGGATAAACTCCTTGGCAATTGTTTTTGATGCACCAATAAACGTGGTTCCGTTGTCGGAATGCAAATGGAGAGGACAACCTCGACGGGATACGAAGCGACTGAACGCTGCAAGGAAAGCTGGAGTGGATAAGTCTGATGTTGCCTCAAGATGAACTGCCTTTGTGGAAAAACAGACAAAAACGCATACATAACCCTTAGTAATCAAACAAGCCCTTCCTGCATAATTTTTGATATCGAATGTGCCAGCAAAATCGAGCCCAGTATGTGCAAATGGACGGGTAATTTCACATCTTTCTGGAGGCAGTGCTGCCATTAGCTGCTTTTGACATTTTCTTTTATAGAGGATACAAGGCTTGCATCCATGGATTACAGTTTTGATAAGATTTTGTACCCTGGGTATCCAATAATTGGATCGAACGAGTCTAAGAACTAACTGATTCCCACCATGTAAACTAATCTGGTGGATGAATCTGATGAGGAGCCGGGAGTATTGACAATTGTATGGAAGAATTATCGGGTGTCTTTCGTTATATGGTAAAGACGGACATTTTTCTAATCTGCCACAGATACGCATAATACCTTCTGCGTCGATGAAAGGATTCAAGCTCAACAGATTGCTTGAAGAAGAGATGGATTTATTAGTCATTAGTGACATGTATTCTTTTGGGTACGAGGCTTTCTGGGTCATTCGTATTAACTGGTTCCGAGCTAATTGTATCTCAGAAGTAGTTATGACCTCGGAATCTCTATGGTAGTCAGAACGAAATTTTGCATGTGTTCTATAATAAAAACGATATATATATGCTATAATTCGTAGAGCTTTTGAAAACGAGGAGAACCGTTCCAAGACATCTTCAAAATTGTTAAAGTACGAGAAGTGTACTTTCACTGGTTTTCGTTCCAAGTCGATGTCCTCCAGATTGACGTTACTGTCAGATATGTGCCAGTGGTCTGGTGAGTTAGTTAACCATTGAGGGCCATTCCACCACAATTTGTTTTCCACGAGTTCTTGTGGTAGAACACCTCGGCTTGCTAAGTCTGCTGGATTGGACTCCGAGCTTACATGGGACCACTTGGAAGGTTCAGTGATTTCGGTTATTTTGGAAACACGATTAGCAACAAAAGTATTCCAAAAGCAGGGAGGTTTTGCTAACCATGACAATACAATTGTGGAATCTGTCCAGCAATATAAACTGTAATTATCGACATCTAATTTTGAAAGGGCAGTATCCATTAATTCCGCTAATAGGACGGCTCCACACAACTCTAGTCTTGGAATAGACAACGTTTTGATAGGAGCCACTCTTGTTTTCGATAATATTAAGTGTGTGGCGACGGTATTACTTTGTTGTATGCGAATATAAACGGCGGCTGCGTATGCTTTCTCTGAAGCATCAGAGAAGCCGTGGAATTGAACTACGCTGCCTGGTGAAAATACTACCCACCGTGGAATTTTTATATTATTTATGAAATGGTAGCAAGATTGGAACAATTTCCAAATTTGAAGAGCTTCTGCGGAAATTAAATCATCCCAGCCGGTGCGATCTATCCATATTTTCTGCATAATAATCTTTGCCATGATAATGATAGGCGCTAACCACCCTGCTGGATCAAACAATTTAGATATCTGTGACAGAACTTCTCGTTTAGTATATTTGCAGGAATCCGGAAATGGTGTGATGGCAAAGAAGAAACTGTCGCAAAGGGCATTCCATCGTATTCCCAGCATTTTTGCAGAACTACTGTCGTCAATTTTCAAGAAGCCTTCATGAAGCAGATGTTCACTGTCAAGCCCCACAAGAATTTCTTTCGAATTTGCCGTACATTTTCGCAATTCAAATCCAGCAGACTTCAGAGCAAGAATTAACTCATTTCTAGACTGAATTGTTTCGAAAATGGTGTGGGCTCCAGCAAGGGCGTCATCTACGTACATATACTTACGAAGAATATCGCTTGCCAATGGATATGTTTCATGAATGTCATCTGCTAGTTTCAATAAAGTTCGGATCGCCAAGTATGGCGCGCAATTCACTCCAAAAGTTACAGTATTCAATATAAAATCTTGTATATGCTCACTAGGATTGGATCGATATAAAATGCGCTGTGCAGGATTCACCAAAATTTGTCTATACATCTGGCGGATATCGCCATTAAAAACGTAGCGGAAGAAACGCCACTTTAGAATCAGGATCGTCAAATCATTCTGAAGCACTGGACCTATGTGCAGAACGTCATTTAAACTTAAATTATTCGACGTAGGAGATGAAGCATTAAAGACTACTCGGACTTTCGTAGTCGTACTATCAGGTTTGATTACCGCATGATGCGGTAAATAGTAATGACCTGTAAATTTAGAAGGGCATGGTGGACTTATAGGTTCCATGTGCTTCGACGAAATATATTCCAGCAAAACCTTATCATATTCAACTTTAAAATCGGGGTTCCGTAGAAGCCGATTTTCATTACGGATGAATTGAGCCATTGAGGCAGTCCTCGATTGTCCTAAACTCATTTTCTCGGGATATCCCTCCTTAAAGGGTAAGGATACTATGTATCTGCCATTTTCATTTCGCGTGGTTGTACGGGTATACAACTCCTCACAATACCTATCAGATTGTGATTTAAATTTCTTTTGCGGAACGTTCTCCACCTCCCAAAACTTTGAAATTTCTCTGTCTAGAGAAATTTCACAAAAATATGAAACACAAGTGGAAAATGAGGTAGGGGTTGGCACCGGAATGGGACCAGTTAAAATCCATCCGAAAATGGTTTCTTGTGCCATAAGAGACCCACAGATTTTTCTCTCACAGCCAGACAGCATTATCGACGGAAGTATGTCACCGCCTAGAAGAATAACAACCTTAGAACTTTCATAAAAATGAGGATCGGCCAAAGGAATTTTCGGAATATCTATCAAATATTGTATATTTATGGTTCGTGATGGTAAGTTGCTAGCTAGATGAGGCACAACTAACGCTGAAACTGATAACTTTATATTATTATCAATTGAGGAACTTAAAGTCATTGTACATTCCCTCTGAACATCGGCTGAAATGGTATTGTTTAAACCCGAAATTTTAGCGTACGTGCGCCGGCAAGGAAGTTGCAAAAGGTTGACCAATTTTTCCGAAATAAATGTACCCTCCGAACCCGAATCAATAAGTGCTCTTGCCTGATAGTTCATACCCAAGTGACAGATATTAATCATTGCTGTCCCCAGCAGAACGCTCCTAGAGCTGGACGAAAAACAAGTTTGCACAACACCATTTTTTGAGCTAGTGGACTGTTGAGTGGAATGTGGAACAAATGGTGTCGGCAGTGTTGTGGATTTAAATTGACTGCTGTTGGTAGTTGACAAGGGAGGTTGCATCATATTTTCGGAAGATTCAGACTCTCTATGAAGTAATGTGTGGTGGCGTTTGCCACATTTGTAGCAGGAGTGCTTGCTCTTACAACTTTTCACGGAGTGAACGCTGGAAAAACAATTTATACACAGGTTGTTGGACTTGATTTCGGAAAACCTTTTGGTGTAGTCCATGTTCAAGAAACATGGACATTTGCGAATAGGATGAGACTCATCAGGGCACAATTTACATATTGGCAGATTTATGTTGGCCTGAAATGCATGGACGTTCTTTTTCCTAGGATTAGGTGTTGATTTAGAATCAGCTGGTATCCCACCGTATGATGTTCTCATTTCAGACACGGACTCTAGAGTCCTGTGCCGATTGGTAAGAAAGGTATCAAAATCGGACCAATGTGGAATGCTGGTTTTATCACTCAAACTTTGTTCCCACAACGTCAAAGTTGCATCTGGGAGACGGTTAGAGCATATAAAAACAAAAATCGGGTCCCAGCTTGTCACATCAATATCATAGAGCTTTAATGTCGATATGCAAGCATTAATGTCTCTTTGAAGGATTTTGAGTGAGGCACCCGACTCGGACTTAATTGATTGTAAATTGAACAGAGTTTTCAACTGTCCGTTTATTAAAACTCTTTTATTTTCAAAACGAGCGCAAAGATTTTCCCATGCCGTACTAAAACCTTCATTGGTTAGAGGACTTTTTGAAACGATATCGTTAGCTTCGCCCTTTGTCTTTTGGACTAGGTGAAATAGCTTCTCAACTGGACTAAGTCTGGGATTTTGTATACAGACCGCCTGGAACATGTCGCGGAAGGTTGGCCAGGACATATAATCCCCATTGAATGTAGATAGTTCACATGGTGGAAGAGTGAAACCAAGATTTGGTAGTGCACTAGAAACTGAAGTTTTAGGAGGACGCAACGATTGACCAAATTCACTAAGTTTGGTAGAACATCGACAGTATGTTATATACGCTTTCTTATATTTTTCCCTCACAGTTTCAATATCCTGTGCTGCTGTAGAATCATCTTTTCCCTCTGAATTCTTCTCCAGATCCGACAGGCAGCGTTCGCAGGCCTGTTTTAAACGATGCCAAATGGATTTAATTTCCTCTTTATGGGTTTCGATATCATAAAGTGAAGAAGTCGGCAGTTGGTTGTTATTGAAATCGGCTTCAAACACCACCAAACTGTCGGCTAAACGGATAAAGATATCTAATGACATTGTAATGGAATTAGAGAGGAAGAAAGACAGTGACTCAGCAACTCAATGAAAGTGTATTTAAGTAGAATTTTAGAATGAACTAAAACAAACCGTCCAAAACAAATATGGAAAAGGAAAAAAAGGCAATTATGTCAATGTACGTTTGGAATAAAGTAAGATAGCCACCTTGATGGTAATCAGGATTCTAATTCAGACTACGTCCTCATTCAATATATAGCAATAAAGTTCTATCGAAGTCGCATGTACCGAATATTAATTTTGAAAATACCTTCTTTTAAACTCACCGGTTAACAATTTTAAAAAAACAACACTTAATTTAATATCCTCGACTATTTTGTAAATTTTTAACAAAATATTAATCTCTCGCAGAGATTATAACTTCAAATGTGTTCCAGTTTTCCAATATAACCGATGTCCACATCAGATATTGTATCCAGATACATATCACAAGGGTATTATACTTCATATGTACATATGTGTATATTGGGGATTTCTATACATCGCTTATATATGTACTTATATACTGGAAGTAAACATATGATCGAAGAATGATGCGAACAACGGAGAAGAACGATCGGTCATTGACCTTAGTATTGGAATAAGTTTTGGTTGTTCTTACTCCGCTTCGTGAAGAGAATATAAACACTTAATATCACAACTTTCTCAATCTCACAGAAAGTAAATAAATGTCACCAGTATTGTGTGCAAATACATGCGCACAAATCTGTGTCGAATTATTCTCCCAAAGAGCAGTTTCCAACCAGAATAATATATTTCTGAGATAAGAAAACTATCATCAGCGTAGTGAATCAGCGTAAGCAAACAAAAATAATAGCTGTAGAGATGTTGGAATTAAGCTAATTTAAGAGAGCTGCTGATATTAATGAAAATTTGTGGTTGGGATAGATGTAAACGAGATGTGTAAGCAGAGACACAGAATTGCTGGATAATTTGTAAAGAACAAGAGAGCAGAACTTTGGTAGAAACTGGTTTTGAGAAAGAGTCAATGTATATGGAAAGAGTATTATGGAATCCAGTGTAAATTTAGTGAAAAACAACAACACTGTAACAGGGGATTTACAGAAAACGCTAAAATCCTATTGCACTGTAAACCAAATAACGTGAATGATACAATGCAGTGTAAAAGATAGGACTACCATGTGAAATGTTACCACGCGGACTTGTCACCAAATAATTGTGACTTATCACGGAGACACAGGTTTTGGATATTCCGTTTGTTGAAGCGACTCCGAACTTTAGTTCGATATTCCGGTACTCTCTCAGAAATTCAAGTAAAAACTTACGGTTTTCCTAAGGTTTGTGTAGGTACATATTTCCACAATCTTTAAGTATAATTGTCACAATTATGTATGCAGCTTTCACTTTTAGAGAACGGTTGGAAGTTTTATTGCCGATTAAGGTGTCGGTGGATGTAAATAAATTTGCAGGCTGATTCTATATTCACTTCTATGTGTCGGAGTTCCATTAATTTATATATTATTTGCGTTTTTTTTTTTTTAATATCTGGTTTTATAATCAGAAAATATTTCCGCACTTTCTTCTCATAATTTGCATTCTATTGGCACAGTCGCACAACTAAAAATGGCAAATCAAGCAGAGTATAGATGTACCTGAGTTGTAAGTTCTGGAAAGAGCTGGATTCTGAGAGAGTATTGTCCACTACGCTGGCAATCCGGTTCGATATGGACCAAAATGTTTCTGTGTGGATGGCTGAATCGTGGGCAATAATCCAGTGCGAGTAGAGTCCAAATCTGGATGTAAAAAAAGGGTTCTCTCTTGAGCCGAAACAAAGCAAAACCTTGTGCTTGTCTGTTTCGTTGCTCCGAAATATGTTAGTAGAAACAAACCCCGATGAAACGTAAAGAAAAGGCAAGACAAAGGAATTAGGAAAATTCTTGGATTCGATTTATTTTCAATGGATTTGTTCTTACCAGTTAGAGATCTACAGTATAATAGGACTTATAAAAAGGTTTACAGGACGGAAGTGAATATCGCGACCATCATTATTTAATTCGATATTTGACTGCATTGGCGAATGGCGAGCTTACATCGAATTGTTCGGTTAAATGTATCCGGGAATTTTCGAATGACTAAATAGGAATTCATGCACTTGTATATTTAATCTACAAGAAATGTCGACCGGTACGATTTTGACGTGAACAAGTGGTAAATCGTCGACAGTGGAGGAGACGATGATACTGCAGATACACTGATCAATATTTTATTCAACGTCAATACAAAGAAAGCCTACAAGTCCAATTTTACACGTATCTAAGATAATTATCTAAAAATCTTTAATACTGGTTTGATGGTTCATGTAAAAACAAAGTTTTATGAATCACGCATGAATGTGTGTAGGATCAAATTCTTCTAACGTGCTTTGACGTGAGTACCGAAACAATCTTCGTGCCAGAGTGGCAACTTTGTTTCGCTTGAGCGTGACACAAAACTTACTCACGTGTCCATCTCTACTCTGAACAGGAATACAATAGCCAGAATGACAGCTGTCATAACCGGTAACAGGGCGATTGGTACACATGTTGCCAACATTGGAAGCTTATGACGGAAACACCTGAAATACAGTGCCTACCCTTGGGAAATATGTCCTTTTTGACGGAATACAGGAACTTAGGACTCAGTCTACTTGTAAAATACATTAACAGTACTAATTCGGTATAAGTTGGTAACCCTAATTTACACGGCAGAAGGAACTCAGTCATCCAAACCTAACTATGAAAATACAAATTTTAAATTATTCTCTTATTACTGCTTTCTAGAATTAGTTACAATGGTTAGTGTGCGCGTCTCTAGTACAGGAGAACGTGGGTTCGATCCCTGCTCAGACCACCTTACATTTCTTTCGACGGCGGTCACCTCGCTTAGTGATGGCGACACTATCGAGTACTTAGCCATGAAAATGCTTCTCAAAAACCTTTCGGAACCGGTGTAAAACTGTAGGTCCCAATCAGTGAGTGTAAAACTAAAAAGCGCACATCTCACTGATTGTGAGAAGCTCTCCCCAATCCCTTCATGGGATGTTATGGGACACCATTTTTTTTTAATCTATTGATAATTCAGGAGATGCGTTGCTGGACGGAAATCTAGATGCCCAATTAAAAATCTCAATGAATCCAGGAAACCGTTTCACTCGGCCTGAATTAAGATCTTTGCATAACCAAAGTGCAGGCTCTGAAAATGAACCGGTTTTCAAGAAATTTGCTTAACATCCTTGTATTATTCCAAGGGAAAAGGTAAACAATGTTGTTGGAAGTCGTTGAACTATCCCTATCTTCTGAGGCGAAATATATCGGTATCGTTCTTGATCAAAAATCGAACTGGAAACGAAGCACTGAGGAAGAATGGATTGAATGTACTCTACTCCTGTAGGAATTCGATTGGCAAAAGCTGGGGTCTTGTTTACCCAATTATCACCTATGGCTGCGGAGTCTGGTGGAACGCGTTGGGAACAATTACTAGTTGAAAATGCTCAGTAAGGTTCAGCGCACTGCCCTGATGTGTACTAGTGGGGCGAGGAGAAGCACTCCGCAGGCGGCGCTGGATGTAATCCTGAATTTAATTACTCTTGATGTTTATGCGAGACGGTGTGCTGTCAGAAGCGCCCTTCGTATGAGGAAATTAGTCTTTTGGAGGGAGGTATGCCACTGAGGGACATGCCAACATTTTTCAGGAGTTGATTAAGAATCACCTGGACGAATGTTTGAGTCAGGCCATTGACTACATGCTGCCGACTGTAGACTTTGGGCAATGCCCGGAGATCATGATGCCAGATAGGAGTGATTGGGTGGGAGGTATATCTCCCTCACTCTCTGGTCATCTGATCTTTACAGTTGGCTCAAAAATGGAATCCGGCACAGGAGCGGGCATCTTCAGTGATGACCTTCAACTCGGGCTCTCGATGAGTTTGGGTGCGAATTGTAGTGTCTTCCAAGCGGAAATCGTAGCGATTATGAGGGCTGCCACTGAGATAATGGATTCATGCTTGTACCCAGCGGGTGAATTCATTACTTGCGTTGATAGTAAGCCAGCTCTCAGTGCGATCAGGTCACACATGTGTAAATCCAAATTGGTTAGGGATTGCAAGCGGATCATGAATAGTATAGTGTCCGGCAAGCTAAGACTCTGCTGGGTTCCGGGACATAGTGATGGCACATTAAATGTTGAAGCAGACTGTCTTCCTGGATCAGGATGCACTTCTGCTGATTTGAGATTGACTGCCTCTGCAAATCCACCGATCTGTTACTTGTATGGCTTGATCGATCGCTGGTCGCCGGACGAGATCAACTCTGCTTGACGGGCCAGAGTAGATTGCAGAATTTCGAGGGATATGTGGCCAGCAGTGGACTCAGGGAGAACTAAATCCCTTCTTCAACTAGACAAGGCTGACTTAAGACTCCTCACTGGGGTAATCACGGGTCAGTATAATGCCGGAGGCATCACTCGCAACTAGATTGTGAACGGAGCTGATTACTGCCGCTCTTGTGGTGATGAAGAAGAGGTGGAAACAATTGAGCACCTTCTATGTCAGCAGGCGATACCATCATCTGATGATTTGTCTATTGGTTCTTTCTACCCCACTGGGAATCTGGAATGTTAAACCTTGACCTGCACATATGGATCCACATCTCGGATGGTATTGTATGTATTTATCAGGGCTTATTAGGTGATGTATGTATGTATATATACATTGGGAACACTGAGTGGTTCTTCTGTCTGTCCTACGTCTATCTATCTTTTATAATTTTCACTATCAGCCCTCTCTTCTCTCCTCCATCTCCTCTTCATATACATATATGGACAATCGCAATGGGTCAAACGACATCTGAGTGTATGAGAAACAATTAACCTCAATAATATGATAATCAATTTTGCCTTAACCCCAAGTTCTGATGTAGCTTCGTACAATTTTTCACATATGGGACTATCGAGCAGCTTTGTAATCGACAAAAAGATGGTGTGTTGATTTGCTTTTCGTGGGTCTTTTCCACAATATTCGTGAATACTGGTATAAAATAGTTGGCTTTAGTCTTTCACATTAAATGCTCGATAATACCTTATATGCGATGAATAAAAGACTGATACCCCAATATCTGGACCATAGTCACGGATCACCCTTTTTGAATACGTGACATAGTACACTGCGACTCCAATCGTCAGACACAGATTTTCCAAAACGGCTTTAAAAACTCCAGACGGGTAGTCCATCCGCACCCGCCGTTTTTTATCAGATTAAATTGCCATTGAAATCTCGCCTTGGCTGATGGGTTCTTGACAATCGAACTCAATATTTAAACTTTAATTCTGTGCCATTACCATATTTTGTAACCAATACGCAAATTACATTCAAATTCCTTCAAATTAAGAATCAACTACAGATTTGGCGGTAACATTTTGTTTAACCCCTTATAGTACAATCGTCAATATTCGGTCTATAACATTTCCGGTAGCAATGGAGAGTCTATGCAATGATACTTATATGTAGATTGGTTGCCAAAGATACTGCTATTTTGGTTTAAGTAAAAAAAGCTTTCATATTTCCCAGCAAATTAGCCTTCCCAAGAAAAAGTATTCCCCATAGGTCGCAATTTGCATTCCATTGAATTCATAATTTAATTCCTACAATCAACGTAATGGGAACCCACGCAATAAAATTCATAAATATAGCGGCTCCAAAACTAAGGTGTCTCGCGTTTCATTTCCTCATAAGCGTAACCCAATTCACAAAAGCAGGAACTGACTCGATGCGACGACACCCACATCAACACCCACGAAACAAACAAACACAATATCGACGAAACCCGGGCCAGTGACGTTTTGGTAAAACGTCATAGACCAGATACTGAAATAAAGAACCGCATCACTGATTCCGAAATGTAAAACACAAAAAGAACTACAACGACAGCTACAGCAACAATAAAGTTAGTACCAATAAAAAAACTAGAGAAAACCCCGAGAAGATGAACAGCAAAACCTTAACAGAAACAACAACAATCTACGAAAAATGTATATACAACTAGAACACATGTAACCATATGTCAATATCGAATCGAATCGTATGAAGGCATAAAAACCCAACACTTCACTTAGGTTTGAAATTACAAATTACGGCATCATTGAAATACGAAATGGCCGGACGGAATGGGCTGTTTGCGATTCTATAATAATAAACAATTATAATCATGTTATAGATTTAATTTCGTTGGTACAGAGCACAACATCCTCTCCCTTCTTCATCATTCAGTGGCAATAGCAACCAAACACTCCCTCGTCGCCGGAACCTCTGCACCCTTGAAAGTAACAAAAACAGAAAACAAAGGTTTTATAGCCAAATTACCTCATCTGTTGCTGTAGATTTAGTTATGAAGAGAGTTAATGCTATACACAAAGCTCCGATTAGCTGATTTTGGCACCATTGCCCTCTCCAACACCTTTGAGTTGAGCTTGATCGCATTGTGTGTACGTTTTATTTTTTTTTTTGTTATGTTTAATTTCCTCAATCAAGTCCAACGAGATTCTTTTGTTTGGCGTCACAGAATTTGTAATCGTCCATAAATGGTATAGAATGCTTCTTTATATTATTTATAAATGCGGTTTTTATTTTAAACACTTTCGTGCGTTTATTTTTAATAATAAATATTCATTTCGCACTTTTATTATTATACATTTAGAACTTCGTTTTCTTTAGCAAATGCTCACTGTTTTTTCTTTCCACTAATCTGCCACAAAGCAGCTTTTGAACAACTACGTTTGTTGTTTTGTTGCTATTTTTTCCTTGTTTAGCGCTGCCAGATGTGTCAGATTTGCAAAACTGTCAAAATCATATGGGTACACGCAAAGAAATAACTAAAGAAACATATAACGATGTAATGTGTGTAATGCTTGGCATTGTATATCGATAATACGGCGTTTACATGAACTCGATCTTTCAGATCGACTCTATAATCGGCAAATCATACTATTATCATGTGATTTATCATACATTTGGAAAATGGAAAATGTACAAAAAAATTGTGAAAACAATGTTCAAGAATTCGAGGATATATATGGAAACGTCAGTAATTTTGAAAACAAAAACAAACAAATTTGTTATTCTTTTGAGAAAAATAATGCTGAAATGTGTGATAGATGATGATGAGCAAAAAAAAAACAGAAAATGGGGCAAAAAACGGGAACTTCAAAAATCAAAAAATTTTTCTACGGTCGGACTTATGGGCCCCTAGGGTTCAAAAACGGGGCCTGAAAATGACAGCTAAATTTGATTTGATGTTTTTTGTAAAGCACTTCAAAGTAAGACAAAAAAATTAAATAATTATGTTCGGTAATTCTTTTAGATATAGAGTTCTCATATTTATTTATTTATTTCTGTCTATGGATTACAATCCTTACAGACTAGCTCAACTAAAAGTAATATAAATCCAAATATTTTTAAATCTATTAAGTGAAAACGAAAAATCAATTGAACAATTCATATTTATAGTAATATATTCCTTAAGACACCTTAATAGAGGCTCAAAAGAAGAGTAATTATTTCTATGAACAGATATATTAAAAAATTCATTATTTCTAAGACCCCGTAAGGGAGTATTAATTTTTATGCAGCTAAGAAGCGGAGGACAATCTACAAATTAGTTTATATAAAATCAATACAGAACACTTGGATCTGCGACTAGATAGGGTTTCCAAGTGAATTAACCTGCATCTAGCTTCATAAGATGGAATTGGACTATGGAAATTTACTTCAAACAATGCGAATTTAATAAATTTCTTTTGCAATGACTCAATACGATTAATGCGTACATTATGGTAGGGATTCCAAATAATGCCACCATAATCTAATTTAGGCACTATATAATCCACATGCAAGTTAAATACCAGTTTTGGATCCAATTTTAGCCAATTTCATTAAAAGTAAACTGATCGATACCTTATCAAAGGCTTTGCAAAAGTCAAAATAGAGTGTATCAACTTGAAATCCTGACTTAAAAGACTTGATACTATAATTAGTAAAGACTAATAGGTTAGGTATTGTTGAACGATGTTTTATGAAACCGTGCTGCGATTCAGATAATAATTGTGAAATAGAATGATAAATTTTATCACAAACTAAATGTTCCAAGAGCAAGGGGTACCGATGAGACAGCTGATCCAGTTAGTACTTGGAGAACAAATAGAGAATGTGCTATCAAAGAAGACTCGTTGATAGGGACTGGGTTGCGGGGTGTGATTTTCAAACTTCTGCCGCCGAGTGTCAAGTCAGAAATACAAAACACATCAACTGGGAGTAAATTTTGCCAACTTAATCGATTAAAAAAGGGATATACAGTGAAAAAATCAAAATGTAATGGAGTGTTAGAGTAAAGTTATTAGTGTAGATCCCAATTAACACGAAAATTGTTAAAATTAATGATTGCTCTCATTCTCTATATGTTTTCCTCGTAGGTCTCGGAGCTCGTTAGTACAAAAATCAACTAGTGCACACTCTTAAAGTATTACTCGGTGTCCAAGAGTTTTGATACGTTAGATAATTCAGATATCGGTCTATAATTGCTAATGCCATTTTTTGATCCTGATTTATGAATAGGCATTATAGTGGAAACTTTCCATTGGTTTAAGAATGTACCAGCTTTAAGGGAATTATTAAACATCAGTTTTAGCGGACCGCAAATAGACAGACTACATTTCCTAAGAAACAACGTAGGAAGTCCGTCTACATATATTAAGTTTAGGTGCATCCTTGAGATCAGATAAGGCAGCGAGTATATCAGATCCATCAAAGTGAAAGAAAGCTAAATCTGTGATTTAGTTAACTCCATCCAAAAAACTTGGAAGTTGGATTTGAGGAAATCGGCAAATAAGTTTGCTTGTTCAACTGGAGAATTTGCAAATTTATCATCCCAGAACATTGATGACGGAAAATCCCTGCTTCTATGTTTAGCTTTTATGAAGTGCCAAAATGACTGTGGATTAGTAACTATTTTATTTTCAAATTGTACAATGTAATTGCTGTACAGAAATTTATTTAGAAAATCAAATTCCCTAGAATAATGCTCAAACATCCTCTTACTTTAAGCACAATTTGTGGATTTGTAGACGTTGTGAAACTTATTTCTCAAATTTTTAAGTTTTTTAAGCCAGGGGTATACCAAGGCAATTTATAACATTCTGGCTTAACCTTGGGCACCATAGAATGAAGTATTTCATTAACCTTACAAACAAATTCATAATAACAATCATCGATGGTTTTGTTTTTCAAAACATCCAACCAAACAATACTCAAAATATTATTAGAGCAGGGAAACTTATAAAAATCAACATTTAAATTTAATGGCACGTGATGCATGTCTGGAGTACTGAAGGGCTTCTCACATTTTTCAATAGAAAATTTAATATTATTGGAAATAAATACAAGATCTAATAATCGACCAAGACAATTAAAAAATGAATGAATATGGACTATAGACGAACCAAAAATTGTATCAATTTTTTGCGTTAAATTAACATTGCCGGGATACAAGGTATTACAATTAGGCAGTAAAGGCCAAACTATATTACATAAAGTGAAGTCACCCAGAACCAAATAACCATCTTTTTCGTTATCAGGAGCCATTTCAGAGATATTATGCATATGAGAAACATATAAGCTTTGACTGTTATTTGGCGGTATGTAGGACACCATGACAAACAATCTATTCAATCCTTCCAAGCGTACGCAAATTTGATCAAGAAACGTGTCACTATTAGGCAACACTAAAGACATAGACTTCAAAGACTTCTTTACAGCAACACCACATCCACGGGAACAGCCAGTTTTCGCAGACTCCCTTTCCTTTCGGAAAACGGTGTACTTTTTGGTATCAAAAAACTCTCCATCATGGAAATCAATATTAAGCCAGGTTTAAACAAAAACAATGATATCGTAATCACATTGCGATGTTTCCATAAAAATATATCTATGCTTAGTTCTGAATGCCAGCCATATTTTGATAATAAATTTTGAGCTTATAGAAATGATTCCTTCATTGGGCAGTCCAAGCAGCTCAGTACTTCCACGCAGTATGTCTTGGGCAATGGCTTTTCGGAAACCTCCGTTAGCTAGCTAGAGTGAGAAGGCGAAACAAATGAGTATCAAATCAGGTTTAGTAGGTGACTGATGTCACTGAAGCTCATCAATCGGGCATATACTTCTGTCCTTAGAAGGCGGATGAGCCAAATATACGGGCCAACGGCGGATAGAAACTAAAAGAAGAAAATCCAGGTTCAACACAACGCATCCTGGTCAGCGTCTGATCCATAATGGGCGGCTGCAATCAAATATCCTGGCAGTAGGTAAAATGCAAAAACCCGATGGACTCGGTTTGCCTCCCGCCACCGTTCATAATGGCAGTGAAAATACGAAAACGAAACAAAACATAGACAACCCCTATTTGTTGAGTGCCTTGTTGACGATCCCCGCAAACGTTATAAGGACCACGATTTACGGATATGCACTTGGAATGTAAGAACTCTATATAGATTCGGTGCAAGTATCCAACTGGCAGATGTCCTCGAAAGTTATAAGGCTGACATTACCGCAATCCAGGAAATGCGATGGACAGGACATGGCTGCACAAGAAAAAGAAACTGCGATATATACTACAGTTGCCATGAAACAAAACATGAATTTGGTTGCGGATTTGTAGTTGGCAAAAGACTGCGACATCTAGTCTCTAGGTTCAATCCTGTGAGTGAACGAATAGCCACAATCCGCATAAAAGCGAAATATTTTTATATTTCCCTAATTTGTGTGCATGCCCCGACAAAAGAGAAAGATGATGATGCCAAAGACATATTCTATGAGCTCCTAGAGGAAACGTATGACCGCTGCCCTGGCCATGACATTAAGATTGTACAAGGAGATTTTAATGCCAAAGTAGGAAGGGAGAATGTGTTTAATCCAACTATTGGCAATTTCAGTCTACATGCTGACAGTTCCGACAACGGTATGAGACAGATTGACTTTGCCGCGGCAAAAAATATGGTCATTAGTGGTACAAGAACTAAGAACCAAATTGATCACGTGGTAATTGATGGAAGGCACTCATCCAGTGTAATGGACGTACGAGTGATCAGAGGAGCTAACATCGATTCTGATCACTACCTGGTAGCAGCAAAGGTTCGCACAAGATTAAGTAGAGCGAAAATCGTACGAAACCAGACGCAGAGGAAGCTGGGCATCGGAAAGGTAGCCACAGCCTACTCAAGGAAGCTCTCGCAACTTTTGGCACAGAACCCACCCCCTCCCGATGACGATCCTGTTGCGCAATGGAAACCCATTTCCGACTCTATAAAAACTGCCGCAACAACCGTACTTGGTTTCGAAAAACCGCTTCGCAATAAACCGTGGTACGATGAAGAGTGTCGCATAGCAAATGACGAAAAGAACGCTGCACGTATGGTAATGCTTCAGTCAATTGCAACGCGAGCTGCAACTGAGCGGTATAGGGAGAAGAGAAAGGAGGTAAACCGTCTCTTTAGGCGTAAGAAACGGCAGTGGAGAAAGCACGAGAGTGAGAAAATTGAGACATACAGAAGGAAGAACGAAGCCCGAAAATTCTACCAAAAAGTTAAAACGGAACTAATGGACATGGTTCAGGGCCCCCCTTCTGTAAAAACAAGGACGGAAATCTCGTCGCAGATGTGCAGAGCATGTTGGGAATATGGACAGAGCATTTCTCCGCGCTACTAGTACTTGAGATATCCGATGACGATGGGACAATCGATCACAATATGGACGACGAAGTCGATTGCCCCCTCCTAACCAAGACGAGGTCAGAACAGCTATTGCCCGGCTTAAGAACAACAAAGCCGCAGGAGCCGATGGATTACCGGCGGAGCTGTTTAAGGCTGGCGGCGATGAGCTGATGAGGTGCATGCATCAGCTCATTAGCAAAATTTGGTTAGATGAATGCATGCCCGGCGATTGGAGTCTCAGTATACTATGTCCCATATTTAAAAAAGGTGACCCGAGTCTCTGTGCAACTACCGTGGAATAAGCCTTCTATCCATGGCATATAAGGTTCTATAACGTATAATGTGCGAAAGACTAAAACCAATTCTCGCTGACCTGATTGGACCATACCAGTGTGGCTTTAGGCCTGGAAAATCGACAACTGACCAGATTTTCACGCTACGGCAAATCCTGGAGAATACACACGAAAAACAAATCGACACCTATCATCTATTTATCGATTATAAAGCGGCCGTCGATAGTCCGATACGGGAGAAACTCTATGAAGCAATGTCTGAGCTTGGTATTCCTGCAAAACTCATACGCCTTTGCAGGATGACCTTGACGAACACCAAATCCGCAGTGAAAGTTGGTAAGGTTCTTGCCGAACCTTTCGAAACATCTTAATGGAGATCATTATGAGAAAAGCTGCAGTCAACATGAATAAAACCATCAGCAGCAAAAGTCACATGCTGCTCGCATATGCTGATGATATAGATATCATTGGACGCACAATTAGAGAAGTTACTGCGGTTTTTTCGAGAATTGAGGAGTCACCAAAAGTGGGTCTGACGGTAAATGAGGACAAGACAAAATTAATGGTTTCAACGAACAGGGCCTCCACGCGATTAGACCTAAGCGTGAACGTTGATAACCGTTATAACTTCGAGGTAGTGGACGAGTTTATATACCTCGGATCTGCCGTGAACAAAAACAACAACGTCAGCCTTGAGATCAAGCGGAGAATTGTGCTTGCGAATAGATGCTATTTTGGGCGAAGCAAGCACTTTACAGATAAAGCCCTCTCTCGAGTAACAAAAGTCTAGCTGTACCAGACTCTCATTCAACCTGTCTTGCTTTAAGGCGCAGAATCCTGGGTCCTATCGCAAGCAGACGAAACATCTGTAGGAGTCTTCGAGAGAAAAATTGATGGCCCTATAGTGCATAACGGCGAGTATCGGCGACGCATGAATCATGAGCTGTATGAGCTTTATCCTGACATTGACATAGTTAAGCGGATCAAGATAACGCGATTGCGCTGGATAGGCCATGTCAGTAGAATGGATGAAGATGAACCAGCGCGAAGGGTTTTCGAAACCGAACTCGAAGGAAGACGAAAAATAGGAAGACCAAGACTCCGCTGGAGGGATCAGGTTGACGAATCCCTGCGTACACTTGGTATTTCCAACTGGAGAGATAAAGCAAAAGATCGAACTGGTTGGCGAAATATGTTATCTTCGTTTTGTAAGGTTCCTGACCCTCCGGGGTTGTCCGAGACCGGATAAGTAAGTAAGTAAGTATGAATCATTATCAACTAGGATTGAGTTCTTGCAGTATGAGCGTTGGGAACATTTTGAAATGGACGAACTTTAACGTTAGTAGGCCAAAGAGAGGGTTTAAACAGTTCCTTGTAAAAATCCGGTGCAATACCCAGCTTAAAATTAACAGTTTTTAAATCAGCAATATTAACATCCTTCTTTACTAATTTAAAGCAAGCCATATGAGCCGTACTGATGTCGGTATGCTTTTCAACATATGCCATGATTTGGTCCTCCGTAATATTTGATTTAAAGGAGGACTAATGTATCCACTTCTTCACAATAACTTCAAGTTCAACATCATCATTCTCCCCATAGGTCTTTGGCGATTTTTACGGGATGTTACTCGCGTCCAATCTGAATTGTGTGATGGGTTACGTTTTACATCCGAAAGATTCACAACATTATTTGTCTGTGCAAGGGGGATAGAAACATTATTGCCAGTAGAACAAGGAGCACCATTACCTTCATTAGCAAGCACAGAAACATAGCTAACACGAAAGTTATCTCTAAGACAGTTATCACTCTCAGAAGCATGAGTTGCAATAGTGTGCGTATCATCAGAACCGTGTAAACTGGCGGGTAAATCAGACAGAGTGTGAGTTTTGGCGACTGAAGCAGCATTGGTAGGCAGTATCACTGATGACTGTGGTCGATGACTACCGTCGGTGGTGCAATGGTTAGTGTGCGCGGCTCTTGTACATGAGATCCTGGGTTCGAACCCGGCTCGCATAGTGACGGCGACACTATCGAGTATCTAGCCATGAAAAAGCTTCTCAAATTACCGTTCGGAATCGATGTAAAACTGTAGGTCCCAATCAGTGAGTGAAAACTGGAAATCGCACAGCTCAGTGATTGTGAGAAGTTCTCCCCAGTCCCTTCATGGGATGTAATGGGAAACCATTTATTTTTTTTATCACTGATGACTTAACGGCATCATGCGACGTCAGGGATAGCAAGTTAGTAGCAGAATTCGAAGAGACGTTTGAGCAGAACGTGTATTAGAAGCTCATGAAGCATTATTTTCAGCTCTCTCACTTCATTGGACAAGTGAAAAACAACAGCAACCAAATCAGTAGATGCATTAAGGCAGTTATCACAATTATAAATAATGTTTTTATTTTTTTTGAACGACACAAACAGATTTAAATCAGCAACACCCGTACAAAAGTAATGAAATTTGTCATTTCTCGGATTGTAAGGACTTAAAACAGTAAGCACACAACGTTAAATATATATAAAAAAATAAAATAAAATTTGTTAAAGAGGAATTTAAATTGTTTTTTTTTTGTTTTATTGCGTTTGCTTGATTTTAAAGCCGATTTCCTAAAATATTTTATTAAAAAATGAATTCATTTTAAAATTCAGTTTAAATTTTTTTCCATTTTTGCTTTATGAAATTTAAAGAACCCATTTCTGTCGTTCTCTCCCTTCAGAATTACGTGTTTCCTTTGATTTTCCATAATTTTCGTTAATTTATATAATTTTTCTGCAAAAAATTTAAACATTTATTTGTTTTCTTTAAAACATTGACTAAAAAAAATCGTTTTGCTTAGTTTGAATGTCAATTTTCCAAAAAATTGTATAAAAAAATATTTTTTTAAAACATTTTTTAAATGCAAAAAATATGGCTTTTATAAAATTAAAAAAAACTATTTCTGCCCTTAAAAAATTGTATTTCGTTTTAATTTCAAGTCTTCTTAAATGAAGGTTTCTCAAAATGCGAAAGATATACATTTTTTGTTTTTTGGCTGTATTTATTCGTTATATTTGAAGATAAAATCGCAGCAGGGAAACATTTTAGTTCAATTTTTTTAATTTCAAGTTTTCTTAAATGACGGATTCTTTCTGGCCTTGTTATACCCGATACAATATGGTAAAATAGGGTTATATGGGTCCATAGACGTCGCGCAACAAAAATAAATATTCCACTAAATTCGTGAGGAGAATACCTTTTATTTGAGTGCCTACACTTGATAGTTCCTACGATGTCCCTAGGTGACCCCGTTTTTGAGAACCTATTGGCCATAGCTCATATTTGGGAACCTATTGGCTCCCATATTTTACCCGATTCCGTCATACTGGCAACTTTCTGCCTTTTTAACCTGAAATAAATATAATCGTCTTGCTCTAAAGCATGGTTTGTAGTTACTCTTGCAAATGTTTATATTCTTCTGCTTAACGATAGCGATATCCAACACAGTTTTTCTGATTTTTTCAAGACTGGTAACTTTATGTCTGCTTAGAACTGAAATGGAAGCAGTAACTTCAAGTGCCGCTTAATATCGCTTAGCTCTCCTTACAAAATAAGTGATAATCTAAGCAAGCGGTGTAACCAAAACACGCCTAATGTGAGATACACACAAAATCTATTAAAGTTTTATGTGCTTTTGTTAATTTGATTTAAATAAGTTTTTATTTCAAAACTTTTATGTGATTGCCGTTTACGTTTTGGTTATAAGTTGAACTTCAATATAACATTCTCCAAAACGGACCTTAAAAAAATGTAATGAATAAAAGTATTGTTTCTATTAATGTATTTTAAATCACCTACAAAAATGTGCAAGGCAAATTTCTGTATGGCTTGTCAAGGTGAAATTGGTAATATTGTCAAATTAAATAGCTGGTCTTATGGTACCCAGTGCACTGGCTGATATCAGACTATGAATTTGGGTGAATTCCGCGACAATAGTTCGCTGCTCAGCAAACTATTTAACATCTTTCTAAGTAGTTCACAAGGGTATGTAACGATGTGGTACTGCTGTTGAGTTGACTTCTTTAAGACATAACCACCACCGACGTTCTCATCATGTTTAGGCTCTTGTTTAATACACGTAAATATGGTTCAGCTTTGCTGTTTGCGGCTTGTCGCCGCCGTACTGGACGAGGTAACACCCGTGTCGCTTTTGCGGCTATCTATACGCTACCTAAACGGTGTTAAGAATCATTCCTACGAAGTTAATATGTTTTAGAAAGTTGTTTATTGAGATCTTAGGTACATTTTTGTTGTTGATTGTTTCCTTGAATTTTGCACGGTTTGCTACCTATGGGCCTGAACAGGGGAAAAAAGGTAAACAAAAATCGAATTTTTTAAAGTTTTTTGCGATTTTGACCTTGAAGATGAAATTTTTTTTTTATTTTATATGTTAACAATTTTTATTCTCTATGACAAGAGCTACAACTTTCCCTCAGAGAGTAAATCAAAATTGAGACAAATTGCAAGATATGAGCCTGACAAAATTATCACTTTTTTGCAAAAATGACACCGAGGCCCCAAATCTTTGGGGGCCCATAAAAAAAGTGCAAGACTTTGAGACACAGGTCGTTTATTTTTGGTCTTTTATCACGTAGTGGTGTCCGTAAATGGTTAGATTATTCCGTGTTGAACATTTTTCCACAAGATAAGAAGATCGAATAATGGGCCGAGTAATGGGCTGCCCTCCTGCAAAGACGAGAATGGGAATCTGGTGACCGATAAGCAGTGTGTGCTTAGAATATGGAGAGACCACTTTCCCACACTATTCCGCTCAGATTCTTCCACAGAAGATCAGGAGGTAATGATTTGCACACTGTGTACGGGTAATTTGTTTTTTGTTATTTATAATAGATGTAATTATTGGCAATCGGTTTGTGATCAATATTTTATTAATGTTAAATATTTTTGTATATAAAACCCTGAGGATGATTAGCGATGCTAATCGAAATATTGGGAAAATTTAATAAATCTTGAAAAAAAACAGTCGATAATATAAAAAACAGAGATAATATAAAAGGGCAACAATCAACATAATTAAATAAGTCTTTTATTTTTGTTTTATGTCGAAAAATGTATTCCAAAACTTTGTACGTAAATATCTCCGTTATTTGAGGGGTTAATGCGTAGCATTACAACTGAAAAAAGCTTGAAGTTCTGTCTATTATTGAAGTCTAGCAACAAATTAAGTAGAGTAGGTTTTTTTTTGAAAATATTAGTTTTAACAAAAAAGTGAGGTTAATTTTTTTTAAATAAACCCCCAATGGGCTAATTAAACGAAATATATTTATACCAAGATTTATAGTTTAAACATACCTTTGTAATGATGTAAACTTGAACCATATAGTGTGATAAATTCCTGAGATATGACCGATTATGTACTCAAGCTTCAAAGGTCTATATCTCAAAAAGTTGGGCCAAGCGGAAGGAAAAACCAAATTTTTGAACTCAGCGCAGCAAACTCTGTCAGTGTTGAAATGTTGGTGGTGGAGATCACACAATTGCTCTTAAAGAAAACTTATGCCAATGAATTTCCAAAACACCCGATTTCAACAACTATGTGAACAGACCTTCTCCTTTAAATAGTATAACTTAATCTGTGACACCCTGTTCGATGTCAGCTGTCAAGCAAAAACATATGATCTCCAAATTTTAAGAAAACGTTTGTTGTTTGGAAACAATTCGGAAAATAGTGAAATTATTTTTAAAAAATAACCTGGTAATAGCAATGGAAGACACAGGCGAACAATTGCATCCCAATTGGCGAGCATTGGCCACTATTCACATACCCCTTAAGCGATTTGTCAAAGAAGGAACACAACAAGCGGAACAGGGAACCCATAGTTTCGCCAGCAAGGAGAAATATGAAATACAAGGTGTCGATGGACAAGAAATCAAAGAATTCTATCAGGAGTTGGTTGAAAAGGGGAATAAAACAAAAGCGAACGTATCGAACCAACAAACAACGATAAAGAAACGAGAGATCGATAGGCGAAAGAAACCATTTAATGTTAACCTGTTCCATCGTTTTTCTATGGAAAACCAAGTAGATAAATTAAGAGAAATGGATTTTCGAGATCAAGATATTAATGTGCGCGATTCTTATGGCTGGACAGCACTTATGATGGCGGCTTGTGAAGGATCTTTAGAGGCTGCAATGTTTCTACTGGAATTGGGTGTGGACAGAGATGCCACGGATAGAACAGGGAAGACAGCAAAGGATTTGGCGAAAAAAAAGGGTAATTTTCACATAGAACAAGTTATTGAAAGGCCGACGCAATCAGAATCCTCCTCGTCCGATACATGCGACGCAGCCGAACCGCAATATGAACCCTTTTATTGCGAGCTCTGTCAACAATCATTTACAGAAACTTCACCGAAACAACACCAAACCTCCACAGTGCATCAGTTCAGTATCAAGTCTTCTCTGCCCACCAATAAGTTACAGAAATTCAACATTCCACCACGCAATAGAGGTCTCCAATTGATGGTTAAACAAGGTTGGGACAAAGAAAGTGGCTTGGGACCCTCTAATACGGGACGCTTGTATCCCGTAAAGACGGTAATACGTAAGCAACGTACTGGTCTGGGCATAGACCAAGCGCCAGCAAAAGTAACACATTTTCAGGCATACGACAGAGCAGCAGTTCAACGACACAAGTCGGACTATTATCATAAAAAGTCGAGAAATCGCAATGATATAAGTCGAGAGAAAATTGTGGAGTGGAAACGTGATCGACGTCTAAGAAATGAATTGAAATAATAGATGTTACAAGGGCGTTGGGATGCCATTGTTGGCCTTCAGTGTTCAAAAGTCTGATTATAGTCAATATTATTTATCTCTATCCATCTAAATATTATCTTTAAATAGATTCAAATATCGCTACAATTATTATGTCGAAAACCAATGAACAAAAATGTATGGAAATCCTTAATTCCACCGAAGAAGTAGCCGACCAAATTCTGGTTAACAAACATGAACTGGTGGCTTTAGATAAACGGCGCCAACAAAATCGAGAAGCCATAAGGGAGTTGCAGAAAAACACCGATAAATCTGAGAATAAAGTATGGACCACCATAGGCAGTATGTTGATTAAATTGGAAAAAGCAAAGGCATTGGAGTTGCTCAAGAACGGTATCAACTCATATATGTTTTAAATGTTATATAAGTAATTTTAGTCGAGGCTTATTTACTTTTTCTAGATCAACAACATATTGAGCGAGAGATACAAATTCTTCAGTCGGATCAAAAGATTTTGGTTAACAAACATCGAGATTTGGAACATTTCTCGCCCTATACGGGAACACACTTAAAGCCTTTGGGTGCTAAAGAGTTTAGTGCATTGAAAGCCAATTTGCCTATGCTGTAATGTAAACTAGTAATTTAAGATTTTTAAATTTAATAAACAGATATTTAAAAAAAAAATTAAATAGATATCAGACCAAGTGTTTATTAATCATTGAATTAAATTTGGAAGCTATTTGCAGCACCATCTTAGCCAAATCAAGCCTTTGCGCAGAGATTTTACATACGATATAGTGTTTTTCTTATTGATTTTCTAAATTTCAGTTTCCGATAACTAAGTTATCGACATTTTGTATTCAATCTCTTAAGCGTACCACAGACTTGTCATTCATGAGCATGAACATCAGCTATCGTTGATGTTTACTGTTGGTTTACCGGCCTTTTTGATACCAAATAAGAATGCAATTGAAATTGTTCGCATCACTATCATGCTCTCAGTATTTTTTGGTAATATTTTTCAAATCCATCAGTCAACAATAGCCGCTAATGTGTAGTTCGCTTTATTTGTTAGTATTCATTTACCGTCGGTGGTGCAATGGTTAGTGTGCGCGGCTCTTGTACATGAGATCCTGGGTTCGAACCCGGCTCTGACCACCTTCAAATTTTCTTTCGGCTGCGGTCACCTCGCATAGTGACGGCGACACTATCGAGTATCTAGCCATGAAAAAGCTTCTCAAAATACCGTTCGGAATCGGTGTAAAACTGTAGGTCCCAATCAGTGAGTGAAAACTGGAAAGCGCACAGCTCAGTGATTGTGAGAAGTTCTCCCCAGTCCCTTTATGGGATGTAATGGGAAACTATTTATTTATTTTTTTTATTCATTTACGCAAATTTTTAAAACATTAAAAAGTATACATTTTGTCTAACTTCACCATATCTCGAAAACTAAAGGGGGTTTAGATGAAACAGCTGTTCGACCTCCTAGCTGCAAATTTGATACCCGATAGCATCTGAAGGAGAACGAACGATAGGCGAATTGAAAACACTGATTTTAAATTTGATTTTATTGTCACTAATTGGCACTCTTAAGTTTTATTAATATGCAAGAAATGAGTTTTGATTTAAACGAATACAACAATTTTTATTTATTTTTATCACAACTCTGGCATGAATAAAAACTGCATCAAAACTAACGTCACCCCAGGTACATTCGACAAGAATTGTAAGTTTTTATGCGTTTTCTATTTTTTTTTGGAAACTTGAAAGAAAGTTGCCATTTTGTCATGGAAAAATAAAAATTTTTTTTAAATATTTGACGTTTGGGAACAGTTTATTGCTTTTACTCAAATTTTGAAAGAATTTTTTTTAAATTTTCCATAGACAAAAAACGTTAAAATATTTAAATATTTTTACATCAAAAATTGTCAGTACAACAAATGACTGTCAACAAATTTTCGCTGTCATTTCACATTTATTTACCAAATTCCAACAAGTGGCAACACAATAAAACAACAACAAGTGGCAATACTATAAATCAGAGCATCTAAATTCACCGCTACTCAAATATATCTTTTTCCCCAAAATATGGTAGAATAATTAAGGTAATCTCGTTAGAACAGCTGACTTGAACTTTTTTCTTGCTCAAGCCCGGTATTCAGTTTTTATCAAATTTTCGTTGCCATAAGAACTACATGTATAAAAAATATCGAAAATTTCATGACCCGAAAACTTCGCTTACTTTTTATTTCAATGGTACTCAGCTCTTAGCGAAATTTTCGTAACAAATTGCTTGATAATTGTTTGGGACCAGAATTTTGATCATTTTCACAACCAAAAGTAACACCACATGCGTTAAAAATAAAATGGAATGCTTAGAGGAATTATAAATGAAATATTTTCAAGGTAAATCATGATGACATTTCTTATGAAAATTTCGCAAGAACTGAATACAGGGCTTTAGGTGTTTCTCTTATATAAAATTAACATGTATTTGTTTTTTGTACTTTTTGATTTACTTTCACTGTAGATACAAACATGTGGAAAACTTGACAGATAAGGAACACCAAATAAAATGCGGATTTTTGTTGCCTAAAATTACAACTCCTACTGCGTTTACCTTACTTATTTTACCATTCCCAAACTGTATGTTTTCAATTTCACCACTACATTAAACCAGTTACTAAAATCGAAAATAAACCGAGTTTACTAACTATTACAATTCTTACCGACTTAAATTTCACCACATTCTTTGGGTGGCGATTGTTGATTGTCGGTGACCACCACGATGTTATTGTTGCTGTTTGTTTTTATTTTGCTTTATTACAGTATAGGTGAGAACACACAAAAATGGATACCAGAATTTTGGGAACATTGGGGCGTTCGCTCTTCTCTCTTTTTCGTGTCAGTGTTTTGAAATTTATCCACAAATGTGCATACGTGATATGTTCATTTGAGCGAACGTTAAAGATAAAAATGAAACGAAAGAACAAAAAGTGTAGAATGAATAAACACCAACACTAAGATACACTAAAGCAACAACTAATTACAACAACATAACTTGAATTATGGTGCCGTTGGAGACAGAGATGCTAGAGTAAAAGCTCAGGTACGTTCTTTGGTGCCGTACGACAAGAATTTTTGTATGGACGTATACATTTGGGTTATAATATTGTAAATTGTACAGTTGTCGGTCCACAAATATAGACACTATTAAATTTGTGGGCAAAATATCTTTCATTTGATTACCCACAGTTGCCTGTTTCCAGTTGTGCCTAAATTGGGTCCTATAGGCCCGTTCGAAAAAAATAAAATAAATTTATTTTTATCAAGATTTGAGCCTCGTCTAAACTTCGGCACTTCTGCCAAGATTTGTGTTCAACACAAGTCCGATTTCTGGGCTGTTGTATGTGTTTTATTCACAATAAAATAAAAATCACTATAAAGAAATAAATTATGAGTAATGAAATGCAAAATACTTCAATCTGCCCATCCGCGTTCGACATTTTTCTTTCAATTTGTAATTTCTTCAACTAACGCGAATTGGATTTGACAGCTGAAGTAACTCAACACAGGTAGTCACCGAACAGCTGTAACTTTTTATAAATTACCAAAAACGTCAAAAGAAACGCGATGAGGCTGATTCTCGACTTATTCGTCATTTATACGATGACTTACGACCCTGGGACATGAGTCACGACTTACGATGCTTCACGGTAAGAGGTGAAGAGAAGAAAGAGGGGTAACATAAGAGTCACGAATTGGAAATTCTGGAGGGTCATTTTATTATTTCTCTCTCACCTCTTTTGGGTTTTGACATGGCGGTACAAACAATACAATTGCAATTTTATCAGCTATTGTTCATTAATTTTTTAAAATGTTGAATTTGAGATTATTACGAATTGAAAAAAAGAAGATTAACCGACAATACGTCACAAAGAGTCACGTGTAGTTGTATACAGAGATTCGTCGTCTGAAAGCACATGCATTTACGAAGGGTTACCAAAAGAGAATAAACACAATGTCCCATCGTCGTAAGTCATCGCATAAAAGACGAATTATACAATAACACCCTAACTTAAGTTCTAATTGTCAGTAGCAAATGTAGAAAATGTTAAAGTTTTAAGAGTTTTTCGAATATTGAATAAATTGTCTTTTGAAAATTCGTCGATTTGGAAGATTATAAATTTATACACTACTCCCAGTATCGGGATTCCCACTACGTTTCTGACTTAAGACACACTAATTGAGGCCTACTTCGATTCCGAACGTATTCGTATCCGAATATATTCAAAGAAAATATATTCGTATCAGAACCTATTCTGAGACTACGTATTTTTCCACCACCGGCGATCAAAAATTTGAATTTATATACTATGAAAGAGCATGGCAACCCTGAACACAATTGTTTTGTGTGACGTACCAACGACTAATAGGGCGTTTGAGCATCATCTAGTATGATGTAAGGCCTACCCTGCCTTCAACCTGCGGATAAGTTGAGCGACTCCAAGTTGACATAAGCTTCGATTTTGTTTACATTATTTTTGACTTTGCCCAAAATGTATATATAACGGGGAATCATTAGCCCATTTGCATAGCATTTATATTGCATAGCACACAGAACATGTCAAAGTTGTTTTTTTTGTCATTTTTGTCAATTGACTTTGACAATATCTGGGTGCGCAAATTACAACAAAGCTAATGCTACTACCGTATACATATTTGTACAATGAGTTTGTCCTTACACTCTGAAACAAGTTGAATCAACTTGATTTTCTCCCCAGATGTCAAAACAGAAGGTGATGTGCGCAGTGAAAAAAATATTACAAATTTTAAGGAAAAACACTATTTAAATATTTATAAATTACACTACAATTCATTCATATTCTTCTGATAATAAGCGAATTTTTTACTTCCAGCTAAACTACTTTTTCGACGACTTTCTATGAGGAGTCGCTAAAAATTACTTAGCTCTACAAAGTGGTCGAAAAATGAGTTAAATAGTTAATGGGCACGAACGTGAATAAAAAATAACGAAATTAGCAACACAAAGCTGCATGACCAACAAGAAGTCTGTTCAGGTTTACTTGCGAATATACCCAGAGGCAGAAGTCGTGAGCAGGAAGACGTGAAATCATGATCTAACAGACATTATATAGAACACGGCAGGTGTGGATTGGTAGGCAAGGCCTTTCATGCCTGTCATCACGAATGCCTGCAAAAAGAGTAGTCTTAGGAGGATTAAGCGAAAAAAAAAGAAAAATTCATGGAAATTATTTTAATATTTAGAAAAATAATTTGACCGATTTTAATATATATATATTTTTAAACATCTGTAGCCTCAAGAATCGAACACATGCCCTTAGTGCTTATACTCGAGCGCTTTATCTATTAGGCTATCGCGTGTTATGATTTTACAACGACGAACTGCGAAAAGACAGGTTTTCATGAACAACAGCGTCTTCTTGCATTCTTTCAACAGGCCTGTGGAAGCCTTATAAACTCATGAATTTCCCAGGTTTTATTAAAGAAGGCTTTATCAAAGGGTATGGTGAAATTTACAGTCCTAACCAATAAGACGTCCTGACTTTTTGTCGGTCATGCAGATACACAGAAAAAAATATTCCCGAATTGATTTTAATTACTGATTTGCTTGAAAACAGAGATAAAATTCAATTATTTCATTATTTGACTCAATCATTTGAATACTTGGTTCAACAATTTTACATTTTATAAAGCGAAGAAGATCAATTAAAATTTCACGGGAATCAAGTACTTGTGTACTTGAAATTACAACATTCTTTATATGTTATTTGACGTTTTTTTGTTCGATTTTTAAGGCGTTACAAATCCGTTACAAACGGTGTTTTGTTATTGCAATCGGCACTCGTCAACACAATGACAGCAACAACACATGTGCTACAAAATTATTGCGAAATCAAAACACATCTTTGAGAATTTACAAATAAATGTTCAAACGAAAAAAAGACATACGGAAATTAATTATAAAAATAAAACATACTTCATAAGTAAAAAGTATAATTGAATTTTTTTAATTTTTATTTTTGAATCCCTGTAAATGATTTTCTTAATTATTATTTAATCAAACTGAAATTAATTATAAAAATAAAATGTTCAAAAAATATGAGATGTTGGTTTTTGTTATTTTGGGTGTTAATGTTAATCATTAAAAATTACCGATTTCGATTGAAAGCGAACACCGACTTTTGATTACCAGAATACTCAAGTTGAGTACGCTAGTAATCAAAACATTATATAATTTCGATTAAACGCTCACTCAACTTGATTACGCGCGTAATCAAAACATTATGTAATTTTGATTAAGCACTCACTCAACTTGATTACACGCGTAATTGAAATTTTCCATAAAAAATTGATTAAAGTCATGCTTAACTCAATTACTAATTTAATCAACAATATTAAGAAATTTTGATTAAATCTGTGCTCAAATAAATATTTGCTTTAATTGAAAACTTTTCAATTACGATCTTACAATTCGAGTAATTGAATTTACGAAAATCGTCATTGGCGGAAATCCAAGTATAAAAATAATTGAATTGACAAATATCGTAATTGATTTGAGCATTCGCTTTTTTCTGTGTAAGCTAGTGTAGTGTCTGCTTTAGAGAAGAGAACAAAATAATCCATTTCCCAATAGTTCGATAACTAATCGAGTTATCGACAACTTTTCCCATATATTTTTACGTTTATATTTCGTATTTCCATAAGAAAATACAATTTGTATCCATCTTTTAAAATAAATTTAGATTTTTTCTAATTTCGACGTATTCCATTAGAAAACGTGGTAAAATCTGGGGGTATTGTATGCCTATCTTCATCGTACACTATCTTCATCAATTGATCTCCCACTACAATTTTATTTTTTTTTTATCGATAGTATTAAAAAATCGAACAGTTTTTAAAACTAATCGATTTATCTGATTTCTATCAGTTCCGACAAATTGTGATATACTCCTCGTGACCGCGGAAAACTAGTGACAATTTTTTACGAATAATTCGTGAATGATTTTGGAGCATTGTGAATTTCGTCGCTTTTTTTCGATTCCGACGAGAATAACGCCACTGTTGCTGAAAAAGTCACGGATGAGCTGTCAACGATTACCAAACAACGTCTCTGAGGCGCATTTTAGTGAAAGTCTTGCAGATGTTACTTACAAAATGCGGTTAAAATTATGATAATATCGTTTTGAAAATAAAGATAATAATATCCGGTGAGTATTTTTGGGCCCACCGAGTTCATCAGAAACAACGCGCTGCTTATGAGCATATATTTTTATTCAGAATGCATTCAATTATTTATTTACTCATAATGCATTTCAATCTGTCATCTCAGAGCCCGCTTTTGGGAAGCAGTTGACGGCTGTATGTTGGTTAAGAATGGTTTAAACTAAGAGTGTTGTTTTTGAGATCTAGTATACCAAGTAGACTGCATTTGCCGTAATGCTTACAAGTAAAAATTTAATAAAATAAATAGAAGAAATCAATATTAAAATTAAATAAAACTAACTAGCCTTAATTATCCAAAAATAGAAAAAACCCATGGGAGGTGACGATCGGAACCATGAAGAGTGGTCACCTAGAATCAAGCTAATCGCCGCTGGGTTTGAAAAAAATGCTATGAGTAATGTTTCGTTTTTTTATTGCACAATCAAGAAGCACATTTGGATTTGGAATGTACATGAGCCAACAGTACTGGCCAACGACGGATCAAAAATAAATAAACAAAAATCCAGTTTGGACACACTGAATCCATACCACTGCCACTGATCCATTATGGGCGACTGAAACATAATCATCTTGGCAGTAAGTAAAATGCAAAACCACGGTGGACTGGGCTTGCCTTCCAAAAAGAGAATGAGAAACATAAAACCCCCTATTTGTTGACGACCACCGCAAACGTTATTTTTACCACGATTTACGAATATACACTTGGAATGCTAGCACACTATACTGATCCGGTGCCACTATCCAACTGGCAGATGTACTCGAGAATTATATGGCGAATATTATTGCTATCCTGGAGATGCGATGTACAGGCCTTGGTGTCCAAGGAAGAAGATCTGTGACATATACTACAGCTGCCATCAGAAAAAGCATGAATTTGGTTGCAGATTTGTAGCTGGCAAAAGCCTATCTGGCCTATCTGGTCTCAAGGTTTAACCCCGTGACTGAACGTATAGCCATCATCAGCATAAAACATATCGCTAATTTGTGTACATGCCCGACACGACGATGACCCAAATATCATGTTCTGTGAGAGCCTAAAGGAAACATACGACTGCTGCCCTGGCCATGACATTAAGATTGTTCTAGTTGATTTTAATGCTAAAGTTAGCAGAGAATATGTCTTTGAACCAACCATCGGTAAAGTTACGGCCTTGTTCATAAAAGTATTAAAAGTTATGTTGTAACTTTAATTTTGAATTGTAAAGCGTAAAGCTTTCACACAACGCTCGAATGCTAATGCGAAGACTCGATAAGGTAAACCTTTTTTAATATTAGGGCGGCCCTCTCAACATTCGCAGAACTTATTTCAATAAAAATATTAATTAAAATACATAAATTAAATTAAGTTTAAAAAAATTTAACATAATATTTTTTTTTTTAACGGACTTGAATCAAATGCCGTTGGTAAATATAAACATTACAGCAGACAGATAAATAATATAAGCAAATGAATTTATTGTTATATATGTTTTCTGTCTTATCGGATGGCGTATTCTACGTTAAACTTAATGGCCGTGTCTCTGACACAGCCTGCAGGGACAGTCCGTGGCCGAAGGCCTTGGACAACTGTCTGCTGTAATTTTTTTGTATAGTAAATCGTCTCTCAAACCTCTCATAACTTTTAATGAATACGGCCGTTAGTCTACACGCCATCACTTCTGGTAACGGAATCAAATTCTCAGATTTTGCCGCGGCGAAAAACATAGTTGTCAGTAGTTCGACATTCCAACATAGAGGGTCGTCATCAATAAATACGGGTATTGTGTGTTTTCTTTCTCGTTCTCGTATTTTCATTTATATTGTAGCAGCCCATTCTGGATGAGACGCTTATCAGGTTTCGGCTCTTCGTGAGTCTGTCGGACCTTAATTTTGTTTTTCTTTGGGTTGTATACGCCCTTGACCAGCAATGCTGACCCATGGGCATAGATGAGCTGATTACGGAATTCCAATCTTGTTTTGCGGGGGTACTTTTGGCCCTCTACTCGGGCATTTTGATGGCCAAAAATGTTTTCTGCGGTCTATATGTTTTTGCATGCACTTCGAACAGTACAAAGCTTTTTTGAGGGCTATTCAATAAGAAAAGTACATTTAAATGTACTACTTAAAACAACATTCACCACAACTCATACCTGATTTAAGTGTTCGTTGATTGTTGACATCTCGTTTAACTACGCTTTTGGCTTAACTAACGTAATCATGTGAGTGTATGAGATTGTGTACGGTGTGTTGGTATTTGTATTATTATTTTGTTGTTGTTGCCTATTGCTTTGGCATGAATTAAGAAAACATTTTGTGAGATTTTTAGTCGTTTGTCAAACTTTGCAAAAGACAAGTGTTGTCGTCGTGGTCGTTGTCATCGTGCATTATATTAAGTTTCGTTAATTTTTCGCCAGAATCAACACACGTTTTTCACGTTTCTGAAGCTTAACTATCGGGTGAAATAGTAGAAGAAGTGAGACAACAATTTCAACAAATCATCTAGTTGTAGTAGAACTAGAACAATAATAACAAAGATACAAAACGCGGGAGTTATTAACGCGTAACGGGTTTGTGTTAAATATTCTGCGTGATCTTTATAGCTTTTTTTTGTATAAAAAGTGGGATACGGAAATATTACGTTTGAAAAAGTGGCCGGCACTGGAAAGTTTTGTTTTGTAAAAGAATGTAAATAGAAAATTATGATGACATGACAACCCTTAGCAGAAAATAATTGTTAACCAGCAGGCACAGTATATTCCAGTATATTCATTCTTTACGAAAGTTCCATTGATTACAGTCAAACATAGCGAAATACCTTACAAATTCACCACAGTGAGATGCGATTGTAATTCAAGAAAAAAAAGCAAATGTGTAAAGTATAAATTGAAAAGAAACAAAAAAAAAAACAACAAAACGAAAACAAACAACGAATAATAACAACAACAAGAGGAAAAACGTGCGCTTACGTCGTTCGTCGTTCATTAAAGAAAAAAGTGAAGATGCCAGACGTTAAATGATTCTACCACAAGTGTGGTGAGTTTCTCTTAAGCTCTCAGACAACAGAGGAAATAGTGAAAACAAATGTCCAGAAATCTATAAATTTTAACCAATCTTTAATCAAAATATCTAAAATTTAGCATAAATATTCAGATGAATACAACAATGAAGAATTCATTGGCAAACCTGAATATTTAGAATATTCCCTAGATTAACAAAATTTCCAGAGAAATAAATATATTTGCGTTCTAAACGTCCCGCTCTTTTTTCTTTAAACCAACATTTTCTCCGTCACCACACACACAAACGTACTCACAGGCGTGAATTCAAAATCCCGAGTAAATGGAAGAGAGTGAATTTGAGTATAAGCTGGCTTATCACCCATACTCCTCCCCCAACGGTGGGGCCACAACATACATTAATTCTCCCCGCACACTGTCACACACCATACCCTCTCCGCATTGCGCCTACCAAAATAATAAAAAATATACACATAACCAAATCATATATATGAGTGTTGTTATTGTTTAATTGCAATTGAATTGAGTGAATGTGAAAAAAGAATTAGCAAAATATATAATAATAATCAAAACCAGTTTAATGCAAAATGTGAATAAAAAAGATAAAAGTGTGTTAAATAAAAAGGACAAGAACAATTAAATACTAATTTCCGTGCTTCTAACCAATTTACCATAAAAAACAAACAAATTTCCCTGTGATACGTGGAACATCGACAAGTAGTTCCTTTAACACCACCACGAACAACAACTACAACTCATATGGTAAGTTTTCTTTATGCTCGAATCTTTTCATTACGCTCTTTTTCTCTACTTCGTGGCTTCCTTAAGAAAAGTCTATGTCGCTGTTGTTGTTTGTTTGACGTAGTTACTGTCCTTGTCGTATTATAATATGAAATTTTCTTCTCAATTCGTCTTGCCACTTGTTTGTGTTGTTGTAGTAGTCGTGGTGGTGTCCGTCTGGTTTACAAATGACCTTGAAATCGAGAAAATTCCTTAAGCTTTTTTCACATACATAGCTCCCTTTTGTTCGTTCTTTCCACTATCCTCTTGTAGTTTGTTCTGTATTTTGTTTGCAGCTGACTGAGAATAATTAATACTAGATGAGTGCTTAACTAACCTTTATCATGGTCAGAGTTGTATTTGTTGTCTTTGAGTGTATATGTATATTGTATTGGAAGAGAAAATGGAAGATAGTCATAAGTTAGACAAAAGCATTAAAGGATTCTTAAAAAAGACAACCAATTGTTGGGAATGTGTGTTTCACTGGCCCCAGAGATGTGTTTTGTTTATTCATGGCAGAAGTCGTATAATTTGAGCGACAGCATGGAAATGCTTAAAATGCGTTTCTACAATATCGACTTTATCCGAGAAATATTTTGACGCAATTAATGTATAATTACTATTACTAGACTTTTGTGACAGACATAGACTTCACGCATAGAATAACACATACGTAGAAGGTTTTATTCGCTCAATAAATTAAACGTCATAGGTACGATGGAAATTACACAGTGGAGGGTGGAAAATATGGGTTCAATAATACCAGATGGTGGCAATAGTATACAGCGATCCACAAAGGAACTACACCCGAATTTCGTGTTTTTGTGACAAACTAGTTGTGTTAAATACAATACAAATGAATACCAACGTTAAAAGTCAACAAAAAAGTGCAAAATACATTTAAATTTTTCAGTTCTACACCAAAACGACAGGAAATAGTTAAGTGAACATATTTTGTAACTCCACCTGGTGTATGTAAACATTTCCACAGACCTACCGAGAGAGTGTGAAATGAAACGTCAGATGAGAGAATAAGTTCTTCTATAGTATGTGTTATTCTATGACTTCACGGAGCCCTTAGCAATATTGACCATCAAATTGGGATCCTAGGGACATATCTGTCTTAAATATATGTAAGTCCGCTCTGCTGGGAAGGTTGCGACAGAATGGTAATGAAATCTACCTAGATTTTACTTTTCGTTGTACCTACCATTCGAGATTAGTTTTATATGTTACCATACTAGCTAGGGTCAGGGGCATCTTTCAAAGAAAAATCGTCTTATATGGGTGCAGAACTCATAAACAATCCCGTTAGTGGGTGGAAAGCACGTAGAACGCTTCGGCGAATTGGGATGACAACGGCAGAAAAACGGAAGAAACCAGCATTAGCCGCGAAAAATGTATCGGCGCGTCTCAATTTTTCCAAAGAGCACAACAATTGGAGCTTTGACGACAGGAAGAGGGTAATATGGTTGGACCAGACCAAAATCAATCGCTTTCAGTCGGATGGTAAGCAATATTTCTAGTACCGCCCATATGAAACGTTGACGAAGCACCAAGTCAATGAAACAATGAAGCATGGAGGAGGTAACTTGATGGTGTGGGGTTGTTTTACTTGGTAGCATATCGGCCCATTGGTAAAAATCGACAAACTAATGAAAAAGGAAGATATCTTCGTATTTTGGAGCATACTTTACTACATTTTATGGACAAAAGCGCGTATTCCGAGGATGAAGTTAATATTTCAGCAGGATATAGATCCGAATCATACGGACAAAATTATCAAGCAATGGCTCGATAGTCAAAAATGTAACAATGCAGTGGCCAGCTCAAAGCTCGAATCTTAACCCGACCGAAAATGTAGGGGTTTTGTTGAAAAACTACTGGCTACATACGAAAATGTACCACAGAACTTGAACGAACAATGGTCTCGGGTATATGCGGAGTGGGTCAATATTCCAAAGGGAAACATCGAGAAACTGGTTAAAAGAATGATCAAACGAATAAAATGTGTCATTAAAGCCAAAGATCGTTGGACAAAGTACTAAACAACGTGATTAAAAACATTTAATTTTCGAACGAGCATAAGTGGATACATTGTTTTTTTTCGGTTTAAGTTCCAAATGTTATATTTTTCATTAAATAGTGGAGAATCCAGTTCTGTTTAATTTTTGTAGAATTAATAGTGAATAAAAATAAAAAAAACTAGGTAGAAATTTTTGTATATTTATGGGTTTTATAACTGGACAAAGTGAAATGTGATTATGATGTATCCACATCTGCTCGCCACTGTATGTGCTCTTTAAAATATAGCAGTATAAAGCAATATTACAATCCAAAATTTCAATAAAAAGCTCACGAATAATATAGGAAGACAATTTCTCGACGTTTCTGAAATGATTGCAATGAAGTAATAAGCTGCCTGGGAATTTCGAAAAGGAATTGCTACAAAGAGCTTTAAACAACAACAATGACAAAGACCCCACCCTCCCTTTAACGTCTGTCGGGTTTTAAAAATGTTTTTCCTGGTTCCAGTTTATTCTGCCGTTATCGTTATGTTCAAATCGATTCAATATTCTTTAAACGTTGTGATATTTAACGTCTGTTTGCTGCTGTAAATTATGTTCCTGTCTGCTGCTGTTAACAATGTTCCTGATCACATTATGGCTTCTTTGCTGCTGTTTATGGTTTCTTATATTGTGGTTCCCGTATATCCGCTTCTCCAAAATGTCTTCCTAGTTCCCTCGATATATTACATAGTTCCTGTTGTATTCGGACCCTTTGTTATTTCTTGATCATGGTGCTCGTGTTTCCAGATCATTCATTCTAAATTGTAAACATATACTCGTATCTGCGCTGTTCCTGTTGTCCATCTCACACTTCCTATGTAGTTTACCCATCGTCTTCTTCTGGCTGAATGTATATTTATAGTTTAATGTATTTATAGCTTAAATATACATACATATTTATAGTTCATAATATTTACACTTTTATTATTACTATTGTGTTTAATGTATACTTTGTTCATTTACTTAAATTGTCTTTTATCTTATTATATTTAAATATATTTTTATTATTTTTATTTTATTTTTTTTATTACTAAGGTCTTTTTGTTATTTTGTTCTCTTTACTTAAATACTTTGGTTTTTGTGTTAATTATTATTATGATTTTTTTCTACTAAACTGATGTTATATTTATAAAGTATTAATTGTTTTATTAAAATTAAGATTATTTTTGTATTTACGTAATTTTTTCATTCTAAGCCTAATTTTTAAAATATTGGACCTCGAGCAGAATTCTATTTGTAATAAACAAACAAATAATCCTTTGGATTTGGTGGCAATATTAGGCAATTCAGGAAAACACACTTGTTTGCATGATTGGTTTTCGAACACCAAACCCACGTTTGTCCAATGTGCATACCTACGTGGTCCATATCCACTGGAAAGGTGAGATCGTCTTTAGTCTCGCCAGTTCATCCGTTCTATCTTTCCATGCAATACCCTTGGTTATTCCTAGTCAGGAATGAACGTTTTTAAAGTCAGGAATTTAAGTTTTTAAGGACAGGAATAAAGATTGCAGTGATTTTATAGCAGCATGTCTGGCAGAGATGATGTTGACACCCATGTTGGGGATAACTTTTCGTCCCAGGTAGAATGGAAATTTGATATGCTACGACATCTGACTTTGGACACAAGCAGACCAAAAATAGATTTTCAAATACTTTAGAAATGAATCCAGGATGCAGGAGGGTCACAATTCAACTCTGCAGTATATGATGAAAAACCCAATACGATTCCTTCAACAGATCCGACAACTAGCCACATTCTAGAGAAAATAGTAACGGCAAACAACTTATAGACAACTGTCACACAGAAAGAGAAAGAGGAGTAGGCGAAAGGTTTTTATACTACGATCTACGACGGTTGATAGAACATGAATATAACTCTTTATCGAGGACCTAAATATCAATCGACACTTTCGCCTTCCTGATCGCAATACAAAGGTAAAGGCGATTGCAGAATGTGTCAAATGGCTGAATAATGTATGTTGATCTCACGAAAGGCGAAAGGTTTTTATACTACGATCTACGACGGCTGTTAGAACATGAATATAACTCTTTATCGAGGACCTAAATATCAATCGGCACTTTCGCCTTCCTGATCGCAATACTGTGTTTCTGGCAAAGGTAAAGGCGACTGCAGAATGTGTCAAATGGCTGAATAATGTATGTTGATCTCACGAATGTGAAGGTGTTAGATTGTGGAAATGTTAGAAATGTAAGGTGTTAGATTGGTATCGGTACTCGAGTGTAAGGAGGAGATTAACAAATTTTCCACCGATAATAGCCTTTGTAACGAAAATTCATAAAAGCTGGCTGGATGGGTTTACACCGAACTGTTTTTATGGTAAACGCAAACTCTTTCCAGGTAATAAAGGTCAAGATTTAACAATGGGCAATAATAATCCACACAAGGTTATAAAGCGCATCAGACAGGAGCAGAATTGCGGATATCCTATGGGGAGATATGGGTATGCACTTGTCCAGAAGGTTGATGACTCGAACTGAGCCGATTTATGGGTGTTATAACTGGAGACTCCATCAGACGGGAGCAGAACCGCCAAGACCGCTCTGGGCAATCCGGATGGTAACAAGACGAGAGGGATAATAAACCTGACCAAACTGGAACTGAGCCGATTTATGACTGTTCTAACTAGATTCTTCAATCTGAGGACACATTTGCATATACATAATTGAACGAACGGATGCAAATAAATGAATGGCATACATGGAGGATATCGAAACGATGAAACACTTTATGTGGCATTGCCGCCCTTTCGCAGTATTACGACTCCAAGGTCTCAGTGGAACAGACTGGGTAGCACTGAGGAAAACTATTCTCATCACGAACTTCTTTTAGGGATTTTTGTCGTTATTCTGGGGCTAAAAGTAGTGGACAGCTGGCCTACGTACTGGATTAGGTCATACCAGGAATTGGTTATGAGGAGCAGCCCCAATGCTTCGCCTTCTCTTCCTGAACCTAACCTACTTTAAAGAAATGTACAGGACTACATGGAATTAGGAACTTAAATATTCATGACTACGCAAAGACCAGAAACCCATAATAAACCCAACAGAATGTAGATAGTACGTACAATCCATGTACAAACAAACACCGCTGAATTTGGCAATGCCATGGAATATATTATATGATTTCATTATCCTCAACGTCCCCACATATTCGACAGTTGTCGATCCTCTATATGGTAAAGGGCTCTGATGTCACAATGACGCGTAAGGAAGCCTGAAAGATAGGTCTTTCAAGCTAATCGAATCCAATTAGTGACAAAAACTGACAAGAACTCAGCATAAACTATTAACTCTACGAAAGTGTTTTCCAATAGGGATGGATAGATGTTAAAGTTGAATACAACAATTTATGTGTGAGATATCAGATTTTTATTCGAAAGGTCTATCAATGACATATATGGGATATGACAACGCTCCAATAGCCGCCCCGGCTTCTTTGGGTGGCGTGCGCCCGAGAGCACTAATTTTCGATGAAAGTGGAGCATATATTGGGTTATGATGGCTTTCAGGGCACCGGTCGCTTGTGGCTTATTGGATAGACCGTGCGACTTAGTGCGATCGCAGTGGCCAGTTTGCGACGGCTCTGCGTGAGGTTACCACAAATCTGTCCTGCAGAATGTCCCTCACTTCCCAGCTATATGTTAAGGAGTGTCGTCCTGTTGAACTACTTGTCGCTAAAATAAATAAAAGTGGTTTTCCCATTACATCCCACGAAGGGATAGGGGAGAGCGTCACACAACCAGTGAGCTATGCGTGTTCTAGTTTTATACTCACTGATTGTGACCTACAGATTTACACCGGTTCCGAACGGTATTTTTGAGAAGCTTTTTCGTGTCTAAATACTCGTTAGTGTCGCCATCAGTAAGCAAGGTGAGCGCCGACGAAATAAATGTAAGGTGGTCTGAGCAGGGGTCGAACCTACGTACTTATCGTCTATTTTTGGACAAATAAAATTTGGTTATCGTCGGTCTGTACCACTTTCCATCGACGATAATACCAATGGCATCATCGTTGGATGTCGTTTGCCCACAATCCACACCAAACAATGCCTATCAGCGGATGCATTCACTTGGTGGACCTCGTGTGGATTAGTAGTTCTAAATCCGGAAAGTTTCCTCGTCGCCGTGCCCATTTATCTAAAAATGGTTGATCGCGTACATCGTTGCCACAAGCGAACACCCATTTTGGTAAAGCAGGGTATACACGACAATCAAGCTTGCTCGATCAGTGTGTGCTTGTAACTATTTTGCACGTGTATGGCGTTGTTGGCAAATTGATCGCATGGTTTTGAAAATTGTCAAACACTTACGATTTGGTGTTCACACCAACCTTTTGCTCATTTCTCCTTGAATCGTTAGAGAGTCTACATACGAGGGTTCCTATTTATATTTCGGGTCCAGGCAGTACTAGTGTTGCCAGATGAAAACTGGAACGTCCATGGGAAGGTTTCAAATTTTGAGCATAAACATACATAGGACGTTTTCACTTACGAGCACTATTTGTTGTATTTAAAGTACAGAGTGTTGAACAATTCATCTCGGTCAAAAAATTGAATTAACCCGTGAATATTTTCGTGCGATCATTTTTTACGATTTTCGCCGTGGATTATCGTGACAAGAGTGTCTCAATCAACTTCTTATGACTTTTGGAGATGAAGCACAATCAAAAACCACTGTAAATCGCTGGTACCAAGAGTTCAGTCTCCGACGCCGTTCGCTCCAGGAGGAATTTCTTGGAGGTCGTCCAATGTCGGTCGTTTTTTCGAAAACCATCGATGATGTGCATAAACTGATAAAGCAAGACCGACATGTGACATACCTTGAGATTGAGGTTTCCTTGAAACATATTGCATGTTAATTTGGCCGTGAAAAGATTGGTTCTTGTTGGATCCCACATATTGTTGGAAGATTAAGAACTATTAAGATTAAGAACATTCTGGAAGATTAAGAACATGAGTTATTACTACTTGGTTAATTGTTTTAGGATCCAAGAATACTTAGCGCCCGACAGTATGACATCCACAAAAAGGGTGTTTATTTTAAGAACAGTGGAACGGATGAATAAGTCTGGAAAGAGAGTGAATGAGTCTATGACTGAGGGAATATTAGACAAAATATTCGCCACATTAACTAAAGATTTAGGTGCTCTAACCGAGGGTAGCAGATGAAGTGGGCTAGCTTTACTTAGCTTTATTAGTGGTATTCATGCAAACAAGAAAACCTAGAACTTTTGCTCGGCGTAAGTTTGCCCCGAAGCGTTTCATGAGTCACCAAATAAAGTTGCTCAGTGTATCTATGCAGCAATTGTCAAAAAAAGGTGATAAAGTAAATAAACAAAGTGAAATTAAAAGTACATATATGCTTTACCTATTCCATTATTTTATATTTTTCACATAAATCAAAGACCCTCTCTTTTTTCAATACAAAAATATTGACATTGAAATGTCAAAAGTTTTCACGTTTCTTTTTCCAGGTTTGCTCAGCAAATTTGCTTCGAAAACTTTCCACTTTTGTGCAAGTCGCTTTGTATGGGAAATTTGTTTGTTTTGACGTTTGCTGTGCAAGTTTACGATGTTTTCGAGTTTACGAGGTTCTTTCGAGCTTTCATGAAGACCACTATTGAATCTGGGCTTGCGGATAACGCCTACACAGATTTAAATACAGCCACGAAACGCATATTTGTAGTCTTCCAAAAGGAAATGACCATGTAAAGTCTTATGATGTCCATTCAAGTGTTAAGCTCAGACGTTTGTAAGGTATTTTGGAAAGGTACGCGAGCTGTGTTACATACGATTTTTCAGCTGCTGTCCTTGAATCGCGTACTGAATTTAGTCGGTGCAGTCATTCATATGCTGATAACATAATTCATACTTTTAAATCCATTTCTTCAGTTCATTGAACCAATCAAGATCAGGTGCACTAACGGGTGGTTGGCTGCATCATTCATTTCCTATTAGATAACTAACATACACTCTGTAACCGCTTATACAGTGTGCTTTTTTACTTTGATATTATAAAATTAAACATTTAATTTGGCTTAGCCGTCTTTTTAGCAATTGAGTCATACCAGACACGCACATGGTGGCAACGCTTCCATACCCTTATATCAGACTATGCATTTACGTAGTAAATAATGTTACCTGGGTTCGTGCGTCATTAACTCGAATTGTGAATAAAATATCGTTCAAAAAGGAGGAGGGGGAACATTTCAGAAATATCGTTAAAGATTCCAGTAATCCAACACAGAATATTGCTAAAGGTCGTTTATGCCGGTAATAATTTCTATGAACATTCACACAAAACAGTAATTTTACTATTGATTGCAATACCGCATTACGGCTTCGAATTGAGAAAAATGCATTGGTTGTGAATAACGGAATCAAAATGTTGATTTGTAGAGTTCTTTACGCGCACATGGGAACTTAGGTAAAATCTCTAACACATTTTTGATATGGCCCGGGAGGGGGTTTCGCAACAAGTCAGGAATACAAATTGTATACAGGTATCGCTTAATTATCTACCAGTGCCGCTTAATTATATACAGGTAAATATTCAGTGTTCTTCTGCAACATTTGACTTGAACTTTGTATTGGTATATTTTGTTTGAATGAATGCAGGTTATGTAAGGTGTTGGTAAGAGTGAACTCCACCAAAGAACCATTTAGTTTGCTACCAGAAGCTCTAAATCCTGTCAACGCCTACATGAGACAGAAAGGTCCGTAAAGAAGTAGACTAAAAAAAAAATGGTTTCCCATTACATCCCATGAAGGGACCGGGGAGAACTTCTCACAATCAATGAGCTGTGCGCTTTCCAGTTTTCACTCACTGATTGGGACCTACAGTTTTACACCGATTCCGAACGGTATTTTGAGAAGCTTTTTCATGGCTATATACTCGATAGTGTCGCCGCCACTGTGCGAGGTGACCGCCTCCGAAAGAAATTTGAAGGTGGTCAGAGCAGGGTTCGAACCCAGGATCTCATGTACAAGAGCCGCGCACACTAACCATTGCACCACCGACGGCCACAAAAGAAGAAGTAGACTCCCATAGTATACCTCCGTCTGGCTAGTGCTGGACACATGCTGAGAATATGCTAAGTGAACTCTTTCTCATAGTCTTAGCTTCAACAAAACTCATTTGCGGCGTTCTTCAGTCTAGCAGCATGCGTGCCAATTATACAATACAAGCATTGAGACCTTCGTCCTAGATGGAGGAAGATGCTTCATACACGCTGAAAAATAACGGCCTTTCTAACATATTCTCCCAAACACATTCTGCAGGAACCATGTATATGTTTGGAACACACTTCAAACATTAATATGTTTGCAAGCCCCAAACTCACTAGTGTTTAAATATAAACCGAATTATGTTTACTGGCAAACGTGCCCTTTCCAGTTTCTTTCCTCAAAATCGTTTCTCACTTTGGTAGCACACATACATATATACGAAACACATACACAAAAACCAAAGTAACATCACAAACCATTTAAGCGTCCGAGCCTTCGTTTATTCTTTTTTCACAGATCAAGTGCTTTTGATATCCTCAATACAACGCAATACATCAGCCAAAATAGGAAACACTGACTTCATCTGCAATTTGCACGCACATTCAGCAATATTTATGACTCACTGACTGAGAGAATAATGCAAAAATACAGATACACACTTTCAAGTTAGACTCTCTCGTTGTCCCTCTTATATTTTCTTGCTCTCGAGAGAGCATCGACAGTGCAACAAACACAGCTGTATTTGTATCACAAACATAAATATGTATATGTGGGTCGTAAACACATTCTAACATATTGATCATTGTGTCTCAAACAAGTAATATTGAATTGCAAACACAATATGTTTGGACACAAGTGTGTTATATTTGCGACGAGCACCAAAGACACTTTATATTTGCATCCAAACAAAAAAAAAACAGATTTTCAGTGTGTAGATCTCCTCGCATTCAGTGTTATACAGATTTGTGTTGTGTGTACACAATCTGTGCCCTTTGTCCACCTCTCCAGCATTATCACATTAGAGCGTTCGTGAAGGATATGTTTACAAGTCGCTAGGGGCATGCCAGCAGGATCCAGTTCCTGTCACGTAGCACCTAGACTTGTCAGCTCATCCGGTTTGATGTTCTGTGGTATCTGAAACATCTCTATAACAGATCTGCGCAAGTCCCCCTTACTTTCCAATAAGACATTGGTCCCCATCACTGCTGGTCTGTCATTCATCAGTTCCACTGCTGTAAATTTAAATTGTATTTTTGGGAAGCCGATGGAGCTGATACTATAACCGTTTCAATAAAAGATCTAGTTGTTACATTTTCTAAAAATTAACCGGACTAGAATTCGCATTCTCATGTTAAAAAGTCACATTCGCTAAAAATTGTACGATCCACCTAACATTTCTTTCGACGGCGGTCAACTTTCTTAGTGACTGCTACAACAGTGAAAAGGCTTCTCAAAATTTGTGAGAAGCTCTCCCCAATTCCTTAATGGGATGTAATGGGCAACCATTTGTTTTGTTTGGTTTTGTTTTTAATTGATTGAAGCAAGTATTTTCTATTAACCACTTGCTACCTATTTTTGATTTCCTTTAGTATTTTGCCTTTCGGATACAAAACGTGTCAGAAGGTCATCGACACCTCTCGGAAATTGGAAAATACTGAAGGAGTCTGCACCAATTTTCTACGAAAAATGATAAGCATGACGTCTGTGCCTCACTGCTCATTGTCAACCTTCTCTTACCTTAACCTTCAGGAATTCACAATTAAATGCGTGTGGGTTTTTATTTTTCGTAATACTTGGGAATTTCATTCCACGAAGAGTTCTGGGAGAGCTTTTAAAAATCTGTGAAATGTGAGCTTTTCTAATTTGTAGACTAACTGATCAGGACCTTCAGTTTTACACCGAATACGGACGGTTATGCATTGAGAAGATTAGCTATTTGACGGAGACATAAATTGAAGATAGAGTGGGAATTGCACCCTCTTTTGTATGTGCATGAGTCGCATATCCTACCACTGCACGGCAAAAGTTGTCTGCTTCAATTTATTGTGAAAAATCTCGCCACTTATTGACTTCAATATACTTATACATACATAAATATATCTACTTTATTTATGCTTATAATTAATTATATCGGCACTGATACAACTATTTGTGGCCAGATCTTTTAAAATTCGATTCTGCGTAAGTTTTGTTTGCGAGATAAATGACAATTCACAACTTCCCGACGTTACTATTGAATTAGCATATTCTTTACGATAAAGATTATATTTTTTCTTCAAAAAACAAAAACAGAAAGAAACAAAAAAAAAAAATACAACACAACTTTGCTGTTGAACAAAAGGCTATCCATTGATTTGACAGATAATGACAATAATATTCCGTATGTATTACTTTATTCTTCTGTGTGTTATCACACATTCTGTTTTGTGTATACAAATTTGTCATCACACTCTCTGTTTTTGTTTGCAATACACGCGGCGTCGTCATTTCCTATGCTTCTGTCAAAGTGTCATTTTATTTTGCATTTACAAGTTTTGCATTTTGAATATTGAAATTGAAACAATAAAAAAAAAACATCCCCAGCGTTGGATCCACAATGATCGTCGTTTCAAAATCGTCGAGACAAAATTAAGCATAATTGTTTTGAAGACAACAAATTGATGTTATGTGTTATTCACTTGAATCTGTTGTGAATATCTGAGAATAAGAAGAAGAGAACGAGAAGAAGGGATAGGAGTAGGAAACTATTCACATTGTTAATAATGAATTTTTATTGATAATCCGAAGTCGATTTAAAAAGCCAGTGAAACTTAAAGGTAGTTGTTTAACACTTAAAACAATCTAGCTATTGGATTGAGTTGAAATGTTATAGGACATTCGCATTGGCAACGGGTTTCTTGATTTACCAGTTAGTTTTTTAATTTCGAGTTGAAATCTGTAAAAATTTTCCTGATTTCCCATACATCAAAATGCCAAATAGAGAATATATTTCTTGATTCTCAGGGAAATGCTTGATTATGGTGTTATAGAAATTCACCATACAATAAATGTATAGGGTGTAACAATAAAGGTGCACGACTGTGCATGACATTCGTTACATGATAACAGAATTCTTGTGGCCTCAACTTGTATCTGGACGACATATGGTTTCCGTAGGAGGGCGTCACCAGCCACACCTCGGATGAAACAGTCGATTTATTGGAGTTCTGATTTACAGACCGAATCATTTCCGGAAATTCCGATGTCAAGTGGGCACCCAGAACGTTTGTGAAATCTGTGGTCAATGTGAATGAATCACAAACAATTTCTGAGCTCAAGATCGAGATCCAACGCGCGTCATCAGTGAGATCGAGCCACAACTTTGCCAAAATGTAGTCGAAAATTTCACGAAAAGAGCAAGGGCCAGTGATCAGAGTCGCGAGGGCAATTTGCTGGATATGGACACCCATTACGTTGGTTTACAACTATGCCAAACAATTGTAGGTGCATTGAAGAGGTAGTTAGTCTGCGTGGCTATTTTAAATGAGAACGTGGGTTCGACCTCATACCACCTGATATTTATATTAATGACGTAACCAGGTTTAATGAATGCGACACTGTCGAGGGATGTATTGGTCAAATATTTATTGACTTTTTATTTACCTAATAAAGAATTTGTTTACTAATACTAGTTGTTAAGTACACGGCATACAATGTATTCCATGGCGAAGCCGAAAACTTCTATAGAAGGGAACGACTAATATTCGATTAGAAGGACCATATTGCCGAACAGAAATTAGTTAAAGAAAACCTTTATGCGTTGAGAAGGTTACATCAACTTAACAAATGAGTGCATCAACTGAATGCAGGTCAATTCGCTCTATTAGTTTTTCTAATAAGTCATGTGTAAAACATTAAGATCCTTAATTATATATCTGCATATATAAAGAATCCATCATTTTGTAACATTTATTTATTAGCAATAACATCATTAGGTTATTTATTAAATTAATTAACACTTAATTAAGTGCAATGTGGGTTTATGTTTGTCTAACATGTTTTTCTGTATCGTATCGTAGCGAAACGTGCAATTTTAATCTATTGGCGAAATTAATTAGTTTGGTGTTGATTTCTAATCCAAATAGTGCCATCACAGAAGCTTAGAACTTTGGATGACAAACTTGGCAACATTCAATATTTATTTTATAAATAGAGCGGCGACCACAAATATAGACACTAAATCTCAATAGTATCGAATTCGAAAATTCTTAAAATTGTTTTATTTTCGTAAAATGGATTTACATTATTCAAAACATTGTTCAGCTGATGACTGCAGGCGTTGTTAGCCATTCTTGACATTGAGGATTCATTCAACACTATCACGCCTAGTGCGATTAAATTGGCCCTTCACGTGATTGTGGATCTTATAGGGCTTGCATACGAAATGCCCAGCAGCAGGGAATGGACCCGACCCGATATTATCGGCGGCGGCGGCTGAACCAGTTGTTCGTCAGCGGTGCGCCATTGGAAAACGACTTGAAGTTTTTATATTGGCGGCTGTGTTGGGTGGAGCACGATATCGGAGTTCTCTAAAAAGGTTTTATTTTTTTAAAACTTCAACCCCAGATATATCGGTAACTAAGGGAGTAATCTATAGCTCTAAATTAAAATGATCTGCTTATTTTGAGCGGTTCTCCAAAAATAAGATATCACATTGAGTGGTCGTGAATATCTTATTCATGCCTCTGTATTGTGTCAGGGACTTAATTGAATAGTGAAATAAGTTGGAATAAGATTTCGACTAAAAATTTAAAAATGTGAATTAAAAATATCGCTCAGAAAACCATTGACGTATAAATTTCATCCGATCTACGACAAGGATATAAGAAGTATTCGCGGCAAACCGTGTGCGCCGACAATATCAGCGACGTCGCAAACATAATAAAAAATTTAAGGTGGTGCTACCCTCTGTTAGCCAGGAGACGTGTCAAGGCCGAAGTAGACACTTCGACCTCTACTAGGTAAGGCACATACCAAAAAGGGGTCTTATTTCCAGCTATGTGGAACCTTTTGCTGAATGACCAGTAACTCTCGAAAATACCGCGTATACCAACTACGTACCCTAAGGGAATTTCTCCATAGTAGCTCACGGACTATGAACAGATGAACAGACTAGGTGTAACTACGGCCAAGGCTGAACGGGTTCTTTTTACTCGATAGTATAAAATACGTACATTGGAACCTATCAATTTGAATGGGTCTGATATTAAGCTTACAGACTGTGTCAAATACCTGGGTGTTATTTTAGACAGCAGCTTAGTTTCAGACCCTACATAGTGGACAGAGTGAAAATGGCGACGATATTCCTATACACCTATTAGAGGGCTATAGGTTACAAATCATGAATTTTCCCGAGCATTCTTCACTGGATCTACACAGCATTGGTAAGACCTATAATGATGTATGGGATTATGGCGTGGTGGCAGGTGTTTGAGAAACCCACCTATTGTGCACTACTCTCTAGGCTTCGGAGGATGTCGATAATGTGCGCCACGGATGCTTTACACGAGTGCTCCAACTAATGCTCTGAATGTATTGTTATATTTGTTGCCGCTAGACAGTATATTCAGGCAGATTCTCACAATGGGATATGGTTGGACACGGTCATGCAACAGTGCTGGAAGGTGTTCCTAACATTTCGATCGCCTGTTCGAAAGCGGAACCACAATTCTGTATGAAATACTACACTCTCATAACGGAATGGGATTCCATAATCAAAGGAGATCCTGGGAATTTGTACCCGAATGGATCGAAAATTAATGATCAGGTAGGGTATTAATGATTAGGTAGGGTATTCACTAATTTTACAATTAGTGAAGTTATTGACCGGCTGAGGGATAATAGTCCAGCAGTATTTGGGGTTAATGTCTCCTCTGACATCCAGGCAGCAATCAAGTATCTGGAACCACTATTCCTGAACTCAGCATCTGCCCAGGATGCCGTATATCTCATAACGAGATGGCCGAGCACCTCATACGGTTGCAAGGACATTCCGCGGAACTGCAGAGCAGCTGAATTAGAGTGACTACGGACTGCCTGACAGGTTCCACAAGAACGTATTGGCATGCACCAAAAAAAAAATGGTTTCCCTTTACATCCCATGAAGGGATGGGGGAGAGCTCGCAAACAGGGAGCGTTGCGCTTTCTTCTGGTGTTACACTCACTGATTGACATGCACCGACTTGTAGGAACGCTACAATGTGATGTAGGAGAGGTGATACAAATGGTGTAGGCGCAAGACAAATATTTGCGATAGTGCGTAGGAGGAACCTTCTGTTTCGAGCCAGGCCCTGGATATCAATGCATTTGATGGGACACTATCTGGTTGGTAGACACACGGCTAATTGCCAGGCAAACGACTTCAGAATGTTTGTTTGTAATGTTTCACCCGCTCTAAGCCAAGGCAAATGGCAGCTGTAACGTTGAGGAAGTGGACGAATATACTAAACATCTTCACTGACCGTGTTTAGAACTAAACGGCTGGGGATGTATATTATGTGTCTTACCTTTTTAGAGTGTTCCATTTTCAATCTGGGCAGCAATCTTCTTGATCTCTGTATTTTTTTGCATACTTTTCATCTATTGGTTTTTCCGGCTTCTAAGATCGATTCTATCTTTTGTTATCTCGTTTGATTACACAGTGCAACACGAAAAAAAATAACCATATACGGACACCACTACGTGATAAAAAACTAAAAAAAAAAGACCCGTGTCTCCCAATTTTTCCCAAAGTCATGCACTTTTTTTTATGGGCCGCCAAAGATTTGGGGCCTCGGTATCATTTTCGTAAAAATGTGATCATTTTCTCAGGCTCATATCTTGCAACCCGTTCAGAATTTCGATTTACTCTCTGAGGCAAAGTTGTAGCTCTTGTCATAAAGAAGAAAAATTGCGAACATATAAAATCAAAAAAACTTCACCTTCCAGATCAAAATCGCAAAAAACTTAAAAAAATTCGATTTTTTTTTACCTTTTTTCCCGTGTTCAGGTCCATAGGTAGCAAACCGTTCAAAATTCAAGGAAACAATCAACTACAAAAATTTACCTAAGATCTCAATAAACAAATTTCTTGAACATATAAACTTCCTACAGATGATTCTTAACACTGTTTAGGTAGCACGCAAAAGTGAAAAATTTGCCGAAAATTTTTTAATTTCATTTTTTTACCTTTTTCTCCTGTTCAGGTCCATAGGTAGCAAAAAATGAAATATATCTGGCCAGAACCATGTGTTTGTCCAAGGGTTAACACCGTTTAGGTAGCGCTTAGGTATCACGCGATCATGCACCGACAGCAGCAGCACAGGCAATGCAGTAAGCTCAGCACACGCAACAAGGGACGCAGCACACAATATAAAAGCGACACGACGCTCACATCGAGGCATTACACAGCGCGACGTCAACGAGAGCTCAGCGGTGAAAGTTATAAAGTGAAAGTGAAAGTAAAAAAAGTGAAAGTGCTACAGTATAATTCGCACACAACATTGGCAACTGACAATTTCAATATGCAGTGTGAAAATATTGATTTGTTTTGCTACGTTTGCGGTCATCAAACCAGAAAAAAAACATCTACAAGATTTCAGAAGGAAAATAATCTTTTAACTAGTGAATTCAAAAGAGCATATACATTGTTTTTCGACGAAGTGGACTTGACCGGTGAAAATTACACACCTAATACAGTGTGTCGCCAATGTTATAACAATCTCATGGCATGGTTGAGTGGAGGCAGAGGTACTATGAAGTATTGTAAGCCGGTAAACTGGATTAATCGCCCAGGTGATCATGATGCAACCAGTTGCTATGCATGCGTAAATTACACATGTCGTCTAAATCGACATTCTGAGAAGAACAAAATTTATAAAGCAACTGCAACAGCCACACTACCAGTGCTTGCACCTGACAATTTTGTATCACCAAGGCCGCCAACTCCAGATCGTACTACAGAATTTACAGCAATGAGTACAGCAAGTGGTGTTACTTATGAAGATCCATTTGATACCGATTATGAGCCCCAACAGGGAAGAGATGGACCACAATGGAACAACTAATTTTTGTTCACCTAATTGTACTATTTACACTATGTTAATGTTTTCTTTTCTGTCTTTATTTTTTGTTTTCATTTAACAGGCGTACTTAATGGCCCTGACATTAGAAAGCTATTCAAGAGCAACTTTGATTCATCGCTTGATGAAAATCATTCAATGGCATGGATTTACCTTCAGCGTGTATGCACCAGAGTCTTGGGAGGGGATCGAGACGCGGAACCGGAAGCAAGCGAATGGGTGACACAAATGCTGCATTATTTTGAGATAATCGGCGCATCGATGACATTAAAGCTGCATTTTCTTCATTTTCATTTTGACGATTTTATCAAACAACTCCCTACCGAATCCGATGAGCAAGGAGAACGGTTCACCATGGAAAAACGGTACAAAGGCAAAAACCTCGACGCATTGCTTGCAGAGGTATGTTGGTGGAGTCACAAGATATTTGAAGAAGAAAGAGCTGATGATGGAGGGCAGTCTGGAAGCAACGTGCCTGTGGACACCATAATTGCTGAATCAGAGTCAGATTCGGACGATTTGGATCCACAACTTAAGAGAGCGCGATTTGCAAGTCCAGGGCCATCAACATTATAAACATAATACGAATACTTTTTTTTTAATATTTTTGTAATAGATAGCATAGTATCTCAATGTTGAAGTAAATAAAAAACAAATGAAATTAAAAAACGGTGTTAAGAATAATTCCCAGGAAGTTTATATGTTCTAGAAATTTGTTTATTGAGATCTTAGGTAAATTTTTGTAGTTGATTGTTTCCTTGAATTTTTGAACGGTTTGCTACCTATGGACCTGAACACGGGAAAAAAGGTAAAAAAAATCGAATTTTTTTAAGTTTTTTGCCATTTTGATCTGGAAGGTGAAGTTTTTTGATTTTATATGTTCGCAATTTTTGTTCTTTATGACAAGAGCTACAACTTTGCCTCAGAGAGTAAATCGAAATTCTGAACGGTTTGCAAGATATGAGCCTGAGAAAATGATCACATTTTTACGAAAATGATACCGAGGCGGCCCATAAAAAAAAAGTGCATGACTTTGGGAAAAATTGGGAAACACGGGTCTTTTTTTTTTAGTCTTTTATCACGTAGTGGTGTCCGTATATGGTTATTTTGCCATGACTTAAATAATTACACACAGTGTTACGTAATGAGGGCGGAATGTTGGATACATTGTCCACAAATATAGGATGTGGTTCAGAGAAACGTTCATTATTGGGGATAGTTTGACTTTCAATTTCTTGGAGGGGGGCTAAGCGATTTGTGGACGAATGAATTGTCTTGTCTGAGGTAGCATGGATATATTTTATGATGCTTTTGATATCCCATTTCAAGAACTGGGCTCGGTCTGGTCCGATTTTAATTGGAAACTGTATGACATTGTCCTTTCACTGTTGGTTGGAAATGACCTACTACATATTTCTATAGTTAGCTCTTCTTCTGGTTTTGTGCGAACATGAGAATGAGATGTTGTTTTGCGAATTAACCGGAGGTATAGGTTCACACTGAGATTGCAATTTTTCAATTCGAGAAGATCTACGTATATCTTTCCGGAGGTGGACACATACATTTTCTTTTTATTTCTCAAGTAGGTTAGAGTTAGTTTTCTCTAACCATCTCTGGAGATTTAGTTCTGTCTTCGCCTGGGACACCGTCTGTATGCAAATTTCATATGTACGCATGTAAAAGCTAATAGCTATTAAAGTTTAAATCTAGGGGATCGGGCGAGTGATTTGTGGAAAGAGAATAAGATAATAGATGTAAAGGCCATGTTAGACTATCAGTGCAAATATGACTTCGTTAGAACTATATTTTTAAGAGGTTATATTTTTTCCTCAAACTTGGGAAAGATATCGGCATTAGGGCGCTGGTCGCTAATCGAGGACAAACCTGTCGTTGGGGACGAATTATAAATGTTGTATAGTCGTATAGGGCCGTCGGTGGTGCAATGGTAGTGTGCGCGGCTCTTGTGCATGAGAACCTGGGTTCGATCCCTGCTCTGACCACCTGAAATTTCTTTCGACGGCGGTCACCTCCTCGCTTAGTGACGGCGACACTATGGAGTAATTAGCCATGAAAAACTTCTCAAAATACCGTTCGAAACCGGTGCAAAACTGTAGGTCCCAATCAATGAGTGTAAAACTAGAACGCGCACAGGTCTCTGGTTGTGAGAAGCTCTCCCTAAACATTACATGGGACGTAACGGGAAACTTTATTTCTTGATTTTATAGTCGTATAGACGGCGACACTGTCGAGTATTTAGGCATGAAAAAGTTTCTTAAAATACCGTTCGGAACCGGTGTAAAACTGTAGGTTCCAATCATTGAGTGGAATACTGGGAAGCCCACAACTTACTGGTTGTGAGAGGCCCTCCCCAATCCTTTGGGATGTAATGGGAAACCATTTTTGTTTTTTTAATAGCCGTATTTTATGCTGCAGAAAAAAGGTTAGCTTCGACATCATATTAAAAATCTTTATCCATCGCTCTGACCGGCTGAACTTCACTTCACGAGTATCTTAATTGTTAAAATACTTATCATCGCCACATTATCGGTTAAAATAATTTCCTTTTATTCGACGAATTGCATTTATGAGTTTGTTTGTTATACTCGCAGATAAATTCCTGGTAATGTTTAATTACAACTAATTATTATTAAATTGTTTAATAAAATTTCCATGCAACAAATGTTAGACATAATAGGTAAATTTACTAAATACATACAAGAATGAAACAATGATAAACAAAACAAAATGTAAAAACCGAATTCACCACTTCTCCTACCTACATACAAAATGAAAACAAAAACAACAACTGCAGAACAAATAATTTAGTGACACACAGACACAAATTCTGACGAATTCAAAGAGAATCTCTCGTATTGTATCGCGTATATTAAAATCGGGAAAAATACGAATATGCCGATATAAAACAACCGGAAAGAAGAAACTTGAGCAGAAAATAAAAACACTTGTTGATGTTGCCCCTGGCGAGATACAGAGAGTTCAGTGCGTATGATTAATGAAATGAAAAATCCACCACTAGAATTGAGTATAAAAGTAAGAGAGAGAGAGAGAGAGGGAGAGAGCAAAAAGTGGAAAGATGCGGAGTTACCAGGGGCTGTTTTGAAAAAGGAAAAATTTCTGACTGAAAGTTTCCCGCCTTCAGTAACAGCAAGAATAGTTCTTTTAGTGGATTTAACAAGAATTTCGATAATTTTCGTTCCAGCTCTCAAGAAATATTCGCTACAATCGATTTGCCTATGTTGATTTCGGATATTGGTCATACATATAATAATTTACTCAGTGGCGGTTTGTTTCGGAAAAAGTTTTCGCTATTTCAAAGTTGAGTAGAATTGTTACCTCGGTGTGTCCTCGTCCTCGTCTTCCTTAGAGATGGATTCCCATTGAATACCTCGGTTTGGCAAGTACTTGATGCCGGCTAGCGTTCTACACAAGAAGCTGCATTAGTTAATGGTTAGCCTCAAAGTCCAAAAGCCGGAAGCGAATATAAGTAAGTCTTCTGATACGTTTCTCTCGTTTTGTTTGAAATCTTACTGTTGGAAACTCTACACAAATTTGCTGTCAAAGAGAACTCAAGTGAGTCAGTGACATGAAGAGAATAGCGCACTTGTAATAGTGTCAGCGAGAGGGAGAGCGCGAAAGAGATTCTTGTAATATATGTCTTGTCTGTTTTTGTTAAATCGATTTTTTTGACCAAACTATATCTCTTCACCTTTGATTATTGTTGTTGTCTTGCTTGTATAGTATAAATTGTTGCGTGCAACTTGTTTGTCGGTGCTCTATCCCAAACTCTCACACCCTCCCTTCCCCTTTACTGCAATCATCACGAAATCGTGCTTGCTCAACCCTATTTGCGTTAAGCCCCTCGTAGAAGCACTTCGTTCAGAAAGAATGGGTGATTGTGGTTGCGGTGCAAGCACTACACGATTGTATGAGAAAACCCACCAGGTTAGTTTTTATATTGTTCTTCTGTTCTTTTATATTCTACTTCTTCCTTTTCTTCTTCTTGCTCATGGTTGCCGTCGTCATAGTCATTGCCATGTTGTTGTTGAATTTACTCGCTATTATTCGTGACTTTGCTACGATTATGTTCGGTTTTCACGTTACCATCATAAGTCTTGTTGCTGTTGTTGTTCTTGTGTGAACAGTGTTGGTTGGTTGGGTTCTTTATCAAGGTCGTTATTTGGCGTCTATGCTTTTTGTTGCTGTTGTTATTGTTTATGTTAGTACGCTTTTTTCTTTCTCATCGCTTTTATGTTATGCTTTCCCTTTTATCCGTTGTGCTGGTGTGTGTATGTTGAGTTTGGTTATGTACTGCTCTCTCCATTTTTGTTGTTTTCCAAATATTTCTTTATTTTAGAAGCACAGGGTAATGAAACCGGGTTCTTTATACTTAAATTTCGGATTATCTGAAAGGCAGTATTTTTGAAACGAAGGAAACAAAATCGGCAGAAGGTTGATTTTCTTAATCTTTAAAGTTGTATTTTTAACTGGCAAACCTTAGCTTCAAACCCGAATTGAGTTTAATGTCTTTCACGAATAAAATCCATGTCCTTTATGTTGTCGTTAATGTCAAGGCTTCTTCAATATATCAAGTCTGGGTGTCATTCTATCATATCCCAAGAGCTCCTCAATAAGATGCCGAATGATCAGAACCTGGAATAACTACCTATGAGAGGCTCCGGCTCTTGTAAAGAGTGCTAGTTTCGGATTGGTCACTTTGCAGGTCTTGGAAACACCCATGAGATGTGCGGTGCAAAATATGTACATATATTTACCAAATCCCAACCAGGAGTGACCTTACGACACTCTTTCATCATTTCCATTCATTCATCGTCAAATAGGCGTTTAACGAAAGCGATAGACAAATATCAGACTTCCGAATCTTCTAATTCCCATTCAAATCACCTTCTGCTCTCACTAACCTAAGAAACAGTGGGAAACCCATAAAATCGATTGCGTGTTTCGACAACCTACTACAATGTGTGTCGGCATGGAATGCCTTAAATTTTACTTGTTGTTCAGTTCTCTTTCACCTCATCCTCTATTGTGTTATTCCACTTCATTTGCTGTCTTTGACTTGATGTCACTTACCATTTACCTATAGATCCTTTCATATTCCTTTCCACCTTTTTATTCAATAAGGATTCATACCAGGTTTTGGTTGCTATGGGTTTTGGGGAAAAACAATAACAGTTCAAAGGAATTTCCCAGTCAACAAGAAGAAACTCTGCGTTGGACACTGGTTCCAATGAATGGTTTTTTAATGAAGTAATTAATTTGCTTCTGAACCAAGGTGATGAGAGAGGTGAATAAAAATTCCAATTAATGTAAAAGGATTCATCGATAACAAATATTGGGGAGCAGTAGTAGACATTAACAGCTACGTTTAGGCGACACTCAAACCATTAAGTAGCACGATTTTATTGTGAAGAACCTTGAAAGTTTAGTGTGATTTAGTTTCAATGATTCTTTTTCATCTAAGGATTTACCATTCTATATTCTAAGGAAGAAACAAGTGTTTGACATAAAATAAATTACAGTTTGTGGGTAGAAATTTGAACTAGGAATTGCTTACAGACACTATGCCGTTGTTTCAATAATTCGCTATATCGTCGAAAGACAATAGGAATTCTCGTCCGTATAGGAAGTTTGCTCCGCGGCCAATTTAAACCCCAAGATTCAAAGTGACTTAAGGCACCACAAATTACAAAACTGGCTGCTTGAAAAACTTCCGGTCCTTGCAATGTAGTTCTTTTTCCATTTGATCTTAATCAATACTTACGGGATTCCCCCTATAGATGTACTGCATTGTATTGGACCTAGGAAGTAGCGATAGGATTAGGAGGAAATGCTTGTTGTAAACTCGGGGATCACCCACGGCAATTTTACTTGCGCAAGTCTGGAGTTTATAGGAGAGAGAGGAGAAGAGCTTCCGTTCCCTTCCCCTCTCTCTCATATAAACTCAAGTATGCGCAAGTAAAATTGGCGTGTGTGATCCTCGAGTAAGCGATTGTTGTTGATACGGGATTATTCCTCATATGGACTGTTTTGCTGAAAACCCGTAGTTCGATCTACTGGCCAAGTGACCACAAATGGATGTAAATCTCTTGTCAACCCTGTTGTACGGTAACATCTTCTTACCTGAGGCGATTTCGATGACGCTCCAAGGAGAAAATAGTGTTGGCTACCCTTATCTCACTTATTGGCATTATCGCTCTCTAGGATAGTTTAGGTACAGAAAGAGGGCCTTTGACTACTACTAAGTCAGTAGGTCGGCCTGTTGTGATCACTTGTAGTTTCGGTAAAAATTTATCATTTTTATAGGAAGTTCGTTTCCTCGGAGTTTCTCAAAAGACTTCACCTAGCGATAGCGACACGATGGCAGATAGTGTTCCATGGTTTCCAAGTCCTGAGTACACGCTCTGCATTCCCTTGTTTCGGCTGGTTCAGTTCGATGGATATATGCCCTCAGAGTGTTGTGCCCTTATGGAACACCTATGAGTGGACTAAAATCGAGTTCTTCTGGATTCTTCTAGTATTGTTCCTATTCTGGCCGATCCACAGATTCTTCCCTGTTCTGTTACCGTTAGATTCGTCTCATTTTCGGTTGTGGGTTATGTTAGCTAATTGTTGAAGTTCAGTCTTTTTTGCTAGAAAAGATTTGAGTTGTCCACATTTAATGTTCGTCCATCCCTTTGTTTTCCTATTGTCATCAGTGCCCAGAAGTAAATATGTGTCCTGGATGGTTGTGGCCGATTCGAATGTAGAAAATAAATATTTTAACACACTAGATCCCTAGGTCTTATATTTTCTCTGGACATTAGTATGTTGTGTGACATCAGCCTTTGTGACGATATCGCCGCTTTGTTATTAGGCAGGATCTTCACACTAGTGTGCCTAATTTATTTGTCAAACATTCCTTGATCGCTTTAAAATGTCAATGATTTTGCGTCAATTAATTACTAGGATACAGGAGGGTATCTACATATGTATACCGAGTGACCCAAAATGGATCATACTATCAGAAGATACTATATCTTTTTGCAAACGACGACCATTTTTGGTTTGATATTTGTGAAGTAAAAAGATACAGAATACACGTCGTCAAGCCATGGAGCGACATACCTTTCAAGAAAGCTTAATACTTGTTAGCGATTTTGGCACAGATTTCCCGGTCGGGTCAAACATGAAGGCGCTTCGAAGAACCTGGAACAACACGTGACAGAAGAAGGCCTTGTACTGCTCGTTCCGACGAGAATGTCAACGCAGTAGCTGAAGATGTCGCGGATGAGCCACGTCGCGTTCCACGCAATTGGCCATTACACGTTCGTATCTGCAGCGCATTTTAACGAAAAACTTGAAAATGTTACCTTACAAAGTGCAGGCTACTTCCTGCAGACAGTCAATTGCTCACTTTCTCCTGAACCTCAACGACGAAGTGGATAATTTTTGGCCGAAAATTTGGCCTGACCGATGAGGCCCATTTTTATCTGAATGGATACGTAAACCAACAAAATTTACGCTTCTGTTTCACGTACTATTCACGATGACATCTACTAAAAGTCTTTGCATGGTTCGACATTTATGCCGGAGTTGTTATTAGGACGCCGTGGGTACAACGAATACTGTGACTGTTGACCGATATGGAACCATGAACAACGAGTTTTCACTAGCGCAAATTGACGAATAAGGACTGGAGGAATTGTGGTTCCAACATGACGGTGCAGCTACATACAAAGCTCGAGCGACAATGGACATTTTGAAAGATGAGTTTCCGGGTCGCCTAATGTCTCGTATTGGCGATATGCAACGACCGGCAAGATCGCACGATTTGACCGCCCGAAAAATCCGTCGGAACTAGAGACAATGCGGTAAAAAGAGCCCAAATGGTCATCAACAATGACAGCGCATATTTGACCGTTATCGTCTTAAAAGAATACTTAGGCGGCCTAAAACAACCCAGAGAGGCCAAGAATCTTAAAAAATGAGGATAACATGTTCAGCTTGTCTTCCCCAGTTGGTAACACCAAGCTGTGGCAGGCAATATTCCTCCTGGTCTTCCAGCGAAATTCGGGTGTTCTTCGGGTACGTCTTCGAATACCTTTCACACTGGTTCATTCTGATCCATTCTACTGACATGGCCTAGCCAGCGTTAAGGCGCAATTTTAATACGAATAACTACGTCGATATCGGGATACAACATTATATACAGCTCATAGTTCATCCGTCGTCAATACTCACCGTTTTCTATTATAGAACAATGTATTTTTCGGTGCAAATTTCTCTCGAAGACTCCCAGTGATGTAACCCAGGATTCTGCGCCATAAAGCAAGACAGGTTGTTTGAGAGTCTGATATAGTTGGGTCTTCGTTTCCCGAGTGTGGGTCTTATCTCTGAAGTGCTTGCGTAGCCGTTTGACTTCCAGGCTGACGCTATTGCCTGTGTTCACGGCAGGTCCGAGGTAAATAAATTCGTCCAATACCTCGAAATTGTAACGGTTATCAACGTTCATCCAATCGGGTGGATGTTTTCCCTGTCGAAACCATTAATTTTGTCTTGTCCTGGTTTACTGCCATGTGTGTTTTGCTGCAGATAGTTTTATTTCAGTTGACTGCAGATTTTCTCGAAATGATCTCAATTAATAGGTTGAAGAGATCTCATGATATGGTGTCGTCCTGACTGAGGACTCGCTCGTACTAAATGATTCGGTGAGATCTGTACGAATCTTTACTGAGGATGTCGTGTAGGTTAGTGCAAAGGCGTTCCAGCTTAGGAGGAATACCAAGCTCCGACATAGCTTGGTACAGGGTTCCTCGTGTCGGGCTATCGAAGGCAGCCTTATTATCTACAAAGAGGTGTAGGTGTCGATTTGTTTTGTGTGGGGTGTTTTCCAGAATTTGTCGTAATGTGTATATGCGGTCGTTAGTTTACTTTCCGGGCCTAAAGCTACACTGATAAGGTCCGATCAGGTCTGCAACAAACGGCTTTAATCTTTCAAACACTACGCTCGAGAGGAGCGTTGGATAACAGTCTTATTCCACGATAGATCGTACGTGTACTCTGGTCGCATTTTTTAAAAACAACACATTATTCTAAGACTCCAATCGACGGTATCCGTCTAGCCAGATTTAGCATATGACCTGATGCATTCACCTTTTCAACTCTTAGTCGCCAGAGTTAACAGCTCAGCCAGTAGTCCATCAGAGCTTGCGGCTTTGTTGTTCTTTAGCCTGAAAATTGCAGTTCTAACTTCGCATTGGCTAGAAGGGGCCAGTCGACGCCATTGTCCTGTTTGTGCTCAGCACCCTCCTGGGACAAGTAAAGCAGAGAAGTGATCTCTACATATTCCCAACATACTCTCCATATCTGTGACAAGCTTTTCGTCCCATCTCTACAAAAGGGAGGCGATGATCTTTTTCCGGTGGTTTGGCTTTGCACTTTTCGGTAGAATTTACGGACCTCATTCTTCCTTCTGTAAGATTCAATTTGCTCACTCAGGCGCTTTCTTCACAACCGTTTTTTCTTCTTAAACAAACGGGATTACACTTTCCTCTTCCCCTTATGCCGCTCTTGCGCGGTTTGAGTTCCAAGTAACGGAAGCATTGCCATACGTGCAGCGTACTTTTCATCACTTGCCAAGCGACATTCTACATAGTACAATGGTGTGTCTTCAAGCGGTTTTTATAACCATGTACGGCCTCAGCATCACTTTTTATAGAGTGGGAGATGTGCTTCCACTATGCTTCAGGATCATGTGGCGGGTATGCGTTCTGCGCCAGTATCTGAGTGATGTTCTCTGCATAGGCCGTGGCTATCTCTGGTAATTGCAGCTTTGCGATGTCCTGCTTTCTATATGTCTGGTTGGGTACGACTTTCGCTATGCTTAACCTTGTGCGAACCTTTGCTGCAACCAGGTAAAGATCGGAATCGTTATTAGCCTATCGAATCACACGTACGTTCATTATACTAGTAGAAGTGAAGAGAATTTTATTGTGTCATGTTGGGCGTAGGGTCATTTAAGAGGAGAATAATGATTTTACATCAAATTCGGTATGTGTTCTGCAAAAAGCCTCTCAATATAAGTCACTAGGGTAATTTTTAAATACTTAGTAATGGGGACCTGCAGTTTGTCACCCATCCGGAATGGTTATGCTTCGATAAACTTGTTAAGGAATAATTACTAGGGATGTGCGATTAATTGATTCATCATGCAACCTTATTAAACGTCTTCGTGATTAATCGAATAATTGATTAATCATAAATTTTGATTAGTCATATTTACGAATAATCGATTAATCTTCATTTTGATTAATCAATATTCATTTGAGTGATTAATCTAAAATTTTATTAATCAAAATTTGAATAAATCCTTTCATGTTTTTAGTTTTTTCAGTTTGATTTGTTCAAAAACCTTCTTTGGATACTGAAAACTTTGAAATGTTGCACTTTGTTTGTATAGTACGTACTTGTATATTTTCCAAATATTATTCCAATGATGATTACAATTATTCAAATATGATTAATATTCAATTTCATTGATAACTCATAGTTTTGATTAATCAGAATTATAGATTATTCAATTAACTGATTAACCACAATATCGATTAATCAAAATTGTAATTCGTCGATTAATTGCACATTCCTAATAATTACTCTATAGCATTGCTGTCTTTCAGAGCGGTTCACACATAGAGTAATGACGCATAGAGCTGTCATTGTTCTCATCTGACATTTCATTTCACACTATTCGTGGTGCGGTCGGTGCGGTAGACAGTTATTTGACGTAAATTGACTTACACCAGGTAGAATTACAAAAATTGTTGACTCAAATTTTTCATATATATAGGTTTTGATGAAAAACTATGAAATTTAAACGTATTTTGGGACTTTTTTGTTATATTTTATTGTTAGTACATATTTGTGGTATATATACACAAAAATTTTAACGCATAAATCGATTGCTCATTTATTGTTGGATGGTTTGAGCCATTGCCTCTATCTGGTATTAATAAAGCAATACTTTCCAACATCCAACCGCCCATCTGCAACACACCAAATGTCATCAATTTACTGAGAGAGTTGGCGTCTCTATACGTCATTATAAGTACTCTATGGATTCACAGCACCGAACAAATTAAAATCGTTCATGAGGGATGATTAGCATCATAACAAGGGCTGCTCTGACGGATTCTTAAACTGGCTTTTCACCAACTTTGCTGGTAATGCAGTGTTTAGCTATTCAAGTATAAATTCTGGATAAATTTAACAAAATTAAACTTTTTTCATTTATAATTTAAGTTCGAACCCAATTACTACGAAAATTGATGGTAAATTTCTCTTTTTTCCTGTTCATCAATAATGTTCTATATAACCCAAACAGACAAACAAAATCCATGTCATTTGCACAACATACAACCATAAAAAGATGAGCTTTCACTTTACCCACACAGTGGAGGCGAATAACGCCACATCCAACAACAAGTTCAAGGTTTTGACGTCACTCTGTAGCCGAACAATTGTGTAGAAATATATGTATATAAGTATGTATATATGTAAACAGAACGTCGTAAAGACAACCAAAGAAGAAGAAAACAACAATGACAATAAAAACATTGCCTGCATTCACAAACCGAACTCAACCGAAAGAATGCATCTTGTTTTAGTTGTTGTTGTTGCTGCTAAAAACGTTGTAAACCAAAGGAAAAAAATCGAAAGAAAATTCACCTTTACAGCAACAAACATTTACTCCGGTTTGGTGTCAGTTGAGGTAGAAACACAACAAGAACAAAAACAAGATCCACAACAAATGACAGCGTTTTCAAGTGAGAAGCTCACTCAGCAGCATCAACTCCATCAAAGCCATCAATAACACATAGTGGTCATCCTTAGTAACTTCTTAAGAGCAATAGGATTTCATTTTGTGGTGAGTACAGGTTTTTGGGTACCCTACTCTATGAAAGCTATCGATACTCAATGCAATGACATCATAGTGTTCTTCAAGCCGGCTTAAAGTGATGTTCTTCGCCGAATCAATACAATTAAGAGGACATTGGATGCGCTGCCAGACCGTCTCATAATATCTGTCTAAGGAAAATTTAAAGATTTGTCGAATTCCAAAAGATGGCATATCTTTTGCAAATTGTGGCAGCCGTCAGTTCAGTTTTGATATTTGTGGAGTAACAGATTCAGAATACACGTCACAGACTCAGAATACACGTCGACAAGCCATGCAACTCTATTCTCCTCACGAACGCGGAATACTCGTGACTATTTTTGGCGGAATAATTCCTGATTTAGGCTCAACGTAAATTTCGGGGCAGATTTCCTGCCCATCCTACACCAACTGGTCAACCACTAAGGAGTTCCACCGGTGATGCTTTTGCAAATTGCGGCAACTATCAGTTTCTGTACTCCTCACGAACGCGGAATACTCTTGACTATTTGTTTCGTAATAATTCCTTAGTAATTTTGGCTTAACCCGTTCTGCCATTAAATCCATGGAAGCCATGTTTGCTACGTCCCTGACGGTCAAAGATTGTCACTCATCACTTGGGGTGATGGCAGAGTATTTTGACATCAGTCTCATCTGGGTACCGGGACACAGCGACATTCCAGGCAATTGCAATTGCGTAGCTAGACAGGGTACTACGGCACATGTTCTTCCGGCAAAAGAAGGTGTTAGTATGTCAATCTCTACCTACCGTTTGCAGATCAGGCAGTGGGCCGATAATATGTTCAAGGACAAGTGGAGACTTAATTCAACTTGCAAACAAGCCAGGGTCCTATGGCCACAGGTGGATAGTAAGAGGACTAGGCAACTACTTAACTTGCCGAGAGGCAGGTTATCCACAACACGGTGTTACAAAAAATAGATTTTTTTCTGTCCTATGAACCAAATGCACATATTCGGAAAGAGGGGAAAAAACAAAAATACGCGTGTACCGTCGATTTTCATGTACACGTCAGAATTTTTTTTTTTAAATTTTGAAGTACAAAGCTCGTAGTGGCCTGTGTGAAAGCCTTTGGACCGATTTTTAACCCTTTTTCAGTGATCCAATCGAGCTGATTTTTTGCAGGCAGACTCGTGGAAATGACTGTATCACGTCAAATTTTTTAAAAACAATTTTTATCAATTCTCAGATTTCCCCAATTTTTATTATTTTTGAAAAAAAAATATTTTTTTCACTTTTCTTAGCATAACTTGAAGGGACTCCAAATTTTTAAACTACTTAAGCGTTACGAAAAAAAAAATGTGTTTTGACCCATCCTACTCGATATAGTTGTAGATAATCAATAGTAACCTTCTAACACTAAACAGTTTTTGACTTTTACAACACTTACAACTGGTCTGACAGATGAAATAAGGAATTGCAAAATTGTTTTAAGTTCTGTTGTGCGAAAACGTATTTGTATATATTTCATCTGAAAAAAATGCAGTGTCCGACGCGAAATAACTTTTGTTACGTTTGTGGCTTATTCGCACCAAGTAAAAATTTGAAAAATATTACTAAAACAGTGGTGAATTCGTTTCAGGAAATATTTAAGACTGCTTATGTTCCTTACTTGTGGTATACTCCGGAAGTCGTGTGCGACTATTGCTATAGAAATTTGTGCAAGTTTACTGATGGAAGGTCAACAATAAAGTACGCTGTACCAACAATTTGGCTACCACGCACGGAGCACTGCAATGAATTGTGCTACTTTTGTGTAACTTTTGCTGAAACAAAAGGGTACCAATACATTCACCGCAACAAAATTCGCTACGCTAATGTAGAATCGGAAATTCCAGCAGTTCTATACTCACCAGAAGAGCGTGTAGCGGCTTCAGTGGAGATTTTTGATAATGTTCCCGAAATAAGCGATGCAGAATCAACAGTTGTACCAACACTGCTATCAACTTTTCTTGCATCGAATGCGAGATGCGAGAGTCCACAAGTATCGGAATTTGTGGCAACACCCAGTGAAATTGGGACTGCAATGCCGCATTTAATAACGCAAGCCGACTTCAATGACCTCGTACGAGACGGAAATTTGTCGAGGAGAACAGCAGAACTCTTTGCATCACGCTTTAAGCAGTGGAATATAGTGGCGGCTGATTTTAAAATAACAGCCGCTCGTGGTCGAGGTACCACTATTCCATATGACGAATTTTTTAAATTGCACGAAGATCGGGAAAAAAAAGCTAGCTCATTGTTATGATATTGATTTGATGTTTGCAAAAATTGGTTACCCTCATATTTCAGAGGAGTGGCGACTTTTCATCGATGCATCGGTCAACAGCCTTAAAGTCGTGCTGCTTCATATCGGTAACATACATCCATCTGTCCCGATCACATATGCCACAAACCTCAAGGAAACATAGGAAGGCATGGAATTAATATTACAGCTGATAAAGTACAAAGAGCATAATTGGAAAATATGCTGCGATCTGAAAGTGGTCGGTTTACTCATGGGTGTTAAGCGTGGATTTCCAACCCACCAGTGCTTTTTATGTACATGGGAAGGTCGAAAAAGAAATGAGCATTACACTGAATAAAGTATAGAGAATCTACCATTGGTGCAGCCGTCTCAAATAATTTTGCCTCCGCTACACATTAAGCTCGGTCTCGTATCAAACTTTGCGCAAAATTTTTCTGAAATTGAGCGGCGCAAAGATTCATACAGGTATTTTTTTTAAGAAGTCATTCAGTAACTTTATGTTTTTTAATGATTTTTTTGATTTAAGGTGTTTTCAATGGTCCGCAGATAAAAAAAATAATTTCAAGTTCTGAATTTTCATCAAAATTAAATGCTATCGAACAACGTGCATGGAAAGGTACAGTTGCCGTTATTGAGCAGTTTCTTGGCAACAAACGAGCTGCCAATTATAGAAATATTGTAGCAGAAATGGTTTCGGCATATGGCGAAATGGGCATATTAATGTCGCTAAAGATCAATTTTCTTCACAATCATTTAGATTTTTTCCCTGATGATTTAGGAGCTTGTAGCGATGAGCATGGCGAAAGGTTCCATCAGGACATTGCGGCTATTGAAAAGCGCTTTAAAGGAAAAGACATTACGCATATGCTTGGCGAATACTGTTGGTCTATTTGTCGCGATACTGAAGCAAATGCTTACAACCGCAAAAATAAAAGGCCTAAATTTCTTTAAAAACATTAAAATTTTTAATGTAACAATTCTTTATTTTTATAAAACAAAAGAAATAAAAAAAATAGTTTTTTTAACGAACTGAAACCTTAAAAAAAAACGATAACCATTTAAAAAAAAAAAAAAATTTAGGAAAATCTGAGAATTGATAAAAATCTATTTTTTAAAAAATTTGGCGTAATACAGACATTTCCACGAGTCTGCCTGCAAAAAATCAGCTCGATTGGATCACTGAAAAAGGGTTAAAAATCGGTCCAAAGGCTTTCACACAGGCCACTACGAGCTTTATACTTCAAACTTAAAAAAAAAAAATCTGACGTGTAAATGAAAATCGCCGATACACGTGTATTTTTATTTTTTATCCCCTTTCCACACTTCTATCTTTGGGGCTTTTTGAAGTCAAGGGTCTATATGAACAAGCCGCAGATTCTGGGTGCTTTCAAAGTGAATATTCGACAAGATAACATCGTCGGAAGTTCTCACCAGAACGATTGAAAATTCAATAATTAAAGCGCAAATGGTCATCAACAATGGCGGCATCCACTTGGCCGATATCATCTTCAAAAGTAATGGAAAAAAATTAAAAGTCCAAATAAATATTCTCTTCATAATTTTGAAATTATGTCGTTTCATTTTAAAGATATGGAAAATCAACATCGGGTGAGTGATTTCGGGTCATATGTATATGGAGAGTATTTTCCCAGTACATCCCGTTAAGGAATGTGTATGGAACTTCTCTGTTATTTTTCCGCTTTCGCGAGTTTACGATTTCAAAAACTGCGTTGATATAACACCCAGGTTGGAGCATCTCTGGGTAATGGATTGGCGATTCCTGAGGAAAGTTGCACGCGGTTCGATTTCAATGAAAAATTAAAGTTCTTTTGAGGCTATGAAGAGCCTACAACAGACCGACCAAATGGATATGGGTCATGAAGCAATGCAACAATGCTGCGGCTACTCTTTCTCAACCTACCCTAACTTAACCTAAGTTTCCAAAACAATTTAGAGAATGGAGCTCATTTTAAGTACCACAAATATCTGGGAGGGAAGTATAATAGCCTAGCAAATCGTTTCAATTATACCCTCGTAACTAGGGCAATGCAAGAGAATAGATCTCTAACATCATAATTCAAAATTTATTCACTCAATACATCTCGACTGTTGGTGGGGGGCAATGGTAGTGTGCGAGCCTCTTGTACATGCGATCCTGTGTTCGATCCCTGCTCAGACCACCTTCAAATTTCTTTCGGCGGCGGTCACCTCGCATAGTGACGGCGACACTATCGATTATTTAGCCATGAAAAAGCTTCTCAAAAATACAGTTCGGAATCGGTGTAAAACAGTAGGTCCCAATCAGTGAGTGAAAACTGGAAAGCGCACAGCTCAGTGATTGTGAAAAGCTCTCCCCTGTCCCTTCATGGGATGTAATGGGAAACCATTTTATTTTACATCTCGAGTCATTGAGATGCGCGCTTTTTTACTTTTAGAGAAGCTGTTTACGGACTATTGTGGCCGTCGGTGGTACAATGGTAGTGTGCGCTGCTCTGTCCACTTTACATTTCTTTCAACGACGGTCACTTCGCTTAGTGACGGCGTCACTATCGAGTACTTAACCATGAAAAACCTTCGCAAACTACCGTTCGGAACCGGTGTAAAATTGTAGGTCCCAAACAGTGAGTGTATAACTGGAATGGATCTGAGGACCTCTTCCCAATCCCATCATAGGATGTACTGTTCAATCACTTTTGTTTCAGGGTTAATTACTAGTCATCACTAAACGAAGTGGCTGGCTGTAGGTGAAGGAAATAAGAGGTGGTCAGTGCGGGGTCTTGAATCCACATTCTTTGTACGGTAGTGCTAACCATTGCACTACCCACGTTCCCGACCCGTGAGTTTCAAATTCATAACTGGGATTTTATGGAAAATCAACAAGTTGTGTAAATATATTACCCGGCTGCAGAGTACCTTGTGGTCGTTGCAAACCCGGCATTCATCCATGATATGCCTCCTTGTTGTTTGTGGCCACAACTATTTAATGGGTATTTATTTATCATGTTGCCTTGGCTCTGCTTCGTAAGCCGATATTTGGTATTTTTTCTCTCGCTCTAAAAGACGTTTATGATGGGTCTCTAAAAATAGTAACCAGTCATTAGAACCTGGTCTAAAAATAGATTCATAAATGCATGTGGCGATACTATAAATACCCCCCGCATGCGATGATGATGAATTCCAAGGTGCTGGAAGGCAGGCGGGAGATAATTGAGATTAAGGCAACGGGGCAAGGTGACTAGGAGCCGGTCAGTACTAAAATCCAAATCAACTTAAAATGTTGTTTTGCACTTAAAGGCGATTGCACTTTAGTAGTGACCATCTAGTATAAAATGGAAAAAAACTCGTAAATATGTTCATTAAAAGCAGAACTTAAAAAGCAAAAGAAGAAGACGAAAGAGCAGTGATATCTCGGAAACAAGCCAATAATCATCAACATCACCATCATTACCCTCATCCACAATAATGTCGTTCATCGTAGTCATCGTCGTCATCCGCGTCGTCGCCAATACCGTAGCTGCCTCCTTCGCCGCTGTCGTCATTTAGTTTGAGTGCCAAGAGATGGCACATGGGTTTACTGAACTTAATCGAAAAATTGTTTCATAGTTGTTGTTGGTTTTGTACTATCTTTTGTTGTTCCTCAACTACTAATTCTTGATTCCTTTAGTCGACCAACCATAGCAGAGTGATGGTGGCGTTTTACAAACGCTGTAAGTGCTGGACAGATTGTTAATTTCTTAAGTTATTTGATAAGCTACGAGGGTCAATCGATCAACGGTATGACAATGATGAGAAATTATACAGTTGTGAAGCAAAACTTGAATTATGACACATTTAAATTGTATATTACGGAAGAGACCTAGCACTGCAACTTTTTCTTCCAATAGTTTTTTAGAACTGTAACTTTTTCCCCATCTAGGGTAAGTGAAGGATTAGTCAAAACTAGACAACCAAGTGCGGCCATCGGTGGTGCAATGGTTTGTGTGCGCGGCTCTTGTACATGAGATCCTGGGTTCGAACCCGGCTCTGACCATCTTAAAATTTCTTTCGGCGGCGGTCACCTCCCTTAGTGACGGCGACACTAACGAGTATCTAGCCATGAAAAAGCTTCTCAAATTACCGTTCGGAATCGGTGTAAAACTGTAGGTCCCAATCAGTAAGTGAAAACTGGAAAGCGCACAGCTCAGTGATTGTGAGAAGTTCTCCCCAGTCCCTTCATGGGATGTAATGGGAAACCATTTATTTATTTTTTTTAGCCAACCAAGTACTTTGGGGGTACTATCGATAAAGCATTCGTATACATATGTGTGTGTATACAAAAACACAATACGATATGAAGCGAATTGTATTTTTGTGCTCTACACCTTCACAAACATACACGAATGTTTTTTTTTTCAGAACACTTGGTTGCCGCAACTTCGCTACAGTACATGTCTTAAAAAAGCTAATGTCTTGAATGACCTTTCAAGACGTCTTGTGCAGATGTATAGTGAGCAATGCGCTTTCTATTTCAAAAACGACAGCGTCGCAATCACAGAGCGAGGTTACGGTCTCCTACATAATAAACGTGGGTAGTGCGGGAGTTAAACCCATATGCTGATTTGCATTACTGGATTCAAACTTAATTGATAGGCTATCTGAATATATCAGCTGGTAATCCAAGTAGAACACGTTCTTGTAGATTTGGTTTTGCGCGGGATCTGATGGCTTTAGGTTGATTCGTTCTGACGCAGATGGCGTCGCCTATGATGGCCCCAATTCACTACTTTTAGTGCCTTCTAAGTACTCGCACACTAAAACGCTAACATCGATTCGAGACGCATATATTAATTAGGCTTAGTGAATAACATACCACCATCTAATGATTTTGTCACACTGATGCAAATATCGGATTTTCCATAATTACTGCTGTCGAAACCTATATATGATGAGGAATGTATCTATACCTATTGCACCCTACTCCACAATCAGAAAGCTGTGTAGATTCTATTTTTAGTCTAGATTAAAGCCTACAGTTTTAGACAGATCCCAATGGGGTTTACTTTAATAGGCTCCTATTTAATAGTTCGATGTTAACATTACTAATCGCATTGATCGCCACTGAAGGATATTAAACATGTTCAGAGCGGGGATATATTTCCGAAGTTTATGTCGTAACACGCATACTGAGTTGCAAGCATTGGTCCTTTATGACCATCTGAAAATACATATAAGTCATAGTCCCGGTAATACATCATCTTCTTCAAAGGAATTTCGTCCTGCGTATAAATTTGCTTCCAACGAGGTATCGTATCATCGGAGTGTTTTTGGATGCTTACTAACCTCCTCACTTACCATGAATTCGGTTGACTTGGATCGTTCGATATAAATGTGCCCTTGGAGAGTGAAACGATTTTTTTCAATCCATTAATCATCACGTCTTGTTGCCATTTCCATCTTCTCTCCATACAACTACAGACAACTTCGGTTGAGACTACATAATTAGCCTAATTTAGAGGTTGTCACAACTGAATTGGTACTAAATTAGTAACCGAATTGGACCAAATTCACGTTTTTGCAACCGAATTGGTACCAAATTCAATTGTTGCAACCGAATTGGTATCACATTCAGTTGTTGCAACCGCATTGATTACAAATTCAGTTGTTGCAAACCAATGAAATAGGAATCCGCGTTTTTTAAACCAAGTTTTTCAAATCATTAACCATTTCGTCTTCTTCCCACTTCCATCTTGTCTCCAATCAACCACAGAAGAACTTCTTATCAAATTCAGGGGCCTAATTGTGTCTGACGATAATCATCCAAACGATACTCTTATGTCGACGAAACGATAATGAATTCGATATAGTTTCTTACACAATTAGCCCCCAGTTGTTGCGACCGAATTGATTCCAAATTCAGTTGTTGCTACTCAACAACCGAGTTTAAGTTGTGGGGATAACATTCAGCCGTGATAACATCATTTTACTTGTGACAACCGGAAAACGGTGGTAACAACCGTGTATACGGTTGCTACAACCTCTTTCAAGCAATTAATTATGTGAGTGTAGGATATTCGGCGTATTGCTGCCTTTTGAAGTTTAGGGAATATTGCTTAAAAAGCTATGCATAGCCCACATTTGGCGTCCGTTGGTTGGATATCATCCAAGTCATATCGTCCACATGTTCGTGGACAGTAGACAGAATATATGATCCAGTCTGCAGATGGTATCGAAATTCCACTTAAATCGACGCGAGGCTGGCAAGTACAGAAATTTCAGTCAGGTGAACCGAATTAAAAATACCCTCACCCGAAATCATTCATTGCGACCGAGTTCTAAATGTGTCAATATTCAATAGCAGAGTGGCATTGCGCTAAATATTATTCAATACCCAACTTAATTACGATCCTAAGTGATTATGGGGAGTTATCGTGAATACCAGCCAATTGTCCGCCCAGTATTTTTATGGGAGGTACAAAAATGGGCATGGCGAAGTTGTTCATCTGTTTTACAAAATATTGCACAAAATATTGATCAGTACCAAATTTTGTTAAGATAGGTTCTGGTATACGGGAGATATCGATTCGGCCAGCCGGAAAGCCGCCTAAGTTTTGTATGGGAGGTAATAAAATGGGCGTGGACAGAAATTAATCTTTAATTATTTTTAGGAAAACATTGCCGAGTTCAGAATTTCATTAAGATCGCTTATAGTCTACGAGAGTTATCGTGTCGATCAACCGGTCATCCCCCCAACTTTTGTGTGCATTTGACTAAATTTTGTCTAGTACCAAACTTGGTACGGATTTGCGGGAGTTATCTTGCCGAACAGCCAGCAGCCGGCCACAGAACCTATATTGGTAGGGCGTGGCAAAATCACCCTTGTCTTAATTGGTGACTCGCGTTTGATGACATGAAGCCTATAACCTAATTTCATTAAGATCGGAAGTGTTTCAAGCGACTTATCGCATTGACAGCCCGGACGACCACCAAGCTTTTGAATGGGAGGTACCAGAATGGGCGTGGCAAAATGACTCATTCTCCATAGAAGAGTGGCATTTGACTAAATTTTGCCTAGTACCAAATTTCATAAAGATTGGTTGGATTTTGCGGGAATTATCTTGCCGAACCACCAGCCGGCCAAACAACTTATATATGAGAGGCACCAACATGGGCGTGGCAAAATCATGCTTGTCTTACTTGGTGACTCGCGTTCGATGACATGAAGCCTATAACTTAATTTCATTAAGATCGGAAGTGTTTCACGCGACTTATTGCATTGACAACCCGGACGGACGACCCCCAAGCTTTTATATGGGAGGTACCAGAATGGGCATTGCAACCTCGCCAATTTTCTCCAGTTAAGTAGACATTTATAGATTATTAACCCATGTTGGAGTTGAAACTAATCACATCTACCAGAAAAAAGTTTTAAAAAGTTTTAAAAGAAACAAGATTTTGTACTAAATGTGTCGGTTTGTATGGGAGGTGCCAGAAGGGGCCACAGCCACACTGTCGCTGTGATCGATAAAGATTTACGGCAGTTATCGTGTTGACTAGCCAGCCAGCCTGCCAGACAGACAGACGGGCATGGCTCAATCGTCTTAAAAAGTCCCAAAACGAATTTCGTCCAAAGATACTGAGGGTCTAATATGGTTTCTTCTATGCGTTACATTTTTTTCCGTATTAAATCATATATACCCCCATCCTATGGTTGAGTGTATAAAAACAGTTTTATGGTGAGGAAGGCTAAAGTGTCGCTTAAATAATAACTCATGTTCGCCCAACCATCAGCTGTTGAGGTTAAAGGTTAGCCGACAGCTCTGTTCAAAACCGAGAACATTAAAGGAAGATGCTGACCGATCAAAGTGTCCTGTATCTGAAAGGCGATTGAAGAGTCTGTGTTAACTATCGATGGAACAGATCAATTTATTTATAGAAAACTTTTCATCCACAGTAGGGAAGTGTCGAGATATACTATAGAAACTGCTGCGCATTGAGGTTATCCAGGGATTATTCTTTATAAAGAGTTAGTAGGCATCCAATATGGCGTCCTTTGGGTACGGTGTCGATTAGATAGCTGTATAATCCCATAACTTAGAGACAACAACAGGGTATTATCTCGGCTATAATCACTACTTGCTCATTTATATTCCAGAGCAATGCGCAATACTGGGAACAACTTTATAATTGTAGATTCGTCAGAAAATTTTAGACAATTTTCCACAAAACCTGGTTAGTCTGCGCGGCTCTTGTACATACATGAGATGGTAGGTTCGATCCCGCTGCTTTCTTTCGACGGCGGTCACATCGCTTAGTGACGTCGACACTATCGACTACTTAGTAAAGAGTACTCAGTAAAAGCTTCTCAAAATTCCATTTGGAACCGGTGCAAAACTATAGGCACCAAATAGTGAGTGTAAAATTAGAAAGCGCACAGTTCACTGTTTGTGGGATGCTCTCCTAAATGCCTTCACGGCATATAATGGGAAAGCATTTTTTTGTTGCAGCTTGAGCGACTCTAGAAAAAGAACGTATATTCAATCCCTGTTCTTACCTTACCTTTCCTTCGACGACTTCACAGTTCTTTCGACAACAGTCACCTAGCTAACTATCCAGTAGGGATGCCAAACGGGAAATCCTGAAATCTCCGGATTTTTCGGAATTGATGAATCCCGAATCCCGGGATTTAAAGAAGTAAATCTCGGGATTTTTCGGGGTTATTATTAATTTTGAAAAACATAAAACAAAAAACAATGACAAAAGTTCAGTGTGGTGTTATTTTTGGGAAGATTCGAAAGGTGCACCTCAAGCAAAATGCAAATTGTGCAAAAAGGGGTTTTTAATGTCGGCTGTACAAAAGATTTAATAACACATCTTAATGTAAGTTAATTTTGGCATATGTATGTCTATTATACGGCTTACTCTCCAAAACCGGTTCTGTACCGGTTCTGTAGATACAAAAAAACTTTTGTAGCGCTCTTATTGAAAAACCCGTTATGTCTATTATACGGCGTACTCTGGAGAAATTACAAAAATTATTGCGTCGGGTAGTACATGTTATTTTAAGTAAAGAAAGTAAAATAACAAAATCGGGGCAAATGCAGTTTCGGTGTTAAGGACCCCAACATTTCGGATACATTTTCGACTAACGTAACGTGTAAAGCCATTGATATCACTTTTTTGAATAAAACAAGTCATAACAAACTCAAAAAATAATGTAGCATTTTTCGATAAGTCGGTTAGTTATCGAGTTATCGGATGTTTACGTTTCTCAAACAAAAATTAAATTTTTTTTTAAATAATGTTTTTTTTTAAAAATAAATATTCGAAAAATCGCGCGCTGTTTGTAAAATTGTTTTTGTTTGAGAAAAGTTAAAAAAATCGATAATTTTTTTAAATGTCAACATCCGATAACTTGATAATTAAGCAACTTATCAAAAAGTCCTACATTATTTTATGACTTTGTTTTGAATTGTTTTATAGAAAAAACTGATATCAATGGCTTTACACGGTATGTTGATGCATATCCGAAAGTTCGGGGCCCATAACTCCGAATCTATGCATTTGCACCGATTTTGTTATTTTTACTTTCTTTTTCCTTAGAATAACGTATTCTACACTCCTTGTGATTGTTTTTTGGAGTCTAAGCTGTAAAATAGACCTGTTCCCAAAAAAAATAAAAATAGAGTTCCGAAAAATCCCGAAATCTCGGAAAATCCCGGGACTTCGGGATTTTTTAAAATCAATCCCGTTTAGCATCCCTACTATCCAGTAATTAGCTATGAAAAATCTACTCCAAAAACCATTTGGAACCCATGTAAAACAGTATGTACCAAGCAGTGAGTAAATCTAGAATGCGTACAACTTACTAATGATGCACAGATTCGAGGAACCGGTTCTTTACAAGACCCGACCGGACCGGTTCTTACATATTTTATCAAATTGTATATTCTTATAATAAGATATTACACTTAAGCCTCTCTAGGGCAGAATCGGAACCGGTCAAAATACCCGGTTCTTCTCGGAACCGGACTCTACAGAACTGGATCTTCAAAAAACGCGAAACCGCACATCACTACAACTTACTAATTGTGGAAAGCACTTCCCTGTGCCTTCATGACATGTATTGGGAAAATGTTTGTTTATTTAATTCAAGTCTCATGTTTTGTAAGCCTAGCCTATAAGATATTGAAGAGATCGCACGATAAGCTATCGCCATGTCTAAGGCTGGACTTAACAAAATTGCTAACTATATCCATAGAAGATGCCAGTCCGTCTCATAGTTAAACCATATTACTTAATTTCACATTAGATTCCACGATGGGCAGCTCTCCCTTTCTCACTCCACTTTATATAAGTATATTCGTGTTTTAGACGAAAGAAAGATGATTTGGGTTCCGCAATCTTGTCCTATCCAGGCAAACGAAATTTTCGAATTAGAGGTACCCAATTTGAGTCGAATGTGACTGGCTCATTTTCGTTCGCTTAGCTTCTCGTTCGAGATAACGAAACAGCCTATTAGCCTCACAGATTGGGTCCCAAATTTATCATTAATTCCGAGACACGCATGCATCCTCCATAGTGTCGCTTTCGCTACCCTAGGTGACCGCGACCGTGACCGTTTACACTAGCAGGCAACCTAATCTAGAATATTTCTTCTGAAATTGTATACTCGACCCTCGTTTAATTATATTATACTTGCAAGATATTCGCATGGTCATGCACTTGTTTTTCTTTAATTTCTCTCCTCCCATTTCTTGTGATCTCCTCTTCTCCTTCTCCTTTTTCTTAATTTCTGTCACCTTCTCTACCAATTCCCTGATCTTTGGATCTGTGAAGTGAAGAAGATAGCGTTTGCTGCCCATAGTTCTTGTCGCCATCATCGACCCGTGTATTGTTTATGGTCAATGTTGTTTCTTTAAAATTCATGTCAAGTATGTCAGTCTGCATTGCAAGCAGAAGTTACAACTTTTAGTTTCATTTCCACCACAACCTCATCTGCAATACAGTGAACGGCCAGAAGAATTGATACAGGCCAGAGTAATGACGCTTTTGTAATTTAGCTCAAATATTTTCTGTGTATTGTCTCTGAATTATCAATCAGCAATCAAATATTGTCTCTGAATTATGCAAATTACAGGCATGGATTGGACTCTTAGAAATCTTTGTGAAATATCAAAATTTCGGACAGTTTTAAAATGGAGTTACATTAAACTCATTTTTCATGCTCTTTATGAGTATTCCAAATATGTGAGATAAGGAAAAGGGAGCAATTTCAATATCATAAACACTCTTGTTGAATATGTTTTCAGAATCCTATATGAGTAATTTTTGTCCCTTATAGTTCACTGGGTTGTATTTATGAATACTCAAAATATGAATTATTAATACTCATAAGTACTCATACACCCACGTAGACAATACTGTAGAGTATGTGTATAAGAAACACGTCTGCTAGCAAGTCATATGAACATATTAAACAAATATTCATTTATATTCGCAAGTACTCGTACTATCTACTAGACAATACGTAGAGGGCGCATTAAAACGAGTACATGGGAAACACCAGTAGTTTTAGGAGCTGATGTCTCTAAACTTTTTACCTCATACTGTAACGGTTTATCTAGTTCTCTCACTGTGTGTAGCGTTTTCGCATAAAGTTACTTGTCTCGTTAAATTATAAGATGTTTATTAAACTTTTACGTTGCGATACATTTGTGGGTATTTCATGCAATCGGGAGATTATTATTATAGCCACCATATTGACATTCATCTCACATCACTCCCCGGGGAATAAAAGAATGAAAGCATTTTGATTTTCAAAATCACATGGCTTAACGGCCAAAGAAATTCATACATGGGATATGAGATAGCGCATGACTTCCATTATATTTCTTCTGTTAAGCAAACCTAAAGGATACAGTAGGTGAATCCTACCGTGCATGCAGTAGCTGCTACTTGGTTACCAAGTAACTCTAACAATGGCAAATAAAATGTTAACATTAATTACTGAATGTTTAACATCAATTCAATTATCTCTATTTAGTCAAACAATATGACTTCACACAGAGTAACTGAAGACATCACAAAAGCTAAGACTTCATAGCAGCAAAGGTCGTTGTAGCCAATCATTTTTCCATTGTGACTGAACATCGAAACTGACACCTGACAGTAATTAGGGTCAGACACGAGCTACCAAAGAAATTAATCATCATATCAGTTAATCGTTTTGGCTGGTGGAAGACAAGGCGATGAAGTGTAATTAAAATTCAGAATTTGTTAAGAAAATTAAGAGACACAAATGATTGGATAGAAAATTTTATTGCGGAATTGACAATATTTGTGTTAAAAGTGATTTAGCAAGTTTTTAATAGTTCACAGCAGGTTTTCCTGAAATTGTAGGTATTTTATTGCAATATTACCATTGCATAAATACACAGAATCGGTGGAAAACTGTAGGTCCCTTTTACGAATATAAAAATATAATTCACACAGTCTAACAATTATAAGAAGTTCTACCTAAATATTTCATCTAATGACATCCGGGAGGCTAATGACACAGTGCAACACGAAAAAATATAACCATATACTGACACCACTACGTGATAAAGGACCAAAAAAAAAGACCCGTGTCTCCCAGTTTTGCCCAAAGTCATGCACTTTTTTTGTTAATGGGCCCCTAAAGATTTGGGGCCTCGGTGTTATTTTTCATTCATTTTGTTAGGCTCATATCTTGCAAACCGTTCGGAATTTTGATTTACTCTCTGAGGGAAAGTTGTAGCATATAATATCAAAAAAACTTCATCTTCAAGGTCAAAATCGCAAAAAACATTAAAAAATTCAATTTTTTTTAAACCTTTTTTCCCCTGTTCAGGTCCATAGGTATCAAACCGTCGTCGATACTCGCCGTTTTCTATTATAGGACCATGTATTTTTTCTCTCGAAGAGTCCCAGAGATGTCTCAGCAGCATGCAAGGTGACCCTGGATACTGCCCCTAAGGCAAGACAGGTTGTATCAGTGTCTGATATAATTCGATCTTCGTTTGTAGGGAGAGAAATAACCCATGTTTGCAAGCACATATTTCCGTTTGATTTCTAGGCTGACGTCATTGCTTCTGTTCACGGCAGATCCGATGTAAATAAATTCGTCCACTACCTCGAAATTACAACGGTTATCAATGTTCACCCTTTTATTCAATCGGGAGGATGTACTGCTTGTGGAAACCATTAATTTTGTCTCGTCCTCGTTCACTGCCAAACCCACTTTTGTTGATTCCTTCTTAATTCTCGAAAATACTGCAGTAACTACTAGCAGATTTCGCCCAATGATGTCTAAATCCTCAGCATACGTGAACAGCATGTGGCTATTGCTGCTGATAGTTTTATTCGTGCTGACTGCAGATTTTCTCACGATGATCTCAATTAATATGTTGAAGAGATCGCATGATAGTGTGTCGCCCTGCCTGAGACCTCGCCTCGTACTAAAATGGTTCGGTGAGATCTTTAGTGACTCTCGGTCAGTTTCATTCTACAAAGGCGTGTCAGCTTAGCAGGAATACCAAGCTATGTCGGTGTTTGGTATTCCTGCAATTTTATCCCTTATCGGGCTATCGAAGACGGTAGGCGTGTAGGTGTTGACTTGTTTTTCGTTGGTTTTCTCCAGGATTTTCCGTTATGTCTAAGGCCAAACTGATAAGGTCCATCAAACGGCTTTAATCTTTCGCACATTACGCTCGAAGGACCTCGTTTGCGAAAGGATAAAAGGCTCACTCCAATATAATTCGTACGTATTATCGGGCCGCCTTTTTAGAAAACAGTATGCTAAAACACTAATCGTTGGGCATGCATTCGTCTAGCCAGGTGTTGGATATGAGCTGGTGCATGGACCTTTCCAACTCATTATCGCCAACTATAAACAGCTCAGCTAGTATTCAATAAGCACATTGTTGTTTTTAAGCCGGGAAATTACAGTTCTAACTTCGCTTTGGCTAGGAGGAGGCAGCCGACGCCATCGTCCTGTATGTGCCCAATACCCTCATCTATATTGAAGTATCCTGGGACAAGTTCAGCAGAGAAGTGAGCTCATAATCCCAATATATTCTCATCTGTGACAAGATTCTCATCATTAGCTCTACAAAAGGGGGCCTTGATCCATTTCCGTTAATTTGGCTTTGTACTTTTCGGTAAAATTTACAGACCTTCTGTTTCTTCTTTTAGATTAATTATTCTTTTACAAGAATCAATTCTTCTACAAGATTCAATTTGCTCACTCTAGTGCTTTCTCTACAATCGTGTTACTTTCCTAAACAAACGAGGTTCCTCTCTCCTCTTCTCCTTATACCGCTTTGTCACGGCTCGCATTGCAACTAACTGAAACATTGCCATACGTGCCGCGTTATTTTCATAACTTGCCAGGCGACACTTTTCATCGTACCATGGTTTGTCTTTAAACAGTTTTTCATAACCAAGTACTTTAGTCTCTGCACCAGTGGGAAATGTAACGGGTTTTTCAATAAGAGCGCTACAAAAGTCTTTTTTAAATAAAACAAAACCGGTTTTAGATACCAATGAAATTCTTTATTCCTGTGAAAGTACGTTCGATGCCATTATGTATGGAACTCGATTTCTTTTGCATGGCCACCACGGGCACGCTTGCAGAAGTCCAGACGCTGAACCCAATTTTCGACGGTTTTCAAGCATAAATCGGCCGATACTGCTGCAATTTCACGTTCGATATTCTTACGAAGTTCATCAGTCGTCGCTGGCTTGTTGGCATAGACCATAGACTTGACGTATCCCCACAGCAAATACTCTAACGGCGTCAAATCGCACGACCGAGGCGGCCAATCGACTGGGCCATTTCGTGAGATAACACGTTCACCAAACTTGGTTTCCAATAAATTGATTGTGGCATTCGCTGTGTGGCTTGTGGCGCCTTCCTGTTGGAACCACATGTTCTCCAAGTCCATATTATCCAATTGGGGCCAAAAATATTCGGTTATCATTGAACGGTAGCGATTCGCATTCACAGTAATGTGCCGGTCTTGACCATTACGGAAGAAGTATGGCCCAATGACGCCGCCGACCCATAAACCGCACCAAACCCTAATTTTTTCGGGATGCAATGATGACTCATGGATTACGTGTGGATTGCTGTCTGACCAATAACGCATATTTTGCTTATTGACGAAGCCATTCAGCCAGAAAAGAGGCTCATCGCTGAAGATGATTTTCCCATGAAAATCCGAATAATTTTCAAGTTGTTGCTCAGCCTAATTCACGAACTTACGACGCTTATGGTGGTCAAGCGGCTTTAGTTCTTGCGTCAATTTGATCTTGTAAGGATGTAGGCCAAGTTCTTTTCGCAAAATTCGCCACAACGACGTCACAGCGATGCCCAACGCTTGAGAACGACGTGTGAGAGACACATTTGGGCTTTCTTGAACTGAAGCCTCAGCGGCAATATTCTCGACACTACGGGCACTTCTTTGTCTTACTGGCACGGGAACATTTTGTACTGTGCCTGTGGATTCAAATTCTTCCACTAGACACTCAATTGTTGATATGGTAGGACGATTATGACGACCATAAATTCGACGTAGCGCTCTTAAAGTTGAGGCCACTGACTCCAAATTTCGGTAGTAAATTTTAATAATTTCGACTCGATGTTGGCTCGTGTATCTTTCCATGATGAAATGGCAAACCTTACTGAAGAGAAATGTCAAAAGAGCGGGAAAAAATTGGCGTCGTTTGCTGTCCCTATCGATTTACTTTTGTAGCGTCTCTGTTGAAAAACCCGTTACTTTCACTGCTCTTCAGGACCATGAGATGTGGTGCATTCTGCGCCAGTATCTGAGTGAGCTTCTCTGCATAGGCAGTGTCTATCTCCGGGAATTGCAACTTTCCGATTTTCAGCTTTCTATATGTCTGGTTTTGTACGACTTTCGACCTGGGTATCCTTGTGCCAACCTTTGCTGAAACCAGGTAGTGTCCGAATCGATATTAGCTCCTCGAATAACCCTTACGTTCATTACGCTAGTAGATTGTCTCCCATCAATTACCAGGTATCCAAGTACCAAGTACAATTTCATTCCCTTACCGGAAGTGACGGCGTGTAGACTGAATTGCCGATGCAATAAAATCACCTATAACAATCTTAATGTCATGGCCAGAGCAGTGGTCGTATATTTTCTCTAGGCGCTCACAGAACATTTCCTTTGTGTCATAGCCTCTATCTTCCGTCGGGTCTTGTACACAAATATACGTTCACTCGCCGGATTGAATATTGAGAACAGATGTCGCAGCCATCTACAAATCCACAACCAAATTCATGATTTTTCTCATGGCATCCACGACGTGTTCATCACATCTTCTGGATAGCAGTAATGTCAGCCTTATAATTCTCGAGGACATCTGCCAGTTGGATAGTGGCACTGGATATATATAGAATTATAACATTCCAAGTGCATATCCTTAAATCGTGGTCCTTATAACGTTTGCGGGGGTCGTCAACAAAGAGGGGGTTATGTTTCTCATTCTTATTTCATATTTTCTTTGCCAATATATCGGTGGTGGATAGCAAGCCCAGCCCTCCGTGGTTTTGTATTTTACATACTGCCAGGATGATTATCTTTCAGCCGCCCACTATAGATCAGACACTGACCAGAATGCAGTGTGTCGAAACTGGATTTTTGCTTCTCTACATCTGCCATCTGCCATTGACCAGTAGTGTTGCTCATCCGCCTTCAAAGCACAAAAGAATATGTCCGCTTGTTCGAAGATCTTTAGTGGCAGGATCACCTATTTAACCTGATACGAATCAGTGAACCAATCAGGCTGCTCATGCGTTTCACCTTCTCACTCTAGCTGATAACGGAGGCTTCAGATAAAGCCATTTCCTGGAACTGCCCTATTAAGGAATTATTTCTGGTCACTCCCAAATGAGTGCCTATCAGAAACTTCCACCTCCACGGGCAGTCCCACGTAGGTCAGTTTGAAATACGAATGTATGTTAAGTGGTCCTTGCAGCAATTATTATCAACATAATTAGGTCCAGTCTGAAAGTTATTCCTATTTCTATGTCACGAAAAAAAAATATTTCACTGAACATTTTAAACAATTTCACAAAACTTATTTGACATCTTTACTTAGTTTTCCATTACATATTATTAAGTGATTGTAAGCAGATTCTTCCAAAATTGGGGAACCCGTATTAAGCAGTGTATTGTGGTCATTGTTAATCACAAAAAAGAAGTATTTCCAGTATTAACTACATCGAAAAGAGCAATGGGGACAATACTTTCACTAAACCCTATTGAGATACAAATCAAGTACGAGGCTCTCCTGGTGGCGAAAATAATTCATGGAAGAAGAGAATGCATCTAGCCGATACTATCGAGTACTATGCCATGAAAAAGCTTCTCAAAAAACTGTTCGAAACCGGTATAAAACTGTAGGTCCCGATCAGTGAGTGTACAACTAATCAGTGCACAGCTCACTGGTTGTGAGAAGCTCTCCCCAATCCCTTCATGGGATGTAATGGGAAACTATGTTTATGTTATGTGAGATATTAATCAGCACTTAAGCCTTTCTGACTCACTCTTTTTCAATGAGATGTTAAGGCGATCACAGAGTATGTGATGTGGCTAAACAGTGATCCAATGATAGTGTATCGTAGTGCGTTGTCTTTACAATGTATGAGTTCTCTACCATTGGCAGAGGATTAATGAAAGTTGACAACGCACGTTCTACTTCAAGGGCAAATGCACGAAATGAAAGAGCCGACACAAACGAGTGCAGGGCATGATAGTAGGAAAACTTTATCTGTAATTGTACCGATTTAGCGAGATAATGTCATTCAGATAATAGAATACCTAGTTTGGATCATCGTGGCCGTCGGTGGTGCAATGGTAGTGTGCGCGGCTCTTGTGCATGAGAACGTGGGTTCGATCCCTGCTCTGACCACCTTAAATTTCTTTTGACGGCGGTCACCTCGCTTAGTAACGGTGACACTATCGAGTATTTAGCTATTAAAAGTCTGCTCAAAGTATCGTTCGGAACCGGTTGAGAAGCTCTCCCTTATCTATAGTTTGGATCATCTCAGGGGAACAATTGGACAACACTGACGTAATTTTAAATCAAAAACTATATATGAGACAAGATGAGTACAGTACCAGACTACGATGAGCGCACATCATGCGCTTTTATCGCATAGTTGTCTGCCCAAACCTGGGTCATACGAAACAGCAGCAATATTTATTAAATATTTTATTAAATATTTCGTAATATTACCGAAGAGTTCCGTTAACATTTTGTAAGATTCTGATGAATCCCAATTAATAATCGCAGATTTTTAGGAAGGTGATGTTTTGCAATTGCTCGTTAACGGTGAACAATTTTTTTAGTGTCATATCCACCACAGAAGGGTTTTAGGAGCTGTATCCTGACTGTGGTATATTCGACCGTTTTGTGGACGGTCTATAGGATTTACGTACACAGTGTTGACTTTCAAATATGGAGTAATTGTAACCGTATAGCCCAATGTCTATGATAAATCCGACAACAATAGTATCGTACAATTTTGAAGACCTTTTCACATGCCCCTTTCTGGAGATAATTTTCCCCTCAATCTCGTCCATAAAGTTAGATAACTTATTGACGGGGCTTTCCCTTAGGAGTTGGGGAATATCCACTGGCAGCCAAGGGTCGTGACCCTTAAGGTATGAAATCTCTAGCTTGTATAAAGGGAAAACTAGGTAACAAGGGCGAGACCCCAAGTAGGAAATCTCTGGCTTGTGCCAGAGGAAAGGTAGGCTACAAGGTAGACACCCCTTAGGCATGGAATGTCTGGTTTGAAACAGGTGAAAGGTAGGTAATAAGATCGAGACCCCTAAGGTGGGGAATCTCTGGCTTGTGTAATGGGAAAACTAGGTAATAAGGTCGATACCACAGGTAGGAAATCTCTGGCTTGCATTAGAGGTAAGGTAGGCCACAAGGTAGAGACACATTATGCATGGAATGTTTAGTTTGAAACAGGTGAAAGGTAGGTAAGAAGGTCGAGACCCCTTTGGCGGGAGTCTCTGGCTTGTATAAGGGGAAAACTAGGTAAGGTCTATAAGGGGAAAACTAGGTAACAATGTCGAGACCCCTAAGGTAGGAAATCTCTGGCTTGTACCAGAGGAAAGGAAGGACACAAGGTAAAGATCCCTTTGGGACAGGTGAAAGGTAGATAACAAGGTTGAGACTCCTAAGGTAAGAAATCTCTGGCTTGTATAAGGGAAAACAAGGTAACAAAGTCGAGACCACAGATAGGAATCTCTGGCTTTTTCCAGAGGAGAGGTAGGCCACAAGGTACAGACACCGTAGGCAATGAATCTCTGGCTTGGGACATGTGAAGGCAGGTTATAAGATCGATACCACTTAGGCGGGGAATCTCCAGACGTACCAGACGATTGTAGGTAAGAAGGTCGTACCAGACGATTGTAGGTAACAAGGTCGAGGCTTCGAAGGCAGGGAATCTCTAGTTTGTACCAGCGAAAAGCAAGATACCAAGGAATCCCTAACTTGTACCAGAGAATGGTAGGACACAAGGTATATGCGCTTAGAAGGACATTGCAGTAACAACGTACACCTCAGAGAGGAAAACTCTGGCTTGAACCAGGGGATATGTAGGTAACAAGATCGAGAGGCCTCAAAAATGAAATCTATAGCTTGTACTACGAGAAATGAAGGTAACAAGGAAGACACCCCTTAGGTATGCAATCTTTGGCTTTTACTTAGGGGTAAGATAGGTAACAATGTCGGGACCCCTCAGGCAGGGCGGGGAATATCACGCATTTTCGGAAACAAGAATCGCTTGTCGAAATGTAGGTAACAAGGAAGATACCCCTTAGGTAGGCAATCTTTGGCTTGTACTTAGGGTAAGGTAGATAAAAAGGTTGATACCACAGGTTGGAAATCTCTGGCTTGTTCCAGAGGAAAGGTAGGTCACAAGGTCGATTCCCCTTAGGCGGGAATCTCTGGCTTGTATAATGGGAAAACTAGGTAAGAAGGTCGAGACTACAGTTAGGAAATCTCTGACTTATACCAGAGGCACGGTAGGCCACAAGGTAGAGACCCCTTAGGCCGGGAATCTCTGGCTTGGGACAGGTGAATGGCAGGTTACAAGGTCGATACTCTTTAGGCTGGAGGTAGATCCCCGTAGAAGGAAATTTAATTAACAAGCTACCTCATAGAAAGGAAATCTCTGACTTGAACCAGGGGATATGTAGGTAACAAGATCGAGAGACCTTAAAAATGAAATCTATAGCTTGTACTTCGAGAAATGCAGGTAACAACGAATACACCCCTTAGGTATGCAATCTTTAGCTTGTACTTAGGGGTAAGGTAGGTAACAACGTCGAATCCCCTCAGGCAGGACGCGGAATATCACGCATTTTCGGAAACAAGAATCGCTTGTCGAAATGTAGGTAACAAGGAAGATACCCCTTAGGTAGGCAATCTTTGGCTTGTACTTAGAGTAAGGTAAATAAAAAGGTCGATACCACAGGTAGGACATCTCTGGCTTGTTCCAGAGGAAAGGTAGGCCACAAGGTAGATACCCCTTAGGCAGGGAATCTCTGGCTTGGGACAGGTGAAAGGCAGGTTACAAGGTCGATACCTCTTAGGCGTGGAATATCTGGCTTGTATGAGACAAATATAGGTAACATGGTCAAGGCTCCGAAGGCAGGGAATTTCTGGTTTGTATCAGTAAAAAGCAAGATAACAAGGAATCCCGGACTTGTACCATAAAAATGGTAGGACGCAAGGTAGATCCTCTTAGAAAGAAATTTAAGTAACAAGGTACCCCACGAGAGGAAATCTCTGGCTTGAACCAGGGGAATGGTAGGTAACAAGATCGAGATGCCTCAACAAAGGGAATCTGTAGCTTGTACTACGAGAACTATAGGTAACAAGGAAGATACCCCTTAGGTAGGCAATCTTTGGCTTGTACTTAGGGGTATGGTAGGTAACAAGGTCGGGATCCCTGAGGCAGGACGGGGAATTTCACGTATATTCGGAAACAAGAATCGCTTGTCAAAATATAGGTAACAAGGGTAGGCAATCTTTGGCTTGTACTTAGTACTTAGGGGTAAGATAGGTAACAAGATCAGGACCCCGCTGGCAAGGTGGGGAATATCACGCATTTTCGGAAACAAGAATCGCTTGTCGTTGCTCTGTACCGAACGCCACTGGAGGTGGTGGTTTTTGTCGCTGTGATATACTGAATTTTTTGGTTTGTATCGGTCGTTCTACGATCTGTTCTGAATTATAGTCAATACAGAACAGTTTTCCTTCTAGACAAACCTGCCAGGCCACAAATTATCGTAATCATTTGACTTAAGATAATAGTACTGACAAGTTTTCAAATAAGAAATAGGTTTGTCGAATGACATCGCACTGGTAAACTCATTGGTGTTTCTGTTAAATAATTACAGTATCAACAATTCAGTGGTAGGGGTGAGTTTTACGGTGATTGATAAGTAGACCGGGCCACGAAAAAAATTTCCCAAAGTCGAAGGCAAATATTAAAAATCACCTCGAGACAATTAAAAAACAATTTTCTTTCCGAGTTCGTGAAAAACAGCCAAAATTTACATCTCTTACAGTGAATGAATTTTCCCAGGAAAACATTTAAACATTTTTTCGATAGCGCTAAAAAGCATGCAAAAATTTGCGCTGAAAAGTACGCATTAATTTTCATTTCAAATTTTTTTCGATAGCGCCATAGTATGCAATAATTTGCGGTCATAATGAAAACAACATGAAAAAATATTGGTATTAATGCAGCAAATACATCTTGTCATACATAACTTTTTTATTGTTGAATAAAAGTGTATACTTCTAAAGCACAATGTTCTTGGGTTTTAAGGGGCTTGAATACTACAAAACAATATTTTTAAATTTTAGGGGTAGAAACTGCATTAAATGAGGACGTCGTTAGAAAATGATGTCGTACGTCAGCGATATCTATAGGACAATAAAGTACTCGTCGAGACCTATACAACGATGTGTTGTATGTTACGATAGATCTACGTACAAAAAAAAAACCACAATAAAAAAACAATTTTGACTGTGTTTCACGGGCTAGGAAAGGAACAAATTTAAAAAAAAAATACCTATCGGTGCCCATGAAAAACAGCCAAAATTTACATCTCTTACAATGGTAACTAGATTACAAATTAATTATCCCAGGAAAATATTTAAAATTTTTTACGATAGCGCTAAAAAGTATGCAATAATTTTCATTTCAAATTTTTTCGATAGTGCCAAAATGTATGCAATAATGTGCGGTAATAATGCAAACATGAAAGAATATTTATATTAATGCTGGAAATATATCTTGTCATACGTAATTTTTTTGTTTTTGAATAAAACTGTATACTTCCAAAACAAAATGTTCTTGGTTTTTTAAGGGGCTTTAATCCTAACTTTACATTTTAATTTGATTTAAATTTTAGTGGTACAAACTGCATTAATGAGGTCTTCATTAGAAAATTATGTACGTCAGCGACATCTATAGGACAAATGTAGTACTCGTCGAGATACATACAACGATGTCTTGCATGTTACGATCGAGCCATAAACAAAAAAAAACTACAATAAAAAACTGATTTTGGCTGTTTCTCACGGGCTCGGAAAGGAAAAGGAAATTTTTTCAAATTGTCACGAGGTGATCTTTAATATTTACCCTTGACTTTCTGAATTTTTTTTTATATAGTTGATAAGCAATGTTTTCGCTGGGATTTACATTATTTTAGCACACTTATCGTTTTCGATTTCGATGTCGTATTGTCTTTGTTAATGGTGAATGAAAGGTTAATTATATATAATACGAGTAACTACTAATTATTGTATCAATTATTCGATAATAGTTTTCTAAACACAGGATATAATCGCGTCGGTAAAATGCTATAATGATGAGAACATAAAGTCACAATTAACGGTCATTTGAATATGAAAATAAAAAATAAATAAAATATTATTTTTAGATGACTTTGGGGACTGGAGTGAAATGTGGAGATGTGGTGAAGACGCCACAAAAAGACATGAATCGAGAATGATGGCGGGTTAAGGTCACTTGCTTGTATCGATAGCATGGGAGAGTGATTAGAGAAAGAATATAATAATATCCCATAATAGGGTCATTAAATTAAAATGTTTAATTGAGATCTGTCAAACAGAAGTGGTTTTATTAGGCTAACGGTAATATATAGAGAGAGGAATCAGAAATTTCGAAAATATTGTATTTTGCATTTAACAGCTCTGTATCTAACTTTACTTTTACCTTTATTGACAAACAAACTAAACAAATTTCAACATATTCCTCCAACTGGCTCTATCCTTTGCCTTTTCCCGCCAGTTGGTAACACCAAGGATACGGAGGGATTCTTCTGCCTGGTCTTTTCCTGCTTCCATCGGGTACATTATCGACAACTTTTCGCGCTCGATCCAAGGTAGACAAATTAATCTACCACTTCAAACTTAAATCGGTTGCCAACGTTCAAGTGCGGACCAAGTGGAGAGGGTTCTCTATTCGTTGACACCATCAATTTTGTCTTGCCCTCATTAACAGCAAGACCCACCTTCGCTGATTCATTTTCGATTCTTTAAAATACTGCAGTAATCTCTCGCAAATTTCGTCCAATGATGTCTATGTCGTCAGCATACGCCAGCAACATATGGCTTTTCGTGTTAATGGTCTTGTTCGTATTTACTGCAGCCTTTCTCATTATTATCTCCATTAAGATGTTGAAGAGAATGCACGAAAGTGTGCCGCCTTGTCTCAGTCCTCGCTTCGTACAAAATGGTAGGGTGAGGTCTTTCCGCACCTTCACAGCTGATTTGGTGTTGGTCAGCGTCATTCTACAGAGGCGGGCCAGTTTTGCCGGAATCCCAAGTTCAGGCATAGCTTCGTACAATTTTCCCCGCATGGCAAGCAGCTTTGAAATCGACAAAAAGCGATGCTGTGTATAGCTTTGCTTTTCGTGGGCCTTTTCCATGATTTGGCGTAGCGTGAATATTTGGACTTGTCTGGTCTAAAACCACACTGATCTACACTAACTTCCACTATCATTACCTCCTGATCTTCATTGGAAGAATCTGAGTGGATTAGTGCTGAAAAGTGGTCTTTCCACATTTTGAGCACACACTGCTTATCAGTCACCAGATTCCCATTCTCGTCCTTGCAGGAGGGCAGCCCATTATTAGGCCTGTTATTCGATCTTCTTACCCTCTGGAAAAATTTTCGGGATTCACCATTCATCCTGCACAATTCGGTTCCTGCTATTCATTCACACTCATGGCTTCCAATGCCATTTTCCGCCTAAATAGTTGGGTTTCCTCCATTCTCAGCCTCTTGTACCGTTCACTCGCAGCACGTGTTGTAACTGACTGCTTCGTTTCCATAGGTGCACGTCTTTTTCATCAGTCGCAATGCGACATTCTTCGTCGTACCATGGCTTACCCTTCTGCGGTTTTTGATAGCCAAGTTCAGTCCTTGCAGCGGTTTCCAAAGAATGGGAGATGTGCTTCCACTGCGCATCTTGATCCTTGGAAGGGAGGGTATTCTGCCCTAGCAGGAGTGAAAGCTTCTGTTGATATGACATTGATAGTTCCGATATTTGTAGCTTGTCAATATCTAGCTTTTCCTGTGTTCGGCTTCGTACGTTTTTCGCACTGCTCAGTCTTGTGCGAACTTTCGCAGCCACCATGTAATGATCCGAGTCGATATTGGCACCTCGAATCACACGTACATCCATTACACTAGAAGAGTGCCTGCCATCTGTTACCAAGTGATCAATCTGGTTCTTCGTCCTCTGATCAGGAGGTACCTAACAGTACTGTATTTAGCAGCACTAATCAGTTCCAATTAGTTGCAAAATAACGAGAAGTACAAAATTTATTAACTCAGATTCAAATTATTAAATTCGAATTATGTCCATATTTATGATCACATATTTATATTACTTTACACCTGTACATCATATTTATTAAACAAATATCTTTCATATGACGAACATAATTAACAAGTAAAAATAAACTTTATGAAACTATTATTATATGACAAGATGTGTGTTTACATTTCGATGTTATTCACAAAGTTATATAGACAAATTTTGATTTGCCTTATCGCAAACATGATTGTTATAATGATTGTGAACATGATCATGATCAGCGTCATTCATTATGATGTCGTTGATGTTGGATAAATGATGGTCAAGGTGACAATTCAAACTGATGGTCGATAGATTATAAAATTTTGACAAGATTCAGACATTAACAGCTGGTGAACACAGAAAGATAAATAAATTCAAAATATGTCATTTAAAAACAATGGCAATAGATGAAGATTTATCGAAATTAAGGGTCAACACAAAATTATGCATTATGAATAAATTATTAAATAGACTTTTGAAGAAAATATGTATTTATACCCTACACCTAAGGGCAATAGATAATTTTATGAGCTATTGCTTGAACCTGCGAACGAATTCCTAATTTGGTCTGTGGCTCATAGTGTTAAACACCCCTGAATACGAAATATCATAAACTCCAAATAACTCATCCGGTGGACGGCTGTTTCATAATTAGCATTACCCTAAACTGATCTATCAGCTTATAAAAAAAATCAACTTCGTCTGATATAATTCAGATCGAATAGACAGGTTAAATTTATTTTTTTTCAATTTTTTGGTCACTAATAGATATAGGGTTTTTCAACAGAGACGCTACAAAAGTAAATCGATAGGGACAGCAAACGACGCCATATTTTTTTCCCGCTCTTTCGACATTTCTCTTCAGTAAGGTTTGCCATTTCATCATGGAAAGATATACGAGCCAACAACGAGTCGAAATTATAAAAATTTACTACCGAAATGTGGAGTCAGTGGCCTCAACTTTAAGAGGCCAACTTTAAGAGGCCTCAACAATCAGCGATGAGGCTCATTTCTGGCTGAATGGCTTCGTCAATAAGCAAAATATGCGTTATTGTTCAGACAGCAATCCACACGTAATCCATGAGTCATCATTGCATCCCGAAAAAATTACTGTGAATGCGAATCGCTTCCGCTCAATGATAACCGAATATTTTTGGCCCCAATTGAATAATATGGACTTGGAGAACATGTGGTTCCAACAGGACGGCGCCACAAGCCACACAGCGAATGCCACAATCAATTTATTGGAAACCAAGTTTGGTGAACGTGTTATCTCACGAAATGGCCCAGTCGATTGGCCGCCTCGGTCGTGCGATTTGACGCCGTTAGAGTATTTGCTGTGGGGATACGTCAAGTCTATGGTCTATGCCAACAAGCCAGCGACGATTGATGAACTTCGTACGAATATCGAACGTGAAATTGCAGCAGTATCGGCCGATTTATGCTTGAAAACCGTCGAAAATTGGGTTCAGCGTCTGGACTTCTGCAAGCGTGCCCGTGGTGGCCATGCAAAAGAAATCGAGTTCCATACATAATGGCATCGACCGTACTTTCAGAGGAATAAAGAATTTCATTGGTATCTAAAACCGGTTTTGTTTTATTTAAAAAAACTTTTGTAGCGCTCTTATTGACAATCCTATATTTTTTGCAAATAGCGCCAAATGACAATTCGGTTTTGACATTTGTGAAATAAACAAATGCAGAATACAAATAGGCAAGCCGTGAATCAGTTTACTCCGCAAGAACGCGGAATAATTGTTTAAATTTGTTTGCGCTGTGTTGGCGCTGCGTGAATTTCGTCGCAGGTTTCCTGGCCGTCCGACACCAATTGAACTTACACTGCGGCGTTTGGCCCAAAATTTCGAAGAAGAGCCTGGAACATCGACCAGACGACGTGCCACGCAATTGGGCATTAGCCAGCGGTCCCTACGCAGAATTTAGGTGACCGATTTGAATATATTCCCTTACAAAGTGCAGACAGTGCATCAGCTGTTAGCTGACCGCCAAACGCGTCTAACTTACGCTCGCTCATGCCATCCTGAATCTCAACGAAATGGTTGAAGATTTACCATTGAAAATTATCATGAGCAATGAGGCTCATTGCCAGTTTAGCGGTTACGTGAATAAAATAAATAATCGTTTCTGGGGCACCAAAAACCGTGTATCACCCACGAAAAACCGTTACACCCGCTCAAAGTAACTGCATGGTGTGCTGTTTACGCTGGAGGAGTCATCGGGCATCGGGTTTTGATGTGATGACATCTATAGGCACACACAACGTTAGCATCACATACGAGGTTGTTGTACAACAATAGTCTGCGTGAAAATAAGTATTATGATATTGATGCGGACAAACAAACAGGTCGCCGTCGCCAAAGAGTATTGAATAGTATAGAGAACACATGGAACGAATTGTATGACTCAACAGCACTGGCGACATCTGGCGAATGATTCAAAACGTATAAATCTCTTTTTGTCATAACTTGGTCCATTCATAATTTTGATGTGAAACATTGATGCCTTTTGCAACATTTATGCTTTTTGTATTGTTTTATGTAATAACATTGTCAAAATGCTGCATTTGTATTGAAATATTCTATAAAGAGAATAAGACTCGTTTATGCTCATTTACTCAGACTGTCTACATGAGAGCGGCAAACGAGTGCAATAAGTTCTCTATACTATTCAATACTTTTTGTCGTCGCTCAGTTTATGACAAAACAAAACCAATTATTTCAGTGAGCTAAATATTACTTTATTTATTTTAACAATATTACATCCAATGTTAAAGCTGATGAGAACGCAGATGCATCTAATGTTAAAGAAAGAGCCTTCAGCACAAAAACTATTCTTTTTTTTATTTTCCAATTTAACATTTACTAATGTTTTCATAGAAATCGAACAGGTACCGTGTAACAAAAAGGTGTCTCTCGTTTTGGTGATTTGCACTGGCCGGCCAGATCACCCGATTTTACCGTTCCAGACTTCTTTTAATGGGGTTTTTTGAAGTCGCGGGTTTATATCGTATCAACAAGCTTCAGACTCTTAAAGCCCTTAAAGAGTATGGTCATCAACTCTAGCGGCGGCCACTTGGCCGATATCATTTTCTCAACTTGATGGAATAAATTCTAATTCTAAATAAACAAATTTCAAAAGCAGAACCAAAGTTTTTCATTAAAAAAAATTACAGCAAAAGAACATTGGATAATTACTTCTGCCCCACCTTGTATGTATGCTGAATTCTCGATACCAACTGCTTACTGGGCGCTCACACCAACCTTTGCATAGCCGACGGCCACAGCTAGAACTGCTCCTATTCAATTTTTGAATTGATTTAAAACTGTCCGTCGCATCGTCAGATTTCTAGTCGTCGCATCGTAAAGAAAATCCACAATGCAATTATATTTGTAGCATAGGCAGGGGTCGTGTTTCGAGGGTAATGGGTACACCATGGTAACACTAGGTAACCCATTATTATTGCCTTGAGGAATGGGTAGCGATTGTTTACCCATTACCCACAGGGTATTGGGAAAATAATGGGTAGCTACTTACGACGATGGGGAATTACCCATCACGATTACCCATTACCAACAGGATAATGGGGAAAATAATGGGTAGCTACCCATGACAATGGAGAAATACCTATCACGATTACCAATTTCCCACAGTGTAATGGGGAAAATAATGGGTAGTTACCCACGACGATGGGGAATTACCCATCACGATTACCCATTACCAACGGTATAATGGGGAAAATAATGGGTAGCTACCCACGACAATGGGGAACTACCTATCACGATTACCAATTACCCACAGGGTAATGGGGAAAATAATGGGTAGTTACCCACGGGTAACCCATCCCCCATCTGTGTTTTATATTCTATTAGACTCACGATTGTATGTCGGTACTGTAATCCATTGTGGGACAGCGGAAATCTTTTCATAAGATTGATTGATTTTTTGAGTGAGGTGGATATTGCCAATGAAATAATAGGTATTACCTAAGAGATTCGAACCCTGATTTTCATGTTTGCTAAAGAATTATTGGAAGCAAACACAGAGAAAAAATTAGTTGGAAATCAATTCAGGCTTTGGAAATTCATCATGGATCACATTTTGATTAGAATTCCTAATTATCATACATCAGCATTATTTATCGATGTTATTGATTAATTAAAAATAGGTCTTACTAAATAGAAGTTGTTACTACATAAATGAAATTGTATTAACCATTTTGAGTGTTTCTAAAATTTCATTCATCTGAAATGTCAGATAAAGTACAATAAAAGTACAATACTAGAATACGTGTTCAAATATTAGTCACTGTAATGATAATTTGGTTTCTGTTACCAAAACACTTGTTACAAAGTTATGTATTCGATTTGTCATAAGAGACTTTGCTGGAAAAGATAACCTATATTTGAATGTTACACGAACACTTTTCAGAAAATCTATTACGATATTTTAAACAGAAAATGAGAATCAAATTTGTGAAAAACCATCAAAGTATATAAATATCATCCCCCGAAAAATATGGTAACTATACATATTCAGAATTTGTTATGCTTTGGGCAAAAACAACGGTTGACATATATTTTTCTATACGAAATCAAAAGAAGGTCATTGAAGTCGGTGTATATTTTATTGTTATCGACAAGACGAATATGTGCCCAGTTGACACATCTCACCACACTAATCGCATGTATTCTTGTATTTTACTAGTATTACCATAAATTGAGGTGAAGTGAGACTTTTAAAACACAATCGTTGATTCTGACGCCACTATTGACGCCTTCACAAACATGCAACAAATTGTGGACACGTGTCTGGAGGAACTATTATTGTGGATGACACAAATTAACTTAAACATACATATGACATTTTTAAATTATAACTGTTTGTATAAGGTTACAAACAGAGTTCGTATATACACCCACATGTGCAACCCACACACATCACCGTGAGGAATGGGTAATGCACGTTTACTCATTACCCACAGGGTATGGGGTAAATAATGGGATGAGAAATTACCCTGCATGATTATCCATTACACATGGGGAATGGGTAAGCGGCCTTTACCTATGGCTATGGATAATGGATTACCCAGGGTAACCCATCCTCATTTTTGTGAAAAATTTAGAAAAAAAAATCTATATCTCGGAAACGGAGCGTCCAATCGACAAAATAATAAATTTTTGGTGTTTTTCATATAGTGGTCCAATTCGTATGGACGATTTTTTTTTTAAAAAATCACCAAAATAAGAAAGTCGCTAAAATAAAAAAATTACTATAACTCGGAAACGGAGTGGCTTTAATCATGAAGTGGGAGAAATCAAATCGTGTGGAAGAGATTGTTTTCAAGTCACCAAAATAAGAAAATCGCTAAAATAAAAAAAAATTACTATAACTCGGAAACGGTGTGTCCAATCACAAAAATTATATTTTTTACCTCCGCATTAGGCTTTAACCTATGGATGTCTTGAACACGGCATCATTTTTAAAATTAAAAAAAAACGCTAAAACTAAAATTTCTCGAATCAAAAATCGCTAAAACGCCCTTATGGCAATATCTATTAAACGGACTGTCCAATCGAAAAACTAACTATTTTTTAAAGGTTTTATGGGTTTTTTATAAAGTGGTCCAATCGTGTGGGAGAGGTATTTTTTTTCAAAAGTCACCAAAATAAGAAAATCGCTAAATAAAAAATGTCTATAACTCGGAAACGGCGCGACCAATCGCAAATGGACTACCGGCTGAGGCTGGCAGCGACAAGCTGGAAAGGTTTAAATTAAAAACTTGGTTAGACGATTGCATGCCCGACGTTTGGATGCTCAGCATTCCATGACCTCTATTTGGAAACTGAGAACCGAGTATATGTGCCAACTACCTTTTATCCATTGTCTACAATGTCCTCGTAAGCGAAATATGCAAAAGACTAAATCCAATTGTGACCGGACCTTATCTTAGGCCTGGAAAACCCGTACTTAACTATATCTCCACATTACAACGAATCCTGGAGAAAATACACGGAAAGCATATCGACACCTACCGTCTCTTTGTTGATTATAAGGTTGCATTCAATAGTCCCACATGAAGAAAACTTTACGAATGAATTTATGTTTGGACTTGGCATTCCTGCTAAGCTGCTGACACGCCTTTTCAGAATGACAGCGAATGACACCAAATCCTCAGTGTAGGTTGGTAAAGATCTTACCGAACTAATTGATACCAGACGAGGTCTTAGACAAGGCGACACCTTTTCGTGCGATCTCTGCAGCATCTTAGTTTAGATCATACAGAGGAAACCTGCAATTTATAGGAATTATACCATCAACAGCAAACACCACATGCTGCCAGCGTATGCTGATGACATAGATATCAGAGAAATTACTGCGGTATTCTGAACAATCAGCAAAAATGGGTTTGACTGTAAACGAGAACAACACAAAGTTAATGGTTTCAAAGTACAGATGAAATCGTGGACGTTGATATCCGTTATAACTTCGAGGTTGTAGACGAATTTGTGTACCTTGGATTTGCGTAAGCAGAAATAGTAATGCCAGTCTTGTGATCAAGCGGAGAATTGTATTTGTTAATAGGTGTTATTTCGGACAAAGCAAGCGCGCTTCAGCGATAAACCCCTCTCTCGAGAAACAAAGATCCAGCTATATCACACTCTCTCAGAACCTGTCTTGCCTTATTGCGCAGAAATCTGGATCATATCGCAAGCAGACGAAGCAACAATGGAAGTCTTTCGTGAGAACAATGCTCCGGAAAATATATGGACCTATAATAGACAACGGCGAGTATCAACTTCGTAGAAATAACGAGCAATATACTAAGTATCCCGACACAGGCATAGTTAAGCGAAATAAAATAGGAGCGAGTCTGTTGTATGTATAAACATGAACCAGGGCGAAAAGGGTTTCGAAGGTGTACTAGGTGGACATATGATGGCCAAGACTCCGCGGTAAAGATCAGGTGGATGTATCCCTACGAATGCTAGGTGTTTCCAAATGGAGCGATATTGTAAAAGATCGAGCCGGTTACAGAATTATGGTATCTTCAATATATCATGCCCGCATAAACATGGGTTGTTCATGCCCAATTAACTCTACAACTAATGTTATTATCAACTTTGAAACACATTTAGTGCTATATTCAAAAACTGCCCAAGTTTCTCATTCAAACAAGATAAGTTCCGATTTTGTCGGATGGTGTTATATACATACTTCAGAGTCTCTTTGGAGAGTTTTCATTTATGAACAAAGTGTTAAAATGTATTTTTTACGTGTCACCCTCGACCGTTTTTCACCTATTTGTTTATTCATTAAAACGACATTAGTTAATGCTCCACGAGACATTTTACCTGAATCACAAAAGAATGATATATAATTATCTAACACGTTCCTCATACTCTCATAATCTCTCACCGCTCATTCAGTCATCGTTCATTCCGTCATACTATACAGCGGCAGTTCAACAGTCTTTTAGTCCGTCTGCCGTAGTACTCAGTCATTTGTGTGTCGGTCGGGGTGTCTTTCTGTTTGTCTTTAAGTTCGTCTCCCCTTTCAGTGACTTGATGACGATTTGGTATTTAATCAATAAATGAGCGTTAAGCAGCTGTAAAAAAATGCAGATAATTATTCAAACACGACGAATAACAAAACTACTGTTACCGGCGAAGAGGACAGACTGACTTGGGTAGGTTTATCAAGCACCCGCAGTACCCAGAACTGCAGACCACACAATGGTGTCTACTCGTATACCAACACAACCAATATCGCATTGGCAATCCATTCAGTTGGTCACAAAACGATGATGTCATACCCCCGATCATTATTACTAGACGCAAATACCTAGGCACATCAACAAACCCAGCAGATATTTGTACACTCTCGCACCTAACGCAGACATTGAAACGAAACGAGATTTTAGCTGTAGATACTTTAAAGATAACGCACAGTGGGGGGATTATTTAACGAATTACACCATTTGCCTGCAAATATTGTCAGATATCCCACCTGAGGGCTCGCAGCTCGAGAGTCGTGCCATAGGTGGCGTTATTGTTAGCATTGACACTCCTTGTATTTAAGAAAAAGGTTTCTAGTCCTGCATGGAATATTTGTAATGTCTTTCTATGATGGTCGCCTAGATTCAGTGTTCTCATTGGCTTGCTCGTGAGCCGCGAGCCACAATCCAATCTGAGGGCTCGCAGCTTGAGAGTCATGTCCTTGGTGGCGTTATAGTTACCATTGACACTTCTTGTACATGAGAAAAAGGGTTCTAGTCCCACATAGAATAATTGTAAAATCTTTTTCATGGTCGCCTAGATTCAGGGTTCGTATTGGCTTGCTCGCGACTCGCGAGCCACAATCTAACCTGAGGGCTCGCAGTTTGAGAGTCGTGGCCTAGTTTGCTTTGTAGTTAGTATTGACACTCCTTGTACATGAGAAAAAAGGGTTCTAGTTCCACATGGAATATTTGTAATGGTCGCCTAGATTCAGTGTTCCCATTGGCTTGCTCGCGAGCCGCGAGCCACAATCCAACCTGAGGGTTCGCAGCTCGAGAGCCGTGACCTTGGTGGCGTTATAGTTAGTATTGACACTTCTTGTACATGAGAAAAAGGGTTCTAGTCCTGCATGGAATATTTGTAATGTCTTTCTATGCTGGTCGCCTAGATTAAGTGTTCCCATTGGCTTGCTCGCGACCCGCGAGCCAAAATCCAACCTGAGGGTTCGCAGCTCGAGAGCCGTGACCTTGATGGCCTTAAAGTTCGCATTGACGTTTCTTGTACATGAGAAAAAAGGGTTCTAGTCGCACATGGAATATTTGTATGGTGGTCGCCTAGATTCAGTGTTCCCATTGGTTCGCTCGCGAGCCGCGAACCGCGAGTGACAATTCGACCTGAGGGCTTGCGAGCTGCGAGCCAATGCCAAATATATCGGCTCGCGGGTTCCGAGCCATTTAAATTTTTTGTTGGAAGTACCGCTTTGTACAAAACCCTTAGCAATCCTCAAAAATCCAGCTATTTTTGCAATCGGACTCACCGTTTTCGAGATATTTGTTTTTTATTTCTTCCAAATAAAATTCCAATTCCAAAAAAAAAAAAAAAAAAAATTGAACTAGTTCGGAGACCGGGCTCGCAGCTCGCAAAATAGAGAGCCGGCTCGGGAGCCGCGAGCCGACAGATTTGACATTGGCTCGCAAATTAGGACGCTTTGAGGTTCTCGCACGCTAGCACTTGCGAACCCTGTCTACATTAGAGGAGATAATACTATCAAGTATTTATCCGTGAAAGATGGTTCATTAGGTATAACGGTTCGAAGTGGATGTAAAACTGAAGGTCGCGCTCAATTCGTCGAAAATAAAAATATACACTGATCGAAATCGAGGAGATGACGGATTATTTCACCAGCACATGACAGGTTTTTCACCGAACGCTTTCCAGAGAAAATTTGTGTACCACACTGCTACATAATTCTCCAACAGAGATGGTTGTGGGCTGAAGCTTGCCAACTCAAAAGCTTTAAAAGACTCCTCTGCTATGCTGAAGGGTGCACAATGGATGGGAGAACATAAATATAGGAATATTTGTTGTGCAATTAAATATTTAACAGCAATTACGCCTTCCTAACCACAACACTAGATTTCAAGCTGAGGTTAAGTAGATCAGGGAGTTTTAATATCATGGGGAACTGGTAGCGATCGTTTACCCATTACCCACAAACAGTGTGTAGCTACCCACAGCGATGGGGAATTACCCATCACGATTACCCATTACCCACAGGGTATGAGGAAAATAATTACCCATCACGATTACTCATTACCCAGAGCTATTGGTAATGGGTTTTAGGGTAACCCATAACTATTTTTGATCGAAAATATGAAAATATCGAATCGAAAAAATAACTAATGTTTGGAGCTTTCTAAGGGGTTTTCATAAAGCATTCCAATTCGTATGGACGATTTTTTAAAAATCGCTTTTAAAACAATCGATTTTAAGAAAATCGCGAAAATAAGAAACGGTTATAACTGTCGGTGGTACAATGGTTTTGGGGCGCAGAGAACGTGGGTTCGATCCCTGCTCAGACCACCTTACATTTCTTTCGACGACGGTCATCTCGCTTAGAGATGGCGACACTATCGAGTATTTAGCCAAAAGGCTTCTCAAAACCTGTGTAAAACTGTAGGTCCCAATCAGTGAGTGTGAAACTAGAACGCGCACAGCTCACTGGTTCTGAGAAGCTCTCTCCGCAATTCCTTCATGGGATGTAATGGGAAATCATTTTTTTTTATAACTCAGAAACAGTGTGTCCAATCGCAAACAAAATAATTATTTTTCGTTCGTAGAAGGTTTTAACCAATGGATGTCTTTAATACGGCACCACTTTTTAAAAAACAATCGCTAAAACTAAAATTTTTCGAATAAAAGATTGCTAAAACGTCCGTATGTGTTGGCAATTATATAACTTTTGCGGTTGGACCCACCGTTTCCGAGTTATAACCATTTTGTTATTTTAGCAATTTCCTCATTTAGGCGATTTTTTGAAAAAAGGAATCGTCCATGCGAATTGGGCCACTTCAAGAAAAACCCTAAGAAACTCCCAAAATCTAGTTATTTTTTTCGATTTGGCGCTCCCTTTGTAAGATATAGACATAAGGGCGTTTTAACGATTTTTATTCGAAAAATGTTTGTTTTAGTATTTAGAAAAAAACTGATGGCGTATTACAGACGTCTCCTGGGGGACATGCCAACATTCTTCAGGAGTTGATTGAGAATCACCCGGGCGAGTGTTTGAGTCAGGCCTCTGACTACGTGCTGCCGACTGTAGACTTTGGGCAATGCCCGGAAATCATGATGCCAGATGGGAGTGATTGGGTGGGAGGTATGCCTCCCTCACTCTTTGGTAATATGATCTTTTCAGATGGCTCAAAAATGGAATCGGGCACAGGAGCTGGGGTTTGAACTTGAACTCGGGCTCTCGATGAGTTTGGGTGCGAATTGTAGTGTCTTTCAAGCGGAAATCGTGGCGATTATGAGAGCTGCAACTGAGATAATGGATTCATGCTTGTATCCAGCGGGTGAATTCGTCATCTGCGTTGATAGTAAGCCAACCCTCAGTGCGATCAGGTCACACATGTGTAAATCCAAATTGGTTATGGATTGCAAGCGGATCTTGAATAGTATAGGGCCCGGCAAGCTAAGACTCTGCTGGGTTCCGGGACATAGTGATGTCACAGGAAATGTTGAAGCACTTCTGCTGATTTGAAATTGACTGATTCCGCAAATCCACCGATCTGTTACTTGTATGGCTTGATCGATCGCTGGAAGGGATCAAGGCTGTCTGGCGGGCCAGAGTAGATTGCATAATTTCGAGGGATATATGGCCAGCAGTGGACTCAGGGAGAACTAAGTCCCTTCTTCAACCCGACAAGGCTGACTTGCGACTCCTCGCTGGTGTAACCACTCGCAACTGGACTGAACGGAGCTGATTACTGGCGTGCTTGTGGTGATGAAGAAGAGGTGAAACCATTGAGAACCTTCTATGTCAGTGTCCAGCCTTGCAGCGTAGATGTCGCCGTTGTTTTGGCTGGTTTCAGGCTGAGGGCCTGGCCTCTTTGCACGATGCGGTCATTGAAGATTTGATGGAATTTTCGCGGGGTCTGCCATAGATCTAGGCAGGCGATACCATCATCTGATGATTTGTCAATTGGTTCTTTCTACCCCACTGGAAATCTGGAATGGTAAACCTTGACCTGCATATATGGATCCTCATCTCGGATGGTATTGTATGTATTTATCAGGGCTTATCAGGTGATGTATGTATATATTCACTGGGAACATAGCGTGGTTCTTCTGTCTATCTTTTATAATTTTCACTATCAGCCCTCTCTTCTCTCCTTCTCTATCACCCCTTATGTATATGGACAATCACAATGGGTCAACCGACCTCCGAGTGTAGTGACAATAAGTTGTATACTTATGTCACGTGTCCTAAACCAAACCTCACCTAACAGACGTCCATTGGTTAAAGCCTCCAATGGAGGTAAACAATTTATTATTTTTACGATTGGACTCACCGTTTCCGAATCATATCGGGTTTTTCAATAAGAGCGCTACAAAAGTTTTTTTTAAATAAAACAAAACCGGTTTTAGATACCAATGAAATTCTTTATTCCTGTGAAAGTACGTTCGATGCCTTTATGTATGGAACTCGATTTCTTTTACATGGCCACCACGGGCACGCTTGCAGAAGTCCAGACGCTGAACCCAATTTTCGACGGTTTTCAAGCATAAATCGGCCGATACTGCTGCAATTTCACGTTCGATATTCGTACGAAGTTCATCAATCGTCGCTGGCTTGTTGGCATAGACCATAGACGACGTAGCCCCACAGGAAATAATCTAACGGCGTCAAATCGCACGACCGAGGCGGCCAATCGATTGGGCCATTTCGTGAGATGACACGTTCACCAAACTTGGTTTCCAATAAATTGATTGTGGCATTCGATGTGTGGCTTGTGGCGCCGTCCTGTTGGAACCACATGTCCTCCAAGACCATATTATTAAATTGGGGCCAAAAATATTCGGTTATCATTGAGCGGTAGCGATTCGCATTCACAGTAATTTTTTCGGGATGCAATGATGACTCATGGATTACGTGTGGATTGCTGTCTGACCAATAACGCATATTTTGCTTATTGACGAAGCCATTCAGCCAGAAATGAGCCTCATCGCTGTATATGATTTTCCGATGAAAATCCGAATCATTTTCATGTTGTTGCTCAGCCCAATTCACGAACATACGACGCTTATGGTGGTCAAGCGGCTTTAGTTCTTGCGTCAATTTGATCTTGAAAGGATGTAGGCCAAGAACTTTTCGCAAAATTCGCCACAACGACGTCACAGAGATGCCCAACGCTTGAGAACGACGTGTGAGAGACACATTTGGGCTTTCTTGAACTGAAGCCTCAGCGGCAGCAATATTCTCCACGGGCACGCTTGCAGAAGTCCAGACGCTGAACCCAATTTTCGACGGTTTTCAAGCATAAATCGGCCGATACTGCTGCAATTTCACGTTCGATATTCGTACGAAGTTCATCAATCGTCGCTGGCTTGTTGGCATAGACCATTGACGACGTAGCCCCACAGGAAATAATCTAACGGCGTCAAATCGCACGACCGAGGCGGCCAATCGATTGGGCCATTTCGTGAGATGACACGTTCACCAAACTTGGTTTCCAATAAATTGATTGTGGCATTCGATGTGTGGCTTGTGGCGCCGTCCTGTTGGAACCACATGTCCTCCAAGACCATATTATCCAATTGGGGCCAAGAATATTCGGTTATCATTGAACGGTAGCGATTCGCATTCACAGTAATGTGCCGGTCTTGATCATCACGGAAGAAGTACGGCCCAATGACGCAACCGGCCCATAAACCGCACCAACCGGAATTTTTTCGGGATGCAATGATGACTCATGGATTACGTGTGGATTGCTGTCTGACCAATAACGCATATTTTGCTTATTGACGAAGCCATTCAGCCAGAAATGAGCCTCATCGCTGTATATGATTTTCCGATGAAAATCCGAATCATTTTCATGTTGTTGCTCAGCCCAATTCACGAACATACGACGCTTATGGTGGTCAAGCGGCTTTAGTTCTTGCGTCAATTTGATCTTGAAAGGATGTAGGCCAAGAGCTTTTCGCAAAATTCGCCACAACGACGTCACGGAGATGCCCAACGTTGGAGAAGGACGTGTGAGAGACACATTTGGGCTTTCTTGAACTGAAGCCTCAGCGGCAGCAATATTCTCGACACTACGGGCACTTCTTTGTCTCACTGGCACGGGAACATTTTGTACTGTGCCTGTGGATTCAAATTTTTCCACTTGACGCTCAATTGTTGATCTGGTAGGACGATTATGACGACCATAAATTGGACGTAGCGCTCTTAAAGTTGAGGCCACTGACTCCAAATTTCGGTAGTAAATTTTAATAATTTCGACTCGTTGTTGGCTAGTATATCTTTCCATGATGAAATGGCAAACCTTACTGAAGAGAAACGTCAAAAGAGCGGGAAAAAATATGGCGTCGTTTGTTGTCCCTATCGAATTACTTTTGTAGCGTCTCTGTTGAAAAACCCTTTATAAATTTTTTAATTTGAGCGATTTTCTTATTTTGGTGATTTTGTGAAAAAAAAACGTCCAAACGAATTGGATCGACCACTTTCTCAAAAACCCTTAGAAACTCCCAAAAATTAGTTATGTGTTCGATTTCACGCTCCGTTTCCGAGGTATATACATTTTTCTCTGGGTAACCAATGACCCATCGCCGTGAGCCATAGGTAAAGGCCGCCAATCCATTCCCCATGTGTAATGGATACTAGTGCAGGGTAATTCCACATTGCCTTAGGTAACTACCCACTATTTTCCCCATACTTTGTGGGTAATGGGTAATCGTGAAGGATAATTCCCTATTGCAATTGGTAATTACACATTATTTTCCCCATACCCTGCGGGTAATCATGTTGGGTAATTTCCCATCGCTCTGGGTAGCTACCCATTATTTTACCAATGCTCTGTGGGTAATGGGTAAACGTTCATTACCCATTCCCCACGGCGATGTGTATGGTTTACACATGGGGGTGGGAGGTAAATACGAACTTTGTTAATAATTATTACTTTCTCTAGGTTACTAACTTTTCCTCGATCGAGATACGAAATCAGTTTCCTTCAAATCCAACCGCGCTCGCTCGTCTGTGCATTGATATATCGACGACGTTGTGTTTGGCACTAGTGATGACAAATAATGAAGTCTAGGTGTTTTTTTCGTTATAGTTATAATGCAAATGTAAATTCTTAGATGCTGAATAGAGTATTCAAAACCCGAAACCGAAAACTCTTCCACTGTTTGTTTGGACATCCACCGACCGCCGGTTATCAGAAAATTTTCATTTTCCAACAACCGGTGGAGCCGGTTTTTTTTCTCCGGGTTTTTCCGGTAGTATTTTGTAGGTTATTTTGTTTAAAAATCTTTTCTTATAAAGAAAATGTTAATTCTGCATTCACTTTTTAAGGTCCGTACTAAGATCAGTATTTCATGTGAAATTTTATAAAACTCCGTACAAAAGCAAGCAATAGGTGAAAATATCGGCGATATATTTCCGCACGTGTAGTACTAACATGTTGATGCGAAATATCAGCAACAAGTATCGAGCAGCATTTAAAGTTGAATGCAATGACCAATCAAATGGTAGGAAGAAATTATCAGTGTTGTCAACTGTCGTTCAATTTCTGAAAAGGGGTGATTTTAACAGAGATAAATATAGTAGCGGCATTCATGCAAACGTGAAAGCCGAGAACTTTTGCTCAGCGCAAGTTTCCCTCGCACCGTTGCATGAGGCACCAGGTAAAGTTGCTCAGCGTAGTTGTGCTCAAAACCATATCAGCTGACCCAGATGGATACATAAGGTGGTAGCAGTAGCAATTGCATGTATTATGTATGTGTACTTTTTCTACTGTTCTAGTGCTATCACCTTATTTATCCATCCTAGTTAGATGACAACGAAATGTCAAAAGTTTACACGTTTCTCCATCCCACGTTTGCGCAGCAAATTTGCCTCGAAAACTTTCCACTTTTGAGCAAGTCGCTTTGTATGGGAAATTTGTTTGTTTTGACGTTTGCTGTGCAAGTTTACGATGTTTTCGAGTTTACGAGGTTCTTTCGAGCTTTCATGAAGACCACTAGTGTTCATCACTAATATGTTGCTGGCACGTTTCGCAGGGTAACAATTGATGTTTAATATTTTGCACGAGGTCGATCTTAGTACGCGCCTCAAAAGAAAATTATAATAAATTTTATTAGTTTGAATTTGTTTCACAGAAAATTTAAATTATACAATCAATTTGCTAAAGAAAGTCAAAAACAATTTGAACTATTTAACTATTTTTCAATAGAAAATTAAAATTTAATTTCCAAAAGCAACCACAATAATTGTTGGAAACATTTGTAGAGGGCGGATCAATAAGTCCGTGACTTTTCGAACTTCCCTCGTAGTTATAAAAATGCAACACTGCTCCCATCAAGTACCACCTGTTTATAGACTACTGTCTAATTTTGCGCGAGTTCCGTCAATTACTTTGGGTTTAACAGCTGTTAAAAACACACAACCTCGTGAATTTTTTAAGAATGGGAAAAGGTGAATTTCGAGTGCTCATTAAACATTATTTTTTGCGAAAAAAACGTTAATCAAACGAAGGAAAAGCTTGATAAATACTATGGGACTCTGCACCATCGATTTCAATGGTAAAAATGTGATTTACTGACTTTCGTTGTGGTCGCACAAGTACAAATGACGCTGAACGTTCTGGACCGCCAATTGAGGTCAATCCACCCGAAAATGTCGAAAAAATCCACGATATGGTGTTGGCCAATCGAAGATTAAAAATGCGTGAGATTATTGATGCCATAGGCATTTCATATGGCAGTGTTGATTTGATTTTAAATGATCAGTTGGGTTTAAGGAAGCTGTTTTCAAGATGGGTGCCGCGTTTGCTCTCAATTGACCATAAACGTAATCGTGTGACAACTTCAAATGATTGTTTGGAGTTGTTTAACCGCAATTCGAAGGAGTTTTTGCGGCGTTTTGTAATTGTGGATGAAACATGGATCCATTACAATACTCCGGAGACCAAGCAGCAATCTAAACAATGGGTTTCTCCGGGTAAACCGGCTCCGAAGAAGGCCGAGGTACGTTTGTCGGCCAATAAGGTGATGGCAACAGTTTTTTGGGATGCACGCGGGATTAATCCACATCGATTACCTTCAAAAGGGAAAAACAACAAACGGCGAATATTATGCCAAGATATTGGGCAGATTTAACGAGGATTTAAAAATAATGGCCCATATGGCCAAGAGTTATTTTTCATCAAGATAATGCACGGGTGCACACGTGCGTAGTCTCAATGGAAAAATTCCATGAATTGGGCTACGAATTTCTACCTCATCCACCATATTCTCCGGATTTAGCCCCCGGCGACTATTTCCTATTTCCAACCCTAAAGAAATGGCTCGGTGGAAAGAGATTTAGCTCCAACGATGAAATTATTGATCAACCAAATGCAAATTTTATGGACCTCGAAAAATCCTATTTTTTGGAATGGATACAAAAATTGGAGAAACGTTGGACTAAGTGTATTGAGCTAAAAGGAGATTATGTTGAAAAATAATTTTTTTTTTGCAAAAAGTCACGGACTTATTGATCCGCCCTCGTATAAAAAGCTTTAATAAAAATTTGATTATTTTGAAACCAAAAAAGTTTTATACATATTTTGAATTGTTTGAGATTTTTGAATCTTGTTGTAATAAATTTTAAAAATTTGTCCAATTTATGGCCATTAAAATTCCCATATTTGTGTTTAAACGTATTTTATTAAAACTGCTTTACTGGCTTTTATTAAAAAGACTTGGCTGTAAAGTCCTAAACCGATGGAAACCGGGTGTTTCCTGCAATAAACCCTGTGGGACCGGTTATACAAAAATTAAATTTTTCGAAAAAAAAATCGAAAAAATCCGATGTTTTGAATAATCTAATGCTCTTGGCTTTTTCAGCATTAGAGTTTAAAAACATCGGAAAATTCAAGAAAACAGTTTTTCGTTTTTAAACATGACAAAATTTCAGATAAGACTCAGACAACGACGGAGAGCAGCCATTAGGTACAGACGAAAATAATTTCACTTTCTCCTTAATTTCTCCCACTGTGTAATAGTTTTTAGACGATCTTGTTGTATATTAATCGGTTAAATTTGAAGCGGTCGCCTTCCCTCGATATTCTCGGCAATTTTAATATTTCAAATACAGAATGACCAGCTTTTGAAAAATTTTCAAACGAATTGTATTGCATTTGAAATTAAATTGCGCCTGATAGTTTCAATAATTGTTTTTTTGTTTTGTGTGTGTTTTTGTTTTTTTTTAAAGAAAATTATATACTTTTTATTTATTTATGAACTTCTGGGTATCGTGTACATACTCGTATGTACATAACTAAATTATCTCCCGTCTATGTCAATAATAATTGTTTAGAAGTCTATTAGAGACGAATGAACTGATGACGTATAATTGGCGGTTTAGCTACAATCACTTTCGAATTACTATTGGGTTGTTCACTGCGAATGAGACAAACAGTGTGGGCAATAATTGAGCCATTCATTCAATTGTTTGAAAATACACTCAGAGCCAATAAAGTGCAAAGTTTTGGGAGAAACAAAAATACAGCATTGGAAGAAAAAATTGTATCTCCAATAAACCAATTCGTAATTGAATATCTACATAAGTATCGAATTTATCTCCGGCTTAAGTTTTAAATGGAAAACTATAAATCAACAATTTACATTGGAGTTAGAAGATTACGAGTTGAAATTTTTAAAATACAAAGTATAGAAAACATTTTGCCTCTTACAACTTCAAAAAACTCGGGAGCACCTCATGTACCCTAGAGAGGTAAGAGAAAATGGTTCCAAAAAATGAATATGAATCGGTGCTCTCATGTGTTTATCATAATCTGTATCAAAAAGTACAGAAAATTTACCCCAAAGTACATAAAACAACTACGTAAAGCATTGACGTCAGTGCTAAACCATAATGGGTGATGTGCGTTAGCGTCACCGCCCACAATCACTAGGGTACCTGTCATTTTTACCTCCCATATGGGACATATTAACGGTAGTGATGGAAACTGATCTCGTACCTTCGGAACAGCCGTTTGTGAGGTATGCACCTTTTCATCATGAGGCATGAATGGTGAGACCAACCACATATTAACTCCGTTTTGTTCCAGGCTAACTGCAACATTGTTTCTCTCGCTCTATTCCATTAACAGGAACATATTTAAATCGTTTCTGGCCACTACGCAAGCTCTGGGATTGCCTAAGCCGGGTGTGGTTATTTTTCTGCATAGCTTCATTCTCAACCCACAAACCCTGCCGTTAGCAACCCAGGGATCTTACACTAGGACCACGTTCATCTCGCCTTTTGCCAGGCGTATGGGTTGATCTGAAGAAACCGTAACATTTTGTGATCTCTGCACCACCGTCACCTCCTGTTCGTCGGTAGACACCATAAACGAGTCTTGACTAGTGTCACTATCACCACTATGTTGAATCGCATCTATACGCTTAGACTGATTGGTTTCATATAAGGGGCAACCGTTTACCTTATCTGTTAAGGGCTTCAACAAGTCTCCAGGAATTTGTACATTTCCACGCACCGCCTATAGGTTATCCACAACCTCGTATTCCTGATCCCGTTTATAGCTCTTCAGGTTTACCTACTCAAACGTATACCACACCGTTGTGGCCGTCGGTGGTGCAATGGTAGTGTGCGCGGCTCTTGTGCATGAGAACGTGGGTTCGATTCCTGCTCTGACCACCTAAAATTTCTTTCGACGGCGGTCACCTCGCTTAGTGACGGCGACACTATCGAGTATTTAGCCATGAAAAAGCTTCTCAAAATACCGTTCATTCTACACGGTAGTAATCTACTGACAGCTGATCTCCAAACCCCAATAACTTTGCTCGGTCTTGGAACTAGCCGGCGTTGCCACATCGTGGAGGAGGTTTAGGCTTCTCCTTTCGGATCTGAACGTATACTGAGGACAAGGCGTCTACAACATATTCCCAATCATTCTTCGGAAGGATTCCATCTTAATCCCCATACTCGACAATTGGTTGTCTTTTGCAACCTCACTAAATGACTTATGACAAGAGTTTCAACTGGCTACCTTAGCCTTTTTCTGCTGTTGATGTTCATCGGCTGACCGAAGCCTCCTCTCCTCTGGTTCTAATGTGGAAGCCGCTGCACTGTCTTGATTTTCAATAACATTACGAAACCATTTTAGAGAGTCTTTCTGTCTGGCAGTGAGTACCTGCTGGTCGACGTCATCATTTCTCTTGATAATCCGAAATGCTTGACAATGATAGTTAAATTTCCTTTTGGACGGTTGCAAGTGTGGATTTTTACCTATGACTGGTGCACCGATAAGTTTACCAGACGTCCTCTCGAAAGAACTGGCAACGCCGGACCTGACATCACGACGCGCTTCAATTGCGTTCATATTAGTGGACTCTGCCCTTATGGTACCTCCCATACAAATCGAATTACTTAGTACAAAATTATCCGGTCTCGAACAACCCCGTGGGTCAGGGACCTTACAAAACGAAGATAACATATTTCGCAAAGCAGTTCGATCTTTTGCCTTCTCCTCCAGTTGGCAATACCAAGTGTACGCAGAGATTCGTTAACCTGATCTTCCTATTTTTCTTTCGAGTTCGGTTTCGGTTTTTGCTCTGCCCTACAAAAGCTTGGCGGATGTCCGGTTTGTTGATATGATAATCCGGGTAAAACACTCTCGATATTAATGAAATTCGGTATTAGGTTTATTTTTATCAAACACCAATGACCCACTAGAACAAGAGTAATGTTGCCACACCCATTTGGTACCTCCCATTCAAACGTTAGGCTGGTGGGTCGAAAAGATCAATTCCATAAAACAGAACCAATCTGTATGATATTTGGTATTATGCAATATTTAGTTAAGCGCTACTCTAGTATGGGAGATAGGTGATGTTGCCACTCCCATTTTTGCACCTACCATACAAAAGTTTTTTTGGTTTCCGGTACACCTATGCAAGAACTCTGGAAAACCACAGCCGATTTTAATTCAATTTGGTGCTGGGGAAAGCTTAATGATCTTAATTAAATTTGAATGATGAAACATGAAATTTGCTACTGGGCAATATTTTGTCAAAAGCTACTCTGTTATTACAAATGAACTTTGATGACATTGTAATGGACATTTTCGTTAACGATCAGCTGTAAGAGAAAATAGTATCATCGTCGTGTATTAAACATTGTTGTTGACAAAATCAGCGACAACTTCCTATAATATCACCCGTCTCAATCTATTGACGACATGACGAGCGATAATGTCCTTAGGTTGTCACCCACCAAAAAAATTTGACTTTAGAGTCAAAAGGAATTTGAAAAAACAACTAATGGGACGAAATAATACACGAAAGAATACACTAATACATTAATTGCTACAAAAAAGAGACGAAAACAAAAGATACTTTCGGTCGAACTTTGATGTCACAGAGATACATTTACTTTTAACTTCATTGTTAATATTTCAAAATGAAACACATTTATAAAGTTGTAATTTCCTTTAAGGCTAAGAGATCATGTTTTCCCCGGTTAGTGAAAAAAATGTAAATGCCGAGGTTGGGATTCGAACTCACATTCGCTGGACGATCGTTTCGATGTTTGTGTAGCATCATCGTCAGGAGCGTCTAGCCCGTTAAGTCACGTGCCACTAACCGAAGTTTTTTTTTATATTTATGAAACCAGTTATTATCTCGTTTGCTATATGGTGAAAATGTCGGTCAATTGGTCGTCAACGATAGGATTGCCATGATATATTTGTATATTGGTGAAAATGTCGATCAGTTGGTCGTCAACGATAGGATTGTCATGATATCGCCCACATTGTCGTTGGTGATTATACGAACGTCAATTTCACCTGAAATTTCGTTAAGTCATCAACGACGTTTTCTTTAATCATTTTCCTTTAATCGTGTACGATTTTGCGGACACTTGTATTAAAATGTTGTCGACGATTTGCATCAGCGATTTATAATGGTCGTGGATCTGTTGTTGAGGATGTCTTGGAGACGTAGCCAATTGGAGGATAAGTACGTAGTTGTTCAAAATCGTCCTAGACGAAGTAATCGTCATCGATTTCTGTTACACATTTTGATTTATCTCGCACACGACACTTGTCTCAGAAACTGTCTTCGACGAAGTTGTAATGGAAATTTTCGTTTTCGGAAAACTATTTTGCTCGTCGCGTTCAAAATACCGTCGCACTCTATTGACGACATGGTGAGCGCCAATCTCTTTCGGTTGTCAACCGTCAGAAACAATTTGACATTGCTGGCAAAAGAAATGAGAGAAAAACACAAAAACAAACGGGACGAAACATGAAAAAAATCTAACGGGACGCCATAACTTCCACAAGAAAGAGAAGAAAGCAATTGGTAATTAAAATTATCAGTCGAACTGTAACGCAGTAGCGGAAACGTTATTTTGAATTTCATGATAATTCAAAATAAACATTATATTTATATTCACAGCAACAATTTTTGCTAATTGTACTCTCGATTGCAACTTGGTGGGATGTAGGAAAACGTTTGAACGCTGAAGAAGCTGAAGTAAAACGTTACGGATGAACTACCTCGAAATCAAATCAATCCGAGTTCGTACGAAAGCTGTGACAGTGTTGAACGTTTAAGCGGTTAGAAGATATTATTCTCATGAAGTAAATATATACCTAGAGGGAACATCTCTCTCAGCAAATTGATGACATTAGGCCTGGTGTGATATGAACGTGGGATGTTGAACAGAATTCCTTTCATAATAGCAGATAGGGGCATTAGAACAAATCATCCAACATAAAAAACAAATGCATTTTGTGTTTGTATTTTAAAATAGCTGTCTTAAATGCAACATAAATGTATACTAACAAACTTTGAAAATATATTTTATTTTCACAGCTCTCCACCAAACGACAAAAGAAATTAAAGTCAACAGTTATTGTATGAGGGCGGATCAATAAGTCCGTGACTTTTTGAATGAAACACAGTTTTTTTTGCAAGAAAAATATTTATTTTGCAACATAATCTCCTTTTAGCTCAATACACTTAGGCCAACGTTTCACCAATTTTTGTATCCCTTCCAAAAAATAGGATTTTTCGAGGTCCATAAAATAGGCATTTGTTTGATCAATAATTTCATCATTGGAGCTAAATCTCTTTCTATCGAGCCATTTCTTTAGGTTTGGAAATAGGAAGTAGTCACTGGGGGCTAAATCCGGAGAATATGGCGGATGAGGTACCAATTCGTAGCCCAATTCATGGAATTCTGCCATTGAGACTACACGCATGTGTACCCGTACGTTTATGGTCAATTGAGAGCAAACGCGGCACCCATCTAGCAGACAGCTTTCTTAAACCCAGCTGATCATTTAAAATCGAAACCACACTACCATATGAAATGCCTATGACATCAATAATATCCTGCACTTTTAGTCTTCGATCGGCCAACACCATTTTGGGGTTTTTTTTAACATTTTCGGGTGTATTGACCTCAATTGGCCGACCAGAACGTTTATCGTCATTTGTACTTGTGCGAGCACAACGAAAGTCAGTAAACCACTTTTTTTTTGCCATTGAAATCGATGGTGCAGAGTCCCCATAGTATTTATCAGGCTTTTCCATGGTCTGATTGAGGTTTTTTTTCGCAAAAAATAATGTTTAATGAGCACACGAAATTCACTTTTTCCATTAAAAAAAAATGCACGAGGTTGTATGTTTTGAACAGCTGTTAAAAACACAAAGTAAATAACGGAACTTATTCAAAATTTGAAAGTAATCTACTAACAGGTTGTACTTGATGGGAGCAGTGTTGCATTTCATATAACTACGAGGGCAGTTCCGTCCTCATAACTCCACATGGTGTAAGTCGAACATCTTTATATCACACCGACCTCACCACGAAGAGTGTGAAATGAAACGTCAGAAGAGAGACATTTTCTCGACTCCAACACCAACCAACTCCAGGCTCGACTCCAGGTAAATGTCCGAATCCACAACACTTCTTGCAAGGCAGGGCTCGCATTGGCTCGATCGCACAATCAATCACGAGGGATTGCAGCTCGCCAGCCGGCTTGCAAAATAGGGAACCAATGTCAAATCTGTCTTTATTTTGGGAGCTAATATTAATTATTTCAGCACGCGGCTCCCGAGCCGGCTCTCTATTTTTCGAGTCGAAAGAATTAATATTGGCTCCCAAAATAAAGACGTATTTGACAATAAAGACAGATTTGACGGCTCGCGAGCTGCAATCCCTCATGATTGATTGTGCGAGCGAGCCAATGCGAGCCCTGCCTTGCAAGAAGACTCGGAGTCGGAGGCTGGGGCATTTGCTTGGAGTCCAGCTTGGGGTTGGTTGGAGTTGGAGTCAAGAAAATATCGCTCTTCTTACGTTTCATTTCACACGCTTAGTGGTGAGGTCGGTGTGCAGCAGATTTGACTCGCAAAATAGGGAGCCTGATATTCACTCGGGAACGAACCCTGTTACAAGGTCTGAAACATTTTTCTAAAAGAAAAATGCTTGATTTTGTTGGAATACCAGATCATTCAGGAAAGCACACTCACTGGCATGAATAGTTTCGAACTCCGTGACAAGTTCACCATCAGATGTCAAACTACTGTGCCTGAATTGATACCACCGGCAGATAATCAAGCGTATATATACAAACTCGTATGGGGGATTTTACATATTCGAACTAGTAATTATCAATTCATACACAATTTTTTTTTTTTAACTTTACTTTACTTATGCAAACTAAAGTGATGATAATTTTAATAAACACCAATGTCGTTGTACATATTTTCTTGTCATGTAGTAGTTTCTATTCAGAATTACATTTATAGTTGTCGTATAACCCACATTTGCATTCAAACACGTGATAATCATCAGATTACACAAAGAAAAAAGTTATAATTCTAAACAATTGGTGTTTTGTTTGCTTGTCTTTTGTTAGTCATTCGTTGTTGTGTAGCTATTTGCTCTCTATTATATATCTGTCATCCACAGTAAATACAAATGTCACGTGCATGTCAATAATACATAATAACAAACAAAACAAAACAAACAAGAAAAGAAAAGCAAAAGCGTTTTAATTTACTTATATGTCTCAATTAATTCGATGTCGCTCATACGCACCGGACCAAAGCTAAATGATTCCAATGTAATTGTTTTGGGTTCGAAACATTAATTAAAACATTTTCACCACGGTGTCATTTTTGGGGTTTTGTTTTGTCGAACCAGTGCAAAATTCATCAATTTTCAAAGATTTGTTCGCAAGATTGTTTAATATGTGGGTATTCATTCATTCTACATATTCGGCCTTATTCCCGTTGTCGTCGTCGACGTCGTCATCAGATTGTTGTCAACTTTAGAACGTTATAAGTGCATTGTCACGTCGACAACAACAACGTTTTTGATGTCTATGATCCAAAAACAACACTCTTGAAACATTACTCAATTTTTTTTTGAAAGGCCTTCAAGTCGCCAATAAAAATTGTGTCGATATTGTATTGACGTCGACGACGGCAACGGGAATAAGGGCGATTGACAAGCTACAAATATAAATGTCCTATCGACAGAAGCTCTCTCTCATGCTAGGGCTGAATACCCCCCCTCACGAAGACCCAGATGCGCAGTGGAAGCACATCCCCCATTCTTTGGAAACCGCTGCAAGGACTGAACTTGGCTATCAAAAACCGCCATGGTACGACGAAGAATGTCGCATTGCAACTGATGAAAAAGACGCTGCACGTATGGCAACGAAACAGTCAGTTACAACGCGTGCTGCGAGTAAGCGGTACAAGAGGCTGAGAAGGGAGGAAAACCAACTATTTAGGCAGATAAAATGACAGTGGGAGCAGAGAGAGAGAGAGTGAAAAAACCGAAATGTGCAGGTTAATGGTGAATTACGAAAGTTTTTCCAGAGGGTAAGAATATCGAATAATAAATAAATAAATAAATGGTTTCCCATTACATCCCATGAAGGGACCGGGGAGAACTTCTCACAATCACTGAGCTGTGCGCTTTCCAGTTTTCACTCACTGATTGGGACCTAAAGTTTTACACCGATTCCGAACGGTATTTTGAGAAGCTTTTTTCATGGCTATATACTCGATAGTGTCGCCGTCACTATGCGGGGTGACCGCCGCCGAAAGAAATTTAAGGTGGTCAGAGCAGGAATCGAACCCAGGATCTCAAGTACAAGAGGCGCGCGCACACTACCCATTGCACTACCGACGGCCACGAATAATAATGGGCTAATAATTGGCTACCCTCCTGCAAGGACGAGATTGGGAATCTGGTGACCGATAAACATGGTGCGCTTAGAATATGGAGAGACCACTTTTCAGCACTACTCCACTCAGATTCTTCCACTGAAGATCAGGAGGTAATGGTAGTGGAAGATAGTGTAAATTGTACCCCCCCCCCCAACCAAGGCGAGATTAGAACGGCGATCTCCCGGCTTAAGAATACTAAAACCGCTGGTGCGGATTGGCTACCCGCTGAAGTTTTTAAGGCAGGTGGCAAAGGACTCCTAGCCCACATGCATCGACTTATATACGGTATATGGCTGGGAGATTCTATTCCTGACGATTGGAGTCTCAGTGTATTATGTCCTGTATTCAAAAAGTGTGATCCCTGTGTCTGTTACAACTATCGTGGTATGTTTTTATTCATCGTGTATTAGGTTTAAAGCCAAAGACTAAAGCCAATTATTGAAAACCTGATTGGACGTTATCAGTGTGGGTTTTAGACCAGGGCTGACCAAATATTCACCCTACGCCAAATCCTGGAAAAGACCCACGAAAAGCAAATCGATAGATACCACCCTTTTGTCGATTACAAAGCTGCTTTCGATAGCCCCATACGGGGAAAACTGTACGAAGCTATGTCTGAACTTGGTATTCCGGCAAAACTGATCCGCCTCTCTAGAATGACGCTGACCAACACCAAATCAGCAGTGAAAGTGGGGAAAGACCTCACTGAACCAGTCTGTACCAAGCGAGGACTTAGACAAGGCGACACACTTTCGTGCTATCTCTTCAACATCTTAATGGAGATAATAATGAGAAAGGCTGCAGTAAATACGAACAAGACCAGTAACACGAAAAGCCATATGATGCTGGCGTATGCTGACGACATAGCAATCATTGGGTGAAATTTGCGAGAAGTTACTGCAGTATTTGCAAGAATCGAAAAGGAATCAGCGTAGGTGGGTCTTGCTGTTAATGAGGGCAAGACAAAATTGATGGTGTCAACGACTAGAGAAACCTCTCGACTTGGTCCGCACTTGAACGTTGACAACCGATTTAATTTTGAAGTGGTAGATGAATTTGTCTACCTTGGATCCGCCGTGAACAAGGACAACAACGTCAGCCTGGAGATAGATAGGAGAATTGTGCTTGCAAATATATACTATTTTGGGCTCAGCAAGCAGTTTAGGAGCAAAGCCCTCTCTCGACGGACAAAAGTCCACTTATATCAGACTCTCATTTTACCTGTCTTGACATATGGCTCAGAAACTTGGGTCATATCGCAAGCAGATGAAAAACACCTGGGAGTATACGAGAGAAAAATTCTCCGTAAAATATATGGTCCTGATAGGGAAAACGGCGAGTACCGACGTCGCTGGAACCCAGAGCTATATAATCTGTATTCTGACGTAGACATAGCTAGACGAATCAAATTAGGCCAATTGCTTTGGCTAGGCCATGTTATCAGAATGGATGAAGATGAGCCAGCGAGAAAGGTGTTTGATAACGTACCCGATGGAGGCAGGAAAAGAGGACGACCAAGACTCCGCTGGAAAGACCAGGCAGAAGAATCGCTCCGTAACTCAGTTTCACAGGTATCCGACGTCTGTTAACCGCTTATTTTTCCCACTTTTGAAACAATCATTTTTATAATATCTTGAATTTCCACTACGACCAAAATCAATAATATTTTAAAATTCCCAGCAAAATTCATATAAAAACTAAACTAAATTCTCAGAACGACTTTCTAGGAAATTAGAAATTACGTCTAATAAATCTTTACATGTTTTCTTTATTGTGCTTGGAAGAGCTCCACACTTCATGACATCAAATAGAAAAGGGTGAGAATTCAGTATTGCCAACTTACTCTACTCAACTTAAATATAAACGAAATATTAAATTTCGCGGGAACTTCCACATGGAAAAGAACAATTTCGTTACCGCCACACGAATTCGCAGATGAATGAACTTCTTTTAGATAATCTAATAACGGCAAACGAACATTTGTTGAATAAAATATATCATTTCATATCTGGCAAATAATTAAAATCTTTTACGAGAACTAAGGAACGTTTACAACAAACGATATATGGTAACTCTAAACTGAAAAACAAACAAGAGTTTACGAGAAACGGAAAACATTTCCGTTAACAGTTCTTTCGTTTACCGCAAACGAGGTATTATTTACTTAGGGCAAGGGATCTTACATAGCGTAGCTAACATATTTCTCCGATCAACTCGATCTTTTGCGTTGTGTTTCTGTTGGTAACACCAATCTCTAGCAGGCGTTCTTCCGAAAACCCCGTGACGTTTCGTCAGCGAGTGATATGACTCAGGATTCTATGCCATGTAGCATGACCGATAGAAAATAACACCTATTTGCAAATTCTCTATTCATTTCTTGATTTCTAATCTTCTGTTTATGGCAGATCCCGGGTTACTGGATTCGTCTTACTTTTTATAGGTGGCCTCAAACTACACAGAATCAAGGGCCTTTCTAAATGAGGATAACATGTTTCTCCAACGGGCTAGTTCTTTAGCGTTTCTCTTCCAGTTGGTAACACCAAGCTCTGGCAAGCATTATGGTCTTTCCAGCGAAGTCTTGGACGTCGTGTTTTTCGATGTCCTTCGAGCAGGGCTTCGACTACACGCTGCAAAATAACGGCCTCTCTAACATATTTTCCCAAACATACCATGTATATTGGAAGTCCCAAACTTACATGTATTTAAATGCAAACAGTATCATGTTTACTGACAAACATGTATGCTTTTACGTGCAAACATATGCGTTCTTCATCCCAAACATCCATATACTTACGTGGAAGCATTCGCGTGTTTCCCCCAAACCTGCATATACAGACGTGGAAACATATTCGAGTTTCCTCCCAAAAATAATAAATGTTAGAAACGAATTATTCTTCGATTTTACATTTATTTGCATTGAATGCAGTATTTGTTCTTTTGATGAAATGAGAATCTGCTGCTCTTTTGCTTCTCCTCTCTTTGTTGTCTCCCACGTTTTTTGAAAGGTTGTTTGAGAGGTTATGTGAGAGTCTGATTACTTACTTTGATTCGCTTAACTACCAGGATGTTGGGGCACAGTTCATACGTCGTCGATACTCGCCGTTGTTTATTATAGGCCCATCTATTTTTCGGGGCATGGTTATCTCGAAAACTCCCAGTGACGTTTCGTCAGCGTTCAATACGACCCAGGATAATGCGCCATATAGCGGGAGAGGTTATGTGAGAGCCTGATATATTTGGACCTTTAAATTAAAATACCGGTTCCGAACTGTATTTTGAGATGCTTTTTCATGGCTAAGTACTCGATAGTATCGCCATCACTAAGCGAGGTGACCATCATCGAAAGAAATGTAAGGTGGTCTGAGCAGGGATCGAAACCACGCTCTCATGTACGAGAGTCGCGCACACTAACCATTGCACCACCGACGGTCCCAATTAGTGAGTGTAAAACTAGAAAGCGCACAGCTCACTGATTGTTAGAAGATCGCCGCAATCGTGGGATGTAATGGGAAACCATTATGTTTTAAGCAGCGTCTGGAAAAACATGACAAAATATTAAATAGATCACATTAATATAAGGGGTGTCCGAAAATTCGCGCAAGATTTGAATTTCGTGCCATGTGTACGGTAAAATATTGTTGTAGGCGAAAAAAAAGACAGCTGACGGTTCAGGGTTGTTATAAATGGAATTCTCAATTAAAGAACAAGGCGCTTTTATTGTCGAGAAATATTTTGAATATAATGAAGGGCTTTCGAACAAAATCATCTTCAGGGATGAGTAACATATTCGACTGGTTGTGACCAAAAAGCGAGACACAATGGGTAAAATGCTGCATTTTTTAGTTTTAATTAAAAAAATATAAAAATACATGTATTTAATTAAATTACACTAAATTTATAAAATAAAACGTTTCATTTTTTGTATATTATCATTTTGTTGTTATAGATTCAAGTCGGGATGAGGCGACAAAATGCAGGACAATCGCTGAAAATGCAAGACAATCCCGCCAAAAGCGGAGCGGTCAGAGATGAGGATTATTTTCATCTTACTGGCTGCGGTATTCGTCAAAATTGTCGTATTTTGGGTCCAGTAATTACACTAATTATTGTTGAGAACGAAACGCATCAACAACGTCTCATTGTTTGGTGTAGATTTTGAGCGAAGGGCATGATCAGACCCATCTTCTTCGGAAATGCGGCCGGTCGGGCAAAAAGAGTTCATGGCGCTGTGTTGCGACATGACATTCTAGTTTTGTTGTTCCTAAATTACAGACGTGAACGACATGTGACATTCAACAATACATTTCCACATGCCATATATCCCGAGAACAATGCAATTACAATTCAATCTTGCGTGTATTTCGGGACACTTTTAGCTCGGATGATTTCCTCGAAAACTATTCCGACTTCTGTGTACAATTTGAAAGTTATCGTTGATTCAAATTCGTTGGAACTAGGGATAGAGGTCTCTTCAAATTACCCTTTGTGTGTGGTTTATTTTGTTTTCCATTTAAAATGAAGAAAAGAAAAATTTTACTTACATGCAACGTAGAGAGAAATTTAAATTAATTAAATTTTTTTTTATTATGCTATTTGGTGTATTTGATTCCATCAAAAAGTGCTGCAAGCATGGAAGGATGAAAGGAAAACGTAGGCAATAAAAAAATAATGACTACACGGAAAAGTTTTTAAAACTATAAATGTATACAATTAAAAATTGTTCCCCACTATCTGACTCTCTCACTCTCTCTTCCTACCTCTCTTTGCTAAATGAACAAGCATCACAACTCAATAGCCACACACATTCATACAACGGTGCAAATACCAGAAACCGGAAGTAGACATTATACAGTTGACCTTTGCACCGTATCACAACTGTATAACAACTGTATAAATTTGAACTTTGCAGAAACTACAAACTACACTACTGTTGCACTGGGGCTGTTGCTGTTTCTTTCATCGTCGTCGTCGCTATTTCTGCAGTTCTCTGCCAAAAATAACGACAGACGTCGCTCTACGCCAAAGGAAATTCATACTGAAGTTTAAAAATATCCTTGTGCAACAACAATCATGTATACCATCCGATTAGTTAGAAGGATCATTGGGGTGGAGGCAAATTTGAAATAAAAATAGAAACATACAAATTCCTGCCACATTTGAGCTTTACGTGTGTTTGTTTTTATTTATTTTCTTCTTCTTGTTTTCACAGTATGTTGCTTCCACTCTTTGCTTGTGTTTCCTAATGTTTCTCATAGCATTGAGCAGGAAACGGAAGCAGTTCTCCCGTATGAGTATATGCCATTCTATGTGAGTGTGCATGAGTAACGTACACTATGCACATTGTGTAGTTGTTTTTCAGTTGAGACTTGTTTTTAATTACATTCCTGGCAGAACACAAAACCTCATACAAACATATTAATTTTGATAACGCATAATTGAGATTTATTTCTCTCATTTATCAAAACGACAAATGTCATGAATTAAAAGTTTGAATTTGTTTGAAACGTATCTGGAATTCAATCACAATATAAATCTTACTTTAAGTCATAAGGGAAGGAAGCTATAAGCCAATTCCAATGGGAAACACATTTGAACTTGCATGTATGCCTAGCAAAATGTATGGTCTATACGAGTATAGATTTTGAGTTCCTACAACAAATTGTATTGTATAAGAGTTAAATAAACTACGGGGGTTGCATTTTGTATTTGGAGATATGTCAACACCGGTGTATATACGTCAAATCTGACATCAGCATCATAAAGTTTGACGTTTTTAATGTTTCACGTGCTCGGAATGATTTGCGATCCGCGTGTTATTTCCGTTATTTACAGAGATTCGAAATATGCATCTTCACCAAACAAAATGGAATTAAATCGTGAACACTTTCGTGTCATGCTTGCGGGTCAATCAACAGTGGGCCCTTCAACTTGCTTCGACTTTTGCTGATGAATAACCATCCCTGCCCGAATTCTATCGTGTCCGTTTTTCGCTCCAGGGCGAATTTAGTGAAGGCAGTCCAAAATTGCGATGATTTGTTTGCGGATTTCGCTGTAGATTCACCCAACAAGAATGTTCCGACCAACTCACTTTGACTTTTGGTGATGAAGCACCATTCCGTGCCACCAGGCTTTTTCGAATTCAATCCTGATCATTGTTCGATCCGGGGCTGATTTCGTGACCACAGTACTAAATGGCGATGATTTTTTATGATTTTTGACGTGGACTCATCCAACAAGAATATGCCGACCAACTCACTTCGACTTTTGGTTATGTAACACCATCTTTGGCCACCATGTTTCTCTAGTCTTCCGTATTTAATCGTGGTCGTCGTTCGTTCCAGGTCGAATTTCGTGAGTGTTTGTTTCGTGAACGCAGTCCTAATTGGCGATGATTTTTTTATGATTTTCGAGGTCGATTAACCCAACAAGAGTGTGTCGAACAACTCGCTTTGACTTTTGCTGATGAACCACCATCCTTGGCCATCGTGTTTCTCTAGTCTTCCAAATGCAATCATGGCCATCGTTTGCTCCTGGGCAAATTTAGTGAAGGCAGTCCAAAATGGCGATGATTTTTTTTGCGGGTTTCGCCGTAGATTCACCCAACAAGAATATGCCGACCAACTCGGTTTGACTTTTGGTTATGTAACACCATCCTTGGCCACCGTGTTGCAGTAGTCTTCCAAATTCAATCGTGGCCGTCCTTCGCTCCAGGGTGAATTTCGTGACGTCAGTCCAAAATGGCGATCATTTTTTTTTATGATTTTCGAGGTCGATTAACCCTAAAAGAGTGTGTCGAAAACTCGCTTCGACTTTTACTGATGAATCACCATCCTTGGCCATCGTGTTTCTGTAGTCTTGCAAATTCAATCGTGGCCGTCCTTCGCTCCAGGGCGAATTTCGTGAAGGCGGTTCAAAATGACGATAATTTTTTTTACGAGTTTCGACGTAAATTAACCCAACAAGGGTGTGCCGATTAACTCACTTCGACGTTTGGTGATGTAACTGCGTCCCTGGCCACTGTTTTTCCCTAGTCTTCTGAATTCAATCGTGGTCGTCGTTCGCTCCAGGCCGAATTTCGTGAAGGCGGTCCAAAATGCCGAAGGATTTTTACGATTTTTGACGTGGACTGACCCAATAATCTGACCGACTGACCGATCAACTCGCTTCGACTTTCGCTGATGAATCACCCTCCTTGGCCACCGTGTTTCTGTAGTCTTCCGAATTCAATAGTGGTCGTCTTTCGCTACAGGGCGAATTTAGTGAAGGCAGTCCAATATGGTGTTAATTTTTTTTATGATTTTCAAGGTCGATTAACCCAACAAGAGTGTGTCGAACAACTTGCTTCGACTTTTACTGATGAGTTACCATCCTTGGCCATCTTGTTTCTCTAGTCTTCCAAATTCAATCGTGGTCGTCCTTCGCTCCAGGGAAAATTTCGTGAGGTAGTCCAAAATGGCGATGATTTTTTTTACGATTTTCGACGTAGATTAACCTAACAAGGGTATGCCGTTTAACTCACTTCGACTTTTGGTGATGAAACTGCGTCCCTGGCCACTGTTTTTCGCTCCATGGCGAATTTCGTGAAGGCAGTCAAAAATGGCGATAATTTTTTTATGATTTTCGAGGTCGATTAACCCAACAAGAGTGTGTCGAACAACTTGCTTCGACTTTTACTGATGAATCAACATCGTTGGGCATCATGTTTCTCTAGACTTCCGAATTCAATCGTGTTCGTCGTTTGATCCGGCGCTGATTTCGTGAAGTCCAAAATGGCGATGATTTTTTTTAAAGGTTTTCGACGTCGATTCACTCAACTAGAGTGTGCCGACTAATTCGCTTCGACTTTTGCTGATGAATAACCATCTTTGGCTACCGTGTTTCTTCAGTCTTCCGAATTCAATCGTGCTATCCGTTTGATCCAGGGCGAATTTCGTGAAGGCAGTTCAAAATGGCGATGATTTTTTTTATGAATTTTTTACGTGGATTAACTTAACAAGAATGTGCCGAACAACTCGTTTCGGCATTTGGCGATGAAGCATCATCCTCCCGGGCCACCGTGTTTCACTAGTTTTCCGAATTCAATCGTGGTCGTCGTTCGCTTTAGGACGAATTTCGTGAAGGTTGGCCAAAATCGCAGGTTGTGCCTAAAAAAAAACAACTATAGAGTGCGGAGCCTGATATTAACAGATCGTCATGTCAAGAGTGGAGGATCGAGTCGCTAATAGTCTTTTGTCATGTACAACAATTGTTAAAATGACTTTATAAAACAAGAGTTTTCTTTAAATTACTAAAAATGAAGTCTAATCTGAAAAAAATAGTGAAACTGAAAACTGATGAAAAATAGAGTTTGATTATTATATTTTTCAACAATTTGCTACTAGACGGAAATCAATTGTTCCCTTAATCGATCATCCAGTCGTGCTAATTGACTAAACAAACTGAAATAAATAATATTTAAATTATTAACAATTGTTTTGCAACATCCAGACATTTTTCACTTATTTTCTTTTGTCACTTAAGTTACTTTACCTCCCACCGCTCAACTACGACGCTATATCTAAAAATATCACATGAATTCTATAAAAAAAAATATTAACATTTTACACGTTTCTACGTAAATTTTCCTACACCAGCAGTAAAAGCATGAAAACTCGCTGGGCAGGGAAATATATGTACTGCATTATAAATTCAATAAATGTTCTATCGCAATAAGAAACATGAGCGTTTCCGGTTTTCGAAAACCCCAAACCAAAGGAACCTTTGCCCTTGTGTGCGATGTTCAAAGAATGCAAATGCATATTCATACGCTGCGTGCTTAGATATGAGCGTTTTACGAATGAGCTGTTTCAAATATGAACATAACTCTCTATTTCTGTCGCACTTCAAAACAGTGGCGTAGCTAGGTAATAGGTTGAAAGGGTACTGTAGTAGAGGTAACTAAATACATCAAGAAGCAACATTTTAAGAAGGGTGGGAGATCAGTGAAATGTGATGGTCGAAATTCCTGAGTTATGAGTAGCTCGTGAGAAGATAACAGCTATGCTCAAAGGGAGATGGCGACCCAGAAGGCAATTTCAGACTGGCTAACTTGAGAGCAACCGATCATTATAGAGATGCTTGAGGGACACAGTGTAGAAATGTCTTTCTAAGTTGTAAAGAAAAGATAAACTAAGAAATAAAGAGTGGAAGAAAGGAAATTAAACGGAAAAAATAATCCAGCTCACGTTTTATCGCTTGCAGAGACATAGGAGAGATTTTTGCAGGGCTATAGACTCTGGCCAAAATTGGACGACTACGACTCCAGCATTTTGAAAATACACAAATCCACTCCGGCTTCGGGACTTTAAAAAGGCACGACTCCTCTCGACACCGACATTAAATATTAAATATTAACGAATTATATAAGAATCGGATATAGGTGGTCAAAAGTTTAAACCTGTACATATTTTTTCAAAATACGAGAAAAACATCCATAATTTTTCTGAATATCACTACTTTTCTAAATGTAACAACAATTCAATACAATAATGAATATAAAAATGGTTAACTTCAAGCGAGTTGCCCTTGCCTTCAGCAAAAAGTCCCATGTTAGTAACGATGCTACAAGGCTACTGGCCATCAAGGAAGACTGCGCCGAACTTATACTCCAACGGAAAACATAGAGCATTGGAATTTATGTAGATAGCCAAGCGACTCTCCTATCACTTAAATCTACCAACGCTGCAGCTAAACTCGTTAGTGAATGTAGGGAGAAACTTGTCGAGCTATGTGGACTGGCCAATGTGGTTCTTACTTAGATACCAGGCCGCAAGGGTCTCCTAGGGAACGAAAGGGTAGACGAACTAGCCAGGGCAGAATCCTCTTCCACCGAACTCCATATGGTGTCAGTCGCAACGTCTATAGGGTGGGTCACATTTTTTTTTTATCAAACCAACACTCATGGGATGCCCCCTATAAATGCAGTGCATTGTGTTGGCGAAGGGAAATTGTGGTAGCGGAGGGTGGAAAGAGGCAGTAGTGTCTGTTGACATTTGCCTTGAATCTTTGTATGTCGCAATTGGTGGGAAATACACTAGCCGGAAGTATATTTCACATACGGACTGTACGGCTGAAGAACTTTCTCCATAGTGTGTAGTGCGGACAATCGGTCACTCGATAAAAAAAACGGATGAGAGTTCCTGGAAAGCCGCGTACTTCGGCTAAATATCCTCACGTCTGGCATAAATTGACGGATGTCCGAGGAACATATACCGTGGAAGTATCGATAGAACGGCGACACGCAACCCACATTTCGACGATGCTCAAGGGAGGTAATAGAGTTGGATACCCTACTGCCCACTATTAACACCGTCGCTCTCCTCTGGACACGGTCGATTAGCTCCAAAGAGGTCCTAGGAGCTGCTGCCCATATATGGGAGTTATGTTCCATCTTTGGCCTGATGTAGGTAGTGTAGATATTGAGAAGATCAGATGGAGTGAAATATTTCTTGCACCGCTTTAAAAAGCCTACACACTTGAATGAATCTTTCGACACTTCAAATACATGTTTTGCCCAACGGACATCGAATTGTATTTTCATGCCCAGAACATCAAGAGCGTCTGATTCACCAATATCCACACCGTCCACAGACAATGACGACACTCCTGGGTCAGCAATCTGCTTATGCGACAACAAACAACTCTGGGTCTTACCCGCATTAAAATCTACTCTATTCATTCGACCCCATTCAACAATGGACACCAGATCCCGGCCGAGTGTTTCATTCATCGTTAGGCGTTTGACTTCAATCTCTTGAAGACTTGGCCTACGGTCGAATAACTAAGTATGACAGAGATTACTGTCATCCGCAAAAGAGTAGATTGGATTCACAGTCTGACCAAGGTGATCGTCAATGAAAATAAGAAAAAGAGAAGGAGAAAGAACGGAGCCCTGTGGTACACCTGCAGTCAATTTATGCTCGTCAGATGAAACGCCATCTACAACAACTCGTATAGTGCGATCTCTGAAAAAACTCGATATAAATCGAGTGAAGATATGACCAACACCAAAAGCAGCGAGCTTTGACAAGAGTGCATCGTGCCATACTCTGTCAGAGGCCTTGGAAATATCAAGAGCCACTACCTTACTCTCACCACGCCGGTGATGGATCGATTCCACTGTTCCGAAAGGAACGCCATCAGGTCTCCAGTCGATCTCATTCTACGGAAGCCATACTGCCGAAATAGGTATTTTCCTGCATTACCTTGAACGAGCAAAGGCCAGATGGGATTGGAAGGAAACGTGGCGCATATCCAGAAAAACATGTCCAGAATATAATATTCACCGGACTAATTTCCTGATTAGCCAAAATCACGGGAACATATCAAGGCAAATTGCCGTGCTGACCGGGAACTGGCCAATCGATAATCACGCAAGTCGGCTGAATCACCCATGTAATGACCACTGCCGTGCCTGCGAAGACGCAGAAGAGGAGGAGACGGTGGAACATCTCCTCTGAAGTTGTCCGAGAAGTTGTCTCAATGAGAAATACGAGCTAGATCTGGGGGATCTAATGTGGTATCTCCGATTAACTGGATGGATATAGACACAGGACATTAGATTGGAAACGGTATGCAAAACGGCGTCTTAAGAGACTAATTTATGCTAAATAGTATCTTTAGTAACCACAGAACCAACCAACCGACTAACGATGCTACAAGTTGTGAGCAAAAAAATCTGACATTTAATCTGTTGCAAACAGAAAACCGTACTGAGCCATGGCAACCTGCATTTATTCAATAAAAAAAACGGTTTCCCGTTACATCCCATGGACGGATTAGAGAGAGCTTCTCACAAACCACTGAGCTGTATGCGTTCTAGTTTCACACGCTCTGATTGTAATCAACAGTTTTACACCGGTTCCGAACGGTATTTTGAGAAGCTTTTTCATGTCTAAATCCTCGATAGTGTCGCCGTCACTAAGTGAGGAAAAATAAATTCGTCGAAAAAAATTTAAGGTTCGTCAGCGCAAGGATCGAATCCACGTTCTCATGCACAAGAGGCGCGCAAACTACTATTGCACCACCGACGGTCACATCCAATGCTGTGTAAAAAGGCAACTATACCAGACTCCAAGAGTTCGACTCCCCAGCAATTGATTTGTATCCAATTGGTCATCAGCACTTGTTACTGGAGTAGGAGTCGTTACATTTTTTACGACTCTGACTCTAGACAAACATCCCAAACTCTGACTTCAAGACTCCGACTCGGAAGCGTTGTAATTTTGTGAAATCAGTGATGTTTCACCTTGCTGCTTAGAGTGAGAGTCGTCCATATGTTTACGACAAATATCCCAGACTCCGACATTAGTCCAACCTGTGATCAGCAAACTTACTGCTTTACCCTTCATTAGAACCTAATCCTACCTGGAGAGAAAAAGGTAATGATCAAAGCGCTTGGAGGTCTCGTATCCGAATAAATTTATGAAAAAAATAACAGCAATAGAGATAGGATGAACAATGTTGGACCTCGTCCTTGGTAAATTCATGCACACTGGAAAATGAAAACATGTTGCAGGAAGCATTGTTTTCATGTATTAAATATCTGCTGTTTTTTATTTCTTTGTTGTCTGTCTCGATTTTGTTTTTAGCGGTTCCCAACAAACAGAGCCATATTTGGGTCTCCAAAACAGACACTATAGCCTAATAATTATTGTGTCTCAAACACGTTATATTGAATAGCAAAAACAGTGTGTTTGGGCGCAAGAATAGTATATAAATAGATGTCATTCAATGCCAAGCCAGGAAAGGACGTCGTACATCCCATTAATTCGATGATTTGATTGCTAAAAAATGCACATGTTTGCGACGCCATTTCAGAGCTCGAATTATCATGGTGGGAAACGGTCCGTCTTCGGTGGTTACTCTATCTTAATTCTCCAAACATTTCTGGCAAGCAAATGGTGGTGCAACATTCCCAACTGACCGCTCTAAGTTGCTATAATAACCCACCTACTGACTTGGGTGTGCATCCGATGCACTGAATGTAATATTATACTACGGCGGTGGACAATATAGGCTGGCAGATAGCTTCAAAGTCTCATCGGTTAAGGCAGCTATCACAATGGCGCATGGTCGAAGACTGTCATGGAATAGTGCTGGAAGGTGCTCCAAATATTCCTGCATTTGTCAACTACTCGAAAGTGCAACCACTAATCGATCGGAGATACCACACTCTCATACAGGAAAGGGATTCCTGTAGCAAAGGATTTCCTGGTAAAGGGGTATATAAGAATTTCTACAAGGATGGAATTTCTACATCCCATCCTGGAGTATGGGGATGGTGTATAATATGACTTGAATGCCCCTTAACAACGCCAGCACAATTTACACGTTCAACGATCCTCATTTGAGTAAGTGTGCCAATAGCGACAGCCACTTCCATCTAACCTAACCTATGCTGCTTAATCACCAAAAGTCGAAACGAGTTGATCAACAGACTGTTTAGTTAATCCACGTCGAAAATCATAAAAATCGTACGTTTTAAAATCCGTTAAATGTTATGATGCTGATGTCAGATTTGACGTATCTATCCGGTTAGTGTGCACGCCTCTTACACATGAGATCCTGGGTTCGATCTGAGCTCTGACCACCTTAAATTTCTTTCGGCGGCGGTCAACGCGCATAATGACGGCGACACTATCGAGTATTTAGCCTTAAAAAAGCTTCTCAAAATACCGTTCGGAACCGGTGTAAAACTGTAGGTCCCAATCAGTGAATGTAAAACCAAAAAGCGCACAGCTCATTGGTTGTGAGAAGCTCTCTCCAATTCCTTCGCGGAATGTAATGGGAAACCGGTATTACAATATCTGCAAAGTTAAGTGACATCTCTCGTATGGCCAGAACCTGATTTACCACCGTCGATCAAACTTAACCTACATAAATAGTTCAGGAAGAATAACCAAATTCCTATTAATCTCCTTGGGCATGTTAAGAAGATGTTTGCTGTGGTAGAAATGGGAAGATTTTTTTACAATTGGGATCTTTATGATTCGATATAATTTACCGCACTAAGCATTGTGATCAATTGTCCTCCACTTAACTACGAAAAAGTCTAAACAGCAATCTCCCGGTTTTAACAGCTACCGGTGCCGATATTCTACCAGTGCAGCTGTTTAAGATCGATGGCAAAGAGCTGATATGAAGCTTGCATAATTTTTTGACAGGATATGAGTGGAGGAAAGCATACCTGACAATTGCATCAAAAGGTGATCCAAGTTGAGTTGCCAACTATAGTGGAATTAGTCTTTTATACTTTGGACACAACGTTCTATTAAGAGTAATATGTGGAAGACTAAAACCAAATATTGCAAACCAGATTGAACCTTGTCAGTGTGGCCAGAAATGTAAATCTACAACTGCCCTACCACATTTTTGTTGATTATAAATCTGCATTAGGTTGTCCGATGCGGAAACACTTCACGCTGAAAAATAACGGCCCAGGCAACATATTGCAGGAACAATGTACATGTTTGCAATCATTTCATTTTCCTGAATTGAAGATCTGCTGCTTTTTGTTACTATATTGTGACAGACACCAGTGTTTTCAGCAGGTTTCAACAAACAAACGCAAATTTATGTCCCAAACATGTTATAATGAATAGAAAATACAATGCATTTGGACACAACTATACTATATTTGCGGCAAGCTACAAACAAGTTATACTTGCATCCAAACAATAAAAAAATAAAAAAAATTTCAGCGTAAATGCCCACGTCTGAGCTATACCTGATGGTATACCTCTGCAGAATGGCACTCACCACCATTAAATCGTCAGTAAAGATTGGTAAAGATCTAATCGAACCTCAGACGAGGCCAGACGAGGCCACACGAGGTCTTAGACGAGGCCACACCCTATCGTGCGATCTCGTCTACATCCTAGCGGAGATCATAAAACTATCAACAACAAAAACCACGTGCTGCTCGCGTATGCTGATGATGAAGACATCATCGGGTGAACTCTGAGAGAAGTGACTGTAGTATCTTCCAAGAATAGAGAAGGATTTCGTGAAAGCGATTTTGGCAGTGAAAGAGGACAAGATAAAATTAATGGTTTCGACGAACAGAGATTCCTCTCGTTTGGTACAACATTTGAACGTCGACAACTGTTCCAGTCTCAAGGTAGTAACTGAGATTATCAGCCGTCGGTAGTGCAATGGTGAGTGTGCGCGGCTCTTGTACATGAGAACTTGGGTTCAATCCCTGCACTGACCACCTTACATTTCTTTCAACAACGGTACATTTGCTTAGTGAAGGGGACACTGTATATTGCTTGAAAAAGCTTATCAAAATACCGTTCGGATACGGTGTAAAACTGTATGTCCCTGTCAGTGAGTGTAAAAACTACACCATTTCCAATTGAATTTTGAAAACTCAATTGAAATTTGAAAATTCCATTTGAAATTTGAAATACATCAATTGAAATTTGAAAAACATCAATTGAAATTTAAAAGACATCAATTGAAATTTGAAAAACATGAATTGAAATTTAAAATACATCAATTGAAATATAAAACACATCAATCTAAATTTGAAACACATCAATTGAAATTTGAAAGACATCAATTGAAATTTAAAATTCGTCACTTGAAATTTAAAAATTATTAACCTTTTTCATGTATTAGATTTTTAAATTTTAATTGATGTGTTTAAAATTTCAATTGATGTATTTTAAATTTCAATTTATGGTTTTCGAAATTCAATTGATTTATTTTAAATTTCAATTGATGTCTTTTAAATTTCAAATGCTGTTTTTTAAATTTCAACTGATGTATTGCAAATTTCAAATAGAATTTTCAAATTTCAATTGATGTATTTCAAATTTCAAATAGAATTTTCAAATTTCAATTGTAAATGGTGTAGAAAGCACAGATTTCGCTGGTTGTGGCCTGTCCCTTCATGGGATGCAATGGGAAACCATTTTTTTTAAATGAGATTATCAATGCCGAATCAGTCGTAAACAGAAACAATGGCGTCTACCTGGAAATACGACAACACAGCTGTATCTGACTCTCATCCTACCCGCTATATGGCGCAGAAACGTAGGCAGCAGAACTGTCTGTCGTAAAATATATGTTATCAATAACGGCGAGTACCGACGTCGTGTGAACCTTGAGCTGTTCGTCTTATATCCCCACAGCGATGTAGTTATGCGAAACAAAAGAGAGCGAATTCGTCGGTCTAGGTCATGGCGATTGAATGGATAGAGGTTTAGGTGTTCGGAGACGTACGCCAGGGAAGCTGACTAATTGGACGACCATGGCTCATCTAGAAATACCAGGCGCAAAAATCCCTGGGAGAGATTGGTGTGACCAACTGCAGAGAAAATTCGAAGAATCTTACAAGGCTGTAGATGAACAATAAAAGTAAAAATACAGTGAGCGAAATGATCTGCGCCTAAAGTTTTAGAATGCGTGTTCGTTAGTCCCGAACCTTTGGTATTGCACGAAAGGTAAAAACTGAAGTTCCGAATAACAATTCATTGCACTCACTTGCTATGCACTCGATACACTGTGGATTGATATATTCGAAATTACGAAATTGTTGTTGGAAGTTCTAATTATTGAGGCTAAGGAAAGTAAATTTAAATTAATTAAATAAATTTTTTAAATGAAATACATTTTTAACATTTAACGAACGTCCAAAATTCAATCGTAGGCGATTAAGCGTTTTAGAGGGACGACAGACACTATTCCTTTAGAAACTCACCACGCCTTTGCACCTAGATTATTTTTTATCTCGATGGACATTAATTTTTTGAAGTTTAGATTTTTCGCTTCTTCGTAAGATACTCCGTTGTAGAACTAACATCTTTGGAACCAGTAATTATTTAAAAAAAAATCCATTATTAATACTTAAAATTATTTAAAGACCAGTGCAAGCACATGTGTCATTATTTTATTGCTTAATACTTTTTATTTTATACCCACAAAAAACAAAGAGAATGCAAAGCAACAGACACATGTAAATACATACATTGTTATGTTCGAACATACGTTACACAAGTTCACACAATTTTCGTTGCTCTCTTGCTAACTCATTTTTATATACATATAACCACGTCATTATTCTATTTGCACTGAGAGTGCTCCGCTCCCACACAAGACAACTATTCGCTGCCGCTACATCAGTGTGTGTTTTTTTTCGCAGTCTGACAATCTGTGTTTTGCAGTCGGACAAATCTGTGCTCTAAGGGGTGGGTCACCCTTATCATTTAGGGGTATGAAAAATAGATGTTGGCCGATTCTGAGACCTACCCGATATACACACAAAATTTCATACAAATCGGTCCAGCCGTTTCGGAGGAGTTTAACGCCAAACAATCTGTGATCGCAGTCGGACAAACTATGTGATCGCAGTCGGGCAAATTGTGTTTGGATGTGTTCACTTTGTGAGTTAAGTCCCTACCCGCACCTATAGATGTTAACACATCAATAATCAGTTGTTCCATATTAAAACCTCTCAGACCCCCTTTACTTTGAACTTTCCTCTACCTCTCTGTCTCATTCGTTTTCTATAACCGTCGTGACTTTAGCTGTTTTATGTTCGCATTTAACGTTCGCTAGCAATAATCTGCAGTAACTTTGGACTTGTCATAAATTTTACTTGGCTATTTCTTTGGCGCTATTCCATGTGTTTTCCGCTTCTCTTTCAATGTTAACAACAAATATTTGCAATATAAAATCTAGAAGTAGGAAAAAACCAAACAGTCACTAGCATGTAGCACGTTTAATTTCGCTTTCCTTTGACAGTTGTGCCATTCCCAACGTCCAACAGCAAGTCAGTCAGTCGGACACGACCATTAAGCAACGACGAACACTCCTTGTGGTCGGCCAGCTACTGCTGCCATTAACTAATGGTAGTGGTGTTGTGAGTTCCATTGATGAGGGGCATAACTCCACCTCTTGTCGTGATTCGCACTGTGGTGGTGCGATAGTCAGCGGTGCTGGGTGTTTTGTGTTTAAGGTCATACACCGCATGTTAATTGTCATTTAACGTCAGTTGATGTCGCATTTGAAACGGATGTCCTTGAAATTGTAAAACATCACATGCGGTATGAATACGAAGAACAGAAGGAACACCAGCTACAACAACTGTCATAGGTCCAATCGCCCTAATGGTAATAATACTGTCTTATTTCACTTAACACTCCTCCCCGACCGCAGCCACACGAACCCTTTTGTCATTTTGACGCTTTTCTTGAGGTTTTCCATCTCATGCATTTTATGGTTTTTCCTTTTCAGTGGGTTTTTCTATCACTTTCACTTTTTCATTTTGCTTTTGCTTTTGAGTTGTTCTAGTTCTTAAAGTGAATTTGTTTTGATATTTGTAGAATTGAAAGTGAAATTTAAATTGGCGTGCTGGGATTCAATTTTAAGATTCAGGATATAAAAGAAGAAGATAGTAACTATATTGGTTTTATAGTGTAAAGTTGACCGGGATGTAATAGACTTTATCCGTCATATTTTAGGAAACAGGTGGATAAGCTGTGAGATGAACAACATACAAATAAGGGACGAAGTGTACCGTGACTGTGGAACTCATCAAGGGGAAGTCTATCATCATCTATCTGTGTTACCACTATACATATTCTACTAAGTCTTTTCACGAACGAGGGATTACAACTTGGAATATCGAACAACTGGGTACAGACGGGACGATGGAACGTACACCCGAATAAAATGACACCAAACTTCCTTGGAACGACTATATAGTTGTCTAACAGGGTCAAATATTTGGGGAGTAATCCTAGATCGGAAACTACTTTGGATAGCCACATAGAGAGCAGAGTGGAAAAATCTCACAGATGTTGGTCTATCCCCAAAAGAGCCATGGGCTCAAAATGGGTTCCCACCACTAAAAACATACTGGCTCTTCACGAGTATGATACGCAACTGAAATTTGGTGGACGGCAATGGAGATGTGCTTTCTTGAAAAACTTCAAATGCTTCAATGCACGTGCAGCCTGGGTAATGACCCTGGGGTAATGACCCGGGGCAATGGATGCAATACCTTCATTAAACACCATTAAGTTAAAAATTAAATACGAGGCGAGACAGAACGACTACTGAGCATAGGGAAATGAATTTGAGAGGATCCCAATCTAACTCACCAGCACGTAATGCAAAAGTTGATGGGATTCTCATCAAAGGAATAGGGAACCACAGGCATTCCCGGAAAAATGGTAACTGTAACCTACTGTACAACTGTCCCACGGTGGGGGCCATGAGCCGAGAGCTTCCTTGTCGATGGCGTTCGAGGATCCACTGCTAGTCTGACGGATCTTAGAAGAGTGGAAGAACAGAAATAGGACTCTTCATCGAGGACTTATTGAATCGACTTTCGCCCCTTCTTATGACAACACTTTGTTTCAGGAAGAGGTTAAGGCAATCACATAATGTGTGACATGACTGAGCGATGAGTTTATACACAGATTCTCAAGTGATGATCAATGCGATATCATCGCAAAATGTTAGGTCACTGGCGAAGGAATTAAACTAATTGTCCACCACTGGTTGCCTTGGGATCATATTGACTTCAGGGCACGGCGTCATCTTGGGAAATGAAAGGCGAACTCTAAATATAGGAAACTCGAAAACTGTCCAGGGCGTAAATGCCGAACTTCAACAATGGGCAAGAATAACACACATTGTGCGGCAACCCGAATGGGAACACGTCCAGAGGGTTGCTAAAGCTGAACAAACTTGAATTGAGACGAATCTTGGGGGTACCAACTGGGGCTCCTCTTTGTGAGCACATATGTATACATTTAACAAGCCAATGCAAATGAATGCAGGGTTTGCGAGGAGGACATCAAAACGATTTAACTCTTTCCCTGGCAGCATTTAGACTGCAACAGGACGATTTAGACTCCAACACCTCTCAATCGGTATAAGGACTTGTTCGAAGAAACTAAGAGGAACGCATTGGAGAACGACTAGGAAATTTGAACGCAGATCAAATTTTGTATAGAATATTTGAGGTTGCGCTTGGGAACGCGATGAGCACATTACAAGCGTACCAACTGGCCTGAATGCTTGGATTTGGGTTCATTACAAGGCGGTATATATAGGGGTTTCCACTGGTTTGGAATGAATACAAATCAGTCTATACCGAAACCACCCGAGTAGAAATTCTCATACCCTTTACACCAGGAACTCCGTTGTTCCAGAAATGTCTTTATGGTATGAGAGTGTGATATCTCCGATCGGATTTTGGTACCGCATTAAAGTACATGACATATTCCACAATGCTCGCAACAGCTTCTACGACCGACTTCTATCTTGCCTCATTGTGGCAGTTGCCTTAACATGATGGCAGACGTAGTATCAATCTGCTTGCCCATACTGTTCACCGGCAACAAATATAACATTACATTCAGTGCTTCAGTGGGAGTGGAGCGCAGATCACCCGTGTTGCTCATCGTCTCCATTATCCGATCCCTAGCCAGTTATGAACAATATGTAGGTTGGTCTTTCAAGTATTAGCCACCAAACGATAATCCCGGACAGCATTATCGATATCAGATATATAGATCAACTCAACAATCCCAGGGGACAGCCCTCTTTTCCAACCCTCTAACAATTGCATTTTTCGCTCTTTGAACTACTTTGGGTTCGAACTAAACCTCTGGTTTAAAATAATACCCAGGTATTTGGCATAACCAACCTTCGGAAAAATGGACCAGGGCGGTCTTGGCCGAATTTATCCCCATCTTATTTGTTGCCGTCTATCTGCCCACAGTCTGTAGGTTAACCTGGTGGAGATCTCATAGTGTACTTGACTACTTACCCCTTTCTACTATTGCCTCGTTATCCGCATAAACAATAAATTTTCAACTTCATTTTCCGCTAAGCGCAAGATTTCCAAGAAATGGAGGCAAGACCCCTCCTTGAGGTGTTCCTCTGTTAACACGTTGTAGAAGTCGGTTTGCCCAACACGCCTGTAATCTCTCGCACTGGTCGTGACATAATTGAACGCACTCTCAATTTCAAAAAAATTTCAACCTTCGTCTACTCCTTGGCAGCCAATGACTTCTCTATGAATCCCACTAGTTCATGCAAGGCTTTCTCCGTCGATCTGTCCCGGCTATACGAAATCTGTGCACCAGATAACAATCTTGCATCAACAATAAATAAATAAATAAATAAATATATTCTCAATAAATCCCATGCTGGGTCAGGGGAGAGCTTCTCACAACCAGTGAACTATGCACATTATGGTGTAACACTCACTTATTTGAACCTGCAGTTTAACGCCGGTTCCGAGCTGGTTTTTTTTTTTAATTTTGAACGCTAATGACTTGATAGTGTCGCCGTCACCTAGCGAGGTGAACGTCGTCGAAAGAAATGTAAGGTGTCCAGAGAAGTGATCAAGCCCACGTTCTCATGGACCAGAGTCCAACACACTAACCATTGCACCATGGATGGCCACAATAAATAATCTAGCATTGTCATTGACAAGATTATACGCCTAAAGTCTAAGAAGAGTTTTCTAAAGAATTTTTCATCTTTGGGAATTAATACCACTCTTGTGGATCTCCATCCTTTAGTTACGTACCTAAAGCTTCTGCACTCGATGTATAACTTTATCAGGCAGAGAATTAGTATATCAATCACAGCCTGAAGTTCCGCTGATAACACCATATCGGGAATAGGGTATTTAAATGATTTGAAGCAACCGATGACCCACTCGAGTAACAATTTCTATGGCAACTTCTGGTCTATAAGAAGTATATCCGATGTTTTTGGGATGGTCGACTTGTCATCAACGATATTCCATTCCTGACGAAGGCTTAAAGTGACAGATGGTTACTTTACTTTGGTGGAGATTGATCGGAATAAACCGCAATATTTGTTCGTTTCTCGCACCGAAATTCTACGTCTAGACGCGTGTCTGCCTATTAAACAGTGCACAGTAGACATCTGCACAAGACGTCTTGAACGGTCATTCCCGACAATTGTTGTGTTGTCAAGACATGCACTGCAGCGAAGTTAAGGCAACCAAATACTTCAGTGGTCTGAAAACAAAAATATTCGTGTATGTGGTGGAAGCTGTAGAGCACAAAAAGGCTATACTACTGTACTTCTACTTCGCATCACATCGTATTGTGTTTTTGTCTACACACACATACACACATACACTAATGCTTTGACGCCAGACCCGAAGTACTTGGTTTTCGAACTTCGCTGTAGTTCATGGCTTGAAAAAATCAAATGTCTTGAATGCCCAATCAAATGTCTTGGATACCCATCTTGTACAGATGTATAGGGTCCAGTGATCACAGCTTCTAGTGTAGAGGTATCTTGTCTAGGAATGGATATCAAGTTTGACGTACGATTCAATTCATAACTTGGTCATACTTGCTTGGTGATCGTGCATTTTGTGCCATCCACCAGACCAACTATTATTCGCATGTCTAAGAGCTTCGGTTTGGAGCATGAACTTTCATTCAGAAAGGGTCATACCCACATGCTCCCTATCCAGGGGAACAGGTAACGTAGTCCCTAATCTTGCCGGCTCATTTGCTCTATGGTTCCTTGGATTGTTACCGTCCCCCGGCAACCATATAAGGTGAATATCGAACTTTTAGAGATGCGCGGCAGTTGGGGACACTTCTTTGAAGTCACAAATAACAGTTATTTTATATCAGCCTCATTGTCAGATTAGATGTTTGCTTGGTGATCATGCATTTTGTGCCATCCTTCAGACCAACTATCCTTCGCATGTCTGAGAACTTCCGTTTGGAGAACGAACTGTTAGAACAGGTAAGATAGTCCCTAATCTTGCCAGCTCCCCTGCTCTATGGTTCATTGGATTGTTTCCGTGCCCAGGCACCCATATAAGGTGAATATGGAACTGCGTGTCCATCTCATTCACAGATGCGCGGCATATCTTGAAGTGATGAATACCGATTGCAGAGATTTTATATCAGCCCAACTCACAGTAGATATTAATACCCTAAGCGGTGATGACGTTTCGCCCAGCCAAATGACAACTTCTCCGATTGTCATGACTTCTGACTGAAGGACACTACAATGGTCTGGTAGCATTTGTGCAAGGTCTAGAGCCAGCTCCAAAACCTTCTTTGCTATCTAGCTAGGAGTGATGAGTGTATAAGCCTAAATACCTTAAAAAGGGTGTCTCAGTAAGAATGCACTTTTTCATTTTAAAATAAAAATACGTATTTTTGAGATAGTTGTGATTTTTTTTTATTGGATTGTAAAGAAGACATGTTCCAATTAAGTATAGAAAAAAAAAAAATATCCGTCAAATGGCCCCTCGGCTCTGATGGCAGGCCATTACTCTTTTCATGAAATTTTCCATGACATTTTCAGAGAGATGTGGCAGTATCTCATCGATGACGCGTTTGATCTCGAATTTGAGCTCAGGAATTGTTTCTGGTTTATTCGCCCAAACCCGAGATTTCACAAAACCTCAAAGAAAGAAGTCGCACGGTGTCAAATCGCATGATCTTGGTGGCCAGTTGACATCAGAGTTTCTTGAGATAATTCATTCTGGAAATCGTTGATGCAATAAATCGATTGTTTCATGCGGGATGTGACAGGTGGCACCGTCTTGCTGAAACCACATGTCGTCCAGATCCATACCGTCCAGTTGAGGCCCCAAGAACTCCGTTATCATGTTACTGTAATGAATGCCGTTCCAAGTCACTGCAATTTGGGCCTTATCTTCAAAAAAGTAAGACCCAATCACGCCGCCTGACTAAAATCCGCACCTGACAGTTGTTGCTCGTTGTGGGTGCATTTGTTTCTCATGGAATGCGTGAGGATTTTCTGAACCCCAAATTCGCCAATTTTATAATTTTATAGCCATTCACATGGAAATTCGATTCATCGGAGAAGCTGATTTTTTTTTTTGAAAAATTGGTATTGACTTCATTTTCCTCCATTACCCATTGAACGAATTGCCGGCGCTTTCTATGGTCTGCTGGATTGAGCTCCTGAATAGGCTGAATTTTGTACGCATGAAGGTGAAGGTCCTTTATCAAAATTCGCTGCGTAGTTCTTCGTGAAATTTGAAATTGTTGAGAACGATGCTGAATTGATGTTTTCGGGTTTTCGGCGACACTCGTTTACAGCAGCAATGTTTTCAAGCCACCGACCGGTACCTAGACTCACAGGAGTCTTACTGTCCATAATCGACTCAGTTTGTTCAATTTCTTTTACCACTTCGAATGATTAACACATTTGGTGTAATTTCTCCACTGAAAATTCTTCGAAGTATGCGAGCGGTCACAGCATAACTTTCCAAATTTTTTTTAAAAAGTTTTCACAATTGTAACGCTTTGTTCTTTCGTAAAGCGCTCGATTTTTAATAATCGGAATAAACATATGTGACAGCTGCCAAATTTCACAGTTGCCACTTGCACAAAAAATAAATTACACTAAAAAATTACACTAAGTTCACTCTTACTGAGACACCCTTTATAATCTGGTATGCGTACCCTCCGGGCCTGCCTCCGGGATAAGAGTGCAGCAGTTTCTCTCAAAATTTGAAGTGGGTATTATGTAGTCGACTTTTACTGTGGATAACCCCACATCCTTCAAAATCAACCCATGCCCATATGGGCTGGCGACCCATTGTGGGGAATGTCCTAGGCGGACTGCCGACTTTGTAGCTATGTGCCTTCCGAGCAAATATAATGGTAACAGGTGGAGGGGTTGTTCGAAGGGCACCCGTGATATACACCATAGAAATTCTCGGGACTTTTGTCAGCAGACTTATGTCGCATTTAGACCGCAGTTTATCGCAGCGAGGTTAGGGATAACCTTGTTCTTTAATCTTTTACGTTCAAATAAATACATGGTTTCCCATTACATACCATGAAGGAATTGGGGAGAGCTTCTCACAACCAGTGAGCTGTGCGCTTTCTAGTTTTACACTCACTGATTGACACCTACAGTTTTTACACCGATTCCGATCGGTATTTTGAGAAGTTTTTTCATGGCTAAATACTCGATAGTGTCGCCGTCACTAGGCGAGGTGACCGCCTCCGAAAGAAATTTAAGCTGGTCAGAGCAGGGATCGAACACAGGACCTCATGTACACTACCATTGCACCACCGACGGCCACTGTAGTTCCGTTTACACCACCCAATTTGGGATTAATTTTACATTTTAGGTGTCACCTTTGTGCTTAGACCAATTATACCAATTTAGAGCAACTTCGTGCCGAGACCAAATTATCGAAGACGGCGGTTCTACTGAACAATTTAAATGGCGGATCTTAGTTTTGTCAGTTTTGTATGAGTTTTAGATGGATGTGAAATAGCTGAACCTTTGTAATTGGATCAGTCTGTCAAATCGGGCCAGTTATTCAAATCGGCTAACATTTTAAACCGACGAGAACCAATTATATTGAGGGCGACGTGAGCTTCAAAAAATGTTTGGTGGTAATCGGCTACCGTAAGTCAGTTGATTTTTTGTGTACGTTTTTATTATGGTTGCATTTTTTGGTACTTAGCAGTGTTGCATCAAATTGTACACTAGTTTAAAATGAGGTTACAAATTAAACATCAGGTTTACAGATTAAAATTGTATGAGTAATCTTCTGGATTAACGTGGGTTAACGGTGTTAACCTTCGAAGTGCACTAATCTTGTTCGGTGTAAATGCCGTATTAGGTAAATGGATTTTCCAGTACCGGCCATCCAACAATAATGCCATAGAGCAATATCGGGCGGACAACAGCTACATATATCCAGTAAACTATTTTAGGGGTTGACCCTATCCACACCTTGGCCGTTTTAAGTGAATATCCTTCCACTGATCCTATTTATAGTATTTGACTCGAAACTAAGCTGAATTAAGGAAAGTGTTTTATAATTTTGTTAATTTTTCTATTGGTGAGATAAATGGATTTAATCAAACTTGGGACCAACATTTTTCTGAGTGTGGCGCACTGGTAATTCAAGGTGAAAGATGGTAAGAGGATATGTGTAAGGAAATTGGTCGTGTCTTATGGAATGTATCTGCTATTAAGCTTATTACTGTTTATAAATGTTTTTGGTTGTTTTGACATTTTCTTCATAGGTCATTTGGTCAATTGCTTTAATGTGAAATTCTGTCGAAAGTTTTGCTTTCGCTGAAATCAATTTTTAAACAAAAAATCTTTATTAGATTTAATTTTTCGGTTGTAGAATTGTTGCATATAAACTAGGTTGTTTGACAAGACAAATAGCTATATGATAATGTGTGTTTCCTTCTGTCGTACCCAAATAATATACTTTATGTCGTCGTCCTTATTACCCGTGACTGATATTCATTTAAATATCATTTGCATTTAACAACATTTCCTCTCAATCAACACGAATTTGTATTTTCCCCATTGGAAGTGGGTGCCTAGCGTAGCCTTATACCAATTTCGTCCTATTTAGCTTTTACAAACAAGTATATTGTGTTGGAATGTAGTGAAGAAGACTTCAGTGAAATATAAGAATCGTATGATATTTAGTGGAAAAAGTATTTAATATTTTGCATGAAAACCCATGGAAATGTAATTAACAATTTTTTCCTTTTCTTTCTCTTTGCAGATTTATTGGAAATTGAAAGAGTTTCGTTCTAATAAATTACAAAAGGTATGTACATATGTATTTAGAGAGAAACTATTATATTCGAAAGAAAGCCCTGGTTATATTAATGAGTCACTTAAAAGTATTGCAATGTTAATCAAAATAATTTTCTGGTCTCCCTAAAAGTATGCAAACATTTGATACATCCTAAAAGTATGCTACATTAAAAGTGATTGTATTCTTACAATTGATTGTAACAAAACGATTGTTTGATAAATATAGAATCTTAATTGTAAAATGATATTCCTGAACAAAAAGAAAAAATAGTATGTATATACATTAACTGATTTACTTAAAGGACACGTTATTCCTTTGAGTTTTACTTGGCCGGATGTTGCTAAATATACTCATGCATTAATACCTTTTAAGGTAATTCTTATTTTCTAATTTCCCAAAAATATATATTTGGCTTGACAACTGACTGACTGATGTTGTAGAAACCTTGTCAACTAATTTCATGTTGAGTTAACATCATACACATTAATATTGCATGGAATCTGAAAAAAGAGGAAAATATTCACATTTGCGTAAGACAATAAAGTGGGCAAATGTTTGGGGTGATTGAAATTGCAGCAGCGTTCAGGTTGTTTGAAAAGGCTTCAAGACAGCACGCTGTCTAGCACACTTAGGCTAAAGAAGCATATTGTGATACCTGCAGTTTCCTCCATAGCAACTATTGACTAGTCGTGCAGCCAATTTGCCCTTTCAATAAATTTTACTATGAGACCTACAGAAATATCTTGTAGGGCTACGGTGCTAACTAAATGTATACAGAATATCCTACTTCTCAGTCCTGCCAGAGCAGGACAATCCAAGAGAAGGTGTTTCGTCGTTTCCTCGTCCTCTTCCATGCAGCATCTACAGAGAGTAGAGTTTCTATGTCCCAATTTTAGGGCGTGTTTTCCTACAAGACAATGTCCCGTAAGTGTTCCTATCATTGTGGATAACCTGCCTCTCGGCAAGTTAAGTAGTTGCCTAGTCCTCTTTCTGTCCACCTGTGGCCAGAGGACCCTGGCTTGTCTGCAAGTTGAAGCAAGTCTCCACTTGTCCTTGAACCAATTATCGGCCCACTGCCTGATCTGCAAACGGCGGGTAGAGATTGGCATACTAACAACTTCTTTTGCCGGAAGAACCTGTGCCGTAGTGCCCTGTCTAGCTATAGCATCCGCTACCCGTCCCGGTACCCAGATGAGCCTGATGTCAAAATACTCTGCCACCACCCTAAGTGATGAGTGGCATTCTTTCACCGTCAGGGACGTAGCAAACTTGGCTTCCAGGGATTTTATGGCTGCCTGGCTGGCTGTGTAGATACATATTCTCCGGAGGGTTGTGACTCTACTTTTCAGTAGTTCAGCAACCTCCAGTATGACGGTAATTTCAGCCTGAAATACGCTACAGTGATCAGGCAGCTTGAAGGAGATATTTACATTCAGGTCCGGTGAATGGACCCCATAGCCTACTTGTCGGTCCAACTTTGAACCATCCGTGAAAAATCTGATACTACTGGTATCCCCTTCCGGTGACTTTTTCCAGGTATTCCTGTTCGGAATAGAAGTCCTTAGATTTGCCGCTGGTAGAAGGTAGGGGATACAGTAGGGAATAGAGTTGACCCGGTGTAGTAATTCAGTGTGTCCGGAATGCCCCGATATCGATTCAAGTACTATGTCGTGATTACGAAGTTTCCGAGATTTCAAGCCACTAAACATATGTTTTGCCGTAAAAAAATGAGCTGTTTATGGAGACGAAATCGTCACTTAGGTTGCATCAAACAACCCAGAGGGGTCAAGGGGCTTACAAAAGGAGGATAAGATGTTTCTCCAACCGGCTCGATCTTCAGCTTTTCTCCAGCAGTTGGTAACACCAAGCTCCCGCAGGCAATATTCCACCTGTCCTTTCCAGCGAAGTCTTGGTCGTCCTATTCTTCAATGTCCTTCGAGTACGCCTTCGAATACCTTTCGCACTGGTTCATTCTGATCCATTCTACTGACATGGCCTATCCATCGTAAACGCGCTATTTTGATACGCATAACTACGTTGATGTCGGGATAGAGATTATACAGCAGCTCGTGGTTCATCTATCGTCGATACTCGCCGTTTTCTATAGGGTGTCTCAGTAAGAATGCACTTATTCAATTTAAAATAAAATCACGTAGTTCTTGAGATAGTTGTCATTTTTTATTGGATTGTAAAGAAGACATGTTCCGATTAACTATGGAATAAAATATCCGCCAAATGGCACGCACGGCTCTGGTGACAGGCCATTACTCTTTTCATGAAATTTTCCATGACTTTTTCACAGATATGTGGGTGTATCTCACCGACGCTGCGTTGGCTCTCGGATTTGAGCTCAGGAATTGTTTCTGGTTTATTACAAAACCCCAAAAAAAGAACCGACGCAGTTTCTTTAATTTTTTTGACCACTCTGCGAATGGTTGACACATTAGGTGCACTTTCTCGACTGAAAATTCTTGGAAGTTTGCGAACGGTTTGAGCATAACTTTCAAAATTTTTGTAATACTTAATTTTTGTAATACTCACAATTATAAGGCGTTGTTCTTTCGTAAGGCGCTCCATTTTTAATAATCGGAATAAACATATGCGACAGCTGTCAACTTTCAGAGTTGCCACTTGCACAAAAAAAATTACATTAAATGTAAAAAGTGCAATCTTACTGAGACACCCTTTATTATAGTATTATTTCTATTATAGAAGCATTATTCTCTCGAAGACGCCAAGTGATGTTTCGTCAGCATGCAATATGACCCAGGATTCTGCACCATAAATCAAGATAGGTTATATCTGAGTCTTATCTCTGAAGTGCTTGCTTAGCCCGAAATAACCCCTGTCTGTTTCTAAGTTTGATTCTAATTCTAAGTTTAATTTCCAGGCTGACGTTATTGCGTCTGTTCACGGCAGATCCGAGGTAAATAACCTCGAAATTCACCCTTTCATCCAATCGGGTGGATGTTCTTCTTGTTAAAACCTTTAATTTTGTCTTGTCCTCGGTTACTGCCAAACCCACTTCTCAATTCTCCAAACTACTACAGTAAATTTTGCAGATTTCGCCCGGTGATGTCAAAATCATCAGCATACGCGAGCAACATAGTTTTATTCGTGTTGACTGCAGCTTTTCTCACGATGATCTCAATTAGTATGTTGAAGAGATCGCATGATAGGGTGTCGCCCTACCTGAGACCTCGCGTTGTACTAAATGGTTCGGTGCGATCTTTATCAACCTTTACTTAGGATTTCGTCTCGTTCAGTGTCATTCTATAAGGCGTGTCAGCTTCGCAGGAATACCAAACTCCGACATAGCTTGGTACAGTTTTCCCAGTATCGGGCTATCAAAAAAAAAATGGTTTCCCATTACAACCCATGAAGGAATCGGGGAGAGCTTCTCACAACCAGTGAGCTGTGCGCTTTCTAGTTTTATACTCACTGATTGGGTTCCGAACGGTATTTTTGAGAAGCATTTTCATGGCTAAATACTCGATAGTGTCGCCGTCACTATGCGAGGTGACCGCCGTCGAAGGAAATTTTAAGGTGGTCAGAGCAGAGATCGAACCCAAGATCTCAAGTACAAGAGGCGCGCACACTACCCATTCCACCATCGACGGCCAGATCAGAAGCAGCCGTAAAATCTACAAAGAGGTTGTAGGTGTCAATGGGGTTCTCGTGGGGTTTCTACAGGATTTGTCGTCTTGCATCAGCGTCACTTACTAGTTGCTTTATATCAGTTATATCTTATCGAAAGCCGTTTCAAGAACCATCACGTAGTTGCCATCGGCGAGCTGTAACTTTACTCGTTTAAATTGAGACTGAGTAAATTACGCTGCGCATTAACTATTTCTATCAGTTGTACTTTGGCACAACGTCATTTCGAAGTTTCCTTATGCTTCTCGCAGCCTCGCCAACTCTTCGCTGTTTTATATCAGTTATAACTTTGCCGTTTCAAGAACCATCTCATCACTTAGGTCTCCATATAAACCGGTCGAAAATTTTAGGTAAATAGGTAAAAATGCATGCTAAAAATGCAAAAGGAAGAATAAAGCTGTGAGAAAATTCAACATTTCTATGTTATTTTCACAACCTAAAAAGGTAAAACTTTGACGGGGTGATTGCAAAATTTTTGCTTACAATCGCTTAGTATCGCTTAGCTCCCCATACAAAGTCGTCGAAAAATTAGTTTAGCGGGAAATGAAAAACCCGGTTTATTATTTTTTTGAAACGAAAACCCCATTAGTATCTTTTGGTTTTGAAACCCAAAACTGTTTCCTTTAGTGACCCAAAATGTATCTCTCTTTTGTATATGGCGTCAACTGCCAGTTTCGTTTTGATATTTGTGAAGTAAACAGATGCAGAATATACATCGATGCGGTGCTATGCTCCTCAAGAACGCGGAATACTTTTTACGGAAAAATTTGTTGCACTTAAAAATTTGCAAAAATGTTGCATTTTCTGTCCTTTCAGGGAGATACGGCAGAGAATGTTGCCCGATAAATGACTGTATTGTATATTAAAGGTCTGCAGCAAGACATTCATTTAGTTGTATTTCATTGCACTCTATAAAGTAGTACTTTTTGCATATGAATGATTGAAGAATGAGTATTTTAAAATGAAATCCAAACAGAATACACCACTTGCTATTTCGAAATGAATTATGATGTACTCAGTTTGCTTCTCTTCTTGGAATGTCTTGATGTATTGAAATGTTTCGGAAATGTGATATAAATAAGAGGGTGTGAAAGGAATTCAGTTCAGTATGTAATCATCTTACTACAAAGAAGGTGTGTGATAATTGTTTCAGTGAAGTTGGTTAATATGTATGTACGCAACCACTCTAGTCGCACAAGCAGAGATGTTTTTACCTTTGAAACGACAGTGAGCACTCATTTTAGTGCTCTTTGAAAAGTAGATAATTTTGTTTTGCTTCAAATTGTTTTGATGTGCTTGAATGTTGGATGTTTTGGTTCTCATTTATTTTGCGTTTTGTTTCTAAATGAATAGTCTCATAAATAGTAGTTTCTTTTGTTAGCAGTGAATGTAGTATTTGACGCATTCGCTTTTGAAGTGAATGTGCTTGATATGCCAGTCAAGACATTCATTGCAGACGTATATTGTATATGTTCTTTGTCCTCGCTAAGCTAATTCTTCTACCTTTTTCGCTAAGCTAATTTTTCTACCTTTGGTATGGGGCGCTAAGCGATTTTAACTGAAGCCGCTTCAGGTAGAAAAATTAGCTTAGCGAAAAAGGTAGAAAAATTAGCTTCCCAAACGAAGTGGTCGAATTATTAGTTTAGCGAGAATAACTAAAATATTCCAATTGTTTGGTACTATGTCGTCCAGTTTCTATGAAGAGTCGCTCAAAATCGATTAATATCGCTTGGGAACTGGTCGAACCTTTTGAATAAGCGAGGTAAATAAAACATGCTAAAAAAAGCAAAAGGAAGAATACAGCCGTTTGAAACTGCAACATTTCTATGTTCGTTTCTCATCCCAAAAAAGGCACAACTTTGAAGGGGCGATGGCAACATTTTTTAAATGTCGCCTCGTACAAGGGCAATATTATTTTTTAGACACGAAATCACCAGAAGTATCGACGGAAAATCTTTTTTAAGCGACTCTTCTTACAAACTGGTCGACATCGTACCAATACAATTGGTATTTTTTGTTATTCCCGCTAACCTAAAATTTCGACCTCTTTGTTTGCGAAGTTAAGCGAATTTAACCGAAGCCGCTTAAATTAGCTTAGCGCGCCACACAAAAGGTGGAAAAAGTAGTTTAGCGAAGACAAATAACACAAACAAAATGACAGAAGGTTTGCCTTTTATTCGGGTAACATTCTCCCCAGCGACTCGCTGAGAGGGCAGAAAATGCAACATTTTGTACTTTTTGAGTGCAATATTCTCAGAAACGAACACAAAACCTTGAAGTAGGGTTGAATTTTTTTCACAAACGAACAGAAAAAGGTACTTTTAGGGTAAAGAGCAGAAAAAATTTTGAATTTTATTTTTCAGAAACGAAATCGCCATTAGCACGAGCGGTGAAACACATTTTTATCTGTACGAATACTTCCACAAACAGTTTTTTCGCTTCTGGAGCACTGAGAATCCACGTATCAGTTACGAAGAGTCCTTATATCCATTCTAAGACATCGTATGGTGCGGCATTTGCGTCGTAGATGTCTGGGGGCCTTATTTTATGAGGACGTGGTGGTAGCACGGTATGAGTGCCTAGTGGGGGTTACAGAACTATGATCAATGAGTTTTTAAAACCGTAAATTAATGAAGGGGGTCATTCGGTTCGAAAAATGGTTCACACAGCTCTCGCGAATATGGACGTTTTGACGTATGTAATTTCAGGCCTTCTATCGTCTCTTTTTGTCGATTTGCAGTGGTCGGTACAATCGTCCGATTTTACCGCTCGAGACTTCTTTCTTTGAGGGGTTTTTGATTTAACGGGCCTATGTGAACAAACCACAGACTCTGGAAGCTTTCAAAGAAAATATTCAACAAGGGTGCGAGAACTTATCGCCTGAAATTCTCGAAAGAACGTTTCAAAATTAGGTAAAATAAGCCTAAAATGTCATCGATCTACTTGACCAATATCATCTTCAAAACGTAATGGAAAAAAATCAAAGCTGTATATAAACATTATAAATAAAATAATGTAATAATGTCGATTCATTTTAATGATATACTCCTAGCAAGATAACACTATTCTTATACAAAATGTTTTTCAAATAACGATCATGCGACCAAATAATTCTAAAGACAACTAAGAGGTAGACCATTTCTGAATTCCTAATTTGTAATTGTAACCGACTCTATAAAAACTGCCGCAACAACCGTACTTGGTTTTGAAAAACCACTTCGCAGCAAACCATGGTACGATGAAGAGTGTCGCATTGCAAATGATGAAAAGAACGCTGCACGCATGGCAATGCTTCAGTCAATTGCAACGCAAGCTGCGACTGAGCGGTATAGGGAGAAAAGAAAGGAGGTAAACCGTCTATTTAGGCGTAAGAAACGGCAGTGGAGAAAGCGCGAGCGTGAGAAAATTTAGTCATACGGAAGGAAAAACGAAGCCCGAAAATTCTACTAAAAAGTCAAAAACGGAACTAATAGACATGGTTCAGGGCCCCCCTTCTGTAAAGACAAGGACGGAAATCTCATCGCAGATGTGCAGAGTATGTTGGGAATATGAAAAGATCATTTCTCTGCGCTGTTGGTACCTGAGATATCCAATGACGAGACAATCGATCAATATTTGGACGACGACGTCGATTGCCCCCTCCTAACCAAGACGGGGTCAGAACAGCTATTGCCCGTCTTAAGAACAACAAAGCCGCAGCAGCCGATGGATTACCCGCGGATCTGTTTAAGGCTGGCGGCGATGAGCTGATAAGGTCCATGCACCAGCTCATTAGCAAAATTTGGTTAGATGAATGCATGCCCGGCGGTTGGAGTCTCAGTGTACTATGCCCCAAAATTAAAAAAGGTGACCCGAGTCTCTGTGCCTACTACATTGGAATAGGCCCTTTATCCATAGCATTCTATCAAGGATAATGTGCGAAAGACTAAAACGAATTGTCGCTGACCTGATTGGACCATACCAGTGTGGCTTTAGGTCTGGGAAATCGACAACTGACCAGATTTTCACGCTACGCCAAATATCGTCAAATATCGATTGCCGATTATAAGGCGGTCTTCGATAGCCCGATACAGAGGAAACTCTACGATGCAATGTCTGAGCTTGGTATTCCTGCATAACTCATACGCCTTTGCAGGATGACCCTGACGAACACCAAATACGCAGTGAAAATTGGTAAGGATCTTACCGAACCTTTCGAAACTAAGCGAGGCCTAAGACAAGGTGACACCCTATCGTGCGATCTCTTTAACATCTTAATAGAGATTATTCTGAGAAAAGCTGCTATCAACATGAATAAAACCATCAGCAGCAAAAGTCACATGCTGCTCGCGTATGCTGATGATATAGATATCATTGGACGCACAGTTAGAGAAGTTACTGCGGTGTTTTCGAGAATTGAGAAGGAGTCAGGAAAAGTGGGTCTGACGGTAAATGAGGACAAGACAAAATTAATGGTTTCAACGAGCAGTGCCTCCACGCGATTAGTCCAAAGCGTGAACGTTGTTAACCGTTATAATTTCGAGGTGGTGAACGAATTTATATACCTCGGATCTGGCGTAAACAAAAACCACAACGTCAGCCTTGAGATTAAGTGGAGAATTGTGCTTGCGACTAGATGTTATTTTGGGCTAAGCAAGCACTTTAGAGACAAAGCCCTCTCTCGAGTAACAAAAGTCCAACTCTACTAGACTCTCATTCAGCCTGTCTTGCTTTATGGCGCAGAATCCTGGGTCTTATCGCAAGTAGATGCAACATCTGTAGGAGTCGTCGAGAGAAAAATACTCCGGGAAATTTATGGCCCTATAGTGCAGAACGGCGAGTATCGGCGACGCATGAATCATGAGCTGTATGAGCTTTATCCTGACATTGACATAGTTAAACGGATAAATGTAACGCGATTGCGCTGGCTAGGCCATGTCAGTAGAATGGATGAAGGCGAACCAGCACGAAGGGTTTTCGAAACCGAACTCGAAGGAGGACGTAAAATAGAAAGACCAAGACTCCGCTGGAAGGATCAGGTTGACGAATCCCTGCGTACACGTGGTATTGCCAACTGGACAGATAAGGCAAAAGATCGAAATCGATCGATCGGTTGGCGAAATATGAAATCTTGTAAGGTCCTTAACCCCTCGGGGTTGTTCGTGACCGGGTAAATAAGTAAGTAGTAATGGACAAGTGGACATGGTTGTAATGCCATTAATAATAATGCCATCGAATTGTCTGAACAAGCTACTAAGTATCTAGTAATGTAGGCATTGGTAACAAGGGTGTGGAGGTTTCCTAAAACTTCGAAAACTCCTGACGCCAATTCCTCAATTTTAACATCCTGAATTTTGCCTCCTACTTCACTGTGAGATATCGAATCTAACTCCGACTCCAACTCCTAAAATGATTAAAACTCCGACTACAACTTTTCAATTTTAATATCCTGAACTCCGACTCCAACTCCACCTGCAACTCATACTCTAACTCCGACTTCAACTCTACAAATAAAGCAATGATATTTAAGTGTGTTTTTGAATAGTATTGAGCTGAGTGAGAAGGTCTCCCTTCATGGGATGTAACGGGAAGCCATTTATTTTTTTTATAAATTTTTATTGAGCTGAGTCTGCCGTTCTACGATTGACATCTTCCGTGTAGTATTGCATCCTTCATAGGCTCCCATTTTGGAGTTTCTCAAATTTGTAGTAATTATATAAACACGGAGTCGACGTCGAGCTAAAAAATCTACTCCAACTCCTACTCCGACTATTTGCAAATTACTTGAACTCCGACTCCTACTCCGTCTCTTTGCAATTTCCTGAACTCCGACTCCTAAACTCCAACTTCGACTCCACACACCTGATTGGTAGGGAGGTAAAAAAGAGCTTTGACGTATCCAAACTTATCTTTCCCTCTTTTATCCCCTGACCTTTAAAACCTCTCATCCCTCAAGAACTACACCCTTTTGCTCCCCTCCAGTGCATTCGAATAAACCCTCAGTCATATAACACACACATAATTGTTCAAAGACTTTTATTAAATTGTATCTCACATGTCAAAAAAACGTGAAACATTCACTCAAAAGAATGTGATAATAATAAAGACGTCATTGGAATTCAGAAGGAGCAAAAAAAAATATTCATCAAAATTTTTGCTTCAATTTGCAACAATTTGATGTGTAGGGGATTTAAAGCACAAATTGCAATTTAACCTTTTGAAAGGATTAAGTGGCAGGATGATACATAAAACCAATGACACACATGTGCACACAATGAGTTTATTAATAATTAATTATAGTGTTAAATAATCAAAGGATTCTAATTATTAACAACTACATACACAGATATTTACTTTGCAAGTATTACATTGTAGAGGTATGAGATCGAACGACCACACATACAACATACACGCACATATCCATACATATGTATGTACAATGTGTACAGAAGTTGACACATTTTATATAATACGACTTAATCTAATAACCATAAAATTCGACCACATTAACACCATCACATTGACTACATCCTCGTCTACCCAAAACCTTTGTTATGTTGTTTGTACAAAAAGCAGTTGTGTTCAATAAAATGGCACATTTTGAAATGTTAACAAATGCTGGAGTAATTCAAATATTATTTCTTTTGCATTTTACTTAATGTTTTTATTTTCTAGCTCATAATTTGTAGATTAAAACTAATGAAATTTCAATTCGGCTAAGCTGAATTGTAAAATAATGTATTAATTGATCCTCTTAAATAAACATTTCAGTGTGATCTCACTTTTTACCGAAATTCAGCTGAGAAATTTTGTAACAGAATCACTTTAAAAATTGGAACTATTTTCAAGTTGCAAGTTTAGTTTGCTACCTTTCATATAATAAGACGTAGAATACTACTTCGGCTCAATGTCATTACCAGACGAACAAAATACGAATTTATTCAAATCATTTAATTCGTCATAGGAGTAATAAACCCAAATTTTTAAATCTGCTTCCGAAAAAACACTCCATTTTTGATTTAAATATATATTTTCTTTCATAATTTATTAAATGTTATGGAATTCAGCACCAATACTTTAACGGCCTTTTTCACAAAAAGTTATGAGAGGTTTGAGAGATGATTTTTGTATGATAAATCATCTCTCAAACCTCTCATAATTTTTTATGAATAAGATCGTCAATATCTGTACAAATTGTAATCTTGTAAGTGATTTTTTTACTTAAACATATGGAAAATAAAAATTCAGCTCCGCTGAATTAAAGGAAATTTAGAATACTTAAATCGTACGTTTAAACCGTTTTGTATAAATTGAATATTTGATGATATTTAGTCAATTAAATTTAAATGAATTATTTTTCTTTACTCAAATTTATTCGTCAAATAATCTAATGAGTTTGTAAATGGATACATACTATGCTAGCAATAATGCAGATTTAACAAATATTTGTGTATCTTTCGTATAAGTACATTTTAAAGCCTGAATTTTAGTAGTTTACATTAGCTGAATTGTAGACAACGCACTTTTAAATCTAATTTGTTTGATGTGTTAACATCTATAGGCAGTTGTAGGACATTCTATCAAAGTGAACACATGCAAACAACACACAGCATTAGCATCACATACGTGGTTGTTGTACAACAATAGTCTCTGCCTGAAAATAATTATAATGGTATTGATGTAGCGGCAGCGAACAAACAAGCTTGTCGTCGTCGCCAAAGAGTATTGAATAGTATAGAGAACTCATGGAACGAATTGTACGACTCAAAAGCACTGGCGACATCTGGCGTATAATTTAAAACGTATAACTCTCTTTTTATCATAACTTGGTTCATTCATAATTTTGATGTGAACCATTGATGCCTTTTGCAACATTTATGCGTTTTGTATTGTTTTATGTAATAACATTGTCGAAATGATGCAGTTATATTGAAATATTCTATAAAGAGAATACTACTCGTTTATGCTCTTTTACTCAGACTCTACATGAGAGCGGAAAAAGAGTGCAATAAGTTCTCTATACTATTCAATACTTTTTGTCGTCGCTCTGCTTATGACAAAACAAAAACAATTATTTCAGTGAGATAAATAGTGTTTTTTTATTCAGTTGTATGCCAGCATTCGAACAAGCAGGTCGTCGTCGCTCTGTTTATGACAAAACAAAAACAATTATTTCAGTTAGCTAAATATTGCTTTATTTATTTTAACAATATTGCATTTAATGTTAAAGCAGATGTAAGAAAAATAAAGTGCAATAGCAAAAGAGCCTTAAGCACAAAAACTATTCTTTTTTTATTTTCCAATTTTTCATTTTACACGTCTCTAGTAGTGTTATGATATCAATTCAGCACAGCGGAATTAAAAAAATATGGGTAGTCAGTTAATTGTGTGGTTATATTTAAACTTATATCTTGTTAAATGAACAATTCTGCTGAGCTAAATTTATTTGACTCTTCTTTAATTGATAATTTGGAAGAATTTTTTTTATTAAACATGGAAAATGTCCTCAGTTTGTGGTAATTTTTTGGAAGAAATGTATTTATTTTTCAAGTTTATCAGTCTACCTTATTATTAATTCTAACATTTCGCTTCTCAAGTGCTTTCTTCACTTTATACTTATACGGTATCGTACAACCCCAGGGGGTCAGGGACCTTACAAAACGAAGATAACAAATTTCGCCAACTAGTTCGACCTTTTGTCTTATCTTTCCAGTTGGTAATACCAAGTGTCAGCAGGCATTCATCAACCTGATACCTCCAGCGGAGTCTTGGTCTTCACATTTTTCGTCTCCATTCGAGTTCGGTTTCGAAAACCCTTCGTGCTAGATCGTCTTCATCCATTCTACTGACATGGCCTAGCCTGAGCAATCGCGTTATTTTGATCCGCTTAACTATGTCAATGTCGGGATATAACTCATACAGCTCATGGTTCTTGCGTCGTCGATACTCGCCGTTGTGCACTATAGGGCCATACATTTCCGGGAGTATTTTTCTCTCGACGACTCCTACAGATCTTTCATCTGCTTGCGATAATACCCAGGATTCTGCGCCATAAAGCAAGACAGGTTGTATGAGAGTCTGGAATATTTGGACTTTGGTTACTGCTTAGCCCAAAATAACATCTATTCGCAAGCGCAATTCTCCGCTTGATCTCAAGGCTGACGTTGTTGTTTTTGTTTACTGCAGATCCGAGGTATATAAATTCGTCCACTACCTCGAAATTATATCGGTTATCAACGTTCACGCTTTGGTCTATTCGCGCGGAGGCCCTGCTCGTTGAAACCATTAATTTTGTCTTGTCCTCATTTACCGTCAGGACCACTATTCCTGACTTCTTCTCAATTCTTGAAAACACCGCAGTAACTTCTCTCATTGTGCGCCCAATGATACCGATATCTCATCAGCATTCGCCAGCAGCATGTGACTCTTGCTACAGATTGTTTTATTCATGTTGACAGCAGCTTTTCTCATAATGACCTCTATTAAGATGTTATAGAGATCGCATCGCACGATAGGGTGTTGCCTTGCCTGAGGCCTCGCTTGGTTTCGAAAGGTTTCTTTTTCGCCTATACCGCTCAGTCGAAGCTAGTGTTGCAATTGACTGAAGCATTACCATACGTGCAGCGTTCGTTTCATAATTTTCATCACTTTATATGTGCCTTAAATATGTTTTAATCGTAATTCAGCACAGCTGAATATTATAAATCGATTTCATTCATTAGTTATACTGAAGCTGAGAACTTGCAAAGTGATCAATTCAGCTGAGCTGTTTTAGGACACTTAGAGAATTTTGTTTGTTTATTTGCGTATTAAACGTTTTATGAATACTAGTGATGCACAGCATCGAGGTACCGGTTCGGAAGAGATGGTTCTTGTGAAGGGGCTTACAAGAATGGAAAGACGGGTTCAAATGAACCGATAACGGTTCTTTAAGGACCGAAAAATGGCTTCAAAAGAACGCAAAACGATTCCAAAATTGTCGAAAAACGATTCTACAGGAACTGAAAAATGGGTGGAAAGAACCGTAAAACGTTCCTGAATAAGGGTACGATAATGTGTAATTCCTTCAAATTTTATATTCTTATAATAAGATATTTCACTTCAGACTCTTTGCATCAGCAATTTGCTGAGAACCGGAAGCGGTCCAAATTCCCGGTTCTTCTCGAAACCGGACTCGACAGAAAATGTGTATTTTGTTCAAATTTTATATTTATAGATATTTCACTTAAGCCTCTTTGGATCAGCAATTTGCTGAGAACCGGAAGCGGTCCAAATTCCCGGTTCTTCTCCGAACGGGACTCGTCAGAACCGGTTATTAAAATACTCGGAACCTCACATCACTAATGTATTCCGACCAAAATGTTTTTACTAATTTTTGATTCCGACTGGAATATACTGATATAATAAACAAAAAGTCAAAATTCTTAAGCTTGAGCCTTCTATCGTTTGAATTTTTATTACGAAAATAAAAATTCTGAAAACCGGTGCTAGTTTTTAGCCCACAACTGTGATATGTCCTCGGTAAATCTCTGGATTCACTTTTATTGAGTTGTTTAATTACTGAAGTGTTATGCATCCACCTACACAATCAGACGAGAACCCACACATCCCTTCACACACACACACACACAAACCAACTCGCATATACAGTCACACACTCTCCCGCACACACACATTCACACACCTTAACTAATCTTTAACTGTACCATTTTTAAACCCGACGCCCACGTAGTCACACTCACACACACACACCTGCAAATATTTGTTACCACCGGGAGATACACACGTAGCAACATCGCATGTGTCAGTGTGTGAATCAGGGACATAATCTTCCTGTGTATGAATATGTGCTTGTGTATGTTCACATTTCAAATTCTTACGTACGTACACACATCTATGTATCCTTCGTACTACACACACTATTGAACTGGAAAAGTGTTTCCAACCATGACCAAGTGAATTGGGTGGCAAACGAAAAAAACAATACACACAAGGAAACCATGGAACGTCAGCTTTTCATCAGAGTTAGGCCCTGGTGTTGCTCACAATTTGTTTAAAGTTTAACCGTGGAATTCCACATTAAAGCGACGACGTTCATACGATTAATTAGTAAAGTTATGTAGATAAAATCCTGGGACGAGTATAACATTTATGAGCTTCTGTAAAATGTCAACACTTTGTAAGGACACCGACCGACCAGGGTATGGGAACAGGATTCGGATAAGGTTTAGCTGTGGAAGGAGGTAATGGGGTTGGAGATAGAGGTGATGTAGGTGGAGGTGCTTTTAACTAAAATCTAGGTCAAAGGATGGAGTTTGAATGTGCTTTAGGTGTTGAAGCAGGAGACCGAGTAGGATTATGTTTAAGGATGTTTATGTTTAATTTACGGTTAAGTGATAAGCTGAGTAAAGTTGTCGGGGTCTGAGGCCACGAGTTATTATGCTGGTATTTAGGAATCGATCAAAGAATTGTCATTGTGGTGTTGATGGTTTTGTGGTTGTCATTTAATAGAGGAACATAGTAAATTACGCTGAAATATTTATAAGGAATTGCCTCTAACACTGGGTGTTAAAGGGATTCTAAAACGTATTATCACTTACGGAAAACTGATGTACAAACAAAATTACAAAGCCTTTACATGTGACCATTACGAAATCAAGAATATCGAATCCTCAAACGACTCTTGAGAAAAGACGGCGTGAATGGGAAATCCAGTAATATCCTGGACTCGACTTCGCAATCCTTATCGTGATTACGAGGATCAAACACAAGTTAATCTTTGCTCTTACTAAGGGTTAAGGGGTTTTAAACGAAGACTTGCACTCGTCCGATGTTGTTTTACGATCCACACCGACAAAAAAACAACAACCACTGTAACATTATGCAGGAATCATGTAAATGTTTGGAACATCGATCTGCTGCTGTTTTCTTTCTTTGTTGTCTGTCGCGTTTGGGGCATCAACACATATGTTATAACCTATTAATCATTGTGTCTTAAACATGTAATATTGAATACCAAACACAATGTGTTTGGATACAAGAATAAAATATTTGCTACAAGCTAGAAACTCATTATATTTGCATCCAACCAACAAAAAAAAAACAGATTTTTCAGCGTGTAGTTTCAAAATAAAAAGATATAACTTCATTTTTTAAATGTTTATATGGAAAAAAATTTCAATTAATTTTGAAAGTAATATCGGTGCCCAGGCATCATTTGGACTCTTTTTGACACATTTTCAATAGTACTGGAGAGAAACTCTGGCGATAAGTTCTCGCACTCTTGTCGGATATTCTCTGTGAGATGTTCCATAGTCTGTGGCTTGTTCATATTCATCCGTGATACGTGACTTCAAAAACCCACAAAGACACAAGTCTAGGGTGGTCAAATCGGACAATCTTGCCGGCCATTGGAAATTACATTACAAAATGACATTACAAAAATGGTGTCTCATAACATACCCTGATGGAATTGGGGAGAGCTTCGCACAATCAGTGAGATGTGCGCTTTCTACCTTTACACTCACTGATTGCGACCTACAGTTTTATACCGGTTCCGAATGGTGTTTTGAAAAGCTTTTTCATGGCTAAGCACTCCACAGAGTCGCCATCACTAAGCGAGGAGACCGTCGTCGAAAGAAATGTAAGGTGGTCCGAGCAGGGATCGAACCCACGTTCTCATGTACAAGAGCCGCGCACACTAACCATAGCATCACCGACGGTAACGAGACATTATACGAACCGAAAGCGCAGCCTTCAAAATGCCCAATGCCGCCCGATCTGTGTGTGCAGTTGCACCGTCCTATTGGAACCATATGTCCTCTAATCGCAATTCATCAATTTGCGTCAATAAAAACTTGTTGATCATGGTTCTGTATCGCTCATCAGTCACAGTAACCGGTAAAAAAAAGTTCCGATGACACCTCCGGCGTCAATACCGCACCCACTTTGGTTGGATTTAATGGAACTTTAGGAATATTTTCCCAGAATCGCACATTTTTATTATTTCCGTGTATGTTCGACGAAAATAGGCCTCGTTACTCATGATAAATTTCGACTGAAAATTCGTCACTGCGTTGTTGACATTCAGGGGAGCGTGGGCGTAGTTTAGTCACAATTGACGGTCTGTAGGTAATCACCAAAATGCGCTGCAGAGATGAACGTGCAATGCCCAATGACGTGAAACGTCGTCTGGCCGACATTGACGGATCATCCGCAGCATCGTCAGTCATAGCGGCGATTTTCTCTTCTCTTAGGCTACTGTGAGGCCTTCCGGTCACGTGTTGTTCCACGCCCAGAGAACTAAATGCTTGAGAAGAGGTTGTAGCAACCGTCAATTCGGCTGTTACCACCGAATTGCGGTTGCCACAACCGAATTGAGGTTATCACGTACGAATGTAGTCGCCACAAATGAAATTCGGTTGAAGCAAACTCGTTTCATGATTGATTCGGTTGTGACAACTGAATCTTCAAATATATTCGTTCTGCCAACTAAATTTTCTACAATGTCAGTTGGTTCAACCGAATTTGTATTTAATTCATATGAAGGCAGCGAAATTGAAACCAAATTCGGTTGAAGTAACCGAGCGTGGCATCAATTCAGTTGTAACAACCGAATTTGGCATCAATTCACTTGTAACAACCGAATTTGGCATCAATTCACTTGTAACTATCGAATTTGGTATCAATTCGGTAGCAACGACCGAATGTGGCGTCAATTCGGTTGCTGTAACCGAATGGCAACCTTTAAATTCGGTTACGGCTAATTCGGCAGTCTGTAAGTGCAGTCTCTTCGAGGCGAGCGGTAAAAAGCCTTAGTGTTTAAAGAATTAACGAAAATTGCGCCGAAATTCACGCTGCGCCAAAAACTCTAACGAATTATTCCACACATAAAATGTCACTAGTATTCCAAGTTCTTGAGGAGTATAACGTTCCATGGCTTGTCATCGTGCGTTCTATTTATGTTTACTTCACAAATTTCAAAACAAAAACTGACTGTTGCCGCCATTTGAAAAGTTTATAACTTCTTGCAATAGGGTGATACATTTTGGGTCACTCTGTATAACTTGAGATGTCTTTTAGACTTCACGACAACTAATGGGTCTTTCAGGCTACAATCATACATTAGTATACATCGTGATCGATAAAAGAAATACTTTTCTAGATTGTCAGGATGTGCTGGGGACTATCAAGTCAAATGCGAGGAAGTTATATTTTCTTAAGAGCTCCAAATTGATTCCGAATTCTAAAAGAGATCAGCAATCTAAAAGTTTGCTAGGTTTTTGGTCATAGTGATATACATAAATGAGAACGAAACAAGGGGTTCTGTTATAGACCTTAAGGATTCGTGGACGTCTGGGAGACCTTTGAGTTGTTATTTGTATAGTTGATTATTCCATTGAATGGCGGAGGATTTGAAGCTAAATACGGCCACGGCGAACATTTTGTCGTTAACGAGTGTCATTTCATGAGAAGACTATAAATATGTTGCAACATGGGGAAATACTTCGTAGAAATCGTATTTTGTTTTGGCCACATGGAGAGTGATGGAAAAGGCTCAGACATGTTGGTTTCTTTGCGGAATAGATATAGGCCTCTACCATATGATGGCACATTGCCTTGATAACAATCGTGAAAAGGCCGACCCCTTACTTACGCATTCGTTGTCTGCTGGACATCAACGAAGAAAAAGTGCATCATTGAAAAACATGCCATCTCGTCGCCTAAATCTTGATATTCCGTATACGCCAAATTGCCGTTTTGAGAAAAACGAATTCAAAGTTTTGTTCAACGGTAAAAATCGATAACCATCGGGCTTATACGACAAAAGCAATACTGTATGAAGACTAGGGATGCCAAACGGAATATCCCTGGATTTTTCGGGATTGACGAATCCCGAATCACGGGATGTTAATAAGTAAATCCCGGGATTTTTCGGGATTATTATTAATTTTGAAAAACATAAAACTAAACACAGTGGCAAAAGTTCAGTGTGGTGTTATTTTTTGGAAGAGTCGAAAGGTGCACCTCAAGCAAATTGTGTAAAAAGGGGTTGAAAACCAATGGTGGCTCTACAAAAGGTTTAATAACACATCTTAACGTAAAGCGAACCACAGACTTGTCATTCACGAGCACGAGTTTGGTCGATAACTTTTTGTCTGACTGATGAATTTGAAAAAATATTACCAAACAATTTTGTGAACATGATAGTGATGCGAACAACGTCGATTACATTCTTACTTTGTATCAAGAAGGGCGGTAAACCGACAATCAACATCAACGATAACGATAGCTGGTGTTCATGCTCATGAATGACAAGTCTGTGGTTGATTTGGCATATGTATGTCTATTCTGCGGCTTACTCTCCAAAAATTACAAAACTTATTGCGTTGGGTAGAACATGTTATTTTAAGCAAAGATAGTAAAATAACAAAATCGGGGTAAATGCATACTTTCGTAGCTATGGACCCCGACATTTCGGATACTTTTTCCACTAACGTACCGTGTAAAGCCATTGATATCACTTTTTTGTATAAAACAAATCATAACAAACTCAAAAAAGAATGTAGCATTTTTCGATAAGTCGCTTAGTTATCGAGTTATCGGATGTTTACGTTTCTCAAACAAAAATTAAAAAATTTTGTTGAAATAATTTTTGTTTTTGTTTGAAAAAAAAAAATATTCGAAAAATCGCGCGATGTTTTTAAAATAATTTTTGTTTTTTTTCGAGAAAAGTAAAAAAACAATCGATAATTTTTCTCATTGTCAACATCCGATAACTCGATAACTAAGCGACTTATCAAAAAGTGCTACAATATTTTATAAGTTTGGTTTGAATTGTTTTATACAAAAAAACTGATATCAATGGCTTTCTACGGTACGTTAACGCCACAACCTTCTCACATATCCGAAATTTCGGGGCGCATAACTCCGAAACTATGCATTTGCCCCGATTTCGTTATTTTACTTTTTTTTTTTGATAAGAATAACGTATTCTACCCCCCTCGTGGTTGTTTTTTGGAGTGTAAGCCGTTAAAAAGACCTGTTCCCAAAAAAATTTAAAAATGGAATCCTGAAATATCCCGGAAAATCCCGGGATCTTGAAAAATCCCAAAATCATGGGATGTCGGGGTCGGGATTTCAAAAATCCCGAATACCGGGATTTTAGAAATTCAATCCCGTGTAGCATCCCTAATGAAGACCAATGAAGATAAAAGAATGAGGATCAGCGTGCCGTAAAATTTGAGTGTTTCTCGTTCCAAATCCGTTTTTAACTTAAAAACGTCAAAGTGGCGTATACGGCAAATCAAGATTCAGGCGACCATCTGCTATCTGGGTATACTCAGGGCACCAAGAGCAAATTGCTACATAATGGGTGATTTTTTTAGAGGTATCTAACTTGACCACCTTCAAATTTTCTTTCGGCGGCGGTCACCTCGCATAGTGATGGCGACACTATCGAGTACCTAGCCATGAAAAAGCTTCTCAAATTACCGTTCGGAATCGGTGTAAAACTGTAGGTCCCAATCAGTGAGTGAAAACTGGAAAGCGCACAGCTCAGTGATTGTGAGAAGTTCTCGCCAGTCCCTTCAAGGGATGTAATGGGAAACCATTTTTTTTTTTTATCTAACTTTAAGTTGGCAACACTATTTCCAGTGTCAGCCATTTTGATAGCTGTCATTTTATTTACGTTTAGTTTGGTTTGCCATTTAATCGTGAATGGACTGACGCCTGAGCAATGCTTGCAAATTGTGTGGATTTATTTTCAAAAACATGTTTCTGTTCGTGCATGGGCCCAAAGCGAGATTGCTGTTGATCCCGATTTTCTCCAGAAAATTTTGTTCAGCGATGAAGCTTATTTTTGGTTGAACGGCCACGTCAATGAGCGAAACTGTCGGGCAGTGTGACAACTTAGCGACTTTTTGAATAAACGATATTTTTTTTGGGCCAAAAAACCTTTCATTTCTCATTTCTCAATATCTCCTTTTAGCTGGATACTTTTACCATCGTTTTTCCAGTTTTTGTTTTTATTCCAAATAATAGATTTTCTCAAGCTCCGCAATATTGGCATTTCTTTCAGTGATGTCCTCTTCATTTGACCCAAATCTCTTATCTCGAAGCCATTTCTCCGCGTTTGGAAATATAAAGAAGTCACTGGAGGCTAAATCCGGAGAATATGCCGGATGAAGTAGCACTTCGTAGCAAAATTTGTTGATTTTTGCCATAGCGTCTACTTGGTGGAATCATATTTCGTTCGATCACAATTCCTTCGCCAACTACAGTTGTTTTTGCTTCAAATCAATGTCGAATCTGCCCAACAGCTGTGACTGTCGCCATGACCTTGTTGGCCGACAGACACACCTTAGCCTTCATTGGTAAACGTTCATCCAGAGAACTCCACTGCTTTGCTACCATTACTCGGTCTCTGGTGTGTTGTGATGGATCCATGTGATCATGGATCCAAACACTCCTTTAAAGTGGTCAACACGGTTGGGCTTATGTTTGAGTGTAAGTAAACGCGGCACCAGTCGCGCTGACAGATTTTTCATGTCCCAATATTCATCAAAATGTGATGTACCCGCTCAGTTGAGATGCCTACGGGCTCAGTCACCTTACACGCTTTCATTCTCCGATCGTACAATATCATTCAGAGGCGATTGACGAAATCGATGACAACATTCGCCACGTTATTAGCTATATTCGGCCCTAAATACTGCAAAAATTGGTCGAAAATTTGACACCCAGAGCCTGTCGTGTCAGAAACCATAATCAAATATAAAAATCAAAAAATTATCATTCAGATAAAACCTATCTCATTGCAATTAAAACAAGTCATCTGTGGTATATAACATTTTAAAGTATATGCCTCTAAAAAACACCCGTTACTTTCACGACCTTGATGGTGCAACGACTACAGGTAGTAGCAGAATTTATACGAGTGAATCACCGATTCCTTCTCCTTTAAGCACATAATCGGAAATGTGACAGGTTTTTCACTATATAAACAGCAAAGCGATCGAGTTAGAGAGAAAATGGTTATGGCCAACAGCTACACAAGTATCCCACAGCGAGTGTGGTGGGCAGATGGCTCCCAAATCACTATTTCTCAAGCAGAGATTAAGGCGATCATGAAATGTATGCTGAATAATGATAGTAGCCAACCTAATGCGTATAACTTTACTGATAGCAAAGCGGCGATTTCGTCAGAAAGAATGGAGCTTTGTGGTTCCATAATCTTATATTTTGTGGCGATATCGGCTTGATCTTCGATTTGCTATCAGTGAAGACCTTTATTGATAGCGAAGCGGCAATATTGTAACGTTCGCAGTTTCCTACTTTATGACGATATCGCTTTGATCGCGGGTTTGCTATCAGTGTAGATTTTCATTGATTTGTTCATTTCATTGGTGTTCATTTCATTGACAGTGAAATCGATATCTTCGTAAGGTACGCGGTTACGAGGAGGAAATAAAGTAATACTCCACTATTGGCAGGGTGGGGATCATGTTGCATCCTTGGCTCAATGGGATATGGGGCAACGATATGATAGGCTCAAACCAGCGGAAGATAAAACTAGACAACGACAAATCTTTCCAAGCAACACTCTGAATGAATTAATTAATAGGAAGGTAAAAAGGAATCACAGTACACTGAACGGAAAGGCTCCATGAAATGTGGCCCCAGTGAAAAATTACCCCAAACCCAAAATGAAAAATGAACCCAATATTTTGTACTACCTACAATAACACAAGTTTGGGCCTTTTACTTACGTGTTGTTGTAGGTAGTACAAAATATTGGGGTCATTTTTCATTTTGGGTTTGGGGTATTTTTTCACTGGGGCCACATTTCATGGAGCCAACGGAAAAGCATCGTCACAGGGATGAAAATGTTCATCGCCCCAACAACTTTTGTCATCGAAAGTGAGCTAACGCTATGAAAATGTGTTCATCAACTGCAAATTGTTCGTTACTGTAATGAAAGTATGGTTGTTGCTGTAACAAATTTGCTTCATTATTGCGACGAAATGGTTTCATTGCTGCAAGGAATTTGTGTCATTGTTGCAACGAATACGTGACGTTCTTGCGATGAATTTATTTCATTGCTGCAATGAATTCGTTTCATTACAGCAATGAATTTGCTTCATTGCTGCAATGGATTTGGTTCATAATTCCAATGAATTTGTTTCATTACTACAATGATTCAGTTTCATTGCTGCAATGAATGTTTTGAAGTGTGTTTTGAAATTATTTATTGACAATTCTACATTAATACAATGTTAGTATTACATAGCAGGTGTTGTGGAGAAAAAAATTTGAGTTTTTGTTTCGAAAATGGTCTCAATTATATAAATATATTACATCTATTACATGTTGAAACTCTCGTCTGGAGAAGATTGTGGTAGTCGCCGGGTTGAGTGTTATTGTGGCTGTCTAATTCAGGTGCTGCAAATAAATACAAATATAAGGAATGTATTATTAAGATTTATAGTTAAGATATTTACATCGATGTTTGTACTTACCATGAATATAAGCTGTACTCCCCTATGCGCTACTCCTTTAACATAGAACCCTATCACTGTTTTCTTAAATCATGCAATTGTTGTTGTGTTGAGGGTTTTGTCATTTAATTGTAGCGCCAAATCTCCCCGTCATTAAGCCAGTGATCGCTCTGTAATAAGCATTCTCTTCAACTTCTCTTTTATTTATTTTAACGAAATTTCGATCGGATTAATTTCATTGTACGTTAAGTTGATATTTTTTATGTTCGTCTTACTTCAAACACTTTGTAACTTTGACTTTTTTCTTAGTTTTCATTGACTTCAAATCCAAATACCGATGCAACGAAACAACCGCTACCGCATTATGGTTAAAACACCAAAATACGACATTTTGTTGCTATTTGTACCGTCTTGCACATCCACACATACAAATGTTCAGATACATATTTCGGGGTAGTTTTTCTGCTATCGATGCGTCACTGTCTTTGCTGTCATATTACTCCTTGCATTCTGTTTATTTATCTATTTGATTTATGGATGCTCAATTTACACAAACGATTACACCAAACACATAAATTCACCCATTTTTTTTTTCACAACAAAAGATAATAATACTAAGTGTAACCGAATAACCTTTTTTAAAAAATTTATGTAAATTATTCCGGCGGAGAAATATGTCTACCCCTTGCAGCTGTTGCAAAGAAACTGATTTAAGATGTGTACGTGACCCACCACTCACGCTCACCATTTTTTCTTGTTGGCCTCTTTTTACGCTCGCTCATTTTTTCGTTTACCTTCATAAAAATTAGTTTCGTTGCAATGACGAAATTGTTTCGTCAATTGTAAATGTTGACAAACCCCCAAAATAAATAAATAATAAACATAAACTATAAAAAGTTAGAGATAAACCAAATATCAGTAGTTTAAATATCATGCCTTTACTTTTTTTTTTTAATTTTTAACCCATTTTTCTACAAAATTCAAATTAAATAAAATTGTTGCAGTAACGAAAAGTAAGTTGTTGCAGTAACGAAATGAAAAATTTTAAAGAATCATGTATGAAATTTTTCGTTGCAGTGACTACCAAATTGTCGGATATACGACACTTTTCACTATAGCAACGTTAAAACATTAACGAAAATGTTTCATTCATGCGACGAAGCGTTTTTCTTTCAGTGTAGAGTTTTAGAAGTACGCCGAATGTCCTGTGAAGAGGATAAACTAGATCTTAGCCAATTCTTGGATTTTCTAACTGGATACTACGTTTTTCGATACCATTTACATACATCAAATGAATCTAGCCCAAACGCCCGAATGCAGGTCGTGTAAGGAAAACATATAAACGAGAGAGCATTTGCTCTGCCATCGTCCCGATTTCGAGAGGTTATAACTCGAGCTGTCCAATGGATTATCTCTGGATTATAAACTCACCCTCTATCATCTGACTAATGATTTTTAATACATACCACTTCCACTAAACTGTGTCCAAAGAGAGTCCACGAAGCGACTTGCTAAGTTTCAACGAACAACTGCCGTTGTACTTACAACAGTCATGACAATCAGGGTTGCTTTTATCTAAAAACTGGCATGTTCATATTAGAGTTAGACAGTGTATAGCAAACTGTTATGCATCAACGTTTGACTAACGACTGACTAAGCCTAGCAGCATTCTAGTTAGACACTTTTTGTTCGTAGCGTATATCCAGTGACAATCTTTTCGTTACTAATACTGGTGCAAGAAATCTTAATATGAACAAAAATATGAGGTAGTACCAGGATTACGAGAGGACATAGCAGACTGACCTGCTGCCTATAGTATATGTCCCGAAATGGGGTATGAGGCGAAGCATCAAACCTAATCTTTTCTCGTTGATTTAATATGATAACATAAGTATTTTAAGGGGTTAAGTTGGGATAATTCTAACATTAGACCTTTGGCACGAAAATATAATAAAAAAACATCACATGAGGTGTCAGGCGACACCCGGTTCCTTTCGCTATATATTAAGTACTAGTTAGTTCCAACACGACTGAGACGCCCGTTGAAAAATACGATAATTTAAATGAATCTTTAAGAAAAGATACTTTTTGGAAAATGATAAACGTTTTTAAGATTTTTTTTATTAGAATGTATTTTTTTTATTAGTATGTATTTTTTTTTTAAAAGTATTTTTTTTTTTAGGTCCTTTTGTAAGAATTTATATTATATTTTCCCGAAAAGGTATTTTTTTAAAGAGAGATACTTCTTTTATTAAAAGCTAATTTTTTTTAAGAAACTGTACTATTTTTAAGAGGAAGTACGTTCTGTAAAAAAAAGCCATAAGAGTATGCATTTTTTTTTTACAAATAAGTACTTTTTTTAAGAACAGGTAATTTTTAAAGAAGTCGTACTCTTTTTAATAAAAGATTATTTGTTTAAGAAAATGTACTTATTTTCAGAAAGGCTACTTATCTCAAGAAAATAAAAGGAATTATTTTAGTTTTAACAAAAGGAATGTTTGTAACAAAAGGTATTTTTTTAATAGGTTTGTTTTGAAGAAACAGTTTTTTTTTGTAACAAATGGGATTTTTTCTAGAATTTGTCATTTTTTCAAGAATAGGTACATTTTTAAGAGAGGTTCTTATCTCAACAAAAGTTATTTCGATTCACAAAAAGGTGCTCCTTAAAGAAAAGGTAGTTTTTTAAGAAAAGGTAATTTGTTGTAAGAAAATTTACTTTTCTTAAGCAAAGGTACTTCTTTAAGATAAGGTATTTTTTAAGAAAAGGTACTTTGTTTAAGAATCAGAACAGGTATTCTGTTTTGAGAAAATTAACTTTTTTAAGAAATTGCACTTATTCACTTTTTATTGGGTTCAAAACTACAATATATATTTACTAAATATTGGTTACAGGCTCCGCCTAGAAAACTTCCCACTAAACAAAAAATATCCCAACATATGTGAGACATCTAGTTAGTCTAGACACAAACCAAAGAAAAAGTAAACAATATAGTTGATAATAGTGGGATGTAGGTAGCTTAATACTGTTAAAACAAAAGTTGTTTATTTTTTTTCATTTAGCCGTCATCCCGCAACATGCGATAAGGAACTTCGTTCCAAAAATGGTTTCCCATGACATCCCATGAACTGATTGGGGAGAACTTATCACAACCAACGAGCTGTGCGCTTTCTAGTTTTTCCACTCGCTGATTGGGACCTTGATGTTTTCAATGGTTTCGAATGGTATTCTGAGAAGCTTTTTCATGGCTAAGTACTCCATAGCGTCGCCATTACCAAGAAGTAAATGTAAGGTGGTCAGAGCAGGGATCGAACCCACGTTCTCATGTACAAGAGCCGCGCAAATTAACCATTGCACACCGACGACCTCATAAAATATAATGGAAACTTAAATGGTGGTTGGAGCAATGCAAAATTTACAAGAACGAGGTGAATCAACAGCCAAAAACCTAAGCACTTACCCTTGACAGGCATTGCGATATAGAAGGCAATGCTATGTAGGGGCTTGGCTTACGGAATATTAGGATTAATTTTTCTCTTAACCTAAAATTTAACATGAATGAGATCTTGACCCACTCGTTCATTGGTTTTACTTTATTTGCTTCCAGGACTTTTCGTCAAAATTGTATATACTTGACCTAACTGAGATTTTAGACAAAAGGTAGGGCAAGCAAATGAGACGGAGGGAAGGACGAACCGGAAGTCTCCAAGCACGTTCTAAACTTGCTGATGGTAAACTCCGTTTTAGCAACTCAGCGTCTGTATATAAGGTCGAGGTGAGAAGCAATACTTTCCTTTGAGATTTCATGCATCCTATTGACTGATTTAAGTCCGAAAGAGAAATCTTTTACGTGTCAACTTGGACGATGGATGCACGAACATAATTGGTTTGTGAGGGTTGTGGAAAGCTGTCAATGCCCGGGCTTTTAACATAATAAGACTGCAATGTTTCATTAACTGCATGAATTTCATAGTCCAAATAACGGATTGGGGAGAGCTTCTCACAATCAGTGAGATGTGCGTTTTCCAGTTTTTACACTCACTGATTGGGACCTACATTTCTTACACCGGTTCCGAACGGTATTTTGAGAAGCTTTTTCATGGCTAAGTACTCGATAGTGTCGCCATCACTAAGCGCGGTGATCGTCGTCGAAAGAAATGTAAGGTGGCGTGAACAGGGATCGAACCCACGTTCTCATGTACAAAGCCGCGCACTCTAGCCATTACAACGCCGATGGCCACAGTATAAGGGATGTTTGTCTCAGTATAAATGATTTTAATTGCGTAGGAATAGTATTGGAAGATAGGTAAGATCTTGGTTTCATCTCGGAAATCTAAAGATCAATTATACGCAAGGAACTAGTTGACTGAAACCGCTATGTTGGTAAATTCAACCGCAGGAACAGCGTTGGCATCAGTTGATCGTTCTATAAACGAAACTATATAGTACACTTACTGGCCTAATCGTCGAATCAGAGGTTATAGCAACCGTAAATTCGGAAGTTGCCACCAAATCTCAGTTGCCACAATCGAATTGAGGTTGTCAAAACTGAATTTAGTTGCTACAACTGAAAATCGATTGACGCAGTCGCAACTGCAGTTGGGACAACATCTAATTTGGTTGTGACGAACTCTAATTCGGATGCGATGATACATAATGTGTTTTTGACAGCCTCTATTTCGGTTGTAACAACCTCTAAATCGGTTTTGACAACCTCTAATTCGGTTGTGACAACCCCTAAATCGGTTGTGACAACCTGTAATTCGGTTGTGATAACCTCTAATCGGATGTGATGACACCTAATGTGGTTGTAATAACCTCTAAATTCGGTTACGGCTAATTCGGATATTTGTTCTGTGGGTGTGTACAACGAGAGCAGTCGCTCGGAGGTGTAACTTGCCTAAGGGCGAGCTACTCGTTCAAAGTATCCTTGTCGAACATCGACACATTTTTTTGAGATTACATTCCGTTAAGGCTGAACTTTGTCATAAGGGAATGGGCCTTGAGCCAATTTGAAGACAAACATCTCTGAGTTAAAGACATCGATCTTTGGTCAAGCCATTCGATTTTTGGAAAGTTTGTAAAGTTTCGGAAAATTCCGTAGTCCATGAGAATGGCTTTCGGAAAAGAGAAAAGTTGGGGAAACGTAATTTATTAACGGCCAAAATGTATCACCCTATCGGAAGATGGTTTGCAAATGGCGGCAACTGCCAGTTTTTGTTTTGATATTTGTGAAGTATATAGAACACACGACCACAAGCCATGAAACGCGGAAGTCTCGTGCCTATTTTTTTACGGAATTGTTCGTCAGTGGTCTTGGCGCAACGTGAATTGCTGCTCAGATTCCTCGGCCGTCCTACGCCAACTGATCAAACACTTAATCCTATCGCCACTGTGGTAGAAGAATTCGCGGATGAGCCGTCAACATCGACTTGCGGATGAGCCGTTGACATCGAGCCGTCAACATCGATGTTCCACGCAATTTACCATAATACGTCCGCCTCTGCAGCACATTTGACTGGACTACTTGACGAAATTCCCCTCCAAAGCAAAGCAGTCCATCAGCTAACGCCTCTGACCCCTCAATCACGTCTAAACTACACTCACGCTTTCCTGGATCATTCACGAAGACCCATTACTCTCACAGTGGGTGTGCCATTAACGCCGGAGGTGTCATTGGGCCTTATTTTTTTCGAAGACGCCGTGGCTAACAGGCACCTTAGACCTGCGGAATAGTGGGCCGGTTATAAGCCAGGCCGACTTTTGTGTCGGGCATTGTTTCGCCTTACACTAACCGAATTTTCGGCAGTTTTTCTGAAAATCCAACGAGTTTTACCTTTTGCCCGACTAGTCAGCCGACTGCCCGACCGCACCTTACACTGGGAAAGGAATCCGCTGGTCTAAGGTGCCCTTAACGTGGTTGCTGTGACTGGTCAGCGATACAGCACCATGAGTTTTTATTGCCGCAATTAATGAATTGGGAAAAGTTACTATACAGAAATAAAAAGGTTCGTCACATCTAGAATTATTATCATCGTTACAGTACAGTTTCATCACCGCAACAAAAATTGGGGCATGAACTGCAAATGTTTCGTTATGGCGACGCAAGTTGAATTAAAAACATTTCGTTGATGTGACGACTTTGGATGTAGCTGTGATTAATACGTTTCATTGTTGAATGAACATGTTTCATTGTTGCTGGCATGAAGATGTTTTGTTGCTGCAATGCATATTTTTCACTATTGATATCTTTCATTGCTGGGATGAATATGTTTCACTGCAGTGATTAATATGTTTCATAGATGTGTTGAATAGGTTTCATTGATGGTGGCGTCTTTCTAAATTTAACCGCTCCCGAGTGTTCTTTTGGCAGTTTTTGATACGAGGGCGGATCAATAAGTCCGTGACTTTTCGACCTTTTGCAACTTTTCGAATGCAACACTGCTCCCATCAAGTACCACCTGTTAATAGACTACTGCCAAATTATGAGCAAGTTCCGTCATTTACTTTGCATTTTAACAGCTGTCCAAAAATACAACCTCGTGCATTTTTTTAAAAATGGAAAAAAGTGAATTTCGAGTGCTCATTAAACATTATTTTTGGCGAAAAAAATAACCGTCAATCAAACCAAGGAAAAGCTTGATAAATACTATGGGGACTCTGTACCATCGATTTCAATGGTAAAAAAGTGGTTTACTGACTTTCGTTGTGGTCGCACAAGTACAAATGAGGCTGAACGTTCGGGACGACCAATTGAGGTCAATACACACGAAAATTTCGAAATAATCCACGATATGGTGTTGGCCGATCGAAGAGTAAAAGTGCGTGAGATTGTTGATGCCATAGTCATTTCATATGGCAGTGTGGTTTCGATTTTAAATGATCAGTTGGGTTTAAGAAAGCTGTCTGCAAGATGGGTGCCGCGTTTGCTCTCAAATGACCATAAACGTAATCGTGTGACAACTTCAAAGGATTGTTTGGAGTTGTTTAACAACAATTCGAAGGAGTTTTTGCGGCGTTTTGTAACTGGATGAAATAGGGATCGTGGATCTAAACAATGGGTTTCTCCGGGTGAACCGGCTTCGAAGAAGGCCAACGTAAGTTTGTCGCCAAATAAGGTGATGTCCACAGTTTTTTGGGATGCACGCGGTATAATCCGCAGCGATTACCTTCAAAAGGGAAACAATATAAATAACAACAATATAAACGGCGAATATTATGCCAACCTATTGGACCGATTTATCGAGGATTTAAGAACAAAAATAAAGAAAAAGTTATTTTTCATCAAGAAGCCTCTATGGGTTTATGTGAACAAACCACATACTATGGAAGTTATCAAGAGACTATATGACAAGAGTGCGAGAACTTATCGTCCGTAGTTCTCGCCAGAACGATTGACAATGCGGTAGAAAGAGCCCAAATGGTCGTGAAGAATGGTAGAATAGGCCCACTTGACCTATATCATCTTCAAAAGGAAATGTTTGAGTTGGTCCAACATACACGAGGCTACATATCAACTTGATTGCAATGGTATATCTTTTGGTAGCATCTGACACAATATCGTCTACGACTTTGTGTTAGCATATTTATTAGTTATGAACACGGCTCGTTTAGCATTAGCTCGCTCGTAATGTTCAAATTGTCGGTTACATTCTCGCGAGCCGGTTCCCAAAATTCAACTTGTTAGCTCTCGGCTCGCGAGACAGCTTCATGGGATGGGAACTTTATGTCTCTTTCGAGTGCTTCCTAACCAGGGTTCATATTAGCTCGCCCCAAAACTGGATCTCTGCTCGCCAGCCGAGATCCAAAGTTGAATCTGGCGTCTCTCGGGATCAGGAGTCAGAGTCGGGAACCGGCTCGCGAGTCGAGAGCTGCCAGATTCAGCTTGGGATCCCGGCTGGCGAGCAGAGATTCAGTTTTTAGCGCGAGCTAATTAAAACTTGGTGCGGAGGAAATCGAAAGGTACATGAAGTTCCCGTCCCACGTAGACGTCTCGCGAGCCGAGTGCTGACACGTTACATTTTGGGAGCCGGCTCGCGAGCCTGTCGCCGTCATGTTGAATATTGCAAGTGATCCAATGTTTTTAATGCCATATTTTGCAACGGTGATAGTCTTTAAATACATCCTTATATACTGAAAAAAATGCATCCTTCGAACGGGTAGCAGAACGTTTCTCTTTAAATAATTACCCACACGTCAGAACGTCATATTTTTCAGCGCAGGGAAACAAATCACTCAACAAGAGAATCTTTGCAAAAGTGTTTTATATTCTTCCAAAAATAAATCCTTTCTCTTCCACTACACTCCTTAAGTTCTGTCTTGGCATACGCCGCAAATGTTGCAGTTGTGAACGCTGAACAGCGGGTTAGTAATACGGGAACCATCGATAGGTAACGCTGACAGTGAATGCTAATTTTCCCAAGTGTAATATGTGTATGGATTCATTATATTTCTATATACCCAACAAATTGTTGTTATACATTTTCATATACCAATTGATGTGATTACTATTTAAAAACATTTTCAGCATTTTGAGGGTGGATAAAAATAAAGTACCATCGCTAAAGAATTTATTCATTGAGTTGGTGTTTCAACAGAGTCGATTCTGCAAATTCAGTGAAAGTTTCACTCGATCGATTGAATTGTTTGAGGTCTATTTTAGAATGCAGCAATTGGGCGCGGGGGAAAATGAGTATGTTGTAGTCGATATAATGATCATACAAAAACCAGATGCTGATAGGAAAGCTAAATTCTGCATTTAGTATAATATACGACTAATTTTGAGTACTCTACAGCTTATTATGTTGAAGTTTAGTTGAGAAAGGTGTAAGCTACATTGTGTGCAAAAGACTTTGCATTGCTGAATTGGTTATTAATTGATAAAAATATTACTGTCTGATAAGCGAAAATAATTTTTATGTTTGAAAATTAATTTCATTCAAATTCAGCTCAGCTGAATTGAGGAAATATACAGTTTTCTTTAGTTATTTGTACAATTTTTTATTGTCCATTGGTTTTTGAATGTTATTCAGCGGACAATACCAAAGGCTGTAATACTGTGCATGAAATGTTTGAAAATTAATTTCATTCAAATTCAGCTCAGCTGAATTGAGGAAATATACAGTTTTCTTTAGTTATTTGTACAATTTTTTATTGTCCATTGGTTTTTGAATGTTATTCAGCGGACAATACCAAAGGCTGTAATACTGTGCACCCGATCATGTTTGATTTAATTCTGAATGATGTTACACATTGTTTGTTAAATATTTGCAACTATTTTACACAGCTGAATTAGTGACTAGTTATTGAAAATTGTTGTACCTAGCAAATGTAGTTATTTTATCGTTTATAAATGAAGTGTACACAAATTCAGCGGAGCTGAATTAAAAAAATATGTAGCATACCTTTGCTACTAAAAATACATAAATTTCTGGGGAGTTTTTTATATTATTTAGCGGGCTAATTCTATAACTATATAACTCATTAAGTTTTATTTAGTACAGAAAGATCTTAGAAACTTGGTTTTACATTTTGTAAGCGATTTTATGCGGCTGAATGGCTGTTTAATTGCACAAGTTGGAATATTTATAGAAAATACTCTATTAAAAATGTATTGTATCAAATTTACATGCTTGAAATTTTAAGATGTGAACATTTTATTGAATTTTCGAAGTGTGTAGCACATGTTTGTTAGTTATTTATTAACCTATTTTTTTAGTTTTAGTTTAAAAATATATTAAAATATTGTCTTTCAACCTTTTTATACAATTTTACATAGGTGAATTGATAATTGGTTGTTGAAAACTATGTTATCTAGCTAGATACATTTATATTTTTGTTTAACAATTATTGATATTCAAATTCAGCTAAGCTGAATTGAGCCAATATGCAACATGTCTTTGTTGTAATTTTCAAAAAATCAACAGCAAGTTAAATGTTATTCAGCAAATGTTGTTTTAAAATTGTATTGTATTTTTTCGGTAAAATCTATCAAATTAAATGAATTACGATATTTCATATTTATAGCTGGAAATTAAAATTTCAGAAACGAGTTTTTCTTCTAGAAATTGTGATAAAATGGGGGTTTATCTGCCTGAATTGATAGAAAGCGATTCAAATTTCATTTACAATATATTATTTGTTCATATGCACTGGTTAAATGTAATTCAGCATACATAATATAATAAATTTGTACGGTCTTAAACCAATATTAATCAGCACATCGAGATTTAGGCAGATTAGCTATTATAAAAGGAAAAATAAAGAAATAGAGTTTTCTTTGCGCCAATTGTGATAAAATACTTATATAGTTTAGCTGAATTAACAAAAACCCATTACAGTTTCATTTATGACATATTTTTTTATAAATTTTGATTTGTTAAATGTAATTCAGCAAACAAATTTGCACGCTAAATATTATAAAACTAGATACAAACTTAAAACCCATATTCTATTCAGATATAGATTTGTATCTTCCTACACCAAAATTAGGAAAATTTAGGAAATATAAAAGAATTTGATTTTTTCTTGCAGCAATTGTTATAAAATACTTTTTAGTGTAGCTGAATTAACAAAATCGATTGGAATTTCATTTATGGTATATTTGTTATTAATTTTGATTTGTTATATGTAATTCAGCAAACAGAACTACACGCATATGATATAAAACTGAAAGCAAACTGATAAACAATATTCGATTCAGATATTAAATATTGTAAACTGTATAGATTTGTATCTTCTTACACCAAAATTAATTTCCAACCTTATTCAGCGCGACGAAATTTACGAAAATTTGTAATGGTAAACAGGAAATAAATGGAATTGAGCTTTTCTTACTGCAACTGTTATAAAATACTTATAAAGTTTAGCTGAATTAACACACAGCTATAACAATTTCATTTATGATGTATTATTTATTCATATGGATTGGTTAAATGCAATTCAGCAAACAAATTTTCATACATAATGTTATAAAATTAAAATAAAACCTAGAAACCACATTTGAAACAGATATACAATCTTATAAATCATGAAGATTGTGGTTTTAACACCAAAACTGTTCTACAAACTTATTCAGCAAGTTATAATTTAGCAAAATATGGAATTGCCAAAAGAAATCGGAAGAAAAGTGGATTTTCTTGCATCAATTGTAATAAAACACATATCTAGCTGTGCTGAATTAACATATAGCGCTTACAATTTCATATATGAAATGTTTTCTATTAATTTGAATTTTTTAAATGTAATTCAACAAACAAATTTGTGTGCAAAATGTTCTAAATTAAAATCAAACTTCGAAACCATATTGAATACAGATTTTGTAAACTATATGTTGCGGCTTCCCATATTAAAACTGATTTCCAAGCTTATTCGGCAAGTTGAAATTTGAGCAACTTTTCGATTTTAATATGAAGAGGATTGAAATCAAGTGTTTCTTGCAGCAATTATGATAAAAAAAGTATTTATCGTCGCTGAATTAACAAAAAGCGATTGCAATTTCATTTATAATAAATTTGTCATTAATATGGATTTGCTTAATGTAATTCAGCAAACAATTTTGCAGTTATACTGTTATAATACTAAAGTAAAACTTAGATACAATATTGAATACATATGTATATACAATCTTGTAAACCGTGTAGATTGTGGCTTCCGAAACCAAAACTGATTTCCAAGTTAAATTGCATAATATATGTAGGATATTTTAAAAGGGAATGAAAGAAGTCAATGTTTGATTGTAGCGTTGTTAAAAAATACATATTCAGCTTAGCTGAATTATCATAATTTGGGTACAATTTCATTTATGATAATTTCATTGTGATTTAATCATAAGGATTTGTTTCCAAGCTTATTCAGCACGTGGAACACTGGGAAAATTTGCAATTTAATAGTAAATATAAACACAAAATATTACATTGTAAATTGTTAAAAAAATAAATTGAAAAACATTTCATTTGAAAATTTTATGGAAATTAGCTTAGTCAGTATGAACGACTATATAATTTCAATGCTTCAGTAACAATTATGTCCTGCTGAATATAATAAAATTTGTTTAATACAACTGTTCCGTTACTGTATTACAATTTTTAAGTGACAACTTGATTAAAATGTCAATTCAGCTAAGTACAATTACATTAATCAGTAGTAATTGAATTTTGTAAAAAATGTATTTAATTTCAGCTATTATTTTATTATATTTTCTATTTTGTTACTTGTTTCATAATAGGTTTACTGTTTTCCTTGCTGAATTACAGTTACTTTAATTCAGCAAGGGTTTTTTGTATTATTGCTGTACTCTGATATGCAAAGCATTATACTAGGAGACTCTCTTACATATATCTCTGTGTATTCTTAGAATAAAGATTACTCTTTATCCCAATTAGTAACATTTCTCTTTGTGAAGGCGAATGGAAACTCAGATAACGCATCTTCATTGCTTTAGTGACAATTATGTCCTGCTGAATATAATAAATGTTGTTTAAATCAACTGTTCCATTAATGTATTGTAATTTTGAAGTGACAACTTGATTAAAATGTCAATTCAGCTAAGTACACTTTCATTAATCAGTAGTAATTTATTATTTGTAATAGCATATTAAATGTCAGCAACTTCTGAGCAGTTATTTTATTATACTTACTATTTTGTTACTCGTTTCAGAATAATTTTAATTTTTCCCTAGCTGAATTACAGTTACTTTAATTCAGCAAAGGATTTTTGTATTATTATTATACTCTGGTATACAAATCATTATACTAGGAGACTCTCTGACATATATCTCTGGGCATTCTTAGTATAAACATTACTCTTTATGACAATTATAAAAATTTCTCTTTGTGAAGGCGAATGGAAACTCAGACAACGCATCTTCATTGCTTTAGTCACAATTATGTCCTGCTGAATATAATAAATGTTGTTTAAATCAACTGTTCCGTTAATGTATTGTGATTTTGAAGTGACAACTTGATTAAAGTGTCAATTCAGCTAAGTACAATTACATTAATCAGAAGTAATTGAATCTTGTTAATAATATATTTCAGCAAATTCTCAGCTGTTCCTGAGTTAGCCGAATTAAATATTTCGTCAGCATGAACATGTCAACATAAATAGGCCTATGGATGAATAATATATTTATTCAGCTAAATGCAATTACTAACATATTGGTTTTAACTTAAAACCCCATTATTTAGTTTCAGTAATTTTGTATCAAACAGTTTACAAATCCATTTGAGTTTTAATGATATTGCAAAAGTAATTTGCTGAATTGTGAAACACATGCTTAATTCGCAAGAAGCAGCAGAAACTATAATAGTTGAATGCGAATATGTTTCAGCGGGGTGCTAAAATATTTGCTGAATTTAGTTTTGCAGGCCATATCTTGAAATTTACTTGGCTTCGATACTTTTTAAAAGTTTCTTATAAGTATTTTTAATTTTTTTTTAAAAAATTATTGTGCCATTAGTTCATTATGAATTAATTTATCGATTTTCCTTAGCTGAATTTGTAGTAAAGTTTAAAACCAATTGTTGTATCGTTACTCGAGTATATTTCGATTTGTTAAAGGGTTTCTGTCTTAAATTAAGGTGCGAGAAATAAGTAAACTAAAATATATTGAAATAAACCAATTTTAAATTCCTTTTTTGAAGTTTTTATTCGTGTTTAACAACACAGTATTCCATTATTACCAACAGTAAGTCTACAACTTTGAGTTCCCTATCTGCTGAATGCTCTGATGTGATATTTTTGTTTTGACTCCGTGTGTTTCATTACTATGCGTTATTTTTAAAATTATACTTTTCTGTTAATATTTATTTTGAGAGATCATCATCATCGTCATCGCCATCGCCACCGCCACCGCCATCATGGACGGACTGCAACACATGATCACTCTACCGGAGGTTGAACAAGAAATTCCAATTTGCCACAGCCAACAATATTCAAGTGCAAATAGTCCATGAGAAGTGTTAAGCAAACGAAGTTCTGATTTAAATTCGAAATTCCGTTAATTCGTAAAATATTTGAAATGTGTAAAAACTTAAATTACAGAGGAATAATAAAGTGAAAGAAGTTTTTTTGAAACAAATAGAATTATTTAAAATTTTATTCAAATAAATTTAAAAAATAAATAGACATTTTGTTTAAATTGTCAATATAAATATTCAAATGCGAATCGAAAAGTGTGGCATAAATCCATTTAATAATTTGCCAAACGTTTTTTTATTGGTCTAAAGTCCATAGCAACTCCTTGCTGAATTGTGTTTCTAATTATTGCTGTTGATTGTGTTTGTTTTTGTTTCAGTCGTAAAGTGCAATTATATTGATATCTTACATTTCCTCGCGTTATACATTTTCCTCGCTTTTGTTTACAGTAGACATCCGATTTCATGCAAAATTAGACGTTTAAAGAGCGCTAAAATATCAATTCAGCGTGGCTAAATTGCGTAAATAACCGCTATTATTAGTATTAAAATAAACATTTTAACATCCATTCATATTATTTGTGTAATAAATTGTATTCAGCTAGCTGAATTGCTGTTCCTATTAGGCTTTAGTTGCGATATTAGTTCTCCGTGCCGTATTTTTTCGGGAACTAGCAGTATAGAAAATAAAATCCTCTATATTTTCTCTCTAAAACTACGTTTCATATTAAACCTCACAACTTTTCGTTGCAATTAAGATCCAGCCATCAAAATTGTTGTAGAACCTTAATTTTTTAATTCAAGGGCTAGATGCTCCCTGGGGGTGGTTGTCATTTGCGAAAGACTACAAGTGTTAATAGAATCGAATTACAATTAAATGAACACTAGTAGTATTTCGACAACGACAAACAAAATCAGGGTGACTATATTTTTTGGATCTATCTTCACTTTGTTACAATCTTAATTCAGCTACGCTAAATACAAAGAACCATGACATACCCAAGAACTATTTATTTATTTATTTTGCATTTACGACAGTGACGTTATTATTTTGATAATTCGTTTTAAAAATTGTAGAATTTTTTCTGTGCTGAATTTCATTATCTCTCAGCAAAAGTTATATTTTAGCAAAGCTGAATTGCATGTTCTTCAATTTTTTCTCGGCGGAATTATATTTACTTTAATTCAGCAAACGATTTTTTGAGTTTTATCATTGAGAGTTGTAGGCACTTTAATTCAGCGACGGAATGTGGTTATTTTAAAGTTTAGTTAAATGTTAAGTCAGTTTCTACCCATATTTTCTAGTAACCTACATTTTAATCAATATTTTAACAGTTTTCCGTAGCTAAATTACATTTACTTTAATTCAGATACTACTTTTTAGGGGGTTTCTGTGCTGAATTAGATATCTATTATATCACTATTTACTGTTATATTACTTTTACTTGTATATTTGATCTTCTTTCCTTTAATTCAGCTACCGTTTTGTGAGTTTTTTCTTCGCTGAATTTCATATATTTTATTTCAAGAGCAAAATATAGTTGTTTTGTAGCGTACTTTATGGTCCTCAATTCAGTTTCAACCCACTTATATGGTGTTTTATCTTCTGTTACTTTTAGTTGAATATTTTAACTTTTTTTATTAGCTGAATTACATTTACGTTAATTCAGCAAACGGTTTTTTGAGCTTTATCATTTGCTGAGTTGCAAGCACTTTAATTCAGCAGCATAAGGAGGATATTTTTAAGTTTAGTTGTATGTGAATTCATGTTACCTTTTAATGCATTTTTAACTGTTTTCCTTTGCGGAATTAGATTTAGTTTAATACAGTTACAGCTTTTTAAGGGTTTTCTGTGCTGAATTAAATGTATTTTGGTACTGTTTACTGTTATATTACTTTTACTTGTATATTTGATCTTCTTTCCTATAATTCAGCTACAGTTTTGAGAGTTTTTTCTTCGCTGAATTACATATAATTTACCTCAGCAGCCAAAAGGTGGTTATCTTATTACTATATTATATTTTGTTCAATTCAGCTACAAGCCACTTATATGATATTTACTTTTTTCGAATACTGCAACTTTTTCCTTCGCTGAATTACATTTACTTTAATTCAGCAAGCAATATTTTGAGCTTTATCATTTAAGAGTTGTAGGCAAGATAAATCAGCTGTAGAAGGTGGTTATTTTAAAGCTTAGTTATAAGCTAATTCAGTATCTACACATATTTGCTATTCGGTTATCCCTGAATGAACATTTTTGGTGGTTTCCGTAGCTAAATTACATTTACTTTAATGCAGCTACCTATTTTTAAGATTTTGCTGTGGTGAAGTAAATATATTTTGCATCACTCTTTACTATTTTCTACTCTTTTTCTTTTAATTGTATATTTGGTATTTTTTCGTTTAATTCAGCTACAGTTTTGAGAGTTTTTTCTTCGCTGAATTAGATATAATTTAATTTAGCAGCCAAAGGTGGTTATCTTCTAACTTAATTATATATTCTTCAATTCAGTTGCAAGCCACTTATGTGATATTTACTTTTTTGTTACTTTTTGGGAATATTGCAACTTTTTCCTTCGCTGAATTACATTTACTTTAATTCAGCAAACAATATTTTGAGCTTTAGCATTTGAGAGTAGTATGCTCTTAAATTCAGGAGCATAAGGTGATTATTTTAAAGCTTAGTTACATGGTAATTCAGTTTCAATCCATATTTGCTATAATGTTACCCTTTGATGAATATTTTAACTATTTTCCCTAGCTGAATTACATTTACTTTAATTCAGCTACCGCTTATTAAGGTTTTCTGTGCTGAATTGCATATATATTTTTTCCTTTCATTCAGCCACCGTTTTTGAGCTTTTGTTTCGCTGAATTACATATATTTCATTTCAGCAGTAAAATATAGTCGTTTTATAGCATACTTTGTGGTCCTCAATTCAGTTTCAATCTACTTATATGGTATTTTCTCTTCTGTTACTTTTAGTTGAATATTTAAAGTAATTCATTAGCTGAATTACATTTACGTTAATTCAGCAAGCTATTTGTTGTGTTTTATCTTTTGATAATTGTAAGCACTTTAATTCAGCAGCATAAAGTGATTATTTGAAAGCTTAGTTATGTGCTAATGTTACCTTTTAATGAATATTTGTACTGTTTTCCGTAGCTGAACAACACTTCCTTTAATTTAGCTACCGTTTTTGTATTTTTACTGTGCTGAATTATATATATTTTATATCAGCAACAAAATATAGCTATTTTAAAGCTAGTTTTATGTTGCTCAATTTAGTCTCAATCCATTTATATAATATTTTCTATTCTATTACTTTTGGTTGAATATTTTAACTTTTTCAGTAGCTGAATTCAATATTCTTGAATTTAGCAAAAGTTTTTAGGAGTTTTCTCTTTGCTGATTTACATATAATTTAATTAAAATGTAAAAGGGAGTTAAACTAAAAACTAATTATATGTTTTTCAATTAAGTTTTAAATCACATCTATGATATTTACAAATCTGTTGTTTTTAGTTGGTTATTTAAACTTTTCCCCCTTTGCTGAATTACAGTTACCTTAATTCAGCTACCGTTTTTTTGTTATTTTCTTTTGGTGTATGGTAACCATTGTATTTCAAAAGCCAAAGATAGTTCTTATAGCTTAAATATATGTTCTTCAATTCTGGTTTAAGCCTTTTATATTATATTTGACTTTTAGTTGTATGTTTGATCTTTTTCCCTTAGCTGATTTAAAGAAAAAGAGTTTCCATTACATCCCATAAAGGGAGCTTCTCACAACCAATGCCCTTTGAAGGTTTAAACCAACTGGCTATGACCTATAGTTTTACACCGTCATAAAGCGAGGTGACCATCGTCGACAAAAATGTACGTAGGTCGGAGCAGGGATCAAACTCACGTTCTCTTGTACAATTGCACCAGTTATTTTATAGCTTAAATATATGTCCTTCAATTCAGTTTCAACACACTTTTATGGTATTTTATGTTCTGTTACTTTTAGTCGCATTAGCTGAGTCACATTTACTTTAATTCAGCATAATTTCTTAGCTTTTCTTTTGCAGAATTGAAAGCAATTTAATTCATCAACAAATGGTAATTAGTTTATAGCTGAATTATATACTAATTCAGTTTCAATTCATATTTGCTATTATATTGCTTTTGGTTGAATATATGAACCTGAACCTGAAACATCGAAACGATCGTCCAGCGAACGTGAGTTCGAATCCCACTCGCGGCATTTATACTTTTTTCACTAACCGGCAAAAAAAATGATCTGCTAGCCTTAAAGGATTTACAACTTAAAAAAATATAAGTCGGATCAAAGACAACGAAAATATTTATTTTAATTTAGCAAACATTGTGCTGAATTGCTGAATTACATATATTTTTAGATGTCCTTCAATGATCAATAAACTACAAGTCCTTCAATTTAGGTTCAAATCACTTCTATGTTACTTACTGTTTTCTTACTTTTTTTGTGAATAGTTGCACTTCTTTCTTAGCTGAATTATATATAATTTAATTAAGCGAACGTTTTATTAAGTTGTTATTTTTCTGAACAATATGCGCTAGAATTCAGCAATAAGGAATAGTTACCTAATAGCTTAATTATATGTTCTTCAATTCAGTATCAAACCACTTTGTTGATTTTTCTATTCTGTTGCTATTAGGTGATTTTATGAATTTTTTTTCTTAGCTGAATTACATTTACCTTAATTCAGCTACCGCTTTTGAGTTTTTCTTAGCTGATTTGCATACATTCTAATTCAGCTGCCACATGCAGTTATCTTATAGCTTCATTATCTAGTCTACAATTCAATTTCAACCCACTTACATGATATTTGCTTTTCAATTACTTTTAGTTGAATATTTTTACACATTTCCTTAGCTGAATTACATTTACTTTAATTCAGTAACCGTTTTTTGAGTTTTTTTCTGTGCTGATTTACATATGTTAATTATATATTATTCAATTTAGTTTAAACCCACTTATATGATATTTACTATTTTTTAGCCTATGGTTTTTAATATTTTGTGGCCTTTTCCTTAGCTGAATCACATTTACTTTAATTCAGCCAATGTCTTTTGTAGTTTTTCTATGTTTACTTTAATTCAGCAGCATTAATTAAGTTATTTTTTAAATAAGTTCTATAAAATTAAAATCATTAAAATGATATTTACTATTTTGTTACTTGTTTTTGAATAGTTTTACTTTTGCCCTAGCTGAATTACAGTTACTTTAATTCAGCAAAGGTTTTTTTTTGTATATTTGTTGTACTCTGAGATACAAATCATTATACTAAGGGACTCTCTTACATATTCTTAGAATACAGACTACTCTTTATGACAAATATAAACATTTCTCTTTGTGAAGGCGAAAGGAAATTCAGACAACGCATCTCGTTGTCGCTCGTAACATAAACAAATTGTGCTTTAACAGTTTTAAAAATAAAAATTTATAAAAATACTTGAATTCATCGCGTATTTCGCCGATTTTTCATTCTTTCATTCATTTCTTGTTGTTATTTTATAAATAATCAACAACACAGAGAGGAAGACACAAAACTTTTGAACACAGAACTCTGAGTGCTCGCTATAAAAAAAAAATAACAAACTGAAATTTTGTAGAAAATTTGAAAGTGATTTTTATAGAACGTTATGTGGTTGGTGGGTATTTTGGGGTTACCTCTAAATTTAAAAATGGCTCAAACAATACAACCAACAAACAGCAAACAGTAAAGCAATCAAACACAACAAACAGCAAAAGTAACACAGCATCCACAGTAATAAGCAACAATCATGGCAGCGATATCGGGGCATCGCAATCCGAATCAAAATCGTAATCAGCATTAGGCATTATCCTCATCATTGTCAGCTACCAGTAGCATTCGTCGTTGCTCACACTGTTCGCGGCTCTAAACGTAGTAGTAGTGATATTCAGCAAACGGCGATATGTGTGTGAATCTCTAATATGACAAAAGAAAATAAGCGCGCGAGCAAATCTAACAAAAATAAATCAAAGTCTAAACAAATTTGGAATAGTAAATTAAATTATTTTATAATAATCGATGCAAATAATTGAAAATTTATTCAAAATGTGTGTTTTAAATGTGTTTCAATCCCCCAAATCAATATTTTCCCTTCCTGCTGAATACGAAGAAAAAAAGTTTATTTTTATAACAAATTTTCCCCAACATGAGTTTGTTCTTTTGTTAAAAATATCACTGAAGGACGTCGTTTAATTTAAATTTTCAATGTGTAATCATAAATCGTGTGTGAAATTGAAAATTTAACCCGAAACAAGTGTATAAATTTGTTTTGAAATAATTCCTGGCTGCCATTCCAAAAATACAATATTTTTTTTGTGTGCAAATTTCAATAAAATTAGAAATCAATGCAAAACATTTTCGCTCTTTGACTTGAACTCTCTTAGTGAACGTGTCATCGAGTGTAATAGTAGTGATTACTTGCTCTCCTCCTTCCGCTTTGTGTTATTTTTATCAATTTACTCGCTGCATCTCTCTCTCTCTCAGGCGAGAAATGTAAACAAAAATTTAAATTCTCATATTATTTTGCAAACATCTGTTTTTCGTTGCCGTGTGAAATTGAAAAGCGAAAAAAAGAATCTTAAAATAAAAATAATGAAAATAAATTCAAATTGTTTTGTGCGCCATCTGTTGTGTGGATTTAACAAAATGTTAGCTGAGTTGCAAACCATTATGGTATCGTTGCCACAGGATCACCGAATAGTGCGATCATGTTTTCATAGAGGGCGCCGCAAGCAAGCGTAAGTATCAGGGTGGCCAAATGCCCAGTAATTGTTTTTAATTGAAGTTAATAACTGTAACAAATAAAATAAAATAATAAATACTAAATATAATAGATACATAAATATTTAAAAAATACACGGCCCATCAAAAAAACCGGGTATTCGATTGTTTCGAAAAACAACATTCAACAAAAAATAAAGAATTTTCTGAAATAGGTTAATTGAAATGCAGCGGTTGTTTTGCTCTCAAATTAAAAACTAAAATGATTGGAAATTTTCAAATCTTTGCTAGCTCGTAGTTTGACAGTCGCCAAGTTGTACTAGCCGCTATGTAAATGCTGGTCCAGACAAAGGTATCTTCTTGAATTATATGTTAATGAAATGAGTCACTTTATTCATGAAGAACGTTGGGAAATATTGCGAACTTGTGTCCAAAATGAGTGCAGTGTTTCCCACACTGTGGTTTTTATTGAAAATAAGTTGTGACCCGAAATGAAAAACCCTAGACTGGGTTGCTAATGAACAATACTCTCAGTTCTCGTTGTCTTGCGGTGCGTGTCCGTACAGTTTGGGGTGCATTTTGGAGTGGTGACCTCGTTGAGCCATGTTTTTCCCGAAAAATCAGTTGGGAACGTCATGTTGGTCAACAGCAAGCGCTACAAAGCCGTGACTACCGAGTCTTTGTGGGATGGAATTAAAGATATGAACTTGGACAATCTTTGATTTCAGCAGGATAGCGCACCATGTTCCACAGCCTATCAAACAATCAATCTTTTGTGTAAGTAAAATCGATAATAGTATTGCATACAGTCTTGGAGATGTCAATAGGACGCCTCAGACCTGCGATTTGAACACGTTTCCCTTTATGCTGTTAAAGACGAATGCTATGCGGATAATCTAGGAGTGACTCGTTAGATAGAGCCAGATAGGTCTTGGAAAATTGGGTTGCCAGAAAAAAAAATATATTTCAACATGCAACGCCCATATGAGCCGTGGTATGCTGCCTAGGTATAATGTCCTGAGGTATTAGTGATGCACAGAATCGAGGAACCGGTTTGGAGAACCGGTTCTTTATAAGAACCGACCGGACCGGGGCTTACAAGAACCGAAAGACGGGTCCATATGAACCGAAAATGGTTCTTTAAGGACCGAAAAACGGGTACAAAAGAACCGAAAACGATTTCAAAAACCACCGAACAACGATTCTACAGGAACTGAGAAATGGATTGAAAAGAACCGAAAAACGGTTCCTGAATAAGAGGACTCGTTTCCAAAGGAACCAAAAGTGTTTACCTTTGGGTGAAGGTACGAAACTGTGTATTTTTGTCAAATTTTATATTCGTATAATAAGACATGGGACTCTCCGTGGAGGTGGAAAGTTTCTGATAGCCATTCACTTGGGAGTGGCCAGAAATGATTCCTACATTGGGCAGTCCAAGCAGCTCATGGCTGTATCGGAAACTTCCGTTAGCTAGCTAGAGTGAGAAGCCGAAAATAAATGAGCAGCCTGATTGGTTATGCGATCACTGATGTGTCTCAGGCTTAGTAGGTGACTGATGTCACTGAAGCTCATCAAGATATAGGGCATATTCTTTTATCCTTTCGAAAGCGGATGAGCCAAACATATGGGCTAACGGCGGATAAAAAACCAATAGAAGAAAATCCAGATTGGACATATTGCATCCTGGTCAGCGTCTGATCCAAAATGGGCGGCTGCAATGAAATATCCTGGCAGTAGGTAAAATGCAAAAACCCGGTGGACTGGGTTTGCCTCCCGCCACCGTTCATAATGACAGTGAAAATAAAGGGTCCGCCATCTAACGTGTTTTTTTCAACTAGTGCTTATGTCGTGAATGGTAACACTTAGCTCATGTCTGATTTGATAGATAATTAGTTTTATCCTTCCGCTGAACGAATATGGTTGTGTATACGCTTGAACAACGCTGGGAAGTATTGCGACATTACTTTGAAAATCATGGTAATATTGCAGAATGTGTGCGAAAATTGCGTACGGATTTTGGAAGAGAGAAGCGCCGTCAGCTCCGTATGTTCGTTATCTTGTGAAAAAAGTGAAAGAAACTGGCATCCTCATCGATAAACCAACGCGTGAAAAGCCAAAAATAGTGCGTACACCCGAGAATATTGCTGCTGTGGCAGAAAGTGTGCGTGAAGCGCCATCAACATCAATTCACCGTCGTTCTCAACAATTGAACATTTCGGAGACATCATTGAGACGAATTTTGCATAAAGACCTTGGTATGACGCCATACAAAGTCCAATTGGTTCAGGAGTTGAAGCCAACTGACCATCCAATGCGTTTTCGCTTCCCTAAGTGGGCCTGCGATCGACTTACAGAAGATGCCGATTTTGCAAAAAAAAATCATCTTTTCAGATGGAGCTCATTTTGGTATGTAAACAAGCAAAATTGTCGCATTTGGGGCACAGAAAACCCGCACGCTTACATTGAAAAGCCGATGCACCCAAAACGAGTCACTGTTTGGTGCGGATTTTGGTCCAGAAGCATAATTGGGTAATTTTTCTTCAAAAATGAGCAAGGAGTGGCCGTTACAGCCAATGGCGATCGTTATCGGGCCATGTTGAACGAATTTTTGTTCACAATAATTGAAGAGGAGGATATTGGCAACATTTGGTTTCAACAGGACGGCGCTACGTGCCACACAGCCGAAGCTACACTCGATGTTTTGCTCCCTGTTTTTGAAGATCGCATTATCAGCCGCAGAGCTGATGTCGTTTGGACACCTCGGAGCTGCGATTTGACACCGTTGGACTATTATTTGTGGGGTGCCCTCAAAGATAAGTGTTACGCCGACAAGCCAGAGACAATTGACGCTTTAAGGGACAATATTCGTGAAGCCATTGGTGAAATACAGCTGCACACAATCGATAATGTGCTTAAAAATTGGACCGATCGTGTAGGCTACTGCATGGCCAGCCGAGGCAGCCATTTGAATGAAATTATTTTCCATTATTAGCCGGAAGGATTGTACTTTCAAATAAAAAAAGAAATTTGAGAAAATATTCAGTAGTTTGTTTTATAGCATTATCAAAAAAAAAGATATTTGGCGGACCCGTTACAAAAACGAAACAGAAGACATAAACAACCCCTATTTGTTGACGACCCCCGCAAACGTTAGAAGGACCATGATGATTTACGGATATGCACCTGGAATGTAAGAACTCTATATAGATCCGGTGCGAGTATTCAATTGGCGGATGTCATCGAAAGTTATAAGGCTGACATTATCGCAATCCAGGAAATGCGATGGACAGGACATAGCTGCACACGAAACTGCGACATATACTACAGTTGCCATGAGAAAAAAACATGAATTTGGTTGCGGATTTGTAGTTGGCAAAAGACTGCGATATCTAGTCTCTAGGTTCAATCCTGTGAGTGAACGAATAGCCACAATCCGCATAAAAGCGAAATATTTTTATATTTCCCTAATTTGTGTGCATGCCCCGACAGAAGAGAAAGATGATGATGCCAAAGACATATTCTATGAGCTCCTAGAGGAAACGTATGACCGCTGCCCTGGCCATGACATTAAGATTGTACTAGGAGATTTTAATGCCAAAGTAGGAATGGAGAATGTGTTTAATCCAACTATTGGCAATTTCAGTCTTCATGCTGACAGTTCCGACAACGGTATGAGACTGATTGACTTTGCCGCGGCAAAAAACATGCTCATTAGTGGTACAAGATTCCAGCATAAAGACATCCACAAGGCTACTTGGGTATCCCCTGATCAAAGAATGAAGAACCAAATTGATCACGTGGTAATTGATGGAAGGCACTCATCCAGAGTAATGGACGTACGAGTGATCAGAGGAGCTAACATTGATTCTGATCACAATTTCGAGGTGGTAGACGAATTTATATACCTCGGATCTGCCGCAAACAAAAACAACATCGTCAGCCTTGAGATCAAGCGGAGAATTGTGCTTGCGAATAGATGTTATTTTGGACTAAGCAAGCACTTTAGAGATAAAACCCTCTCTCGAGTAAGAAAAGTCCATTTATACCAGACTCTCATACAACCTGTCTTGCTTTATGGCGCAGAATCCTGGGTCTTATCGCAAGCAGTCGAAACAGCTGTAGGAGTCTTCGAGAGAAAAATACTTCGAAAAATTTATGGCCCTATAGTGCACAACGGCGAGTATCGGCGACGCATGAATCATGAGCTGTATGAGCTTTATCCTGACATTGACATAGTTAAGCGGATCAAAATAACACGATTGCGCTGGCTGGGCCATGTCAGTAGAATGGATGAAGACGAACCAACACGAAGGGTTTTCGAAATCGAACTTGAAGGAAGACCAAAATTAGGAAGACCGAGACTCCGCTGGAAGGATCAGGTTGACAAATCCCTGTGTATACTTGGTATTGCCAACTGGAGAGATAAGGCACAAGATCGAACTGGTTGGCGAAATATGTTATCTTCGTTTTGTAAGATCCCTGATCCCTCGGGGTTGTTCGTGACCGGATAAGTAAGTAAGTAATAAGATATTTCACTTAAGCCTCTTTGGGACAGCAATTTGCTGAGAACCGGAACCGGTCCAGATACCCGGTTCTACCCGGAACCGGATTCGACAGAACCGGTTCTTAAAATTCCCGGAACCGCACATCACTATGGGGTATTAAATGTAGTATGCTATTTAGTGCGTCTGTCGGTGTAGTTCTCAACGCACCAGTGGCACACATATGAACTATTTGCTGAACTTTATCGCGCAGTGGGTGGTATTCCGTACTGCCGTCCACCAGACGATAACGTCAGACAGCATTATTGGTCTAACCACTGCAGTATACAACCAATAAACTAGATGCGGGTTCAGATCCCATCGTTTTCTTATTGCCTTTTTGGCTTTTTCTAGAATGTCCGGTTTGAAGTTTAACTTTCTATCGAATAAATTTCCTAAGTATTTTGCGCTTTCAAGGAAAGGATTTTGAATATACCCTACGGAGACAGGTACAATAGTTGGTACATTATACCTCCTGCGGAAAAGACCTAGTTCCATGTATTGATGCACAGAATCGAGGATTGCCTGTTTTGCAGAACCGGTTCTTTACAAGAACTGGCCGGAGCGATGCTTGCTAGAATCGAATTACGGTTCTATAAGAACCGAAAATGGTTTCAAACGAACCGAAAGACGGGTCTAAATGAACCGATAACATTTCTTAAAGAACCGAAAACGGTTCTTTACTTTTTACTTTTATTGACTATATTACAACCTCATGAGGTCAGACGTCTGACACATATTAATTAAACAAACAAATTAACCAAATTTCAACATATTCTTCCAACTGGCTCTACCCTTCGCCTTTTTTCGCCAGTTGCTAACACCAAGGATACGGAGGGATTCTTCTGCCTGGTCTTTCCAGCGGAGTCTTGGTCGTCTGCGTTCCAGCGACGTCGGTACTCGCCGTTTTCCCTAACAGGACCATATATTTTACGGAGAATGTTTCTCTCGAAAACTCTCAGGTGTTTTTCATCCGCTTGCGATATGACCCAAGTTTCGGAGCCATATGTCAAGACAGGTAAAATGAGAGTCTGATATAGCTGGACTTTTGTCCGTCGAGTGAAGGCTTTGTTCCTAAACTGCTTGCTGAGCCCTAACTAACATCTATTTGCAAGCACAATTCTCCTATCTATCTCCAGGCTGACGTTGTTTTGATTGTTCACGGCTGATCCAAGGTAGACAAATTCATCTACCACTTTAAAATTTAATCGGTTGTCAACGTTCACGTGCGGACCAAGTCGAGAGGTTTCTCTAGTCGTTGACACCATCAATTTTGTCTTGGCCTCATTAACAGCAAGACCCACCTTCGCGGATTCCTTTTCGATTCTTGAAAATACTGCAGTAACCTCTCGCAAATTACGTCCAATGATGTCTATGTCGTCAGCATACGACAGCAACATATGGCTTTTCGTGTTAATGGTCTTGTTCGTATTTACTGCAGCCTTTCTCATTATTATCTCCATTAGGATGTTGAAGAGATTGCACGAAAGTGTGTCGCCTTGTCTAAGTCCTCGCTTGGTACAGAATGGTTCAGTGAGGTCTTTCCCCACTTTCACTGCTGATTTGGTGTTGGTCAGCGTCATTCTACAGAGGCGAATCAGTTTTGCCGGAATACCAAGTTCAGACATAGCTTCGTACAGTTTTCCCCGTATGGGGCTATCGAAAGCAGCTTCGTAATCGACAAAAAGGTGGTATGTATCGATTTGCTTTTCGTGGGTCTTTTCCAGGATTTGGCGTAGCGTGAATATTTGGTCAGTTGTGGACTTGCCTGGTCTAAAACCACACTGATAAGCTCCAATCAGGTTTTCAATAATTGGCTTTAGTCTTTCACATAATACGCTCGACAAGACCTTACGCGATGGATTAAAGATTGATACCGCGATACACGGATCACCCTTTTTGAATAAAGGATATAATACACTGAGACTCCAATCGTCTGGCATAGATTCCCCCAGCCATATACCGCATATCAGTTGATGCATGTGGGCTATCAGTCCTTCGCCACCTGCCTTAAAAATTTCAGCGGGTAGGCCATCCGCATATCTAGCTTTTCCTGTGTTCGGCTTCGTACGTTTTTCGCCCTGCTTAATCTCGTGCGAACTTTCGCAGCCACCAGGCACCTCGATATTGGCACCTCGAATCACACGCGTACATACATTACACTAGAAGAGTGCCTGCCATCTATTACCATGTGATCAATCTGGTTCTTCGTCCGTTGATCAGGAGATATCCAGGTCGCCTTATGAATGTCCTTATGCTGGAATCATGTGCTACTAACTACCATATTCTTTGCAGCGGCGAAGTCTATCAGTCTTATTCCTTGGGTGGTATCATGTAGACTGTGATTACCGATGGTTGGTCGAAAGACACTTTCCTTTCCTAATTTGGCATTAAAATCGCTCTAGAATAATCTTAATGTCGTGGTCAGGGCAGCGTTCATATACTTCCTCCAGGCGCTCATAAAATGTTTCTTTGACCTCATCATCTTTATCCTCTGTCGGTGCGTGCACACAAATTAAAGAGATGTTGAAATATGTCGCTTTGATGCGAATTGTGGCTATGCGGTCACTCACTGGGTTGAACCTTGAAACTAGGTGTCGCAGTCTCTTGCCTACTATAAATCCGCACCCAAATTCGTGCTTACGCTCATGGCAGCTGTAGTAAATATCGAAGTTTTTCTTTCTGGTCCAACCATATCCTGTCCATCGCCTTTCCTGGATCGCTGTGATGTCAGCTTTATATTTTCCGAGGACATCCGCCAGTTGGAAAGTGGCACCAGTCCTGTATAACGTTCGAACATTCCAGGTACATATCCTTAAATCATGGTCCTTATAACGTTTGCGAGGGTCGTCAACAGTTGGGGGGTTTCTTTGTTCATTATATTTTCCGTGTATTTTCATTGCCAATATAACGGTGGCGGGAGGCAAACCCAGCCCACCGTGGTTTGCATTTTACCTACTGCCAGGATGATTATGTTTCAGCCGCCCATTATAGATCAGACGCTGGCCAGAATGCAGTGTGTCGAAACTGGATTTTGGTTTCTTCAATTTTGATCCGCCGTTGGCCAGGGGTGTTGGCTCATCCGCCTTCAAAGGACAGAAGAATATGTCCACTACTTCGAAGAGCTTCAGTGACAGGGTCACCTAATAATCCTGAGACGTATCAGTGATCGCATTACCACTCAGGTTGCTCATTCGTTTCGCCTTCTCACTTTAGCTAGCGTGGAAGTAGTGAGCTGCTTGGACTGCCCAATGAAGGAATCATTTCTGGCCGGTTCTTATGGGACCGAAAAACGCGTACAAAAGAACCGAGAACGGTTCCAAAAATACAGAAAAACGATTCTAAAAGAACTGAAAAACAGTTTGAAAAGATCTGTAAAACGGTTCAAGAATAATGGGACTCGGTTCCAAAGGAACCAAAAAAAGTGTTAAACTTTGGGTATGAAAATTACTTACTTAAGCCTCTTTGGGACAGCAATTTGCTGAGAACCGGAACCGGTGTAAATACTCGGTTCTTCTAGGAACCGGTTTCGACAGAACCGGCTCTTAAAATACGAGGAACCGCATATCACTATGAGGTATTGAAAGTAGTATGGCCCTAAGAGTACTTGGAAACTTCCCTCTAACCGATATTGCAAAGCCATCTGCGTAGCCAATGACCTTAACACACATCTTGGTTGGGTTTACTCCAAGACCATTATCCGAAGTCAGTTTTGAGGTGGTATTTAGGGATTTTCCCTAAGAGTACTTGGAAACTTCCCTGTAACCGATATTGCAACGTCATCTGTGTAGGCAATAGCATTAACACCCATCTACTCCATAGAAAGCTGAATACTGTTTTGACAGCTTCTGATAGAAAACAATATATTAGAACTGTTTTAGCAGTGACAAGCCGGGCGAACACAAAGCAATTAGAGGGCATTATTAGAATATTTGAATCCAAAATTGAAACATTTTGAATTTTTCGATCATCTATCTATTCCAAAGCCATTCCATTGATTCTCTTAATTTTTTGTTTCCAAAAGTATTTATTGGATTCTCTTTATTTCGTCTACGTAACAAAATATTCTTCAGCAATCGAAAATATTTCCTTTAAAAAAAAACACACAAATTCCTGAACTTGTGCCTTCTTCTTCTGTAGCGATCAGTTGAAGATGTTGTTGCATCTTGCTGCTGTTGCGAAAACTTTCAGTTGATTTTACATTCTCGAAATGCATCATGAATTTTTGGTCGCTTCGGTTCGAATTTGAATTTTTCTTGTTATTTCGATTTTTTTCAATTCTCTGATGTTTTGGTCACATGAAACACGAAAGAAAGAAAGAAATGTGTTCAGTTGGCACAAAGCCAACATCAAATAGTTTTCAAAACAAAATTGAAAACAAAAACGAAAGAACAACACAAACGATTCGAAATGTTTTCACAAAACGATCGTAGTTAGCAATTGTAGAAGCCCAGAGTAGCAGCTACAATGCAATCCAATGGACCTAATAGATGGATGAGATGCACGGACGGACGTGTGTGTATGAGTGTTGTTCCTAGACCACGTAATGCCATCGAGATTTGATGGCACCGAGCATTGGGTACATGTAATGTTCGATCGAGAGATATACACACATACTCGTAATATATAGAGGAAACTACAATTATATAGAAAAGGAGTAAATACATGTCCCCCCTTGTACATCTGTAGATGTGTATGGATGATGTTCAGACGATCTTGTTGCAGGCATCAGCCTATAGATTGGTACATCTGAGTTTCTTACAAAACAAAAAGTCCAAGAGACCAACAAGAACATTGATTTCGGGAAGGAAAATTGGCAGCAGCCACCACTGAGGCAGCATTTAGAAAACAAAAAAATAGTACAAATGGAAAATGTCACCAGAGACGATGACAGATACAGCTGTCGCACAGTGGTTTGAAGTAAACAAAAAGTGGAAATAGTAAAATATCTTGCAAACTAAGGATTTTCAAAAAAAGCTGAGGTAAAACGAGTGGGAAGTGGTACTTTTGAATTTAACTGACTGAAAACAATTTGTATGTGGATGGAAGTAAATTTGAATACAACTAGCAAAGACGCAAACCACTTTATTTAACAGATCTCTGTTATGCAGTAAAGAGAGTTCTGTTAAAGGTATAGAAACAGAAACACACGTGAATATACTCGAATTTTAGAGGGTTGGAACGGCATAAGTAACCAGTATTAAGAAATGTTCCAAATACCTCAAATTTGGTTCATTTGGTTAAATTATTCGACAAAAATACAGAAAATTATAAAATATTGTTAATCAAAAACTTTACACGTTTGATGAACAAAATTTCATATTGTGGCAACTGAAGGATTCTCCGTGAATGAAAAAAGTTATGACTCTCGAGAAACAAACAGCCATCTCTATCAGACTCTCATACTACCTTTCCCATTACATTACATCCCGTATAATTACATTACATCCCATGAAGGAATTGGGGAGAGCTTCTCACAACCAGTGAGCTGTGCGCTTTCTAGTTTTATACTCACTGATTGGGACCTACTGTTTTACACCGATTCCGAGCGGTATTTTGAGAAGCTTTTTCATGGCCAAATACTCAATAGTGTCGACGTCACTATGCGAGGTGACCGCCGCCGAGAGAAATTTAAGGTGGTCAGAGCAGGGATCGAACCCAGAATCTCATGTACAAGAGGCGCGCACACTAACCATTGCACCACCGATGGCCACATTACAACACAAAAAAACACATGTTTTTTTTTAGACGTATAGAACTTTAAGTTGGCAACACTTTTTTAACTGGCGGCCATCACTAAGCGAAGTGACCGACGTCGAAAGGAATGTAAGGTGGGCTGAGCAGGGATTGAACCCACGTTCTCATGTACAAGAGCGACGCACACTACCAAATGCACCACCGACGGCCACATTTTTACATTACACATAGACGCTGGAAAATCGGTGTTTTTTGTTGTTGTTTGGATGCAAATATATAAATATAATATTCTTGTTTCCAAACACAGTGTGTTTGCTATTCAATATTACATGTTGGAGACACAATGATTACTAGGTTATAATATAAGTTTTTGTAACCCAAATGTGGCTGCTGTTTGTTGAAAACTGCTGAAAACAAAAACGTGACAGACAACAAAGAAACCAAGAAGCAGTAGAGCTTCAATTAATGAAAACAATGTTTGCAAACATATACATGTTTCGCGCAATATGTTGCTGGGACCGTTTTTTCTGCGTGTACGTCTATTATATTATTATTATAAAAAGATTTTCCGGGAAATATTGTGAATGTTTGGTTTTTTCCTGGAGTTAAATTCGCTTTAACATTTAAGTTCAAACACACGGATAAATTAATTGTTGACTGTGTTTACGCACAATCATAATATATTTAAAAACTATCATATATATGTTTGAAATATTAGTTTGGTTATGTTATTATTATTACTAAACATTATTATTATTATCAAATATTGTAACAGTTGGGGACATTTTGTTTGTTTCAAAAATTTATATTTAATAATTTCGCGCCTAATAATAAGTTGTATATGTTTGCACTTAACTATAATATCTTTATAAACTGTCATTAACATATTTCGAATATGGTTACTATTACACTGTTATTACACAGTGCAACGCGAAAAAATATACCCATATACGGACACCACTACATGATAAAAGACCAAAAAAAAAAAAAGACCCGTGTCTCCCAGTTTTGCACAAAGTCATGGACTTTTTTTATGGGCCCCCAAAGATTTGGGTCCTCGGTGTCATTTTTTCAAAAAAAGTGATCATTTTGTCAGGCTCATATCTTGCAATTCGTTCGGAATTTTGATTTACTCTCTGAGGAACAGTTGTAGCTCTTATTATAAAGGATAAAAATTGCAAACATATAAAATCAAAAAACTTCATCTTCAAGGTCAAACATTTTTTTTTACCTTTTTTACCCTGTTCAGGTCCATAGGTAGCAAACTGTTCCAGATTCAAGGAAACAATCAACTACAAAAATGTACCTAAGATCTCAGTAAACAACTTTCTAGAACATATGAACTTCCTAGGAATGATTCTCAACACCGTTTACTTCAACATTGAGATACTATTCTATCTCACCGACCGCAGCAACGCAGGCAAAGCAGTAAGCTCAGCACACGCAACAAGGAACGCAGCACACAATATAAGAATCTTTCCTAGGAAGCCCATATGTTCTAGAAAGTTGTTTTATTGAGATCTTAGGTACATTTCTGTAGTTGATTGTTATCTTGAATTTTGAACTGGTTGCTACCTATGGACCTGAACAGGGGGAAAAAGGTAAAAAAAATCGAATTTTTTAAAGTAGATGATGAAGTTTTTGAATTTATATTCTTTATGACAAGAGTTACAACTTTTCCTCAGAGAATAACACAAAATTCCGAACGGTTTACAAGATATGAGCCTGATCACTATTTTTTGCAAAAATGACACCGAGGCCCCAAATCTTTGGTGGCCCATAAAAAAGTGCATGACTTTGGGCAAAACTGGGAGACACGGGTCTTGTTGTTTGGCCTTTTATCACGTAGTGGTGTCCGTATATGGTTATATTTCCATGACTTAAAAAATTACACACAGTGTTATTATTATACATATTGTTACAAATTTCCTTATTTGTCCTTTTTGCGTTGTTTTATTCCCAATAACAAAACAAGGTTCGTTTTAAATTACGATAATTACAACGGTTTAACTTCCTTTTATTTCACTTATATAGTACAACAGATTACTTTATTTATAACACTTTAACAAGTCTTATATTTTACTATCGATTCGCGTTGCCTACTTTACGGGGTTTAATCACAAACTGAACTCTCCATTCCAAAGACCTCCGCTATTTATACCAACTCACCATACTCAAATGAAGGTATATATAGCGAATTCAAGAACCTTCTAGACGTTGTTGTTGTTGCTTATCTTTGTAGAACAATCTCGAATGGCCGAGAATTATCTTTACTGAGGAATTCATGCTACTGGTTTAGCGAGCTGGTACGTTGTTAAAATGCATACTTTCAGGCGCAGCACTAACCGCCTGTTATTTACATACTGTTAGTAGAGTCATTAACAGCAAGCAAAAGCTTTTACTTATTCGTAACAATATGTATGTTTCGCCATAAATATTGAAATGTTTATAAATTTTTTGCTGTTTTCCTTGAGTTGAATTCGTTTCAAAGTTTCTGCTTAAAGACACAGCAAAATAATTTTTTGAATATATGTATACAGAATTATAATATCTTTACAAACCACCATATATATGTTTGGAATATGATATTTTTTATAATATTATTATTATAAATACATAGATTTGACAGTAAATACTGTAATACAGTGCTGTCTGGGTAGAGTGAACTAATTTTTGCACGGCGATTTCATAATACCCAGGTTGTTCACTAAATCAAGGTTCAATTTTTTTTATTTAAAAATGCATTTTAAATCCATTTATAGGTTATACATTTTATTTATTTGTATGTAATATTGAAGTTTAAATTTCAGCCTGGAAAAAATTGGTAATATTTGTTTGTTTTTTTGGGTTCCGTATTGATATTTGGACTGCTTGATCGCGAAGGCAATATAGTGCTTGTATATTCGCGAAATTTGTTGTATTAGCCTCTGCCCATTCGATACCCTTATGCTATAAAGTATGTTCACTCAATCGAGGTTCATGACTGTTCACTCTACAGAGTAGTCAATGTAATCATTCTGGTGTTCACTCCAACGGGGTGTTCATTGCATCGGGGGTTCACTCTACCCAGACATCACTGTATTTGTAAATATTTAGTAATTCGCTTCAACTTTAACTTCAAATACGCGGAAAAAATAATTTTTTAATATGTTTATACTTTACATCATCATAGTTTCTGTACTGACTATCATATATATGTTTGGAATATGGTTTCTATTATATTGTTATTAATATTATAGACATGTTTTCTGTTGCAAAAATGTTTACTGTTGCTATAATTGATCTAGCTCTGTACTGTTTCATATCGATATTTATTAAACGTGTGTGTGGGTGTGGTTTTTTAAATATTAATTGAATAATTAAATAATTTATGCCTTCGATTTTTACCGGAATTGGGTTTTTTATTATTTTTGTATTCTATTTTCTGTGGGCTGTGTTTTGTTTGTTTTCGCTTTTCGCTGATATCGGCCACAACAGTTTCCAAACAAAATGTCAAAATCAATTTGTTTTCATATATTTTCTTTTGTTTTTTTTTTTCGTTTTGACTTCGTTTTTAATTATTTATCGTTGATGTTCGGAATCGTCTTGTTTTGTTTTTTTTTGTTGGTTCTTCTCTTATAATTTGGCTGCCGCCGCCTCAGATTTTCTTTTGGCCACTGGCCAAAAAAGTGGCAACAAATTCAAGAATCTTAACGAACATCACAATCAGACCACAAACCGGTGGAAAAATGTCTAAAGCACTAGAAGAACATATATGGAAGGAGGGTGATGGGGCAGGGGCAGGAGAAAATAATAGGGGGTTTGGGGTTATAGGGAGGTACTTGGCGGACAACACGCAAAGAGGCGCGTGACTGATTCATTGGCGCAACAACAACGACGACGACAATACCATAATCTCTAGATCATACGCAGCCACACATATACATACAACACATACCTACATACTATATACATTTGACATGTAATTTTTTTTGTAGTGTATGTGTGTGAGTAAGAGTATTGACACACACTAACTTACACACACACACATAATGGTCGTATTGATCACATCTGAATGTTACATGTTGGTTTGGGGCATTCAAGACATTTTGTTAAAAGATATATTGAATGGATTCTCAGACAACTGTGATGTGATGTGATGTGATGTGATGCGATTCGATGCGATTCGAGTCGAGTCGATGTGATGTGTTTATATCACATTATTATTTACATTTTACCTACGTATATACACAAGTATATAAGAACATTCATCCATACATACATATCTACATATATACTAAATATTATATATTAAATATTGAGGATGACAAATATGTATGTACGTATATTCACGTACACGTATGCCTTAAGAAAGGTGGGCGGACAGCCAGTCGTTAGTGTACAGAGAGATGTTGTTTATCTTTTCTTTGAAAAGTATTCGAAAAATTGTTGACCAACATTTTGTTATGACCACAAACGAAAATGAAACAATTACTCGAAAGATTAAAGTTCAAGTTTTCTGGAAACTATTACATGTCATCATATACAACGAAAGGTTTCTTTCACTGAATATAATGGAAATGCAAATAGAACTCAACTGTTTATACATAAGGCTGAAGATGAGTAACGTGGCCAACAACCCCACTTTTGCCGGAACCTCAATTTTTTTAGTCCGACGTTTCAAGCTTTTAGAACCGTTTCAACGTTTGCGGTCAGGTCAGTACACTGCGTATGCGAAGCAAACAAAATATTTTAACAACAAAGGTTTGGTGGCAAAGGCCTCTAAACGATTTTTGTTTCTTTGAGTGTAAATAATATTTTGTCGTACACTACTTTATTAAATTTGGTATCAGACAATGTCTGGTGAATCGCGAAAGGTTTTCCAGAGGGTAAGAAGATCGACCAACGGGCCTAATAATGGGTTGCCCTCCTGCAAGGACGAGAATGGAAATCTGGTGACTGAGAAGCAGTGTGTGCTCAAAATGTGGAGAGACCACTTTTCAGCACTACTCTACTCAGATTCTTCCACTGAAGATCAGGAGGTAATGATAGTGGAAGATAGTATAGATTGTACGGCGATCTCCCGCCTGAAGAATAATAAAGCCGCGGGTGCGGATGGCCTACCCGCCGAACTTTTTAAGGCAGGTGGCGAAGGACTGATGGCCCACATGCATCAACTGATATGCGGTATATGGCTGGGGGAATCTATGCCCGACGACTGGAGTCTCAGTGTATTATGTCCTGTATTTAAAAAGGGTGATCCGTGTGTCTGTTCCGACTATCGCGGTATTAGTCATTTATCCATCGCGTATAAGGTCTTGTCGAGCGTATTATGTAAAAGACTAAAGCTAATTATTGAAAACCTGATTGGACCTTACCAGTGTGGTTTTAGACCAGGCAAGTCCACAACTGACCAAATATTCACGCTACGCCAAATCCTGGAAAAGACCCACGAAAAGCAAATCGATAGATACCACCCTTTTGTCGATTACAAAGCTGCTTTCGATAGCCCCATACGGGGAAAACTGTACGAAGCTATGTCTGAACTTGGTATTCCGGCAAAACTGATTCGCCTCTGTAGAATGACGCTGACCAACACCAAATCAGCAGTGAAAGTGGGGAAAGACCTCACTGAACCATTCTGTACCAAGTGAGGACTTAGACAAGGCGACACACTTTCGTGCAATCTCTTCAACATCCTAATGGAGATAATAATGAGAAAGGCTACAGTAAATACGAACAAGACCATTAACACGAAAAGCCATATGTTGCTGGCGTATGCTGACAACATAGACATCATTGGGCGTAATTTGCGAGAGGTTACTGCAGTATTTTCAAGAGTCGGAAAGGAATCAGCGTAGGTGGGTCTTGCTGTTAATGAGGGCAAGACAAAATTGATGGTGTCAACGACTAGAGAAACCTCTCGACTTGGTCCACACTTGAACGTTAACAACCGATTTAATTTTGAAGTTTTAGATGAATTTGTCTACCTTGGATCCGCCGTGAACAAGGACAACAACGTCAGCCTGGAGATAGATAGGAGAATTGTGCTTGCAAATAGATGCTATTTTGGGCTCAGCAAGCAGCTTAGGAACAAAGCCCTCTCTCGACGGACAAAAGTCCAGCTATATCAGACTCTCATTTTACCTGTCTTGACATATTGCTCCGAAACTGGGGTCATATCGCAAGCGGATGAAAAACACCTGGGAGTATTCGAGAGAAAAATTCTCCGTAAAATATATGGTCCTGTTAGGGAAAACGGCGATTACCGACGTCGCTGGAACGCAGAGCTATATACGAATCAAAGTGTGCCAATTGCGTTGGCTAGGCCATGTTATCAGAATGGATGAAGATGAGCCAGCGCGAAAGATTTTTGATAACGTACCCGATGGAAGCAGGAAAAGAGGACGACCAAGACTCCGCTGGAAAGACCAGGCAGAAGAATCTCTCCGTATCCTTGGTGTTACCAACTGGCGAGAAAAGGCGAAGGATAGAGCCAGTTGGAAGAATATGTTGAAATTTGTTTAATTTGTTTGTTTAATTAATATGTGTAAGACGTTTGACCTCATGACGTTGTAATATAGTCAATAAAAGTAAATGTCTGGCCCAGGGTCACAAGACTTTAACTCGAAATGTGAATAGAGGAACATCCCAAGGAGTATCTCATCACCACCTCTCGACGGCCTGGCAATTGCAGTTCAGGGAAGATACCCATCTAGTTATGTGCTCCACAACTTAATCAGGAGACCACGGAGAGTGTACTGGGTGTAAATCCAGAGAAAACCGAGCTTGTACTCTTTATCAGTAAATGGAAGGTTCCGAATATACATCACTTGTCGCTATGTTTTAGAGAATTTGAAGGTAGTGCAAGATATCTAGGAGTGATTCTTGACAGAAACTTGGGGATCAAACACGGCAATTTTATTTGCGCAAGTCTTGAGTTTATAGGAAAGAGTGGAGAAGAGCTTCCGTTCTCTTCCCCTCTCTCCCCTATAAACTCCAGACTAGCGCAAGTAGAATTGCCGCGTGTGATCCCCGAGAAAGCTTAGTTTCAGGAAAAATACTACACGCTGCAAAAAAAAAACAGTCTCTGTAACATATTTTCCCAAACATATTCTGCAGGAACTATGTATATGTTCATATGTTTGCAAGTCCCAAAATCCATACGTATTTAAACTCAAACAGTAGCATGTTTCCTGGCAAACATGTATGCTTTTACGTGGAGACATATGCGTTCTTCATCCCAAACATCCACATACTTACGTGGAAGCATTCGCGAGTTTCCTCCAAACCTCCATATACTTACGTGGAAACATGTGCGTATTTCCTCTCAAATATAATAATGTTTAGAAAGGAATTATTCTTCGAATTCAATATATATGTCTTATTTATTATAATTAATTTTATTAATATTAATACACATTTATAAACAATTAATACAAAAAATTTGAAGATTTAAAGCGGCCCTCTTGGTTTGGTTTTCGTGGTTGCTAAAGATACTATGTACCATCAATTAGTGTCTTGAAACACCGTTTTGCATACCAAATCACTCCGGAAGGTCCAAAGTGCCGTGCCTATATCCAGCCTATTAATCGGAGATACCTCATTAGAACCCCTAGATCTATCTCGCGTATGTCAGTGAGGTTATGCAGGAAGGGACGGACCATAGTCTTCAGGTGTCTATCCATCAGAGCCGGACAACTGCAGAGGAGATGCTCCACCCTCTTACATTTACTTGCAATTAATGCTTTATTTGTTGTTTCTCATGAACTGAGAAACTGCTACACTTTTTCTTCTCCTCTCTTTGTTGTCTCTCAAGTTTTTGTGTTTGCAGAAGGTTTCAACTATGCGTTGGTTATCACTAAGCGTTGGTGCACAAACAATATACTTATATACAAATCCAGTTCATGCAAGTCAAGCGTGAATTAATTACATGTGTTTTTTTTATTATTATACTCGTATGTCACAAATGGTTCCGTTTTTTCTCAGTAAATGCTCGGACAGACAAAAGGCTTCACGTTGTTGGCATTTCCAGTTTATTTTACCAAAATCGTTTCTTACTTTGGTAGCACACAAACATATATACGAAACACACACACACAAAAACCAAAGCAACATCACAATCCATTTAACCGTCCCAGCCTTCGTTTATTCTTTTTTCACTGATCAAGCGCTTTTGACATCCTCTGTCCGATGATCCATTGACGACTGAATACATGCAACTAAAACGCAATCCATCAACCAAAATAAGAAACATTGACTTCATATGCAATTTACACGCACATTAGTGATGAATCCCTGACTGAGAGAATAATGCAAAAATGCAGAAACAAACTTACAACATACACACTTACAATATTGTCCGTCGTTTATTCGCTTGCTCTCGAGAGAGCATAAGCAGTGCAACAAACATAGCTGCATTTGTACCACAAACATATATATATTTGGGTCACAGACACATATATTATAAGATATTACTCATTGTGTCTCAAAGATGTAATATTGAATATCAAACGCAATGTGTTTGCACGCAAGTATATTATATTTGCGACAAACTCCAAACAGACGTTAAATTTGCATCCAAACAACAAAAAACGACAGATTTTTCAGCGTGTAGGACGAGTAGAGCCACAGAGGACCTATACAAAAAATTCGGTGCGCGTTCTATACTTTTTCCAATTGTAATTCAGTATATTTCAATTGAAACTCAGAAAAGATCAATTTATTGTAAGATTTCATGTGTAAAATTCAAAAACTATCAATTAAAATTCAGAATTTCCACCTGAAAATCAGAAAATATCAACTGAAAAGTAGAAAATATCTATCGAAATTCAGAAAACATCCAATGATATTCAGAAAATATCAATTGAAATCCAGACCAATCTATATATAACGAGATGAAGCTTTAATTGAAATTTCTCTGAATTTAAATTTATATAATATTTATTCTCTGAATTTCAATTTACACAGGGTGGCGCACCAATTGTGCTACAATAAGAAATTCAAACAATTTTTTTTAATCCATGTATTTCATTTATTTATTTTTTAATTGTATAGAAAATTCAATTTTGTTATATTTAATTAATTGGTTTTGAAGATAATAGACCGTAAATGGCATCCATGTTCATCCACGCATGTGCGACGCCTGTTAGAAAATTATTCATTGCGGCCTGAAGGGTTAAAGTCGGGATCGCCTCAATTATTGTTTTAATGGACTGCTTCAATTCAGTCAAATTCCTTGATTTTGGTTTATACACCTCTGCTTGACATGACTCCATAAAAAAAGTCTGGTGCAGTCAGGTCCAGTGAAAAGTGGAGTTTGCGGATATTAATTTGTTTTGGAATTTTCGGTCTGGCCATAACCGGTCTGGCCATGTGTACAGTGGCTCCATCTTTCTGGAACCAAATGCTGTTGAAACGGATACGTGTTCGGCGCAGTTCTGGGTAAGAACAACTCCTCAACATCTTTAAATAACGACCCCCATTGACAGTTACTGTTACACTGTTTTCTTCTAAGAAGTATGGCCCCACAAAGCACCTTGATGCAACATACAGTGACTCCTTCTGGGTGCAGTTCCGTCTCATGGAGTATTTCAGGATTAGATTCACTCCAGATACCGCAATTTTGCTTGTTTACATTGCCGTGTAGATCAAAATGGGCCACATCAGACATATACAAGCAATTTATCAAGTTGTTGTCTTCTTCGACTATTTCTATAATTTTTCTGGGAAAATTCCAGGTGAATAGGCAAATCCAGAGGGTTTAACTTGCTTGTAATTTGAACTTTGTACGGAAACAAGTTTAAGTCATCATGAATTATCCGTTGTAATGAACGTCTGCTAACTCCAATTTACGCCGATAAGTTTCGAGTCGAAACGCTGTTGCTGCGATTGTGTCTTGAACCCGAACATTGGGATCTCGATGGTACGGTCTTCGTGCGATGCTTCCAGATTCGGCAAACATGTTTACCCACCTCATAATGGTCCATCTACTCGAGGGATTGCCACCAAACTCCCGCCTAAATCCCCTTTGGACGGAAATGAAGGACTGCATGATACCTCGGCACTAACCAAATCCTCTTTTCGGTACCCCAAGCATTCATTTTAATAAATCTACATAGTAACCGATTACTCACACAGAAGAAATTATATTACGTTTAGTTTTTGTAGCACGTTTCACGCGCCACCCTGTATTTTCGGAATTTCAATTAATATTTTGTGCATTTCAATTGATGTCTTACAAATTTCAATTGTTTTTTGTCGAATTTCAAATGATTCTTTCTGAATTTCAATTTATTTATTTTCTGAACTACAACTTGAGTTTACTGAATATCACTGGATTTTATCTAAATTCTAATTGATATTTTCTGATTTTCAACTATAAATTCTAAACTTCAAATTTCAATTGGTAATTTTGAATTTCATTTGATCGTTTCATAATATTGTTTCGAAATATCGAATATCAATTGATATTTTTTGAATTACAATTGAAAAAGGTGTAGCTGTATACTCAGTCATTGGGACCCACAGTTTTGCACAGGTTCCGAACGATAGTTTGAGAAGAATTTTCATGGCGAAGTACTCGATAGTGTCGCCGTTACTAACCATCGACGGCCACAGTGACCCTATATTGGTGTTAAAAAGCTACCGGAGGACGATAGGGCATATCCCCGGAAAGTATTTTACTCGTTATACACATCTACTGTCCGCCCGATATTGTTCTTTGCCATTGTAGTTTGATGACTGGTACTTCAAAAATCCACTTACATATGTCTGCCGACAAAAGTCCAGAGAATGTCAACGGACGGCCTTCGCACAAATCCTACGGAGGGTATAGGGGATACACCTGTTACCACTTGATTTTCTGGAAGGACTAAAACATCGGCAATCCGCCTAGGACATTCCTCGCCGATATCGATTTTAAGGGATACGTGACTATTCACAATGCAAGTCGATTTTGAGAGATCTGCGACTATTCACACATCAACCTTTCTCCTCTCACATCCCGGACAGGCAGTGCTGGAAGGAACGCATTCCAAGCTATACAAGGTATTTAAGCTTCTACACTGATGGCTCCAAACTAGACAGCAAAGTAGAATTTGGATTATATTCTAAAGATCTGGGGTTAGACCTTGCATAAAAGCTGCCAGACCATGGTAGAGTCCTTCAGGCAGAAGTCATGGCAATTCCCCTTTGGCTGGGGCGAAACTTCATCACCGCCTGGGGTATTAAAATCTACTGGGACAGTCAAGCTTATATAAAATGTCTGCAATCTATATTCCTGGCTTCTAGTACTGCCCACAACTGCAGCGCATCTCTGAATGAGATGGCCAAGCAGTTCAATGTCCACCTTATATGCACGCCGAAAAATTTGTTGTTGTTCATTTCATCGTACCATGGGTTGTCCCGAGACGAATTTTTCGTAACCAAACACGGAGCCAGAGATACGTTTGAAACGAGGTTGTAGCAAATGGAAATTCTAATTTCAGTTGCCACAACCGAATTGTGGATGTCACGACAGAATTTAATCTCCACAAATGAAATTCGGCTGAATCAACCTCTAATAGTTTGAGACAACCTCTAATATGCTTGTGACAACCTCTAATAGGGTTGTGACAACCTCTAATGTGGCTGTCTAACGTGGTTGTGGCAACCTCTAATGCGGTTATGGCAACCTCTAATGTGGTTGTCGCAACCGCGAATGTGGTTGTGACAACCTCTAATGTGGTTGTGACAACCTTAATGTGGTTGTGACAACCTTAATGTGGTTGTGACAACCTCTAATGTGGTTGTGGCAACTTCTAATACGGCTTTGGCAACCTCTAATGTGGTTATGACACCCCGTAATGCGGTTGTGGCAACCTCTAACGCGTCCGTGACAACCCCTAATACGAATATGATGCCACCTAATGTGGTCGGGAAATTGCAATTCTGTTGGAGTAAATTCAGCTGTTTTTTCTGTGGGTATATCGTTGAGGATGTATTTATTTTCAAATCTCGCCGTACCACTGCCAACCATTTTTTAAGGAACCGCGAAATCTATCGGCCTGTTTCCGTTGTCGGAAGTACTGGCAGAATTTACTAACGGCTGGTTGAAAGACAATTTTCCTGCCAATAATTCTCATTAAAAACTCTTAGAATATCCTTAAGGTCATGGCAAGGGCAGGTCTCGTAGGGATTTTCTAAGCGAACATGCCTTGATCTCGTCGTCTTCATCTTCCGTCGGACATTCGAACTATTGAAGTATTTCCGTTTTATTCGGATAGTGGTTATAAATTGAATCACCGGTTTGAAGCTAGACACTAGATGTATCCTTTTCCAACTACAATACCAATGTTATGTTTTCGTTCATGACCACTGCAGTGACAGTTCTTCTTCCTCGCACTGCCAATATATGCCCATTGAGAGGAACGAATGATCGGCACAACAACTACCCCCGTTCAGATATCTCCCATGCAAAAGGTGGGCGGCCGTCTGGTTGGTTGACTCAATGACACACGTAAACCCCAAAGATCTTAGTGTAGTATAGTACTAGGTCATATTTTGTCAGACACACCTTTCGATTTGCCAGTTCCACTTTGGTACCTCCTACACAAAAGTTGGGCAGACAATCTTACGTCAATTTGGTGTAAGATAGTAAAGGGGTCCTCGCCTGCATATGGGTGAAATAGCCCCGCCCATTTAGGTAATCAAATTTTGGTAGGCAGCAAAAAATAATATGAAATCAAATATCTTTCTCTCTTAAATTATCCAAAAATTTAGAACAGCCATTTTAAATGGAACTCTGAGCTAATTAGTGAGTGAGCTTAGGATGAGGGTATGTTTAAGTCTGTTCGTCCGACCGCAAATTCTGTACCGTTTTTAAAGTCGATTAACCGATTTTACCTAAAGGTACAAAATTACGACCGTAAAAGTTTTTATTTACCCATCTACGTAAGATTCATTGATTGTGATCTACTGCTTAACACCGATTCCGAGCGGAAATGCATTGAGAAGCTTTGTTTTACCTGTGAAGTTTTAAAAATTATGGAACGTGTTATCAATTTGATGAATATGCACGAGTTTCATGCAAAAAATGTACGTTCCATCTATTCCGAATGACGAATGCACAAAATAAATGGAATATGTAGGTCTTGTGCCCACATTTTACTTTTGTTCGAGTCTCTACTTTATGGATTGCTTAAATTCTATCGAGGCATGAAGAAAAAATGTCATGAGATGACATTATAATGACCATTTTGAAAAAAAAATGAACCCCACACTCAGAAAACAGGCAGATTTGGAAAATTACTTGCATATGAAGTGAGTAGTGTATACGAAAAGAGGTGACCAGGTGTAATGAACAGGTGGTTTAACCCTTGGACGACCATACTTTTTCGGTCGAAGCGATTTAATTTTTTTTTTGATAATTTTCGTTATTTATGACATAATAGCTACGTCGCAAAAAATGGGACCGAGAAAGTTTGTTTCTGGTAAACTGTTTTCCATTTAAGCTAAATCGCACACACATTTGCCAAACATCTGTTCGGTCAGTGTAAGCATGTTGAAATTTGATTTTACGTATTTTTGGAAAGAAGTTCCTTATCGCACGTTGCGGGATAGGGGCTAAATGAAAAAAATTAAAAAACCTTTTTTTAACACTATTATGCTACAACCCAGTATTATCAAATATATAGGGTAGTTTTGCTTTGGTTTGTGTCTAGACTAACATATGTTGGGAAATTTCTTGTTTAATGGGATGTTTTCTAGATGGAGCCACTTCCTCTTCGTCACCACAGCCTCTGCAAATGTAATGTCTCACGTCTTTCAGTCTCTCTGCGTGCCGTTCAATGAGACAGTGACCCGTCAAAGAAAAAAAAACACGTGGCAGTTGGGGGACTGCCGACAGAAGCTATGCTCCAACTTACTTTCGATTGTTTTTTAATATTTTTGAAACACAATGATTGACAATATATATAGTTATTTATTATTACTATTATTATTAACACATCAGATATTATTTATTATTATTTTTCCACTAGCACGAATTTACCCCCCTATACTGCCGTATAACGTATTGTATGTTAAGAAAACATTTTAATTGGGTTAACAATGATATAAAAGCTTGCAAAAGCGAAATCCGGCACATTGTATTTAAAGTCATGTTTATTAAAGCTTTCTGAAATATTAATATGGTTGTAATCTGTGCTGGATTGATCCATGTTATTGATAACAGGTTAGCTACTTTTATTTCTACTAGTCCTGTAGAGGTGGCGCTGGTATATGATAAAGCTTATTCTGTTATGTTAATTTGTTTGCACTAGCTTCCAACCAACTAGCCTACAAACCTGTTGTGAGAGTGTTAATGTTATTTTGAAAGAGTTGAAAGATGAGCTTTATTTTCCGTGAAGTTTGACAAATTGCAATAACTACATGGTGATATAAAAGCTTGCAAAAGTGAAATCCGGCACATTGTATTTAAAGTCATGTTTATTAAAGCTTTCTGAAATATTAATATGGTTGTAATCTGTGCTGGATTGATCCATGTTATTGATAACAGGTTAGCTACTTTTATTTCTACTAGTCCTGTAGAGGTGGCGCTGGTATATGATAAAGCTTATTCTGTTATGTTAATTTGTTTGCACTAGCTTCCAACCAACTAGCCTACAAATCTGTTGTGAGAGTGTTAATGTTATTTTGAAAGAGTTGAAAGATGAGCTTTATTTTCCGTGAAGTTTGACAAATTGCAATAACTACATGGTGATATAAAAGCTTGCAAAAGTGAAATCCGGCACATTGTATTTAAAGTCATGTTTATTAAAGCTTTCTGATATATTAATATGGTTGTAATCTGTGCTGGATTGATCCATGTTATTGATAACAGGTTAGCTACTTTTATTTCTACTAGTCGTGTAGAGGTGGCGCTGGTATATGATAAAGCTTATTCTGTTATGTGAAAAATAACGGTACTATCACCTCACGCATTTTCGTTATGCCATTTTTTCCCAGTTAACTCCGTCTCTCAAAGCCCGCTGTAAGAAGCATAGCTTCAAAAATACACGATATGTGAGACGTCCGATCTCGATAACTACAGTAGGGCGTTTGTGGTGCGTTGCAAGTGTAAGCGGCGTTACATCGGCTTGGTAGGTACTAGACACCTGCAAGCGCATGAAAACAGAAATACCACGTAGGACCGTATTATTTCGATTCAGTGTCAAGAACAATACACAACATAAACTGTCTAGATTCGAAATTCGTGGCCGTCGGTGGTGCGCGGATGGTTTGTGTGCGCGGCTATTGTATATGAGAATGTGGGCTCGATCTCTGCTTAGACCACCTTACATTTCTTTCGACGGCAGTCACCTCACTTAGTGATGGCGACACTATAGAGTACTTAGCCATGAAAAAAATTACATGAGGTGTCACGGAACACCCGGTTGGAACGAAGTTCCTTTCGCTATATATTATGTACTAGTTAGTTCCAACACTCCTAAGGCGTCTGTTGAAAAATACTGCAATTTAAATGGATCCTTAATCATTTTTAAGAAATATTTTATTTATTGAGTGTATTTTTTTTTAAAAAAAAAGGTATATTTTTAGGTCCCTTTTGTAAGAATATGTATTATATTTTCCCGAAAAGGTCCTTTCTTTAATGAGAGGTGCTTCCTCTATTAAAAGCTAATGTTGTTATGTAAGAAAGAGTCTAAGAATATGATTTTTTTTTCAAAGAAATACTTTTTTTTTAAGAACAGGTACTTTTTAACGAAGTGGTACTCTTTTTAGGATAAGGTTATTTTTTTTAAGAAAATTTACTTATTTTCAGGAAGGCTACTTATCTCAAGAAAAGAAAAGAAAAGAAAAGAAAAGGTATTATTTTATTTTTAAGAAGGGGTACTTTTAAGACAAACAATTTTTGCAAGAAAAGGTGTTTGTTGTAAGAGAATATATTTTCTTTTTGAAGAAAAACTTTTTTTTTACGAAAGAACAGGTACAATTTTAAGAGTTGGTACTTATCCCAAGAAAAGTAATTTCGTTTTACAAAAAGGTACTCTTTAAAGAAAAGGTAGTTTTTTAAGAAAAGGCAATTTGTTGTAAGATAATGTACGTTTTTAAGAAAAGGTACTTATTTAAAAAATTACTTTTTTCAAGAAAAGGTACTTTTTGTAAGAATATTTAGTTTTTTAAGAAACGGTACTTCTTTAAGATAAGGTATTTGTTAAATAAAGGTACTCTCTTTAAGAATACGAATAAGAATTTTTGTTTTGAGAAAATTTACTTTTTTTAAGAAAACACACTTATTTAAGAAAATGTTATTTTTTTTAAACTTGGCTTTTTAAATTTACTTTTTCTTCGGTTCAAACTACACTATCTAATAAAGAGGCTCCACCTAGAAATTTTCGCATTAAACAAGAAATATCCCCCTATACTATGTTAGTCTAGACACAAACCAAACCAAAAGTACGAGTGTAAGAGTAAGTGTGCTGCCAAAGTGTGCTAAGTGTGCTGCTAGGGTTGTACTTCATGGATTTGTCAGTCTTGTACTTTGGCTTTTGCTAAATTTACTTTTTCTTGGGTTCAAAACTACAATATGTAATAAATAGGCTCCACCTAGAAAATTTCCCTTTAAACCAAACCAAACCAAAAGTACCCAATATAGTTGATAATAATGGGTTGTAATAAAGTAGTTAAAAAAAGTTGTTTAAAATATTTTCATTTAGCCCCCATCCTGCAACGTGCGATAAGGAACTTCGTTCCAAAAGTTTCTCAAACTACCGTTCGGAACCGGTGTAAAACTGTAGGTCCCAATCAGTGAGTGAACAACTTGAAAGCCCACATCTCAAAGACAACATTTATTTTTTTTTAGATTCGAAATTCATATGCGAAGAAAATACAAGTTTAAACGAGCCAAGTGTCCTGCTACTACCGTGTATTTGTACCAGGATTTATCCCGAAATAAACTTGTAATTTTTTTGTTATACATGTGCAAGTATAGAGCAAACTAAATACGAATATTTGAATTCGATTCGGTTACGGTTCGGGTTAATTTGATTCGCTTACGATCAAGTGATGGGGGTTTGTTAATTATGCTTGGTTTGTTTTGTTCTTGACGAGAAGACCGTAAGACGTCTTGAAAGTTAGTAGCTTGTTGTTACTGTCTAGTATTTACATATGTCCATACTAGAGACCACCTACCGTTAGTTGTCATAAGAACACAATTTCTCAAGAAGAGCTTGCTAGTTGTTAGATACATGGCCACATGTTTTAGTCACAATTCTAGCAAGTTCTTCTGCATAATTCTAGCAAGTTCTTCTTCCAGTTCCCTAGTATATCCCAGTCCCTGTGGCCAGGTACCCAAAATCAGGCGAATATTAAACTGTTCAGCCATCTCATTATCATTAATAAAGCTCCGACAGTCGAGGCCAATTCTCGAATTCAGGAACAGAGATTCCAGGGACTTAATGACAGCTTGAGTATTAAAGATAATATTGACACCAGCTTTAGTCAGAACATTAGTACTCAGCCATACCGCTACTTATCTAATATCTAAAAGTTATGCCGGGTAGACAATACAGTGACCAAGCAGCCTTTATTTTTGCAATGGATAATCCTAGGTTCTTCGAAAAGACACCAAAATCTACTTATTCATCAAGTTTTGAACCATCTGTATAGGAGTTGACGAATATTCTATGTCCAGGGATGCCACCATTCCATTCTGATCTATCAGTTATAAGAGTCTGTTACTTCTTGTCAAAGAGTGGTTCGGTCAAAGAGTAATACCGGGAGATCAGGCATTTCGTTGAGAATGAGGCTGTGTCCGGAGCCATTTTCTAACCAGAGTGACAGTTCGCTAAGTCTGATAGCAGTAGCTATGGCGGCTGTCCGGCTGAAATGTATACTGGTTTTAAATGTAGTATGACATTTAGTGCGTCAGTCGATATCGTTCTCAACGCACCAGCGATACTCATACCAGCCATACGCTGAATTTTTTTCCGTATCCACCCATCCACCAGACGATAAATCTATACAGCATTATCGGTCTAACTTCTGCCGTATACATTGAATGAACTATACGTGGTTTCAGACCCCAGTATTTCCATATAACCCTTCTACAGGTATAACCCTTTCAGAATGTTGGGTTTGAAGTTTAACTTCCTGTCGTGTAAAATACCTAATAATTTTGCGCTTTCAGAGACGGGAATTTCAATACCTTTCAAAGAGACGCGTACAACAGGTGGCACCTTATACCTCGTGCTAAAAAGAACTAGTTCTGTCTTGTTTGGGTTCACCCCAATTTCATTAGCAATACCATAGTCCGAAGCCCAGTTTAATGTTGGATTCAAATGATTTTACTGTGGTTTATCGAGTAAACTGCATTCTCTAAAGCAGACAATTACTTTAAAACATTCCAGGGAACCGTCTTACACATTCCTCACTCTAGTCATGCATTGGTTGCCGACTTCATTTAAAATTGTTTATCCAAGTTTATGGATAAAGTAAAAAACGTTTCCATATTTTTTTATACCCACTTGCTGCCGACCGACATTAAGTCACCCGATCAGGAGTGACATATTTCCCGGATATTTTTGTTATTTTCTGGTCTTGAAATATTTAGTCTGGCCACCTTAATAATTTGTTTGATAAATGAAAAATGCCAGCGCAAGAACTCGAAAGGTGTGGGTGGTGGCTGACTGCATTTTCCTAACACATAATTTACGAATGTTCTGTTTGCTCTTAAATTTAATGTCTTTTATCGTTTCAGTTTTTTTCTTCATTTTTTTTTAATCAACAACTTTTAATGATGATATATTTTACATTTTAATGTTTGTATTTTCTCTTTCTCATGATCTTTCCCCCCTTCTCTTTTCAGATTTTTCATCAAAAGTATACAAATTGTATGGAAATTCTTTCAACAGTATCAAGTCAATTGAGAACTAATTAAATAATACTTAAGTGTAAAATTGCAAGTGACGGGGCCAAAAGTTCCCATAAAACTGAGCAAACAAGAAAAAATTATAGCCAGGAGTTGGAATATTGAGGTAAGTTTTTGATATTTATGGTAAATCATGTAACCTTTCATTTGAAGACACATTTTGTACATTTTTCTAAACCTTTCACTGAAAATATTTGTTGAGATCTATTAAGAGTTTGTTCCAAGCACTTGTAGCACTCATAGAGACATCGTTCGATATATTAACATTTTCCTTTGCACATTGTGAATGGTATAGTGTAAACATGATGAAACCAGGGAAAACCAAATCTGTTAAATTTGTCTCATTGTTTGATTTTTCTCAAAAAAAAAAAAAAAACAACAACAAAGAAAGCGGGAATAAATGCTTATATTTGATAGATCTGTAAGATTTCATTAAATTTATCATTTTATTTAATCTGGGTTGCATTCCAATTTCGGTATTTTGGTGCCATATGGCGGGATGTGCCTGAAGATAAATTCGTGTTTAAAATAGCAAAGACACAAACCAATTTACTTAGCAGAGTTCTGTTATAGAACTAACAGAGCTCTGTTACGCCCTTTATTTTAAAGAAAAATCGGCAATTTAATGATTTTTTTCAATTAAATAATCGATGCAAAAATTGAAAATACAGTAATTAATAGAAACACACTCCAAGCTAAATATATTTTTGCTGCACAAACTAATAGATATCCAACCACATCCCAAATATTGGTATTTAAATATGTCACATATAGTGGGACTATTAAGGCAAAATATGGTCATATGAAGAATTCTCCACGAACCAAACATATGCCAGTCGATAGTCCTTAAGGAGTGTCTTCGAAACATAAAATATAGAATTTCCCAAGGACTTGCAGAATTTCAGAATGTGAAATTTTCTGTGTGAGGTCCCTGTGCAAGACTTTGGCCCACTGTGGTCAAACGAAGAATTCTCCATGAACCAAATATGTGCAGTTGGGTAGTAATTGACACATCCTTTCAGAATATGCCAACCACATATTTCAGAAGACCTTCAGAACCGAAAATTCTTCATTTTGAATTACATATACGAAAACGGGTTTTCGCCCACTGTGCCCAAACGAAGAATTCTCCACGATCCAAACATATGCCAGTCGATACTCCTTAAGGAGTGTCTTCGAAATATAAAATCTAGAATTTCCCAAGGGCCTGCAGAAATTCAGAATGTGAAATTTTCTGTGTGAGGTCCCTGTGCAAGACTTTGGCCCACTGTGGTCAAACGAAGAATTCTCCATGAACCAAATATCTGCAGTTGGGTAGTAATTGACACATCCTTTCAGAATATGCCAACCACATATTTCGGAAGACCTTCTTCATTTTGAAATTCTTCATTTTGAATTTCATATACGAAAACAGTTTTTCGCTCACTGTGCCCAAACGAAGAATTCTCCACAGTCCAAACATATGCCAGTCGATGTAAGTGAAGATAAATTCGTATTTAACTAGCAAAGACAGGTATCTGTTAAATTACTAGAAAGGGAAGTATATTGAAAGAAACAATGTTTTTGACGAATTAAATTAACAAAAAAAAAGACAAAACTTACAAATCGTATAAAAAACATTACGAGCTTTCAGTATTAGTGGCACAAATCTTGAACAGCTTACCAGCGAACATTTTATTTTAGTTCAATGTATATATTTTTAGAAAGGACATTGAGCCAAAATCAAGAATTCTTCGCCAACTAAATGAATATCTAGACATAGGTTGGAGCATGTTCTTTTGGGTTATAGTACTCCGAGGTTTCAGACGAATTATTTCAGAATACTATAATTTTAGGCGTTTTCCTTTAAGCACTTTACTCTACTTTTGAACCATTCACTGCGTCCATAACAAGGACTCTAGGCAAACAAGACTTATACGAGATTAAAGCTCCTTGTTAGTGTATTTTTTAATATTTTCACCCACTGTGCCCAAATTAAGAAAACCTCGAGATTTAATTCGGCAAAAACCATGTTTATTTCAATATATTTTGTTTCTAATACTTCTAAGGGTTTTTCAATAGAGACGCTACAAAAGTAAATCGATAGGGACAGCAAACGACGCCATATTTTTTCCCGCTCTTTTGACATTTCTCTTCAGTAAGGTTTGCCATTTCATCATGGAAAGATATACGAGCCAACAACGAGTCGAAATTATTAAAATTTACTACCGAAATTTGGAGTTAGTGGCCTCAATTTTAAGAGGCCAACTTTAAGAGGCCTCAACAATCAGCGATGAGGCTCATTTCTGGCTGAATGGCTTCGTCACTAAGCAAAATATGCGTTATTGGTCAGACAGGAATCCACACGTAATCCATGAGTCATCATTGCATCCCGAAAAAATTACGGTTTGGTGCGGTTTATGGGCCTGGCGGCGTCATTGGGCCGTACTTCTTCCGTGATGATCAAGACCGGCACATTACTGTGAATGCGAATGATAACCGAATGATAACCGTTCAATGATAACCGAATATTTTTGGCCCCAATTGGATAATACGGACTTGGAGGACATGTGGTTCCAACAGAACGGCGCCACAAGCCACACAGCGAATGCCACAATCAATTTATTGGAAACCAAGTTTGGTGAACGTGTTATCTCACGAAATGGCCCAGTCGATTGGCCGCCTCGGTCGTGCGATTTGACGCCGTTAGATTATTTCCTGTGGGGCTACGTCAAGTCTATGGTCTATGCCAACAAGCCAGCGACGATTGATGAACTTCGTACGAATATCGAACGTGAAATTGCAGCAGTATCGGCCGATTTATGCTTGAAAACCGTCGAAAATTTGGTTCAGCGTCTGGACTTCTGCAAGCGTGCCCGTGGTGGCCATGCAAAAGAAATCGAGTTCCATACATAATGGCATCGAACGTACTTTCACAGGAATAAAGAATTTCATTGGTATCTAAAACCGGTTTTGTTTTATTTAAAAAAGACTTTTGTAGCGCTCTTATTGAAAAACCCGTTCGCTACTTAAATTCGAATTTTCTTCACGCGCATTAAGGTCGTTGTGTTTTTTAAGTTTGTATGATGCCATATGGCATCAATTGTATTTAAAAGTGCTAACATTCTAGTAGAGGGCGGATCAATAAGTCCGTGATTGTTTGAATGAAATACAGTTTTTTTGGAAAAAAAATTATTTTTCAACATAATCTCATTTTGTATCCCTTCCAAAAAATAGGATTTTTTGAGGTGCATAAAATAGGCATTTGTTTGATCAATAATTTCATCGATGGAGCTAAATCTCTTTCCACCGAGCCATTTCTTTAGGTTTGGAAATAGGAAATAGTCACTGGGGGCTAAATCCGGAGAATATGGCGGATGAGGTGCCAATTCTTAGCCCAATTCATGGAATTTTGCAATTGAGACGTTTATGGTCACTTGAGAGCAACCCAACTGATCATTTAAAATCGAAACCACACTGCCATATGAAATGCCTGTGGCATCAACAATCTCACGCACTCTTCGATCGGCCAACACCATATCGTGGATTTTTTCTACCTTTTCGGGTGTATTGACCTCAATTGGCTGTCCAGAACGTTCAGCGTTATTTGTACTTGTGCGACCACAACGAAAGTCATTAAACCACTTTTTTTACTATTGAGATCAATGGTGCAAAGTCTGCATATTATTTTTCAAGCTTTTCCTTGGTTTGATTGACGAAAATATAATGTTTAATGATCAATCGAAATTCATTTTTTCCATTTTTGTTTGTTTCCATGTTTTGAACAGCTGTTAAACGCAAAGTAAATGACGGATCTTGCTCAAATTTGACAATAGTCTACTAACAGGTGGTACTTGATGGGGGCGGTGTTGCATTTCATATAACTACGAGGGATGTTCGAAAAGTAACGGACTTAATTGATCCGCCCTCGTACATAATGATGCCATATGGCGTCATGAACACAGAAAGTAACATTACGGAATGTAACATTACATTAAAAAAATCATTATTTTACAAATGATGCCATATGGCATCATTCCAAAAAACCTCTTTGGAGTGAAGTTTTTGCAACAAAAAATATTAAAGGCCAAGTAATTAGAAAATTGGATTTTTAGGGTCTGAATCTAAAAACATGTACAGAAAGGGTTAAGAATTTATTTAAAGCACATATTATCATATTAAATAAATGCCACAACTTTCAATTCAATATGAGGAGAATGATTCAATATGAGGAGAATGATTACATGAGCTGTCGGGGATACACCCGGTTGCAACGAAGTTCCTTTCGCTGTATAGTATGTACTACTTAGTTAGAACACAACTAAGGCTCCCGTTGAAAAATACGACAATTTGAATGGATTTTTAAGAAAAGACTATTTTTATAAAATGATAAACTTTTTTTAAGAAAATTTTTTTATAAAATTAATTTTTTTAAAAAAAAAAGTATATTTTTAAATTCTGTATATTAACTTCAGCTGTATGCATGCGCACCGAAAAAACTTTGGATTGATTTTTAACCCTTATCCCGTGACCCAATCGAGCTGAAACTTCGCAGGCAAACTAGTGGCGACGACAAAAATGAACTATCAAAATATGAGCGTGATTGGACAAAGGTGCGTAGTCATATATAAAGAATTTATAGTAAAAAACTATGTTTTTTACGGGTTGGATTTTAGGTCCTTTTTGTGAGATGTATTGGCCGTCGGTGGTGCAATGGGTAGTGTGCGCGCCTCGTGTACTTGAGATCCTGGGTTCGGTCCCTGATCTGTCCACCTTAAAATTTCTTTCGACGGCGGTCACCTCGCATAGTGACGGCGACACTAACGAGTACTTAGCCATGAAAATGCTTCTCAAAAATACCGTTCGGAACCGATGTAAAAATGATGGTCCCAATCATTGAGTATAAAACTAGAAAGCGCACGGCTCACTGGTTGTGAGAAGTTCTCCCCGATTCCTTCGTGGGATATAATGGGAAACCATTTTTTTTTTGTTGTGAGATGTATTATATTTTATCGGAAAAGGTAATTTTTATAGAGACGTACTTCTTTTATTAAAATCTAATGGTTTTTTAAGTAAAGGTACTATTTTTAAGAAGAAGTACTTTCTGTAAGAAAAAACCATAGGAGTATGAAGTACAAAGAAGTACTTTTTTTAAGAACACGTACTTTTTAAAGGATTGGTACTCTTTTTAGGAGAAGGTAAATTTTTTATAGAAAATGTACTTATTTTCAGAAAGGCTACTTATCTCAAGAAAAGAAAAGGTGTTATTTTATTTTTAAGAAAATGTACTTTTAAGAAAAGGAGTGTTTGTAAGAAAAGGTATTTTTTTAAGAGAAGATATTTTTTTGTTTTTAAGAAATGGGATTTTATATTAGAATTGTTTCTTTTTTTGAAGAATAGGCACATTTTTAAGCGTAGGTACTTATCTCAAGAAACGTTATTTTATTTCACAAAAAAAGGTACTCTTTAGAGAAAAGGTAGGTTTTTAAGAAAAGGCAATTTGTTGTAAGAAAATATACTTTTTTAAGAAAAGTTACTTATTTTAAAAAAATTACTTTTTTTTAAGAAAAGGTACTTTTTTGTTAGAAAATTTTGCTTTTTTAAGCAAAGGTACTTCTTTAAGATAAGGTATTTTTTTAAAAGAAAGGTACTTTATATAAGAATATGAATAGAAAGGCACTTATTTACGAAAATGTTATTTTTTTAAACTTCTTTCACTTTGGCTTTTATAAATTTACTTCTTATTGGGTTCAAAACTACAATATATACGATACTAAATATTGGTTACAGGCTCCACCCAGAATACTTCCCATTAAACAAGAAATTTCTTAACATATGTTAGTCTAGACACAAACCCAATATAGTTGATAAAACTGGGTTGTAGCATAATAGTGTTACAAAAAAGTTGTTTAATTTTTTTTTTCATTTAGCCCCCATACCGCACCAAGCGAAAGGAACTTCGTTCCAATAAAAACAGAGAAATGAAATCAATTTTTTTTCATTTTTGTGCACAACTTTCTTTGTTCATTTCTCTATTCTTATTTTCTAACTGTTGTATATTGCTTGTCACTTTACAAAACATATGTTTATGGGTTCTCCAAAAACTGTAAGTGTAAATCGAAAGGATAAGTAAAGTTACCTAGAGGGAAGATGCGTCTCATCTGACGTTTCATTTCTCACTCTTCGTGGTGAGGTGGGGGTTGATAAAGAATTGTACGAAGTAAATTGTCTTCATACATAGGGTGTTTTAATTTGCATTGTATTGTAATTTGCATTACTTTATCTGATGCAAATGCAAAAGAGTTACCATTATTCGCAATGGCAATAAAACAAATTTTGAATTTGCATTTGCTCCGGCAATGCAAATGCAGGTTGTTAAATCGGATGCCAATTGTAAAGAAATATGGGAATGCTTTTAATTATTTTGAATTTGTTTGCCTGCTGGCAATTTTGTTTTTAAAGTGTTTTATATGTAGAGGTTTGTGGCTTCGATAGGTGTTGCCTCAAATTCATAAAGTTGTACTGTATAAAATATGTGAAAACCAAAACTGCCAGATATGAAGGAAATGTTTTGAAAATAACTACAATTGCCAATGGTATGTATATTTTTTTGGAATTTGTAGTTGTAGACACAATTTAAATTAGACTACAAATTATAATTTTCATATAATTAATTTGTCTCGTGTATGATTGACTTACACCAGGTGGAGTTACAATAACTCCTGACTTAAATTTGTCATGTCGTTTTTGTGGAGAACTGTCAAATTGTTAAACGTATTTTGGATTTTTGTCATCTTTTATTGTTAGTATTCATTAGAGTTGTATTTAACGCAACAATTTTAATACACAAACACGAAATGCTGTTGTTGTTTTTTTTTTTGGTGGTCGTTGTGAACTAATGCCTCTATCTGCTTTAATAAGACAATACTTTTCAACCTGAAACGTCCATATGCAATCAAGACTAAGAAGTTCCACCAGGTATTGTTACGCTATGATCGAAAGCAGAATCGTAGAGTAATACTTAAGAGTTTCCATTACTCTCTTCGATGCCTCTTCATGACGACGAGGTAACGGGTCCGCCAAATAACTTTTTTTTTTTTGAAAATGCTATAAAAAAAAACTACTGAATATTTTCTCAAATTTCTTTTTTTATTTGAAAGTGCACTCCTTCCGGTTAATAATGGAAAATAATTTCATTCAAATGGCTGCCTGGGCTGGTCATGCAGTAATCTACACGATCGGTCCAATTTTTAAGCACATTATCGATTGTGTGCAGCTGTATTTCACTAATGGCTTCACGAATATTGTCCTTTAAAGCGTCAATTGTCTCTGGCTTGTCGGCGTAACACTTATCTTTGAGGGCACCCCACAAATAATAGTCCAACGGTGTCAAATCGCAGCTCCGAGGTGGCCAAACGACATCAGCTCTGCGGCTGATAATGCGATCTTCAAAAACAGGGAGCAAAACATCGAGTGTAGCTTCGGCTGTGTGGCACGTAGCGCCGTCCTGTTGAAACCAAATGTTGCCAATATCCTCCTCTTCAATTTTTGTGAACAAAAATTCGTTCAACATGGCCCGATAACGATCGCCATTGACTGTAACGGACACTACTTGCTCATTTTCGAAGAAAAATGACCAAAATACGCACCAAACAGTGACTCGTTTTGGGTACATCGGCTTTTCAATGTATGCGTGCGGGTGTTCTGTGCCCCAAATGCGACAATTTTGCTTGTTTACATACCCGCCAAGATCAAAATGAGCTTCATCTGAAAAGCTGATTTTTTTTGGCAAAATCGGCATATTCTGTAAGTCGATCGCAGGCCCATTTTTCCCATATTTCCCAGCGTTGTTCAAGCGTATACACAACCATAAAACTAATTATCTGTCAAATCAGACATGAGCTAAGTGTTACCATTCACGAAATAAGCACTAGTTGGAAAAAAAACGTTAGATGGCGGACCCTTTAGTAGGCCATTTCATAGAGTTTTATTTGCTGCTGTATTTTACCAATTTTACACTTTCGTTGGACATAAAACGGACAGAAATCAAAGTGAATGCGTATTTTCATTCAATGCAAACAACATGAAATATAATTTATCGGTCATTAGTACCAATCAACAATATTTAAAATTAGTTCCTGTCTTCTTTGCTCTCTCATTCTCCATCATCGCCCTAGTACATATTCGATCAGCTGTGCCATAGGATCCCCCTGGCAGAATGAGGGTATGAGTTCTTTCACAAGGAAGAGAGTTTCATTTCATTGCTCTCTTCGTCAATCTTTTCATTTGATCTAATATTGTAACACATGCTTTAAGCCAATGTTACACTATCAGATCCAATCGAACGATGTGTAGAGAGTAAAATGGAATGCAACTCTACTTATCTAGAGATATATCGTATTTTGTGTTAGATTTACTGGGGAAACTGTACCAAACTACTATGTATGTCGGGGCACGAAATCTTCAGTAAAAATTGGTACTGAACCATTTTGTACGAGGTAGGGCCTCAGGTAGGACGACATCCTATTATGCGATTTTTTCAACATTTTAATTGAGTTCATTGTGAGAAAAGCTGCAGTCAACACGAATATAACTGTCAGCAGCAAAAGTCTCATGCTGCTCACGTATGCTGATGATTAAGACATCATTGGGCGAAATCTGCGAGAAGTTATTGCAGTATTTTCGAGAATTGAGAAGAAATCAACAAAAGTGGGTTTGAGAGTAAACGAGGACAAGACAACATTAATGGTTTCGACAAGCAGAATATCCACTCGATTGGATGAAAGGGTGATCTGCCATGAACAAAAGCAATAACGTCAACCTAGAAATCAGACGAGTAATTGCGCTTGCAAACAGGTATTTCTTCGGGTTAAGCAAGCACTTCAGAGGTAAGACCCTTTCTCAAGAAACGAAGATCCAATTATTTCAGACTTTCATACAACCGGTATTGCTTTATGGCGCAGAATCCTGGATTATATCGTAGGCTGATGAAACATCACTGGGAGTCTTTAAGATAAAAATGCTCCTATAATAGAAATGATAGTAGAATAGAAAATAAAGGGTATCGACGACAGATGCACCACGAGCTTTATAATCTGTGTCCTGACATCGCAACAGTGCGTTTACGAGGGCTAGGTCATGTCAGTAGAAGGGATCAGAATGAACTAGTTCGAAAGGTATTCGAAGACGTATTCGAAGGACATCGAAAAATAGGACCACCAAGATTGCGCTGGAAAGATCAAGTGAAATATTCCCTGCCTGAAATTTTGACCAGGTGAAATATATTGAGCTTGATGTTACCAACTGGAGGAGAAAAGCTGAAGGTAGAAATGGTTGGAGAAACATATTATCCTCATTTTGTAAGGCCCTCGAGCGCTGTGGGTTGTTTGAAGCCTCCTAAGTAAGTAAGTAAGACGTAAGCAGATGTTTACTTCCATGCGTTAATTAACTTTTTCATAATCCGCCTAATCATTTTCCACAACAAGTTCTTCACCACCAGACTCTGATTTTAAAGATCCAAGTCAATGAAATAATTTTTTAAAAATATTTCTTAATTTCATTGTGCCATTGTTTTTTTTTCTCAATTTCTAATCGCTTTCGCTTTAAGGCTGGTATTAAGTTCGTTCGTGCGAAATAGTTTTTATTTTTTTTTGAAACGATGTCTATCAGATTATTATTTTCTGTGTTTTTGAGCTTTTAAAAACAAAAATCTCCTTATTTTTTTTTTTATAAATTGAAAATAAATTAAACTACATCAGAAAAAGGCCGATACTAAGTTCAAAATTTTCGAGCTAAATTTTCGAAAACTTTGTACAGAAACATAATTTTGAAATATCGACGAGTATTTCAGACAACATTGATAATTTTCTACGATATTTTGCAGTTCGATTTTAAATGGAGTCTTGTAGAACTTTCCACGAAATACTGAACTTACGACAGGCCTTTATGCAGCCATTCATGCCGATTTATACGGCGCAATATTTTAGCCAATTTGATTCCACAGAACCGGCGGAGGATTTTAGTTATAAGTAACCAGTGGCGTAAGCTCAAGTGCTACACTCTGCTCGACTCGGTTCTCTTCTGTGTGCCTTCATAAAAGTGTGTAGTGAAACATCTGTGCGTCCTCATCAGTACTCTGTGTTGCATGAATATTCCCTCCAACATCCTCGTACATGAAAGTACTTGTTGTATACCCAACATAAGCAATCACATTGTTGCCATTAAGTATTAATGTTGCAAGGGATTTTTCTTCTTCGTCTTCTTCTGTAATTGTAAAAAAGTTTGGCGGCACCTGTCATTTAAGTGTCGCCTCCCAACGTTATGCGTCATTTTACTCTTCTCTCTCTTCTTCAATATTTCTGCTTAATTACAAAAACTGTTGTGATTTTTGGTTTTATTTTGTAAAATCAACAAACGCAACCAATTTAATGCGAAAATGTTTCAAATCGTGCCATTTAATTAAATGCACCAGAAGAAGGGACGTTACATATGTACATTCAAATACCGCACAACTCCTTGTACAAAAAAAAAACCAAGAGAAGTTGTGGTGAAAAAGACAGATGTTAAAAGAAACACAAAATCGTGTTGGAAATCACCAAGGGATAAATTGTAAAGATAAATGAGGGCTACGATGTCGCCAGCAGGAAGCGGAAGCTTGCAACACTTCAGGTCAATAAGTAGTAATAATATGAAGACATCGCAAAACGATAACTGCAAATCTTGAAGGAACCGGAATTTAATTTTAATTTCATTCAAAATTTTATTAATTTCAAATGAAAATTATTAATTTCTTTTAAAATTTTCTCAATTCTATATGAAATTGTCGTTTTTAATATTCGACCTTTATCATTAATATTGTAATTCTTTTTCAAGAATCAACCTCGAGGTCAGTTTTATTTCAAATTTATTTATTTAATATTTTGATCCAATGTGAAGATGATTGCCTGAAGAATCCTCGATTTGAATCGAAATATTAAATAAATAAATTAGAAATAAAACTGACTTCGAGCTTGATTCTTGAAAAAGAATTAAAATATTAACGATAAAGGTCGAATATTAAAATCAAACATTTCATATACAATCGAGAAAATTTTAAAAGAAATTAATAATTTTCATTAGTAATTAATGAAATTTTCCATAGTAATTAATAAAAGCCCAGTATTCAGTTTTTATGAAATTTTTCATAAATTTCTTGAACCGAAAATTTCCATCATTTTCCATTTGCTCTGATCTCTGCGAAAATTTTGTAGGCATATTCAATTACAGGGTTGTTTCGCCAAAGTTATGTCGTACGAAAACAATGGTTTAATTATTGTTTGGGACCGGAATTTTGACATTTGGATAATTTTAGCAATCAGAAGTAACATCACAGCCATTACAAAAAAATGGAGTGCGTAGAGGAATTATAAATGAAATATTTGCAAGGTAAATCAAAAATAGGTGGTAACTCTCCCCAACAACATTTTCCGTTTACAGATAAATGGCGAAATTTCTTACGAAAATTTCGCAAGAACTGAATACAGGGCTTTAAATGGAAAAACCCCAACGAACGTTAAGATTTTTTGTTTAAAATTTAAGAATATTAATAGAATACAATTTAGAATTCAATATTTTAGAATTGAAATTTAGAATAGAATTGAATTAATATTTCAATTAAAATTTGTCTTTTCAAAGAAAGTTGAATCTACACGCTGAAAAATCCGTCTGTTTTTGTGGTTTGGATGCACAAATAATGAATTTGTAGTTTGTCACGAATACAGTATACTTGTGTCCAAAAACATTATTTTTGCCTTTCGATATTACATGTTTGAGATACAATGATTAATAGGTTATAATATATGTTTTTGTGATCCAAATGTGGCTTTGTTTGTTGAAAACTGCCAATAGCCGAATCGTGACAGACAACAAAGAAAAAACAAGCAGCAGATCTATAATTCATGAAAACAGTGCTGGCAAACATACACATGGTTCCTGCAATATGTTGTTGGGGCCGATTTCTTTCAGCGTGTATGCGAAATTAAGAATTTTCGATAGTTATTTGTAAAACTCCAAATGATACTATTACAAATTTATTTAAATTCATTTAAAATTTAAAACAATATATATGTCCAATTAAAAATTTCCGAATCGTGTTGGGATAAATCCTAACGAAATTAAAATGGGGAGCCACTAAAACTTTCAATCTAAATTTGATAAATCTGAAATAATTTTTGATTCTTTATTTAAATTTAAGAAAATTGCAGTCCAAATTCTAAATTTTGAACTGAAATTGAGAACATTTTAATTAAATTGAAAAATGTTTAATGGTAATTGAGGAAAAGGATGAGTTTCATTTATTATTATATAGATTTTTATAAAAGAAGGTTTGCAAATGCTTCCTCACGATTCCTGGCAAACCATACAGCTATTTCACATCTAGCCACAGATCTTCATCAGCGGTTGTTTGGAAAGCTTCTTTTGACAAATTCATCATACTAAATGCAAACGAAAACTCATCACAATTGTGACTTTTCCGCTGTTCGAAAAATATCGCAAATCACACAAAAAAACAATCGCAAAAAACTTTTTTACATCTCTAGAGCCATCGGTCCCCATTAGAAATGATTTTTGTTGTTGTTGTTACAGGCAGTAACAATTGCCTGCAGTTTCGTCGTGCTCGACTCGACGTTCATCAGTGATGATTTTTATTTATTCTGCCTTTTTATTGGTACTTTTTGACGTAGAATACGTCTTACCTTACGGTATGAGGAGTCATGTCAGGATTTTATTGTTGTCATCTTTATTTCATTGAATTTGAGGAAACGGCTAGATGAATTTTTTTAAAATTTTTTTTGTAGGTAAATGAAGATGTTATCTTTCGTTTGATATACATTTCATATTGGTTGATATATTTCTAGTATTTTAATTTCTCAAATGAAAATTGTTTAAACACATACACTCAAACATATGTGTGGTGTTTGGTTGAGTGTTTTTGGTTGCTCAACATTGCTTAGGAACATGTATCTAGTAAAAAGTGAAACGAACAGCAAGCTAATGTTGCTTGGCAACATGTATCTAGTAAAAAGTGAAACAAACAGTAAGCTAACGTAATAGAGCTTTTTTGCGAAAGCTTCAATAAAGCTGTTGTAACATTAATTTTGAATTGTAAAGCGTAAAGCTTTTACACAACGCTCGAATGCTAATGCGAAGACTCGATAAGGTAAACCTTTTTTAATATTAGGGCGGCCCTCTCAACATTCGCAGAACTTATTTCAACAAAAATATTAATTAAAATACATAAATTAAATTAAGTTTAAAAAAATTGAACATAATATTTTTTTGTTTTAAACGGACTTGAATCAAATGCCTTTGGTAAATATAAAAATTACAGCAGACAGTTGTCCGAGGCCTTCGGCCACGGACTGTCCCTGCAGGCTGTGTCAGAGACACGGCCATTAAGTTTAACGTAGAATACGCCATCCGATATGACAGAAAACATATAAAACAATAAATGATAAATAATATAAGCAAATGAATTTATTGTTATATATGTTTTCTGTCTTATCGGATGGCGTATTCTGCGTTAAACTTAATGGCCGTGTCTCTGACACAGCCTGCAGGGACAGTCCGTGGCCGAAGGCCTCGGACATCTGTCTGCTGTAATTTTTTTTATTTTACTATTCAAGCTCAAACTCATTCTATATCTCTATTAATAGAGATATGGTTTATTTAAAGTGGTCGTCGGTGGTGCAATGGTAGTGTACGCGGCTATTGTACATGGGAATGTGGGTTCGGTCTCTGCTCGCACCACTTTACATTTCTTTCTACTACGGTCACCTCGCTTAGTGATGGAAAAATACCGTTCCGTTGGAAAAATAACCGGTGTAAATCGGTAGGTCTTAATCAGTGAGTGTAAAACTAGAAAGCGCACAGCTCACTGGATCTGAGAAGCTCTCCCTTATCCATTTTTGTATAAAGTTTTTTTTTTAGAAAAATAAATTTTTCAAAATGCATCTAAATCTGTGTTAATAGAATGGTTTTGAGCTTGAATAATAAAATAAAAAAAGTAATTGAGAAATTTCAAATTATTAATTTTGATTTAAAAAATTTCCATTTGAAATTGAGAATATTTCTATTTAGATTTTGCTTTTCAAAATAAATTGAATTAATATGAAAATTTCGGATTGACATTTGCAAAATTTCAATTGAAATTGAGCAGTTCCATTTTAAATTGAGAATTAAGAATATTAATTACAATATTAAGAAATTAAGAATTCAAAATTAGAAAAAAAATTATTTTTTATTTTCAATTTCGAGTTATAAACATTACTAACTAATCAAAAAATTTGGAATTAAAATTCCCTTGAAATTCGGATATTCCACTTAAAATTAAAAAATTAATTAAATTTGATGTTTTTTATTTATAATTGCAAAAAATTACAGATTAACTTGCGAATTTAGTTTTCAAATTCCAAATTAAATTGAGGTTTTCTAACTTAAAGTCAGGAAAAATCAAAAAAAAAATATTGCAAACTAAATAATATAGAGATTTTCACATTAAAAATTCAAAACTTCATTAAAAACATTTAAAATTTCCATTTGAAATTACTAAAATTCTTAAAACAGAATTGAAGCTTTTTATTTAAAGAGGTTTTGGGGAATTAGAATCGAGGTTTCCATTTCCAGATTCATTTGAGAATTTCAATTTCAAATGAAGAAAATTTTAATAAATACAATAACGGGAGTTTTCCATAAAATTTCGAATTTTCAACTCATTTGGGAATAATCCAAATGGAATTAAAAATTAAATAAATGAAATAAAATAAATGGTTTCCCATGACATCCAATGAAGGAATTGGGGAGAGCTTCTCACAAACCAGTGAGCTGTGCGCTTTCAAGTTTTACACTCACTGGTTGGGATCTACAGTTTTGACACCGGTTCCGAACGGTATTTTGAGAAGCTTTTTCATGGCCAAATACTCGATAGTGTCGCCATCACTAAGCGAGGTGACGAGGCAAGGTGGTAAGGTGGTCGGAGTAGGGATCAAAGCCACTTACTCATGTACAAGAGGCGCGATCACTAACCATTGCACCACCGCCAGCCACGGAATTAAAAATTTCCACATAGAATTGAAAAAATCTATTGATTCACAGATTTTTTCATTTCAAATTAACATTTTGAAACAGTTTAAGAATTTCGTTTTATAGTTATAATTAAGAAAGTTGTAAGAGAAATTTGTAATTTTATTTTGAATTGGAAATTTGTTTTTTTTTTAAATAGAAAATTTAAATTTCTTTAATTGGTTATTTTCTGAATTTTCATTGGTCATAATGTAGTTTTAATTTTAATTGATATTGGTTATGAAATTAACAGAAAGATGTTATTGCTCTTGCGACTCTTGTAAATGAGAACGTGGAATCGATCCCTTCTCTGACTACCTTACACTTCTTTCGACGATGGTCACCTGGTTTAGTGACGGGGTCACTCTCCACAACATAACCATGAAAAGGCTTCCCAAACACCTGTTTGAAATCGGTGTTAAACTGTAGGTCCTAAACAGTGAGTGCAAAACTAGATGGCGCACAGCTGTCTGATTGTGAGAAGTTCTCCCCTGTCCCTTCATGGACAGTAAAGAGGGTGTCTCAGTAAGAACGCACTTTTTAATTTTAAAATAAAATCACGCATTTTTCGAGATAGTTATGATTTTTTATTGGATTGTAAAGAAGACATGTTCTGATTAATTATGGAATAAAATATCCATCAAATGGCCCCCACGCCTCCGATGACAGGCCATTAGTCTTTTCATGAAATTTTCCATGACTTTTTCACAGAGACAAGGCTATATCTCACCGATGAAGCGTTGAATCCCCGATTTGAGTTCAGGAATTGTTTCTGGTTTATTTGTATGATCCCGAGATTTCATTTGGTGGCCAGTTGACAATAGAATTTCTTGAGATAATTTGTTCTGGAAATCATTGCTGCAATAAATCGATTGTTTCATGCGTGGTGTGGCAGGTGGCGCCGTCTTGCTGAAACCACATGTCGTCCAGATCCATTCCGTTCAGTTGATGTCACAAGAACTCCGTTATCATGTTACTGTAATGAATGCAGTTCACGGTCACTGCAATTTCGGCCTCATCTTCAAAAAAGTAAGGCCCAATCACAGTCTCGTTTCAAACGACCGATCGGTACATTCACGCACATGTGGTTGACACATTAGGTGGACTTTCTCGCCTGTAAAGTCTTCGAAGTTTGCGAGCGGTCTCAGCATAACTTTCCCAATTTTTATAATAAGTTTTCACAATTATAACGCGTTGTTCTTTTTTAAAGCGCCCCATTTTTATTAATCGGAATTAACATATGTGACAGCTGCCAAATTTCAGAGCTGCCACTTGCACAAAGAAAAATTGCACTAAATTTAAAAAGTGCAATCTTACTGAGACACTGTCTAATGGAACATTTCATTGGCTGTGTGAACTTTTTCATTGTTTTCATGCGTTCGTTCATAATTTATTAAAAAAAATGCATTCCGCTTAGTTTAAATTGATATTTTAATGTTAACAGTGGTTATAATAGTCTTTTAATGTTATTGGAATGTAATGTTAATATAAAGTATACATTCCTATAATTCGTAGTAATACCTTTGCATACTTTTTGGCTGTAACCATTATAAAGAATTATTCACCACTGAAAGGGAACTTTTAAGAAACTACTTGAATATTCCAATACGAATGATCGAAGATAGTAATTGAAACATCTAGAGGGTGTTATGATATTATTCTCAGGAAGATTGATGAATTGCCTGACTACAGAGGGTTTTGGGGTGTACTGTTTTGTCATCGTTTTTTGAGGGGTTAGTTTGTTTTGGAGTCGGCGATTGTTACCATTTTGAATAATAGAGTGCGCATCAATAAGTCCGTGACGTTTCGAACTTTCCTCTTAGTTATATGAAATGCAACACTGCTCCCATCAAGTACCACGTGTTAATAGACTACTGTCAAATTTTGAGCAAGTTCCGTCAAACAAACAAAAAATTTTCGTCAATCAAACCAAGGAAAAGCTTGAAAAATACTCAGTGTAAATTTCAGTGTAAAAAAAGTGGTTTACTGACTTTCGTTGTGGTCGCACAAGTACAGATGACGCTGAACGTTCTGGACGGCCAATTGAGGTCAATACACCCGAAAAGGTCGAAAAAATCCACGATATGGTGTTGGCCGATCGAAGAGTAAAAGTGTAGTGTGACAACTACAAAGGATTGTTTGGAGTTGTTTAATTGGGCTACGAATTGGGCTACATATTCTCCGGATTTAGCCCCCACTGACTATTTCCTATTTCCAAACCTAAAGAGATTTAGCTTCAACGATGAAATTATTGATCAAACAAATGCCTATTTTATGGACCTCGAAAAATCCTATTTTTTTTGGAAGGGATACAAAAATTGGAGAACCGTTGGACTAAGTGTATTCAGCTAAAAGGAGATTATGTTGAAAAATTAATTTTCTTTAGAAAAAAAACCGTGTCACGGACTTATTGATCCTCCCTCGTAGCAACAGGGCGAAACAATGTTCTTGAATATCGAGTATTTATGAAGTTTTGTATCGTGTATATACAATAATAAATATTTTTCTCACCATTATTGAATATTTTCTCCTGTATCTGGAACAAGTGAACTTAAATTATGCAGATCATTGAAATTTGTTGTTAACATAAACTAGCAAATTAGTGAATTCTTTAGGTTAAAGAATTCGCAGCTCCTTAGACCTGAATTCCGCGCCGATTAAGCATAATTTTCTGTTATCCTTAAATTTTTCTTTCTCATGTGAAGAGCATAAAGTTCTTCTATTAATGGAATATCTTTAAACAACACTACAATTACAAGATAATCAATAAGAAACGGTCAGAGCCATGTACCATTAAAACAGCTGCCCCTGCCCACGTGACTCTTTGGGCCCACTGTGCCCACTTGCTTATACGCCCTCACATGGTTGCCATAGTGAATAAATCGCTGCAGCTTCAATTAGTGGCTAACATTAAAAACAGAGGAAAAAGGAAAGATATCCTGTTGACTATTTCGCATTTATTTTCTTCCTTTTGTTTTCATACTATAATTCTACTATAACATTTTTAAGTCGAGAAAAATTTATAATTAAAACGAATTGTTTTGATTCACCTCATCGCCCATCGTCATATCAAATGGGATGGATGGATGGCTGAATGGCCACTTGGATGGATTTTGTTATAAAAATGATGACATCGATGATGCTTTATTAAATAAAGGATTATCCAATTATGGTTGATTAACAATCTATTGTAGTCGTTTCTCGTAGGAAAGTGATGATTAAGGACGAAGGACGAAGGAGTGGAAACAACAAGAAAGCATAATAAAAGAAAATTAAATCAATTAGTTACGAGACTTAACGTAACTTATAATGATTAATTAAGGAAATGTTAGGAAATTTAATAAATAATAATAATTATTAATAATATTAATGCTACTAATTAATAATAAAATAATAAGTATTAAGAAATCTAATAAATCAATGTGAAAGTTAATGGTCATAAAAAAAATGTTAAAGGTTTTTGAGTCGATATAATTGTGAGATTAAGACAAGTATCGCCTCGCATTTTTGGGCTACATTTCCCTCGAGTAAAGAAAGCGGTCCTATCATCCGCTATTTAGGATACTTGAACGCTGTCACAGCCTTTAATTGTTTTTTTTCAAATGCTATTTATAGTGTTACGAAAAATGGCAGCCACAACTCACATATGAATGTTAAATCAGAACTAACATTTGAACGTTAAGCTAACATTTGAATGTTAAGCTAACATTTGAATATTAAGCTAGCATTTAAATGTTAAGCTAGCATTTAAATGTTAAGCTATCATTCGAATCACAACAGACATCTGTGGTATGTTATACCAAGATTTGATTTACAGTTTTTCTTATTGCTAGTCCCGCGAAGTCTTCAGGCTAATCTGAATGTTAATGAGAGACTATGGGGTGCGTTGCGCAGCTTGTGTAATGACATACGAGTATCATTCATGAGCATTCCTATTCCAATCATCGCTACATTGAGTTTTCACTCTCGTTGAACTTGGCCGCACTGTCGGTTCCAAAAAATGTTCATAAGTTAATCTAGACCAAGTATAAACAGAATTTGAATGGTCTTAGGAAAACTATTCCTCTCTCTGAACCAGCTAATACAATTGAGATCGATGATTTTACGGATCATGTCATGCCAGCTCTCAACAGATCATTTGACTCTGTATAACCCAACTGTTCCTACGCAGGTAAAAGAAACCTCAGTGGTGGAACAAGGACCTGCATGTCTTGAGGAAGTCTTGCAGAAAGGAATGAAATCTTAAAGAATTTAAGAAAGAGCTAAGATCTTCAAAGGGCCTTCACTGGGAATATTTCTGTGATGGAATTATGAATTCATTTGGTATCTGTAGGCTGCGTAAACTTCTTTCGCCGACTCTCACCTCTCTGTGATATCTGGAAGAACAAAACGGGTGGAGGAGGACATCGAGTGATGAATCGTTAGACTTCCTGCTTAACACATACTTGCCAGGCAACTGGTCCAAAGACATACGGTCGGACTCACCGACCAACTACATCATTTCGCATGTAGCAGGAAATGTAATGCCTAATGAATCACTGCACTGGCCAAAAGTACAAAGATTGCAACTCTGCAAATCAACTGTCCCTAATGGTATAGCGCCAGTGTACCAGTGTATAATGGGGACTGCACATTTTGGCTTCCTGGTTCCAGAACATTTATACAAGTTGTATTAAGCTGTCCCACACTGCGGTTGGATGAAGGGAATCTAAGCTGGTATTCATTCCGAACATGCCGAAAATAACGGCCTCTCTAACATATTCTGCAGGAACCATGTATATGTTTGGAACACACTTCAAACATTAATATGTTTGCCAGTCCCAAACTTACTTGTGTTTTTAAATGTAAACAGCATCATGTTTACTGGCAAACATCTATGCTTTTACGTGGAAACATATCCGTATTTCCCCCCAAACATTAATATTTAGAATCGAATTATTCTTTGATTTTTGATTGTTTATTATAATTAATTTTATCAATATTGCTCCACATTTATAAATATTTAATACAAAAATTTAAAATAACCTTTTTTACATTTAGGTGCATTGAATGCATTATTTGTTTTTTTTTTCATGAAATGAGAATCTGCTGCTCTTTTGCTTCTCCTTTCTTTGTTGTCTCTCGTGTTTTTGTTTTCGGAAGGTTTCAGCTATGTGTTGGTTATCACTATGCGTTGGTACACAAACAATATACAAATCTAGTTTTTCACAAATGGTCCGCCGTTCCGATTTTCTCAGTAAAGGCTCGGAGAGACAAAGGGCTTCACGTTGTTGCCCTTTCCAGATTCTTTCATCAAAATCGTTCCTCACTTTGGTAGCACACATACATATATATGAAACACATACGCAAAACCAAAGTAACAAACCATTTAAGCGTCCGAGCCTTCGTTTATTATTTTTTCACTGATCAAGCGCTTATGATATTTTCTGTCCTACGAAGCATTGACGAGAGTATTCATGAAACTAAAACGAAATACATCTGACTTCATCTGAAATTTGTACGCACATTCAGGAATATTTATGACTCACTGACTGAGAGAATAATGCAAAAATTTAGATACACACTTACAAGATAGACTCTCTCGTTGTCCTTCTTTTATTCTCTTGCTCTCGAGAGAGCATAGACAGTGCAACAAACACAGCTGTATTTGTATCATAAACATATGTAAATATATGTGGGTCGGAAACACATCCATATATTCTAACGGATAACTCATTGTGTCTCAAACATGTTATTTGGAATAGCAAACACAATATATTTGGACACAAGTATATTATATTTGACACAAGTTCCAAACACACTTTATATTTGCATCCAAACAACGAAAAAAAGGCAGATTTTCCAGCGTGAAGTGGCCGTTGGTCTTGCAATGGGTAGTATTGGCGGCTCTTATACACCAGAGAGTAGGTTCGAAGCCTGCTCCAACCACCTTACACTTTTTTCGACTACGGTCACTTCGCTTAGTGATGACGAACTGTCGAGTACTTACACGCTGAGAAATAACGGCCCCAGCAACATATTGCAGGAACCATGTACATGTTTGTAAGCAATGTTTTCGCGAATTGAAGATCTGCTGATTTTTATTTCGTTATTGTGTGTCACGTTTTTGTTTGCAGCTGTTTTCAACAAACAAAACCATCTTTGGATCATAAAGACATATATTATAGACTACTAATCCCAAACATGTTATATTGAATAGCAAAGACAAAGCAAAGACATTTGCGACAAGCTAGAAACTCGTTATATTTGCATCCAAACAACAAAAAGAGTCATGAAAAAGCTTCTCAAAATACCGTTCGTATGCGATATAAAGCTGTAGTTCCCAATCAGAGAGTGCAAAACTGGAAAGCGCACAGTCCACTGGTTGTGGGGGAAGCTGTCCCCATTTCCTTCATGTGATGTAATAAGAAACCATATTGGTTGTTTCATTCCGAAAGCGGGGAACCACTAAAAAGCTTCTCAAAATTCCGTTCGGAACCGGTGTAAAACTTTCGAATCCAATCAGTGAGTGTGAAACTAGAAATCGTACAGATCACTGGTTGTCAGAAACACTCCCTAATCCCTTCATGATATGTAATGGGAAACCTTTTTTTATTCATTCCCAAAGCGGGGAACCATCACATGTTAGTCTAATTGATTTTATCTTATCTTTCCTACTGAAGAAATTGGATGGGATGATTGACTCATGTCTGGAAACGACCAAAGGTACCTACTTGATAACCGTCCACATGGACAAATCTTATGGAAACCGCAGTGCACGGTTTAGTGTTTCTTAGAGAGATCTATTTACATAAAGGAATACACTCTTGTTGCATTTGTCGAGAGAGAGGATGCCTTTAACAACGTCGCCACATCGTCGCGTCGGCACTTTCTGTTTACCAGGGGATCAAAAATATGATCACTGGACTAATTACACGGGCAGGCCCATAACTTCGTCCCTGGGTCACACCACCTTAACAAGAAATGTGAATAGATGAAGTTCTTAAAGGGAGTCTTATCTTCACTACTTTGGAATATAGCACTGGATAGTATTTTGCTGTGCCCGTCTGTAGTGCAAGGGCTAGTGACCGTGGCACTTGTGCTTGAGAACGTGGGTTCGATCTCTGCTCTGACCACCTTATATTTTCTTCGACGACGGCCACCTCGCTTAGAGATGGGAACACTATGGAATACTTATCCATGAAAAAGTTTCTCAAAATACCGTTCGGAACCGGTGTAGAACAGTAGGTCCCAATCAGTGAGTGAAAAATTAAAAAGAGAGAAAATTAGAACAGAGTTGTGAGAAGCTCTCCCCAATCCCTTCATTGGATGTAATTGGAAACCTTTTCTTTTTGCTGACGGGACACAGAAACATTAGGGCGGATAAGCTGGCGAGATTAGTCACACTACGTTATTTGTGCCACTGGATATGACCCAATCTCAATCTTTCTACGTGAAATCTCATGCCTAAAACCGAAGCTCTTAGACGTGCGAAGGATTGAGGGTGTGGTGCCACAAATTGTAGGATCACCAGACTGTTGTGCCCAAGTTATAACCTGAATTGTTTGAAAAACTTGATGTTTGCTCCTAGGCAGGATATCTCGACGGTAGTAGGTGTGGTCAATGTACACGTTTTGATTGTCAGACACTCGTCCAGACTTGGAATCTCAGCTCAAGAGTACTGCAGAAGCTTTGGGGATGAAGAGGAGGACGAGCACAAGCTGAATGATGTTACAATATATTTTTTCGAAGGACAAACTGGTTCGTCAGGTATAAAAATACGTTTATTTTTCAGCCCCATCTTCGAACACCGGAATCATGGCTTGAACACCGCTTAACCACACTAATAACGCATTTACACCGCCGTTTATCGCGGCCAGGTTAGCGATAACCTTGTTAGGTTAGCGATAACCTTGTTCTCTAATCTTTGCCGTTTACACCGCCCAATTCGAGATTAAATTGACATTTCAGTTGGCAACTCCGTTCTTAGACAAACTCCCCGCCACGACAAAATTATCGAAGGTTTTGCCAGTTTGTACAAATTTGGGATGTTTTTGAAATAACTGAACCTTTAAAATTGGATCAGTGCGTCAAATCGGGCCAGCCGATATAATCTGCTTACAGTTCAAACCAATAAAAACAACTTATATGGGCGGCGGCGAGAGCTTTAAAAAAGTTTTGGTGGCGGCGACGTGTCGAAAAGTTTTCGATCGGCTTCCATCTGTCAAACAGTTGATTTTTTGTGTATATTTTTATTATGGTTGCATTTTTTTAGTAACTAACAGTGTTGCATCAAAATGTACACCAGTTTAAAATTAAGTTAACAATTTAACTTCAATTTCTACAGATTAAATTGTATGAGTAATCTTCTGGGCTAGCGCGTGTTAACGGTGCTAACATTCGAAATGCGCAAAATCTTGGCCGGTGTAAATACCGTATAAGTCAATTTAAAGTTTCAACGATGGGGATGGAACACGACCTACCGTGGATTATAACGGTCCTCATTGTACTAAGTGTGGCAATAATGATAGCCAATTCTTTCTAGCCTAACCTAACCTAATAACATGTCGTGGTTGTAAGTTGAAAGCCACCGTTTACGATCTCACTACGAACGGTTGTTGAATTCGCTAAAGAATTTTCTGGAAGAATCTAGCCAGAATTGGATAGTTCGAGAGAGAGAATATTTATGGCGACTGAAGTTCCGTAACCGGTATAAAAAGCAGGTTGGCGCGCATTTCGATGGAGTCTGTGTCTTTTCTTCCATGTTCTTACTATAATCTATGTATATCTGGATGTTGAAGAGATCGTTTCTTTTTTATCTCCGATCTCATTGGATACCAAAATTGTTCTATGAGGCAGGTGTTATTCAGATTCGGTTCGGGGCGCATTTCGATGGAGTCTGTGTCTTTTCTTCCATGTTTTTACTATAATCTATATCTTGATGTTGAAGAGATCGTAACCTTGAATTTTTTAGTCTCCGATCTCGTTGGATATCAAAATGGTTCTATGAGGCAGGTATTATGCAGATTCGGTTCGGGGCGCATTTCGATGGAGTTTGTGTCTTTTATTCCATGTTCTTACTATACTTTTTATTAAGATCTTGACGAGATCGTAACTTAAGTTTGTGTTTTTTTCTCCGATCTCATTGGGTATTAAAATTGTTCTATAAGGCAGGTATTATTTTTTTCGCTTTGGTCCCAAGCCATATTCATACGGCGTAATTAGTTCGAGAACAATTCCAAATACGATCTTTTCAACATCTTAATAAAGATGAACTGAACTGTTGTCATAAAATTCTTTTTGTTTTTGTATTTTTTCTCCTATTGCCCATAACCCTTTCCCCAAGAGCTAATTCCAGCGTGGTGGTTTGCACCATAAGACAGTCCATTAAAAAAATCTCTAGCTAAATTTAGCTGCCATAAACAGCCTACAGATATTCATAGACACACTGAGCGCAAAAGTTTAAAGCATAAAATCCCCGCTCGTGTCCCTACAAAAGTCGTGTTCAACAAAGTCCAACACACAGTGAAGACGTTTTCAACGAATTTACCGCCATCTCTGAACAGGGAAGCGATTAAATGGGTGCATTTTTAAATGTTCAAATAAAGTGGACGGAGAATTCCATTACAGTTTCTGCGAAAATGGCTAAGGAAAGCAAATGTGGAAGCAGAACCAAAGAAAAAAAAAATAGAGTTTAAAACAACAATTGAAACACAAAAGGCACAACAATACCGGCAGCCTGCAATGAAATACGAGTATTCCAATGGAAGGCACTATTATTAACCTGTCACTCATACTGACGTACTAACCCCAACTCATACATGTAAACCACTAAACTGCATGTGTCATATTTATTCCGGAAAGGGAATGGATGCTTTATTTTTTTGTGTAGTAGAGTTAAGGCGTACAGAGTGTTTTGAAACTGATACAGTGAAAGTGATTTTTGAACCACAGTTACTTGCAGCTCTGGGCCACAGTTACTTGCCTCTCTGGGGTTAGAAGTATTATAAAATTGACCCACAGGATCTACATCAATTATTTTAAATTTTGTCAATGACAACCATTCTGAGTTTGATGTTTAAACTGAAATTATTCACTTGTTTTAACTAAATTTTTTTAATAGCCATTCGAATAAACAACTGGCTCGTAACTTGTTTGAATCTAAAATTTCTGTAACACTGCACTAGTAGAAAGTACAATTGGAGTACCATAGCTCTGCCGGCAATTGTTGCCTTTCAGCCACGTTGGAACAAGTTCCAAAAATACTCATGTGATAAATGCAAATGGTTCTGAACCTCCTCCTTGGATAAAGTTTTATACTAAAGAACATGGGTATAATGCAGATGTATACATGCTGCAAAATCTGACTTTTTTTAAATTTTTTATATTAACTTCACCTGCCTGTATGCATGCATGTATGCACGGCACCGAAAAAACTTTGGATTGATTTTTAACCCTTTTCCCGTGATCCAATCGAGCTGAAACTTCGCAGGTAAACTAATGGCGACGACAAAAATAAACTGTCGTGTGGTACCTCCCATACAAATCACAAATTAAAAATCCATTATTTCTGCTCCTGTTAACGGTATTTGAACAAAATTGGGTATGTTGGTTAGGTGTACATATGCTAAGATCTGCTGCAAATATGGCCGGGATTGGACTAAGGGCCGTGGTCAAATATGAAGAATTTATAGTCAAAAACTCTGTTTTTTATGGGTTGGTTTTTGTTGTTGTTTGGATGCAAATATAAAGTGTGTTTGGAACTTGTGGCAAATATTATATACTTGTGTCCAAACATATTGTGTTTGCTATTCAATGTTACATGTTTGAGACACAATGATTAATATGTTAAAATATATGTGTTTGCGATACAAATACAGCTGTGTTTTTTGCACTGTCTATGCTCTCTCGAGAGCAAGAGAATAAAAGAGGGACAACGAGAGAGTTTATTTTGTAACTGTGTATCTGTATTTTTGCATTATTCTCTCAGTCAGTGAGTCATAAATATTCCAGAAGATGTGTGTAAATTCCATATGAAGTCAGATGTATTTCGTTTTAGTTTCATGAATACTCTCGTCAATGCTTCATAGGACAGAGAATATCAAAAGCGCTTGATCAGGGAAAAAGAATAAACGAAAGCTAGGACGCTTCAATGGTTTATGATGTTACTTTGGTGTTTGTGGATGTGTTTCGTATATATGTATGTGTGCTACCAAAGTGAAGAAAGATTTTGAGGAAAGAAACTGGAAAGGGCAACAAGGTGAAGCCCTTTGTCTGTCCGAGCCTTTACTGAGAAAATCGGAACGGCGGACCATTTGTGAAATAAACGCTTGGCTAGCATGAACTAGATTTGTATATAAATATATTCTTTGTGTACCAACGCGTAACTGAAACCTTCCGTAAACAAAAACGTGAGAGACAACAAAGAAAGGAGAAGCAAAAGAGCAGCAGATTTTCATTTCATAAAAAAAAAACAAATAATGCATTCAATGTACCTCCTTTATCTGTTGCAATGGCTAGTATGAATTGCGGTGATGCAATGGCTAGTGTGCGGGGCTCTTGTGCATGAGAACGTTGGTTCGATCCCTGCTCCGACCACCTTACATTTCCTTCGACGACGGCCACCTCGCTTAGCGATGGGGACACTATCGGAACCGGTGTAAAACTGTATCAGTAAGTGCAAAATAAGAAAGGGCACAGCTCACTGGCTGTGCGAAGCTCTCCCCAATCCCTTGGTGGAATGTAATGCGAAAAAGTTTCTAAAACAGAATATAAAAATACGAAACCGTATTACAATACAATGTTTAAATAAAAGGTTCACGATGAGCATAGGGCTTCAACGAATTCTCTCCATCGATTTCTGTCTCTGGCAAGTGATTTAAGTCGGTTGCATGATAGTCGAGTTTGTTTATTTTTTGTTTATTATTTTTCTAGGTATCGCTTCCATGTATTCGATGGTCTTCCTGGCCTTCTATTCCCCTCCCTACCAACATTGGCTCTTTTACGCGCGTTTTCCATAACACCATGTAATGTTTCTGGTTGCAGGCTCATATTTTTAGGTCCTTTTTGTAAAAATATGTATTATATTTTCCCGAAGAGGTAATTTTTTAAAGAGAGATACTTCCTTTATATATAGGTAAATTTTTAAGAGTAGGTACTTATCTCAAGAAAAGTTAGTGTGTTTCACAAAAAATTTACTCTTTAAAGAAAATGAAGTTTTTTAAGAAAAGGCAATTTGTTGTAAGAAAATTTACTTTTTTATTAAAAATTTACTTTTTTGTAAGTTAATTTACTTTTGTACTTTTACTTTTTGCAAATGTACTTCTTTAAGATAATGTATTTTTTTTATAAGAAAATGTACTTTGTTTAAGAATATGAATAGGTTTTTTTTTTGACTTTTTATTTTTCACTTTGGCTTTTCTAAGTTTACTTTTTATTGGGTTCAAAACTACAATATATACTAAATATTGGTTACAGGCTCCACCTAGAAAACTTCTCATTAAACAAGAAATTCCATATGCTAGACTAGACACAAACCAAAGCAAAAGTACCCAATATAGTTGATAATACTAATCCTTTTTTAAAGAGAGGTACTTCTTTTATTAAAAGATAAAGTTTTTTTATGAAAAGGTACTATTTTTAAGAAGAAGTACTATCTGTAAGAAAAAGCCAAAAGAGGATGAATTTGTTGTTTACAAAGAAGTACTTTTTTTAAGAACAGGTACTTTTTAAAGAAGTGGTACTCTTTTTAGGAAAAGGTTATTTTGAAAAACTGATGATTTATCCGACCTTTCGTATTGTATTCATAAATTAAATTGATCGAGCGTTTGGTCGTGTTTTTAATTAATTATATTCTTCGATATTTCGCTCACGGTTGCCACGGTTGGTAATATCCAACTAAAATTGGTAACATTTAAACAGCTTGGTAACATGGTAACATTTTATTCGTTTTGGTAACATTTTGAAAAGAAATACTTAGTATACGAAAAAACATTTGATTTCAAACTTCTATTAGAAAATTTGTCCAAATATGATCTAATATGTTACTTACAAACAGAAGAAAAGATGAAGTAGTGGCAACACTGTTTGGGAGAATTGAATGGTTATAGGCCTAAACAAAATACGCGCTTGCCGTCGTTCGCACTAAACAACCAAATATATTCGTCTCTTTCGCAGTGATGAACTCTTTGTGCTGTTTAAATTCACTTTTTGCAATCAGTAAACTTCCCAATGGAGACAAGTTCACGTTCCCCAGAAACGATAAAGTGGAAAAATTTAACTAAAAAGGGAAAAATAATTCAAATGAAATGTTATACATATATGATGAAGGTATAAATCGTCTAGGCTTCGTCGACCGGTTTTGTTCTGAATTTATTTCCCTATTTACTTAGATTTTTCTCTTAATTTTTTCTGGGCGCAAAATGTTCCGCGCGGAATTTGATTCGTGATTGATTATAAAAGCATTAAAATGAATTTATAACCTTGTTCTCTAATCTGCCATTTACACCACCCAATTTGAGATTAAATTCACATTTTAGTTGGCAACTCCGTGTTTAGACACACCCCGCGCTGAGACAAAATTATCGAAGACGGCGGCACAACAGATAAATTAAGTTGGCGGCTATCGGTTTTTCCATTTTGTACAAATTTGGGATGTTTGTGAATTAACTGAACCTTTAGAATTGGATCAGTGAGTCAAATCTGGCTAGTAGATAAAATCTGCTCACAGTTTAAACCAATATGAGTCATTTATATTGGCGGCGGTGTGTACTGCAAAAAAAACAGCAGACAGTTGTCCCAGGCCTTCGGCCACGGACTGTCCCTGCAGGCTGTGTCAGAGACACGGCCATTAAGTTTAACGTAGAATACGCCATCCTATAAGACAGAAAACATATATACATTGTTGATGTTGCGCCTACAAATTAATTAACATTTTTAATAAAAATATATGTAAACAAGGGAACACAAAACTTACCTGAGTATTTATTTCTCTGCATAACAACCACTCGTTGCTTTCTTGTATTTCGTGTAGGTGCCATTTTGATTAGTAGTTTTTATTTTAATTTACTAAACGTCAACTGTCAGCTGCTGTCAAACAGCATCAAGCAGCATTGTTATTTTGCTTACTTGGCAGCACTTTCATTTAACATAAAAATGTATGAATTAATTTTTTCATATATTTTTTATAATTATATATCCATGTTAAATTCAAATTCACATTTAACATTTTGTTTCACTTAAATACATAAGTAAATATACAAAATTTCAATATTTCATCAATCAAAACAACAGCCGAAGGTTTGTGTCCACACTGAAACAGCAGCATAGTTTGTGTTCACGCTACAAACTCAAACACTCAACCAAACACCACACATATGTTTGAGTGTATGTGTTTAAACAATTTTCATTTGAGAAATTTAAATATTAGGAAGATATCAACCAATATGAAATGTATATCAACCGAAAGATAACATATTCATTTACCTAAAAAAAAATTTTTAAAAAAAGTTATCTCGCCGTTTCCTCATAATCAATGAAATAAAGATTACAACAATAACAATCTGACATGACTCCCTATACCATAAGGTAAGACGTATTCTACGCCAAAAATTTTGGTGGCGGCGACGCGTCGGAAAATTTTTGATCGGCTTCCATTTGTCTAGCAGTTGATTTTTTGTGTGTGTTTTTGTTATGGTTGCATTTTTTTAGTAGCTAACAGTGTTGCATCAAAATTAACAACGGTTTAAAATGAGGTTAAAAATTAAACTTCAGTTTCTACAGATTAAAATTGTATCGTATGAGTAATCTTCTGGGTTATAGGGGGTTAACGGAGTTAACCATCGAAATGCACTAATATTGGACGGTGTAAATGCTGTATTAGGTAACTTGTGCACTAAATAATTTTGCATTGCAATTGAAAGGCAATTGAAATGCAAAGAAAGTGAAGTTTGTGATTATTTTATGTTTTGTTTTTTGTAATCTTTATATTGATGTATAATTAATTACTTTAAATGAACATTTAATGTTCTAAATGTTGGTAACTTATGGTAACTTTTTTGGAAAATTCTGGTAATTAAGAAATTAGCCCTGTGGCAACCATGGTTTCGCTACCCTTTGGATAAGATACACACAGGAAGATATACTCAATTATTAATTAGAAATGAAAAATTTTGTTTCACAAAAAAGTTACTCTTTAAAGAAAATTTACTTTTTAAGAAAAGGTACTTTTTTGTACGAAAATTTACTTTTTTTATAAGAAAAGATACTTTGTTTAAGAATATTAATATGTATTTTATTTTAGAAAATTTACTTTTTTAAGAAAATACACTTATTTAAGAAAATGTGATTTTTTAAACTTCTTTCACTTTCACTTTTCTAAATTTACTTTTTATTGGGTTCAAAACTACAATATATACTACATATAATAATGGTTACAGGCTCCACCTAGAAAACGTCCCATTAAACAAGAAATTTCCCAACATATGTTAGTCTAGACACAAACCAAAGCAAAGCACCCAATATTATTGATAATGTAGGGTTGTAGCATAATAGTGTTTAAAAAGTTGTTTAAGTTTTTTCATTTAGTCCCCATCCCGCAACGTGCGATAAGGAAATTATTCCCGTTACGTCCCATGAAGGGATTAGGAAGAGCTTCTCACAAACCAGTGAGCTGTGCGCGTTCTAGTATTACATTCAATGATTGGGACCAACAGTTTTACACCGGTTCCGAACGGTGTTTTGAGAAGCTGTTTCATGGCTAAATACTCGATAGTGCCGGCGTCACTAAGGGAGGTGACCGTCACGTACAAGAGACGTGCACACTAACCATTGTACCATCGACGATGCGCTGAAGTGACCAAGCCTTTTTCCAGTAGAGGAAAAGTAACGCAAATACACCGAAATCAACAAACAAATGGTGGCAAAGGTGGACCACCAATAAGGTGGAAGTAATCGAATTTAAATTTGTCAACAAATAACTTAAGCCACCGACTGTGGTGGCGATAAATACCCACTTAAGGGATTATAAATACCAAGCTAACATTTATTTAAAATTTCAAACATTCCACATTCTCATGGGTTAACATTCCTCCGTGTATTACGCATCACATAGAGGAACATAATCTTCTAACCGAAACACATAAATTTGGTGGAAATTTAGCTTCGAAGCAGGTGCCAACATTGTTGCTTCCTCTGCCTTTTATTATTTTTCTTTGCTTTTTATTTAACCCTCTCTGAGGCGATTAAATACAAAAAGAAAAACCCCAAACCCCGTCATCCCAAGCGAAGAAAACATTATTATAAACAACGTGAATAAAACAAAAATGTCGGTCGGTTGTTTTTTTTATACTGAAACAGGGGGGAGGGAGAAGCTGCATAAAAACTGAATCCAATGAATATTGTTTACGTGTGATTATGACCGCAATAAAATTAATTTCTCCTCGCAACGTCTCCACCAACCATCACCACCACCCTTCCACGCATGTCAAATATTTGCCCACTCGATGTGGAAAAACACGATTATTGAATTTTCTTTTACTCATAGTCAGCCAGTGGTGGGGGAAAAACGCGTCAGTCAAATGGATGAAAAGACTGCCAAAAAAAAAAATGTGATAACGTTTTCAAAAAATGGAGTAAACAAATGATGATTTTAAAATTTATGAAACCGATTAATATACTTTATTCACAAATAAATATATGTATAAAATATATACGCTGAAAATAAAAGGTCCCAGCAACATATTGCAGGAACCATGTATATGTTTGCAAGCATTGTGTTGATGAATTGAAGACATTCTGCTTTTTTGTTTCTTTGTTGTCTGTCACGTTTTTGTTTTCAGCAGTTTTCAACAAACAAAGACACATTTGGGTTACTAAAACATATATTTATTATAACCTGTTAATCATGGTGCCTCCAACATATAATATTGAATAGCAAACACAATGTGTTTGGACACAAGTATACTATATTTGCGACAAGCTACAAACATGTTATATTTGCATCCAAACTCCCAAATACGACCGATTTTAGTGTGTGTATTTTCCCATTACATCCCATGAAGGAACACAGAAGAGCTTCTTACAATCAGTGAGTTGTGCGCTTTCTGATTTTATGCTCACAATTCAGAACGGTGTTTTTGAAAAACTTTTCAGGGCTAAGTACTCGATAGGTGACCATCGTCGAAAGAAATGGGTGGAGGTGAGAGGACCTATGGACTTATGTTCTCATGCACACACTCGCCATTGCACCACCAACCTGATTCATAAAAAAAAATGGTGTCCCATAACATCCCATGAAGGGATTAGTGGAGAGCTTCTCACAACCAGTGAGAGTGCGCATTCTAGTTTTACACTCACTGATTGGGACCTACAGTTTTACACCGGTTCCGAACGGTATTTTGAGAAGCATTTTCATGGCTAAGTACTCGATAGTGGCGCCATCACTAAGCGAGGTGACCGCCGTCGAAAGAAATGTAAGGTGGTCTGAGCAGGGATCGAACCTACGTTCTCATGTACAAGAGCCGCACACACTACCCATTGCACCACCGACGGCCACAACTTGATTCATAGAAACCGTTTTTTGCCCGTTTAGTAGCATTTGATGTTACCGTCGTTGGTTATGCAGTTTTCGTCGCCTATTATTGGGTACATTTCATTGGCTGGTGTTTGAAGCGTTTGGAATCAGCAAACCACATAGATTCCCATTAAATACCATGAAGGTGGATATGGAAGAACGTCTCACAATGGGTGATCACTGGGATTTCTAATTTGAAGGCTCACTGATCAGGACCCGAAGTGTTGCACAGAATCCGAACGGTTTTACATTAAGAAACTCTTTCGTAGAGGGGGTTAAACCTACATTCTTATGTATAAGAACAGATTCACCCACGGTTCTTTATAGTCTCGCACGTGGGATAGTTTCGCATGTGACCTTTGATTTGATGTTTCTCCTTCTGCTGCCATCCGGCTTCTCCTTACTTTCGGTGTTATCTACAGGATTTCCTCGCCTACAGATATATTTTTTCATATATCGCACAGTTGCAGGTTAAGAGTTGCATCGGAATGCAGCATCACCCTGCTTGGCGAGTCCTTGTCTTCCGTTAAATGGCGCTGTTCGTATTCATATTCCGGGATGTATATTGAAACTTGCTTGTTCTCAACATTTCCCTCTATACTCTTCTGTTGCAGTTCAAAGGTTTCAACTGAATTCAACATCACCCTGCGTGATAAGTGATTCTCTTCCGTGACATGACGCTGTTCCTCTTCAACTTGTTTTGGATGTGGACAGTTTTTGTTAACATTTCCCTCTATATCCTACTGCTTCAGTTCAAAAGTTGCAACTGAGTTCAGGATCACGCTGCTTGGCGAGTGTTTCTATTCCGTGATATGGCGCTACTTATCTTTATATTCAGGGGTGTATATTGAAACTTGTTTTTGATGTGGGCAGTTTTTTAACATTTGCATCCATACCCTATTGGAACAGTTCAAAAGTTGCAACTGAATTCAACATCACCCTACGTGGTGAGTGCTTCTCTTCCATGATATGGCGCTGTTACTCTTTACATTGAGGGGTGTACATTAAAACTTGTTTTGGAAGTTCGGATGTGACATCCGTTTATCCAATTCAAGAGTTGAAATACGCATCACCCTGCGTGGTGAGTGCTTCTCTTCTGTGACAAGGCGCATTTCCTCTTTATATTGAGGGGTGTATATTGCAAGTAATTTCAGAAGTTCGGATGTGACAGCTGTTTTTCTTAACGTTTCCCTCTGTACCCTTCTGTTTCATTTCAAAAGTTGCAATGGAATTCAGCATCACCCTGCTACGTGAGTATTTCTCTTCCATGACAAGGCGCTGTTTCTCTTTGTATTGAAGGATGTGTGTTGAAACTGGTTCCGGAAGTTCGGTATATTGAAGGATGCATATTGAAACCGGTTCCGGAAGTTTGGTTGTGACGGCGGCTGTTTTTCATAACATTTCCCTCCGTACCCTTCTGTTGCAGTTCATATGTTGCAACTGAATTCAACGTCACCCTGCGTGGTGTGTGCTTCTAGTCCGTGATATGGCGCTGTTTCTCTTTACATTGAGGGGTGTACATTGAAACTTGTTTTGGAAATTATGATGTGACAGCTGTTTTACTTAACATTTCCCTCTGTACCCTTCTGTTGCATTTTATAAGTTGAAACTGAGTTCAACATCACCCTGCGTGGTGACTGTTTCTGTTCCGTGATATGGCTGTTACTCTCTCCATTGAGGGGTGTACATTGAAACTAGTTTTGGAAATTCTGATCTGACAACTGTTTTTCTTAACATTTACTCCTGTACCATTCTGTTGCACTTCTAAAGTTGCAACTGAATTCAACATCACCCTGCGTAGTGAGTGCTTTTCTTCATGGCTCTGTTCCTCATTATATTGAGGGGTTTACATTTAAACTTGTTTTGGAAGCGGAACATTTTATTTAGCATTTCCCTCTATACCCTACTGTTGCACTTCAAAAGCTGCAACTGAATTCAGTATCACTCTACGTGGTGAGTCCTTAGCTTCGGTGACATAGCGCTGTTCCTATTTATATATCGAAAAAGTACATAAATTGTAGTTTTTCGTTCACTTTATGTATTTTTTCGGTACATTTTTGGTACATTTTGTGCACTTTTTCGATACACATTATGTAGGTTTTTTTTTGAAATTTTTGGTACACTTTATGAACTTTGTAGTAAATTGTTGGTACACTCTATGTACTTTTTGGTTCATTTTATGTATTATTCCGTACACTTGCTTGTTACCCCTTATGAACTTTTGGTACATTTTATGCAAATTTCTGTTGCACTGTATGCACTTTCTACTGCAGTTTATGTACACGTGTGCTACGTACTTTGTACCAATATTCATGAACTTTTGGATCCATATTATGGGAAATAAATATTGCATATAGTTTCTGGTACTTTTTATGTACTTTGTTGTATTTTTTTTTTATTTTTTTGGTACAAATTATGATGAATAAATTAGAAAACTGATCTACATTCATTAAAAAAAGCTCTTTACATCTCGCGTGCAGTAAGCGAGCTACTTCCGAGTTGCTCAGTTTACTCGTTTGTGGACGAAAAGTAGCGTGCGGAAGTAACGAACGCAGGTTGCTCGCGGGAGCTTACGGTTTTTGCTTGGTTTTTCGCTCGTACTCCCGAGTCGTATGTATCGGTTTTGTAGTTATATCTCATCGTAAAGTGTGTGAAGCTACTTTTCGCTTTAAGGCTCGTGGCGAGCGAGCAAGCTGTGAAATTTTCTTTGCTTGGTTTTTCGCTCGTGTTCGTGAGTCATTTATTTCGGATTTCTAGTTACATCTCACGAGAAAGTGCGTGTAGCTACTCTTCGACTCGTGCCGACCGAGCATACTGTGAGTCTTTTTCCTTTCAGAAAATTTTTCTTATGGTTTGTTTTTTGAAAAACACCGTCTTTACCATAGAACATTTTCCATTCATCGTTTTATTGCTCCCCAGTGTAGTTTTGTTTTTTTTTGAAATTTTTCAATATTCATTTGCTTCGACGTCTTGTGTGCCATCCCGTCAACCGTCCGTCACCCCGTTTTTTTTTGTACCCTAAACCGACTATGACGAAAAGCAACAGCATCTCTAGAGTTGCGGGCAAATATTTTGGCTTTTAGCCAAAACAAAAATTAAAAAAAAAATGTCTCTAAAGGCAACTGAAATCATTTCAGTTGATGCGCGACAATGCTTGGACAATAATAATTAAGCGTGTAAATAAGAAGAAGAGTGAAAGACCCTTCTTCTGAGGATCGTAGGAAAAGCGCATTGTGACGTAGATGAGTGAAGGGGGACATGAGTTAATGAGTGAGTGAACCAGTGGTATGTGTCGCAAGTGCTTTCTCGTCTGTCTCTTAAGTACTTTTGTACCAATAGGAAAAGTGAGTAGGCCGATCGTGCAAACAACTCGGTCGGCTGTTAATGATGACGATGGCAACACTTTATGGCCATGGGTTTCCACACAGCGACTATAGATTTCAATTGCTGACAAACTGTACCTTAATGAAATACATTTTCAGAATATGTTTCCATTAAAAAATATCATGAGACTTATCTCTCTAAGTCCTATTGCTTTGCTCGCCTCCCTGATTACATTCACGTAAGCCCTTTAGATCTGCGCTATTTCGTTCCATTTTCCATTTAGTACATTCCACACTGATTGACCACAAACATGTTTAATCATATGTCCATAGAGATTGCGGTCTCTCTTAGAAACTCAGATTTAGTTTGTTTTTTCTTCTTCTCGTGGTGATTCTGATTGTGATTAAATCGAATAAAACTAACCAAGTTAATCATTTGTTTTAAATTAAACTCTATGGGTCTGGCAGCTACAGCCACAAATCGGTGGTCTAGGGATTCTGTGGAGGGTTAATTGTTAATCGTTTGTGGTTCATAATTGGATTTGTTGTTCTAAACCAGCCTGAGGCCAAACAAAGTCCCAGATCTCCTGCTGTGATAAGAACAATTTTGGGATTTGCAGTTTGTACGTTGATGTGTTATTTGTCAAAAAATTCAAATAATAAGATTTGAATTCAAAAATTCAACATTAACCGCAATTGTTGGAAATTTTGAGGAAATTTGTAAGGCAGAACTAAAATAAAGAAATTTGTTGTGATTAACTAGCGGATTTGTGACGACTTCCAACCAACTCTTTCTCTTAGGTAAGAGTAGATCATTTGCTTCCGCTTATCTACCAACAATGCGGCAAATCACCATATGATCCATATGATCACCATACGATTTAAGCAACTTTAATTTCTTCTTCACACTTGGCAACGTTGTTGTCAGTGGCAGTGCGAGTTGCAACGAATTTGAAAAGTTAAATGCAACTGACAGCAGCGTTGCCATTCAAGATTATTTTCTGTTCAACTTAAAATGCTTAATTCAACTACAAAATAGAGACAATCGGCCTGCTTTTTTTGTTCCCGGCTAAACTAATTTTTCGACCACTTTGTGTGGGGAGCTAAGCGATTTTAAGCGGCGAGCTAAGCGACATAGAGTAATATCGTATAGATACGCCAACTCTCTCAGTAAATTGATGACATTTACTGTGTTGCAGATGGGCGGTTGGATGTTGCAACGTATTGATTTAATAATACCAGATAGAGGCAATGGCTCAAACCATCCAACAATAAATCAGCAACGGCATTTCGATTTGTGCGTTAAATTTGTTTTGTAAATACATCACAAGAATATACTGACAATAAAATATATCAAAAAAAGTCAAAAATACTTTTAAATTTCGCAGGTTGTATCAAAACGACATGAAAAATGTAAGTCAAACATTTTTGTAATCCCACCTGGTGTAAGCAAATTTACGTCAAATAACTTCCTATCACACCGACCGCACCACGTATAGTGTGAAAGAAAATGTCAGCTGAGAACAATGGCTGCTCTATGCGGCATTACTCTATGAGGTAACAGCACGTGACAGCTGTTTAGTTTGCCGGAAAGTTGATACAAAAACATCTATATATATATTACTCTAAGGTATTTATAGTGTAATTATTGTAACCGCTTCTCCTCCTAAACTAAAGGTCGCACAGGCAAGTGCGATACACCGTTGGAAAGGTAGTGGTCTGAAGGGGTGCACTCAGCATTAAAATTTAGCAAAAGTTTATTCCAACAGTGATTTAAACCGGATTTAATTAATCCTTAATCCCTCCATCTACCGGCGGCAGTGGCATCATTTGAACTGGTGAATTTACCTTTTGTGGTGAAATTTTATTTAATTTGCTTGCTTTTTTAAATACATCTTTTAATTAAGTCTCTTTTTTGGCAGGACGAAGTCTGCCGGGTTTGCTAGTTTTATAAATTCTACAAGTAAACAATTGAACTGTATATGGGAAAAGATAAATAATATTTTTTGTACCAAAACAACAAGAGGGCAGAATTAAATGGAGGAAGGACTTTTGTTACTTTCTACTGTGGAAATGGAGCAGAAAGAAGAAAGGACTTGCGTTTGTGTTAGATAGATTGAAAAAGAGCCAAATGTATTTCAAAACTTTGACCCTAAATATTTCCGGTCTTTGAAGGGATATTGGTGAGTATTATACCTTAAAAAAAAGTTAAGGTCTTGACTAACATCGTAGCCTACCAAAAAGTAAGTATAATGGGGCATTTTTTTTGAAAAAAATGAATTTTTGCCAAAAAAAAATTTAGGTTAAAAAAACTTTTTTTTAAATTAGCTCCCCGATGGGTTAATAAAAAAATCAATAAGTGTTCGAACTCACGGGCGATGTATTAACACCTTTTTGTTACACAGTACCTGTTCGCTTTCTATGAACACATTAGTAAACGTTACATTGGAAAATAAAAAACGAAAAGTTTTTGAACTGATGGCCCTTTTGCTACTGCACTTTCTTTTTTCTTACATCTGCTTTAACATTAAATGCAATATTGTTTTTGTTTTGTCATCAACAGAGCGACGACAAAAAGTATTGAATAGTATAGAGAACTTATTGCACTCTTTTTCCGCTCTCATGTAGAGAGTCTAAGTAAAAGAGCATAAACGAATCTTATTCTCTTTATAGAATATTTCAATATAAATGCACCATTTCGACAATGTTATTACATGAAACAATACAAAAAGCATAAATGTTTCAAAGGGCATCAATGTTTCTATTCTATACTATTCAATAATCTTTGGCGACGAAGACCTACTTATTTGTTCGCTTCCGCTACATCAATACCATCGTACTTATTTTCAGGCAGAGAATATTGTTGTACAACAACCACGTGTATGATGCTAACTCCTTGTGTTGTTTGCATGTGTTCACTTTGGTAGATTGCCCTACCCGTGCCTATAGATGTTAACACATCAATAAATATGTTTATGCACTGATTTATAGAATTTAGAAAGACCTTTGCATTGATACCCATTTCAACCCAATCGGATTATAAATGCCTGAGATATGAGCGATTATATACTCAAGCTTTAAAGGGTTACATCTCAAGAATTTCTTTTCCGCGGATGCGCAGGTGTATTCTTTGCGCATAGCTTCTCTGGATGTTTCTTGTGGAAGGCAATATAACATTCCAGCTGTGCCTTTGCGGTGCGGCGGAAGTCGTAAGGCCTTCCACTAAGAAGGCATGCGGAATGGTTCTTTTGTAATGCCTTCCTAAAATAAGTCCTGCGGAATGCGTGAATTTTTTCATCAGATATAACCAAGAAGAAGATTTTTACAATTTTGAGAAATTTCTTTTCCGTCTTTGTAATCGTAATTCAATTGGAAAATTTCATACAAATTTTCAAATTATATTTGTTATTTAATATTTTCAGGGTATTTTTAAAATTTTCAATTTGAAGTTGGGCGTGGTAAAACTTTCTGAGATAGATACATCCATACTTATAAATAAATATGTAGAAGTGGATAATAATTTTGGGAAAAAATAAATTATTTTAATTTTATTTTTGTTTAACAAAAATAAACTAAAGTAAATCCTTTCAAAGGCCTTCCGCTTTGCATGCCTTCTAAGGCCTTCATTAGGCAATGGATAAGGAATGCCTTGCCTCCCAATCTCACGCAATGTTAAAAAGAAAGGAGGAGGTAATGTGTAGGGAAAGTAATGTCTGGGGATGGCCTTCCGTATTTTAATGAAGGCCTGTTTGGTCATGATTTCAGGCCTTCCAGGTCATGACTTCCGCCGCCGGCAATGCATACATTTTAATTAATTACTTATTTTTCCTTTTTTGCCGCTTTCATTGTGTGCAGAAGACCATATGTTTTTGTTTTGTTTTCTCTGCTATTGACAACATGTGCCAATCGGTATCAGGTGAGTTTTTTGTTACAAGGTGAATTTTTCGTTGTCACCGTGTTGCCAGAATACCAGATTGAAACAAAATAAGCTTGTTTTTTTAATTCCTGCTAAACTAATTTTTCGACGACTTTGTATGGGGTGCCGCTTAAAATCGCTTAATATCGCTTAGCTCCCCATACAAAGTGGTCGAAAAATGCCAGTGCCAATCGTTATCAAAGTACTATGGTGAAAAAATATTTGTTATTGTGAGAACAATTAAAATTTTTGCTGTACCAATCGATATCTTTTTTGACAATAGTAAATTTTGACAACTTCATCATAAGAAGAATATTTCAGACGCAATTGAAATATAATTTCGGGGAATGAATAGTTTTACAAAATATTGCCATTCATTTTACCAAATCTTTTGCGAATACGATCGTTACAATCCATGAATATTTTCATTCTGCAAAATTTCTTCCAAATTGTAGAAAATTACATCTAAATTGCTTCAAAATTTCTTTGTCTTTCCTTGTTTTGTTTAAAAATAACTGATTAACAGAGCCTACAAGTCGACTTAAAAACTTGGTGGCGGCGCCGGACTAACACATATCCATATATAAAAAAGTCTGGACGCAACGTGCCTGGACGACTATTTGGATCCACAACTAAAGAGAGTGCGATTTGCAAGTTCAGGGCCATCAACATTATAAACATAACACTATTTTTTTTTATTAGTTTTGTAATAGATAGCATAGTATCTCAATGTTGAAGTAAAGAAAAAGCAAATGAAATTAAAAAAATTTCGGGAAATTTTTCACTGTTGCGGCTACCTAAACAGTGTTAAGAATCATTCCTAGGAAGTTCATATGTTCTAGGAAGTTGTTTATCTTAGATCTTAGGTACATTTTTGAAGTTGATCGTTTCCTTGAATTTTGAACGGTTTGCTACCTATGGACCTGAACAGGGGAAAAGGTAAAAAAAATTGAATTTTTTAAAGTTTTTTGCGATTTTGACCTTGAAGATGAAGTTGTTTTGATTTTATATGTTCTTTATGACAAGAGCTACAACTTTCCCTCAGAGAGTAAATCAAAATTCCGAATGGTTTGTAAGATATGAGCCTGGCAAAATGATCACTTCTTGCAGAATAACACCAATAAAAAAACAAAATTACTTTGGGCAAAGCTGGGACACACGGGTCTTTTTTTTTGATGTGTTAACATCTATACGCGCGCCTCCAGGGCAGTAAACTATAAATTTAATACATACGCAAGTGTTAGGTTTGTAAGAGTAAACCATCGTTTGTTTGTTCGTTGCTTGGCAGTCGGTATTGAAAGTTATTATTGGGCGATTTTCATATAATTTTCCCACGCGATTTGCTCGGGAAATTCATAGCCGATTTTATTAATTTTTGGATTAAAACGCTAGTGCGGGTTTCGACGAAGAGTTTAGGCCAAAAATTAAGGCGATCCGATATCGGCGAGCCGAGATTTAAGTGTTTTAATTTGGAGTAATATTAAAAAAGTATTTTATGTTGATCTTCGGTTATATCGTACGATTATAACAATGTATGTATGTATGTACAGGTGTCTGTTGATTTGCATTCTTTGACTTTTGTGGGAACAAAACAAAAAGTATTGAGCAAGAAAATAATGACACATGTGCTTGCACTGGGTCTATAAATAATTTTAAGTATTAATATTATTTAACTGTAACGTCATCATATGATTGAACGCTGTTTTTTATTTTCCAATGTAACATTTACGAATGTGTTCATAGAAATCGAACAGGTACCGTGTAGCAAAAAGGTGTTAACACATCGCCCGTGAGTTCGAACACTCATTGGATTTTTTTTGTCTTTTACCACGTAGTGGTGTTCGTATATGGTTATATTTCCATGACTTAAAAAATTACATACAGTGAAATTAAAAAAATTTCGGGAAATTTTTCACTTTTGCGGCTACCTAACCGGTGTTCAGAATCATTCCTAGGAAGTTCATATGTTTTAGAAAGTTGTTTATTGAGATCTTAGGTACATTCTTACATTGTTTCCTTGAATTTTGAACGGTTTGCTACCTATGGACCTGAACAGGGGAGAAATTGTATAAAAAAAATCAATTTTTTTGTTAAAGTTTTTTGCGATTTTGTCCTTGAATATGAAGTTTGTTTGATTTTATATGTTGACAATTTTTGTTCTTTATGACAAGAGCTACAACTTTCCCTCAGAGAGTAAATCAAAATTCTGAACGATTTGCAAGGTATGAGCCTGACAAAATGATCACTTTTTTGCAAAAATGATACCGAAGCGCCAAATCTTTGGGGGCCATAAAAATAGTGCATGACTTTGGACAAAACTGGGAGACACGGGTCTTTTTTTTGGTCTTTTATCACGTAGTGGTATACGTATATGGTTATATTTCCATGATTTAAAAAATTACACACTGTGTTATTCACCACGCAAATGTCATACATATTTATACTAACGTGTAGACTTTGATACCGATTGGCACAGGCTCTTTGTAGCAATTTTGCAAAGAGCATAGAATTTTAAGTAGAGAAGAAAATTTACTCATGGAGTAGAATGCTAGCAAAGAAAACTAGTGAAGCGCCTCGTTCATCTGCTCTCTTTCTTACTCTCTTCTCTCTTCGTTGAATATTTCAATACCCGAGTTATGATGAATATTTGAATATTTCAATACGTGAGTATGATATAATCAAGCTATGACGCGACAGAGAAAAATGCGTTTGAGTGCATCGTGTCGACTTTTTGGTTGTTTTTAACGAGGGTTGCCAAATTGCGCACTTTTTTCTTTCTCTAACTTTATTCATCCTCCTTAAATATTGTGGTTACAATTTGATTGTTACCACGTACACCGAATAGGGGTGGGTGTAAGCGTGTTTTTCTTTCTTTTCCGCTTAACTGAATTTTCGACGACTTTGCATAAGAACCCGCTAATAAATAATCTCTTAAGGCAGTGTTAGACTGTTAGAGAAATCGTTGGATCTGTCAAAATTTCCATTTGGTGAGAGCGGTTGGAATAGTAAGCGTGTTTTTTTTATTTCCCGCTAAACTAATTTTTCGACGACTTTGTGTGGGGAGCTGGTTAAAGTCGCTTAGCTCTCCATACAAAGTGGTCGAAAAATTACATAGTTTAGCAGGGAATAAAAAACAGGCCTAGTGTAAACTTGAGAGAATGATTTGGAGACAAAATTTTGAAGTATCAGATTTCTAAAATTTTTTGATTTTCCTCCAAAAATTATACGATCAGGGTTGCATTTTGAAATCACTAACCTTGTTTTTTAATTCCTGCTAAACTAATTTTTCGACAACTTTGTATGGGCAGCCGCTTAAAATCGCGCAATATGGCTTAGCTCCCAATACAAAGTGTCGAAAAATTAGTTAAGCAGGAATTAAAAAAACAGGTTTACTATTTACAAATGTTTCAATTTTCTGTATTCTATTTTAATTTTATAACTGTTGTTTGTCACTGTGAAAAAGTTTTTTTGTTCGCATTCTGTAAAACTGATAGTGTTAATCGCAAGCAGAAAGATTGATGTCAAATGAAAGAGAGTATCATTCAATTTCTCTCTCTGCAGATCCTTCCATATGCACAAGAGTCTAACACGGCCGTTAGCTTCCAGTACATAGTGGTCGAAAAATTAGTTTAGCAGGGAATACAAAAACTGTAACTTTAATTAAACATTTTAATTTAAGGGAAAATAAGCTCGAATGGTAACGCTGTTATCAGCTGCAATCTAAGCGAGATATGACAAAAATCGTCGATGTTTCTAAACAATAATAAGCGTGTTTTTTTTTTATTTGCCACTAAACTAATTTGTCGACGACTTTGAAAGGGGGAGTCGCTTAAAATCACTTAATATCGCTTAGCTTTCCATGGAAAGTTGTCGGAAAATTAGTTTAGCACGGAATAAAAACACACGCCAAATGTTGCCCGTATTTGAGACAACATTTAAAAAATGTTGCCATCACATTTTCAAAGTTTTTTAGGTTGAGAAAAGAACATAGAAATGCCGCATTTTCTCACAGCTATATTCTTCCTTTTGGTTTTTTAGCATGTTTTATTTATTAAGCGTTTTTAAGCGACTCTTCGTTCAAACTGGTCGACACATTACCACATCAATTGGGGGTTTTTATATATTATTCCACCTAAACTAATATTTCGACCACTTCACTTGAGAAGTTAAGCGACTTTAACTGAAGTCGCTTAAAATCGTTTAACGTCCCAGACAAAAGGTAGAAAAATTAGCTTAGCAAGGACAAAGAACACATAGTTATACAAAAAAAAAAACAAGAACAGAATGTCAGCCATTTTATCGGGCAACATTCTCCCCGTGACTCTTTGAGTGGGCAGAAAATTCAACCTTTTGCACTTTTTGAGTGCAACATTCTCAGAAGCGAACACAAAACCTTCAAGTGGGGTTGCACTATTTTCACAAGTGAACAACAAAAATTCACTTTTAGGGACAAGGGCAGAAAAAATGCTGAATTATTTCTCAGAAAGGACATCGCCGTAAACTACATCGTTTATCACATATGTATAAATAAGTATATGGTCACTGTAGCACCTTGTTATGAAACGAAGAAGTAGTTTACTAGAGATATTGTTTCAAAGAAATTGTTCGTGATTTAACACAGAAAACGACTTACTTCTTTCTTGAAAATGTGTTGAAATTTCATATTTGCATCTGTGTTATAGGAAATCATTATGAAACATGACTGCGTGGTTTTTCTTTTCATGTCCATTTTTTTATTCCACCATAAAAACTAACCCCACATTAAGCCAGAACGTGTGCGTCTGCCTGGAAGAAGAACGAAACAAAAAACTAAAGATCCACCAATATCCAGCCCGTATTTACCCCATACAAAGTTAATGTTTACAGGAGCAGCTCGTGTGCATGTATGTGTGTGTGTGTGTGTGTGTGAGTGTCTCTGGATAGAAACAGACTGTGAATTGGAAATGGGTATGGAACGGGTATGATGGAACCAAAATATTTACATTAAATGCCATAAAATACATATGTATGTATATCTGAACTCAGTACGCGAGTACAACATTTCAAAGTAAATATTTACAAACAATTGTAAAAAAAATAACACAGCCAACAACAATAACATCAAAAATAATTATGCCAAACATATGTGAATAAATTGCAATAAGAACAACAGAAACGTCCAATGCGACCACGATCCTAAAAAACAGAAATTTTAAATTTTACCCAAAATACAGAGGGCGGCAAAAGTAAGGTTCTGAAATTTGTCGCGTCCATTTCTTTTAAAGAAGATGAACAAAATTGTTAAAAATTTCATTTGAAATTTATATATTTTTTGTTATAATTCTTTTAAAAACTAAACCTAAATGTATATTCACATAACTACTTGTTTGAAAAGAGGTTGCAGCAGTCGAACATTCAGTTGTTGCAACCGAATTGCATTTACCACAACCAAATTGAGGTTACCACAGCTAAATGCATTCGCCTTAACTGAAATTCCGGTTACAACAACCTCATTTCATAATTGATTCGGTTGCGATAACAAAATTACAAGTTACATAAGCTGACAAAATTTAAAAAAAAATCAAGACCCTGAGACTAGGGCATACTTTTTTTTTTTAAAGGTTTAAGGGACGTTGAAATGTTACGAAACATGATATTATTTCGGTTAAGTGTCAAACACCCGATGTTATGCAGAAATTCTGAGATCTGATTCTGATTCAGCGTAATTCAAATTGATCGGAATTGAATTGAATTGAATTGAATTGAATTGAACTGAATTGCATTGAATTGAGTTGAATCGAATTGAATTGAACTGAACTGAATTGTATTGAATTGAATTGAGTTAAATTTAATTGAATCGAATTGAATTGAATTAAATTGAACTGAATTGAATTGATTTGAACTGAATGAATAGACTTGAATTGAATTCAAGTGAATTGAATTAAATTGATTTGAGTTGAATTGAATTGAATTGAATGGAATTGAATTGAATTAAATTAAATTGCATTGAATGGAATTGAACTCAATTGGGTTGAATTGAATTGAAGTGAATTGAAATGAATTGAAGTTAATTGAATTGAATTGAATTGATTTGAATTGAATTGAGTTGAATTGCACTGAATTGAATTGAATCGAATTGAATTTACTTGAAATGAATTGTATTGAATGGATTTGAAATGATTTGATTTGAATTGAATTGAATTGAATTGAATTGAATTGAATTGAATTGAATTGAATTGCATTGAATTGAATTGAATTGAATTGATTTGAATTGAATTGAATCGAATTAAATTAAATTGAACTGAATTGAATTGAATTGCATTGAATTGGATTGAACTCAATTGAATTGAAGTGAACGGAATTGAACTGAACTGAATTGCATTGAATTGAATTGACTTGAATTGAATTGAATCGAATTGAATTTACTTGAATTGAATTGTATAGAATTGAATCGAATTGAATTAAATTGAATTGAAGTGAATTGAATTGATTTGAATTGAATTGAATTGAGTTGAATTAAACTGAACTGAACTGAACTGAATTGAATTGAATTGAATTGAATTAAATTAAATTGAATTGAATTGAATTGAATTCAATTGACTTGAGTTGAGTTTAATTGAAGTCAATTGAATTGAGTTCAATTGAATTGAAATGAGTTGAATTCAATTGATTTGAAATAAATTGAATTGAACCGACGAGAAAATTTCAGGTTTCGGTTATTCGAAAAATACGTCTTTCACAGAACAGACAAATGGTTATTTGTATTAAAACCGGTTAATCGGTTTCTGTGGGTTTTCGGCTACCACATCTACCCTCAGGCGAAACGTAAAAAATTCAGATTTTGTTTTTTTTTTTTTTACAAATGTAAACAAAAGGCTGGTATGAAATGTAAATGTATAACAACAACACAAAACAGCAGAAATAAATGAAAATGAAAAGGAAATTACGAAAAGCGAAAATATGTAATTTAATCACCATTGAGCCAAGCAAGATATACATACATACACAAGTAAAGAGACATAAACGAGATCGCACGGAGAGTTAAAGCACATGGGAGGTTGGTGCTATGAACCACAGAGGATCCACAACACACACTTGGACTATAACGAACGAATAACAGGGAAATGCATGTGTGTAGCTGAGAAAAACAACTCTCGTTATGTGTTAGTTGCCACAATACGGGCACAGACATTTTTACACGTAATTCCTTTTGCTCTCGACGATTTTTCGTTCACATTTCGCTATGTGATCTTCTATTTGAGACGAGTGATCGAGGGAACGAGTGTGTTGAGTGCATGAGCGGTGAAATTCTATATTTAGACGTGATCGCCCCATGTGAGAGTGTATGAGTAGACATTTCCTCTACCTATAAACTCGCACACACCTGCATCCAGTGGGGGAAAATACTCATATTTATGATGTTGTTGAAAATGGCGCAAGCGCAATGGGGGTAAATTCCTTCACACAAACACATACTTACTGACATATAGGTACAGAGTCTACTACTCATACACTGGCAGTCAATGAACGAACGATCTTTAGCCAACATCTATGTGATGATGCTGACGATTTTGGCTAAGTTGCCAGGAATTTTAGGTGGGGGAAGTCGAGTGCACCCAGATCTACACATGCCAAGAGAGAATGAGAGAGAAAGAAAGATAAATGTTTTGCTTGGAACGATCGCCCGGTGTGTCAGCCATTTTGTGTAGCTTTCTTTTGGTTTGTTAGTCTGCTGTGTTCCCTCTAGTTTTGTTGCTTGAACATTTGTTGCACTTAATCATTATTTTGTTGTTGAGATTTTGTTGGTTTTCATTCTGTTGTCTGCGAGTTTCGTGCCATTCGTGTGGCATTTCAATCACTTTCTTTTTTGTCCTTTTATATAAAACATAACAATTTTATAATTTTCACATTTTCTATTTGAGTGGGATAATTTATGGCAATTTTATTGCCACATCATAGAATTTTTTTTTACATCTTAACACTTCAAAATTCGTTGGTGATTATAAAGCGGAAAATTTTTAGTGGGAATTGTCGGTTAGACTATACATGTATTATGTCCTACTTCGTGCTTTAAAATTCTCTATGGTTCGCGCGACATATGACTTTTTACTCGATTCACATTTGAATGGGATGCGGAAAATTAAGTGCCTGATTTTCTTTGTCCATAAATGAATGTAGTAAATGAAAAACTTTAAATATAAAATGACAAAAAGAAAAGCTTTACTTCCCCATTTGTGGTTGGGACTGAAGAAAGGAGTCAAAAATTGATTTTCAGGTTTTATGCGATTCCGCTCTGCCAAATCGACTGGCATGTCATCTCGACTACCTGTTTTAGGCCGTAGTAGGAAACCAGACCCCTTTCTTCATTCCACGTCACAAATGGAAAATTAAAGCTTTTCTTTTTACCATTTTATTAACGATTGTCGTAAAATTGACTTTAGGTAACATTTTATGGGAATGATGATCTTTAAAACCTTTCAGAATATTGCATTTTCTCCCAGAAAATATCGAGTGGGGTTAATGACAGTTCAAATCTAATCTATTTTAAAATCTAAACTTATAAAAAAAATCACTTGAAATTTAAATATTCCATTTGAAGTTTAAAATATATCAGTTGAAGCTCAAAATGTTCACTTCAAATTTGAATACAACAATTGAAATTCAAAAGACTTCAATTGAAATTTGAAACACATCAATTGAAATTTGAAACACATCAATTGCTATGTAAAGACATTAATTGAAAGTTGAAGCACATCAATTGAAATTGAACATTATTTCCACTTGAAATGTAAAAGACATCAATTAAAATTCAAACACATCAATTGAAATTTTAAACAAATCAATTGAAATGTAAAGACATAAATTAAAATTTTAAACTCATCCATTGAAATTTAAGAAACATCAATTGGAATTTAAAACACATCAATTGAAATTTACAAAACATCAATTGAAATTGAAAATTTCCACTTGCACTATAAAAGACATCAATTAAAATTGAAAACTTCCACTTGAAATATAAAAGACATCAATTAAAATTGAAAACTTCCACTTGAAATATAAAAGACATCACTTAAAATTGAAAATTTCCACTTGAAATATAAAATACATCAATTGAAATTGAAAACTTCCACTTGAAATATAAAAGACATCACTTAAAATTGAAAATTTCCACTTGAAATATAAAAGACATCAATTGAAATTGAAAACTTCCACTTGAAATATAAAAGACATCAATTAAAATTTGATTCTCGTCCATTGAAATTTTAGAACAGCATTTGGAATTTAAAACACATCAATTGAAATTCAAAATTTCCACTTGAAATGTAAAAGACATCAATTGAAATTTAAAAATTCAACCATTGAAATTTAAGAAACATTAATTGAAATCTAGAAGCCTAAAATACAGAACTGATTATTTTTTTTGAATTTCAACTGACGAATTTTAAATTTTAATCGATGTATTTTATGTATTGGCCGTCGGTGGTGCAATGGTTAGTGTGAGCGCCTCTTGTACAGGAGATCCTGGGTTCGATTCCTGCTCCGACCACCTTAAAATTTCTTTCGACGGCGGTCACGTCGCTTAGTGACGGCGACACTATCGAGTACTTAGCCATGAAAAAGCATCTCAAAATACCGTTCGGAACCGGTGTAAAACTGTAGGTCCCAATCAGTGAGTATAAAACCATAAAGTGCACAGCTCACTGGTTGTGAGAAGCTTTCCCCAATTCCTTCATGGGATGTAATGGCAGACCATTTTTTTTTTATTTTAAATTTCATGTGATGCCTTTTAAATATTAACTCATGTCTTTTAAATTATATGTTAAATTTCAAATATATTTTTTGTTAAATTTCAAATATATTTTTTAACTTTTTATTTATGTATTTAAATTTGAAAAGGGAATTTTGATGATTCAATTGATATTTTTCGAAATGAAATTGTTATTTTTCGAGTTTCAATTGAAAATGGTGCAGTTTGGATTAAATACACTGGAAAAAATGTTCTTCGCAATAATTATGAAACATTCTTCATTAATTCTACGAAGTTTTTCGTAAATTTTCGGTAGTATGCTTAACAATTTTCAATCATAATTTGGTTCACGATCATTATTTTGTATTAAAAATAATTTTTATCCGAAAATAGCCCAGTTGGAAATTTCCTGAAGACATCATCAGTGACTACACGCTGAAAAAGTTGTATTTTTGTTGTTGTTTGGATGCAAATATAACGTGTGTTTGGAGCTTGTCGCAAATATAGTATTCTTGTGTCCAAACGCATTGTGATTGCTATTCAGTATAACGTGTTTGGGACATAATGATTAATAGGTTGTAATATAAGTACTTGTGACACAAATGTGGCTTCGTTTGTTGAGACGTGAGAGGCAATAAAGAAAAAAAAATCAACAGATCTTCAATTCCTGCGATATGTTGCTGGGGCCGTTATTTTTCAACGTGTTAGAAGTGACACATCCGGGTCACTGCTGACTTAACGATCCACGCGCGTTCAAAGTACTTCATGACATTTAATACATTTGGTAAAAGTCAGCAGGAATCTGGCGCAGGTTGTCAATAGTGACAATCACCTTATGACATGTACACAAGTCGTCCTGAAGCCACTATTCCTTAGGGGGTCAGTTGGTCAGAACGTCTCCAAATGTGATGTTCTTGTGTCATCGTCTATTACTTATTATATAGGTATTTGACTATTTGTGATGTGATGGCCTCTAATTCAAAAAAAATCTAAAAGAAATATTATTAACATAATACGACATCAGCACATGTGTGTATTTACATACATACATATATAAACGCTGAAAAAAACAGCTCTAATAACATATTGCAGGGACCATGTACATATTTGCAAGTATTGTTTTCATGAATTGAAGATCTGCTGGTTTTTCGTTTCGTTGTTGTCTATCAAGTTTCTGATTTCAGCAGTTTTCAACAAACAACGCCACATTTGGGTTACAAAAACATATTTTATAACCTATTAGTCATTGTGTCTCCAACATGTAATATTGAATAGCAAACACGATGTGTTTGGACACAAGTATTCTATATTTGCGACAAGCTACAAACACGTTATATTTGCATCTAAACAATAACAAAATACCGATCAGAAAATACGTGTAGTTCATATAATTTCATAGAATATGCAAAATTCTTTTATTAATTTTGAAATATTTTTGAAATTAATTCTGAAAATTTATGAGATACAATTCTAATATAAATTTTTCAGTTTACATTTTTTTAGAATAACTTGAAAATCTATCTGAAATCAGAAAGTGCAAAAAGTCCTTCGAAGTATGAAAGTATTTCAATTTAGATCAGTTTTGGTATCTGTAACCAAACAGAAATACTTTCATACTTCGAAGGACTTGTTGCACATTCTCATGTCAGATTCTAAAAGCGTCGTTAAAGAGCTCTCGAATGATGTATGTGAGAACATGGGAAAATTCCTGGTTTGCGCACCAAGGGGGCGAAAATATTTTTTGGTATACGATTACAAATTGAAATACTTTCATAGTTCGAAGTAATTTGTCCACATCATGATTGCAGATTTTGGAAGTGTGTTTAAAGAAATTTCCAACTATGTATTTGGAGAACACGGTAAAGTTCTTGTTTTCGCACAATGGGCAAAAAAATTTTATGGGTATCTGGAACTAATCTGAAATACTTTCATACTTCGAAGGACTTTTTGCACATTCTGATTTCAGATAGATTTTCAAGTTATTCTAAAAAATGTAAACTTAAAAATTTATATTAGAATTGTGTGCTGGGCACGTACTGAGAAGATGTTTAGAGGACACTTCCTCTTTGTCACAGCTTCTATAGAAGTCATTCGCCTCATGTTTATAAATCAGACGTTGTGTCCCCTCAAAACTGAAACAAGTATTGATACATTGGGCCTGAAAAAATACTGAAGGTTCCTGGATCTTCACCTACATCTACAGAAAAATTAACCGAATTCGCCGAATTAGAGACCGCAAATCTAATCAGGTTGCTATAATCTATTCGAGGTTGTTTCAACTCATTTTCAGTTGTGAAACCGCATGTTAGTCACATCCAGCTACAGTACATCTCTTAAAATTCTTCAAACCCGTCCTCGTCACGCATGTGCCGTTCATCTTCTAAGGCTTCTAGCGATCAACCAAACGGGACAGGTAGCATATCGGTAGACTAACAGGATCGTACAAACTCTGTGGCTGTCACAACCACATTAGATGTCATCACATTGGAATTAGAGGTTGCACAACCGTATTAGTGGTTGTCACAACCGTATTAGTGGTTGTCACAACCGTAATAGTGGTTGTCACATCCGTAATAGTGGTTGTCAGAACCGTATTAGTAGTTGTCACAACCTATTAGAGGTTACTTCAATAGAATTTCAGTTGCGGGGGCTAAACTCAATCGTAACAACCTCAATTCGGTTGCAGCAACTGCAATTCGGTGTCAACAGCCGAATTTCCGGTTGCTCCAACCTCTTTTCCAGCAAGTAGTTCTGTGAGTGTCTTGTACGTATAGAATCTATACCCCTCATTCACCTCTCCCGCAATTAGTTGCAATTCGTGTAGAACATGTGAGATAGTTCCCAGTCTCGCCAGCTCACCGGCTATATAGTACCTCGGAATGACCCATGTGAGGTGAATATCCTTGTTAAGACCTCTGCCGCTGTGTTCTGGGCATATAAACAGTTCAGGGTTAATGATTCCTGGAACTTGATTACCGTCTGACTGTCAGAGAAGATATTGAGCTCAATGACAGCTGGATTATTATCGCTCAACCAGCCACTTTCCTAATTTTCTGTCTGATACACGCCGTAGTGATAAACCTCATACCCTACCTGGTATTTAATTTTCGATCCATCCGTATAGAATTTATATATCCCTGTATACCAGAAATTCCTTTGTTCCATGAGTCCCTTTCTGATATGAGATTGTTTTGAGTTCCAATGGAATAGTGGTTCCGTTTTCGTATAGTCGACAAATGCAAAAATGTTCGGAATGCCTTCCAGCACTGTTCGATGACCGACTCTGACCATGCACCATTTTCAAAAATTTTATGAACAAGTTTCATAAATATTGTGTCATATAATCTATTGAAAACTTTCATGGGTTTCGCTATATAAAATCTGTGAAACTGTTTCATAGATGTTAAGAAGAAATAATAAAAGAAATCGTTTCGTTGGACCTATGAAATTGTTTCATGGATGTTATGAATAAATACCAAAATTCATGGAATCTATGAAACTGTTTCATAGATGTTATGATGAAATACCAAAAGATTTCGTTTCGTGGAATCTATGAAACTGTTTCGTGGATCCTACGAAATTCTTCTGTGGCTGAAAATTATTGAAAGATTTCATAGAATCTATGAAGGCTTTTATAATATTTACGAAGTCAACTTACTCGAAGTACTGTCCGGCGAGGCGTTAGGTTCCCTATGATAGTGGAGCTAAATTTATGTTATTTTAATTGCGCTAAAATTATGAAAGTTGTCTGTCTAAAACAATTGTTCGTAGACATTTTTGAATGTTTTTCAGGAATTCGGAGTCTTAGACTTTACTGTGTTAGAAGGAAATTGCGTTGTTGCAGTGAAACCCATAGTTGTAGTACAGTTAAGAACGTGAACGTGGGATCGATCCACCTTACATTACTTTCGACGACGGACACGTCGCTTTGTCACGGCCAGAATTTAGCCATGTAAAATTTTCTCGAAAAGTCGTTCGGAACCTGTGTAAAATCAGTGGGTGTAAGACTAGAAATTGCCCCTTCATGGGACGTAATAGGAAAATATTTATTTATTTCGGAATCTGTACCTAAGAATTCACTAAATCTTAAGCATCATGTATCGCTGATGGTGCTCCTACGGATATAGCGATGGCCTATACACACCCAAGTATAACACAATTTTGTGAAGACCTAGACAATCAGAAAATATCAGTCATTATTGATTCACAAACTCATAACTCAAACATTAATATAATTTCTAGTAGGATGTGTCGCAGATGGTGTTTCTACACCCATATTTCCCGTACTAGCCGTATCAATTCTTTTATTTGAATCACTGACTTTCATTCACAAATTAATAAAAATTTTAGTGTAATGTGTCGCAGATGGTGCTTCTAAACCATTTGGGCTATTTGTACTACGACCCACTTTTAATATAAATATAACTGTATCAATATGAGATCATTCGTTTGTATTGTATTACAGACTCATAACTCAAAATGTAACATCATTTTTAATATGATGTATCACAGATGGTGCTTCTATACTGATATTGATCGGACTCGGACCCATTTACATTGCAAATATAATCACTGTATCAATTCGGGAACACCCGTTTTTATTAAATCATAAACTATCACTCAAAAATCAATACAATATTTTGTATAATGTGTCGCAGATGGTGCTTCTAAACCATTTGGGCTTTTTCAACTCGGACCAACGTTTATTATAAATATGACTGTATCAATTAGAGATCATTCGTTTGTATTGAATTACACACTCATAACTCAAAAATTTACATAATTTTTAGTATGATGTGTTGCAGATGGTGCTTCTACACTGATATTGCTCGTACTAGTTGGATCCATTTTTTATACTAATGGCAATTATAGAATATGAGTTATTATTGAATCACCGACTATACTCACAAATCAATGCAATTTTTAGTACAATGTGTCGCAGATGGTGATCCTACACCGATTGTGCTCCTCCTAATTGAACGCCTTTACATTGCAAATGTATACACTGTATCAATTAGGGAACACCCCATTTTGTTGAATCATAACTCAATACAATATCAATATTTAGTATAATACAATACAATATTTTGTATAATGTGTCGCGGATGGTGCTTCTAAATCATTTGGGATTTTTGTACTACGACCCACTTTTAATATAAATATGACTGTATCAATTAGACATCATTCGTTTGTATTGAATTACAGACTCAAAACTCAAAAATAAACATAATTTTTAGTATGATGTGTCGCAGATGGTGCTTTACACTGATATTGCTCATACTAGTCGGATCCATTTTTTAGACAAATGGCAATTATAGAATATGAGTTATTATTGAATCATCGATGCTCACTCGGAATTCAATACAATTTTTTGTATAATCTGCCTAAGCCGATTGGGCTGCTTCAAGTTGTACCCATTTTTAAATATGTGTGTGAAGATAAATTCGAATTTAACTAGCAGAGAGACAAAACAATTATGTTAACAGAGCTCTGTAATTACATGAACAGAACTATGTAAGATAGCTAAATTTTGGAAAGGTTATAGAAATCACCGATTTTCTCGCGATCAGACAAATATATATAACCAAAAGTTATACGGTTTATAACAAGGACTTACTAAAGGATATATCGGGACTTCAAACAAAGTTATTCTTTGCCATAGTGAAAAATTTGAGGTTTTTTTACATGGAAAATCTTGGAAAGATTTTGGGGCCATAGCACCTAATTGGGTAGAGTTTAGTGATTGGAACTAGTATCAAATTATAGCTACTGTCATCTATTTTCATTAGTTAATACTCTGAATTCCGAAAAAACGTCGAGAATATAAAATTCGACGAAAAATTTAAGAAATTTTGTGGTTCGGACGGACAAGATGCATCCATGGTGGCCAGCACAGCATCTAATTGGGAAGAGCTTAGTGATTGGGACTAGTGTAAAATTACAGCTATTGGCATCTATTTCCCTTATTTAATACCCTCATTTCCGAAAAACCTCCAGAATATCAAATTCGACGAAGAATTTAAGAAATTAGTGTTTCGGACGGACAATATGCATCCATGGTGGCCAACAGGAAGAAGTTTAGTGATTGGAACTAGTATCAAATTAAAGCTACAGACATCTATTTTCATTATTTAATACTCCGATTTCCGAAAATACCTCCAAAATATCAAATTCGACAAAAAATTTAAGAAATTGGTGCTTCGGACGAACAAGATGCATCCATCCATGGTGGCCACCAGCAAAAAGTTTAATGATTGGGACTAGTATCAAATTAAAGCTATTGAGATCTATTTTTATTATTTGGTCCCCCTATTTCCAAAAAACCCTCCAGAATATCAAATTCGACGAAAAATTTAAGAAATTGGTGGTTCGGACGGACAAGATGCATCCATGGTGGCCACCATAGCGTCTAATTGGGAAGAGTTTAGTGATTGGGACTAGTGTCAGATTACAGCTATTGGTATCAATTTTCATTATTTAATACCCTCATTTCCGGAAAAACCTCCAGAATATCAAATTCGACGAAGAATTTAAGAAGTTGTTGATTCGGATGGACAATATGCGTCCATGGTGGCCACCAGGCAAAAGCTTATCGATTGGGACTAATGTCAAATTACAGCTATTGGCATCTATTTTCCTTATTTATTACCCTCGTTTCCAAAAGTACCTTCAGAACACCAAATTCGTCCAAGAACTTATGAAATTTCGAGTCGGACGCACAAGATGCGTCCATGGTGGTCACCAGGAAAAGTTTACCGATTGGGACTAGTGTCAAATAAAAGCTATTGGCATCTATTTTCATTATTTTATACCCTCGTTTCCAAAAGTATCTTCAGAATATCAAATTCGTCCAAGAAATTATGAAACTCGAAAATTGCATACGTTCTTGCACGACTAAGCTAATTGTGCTCCTTTTACTCGAACCCAAATGTCAATTAGAGAACATTGGTTTTTATTGAATCACAGACGATTATCTTAAAGTCAATACAATTTCTATAATAATAAGCTTTTTTTTAATTCCTGCTAAGCTAATTTTTCGACGACTTTGTATGGGGAGACGCTTAAAATCGCTTAATATCGCTTAGCTCCCCATACAAAGTGGTCGAAAAATTAGTTTAGCTGGGAATAATAAAACAGGCTCAATGTGTCACAGGCGGCGGTCTTACGCCGATTGTACTCCTCCTATTCGGACCCAATTAGAGAACATAAGCTTTTCTGCAATAACATACAATCATTCAAAAATCAATACAGTTTTTTTATAATGTGTCAGAGATGGGTCTCTTAATCCGATTGGGCTACTCCAACTCGGACCCATTTATATTTCAAATATTATTATTATTTCGATTAGAGAATATAAGTTTTGATAACTCGAAAATTTATAAAATTTTTAGTATAATGTGTCAGAGATAGTGCTCCTTTTACTCGAACCCATATTTCAATTGGAGAACATAAGTTTATATTCAAACACATACGGTTGCCTAAAATGCAATAATGTGTCACAGATGGTGCTCTGACACCGATTGTGCTCCTTCTAGTTGTGCCCAATTTTAATTCCAATATGATTCGTATTACGATTAGAGAATAGAAGTTTTTATAAACGGAAAATTAATAAAATTTTTAGTATAATGTGTCAGAGATGGTACATCTAAACCGATTGTGCTTCTTTTATTCAAACCCAAATGTCAGTTAGAGGACATCAGTTTTTACTGAAGATCAGACGATTATCTTAAAGTCAATACAATTTGTATTATAATGTGTCGCAGACGGTGCTTTTGCACTGATTGTGCTCCTCCTAAGTTGATTGCGCTCGTTTTACTCGAACCCAAATGTCAATTTGAGAACAAACCACAGATGATTAATGAAACATCAATACAATCAAAATTATAATGTGTCACAGACGGTGTTTTTACACCGATTGTGCTCCTCCTACTCGAAAACATTTTTACCACAAATATGATCTCGGTGTCAATTAAAGAACATAAGTTTTTCTGGAATCACATAGTATCACTAATAAATCAATACAGTTGTTACTATAATGTATCAGAGATGGCCCTCTTAACCCGATTGGTTTGCTCCAACTCGGACCCATTTTCATTTCAAATATGATTAATATTTCTAGAGAATATAAGTTTTGATAACTCGAAAATTTATAAAATGTTTAGCATAATGTGTCAGAGATGGTGCTCCTTTTACTCGAACCCAAATTTCAATTTTTTATTGAAACACAGACGTAAACTCAATACAATAATGTGTCACAGAGGGTTGTGCTCCTCCTAGTTGGACTAATTTTTAATTCCAATATGATTAGTATTACGATTATAGAACATAAGTTTTTATAACCTGAAAATTAATACAGTTTTTAGTGTAATGTGTCACAGATGGTACTCCTAAACCGATTGTGCTCCTTTTACTCGAACCCAAATGTCAGTTAGAGAACATTAGTTTTTACTGATTCAAATGGAATTAGGGCGCTTGTCACAGGTTGAGGAATACTGCCTCAATTAGATAATGATGCATCATTCTTTGATGGCAATGTTACGCGGAAATATTAGTCATTGGTTAAATTTAAAGGTTTGATTTTTAATACAACAATTAAGTAATTGTTAGGCTAACAATTTCCTTAGTACAAGTGACAATTTGTATGATTTTGACGGAATTCCGTCAATCTAATCGCATTACACTTGACCCTCATTCCCATTGTGTTTGCATTCATACCAAAATAGATACAAACAAATCGTGCAGATGTCCGATTATAAATATATATACTTATGTACAGATATCTCTATATTGAAAATTCTATAATTATCGAATAAAAACCACTTATTTCGAAAAATCAAAATATACAAAACATTTCACTTCTTCTTATCATTAAAACATTTTCCTGTATTTTTTGCCGAAGTAAAAATAAAACTGAACTGATCCGAACTGATTTGAAAATAATGCTGGTGATGATGATGATGATGATGGTGTTGTTGATGATGATGGCGATGGTGTGCTGGTGATGGCGATGGCGATGTTGATGATGATGGCAATGGTGCTGGTGATGGTGGTATTTCCTCCGATGTTTCCTCTGTCTTCGTTTTTAAAGAAATAAAAATAATTTTTCGTATTTTTCTGTACAATTTCTTGGCGTGTTTCTGATGAATTTTTACAAAAATAACTCACGTGCTGCACAACCGAAATATCGGACAGACCAACATGAATAGCAACGTACCTAAATATATTTCAAAAAAATAAAATAAAAATCTCAAAATCACGCCAATGAATGAAAATATTCTGAAAATAATTCTTTCATATAAATAGAGAGATGGAAACTGAATGGGAAATATTCGAACAATAATCTACACGTCGTACTATACAGACGTTACTCGTCCAACAAATAGCACTTATGTATGCAAATATGTATATGAGAGTGCCGGAGGCAACAAGTGTTGGAATTGACAAAAATAGATTGAAAATTCAATTTGAAATTTTGGAGAAGCAGAAATGTAATGCACAAATCATCTCTTGCTTCAAAGTGAGAGGTGAATATTGCAAGGAATGGGTTGCAAGATGTTAGAAATGCAGTAAAAAATTTAATATTTATTGGAGTCAGTTTTAGGAGTCCTGTCGTTCGTAAATTGGAAGGTGTTAATCCTTATTTTCGTAAGCTAACGGGCGAATCTTGTAACGAAGGTGAAGTTGAGGTATGACCCAAAAATAAGCAATACCTCATATTTTTGTTACGAATACATTGCACAAATGTTCTTCGTAATATTTATGAAACATTCATCATTAAGCCTATGAATTTGTTCGTATATTTCGTAGATATTGGGAAAAACTTTTATAAAACGTGAAAGAATTTAGGAAACATGAAAGGGCTTCTCAAAAAATCGTTCGAAACTGTAGGTTCCCAAATGTAGCACCCAATCTGTGAGTGTAAAACAAGGCAGCTCACAGTTCACCGATTGTCGAAGCTCTTCCCTATCCCTTCATAAGATGCAATGGAAAATATTTTTTTTTTATTCATAAAAAGTTTCATAAAATATTTTTCATTGATTTTCATGTCCGGTGTCTTGTGTTTGAGTGCCATCAGTATTTTTCGAACAATTGTATACTTAAGAATTCTCATTGCATTTAGATGTTTCGTTGCATATAGCATGATAAATGTCTTAATAGCATTATTCAGAGCAATCGCTGACGAGAATCTGTGGCTAGATATGAAATAGCTATGTGATGTGCCAGGAATCATAAAGATGCCTTCGAATTCTATGGAAGGTGTCATAAAATCTATGAAAATGTGTCATACATGTTATGAATTAATTTCATAGAGTTATTTTTCTACAATAGATGAAAAGGTTTCTTAGACGTTATGAGCAAATTTCATAAATTACGTTTATTAGAGTCAACGAAAACATTTCATAGTAAATATAATAATAAATATATAAAATATAAATTTAAAAATAGTTTCAAAAAGATTTGAAAATAAAATATATATTTTCTATTTACCTTTTATTTAATTCGTCTATATTTTTCATATTGATCAGCAAACTATTTGATATACTTTATTATATTTTAAAAAGGAGGCCAGACTTATAAATAAACTAATCTCAATAAGAATAATTTTCCTCTTAAACGGCGATTGAAATCGGCAACCCCACTGTATTTGAAATTAGTTTTTTTTTGGGATCTGTTTAAATATGTTGCGCCAATTTTGTCACCATTCCAAAGATAAAAAAAATTAGGCATATAATTATTTTTGTTTTTGACACATTCAAATAGATGTCACTACTCGCAGAAAATAAACAGCCCCTGTAACATTATGCAGAAACCCTGCATTAGTTTGGATCATCCAGATACTTACGTGCAAAAATTGTTTTCATGAATTGTTCAGCAGTTGTCAACAAACACACTCATATTTGTGTCACGAAAACATATATTATAACATATTAATCATTGTGTCTCCAAACTCATGTAACATTGAATAGCAAACACAAAGTATTTGGATACAAGTATACAATATATCCGAGAAGCTACGAACATGTTATATTTGCGTCCAGACAAAAGCAAAAAAGACAGATTCAACAGCGTGTTTCTGCTGTTGAAGTTCACAAACTTCGAGGCGATCGTCTGACCATGTTAATTCATATCCTGCTTCATAATGTTGAAAATTGTGTATTAAAAAGATATACGAGGGGAGCAACAAAAGTTCGCTTAATAGAGTAGAAAAAAACTAAACAAAAAATGTTTTAATTGTATATCTTTATTCTTCATCCCATCGTGCAGATGTTTTCGTGTATCCAAGAATATTTTTTAAAATTCGTGATACAGCCACGGCATTCAAGCCCAGTTCTTCAGCAATCATTTCCTTGGATCTTCGTCAATTTTAGACTTCACCAGCGCTACACTTACATCGTCAGTCGCAGAGTTTGGACGGCCTGCTCGAGGTTCATCCTCCACAGAAAAATGACCGGTGTGGAATCTCCGGAACCACAAGGGATGGCGCATACACTTCAAACGCTGTTTGGCATTCACTAAATATTTCCACAGGCTTGAGCTTACGCCGAAATCCAAAAAGAATAGCAAACCGAATTTCTTGCTGCGTTGGCACAGGAATATCCACTGACACTGCTTCACTAATTTTACGTTTTCTTGTCTCCATTTTGACCGATCTTTCTGAAAATTAGAGTGATATATCGTAAGATTATAACAAACGGTATGTAATTTTTGATTTATTAAAAACTTATAATATGACAGCAACTAAGCGAACTTTTGTTAGTCCCCCGTAACTTCTAAGCTAAATTATACTTTGCTATTTCTAAAGACAGAAACGTAATAAAGCGGGACTTCTCTGTAAAAAACGGGATTGAAATACAAGGCGGGATGAGACAACGAAAAGCGGGATAATCCAGAAAAAAACGATAGGTATCCGTAACACAACTAATCGAAATGGTAAGAATACAGAGTAGATGGGAGAATTGACGATGAGCAACAACTTGAACCAAACCAAGTTTAAATAGGGGTTGATTAATACTAATGACAGCTAAATTGTGTTTGAAGCAGGTTGCATCGAACGAAAATATGCATTCTCCTTTATTTATGTTAGAGTTGTTGTCGTTCATGAACTATATACATAGTTCATTTAGGGTGACCAGACAGCACCCTTACGAACATAATGCACATGTTCGAAATGGCAAGTATGCTCGTGATTGTTACGTCTGGGCACCTTAAATGAACGAGTTCGAGAACTAGTGAACGAGTTCGACACAAGTCTAATTTATGTTCACTTCATATCGAACTTCTAACAGCAACTCGAACTCCAACAAATCTCCAACTACCTCGGTGACCGTTAAAGAAAGTAAAACAGCTAATGGAAACTTTCAAGGATTAGTTTATATGTATTAGTATTAGTAACAATCAAACACAAAATGTTTGTTGACATTACCTACAACCAGAAGATAATCATTAGAGTTGGGTAGTTCATGAACTATATAGTTCATTTAGAGTGACAGACATCACCCTCACGAACATAATGCACATGTTCGATATGGCAAGTACGTTAGTGATTGTTTTGTCCGGGCACCTCAAATGAATGAGTTCGAGAACTAGTGAACGAGTTCGACACACGCCTAATAACCATTAGAGTTGATTAGTTCATGAACTAAATATGTAGTTCATTTACGCGGATCAAACATGACTATCACGAACATAATCTACATATTCGAGATTGTTGTAATTACCCATTGTCGTGGCTAACTACCCATTATTTTCCTCAATACGCTGTGGATAATGGGTAAATGATAGCTACCCATTTCCTTCGGCAATACGAACTCTGATTATAAAAATTTAATTCAAAATTAAAAACGTTTTCGTGTTTATCGTTTTTGTGTAAAATTGTTTCGTTCTTGATTCCATTTCCATTTATTTTTATCCTGAATTACTTCATCAATTTGATGAAACATTTTCTCATTTTCTAACCTACGACACATTTCATTGAATTGATGAAGAACATTTCAACAATCTTGTGTCCGTATTTGATCAATAGTTTATGTTCATTCAACGACAACGTTATATTAAGTTAAGGTAAATTTTTCATCAATTTGATGTTAGTTGTACATCAAGTTGAAGTTTCGATGTAAATTATTCATCAATTTGCTGTACATTTGTCGTTAATTATATGTACGAATGTCATCAATTTGATGTAAATTGGTCATAATTTTAATGTTAATTGTTTGTTAATGTGTAGCCAAACCCTTTGGTTTCTTTAAAGAACATAGAAAATGCTCATACCGTGGGTATTGTGTCTGTCCATTGCACTATTTTCTATTATGTATTTGTTTTCAATTTTCTGCTAGCTTTTTTCTTTTCCTCTTTGTTTTTTTCAATACTACGTCCATATTTTAAATCGATCCCGCTAATTATTTATAAATTCCAATTATGAAGATTGTTGTAAAAGAGATCATTAATTGAATGAAGCTGCAAATTGTAAAGAAACGGACAATCTTCAAACTGAAGTACCTTTTCATTAATTTGATGACACTTGTCATCAATTCAATGAAGAACAATTGATGAACATTTATCATCGAATTTATCGTTTGAGTTTCTTTCAGTGTATCTTCTGGATTAGTATTCGAGAATGCATTCCTTTAGTATACATTTCATACTATCTACTTACATATATCGTATACACAAATATGCCCACAACATAGAACACATTTTGTCTGGTGATCTTCAACTTCCCAACACATCCTACAGCCAGGAAGGAAATCCTTTTTAAGTGTTCGGTGTCGACGTAGCTTTTGGTTGCTGTAGTAGTGTCTGTTTTTTACTCCTTTCCAATGTGCATAAAATCGGGTGCGGATCCGTTTCGAACCCGTTAGGAGTACGTAAAATTAAACGAAAATACAAAAGCGAAATATTAGTTCTCAAATCTGTTTTGAAACCCGTTACGAGTCCGTAAAAATATAAAAATCGAATCAGTGAAATTGAGAGTTAGCGGATCCGTTACGAGTCCGTGAACTCATAAAAATCGAATCAGTGACATTGCGGATTGGCGGATCCATTTCGAACCCGTTACTAGTCCCTAAAAACATAAAAAATCGAATCAGTGAAATACATAAACGAGTTACGAGTCCGTGAATACCAAAAAAATCGAATCCGTTAAATTGCGAATTGGCGGATCCGTTTCGAACCCTTTCGAGTCCCTAAAAACATAAAAAATCGAATCAGTGAAATTGCATATTGGCGGATTTATTTCGAACCCGTTACGAGTCCCTGAAAACATAAATAATAGAATCAGTGAAATTGCGATTTAGTGGATCCGTTACGAGTCCGTGAATACCAAAAAATCGAATCGGTGAAATTGCGAATTGGCGGATCTATTTCGCTCCCGTTACGAGTCCCTGAAAACATAAAAAATAGAATCCGTGAAATTGCGATTTAGCGGATCCGTTACGAGTCCGTAAATACATAAAAATCGAATCAGTGAAATTGCGAGTTAGCGGATCCGTTACGAGTCCGTGAATGCATAAAAATCGAATCAGTGAAATTGCGAATTGACGGATCCGTTTCGAACCCTTTCGAGTTCGTAAAAACATAAAAAAATTTAAGTTGAGCATTAGTGAATCCGTCGCGAACCCGTTATGAGTCCGTAAAACCATAGAAAACTGAATCAGTGAAATTGCTTTTTGGCGGATCCGTTTCGAACCCGCTACGTTTCTGTAAAAGCACATAAAACGAATCAGTGAAATCGCGATTTGACGGATCCGTCTCGAACCCGATACGAGTCCGTAAAAACATAAATAACGAATCAGTGAAATTTCTATTTGGCGGATCCATTTCGAGCCCGTAAAAACAAAAAAAGCGAAATAAAATTGTATTTTATTTACAAAAAAACGGATTCGAAACAGATTGGAATATGAAGTACGTGACGAGTACGAGACGTATCCGAAAAAGTACAAAAAACTATTCGCTTTTTCGAGAGGAATTTTATATGAAAACGAATTCGTTATGAGTCCGTAATGGAACCCAATGTGCAATATGAATCCGTTACGAATTCGAGAAGGATCCGTTTCTTCGGACATTTTGTCCGAAACCGAATTCCGTTATGGACTCAACGCGAATTCGTTTTCGTATGAAATTCCTCTCGAAAACGTGAATCGTTTTTTCTACTTTTTCGGATCCGTCTCCAACTCGTAATGGACTTCATATTCGAATTCGTTTCGTATTCTTTTTTTTGTAAATTAAATAGATTCGAGACGGATCCGCTTTTATCAATTTTTGCGGATTCGAAACGGATTTGTTGTGATATTTAAAATTAAAATAGGTAGGAATTGAAAAATCGTACTTGGTTTTGAAAAACCGCTTCGCAACAAACCATGGTAGGATGAAGAGTGTCGAATTGCAAATGATGAAAAGAACGCTGCACGCATGGCAATGCTTCAGTCAATTGCAACGCGAGCTGCGACTGAGCGGTATACGGGAAAAAAAATGGAGGTAAACCGTCTCTCTAGGCGTAAGAAACGGCAGTGGAGAAAGCGCGAGAGTGAGAAAATTGAGTCATACAGACGGAAGAACGAAGCCCGAAAATTCTACCAGATGGTCAAAAACGCAACTAATACACATGGTTCACGGCCTCCCTTCTGTAAGGACAAGGACGGAAATCTCATCGCAGATGTGCAGAGTATGTTGGGAATATGGAGAGATCATTTCTATGCGCTATTGGTACCTGATATATCCAATGACGAGACAATCGATCTAAATTTGGACGACAATGTCGATTGCCCCCCTCCTAACCAAGACGAGGTCAGAACAGCTATTACCCGGCTTAAGAACAACAAAGCCGCAGGAGCCGATGGATTACCGGCGGAGCTGTTTAAGGCTGGCGGCGATAAGCTGATAAAGTGCATGCATCAGCTCATTAGCAAAATTTGGCTAGATGAATGCGTGCCCGGCGATATTTAAAAAAGGTGACCCCAGACTCTGTGCCAACTACCGTGGAATAAGCCTTTTATCCATAGCATATAAGGTCATATCAAGAATAATGTGAGAAAGACTAAAACCAATTATCGCTGGCCTGATTGGACCATACCAGTGTGGCTTTAGGCCTGGAAAATCGACAACCGACCAGATTTTCACACTACGCCTACGTCTTGCTTTATGGCGCAGAATCCTGTGTCTGATCGCAAGCAGACAAAACATCTGTAGGAGTCTTCGAGAGAAAAATACTCCGAAAAATGTATGGCCCTATAGTCTACAGCGCCGAGTATCGTCGACGAATGAACCATGAGCTTTATCCCGACATTGACATAGTTAAGCGGCTAGGCCATGTCAGTAGATTGGATGAAGACGAACCAGCACGAAGGGGTTTCGAAACCGAAATCGAAGGTAGACGAAAAATAGGAAGACCACGACTCCGCTGGAAGGATCAGGTTGACGAATCCCTGCGTGCACTTGGTATTGCCAACTGGAGAGATAAGGCAAAAGATCGAACTGGTTGGCGAAATATGTTATCTTCGTTTTGTAAGGTCCCTGACCCCTCGGGGTTGTTCGTGACCGGATAAGTAAGTAAGTATGAATTATATTTTCTACCTCTACTTTAAACCATTGGAGTTTTTCACTTACATTGATATTAATTTTTACAAATAAAAAAATTCGTAGGCAGCTAAATTTAAATCGCTTCAGTTTTTTTTAAGCTTTAGTGTTTCATCAACTCAGATATGAATTAGCTTTTTTATGTTTTTACGGTCTCGTAACGGTTTTGAAACGCATCCACATCCGTTTTTGTGCACATTGGGAAGGAACGGATCCGTATCGAAATCGTAACGGATTCATATGGCACACTGGGTTCTTCCTAGCTGTAGCACTGACAACTTGAAATGATCCGTATCGAAATGGATCCGTCTCGAATTCGTAACGGATTCATATGGCACACTGGGTTCTTCCTATCTGTAACACTGACAACATATGGCACTTGACTGTCAGCTGTTTTGAATTTTCTAAACAACAAACGGCTGATTTGTTAAGAGGAAGAGGAAGTAAATAAAAGTAAAATTGTGTCTCTGTTAACTCTCCTTGTATTTCACATCTTATCTTTTGATGCCGGAATAACAATAAAAGGCTAAAGCAGCCACATTAACAAAATAACATAATTATGGAAGAGGATGTGGCACAACAGTAGGAACGGGGGAGAAGGGCGATGTTTTACATATGTAAAGCATATGAGGCTGCCATGTATGTTGTACGTGCGTGTGGGTGTGTACAGACACACTCATAAAAATTAATCTCAGTTTACTAATTGTTTCCGTTCCATTTAACCGGCGCGGAGAAAGGCAGGCAGACAGATAGACATACATATGTACATAAGGATGAATGGATATACGGACCGATGATGGATGGACGGACTGATGAACTGTTGCACGGATACTGTAAACAAGAGCAGTATCTTAATATTAAACAGGAACTTGTGATGAGGACGACGACAATGATTATGAGCACACAAAAGGTTAAGGTGGTTGTCATCAAACTCAGTAGGAGTAATTAAAGCACAAGAAAAAAAAATGACATGAGGTGGGGGTGGGGGGAAAAGAAAATTAGAAGGATACAGTATTTAGAAAAGACATTTATTATACCACTAGGATGGAGAATCTTAGGGTTAAGCAAGTTCAGCATTATAACTTATTTACTAAGATTTGTTAGAAAGAATCTGTTGCTAAAAGGAATTACATCGGTATAGAAATTCTGATCATTATAATACTGGGATATAGAAGCAGACATATCGAGGGCTTGTATTCAAAAGGTGTGATCTACTTATCTACTATCTACATCGAACTGGCCGTAGAATTGGAAAGTTTCTGATAGCCACTCATTTGGGAGTGGCCACAAATGACTCCTTCATATGGCAGCCCAAGTATCTCCCTACTTCCTAGAAGTATGTCCCAGGCAGTGGCTGTATCAGAAAAGGAATTAAATCTATAGAGATCATTATAGATCACTATAATACTGGGATATAGAATGAAACATATCGAGGGCTTGTATTTAAAGAGGTGCTATCTACTTTATACATGAAACTGACCGTAGAATTGGAAAGTTTCTGATAGCCACCCATTTGGGAGTGGCCAGAAATGACTCCTTCATATGGCAGCCCAAGCAGCTCACTACTTCTTAGAAGTATGTCCCAGGCAGTGGCTTTATCGGAAAAGGAATTAAATCTATAGAATTCATTATACGAGTAGATCATTATAATACTGGGACACATATCGAGGGCGTGTATTCAAAAGGTGCTATCTACTTATCTACGATCTACATGGAACTGACCGTAGAATTGGAAAGTTTCTGATAGCCACTCATTTGGGAGTGACCCGAAATGATTCCTGCAGCTCACTACTTCCTAAAATTATGTCCCAGGCAATGGCTTTATCGGAATTCTCCGTTACCTAGCTGGTGTGAGAAGGCGAAACGAATTACAGCCTGATTGGTTTTGGGATTACTGATGCGTCTCAGGCTAAATAGGTGACCTCGTCACTGAAGCTCTTCGAACTAGGGGACATAATCTTTTGTTTCCTTGAGGGCGGATGAGGCAATACTATTCGGCAACGGCGGATCAAAGTCAAAGAAACAAAAATCCAGTTTCGACACACTGCATTCTGCACGCTGAACAATCTGCCGTTTTTTGTTGTTTGGATGCAAATATATCGTGTGTTTGGAGCTTGTCGCAAATATAATATACTTGTGCCCAAACACATTGTGTTTTCTATTCAATATTACAAGTTTGAGACACAATGATTAAATAAATAAATGGTTTCCCTTTACATCTAATGTAGGGATCAGGGAGAGCTTCTCACAACCAGCGAGCTGTGCGCGTTCTAGTTTTACACTCACTGATTTGGACGTACAGTTTTACACCGGTTCCGAACGGTATTATACACAATAAGTAATAGGTTATAATATATGTGTTTGCGACCCAAATATATTTGAGTTTGTGATACAAACACAGCTATGCTTGTTGCATTGTTTACGCTCTCTCGATAGCAAGAGAATAAAAGAGGGACAACTCGACAGTGTATGTGGTAGGTGTGTATCTGTATTTTTGCATTATTCTCTCAGGCAGTGATTAATAAATGTTCCTGAATTGCAGATGAGATGTAAATTGCAGATGAAGTCAGTGTTTCTTATTTTGGAAATACAAATTGAGAATGAGAAACAAAAAACCCCTTATTTGTTGACGACGCCTGTAAACGTTATAAGGACCTCGATTTACAGATACGCAAATGGAACGTTATACAGTGTATACAAATCAGGTGCCACTATCCAACTGGCATATGATCTCGAGTATTATAAGGCTGAGAATACTGACATGGCTGTACAAGGAAGAAGAACTGTGACATATTATACTACAGAAAAAGCATGAATTTGGTTGCGGATTTCTAGTTGGAAAAAGACTATGACATCTGTTCTCAAGGTTCAACCGCGTGAATGAACGTATCGTATATCTCCCATTCGGATAAAAGCGAAATACTTTAACATATCGATAATATGTAGCGTGTCCCGACCGAAGAAAAGTACGCTGACACCAAGGACATGTTCTATGAGCGTCTAGCGGAAACTTAGCCAATTTGTGTACCCTGAAAGAAGAAAAAGTGGATAACACGAAGAACATGTTCTAAGAGAAACATAAGACCACTGCCCTGGCCATGACATTAATATTGTTCTAGGTGATTTTAATGATAAAGTCGGCAAAGAAAATGTCTTTGAACCAACCATCTGTAAATTTAGTTTACACGCCATCACTTCCGATAACGGAATCAGACTGTTAGATTTTGCCCCGGCGAAAACCATGACTGTCAGTAGTACGAGATTCCAACATAAAGACATCCGTAGGGATGCTTGAATATCCACTGATCAACAGACAAGGAACCAGATTGATCACCTGGTAATTGATGGAAGGCACTTGACTAGTGTATTGGACGTGCGTGCAATTCCAGGAGCTAATATCGATTCGGATCACTACACGCTGAAAAATCTGTCGTTTTTTGTTGTTTGGATGCAAATATTATGTGTGTTTGGAGCTTGTCGCAAATACAGTATACTTGTGTCCAAACACATTGTGTTTGCTATTCAATATTACATGTTGGGGACAAAATGATTAATATGTTATAATATATGTGTTTGTGACCCAAAGATATCTGGGTTTGTGATACAAATACAGCTGTGTTTGTTGCACTATTGATAAGAATAAAAGAGGGACAACGAGATATTACTCACAGCCTATCTTCTAAGTGTGTAACTGTTAATTAATGCACAAGTTAATTAATGCATTCAATGAGAGTAAATGTGAAAGGGGTCGGTTTAAATCTTTCAATTTTTTTTTACTAATAGGCTATAAATGTAGATTTATATTGGTAAAATTAATGACAATAAATAATATATTCATATATCGACATCAAGAAAATAATTCGATTTTAAATATTATTATTTTTGGGAGAAAATACGCACATGTTTCCACGTAAAGGCAGACATGTTTCTCAATAAACATTCTCATGGTTGCATTTAAATACAAATGAGTTTGGGACTTGCAAACACGCGAATGTTTGGGAGTGTATTTCAAACAAATACATAGTTGCTGCAGAATTTGTTTGGGAGAATATGTTACAGAGGCCGTTTTTTTCAGCGTGTGCCAGGTTGCAGCAAAGCAGAGCCAAAGCGGCACAAGGAGGAAACCCGTTTTTTTTAGAAGAAAAAATACTTGTGGAGAAAGCCCGATAGTGAGAAGGTTGGAAGAATGCGGCCCGGAAATTCCACCGAAAAGTACAAAGCCAAACCAACGGATATGGGTCAGGGCCTCACTTTTGCAGATATAAGAACAGAAATCTTGTTACAGATGTGCAGAGTATGTTGGGAATATGGAGAGATCACTTCTCCGCTTTACTTCTCTCAAACGGCTTCAATATACATAGATGAGGGTGTTGAGCAACTACAGGACGATGGTGTTGACTGTCCCTCCTAGCCAAAGCGAAGTTAGAACTGCAATTTACCAGCGTAAGACCAACAAAGCCGTTGGTGGCGATTGACTACCGGCTGAACTGAACTGTTCAAAACTGAAAGGAGTATGCATCCGAAGTTTTCCCCAATCCCTTGATGGGATGTAATAGGAAAACATATTTAGCATGCATCAGCTCATATCCAAAATCTGGCTAGACGAATGCATGCCTGACAATTGGAGTCTTAGCATACTGTGTCCTGTTTACGAAAAAGATGACCCGAGCATATGTACTTATACATACTAGCGTGGAACATGGCTTTTATCCATCACATACAAGGTGCTCTCGAGCGTAATGTGCGAAAGACTAAAGCCTTTTCTTGCAGACCTGATCGGACCACATCGGTGTGGCTTTAGGCTTGGAAAGTCAACTATCGACCAGATATTCACACTACGACAAATCCTTAAGGAAACCCACGAAAAAGAAATCAATACCTCTTTGTTGATTGTAAGGCTGCCTTCGACAGCCCGATACGGAGAAAATTGTACCCAGCTATATCGGAGCTGGGTATTCCTGTTAAGCTGACACGCCTTTGTAGAATGACACTGACCGACACGAAATCCTCAGTAAAGATTGGTAAAGATCTCACCGCCCCATTTAGCACGAGGCAAGGCTTCAGCCTGGGTGACCCTCTATCATGCGATCTCTTCAACATATTAATTGAGATCATCGTGAGAAAAGCTGCAGTCAGCACGAATAAAACCATCAGCAGCAAAAGTCACATGCTGCCCGCAAATGCTCACGATTTTTATATTATTAGGCGTAATCTCCGAGAGGTTTTTAGTTTCCGATTACATCCCATCAAGGGATAGGGGAGAGCTACTCACAATCAGTGAGCTGTGCGCTTTATAGTTTTACACTCACTGACTGGAACCTACAGTTTTACACCGTTTCCGCCCGTTGAAATAAGAGATAAATTATACTTATACATATAAATCTTGTACATTTTCTTGAAAGTACACGTAGAGAAAATCTGCAATAACATTTTGAAGAAGTCCTTATTTAATCGTATTTAAACGGGTATGGCATAGATTGCGCTTGCTGAATACAAGCGAGGCCACAAAGGACGGTTTAAACCTAATTCGGGTATGAAGAATCAAACTGCATCATTAGTTTTTTGAGTTACAATTACGGTTTCATACATTTTTCATTTTTTATTTTGACTAAAAGAGTGGATGTTTTTGATTTTTCCATTTTGACTCATTTTGACAGCCACTAACTTCTATTTCGTTGGTTTTACCGGTGAACTTTCTTGAACAAAGTTGTTCCAAACATGTTGGGTTTCAACATTTGGGAACAAACTTTACCTCTAAAACCAGGTTTTTGGTGGTTTTTGATTCAGAACATCGGTAGAAAAGTAATTTTCCGACTTTTGTTTAGTTTTCCGTTCACAAATTGGCAGTATTCAGATGCTTTCGTCAAATACGAGAAAGCCTTTCATTATATAACTATATTTATTTACTCGTCTTCATTTTCAATTATCAAATTGCACTGAAGTATAAATTTCACTTACAGCCAAAGTCACGATCTCCAAAGAAAACCCAAGCGAACCAAAGCCAGTCACTCACTTTCGTTTTTATCCCAGGCTTTAAATGTTATTATGTTATATTAAATGTAATGTTTGCAAAATCGGGAGCCACTAACTAGTTTCGCTGTCATCTATGCGAACGAAAATGTCAAAACCAGTCGCTTGTCTTTTGGTTGTCGCATAGCTGGAAATCAAATAAAAGCTTGAAACAAAAACAATTTACATAGAATTCAATGGAAGAAACACAATGGACAGAATATAATGTCATTATAATAAATTTATTATTAAAATATATTTCCATTTCAGCAGAAAAACACCAACTTTGCGACACTTGCAGATACTGGCTCCTCGTGCTCTTCTCTCTCGCTCCGAAATTAAATGGCGAACGTCAACTTTATGTTATTGCTTTGAACAACAACCACACAAACACACGTAAAACCATGCGAACGACAAGTCGAAAGATAGTGACTCGCTTTTGAAACGAAAGTGAGTGACTGGCTTCGTTCGCTTGGATTTTGTAGTAGAGGGTGTAATTGGGGTCCGATTTTCTACTGAATTGTATAGGTTTTCGTTCCCTTGTTAGTGGCTCCCAAATCAGCTGTTATTTCGCATAGAAAGAAAGCGAATGTTAACGTCCGACATCGTGACTTTAATTATACTTTTTTCTACACTGAAAAAATTTTTGGTATAAAAACACTTTGTTTAATAATGGTATAGTTAAATCTGAAACGCGTTTTTTTACAAAACTCGTTTTCTTTGAGGATTTTTTGAACATTTTGAAAATTATTTTGTAATCTTCCTTGGTCTTCCTTGGGTTTTGAACCATAAAAAAAACTGAAAACACATACAGTGGTTAAAAATAAGTACTCTCGCCTACTTTTGTTAGGGTTATGCAGAAAACAGCACAACGGACAAAAATGTACGCGTACTGTTGAAAACAGTACCGCTGGAAAGCCTAGATACATTTCGTATGATACCGTAATTGTAACTTAAAAAACTAATGATGCAGTTCGATTCTTCGTACTTGCATTAAGCTAAAACAGTCATCTTCCGCCTTGTCTTATTTTTCGACTTCCACAGTGATATTGAACTGTTTTCGAAAATTTTTCGTACACACAATCAATCAAAAAATCATGTCTTTTTCTCCTACTAGTCTTTTTCCATCAGTTTTTCTTTCAAATATGATTCTTATTACAAAATTTTCCAACGTTTAAATTTATTATTTTTGTTTCTTATAATGATCTTCTGCAAAGAATTTCTCTTGTGTAACATTCACAAGAAACATTCCATTTTAAATTGCAAATATATGTAGTTTTAAAACCACTGTGCTTCTTAGACTTAAGTACCCATAATGAATAAATGTAGCAGTAAAACATTATGAAAAATCGTTTTAATTATACCCCAGATACTGTGAGGCAGCCTTCACTGTGTAGATGACAAAATACAGCCGGGTAAACTTATTAGACAGGAACGTACAAATAATTATCCCATACCTAGACAAGAAGTATTAAACGATTACTTATGCTGCAGTTGTGTGCCTTAAAATAGCAGTAGTTAAGTTCATCTACAAATTAGAGACAACATTTTCAACTTCTAAAATAACAATAAATGGTCTCCCATTACATCCCTTGAAGGAATTGGGGAGAGCAACTTCTAACTTAATTCAAACTCTGGCTTTCGGTCCAGACTGTAAGGGATAATTTGCTACCACTTTGCTAATTGGAAAATATCACTGTGCTTCAACGAAACTCTTGTGATATGACGTCTTTTATGTTGTAGACCTAATTGAGAAGACCTCTTTTTAACTTCGCACCCTGAAAAGTACGAACTTAACACGCTTGCACCTCTTGGTAATTCGGATCACTGTATCATTTCAGCGGTGACGCGTCATAACGCCCATGGACATGACGCCCATGGGCGTTATGTCACACCTAAAATGGACATCAAGCCCATGGGCGTTATGTCGCACCTAAAATGGACATAAAGCCCATGACCGGTGTGAGATAAAGCCCGTGGGCGTTATGACCATTCTAGGTGCGACATAACGTCCGCAGTTTTGAAATATGAATTTATCAGTGGATATCGCAAAAATTCACAACTTCTTTTGTTAAATGGGGAGAGGCAAATCTTCAAAAAAAAGTGTTCATAAAGAGCATCCTTAAAAGGTTGCTGGTTTCTCTACTGCCAGGCCTTGCGGCGAAACTCCGTAAAAGGCCATAAAGTCCGTGGACGTTATGTCACACCTAAGATGGACATAAAGTCCATGACCGGTGTGACACAAAGCTTTATGTCCATTTTAGGTGCGACATAACGCCCATGGGCTTTATGTCCATTTTAGGTGTGACATATGACGCGTCACCCATTTCAGCGTCCTTTTCGTATTCAGCTCTTCGTCTCGCTTCAAACACAGTCCCGAAGCGAACAATTTTTCTTCGAAGAGGCACGTTGGGCTGAGCTCAACAACTTTTATAAGCATTTGCACTGGAAGCTTTGTTTTCTGGACAATGACATAGATGCTGCTGCTGAAATGATCGAGAAGATACTTTTGATTGGTATGAATTCATTCATTCCGACGAAAATTATGTCGGTTAAACCATCGGAAAAAAGTTGGTGTAACCAGACATGCAAGAATGCTGTCAGATCCAAAGAGGACGCGTTCAGAGACTGGCGTTCTAATAAAAACGTTAATACTGAACTGCTACGCAAACAGGCAAGACCCAAGTGTGCCAAAGTACTTCGACGCGAAAAGTTTCTGCACGAACAGCGTATTCGTGCTAAAGTCCTTTCTTTCCCTAGTGGAAGTAAGAGCTTTTGGTCATTTGCAAGAAGAATAAAGGATAGTTCTTCCTCTATCCCAACTCTTCTTAAAGATGACATAAAATTCACTGAACCGATTGATAAAGCTAACCTCTTGGCTGAAATAATTGCAAGGAACTCTTCCTTGCCGGATAGGAATCAACCACTCCCCGTAATCAATAACGTATCTTGTTCCATCCCCAACATATTTTTTCGAACGCGAGGAGTTAAAAAGGTTCTTGCGAATCTCGTCGTAAATAAATCCCCGGGCCCGGATGGCATATCTGCACTGGTCTTGAGTAGGTGCTGGCGTGTCCACTGCGCAACCTTTTCAACCTTGCATACCGTGCCGGAGTCTTCCCGGCGCGTTGGAAGATTGCTAATGTCCAGCCAATCCCTAAAAAAGGTGATGCAAGTGAACCTGCAAATTTCCGCCCAATTGCAATTTGTTCTGCGCTCTCGAAGGTTATGGAGAGCATGGTTAACCACCATCTAGTGAAATATCTTGAGTCCAATAACCTTCTTAACGATCGGCAGTATGGCTTCCGTAGAATGAGATCTAGTGGAGACCTGATGGCGTTCCTTTCGGAAAAGTGGAGTCGATCCATCCACCGACTTGCTGAAAGTAAGGTAGTGGCTCTTGATATTTCCAAGACCTTTGACAAGGTATGGCACGACGCACTCTTGTCAAAGCTCGCTGCTTTTGGTGTCGGTGACAATTTCACTCGATTTATATCGAGTTTTCTCAGATATCGCACTATACGAGTTGCTGTAGATGGGGTTTCATCCGACTAGCATAAATTGACAGCTGGTGTACCACAGGGCTCTGTTCTTTCTCTTTCTCCTTCTCTTTTTCTTATTTTCATTGGTCAGACTGTGCATCCAATCTACTCTTTCGCGGATGACAGTAATCTCTGTCATTCTTAGTTATTCGACCGTCAAGAGATTGAAGTCAAACGCCGGACGATGAATGAAACACTCGGCCGGGATTTGGTGTCCATTGTTGAATGGGGTCGAATGAATAGAATAGATTTTAATGCGGGTAAGAGCCAGTGTTGTTTGTTGTCGCATAAGCGGATTGCTGACCCAGGTGTGTCGTCATTGTCTATGGACGGTGTGGATATTGATGAATAAGACGCTCTCGATATTCTGGGAATGAAAATACAATTCGATGTCCGTTGGGCAAAACATGTATTTGAAGTGTCGAAAGATGCATTCAAGTGTCTGGGCTTTTTAAAGCGGTGCAAGAAATACTTCACTCCATCTGATCTTCTCAATATCTACACCACCTACATCAGGCCAAAGATGGAATATATGGGCAGGTGCTCCTAGGACATCTTTGGAGCTTCTCGACCGTGTCCAGAGGAGAGCGATGGTATTGATAGGGGACAGTAGGGTATCCAACTCTATTGTCTCCCTTGAGCATCGTCGAAATATGGGTTGCGTGTGGCTGTTCTATCGATATTTCCACGGTATGTGTTCCTCGGACATCCGTCAACTTATGCCAGACGTGGGGATATTTAGCCAAAGTACGCGGCTTTCCAGGAACTCTCATCCGTTTTTTATCGAGTGGCCGGTTAACCGCACTACACACTACAGAGAAAATTCGTACAGTCGTACAGTCCGTATGTGGAATATACTTCCGGCCAGTGTATTTCCCACCAATTGTGACATACAACGATTCAAGGCAAATGCCAACAGACACTACTCCCTCTTTCCACCCTCCACTTCCACAATTTTCCATCGCCTACACAATGCACTGCATTTATAGGGGGCATCCCCTGAGTGTTGGTTTGACAAAAAAAAATTTCAAAAGGTTCAATAAACCCTCAAAGAAACCAAGTTTAGTAACTAAAATGGTGTTCAGATTTAACTACACCATTTTCAGTTGAAATTAAAAAAACCAAAGGCAATTTTTTGATTCTATTTGAAATTTCAAATACATCAATTGAAATTTAAAAATTCTATTTGAAATTTGAAATACATCAATTGAAATTTAAAAAACATCAATTGAAATTTAGAAGACTTCAATTGATAATTAAAAGATGTCAACTGAAATTTGAAACACATCAATTAAAAATTAAAATACTTCAGCTGAATTTTAAAATACATCAATTGAAATTTAAAAATCTAATACATAAAATCGGGTGATAATTTTTAAATTTCATCTGACGAATTTTACATTTCTCTTAATGTCTTTTAAATTTCAATTGATATCTTTTAAATTTCAATTGGTGTCTTTTAAATTTCCATTATATGTTTCAAATTTCAAATAGCAATTTTAAATTTCCAATTTCAATGTAAATTGTAAGAAAATTGAGTTTAAGGTTCAAACAGAGTATGAAGAGCCATTCATTTTCGATTCCCTCGAAAAATTTATATAATTCTTGGAATATTTAAATCTTTTCAACTCACGAGTTTTTAATTCAAGAGGAATGATTCTAAATTTCAGAATATTTTTTAATTATTACATTTATAGGAAAGATGTCCATAAATTATAATAATATTATTAATAATTCTATTTATTATTATGCGATTTTCTATTATTATTTAAAATATTATTTAACACATCAAAAATATTGAACACCAAAAATTAGAAAATTTTATAATACGGGAAAATTGTCTTAAAGGATCGGAGGGTGTTCAAAATGGGCTAAATAGGGTAAGACTTTGGCTATGCGAGCACTGATACGTCTCAGGTTTATTAGGTGACCCTGTCACTGAAGCTCATCAAGATATCGGGTACATACTTTTGTGCTTAGAAGGCGGATGAGCCAACATTTTAGCCAATGGCGGATAGAAGCCAAAAGAAGAAAAATCCAGGTTCTACATATTGCATCCTGGCCAGTGACTGATCCATAATGGGCGACTGCAATCAAATATCATGGCAGTAGGTAAAATGCAAAAATCCGGTGGACTCTGTTTGCCTCCCGCCACCGTTCATAATGGCAGTGAATATACGAATAGGAACGAGAAAATATAAACAATACCTATTTGTTGATACCTAATCAAAAATCCTAGGAAACCAGACACATAGAAAGCTGGACATTGGAAAGCTGCAATTACCATAGGTAGCCACAGCCTATTGAAGGAAACTCTCGCAAGTTTCGGCACACAACCCACCCCTCACGATGACAATCCTGATGCGCAGTGGAAACCCATTTCCGACTCTATAAAAACTGCCGCAACTACCGTACTTGGTTTTGAAAAACCGCTTCGCAACAAAACATGGTACGATAGAGAGTGTCGCATAGCAAATGATGAAAGTAACGCTGCACGTATGGCAATGCTTTAGACAATTGCAACGCGAGCTGCGATTGAGGGGTATAGGGGGAAAAAGAAGGAGGTAAACCGTCTTTTTATGCGTAAGAAACGGCAATGGAGAACGCGCGAGAGTAAGAAAATTAAGATATAGAGAAGGAAGAACGAAGCCCGAAAATTCTACCAAACGGTCAATCACGAAAATAATTGACTTGGTGTAGGGGCTCCCTTCTGTAAAGACAAGGACGGAAATCTAATCGCAAAGGTGCAGAGCATATTGGGAATATGGAGAGATCATTTCTCCACTCTCTTTCTATCTGAGATACCCAATGACGAGGAGACAATCGATCATAATTTGGACGACGACTTCGATTGCCCACTCCTAACCAAGATGAGTAACCAAGACAGCTATTGCCCGGCTTAGGAACAACAAAGCCGCTGGAGCCGATAGATTGCCGGCGTAGCTGTTTAGGGCTGGCGGCGATGAGCTGATAAGGTGAATGCATCTGCTCGTTAGCAAAATTTGGTTAGATGAATACATGCCCGGCGATAGGAGTCTCAGTGTACTATGTCCCATATTTAAAAAAAGGTGACCAGAGTCTCTATACCAACTACCGTGGAATAAGCATTTTATCCATAGCAAATAAGGTTCCATCAAGTATAATGTACAAAATACTAAAACCAATTAACGCTGGTCTGATTGGACCATACCAGTCTAACTTTAGGCCTGGAAATTCGATAGCTGAGCAGATTTTCGCGCAACGCCAAAACCTAGAGAGGACCCACGAAAAACAAATCATATATTTTTCGATTATAAGGCGGCCTCGGATAGCCCGATACGGAAGAAACTCTACGAAGTTATGTCTAAGGATCTTACCGAACCTTCTGAAACTAAGCGAGTCATCAGGCAAGGCGACACCGTTTCGTGCGATCTCTTTAACATCTTAACAAAAAACATCTTATGGCAAAAACTGTAGTCAACATGAATAAAACCATCAGCAGCAAAAGTCACATGCTGCTCGCGTATGCTGATGATATCGATATCATTGGACGCACAATTAGAGAAGTTACTGTGGTGTTTTCCAGAATTGAGAAGGGGTCGGCAAAGTGGGTCTGACATTAAATGAGGACAAGACAAAGTGAATCGTTTCAACGAGCACGTCCCCAATGCGATTAGACCAAAGCGTGAACGTTGAAAAAAATTAAAATGGTTTCCCGTTACATGCTATGAAGGGATTAATTAGGGAGAGCTTCTCTCAAAGCTGAGAGCTGTGCTGTGTTTTACACTCACTGATTGGGACCTACAGTTTTACACCGATTCCGAACGGTATTTTGAGAAGCTTTTTCATGGATAAATACTCGATAGTGTCGCCGGCACTATGCGAGGTGACCGCCGCCCAAAAGGAATTTTAAGGTGGTCTGAGCAGGGATCGAACCCAGGATCTCATGTACAAGAGGCGCGCACACTACCATTGCACCACAGACGGCCACGTTGATAACCGTCATAACTTCGAGGTAGTGGACGAATTTATATACCTCGGATCTGCCGTAAACAAAAAGAACAACGTCAGCCTAGAGGTCAAGCGGAGAATTGTGCGTGGGAATAGATGTTATTTTGGGCTAACCAAGCACTTTAGAGATAAAGCCCTCTCTCCAGTAACCTAATCTCAGCTATACCAGACTCTCCTGCATTGCTCTATGGTGCAGAATCCTGGGTCTTATCGCAAGCAAACGAAACATCTCTAGGGGTGTTCGAGAGAGAAAAACTCCGAAAAATTTATGGTCCTATAGTGCACAACAGCGAGTATCGGCGACTCATGAACCATGAGCTGTATGAGCTATATTCCGACATTGACATAGTTAAGTGGATCAAAATAACGCGATTTCGCCGGCTGGGACAAGTCAGTAGAATGGATGGAGACGAACCAACACGAAGGGTTTTCGAAATCAAACTCGAAGGAAGACGAAAAATAGGAAGATCAAGATTCCGCTGGAGGGAACAGGTTGACCAATCCTTGCGTGCACTTGGTATTACCAACTGGAGAGATAAGACAAAAGATCGAACTGGTTGGCGAAATATGTAATCTTCGTTTTGTAAGATCCTTGACTCACCTGAGTTGTTTGATTCCAGATAAGGAGTCACGTAGGTAACATCAAAGAAAATTGTGAATTTAGATCAATTTATCAAACTAAAAAAATTAGTTTTTCATTAAACCGGGTTTCGGTTTTCAATATTACCAACAACCGGTGGATTTTGATTTTTGATTTAAATTAATAGATTCATTTGATTAATTAAATTAAATTTCAAATTAAATAGAAGCCTTACAATACATTTGTTTAGCAACCATTATTCGTTCACTTATTTGTGTTTAAAACTCGCAAGTTTTGCAACTCTATTTAAATTTGACAATCACGTTATAATTGTAAACTACAATTGAAATCATATTCCAATTTGGAATGCGAGTTTAATATAATATTTAAAAGTTTTATTCAAATTCAAATTATACTGATTTAAGTTCCAAAATCAAATTCCAAATATGTAACAAATTTGAAAGAGATTTTCAAGTATGAAAATCTTATTAAGTTCAAAACATTTATTATAAATAATTTTCATTATGAAATTTAAAAAACTAAATTAATTCTTACTCAAATCATATAATCGTTATGAAATTTGAACAAACAAATTGTTTGGAAATGACATTTGAAACTTATTGAAGTATAAAATCATATTTGAAAATAGGAATCATAATTCATAATTCCAAAAAAGCATATAATTTATTATTAATTTGTATGAGGATTTTTTTTATTGACTATATTACAACTTCATGAGGTCAGACGTCTTACACATATTAATTAAACAAACAAATTAAACAAATTTCAACATATTCTTCCAACTGGCTCTATCCTTCGCCTTTTTTCGCCAGTTGCTAACACCAAGGATACGGAGGGATTCTTCTGCCTGGTCTTTCCAGCGGAGTCTTGGTCGTCCTTTTTTCCTGCTTCCATCGGGTACGTTATCAAAAATCTTTCGCGCTGGCTCATCTTCATCCATTCTGATAACATGGATGATCCTAGCCAACGCAATTGGCCCACTTTGATTCGTCTAGCTATGTCCCCCCGTCAGAATAGAGATTATATAGCTCTGCGTTCCAGCGACGTCGGTACTCGCCGTTTTCCCTAACAGGGCCATATATTTTACGGAGAATTTTTCTCTCGAAATCTCCCAGGTGTTTTTCTAGGCTATTCTACTCTAGCAGGAGAGAGAGTTTATGTCGATAGGACATTGATATCTCCGGTATTTGTAGCTTGTCAATATCTAGCTCTTCCTGTGTTCGGCTTCGTACGTTTATCGCCCTGCTCAATCTCGTGCGAACTTTCGCAGCCACCAGGTAATGATCCGAGTCGATATTGGCACCTCGAATCACACGCGTACATCCATTACACTAGAAGAGTGCCTGCCATCTATTACCATGTGATCAATCTGGTTCTTCGTCCGTTGATCAGGAGATATCCAGGTCGCCTTATGAATGTCCTTATGCTGGAATCGTGTGCTACTAACTAACATGTTCTTTGCAGCGGCGAAGTCTATCAGTCTTATTCCATTATCGGAGGTGGTATCATGTAGACTGTGATTACCGATGGTTGGTCGAAAGACACTTTCCTTTCCTAATTTGGCATTAAAATCGCCTAGAATAATCGTAATGTCGTGGTCAGGGCAGCGTTCATATACTTCCTCCAGGCGCTCATAAAATGTTTCTTTGACCTCATCATCTTTATCCTCTGTCGGCGCGTGCACACAAATTAACGAGATGTTGAAATATTTCGCTTTGATGCGAATTGTGGCTATGCGGTCACTCACTGGGTTGAACCTTGAAACTAGGTGTCGCAGTCTCTTGCCTACTATAAATCCGCACCCAAATTCGTGCTTACGCTCATGGCAGCTGTAGTAAATGTCCAAGTTTTGCCTTCTGGTGCAACCATATCCTGTTCATCGCATTTACTAGATCGCCGTGATGTCAGCTTTACATTTTCCGAGGACATCCGCCAGTTGGAAAGTGGCACCAGTCCTGTATAACGTTCGAACATTCCAGGTACATATCCTTAAATCATGGTGCTTATAACGTTTGCGTGGGTCATCAACAGTTGGGGGGTTTATTTGTTCATTATCTTTTCCGTGTATTTTCATTGCCTGTATAACGGTGGCGGGCGGCAAACCCAGCCCCCCGTATTTTGCATTTTACCTACTGCCAGGATGATTATGTTTCAGCCGCCCATTATGGATCAGACGCTGACCAGAATGCAGTGTGTCGAAACTGGATTTTGGTATCTTCAATTTAGATCCGCCGTTGGCCAGGGGTGTTGGCTCATCCGCCTTCAAAGGACAGAAGAATATGTCCACTACTTCGAAGAGCTTCAGTGACAGGGTCACCTAATAATCCTGAGACGTATCAGTGATCGCATTACCACTCAGGAGGCTCATTCAAATTTGTATTTGTATTTGTACAATTTAAGTAAACCCCGTTTAATCGACATCAAATAACCGGTTGTCGCTTTATTCGAAAATTACGTTGTTTAAACAACCTGTACATGGTTAATAACCAAAAAAAAAAAACGGTTAACCGGTTTCACTGGTTTTTCGGTTTCGGCTTTGGACACTCTACTTTGGACCCTAGTCAGCGTTTTGATTGATTTTCACCTGAGATCTCCCTGTATCAGAGGGAGTTGTAATTTGAACCAAAATCAGCTGATTTATCATAAATAATGCAGCTGATCCCGCTCCCAAAACATGTTAAGCGTGTTAAACATGATAAGTGGCTAAGGTATTGAAGACTTGGATATAAAAACCGAAACCGGTGGAAACCGGGGGTTTTTTTCTTGAATTGAACGGGTTTTTGAATACTTTATTTGGGGCATGCTCAAAACAACAAAAAAAAAATACATATTTGTTGCTGCTCACTTTTGGAGCACCACTGTACTGTACACAGTGTGTTATCGACAGCACATGCAAGCACTTACCGAACAACGTGTTGTTGTGAACATCTTCGAAGAACACCGGCCTCACTTGAGCATAAGCACTTTCGAAACACACACGCACACGAGAGAGTACAAGCACACACCGCCAGGCCCATACGCACATACGAACACACACACCAAAGTAGACACTTGTGCAGACGTAGGCAAATTGTTATGATATCTGGCGTAGTTAATGTAGTGTTGCTGCCGTTCGTTCGTTTGTTCGTACGTTCGTTTGTACGTTCGTTTGTACATTCGTTTATACCCTCCACACGCGCCGCATTAATAAATTAAACAAATACAAATACACACACACACATTCACCAAAAACGAATAGCAAGACGAAGACTCCCCAACGAAGTAAAGGAGTATTGGAAACTAAAGACGTCAGAGGTGACCAAAAAATAAAAACAAAACTGAAAACAACAAAAAAAAAAAAAACACAGTGGAAAATTTAAAGAGAATTTTCCTTGTTGTTGTTATAAGAGATATAAAAGAAAATTGGAAAAAAGTGTTCATGCTGAGAAAACGTGTGTGCATAAGTGCGTGCGTGTGTGTGACACTGATTGTTTGGTCTTAAGCTTTAAAGTATTTGTTGTTATTCGGTTTGTGATTTCAACAAACACAAAATGGCGTTAAGAGGATCTTGTTGCCGATGTAGTTGTTGTCGATGTTGTTGTTGTTGTTGACGATGTTGCCGTTGTTTTCGTTAGTTTTCTTTAAATGTAAGTGTTGGTGTCTTTTCAGTCTTTAGAACAATTTTGAAAGGTATTCTGTTGTTGTTGTTGCTGTCTGTCTTTCAGCCAAAGAATCTCTTCAAGAGTTCAGATCAGCAGAAGCTATTGCTAAACAACAAAGCGGCCGGCCGCGACACTTGAAGGCATCACACACACACACACACACGCACGCACGCACACACTGGCACCGTCACTAAAGTGGCATTGGAAACATGTGAGATGACTTTGAGGGGTTTATCCACCTTCGCGATTGTCTTCTGTTTAGGCTAGAAAGTCTGTGCGATACTGAACAAATATCGATCGTAGATTCTTGAAAAAGAATTTGGTTGCTACAAAGTATGAGACATAAAAACTGAGCGTGAACTGTAAAATGAAACATTATAATGTTCCACTGATCTAAGGGAAACTTTAGTTACTAGAATTGTGTTTTGGGGAATTAAAAATTCCTTTTATTATGCAGCAAATTGCATTTTAATGATGTCAAACATCTTTCTATCTAAAATATTTCGTCTCAATGAAATTAGTATATTTTCATCTCTGATAACACTGTGCAACAAAATTGAGGTTTTAGCTTTGGGGGTGCCCGATTTCTGCGCCAATTGATCACACTAGGTGGGTATAGTCAAACCCCAAAAATTTAGACCGATGTGTGTCTACACTTTTTTTTTTTAGGGGCGGGGCAAGTTTGAATTTTCTTATCCGATACTGTCCGAGATAAATTTAAAAATCGAGTATAAATATTGAATTGAGCAAATTCTTGTGATAACATGTCTTCAGTGAAATTTGACAAGGATTATTTTCGTAGAATATTTAAATGCTCTATTTCAAAGTTTAAAGGGTCATTTTCGTACTTTGTTCAAAAAGTACAAAAAATGTACACTAAAATTAACAGCTAGAGATTCAGAATGTTTTACGAATTTATTTCTTATTAAATACCAGTATGGTTGTCAACGACCACAATTCTCTGTCTTAATTTTCAGACGTCGTTTTTGTCCTTTTTTTTTGAAATGTTCTACCAGTTTGTAGTGGAATAGATTTCACTAGAGCATATCGCAGACGAGAATCCTTCCTTAGAGTTGGGTAAACATGTGCACTTAGAACGAGCAAATATTTCATTAAATAAAGCACAAATTTCCTCAAAAGGAAAAACATTTTTCTTCCTAAATGGTACTAAGTTTTTCAAACGAAGCAATTATTTCCTCAAGTCAAGTTCATTTGTTTACCGTTTGTCGTAGTGACCATATTTTCGTTAGTTTTGAAAGTTAATGCATGGGAAATTCATTCCATCAAGTAAAACATAGTAGAGATGTGTATTCTCGCAATAGTTTGAACTTCATAGGTATGATTGCATGTAAACGTTGGATGGTGGAATGCATGGGTTCAATAATACCAGATAGAGGCATTAGTACAAAACATGCAACAAGACAACACCAATTGCATTTCGTGTTTGTGTGGTAAAATACTTGTTTTAAATACACTAAAAATGTATGCCAACAATAAAAGTCAACAAAAAACTGCAAAATACATTTAAATTTCACAGTTGTATACCAAAATGACATGAAAAAGTCAAGTCAACAGTTCTTGTAACTTCACCTAGTGTAACTTAATTTGCGTCGAACATCTCTCTTTTGCACAAACCCTCGAGGAAGAGTTTGAAATGAAATGTTAGATGAGAGAAATTGTTTCTCTATTCTAATTTAATATATGGTTCATACTACAAGCTTTCAAGGTCTGATACATATTTCTAAGTCAAAAATGTTTGGTTTGTTGGTGGAATAATAGAATAATACCCCACGTACAGTATTCATTAAAAATTTACTGTAGTTTTTGCCCCTAAAGCCCCAAGAGTGCCTCAAGGCAATTATTTATATTTTGTCGCATGGAAGGTAAACGATTGTTCGTACTGACTTGCAGAGCATTTGAGCAAAAAAATAAATTATTCTCATAATTTTTACACATTATTTTAGAATCCAGCATTAGAGGGTTAACTCCGTTACCACCGTCGGTGGTGCAATGGGTAGTGTGCGCGCCTCTTGTACAGGAGATCCTGGGTTCGATCCCTGCTCCAACCACCTTAAAATTTCTTTCGACGACGGTCACCTCGCTTAGTGACGGCGACACTATCGAGTATATAGCCATGAAAAAGCTTCTCAAAATACCGTTCGGAATCGGTGTAAAACTGTAGGTCCCAATCAGTGAGTGAAAACCGGAAAGCGCACAGCTCAGTGATTGTGAGAAGTTCTCCCCGGTCCCTTCATGGGATGTAATGGGAAACCATTTTTTTTATTTTTTTTTTATTGCCGTTAGTTAACCCACTCTAACCCAGAATTGTGTCTCATACAATTTGTGTCTGTATAAACAGAAGTTTAATTTTTAACCTGATTTTAAACTGGTGCAAATTTTGATGCAACACTGTGAATTACTAAAAAATGCAACCCTAATAAAAACGTATAAATAAAAAATCAACTGTTTTACAGACGGAAGGCGAACCAAAATTTTGCGACTCGTCGCCGCCACCAACAATTTGTTGAAGCCCACGCCGCCGTCCATATAAATGACTCTTATTGATTTAAACTGTGATTTGATTTTATTGACTGAACCGATTTGACCACTGATTCAATTTTAAAGGTTTGGTTGTTTCAAAACATCCCACATTTGTACAAAACTGACAACACCACGAAAATTTTTTCGAAAATTTTCTCAATGCGCGGTCACCGCAGTTGCCATCTGAAATGCCAATTTTATCTCAAATTGGGTGGTGTAAATGGCAAAGATTAGAGAACAAGTTTATCGCTAACCTGGTCGCGATAAACTGCGGTGTAAATACGATATAAATCAGATAGTGTAAACAACAAACGAAGTAAATGGAAAGTATTAGTAGCAGGAAACGATCTTACTGTCTCAGGTACTACAGTCTCGCGCAGTTGTCGCAACATCCCCCAAGGTTCGAACACAAGTTTCTAAATAACACATTCTCAAGTTTGCTGATTTTGACAAATGTGATTTCATAAGTACCCAATTACACTGTGGAACACAAAAAAGAAATAACAAGGTTCTGACAACGGATTCTGGTAGAGGGGGTACAAAAAAATATACGTGTATTGGCGGTTTTTTCAAGGGGTTGAAATTTTCCCCTTTTTGCACATTCTTGACTTGAATCGGCATAGGAAACCATATTATCCTTACATTTTACATAGGATGTGTTCAGTAATTTGATGTCAAAATTTACGAGAAAAATTTTTGTGAAATACTTTAACCCTCTCAATATATGGTTTTTTTTCTTTTTGTGGAAATGGGTAAAAAAATACCCCTAAAACAGAGGTGTAACTGGTTAAAATGTAGGACAAAAATATTCCTCGTAGAAAAATAAGTCAAAACTGAAAATCCATTTGAGGGTTAATTTCTTACTGATTAGGTGCATATTTTTGATGCGTCAGTCGTCGGCTGGCTGATTTTGAGTATTGTTTTGATTTTGCTTCTTCATAGATTTTTGTTGCAGGCCGACGGATCTTATCAGCCAAAATGCAGCTGACAAGGTATGGCGCGCCTAATTAGCGCAATGTGATTAAATTACAACATTTTCGCTCATTTTTTATTTATAGATATTAATCTACAGTTTTCTTTTGTTCTGTGACCTATAGTGAAATAGAATATAGAATAGAATAATACACCCCAACCCCCAAGAATGCAGTTTTGGGCGCCATTTTAGCGCCAACTCGGAATAAGTTACGAAATTAACCCTTAAATGGATTTGCAGTTTTGACTCATTTTTGGCATTAAAGTTGAGTTTTGAGCTTTGGTGTGTTAAGAAACTTATAGTAGAATTTTATGCGGAATATTTATGTAGTACATTTTAACCCGTTACACCCCTGTTTTAGGGGGTATACCACAAAAATAACAAAAAAGTCCCATTCCACAAAAATGTTTCTCATAAATTTGTACATAAAATTGCCTAAAATGTAAGGATAACATGGTTTCCTATACCGATTCATCATAAGAATATGCAAAAGTGGGAGAATTTCACCCCCCCCCCCCCCCCCTAATAAAACTCAGACGAAAACTTTCAAAACGCCGATATACGTAAATTTTTGTTTACCCCCTCTACCAGAATCAGTTGTCAGAACTTTGTTATTTTCGAAAAAGTAACATTTTGTTCCACAGTGCAATAACTCAGATAATGTAAACAACAAACAAATTAAATGAAAAGTGGTAGTTGCGGGAAACGATCTTACTATCTCAGGTACTATAGTCGCGCACAATTATCACAACGTCCACCAAGGTTCGTACACAAGATTCGGAATGACACTTTCTGAATTTTATTAGTTCTATCAAAGGTGATTTCATCAGTTCTTAATTATAATACGGGGTTTCATTCCATCTCTTATATGTCGTGACTGTTTGAAAATTCAAATTAAAACTTAAACTTTTTATGAAAATTGTTTAAAATTTCGTTAATATACATTGGGGTTTCGGAGTATTCCTGGAATTTAAGGGATAGAATGAAACCTCTCCATATTTATCATCCTATTAAAAAAAGAAGACGTATTTTCTATTGATTTTTTGTATAAAGAATTTTATTTCTTGCCAAACCACCATCTCTAGGGTTTGATATACAGGGTGGACCAAAGGTCACTTTGGGGTTACAAATTCAATAGCTTTTCATTGATATTTTTGTATACCCTCACCCATAGGGATGGGGGTATATATGTATATTATTTAGTACGGAGGAAAATGTAACGCATAGAACGAGCCATATTATACCCTTATGGTCAGTTTTTCAGTCAGTGGTGATCTTCGTTTCTTAGTTAAATTGTAGGTAAACATCGATTTGTGTTTTTTAGTCATTTTTTAACTATGATTTAACCACCCAATGTTGGTTGGTTAACTTATAGTCAGAACCATATTATTTTGACAATCAAATTACTGACTGTCAAGGTGAGAAATGAAGATTGTATATATACGTTGAGTCTAGATCGTTAAATTGTTGCGCCTATATAGTTTTTTACACATTTTTGTTAAAATGACTTCGATTTTATGCATCTATTTCTTATTTTACATAATTCCATTTTGTTTGTTCCCCTTTGTTGATTTGGTATTTATCCCAAATCACACGTTTTTCCAATAAGAATACAAGGGTTGCCATATTATTTGACAATATGGCGACTTACATTAACTCACCACTGAGAAACAAAATGCAAAGTTAACCTCTAATTAACTTAGAATTAAGATTAAGTAATCCGATAGTTAACTACCCACTTAAAAACTGGCCATTAGTATAAAAATAAATAAATGGTTTGCCATTACATCCCATGAAGGGACCGGGGAGAACTTCTCACAATCACTGAGCTGTGCGCTTTCCAGTTTTCACTCACTGATTGGGACCTACAGTTTTACACCGATTCCGAACGGTAGTTTGAGAAGCTTTTTCATGGCTAGATACTCGATAGTGTCGCCGTCACTATGCGAGGTGGCCGTCGTCGAAAGAAAATTTGTAGGTGGTCAGAGCCGGGTTCGAACCCAGGATCTCATGTACAAGAGCCGCGCACACTAACCATTGCACCACCGATGGCCACGGCCATTAGTATATTTGGACGACAATCGTTTTGATCGACGGGATAACTCTAGTAAACTACAACTGATCTTAATTAAATTCGCTAGTAGGCAATATTTTGCTAAAGCTACTGTGTAATAATAATTGACTTCTGTGCCACGCCCAGTTTTGTACCTGCAATAAAAAAGTTGGGCGGATGACCGGTTGGCCGACTAGATATCTCCAGTAAACCACAACCGATCTAAATAAAATTTGATACTGATTAATATTTTGGCAAAAGGTACTGGGTAATAAAAAATTAATAACTTCGCCATGCCCATTCTTGTACCTCCCATATAAATATTGGGCGAACAGTTGGTTGGTAGTTTCAAAAATTCCCGAAACCCACTTAGAATCCTAGCTAAGTTGGGTATTAAATAATATTTAGCTCAACGAATATGGGCACATTTGCCACGCCCATTCGCTGCACTTAAGACTGAATATAGGCGTTGTTTAAACTAAGAATGGAAGTCTTAGGGTGAGGGCATGTTAAAGGCGATTCACTCGACTGTAATTTATGTATTGGTTTTTATTTTTTTCCTGAATTTAAAATTTTGAAACGAAGTTCCTTATCGCAAAAAAAATTAAACAACTTATGCTACAATTATGCTACAATTGGCCGTCGGTGGTGCAATGGTTAGTGTGCGCGGCTCTTGTACATGAGATCCTGGGTTCGAACCCTGCTCTGACCACCTTAAAAATAAAATTTCTTTCGGCGGCGGTCACCTCGCATAGTGACGGCGACACTATCGAGTATATAGCCATGGAAAATGCTTCTCAAAACGCCGTTCGGAGTCGGTGTAAAACTGTAGGTCCCAATCAGTGAGTGAAAACTGGAGAGCGCACAGCTCAGTGATTGTGAGAAGTTCTCCCCTCTCCCTTCATGGGATGTAATGGGAAACCATTTATTTTTTGTTATTTTTATTATGCTACAACCCAGTATTATCAACTATAATGGGTACTTTTGCTTTGGTTTGTGTCTAGTCTAACATATGTTGGGCAATTTATTGTTTAATGGGAAGTTTTCTGAGCCTGTAACCAATATTTAGTATATAGTGTAGTTTTGAACCCCATAGAAAGTAAATTTTGAAAATACAAAGGAAAGAAGTTAAATAAAAAGATAATTTTCTTAATTAAGCGTCTTTTCTTAAAAAAGGTAAATTTTTTCAAAAGAAAAAAAAACCTATTCATATTCTTCCACAAAGTACCTTTTCTTAAAAAAATACCTTATATTAAAAAAGTATATTTTCTTACAAAAAGTACCTTTTCTTAAAAAAAATATTGTCCGGTTCAAGATCAATAACTATTAAAAAGTACTTTTTCTATGAAAAAGAACCATATTGATCAATTTCACAATTTTTCTTTTTTAATATTTTTATTAATAGTTATTGATCTTGAACCGGACAATTATTGAAAACATAGCAACTAAATGATCAAATAATATGAACGAATTTAAAAAAAATATTTTTTTTTAAATAAGTACCTTTTCTTAAAAAAAAAATTGTTTTTAAATAAGTACCTATTCTTAAAAAGTACATTTTCTTACAATAAATTGCATTTTCTTAAAAAGCTACCTTTTTTTAAAGAATCCCTTTTTGGTAAAACAAAATAACTTTTCTTTTTTAGAATTGGCCCTTTTTTCAAGAACAGGTACATTTTAAAGAAGTGGTACTCTTTTTAGGAAAAGGTTATTTTTTTAAGAAAATGTACTTATTTTCAGAAAGGCTTCTTATCTCAAGAGAACAGAAAAGGTATTATTTTATTTTTAAGAAAAGGCATTTTTGTAAGAAAAGGTATTTTTTTAAGAGGAGGTAAATTTTTGGAAGAAAAGGTTTTTTTTTTAAGAAATGGGAAATGATTTGGAATTGGTCCTTTTTTTCAAGAATAGGTAAACATTTAAGATTTAAATTAATTATCTCAAGAAAAGTTATTTGTTTTCACAAAAAAGGTACTTTTTAAAGAAAATGTAGTTTTTTAAGAAAAGTAATTTATTATAAAAAATTTACTTTTTTAGGAAAAGGCACTTATTTTAAGGTAAACTTAATTTTTTTTAAGCAGAGGTACTTCTTTAAGATAACGTATATTTTTTAAGAAAAAGTACTTTGTTTAAGAATAGGAATGATAGGTATTTTTATTTGTGAAAATTTACTTTTTTTAAGAAACGGCATTTATTTATGGAAATGTTCTTTTTATTGTTCTACAATAGTTATATATACTAAATATTGGTTACAGGCTCCACCTAGAAAAATTCCCAGTAAACAAAAAATTTAACAGCATATGTTAGTCTAGACACAAACCAAAGCAAAAGAACCCAATATAGTTGATAATACTGGGTTGTAGCATAATAGTGTTACAAAAAAGTTGTTTAATTTTTTTTCATTTAGACCCCATTCCGCAAGATGCGATAAGGAACTTAGTTCCATAAGGTCCAAAATACGTTTAAATTTCACAGTTTTTCATCAAAACGACATGGAAAATTTAAGTCAACAATTTTTGTAATTCCACCTGGTTTACGTCAAATAACCAATTTACGTCAAATAAGTCTATCGCACCGACCGCACCACGAATAGTGTGATGTCAGATGAGAACAATGGCAGCTCTATACGTCATTACTCTATGGTTACAGCACTTCCATCTGCATTTTCGAAGAAGTAAGGCCGAATGATATTTTGAGATGTAATGCCACACCACACTGTACACCTAATGGGCCAGTCAAATGAAAAAGAGCTTCATCATTCATAATCATATTTTCAATAAAGTTGATATCATTTCTGGACAACTGTTGAAATTTAACTGCAAAATTTAGACGTTACCGATGATCTGCGGGTTTTAATTCTTGCACCAATTGCACCTTATATGGGAATAACAGTGAATCTTTTTTAAAAATGCGCCGTAATGACGTACGAGGCATTCCTAGCCGAGCAGAACGCCTTCTGAATCGGAAATTAAATTGACAAAATTCCGAAATTTTGTATAGAAATGTTACGATTTTTGACAATTTAACTACCGAGTTTTGTCGCCAAAAATATACAGAATTCCGGAGCTGGTAGATGTTTCTGGTGTTTCGTTAACACTTTGCTCTACATGTTCAATATTTTCCGCAGGGCAAATTAAACGTGGTCTACCGGTTCGAGGCGAATCTCCTACGGTGCCATGTTGGTGGTGCCAATGAACTAAGCAACGAATCATTGCTTCAGAGTGCACAATGCTGACGTTAAAATGTATATCCTCGACATTTTAACGTCAGAATTTCGCTCTATGCGTTAAAATAATTGATCGCTGATTTTAATAACAAAATTCTATTATTCTGGTTATTTGTTCAGTTGTGAATCTCTCCAATAGTTATACTCCAGGTGTTATTTATATAATCTGAAAAAAAGTATACAAACGAAAAATTCGTACATCTTTAAACCTTTTGGCCCACCCTGTATAAATTTGACATCTGACAGTGGTTTCTGCAGAGCTGTTTCATACTAATCCTTTCTCCCTTCACTCGTTCAGTTTGTTGTGCACTCGTATCATTTGAATAATTCCGTTTTACGAGCATTTTCCTTTGTTCTGCTTTACTGTTGGGCGGAAGGAAGTTGCTGCCATACTTCATTACATTTCAAATTGTTGATGCGTATTTAATTGCTCCTGAAATGTAAACCCACATAAGACACCCTCTTCCAAAATGAGTAGAAAAAGGAATGAAAATACAAGAGAAATATCTTGACAATTCTCGTTTTTTTTTTGTTCTGTATAAACTTAAGATTAATATTTTACGTGATGGTCTTTGTGTCAGAACAACTGAAAGTATGCAGAGGATTGTAATTGTCGTTTCAAATGGAAAAATCATTAAGGAATCTGCCAAAGATATGTTAGTGATTTTCCAAGTAAATTCTCCACGATGGTTTTTATGAAAAAGATACTTTCTGGGTAACAGGACAACAAAACAAGATTCCTGCTGAACATCATAGTGTGTCTTCGGGGGTGTCTAATTCAGAATTTTTTTTGTAAACGATATGGTCTTGGACTCACATTTAACAGATCCATATCTAGCTGTGGAGTGTAGCCAAAGTTGAACGACTCCGACTTCAGCGATTTGAAAATCCACAACTCCACAAAATCCACAATTTCTAAGGTATAATTTTCACTAACAACGAAATAAATTTACCTACTTATCCATCCGGTCTCAAACAACCCCGGGGGGGTCAGGGATCTTACTAAACGGAGGTAACATATTTCGCCAACCAGTTCGATCTTTTGCCTTAACCCTCAATTTGGCAAAACCAAGTGTACGCAGGCATTCGTCAACCTGATCCCTCCAGCGGAGTCGTGGTTTTCCTATTTTTCGCAATGGTAGTGTGCGCGGCTCTTGTGCATGAGAACGTGGATGCGATCCCTGCTCTGGACACTTTAAATATCTTTCGACGGCGGTCATCTCGCTCAGTGACGGCGATACTATCGAGTATTTAGCCATGCAAAATATTCTCAAAATACCGTTCGGAACCGGTGTAAAACGGTAGTTCCAAATCAGTGAGTGTAAAAATAGAACGCGCACAGCTCACTGATTTGTGAGAGCTTTTCCTAATCCCTTCATGCTTTGGTCTAATCGCGTGAGGCCCTGCTCGGTGAAACTATTAATTTTGTCTTGTCCTCATTTACTTTCAGACCCACATTTGCTGACTCATACTCAATTCTCTAAACCACCGCAGTAACTTCCATCATTGTGCGCCCAATGATATCTATATCATCAGCATACGCGGGCAGCATTTGACATTTGCTGCTGATGGTTTTATTTATGTTGACTGCAGTTTTTCTCATATCCATTAAGATGTTAAAGAGATCGCACGATAGGCTGTCGCCTTGCCTGAGGCCTTGCTTAGTTTCAATGGGTTCGGTATGATCCTTACCAACTTTCACTGCGGATTTGGTGTTCGTCAGGGTCATCCTGCAAAGGCGTATGAGTTTTGCTTGAATATCGAGCTCAGACATTGCCTCGTAGAGTTTATCCTTTATCGGGCTATCCAAGACCGCCTTATAATCGACAAATAAATGATAGGTGTCGATTTGTTTTTCGTGGGTCTTCTCTAGGATTTGTCGTAGCGTGAATATCTGATCAGTTTTCGGTGTTCCAGGCCTAAAGCCGCACTTCTATGGCTAATCAGGTCAGCGATAATTGGTTTTAGTCTTTCGCACATTATACTTGATGGAACCTTATATGCGCTGGATTAGAGGCTTATTCCACGATAGTTGGCACAGAGACTCCAGTCACCTTTTTTAAATATTAGGCATAGTACACTGAGACTCCAATCGCCGGGCATACTTTCATCTAACCAAAGTTTGCTAATGAGCTGATGCATGCACCTTATCAGCTCATCGCCGCCAGCATTAAACAGCTCCGCCGGTAATCCATGGACTCCTGCGGCTTTGATGTTCTTAAGCCGGGGAATAGCTATTCTGACCACGTCTTGGGTTATGAGGGGGGGGGGGGGGGGGCAGGCACTCGACATCGTCGTCCAAATTTCCTCAGCATTGGATATCTCAGGTTTCAGTAGCGCGGAGACATTATCTCTCCATATTCTCAATATTGCCTGCACATCTGCGCTGAGATTCCTATCCTGGTCTTTACAGAAGGGGGCCCCTGAACAATGTCCATTGGTCCGTTTTTGACTTTTTGGTAGAATTTTCGGGTTTCGTTCTTCTGTCTGTATGTCTCAATTTTCTCACTCTCGGGCTTTCTTCACTGCCGTTTCTTGCGCCTAAAGAGACGGTTTACCTCCTTTCCCCTATGCCGCTCAGTCGCAGCTCGCGTTGCAATTGACTGAAGCATTGCCATACGTGTAGCGTTCCTTTCATCATTTGCTATGCGACGCTCTTCATGGTACCATGAGACCGCTCCCAATCTTCTAAGTATTTTCAGTCGAGAAACTGCACCTAATGTGTCAACCATTCGAAGAGTGGTGAATAAATTTTAAGAAACTGGGTCGGTTATGGACAGTAAGGCTCCTGTGTGTCAACGTACCGTTCGGTTTCTTGGAAACATTGCTGCTGTAAACGAGAGTGTCACCGAAAACCCGAAAACATCAATTCGGCATCGTTCTCACCAACTTCAAATTTCACGAAGCAGAACGCAGTGTAGTTTGACAAAAGACCACCACCTTCATGTGTACAAAATCTGCCTACTCAGGAGCTCAAACCAGGAGACCATGGCCAGCAATTTGTTCAATGGGTAATGGAGCATAGTGAAATCAATGCCAATTTTTCAACAAAAAAAAGTCACCTTCTCCGATGAAGCGCATTTCCATCTAAATGGCTTTGTGAATACACAAAATTGTCGAATTTGGGGATCAGAACATCCATGAGAAATAAACGCACCCACAACGAGCCACGGTCGGGAGCAAATTTTGGATAGGCGTCGTGATTGGGCCTTACTTTTTGAAGATGAGGCCGAAATTGCAGTGACTTTGAACGGCATTCGTCACAGAAACATGATAACGGAGTTCTTGTGGCCTCAACTGGATGGCATGGATCTGGACGACATGTGGTTCCAGCAAAACGGCGCCACCTGCCACACCGCATATGAAATAATCGATTTATTGGAGCAAAGATTTCTAGAACAAATTATTTCAAGAAATGCTGATGTCAACTGGTCACCAAGATCATGCGATATAACGCCCTGCGCTTTCTTTCTTTGGGCTTTTGTGAATTCTCGGGTTTATACGAATAAACCAGAAAAAATTACTGAGCTCAAATCCGAGATCCACAGCAACATCTCTGTGAAAAAGTCATTGACAATGTCATGAAAGGAGTAATGGGCTGTCATTAGAGCCGTGGGAGTCATTTGACGGATATTTTATACAACAGGCTGAAAAAACGGCCTCTGTAACATATTCTCCCAAATATATAAGGCAGGAACCATATATATGTCTGGAACACACTTCAAACATTTATATGCTTGCAAGTCCCAAACTCAGGTGTATTTAAGAGCAAACGTTAGCATGTTTACTGACAAATTTGTATGCTTTTACGTGGAAACATATGCGCGCTTCATCCCAAACATCCATATACTTACGTGGAAGAATTCGCGTGTTTCCCCCAAACCTCCATATACTTACATGGAAACATATGTGTAGTTTCTCCCAAACATAGTAATAGTTAGAAACGAATTATTCTTTCTTTCTTTATTGATTATAATTAAAATAAATAATTAATACAAAAAATTAAAATATTTACAATGACCCTTTTTACATTTACTTGCTGATTGCATTACTTTTTTTATGAAATGAGAATCTGCTGCTCTTTTGCTTCTCCTTTATTTGTTGTCTCTCACATTTTTGTTTTCAGAAGGTTTCAACTATGCCGTAGTTATCACTATTCGACGGTACACAAACAATATACTTATATACAACTATAGTTCATGCAAGACAGGCGTGTGTATTAATTACTTGTGTTTTTTTATTATATTTCACAAATGGTCCGCCATTCCGTTGTTTTCAGTAGAGGATCGTCCAGGAAAGGGATTTACGTTGTTGCCCTTTCCAGTTTCTTTCCTCAAAATCGTTTCTCAATTTGGTAGCAGACATAAATTAATAAATATGCAAACCATTTTTAACCGTCCGAGCGTTTGTTTATTCTTCCTTCACTGATCAAGCGGTTTTATATCCTCTGTCCGATGAACCATTGACGACTGAATACATAAATGTAAAACGCAATACATCACGCACATTCAGGAATATTTTTGTATCACTCACTTAGAGAATAGTGCAAAAATACAGATACACATTTACAAGATATACATACTCGTTGCCCCTCTTTTATTCTCTTGCTCTCGAAAGAGCATAGACAGTGCAACAAATACAGCTGTGTTTGTATCACAAACATAAATATATGTGGGTCGCAAACACATATATTCTAACATATTAATCATTGTGTCTTAAACATGTAATATTGAATAGCAAACACAATGTGTTTGAACACAAGTATATTATATTTGCGACAAGCTCCAAACACATGTTGTATTTGCATCCAAACAACAAAAAAATACAGATTTTTCAGCGTGTGTGAAAGGCATTCGTTACATGAGCCTGATAACGAAGTTCTTGCAGCGTCAACTGGACGGCATGGATCTGGACGACATGTGGTTTCAGCAAGACGGCGCCGCCTGCCACAGCAACGATTTCCAGAACAAATTATCTCAACAAATCCTGACGTCAATTGGCTGCCAAGATCATGCGATTTCTTTCTTTTGGGGTTTTGTGAAATCTCGAGTTTATGAGAATAAACCCGAAACAATTCCTGAGCTCAAATCCGAGATCCAACACGTCATCGGTGAGATACAGCCACATCTCTGTGAAAAGACATGGAAAATTTCGTGAAAGGAGTAATGGTCTGTCATCAGAGTCGTGGGGGTCATTTGACGGATATTTTATTCCATACTTAATCGGAACATGTCGTCTTTACAATCCAATAAAATAATTACAACTATATCGAAAAATACCTGTTTTTATTTTAAAATGAAAAAGTGCATTCTTACTGAGACACTCTTTACAACTGGTGATGTACAATTTCCGAAAAACTTTCAAAAGATCGCATAAGCTCATTTATCCTGCACTTCTATTTCAAGTTATGGCTCTGACCTCTGTACAAAAATTGTCAATTTGAGAAGTCATTTTTCGATTTATTCGATAAATACTAAATTAATTTTCGCTATCGAAGTGTTAATGACGAGTTCTGCGAAGTATTTTCAAGAGCCTACAGGTGATTGTGATTGAATTGAAATTTCAAATTCAAATTGATTTTCAATTATAAATCGACCGATCTTTATACTCGTCTGATGCTTACGATGACGGGATTCAAAAAATATAAATTACATACAAAAAAAAAGATATCTATCCATCAACCTTGCAAGGCATAGCATGTGGTCTATTTTTAACCAAAAAAAAACACTTTGCCATCATTACTTTTGTATTTGGAATTTTAAAATTGTTTCAAATGAAATCGAGTTGAGACCTCACGGAGCAAAATGCCCATAAACCAGAAGCTACATGGCCCAAGCGAATAACCCATCAAAACAACTTGTTGTGTGTCGCATTAGAGTAAGAGGAGTTCAAGTGAATACTAAACATAATTTATGATATCCTTTCAACTTCGGTTCATGTAGTATTTTCTCGACATTTGTGGGGGTTTCTTGAGTTTACTTTGGTTTTTATTTCATTTAACACTTATTGGAAATGATGCCACCACGACCACCACCATCAAAGGCAGCAGCATCACCATCATCACCATCATCTTTGGAACCACAATCAAGTTGTAGATGTGGACACCACATGCAATGAATGTTGCCTCAACAGAATCCCATAGTCAGACAAATTCTGATGAAGAGTTCAAAGTGTGATTTCATAGTGTTTCCATTTCGTTGGATTTGCTGTCTTTCCTCTTCGAATTCTGAACGAAATTCTGAACGGAGTATCAAAGAATTATGCGTTAACCAACTAAACATCATTCATTTGCCATGTGCAACCCAAGTCTGAGGGGGAGATTTTTTTTGTGGTTTCTTTTTAGTTGTTTGTCATTTTCTCGTGTTGGAGTTGACAAAAACTTAAGGAGGTGATCTAGACCATGTGTGGCGGATTACTACTACGGCCGCCAGAAGTGAAAACGTGTACCATATGGCTGAACTTTTGAGCCGCCTCACAATGAAGTTTTGTAGGCAACATCGAAGAAAACATTGCAGGAGGTCAGGGTTTTCAGCTGTAGCTGCAAGGAAATTGTATGTGATATTAAGAATTTTGCAAATGTTTCAAGGGAAATAAAAAAAATTATGTGTTTTCTTGTACAGTATTTGGTTTGATTTGAGGTGGTGAAGAAGAGCTGCACGCTGAAAAATAACGGCCCAGCAACATACTGCAGTAACCATGTACAAGTTTGCAAGCATTGTTTTCGTGAATAGGAGATGTGTTGCATTTTGTTTCTTTATTGTCTGCCACGTTTTTGTTTTCAACAAACAAAACTACGTTTGGGTCACAAATACATATATTATAAACTATTAGTCATTGTCTCCCAAACATGTTATAGTGAATAGCAAATATAATGTGTTTGGACACAAGTATACTATATTTGCGACAAGCTACAAACATGTCATATTTGCATCCATACAACAAAAAAATACTACAAGCTTACAAGGTCAGAAACATTTTTCTAATTGAAAAATGGTTGGTTTTTGTTGGAAATAATAGACAATTCAGTTAAGCATAGTCACCGGCATGACTAGATTCGAATTCCGGGACAAGTTCATCATCAGATGCCTAACTGCTGTGCCTGAATTGATACCATCGGTTGATCATCAATCGTATATATACAAACTCAATTCTGCAATTCACATGTGCGAATTAGTATCGATCGAAGATCCCTAAGTATCAACGTACACTGAAAGGCCTTTAATTCCAACACAAGAACAGACTATGCGTTTCGCAAGATAATGTAATGTCGCATTTAGACCGCAATTTATCTCGGCCAGGTTAGCAAGAACCTTGTTCTCTAATGTTTGTCAATTTGAGATGAAATTGACGTTGCAGGTGGAAACTTTGTCCTTAGACCAATTTAGAGCAACTCCGTGCCGAAGCCAAATTATCGAAGACGGCGACACAACAGAAAAATTAAATTGGCGGCTCTTGGTTTTGCAGGTTTTATACAAATTTGGGATGTTTGTGAAATAACTGAAACTTTAAAATTGGATCAGTCGGTCAAATAGGGCCAGTCGCTCAAATCGGGGCACATTTTAAACCGAAGAGTGCCAATTATATCGGCGGCGGCGTGAACTTTAAAAAATTGTTGGTGGCGGCGACGCGTTGGAAAATTGTTGATCGGCTTCCGCCTGCTAAACAGTTGATTTTTCGTGTGTGTTTTCATTACGGTTGCATATTATTGGTACTTAGCAGTGTTGCATTAAATTGTACACCAGTTTAAACTGAGGTTACAAATTAAACTTCCGTCTTTGCAGATTAAACATGTACGAGTAATCTTCTGGGTTAGTGTGGGCTAACCATCGAAATACGCTAATCGTGATCGGTGTAAATTGCCGAGGGCACTTGAAAAACCTGGGGAAATTCTTTACAGGATTTTGGAGTTGTATGTCCTACTACTTTTTACCTAAGGGCATTCAAAACCTTTGCAGAAATGATACAAACAAATTAGGTATTCTAAAGGAATTATGAAACCTACTGTACCATTCACTACCAAAGTCTTTGGAAATCCTAACAGAAGCTGCATAATTGTTGGAGTAGATAAATAATTCTGCAGTAGTATAACTGCCCAAATTGCAATTGCTGTCAAAAAATTGTCTTGGCGAAAATCGTTCACAGGATTTTTGAGTTTTATGTCCTACGAATTTTTACCAGCGACACTGTAAATACAAGGCGGAATGATAAAACCAAATTGCTTATTCGTCAGAGACACTTTTAGGTGTTCCATAGAAATTATCAAAGCTGCTTTGGAAAACCAAACCATAGTCCTTGGAAAACCTAACAGAAGCTACACAATTGTTGTAGTAATTTATAACGACAAGCTCTCTCTAAAAGCTGGAACCACGTATAAGTTTGCAAGCATTGTTTTCATGAGTTGAAGATCTGCTGCTTTTTTGTTTCTTTTTTTGTCTGTCACGTTTTTGTTTTCAGCAGTTTTCAAGAAACAACGTCACATTTGCCTCACAAAAACATATATTATAACTAGAGTTTGTATTTACTCCCCCTGTGTAACCCATACACATCGCCGTGAACGTTTACCTATTACCCACAGGGTATGGGAAATATAATGGGTAGCTACCCACGAAAATGGGGAATTACCCATGACGATTACCCATTACCCACGGGGTAAGGGGAAAATAATGATTATTATGATAATAATAATAACCTACGACAATGTGGAACAACCCATCACGATTACTTATTACCCACAGGGTAATGGGGAAAAAAATGGGTAGTTATCCACGATGATGGGGAATTACCCATTACGATTACCTATTACACATGGGGAATGGGTAAGCGACCTTTACCCATTACCAGGGCGATGGGTTACCTGGGTAATGATTGAAAATATGAAAAAATTAGAAAAAATCTCTATGTCTCGTAAACGGAGCGCCGAATCGAAAAAATAACTCATTTTTGCGCGGTCCTAAGGGTTTTTCATAAAGTTCGTTAAGAAGAATTTTTTTTTCAAAAAATTGCCAAAATAAGAAAATCGCTGAAATAAAAAATAGCTGTAACTCGCAAATGCTGCGTTCAATCGCAAAAAAGTGAATTTTTACCTCCAAGAGAGGCTTTACGCAATAGATGTCTCTAATACGGCATCACTTCTTGTTTAAAAAATATCGCGAAAATTTAAATTTTTCCTAATAAAAATTCGCTAAAACGCCCACATGTGTTAACAATTTTTTTTTTTAATAAAGTGATGCCGGTTTAGACACATCCATTGGTTAAAAGCTTCTGTGGAGGTAACAAATTTTTTATTTGTTTAATTGGTTGCACTGTTTCCGAGTTATACCCATTTCCATATTTTAGCGATTTTCTTATTTTGGCGATTTAAAAAAAAAAAATTCAGTGGTACGAATTGGACCACTTTATGCAAAACCCTTAGAATCTCGTAAAAATTAGTTTTTTTTTCGATTGGACGCTTCGTTTCCGAGATATAGACAGACATAAGGTTAATGCAGCGATTTTTTTTATTCGAAACATTTTAGTTTTAGCGATTTTTTTTAAAGTTATGCCTATTAAAGATATCCATTGCTTAAAACCGCCTAAGGAGGTAAACAATTTATTATTTTTGCGATTGGACGCACCGTTTCCGAGTTATAAGGCTTTTTTTATTTTAGCGATTTTCTTATTTTTAAACCAAAAAGTCTTCCTTACGAATTGGATCACTTTATGCAAAGCCCTTAGAATCTCGTAAAAATTAGTTCCTATTTTGATTGGACGCTCTGTTTCTGAGATATATACATAAGGTTGTTTCAGCGATTTTTTTATTCGAAACATTTTAGTTTAAGCAATTTTTTAAAAAAAAAAAGAAGGGCGATGTCGTATTGAAGACATCGTTGCTTAAAACCTCCCGTGGCGGTAACAAATTTATTGTTTTATCGATGGACGAATCGTTTCCGAGTTATAGCTATTTCGGTATTTCAGCGATTTTCTTATTTTTGCGACGTTTTGAAACAAATGGACGAGACGTTTCCGAGTTATAGCTCTTTTTGTTATTTCAGCGATTTTCTTATTTTAACGATTTAAAAAAAATTCTTCCATACGTATTGGACCACTTAATGGCAAACCATTAGGAACCCGCATAAATTAGTTATTTTTCCGATTCGACGCTCCGTTTCCGAGGTATAGAAATTTGTTCTATTTTTTTCATATCTTCGTTCAAAGGTTGGGATGAGTTACCCTGGGTAACTCATTACCCATCGCCGTGGGTAATGGGTAAAGGCCGCTTACACATTGCCCATGTGTAATGGGTAGTCGTGATGGGTAATTTACCATTTTACCCATTTATCCTGTGGGTAATGGGTAATCGTCTTGGGTAATTCCACATTTTCGTGGGTAGTTGCCCATTATTTCCCACATACGCTGTGGGTAATGTGTAAAGGGTCGCTACCCATTCCCCATGGCAATAGTAATGGGTTACACACGTTAATTACCCAAGAAATACGAACCCTGACTATATCCTATTAATCATAGTGTCCCCAACATGTAATATTGAATAGCAAACACAATCTGTTTGGACGCAAGTATACTATATTTGCGACAGACTACAAACACGTTATATTTGCATTCAAACAATAGACAGCAACAGCCTGGCGAAAATACTGCATAGGATTTCTGAGATATATGTCCTACGACTATTTACCTAATGATACGAACAAGTTGCGTCCTTGGGGGTCACCAGAAAAAAGTTTAGTGATTGGAACTAGTGCCATATTAAAGCTATTGACATCTATTTACATTATTTAATACCTTCATTCCCGAAATAACCTCCAGAATATCAAATTCGACGAAGAATTTAGAAACTTTTGTTTCGGACGGACAAGATGCGTCCATGGTGGCCACCAGGAAAGAATTTAGTGATTGGGACTAGTATCAAATTAAAGCTATTGAAATTTACTTTCATTATTTAATACCTTCAATCCCGAAATAACCTCCAGAATATCAAACTCGAAGAAGAATTTATGAAATTTTTGTATCGGACGGAAAGTATGCGTCCATGGAAGTCACCAGAAAAAAGTTTAGTCCATGGAAGTCACCAGAGAAAAGTTTAGTGTCAAATTAAAGCTATTGATATCTACTTTCCATATTTTATACATTCATTCCTGAAAAAAACATCCAGAATATCAAATTCGATGAAGAATTTATGAAATTTTTGTATCGGACTGAAAGTATGCGTTCATAATGGCCACCAGGGAGAAGTTTAGTGATTGGGAATAGTATCAAGTTAAAGTTATTGACATCTATTTTCATTATTTAATACCCTCATTCCCGAAATATCCTCCAGAATATCAAATTAGACGAAGAATTTATGAAGTCGGTGTTGCGGTCGGACAAGATGCGTCCATGGCGGCCACCATAGCGTCTAAATGGGAAGAGTTTAGTGATTGGGACTAGTGTAAAATGATAGCTATTGGCATCTATTTTCATTATCCCCAAAAAAATATCCAGAATATCAAATTCGATGAAGAATTAATGGTCCTTTTGTTTCAAACGGACAAGACGCGTCCACGGTGGCCACCAGGAACTAGTTTAGTGATTCGGATTAATATCATATTAAATCTATTGACATCTATTTTCATTATTTAATACCATTTCCGAAAAAAAACTCCGGACAATTTATTTTCCCAAAAACAACAAATGCTGACAACTCCGAACTCTCAGCAACAATTGCTCTCGTCTTAAGAAATACTTCTTTTCAAGCACAACTAACATTACATCTGAATGCAGCATCACAATACGTAGTAATATTGTTTAAATTAATTTTTGCTTTAGTATACTTCTATCCAATGTGATTCCGTTCCTCTTCAGCGACACTTAAGCCCACCCGACGTTGCGTCTGTGTGCACCATCACAATGCTTCACAATTATATGTTTTGGTAGCATTTTCAAAATGTATTTCTTTATCAGAATATTTCTCTCACCGTTCTCTCAACTCATATTCCTTTATTCCGAAGTCAGATTCCTTTATTCTGAAGTCAGATTGCTTTAGTCTGAACTGAAATTCCTTTCTTATTAAGGTGATGTTATCTCCATATTACAACATTTAGTCCAAAGTTGCATCTGAATGCAGCATCACTTTGTGTTTACTGGTTTATTACTGTTTTGGTATATTATTCTCAAAGAAACTGAAGCCCTTCGCTGGGGGTTTTTGTTTTTGTATTGGAATGAAAATTGTAATGTCATTTTACGTCAGGATTTTTAGGACCGATTTGCCGTCCGCTCTAGCAGTAGAGAGGATTTTATTTTGGAAAAGGTTTGCAGCTCTTGCTAAGCTCTGAAACTATTGCTGACTGCGCTGATGCTCAAACTAGAATTTACTTGAAACTTGATATTACATTGTTTTATCTCGTAAACTAAAGTTGACTTGAACAGGTACCTGCAAATAAATATATAATATTTATATAATTATATTAATAATATTATTTATATTATATTAATGTTTTCATAAAAAATATCTCAATTTTTATACGCAAACTTGGAAATTGAAACAAAAACAGCTTTATAAATCAATAGCTAATCGAGTTTGCTACTGCATTTTCCAACATTTAAAAACTGTCATGTTTAAAGAAATAAATACTCGCAGTTGGAATCCGTCACTTCCATCCATTCCATCCATTTCAGCAACATAAGCCTATAAATATTTTCATGTTCAAGTTTAAGAGTTGTTTACCCGTTTGTATTTTTTGTATTGAGTTCTTACGCATTTTGCAAACAGGAAAAAAATATTACAGTAACTTTTAGTCAATCATAACATTTTGGGGGGAAATTCTTAGAAAAACGTCAAAAAATATAGGAAGTAACGTCAAAACATGTGATTTCCATGATGTTTTTCTCACGTCACAAGAAGAAACATACCAAAGACTTGTAAAAAACGTATTGATACAATAGGCAAATATTTCATTAAGGTGACCATTCAAATGTTATCAGCAGCATATCCTTTGGCTGTTGCAGGATATTCGTGATTATATCTAAAAGGAACCTTTTATGTGTGGGATCTACAGGCTGACAAAAATGGTCCCTGTAACATTATTCTACAACCCTATATATGTTTGGAACATTCATACACTAGCGTGGAACCATTGTTTTCATGATTTGAAAATCTGCTGCCTTTTTTGTTTCTTTGTTGTCTGTCACGATTGTGGTTTCAATAGTTTTCAACAAACAAAGCCATATTTAGGTCACAAAATTATCACATATTAATCATTGTGTCTCAAACAAGTAATAGTGAATAACAAACACAATGTGTTTGGCCACAAGTATACTATATTTGCAATAGGCTACACACACATTGTATTTGCATCGAAACAACAAAAAAATACTGATTTTTCGGCATGTAGAGCTGTCTGGGAAAATCTCAGCGGCTCAGACGTCTCTGCACAAGAACACTGAGTGAATTCAATTCCTTATTATTTAATTACGTGAAACATAACAAACTTTTGGTAGCTGAAATGATGTCAAGGTGATCTCTTCAACATCGTAATGGTGGCCTTTCAATATCATAAACAGTTTCTGTTTTACAAATAATTTTCACCTAAATTATTCCTTCTATTTTCCAGTTGTATCTTAATAAATGTGGCCACCCTAAACACAACAATACATAGACATTTTAGTTGAAACCTTTACGTTGTTCATTGTATTATACCCACCAACAACTGACGTTCACATACACTTGACGTGAAATATTCTTTGAATTCATTCAGGAAATTTATCGGAGAATGATAAAGTGGTATTTTTTTTTATTTTAGTTTTTGTTCTTGTTGTGACATGATAATAATATTGAATCCAAAAGTAATATAAGAATAGAATCATCACCCTACCCAACCCGTGTATTGGGTCTTGGATTCAAACGTGCACGAGAGCAAACAATCAAATCGAAAAAAAGGAATAGAAATTGACCGATAAATAATGAAATCAAATAAAACATTTATATCAATTTACGATAAAGACATCTATACAAAAGTTATTGTACTTTAATACAATTATAATTGTGGTTTATTTTCAAAATTCAGCACTATTTTTGGTACTCGACATGGCCTGTCAATAAGTACAGAGAGCGGCAAAAGTAACTTCCGAAAGGGGATTGCGGAAAAAGTAGGCCGCTGAAATCTAAGGTGGTCAAAGCAGGCATCAAACACAGGGTCTCATGTACAAGAGGCGCTCACACTAAACATTGCACCACCGACGGTCATGGTCCATAAAAAACATATGAATGTTATAACCTATTAATTATTGTGTCTCCAACATGTAATATTTTAAAGCAAACACAATGTGTTTGAACACAAGTATACTATATTTGCGACAAGCTACAAGCACGTTATATTTGCATCATCACAACAAATCAAATGGAGATTTTTCAGCGTGTATGAACAGTCTTTATATGAAATTTACATACGCGAATTGTATCGATCGATGTGCCAAACATAGTTTGGTTGTAGTAAATATTAAATATACCAAAATGTGAATAAGAATTTATTCACCTTTTCAGCTGTACCTACTTTTTGAAAGTTGTTGACAGAAAAAATAAATCATCCCTGATGAATTTGATAACTAGTCATTCACGTTGTAACACTAAAAAATTAAACTTTTGTCACTAAATTTAAATCGCCTGCCTGTAGGCACAATTTCGGGCAACAAAACTTACACTGAAAAAAAAATGCCGATGAACCCTGTCTTTCTAAATATGTGTTGTCTTCATTGAAAGCTTTTGCAACCAAAAAGTTATGCTAGTCCAAAGTCAGTTTTATTTTCAGACAATATTTTTCAAATATAATATAAAATAAAAAATATTTTTCAAATTTCAAATGAAAATACAACCAGACAATGTTTGGCACAAGCAAAATGTAGATATCGTATTAAAGCCAAGAAACCAAATGTTTTAATAAAAATAATTTGAGTGACAAAGGTTCTAAACGGTATGATATACATCGAAAAAATTCTAAATTGAAAAAAGAAATAAAATTTTTGAAATTTTCAAAATTTTGAAAATGTCAAAATTTGTGAAACTGCAAAAAAAAATTAAAATACGCATTATGAATAATTGCGTTATAAAAACAAAAATATAAAAAATTTTGTTTGCTTTAAAAGCGAAAGACTATTTTCTAAAATATACACAATTGTCCAATTTTCAATGTTAATATCTTCAAATAATCCCTGACTCTTTACTTACAATCGGTTTTAGACAGAACCTCAAAATGATGACTATCAAAAGTTAGATGGAGATAGATTCGAACCCACTGTGCTACAGTTGAGATTCAGAGGAATTGTAATTAAGATATACAACATTTGAAATTTTTTCTCTACAATGGTTTGTATTCAATATTTCCCTTTTCGAACTGAATTTCACAGTGGTTCTACAACTCTACAACATCATATGAAGGAATTGTGGAAAGGTTCCCCAATTTACGACCGTTGCTCTTTTTATTTTACACTTTCCGAAATACTGTTAGGGATATTTCAGACAAAAATGAATACCCATATCTTCAAAAATGCTAAAGTTATAGTATATATATATAGCAAAGTAAAAAAACCTCCTGACGTTTTTCTTCTTTTTGTGTTAATCAACTATATTTATCCCTTCAATAGATTGGATGAAACAATCATGAAACTTTTTGTCGCAGACTGTATATTGATTCAAAAGCTTTTGGCGTTTGTTAAAAAAATAACTCTCCAACTAGTGGAGTGGAAATGACACATTAAATTGAATGAAAATCATTTGGTTGTTCATATATCAATGTAAAAAACGGGTTGGATTTGTATGAGCTTTGTCACATACATATATGTCACAATCAGTCATACTCGTATCAATTGTTATTAAATATTAAAAACTATCCAACTCATATTTTATTTACTGTCAGAAAGCAAAATAAAAACCAAAGAATTGTATTTCAACTTCATGTAAAAGTTTTTCAATTTTATTTATTTGTTGTATTTATTACGGAAATTTGGGATTTTCTTCTTCTCATTTAATTTAAAATAATCATTTTTCTTTCAAATTCAAAGATACTTAATGTTTTTTTTCTTTCTCTTTTTATTTTTAGGATATTTGTACCTGTTTGTTGTAGCTGAAAGAACTACAAATTCATAATTTCAGGGTCCCACTGGTAGGGACAACAACAAAGTCCAGGTTGGTAAATAATAGTGTGAAAGATATGTTGAAAGAAATATTGGTATTGATTTATTAGATCAAAGAAATTCCATGTGAAAGACCTCAAAGCCAAAAGAATTTAAGGGGAATTGTTATGAATATTTTTAGCTTTTAGTAACAAATGGGACCACTACAAATCCTGTTCTCCTTCAGGCTGGATACTACTGTGCTAAAGATCTGTTGAAATTGTATAGAAAAGTGGTTAAATTGACATATGCCCAATGGCAATACCACGCAACATTCATTGGTGTACCAGTCAAATTGTACAAGGTGGCGCAAAAGTAATCCTCCTATCAGAAAATGCTATAAATTTTGCGATTGGCCCCTAATGTCAGTTCTGTTTTGACATTTGTGTAGTAAACACATGCGAAATACACGTTAATAAACAATGTTACGCTACACTGCTCCAAAACGCGGAATAATGCTGACTATTTATTTGACCAATAATCGGTCGGTGACTTTGGCACAACGTGAATTTCGTCCCAGATTTCCTGGCCGTCCAACGCCTACTGGTGAAATACTGCGACGTTTAGCCGCTCGCCTCGAAGAGACTGGCACAACACGAGATGCTGCCAGGCGTGGCAGACCCCGGAGTAGCCATTCTGCAGAGAATATTGCTGCTGTAGCCGAGGATGTCATGGATGCGCCGTCGACATCGACCAGACGACCTGCCACGCAAATGGGTATCAGTCGACGGTCTTTACAGCGAATTTTGGTACAAGATTTGAAGGTGTTTCCGTACAAAGTTCAGACGGTGCATCAGCTGTTAGCTGCTGACCGCCAATCGCGTCTAACATACGCTCAAGCCATCCTTAATCACCACCAAGAGGAAGATGATTTTTTCATCAAAAATAATCATGAGTGATGAGGCCCATTTCCATCTTAGCGGGTACGTAAATAAGCAAAATTTACGCTTCTGGGGCACCCACGAAGAGCCATTACACCCGCTCAAATTCACTGTGTGGTGTGCTGTTTTCGCTGGAGGAGTCATCGGACCTTTTTTCTTCGAAGACGTCGCGGGCCAAACGGTTACTGTGAATGGTGAGCGCTACAGAGCAATGATCAACGAGTTCTTTTTGCCGCAACTTGATGAATTGGGATTGGAAAACATGTGTTTCCAACAGGACGGGGCAACGGCACACACTGCACGTGCCACAACCGATATGCTGAAGGATGCATTTCCCGGGCGCCTAATCTCCCGTTTTGGCGATTTGCACTGGCCAGCAAGATCGCCTGAGTTGACCGCTCCAGACTTCTTTTTGTGGGGCTTTTTGAAGTCGCGGGTTTATGTCAACAAGCCTCAGACTCTTGCAGCTCTTAAAGACAATATCCGTCAAGAATGTGAGGACGTATCGCCGGAAGCTTTGGCCAAAGTGATGGAAAATGCCATAAAAAGGGCTCAAATGACAATCAACTGTGGCGGCGGCCATTTACATGACATCATATTCTCGACTTGATGTAAAAAAAATTAAAACACCAAATAAAAATAATCCACAAGAAGAATCAAAGTTTTTAATTTTTTTTTTAAATTACAGCCAAAAAACATCGGAAGTTTACTTTTGTGCCACCTTGTATATATGTATCTCTCCCTGGATAATTGTGGTGGAAATTCTACTGATTCGTAAATAAAGTTTTTACTATTTGTTTCAGGCATGTGTTAAGATTGTGTAATATTCTCTCATGTGGTTTGCCTCGGATATCAAATCCATCTACTTCTGGCAATATGCCGAAGAAATCAAATCGTTTTTCAACGATTTTTTTTAAAATTTTTAATAAGAAAAAAGAATAAATTCTTCGGATGATTGTTCTGGTACAAAACATCCTTTTAAACTGCAAAAGTTGAGGTTCAGGCGGCATTTAAAGGGGCGATGAGTACACTTTCCGTTTTTTCTAGATTCTATCTTCATGTAATATCAGTTATTTGCGATTTTCGGGGTATGGTGAATTTCTAGACAAAATTCACCACACCTTGAAACTAATAAATATTGAATTTAAAACTATTCAAGGGTATTTGAAAAATGTTTTTACTGAAGATTCTATAATATATTAACAATACAAAACGACATTTGCCGGCTATTGAGTATTTTGGCAATGTGACTGAGATTCTGTTCTTCTCTAAAACAAAGTTAGTTGTGCAACAATTCCTGAATCAACATTTATTGATAAATGTTTTAAGATTGTGTGATATTTCCTCATAGGCTTTGCCTCTGATATCAATTTCATCTACTTCTACCAATGCTGACGAAATGAAAGGACTTCTATGACAGTTTTTTACAAATTTTGAATAACAAAAGAGAATTGAGTCTTCGGATGATTGTTGTGGTACAAAAAAATCCTTTCAAACTGCTAATGTTAAGGGTCAGGTGGCTTATAAATGAGCGAAAAGTACACCATTCGACTTTTCTAGATTCTATTTTCATGTAATATCAGTTATTCGCAATTTTCGGGGTGTGGTGAATTTCTCGACAAAATTCAACACACCTTGAAGCCATCAAATATTGCATTTGGAATCAATTTAAAACATTTATTACATTTTATTATTCCTATGGATAACAAAAGAGAATCGATTCTTCGGATGATTGTTGTGGTACAAAAAATCCTTTAAAACGGATAATGTTAAGGGTCAGGCGGCATCTAAATGGGCTAAAAGTACAACATTCGTCTTTTGTAGCTTCTATTTTCATGCAATATCAGTTATTCGTGATTTTCGGGGTGTGGTGAATATTTCGACAAAATTCACCACAGCTTGAAACCACCAAATATTGCATTTAGAATCAATTTAAAACATTTAATCCGAAATTGTGCCAGCAAAATTATTTCATTGAAGCTTTTATGCTACATTAATAATCGAAAACGGCATCTGCCGGCTATAGAAATTTTTGCAATGTGGCACAAACTGTGTTCTTTTCAACGAACAAGGATTGGTGTAAAATAATTCCTATGACACTTTTTAAAATGTTAAGTAACATAGGGGAATAGATCCTATCGGATTATTGTTCTGATATAATATTACGAATTTCTCAATCCACCACACCCTGAAAGTATAAAATATTGAATTTAGAATCGATTTAAAGCATTTAGACTGCATTTGTGTCAGCAAACTGATTTTATTGAAGCTTTAATAGTACAATGGAAAACCTCATCTGCCTGTTATTGAGTATTTTTGCATTGTGACGGAAGTAATGTTCTTTTCTAAGCGAAAGTTTGTTCTAAAATACTTCGTTAATTTACATGTCAACATTTATTGTGGTTTATCAACATTCTCTCATAGGTTTTGCCGCTGATATCAATTTCATCTACTTGTACCAATGCCGAAGAAATGAAACGACTACCTATAACAGTTTTTAAAAATGTTGAATAACAAAAGAAAATCGATTCTTCGGGTGTTTGTTCTGGTACAAAAAATCCTTTGAAACGGCTAATGTTAAGGACCCGGCGGCATCTAAGGGGGCGAAAAGTATACCGTCCGTCTTTTCTAGATGCTGTTTTCATTAAATATCAGTTATTCGCGATTTTCGGGGTGTGGTGAATTTCTCAACAAAATTCACCACACCTTAAAATCATTAAAAATTTAATTTAGAATCGACTTCAAACATTTGAAACGCTTTTGCATCAGCAAAATTATTTTATTTAAACTTTTATAGTACAGTAATAATATAAACCGCAAGCATCCAGCTAATTAATATATGTATGAATTTGTATTGTGACGCAAACTGTGTTCTTTCCCAAAACAAAGTTTCGCAGATGTCCCGAATCAATATTTATTGAAGAATGTCTTAAGATTGTGTGCTATTGTCTCACACGCTTTGCCTTACTTCAATCTCAATCTCTTCTACTTCTGACAATGCGGAAGAAATCGCAACATTTCCTATGGTATTTTGTTAAATGCTTAACAACAAAAGAAAATAGATGATTGTTGTGGTAAAAAAAAATGTTTTTAAACGGAAAATTTTAAGGTTGTTTAAGGTTAACATGGCACCATCTTTTCTTGATTATATTTCCATGTAATATCATTTATTCGCAATTTTTGGGGCATGGTGAGTTTCTGGAAAAATTCACCACACCATGAAACCATTAAATATTGAATTTAGAACCGATTTAAAACATTCAAAACACATTTGTGCCAGAATAATGATTTTATTGAAGCTTTTATTATACGTACATTAATAATGGATGGACTTTAAACAGTTCTGCTGGCTGTCTGAATTTTCCAAGACAGGTTGCTGCTGTTGTTCCTGCAATAGGTAGTGTGCGCTACTGCATTTTACGAGTTCTCGGATCACTTTGTATTTCCGCTGGTGGCGCTTGTGCAGCATAGGTTAGGTAGTGACGGCGACGTAGTGTAGTTTAGCCGGTGCAGTGGACACTTGACCTTTTTTTCGCCAAGTTCAATATTTCACAATTTTCTTGTATAAATATTTATTTATACAATTTTCCAGTTATTTTATTATGCATTTCACATTACAGTGGTATTTTTAACGCCGTCATTACTATTTTTATAACGTCTTAGGACTATGCTGCTTCAGTGTTCCTTTGCGTCCTGGTCCTATATTTGTTTTTGTGGTGTGTTTCGAATTTTATGCGTATAAAGCTTATAATGCGGAGACATACATAAGATATGTGGCAACTTCATGCTTCAACACGTGCCACAGATCAAACTGGGTAAATGTATGGGCGTCATTCTTTATCAAATTCATACACATACACAGGCATGTGTAAATACTAATGTTTATGTTGGTGTGCATGTGAGAGGGTATTACGAAATTTATACGGATGTGTTTCTATGTGACGTATAAAATGTAAAGTATACATGTTTTTTATTTATATGTATGCAGGTAGACTTCTCACATTGGGTAATAAGTTTCATATTTGAAATGTAGTAGAAACACACAAAAAACTAAATGATAGTTATCAGCAGGGACCGGATTTTTATGCGCCCTTCAAAAAATATCTTAAATCCGGAATCAAAATCATGCCGTGCTTCCTCTGCGTTTACACTGGTATTCTGGGAATGAGAGAAAGTGCCCATGCCATAATTGAATTCGTGCGCTCTTCGCTTTTCACTTCATTCCGTACCATTTGATTTTCGTGGTGTCCATTATATACATGTCTCATTTCGTCAGCTATAATGTCGATTATCAGAATACTGGCTCTGCTTCCTCCAAGATGTTCCGGAAGCCGCATATTAGCCTCATTGCGAATGAGCGATATTTTGCCCCAACTTTGGCACCGCGCCTTCACGTCACTGGTCGTTGGTCAATATTGGGCTATAATCTAAAATACCCGCAGTCACCATTATATCAAAGTTCTCCTTGCACTCTTGGGATTATGTTTGGCATGATCCGTGCCACAGAAGTCTGGATACCTGACGCTTTTTCCACCATATAACGGAGGTGGCATTTGAAATTTAATTGTCATGATTCACCATGACATCAAGATAATTAATAGCGGGCTATGAGTGTACCAAATGAACTCCAACCCGTTCGATTATCTGTTCCACTTTCTTGCGACTGCTTATCACGAAATTAAACAAATTTCAACATATTCTTCCAACTGGCTCTATCCTTCGCCTTTTCTCTCCACTGTGTAACACCAAGGATACGGAGGGATTCTTCTGCCTGGTCTTTCCAGCGGAGTCTTGGTCGTCCTATTTTCCTGCGTCCATCGGGTACGTTATCGAAAACCTTTCGCGCTGGCTCATCTTCATCCATTCTGATAACATGTCCTAGCCAACGCAATTGGTCTAATTTGATTCGCCTAGCTATGTCCACGTCAGAATACAAATTATATAGCTCTTGGTTCCAGCGACGTCGGTACTCGCCGTTGTCCCTAACAGGACCATATATTTTACGGAGAATTTTTCTCTCGAATACTGCCAAGGTGTTTTCACCCGCTTGCGATATGGGTGATGAAACACAACCTCATTAGAGGTTGACACAACCTCATTAGAGGTTGACACAACCTCATTAGAGGTTATCACAACCTCATTAGAGGTTATCACAACCTCATTAGAGGTTGACACAACCTCATTTGGGGTTGTCGCTACCTCATTAGGGGTTATCGCAACCTCATTAGAGGTTAACACAACCTTATTAGAGGTTGTCGCAACCTCATTACAGGTTGTCACAACCGAATTTAGATGGTGTCAGAAATGAATTTTGAATTTTTTTTTATTATATTTATTTTTATTTATTATCCAGTATTCTTATGAAATACATTAGAGAGCGAGAAAATAAAGTTATTTACACAGGATAATCTTTAGAATAACACATTTATTTTACATGTAACTACCGACGTTGTTTGAAGTCCCGGCCATCATGAGTCACCGCACCAATTGTGGCGTGTTGTATCTATTGATTTAGGTCCTAAACCGTTTCCTACACAGATTTTTGCATCATTATTGCAGACCGAACTTGGAAAGCTTCAAAACTCTTGATAAAAAATAAGACGATTTAACACAAAAACCACAATTACAATATTTTTACTTTCCTTACCGCCAACAACACCGTGACAAGAACAGTTATTCACTTTTTAACTTCTTTTAATATAAAATTTTCATAATTTCATAATTTTAAACGTCAAATTTTATATACATAGAATTATGTTTTGGTAACCGAATTGAAAATGAAATTCGGTTGTACCTACAGAATTCATGAGAAATTCAGTTACAGCAACCGTATTGACGCCGAATTCGGTCCTTGCAACCGACTTAATGATTAATTCGGTTATTGCGACCGAATTGATACCAAATTCGGTAGCTACAACCGAATGCATACCACATTCGGTAGCTACAACCGAATTGATACCAAATTCGGTAGTTACAACCGAATGCATACCACATTCGGTAGCTACAACCGAATTGATACCAAATTCGGTTATTGCAAACGAATTGATGCCAAATTCGGTTATTCCAACCGAATTTGGTACAAATTTCGGTTGTTGCATCCGAATTAATTTCAAATTCGGTTGTTCCAACCGAAATTTTAGAAAATGTAGTTGTTTGAACGAATATTATTGAAGATTCAGTAGTCACAACCGAATCAATTATGAAACGAGGTTGCTTCAACAGGATTTCGGTTGTGGGGACTAAATTCGGTCGTAACAACCTCAATTCGGTTGTGCCAACCTCAATTCGGTGTTAACGGCCGAATTTACTGTTGCTACAACCTCTTTTCAAACAATTAGTTCTCTGAGTGCACTCAAGTAGGGCACGAAGTAGTCGATTATCATGGCTCTATAGCGCTCGTCCGTAACGGTAACCATCTCGCCGTTCACAGTTTGGAAGAAGTAAGAACCAACGATTGCATTGGCCCATTCAGCACACCAAATCTCTCCTTGTAAATCTCTCGTCGATTCTCTTCTCTCCAACCAGATTAGTTTTCCTTATTGCCATATCTATTGAGCCGAAAAGTATGTCGACCGTAAAATGGACTAGCGCACGGTAACATTCCCGAACTGAACCATGATTTTTGAAATAAATTTGCACGGTAAACGGTGTTCGGTAGTTAGTCTCCTCATGAAGAAATTGCATACCATAATGAGAGCAGTTGATAATATCGCTGCCAGATCTGACCAATTTGTGATAGTTTAAACGTTATCGGAAAATGGAACCTCTAAAAAACACACCGTTTACTTGTTTTGAAAACGTTATGGCCTTATTAATTTTATTACATTGGATTTTGTGAAATGATCTTTGCTGAATACGATAAAAAAAAGTAATAAACATGTTTTGGAATCTACATATGGGCATTTTCACAGAAAAGTCCGCCTTTTGTCACATCACGTCACCCTCGTTAATTGCTTATATTTTAAGACCAGATAGTTAGATTGTTTTTTCATCTGTTACTAAATATAGAGCTTCTCACATTCTGTATTTAGTAAAAGAATAGAAAATAATCGAACTTCATGGTCCTTAAATATAAACAATTTACGATGGTAACGTTGCGAGATAGGGTGGCACTTTCTGTGGAAATGTCCATATGTTATCAAAATACTGCGGAATTCGTGTACATTATGTTAATTTTATTTAAATTCACAAAGAGCTTATGGTTTCGTTAAGACTATCAACATATTTGCTTTGACAACAGCAAACGACTAAAACAGCAAATGTAAACTACTACCGCATTGACTATTGCTAATGCCATCAACACATTTCCCTTGACTACCGCAGTTATTAGAAATTTTCTTGCGAATTACTGTTGCTGTCGGCTTCGACTTGTACTTTTAATCTCTGTCGTGGTCGTAGCATTTTGTGTGAATGTTTATTCAATTAATCAATTTCTTGCGTGAAGCTATAGACGTGGTAGTGCTGGGGTCGTTGGGCATTAGTAACTTCTTTATATGCTATTGGTCGCTATTTGTTCAAATTTCGTAAATACCTTTCATTACTGAGACGTGGAGTCAGATCGACGTTGCAGCATAAATAAAATATTTCTCATCAAAATCCTCTCCCTGGTTGTCAGTATTTTTATATGATAGTTTTTCAAGTGGTGGGTAGATATTAGGTATTTTTGTTTCCTATAAATATGAATGAAGTCCTAAATGGAACCAGGATATGTCATTTCCATGCACAACTTTTTTATGTATGTTTATTATTTTTGACAGTCGTATATTATAGTCTGTTATGTTTTTCATAAATGTAGATAAATTTTTTAATATGCTCCCTTTTCAAATGCAATAATATTTAACTCAAATTGATTCAACAAATTTCAAGATATTGAATTAATCCCCCACTTCTAATACTTGATTAGATATAAGATACTCTAAGCACTATACAAAATGCCTACATGAAGATATACATATATAAGTAGTACATGTGTACATTTATCCCCAGCGGCGGAAGTTATGACCTGGAAGGCCTGAAATTATGACCAAACAGGCCTTCTTTGAAATACGCAAGGCCTTCCCTACACATTACCTCCTGAATTCTTTTTAACATTGCGTAAGATTAAGAGGCAAGGCCTTCCTTGCCCGTCGCCTAAAGAAGCCCTTAGAAGGCATGCAAAGAGGAAGGCCTGAGAAGACATTTACTTTAATTTATTTGTGTTAAACAAAAATAAAATTAAAATAATTTATTTTATCACAAACTCCACTTCTACATATTTATTTATAAGTATGTATGTATCTATCTTAGAAAGTTTGACCACACCCAACTTCAAATTGAAAATTTTAAAAATACCCTGAAAAATATTAAATAAAAAATATAATTTTCAAATTTGCATGAACAATTTCCAATTAAATTACGGGTAAAAAGATTCGGAAAAGAAATTTCTCAAAATTTTAAAAATCTTCCTCTTGGTTATATCTGATGAAAAACTGCATGCATTCCGCAGGCCTTATTTTGGGAAGGCATTACAAAAGAACCATTCCGCATGCCTTATTTGTGGTAGACCTTGCAATTCTGCCGCTGGGTCTTTGCATGTACTATAACACTTTTACACATTTACACATGTAAATAAATTTGTTTGTATTGACCAGTGTTGCCACAAAAAGATACTCAAAATGATACATGACAAAATTTAATAGCTTCAATGCAAATGTTTTTTGATGGACACAATTTTAGGAAAGTAGAAATCGTTGGATATATAAATATTTTCAATTGCCGATAGGAAATGGAATGGTGTGAACTTGAGGATAACTATATACAGAGACAATTTTGACAGATCCGATTTCTCTAATTTTTGATTTTCCTCAAAAAAACAGGTTTATTTTGTTGGGTTTTATTTATTCTTTATTATTTCGCAAACAGTAGTTTTGTTTGTCGCTTTGCAAACAATAGGGTTTTGGCATTCTCCCACACCATTTTATTTCATTTTTGAAAACTAATAGTGTAAATTGAAAGCAGATTGAACCTGCTACTATAGAGCTAAACTTAGTAGAAAAGTTTATTCTCCCAATAATTTTAACTTCACACACGCTAAAAAATAACGGCCTCTCTAACGTATTTTCCCAAACATATTCTGCAGGAACCATGTATTTGTTTGGAATACACTTCAAACATTCATATGTTTGCAAGTCTCAAACTTACTTGTATTTAAATGCACACAGTATCATGTTTACTGACAAACATATATGCTTTTACGTGGAAACATATGCGTTCTTCATACCAAACATCCATATACTTACGTGGAAGCATTCGCGTGTTTCCCCCAAACCTACATATACTTACGTGGAAACATATGCGAATTTCCTCCCAAATATAATAATATTTAGAAACGAATTATTCTTCGATTTCAATATATATGTAATACTTATTATAATTATTTTTAACAATATAAATCCACATTTATAAATAATTAATACAAAAAGTTAATAGATTTAAAACGGTCCTTTTTACATTTATTTACTTTGAATGCACTATTTATTTTTTTCATGAAATGAGAATCTGCTGCTCTTTTGCTTTTCCTTTCTTTGTTGTCGCTCACGTTTTTGTTTTCAGAAGGTTTCAACTATGCATTGGTTATCACTATGCGTTGGTACACAAACAAGATATTTGTATACAAATCAAGTTCGTGAAAGCCAAGCGTGGATTAATTACTTGTGTTTTTTTATTACACTTATTTCACAAAGGGTCCGTCGTTCCGATTTTCTCAGTAAAGGCTCGGACAGACAAAGGGCTTCATGTTGTTGCCCTTTCCAGTTTCTTTCCTCAAAATCGTTTCTCACTTTGGTAGCACATATAAGTACATATATACGAAACACATGCACTAAAACCAAAGTAACATCACAAACCATTTAACAGACCGAACCTTTGTTTATTATTTTTTCACTGATCAAGCACTTTTGTTATCCTCTGTCCGATGAACCATTGACGACTGAATACATGAAATTAAAACGCAATACATCAGGCAAAATAAGAAACACTTTATCTGCAATTTGGACGCACATTTAGGAATATTTATGACTCACTGGACTGAGAGAATAATGCAAAAATACAGATACACACTTACAAGATTGACTCTCTCGTTGTCCCTCTTTTATTCTCTTGCTCTCTAGAGATCATAGACAGTGCAACAAACATAGCTGCATTTGTATCACAAACATAAATATATATGGGTCGCAAACACATATACTATATCTTATTAATCGTTGTGCCTCAAACATGTAATATCGGATAGCAAACACAATGTGTTTGGAGACAAGTATATTATATTTGCGACAAGCTCCAAACACACTTTATATTTGCATCCAAACAACAAAAAAAGAGACAGATTTTTCAGCGTGTAGGTATGGTTGCATTTACCTATACACGTTGGATGGTAGAATGCATGGGTACAATAAAACCAGATAGAGGCATTAGTACAAAATATCCAACACGACATCACCAACGTTATTTCGTGTTTATGTGGTAAAATCGTCGTGTTAAATACAACACAAATGTATACCAACAATGAAAGCCAACAAAAAAGTGTTAAATTCATTTAAATTTATATACCAAAACGTCATGAAAATGTTAAGTTAACAGGTCTTGTAACTCCACCTGGTGTAAGTCAATTATCGTCGAACTTCTCTCATTGGTGCAAACCCTTACCGAAGAGTGAAATAAAACCTCGGATAAGGGAAATAGCTTCTCTATTATAATTTACTCATGCGATTTTTTCACATGGAAGAATTATTGCCAAATATGCAGATGGGTGTCTCAGTAAGAATGCACTTTTTAATTTGAAAATAAAAACATGTATTTTTGAGATAGGTGCAATTATTTTTATTGGATTGTAAAGAAGACATGTTCCGATTAAGTATGGAATAAAATATCCGTCAAACGGCCCCCATGGCTCGGATGACAGGCCATTACTCTTTGCATGAAATTGGCCGTGATTTTTTCACAGACATGTGGCTGTATCTCACCGATGACGCGTTGGATCTCGGATTTGAGCTTAGGAATTGCTTCTGGTTTATTCGCCGAAAACCCTAGATTTCACAAAACCACAAAGAAATAAATCGAACGGCGTTAAATCGCACGATCTTGGTGGCCAATTGACATCAGAATTTTGTTGAGGTAATTTGTTCTCTAAATCGTTGCTGCAGAAATCGATTGTTTCATGCGCGTTGTGGCATGAGGCGCCATCTTGCTCAAATCACATATCATGCAGATCCATCCCGTTCAGTTCACGCCACAAGAACTCCGCTTTCTTCAAAAAATTAAGGCAAAATCACGCCGCCTGACCAAAATCCGTACCAGACAGTTGCTCGTTGTGGGTGCATTTGTTTCTCATGGATTAAAAAATAAATATATAGTTTCCCGTTACATCCCATAAAGGGATTAGGGAGAGCTTCTCACAAACCAGTGAGCTGTGCGCGTTCTAACTTTGTACTCACTGATTGGGACCTACAGTTTTACACCCGTTCCGAACGGTATTTTGAAAAGCTTTTTCATGGCTATATACTCGATAGTGTCGTCGTCACTAAGCGAGGTGACCGGCGTCGAAAGAAATTTAAGATGGTCGGAACAGGTATCGAACCCACGATCTCATGCACAAGAACACTACCACTGCACCACCTCATGGATTGCATGAGGATTTTCTGAACACCAAATTCGACAATTTTGTGTATTCACGAAGCCATTCAGATGGAAATGCGCTTCATCGGAGAAGATGATATTTTTTTTGAAAAATTGGCATTGACTTCACTTTGCTTCATTACCCATTGAACGAATTGTTAACGCTTTCCATGGTTTGCTGGTTTCAGCTCCTGACTAAGTTCAATTTTGTACGCATGAAGGTGGAGGTCTTTTGTCAGAATTCGATGCGTAGTGCTTCGTGAAATTTGAAGTTATTGAGAACGATGCCGAATTGATGTTTTCAGGTTTTCGGCGACACTGTCGTTACAGCAGCAAAGTTTTCAGGAGACCGACCGGTACGTTGACGCCCAGGAGTCTTACGGTCGATAACTGACCCAGTTTCTTCAAATTTTTTGACCCATCTTCGAATGGTTGACACATTCGACTGAAAATTCTTCGAAGTTTGCGAGCGCTCTCAACATAACTTTCCAAATTGTTGTAAAAAGTTTTCACAACTATAACGCGGTGTTCTATCGGAAAGAGCTCCACTTTTAATAATTGGAATAATCATATGTGACAGCTGCCAAATTTCAGAGATGCCACTTGCACAAAAAAAGACAGTAAATTTAAAAAAATGCAATCTTATTGAGACACTCTTTATATATGTTTTTTGCAGTTGTTTCAACTGCAAAACAGTCTTGCAGATTTTTACTAAAAAACAGCTTCTTCAAATCAATGCAGTTTTTTCAATTTTATTCGAATATTTCAGAGAAGCATTTAATTATGATTGACAAATATTTATTCTAAAGCGGATCCTACATCAGCGGATCTGAATGACTGTTTTTCCCCTAACACTACAAACAAGTCGGACCAACATTGTTTTTATCTCTCGTTTATACGAGCTCTATACTTATAGTTTAAAAAATATTTGTATTTTGGAACGAAGTTCCTTACCGCTCGTTGCGGGATGGGGGCTAAATGAAAAAAATTAAACCACCCCGTATTAGCAACTATATTGTATACTTTTGCTTTGGTTTGTGGCTAAGCTAATGTCTTAGATCATAGAGAAAGAAATTAACTAGATGTCTCACACGTGCTGCGAAATTTCTTGTTTAATTGGAAGTTTTCTACGTGGAGCCTGTAATCAAAAATTTAGTATATATTGTAGTTTTGAACCCAAGAAAAAGTAAATTTAGAAAAGCCAAAGTTCAAGACTGGCAAAATAATATTGCATTTTATTACAATTCCTTTTATATATTACCTTATATTTGAAAAAAAATCATTTTCTTAAAAAACTACTTTTATTTAAAAAAATAAAATTTTCTCAAAGAAGTGCCTTTTCTAAAAAATTTTCTCAAAAAATTCCTATCCATATTCTTAAACAAGGTGCCTTTTCTTATAAAAAATGCCTGATCTTAAAGAAGTACCTTTGCTTAAAAAAAGTAAATCTTCCTACTAAAAGTACATTTTCTATAAAAAGGTTTTTTTTTTTAAATAAGTACCTTTTCTTAAAAAGTACATTTTCTTACAACAAATTGGCTTTTCTTAAGAAACTAAATTGTCTTTAAAGAGTTCTTTTTTTGTGAAAGAAAATAACTTTTCTTGAGATATGTACCTTCTCTTAAACATGTACCTATTCTTGAAAAAAGGACCAATTTTAAATAAAATCCCACTTCTTAAAAAAAAACCTTTTCTACAAAAAAATACCTTGTCTTAAAATAATATAATTTCTAACAAAAATTCCTTTCTTAAAAGTACCTTTTCTTAAAAATCTTCTTTAAAAAGTACCTGTTCTTAAAAAAAGTACTTTTTTGTACCAAAATGCATACTCTTATGGCTTTTTCTTCCAGAAAGTACTTCTTCTTAAAATAGTACCTTTTCTTAAAAAAAATCTAGCTTTTGAAAAAAGAAGTTCATCTCCTTAAAAAAAGACCTTTTCGGGAAAATGTATTACATAGTTTTACAAAAAAGACCTAAAAATATACTTGTTTTTAAATTCCATAAACATTTTATAAATAAACATTTTTGGGAATGATTTGTTTTTTAAATTTTTTTTTAATAAAAAGTAATAAACATTTTTCTTAAAAAAATTTAGAATTTTACAAAAAGTATCTTTTCTTAAAGATCCATTTAAATTATCGTATTTTTCATCGGACGCCTTAGGCGTGTTGGAACTAACTAGTACATAATACGTAGTGAAAAGAACTTCGTTCCAACCGTATGACCCCTGACACCTAATGTGATTTTTAATAACATTTTGTTAATTTAATTAGAAATAAAAAATGTGATAATTTATTCGACCATATTGTGTTTTATTTAAAATTAAAATATTCAAGCATTAGGTCAATATTTGAAATTCTTTCATTTTCAATATTTCGCTACCCGTTGGGTAGCCTCGTCAGGAAAATAAACAACAATACCCAATGGGTAGCGAAATATTGAAAATAAAAAATTTCAAATACATTTTTCTCTTCTTTGACAACTAATACACATTCTCAATTGTCTCGTGTAAACGCAGTGTAATTTTGAGGATCAATTTTCCCTATATATGTAGAAGTAAGGCCACGAGGTCTGTCAATTAACTTTGTGCTTTCCCACAGGGAAATATGCACTGGCGAATGATCAGCAAATTAGGCGGGATGCAAGGTGGCTCGCATCCTCGATTTGTCAATGCCCCTAAATATGCTAAAGTCGTTCAGATCGGGGGTCATTTTTGCGGCCCGAAGGCCAGTAGTAGATTCATGAAAGATTTATAGAAAAATTTCTCCTTGGGAGAATTTAAGCAAAAACCCTAGTGGGGGTTGGTGAAGGTTTTAAAAATCACATAAACTGACCAGCCTTGACTGTGAAACGAGGTGGACAATAAATAGTACAGCTCCAGCGGTGCACTTCGATTATAAATATGAATTGTGGTCGCCTGGATATACATAAACCCATTCATAATGTCAGCGCCGTTTAATTAGTATGGATTCTACTCAGTGCACCCTACCGTCTGGAAGAGAAGTGTCATAGATTACGAAATTGTAGTGGTCGATAAGGTTTGTTTCGAACAAAATTAATTTAAATTAGTTTTCTCTATGATTTTTGGAGAGTGGTGAATTTCTTCAAGAAATTCACCACACTCTCAAAACATTCAATATTAAATTACGAATAAATGTACAACATTTATAAATCAATTGTGTCGGAAAAATGCTTTATATTACTCGGTAAAGGCTATTGAAAACATTTTCTACTAAAGAAAAAGTAAAATTATCTATAGCAAAGAAAAAATTAACAATTCTATAGATCTGCTTTGTTATAAAATAAGTTTATCATATTATTTTTAATATTTGAGATAGTGTTGCATAATTTAAGGTATAAACTTACCACTAGAACAAATTCCAATTTTCCCACTTTAAGAGAAGTCAAAAAATTTGTTTCAGAGGAACAATTTTAAAAATATGGAAATTCGCATACCCCTTTTATGTCATACTCTTGGCGTTTGTCGTTTATTGAATGTCTTTGAGCACTTAAGCGCTACTTAATGCCATTAAACCAGCCACGTCAAAATGTTTAAGTGTATCCGTTGCCATCAAAAATAAATAAAAAAAAAACTTAAACAACTCATCCTTGCAACCATCCAAATATTCTGTCAGTCACATCGACAGACAACCAAATAATATGCCCAAAATACTAATATATCAAATCAAATCTCCCATATATACATATGTATATGTAAGTAAATGAAATGAAATGTTCAATCAATAGGTATTGAGGGGAGAACGGATATCATTCATACAGCATGACAATTCGAGATATGTGGAATAAATACATTGAATTGCAGGACCAAGGCTTCAAATAAAATAAACAGGTAGATTGATTTGAAGATGTTTTTAACATTTGTTTTCCTTAAAATTAAACTTTCTTAATCCGTGTTTAATACTGCATATCTGTACGTGATTTTGGGAAGCACATACTTTATAAAACACCAATTACATACACACCTTTTTTTAGCATCAAATGTCATTCAATGAATTTGATTTGCACATGGATATGTATGGAACCCCATTTTCCACTTCTCATTTTCCAATGACAAAGCCTGGAAGGGGTTCAATTCAATTCCATTAAGAGTTTGGCTAATGCAAAGACATCATTGATGACGGCATCAAAAATCAGCTGATGCCACTGCTGCTCTTTACTCATTAGCAATTAAACGCAAGCGAATGAATGAACAGAAATCCACTTATATAGTAACTACAAATCTGTCACCTGCGTCAAGTAACATTCCCTAAATTTTCCAAATGGCAGACAGAACGACGGTGTCGGAGAAAAGGACAGGATGGGGAACTCAGGAATTACAACCCACGTAAAAATGTTTTCAATTTCATTCATGTTTTATCAGTCGCCTTCTTCCTTGGCCACTTTACAACACTCTTCCCAGAAAAAGAAAAGTTTTTCCTCCATCACCGAATGAAACAAAAAGTTGATGTAGTTACTTTTCTCTCCTGCTTTTTGATTTAGGACCAAAAAATACTAAGTGTTTTTCGGACTAGAATTTTCCATCATATAATGCTCTTCTATAGGTTGTATGATGAGTATGTGGTGGAATACCGCCCTCAATCTGACGCTGACACTTTTGTGCTCAAGTTTGAGTTGGTGTTGGTTCTGTTTTTAGACCCTCTTTTAGAGTGAAAAAAGGACCTTACCACTACCACACATATACACCCGCAATGACAGACAGGTATATCCAAACTTACTATCTGCTTCCCGTTCGACATTCTAGCTCACAAGTAGCAAATGATTTCTGTTGAAAAGTGTCAATTTCAATTAAACTAATTATAAATGATGGTTAATAATTGTAACAATTTTCCGTCGAAAATCGTATTATTGAAATTGTAACGAAAACCCCCACCATTCAATGGGGTGGCAGGTGAAGTAAAATATTACGTCAATACTTTGGTCATAGGTGCGAATTAAATGAGTAGGAAGCGTGGTATTTTAGAACTTGAAGGCTGTAAAAGGGGAGTAGCCCAGAAAATCTGGAATACAATTTGACAACCACAATTAAGGTTAGCAGTAATTCATTAAAAAGTTTTTTTTTGGTAAATTAGTTTAGTTAATAACAGGGAAACATTTTCTTTTCGACAGTACAGTTCTATAGTTCTACGTTTTTAACAAATAAAATCTATTGAGTTTAGTCCTTTAGCCAGAGTCCCTGCCAAACACGTCCCTTTAGGACGAATGCTGATAAACTGATTCTAAAGAAATTACATGCACATCATTGGGTATCGATCTTGTTAGTATCGATTAAAATTATAAATACAATCAAATGCAATATTTAGAAAAATTACTATTGACTCAATAAATATCATTTAGACATAGAAATTTCAACTAATTAAAGCATAATACACACTAAGTTTTGTATATTAATGATTTTTGAAGTGTGGTGAATTTCTCGATACAATTCACCACACCTTAAAAGTCGCTAAATATTGAATGTAGACACAATTAGGAACATTATAAATGAATTTGGGTGGCGACAAAAGCCATTTATGGTTATTATATAATAATACAAGTATGTACATATTCTCTATCTACCTACTAATTGACATGAGTTAAACCTGACAATTAATTCTTTATATTTATGATTTTCGGGGTATGTTGAATTTTCCTTGAAATTACTATACAATTACTTAATAAACGTGTTTTTTTATTTCCCGGTAAACTAATTTTTCGACGACTTTGTATGGGGAGCCGCTTAATATCGCTTAGATGTCCATACAAAGCGGTCGAAAAATTTCTTTAGCAGGGAATGAAAAACAGGCCTAATATTGAATTTAGACGATTTTCAGTATAAAAGAAGCGGTGTGTTAGTGAACAAATTATTATTCGGGTGTTTGTTTGGAGGTATAGGATATTACAATTAATTAAAATGAATTTGTCTTAATTACAATGACACTGACTTTATTTGCCATTTCTATTTCTATTTGAATATCAGCTGGCTTGAATGTAATCTAATCGAGGGGCTCAGTTTTGCGAACGTACATACTTTATACGGATGATAGCGCGGCGAATGTTGTTCTCCAAGTCGATAATAGCCTCCATATCACCGGATTTAACTAGATATTTCATATACACCAAAAGAGAATAATCCGAAAGAGAATAAATCGTACTATCCCAGGTCCAAAACCCAGAGTAATGCGCTCACCAAACGTGCCCTTCTATAATTCGATTGTGGCAAGCGCTATGTGACATGTTGCGCCATCTTTTTGACACCACAGCTCTACCCCATCAAGGCGAGTCAATTCTGGAACGAAATACCAATAAAAAACGTTCTGGCGATGATGGATGGACCCATTCGGGTCTTTCTCGATGTTATGTTCTACAGCGGAATTAGTTTCTTCAGAACGCGCTGTCCGACATCACAGAGGATGCGTGTGATCATTTAGAGTAAACGTGATGAGAAAACAGATCATAGTTTTAAACAAAATAATTGCTCTGATGGACGATTCCATCAAGTATACAATGGACGTTATGCGCGATACATTTCACGAATAGAAATCACGTTTTTCAAAATAAATCCGAAAAATTTGCAAGCGTTATTGTTCAGGCGTCTGCCTATTCATGAAACTGACAAACTAAACTAAACATAAATCACGTGACAGTTATCAAAATGAGTGATTCAGAAAACAGTCATGTTAACTTAAAGTTATCTACCGCTACCAATAAACACTGGATACAATAATGCAGGAATCCCTTTGCACGAAAGGAAGAAAAATTTTAAATTTTCGTTATTTTCTTGTTACTTTCTATGCTTGTGTAACATACGTGTGAACCCCTACACGTATTCACAATTTTCGCGGTGTGGTGAATTTCTTTACAAAATTCACCACACCTTAAAACAACGATATACTGTATTAAGGTACGCTTTGTTACATTTAAAAAGTATTTATATGCGCAAACACATTATTTTATCGTTTTTATACCAATAAGAGTGACTCTGTTATCGCGCATCTTTACCATAAGGCATTTACAAACAAACATGGACAATTGAGGTGGAGTTAAAAGTTCAAATAGTCACGACATTCTTAGTCACTACCAAAAACATTATTTATATTCAGAGATATTTTCAATAAAAATGAAACAGTTGATTTGTAAAGAGTTCTCAGAGATCAAAGATTTCTTAGGGAGAAACATTTGACCATCTACTTAACGTAGTGTGCTAGAAGGAAAACATTCATGTTAATGTGTTATTTAAAATGTGTCTGTAACTCTGTGGGGCGCCATATCCTGCTACATTGTAAGATTAATTAGAACTTTTCCAACTGCAAAAGGAATACCAGAAATATAAACGACAACCATGTGTTGTGGACTATCAATTTTCGAAACCATGATGACGAGAGAACATAAAAAAAAACACAAACTGCGTTGGTCAATGAATAATAATTTTGAATAAAGAGAGAAAGAAAGAAAAACAACGCAAACTAAATCCACAATACCCCACATAGTCTTATTAAAATGGGTACAATGGAGACTTAGGCACAACTTCAAGATGTTTTATACTTCAAGAAGTAAAAACACATACATATATTTTCCCTCCAAACGATCAGAATATCAACTCAAATCATTATCATTAAAATGAGCAAACCAATCGATCCATATGTGCCCTAAGTGTCCTTGTAATTCTAAACGTCTGTGTTGATGCTCAACTACTACTGGGCTACTCCTCGTCGTAATGGTCGTTGTTTGTTTGGTGTAAATGTATCTTGGATTTCCATATGTACGCGGGATTTGTTGTTTTTATCACGCCGAGTTCAAAATGCACCCACCACCACCACCACTGTGAGTGCAGTCTCACTGCGTCTAATAGGCATCGTTGTTGTTGCGCATGCGCAGTCAGTTTTATTGCCGCCACAGCGCACGGCTGCAACAATATTGCACATATGGCCAACATGCGTCAACCAATGAACCATTGAACAACATTGTCATCACACACGGCTTCACTTGAGAAGGCGGCAGCGCTCGTCTGGCTCGGAGGGATTTTTCGGTTCTGTCAGCGGTCACATTTTTAGTTCGTTACGAACAGGCGTAAATGTTGTCACTATGCTACGCGGTATGTGGCACATGCGTAAAAGTGCGAAGATATAACGAATTGCCAACTACTGTAAATTCTGGCATCCAGTGTTTTAAATGTTCCCTGTTGTAAAACATAAATATTTGAAAGATAATTCATGGGATGAATATAGCCAGGAAGCGGAATATGTAACTTAATCGGAGTATGACTTAAGACTTGATTTGCGAGGCATTCAATGTGATAGGAAAATTGTAAGAACTAAATGAAGGATTAGATATATGTTTAAGTTAACTTAAACAACCCCCTAGTTTCCCATTTTACACCTCATTAAGGGAGAGGGGAGAGCTTCGCACTATGGCTAAGCTGCGCGCTCTCGAATTCGTAGACTTACTGATCAGGACCAACAGTTGTCCACCGAATCCGAACGGTTGTTGCAATGAGGATGCTTTTTGGGGCAAATTAGTCGATGGTGTCGGTGTCCATAAGCGGGGTGACTGGCGCTAACAGAAATTAAAGACGCTCAGAGATGGCATCGAACCCACGTGTTGTTTTGTACAAGCGTCGTGCATGCTAATCATTGCAGCCCCGCCGGTCACTAAACAAATAATTAGGTTAACACCATCAACTAACTTAATAATACCATGTAACTGGTTCATCAACACTACCTTGCTTTATTTACACCCACAGAACAACCCAATTCGTCGTAACCGAATTTAGAAGTTGTCGCAACTTTATTTAGAGGTCCTCACAACCGATAAGAGGCTGTTGCAGCCGAACTAAACGCTGCCCCAACCGATTTTAGAGGCTGTCGCAGCCAAGTTAGAAGTTGCCCCAACTGAATTTGGAGGTTGCCACGACCAAATTGAAAGACGTCCCTAACCAAACTTTGATGTTGTCACAACTGAATTGGAGGTTGTCACAACCTGCATCAATTAAATTTATATTTTTTTCCTAACCTCGTTCGGCACAACTCATTTAAAAAGCAATTTCGGTAACCAACCCCCTCAAACAAATTGTAATTCGTTTGTTATAACCGCTAATTTCGGTTGTGTCAACCTCCAAATTCGGTTGTGACGACTTCGAAATTCGGTTGTGACAACATCTTATTGTGTAGCGAATATGTCTAATTCTTTTGGGACAACCAACCTCCAATTCGGTTGTGGCAGCACCTAAATCAGTTGAGTTGGTTGTGACAACCTCTTAATTTGGTTGTGACAATCTATTAATATGGTTGTGGCAACCTCTAAATTTGGTTGTGACAACCTCTTAATTTGGTTGTGGCAACTTCAAAATTTTATTACGGATTCAGTTGTTTCAACTGCACAATCGACATCCATGCGTACCACTAGAACACGTTTAATATTTAAATCATTTTATGTGGTCTTGTTCCCATACGGTCATTAAGAAGTTTTCGCTCGCTGCTGATACGCCCCTTATTCTATTGTGTGTGATTCTTGTCAATTCTTACAGTTTAGACATTGTTGCTTAGGAAGGCTTTACTATGCTCGCCTGTCGGTTAAAGTCTATCCAAGATGGCTTGTGTGTATTTTCGTTTCCCAAGATGCTGCAGTGACAAGACTCCATATCACTACCAGGCTCATCGAAATCAAATTTTTGAGATCAAAGATTTTGATATGTGCTCCCTTCCTTGATTTACAATAATTTGGAAATTTGTATAACAGTTCCTTATCAGCGGCAGAAATAGACAAGTTTTGCATGACCTACATTTGGGCGTATGTCGTTCTATTTCGTCTACTATGAAATCATTTTAAAGTGCCTTTCCAACAGTTAATTACTTTTGGCCGGGAGCAGAAGGTCATGGGCAACCCTCTTACCGGGTATTTAAAGTATTTTGTAAATCATTTGGTGTTTCCCCGACACTTACCGAACTAATTAAATTTGACTGTTTCCACCGGATTGCAGAATCGGATTAAAGTTGCCACGAGTGAATATAGTCTGTACAATCGAAATTCGGTTGAAACATCCTAGTTTCATAATCGATTCGGTTGCGACAACTGAAGTTCTAACAATTTGCATTCTGTCAACTAAGTTTTCTATCATTCCTGCTGTAGCTATCAAGTTTAGCTTTTCCGGCCAACCACGTTTGGGACAATTCATTTAAAAAACTATTTAGGTAGCCAATCCCTCAAACAAATTGTAATTCGTTTGTTATAACTCCTAATTTCGGTTGTGACAACCTCCAATTCTGTTGTGACAACATCTAAATTCGTTTAGTGTAACCTCTAATTCGATTGTGACGACCTCTAAATTCGGTTGTGATGACCTCTAAATTCGGTTGTGACAACCTCTTATTGGGATGTGACAACCTCTAATTGTGTTGTAAATATGTCTAAGTCAACCTCCAATTCGGACAACCAACCTCCAATTCGGTTGTGGCAGCATATAATTCAGCAGAGTTGGTTGTAACAACCTCTTAATTTGAGTGTGACAACCTCTAAATGTTGTTGCGGATTCAGTTGTCTTAACTGGATTTGTCTGCGGGTATTGTTCTAATGTCACAATACTCTCCAGGTGCAGATTGATTATTTCGTGACGTAATTAAGTACACAATCGTTTTCTATAATTTTCTTTCATCGTTTTCGGTTTCTTCGTTTTCTTTCATTTTCTATATCAGCACAATTATTTTATATACAGACTGGGCCAAATATGACCTACCAATGTAAAATGCGTATAACTCTTGTAATAATATTTTTTTTTATTAATTTTTGTTTTATTTATTAAATACATTTCATGCAAATGAATTATGACTCTTTTAAGCACGTTTTCCATAACACCACGTAATGTTTCTGGTTGCAGGCTCAGTATTTCGTCTCTAATATTCTGCTTTAGCTATCTAATTGTCTCTGGCTTATTGACATACTCTTTTCTTTTAAATATCCCCATAAAAATAAAGTCGGGCGCAGTTAAATCTGGCGAACGAGGTGGCCAAGGGAAATCCGAATTTTTTGAAATCAAACGTTCGCCAAAAAATTCTCTCGCAAGAAATCCATAGTTTGCCTTGCAGTGTGCGCAGTCGCTCCATCTTGATGGAACCACAAATTGGGATGCTGCTCCACCATTGGCCGCAAAAAGTTGTCAATCCTTGTTCTGTAAGAAGCCCCGGAAATCGTTTCTGGCGTTCCATCCTCATTCTCGAAAAAATATGGACCGATAACTTTATCGGCCATAACACCACACCACACAGTGCATCTGAGTAGATGTAACTGATGCTGGTGAATTGCCCTTGGATTTTCAGAGCCCCACAATCTAAAGTTCAAATTCCTTATCATGAAGGCTGTGGGAGCTAATCTTGAATTAAAATGTTGACGATACTTTCGCTGCGTCATAACTATTGATCTTTGACAGGAATAAAAAAATTCTCCATTATAAATTTCCAAGAACTCAATTATCACCTGCAAAGAAAAAAACACAATTATATTAGAAAACAAAAAAGTTATTCAGGTTTAACATTGGTAGGTCTTTTGGCCCACCCTGTATCAACATCATGTAACTCTTCATGGAGATAGACTCCACAGAACTTCTCGTGAGCTAAGGCTGTATGTATGTCTCTATTAAGAAGATACCTACAGGCTGGATAATCTGTACTGTTTTGTCGTTTGGATGTAAATATAACGTAGCTTGTCGCAAATATAGTACACTTGTGTACAAACACATTGTGTTTGCTATTCAATATTACATGTTGGAGACACAATGATTAATAGTCTCTAATATATGTGTTTTGTGACCCAAATATATCATTGTTTGTAGAAAACTGCTGAAGACAAAAACGTAACAGACAACAAAGAAATATAAAAGCAATTCATGTAATCAATGCTTGCAAACATATACGTTGTTCCTGCAATATGTTGCTAGGGTCGTTTTTTTTTTCAGCGTGTAGTCCAATAGTAGCTGTGTATGAAACTAGTTCGCGAAAGTCTGGTTGGATACCAACACCGACCATATGTATATAATTTCCTTCGGGAGCAGACGTTTGACATTATGTTTACAGCTCTGTGGGCATCGGTGGCACAATGATTAGTGTGTGCGTGACATGAGAACAATGGTTCGATCCCTGCACTGATCACCTTAAATTCCTCTCGACGACTGTCACCTCTTTTAGTGACACGGCAACACTATCGAGTATTTGGATATGAAAAAGCTTCTCAAAAATCCCGATCGGAACCGATGTAGTATTGTAGATCTGAATCAGTGAGTGTAAAACTAGAAAGGCACAGGTCACTGATTGTAAGAAGCTCTCCACTGTCCCTTCTAGTGATGTAAGGGAAACAATTTTTCTTGATTAAGCTGAATTATTGCCATTTGTAACCGGGTTAATGATTTAGTTGCAGATCATTGAGCCTAGTAATTATAGCAAACAACTGACGAAATGTTAGAACCAGTTCAGAGATGGGAGTTGAAATTAGTTCCCTTTAATTAGGATTTAAATCTAATAGAGATTTTGTTGTTCCCGCTTAGTTTACATTACCTTAAACCCTTCATTCTAATCACAAGTGCTCGTACTTCAAGCACGCTTGCCAATCAACCAACCCTCTCGTTACATACCCTTAACCCCTCCCCCCCGCGTGATGACGCCTCTTAACCGCATCATGTTTTCCCCCGATTTTTGTTCTTATTCCGATTATTATGAATAATTCCAAGTGATGGTGGTTAGTTACGCTCTGTACTTTTTCACCGCCACAAAATGAGCAATTTCTTTATTCCATTTTTAAATATTCATATGATTTATTGTGGTCTTCATCATCTCGAAGTGGAGCACAACATCGTCATTTCAAGTTGTGGTGAAAACAAGCAAATTGTGCACACACGAGAATGTCAAATGAATGAGAAGTTTTGCAACTCAGTTGGATTTTCTTTAATTAGCCATGATACTACACAGTAATTCCTTGGCAACAACCTGGCTGAATACAAATATACATTAACTACGGATCCTAGCAACTAGTTATCCACCATACTCATAGATGTACATTGGGTCTCCTACCTACCACCTTTGCTGGTGTTTTGCCACAATTTACTCATTCATTCATTCATTCTTGATTTCCTTGTTCAATTCTATTTTAACTAATGTCCTAACTTCCATAATAAAAGCAATTAGTAAATAATTTTAAGCCGATTAAATTAAAATGAACCACTCAAGGATATGAAAAACCAAAACAAAACAACTCAAACCCTTCAAATAATGTACGACTTAAGTAAGGCACAGGACCTTCTCAAAAGGTAGCCGCCGTTTGCGAGGAAAGATGAAACAGCAGGTAGTAAACGACTTTGAGTTTACTTCAATTTCTTAGCTTTATTATTAATCAGAAATCAATTCGGAACCGGTGTAAAACTGTAGATCCCTCTCAATGAGTGTAAAACTATATAGCGACCAGCCCACTGATTGTGAGAAGCCATCTCCTGTCTCTTCATGCGATCAGGGGATATTTTAATTAAATCTTAAGGGGTTTCTCGTGAGTCAAACAAACAGTCCTCCTTTTCAAGAATTCTTAATATTCTTCAATTTCATCGTCCTTCGGGAACGTGAGGGTCCCGCTCTGGGCCCTTTTTTATTCATTCATAAGCCTAGATGATTTACTACATGGGAATGGTCTTACCGTTACCTGCATTGCCAAACTGGATGTCCAAATAGTATGAGGAACTGAAGTATGATTTTAGTATTGGCCATGGTTATAATTAAGTACAGGGATTTTAAAAAGATCGCAAGATAAGCCGATAATCTGCGGTTAGATCTTTTGTCAACAAGTTGGTCATTGACTTCGGGGAAAGGCATTTCAGCTTAGCAGTGATATTAACTTGAAAAAGCTTCTCAAAAACCGCTGGGAGTGTGTGCAACAGCTCAGGTCCCAATCAGTGAATCGAAAAATTTAAATCATCCAGCTCACTGATTGCGAAAAGCTCTTCCCTCTCCCTTCAGGGGATCTTATAAGACGAAAGGAGTTGTTTTTAAGGTGATATTAAAATTAGATATACCTAGGAAAATACTTCTTCTTATAGGTCTATCGAAGGATACGTTAGGGTTGCGATCCCATGGTATTTAGCGGCGGGTTAGATGAAAATTGTGGAACGGGGTCACAAATCATATATTACAACCTATTAATCATTGTATCTCCAATACGTAATATTGAATAGCAAACACAATGTGTTTGAACACAATTATATTATATTTGCGACAAGCTACAAACAAGTTATGTTTGCATCCAAACAACAACAAAAATACAGATTTTTCAGCGTGCAGCTAAACAGGCAATAGTATAACTTAAAAGGACATTATCCTTGTGCTTATAGGTTGCGATTTGTTTCCTGGAGAAACAAAAATATGGGGACCATTTTTTGTTTATTGCTGTCATTATAATAATTATATATGTCCTAGATGTTATACAGCAGTTCGGTGAGATATCTATTAATTCTTGTCGTCCGTAGTTTTGCATAGGTATAACAGCGAGGGTTCATGTCGTATTAGACCACTCGCGAGCCGCTCAAGTGCCAACAATTGGATCACAGCTCCTGTGCCATGAGATAAAAGTGAATCTGGCGGACCTCGGTTCGCGGGACGACTTTCAAATTTCCCGCAACGCGAGCGACAGTTGAAATTGTAGTGAGCCGGGATTCAGAGTTGAATCTCGCGAGTCGAGAGCCGACACACAGAAATTTGACTCCCAGCTCGCGAGCCGTGAACCACTGCCAGCCTTGGTGGCAGCTGAGCAGGGATATTGAGAACGTCAATAGATTTTATTCGTCTTTACCTAAATTAGGACGTTTATAAGCTGCAATCTTTTATTTGTAGAAGTTTTCCAGCATCTAGGGGTAGCGAATTTATGTATGTCTGTATATAGATTTTTCAGATTTAAAGACTGGTTAATGAGATCCGTTCTGGATTTCAACAACGTATACGATATCCGTGTCTGCGAAGTGTTCGGTTTGATTGAAGAACCGTAGTATCACAACTATGCAGACGGCTTAATGATAAAAGGATATTTTAATATTCCCAGCAGAAGTTGATGAAGTTGCTTCTAAGTACTCACGAGAAAAATGTCGGCAAAAAATGGGTTTCCGTTACATCCCACATGTAGGGATTAGGGAGAGCTTCTCACAAACCAGTGAGCTAGCTGTGTGCGTTCTAGTTTTACACTCACTGATTGGGACCTACAGTTCTACACCGGTATCGAATGGTATTTTGAGAAGCTTTTTCACGGCTTAATACTCGATAGTGTCGCCGTCACTAAGCGAGGTGACCGCCGTCGAAATAAATTTAAGGTGGTCCGAGCAGGAATCGAACCCTCGTTGTCATGTACAAGAGCCGCGCACTCTACCATTGGACCACCGTTGGTAAAACCCAAAGATTATTGGAGCTGAAGGAAAATAAAGGGAGTCTTAGTAAGATTGCACTTTTTAAATTTGGTGAAATTTTTTTGTGCAATTGACAACTCTGAAATTTGGCAGTTGTCACAAGTGCTTAATCCTATAATTAAAAATGAAGTCATAATTGTGAAAACTTATTATAAAAATTTGGAAAGTTATGCTGAGACCGCTCGCAAACTTTGAAGAAATTTCAGCCGAGAAAGTGCACGCAAATGTATCAACCATTCGACGAGTTGTCAAAACAGTTGAAGAAATTGGGTCGTTATGGACAGTAAGATTTCTATGCGTCAACGTACCGGTCGGTCTCTTGAAAATATTACTGCTGTAAACGAGAGTGTCGCCGAAACCACGAAAACATCAATTCGGCATCGTTCTTAACACCTTCAAATTTCACTAAGCACTACGCAACGTATTTTGACAAAAGACCTCCATCTTCATGCGTACAATATTCAGCTTACTCAGGAGCTCAAACCAGCAGACCACGGAAAGTACCGCAATTCGTTCAATGGGAGCAAAGTGAAGTCAATGCCAATTTTACAAATAGAGTCATCTTCTCCGACGAAGCGCATTTCCATCTGAATGGCTTCGTGAATACACAAAATTGTCGAATTTGGGGCTCAGAAAATCCTCATGCAATCCATGAGAATCAAACGCATCCACAACGAGCAACTGTCTGGTGCCGAATTTGGTCAGGCGACGTGATTGAGTCTTACTTTTTTGAAGATGAGCCCGAAATTTCAGTGACTGTGAACGGCATTAGTTACAGGAACATCATAACGGAGTTCTTGTGGCCTCAACTGGACGGGATGGGTCTGTACGACATGTGTTTTCAGCAAGACGGCGCCACTTGCCACAGGGCGCTTGAAACAATAGATTTATTGCAGCAACGATTTCCGGAACAAAATGTCTCAAGAAATTCTGATGTCAAGTGGCCACCAAGATCATGCGAATTAACGTCGTGCGATTTCTTTCATTGGGGTGTTGTGAAATCTCCGGTTTATGCGAATAATCCAGTAATAATTCCTGAGCTCAAATCCGAGATCCAACGCGTCATCGGTGAGATACAGCCACATCTCTGCGAAAAAGTCATGGAAAATTCCGTGAAAAGAGTAATGAACTGTCATCAGAACCGTGGGGGCCATTTGACGGATATTTTATTTCATACTTAATCGGAACATGTCTTCTTTTCAATCCTATAAAAATATCATAACTATCTCAAAAAATATGTGTTTTTATTTTAAAATGAAGAAGTGCATTCTTACTGAGTCACACTTTAGCTACGACGCAAAAGTGGCAAAATTTTTTTTTTGTAAAGTTTAGCTAAAAGGAAACATACTTTCCAAATATTTGCTCGGTCCATTTGAGCCCGTTAATATTCGACCTTATATTTCTTAAAAGTAAGATATGGACTCAAAATACCTGACGATTCCCCCACCTGCGCCCATTTTTCAACCCGTTGCAACCCTTTGAAATAAGACCAATTTTTGATCCACTTTGATGGTTCACAGGGCTCAAATCAGATTAGTTAGAGAATTGACGACTACAATAATATAGTTGCACCTACACTTTTAATTTTTTTTAAGCCTGGTCGTAACTGCGGCTAACGTGGTCCATTTTGAGGTTCCAATTTTCGATAATGTTACGCACATTTCGTGTGGTATCTGGCGAATAGCGCGTGTAGTGTGGGTTTTGAATTACTCAATCGTAACCTGATCATCTAGGTAGTGTGCGCTATAGTACCTGAGAACTGGAGTTCGATCCCTACTCTGGCCACCTTACATTTGTTTCCTAGGAAGTTCATATGTTCTACAATCTTGTTGATTGAGATCTTAGGTACATTTTTGTGGTTGATTTTTTCCTTGAATTTTGATTGTTTCCTTGAAGTTTGCTACCTATGGGCCTAAACAGGGGAAAAAAGATTTAAAAAAAATCAAATTTTTTAAAGTTATTTTGCGATTTTGACCTTGAAGATGAAGTTTTTTTAATTTTATATGTTGACAATTTTTATTCTCTATGACAAGGGCTACAACTTTCCCTCACAGAGTAAATCAAAGTTCCGAACGAATTGCAAGATATGAGCCTGACAAAATGATCACTTTTTTGCAAAAATTACACCAAGGCCCCAAATCTTTCAACGCCCATAAAAAAAAGTGCATGACTTTGGGCAAAACTGGGAGACACGGGTATTTTTTTGGTCTTTTATCACGTAGTGGTGTCCGTATATGGTTATATTTTTGCGTGTTGCACTGTGTTATGAGCCGTTGATTCCATCGATCACACTAAACCAGTGAGCGACCCTTTGAGGCCTTTTTGAGCTTCGTGTTTTCGCATCGACATGTGCTCACGTATTCAACGAAGCCAAACGAAATCATTTGGTCTCACTTGAGCATTCGAACAAGAAGGTTGATCGTTGCTTGTCGTTTCCATTGCACTGTGAGAAATGTTCCATGAAGAATGGGTATATGATTTATTGTTTGCCGAAATGTTTTCCGGTAAGCCCGAATGTTTATTTTGTTTCTCTCAGTGCAGCTCACTCACACAATGACAGAATTAAGGTTGTATGAGTTTGCCGGTCACTGCACTAAATCGTTGCTTTGTCTACATGCTGTGGCTGCTCTTAAAACTCTTCCGGTTGCTCTTCGGCCCTAATGTGGAAATTTTGCTAACTGGCCATAAACCAGAAAGGGGACTCCTATCTGAATAAAATTTTGATCAAAAACTGAGAATATTTTTCAAGCTTTTCAACAGCCCAAAGACTGAATCAGTGACGATTCGGAATGATCATGTTCAAATACCAAACACTTACTTACTTATCACGTGTCGAACAACCCCGAGGGGTCTGGGACCTTTCAAAACGAAGATAATATATTTCGCCAACCAGTTCGATCTTTTGCTTTATCTCTCCGGTTGGCAATACCAAGTGAAGGCAGGGATTCGTCAACCTGATCCCTCCAGCGGAGTCTCGGTCTTCCTATTTTTCGTCTTTCTTCAACTTCGGTTTCGAAAACCCTTCGTGCTGGTTCGTCTCCATCCATTCTACTAGATGGCCTAGCCAGCGCACTCGCGTTACCTTGATCTGCTTTACTATGTCAATGTTGGGATAAAGCTCATACAGCTCATGGTTCATGCGTCGCCGATACTCGCCGTTGTGCACTATAGGGCCATACATTTTTCGGAGTATTTTTCTCTCGAAGACTCCTACAGTGTTTCAACTGCTTGAGATAAGACACAGAATTCTGCGCCATAAAGTAAGACAGGTTGTATGAGAGTCTGGAATAGTTGGACTTTTGTTACTCGAGAGAGGGCTTTATCTCTAAAGTGCTTGCTTAGCCCAAAATAACATCTATTCGGAAGTACAATTCTCCGCTTGATCTCAAGGCTGACGTTGTTGTTTTTGTTTACGGCAGATCCGAGGTATATAAATTCGTCCAGCACCTCGAAATTATAACTGTTATCAACATTCACGCTTTGGTCTATTCGCGTGGAGGCACTGCTCGTTGAAACCATTTTATTTGTCTTGTCCTCATTTACTGTCAGACCCACTTTTGCTGACACCTTCTCAATTCTCGAAAACACCGCAGTAACTTCTCTAATTGTGCGCCCAATGATATCGATATCATCAGCATACGCGAGCAGCATGTGACTTTTGCTGCTGATGGTTTTATTCATGTTGACTGCAGCTTTTCTCATAATGATGTCAGAGCCACGGACACCGCCTTATAATCGACAAATATTTCCAGGATTTGACGTAGCGTGAAAACCTGGTCGGTTGTAGATTTTCCAGGTCTAAAGCCACACTGGTACGGTCCAATCAGGCCAGAGATAATTGGTTTTAGTCTTTCGCAAAAGGCGTATTCCACGGTAGTTGGCAAAGAGACTCGGGTCACCTTTTTTAAATATAGGACATAGTACCTTTATGTGGCCGTCGGTGGTGCAATGGGTAGTGTGCGCGCCTTTTGTACTTGAGATCCTGGGTTTGATCCGTGCTCTGACCACCTTAAAATTTCTTTCGACGGCGGTTACCTCGCATAGTAACGGCGACACTATCGAGTATTTAGCCATGAAAATGCTCCTCAAAAATACCGTGTAAAACTGTAGGTCTCAAACAGTGAGTATAAAACTAGAAAGCGCACAGCGCACAGGTTGTGAGAGCTCTCCCCGATTTCTTCATGGAATGTAATGGGAAACCATTTATTTATTTTTTAGTGCATTGAGACTCCAATCGCCGGGCATGCGTTCATCTAGCCAAATGTTGCTAATGAGCTGATGCATGCACCTTATCAGCTCATCTCCGTCAGCCTTAAACAGCTCCGCCGGTAATCCATCGGCTCCAGCTGTTTTGTTGCTCTTAAATCGGGCAATCGCTGTTCTGGCCTCGTCTTGTTTAGGAGGGGACAATCGACGTCGTTATCTTAATTGTAATCGATTGTCTCCTCGTCATTGGATATCTCAGGTACCAGGAGCGTCGAGAAATGATCTCTCCATATTCCCAACATACTCTGCACGTCGGCGTTGAGATTTCCGTCCTTGTTTTACAGATGGGGGGCCCAGAACCATGTGGATTAGTTCCGTTTTTGACTTTTTGGTAGAATTTTCGGACTTCGTTCTTCCTTCTGTATGTCTCAATTTTCTCACTCTCGCTCTTTCTCCACTGCCATTTCTTACGCCTAAATAGACGGTTTACCTCCTTTCTTTTCACCCTATAAAGCTCAGTCGCAGCTCGCGTTGCAATTGCCTGAAGCATTGCCATGCGTGCAGCGTTCTCTTCTTCATTTGCAATGCAACACTCTTCATTGTACCATGGATTGCTGCGGAACGGGTTTTCAAACTCAAGTACGGTTGTTGCAGCAGTTTTTATAGAGTCGGAAATGGATTTCCACTGCGCTTCAGGTTCGTCATATGGAGGGGGTGAGTTCTGTGTCAAACATTGGGAGAGCTTCCTTGAGTAGGCTTTGGCTACCTCTGGTAATTGCAGCGTTCCGAGGTCTACCTTTCTCTGGGTCTGGTTTCGTACGATTTTCGCTCTACTTAATGTTGTGCGAACCTTTGCCTTGTGCACAACACTATTGAACATTATTACCATGACGTGACCTGTCATAAAATCCCTACTGGCAAATGAACCTCCAAATGAATCACACAATGCTTCCAGCCAATGATAACACCAAGTAAAATACTTATAAATTTGTATAAAAGCCAATTGTCGCTACATCTATTACACTGAAAATTCGAATGATTTATCTTTGTCCTTATGTCGGTATTCCCCTTCACTGAGCTTCCTTTCTCGCTATCCCCAATTAGAACAACTATTAGGATATTAAACTTCACCCTCGCGTAAACGCCGTTCAGATACGCCGCGATTTCGCTTTTTTGAGATTTCATTCCGTCAAACATATCGTCCGTCGCCTGAATCTTGATTTGCCGTATAGCCCATTTTGACGTTTTTGAGTTAGAAACGGATTTATAACGAGAAATACTCAAATTTCAGCACACGCTGATCCTCATTCTTCTATCTTCATTGGTTTCAGAGATACAGAGTATTGCTTTTGCCGTATACGCCCGATGGTTACCAGATGTTAAACCTTGAAGTCGTTTTTCTCAAAACAGTAAACTGGCGTACGAGTATACGGTAAATCAAGATTCAGACGACAATATGATTTACAGTACAAAAATCAGCTGTATAAGAAAATGCAATCGAGAAAACTGTGAAATCTGAAACAGCTTTAGGTTATATTAGTTCAATGGTGGATAAGAGGTGGCAAAGGATATTGTGGCAAATCTACCATATACATTTTGCCTATTTCATTCTAACTTTTCTACTATTCCTTGTAATTCTCTTCAGAAAATTCCCTTCTTTCAAATACTCAATTAATAAATGACGACTTCTTGAACTTCCAACGCCGATTGTAGCACAATTTAAATAAAAATCCTCTCTGTTGTGTCCTTACAGACCACTTCAAGTTTCTGGAGAAAAACAAGCAGTCCTCCATAATCTTCTAACGGAGAAAACTTTTGTTCTTCATAAAAAACACTTTACATTTATTAGTGGCAGCATAACAATGACCAAATCTTGCAAAAGACCACTTCAAAGGCACAAGGACGTCGTCCACCAAAGGAAATCAACTTTTGTTATCCTGTAAGTTTAAAGAGAGACAACAACAACAGCAAAAAGCATTGAAGTGAGGAGTAAATCCTATAGACACTAAACAAACGTAACACATGCAATCACTCGACTGAATGTTGTTGTGCCTCAAGCCATTAAAAATTACTCAATCATTATGTTTAGGCTCAGGACGTTTATAAGATTATTACTTATTTGCTTTTTAGTGTCCTTTATCCTTTTTGCAGGATGTATTGTTGTTGATGGTGTTGTAATCAAATCAATTAGTTCAACTTGGATAGCTCTCTCTCTCTCTCACTAAGTAAGTAAGGAAGTAAGTGGGAGGTATAAGAAGATGCCAATTTGCCAGACAAAGGAAATAATTGTATTTTGCTACAAAATTGGCATTCACTCCGTGGTGTGGGCGATTGAATGGAGGTGGACAATGGAAGATGATTAGATGTAGGAACTTTGCATAATTCAGTGGTGAGGAATTTATAATGCATTTAAGATGATATTCTAAGAATTTTTCTAATTGAGGATTGGAAAAGAGTTGAAGACAATATATAATGTATCATTGGAAAAAGGGTTTATTTATCATCTGTTTAAACAGAGACTCCTCCTCTTAAAATTTGTGGCAATATCTATAGATAGAATTTCATTGTTTGGTCAATCAATGTAGCTACACGAATTTGAAACGATTTGGCTCATATGCGTGATCAATGGTAACAGCTCTAAAAGTTCATAAAAGAAAATTGCACATAAATTGTACCAAAAAGTGCATAAAATGAACCAACGAATACATATGGTGCACCCATAACTACATCAAATTGGAGTGTTCGAAAAACCGACAATTTTGAATAACTGCACCGAAAGCAAAAGCTTCAGCAACATTTCAACATTATTTAAAATTAAAAAGAAAAGAATTAGACCTTTATAATAGGGGTATGAACCCAATTGCTTAATTAGCTTATCTTTTTCATTTTCCAACGTAAGACACTTTTCATTGAATTGATGAAGAACATTTCATCCATATTTCATCAATAGTGTATGCAAATTCAACGACACCGTCACTTCAAGTTGATTTGATATACATTTGTAAGTTTATCATCAAGTTGAAGTACATTTTTCACCACTTTGATGTAAACTGTTCAATAATTTGCTGTACATTTTTCGTCACTTAGATGTAATGTTGGTGTAAGTTTGTCATTAATTTGATGTAAATTGGTCCTCATTTTGACGTAAATTGGTTGTTAAATGTCTTGTTCAAATTCACAAGAACAGAGTATAAAACCACATAGTTCAAAGCGTGGATATAGTTTTCTGCCATTTCAATATATGTGACTTGCTCCACGATAAGGGACCTCTGCGCCGAAAAGAAGTTATTGAGAAAAACGAGTTTAAAAAAAGCGCTTCGTTTTTCCGTGTTTTGCGCATGGTTATGCAACTCTTCCTTCAACCTGGTCATCTGGCGATGTATTTCGACTCTCTGGTACTTTGTACGATGTTCACTATGCAGTGTTACCTCTATGAAAAATAAAATAATTTTGATATTTACTTTTTTTTGAACTTTTTTTAAATTTCAAATATTATATATATTATCTGTTTATATCACATTTTTCAATTTTTTCATTAATTATGTTCATCTTTACAGGTGATTTGTAAAAAAACTAAAAGACATAGAAACTTGCGGTTTGCGGCTTTTGAAAGAATCACTCAAAAAGTAAAAAAAAAATTTTTTCGGCGCAGAGGTCCCTTTTCGTGGAGCAGGTCACATATTCTGTTGTTTTTATTTTCAATTTTCTACTAGTTTCTTTCTTTTTCTCTTTATTTTTTTTCATAAATAAATGATTTCCCGTTACATCCCACGAAGGTATTAAACCAGTTCGATGTACGCGTTCTAGTTTTACTCTCACTGACTGGGACCTACAATTTTACACCGGTGCCGACCGGTATTTTGAGAAGCTTTTTCATGGCCGCCGTTGAAAGAATTTTAAGGTGGTCAGAGCAGGGATGCTCAAGAGCCGTGCCAATACCATTGCACCACCGACGATCGATCCCACTAATTATTTCTAAATGCCAATGATGATGATTAATGTAAAAAAGATCATCAATTCAATAAAGATAAAGAATCGATTTAAAAAACGCACAATCCTCAAATTGAAGAACCTTTTCATTGAGTTGATAAAATTTGTCATCCATTCAATGAAAAACATTTGATGAACATTTATAATCAATTTGATGTAAAAAGTTTCTTTCAGTGTGGTTTATTATACGAAAAATCACAAACGGTGCAACCTGTTAAGTTTCGGTTTTATTTACGGTTTCTTTTCGGTTTTTTCGTTTTATATGGAAAAATTTTAATTACTGTAGAAAAAATAGTACAAATTCCAACACAAAATAACATTTTCATATTGTTTTCCTTTTGCCCGTAAAAAGGATCATTATTAATCAGACAATAGAATAAATACCCTTATTCAAATTTTTATATTTCAATTTATACAAAAAAAAAGCAATTAATATTTTTCTTATACAGATATGATTCTGATGTTTTCTACAAAGATTCAATTTTGAATTGAATTGCATTGAACTGAATTGAATTAAATTGAATGGAATTTAATTGAGTTGAACTGAATTGAATTGATTGGAATGGAATTGAATCGAATTGATTTGAATTGAATTGAGTTGAATTGAATTGAATTGAATTGAGTTGAACTGAATTGAATGGAATGGAATTGAATTGAATTGAATTGAATTGAATTGAATTGAATTGAATGAAATGGAATGGAATTGAATTGAAATAAATTGAATTGAATTGAACTGAAATAAATTGAATTAAATTGAAATGAATTGAATTGTATTGAATTAAAGTGAATTGTATCCAATTGAATTGAATTCAATTGTATTGACTTGAATTGAGGTGAATTGTATTGCATCCAATTGAGTGGAATTAAATTGAATTGAAATGAATTGAATTAAATTGAATTGAATTGACTGGAATTAAATTCAATTGAATGGAATGGAACGGAAGGGAATTGAATTGAATTTTATTTAATTGAATTGAACTGAAATGAATTAAAATTAATTCAATAAAAGTTGAATTGAATTGAATTGAATTGAACTAAACGGAATTGAATTGAACTGATATGAATTTAATTGCATTGAATTGAATTAGATTCTGATTCTGATCTGATTTGAATTGAATTTAATTAAATTGAGCTGATTTGACGCAAGTGAATTAGATTGATTGCAATGAAATGAATAGAATTGAATGAAATTCAATTGAATTGAATTTAATTGCATTGAATTGAATTGAATTTAATTGAATTGAATTGAATTGAATTGAATTGAATTGAATTGAATTGAATTGAATTGAATTGAATTGAATTGAATTGAATTGAATTGAATTGAGTTGAGTTGAATTGAAATGAATGTAATTGAATTCAAATTCAATTTATTCTGAAAAATATATTAAATATTGAATGGCAATGGAATTTTAAATTTTGAACACGGCACCGATTATCCAGTTAACCGACTTGAAAAATTCGGGCTCACGGTTATTCGTATATACGATTTTTTAAACTGCTAATGGTTATTAGTATAGTACATTGTCAAAACAACAATTTTACGCTTTAAAATGTGATACGACAAAAGAACTTTTGATGAGTTGTTGAATAACTTTCTTTCCCCTGGCAGATCTTGCGAATAAAATATGGTGATGGAAGTATTGTGGTTCTTTTGCTTTTATTATCTTGTGAAATTGGTTAAGCGGCTTCTTTGGTTTTACGGTTTCGTCTTTGAACACCCTAAGTAGAATGTAATAGCAAGCGATACCCAAAGTGGTCCCAAAAAGTACATAGTGTGTAACAAAAATTACATTAAGTGTACCAACAGTGTGCATAATCTGTATCAACAATGTACTTAAGGTACTAAATAAGTTACATGAAGTGCATAAAGTCCACCAAAAATGTACTATAAAGTACATAAAGTGTACAAAAACGTACATAATTACATAAAAAAGCATAATTACATAACAAAAAGTACATAACTTGTACACTCTTAATATAACATTTCTGGTACACTTTTTAGTAAATTTTTGTTACACTTCGTACTATTTTGAGTTAGTTTATGCACTATTTGGATATATGTATACATTGTATATTTTTTGGTACACTTTATGTACTTTTTGGTAGAATTTATGTACCTTTTGGTACACTTTATGTACTCTCCTGTACTCTTTGTACTTCTTGGAAGACTACTATATATGTACTCTTTTGGTTCCTAAACAAACTTTCAGTTTGGTCCAAAATTTATCACCCTAAGATGCTATACTGTCTGTTTTGTTTTGATATTTCTGAATTAAATAGATACAGAATAAACGTCGACAAACCATAGAGTGCCATACTTATCTTTATGGAATAATTTCGCTAAAAATTTATCATGAGCGATGATGGCTATTTCCGCTTGAAAGTATACGTAAGCAACCAAAATTTGCTTTTCTGGGCCACTGAGAATCCACGTATCATTCAATGACAGTCATACTGCATGGTGTGCCATTTATGCCGGAGGTGTCATCGGGCCTTAAGTGGAATCACCTCGGTAGACAGACAAAGTATATGGAAGTAGTGAAAGATAATGAGAAGAAGGAATCAAGCTGAACAAGTTCACTTATAAATAAACCCCCGTATTCATAATGATAAATTAGCCACCGGCTATCATCTGACTAATGTTTTCTAATGCATAATACTTGTAACTAAACTGTGTCCAAAGAGTAGCTACGAAGCATGCCTATTCATGATAACCAGAGCTGCATTCGGAGTTGCTTAAACAGAGATGTTCATCTTATAGTTAGACAGCAGATAGGAAACTGAATCAGCTCATTAGACTAAGAATAAAATACATTCTAGTTAACACACTCGTTGTATGGAGGGGACACGCAGTGACTAATTTTTCTTTATGAATACGAGGACAATTTTTGTAAGGGAAGTCTATTATACTGGACTTACGTACGGGCAAGATGAAGTCAAAAGCCGTCTTACAAAAATTCAAAACTTGATGAGGTTATAGCGACACCCCTGGCTAATTTTGTGCATCACTAATATGTATCCTTACCATATTTTTCGGTGGTTGATATCTATAAACTTTATTGTTTTCTCACCTTCTGTTTTCACTTTCTGTTTAAATCAATAATTTTTCTGAAAAGTCCTCGTGGAAAATTCAAATATAGTTTCTATTTTCCAGCAAAGCCTCTTATCAAAAATCGAATACATACACCCTGAAAAATAATATCCCACGAAATATATTGCAAGAACAATTGCATTGTTTTCGTGAATAGAATATCTGCAGCTTTTTGTTAATTTATTGTAAGTCACTTTTTTTCCAGCAGTTTTCTACAAACAAAGCCACACTTGGGTCACAAATAAACTACATATATTATAACCTATTAATTATTTTGTACACAACATATATATTATATTGAACAGAATACACAATGTGTTTGTACACAAGTATTCTATATTTGCGACAAGCTACAAACATGTTGTGTTTGCATCCAAACAACATCAAAATACAAATTTTTCAGCGTGTAACTTTGTTACACAGAATTTTTGTTACAGAAACTAAATTATGATTACAGTGACTAGTATTACGAATTCTAATATTGTACTTTTTATGAGTTGTATCTTCCATTTCAGATGAATGAGGTTTTAGAAATACTCAAATTATTTAATACAAGTTAAATTCTGAAGTAATAATTTCTATTTCGTAAGAATCATTTCTAATTTATCAATATCATCGACAAATAATGTTGATGTATGACAGTTATGAATTGTAATGAAAATATGGACTTTATTATGGAATTTCCAATGCCTGAATTAATTTCCAATTAATCTTTTCCCTGTGTATACAATATTTGTATTTTCCTCTCTCAATAAACACTAAGAACTTCTTGATAAAACCTTGTCAGCAATAATTCTGCGTCCTTTGTATTTTTAATATCATAAAAGCTTTTAGATTTTTGAAGGTCAGATTCGAAATTCATAGAATTATGTTGTGTGGTAACCGAGTTAAACATTAATTGGGCTACACCAACAGAATTCAAGAGATATTTGTCGTTAATTTGGTTTCTTCCATCTGTTAATCAACTTCCCGCTTCCCTTCCCTTCCACAAACAAATTCGAACAGCGACAATTCTACGTCCATTTAATTTTTAATTTTCTACGTCCATTTTTTTTTAGAATTTAAAACGTCAGATTCGAAATACATAGAATTATATTGTGGTAACCGAATTGAAAATTAATTCGGTTGTACAAACAGAACTTTTGAAATTTTTAAGAAATGCATGAGATATTAGGCGATAATTTGGTTGTAACAACCATAGTTATGAAATTCTCGGTTAGAGCAATCGACTTAAAACCTAATTCGCTTGTTGCGACAGAATTGATAACAAATTCTATTGTTGCAATCGAATTGATGCCGACTTCGATTGTTGCAACCGACTAGATGACACATTCGGTTGTTGCAACCGACTAGATAGCACATTCGATTGTTCGGTTGTTGCAAGCCAGTTGATTCCAAATTCCAAACCTTTAATTGATAGAACGAATATAATTGGAAATTCAGTTGTCACATCTGAATCATATTTCAGTTGTGGGGACTAAATGGACCACCGTTACAAGTTCTAGATGATTTGATTGTCAGCAGTAACATACTCTATTATATTTTAACTCTTTAAAAATTTCCCACTTTGTCTTTATCGTTAAATTTCTCACAAGTTATTAAATTTTAATGGATTTATATGAAAAAGGGATTCCAAGTGTCAGTACCTTTTTAAAGAGCGTTAACCAACAAATCATAAAGGATCTGCTGGATGAAGTAAACAAACAACTACAAAATAACCACAACCATAATCTGGAAGTTCCTTACCCAACCCTGGGTATACAAAATGCTTTAACAAGAATTGCCTTGAACATTAAAGATACAAGTAAAATCCTTCAGCAACAAGGAACCAACGTATAGAGACTAAATACAAAACAAACTGTTGCGCTTATTGAGCCCCTTTTTAGCTCTTTTACGAAAGAGGAGTGAATGGGTAAAACGAAAAAACAAAAAATAAAAAATGAGTAGAATATTTTAGTAAAGGGAAGAAATTTATTTGAAATTAAAGTAAAACCCCCTTGCCAAAGGAAATCTTTGCCGGAAAAACGTATCGTCTAAAGTTGTTTGTGACGGGACAATAAGACCGGTAAAGTGGTGGAAGGAAATTGGGGGGAAATATTTGTTTTGAGTCTGTATATGTTAAGGCTCAACAGCAACCAACACGACACCGAAAATGTGTGTTGTTGTTACCTTTGCGTAGGTGTCGAAAGATGTCTCATTCTGTTTACAGTGGTATGTTTGTTTGTTCGAGGGATACATTCCCTTAATTCTTCCTCCCACTAATTATTTCATTTCACATTTCGTTTTTCTTTACTTTCCTTTTTTTATACAGCGCCGAGAGTGACAATAACAAAAATCATATGTTTTATGTTATTACACACTTTTGCTTTCATTTCTTCCATTCTAAGATGATTCCCAACAACCAATACATTGAATACCGATTGAGTTGGAAAATCCATAGAATTGTGCTCAAATTGAGTGTAATGGCTAAAGCGCAAACGTGAGTTTTTTTTGTTGTGCTGTTTACCGTATGTAGGTGTTTGAGTGAATCTTGCATAAATGTGTGGGACAATTGAGAGAGAGGATATTTGATTTCAAAGTTAAGTCATAATGTATGTAGGTGTATGTAGTCGTCGTTAGTCGTTACTTTAAAAGAGAGAGAGTGAGAGAGAGAGAGAGTGTATGTTTTAACAATGTGTAACAATTTTGTTAAGCGAATGTTTTTCTCTCTCGTTATGTATAGTCGTAATTCGCATTTGGTTTGAGAATAATTTGGGTACATATGTTTTGTATTTATTGTTTAAACGAGGGGTTATAGTGACATTTTTGTGGCGACCAACTGACTTCGGTGTTCTCTATTAGAAACATATCATCACTGGAATAAGGGCTACTTAAACAACAAAAATGATTTGTAAATTGACTGGACCAGTAAGTTCTTAGTTAATTTTATATATTTAAATTGGTTTTCAAAAAGGGTGATCCGCATGTATGTTCCAACTATCGCGGTAGCAGTCTTTTATCCATCGCGTATAAGATCTTGTCGAGCGTATTATGTGAACGACTAAAGTCAATTGTTGAAAACCCGATTGGACCTTATCAGTGTGGTTTTAGACCAGGCAAGTCCACAAGTGATCAAATATTCACGCTACGCCAAGTTCTGGAAAATATCCACGAAAAGAAAATCGATACATACCATCTTTTTGTCGGTTACAAGCTGCTTTCGATAGCCCCATACGGGAAAATTCTACGACCTTGGGATTCTGACAAAACTGATCCGCCTCTGTAGAATGACGCTGACCAACACCAAATCAGCAGTGAAGGTGGGAAAAGACCTCACCGAACCATTTTGTACCAAGCGAGGATTGAGATATATGGTCCTGTTAAAGAAAACGGCGAGTACCGACGTTGTTGGAACCAAGACCCATATCATTTATATTCTGACGTGGACATCTCTAGGCGAATCAAATTAGGCCAGTTGCGGTGTCAAGGCCATGTTATCAGAATGGATGAAGATGATCCAGCGCGAAGGGTTTTCGATAAGGTACCCGATGAAAGCAGGAAAGAGGACGACCAAGACTTCGATGGAAAGACCAGGCCGAAGAATCCCTCCGTATCCTTGGTGTTACCAAATGGCGTGAAAAGGCGAAGGATAGAACCAATTGGAGGAATATATATTAAAATTAATTTAATTTGTTTATTTGTTTGTTTATTTAATATGTATGAAGTACATTTTTCACCATTTTGATGTAAATCTGTCCACAATTTGATGTAAATTGGTGATCATTTTGATGTATATTGTTGGTTTATTTTGGCATATTTTTCATCGTAAAAACTCCACAAGAACAGGGTATATGGCCACAAAAAAATGCGTATCGCGTGTATAATATTTTCTGTCCATTGCACTATTTTTTAACATATATTTATTTATATTTTATTATGTTGTTTTTGCAATTTTCTATTCCGTTTTCTGTTCCCCTTTATGATTTCAATACTACGTCCATATTTTGAATAGATCCCACTATTTCCAAATTCCAATGATGAAGATTGATGTAAAAAAAATCATCAATTCAATGAAGCTGAAAAGGTAAAGAAACGCACAATCTTCAAATTGAAGAACTTTTTGTTTGAAGTGATTAAATTTGTCACCACTTCAATGAAGAACAATTGATGAATATCTATCATCGATTTCATGTAAAGATTTTCTTTCAGTGTATGTGGGACAATTTAGTTATATGACAATTACAATTTGTGGTTTAATTTGAATTACCTCTACAAATGCAAATTCAAGAAAAGAAATAATATACCGTTGACTTATTTTCAAAGCATTTCCATCCTATCTGCTTGTTTTGGTTTCGAATATTTTCTATGTACTGGTTTATGAATTTAAAAGTATCTCGTTATACCAATCGATGCAAGGGTGCGAAATGGCAGCGGGTTAAAAATTTTCGGATTGGCGGTCAGAGGGTAGTAGGGTTGCTAACTTCCGAGCCAGTGGTCGGATTTTTTTGTTTTTGGGTTTGTTGGAAACGTCTTTAAGAGGCCTTTCAGAATCAATAAAGATTAAGAATAAAGATTTCAGAAAAAAAAATGGGGAAAAAATTCACATAACCTCAATTTGCTCAGCCAGATGGCAGGTAACTTAACAGGTAAAGATAGCCAAACCTCTTACCTTTCCAAAATGACCTAACGAAGCCCAGATGACTTACCGTTCCAAAGTTATGACCATTTTACTGAAATGCAAAACTGTTTGTTTTTGTTTTTGGAAGCGAAATAACAGCACACATTTATTTGTTTTTGTAAATTAACACGTTTAAGATTTTATTTTATTGAAATTTTCAGAATCAATAAAAAAAAAGTAGAAAAAAGTCAAATCGCCGAGATACAGAGCTTTCGGAAAAAAAATTCACATAAACTCAATTTACTCAGCCAGATCAGAAGTTAGCAACTTTACCCTACTACCCTCCGACCACCAATCCGAAAATTTTGAACCCGCTGCCATTTCGCACCCTTGCATTTTCGGACATGGTCCTAGTGGACTTTTCTTCATGAAATGAGCCAAGGAATACGCTGGAGAAATTTGTCCGGAACTTCCTGAATCACCCTGTATATAAAAAAAAATTACATGAGGTGTCAAGGGACACCCGGTTGGAACGAAGTTCCTTTCGCTATATATTATGTACAAGTTAGTTCTAGTTAGTCCTAAGGCGCCGGTTGAAACATACGATAATTTAAATGGATTTTTAAGAAAAGAGACTTTTTGTAAAATGATTAACTTTGTTTAAGAAATTTCTTTTTTTTAGAATATATTTTTTTTAAAAAAAATGTAATTTTTTAAAGATAAGTACTTCTTTTATTAAAAGCTAATATTTTTTTTTAAGAAAAAGTAATATTTTTAAGAAGAAGTACTTTTTGTAAGAAAAAGTCATAAGAGTATGAATATTTTTTATAAAGAAGTACTTTTTACGAACAGGTACTTTTTAAAGAAGTGGTACTCTTTTTAGGAAAAGCTTACTTTTTTCAAAAAAATTTACTGCTTTTCAGAAAGGCTACTTATCCCAAGAAAAGAAAAGGTATTATTTTATTTTTAAGAAAAGGTACTTTTAAGAAAGAATTTTTTTTAAGAAAATTTAGTTTTAAGAGAAGTATTTTTTTGAAGAAAACGTTTTTTTAAGAAATGGGAATTTTTTTAGAATTGGTCCTTTTTTCAAAAATATGTAAATTTTTAAGAATAGGTACTTATCTAAAGTATTTTTTTTTCACAAAAAATGTATTCTTCAAAGAAAATGTAGTTTTTTAAGAAGTGCCAATTTGTTGTAAAAAAATTTAATTTTTTGAGAAAAGTTACTTATTTTAAAAAAAATACTTATTTTTACGAAATCCCAATTTGTTGTAATAAAATTATCTTTTTTAAGAAAAGGTACTTATTTTCAAAAAATTACTTTTTTAAGAAAAGGTACTTTTTGTAAAAAAAAATACTTTTTTTAAGCAAATACTTCTTTAAGATAAGGTATTTTTTTTAAGGAAAGGTACTTTGTTTACGAATATGAATAGGTATGTTTTTTTAGAAAATTTACTTTTTTTTAAGAAAAGGCACTTACATATTTAAGAAAACTTTATTTTTTAAACTTCTATCACTTTGGTTTTTCTAAATTTACTTTTTATTGGGTTCAAAACTATAATACTTACTAAATATTGGTTACAGGCTCCACCTAGAAAACTACCCATTAAACAAGAAAGTCCCCAACATATGTGAGACATCTAGTTAGACTAGACACAAACCAAAGCAAAAGTAAACAATATAGTTGATAATAGTGGGGTTGTAGCCTAATAGTGTTAAAACAAAAGTTATTTAATTTATTTTGCATTTAGCCCCCATCCCGCAACGTGCGATACGGAACTTCGTTCTAAAATGATGGAAAAAATATTGTTTTTGCTTAAAAAATTCAAATTTTTTTATTATTAAAAAAACAAGAAACATAAGAAACTGCAAACAGTGTAAAGTTTTATTAGTTTATCCTAAAGTCAAATGGCCTATGAACAAAATGAGATATGGATCATAAAACTCGATGGACGCGTTTCGCTCTTATTCATAATATATTTTGTCAAAATCTGAGAATTGGAAGAAATCGATTTTTTTTAAAAAATTTGACTTGAAACACACATTTCATGGGTACCGATCAACTCAGTAGACTTGCCTGCAGCCGATACAATTTACGCGAACATTGATACAAAAATTTCATGCCAAAAACTACAACAGTGTTATTAATAGACTTATGTCGCATTTACACTGCAGTTTATCGAGGCCAGGTTAGCGATAACCTTGTTCTCTAATCTTCGCCATTTAAGCGGCATTTACACCAAGCTTGTAGCATTTTGCATTTTCGGGATTATTGACGTTATTTTCTTATGGAGTTAGACATTTATAATCCCGAGAATGCGATATTCTTGGTAGGTGTAACTACAGTTTTATATAACACCCAACTTGAGATTAAATTGACATTTTAGGTGGCAACTCTGTGCTTAGACCAACTACGTGCCGAGACAAAATTATCGAAAACGACGCCACAACAGGAAAATTAAATTGCCGGCTTTTACTTTTGGCAGTTTAGTACCAATTTGGGATTTTTTTGAACTAACTGTCGGTTAAATCGGATCAGTCGATAAATTCGGCTCACATAGTAAACCAATAAAAGCCAACAATATCGGCAAGCTTAAAACAATGTTTGGTGGCGGCAACGCGTCGGAAAATTTTCGATCGGCTTCCGACTGTCAAACAGTTGATTTTTTCTGTATGCTTTGATTATGGTTGCATTTTTTTGGAAATTAACTGCTGTATCAAAATGTACACAAGTTTAACGTGAGGTTAAAAATTAAACTTCAGTTTCTATAGATTAAAATTGTATGAATAATCTTCTGGGTTAACGTGGATTCACGGAGTTAACCTTTGATATGCGTTAATCTTAGTTGGTGTTAATGCCGCATTACGGCCTTATTAATAAAATGTTGTGAAAGGTTTGTGTGACGTTTTTTGTATGATAAATCGTCACTAAAACCTCCTATAACTTTTTATGTATAAGGTCGTTTCCTATTAAACTGATAACACTATGCGACAGTCAAAATCGGGATGGGATGAAACCAAGGGGAAATGTTATATCGGTCAAAAACAAGTTATACATGGCCCGGCGTTTCGCTGTACTTAGCTCACCGTCTAAAGTAGTCGAAAAATTTGTTCAGCCGTCATCGATAGTGCAAAGGTTGCTGTGGGCGAGTCTTGTACATAAGATCATGGCTCCGATGGTTTCTTTTACCACCGTAGACCTCTTTCGACGACGATCCCCTCGCTTATTCACGGGGACAATATCCAGTACTTAGCCATGAAAAATCTTCTCAAAATACCGTTTGAAACCGGAGTAAAACTGTAGGTCCCAATCACTGAGTTTAAAACTAGAACGCGCACAGCTCACTGGTTGTGAGAAGTTCTCCCCCAGTCCCTTCATGGGATGTAACGCGAATCATTATTTTTTAGGGGATACAAGAAACGAATTACAAAATCCCAACTGTAGTCGGTGTTTAAAGGGTTAATGTGGCATGTAATACGTCTGTTAAAACCCATAATCCATCTCTGGGAACTTGTCATAAAACCACCTTGTAAAAAGCCTCCGTTAAATAGGGGAATTATTCTAAAAATCCTTCGCATTTGATTTAATCAGAAACATAAATAAAATCTGGACCGGAATAGGTTAAATTTTTACTGTACATTAGACCGACTCCCAAAAAAAGTGCCTCTTGTTCACCCCTCAAAATGTACCTTGGTTTGTTTTCTATTGATTCCCAAAATATTTCGTGTCTAGCACGGAGAGGTGGACCATTTTTAAAAAATTTCGTTTTTAAAGAATTTTGTACCTTACCTGTAGACACTATATAAATTAGGGTGGGTCGATTGTTTTCAAGTTTTTTGGTCCCATGGCGGGTCAAATTGCATGGAGCGATTTTTTTTTGATGAAGCGTATAGCATAAACGTAATCTATAGGTGATTCTGAGAAATTTTGCTCAAGAGACCATAGTTCTAAGTCGGATTTGGAGCCCCCCAAAAGGTATTTTTATCACCTTTTAGAATCTATATTGATACCTGTAGAAAAAGTTCATTTTAGGCTATTTTTCGACAAAAAATTCCTAATATCTCTACTAAAAATAACAGAAAATATTGGTATCAATACAGATTCTGAAAGGTGATAAAAATACCTTTCAAACAAGCCCACATTGAGAAATCTACTATAATTCTATCCGCTTTTAGGACGAATTTAATTAAATTATCCTATGTATATATGGAAAAATATCTATTTTGAAGTTTTGGGTGGCTCCAAATCCGACTTAGAGCTATGGTCTCTTGAGCAAAATTTCTCAAAATCATCTATAGATTACGTTTTTGCTATACGCTTCATCTTAACCCGCCCTAATGTGCAAATTAACCCGCCCTAATCTACATACAATAGTAGTATCATATGAAAGGGTTTTTTATGGCACGTCCAACGCTTGAACAGAAGGACATTTTTTTTTGTGAGTCGGTCTAATGTATATGTATTTTCTGTTTAATCATTAACTTAAATTGTTTTATAATTTTTAACTATTTTTCTAATTCTATTAATCTAATTGTATATAATCTCTAAATTCTTTTTTAAATCGTTTTTCAACAAAAATATTACTGTCATTCCGATACCTTACAATACGCACCTCGTAAATCCTCTCCAATAATAAACCGTTATAAGCAACATTGTTATCAATAGAGTGAAATGTAGACTAGGAAGAGCAACAGCAAGTATTTTATCATACGAGAGATTAACGGTAACATTTGTTGTTTTCTTGACAATGTCAATATTTTTTTAATTCTCTTTGCTCATTCTCTGATACAAAGTAAAAACCAAAAAAAAAAAAAAAAAACAAGATGATAACAATTGTTGATGTTTAAGTGTGAAACATATCTGCAGAGAATGCCGGATAGTCGGCTGGTAGGGTTGCCAAATTTACAGATAATTGAAAAATTTCCACAATGTTCAAAATGAGATAGCAAAGCAAACTCAATAAATAATATTATGCCCCTATTACCGTTCACCACTCAACTTAGTTTGGTCGACTTAGAGTCGACCTAACTTCAACACGACCAAACTTATTTTTCGTATTGTGGTTCACAACTGTTTTTGGTTGCAGTTGTTATGGTATTACCAGCCCGAAATATTCATTTTGACAAGTAAAATCAGCTGATTTATAAGAAAAATAAAAGAAGTGAACAATTGTGTTGTGCTTCCAAAACGAAATGGATATATGTATGTAAGTAGCATGGATTTGTTTTATGAAGATGGAGTCGAGAACGCAAATATAGATGTATTGCATTTAAGAAGAAATATTTGTCATGCACACAACCCTCTTTAACTGCCTAGTGCAAGGTATGTATTTGCACATACACGTTGGCATTCATGTGAGGTTCTGGAAGGTGGTCCTAAACTATTTAACTCCACAGCAAATCGTTTCCATAGTTCTCGCACTTGGTTCTGCGTGGTGCCAAATTGTGGGTTTCCACGGGCAACAGCTGGATTCCTTTCCATTAGCTGGACAAGTTTATCAAGCTGAGCCTTTTTTGTGATTTTCAAACTTCTAAAATATATAAAATATTATATATCCATTCTTATCAACTTCAAATCATGCACAACTTTAAACTCAACTGCTCTCAAGCAGTGGTGTAAATTTAATGCATTTTTCGACCAAACTCAACTGCTCTCAAGCAGTGGTGTAAATTTAATGCATTTGTCGACCAAACTGGCGCAGAGTTGCCAACTGCAATACGACAAAGTTAGTGAACACAACCAAAAAATCAGCTGTTGTTCAGTTGAGTTGAGTCGGTCGTTGAGTTGAGAACGTCAGTGCCAAGTCATCGATTACGACCCAACTCTCACAAAAGTTGAGAACCGTAATAGGGGCATTAATTTAGCAGCCGTATTTTATCAACCATTACCATTTGGTGAATAGTAAAGGAGAATTTTTGTGTGAAAAGTTGAAAATTTAAGGAGACTTTAAGACGGCAGTTACACTAAAAAAGATTAACGCATTTCGAAGGTTAACTCTAACCCAGAAAATTACTCATACAATTTTAATCTATTGAAACTGAAGTTTAATTTTGAACCTCATTTTAAACTGGTGGTCATTTTGATGCAACACTGCTAGTAAAAATTTTCCGACGCTTCGCTGCCACCAAAACTTTTTGAAACTCACGCAGCCACCGATAAAAATGACTCTTATTGGTTTAAACTGTGAGCCGATTTTATCGCCTAGCCCGATTATTTCAAAAACATCCCAAAACTTGTACAAAACTGGTAAAGCCATCAGCGGCCAACTTATTTTTTTCTTTTGTGCCGCCGTCTTCAATAATTTTGTCTCGGCGTGGAGTTTGTTTAAGCACGGAGTTGCCACCTGAAATGTCAATTTAATCTCAAATTGGGTGGTGTAAACGGCAAAGATTAGAGAACAAGGTTATCGCTAAACTGGCCGCGACAAACGGCGTTGTAAACGCGTTATTATTACGCAACTTTTCGCATTTTACATTTTAACTTTCGTAACATCGTAAATTTGTCTATTAAATAAGGTTTGTATATTAAAGAATTGCCAGCTCAATTACTTTTATATTTGGATTTTAGGTAATTACGACAAGCCTCAACTCCAGTACAAAAGTTGTGAATTGAATATATTTCAATTAAACTTATAATCAACTAAAAGGTGAATTAATCTGTCATAACATTTTCAATTAAATGCATACTTGTGGTGAGTTCAAAGCTAATCAAGAATTAATGTATTTTTCAATTAGATACAGTGGCGAGCCAAATTGTAAAAGAGGTTCCCCATAATTGAAGTTTAAAACTTCAATTTTTAGCAGCGTTTAATCTTAGGAGTTAAACATTTTTGGAACGAAGTTCCTTATCGCACGTTGCGGGATGAGAGCTAAATGAACAACTTTTTTTAACACTGTTATGCTACAACCCCGCATTATCTACAATATTAGGTACTTTTTCTTTGGTTTGTGTCTAGACTAACAAATGTTGCCAAATTTCTTGTTTAATGGGAAATGGGAAGTTTTCTAGGTGGAGCGTCTAACCAATATTTAATATATATTGTAGTTTTAAACCCAATAAAAAGTAAGCTTAGAAAGCAAAAGAGAAGCTTAAACAAGAACATTTTCTTAAATAAGTGTATTTTCTTAAAAAAAGTTAATTTTCTCAAAAAAATACCTATTCATATTCTTAAACTAGTACCTTTTCTTAAAAAAATACCTTATCTTAAAGAAGTACTTTTGCATAAAAAAAGTAAATTTTCTTACAAAAAATACCTTTTCTTAAAAAATTATTTTTTTTTTAAATAAGTACCTTTTCTTAAAAAAAAGTGAATTTCATAAAAAGTATTTTTCATAAAAAATACCGTTTCTTTAAAGACAAAATTTTTTGTGAAACAAAATAAATTTTCTTGAGGTAAGTACCTACTCTTGAAAATGTACCTATTCTTGAAAAAGGACCAATTCTGAAAAAAAATTCCCATTTAAAAAAAAAACCTTTTTTTCAAAAACAATTCCTTTTATTAAAAAAAATACATTTTCTTACAAAACTTATTTTTCTTAAAAGTACATTTTCTTAAAAATAAAATAATACCTTTCCTTTTCTTTTCTTGAGATAAATAGTCTTTCTGAAAATAAGTAAATTTTCTTAAAAAAAACACCTTTTCCTAGAGTACCACTTTTTTAAAAAGTAACTGTTCTAAAAATATAATAATACATTTTCGTTTCTTTTCTTGTAACAAGTAGCGTTTCTGAAAAACAGTACAATTTCTTAAAAAAATAAACTTTTCCTAAAAAAAGTACTTCTTTGTAAAAAAAAACTTCCATACTCTTATGGCCTTTTCTTACTAAAAGTACTTCTTCTTAAAAATAGTACCTTTTCTTTAAAAAAAACATTAGCTTTTAATAAAGAAGTAAAATATAATACATATTCTCACAAAAAGATCCTAAAAATATACGTTGAAAACCAACCTGTAAAAAACAGTTTTTTTAACAATAAATTCTTTATATATGACCACGCCCCTTTGTCCAATCCCGCCCATATTTGCAGCAGATCTTAGCATATGTACACCTAACCAACACACCCAATTTTGTTCAAATACCGTTAACAGGAGCAGAAATGGATTTTTAATTTGTGGTTTGTATGGGAGGTACCGCGTCCCTTGCCCAATCCCGCCCATATTTTGGTAGTTCAATTTTGTCGTCGCTATTAGTTTTCTTGCGAAGTTTCAGCTCGATTGGATCACGGGAAAAGGGTTAAAAATCAATCATGCATGCATGCAGACAGGTGAAGTTAATAGGGGTTGTTCAATAAGAGCGCTACAAAAGTTTTTTTAAATAAAACAAAACCGGTTTTAGATACCAATGAAATTCTTTATTCCTGTGAAAGTACGTTCGATGCTATTATTGTATGGAACTCGATTTCTTTTGCATGGCCATCACGGGCACGCTTGCAGAAGTCCAGACGTTGAACCCGGTCGACGGTTTTCAAGCATAAATCGGCCGATACTGCTGCAATTTCACGTTCGATATTCGTACGAAGTTCATCAATCGTCGCTGGCTTGTTGGCATAGACCATAGACTTGACGTAGCCCCACAGGAAATAATCTAACGGCGTCAAATCGCACGACCGAGGTGGCCAATCGACTGGGTCATTTCGTGAGATAACACGTTCACCAAACTTGGTTTCCAATAAATTGATTGTGGCATTCGCTGTGTGGCTTGTGGCGCCGTCCTGTTGGAACCACATGTCCTCCAAGTCCATATTATCCAATTGGGGCCAACAATATTCGGTTATCATTGAACGGTAGCGATTCGCATTCACAGTAATGTGCCGGTCTTGAGCGTCACGGAAGAGGTACGGCCCAATGACACCGCCGGCCCATAAACCGCACCTAATCGTAATTTTTTCGGGATGCAATGATGACTCATGGATTACGTGTGGATTGCTGTCTGACCAATAACGCATATTTTGCTTATTGACGAAACCATTAAGCTAGAAATGAGCCTCATCGCTGTCGACCATAAATTGGACATAGCGCTCTTAAAGTTGAGGCCACTGACTCCAAATTTCGGTAGTAAATTTTAATAATTTCGACTCGTTGTTGGCTCGTATATCTTTCCATGATGAAATGGGAAACCTTACTGAAGAGAAATGTCAAAAGAGCGGAAAAAAATATGGCTTCGTTTGCCGTCCCTATCGATTTACTTTTGTAGCGTCTCTGTTGAAAACCCCTTTATAAAGAATTTAAAATAATATACCTACAAATATATTTTTCTTAAAAAAGTTGATCATTTTAGAAATAGTATCTTTTCTTAAAACTCCATTTAAATTATCGTATTTTTTAACGGGCGACGAAAGCGTGTTGGAACTAACTAGCATATAATATATAGCGAAAGGAACTTCGTTCCAACCGGGTGTCCCCTGACACCTCATGTGATTATTGCTTTTCTAACTGTATGCAGTTTGGCAACCCTGTTTCCTATTCTACTGTTGCTTTAGTACAAACACATGACTCTCTTTTTTATACTTTCTTCGTTTATTGCTGGGATTTCTTGTTCTGTCGTCATAATCAAAACATGAGAGTACGGCCGACGTATAAGAAAAAGGTGCGTGTGTGTTTCTTAATTTGAGTAAACAATAAATGTGAGTGCGTGTTGGTGTTTTAGTTGCTCTCACTGAGCCTTCGTCTAAAGCCAACAACAACTAAACGCCGCCCGTGGTTTGTTGTTGTTTATGAATTAAGCTCCTCGGTTCCTACACAACGAACGAACAAACGAAAAGGGGTTTGTGTTCCATATGATTGTTAGTTAGGCGATGGACTTTCCTGTCAGACTGGTCGTGTGTACAGACTTCTAACCAAACGCACACTCTAAAAACACACGTATACGCAAACACTCGGAGAAACTGCAATCAAAAAGCGATGAAGAACAACTGAAAGTACTAGAGACAACAAAAGCGAACAGTAATACAAAACGGAAGCCCACTCACACACACGCAAGTGAAGGCGGCACACAGGAACCAAATGAGTGAGTGAGTGTTTCAGTTGGTGCTGGCAAAAGAAATAACTGAACACAACACTCGGTCGCTTGTAGTTGTTGTCGCGGCCGTCGTCGTCTTCTTCTTCCTTCGTATGCTCGGTGTATTGTTGTGCTGTATAGTGTGTGTGTGTGTTGTTTTTTTTTGAGTTAATTTTATAAAAATTTTCGTAACATAACAATACGGTTTCATTCGAGTACGGAACTCTTTTCGAGACGTGACGCGCAAATTTTTACAAATAACAAACCAAACAAACAAAAAAAAACGATAAATATTTATATATATAAATATAATTATTATAAATAAATAAATAAATAAACTCATACACACTCGCACGCACGCACTTATTTAACAGACAACAATTTTCGTGTGAGTGTTTTTGTGTTTTTTTTCGCTTTTGTGTTACGCTGGGAATGTTTAGAGACGCGCGCGTGTTTGGTTAAAAATAAAAAAGTAAGAAAATTTAACTAAAAATATTTAATTTTAGTGAAGTTTATAAAATTGTTTAAAAAAACGGAAATAATCAATGAAATTCAAAAGAAAAAATGTAAAAAATCAGTTGTAATTTAATTCAATTCAAACTCAAACTGGGACTTTCGGGCCAAAAACAAGAAAAAAAATTGCATGTAGTGAGTGAAAGAGAACAAATTGACGAAGCAGCAGCGGCAGGACTAAAAATAAATGAAAAATTTAAAAATAATTATTGTTTGATTTTGATTGTTATTTTTTTTTTGTGAATGGGAGACAACGTCATCGAAACGCAAAATATATAAATATAAATCTATAACGGACAAAAATAAAAATAAATGCAAACAAAAACCCAAAAATATAATTTTTTGATTTTATTAATAAAAGCAAAAATAAAAATAAATATTGATTATCAACACAAGGCCCAGTGCGAAGAGAGTGACGTTGAAAAAAATAAACAACAAAACTTAAAAAAAAAACATGTTATCATTTAAATTATAAGTGAACTTTTAAACTATTAAATAAATAAAATTCTCTGCCTTGAAGACAGGCAATTGTGATTTTTTTTAAAACAAATTAATACATATAATAAAATATAAAAAAAATGCCGTGCTCGTATCTGAATAGAAACAATTTTTAATAAATCATAAAAATATATCAATTTTAATAACCAAAGTAATTTTCAAAAACCGTAAACATTATTTTACTTTTTAGCAAAACTAACTAATTTTTTTAAATATGTGTGCGAAATGTCCTGATCTACTTTAAATTAAAACCAAACCCCTTCATTAATATCAAAACCGAAATTAAAGTTTGCTACCTTTAACTTTATTTAAAAAGATAACGAAATAATATTATTACACGATCTAGGAAAAATATATAAAAAATTTTGTACGTGCTGTAAAAGAATCGATACTGATTTTCTACTGCCCAGAGACTTAAGCCAAACAGAAGCCAAAGAATGCCTAAAATTTAACTGCAAACAAACAACAAATCTAACTAAATACATTTAAGTTAGAAAGTCGTTACTCATTATTATCCTTTCGAGAAAAAGGAAACTAAAATATCTTAAAGTAAATAAAACTGTAAACAAACAAATCCGTTTTGAAACTTAAAACTTAAATAAATTTATATTAAAACTCATTTAGAAAAAGAAACCGAAAATTACTTAAAGTAAACATAAAATTATAAACAAACTAAATGTTTTTAAACTTATAACTTAAAACTTAAATTAAAATTAAATTGAATATCATTTAGTGCAGCAGTGGAACATACATTTTAAAGTTGACAATTTGATTAGAAATTCATCATTTTTTTGTTGCAACTTATCGAGGGTGTAGTCTAAATATCAAACTTTGGTATTTTACGTGAAAAATTTTCTTCCGAACGATTTACGAACATAAAATACGTTTTGGTTGGGCAATTTTAAAGTTCTTCATATGAAAATCGATTGCAACTCGTATATTTTGGATTATTCACGAATTGTTAAGGTGTGGTGAATTTCTGATAAAACTCACCACACCTCAAAAATGTCTAATTCGTGCAAAACACTATAAAAAATTACATAAGAAATACACTTCTGCATGTAATACATTTCCAAAATGCACATTAAGTGAGTTTTTATTAAATTTTCTCAATAAAAAATATTCGTTTCACGAAAATTGCTGTAGTTTGCAAATTTGTTTGTTAATGAAATAATAACTACGTATTACTACTACTTTACTACAATTAATTATGACTTCCACTTCTGCCTTAGAATTGAACTATAAAAGAATTGTATTCTTACGGCTTTACTCATCAAACGTTATGAGAGGTTTGAGTGATGATTTACCATACAAAAATCGATTGTCAAATCTCTCATAACTTTTTATGTATAAGGCGGTTAATGTTCTGTCAATGAAATAAATAAATGAAAAAAAAGAAAATAAAAATATTTTAAAGACTATTCGCGAATGTTTTTTTCTCCCTCATAAATACAACAAGCTTGTCAACATGCAAGTACTTTTCAACAACTTTAACTTTAAAACAAATACATGAAAACAGTTCGACCTTAGTTAGCGATATACCGTGTACCAAAGATGTTTAGTTTCCAACACTAATCTAAATGAAGAATTATGGAGTAGATTTTAAATATGTACATATTAAAAAGATTGATCAAGTCATAAGTGATAAGTCAACTTAAGTTTAGAAGTGATAGATTTAAAAAAACAAAAGTTTTAATGTTGATAAAATTCAATTAACAATCAAACAATAATTATTTTGAAAAATATATTTTTCATTAATATTAATTTAGAATAAAAAATTGAGCAAGATTTTTTTTAAACAAAAAAGCATAAAAACTTTTAACAAAAAAAGTATTAAGTTTAAATAAAGAAGGATTAAATTAAAACTCTAAAAGCTTTAACACTTGTTTTTCATATTACAACTGTTCACAAATGCTACGTTTCCAGCATAGCAATATTCATTTAAAACGTCTACAACAATTAAATAACTTTTGCTAAAAAAAAACTCAAATTTTAACTAAATATATATGAATAAATTACTCTTTAATCCTATTAAAAATCTCATCAGCTATAAATAATAAAAAAAATATTCAACACAAATGTATCCATTAAAAAGTGAATTCTTGTTCTAGAATCGGCAAGGCAGAAAACAAAAACACTGAAAAAAATAAACAACAATTCTAGCATTTATGAAAAAAAAATTTGAATAAAACAAAAACAAACAAACAACAACATATCATTGGCTAGAGAAAATAATGATAATATTCAGAGTTAAGTGCTAATAGTGAATAAATTAAATGCTTCTTTATTATTATGAAGAAATATTAAAAAAAAATTCAACACACTTAAAGAATGAAGAAGAAAGTAAGTTGTATATGTATGTAGTGCATATATAAATTATATGCTTATTAAACAATTTATGGTAAATGTACCAATTGAAAAATAGCCGACGGCATTTGTTATGTTATCCCCATTATCGCCTGGGATTTTCCTAGCATACAGTTTTGATAAATGATAAGATATTTAAGGGCTGAATGAAATAACTTTATATACATTGTATTAAAATGATTTAGATTTGCCGATAATCACTTTCATTTACCTTCGCGGTTGCCAATTATTTAGATAACTCGTTTGCGGAAGCGGATGTCATGAATAAATGCAATGCTATTTGATTCAATATATTGATATATTTGCAATTTAATTTTTGAATTCTTAACAACATTGTTGTGCAGTGCGAATGTTAAATTATACAACAATTTATATCGGGAAACACAGTATCAAGAAAATCATCAAACACTTTTTAGTTGTTTGATGATAATCCATTCAAATTAAAATCCCATGATTTTATTTGTTACATATTATGTTTCAAATATTAAAATAAGATCAATGTGTAGCATCGAAAAGTCTGTTTACACAGAAATCATTTCCAAATGGTTTATTTTACAATTTAAAGCAATTTTTAAGGTGTGGTGAGTTTCTCTTAAAATTCACCACACCTCCAAAATAGCTTATTTGTGCGAAAAAAATAAAAAATCTTTATAAAAAATCATTACCACGTTAAAAGAGTGTTTTTGAAATTACTATTGACTCAATTTTCATCTACACTCGCCTGAATATTAAACTTTTTCATAATTAATACATTATCTGCTATAATTTAATTTAATATTTTACCGACACATGCAGTATAAGTAGAATTATTTTGTAATGTTTAACGGTTTATGAAATATTTTGTCATAATATCAACTCAGATCGAAAAATCCTTTTATTTCAACTTTATATGTTATTGTTGTTTCATATTGCTATATTTTGTTTAAATAAATAAAGGATGTATAAAAAAACTGCAAACCCATTACAATTAGACCATTGAATTATGGGATATAATAGTACCTTCGACACGCTTTTATCTTCCAAGTTTCTTCAGTCTTCCTTCCTTTTCATGTTTTCACATTCTTATCATGAATTCTGATATCCGAAGCAAACTCCCTATTCATTGCTTGCGATTTTGTAGTCTTTTACTAATAATTTTCATAATTTGCATAGCATTGTAATATACTACACAAAAATAAAGATACAAAAAATAATGCGAGTACTCCGTTTTATATACTTTTAATTTTTTTAAAAGTTACTTTTATGCTCTTCACTTTATCTAGTCATTACTCTCCTTGTTTGACACTTCTCTTCTCTTTTGTGGTTATGAATTTGATAACACTTCTCTTCAATTGTATGCACAGAAATAAAAGAAAATACATTTGTTCTCAAACTCACAAGTTCTAATGTCAATAATACCTTATATCTATAAGATATAGTAATAACAACCTATTTAGTCCTACTGTGCGCTTATCTTAGTCCCACTGTGGGCTTTTATATCTTATAAGATGAAAAAAACTCAAAATCTTACGATCTCTGCTGTTCCTTCTCAGAGTCAGTAATCACCACAAGAAAAACCTCAATAATTTGTAGCAAACATCATGGCATGTACATTTTGTGGTCACCTAATTCAACATAACAAGCATTTGCATCAACAACTTTTCACTAATTACAAATAAAATAGATTTCTGAAATCTTACGTTCATTTCCTTTAAAATTGATTAGAAGTGTTGATACCCAATGTTGAAATTTGTTTTGTTATAGCGACCGCAGTTTCTGAATGGCAACGATTATTTAAGTGCCTAAAGAATTGTGATGTGCTGAATTTATGCACCTAGAAAATGGTTTGGTGTTACAATTGTGTAAATGTTTATATGAAAATCACTTGTAACTATTTGATTTTTAACATCGCAAACGTTTTCAAGGTGTGGTTAATTTTGATTAAAACTCACCACACCTTCAAAATTGTATACACGATCAAAAAAAATAGAAATCAAGATGTAGCATAATTTCTGGAAACAATTTAATCCTTACATTTATAATTATTTTATAATTTTGGTACTCGATGAGGAGAAAAAAATTACATATGTATGTGGTTTTAGAGACCACTGTCTGAAAAATCCGAAGTATATATATAAAGGGTGTTTTTTAGCCGCATGAGAAATTACAATTATTGTTGGAACGAAATTTTTTTTATTATAATGTGGTGCATAATTTTATGACATTTTTATTTAAATATGATTTCCAGCATATGTCCGTCATGCCTACGAGTTACATACATGGTCCATTCGATCAGTTCAATTTTTGAGTACTTTTTCCAATAAATCTGACCGTAAGGCGTCAATGGTGGCTTGAATATTCGCTTCCAATGCTTCAAGAGTTTCTGGTTTGTCGGCGTAAACCAATGTCTTAACATATCCCCATAGAAAGTAATCCAGAGGCGTTAAATCGCACGAACGATGTGGCCAGTCCACAGGACCACTTCCAAAAATAAAGTTGTCACCAAATTGATTTTGCAATAAATCGATTGTTAAGCGCGCTGTATGGCAAGTTGCCCCGTCTTGTTGGAACCAAATGTCGTTGATGTTTATCTTATTAATTTTTGGAAACAAAAATTCGGTCAGCATGGATCGATAGTGCTCGGCACTCCTTGCTCATTTCGAAAGAAATAAGGACCGATGATGCCGCCATCGTAAACCGCACCAGTCAATTTGAATGGATGCGATGGTGATTGGTTAACGGTTAGAGGATTTGCTTTGTTCCAAACGATCAATAACTGTACGAATAGCTTGCTCACTAGACCGATTATATTGACCTAAAATGGACGAAGTGCTGTATAAACTTCGCGAACAGATTTGTTCCACAATTTAGACATGTTCTTGCAGCGTTAAACGATTCATGATGACTTGCCAAACCGTTCTGAACAGACATGTCAACACAGTTTATGACGGCGGATCAATAACTTCGTGACTTTTTGAATGAAACACAGTTTTTTTTCCAAAAAATAATTTATTTTTCAACATAATCTCTTTTTAGCTCAATACACTTAGTCCAACGTTACTCCAATTTTTGTATCCCTTCCACAAAATAGAATTTTTCGAGGTCCATAAAATAGGAATTTTTTGATCAATAATTTCATCGATGGAGCTAAATATCTTTCCACCGAGTCATTTCTTTAGATTTGGAAATAGGAAATAGACACTGGGGGCTATATTCGGAGAATATGGCGGATGAGGTATCAATTCGTAGCCCAATTAAACAACTCCAAACAATGGATGGTACAGAGTCCCCATAGTATTTATCGAGCTTTTCCTTGGTTTCGATAACGATATCGACAGTTTTCATTCAGCTAAAATCCCCTTTATTAGGCGAGTTTTGTATTCCCTGCTAACATAGTGGTCAAAAAATCAGTTTAGGAGGGGACTGTAAAAAACGGTCATCAGGTCTTTGCCTAAAGTATTTGTTTGTAATATATTTACTAACCGAAAGCGAAGCGGTTAATACTTCATTGGGACAACTGAGAAAATGTCGCTTTCACTATTTGCTATATATTTTAGCTTCAGTCCTAAAACTAATGTGTTACCATTGCTTTAATTTTAGATTAATTGCTCTCAACAGCCTATTCTGACAACGACCACCTCGTCTTTTCGAATTATGTGACCGTTTATGTAAGAAATTTAAACCGTGTTGAAAGCAACAAATTATCGGTTAGTTGTGGTAAGTTTGAACAGACAGTGCGAAGAAACATCTAAACGATCATCCCGGGTATGAGAGTTCGATTCCTACCCGCGATTTCGAAAAACTGAATAAAAAATATTTGCTTTGCAAATTTAAAATTTGTTCATATGAAAATCGATTGTAGTTTATATATTTTTGGTTATTAACGAATTTTCAAGGTGTGGTGAATTTGTCATAAAACTCACCACACCTCAAAAATGCATAAATCGTTCAAAACAATATAAAAAATCAACACTAGAATGCATTAATCCATGTAATACATTTCTAAACTGTACATTTGCTGAATTTTATGAAATTTCTCTGAAATAAGATTCGTTTCGTAAAATTGTAATATCGTAGTTCGCACAATATTCGTATAATTTCCTTCATATTCTTATAATTTTCGTAAGTTATTGAAACCCCTGAATAAATCTCAACAATAGCACAAATGAAAGTTAAATAAACTATTCGTGAGCGTATTTTATGTTTTTCTTCTTAGTAACTTCAACTCTTGAAAATACTTTCCAACAACATCATGTTTAAAAAAATAAAGATGTAAATACTTTCCAACAAATACATCCCGGTCTTAACATATTCAAATACGGTACATGTTTATTAGTACCTGCTGCAGTTGGTGAGATATCGTGCATCAAAGACGTTTAGTTTCCAACACTAATCTAAATGAAAATTGTCGTCTAGATTTTAAATCTATTTAAAAAAAAATTACCTCAAATGTTTACTGGAATTTGGAAGCCAACTTTAGTTTACACTTAATAAAGTTTTGGAAGCTGTATCATATTTTAAGTTCCGTTTCAAAATTGTAGAATAATCCATTCTAGCATTATAGGTCTCAAATATAAGTTTGTTTTTAAAATTGTTTTTCTAATTTATCACACGTTCATTTCAAACTTTAGAAAAAAGTGGGTGTGGTGAAATTCGTTAAAAACTCACCACACCGCGAAAACCAATTAATCATTACAAATATACAAATCAATATTGACAAAGTATTTGGTACTGTGCGGTATTGAAATAAATAAGATTCCATTTCAAATCGCATGAACTTTAAGCTTTTTCAGTACTAGAACATTTTCTGAAACAATAATTTAATATACAGATATTTTTTTGTTTTACTCTTAACTCTATTTGTTAAAAACTTTCGATAAAAAATTTTTCTTTCCACTCAGAAAAAAACTGGAGAAAAGTCAAAGTTGAATAAACTTTTTGGAGCGTATTTTTGGTTTCTCTTCTTGGTAAATTCAACGAAATTGGAAGTGTTAATGATAAAAAACAATTACAAATGTATAAAAAAAATATATATACGTATAATATACATATTTTCTTGTTAGTATTTCTCAACTGCAAATCTGGATTTTGTTTAATGTTAATTAAATGCGACATTTTGGAACTGGCCAACAGGTGTTGAATTAAAAATTCTTTTGGGATTTAAGAAACGCATCAAGCAAAAATTTAAAACCGTATTTAATTCCTCAGTAAAATAGTTTGTCTCACATAATGGAATGAGTGAAACGCTCGTAATAATTTATGTGCTGATAACACATTGAAAAACAATAATTTTATTGCTGCATCCAATCCATATCATTGCGGCAAAGCCAAGGTCTCATTCAATACATTGGATTCTTAACTGTGGTTAGTTTATTGGTGAAAGATCGCGATTTCGATTTCAGTTGGGCGATTGTTCGATTCATTGGACTAATGGAAATTGCAATTTAATCTTAGGTTTTAAATAGTGAATTTTAAAGTGTTGTATGTATTGTTGTAATTATTGCAATAGTACCAGTGTCCATAGATATGCAATCGTTGCGTAGGAATAAATATGGATGTAGCCACCATACCATTCCACAGCAATCAGAAATGTCGGCAATGCTGCCTCTGCTTCTTCAGCTGCCGCCAATTCCAATTCCAACACCAACAACTCTGCCACCTCACTCAATATTCGCACTCTTATCTTATCATAAATTATGAAAAAACAAAGAATTGATCACAACAAAAACATTCATATGAACGTTTGTAGTCGCACAACAACAAAATATTATTCTTGAAATATATTTGCACATATATATTTTTGCGATACTTTCCTTTTTTTTTGTGTATTTCCATTAAACCCGGGTAAAACATATTGATAACACCGCTGTCTAACAACCGAAGAACATATAGTATGTAGTAAGAAACGATCAATTAAAAGAGAAATGGTGAAAACTCGAAGCACAGTAGTTTCAATGTAGAAAACAAAAAATACAAATTATTATTTCAGTTCTGTAAAACTTTAAATGTCAGTTAAGACCAACGAAACGGTTTAAACTCGAGTTAAACTTAGCTTAAATCTGCCTGTCAGTTCTGTAGGTGGTAAATTTCACTAAATCACCACCTAGGTAATCGTAATATAGACAGTTACATACTTCGAAATATAGACAGTTACAGAAGTATGTAAGTATTAAAGCCCTCATCACCGGTAACATAACTACGTCATAGGTACTAGTTCCCACCGCAACCCCAAAGTAGTGCACTCGACACATTTCTGTACTTTGGCATCAGAATCCATTTCGGCAACAAACTATTCAGATACGACCTGAGTAAAGTATATCTCGATGTTTTTTAAGAAGGCCTCTGGCGGTTAAATTTTCTCTGGTATTTAATTTAGCGATGTATTTGGTTTGCTTACATACTAGCACCCTAACTAATCCCAAAGTAATGCAGTAGAGAGACAGGCAAGACATTACTGTACTTTGGCATCAGAACAAAGTAACAAATTTTTCATATATGTCGTAAGTATAATTTGATATATTGAGATGACCTCGGGTGGTTTAAATTTCCTTGGAATTTAATTTAAATACTTTCAAACAATTTGGGTTACTTAGGTACTAGTTCCCTACCTAACCCCAACGTAATGCAGAAGAGGGACTGTCCAACAACACATTTCTGTACTTTGGCATCTGAATCCATTCCGACAAACAAATATTCAAATCAGCCTGAGTATAACTCGATATTTAAAGAAGGCCTCTGGCAGTTTGATTTTGTCTGGTATTTAATTTAAATACATTCAAACTAGAGACGTATTTGGTTTGCTTAGGTACTATGTACTAGTTCTTGAACTAACCCCACAGTAATTTAGAGGAGGCACTGTTGACACATTCCTGTGCTTTGGTACCAGAAACCATTTCAGTAAAAAATTATTCAGATCCGGCCTAAGTATATCTTCTATAAGTATATTTTTAGCAGGCCTCTGGTAGATTTATTTCACTGGTGTTTAATTTCAAACTAGCGATGTATTTCGTTTGCTTAGGTACTAGTTCCCTAACTATCACCAACGTAATGAAGAAGACGGGCAGTCTACACATTTCCGTATTTTTACAGCCGGATCCGTTCCAGTAACAAATTCAGATACCGCCTAAGTATAACTCGATGTTTTAAAAATGCCTCTAGTGGTTTAAAACTATTTCAAACTAGCGATGTGTTTGGGTTGCTTTGGTACTAGTTCCCTAACTAACCCTAACGTAATGAAGACGAGCGAAAGTCTACACATTTCTGTACTTTGGCATCATAATCCATTCCAGTAGCAAATTCTTCAGATGCGACGTAAGTATAACTCGATATTTTCAGAACATCTCTTGTGGTTTAATTTATTCTGATATTTCATTGAAATATTTTGAATCTGGCGATGTATTTGGGTTGCTTACATACTCGTTCCCAAACTAACCCCAACGTAATACAGAAGAGGGCCAGTCTACACAACTCTATACTTTGGCAGTAGAATCCATTCCAGTAACAAATTATTCAGAATCTGCCGAAGTAAAACTTGATATATTAAGAAGGCATCTGGCGGTTTAATTTTCTCTGGTATATAATTGAAATACTTTCAAACTAGCGGTGTATTTGTGTTGCTTAGGAACTAGTTCCCTACCTAACCGCAGACTTCCGTACTTGGCATATTAATCCATTCCGATAACAAATTATTCAGACGCGGCTTGAGTATAACTCGATATTTATAGAAGGCCTCCGGCAGTTTAATTTTCCCTGGAATTTATTTTAAATACTTTCACACTAGCGATGTATTTTGTTTGCTTAGATATTAGGTACTAGTTCTTGAACTAACCCCACAGTAATTTAGAGGAGGCACTGTCGACACATTTCTGTGCTTTGGTATCAGAATCCAAATTATTCAGATCCGGTCTACGTATATCTACATATATTTTAAACAGGCCTCTGGTGCATTTATGTCTCTGGTACGATGATTTAAATACTTTCAAACAAGCGATGTATTTGGTTTGCTTAGATACTAGTTCCGTATCTAATCCCAAAGTAATGCAAAATACATATTTCTGTACTTTGGCATCATCATCCATTTCGGTAACAAATTATTCAGATACGACCTAAGTACAACTCGATATTTCAAGAATTCCTCTGGTTGTTTAATTTTCTCTGATATTTAATTGAAATACTTTAAAACTAGCGATGTATTTGGTTTGCTTAGGTACTAGTTCCCTAACTAAACCCTACGTAATGCAAAAGAGGGGCGGTCTACACAACTGTGTACTTTGGCAGCCGAATCCATTCCAACAACAAATTATTTAGATAAATATTTTATATATCTTTATATTTTAAGATAACGTCTGAGAATTTAGTTTTCTCTGGTATTTATTTTATATTCTGGCAAACTAGCATTGTACTTGGGTTCCTTGCGCCAATTATGTAAGTGGTTCTTAAAGGGTGGCTAGGTAGTTAGTGACCGTCGGTGGTGCAATGGATCCTGGTTGTACATGTGATCCTGGGTTCGATATCTTTCGGCGGCGGTCACCTCGCATAGTGACGGCGACACTATCAAGTATATAGCCATGAAAAAGCTTCTCAAAATACCGTTCGGAATCGGTGTAAAAACTATAGGTCCCAATTAGTGAGTGAAAAATTAGAAAGCGTAAAACTCACTGGTTGTGAGAAGCTCTCCCCAATCCCTTCATGGAATGTAATGGGAATCGGTGTTTTTTTATTTTCTGTAGGTAGTTCGTAAGTATGTTAGCATTAGCTAACTACTTCAATCTTTGAAATGATATAAGTACCTGTAGTTTACTTCTTAGTACTAGCTAAGTAACTGTAGAATAGTAGCGCAGGATGAGTTGAATTGACTCTCCCGTAGATCATCCGCTTTCGAAGTTCGCCAGTTGTAAGTCTTGCAAGTTGATTGGAAGGTAGGTTGGTGGTGGTTTCATTGTAGTTACAGGTGTAATCGGTTTGCCAACAGTTAAATATATATGTAGATTAGAATCTAGTTCAACTGGTTTATAATTGTACTAACTTTAAACGGAGTAAATTATACATTATTTTTTAAATATCATATTATTTTTTTAAATTTAGTTTTAAATATGATAGAATTGTATTTAACTGATTATCTTTCTTTATTTGAGAAAATTTTGTTTCGAATTACATACTATTTTCGCTTTAATTTCTAAGCTACTCCTTTGTTGTTTCCTTTTATTTATATTCACCACAAAATTGCCTAAGACTAATATTTATTTAAATACTTTAACTTTCTGTCTACCAAAATATTGTCTATTTAAAATATTTCGTCGTATGTGATCGCATTCAATTCATTCATCATTCATTAATGTTAATCTTTTAGCCTGAGAGAAGCAATAACAAAATATGCAAAAATTTTACTTATCTCAAACCGGTAATGGTTGTTGTTTATTTTTTCAAAACTGAACTACTTGGATTTTTGTTTGTTTGAAAATTTAAGTACTCGTCGTTCGTTGGTCGTATTTGGCATTAAAGATAACGCCAAAGCCAAAAATTTGTTTTTTTTTGCAAACATAATAAACAAACATATAATTGAGTAATCACGAAGATTAAGATCCACATTTTGGTTCTAAATTATCTGTAAAACCATTTAATTTGTTGGGAGAGCGATAAGGTTTGTACAAATCTACACAGGTAAAAATTGTTTGTCAGTACTAGAAAAGTATGAGAATTGTATGTACTAAGGGAAAACTATGAGAAGGTATTAGCCCTAATTTATGTTAAATGAAAAACCATGTAATTGTTTTGTGTGTTCTACTATAAATGGAATATGGAAGTCAAAAGAGAAGCAAATCTGCCTGAATTTATGAGCGTGGTTAAATTATGGGCATGAGGAAAGCTGGAAAATTGGTAAATCAACAATGTTTGCTGATCATATAATTGAATTTAGTCATTTTCGTTGTATGGTGAATTTCTTAAGAAACTCACCACACCACGAAAATGTCTTAAAATAATAGGAAATCGTGCAAAATATTACCAAATACAGTATTTACAAGTGTGAATGCATTAACAGAATTCTGCATCTCGTAATTTAACTTTAAATACAAAATCAGGTGTATACGATGTTGTTACTGGTGGAAATTTAATTTTTTTTAATAACATCCCAACAATCAAAGTAATTCATGGAAATTATATGCATAAATATGAATATTTATTAACGAAAGATTTGTGTGAAACATTTGCAAACTTCTTCCAGCTGCGTCTTTAGTTCTGCTTTGTATTTCCCTTCCTCATTGAGCATAAGAAGATGATGAATGCACATTATTGCTTTGCGTCTGCTGAAATTTTGTTTAAAATGTGCTAATAACTTTTTATTTGTATTTGTTTTCACTGCGGACTTACGGAATCTGACTAACACAATTTAATGGCTCACACGAGTTATTCGCCATAACATGTGTACACTTTTGGCCTCCCCTTTTTATTTTTTGTACAAACGAAAAACGTGGTTGTCTTATAGCTGGTTTTCACAATATCCGAAATAAAACCAACCAAATCGAATGTACTGCTTAATTTTAAGTTCATTACACTGATCGGAGACCAGAGAAGGCATTAAATGAAAACAGGAAATTAATTTTGCGTAAAAAGACAACAACAAAATATTAGTATTAAGTTCTCATAAAGTTTATCAATTTCTCATTAAGTTTATCGTTCAGTATACTATATTCTGTGACCGTCAGTGGTGCAATGGTAGTGTGTGTGGCTCTTGTGCTTGAGAACATGGGTTCAATCCCTGGCTCTGACCACCTTATAAATCTTTCGACGCGGGCGCCTCGCTTAGTGACGGCGGCACTATCAAATATTTAGCCACGGAAAAGTATGGCAATATATCGTTCGAAACGGGTGTAAAACTGTAGGTCTCCCCATTCAGTTAGGGTAAAAACTAGAAACCGCACAGCTCACTGGTTGTGAAAAGCTCTTCCCAATCCCTTGATGAGATGTAATGGGAGACCTAATTTTGTACTATATTTTTGGGAAATAAAAAAAATATGACCATATTTAACAAAATTTGAAGAATAATTTCTAAATCCTAAATGTTTTTGTTTCTTATGTCTCTTTACAGATTTATATGAAATATATGGAAACAATTTATATACCTACATTTAAACAGATAAAGGTATGTATTATTTATGATTATTATATTTTTATACATATATATTTTTTATTGCTTATAAAGGGAAATGATCTTTTTTGCGTGGTAGCATTTTTTAAACCATTTACTCCACCACAAAACTGAATTGTGTTCATAAATTAAATTAACAGATGTGAAATTCGTTTGAGTTCAGTTTATGTTCACGAATTTTATATTTTTTGTAGAGAGGTGAATTTCTCAAGAATTTCACCACACTGAAAAAATTGCTGCCAGTGTTAGACAAATAAGTGACTATTAATAAAACTTTGATAAAAAAAATTCCCTGAGCCCAAATTACCATGATTATAAGGTTTAAATTTAAAATTTGGAGCCTCGAGTATCTTGACGATTGAAGATTTTAGTTTGCTATTGTATTTACTTTTATATTGAATTCATGTTTTTCAAAACATAGTTTTGGGATAAAATATGTAGTTGTAAATTTTTTAAAAAATATCTTTTCCAACATAATTATTTGTTGTCACCTTGCATAGTATGTTTTTGTTTTGCAAAAGTTTTAAGGAAACAATTTAATTTTGTAATTGCACTGTTATTAAATTAAACTTCTTCGATTGATGGGATATAAAAAAATTAATATATATTGGAAAAACTTCAAATGCGAGTTAAGACAAACTTAGTTCAAACTTGACTTTAGTTTAATAGCAAATACATTTATTACGCTTCTAAAAAAATTAAACTTTACACTATTAAATAGTTTAAACTGGAGTTTAAATCACAGTCGCATAAAACTGCCACCAGTTTTTTAGGTGGTAAAGAACACTAAATCACCAGCTACGTAATCAGTAATACAGGTAGAGATGTGCGGTTACGCGTATTTTAAAAATCGGTTCCGAGAAACACCGGGTTCCGGTTCTCAGCAAGTTGCTGTCCTAAAGAGACTTAAGTGAAATATTTTATAAGAATATAAAATTTGATAAAAATACACATTTTCTGACGAGTCCGGTTCCTAGAAGATCCGGGTATTTGGACCGGTTCCGAAAAGAACCGGATATTCCGGTTCTCAGCAAATTGCTCTCCCAAAGAGGCTTAACTGAAATATCTTGTTATAAGAATATAAAATTTGATAAAAATATACATTTTCGTTTTTTGGTCTTTTTGGAAACGTTTTCGGTTCCTTTGACCCCATTTTTCGGCCCTTAAAGAACCGTTTTCATTTGGACCCGTCTTTCGGTTCTTGTAAGCCCCGGTCCTGTCGGTTTCTGTAAAGTACCGATTATGTGCATCACTAAATTCAGGCAACGGCTTACTTCTAAATGGCCAACATCAGAGGCGTTGGTTCCCTAACTAGCTCCAAAGAAGGGAGACGGAGTGCAGTCAACACATTTCTGTATTTTCTGTTGAATGTAGGATATAAGTCGCTGGGGGTGGGTGCAGACTACCCTCAATTTTATTAACTCATTGCATTTTTATTTCCACTTTTTTTTATTTGAATTTAAACTTCAAAATGTAAAACACCAGCATCAAACCATTGTCTATAAAAGAGAAATTTCACAATATCTGAAGGATGTTCAATAAAACCTGAGGCAAATTGAATAAGCCTCCAACCAAAAAAGAGTCCTTATGGTAATTTTTTCCAGAAATGCTCCCAAGCACTCACAAGAGACAAGAGACCGGTAGAGACTGACTAGAAGGGATTGTCATATACTTTATTTTCGAAAGCCTAAATATATGTTACAGCAGTACTTCCCCTTAGGTGCACACTATAGTTTTGTTCAACTTCATACAGAACGCGGTAGCATCAACTGTTTGGAAGCACATCAGGAAACCCCGAAACCACAGGATATCCTCTTAGACTTTTATTCTAACAATTTGACCAATTAGCTTTAATAAAACCCAAAGAACTTCAAAGAGAAATGCGGCATCATTTTCACACTTATGATTGCTTTGTTATTTTTTTATATTCCTTATATTGTATCTATTCATTCCGGTTTTTTTTTCTTCAACCACCTAAAAGTATGCAATGACAAAAGCAAAAACGCACTAAAGAACCATTAAAAACGGTATAGCAGCAACCAAGAATGACAACGACAAATGACGTTTGTTTCCTTTACCTAAATTCATTCTCGTGCACACATGAAAAGTATACAATCAAAACATATCCTTTAGCAATAAAGATTTCATAACACTAACACTACTTTACACTCACTGTACACACATACATACCATTAAACTATTGCACATACATAAAATGAATCTAGTGATAGTCAGGGTATAATCCTTCTTCAAATGCATGGGTGTGGTGGGTATGTGCGTAAATGTTTGTGCATCCGTAGATTCATACCAGATTATGTAAAGTTAATGGTATAAAAAAAGGAAATCAACAACAGCATGATTCGGATTCCTTCCGTTTGTTAGACAATTGTGGATAACACATGTGCTTAAGTGGCCAACAAACACAGTTGGCTAACAAGCTGTATCTCTTTTACACGTATGACTGTAGTTATCCTCTGTACTTGTATGCATTTCAACATTCACACGCAGTACAGGCGTTCGTTGATACGTTGACATAAAGAAACCAAGTCAAGTTTTGACCCTAAGCTGTAAAACATCTTGCGGTTTCTAATGGGTTCCGTCGGATTTCAACAATGAAAGAAAACTACTACACTTAACGCTACAGGAAATTGGGGGAAAATGGTGTCGAAAAATTTTAACTAAAACCCGATAAGAACTCACCATACCTTTTAATTTGATGCTGCTTGAAGACTCAATAAGAAATTTTATAATGCTGTATTTTAATAAGTCTAGGTAGGTAGACTACTACGAGGCGAATCAATAAGTTCGTGACTATTTATGAAACACAGTTTTTTTTCCAAAAACAAATATTTTTCAACACAATCTCCTTTTAGCTCAATACACTTAGTCCAACGTTTCTCCAATTTTTTTATCCCTTACAAAAAATAGTGTTTTTCGAGGTCCATAAAAGAGGCATTTGTTTGATCAATAATTTCATCGTTGGAGCTAAATCTTTTTCCACCGAGCCATTTTTTTAGGTTTGGAAATAGTCACTGGGGGATAAATCCGGAGAATATGGTGGATGAGGTACCAATTCGTAGCCCAATTCATGGAATTTTGCCATTGAGACTACACACGTATACACACGTGCGTTTATGGTCAATTGAGAGCGGCACCCATCTTGCAGACACCTTTCTTAAACCTAACTGATCATTTAAATTCGAAACTACCCTGCCATATGAAATGACTATGGCATCAACAATCTCACGTACTTTTACTCTTCGATCGGCCAACACCATATCGTGGATTTTTTCGGCATTTTCGGGTGTATTGACCTCAATTGGCTGTCCAGAACGTTCAGCGTCATTTGTACTTGTGCGACCACACCGAAAGTCAGTGAACCACTTGTTTACCATTGAAATCGATGGTGCAGAGTCCCCATAGTATTTATCAAGCTTTTCCTTGGTTTGATGGACGGTTTTTTTCGCAAGAAATAATGTTGGATGAGCACTCGAAATTCACTTTTTTCCATTTTTAAAAAAATTCACGAGGTTGCATGTTTTGAACAGATGTTAAACGCAAAATGAATGACGGAACTTGCTCAAAATTTGACGGTATTCTACTAACAGGTGGTACTTTATGGGAGCGGTGTTGCATTTTATATAACTACGAGGTAAGTTCGAAAAGTCACGGATTTATTGATCCGCCTTCTACTGAGCAACTCTCAACAAAAAGGTGGAAGGCTATGATCAGGGGACAACTAAAAGAGGACTTCCACAAATAAGGCACGCGGGAATGGTTCTTTTGTAATGCCTTCCTAAAATAAGACCTGCAGCATGCATGAATTTTTTAATCAGATTTACTCAAGAAGAATATTTTTACAATTTTGAGGAATTTCTAGTCCGATTCTTTTTAACCGTAATTTAATTGGAAAATTTCATACTTATATTTTTTCAAAATTATATTTTATATTTAATATTTTTCAGGGTACTTTTTAAATTTTCAATTTGAAGTTGGGCGTGGTAAAACTTTGTAACATAGATACATACATACTTATAAATAAATATATGGAAGTGGATAATGATTTTGTGATAAAATAAATTATTTCAATTTTATTTTTGTTTAACAAATATAAATTAAAGTAAATGCCTTCTAAGACCTTCCTCTTTGCATGCCTTCCATGGGCTACGTTAGGCGACGGGCAAGGAAGGCCTTGCCTCCCAATCTCACGCAATGTTAAAATGAAAGGAGGAGGTAATAATATCAATATCTTGAAATTTGTTGAATCAATTTGAGTTAAATATTATTGCATTTGAAAAGGGAGCATATTAAAAAATGTATCTACATTTATGAAAAACATAACAGACTATAATATACGACTGTCAAAAATAATAAATATAAACTAAATTAAAACTATATTAAATACTATATTAAAACTATATTAAAAACTATATTAAACTATATTAAAATATACAAGGTGGCGCAAAGTTAATCCTCCAATTTTGTATTGAATAACTTTTTACTAAATACAAAAAAAAATGAGTTTAAGGGATGGAAATCTTTATTTGGACCTTTAAAATTTTTTCTGTTAAGTGGAAAGATGATATTCGTCAAGTGGCTGCCGCCAGTGTTGATACACATTTGTGCCCGTTTCATCGTATTTTGCATGACTTCCCACAAGATTTCCTGCGACAACTGTTCGCATTCCTTTCGAAGGTTTGTTGGCATAAAACCGCGACTTCAAGTAGCGTCAAAGAAATAAATCTGGGATGGTTAAATCGGGCCAAATCGCTAAAACTGGAGATTACGCGTCCAGGAAACGCTTCCTGCACAATATCCATAGTGGCTCGTGCTGTGTGTGCGGTTGCATCGTCTTGTTGAAACCACATGTTCACCAGTGGCCGTATTGCCGATGGCGTCCACATAAAAATACGGCGCAATCACTCCTTCCGCATGAATGCCGCATCATACAGTAGCTTTGAGTGAATGTAATGGCTCTTCGAGCATCAAACCCGGATTTTCAGTGCCCCCGAAACGAAGATTTTGCTTATGGACTTAACCGCTTAATAACAGCTCGTCACTCATGATGATTTTCAACACAAAATCTACCTCTTCGTTGTTGACATTACCCTTCATGCCATTGCCATTACCCCTTCAAAGTTTCACCTTTTTTGTGCTCAGAAAAGAATATAGAAATGTTGCATTTTGTCCCAGCTGTCTTTTTCTTTCCGCTTTTTATGCAAGTCTTATTTCTGCCGCTAAATTAATATTTCGACTAATTTGTGTGGAAGTTAAGCAATTTTAACTGACGGTGCTTAAAATCGCTTAGCTTTCCATACAAAAAGGTAGAAAAATTAACTTAGCGAGGACAAAGGTCACACACTAATGACGATTTCGTTTCTGAGAAAAAATGCACCATTTTTTCTACCCTTTGCCCTAAAAGTGCCTTTTTGTGTTCGTTTGCGAAAAAAGTGTAATCCTTCTTCATAGTTTCGTTTTTTTTCTGAGAATGTTGAACTTTCACTGAGTCATGGGGGACAATGTTGTCGAGACAGTGGCTGACGTTCTGTGATTTGTTGTGTTTTTGTCCTGGCTAAGCTAATTTATCTACCTTTTTCATGGGGCGATAAGCGATTTGTAGCGGCTTCAGTTGAAATGCTGAACCTAAGTGGTCAAAATATTAGTCTGGCGGGAATTATAAAAAAATACCAATGGGTTTTGTACTTTGTAGACTAGTTTATATGAAGATTCTCTGAAATGTATAGCTCGCTTAGGCTTCCATACAAACTGGTCGAAATTTTAACCCTAATGTTGCCCTTACATGAGCAAAATATAAAAAATTTTTCCATTACCCCATCAAAGTTTCACCTTTTTTTGTTCTGAGAAAAGAACATAGAAATGTTGAATTTTGTCCCAGCTGTATTGTTCTTTTCGCCTGTTAAGCAAGTCTTATTTATCCCTCTAAACTAGTATTTCGACTAATTTTTAAGGCCACACAAAAAGGTACAAAAATTATCTTAGCGAGGACAAAAAGGACGATTACCTTTCTGAGAAAATTACAGCATTTTGTCTGCCCTGGGCAATGGGTTACCCATTATATTTTTCCATGGGGAATGGGTAGCGATCATTTACCAATTACCCACAGGGTATGGGGAAAATAATGGGCAGCTACCCACGAAAATGGGGAATTACCCATCACGATTACCCAAAACCCACAGGGTAATGGGGAAAATAATGGATAATTACCCACGACAATGGGAAATTACCCGTAACTCTCAGAGTAATGGGGAAAATAATGGATAAATACCCACGACTTTGGGGAATTACCCATCCTCCTTACCCATTACTCTCAGGGTAATGGGAAAAATAATGGGTCGATACCCACGACGATGGTTAATGGGTTACCCAGGGTAACCCATACCCGTTTTTGTTCGAAAATATGAAAAAAAATCATAAAAAGTTTCTATATCTCGGAAACGGAGCGTCCAATCGAAAAATAACCAATTTTTGAGGGTTTCTAAGGGTTTTTCATAAAGTGGTCCAAATCGTATGGAAGAATTTTTTTCAATAAATCGCCAATATTAGAAAAACGCTAAAACAAAAAAGTGGCTATAACTCGGAACCGGTGCGTGCAATGGCAAGAATAATAAATTTTGTGCCTCCGTTGGAGTCTGTAACCACTAGATGTCTTCAATATGCAATCACTTTTTTTGTTTGAAAAATCGCTACGCATATGAGCGTTTTAGAGAGTTTTTACTCGGAAAATTTTTGTTTAGCGATTTAAAACAATAAAAGGTGATGGCATATTGAAGACATCCATTGGTTAAAGCCTCCTTTTACAGCCATTTTTGTATTTCAACGGTTTTCTTATTTTGGCCACTTTTTGAAAAAAGAAACTCTTCCATACGAATTGAACCACGTTATGAAAAACCCATAGAAACCCTCAAATATTGGCTATTTTTTCTATTGGACGCTCCGTTTCCGAGATATAGAAATTTTTTATAATTTTATCATATTTTCGATAAAATTGGGAATGGGTTACGGGTAACCCATTACCCATCATCGTGGGTAGTTACCCATTACCCTGCAGGTAATGGGTAATCGTAATGGATAATTCCCCATTGTCGTGGGAGCTACCCATTATTTTCCCCATTACCCTGTGGGTAATGGATAATAGTGATGAGCAATTCCCCATCTTCGTGGGTAACTACCCGTTATTTTCCCCATACCCTGTAGGTAATGGGTAAACCCTCATTACACATTCCTCATGGCGATTTGTATGGGTTACTCATGACGGTGGGGGGAGGGGGCGGGTGGTAAATATGACATCTGCCTAAAAGCGCCTTTTTGTATTCGTTTAAGAAAAAAGTGTAACACTAATTCAAGGTTTTGTTTTATTTTCTAAGAATGTTGCACTTTCAGCGAGTCACTGGGAGAATGTTGCCCGAGAAAGTGGTTGACGTTCTGTCTTTAGGAATGTGTTTCTTGTCCTGGCTATGCTAATTTCTCTATCTTTTGCGGCTTCAGTTAAAATCGCTTAACTTCTGAAACGAAGTGGTTGATTTATTAGTTTAGCGGGAATAATAAAAAGAGACCAATTGCATTTTGTATGAAGAGTGGCTTTATATCACTTAGGCCTGCATACAAAATAAAACATGCTAAGCAAGAAAAGGAAGAATACAGCTGTGAGAAAATGCAACATTTCTATGTTCTTTTCTCACCCCAAAACATGTAATGATGGAAAGGGGTAAACTTCCCGGAAAAGAAATATTTATTTAAAGGCAATTTAACCATCATGCTTTCTATTTGAATTGTCAAAAAATCGCCAAAAAGCAGAGTATACGCTTTTTTATCTGTATTATATTTTGACTTCAAAATCGAAACAAAAAGTTAGGAAATATTGGTGTTGAAAATATGTAAATTTCTACCAATGCGTTTTTCTTCAAATTACTCAAAATCAACTAAAATTTTTAATTTAAAGCCGTCTTATAGTCAAGGTAATTTTAAATGCAAGATTACGCATTTTATTTTTTATTTGGCACAGTTTTGGCGATGTGGTGAGTATAAAATATAAATTCACCACACCCTGAAAGTTACTTTAATACATAAATTAATTCAATTAATAGTGAAAAAAACTATTTCTTTGATTATATTTATGTTTCTTTGCCATATAAAGAGTGTAATGAAACAACTACAAAACACAACCTGCAAAATTTTTTATTTCTTTATTTATTTGGAATATATTAAATATAGTAAATACAAGTTTAGTATTCAGATTGATACGACCGAGTTTAATGAATCGAACGTAATCAAGAATTAAAAAAAAACAAATAAGTCGAATCTCATTTTTTTCGACCAAATGTTAAGTAGCAAAAGAAAATTATTCTAAGAATTAAAAAATTTCATATTTGATATCCTTATTCGCTCGAACTCCTAATACCTCAACAAATGAGAGCATACCTTTAGGGGTCATTTCACAGTTCTAATGTCATGATTCTTTTGTTTTTTTGTTTTTGAACAAAACAACAATAATGCGTTTATTATCTTACGACAAAAATGTGAAAATCGATATAATAACAGCGGCAAATTTGTATACTAGCCACAAAAATAGTTCAATCGAAGTGAAAGGGCGCAGAGAAGTACGACTAGTAGAAGAAGAATAAAAAAAAACACGTATGGAAATTACTACGACAACAATGGTACAATGTTAAAATTTATGGTTTGAAGCATTTACATATGTATACGAGTATAACAACACACAAACACAAATGTACAACGCCATCAGGACGACAACCTTCACCTTGAGGTAAATTAATGTTTTTTTTACAGCACACAATGTGGTGAACAACTAGGCAAGAATATAAATGTGAAGTTTGTAAGGAGGTGTCAAGCCTAAAAAATACGTCCAGGTCTAGTTGGAAAATACAACAATTATTTATTCACGACCATTGACTTTTACCACTTTCTTACAAAATTCCGAAAATAGGAGGGAAGAGTGGAAAAACAACTGTTGTAATTCCTAACTCCTGCATAGAGTTGTTAAGGTTGGTGGAACGTCAAATACTCATATGTTGGTCAGGACTTCATAAGGGTATCAAAGATATCATGACGTTAGTATTTTCTCATTTCAGAGGTGGAATTATGGTGTTTCAAGGTCATCCATTGTTGAAATAGTGTCTTTCATATGCGGCAATATATTGTATGTTACATAGAAAGGGTCTAACGGGATGTCATATGATTATGAACTTTTCAATGTCATGCATTGACCAAGCAGCCACAATCGTAGACGACAGAGACAAACTGAAAAGCTTCAGTGAATAAATCAATAACGATTTTAATTGTTATTTTGTTCTTCTCTAATATATCCGGTCTAGTAAAAAGAGGTGGCATTCTCTTCTGGCTGGCATGTGGTGAATTCATTGCCCACCGATTGGTTATGTGTATGTTGTTACATCAATTTGTTGTTATTTGTCATTCTTCACATTTCTCTTTACGCTTGTGCAGATGTCACTTTTCTTGTAAGTCTGGTTGTTTGTTTATTGTTCTAATTACATAAAACCTCAGATTATAGAAATGTAATTGAAATGCAACAACTAGATATATGTATACTGTGTTGTTTTAACATTTGTTCCTTAGTTCTTTATGTAGAAATAAGAATCGGTTTATAATCAAACTTTCCTGTAGAACATAAAAACCTGTGCGATTATCTTAACTTGATAACGTGCATACGACGTCATTTAAAAATTACTAACCTAAAAGTAGACTTCACAAGACGCTTAATATGAATGCCTTAAATTATGCTTTATAATTGAACTTGCATGCAATTGAACATTTAAATAGGATTTCTTGTGAATTTCATTCAATGAATATTTTATTTATAGCAGACAGTAACTGAACAAAGTCATTAGATTAATTAATATAAACACATCTAATTAAAAACACACTGGAAAATTGTACATCACTTTGTGTTATCGTGTGAAATTCCAGTTTTAGTTAAGCAGCTGCTTTTTTATATAATTTATGGTTGTGTAAAATAAGTTCGTGTAGTTAGTTAGTTCGAATAATAGGTAATAATTAGAAATCTTTCAAATAGCAACAATCTAAACGTCATTTTGTAGTTGATCATGTAGTAATTACTTCGTAGTTTAAAACTATAAATATTTGGGGGTGTGGTGAATTTCGGTGAGAATTTCACCACACCCAAAAAATGGTTCCTTTGAATAGTTTGAGTAGTTTTGTTACACAATTTAAGCTATACTTATTTTCGAATTCAACCGGAACTATTATTTGAACTCCGAAAACAACATATTTATATTTTAGAAAAAACATTGGATTTTAAAGTAATCTATCACGAATACATATATTTTCAATTAGCATGTCATAGTGTTAGATTTTGTTAAAATTATTTAATATTTAATATTAAATATAAGAAATAAGGTCGTATAATAAAATCCATAACTTAAATTAAATATTAATGTCCCATTGCATTTGAATATAATATGTTCTTAAATTATATTGTTTTATTTTAATTTGTATCTGTTTTTATCAATTATTCAGATCTGTCAAGACTCGTGCCATTATTCACATCTGTCGAAGTTCGTACTCCTTTATTTAGAAACTCGTTAATATTTTTAAATTAAAAACAAAATATCTTGTTGTAGCTCAATTTATAAATCTTCAAATGGCTTAAACTTTCAAAACTTTTCTAATTAGGTTTATCATTATATAAATTTATTAAGTTTATTGAGCTTAAATTTGGCTTCGTTCATCTAAACAGCATTAAAACGGGAATTAATTTTAATTTGTCCCATTTTATACTGCTTGACCAGCAAAGATTTATTAGTCATTCTTCCCAAGGGCAAAGTTTTTTGATACTGTTTATGATTTTCTTTTTTTTTACAAAAAAAAATCAACTTTAGAAAATATGTATTGACATTGTTGTTTCATTATTGTTTCTGTTTTGTTATGGGGAATAATCAAGTAACCATGTACTTCAGTTAAGAGAATTTTTGTTAAATTATAATAAACATTTCATTAAAATGTGGAATTCCAAAAAGTTGTAAAGGTGGCCAGATATAATTTGAAGAACCGGCGAAATATTTTACGATAAAAAAAGAGTCCTGAAACTGTCTTTTCTTAAGCTTTTAATATACGAGTATGTACGTAAAGTATTAACTTTTCTTACAATAACTTTTTACTACACTTGAGACATTTAGACGCTGTATCTTCGCAATAGGTGGTTTCATTTACTAAGAAAATATATGAAAGCTTATTAAATTGCATTTTTACGTCAAAATGTGTGATTTTTGTGGTGTGGTGAATTTCGTGAGTAAATTCACCACACCTAAAAAATGCTCACAAAACATATTTGGAATGTTTTTAGTCATATAAATTACACTTTTTTCTGTTAATATTATTTTTTTTAATGTTATTTACCTAAATAGAATTTATTATTAACGATAGAATGAAAAATTTAAATTACAAGTTTTTGAAGTAATGTATCTGGTCACCTTGTGAAAGTATAACTGGCGGCGTAAAGGAATAAAGCAATAACAACTACACTAAGTTAAGAGCAACTGAAACATAATATTAACTAAGCAACCGAATCCAAAGCAGCTGAACAAAAAAATGTTAATAAAAATTTGATTGCGTAGGTCGTTACAGCAAACAAGTTTAAATGTTGCTTTTGGTTTATTTTTCTTGTTAGCAATTTGATAAGTGTGTAACGTTTTTGCTCCTTTGCCACCCCTAGGACACCAACAACAACCAACATGTTAGATATCTTTATAACGGAATAACAACTACAACAATGGCAACCAGAAAATTGTAGCAAACAAAAATCACAACAATGTGGTGGAATTCATACAAAAAGACGTACGTACGTACGTTTTATATCCATTTTTCTTTAAGTATTTTACCCAGAAACGAGAGAATGCCTTTAAGTTATTAAAGATTTTAACGTAGTGGCAGGGGTCTAAAGTTGAAACACCACAATCCAACATGTGCCCTCGTGTGGTTAGGCATGGGTAAATGAATCGCCTTGCTTCAAAACGACGGTAGTGCTTATGATCAAATAAATTTCCCTTTTCATTTCCTTATCCTTAGCTTTTTTCAAAAAATAACAACAGTAGTTTATGAAAACACACATATGTGTATTTACTTTACTACTTGTTGTTATACTCGTACAAACATACGAACGTGTATGATTACCGAGCTATTGGAGACCCTTTCTACGTTAGACCTTTGATATAGCTTCGAAATGAATATATCCGGCAGAACTTTAAGTAACTGGTTAAGTAATCATTGGTTTGTATAAACAACCTAAGATTTGCACAAATTCCTCGAATTGCTAAACAATTTTAACATTGAACATCCTCAGCCGGCAAAAATAAATACATATATCCTTGCAAAGGATTGTTTTTTCTTAGAAAAATACAACTTCTACTTTTTAAGTATAAACAAGACCGTTCAAGTGTAACAAGTATACATACTATTTTACAAATATTCTTTAGTTTAAAAAAACAATCTCTTTTTAGAAGAAACGGTAATTTCGATAGAACGGAAAATTAAATAAACATTTTCCCATTACGTCCCATGACGAGACAGCTTCCCATCGCTTTCTGTTTGTACACTCACTGATTGGGATCCACAGTTTTTCGCCGTTCCGAACGGGTTTTAGAGAAGTTTTTTTTCATGGCTAATTATTGGATAGAGTCGCCATCCTTAAGGTAGGTGGCGGTCGACGAAATAATTGCGAGGTGGTCATATCTGGGATCGAACCCGTGTTCTCATGTATAAGAGGTCGCACACACTAACCATTACACCACCGACGGCCACAGATAACATATAAAATGTATAAATTACTTGTGAAAAATCAGCATAATCCCTCGCCAATATAGCGACAGAATCTTCAATCCGGGGAGTCATGCGTACCGTGGTTAATTTGCAGTCAGGGTATCAGACTTTTTTAACGGAGCCTCATTAAAATCCTATGCTGCGGGCGACCTCAAATTCCCTACACTCATTGGAATCCCATGGATACGAAAATTATACATCAAGAACAAAACAACAATACAAACTGAACAATACAAACTGAGGCCACGAATTTTCCTATGTCAATTTGACGGAGTCCACAAATATGGGCACAATTGAAACGTGACCGAACGTCACACATGTTTTTAGCTTGTCGCAAATATAGTATACTTCTGCCCAAACACATTATGTTTGCTATTCAATATAATATGTTTGGGACACAATGATTAATAGGTTATAATAGTATATGTATTTGTGACCCAAATGTGGATTTGTTTGTTGAAAACTGCGGAAAACAAAAACGTGGCATACAATAAAGAAAACAAGTAGCAGATGTTCAATTCAGGAAAAAAATGCTTCCGAACATGTACATGGTTCCTGCAATATGTTGCTGGGACCGTTATTTTTCAGCGTGCATATTCCTTGGGGATGATAGGAGGCACATCGAATGCACTGACAACCTCACAGGCTTGTTCCCAGGTCGAGCTAAATTAATGACGCTTGGAGATCAATGGTATGAACGAAAAACTAAACTCCTACCAATAGACGATTTTTTTGCTATTTAGTTTTTGACAATTGAAGAAAAACAGAAAATTTGTGCCAGTGATTGAAATATGTATGTATGTGGGTCGATAAATCCATGCCTGCCACGCTTCACGTGGTCCATACTGAAAGTCTAATTTTGTGCATACTTTTTCCAACATTTCGGCCGGTATCTCACCAATGACGTGTGTAATTTTGTCTTCAAAGGCAACAAGCGTGGTTGGCTTATCCCTATAGACGAGATACTTCACGTCAAGTGCCCCCACTAAAAAGAGTCTAGTGGGGTCAAATCGCACGAACGAAGCGGCCAATTGACAGCGCCACTACATGAGATTAATTGCTCACCAAACTCTTCTCTCAACTGGTTCATTGTATCGCATGCAATGTGGCATGTGGCACCGTCTTGTTGAAACCTGTCAAAAAAAAAAAAAAATGGTTTCCCATTACAACCCATGAAGGGACCGGGGAGAACTTCTCACAATCACTGAGCTGTGCGCTTTATCAGCTCTTGAACAGCCTCTGGTTGCTCTTCGGAACAGTTCAGTTTATTGGCGTACCCATTGAGCCAAAAATTAGCCTCGTCACCAAAGACCATAAAATGGATCAGCCTCTGGTTGCTCTTCGGAACAGTTCTGTTTATTGGCGTACCCATTGAGTTTTTGCTTTTTTTTCTTGGAGCCGCACTCGGAGAAAAAAAATTAGTCTCGTCACCGAAGACTATAAAATGAACGTAACTTGCGAAACACATTTTTCACAAAGCACGAATTTTGATAATAAATAAAAATCAATGATTTGCAAGTGTTGTTCGCTTGTTAGTCTATTCATGATGAAATGGCAAAACAAACTGAAAATTTTTGGGCAAAACTGCACTTCTCCGAGTCGGGCTTCAAGAAAAAAAGAAACAAGAACCGAAAATCGGCCAATATATGTGAAGTTCAAAAATCAGAAAATTGTACTCCGGTCGGACCTAAGTCGGACCTACGCTACGGGGCGCAATTTTTTTTGAAAAAACTTAATTTTTTTTAATTTTAAATTTTCTTAAATGAAGGGTTCCTTCTGGTTTTGTGAAGAGAATTATTTTAATTTGTTTTTTTAATTTCTCGATACCCGATATAATATGTTAAAATAGGGTTATCTGGGTCCACACACGTCGCACATCAAAAATCAATATATAAATTCACGAGGACCCATTTTTTCTTGCCTAAGGGTCCCATAGGTCCGACCGGAGAACATTTTTTTTTTGATTTTTGATGCTCCCATAATTTGCCCGATTTTTGGTTTTAGTTTCCTTGTTTTTGGAGCCCTTCTCGGAGATGAGCAGTTCAGCCCAGTTTAGACTTTGACACATGTCACGAGTCATGCATGAACTGGTAAAACCCTAACACTGAAACACCAAATAGCAAACACAAATCACCATTTATTACTTCACTACTTCAAAACTGGGTGAGCTGTGACCGGGGAGTTCAGTAGTTGATATTCGGCGGGATGCCCTCTCATCCAGATCCCGCGCACATGCCTGGATCCCAGCCACTATACCCGTCTTGAAAACCATTGAGTACATTCTCAAGGGTAGTAGACCCGAAGTTCCAACACACATTTGAAAAATCGGTCGTGTCCGTAGACACGCAATGTTCATTTTGGACATCGAGTCACTGGTGTGATCTGGTTTGGGTTTGGACAGATAACCCTAAAGATTTATAATCGGGATCAAGAATACGAGGCTATTGGTTCTATATCGACTCTAAACGAGGTAACACCACAAGATGGTAAGGCAGCCACATCTAAACTGGATTACGAACCCGATTCCATGGATACTACAAATTTTTTTTTTTAAACTTGACAACAAATATGACTTGGGGAGACCTGTCCTGACGGAAAAGACCCGTTGCTATCAGTTCTGTTGAGACTTCACAGAGGAGAGGCATCCATTGTGGGCTGAGTGTGGTGAACTACGTATTGACTACCTACTGAATGCCAACCTTGCCATATTCAATAGAGGTAATGAACCCTCTTTCGTCACTAGCTCCAGGTAAAAGGTTTTCGGATCTAAATCTTTGTAACGGAGGGCGAGTATGTCATGATCTGGGAATGGAATGTCTATGAGAAGACTTCGTTCTTCTAACGGAATTAGAGCACCGCAATCTGAATGGTGCGTCTTTGAAAAGACCAGCAGGCGGTTATTGACATCACAACCAAGTGTGGAGATAAGCTACGTGAATAACATAGGCCAGAGTCACGAAAGCTCTCAACGATGAACTACAAATCTCTTGTCTAAGAATAAAAACGACGAGAAAGAGGTAACCTTCCGGTTGGAATTGAGACACCTGGAAGAAAGTAAGTCATGGCGAAGTCTTTTTATTAAAGCTAGCACTTCAAGAGACATTGAAGACTAGGAGGAAAAAAAACTCGTGGATGATCTTCGGCAAATAAATTGAAGGTGCAACCGAGTTTTAAAAACTGAGGAAAATACTGACGTCAGGCAGCCCTACAATTTGATACCTTACGGGCACTTCTGGGTAATGGACAATTTGTAGTGAGGATTCGCTAAAATGTTTGCGTGAAACTCCATTTCCCTGGCAACTCGCTGGGCAAAGAGAGCGTTGTAAGTAAACACAATTGTCATGAATCAGACGTTGTCAGCAAAATTATTACACAATCAAGGACTAAATGGGATATCGACGCCTTCAAACCCGTTAAGTCTCTCGTATAGTTTCATCAGCGGAACTTCAGGCTTGTGGAGTGCATAGACTGAAAATACATACCTAAAAGCTGAAGGGATACAAGAGTGGTGTATATTCCCCAAAACAAAAAGGCCTATCACACAGCTCCTAAAGGCTTTAGAACTATACATCTGTCGTCCTTCGTATTGAATGCTTCGAAACGGCTGTTAGATGGGCACTTACGGGTGAATATTTATAGATGATTGTGAGCAGCATGAGTACTACAAGTGTAGATCTACGTCGATAGCCCTACATGAACTACGCCAGTTCTAATTGAATTTTGAAAAAAATCAATTGAAATTTAAAAATTCTATTTGAAATTTAAAACACATCAATTGAAATATAAAAATCAACAATTGAAATTTAAAAGACATCAATTGAAATGTAAAAAGCATCAACTGAAATTTAAAATACTTCAATTGAAATTTAAAGAGTATCAATTGAAATTTAAAATACAGCAATTGTAATTTAAAACACATCAATTGAAATTTGAAATACATTAATTGAAACCACTTTGGAGTCAACTTTTTGCAAAAAAAAATTTATCTTATTATAAAAATTGGGTTTTTAGGGTCTGAATCTAAAAACCTGTACCGAAAGGGTTAAAAAATGTTAAAACATTGTTATTTGTCTAATTTTCTATTTATATTATATATTTTTGAGCTGTGGTGAGTTTCTCTTAAAACTCACCACTCCACAAAAATTGCGCGCCATATGATAATACCACATTTAAAAGACATCTAAGCATAAATAAGTCAAATTGCATTTATAAAACTGTTCCAACGAGCCCATAATACTGCAGCAAAGATCTTGACATATATTTTTTTTTTAATTTTCATTTTGTTACTTTTTTCATCACGAACTACAAAATGCGTTAAATTTATTCAAAAATGTCTACATTAGTATTTTCCAAAACTGCTACTTTAGTATTTTTCTGTACAATTTGTTCCGTTTCCACGTGTAAAGCCTTGTGTTTTTTTTCCCCAGGTGTATTTCTTTTAAAAGTAAAAAAAAGTTTGCAAACAGCGAATAAAATGTCACTACACTTTTGTTCGATTACGATATCCTGCGAAGGGTAAAGTGGTCTTTGGTGTTGTTCAGGTTTTTAAACAACAAATTCTTACTTAAATAATTAATGTGTTGCTAGATAACCGCCCGGGAACAAAATCCCAGTGGACTTAAAGTTCACTTAAAATCCAATGCTTTTCCTGCTTTTGAAAATCTTCAAACACAGCCTGACCATCATAGCAGGTATGTATTTAGGTCAATTGTAAGTTTCGATTCCCCCACATACGTATCCTTTGCATCCAACATATTCGAATATTGACAGTGACAATAAAACAAAAAGCGAGAAAAATTGGTAGTGGAGTAGAGTGGATATGGTACCTGGAGGACTAAATAGAAAGTAGAAATGAAGTTCATTAAACTTGTTCATTCAACCATAAACCTTGAAAATCTTTTGATACTCCATACGGAGGCCAACATTGTTCAAGGCATAAAAACGACATGTACGGGTATGAATATGTAACGTACCGAACATTTATGAAAACTCCGTTATTGTATGTATAAGTGTCTGTGTTGCCTATCCATAAAAGCTTAATAGGCAAAGCTACATAGGATAAGCTTCAGTTGATGTATTATGTATAATGGGAAAAAATCAAAAATTTGTGGGGGTTAGTAGCAATTATGATGGTGGTGACGAAGGAAGAAATGACTATAAATTATTTAGCACGAAAATTATATACAATCACTGAATCTTTAAAACTAATTATCAAACTGTATTGGAAAGTTTTTACTTTATAAAAGTATAATATCACGTATATTTTTGTTTTTTTTCTCTTTCCAGTTACCACATAACCTGAGTATCTGAGAAATACTTACACGTCTTTAATAACCCTCAATATTCAAATTCGTACCGTCCACAGCAATAATGACGCTTTTTTGAAGCGCAAGCCTGTTCGTTCTCAAAACAAAACTGAACCTGTAGTTGCTTTTCCAATCCCTTGGAAATAAATATGCGACAAAGTAATTTAAATTTTGTAAATCGTATTTATACATGACATCAAATTTATAAACAATTTATATATTTGAATTTCCACATTTTGAGGAAAAACATAACAAAGGCCTGTGTTCTGTTGTTCACAGGTTAAAAAAAAGACACCCAGTTTTCAAAGCAGCCACTTTTTAGTGGTTTCGTAGAAAACAGCATTTCAATATATGAAATTAAAAAAAGCTTTAATATATTTTTGAAACATTTTTACAAAAATATTACAAAAAAAACCAACCTACTACATATTGGTTAAAAAATAAATATACGCAAAACTCCTAGATTGAAGTAGCCGAAATCTTTGCTGGTACAACTACAACCATGGGTAGAAAAAAAATTCAAATATCACGGATAACAGATGAAAGAAATCGTCAGGTGAGTTCATTTTTTGTTTTTATTTGAAGTTACTTATTTTTTATTTATAATTATCTTACAAGAAACTGTTTCCGAACTAAAATGTAAAAAATATAACCTAAATGCAATATTTAATGGTATTAGGGTGTTTTGCATTTCTTAAAGAAATTAACCACAGACCGAAATTCTTTAATTTGCTAGAGTTTAATGTTTCTTTTTCTTTTATCACACACCCACTGTTCAAATTTCCATGATTTAAAAAGAAATAAATATAAAATATGAAATATAGAACATAAACAATTGTTATACAACATACACAATTGTTATACAACATACACAATTGTTATAGAACATAGAGAATATTTAAACCGTTTAAATGAGGTTTTTATTTATTTATTTTAACCTTAAATGACAAAATTTGCCAACTAAAGTGTTTTTTATGTTTTTTAAATGCTAAAAATTGTACCCAAATTCAATTTTTCATAATTTTAAGGTGTGGTGAATTTTTCGAGAAATTCACCACACTGCGAAAATCATGAATATGAATGTTTCAATGTTATATAAAGGTAATACACACGCTAAACTGAAGTTATTTCTAATATTTTTATACAATTGGTCAACATTTAATTTTATTACTTCTACATATTGCAGTTATTAAGTACATATTTGCTCGTACATTCAATATGGAAACAGGATATCAAATCGAAAGCATGTACATAAATACTTATTAGACTAAAATAAAAACATTTTATTCCAAATAATCTATACAAATAATTAGGACAATATACAATACAAGACATTTACTTAATAACATGTATTTATTTGTTCCTCTTTGCCCTAGGTTACCTTTAACAAACGTAAATTTGGTGTCATGAAAAAGGCCTACGAGTTATCGGTATTATGCGATTGTGAAATTGCCCTTATTATCTTCTCATCGAGCAACAAATTATATCAATATGCCAGCACGGACATGGACAAAGTTCTGCTCAAATACACAGAATACAATGAACCACACGAGTCTTTGACCAATAAAAATATTATTGAGGTAAGAGATTGAAAATTATATAACTACATTTAATAAACAAAAACAATACTCTTGAAAATTGTTTGGATGTAACTGTATTTGTATTGTGTTAATAACCATAATAATTCTAAGTTATGAATTATTAAAATATTTATTTATCATGTTGGAAAATAGCATGAGATGAGGTATAATGTAATGCCCGTGATTGTGTATATGTATTAATCAACCGCCTACACCTCAGCTTCCTAAATATTTAAGGAAACAAAGAAATTATGCACAACAAATTGTGTGTAAAAAAGTACGCATTGGGAAGAAAAAGAAGAAGATTGAAACATAACCTATTTGTGACGTTCATTGGTTGTTTGAAGGGAATGAGAACGAAAAAGTGCGTAAGAGAGAGAGAGAGCAAGGATATCAAAGGACTATTGTGTGTACTTGAATATCGTGAGGACAAGAACTTCCTAATAACATTGTTAAGCACATACATAGCACAGTGGTTTGAAACCCTAGTTTAAAATATTGCCAACTGTTTACTGTATTGCTGTATTGCAACTGTTTAGGATTTATTGAAGTCAAATCAGTCAAATTGAAGTACAAAATTTTCTTCGGGCTGTTAAAAAATAATAGTTACGTATAGGGTCAAACCGAGCTGGATTTTGTGGTACCACGTCCTAGTACTTTCATAGTTTTTTGGTTTGGTTGAGGCCTTAAGCAAAAACCTTTCATTTGTTGCACTGTGTTATCGAATAACAAAATTACATATTTCCTTTACAACGAGTTACGAATTGTAATCAAGACGTTGCTACTTGATTCCAATGTGCTTGGCTCTAATATACATACGTAACGGATTGCAGATGAGTATTTTGAATAATTCATGAATAATTTTTTCTTGATATTCTACTTCAAAGTTTGAACTTTTTTTTAGTTTCTGTTGTTGTTCCTACACTCTGTTCTCTGTAACTTGAACATCTCTTATACTATGTGAATAAATCCACATAATTGTAATACAAATAATAATACATTTTAGATTTCAATGAAATTTTGAGTTTATGTTGCAGATTATATTTTAATCTGTTTTGGTTCCAATTCAAACTAATGTAGAAGCGCCATAAAATACGAACGCGAATAAATTTACGAGTAGTTAAACATCCAAAGGTGTATTATTTAACAAAGACATGGATAAAAATAATATTTGTACTAGACTTTAAAAAATATCGGAGGTTTTGGGGTTTTGAACAGTTCAAAATGTTTTGAATCGTATACAAATTGAATATTTCATGGTTTTGAGGTGTGGTAAGTTTCTTCGAGAAATTCACCACATCCCGATAATCATGATTCTGAAAAATACAATAGATTGCTATATTTTGTACACTTTCAGTTTGTTAACATTTCGAGTTTATTATGATATTTAGAGGAGATCATTTGTTTAAGAACTGTTAACACATAAAAATTGAAGATTTTAAATATAGCATTAAAATTGCATAACAGTCAATAGGTATTCATATTTCACGGTTTTACGGTGTGGTGAGTTTTTCCGAGAAATTCACCACACCGCAATAATCATGATTCTGAAAAACACAACTGATTCCTATGTTTTATACACTTTCAGTTTGTGAAAATTTTAAGTTTCTTATGATATTTAGAGGAGATCATTTGTTTAACAACTGTAGGTATTCATATTTCGTCTAATGTATTTGTTAATTTTATGTCTCACTTTGATCAAAAAGGAATGATGTTTTCAAACCGAAAACCTATAAATCATATTTATTTACAAAATATTAGGACTTAATAGTAGTAAATTCTCTGAAATGGGCCGTATGTTTATATGGGCAGATGTACTTTCGATGATTTTCCCTATTTGCATAACCACTTAGTCTTAAAAGGTTAAGTTTTTGTTTTCCATGATTAATATTCATAATATTTCCCTTTTAACGGTTAAGTAACATGGCACGTGATTTGCATAATGATTATATTGACGATGAGAGAGAACAGCAGAACAACGATAAATAATAATTTCACATAATTTGACACTTTTAAAAAGTTTGCTAATTCTTGTGGGGTGTAGATAAATGTTTGCATATAAATGTGTAGTTAATATTGTTTTTTTACTTACAGATATTTCTAAAATATATGTAAAAAAAATTATAGATTCTCTCTTCTCCATTTCAGAAGGAAAACAAAAATGGCGTTATGTCACCCGATTCCCCGGAACCCGAAGCCGACTATACATTAACACCACGTACCGAAGCCAAATACAATAAAATCGATGAAGACTTTCAGTTGCTGATGCATCGCACTCAAATGGCAGGCGGTGCAGCATCGGCGCGCAATATGTCCAATGCCAATTATACATTGCCCGTGTCCGTGCCAGTGGCGGGAGCCTACGGTGACAATATGCTTCAGACAAGTCCACAGATGTCCCACACAAATATAAGCCCACGACCATCGAGTTCGGAAACGGATTCAGGTGGGATGCCATTGATAAGTTAGTAGAGTGTTTAGGAAGAAGCACATTATATTTTTGTTTTGTTCAATTTGTTCCCCCTCTGTCAAAGTTTGTTTGTTTGTATTTTTTCGTTTTATTTATTTTTTTAAATTTAAAAAGTTTAACATAGTTTATTAGGAAGCTCCTGACTTAAAGATTTTTAAAATTATTCCAAAATTCTTAGAATTTTATTCGATTTTGAACAACATAAGACCTGTCAAATTTAGAATTGTTATTAGTTTTTAAAAGTCACTCAAGTTACAATATAAAATCCTATCTAGATATTGCAATAGAAAATTTGTAGTTAATGAGATATCGCGATAGATGAATCTCAAGAAAAGAACAATTTCGTAAACAAAATTCGGCGTAATACATTTTCGTTGTTATCGAAGTATCACACTAAAGAAAGTTTACAATTATTATATTTAGGTAAAGAGATATCGCGAAAGACCGTTTTAAAATATCAACTTTAGTTAAGGAGATATCGGGGGAAAAAATAGCTAAAGACATATTCCGAGAGAAAGCTTAACAAATAATATATATATTTCGTTAACGATAAAGTTTAAAAAAGGAACGAAATATCGCAGAAGAATGAGTAACGAAATAACAACTTTAGTTAATGAGATATCATGAAATAATTTTAAACAAAGCAACGTCTTTTGTTAAGCAGATATCGGGAATTTGTTTAACTTTATTTAAAATCGATTAGAGACCTAACTTTAGATTGTATATGTGGAGACTTTTTGAATGTATCAGATTGCAGTTTTTCCCCTTTTTAATATCAAAACTCACAAAATTTAACTCAAATTTTAATTCAACACTGCAGGTCTATAATATTTAAGTTTTGAATTCGTATTTTTGTTAAGTTTTCATGAGGGAAAGCCAATTTTATTTTCGAAGTAAATTTTAATTTCGTTCTAACTAACTTAAATGGTATTGTCTCTTAACCTGGCTTAACTTTGCTGACATGTTATCCTTGCTTATCCTATTTTTATTTTAGTTTATGTTTCATTTTTTATTTTGTTGCTTATATTTCTCCTCTTTCCTTCTTTCGTTCCCATTTTGCACGATTGTCTGTTTGAATGTTATTTGATTTTTTTCATTATTTGTTTTAATTTTATTTAATTTTAAATTCATATATATTTTTTTGTATTTTCTCTTTTCTTTTTTCAAAAAAAAACTCGATCCAAAACCAACAAACAACATCAACAACAATCAAAATCGCTTCAATTTAAAACGAATCATCAAATCAACAACATATTTCGTTCAACAACTACAATATAACTCTGACATTTGCTCATCAACTTGATTTTGTATCATAATTAACATTATCATTGCGAGTATCCTTATTATCTACTTCGTCCTTGTGATCATCACTACCATCAATATTACATATTTGGTGGCATTATTAAACAAAAAAACAATCTATATTACATTATATTATACCACACATACATAGTATATCAATCTGCTTCTATGTTGGAGATGTCAAATGGTTATCCTCATTCACATTCGCCGCTTGTTGGTTCTCCCAGTCCGGGACCAAGTCCTGGTATAGGTGGGCGTCTCTCTTTTAATTTATTTAATACATTTAATACTTAACAAAATTAAATAGTTTATAATCACTTATATAATATTAACTAATTCATTTGTAGTAATTAAAAGTAATAACACTGTTCAACAGATTTTAATAGCCATAAAAAGGGCATAATTCTTAGATATTTCTGACCATCTGGACAAGCTCGAAACAAATTGGAGCAGTTTTTCTACATTGCCTTTAGTTTCTGAAAAAAAAACTTGAAACTTAACGATCAAAATTTAAATATAAGTTTTTCAAAATTCAAAAAAAAAATTCCATATAACAAAATATGGGGGCTCTTTTTTATTAACGCAAAAATCCTTAGAGATTTTGGTCCCAAAAAAACAAATGGGTAGTACTTTTTGTCAATCTGCACACAATTTAGAAATATTAGACTAGAGTATGAAGCATTTAGACCTAAAAGACGTATTTTTCAACAAAGATACATAACATTTGTACTAGATTTTTGAAATATCTAAAGATTTAGAGTTTTGAACAGATGAAAATGTTTAGAAACGGATCCAAAACTTAATATTTCAGGGTTTTAAGGTGTGGTGAGTTTTTTCGAGAAATTCACCACACTCCAAAAATCATGAATATGAAAAATTCGATTGAGTCCCATACTTTCTACACTTTCAGTTTGTTAAAATTGTTGCATTCATATGTTATTTAGAGGCAATTCTGTTAAGAAACAAAGGATTTAAAACAATCATTAATATTGGATTCAAATAGGTACCAATATATATTCTATATAATATGTATATTTTACCTCTCCTATGATTGCAATGGAATACTATTTTCAAACCAAAATCCAACCTGAACATTCTTTTAAAAAATATTTTTTCTAAAGGGTGGGCCATGTAAAATTTGGAATTTAATTTCGGTTTAAAAAAACCAATAGAAATTGTTCACAGTTATGATTTTATTGGGAAGGCTCAACATTGACATTCACGAATGAAACACATCATCTTTCAAATGGCTTCCACGATTGTTTGGGGCTCTATCTCGTGAACAACAGCGTCGATCAATAGACTTGGGATTATTGGGACTTCCGAGTTTCGACTGATTATGCGTTTTTCGAACACAGTACGTAAAAGATCAATTTCAACTTTGGCTGTCCTATTGAAACCATCCATCATGGTTCCATCCATTGCATCCTCATCAACTTTTGAGACCAAAAAATCGCTGACCATGGCACTGTAACGCTAGCCACTGATGGTAGCGGCGGCTTCGAAGTTACATGGGCCTAAGATGCTGCCATGCTAAAAGTCGCACCAAACACTAATTCGTTGTGAATGCATCGGCAACGATGTGTGGATTTTCCGAGGCCCAAATGCGATAATTTTGTGTGTTAACGCAATACCCGAGGTGAAAATGAGCTTAATCGGAAAATATGATTTTTCGGTAAAAAAAATGCTCATCTTCAGCCAAGCGATCTTCAGCGTATTCACAGAAGCGAAAACGCATCGTATGTTTTTAGGACTTTATAAGCCTTTATACCGAGGTCTTTATGCAATTTCTGCGCAAAGAAATGCGAGAACGGTGGCGAGTTGACGTTTATGGCTACCGCGGCATTTTTTTTCCAATTAAATCCCCCTAGACGAGCTCGTCGACAAGTTCTTTTGTCCGGATTGACGAATTCGCTTCACAAACTGATCCACAAACTGCGTTGATGGCACTCATTTCTATCGTTTGAGTTGAAGACTCAGAACTTTGGAAGAAAGTTTTTTATATTTCAAGAGTAAAGTGACCGATTTCGTAAATTTCTAACCTGTCACTTCATAAATGAAAAATTGACCATCTGCTGCGAAATAACGGAGGTCAAAATTTCAAAAGTCCACCATTTATAATATAAAGTAATATCCGTTATCTTCACACATAATAGAACATAATAATGTAGACCGAAATCTCTAAACGTAGTAGAGTAGTGTTTTGAAGGGATAAAAATGTTTGGAATCGTGTCCAACTTTAATATTTCACGGTTTTAAGGTGTGGTGAGTTTTTCTAGAAATTCACCACACTCCAAAAATCATAAATACGAAAAATACAATTGAGTCCCATATTTTGAACACTTTCAGGTTTTTAAAATTATTCCGTTCATGTGTTATTTATATACAAAAAATCTTTAATATTGGATTCAAAAAGGTATCAATATTTATTCTACATAATATATGTATATTTTACCTCTCGCTTTGATCGAAATAGAATAATGTTTTTAAAACAAAAAATCAACCTGTACATGCTTTTAAATAATATTTGTCTACAATATACTTCTATCTGTTCTCTTTACACAGTAATAGGACTTAATAATAAAGACCTAAATCTCTAAACGTAGTGTTAGAAGTGTTTTGAACGGATCAAAATGTTGAGAATCGTATGCAAATTTAATATTTCATGGCTTTAAGGTGTGGTGAATTTTTCGAGAAATTCACCACACTCCGAAAATCATGAATACGAAAAATACAATTGATTCCCATACTTTGTATACATTTAGTTTGTTAAAATTTGTACATGCATCCTGACTACCTTACCATACTTTCGACGACGGTCGTTATCTCGCTTAGTGACTACCACACTATAGAGCAGTTACCATTTGAAAAAACTGCGCAGAAAAGCGTCTGGATCAGGTGTAAAACTGTAGATCTCAATTGATAAGAGCGAAAATAAAACGTTCATAGCTCGCTGATTGTGAGAAGCTCTACTCTGTACCTTCAAGGGATGCAATGGGGAAGTATTTGAATTTTTATTCATATGCACATACACATATTCTTATGTATATTTTGGTAAATAAGTAATCTATTTTTAATAGTTTTTAGTGAACGAGATATAATAAACTTTATATCTTAGGCATGTTATAAAATACATATTTTGATTCTCGTAATATTAAATTAGACTATCGATTGAAAACAAATGTGGTCACTTGATTTAAACGAGGGGGAAATCATGTATATAAAATTGTAAATGAAATTTGCGAAGTCTTTTAACTATCTGACGTTTAGGTGACCGATTACAAAATCTGTTGTTTGAAATGTATTGAATGGTACCCGATTTCAAATTGTATGTTGTAAATTTTAAATGGAATTTTGAAATTTTATTTACTTATGATATCTTTTAACAACTAACATCGATATTTTATTAATTGGAATTAGATAAATAATATTATTTTGAGACATTTTCCTGCTAATAGTTTGAAAAAATTATCTGCATTTCAGTTCAGTATTTCAATCTAATATTTCTATTGTTATTACATTTACCAAAACATTTTTGAAAATTTGTTGAACTGTGTTATAGGTTAACAATTGTCCTTAGATTATTTTTCTTAATTGTTCAGCATAAACGGCATGATTTGACCATTTAATAGTTGATTACTTTTTTTTAATATAAAACATACTCCTATATTCAATAATACCTACATTTTTACATATTCTTAACCCGGCTGTTGCAAAAGTGGCTGCCTAATATACTTATTTCACAAAAATACAATGAGCTGAAGTAATTTAAAAATTTAAATAGGAATTGAGAAATTGCCTATGTATTCGTAACAACAAGTTAGCCATCGTTTATCATCTGACTAAGGATTTTGAATTCATAACACTTTAACTACTTAAACTGTGTCCAACGAGTGACTACAAAGCGATCGAATCAATGCAAACTGTCGTTTACTAACAACAATCATGACTGTCAGGGTTGCATTTTATTAAAACAGGAGTGTTCATTTTAGAGTTAGACATAAATCATAAATCAATTATTGACTAATGAGTGACTAAGCCTTAAAAATATTATAGTAATAAACATGATGTATTATAGTAATAAACATGTCCCCTGTTTCGTATTCATAATTCGTATTTGGGAAGCGTAATAAAATGGAACCTCGAGTCCAAACTTAAGAATAGTTGTATAAACTGTGTCCAATGTGTGACTACAAAGCAAACATATACATGCTAACGTTTGACAATGACTTGTCGTTTTACTAACAACAACCATGACAATAAGTGTGGTATTTGGTTAAAGCAGGCATGTTCATATTTTAGTTAAACAGTAGATAGGAAATCTGTCACTGCTAATTATGGACCAAGGTTCGTCTGATCGTAACCGTTTCGTAAAATAATCCGTATTTTGTCAGGGCGATAAAATGGAATCCTGAATCCGATTTTAATATATACATAGATATATGTATCAAACCCCGTAATAATACGAATGGTTAGACACCGGCTATCATCAGACTCACAATTTTGAATTCATACAAATTCAACTAAAATATGTCCAACGAGTGACTACATGTTAACGTTTGAATACGGCTTTCATTTTATTAACAGCAACAATCATGACTATCAGGATTGCTAAAACAGACATGTCATATTATAATTAAATCATATTATAATAAATCCTGACTAACTAGTGACTTAGCCTAAAAAACATTCTAGTTAGAACCTCGTTGTACTGACCGCACATCCATTGACTAAATTGTTGTTACGAATACGGTTGCAAGTGAATAGAGGCATACGATTTCACCAATACTAGATTTCATCAAAGCTAACATCGAATTGACCGTGTATAATCACTTTAATCATTCAGATTTTGATATGAAAGCTACAGTTAGTTTTTGCTATTTCACTCAATTGAAATCAATTCAATTGAAATTTGAAATACATCAATTGAAATTTGAAAATTCTTTTTGAAATTTGAAATATATCAATTGAAATTTAAAAAACATCAATTGAAATTTAAAAGACGTCAATTGATTTTTAAAATAGAACAATTGAAGTTTATAAAACATCAATTGAACTTTCAAATACAACAATTGAAATTTGAAATACATCAATTGAAATTTAAAACACATCAATTGAAATTTAAAACACATCAATTGAAATTTGAAATACATCAATTGCAATTTAAAATACATCAATTGAAATTTAAAATACAGCAATTGATATTTGTAATACATCAATTGAAATTTAAAATACATCATTTGAAATTTGAAAATTCTTTTGAACTTTCAAATACAACAATTGGTATTTAAAAAACATCAATTGAAATTTAAAAGACATCAATTGAAATTTAAAATAGAACAATTGAATTTTATAAAACGTCAATTGAAATTGCAAATACAACTATTGAATTTTAAAAAACATTAATTGAAATTTAAAAAACATTAATTGAAATTTAAAATACACCAATTGAAATTTCAAAATCTAATACATAAAATCGGTTAATAATTTTTAACTTTCAGGTGACGAATTTTTAATTTAAATATATGTCTTTCAAGTTGCAATTGATGTCTTTTAAATTTCAATTGATGTGTTTCAAAATTCAATTGATGTGTTTTAAATTTTAAATATAATTTTCAAATTTCAATTGATATTTTTCAAAATTATATTTGAAATTTGAAACACATCAATTGAAATTTAAAATTTATATTTGAAATTTGAAATACATCAATTGAAATTTAAAAAACATCAATTGAAATTTGAAGGACATCAATGGAAATTAGAAAGACATCAATTGAAATTTAAAACACCTCAGTTGAAATTTAAAACACATCAGTTAAAATTTGAAACATATCAATTGAAATTTAAAAGACATCGCCAAAAATGTATGAGGCTGAGCCCGCCTCAAAAAAACCTGCCAAAATCGAGTAAAGTATGGCAATTTCAGAAACCATCAAATTTTTTAACGATCGGACCCATGGGGCCCTCTAGGTCGAAATAAGGGGCCCGAGAACGGCTTGAAAAAACTCCACCGAAAATAAAGAAAATAATCCAAAAATCGAGCAAAATATGAGAATTAAAAACCCAAAACAATTTTTTGGATGTCGGACTTATTTCGCCCTTTTGGTCCAAAAGAGTGAGCCGAAAATGATTTATATATACTGCTCGCAAAGAAAAAACATTTGTGCGTTAGCTGGCTTAAAATCGGTATAAAAAAAAATTTTAAAAAAATGTTTTTTTTAAACTGTATTTTCTTTTTAAATTAAATTTAAGAAAACAATTTTAAATTCCGCATCGGGGTTTCAAAACAAACATTTGTGGCCATTTTCCCCGCTTCAAAATTGTATTTTTCCTACGATTTTCGATAATTTCCATAAATGGAAACGAGTTTCCTGAAGAAATTGAAATATTTTATTTTTCCGACTTTAAAATGGCGGGGGGAGATGCCGTTTTAGTTGTTTTTAAAGGCGAATTCGGAAAAAAAATTAAAAAAAATTTTTTTTTCTCAAATTTTAATAAATTTTATTTTGAAAAAAGCCCCGTTGCATTTTCAAAACAAACATTTGTTGACGTTTTTCCCGCTTTCCTTTAATTTGAAGCAGTTTGTAATTGGTAAATTTTTTTTTTTTAAAAAATTTGTATTTCCTTTACTTTGATGGAGTTTGTAATTTGTGGTGCGAATTGCGCCGCAGCCAAAAATTTATCCTTTTATAAAATAGCGAATCTTTTCCCTTTGTGAAGACCCGTAATCGGGTAAATTTTGCGAACAAATTTACATTATTTTTTATTTCTTATTTGGAGTTTTTATTTTTTTTAATTTCACCAGACTCGGTATAACATCTTCAAATAGGATTATCTTGGTCCACAGACGCTCCACTGCCGAAATATATATGCGACCAAATTCGCGGGGCGAATTCCTTTAATTTGAGTACCCACACTTGCTTGTTCGCAGATGTACCTAGGTGCATCTGTTTTTGGACCCTAGGATCCCCATGGCTCCGACCGTTAAAAATTTATTTGGTTTCTGAAATTGACATATTTTACTCGATTTTCGGTTTTTTTGTTTGTTTTTTGCATTTCAACCAAGACAACAATTCATATTTCAAATTCGTCACTTGAAATTGAAAAATTATTAACCGATTTTATGTATTAGATTTTTAAATTTCAATTGGTGTCTTTTAAATTTAAATTGATGTGTTTTAAATTTCAATTGATGTATTTTAAATTTCAATTGTTGTATTTTAAAGTGCAATTGATGTATTTTAAATTTCAATTGATGCTTTTTAAATTGCAATTGATGTTTTTTTTTAAATTCAATTGATGTATTTTAAATATCAATTGATGTGTTTCATATTTCAATAGGTGTATTGTAAATTTCAATTGATGTCTTTTAAATTTCAATTGTTGATTTTTAAATTTCAATTGATGTATTTCAAATTCCATGTAGAATTTTTAAATTGCAATTGATGTATTTCAAATTTCAAATAGAATTTTTAAATTTCAATTGATGTGTTTCAAATTTCAAATAGAATTTTTAAATTTCAATTGATGTATTTCAAATTTCAAATAGAATTTCAATAGATTTCAATAGATTTTTTTCAAATTCCAATTGGAAATGGTGTAGTTCCGCCGTTCCTACTGATTCAATAAAAATTAAAAAAAGTAAAAAAGCTAAATTATTTAGTAATAGGATAAGTAATTCAGACAGTTGCATTTGTTATACTGTGATGCACTTAAGAAATATGATCAATTAATTTTAAGTTTTGCTAGAAAACATTTTTACAAATTTAATTTTTGTATGAGAAACCATGCACGGCAAAGTAAGTACATATGTACCTCTGCTATAACTTTTGAAGTAAAATAAATCTAAATTGAAAATAATAAAAATAAACAAATCTGCCAATTTTTGGTTAAATTTATAAAATTCCTGTGATTTGAAATATATTTAGTTAGCAAATGCTAATGATTGTTTAGGAACGTGCATCGTTAAATCACACTAAAATTTCTTCCAAAAAACTGAACCTAAAGTCCTTTTCAAATATTGATTTAAATCATTTTGTTTAAAAGTTATAGCGATGGTATATGAGACAATTAATTCTGCCGCTCTGTAGATTTTCATTTTTTTTTTCTTAAACTGCCGTTGAATGAGGTAGAAGTGTAGTTATATATAACATTTTCATATATAGTAATAATAATAACCAACATTAAACAAACACCTACTAATATTGTTTATTTTTATATTATTGTTATTATTATTATTATTATTATTGTTGATTTAAATTTTTTATATTTAAATTTAATTTTAAGAGCATGTTAAACTATCAACAGAAAATTATACTATATCTGCGAAGTATTAATTATCTTATTAGTAAATTTATCTTTATTAAAGAAATTTAGTTTTTGTTTTTGTAAAATATAATAATCAATTACAATTACTTTTCTTTTCATTCCCCAAAAATATAACAAACAAAAAAAAACAAACATCAGCTCATCAATTATCCCATAAACAACAATCGCCAGGCAGTCAAAATGGCCGAGCTTCCAATTTGCGTGTGGTGATACCAGCGCCCACAATTGCTCAAAACATGTCCACATCAGATGAATTATCCTATGCCGATGTAAGTGTTTGACCTTGAACCTTCAAAATATTTTGTGTTTGTAATTAATTCCCAATATTTTTTTTTTTTATTATTTTTTTAAAATCCATTAATTTATAGCGTCACAATCAAACAACTCTAAATACTCCCGTTATGACATTACAGACACCCATACCAACGTTACAGGGATATCCCTTTGTACCACAAGATTTTTCCATGAGCACCTCCGATGTGATGAGTCTACCCACATGGAGTACTGCGCATCAAAGTCTAGTACATCAAACGGGGTACGTATTTTAAGGGAACCATTACAACACTAATTTTGTTTTAAAATAAAAAACAATAAACATTTTACGCAAAATTTTAAAATTATTATTTGAAATTTAAAAAATCTATTTGTAGTTTGTGGAAGACATCAATTTAAAATAAAAACATTATAATTTTAAGTGCATCAATTGAAATATAAAATTCATCAATTGAAATTCGAAAACAATTAAATTCGAATTTCAAAACTCATAATTTAAAATATATCAACTGGAATTTTAAAACCATCATTTGAAATTTTAAAAAAAAAACATCAGTCTAAATTCATAAGACATCAATTGAAGTTTATGCCATAAACGAAATAAAAAAAATAAATATTTTCCCATCACATCCCATGAAGGGATAGGGGAGAGCTTCACTCACTGATAATCGAAATACATCAATTCATATAAAGGGTGTCTCAGTAAGATTGCACTTTTTAAATTTCGTTAATTTGTTTTATGCAAGTGGTAACATTGAAATTTGGCAGCTGTCACATATGTTTATTCCGATTATTAAAAATGACAACGCGTTATATCGTAATTGTGCAAACTTGTTACAAAAACTTGGAAAGTTTTGCTGAGACTGCTCGCAAACTTCGAAGATTTTAAAATACACTCACAGAAAAATTCGGTTGAGACAATCGAAATAGCCGTAACCGAAATTAGAGGTTGTCACAACCTCATTAGAGTTTGACACCACATCATTAGAGTTTGACACCACATCATTAGAGGTTGTCACAACATCATTAGAGGTTGCCAGAACCTCATTAGAGGTTGCCAGAACCTCATTAGAGGTTGCCAGAACCTCATTAGACGTTGACACAACCTCATTAGGGGTTGACACACCCTCATTGGAGGTTGACACAACCTCATTGGAATTGAAAATGAATTCGGTTGTACCTAAAGAATTCATTAGAAATTCGGTTACAGCAACCGACTGTAAGCTAAATTCGGTTATTCCTACCGAAATGATACCAAATTCGATAGTTACAACCGAATTGATGACAAATTCGGTTGTGGCAACTGAATTGATGCCACATTCGAATTTGGTCCCAATTTCGGTTGTTGCATCCGAATTAATTCCAAATTCTGTTGTCCCAACCGAAAGTTTCGAAAATTTTGTTGACAGAACGATACAATCGAAGATTCAGTTGTCACAACCGAAGAAATTATGAAACGAGGTTGCTTCAACCGAATTTCAGTTGTGCGAACTAAATTCGGTCGTGATAACCTCAATTCGGTTGCATTAAATCACGGTTGCTACATCCTCTTTTCAAACAATTAGTTCTCTGGGTGCAGGTCGTTATTCCAGTATTCGTCGATAAAATCCATATAATTGTATTGGGTGATCGGAGAATAAAATTACATGAGGTGGCTGAGGCTGTAGCCATCTCAACTGAGCGGCTACATCAGATTTTGCATGAATATTTGGAAATGAAAAACCTACCCGTGTGTTGGGTGCCGCGATTACTCACACTCCACCGGAAGCTCAAGCGTGTGACATGTACAAATACTGTTGGGCGATGTTCAACTGCAACCGGAAGGAGTTTTTGCACCGTATCGTAACCGTGGACGAAACATGGGTCCATCACAGCACACCAGTTTTTTGGGATGCATGCGGTGTCATTCACATCGATTACCTTAAAACTGGTAATCCGATCACCACAGCCGTTGGACAGATTCGATATTGGTTTGAAGCAAAAGCGACCACAGTTGGCGAAGAATAAACCGTCCATCCACCACTATAACGCACCGACGTCGTCGTCAAATTGGAATACGAAATTCAACCTTATCGCCATATTTTCCCGACTTAGTCCCCAGTGACTTCTTTCTATTTCCAAACCTGAAGAAATGTCTTGGCGGTAAGAGGTTTACGTCGAAGGAAGAGGTCGTCACTGAAACACTGTGAGGCCTAGCATTGTCGTGATGGAAAACCAGGGCTTTGCGATTTAGTAATTCCCATTTAAGTTCGGCAATTGCTGCCAATAGACATCAGAATTTTCTTACTTATCGCGGTCTCGAACAACCCCGGAGGTCAAGGACTTTACAAAACGAAGATAACATATTTCTCCAACCAGCTCGATCTTTTGCCTCATCTCTCCAGTTGGTAATACTAAGTGTACGCAGGGCTTCGTCAACCTGGTCCCTCCAGCGGAATCGCGATCTTCCTGCTTTTCGTCTTCCTTTGAGTTCGTCTTCATCCATTCTAGTTTCTAACCAGTGTAACCGCGTTATTTTCATCTCTTTAACTATGCCAATATCGGGATATATCTCATAAAGCTCATGGTTCATGCGTTGCCGATACTCTCCGTTGTACTATGTAGGGCCATAACTTTGTCGGAGTATTTTTCTCTCGAAGACTCCTACTGATGTTTCGTCTGCTTGCGATAAGACCCATGATTCTGCACCATAAAGGAAGACAGGTTGTATGAGAGTCTGGAATTGCTGAACTTTTGTTACTCGAGAGAGGGCTTTATCTCTAAAGTGCTTGCTTAGCCCAAAATAACATCTATTCGCAAACACAATTCACCGCTTGATCTCAAGGCTGACGTAGTTGTTTTTGTTTACGGCAGATCCGAGGTATATAAATTAGTCCAGCACCTCGAAATTATAACTGTTATCAACATTCACGCTTTGGTCTATTCGCGTGGAGGCACTGCTCGTTGAAACCATTATATTTGTCTTGTCCTCATTTACTGTCAGACCCACTTTTGCTGACACCTTCTCAATTCTCGAAAACACCACAGTAACTTCTGTCATTGTGCGCCCAATGAGCAGCATGGGGCTTTTGTTGCTGATGGTTTTATTCATGTTGACTGCAGCTTTTCTCATAATGATCGCCTTGCCTGAGGTCTCGCTTAGTTTCGAAAGGTTCGGTAAGATTGTCACAAACTTTCACTGGGGATCTGGTATTCGTCAAAGTCATCCTGCAAAGGCGTATGCGTTTTGCAGGAATACCAAGCTCGTAGAGTTTCTTTCGTATCGGCCTATCGAAGTCCGCCTTATAATCGACAAATAGGTGATAGGTGTCGAATTATAGATTTTCCAGGCCTAAAGCCATACTGGGTGGTACATTATACTTGATAGAACCTGATATGCTATGGATAAAAGGCTTATTCCACGGTAATTGGCACAGAGTCTTGGGCCACCTTTTTTAATTATGGGACATAGTACATTGAGACTCCAATCGCCGGGCTAATGAGCTGATGCATGCACCTCATCAGCTCATCGTCACCAGCCTTAAACAGCGCCGCCGGTAATCCATAGACTCCTTCGGCTTTATTGTTCTTAAGCCGAGTTCTTAGCTGGTCTGACGTCGTCTTGGTTAGGAGGGGGCAATCGACGTCGTCGTCCAAATTGTGATCGATTGTCTCATCGTCACTGGATATCTCAGGTACCAGTAGCGCGGAGAAATAACTTCTCCATAATCTGCACATCTGCGATTAGATTTCCGTCCTTGTCTTTCAATAAGGGAGACCCTGAACTATGTCCATTAGTTATGATTTTGACCTTTTGGTAGAATTTTCAGTCTTCGTTCTCCCTTCTGTATGTCTCAATTTTCTCACTCTCGCACCTTTTCCACTGCCGTTTCTTACGCCTAAAGAGACCTCCTTTCTTTTTTCCTGTACCGCTCAGTAGCAGCTCGTGCTACAATTGACTGAAGCATTGCCATACGTGCAGCGTTCTTTTCATCATTTGCTATGCGACACTCTTTTCGTGCCATGGTGTGTTGCGAAGCGGTTTTTTACAACCAAGTACGGTTGTTGCGGCAGTTTTTATAGAGTCGGAAATGGGTTTCCACTGCGCTTCAGGATCATCATCGGTAGGTGGTGTGTTCTGTGCCAAAAGTTGCGAGAGCTTCCTTGAGTCTCGATGTTAGCTCCTCTGATCACTCATACATACGTTCATTACACTGGATGATCATTAATTCCATCAATTACCACTTGATCAATTTGGTTCGTCTTCGTTCTTTGACCAGGGGATACCCAAGTAGAATTATGGATATATTTATGCTGGAATCTTATACCACTAACGACCATGTTCTTGCCGCGAAAAAGTCAATCAGTCTCATAACGTTGTCGGAACTCTCAGGATGTAAACTAAAATTGTCAATAGTTGGATGGAACACATTCTCCCTACCTACTTTAGCATTAAAATCTCCTAGTACAATCTTAATGTCATGGCCAGGGCAGCAGTCATACGTTTCTTCAAGTCGCTCATAGATTATATCTTTGGCATCAGCACAATTAGGGAAAGATAAAAATATATATCTTTTCTGTGGATTGTGGCTATAGGGAAAACTGGTTTCCCGTTACATCCAATGAAGGGATTAGGGAGAGCTTCTCATAACCAGTGAACTGTGAGCGTTCTAGTTTTAAAGTCAGTGATTGGGGCCCACAGTTTTACACGGGTCCGAACGGTATTTTGAGAAGCGTTTTCACTCACAGGATTGAACCTAGAGACTAGATGTCGCAGTCGTTTGCCAACTACAAATCCGCAACCAAATTCATGCTTTTTTTGTTTTCAGAATCATTGCGCTAAATTTTTTCCTAAAATCGTACCGTTTGGCATGGAATAACTCATACAGAACTCTTTGATTGCAATTACAAATCCCATCCACTGAAATTCCAAAATTTCAGTAATAAAGGGTGTATCAGTAAGAATGCACTTTTTAATTTTAATATAAAAACACGTACTTTTGCAGATAGTTGTGATTTTTTTTATTGGATTGTAAAGAAGACATGTTCCGATTAAGTATGGAATAAAATATCCGTCAAATGGTCCCAACGGCTCTGATGACTGGCTATTTCTCTTTTCATGAAATTGTCCATGACTTTTTCATAGCGATGTGGTTGTATCTCACCGATGGTGCGTTGGATCTCGGATTTGAGCTAAGGAATTGTTTCTGGTTTATTCGCATAAACCCGAGATTTTATAAAACCCCAAAGACAGAAATTGCACGGCGTTAAGTCGTATGATCTTGGGGGGCCAGTTGACATCAGAATATCTTGAGATAGTTTGTTCTCGGTGGTGCAATGGTTAGTGTGCGCGGCTCTTGTACATGAGATCCTGGGTTCGAACCCTGCTCTGACCACCTTCAAATTTCTTTCGGCGGTGGTCACCTCGAATAGTGACGGCGACACTATCGAGTATATAGCCATGAAAAAAGCTTCTCAAAATACCGTTCGGAATCGGTGTAAAACTGTAGGTCCCAATCAGTGAGTGAAAACTGGAAAGCGCACAGCTCAGTGATTGTGAGAAGTTCTCCCCGGTCCCTTCATGGGATGTAATGGCAAACCATTTATTTAGTTTTTTTAATTTTTTCTGGAAATCGGTGCTGCAATAAATCGATTATTTCATGCGCGGTATGGCAGGTGGCGACGTCATGCTGAAACCACATCCATACCGTCCATTGGAGGTCTCAAGAACTTCGCTATCATGTTCCTCTAACGAATGCTATTCGTAATCACTTCAACTTCGGCCTCATCTTCAAAAAAGTCAGGTCCCATCACGCCGCCTGTCCAAAATCCTCACCAGACAGTTGCTCGTTGTGGATGCATTTGTTTGTCAAGGATTGTTTGAGGATTTTTTGAGCTCCAAATTCGACTATCTTGTGTATTCACGAAGCCAGTCAAATGGAAATGCCCGTCATCGGAGAACTTTTTTTTGAAAATTGACATTGACTTCACTTTGCTCCATTACCCATTGCACGAATTGCCGGCGCTTTCCATGGTCTGCTGGTTCGAGCTCCTGAGTAATCTGAATTTTGTACGCATGAGGGTGGAGGTCTTTTGTTTGTCAAAACTCGCTGCGTAGTGCTTCGTGAAATTTAAAGTTATTGAGAACAATGCCGAATTGATATTTTAGGGTTTTCGGCGACACTCTCGTAACAGCTGCAATATTTCCAAGAAACCGACCGGTACGTTGACGCACAGGAGTCTTACTGTCCATAACCGACCCAGTTTATTCACATTTGTTGACCACTCTTCGAATGGTTGACACATTATGTGCACTTTTCGACTAAAAAGTCTTCGAAGTTTGCGATCGCTTTCAGCATAACTTTCCAAATTTTTGTAATAAGTTTACACAATTATAACGCGTTGTTCTTTCGAAAAGCGCTCCATTTTTAATAATCGGAATAAACATATGTGACAGGTGGCAAATTTTAGAGTTGCCACATGCACACAAAAAAATACACTACATTTTAAAAGTACAATCTTACTGAGACATCCACTATTTGTCAATTCTTTGAATTTCAGTTGATCTTTTTCATTCTAAATTTCATTTCAGTTCATGCCTTTTAAATTTTCGTTTTTGAATTTCAATTAATATCGTTCGAATTTTATTCCATGCTTTTGAATTTAAAGTCATGTCTTCAGCATATCCAGGGGGACGTTTTCTGAATTTCAATTCTTTAAATTTTAAATAATAAGCGTGTTTTCTTTACCCCGCTAAAGTTAATTATAGCTTAATTTGTACGGGACAGCTAAGCGATATTACGTGGCATTTCAATTTCCCACTTAAATTCCGACTTGAGCAATGGCAATGTTGCCACATGTTAAATTTCAAGAAATGGCAACAAAAATGTATCTTAGATAAATTTTGTTATAATTTTTTTGCGAATGAAAATGTTATCAAGGAGAGACTCAAAAGCAGAATTTTCCAAAATGGCTTACACATGGTCAGTTCATTTAAATTATTTTATTTAATGGAAGACTGCGTATACTTTTATATCTCTACATTTGAAGAATAGATTTTTATTTCCGATTGAAAACAAAATCGGAATTAAAATGTTCATAACAACGAGCGGTAAATGTTTTACGTATTAATTATGGTATAATTATCTATCAGGTATAGTCGTTTAAACGTGTGATTACATTTTTTCATGCCATTTTTCGTTTCACTTGTTAAAATCATATGTACAGTAGAAACTCGATTCTTGCACGTAATGAAAACCCGGCTCGGTGCAAGTTTGGAGGTTGTCGCAAGCACCGAGTATTAATTTCCCATACAAAATAAAAGGCACATACATCTGTTTATGACACCGCACCTCTCAATAGTCAGCTTAAAACTGATTCAAATTACAACATTTTATCAGCAGCATAAAACGACGGGGATTTCCCGAAATGTATTCAGTCTAATAAACCGTAAACAAAGCAGCACGTAAGAGTAATACAAAAATGTTGCAAGTATCGAGTTAAAATTTTTCGGATGTCGCAAGTACTGAGTGCGTAATGAAAAATATTTCTATGTTGCAAGAATCGAGGTGTGCAAGTATCAAGTATGTGCAAGAATCGAGTTACGACTGTATTTTGTTTTCATACTTTTTTGTATTCTTGTATTGTTGGTATATATTTGTGTAGAGTTTGACAACTGAAACAAATGAACGATATTAAAATGTCTGTTGTTGCTGCTTACAACTACAACAACATTTGCTGCTACCATGTGTTTGTTGACACTTGATACAAACGTGTTGCCGTATCGCATTTTTTTCAACCATTACAGCAAATGTTGCCACATTACGTAGTATTTGTATTTGTTGGCACTTGGTACAAACGTGTTGCCGTATCGCATTTTTTTCAACCATTACAGCAAATATTGCCACATTACGTAGTATTAAGTGTGGATCGTTTTATTTGGAAAGCCGTAAGTGGCGATAGCTTAATGGAATAAAAAACGACCTTAATGTCTCTTTTGACATTACTTGACATTAAATATGATTCGATCTGAAATTATTTCTTATAAGAATATTTTTTCAATTTCCTTTGATGCATTTTAAATTTCAATTAACTTTGTTTTATATATTTTTAAAAATTTAAATTGATTTTTTCTAAAATTCAATTTTCAATTGTGTAGATTCACAGCAACTTATATTTATTAATCTATGGCTGGTCTTTTTTTCTTACAGGCTCTCCCATTTAACAGTTTCCAACAGTACACCCCCACCCGCCACCTCACCTGTTAATATCAAAGTCAAATCCGAGCCCCAATCTCCACCCCGTGATCTCTCCGGTGGCCATCAGCATAGTAATGGTTCCAACCTCGGTTCGTCGAATGCCACAAATGGTAATGGGGGCTGTGGTTCCACTAGTCACTCGTCAATGAATGCCAATAATTTGAATAATTCATTATCTATAAGCGCTGGAGGTTTGACAGTCAGTAATTCAGTGGGCGTTATATCTGGTTCTAGTCCAGGTGGAGGTATAAACAGTGGCTGTGCTTCAAATGCTTCCTCGACATCAAACGGTTCGGCCAATGATCAGGCGACCAATTTAAGTGTTTTAAATCATACCCAACAACATTTGGTCATGGCTGGTTCAAGACCATCTTCAACGGGCCATCTAACACCAACACCGGGTAAGATTTTGTTTTTTTTTTTAACAAATTTGTTTGAATTTCATTTTATTACTCACAATTCGGATTAATATTGTTTAAAAAACATGTAACGTATAAAAAAAAGTTTTGTTAGCAAAAAAAAAAAATTTCAAAATTTGGATAATTTCAGTGAAAAGTTAACATTCAAAAATAAATAAGGATATAAAAATTCGTTATTGAACTAAATTAGGAGTTACGACTTAAATTTTTCGCTTGCTCGCAAAAAAACTAAACTCTGTGGTAAATAAGAAAATTATTTGACTGAAATTATCCTTAAATACAAATTTCTCTAAAAATGCATGAGCCTTTTCGTTATTAACTTATGTTATAACGCATTTGTTTCTTTTTTTTTCTCTTCAAAATTTAACCTTAAAACTAATCAAGTTATGCCAAAATTGTTTATGAAGAAATTTTAAAATCAAATTTTATAATCATTTATTTTTATGTAAAAAAAATATTGTTTGTGCTGCTATATTTACCAATCTTTAAAAAAAAATAATAATTCCTTTATATTATAGGCATTGAGAAATACGAAGGTTATTCCTATCGGTCACAACTGGGTCAGAATTCTAGGTTATGGAATTTTGGTAAATTGGCTCCAACAGAAACATATATTCTAGCATCTGATATACATTCGATCTTTTTTATTTTCAAAAAAACAAAAGTATATTGAACAAATTCCGTGAAATTTAAAAACTTATAGAAAAATGTGGCAATTTTTTTTTTATTTTCTTGTAGTTTTTTCTTTCATTTACATACAAATTTTTACATTATTTTCATTAGTTTATGTTGGCGAATTTCGTAAATTTTGTTATCGTTATTATTCATCTAGATTTCCATTAAGTTTCTTTTGGCATCAAAATTCAATTTGTTCATTCTATCAGTTTTCATAAAACTTCATTTAAAAATTATTATTATTGGAAAACATTAAATTATTATCGAAATTCGTATAGACTCCTTTTCGACCAATCGTTTATTTCCATTTGTATAAGCTTGTTTTTTGTTACCCGCTAAACAAATTTTTCGACGACTTTGTCTGTGAAGCCGCTTAAAATCTCTTAGCTCCCCACACAAAGTGGTCGAAAAATTTGTTTAACAGGGAATAAAAAACAAGGTCTTATGGTATAAAATTGACCCAGTGCATGGATGACCTAAATGCAAAAAATTTTTAGATTTTCAAATATTTTAATATATATTTATTTCAGTTTTAGTATTAGCAATACTCTTTCAACGCTCCCACAGCGTATACTAAAAGGAAAAGTTTCGTCAGTCGAGTTAATGTCAGCTCACCTACAAAATAGGACTCGGAGAAAATGGACGTGTGTCTCCTATCATCCACTAGCTTATCTTCCCATGCAAAGTGGTTGGAGAATTAGTTAAGCAGTAGATAAAAAGGCAGAACTAAGGCATTGTAGGGAATGGGCAATTGTATCACGATGAACGTATCACGATTGTAGTGGTTGAACGACTCACTTAGACTTGTTAGTCTATTATGATACCATATGCTAAAGAAACTATGCAGTATCCCCACCGTAGAACCATTTAGTTTGCTCCAAGAAACCCAAGATCCTGTCTACGTCTATGAGATATACTTATAATTCTCCCAAGTAGTGTATTCAAAAAACCAAGTTTTCAAAATTGTCGGTTTTGGGTTTCTTCGAATATTCCGATTTTGACGAAACCAGTTTTCGGTGAAACCTAGATGTAGAAACAAGTTAATAACCGGTTTCGGTTTTTATGGCACAACGGTAAAATATGCATTTTATTTCTAATTCAGACTTTTTGAATTTTGAGATCGACTACCAAGTAGATAGTCATGATAAAGCTTTTCAAAATACCGCTCGGAACCGGTGTAAAACTGCAGGTCCCAATTACAGTGTGTAAGCCTTCATGGTATGTGATGGAAAACCAAAATGTGGGCCATGTAAAATTTGGAATTTAATTTCGCTTTAAAAAAACGAATATAGACACAGTACCTCATTCGACCAACCCAATTTTTCAGTAGATTGTCGATTGTTTGGGCCTCTATTTCCTGTTTTAAGACCTAAGTGGAGTCAGGATTGTTTGTGTGACATTTATATTTCACGGCGCTTCAGACACAATAATATAACGGGTTCAAATCGCGGCTGCGAGGATACATTGTAACGTTGGCCGTGTGATACGTAGCGCCGTCCTGTTGAAACCATACTTCGTGCATGTCATCCTCTTCAACTTTTTTGAACAAACACCATGGCACGGTAACTCTCGCCATTGACGGTAACAACGGATCCTTGGTCATTTTCGGAGAAAAATGGGCCTATGATGCCGCCATTCTAAAATCCGGACCAAACAGTCACTTGTTGCGGATGCATATTTAGTATTTTTCTCCACGACGTGTATATTTTCCGAGCACCCAAATTCGAAAATGAGCTGCCTCGGAAAAGATTATTTTTCTGTAAAAAAAGTGAAAACGCATCGAATGACCAAGAGGTTTCGCTTCTTGGACTATTTGAATTTAAGTCTTCGTACCGAGGTCTTTATGCGAAATTCTGTGCAAAGAAGGGCGAGAATTGCTGCGAACGGTGTCGACTTGATGTTGATGGCTGTTCGTTCCAGCATACTTTGAGTTGCAGTGGCAATATTTTCCACTGGACGGGCACGTAGACGAGTTCCTTTGTTTTTAGTAAGGACCTGGATTGACAAACTCGCTTCACAAATTGATCCGCAAAGGGCGTTGATGGAACTCTATTTCTATCGAATTTATTTTGTTCATTTTCTTACAGTTTGAGTTTATGACTCAGAAATTTTTATGAAATTTTTTAAAATTTCCCAATTTTCTTCATACGTAAAGAGACCCATTTCGTAAATTTCCAACCTTTACCTAATAATCTGTCACTTCATAAATGTCAAATTGGCCATCTACTTCGATATAACGAGGGGTTCAAATTCCAAATTTCACAAGGGCCACCCTTTTTGCATAGGCAACAATTTTTCCACCCACATTTTCGTTAATGGACAGTATTCCGTTCAGCGTCAGTTTCTATAGAAATGTTGACAAGTCCCATTCTTGAGATGTGCCTCTGTTAATATGCCTGGTAGAGGTCGAGTTGCCCAGTTTGGCCATGACATGCCTACTGGGGGAACATATAGTATACAATCCACATAAGATTCAAACCAACCTTAAGATTCGACAGCGCCATTTATATTGTACTAGACATGATTTTGTTGAACGCAACCTCAATGCAAAGAAAGACTAAAAACGCATTGCATTCCAACGCAGAAGTTGCAATACGCTTGCTGCTCATCAAGTAACAAGTTTGCATCAATACTCGCCAGCAAGTGTCCATCTATCAGCTGTTACAAAGTCTTCGGATGATGACAAGCTGATACGCCTCAGGCTTTAGGAGTCGTGTGAGAAACCCTTCCCGCTTTAGGAGTAAACATTGCTCTTGTATCACTCCGAGCTCTACGTATATATCTGAAGGTTTTACACACGATGTATAAATTTATCAGCAGTAACGGTCGGTGATACCATGTCGGACCCGGAAGACTTAAACGGTTAAAAGCCTATATCCCTTTTAGTGCTGTATTTAGTAACAATTTCGAAGGCAACTTCTGATCTCTGAGGAGTATGTTCATTTACTGCAATCTCCTCGTGCAGCGAGCTGCCAGGCATTTGCATGACCATAAGGAGATTGAGTAAATCTCCACAGCAGGTTGTCTTCTTCCCAGTAGAGTGGTTCAGGTAATCTATCCTCGGATTGCCTGATGCCAGTATTTTCCTTAGCCTCGATACCTCTGATGAATCTTCTATTGATTTACAGAAGAGCATTCACGAGTTTCCTTTGCCCCGTATGAGTGCAATCTTATATCGCCTTACCTCAACTTTGCAATTATCCTAGTCCTCCTTGTCCCTCGAAGACTTTGGTTTAGTCAACAGTCGTCGGCATTATTTCCAAATATCCGCAAGCTCTTAATTGCATCAGGTCGGCTTGGGCAAAAGACTTGTAAGGACTGGTTGAGAGCACTCGTGACCGTATGCGCTACATTCTCTATGTCATCTACCCACCTTATCTCCACAGATGATTTGGATCCCAAACAACTCTTGCAAGTCTTCTCATAGAGGGGCCACTCAATCCTCCTCCCATTGCAATGACCTACTTCAACTGAGTCATGTTGCAATTCATCCGAAATTCGATTTATTTATGATCTTAAATTGAATTGTCATCAGTGGTATTCTATTCTCTGAACATCCCATACAGAACCTCCGTTGCAAAGGTGCCTGGAGCTGGTAACGAAAGCCGTGTCATTAGCTCTATTACCTATATCAAGGCTACTGCGTACAAGCTACTCAAGGAGTACCACATTATGGATAGCGGTTACGTCCGCGCCCACAATCACTGGGTTCCTGTCTTTTTTGTCTTCTCAAGGACGCATCGTAGAGATACAAATGGCAACTGATATTTTGCCCCCGCAGCCCATGTTCGTGATCCCGTTGAGGCGCGTACGTTGCAACTAACCAAACTTCGGATCCGTTCCAGGCTGACCGCAAATGTTGTCACTGTCGCTATTTGCCGTAAATGGAAGCATATTTAGATTATTTACAGTCACAATGCTAGCTCCGAGAATACTTACGAAGGGTGTGGCTATTGTCTTGTATTTCTTCGTCATCAACCCATAAATCCTGCCGTTAGCAGGATTAGGACCACATCCAACTTTCCGTTTGCTATGCGTTGGCTTAAAGTGGCCGATGCCACTTTACTATGAAGTAAGTTGATCTGAGGAAACCGCAACATTTTTTGGCCTCTCCCCCAGCGTCACTGTTCGTCAACAGACATTAAAAAGTAGTTTTCACTTGTGTCACTATCAGCAGTATGTTGAAGGGCATCTGTAGGCTTAGCCAGCTAAGTGTCTGATAAGGGATAACCCTCTCCTGGATCTGCTAAGAGATTCAACAAGTCTCAAGGCATTGGTCCATTTCAGCTCATCGTCAACATATTGTCCATAACCTGGTGCTGGGAAATCCCTTTTCCACTAGGCTTCATCTCCATTTTGTGGTAGTTCCTTGTTCAAGATCCTAATGGTATAAACATCCTTGTGTTCCTAAATCCTATCTTCAGAGTTATCTACTCCAAAACCAAAAGAGGCCAACCCGTCGCGTGGCAGTTCCTTGTTGGTAAATATACATATCTCGTGTCTACGGACACCATCTGCCTCTTCCAGTCGATCGGTTTTCGAATTGTGTATTCACCAGTGTCACGGTAAGCCGTGTGTTGGAAGTCTTCTGTAGGCTTAGCCAGATTGGTGTCAGATAAGCGGAAACCCTCTTTGGATCCACTAAGGAATTCAACAAGTCTCCATGGATCGGTACATTCCGGCTCACCGCCGATATGTTGACTATGGTGTCTTACTGCTGACCCCGTTTGCGGGAGGCTCCATATTGTGCTACTTCCTCGTTCAAAGTCGACATGGTATAAACAGCCTTGTATTCCTGAGTCATATCTTCAGAGCTATCAGTTACTCGTTGTTCAACATAAACATCGCATGTCGACAGAGCATCTGCTTCTTCCAGTCGACCGATTTTCTAATTGTGTCTCCATATGTGTCAATATTAGCAGTGTGTTGAAGGACATTTGTAGGCTTAGCTAGATTGGCTAAGGGGCAACCCTCTTCGGATCTACTAATAAGGCCTTCAACTAGTCTCCATGGATATCGGTAAATTCCGGCTCACCGCCGATATGTTGACTATGGGGTCGTGCTGCTCACCCCGTTTGCGGGAGGCTCCATATTGTGGTACTTCCTAAATCGATATGGTATAAAATGGTATAAACAGCCTTGTATTCCTGCGTCATACCTTCAGAGTTATCAGCTACTCGTTGTTCAACATAAACATCTATCTATTTGCATCTGCTTCTTCCAGTCGACCGATTTTCTAATTGTGTCTCCATATGTGTCAATATTATCAGTGTGTTGAAGGACATTTGTGGGCTTAGCTAGATTGGCTAAGGGGCAACCTTCTTCGGATCTACTAAGGCCTTCAACTAGTCTCCATGGATATCGCCTCACCTTCGATATATTGGTCATAGTCTTGTGCTGCTGACCCTGTTTCCGAGAGGCTTCGTCTCCATATTGTGGTACTTCTTACATAACTTCAGAGTTATCTGTCCAAAACACAACGAGGTCAACCTATCGGAGTGTTTAAGAAGTGACAGCGACTCATTGAACAGTAGAAACATCACGTTTCGACGAGGATCATCTGCTTCTTCCAATCGACGGATTTTCCAATTTTGAGTTGAAGGTTCGGGAATTATCTTTGAGAATGTACTCAATTGTCTTCATATCAGATGGGTTTGTTGGGATCCAGGTATGTGCCCTGGGGCTGGATGTGAGGTCCTCCCTACGAACAACAACTAGTGCCAACCCCTGGCCACTGCTTACTCCCATTCTTTTCAGAGCAGCACGATAGTAACATACCGATCGCTGTTCCCCGAACGATATTTACTTAGCCCGGCCTTGAAACTATCCTGCGTCAGAACCTCGTTGAGTAGTTCCCTGCATCTCCTTTATGATTTGATACTTCCAATTATCCTTCGGAATGATTCCATCTTCTTCCCTCTTGTCAATAACTGTCATTACCGAGTTATCTTTTACAACCTCAGTAAAATACATTTGGCCAGAGTTTCAACTGACCGCCTTAGTCCTCTTAGGCTGTGTGTGATCATCGGGTGAGCGAGGCCTCTACTGCACTTGTTCCGATGTGGGTGCCGCTGTAATGTCTTTATTTTCAATAACATTTCGAGCCCATTTCAGAGAATCTGTGTGTAGGAGTGTGTGTCTCCTGGTCGGTATCTTTGATAATCTTAAGTGCTGGACGACGATCGTTAAATTTGTTCTTGGAAGGTTGCTGGTGTGCCTTTATCTGCGACTGGGACTAGTTCCTATCTCATCACTTCGTGAACTGTCGAATGTTTCCGTTTCCAATTATTAAGTTATGGTCCTCGGTGGTGCAGTAGTAGTCTGTGTGTAAAACCGTAGGTTCGATCTTGCTCTGTCCACTTAACATTTATTTTGACGGCGGACACCTCGCTTAGTGCCGACGACACTATCGCCATGAAAAAGCTTGTCAAAATACCGTTCGGAACCGGTGTAATACTGTATGTTCCAATCAGTGAGTATAAAACTAGAAAACGCACAGCCGACTGTTTGTGAGAAGCCTTCCCCAATCCCTTCATGGGATCTAATGGGAACCAGTTTTTTTTTATTATAAATTTGGTGAGAAATAATTCTGTCAGCATGTTGGTTAGTTGGTTGAAAAGGCTGCAAGACAGCACGCTGTCTATAGCACACTTAGGCCAAAGAATCCCATTGTGATACCTGCAGTTTCCTCTATAGCAACTATTGACTAGTCGTCTAGCCAATTCGCCCTTTCAATGAATTTGTCTATAAGACCTACAGGAATATCCTGTAGGGCTACGGTGCTAACTAAATGTGTTCCGAATATCCTATTTACCAGAGCGGGGCAATCCAAGAGAAGGTGTTTCGCAAGTCTCTTGCCCAAGTCTTGGTTTGTTGATGACAGAGGTAAGGTCGGGATAGGGGAATAAATTTTGAGTACAGACTTGCTTGTACTCGGAAAGTTGAAAAACTGACTTGCGCAAGTAACTTGCCGAGTGTGAAAGGGGTCTTAGGGCGTGTTTTCCTACAAGACAATGTCCCGTAAGTGTTCCTATCATTGTGGATAACCTGGCTCTCGGCAAGTTAAGTAGTTTCCAAGTCCTCTTCCTGTCCACCTGTGGCCAGAGATCCCTGGCTTGTTTACAAGTTGAAGTAAGTCTCCACTTGTCCTTGAACATATTATCGGCCCACTGCCTGATCTGCAAACGGCAAGTTGAGATTGGCATACTAACACCTTCTTTTGCCGGAAGAACCTGTGCCATAGTACCCTGTTTAGCTAAAGCATTCGCTACGCAATTGCCTGGAATGTCGCTGTGTCCCGGTACCCAGATGAGCCTGATGTCAAAATACTCTGCCATCACCCTAAGTGATGAGTTTCATTCTGTCACCGTCATGGATGTAGCAAACATGGCTTACAGGGATTTTGTGGCAGCCTGGCTGTCTGCGTTGATAAATATTCTCCGGAGGGTTGTGACACTACTTTTCAGTAGTTCAGCAACCTCCAGTATGGCGGTAATTTCCGCCTGAAATACACTACAGTGATCAGGCAGCTTGAAGGAGATATTTACATTTGGGTCCGGTGAATGGACCCCATAGCCTACTTGCTCGTCCAACTTTGATCCATCCGTGAAAAATCTGACACTACTGGTGTCCCCTTCCAGTGATTTTTCCCAGGTATTCCTGTTCGGAATATAAGTCCTTAGATTTGTAGCTGGTAGAAGGTTTTTACGGGAATAGAGTTGATCCGGTGTAGTAATTCAGCGTGTCCGAAATGCCCCCCGTATCGGCTGCAGATTCGGCCATGATATCAGGAGTACAGATGTTCCGGATAGGGCAAGTGCAGAGCATGACGTCGTGTGCTGATCTTTGACTTTTCATCAACGAATTCAGAATATATTTCTTTTGGAGGGGCCTCCACCAAACTACGACGCCATAGAGAAGTATTGGTCTAACTATTGCCGTATAAATCCACATGGTGATCTTAGGAGACAGTCCCCAGCGCTTTCCTATCGCCCCTTTACAGCAGTAAAGAGCAACAGACGCCTTTTTCACCCTCTCCTCCACATTCGGTTTCCAAGACAGTTTTCTCTCGAGAATTATTCCCAAATACTTGATCTTTTCCGTCAACTGTAATTGCATCCCATTAACTGACGGCAGTTCAAATGCGGGTATTTTATATTTCCGAGAGAACAAGATAAGCTCGGTTTTAAGTGGGTTAAGTGATAGTCTGTTGTTAGCGGATCAGTTCGAAATCAGACTAAGTAGGCTGGTTGTACGAATGCTAAGTAAATTGAGGTTTCTACCCGTACAGATGATAGCAATATCATCGGCATATGCAATGACCTGGCATTCGGCTCTGTCCAATTCAAGAAGTAGTTCATTGACAGAAGTTAACCATAATAGTGGAGACAGAACTCCCCCCTGCGATGTCGCACTGTTAACGTTCCTTGCAATTGTAACACCACCACATTAATTTTTGACGGATCTATTCACCAGAAGCTTCCCAATTAGGCGTGTCACTAAGCTGTCGACTCCTAGATTCTGTAATGACCTGAGAATCGCCGAAGGTTGAATATTATTGAAAGCTCCCTCGGTGTCCAGGAAGGTCCCCAGAGCGAAGACCTTATTCTCAAGAGAGTTTTCTATTATGCTGACTATAGAGTGGAGAGCCGTCTCAGTTGAACTGCCCTTGATATAGGCATGCTGAGAACTCGATAGTAGATTCTGTGGAAGATTACTTCGAACATGAATGTCCAGTAACCTTTCAAATGTCTTAAGAACAAAGGATGATAGACTGATTGGTCTAAAGTTGTTTGGTTTGACATGAGAGCAGTTGCCCGCTTACGGGACGAAAACAACTTTGGTTTGCTTCCAAATGCTAAGAATGACTCCCAGCATAAGGCAGCCCCTTAAGATTGCCTCCAACCAACTACAAGATAGGTATAGTGCCTCCTGTAGTTGGGCGGGAATTATCCCGTCAGGTCCGGCTGATTTATAGGGCTTAAAGCATCTAATGGCCCATATCAGATTCTTTCTGATCACTATTGAGCGAACTTTTTCCGCCTAACTCTTCTGGCTGATGACCAACATTCCTGTCATCGTTGGGAAAGTGTGTGTCCAGGAGAATACCAAGAGACTCTTCAGACGAATACGTTAACGTTCCATCGTCTTTCATTAAGAACCACGCACACGGTGGGTTTTTAGCGAGTATGCATCTTAAGCGTGCAGTGTGGTTGGTTCCTTCAATGGATTCACAGAAGTTTCGCCAGGATTTCCGTTTGGCCTTCTTGATTTCACCTTTATATAGATTAAGACTAATCTTGTAAACGTCCCAATCCTTTTGGTCGCCGCTCTTTTTGGCCTTGTTGAAAAGCCGCCTAATGGACGATCTTAGATCGTGAAGCTCAGCTTTCCACCAATGAGGTTTTTTGTTACCCTTGGCGGCATTATAAGCACTGGTCTTACAGGATTCCTGCACGCATCAGTAAAATTTGCCAACTAGTTCTTCCAGCTCTGGCACATTAGTCGGAACATTCGGATGGTTACCTAAGAGTTTCCTTAGGCGCCCACGATAGGCGTTCCAGTCCGTTTTCCTATAATTTTTAAAAACTTCCTTTTTCAGAGGTTCGATGTTTATGTGTAACTGTAGATATCCATGATCAGAAAATGAGTGATCAGAAAGTACGCTCCAATCGGATACAGTTACATAGTCGTAGCAAAGTAGTAAAGTTAGGTCTAGTACTTCCCTCCTAACCGAAGTTATGAAGGTCGGTCGGCCTATTACATATAGTCAAGGATTCGCTTATAATGAAATTAAAAAGAGACTTACCTCGATCATTGGTGCCGGTACTCGCCCATATTGTGTGATGCGCTTTGGCATCGGCACCTGTAATGACGCTACAATTCCGTATTTTTGCCTCCGATACAATATCCCTGACGCACTTCGGAGGGGGTGATTCAGATTATGTCAGCATGTACCATAAAAGGATTCTAACAGTTGATTTCATACATTCCTAACCTCTCGAAGTTAGTGACATACGTTAAAGGCTACATTCGAGCATGTTTATCTAAAGTGTGTTTGTCTATTTATGTCAGATAGGTCGTATGAGCCACAAACTACGGTATAGACCTCTTTCCTTTATAACCTACGAATTCTTAGGATTTGACTTCAATCTAATTTAAAAATGTTCTACTGTTTGTTGCAGATATTTTCTAAACTAAAGTTTTCCTTTTATTTTTAATGCTTTATAAGCCTTTCTTTAAAACATTTTATAAACTGCATGGTTTTTTAACTCTAAAATTTAGCTTTATACTTACATAACACTCAAGTGCAAAATTTTTTGGGCCACTGGTAAGAATATCCCTTTCTTTCATTAATATTAACATCACATCCTTCCCATTATGTTTCCTGTTTAAGAATTGCCATATTTTTTTGTTGTTGCTATTGTGAGCGAAATAATGCTTTGCCCGTTCAATATTCTCCGCTGTCTTGAGCAAAGAGAAAAGTAAAACAAACGAAGAAAAAAGATAAAATGTATAGAAACTGCAATTAATCTTTGTCTGTAACACAGATTTTATATTTATCAATACAGCATCGGGGACGCCGAGCAATATACCATCGCCAGATATGCGGACGAATGACATGCAGAAGGCGGTTAATCAGCACCAGCAGCAGCAACAGCAGCAGCAGCAACAGCATCAGCATCATCAACAACAGCAACAACAGCAACAACAACATCATTTAAGTGATTACGATGGCCCAAATCAGGCGCATAAGCGTCCCAGAATTTCGGGAGGTTGGACGACATAGCCAAATGAAGATAATAAAGCACTAGTAGAAAATTACCATCATCATCAGCAGCAACAGCAGCAGCAGCAGCAACAGCATCATCACCAGCAGCAGCAACAGTTTCATAGTAGCAACAGCAACAACCACATCACAAGTCAAAGACATTCGTCACAATTTAGTCAATATCAGCAACAACATTCGTCTACTAGTACTAGTAAAACGCATACGCCTTTGCAACAACACCAGCATGATTTATACACCTACATGAGCATCGCAGCTGCCACCGATAATACAAATTGCCACAATAATGTTGCTGCAGCGGCGGTGGCACGCAATAATGCTAAGCAATTAACGCAAGACCACCTGAATAACTTGAATACAAATACCCACCAAATGTTGCAACAACAACACAACCATCATCACTTGCAACATCTTCATCATCATCATCAGCAACAGCAACAGAATTTGGCAACAGCAGCAGCATCCGCAACAGCATCATCATCAACTGTTACTCAAAGTAAACGTTGCATAAACTTTTTAACAACATCCTCTGCAGGCGATGCCTCAGCCTCTACATCCCCATCGCCATCGGCGCCATCTATGAGCGGCACAAACTCAATGGGTATGGATAATATGTTAATGTTTCAGCAACAATTAAAGCAATTCTAAGAACAAACAAAAAGATGCAATCATTCTTCAAAGTTATACATTTTCAATGTGTTATTTATGCAATTGAGTATATAAAAATGCACCCAGTCAAAAGTGTTTTACACTGAGCGGCAGAAAAGAAACGAGGATTTAAAAGTGAATTTTATACCCTACGTTCAGCGCCATCTTTTGGTTATATAACCAGTCAAATCAAAAGTAAAAGATGGTGCTGCATACAGTTGTAAGATTTGACATTTTGTCTGTTTTGTTTTTATTCCCTGCTAAACTAATTTATCGACCACTTTGTATGGGACGGCATGTATTTTGAACGCTGTCAAGCATGCCATATGAACAATGCATCATGCAATACATATGGCAATTTTTGACATAGGGCGTGTTCAATTTTTGTATGTAAAACCGTATCGCATCAGCTGTTTTTTGATAAACAACAAAGCGTTTGTGGAAGGAGAACAGAGATTTCAAGGAGTGGTAAAATTAAATAATAACGCTGCACGCTGTAATTATAGTTTTTCTTCGTGAATCCATTTCACAAAATTTATAAAATTATGTTTTGTGACATGACACCATCAGCTGTTAATGACAAGCAGAGGTTATGAAATATGGTTTACACGTGAACGTTTAAACACAACAAATTCAGAGCCGTGTTTTTTTAATAATTTTGACAGGCAAATGAAAAACAAACAGGTCACAAAAGTGACATGCTATATGTAAAATACATGTCGTGTAAAACCACCTTAAGCGATATTAAGCGGCTCTTCATACAAAGTCGTTGAAAAATTAGTTTAGCGGGGGAAACCCAGGCTTATTGTAGCAAATATTAAGCGTTTTTTTAATTTCCAGGTAAACGAAATTGTATGGGGAACCGCTTAAAGTTTAGCAGGGAATAACAAACAGGCCTATTGTTTGCGGAGTTACAAAATAGCTCAATGTTAGGGAATAAAATATTTACATCTTCGCGTCTGAGACTATTCGATTAAGCTGTATTTAAGACCATGACAGTTTACTATCCCAGACAGTTGGTGGACTCTTGTGCAAAATAGGAGATCAGTTTCTTCGACTTGAAGATAATCTTAGTTAAATATGTCTGTCACTTTCAGACCAGCACACATAAAAGATGCAAACTGAAATACAACCCTAATCCCATAGACAATATTAATTTTTTGAGGAATTTCAAAAAAATTAACAAGTCTATCTGGCCTGTCAGATTTTATGAGATTCATTTCATTCTAGGCTCAGACTAAAGGCCGTATTATACGGTATTTACACAAGCGGAGATAAGAGCATTATGAGGATTACTAATGTTAAATTTCATAAGAAATACTCCCGATCATGCGATATTCTAGTTGTGTGTAAACGCCGTATTTGACTGTTAGAGAAATCATTGGATATGTCAAAATATGCAATACATGAGATCGAATGGAATAGTGTAAACTTACATATAAGGATGTGCAAACAATATTTTCAAAAATCTGTTAGATTTCTCTAAGTTTTTGTTTTTCCACAAAAAATTGTGCGATCAGGGTTGCATTTTGAATGAAACAGAAAAAAACAAAGAAAATTGCAATAAAATCTTTTATGTCATCACTTTTTTTCACATGTTGTTTCGCTTATGTTTACAATTTGCGTTTTGCTCTCTCTATTCTATTATAATATTATAACTGTTGTATTTTGTTTGTCACCTTGCAGCTATCTGTTTTTTCACTCTCCAAAACTGGCAGTGTATATCGAAAGCAGAAAGATCGTACGATTTATTTCAAATGAAGGAGAGCTTCATTCCATTTCTCTCTCCAGGAATCGCTCTGTTTGTATTAATAGTCTAAAAGTTCAAACAGAACCAGACACGCTTCAGACGACGACGGAAAAAATCTCTAGCATCTAAACGAAATGAGAGAGAGAGAGAGCGCGTCTGGCGACTTCGGTTGATTTTTTCTCTCTGCGTCGTATATCTTTGCGGATCTTCTGGAATTTGTTTGGAAAAATACTATTATAGTTGGACAGGAATTAAATTGTTTTTACTGCTTTTAAAAATGTTGTATTCGCTTTTATTGTATTGTGTTTAAAAATAGATAATTTTGAAACCCTTTCTTTAATTTTCCTTTGTATCCACATGTATCACCGTATGTATGCTCTTATGATTTTCATAATGTGGCAACTTCATTCTCTCAATTGAGAGATTTCGAGAGACCGCCGCCTAGAAATTAGAAAAGATTCTTTTCGTGACGACTTTTCCCTGCCATAAGAAACCTATATAAAAAAACCGTCGTCGTTTGATTATGTTTAGACTCTAACGCGGCCTTTAAGTTAAAACAGTTTTTGTGAAATTTTCGTAAGAAATTTTATCATTTATCTCTAAACGGAACATTTTGTTGCGGAGAGTTGCCACCTATATCAATTTGATTTTAAACACATGTGGTATTACTTTAGATTGTTAAAATGATCGAAATGTCAAAATTCCGATCCCAAGCAATTATCAAACAATACTTTTCGTACGAAATAACTTTGGCGTAACAACCCTGTAATTGAAAGGGTTCGCAAAGAACTAAGCAAGTACCAAGCAAACGAAATCTGAGCAAAATTTTCGGTTCAAGAAATTTTCGTTATTTTCTTTTTATACATGCTCTCCTTGTGGCAACAAAAATTTCATAAGATCCACATACCGGGCTTAAGCGATTAGGTTTGCAGAAGAAAAATATGAAGCGGCTGTGTTGACAAATTTATAGTGTAATAGGAAATTTTGTAGGGGCGCTAAAAGCAATAAAATGCATATTTTTGTTACTAAACAATAGGCCTGTTTTTTAGTGCCCTACTAAACCAATTTTTGGACCACTTTGTATGGGAAGCTAAGCGATTTTAAGCGGTCGTCGTACAAAGTTTAAAAAAAGAAAAGTTTACAAAGAAAAAGATGTTTAACGTGAAATAATAAAAAACACGCTCAATATAGCGGTACTTGAAGTTATTAGGTATGACAGTAGCCGGAGTCAAATACAGGCGCAAATTGTTTTCCTCAAGTTTACACTATTCCATCCGCTATCACAATGCAAATGTTGACAAATCTAACCATTTATCTAACAGTCTAATATGGTCTTTAAAAATTTAGATCTCGAACAAAGATTTTCTTTTCGTATTCTATTCGAAAGAACATTAATTTGGTTTCCATTATCTTATCATTTCAAATGAAGTGAAACGTAATATTTCTTATTTTGACTAAGCCTTTGGAATCAAAGGCACAGCCAGTTGAAGGAAACCTTTTGACTTAGATGAACTAGAGATGTGTAGTTAATAAAAATTTTGATTAATCGATATCGTGGTTAATCGGTTAATCCAATAATCAGACAATCTGATTAATCAAAACTTTGATTAATAAATGAATATGAATATTGATTAATCACATTTGAATAATTGTGTTCAGTTAGAGCTAACGAACAGTTTTAGCTGTCAGTTTGTATGCATTTTAAAATTTTTAACTGTCAGTTATCTTTAACTTCGTTTGGTGAAATTGGGCGTCAAAAACACACAAACATATACTATAGAAATAAAAGGAATCGTTTGAACATTTTGGGTAAAAATAGTTGTTGAAAAATTCAAACTGAGAAAACCTAAAAACATGAATTGCTCAATTATTCAAATTTTTGATTAATCAAGTTTTAGATTTAATAAAAATGCAGATTAATCGAGTAATCGTAGACATGATTAACAAACTATATGGTTTAATTAGGATGTTGATTAATCAGGTTGCCTGATTAACCAATTAATCGCACATCCCTAAGAGGAGTCCAATTTCAGTCGATTTCGAGTGACAGGACTTCGTTCGGGATCGAGGAACAGGACATTAATTCTATTACAAAAATTTTCTTAATTCTTTTAAATTCAATATTTCCAAAAACATATGTATATACCAAGATGTTGCATAATGCCAAGATGACCGATAGATGTAAATAGTGTTAAAATAGGCAGTCAAAATTTCTCGCGACTCGAATGTCAACAAAGAAAACGAGTGAATCATTACATTTCTGTGCTCTCTCTGTCTTACACTATTCATTGAATATTTCAACGCATGAGCAGTTTTTTATCATGTTATTGTACTACATAAATTCTAACCATGTTTATAGAAAAATTACATAAAGTATTTAAAATGCATGAAATAATCAAGATACGACACGAGAGATAAACCGAAAACGATGTACAAGTAAGTAGACAGTCAAAATTAACTCTTCACTCCAATGCCAACAAACACAACGAGTGAAACCCTAGTCATTCGCTGTTCTCTCTCTTACTCTCTTCATTGAATATTTCGATACACGAGCAGCTTTTTGATAGTGTTACTGTATATAACTATACAAATTCCAACCAAGTTGAAGTAAAACTACATAAACTATGCAAAATATATGAAATAATCAAGATATGGCGCGTGAGAGAAATGCCTTTGAGTGAATTTCTAGCACGTTTTGGTTCTCTTTTACCAGTGTTGCCAAATTGCGCACATCTTCTGGTCGTCTAATTCTAGATGGTCTTTGGAGAAACTTGTGGTTCTCGTTTACGAGGGTTGCCAAATTACGCACTAATATTGGTCGTCTACTTCTTGATCGTCTTTGTTAGCGTCAGATGGTGAATAGCGTCAGATGGTGAATTAACAAGACGATTTATAATTAGACGACCAGAAGATGTGCGCAACTTGGCAACCCTGGTAAAAGAGAAGCAAAAAGTGCTAGGAGTTCACTCAAACGCATTTCTCTCTCGCGTCATATCTTGCTTATTTCATACTTTTTGCATAGTTTATGAAATTTTATTTCAACATGGTTGGAATTTGTATAGTTATATACAATAACACTATCAAAAAGCCGCTTGTGTATTCAAATATTCAATGAAGAGAGTAAGAGAGAGGGCAGATAAGTGCTAGGGTTTCACTCGTTTTGTTTGTTGGCATTTGAGTGAAGAGAAATTTTGACTGTCTATTTGTACATCGTTTTTGTGTTGTATCCAGAGAGGATGAATAAGGATAGAGAAGAAAAAAAATTCGCAATTTGTCAAATCCTCGTAGAAGAGACCCAAAAAGTCGACGCGACTCACTCTAACGCATTTCTCTCTCTCGTCGTAACTTGATTATTTCATACTTTTTACATACTTTATGTAATTTTATTTAAACACGATTAGAATTTCTACAGTTAGAGACAATAACACCATCGAAAATTTGATCGTGAATTGAAATATTCCACGAAGAGAGTAAGATAGCGAGCAGAGAAACGAAACGCTTCACTCGTTTTCTTTGATGGCATTCCACGCCATGAGTAAATTTTCTTCTCTATACAATAGTTGCTTTATGTCATCTCTAAATAGATACGTGGAACCTGTAACCCGTTGCGAAAGGATATTTTCAAGAATACGAAATTTTAGACCTAATTCGGCAATTTTGTACTTCAGAAGACAGATTTAATAATATTTCACAATATTATACTTAAATATGGCGGTATTTTGTAGCCATTTCTAAATTTTTTTACCACTTTTTTGTCATTCAGTGTAAAAATTACCATTTTGACTTCTAGTTCCCCTCTCAACAAACCTAGTATATTTTGTCAGTGTCATAAAAAAAAAACGTTAATAAATACAAACCTTTTATAAGAACCACATTATTTTTAACTTAAGTCTAAGTTTTAGCGACAAAAAAAAACAAGCAAATGATTATTTTTAATTTTTATTAATTTCCAGAAGGAAAATCAAATACAACTCGATTTATTTGACAGATACAGAAAGAAGCGAAAGGCACAAGGGACATTTGCCATTCAATAAAATACTAGAGATTCAATTCAAAACATACATATTTCAAAGAAGGCATATTTCCTTGTTCTGAATTAAAACTGAGAAAATATAATTTTAGTTCAAATAAAAATAATAAATATTATTATTTTCTTTAAAAGAAAATATGAGAATGTTATGGACACAAATTATTTAAGTAAAAAAATATCATATTAATTAAAATTATTAAAAGCAAATTGATAATAATTATTAATTAATGTTAAACTGTATATAGTGGAATTTTTTTTTTTTGTAACAATTATCATGAATTAGTTTATAAGACAGAAGAGGAAGAAAGAAACTACCCATACGTAACTTTAAAACAAAAATTACAAGTAAAACAAAACAGAAAATAGTCATAAATTTAAAGAAACAAAACAAAATTCAAGAATTAGTCATAAAATGGAAATTATGTAGATTTGTAAGCAGAAGAAAAACTTAAGCAAACCCAAAAAGCCCAAAAATTCCCATGAATTGAAAGATCAAATGGGGAACTCTTTAAGAGTTAAATAAACACAGGTTTGTTAACATTTTAAAATTGAAAACAAAAGAAATTTTATTTGTTTTTGCTTTTAAGAAATAACATGATTTTTTCCCCCCCATTATCATTATCAGGCAAATGAAAAAAAAAAAGAATCAATTAAAATAAGTCAATATTTTGTGCAATTTTTAAAGGCAATAATTTAATGCAAATTAATTAATTATTATTTTTTGTTTTAGATTAAGTTCGAAATGAGTATTTCAAGCGCAATAAGTTCTGTTTACCACCAACCAACAACAATAACACCAGAAACAAATATTTTAATTTCATATGTTTTATTTTTTAAATATAGAAAATACTTTTTTTAATATTTTCAATTGTGTTTGCATATAATTTCATTTAACTTTAATTTTATTTGTAAGTTTCTATTTTGCGCCTTCAAGTCATAATTTTAGTTTATCAATTATTTGTATTTTTTCTTTTGTTTTATACAAACATCTCAAGACTTTTTTTTTGTTTAATTCAATTATCTCTAATTTATAATAATTTTAAATTATTATATCCCACAAAAACAAAACAACAAGCCTACATATTTTCTTAAAAATAAAACAACAAATTGTTAATATATTTAAATATTAAAATAAACAAAAAACCGAAAATAATAATAATAACAAATCTATGTGGACTTTGGGTGTTTAAAAACAAGTGTCAGAAAACATATTATTATTATTTTTAGTTTGTTTTTTATATCTATAAAAATACGCATATCTATTTAGAAAAATAATCATTATTTTATAGTTTCTGTTTGTTTCTTTATTTCATTAAGTTATGCCTAAAGATAAATGATTATAATTTTTTGAATTATCATTATTTAGTTCAAGAGAAATTTATAATTTTTTTTTAAATAAATAATTTTTATTAGAAAACAACACAATTTTAGTTTTACTTTATATGGTTTTTTGTATCCGTTTAAGTTTATATTATTCTATCTTTCAGTTGTTATATTTTTAATAATTGTTCAAGATCAATATTTATTAAAAAATTATTATTCTATGAAAAAGTTCATTTTAATAGAAATTTTTGCTAAAGAAATGTGTGAAATTGATTATAATGGTGGATGGTTGGGAATATAACTATTTCAATGCCCACCAAGGCATATCATCAGCTCCCTTCTCCACAAGTATTTAGGTACGAGGCGGATCAATAAGCCCATGAATTCTCGAACTTCCCTCATAGTTATATGAAATGCAACAGTGCTCCCACCAAGTACCGCCCGTCAATAGACTACTGTCAAATTTTGACCAAGTTCCGTCATTTACTTTGCGTTTAACAGCTGCTCAAAACATACAACCTGGTGCATTTTTTTTAAAAATGGAAAAAAGTGAATTTCTAGTGCTCATGAAACATTATTTTTTGCGAAAAAAACACCGTCAATCAAACCAAGTAAAAGCTTGATAAATACTATGGGGACTCTGCACCATCGATTTCAATGTTAAAAAAACGGGTATACTGACTTTCGTTGTGGTCGCTCAAGTACAAATGACCAGTCGCGGATTTACCAGAAAGCAAAGGAAGCAATTGCTTAGGGCCCCGCGCTTGGACAGGGGCCCCAAAAATTGAAAAATTTTTAAAACACATTCTAAAAGGTACTTAGCAAAAGCTACTTTAGAGTATTTAGTTAACGGCGGGCTTAATTTCGATTTGTGTAGAGGACAGTCGTACGATAATGCGTCCAATATGTCCGGTATATATAACGGAATGCAGCAGGTAATTTTAGAGGAAAATCCTTTTGCGTGTTATATACCGTGTTCTGCTCACTCATTGAATTTAGTTGGACAATCTTCTGTGGCGTCGTGCTTAGAAGCAGTGAATTTTTTTGGTATAATTCAAGCTATTTATGTATTCTTCGCAGGTTCAACGAAACGATGGGCTCGTCTTGATGCATGTTTAAGTCCAAACGCTCCAACCGTTGTCAACAACTCGCTGGAATGCGCACGAAAAGGCTGTTTCAGCCGTTTCGACCAACTATGATAAAATAGCTGAAACTTTACAAAAGATCGCAGATGATCGTGATCTCGACGGTGATACTCAAAACCAAGCATCAAGTTTAGTAAAGAGTATGGAGAATCTTGAATTCGTTTTCATGATGATTTTTTGGAGAATAGTCCTTCACGAATTTGAAAAAGTATCAGGTACTTTACAAAATCCGTCGATTTGTCTTGAAACATGTGCGAACTTGTACACTGCGTTACTTACGTTCGTCGAAAATGGTCGTGATGACTTCTCGGATATCGAAGCCAAAGCGAAGAAGCTTGTTCCTGGTTCTGATTATAAAGCGAGCACGCAAAGAACAAGACGCAGAAAGACACAATGTAACGACGGGCCTGCTCCAGATGCGCTTGATAATCTGTCTCCGCGCGATAGCTTTCGGATAAAACCGTTTCTTCCGATGATCGATTCTTTGACAACCAACTTGCGACAACGTGCTACGGCATACACTGATATCGCGGGTAAATTCTCGTTTCTTGTCAATTTAAATGCATCGAAGTAGGAAATCACAGAAAGTTTAGAAAGACAGATAAAATTATATCCAAATGATGTTAACATGAACATTGTGACTGAAATTCAAAATTTGTACATCTATGTGGAACAAGTATACGGAAATGAAACATTCGTTGAATTGTACCAAATCATTTTCAAGGATGAATTGTTTTCAGCGTTTCCAAATGATGAATGCCTCATCAGGCTATTCCTTACACTACCGATAACTAATAGTACAGGGGAGAGATCGTTCAGCGCAATGAAACGCGTCAAAAATTATTTACGCTCATCGATGGGCCAAGAAAAAGTTAGTGACTTGGGCTTACTGTTTATCGAAAAAGACAAGCTTCAAAAACTTGACTTTGATGATGTCATTCATGACTTTGCTACTGCGAAAAGAAGGAAAAAGTTGTAAGTTAGTTCGTTAATTATAAGTAAACTGAATAATATATTGATTTTCCAAAATGAAGTGGTTATTTGTTATTTTAAAATATTGGGGGGGGGGAGGGTTTGATTTTAGAATGAGGGCCCCGAAAACCTGAGGTTGCTTGGGGCCCCATCATAGGTAAATCCGGCACTGCAAATGACGCTGAAAGTTCTGGACGGCCAATTGAGGTAAATACACCCGAAAATGTCGAAAAAATCCATGATATGGTGTTGACCGATCGAAGAGTAAAAGTACGTGAGATTGTTGATGCCATAAGCATTTCAAATGGCAGTTGGTTTTCGTTTTTAAATGATCAGAGTTGGGTTTAAGGAAGCTGTTTGCAAGATGGGTGCCGCGTTTGCTCTCAATTGACCATAATCGTAATTGTGTGACAACTTCAAAGAATTGTTTGGAGTTGTTTAACCGCAATTCGAAGGAGTTTTTGCGGCGTTTTGTAACTGTGGCTCCATTACAACACTCCGGAGACCAAGCAGCAATCTAAACAATGGGTTTCTCCGGGTGAACCGGCTCCGAAGAAGGCCAATGTAAATTTGTCGGCCAATAAGGTGATGGCAACAGTATTTTGGGATGCACGCGGGATAATCCACATCGATTACCTTCAAAAGGGGAAAACAATAAACGGCGAATATTATGCCAACTTATTGGACCGATTTAACGAGGATTTAAAAACAAACGACCCATATGGCAATGACAAAAGTTCTTTTTCATCAAGATAATGCACGGATACACACATTTGTAGTCTCAATGGAAAAATTCCATGAATTGGGCTACGAATTGGTAGCTCATCCGCCATATTCTCCGGATTTAGCCCCCAGTGACTATTTCCTATTTCCAAACCTAAAGATATGGCTCGGTGGAAAGAGATTTAGCTCCAACAAATGCCTATTTTATGGACCTCGAAAAATCCTATTTTTTGGAAGGCATACAAAAATTGGAGAAACGTTGGACGTTGGATATTATGTATATTTTATATAAATACATTTTATATTTTATAAAAAAAATATATATATTTTTTCCAAAAAAAACATTCAAAAAGTCACTGACTTATTGATCCACCCTATATATCATCACATATTATAGGGATAAACAAAACTCAACTTAGCGAGAATTGTCTCAACACTCCTACTTGTGCGAAAACATCCACAACAAATACTTTGACATAACCATCAAAGTACACAACATTTCTTTCCTCGAAAGCCATTGCATAGATTTTTTGTTTTTTAATTAAAAACTTGATTTTGACTATGTAAACAGATAACACCACCTACTTACTTAGCAGGCCTCAAACAACCCACATGGGTAAAGGGCCCTATAAAATGAGTTTAACATGTTTCTCCAACCGGCTTAATATTCAGTTTTCCTCCTCCAGCTGGTAACACCAAGCTCTCGCAGGCATTATTCCACCTAATCTTTAAAGCTAAGACTTGGTCGTGCTATTTTTCGATGTCCCCTTCGAGTACGTCTTCGATCCATTCTACTGACATCAGTCAGTATACACACGCTATTTTGATACGCATAAGTACGTCGATGTCAGGATACACATTATATAGGTCGTGGTTCATCCCTCGCACAGTAGCGCCATTTGAGTTTTTTCCTTGCAAAAATCATATATTTTAAACCGAATAAGATAATCGGGTGCTACGCCTTGTAGATACGTACTTATGGGTTATCAAAATTAAAATTTGTGGAAAATTCAATTTGATGGTAACTAAAAAAAATATTTTTACCAATTTTAGATTTTTTGCTTTTTATTTATTTCGGCTTAAGGTCATAAGAATAAAAAGAAAACACTTCAAGTATTTCTTTTTACAATTTTGTTAATATGTATTTTCAATATTTTGACCAACTTCGTTGATCAGTTTCAAGGATCTGATAAAACAAGAATAAACACAAAGTATTCATAAACATTATCGAAGAGTTCAAACAAGAATCAACATAAACAAATATATTATTTTCCCCAAAGGGAGAATGATTAATTTTAATTACATTTTGAGATAACACAGAGCGCGTCAAAGTTTTTCCGCAGGCTTATGTCAACTGATTTGTCCGTCTCTTGAATTTGTCAATTGTGTGCCTATACACATGCACACATTAATTTATATCTCGTTTGAAATTACGCCTTTTCTCCGATGGAACGTCAATTATATGCAGGATTTCCTGGAACAGGCGTCTTGAGTAATTTTTCTCTTCAGTCAGAATTTCCCCTTCGTCAAAATTTGGTTTATGTCCAGTCAAAGTACAGTGGTCTGCGAGTGCTGTCTTTTGTTCTATCTGCTTATAATGAGCTTTTAGGTCTGACTTGTGTGCAAATATTCTAGTTTTCAATTTGTTCATTGTAGTACCAACATATACAGGGTGTTTCAAAAGTGACCACGCTATTGGAAGATGCTCTTATTCTTGCAAATGGCCGGCAATTTCAAATCTGTTTTGACATTTGTGGACTAGACAGATGTAGAACACAAGTAAACAAGCCATGGAGCGATACACTCCCCAAGAACGCGGAATAATCGTGGGTATTTTTTTGCGTGTGGCCGTCGGTGGTGCAATGGTTAGTGTGCGCGGCTCTTGTACATGAGATCCTGGGTTCGAATCCTGCTCTGACCACCTTCAAATTTCTTTCGGCGGCGGTCACCTCGCATAGTGACGGCGACACTATCGAGTATATAGCCATGAACAAGCTTCTCAAAATACCGTTCGGAATCCGTGTAAAACTGTAGGTCCCAATCAGTGACTGGAAAGGGCACAGCTCAGTGATTGTGAGAAGATCTCTCCGGTCACTTCATGGGATGTAATGGGTAACCATTTATTTTTTTTTTATTTTTTTGAGTAACAATTCGTCTGTGGTGTTGGCTCAGCGCGAATACCGTCGCCGATTCCACGGCCATCCGACACCGACTGCGCAAACACTGCGCCGTTTGGCTACTAACTTTGAAGAGTATGGGACTACACGTGACGTTGCCAGGAGTGGCCGGCCCCGGAGCGCCCGTTCTAGTCCGTGCATCAGCTGCTGCCTGTCGACCGTCAAACGCGTGTAACCTACACCCAAGCCATCCTCAATCTCGTGGACGAAGTGGACGATTTTTCCACCAAAATCATAATGAGCGATGAGGCTCATTTCCACCTCAGCGGGTACGTGAACAAGCAAAACTATTGCTTCTGGGGCACCGAAAATCCACGAGTGATGCACGAGGAGCGATTACACCCGCTCAAAGTCACTGCATGGTGCGCTGTTCACGCTGGAGGAGTCATCGGGCCATTTTTTTCTTTTCGAGAACTCCGCTGGTCGAACGACAACAGTGGACTGTGCGCGCTATAGGGCCATGTTAACCGAGTTTTTTCTGCCGCAATTCGACGAATTAGGACTGGAGGACATGTGGTTCCAACAGGACGGAGCAACGCCAAACACTGCGCGGGCCACAACCGGTATTCTGAAGGCAGCGTTCCCGGGTCGCCTCATCTCTCGTTTTGGCGATTTGCACTGGCACGCAAGATCGCCCGATTTAACCGTTCCTGACTTTTTTTGTGGGGTGTTTTGAAGTCCCGTGTTTACGTGAAAAAGCCTGAGACCCTGGAACCCCTCAAGGTCAACATTCGACACGAGTGCGAGAATCTGTCGCCCGAAGTTCTCGCCTAAGTGATGAAAAATGCCATAAAACGAGCCCGTATGGTAATCAATTGTGACGGCGCCCATTTAACCGATATCATCTTCTCAACGCAACCAATTAAATTCTAAAGGTTCAAATAAACATAATCGAAGTTTTTCATTTAAAAAAAATGAGAGCCAAACAACATCGGATGACTTCTATTGAAACACCTTGTACTTTCTGGCATATGTTGGACTTGTCACCATTACATTGAATTTTGTACACAACGTTTGGCTTGTCATTTTTGTCAATAATAGACTTTGTCCTTCAACATAAACTATTCACGGTTAAATTCGATTTCAACTCCAATTCATATTTTTCGTTATCATATATATTGGAATGTTTCAATATTTCAGAGAAACCCAGAACATACGTTCAGATTCAGTATGGCGTTCAGTCGGCCTGCTCGTCTATTGTCTATAATTTTCCTGGGAAAACTATTCAATTTAAGGATTTCCACCATTTCCCCCTTATTCGTCTTGTAGAATTCAGCGTCACTTATCTTCATAACTCTCTTAATGAAGTTGCTCGCAGTGATAATAAATGTCCTTCTTGGGTGTTTGGAATGATAATTTATTAATCGTCCCGACGCTGTAGGTTCTTGGTACTAGTCCATTTTGAGAGCATTTCCTTGTCTGTTCTTCTGATAGCAACAAATAAATCGTCCACGTATTTCGTCAAGATTTTCGATTTTCTGTAAAATATTCATCACAATTCGTAAAAGAAGGTTTATCTCAAACACTAAACATTTCTAAACTATAATTATTTTCTAAATCTATTCGTGACTTCATATGCCGCAGCGAAGGAATATGTGGATCGGAAGATACTGCCAACATGTTGAAGAGGTCCTCATTTTGCCTCACCCTTGACGCTTTGAACGTGTTCTTCAATCTATATTTTTTTATAGAATTTGTTAAGAGACTCCTGTGCTACTTCAGAAAGCTCTCCAATTGGCAAAGAATATTATTCAATTATATCTTTGCCATGCGCCAATATTTTATGAACTGCCGGAGTCAACTTCTTCTGTGGATACGCTTCCACTAAAGTGCTAAAGTTTTTGATGCATGTTCTCCATATTTTGTAGAATTGACGTTTTCTTTGCAGTTTAAAACTCAAGATCGTTCCCAATCATTTCACGATTTGATTGTCAGTTCCAGTGATTCCAGTTACTGCCTCATCATTTTCAAAAAATCTCCTAGAAGTGATTCCATCGTTTGAGTTTCCGTATCCGTACTTGGGACAGACTACTTTTAGTCCAACTTGTTTAAAAAAAAAAGCATCCTGTATTTGCTTCTTTCTGATCTTTTCCTTATCCTTAATTGATGTGATTTCATGGAAGTTTTCCTCTTCTTGTGTTAGAGTATACGCCAATTTTAGCAAGAACTCCATACACTTTATTGGTGACATACGAATATATGCTGACATTCCATATTCCATATTCGTAATTCTCCTCGTTTGTAGAATCGTTCAAATTACCGAAGTTCTTCTGATTCTTTTTGCAAATCGAGCATGACAATGTTGAGGTTATTCCTGTCAGTTCATTTACGAATTTTCCGGCAACCATGGTCAGGTGGAACTCGTAACTACATTCAATATATTTTCCTTCTCCAATTTGCAGCTTTGTGGGATTAATCTTGCTTATTTATTGTTCAATGTTCTTGACCGTGGTTCTTATGAGTTGTGCCGATTCCCTTGTAAACTGAAACATTATTGTTTTTCTCTTCAATGTCCTTCACCGTAGTCCTTATGATTTCTGCCGATTCCCTTGCGAATTGAAACATTATTGGTCGGCAATAATGTACTGATGACGGCCGTTGATTTTTCCAGTGTAGGTAAACATCAGATTTTAGCCGCAAAGGAACAGCAGATGCCATAAACATATTTCCGTCCGATATTGTAGCGTCATCGGAAGATATCGTTTGCTTATAAACGCTTTGTCCGAATGACCATCACAGCCCCATTTACTGATCAATATCAGTTTCTTAGAAAGAGTTTCCACCTCAAAATCAGGAAGACTCTTCAACAGCCGTTTTGCTGTATGGCTCATGAGATCCTGCAGATTGGCTTCCACAAATACTTCCGTAAACTCCTTATGCAGTGGTTGTGAGTTTATTTTGGCTTCCGAAATATGCTTTTATCCGGGTGAAATGTCAGCCCCGTGTCGCATTAAAGATGCCCGTAGTATCTCATATTTCTCTTTGGAAAGTTCTAAGTCCGTAAACAAGGCCAAGGCTTCTTCGGAATAATACTTTTTACCGTGTACGTGAGAATGCTTTCCTTACTTCTTTTTAGTCGCAGTGAGCTTGCATCAGCAACAGATTTTGTTATCTGCGACCTAACATTTTCATTATCCTTTGTATATTTAATAAACAGCGCTTCCGATAAAGGCTTCGTGGTCAAGTCATTGGTGGCATTCGGCAAGTTTTCTCTTTCTTGTGAAAATTTAACACTCCATACCTTTTGTGGCCTTCTTTTTCCTTCCTCCGGTTGATGTGGTGGGTTTATCTTCTGCCAATGTGTCTAGGATTGGATTTTATCCTTTTTGCCTTAATAATTGCTTTCGTTTCTCTCAATATTTCCGTATAAGCTATCGAGTTCTTCTAAAGCAGCTTCCGCGAAAAACGCCGCCATGTTTTTTATTTCTGGGCTTGTTGGAAAGGTCTTTGGGAGACCTTTCAGAATCAATAAAAAATAATTTTAAAAAAATCAAATCGCCGAGATGCAGAAGTTTAAAAAAATTTTAAAAAAAGACAAGAATGTGCACATACCTCAATTTGCTCAGCCAGATGGCAGGTAACTTATGTTTTTTTCTCTTAAAATATGCCCCTACTGCTTACCTTTCCAAAATGTCCGAAACGAAGCGCAGAGGTTTCAACAAAATAAAATCTTAAAGGTGTCAATTTACAAAAACAAAGGAATGTGTCCTGTTATTTCGCTCCCAAAAATAAAAAAAAAAATGTTTGCATTTCAGTCAAATGGACATAACTTTGGGACGGTAAAATCTGTCAACTTTGAACGGTTATATCTCCTAAACTCAAAATCTGATATTGTTAGTGGTAGCATAAAATTTCCTATAAGATGGGTATAAACAAAATTTCGTAGGCGCACATGAAAATTTTGATTTCTGCAACCTCGTTTGCTCTACAGGCGCCACTGTGCGTTATCGACGTACAACTGGGCACAGCAAAGAGTCTTAAATGTGGCCCCGGCAAATCGAAAATATGTATATTCACAAGGAAAACGAAAATCTCAGAGTTTGAAGAGACACGATTCCTGGAAAAGACAATTGAAATATCCGCTAAGGTTAAATACTTAGGGGTAATCTTAGATCGGAAATTGAATTGGAAGCACCAGATAGAAACAGGGCCAATAAGGCCTACAGATGTAGGTCGCTATGCAGAAGGGCTATAGGCTCGAAATGGGGTCTCAACCCGGAAATAACACACTGGCGCTACAGAAGCTTAATTAATCCCGTACTAACATGTGGTCCTGTAGTATGGTAGACGGCAGTTGAGAGGAAACACAATATCGCAATACTGCAGAGTGTTCTACGAATGTGCTGCATTGGTGCTGGCGGTGCAATGAGGACAACCTCTACAAGGGCCATGGAGACTATTTTATGTATCCAGCCAATCGAGATTAGGGTCAAATACGAGGTTGCTCTTGCGACAAAATGCCTATAGGCAATAGGCGAATGAATCAACAGAGATCTTAAGTCGAAACACCAGCGGATAATGGAGACTTTGGCCGGTTACATGCAAGATGCGAGAGAAGCCGAGCGAATACCCGAGTTAAGGGTCAAGGCGAATTGTGTGACTTTAACGCCATCTAGAGATGCACAATCACCAATTGGGACACGGATGGCTCAAAGCTAGGGTAAAGAACTGATCTACGATTTTTCAACGAAAATCCGGCAACCGAAACCCACCTACGCCTCTCGGATCACAATTCGAACTTTCAAGCGGAAGTTCGGGCGATTACGGAGTGTATCAAATGGCGCGGCGATAATACAAACCCATCCAAAGCGAATATTTTCACAGGTAGCCAAATGGCAATCAATGAGATGTACAGTTTTACACCTGTTCCGAACGATATTTTGAGAAACGGTTTTTATGGCTAAGTACACGAGAGTGTACATCACTAAGCGAGGTGACTGTCGTCGAAAGAAATGTAAGCTGGTCTGAGCAGGGATCGAACCCACGTTCTCATGTACAAGAGCCGCGACAACTAACTATTGCACCACCGACAGCCATTAGGGCAATATCATCGGAAATTGTCACGCACGATTATTCCACGCACGGCGGATTTAACATCATCTGGGTGTCGGGGCATAGTGGAATAGTCGGCAACGAACGTGTGAACGTCCTGGCAACGAAAGCCAGGAAACTTCAAACGGTGAGCCTAGGGGGTGCGAAACCTTTTGGGCTGAGTTGGGTAAATGGGCGGAAACGGCCCACACAGCCAAGTGGAACTAGGAAACAGTAGGCAGGATGACAAAGATCCTATGGGGAGACCCGGATTGACCGAGGACAAAAGGTTTTCTGAAACTGGGAAAGCCTGAAATGAGCAAAATGATGGGAGTCTTAACGGTACATTCGGGATTACGGGCCCATCTGTGCCGTATTGGGCTAGTAGCGAATAGTGACTGCAGGGCATGCATGGAGGACGATAAGACGATGGAACATTTCCTGTGTTAATGCCCGACCTACATAAAAGCTAGAACCAGGTATCTTTCGGACAGTAATACCGGTCATGAACAATCTTGTGGGAATGGACTGCAATATCTTAAGGAATTTCGTGAATAACACCGAATTCCTATGAGAGGTATAGTGACTTAGTAGGGTAATTTGAGAGCGCACAACAGGTCGATTCAGTGGCTTAAGTGTATGTCTACTGATATGGGAAGGATCAGAGTGATTTTTTGATTAGCATGGCACTCCTCTTTTCAAATTAACTCCGTCGTCCATACTCCCCGTTTTCTATTATAGGACCATCTATTTTTCGGAGCATTTTTCTTTCGAAGACTCCCAGTGATGTTTCATCAGCATGTGATATGACTCAGAATTCTGCGCCATCAAGCAGAACAGGTTGTATGAGAGCCTGATATAGTTGGCTCTTCGTTTCGCGAGAGAGGAACTTAACTCTGAAGTGCTTGCTTCCCTTGTCCGATTGTGATATAATTATATCCTTATTATATTTGAGAAATTTCCTCGTTCGTTCAAATATGGCCAAAATTTATTTTTCCCTCGGTGTATTTTGCATGTGTCCCTTGTAATTGGTGATTCTATGGTGCCACCTTAGCTCCACACATTCGTCAGCTGAGTACTATAAAGCTCCATACACCAATTTCACATTTTTTAAACTAAGATTTGAAACAGACATTTGAAATGTTGCTCTTTCGAACGCTGTCTTCAGAATTTCGCTATCTCACGCCGCTGCTAAGATACTCAGTATCAATGATGCTCCATAACCCACTTTTACCTCTAAACTTAAATGTTTGTTTTATACCCTCACCCACGAGGGATGGGGGTATATATCATTTAATACGTAAAAAAATGTAACACATAGAAGGAGCCATATTAGACCCTTAGTATCTTTGGATGAAATTTGTTTTAGGACTTTTTAAGACGATTGAGCCATGTCCGTCTATCTGTCTGTCTGTCTGGCTGGCTGGCTGGCTGGCTGGCTGGCTGGCTGGTCAACACGATAACAGCAGTAAATCTTTACAGATCACAATGAAATTTTGTCAGTGACTATTATTTGCCAATATTGAGTTTTGGGATTGAAAATGGGCGTTTTGACCACGCCCTTTCTGGTACCTTCTATACAAATCGACACATTTAATACAAAATCATATTTCTTTCAAACCTTTCATCTGGTAGATGTGATTAGCTTCAACTCACACACCGGATAATAATCTGTAAATGCCTACTTAACTGGAAGAAAGGGGCGAGATTGTCACGCCCATTCTGGTACCTCCCATACAAAAAAGGGTGTTCGTCAGGGTTGTCAATCCGATAAATCGCGTGAAACATTTCCGACCTTAATGAAATTAGGTATAAGGTTTCACATTATCAAACGCCAATCACCCATTAAAACAAGGGCGGTTTTGCCACGTCCATTGTGGTACCTCCCATACAAAAGTTGTTTGGCCGTCTGGGTGTTCGTCACGAGAAGTTCCTTTGTAGTCCCTTTATGAAAGTTTGTACTAGTCAATATTTAGACAAACAAAACGCTCCTATGGTAAATGAGCTGTTTCGCCACATCCATTCTGGTACCTCCCATATAAAAGTTGGGCGGATGACCGGTTGATCGACACGATAACTCTCGTAAACTACAACCGATCTTAATAAAATTCGGTACTAGGCAAAATTTGATAAAAGCTACTGTGTAATTAATAACTGACTATTGTGCCACACCCAGTTTCATACCGCCCATACAAAAGTTGGGCGTATTTGCGGTTTGTCGACTCGATATCTCCAATAAATTATAAAAATTTTGGCAACAACATGCCATGCCCATTTTTGTACTTCGCATATAAATATTGGGAGGGAAACTAACTAATTTGGGTATTCAATAATATTTAGCGCAATGTCGGCAATCTATTGAATATGATCACTTTTGAGTATGGGCGTTTTTTAACAGAACTCCCACGCAATGGATGACTTCGGGTGAGGGTATGATTAAGTCGGTTCACCCGACTGAAACTTATGTACTGGTTTTTCTAGAAAAAAAGTTGATGTTGTATGGAGCTTTATATGTCTTGTCTTTGTCCTCCTCTAAAGTGAGTAATCGAAAACAAATGAGTTTTAATTACTTAGGATACTTCTCCACATGTTTCTTTAATAAATATCTCAAAGAATTACCTGGTTTTACCCATGAAATCCTATTTACTTTATTTACGTTTTAATTTTGACCGATTCGTTCTAGGGCTGCGGCTGCGGCATCGAGTACTTTTTACATCGATGTTTCAGTGCCGATGTTTTTCCAACATCGATGGTTTATATCGATGTTTGCATCGATGTTTTTCTGTGTGACGATTGTAACAAATTGCCTTAATATAAGGAAATATAAACCATAAAATATTAATATAAACTCGAATTGTTTATATTTGCCCATTTATTCGCCGCCAGACGCCAACCACCACCATTATGCGTAGCTGGTTAAACATGGGATGTAATGGGAAACTATTTATTTTAATCAAGTTTTGTAGTTTTTCACCTGTATATCGGGGAAAAGGGTGATTTATATGTTGATAACACATATCTAAAAGAGAATAGCAGCAAAAACAAAACATCGGCAAAAGCATTGATGATCGCAGAAACATCGATGTTTGTGACCAGTGGTGTAAATTACCTCTTCTGTTTCAATTTTGGTACCTCGATTTCTAAAAAAAAGCCACCAAAAATGAAACATCCCCAAAAACATCGATGTTGGAAAACATCGATGTTTTGAGGTCGATGTTTTATCGACATCGATGTCTCTTATTTGAGGTCGATGTCGCAGCACTAATTCGTTAATACCTTCCAATTCTCTTTATGAAACCAATAGAATGCGAAAACCAATATAATGCCCTGCCGTATGAGTAATGTAATGCCAAGGCGAATTGATATAAAACAATGCTCATACAACAGGGTGTACCTTTGTGTATTATTATATAAATTATTACTTCATTCATTCCCTTTAAATTTTTAAATACGGATTTACAAATAAAAACGAAAATTCAGCATTATAATTAAATGTCCTGGATTATGCTTGTGTTTCAAAAATCTTGAAATCTTTCATATAAAGCTTTCAAATGTATAATTTTATTCAGTTTCTAACAGGTTTTTGTTATTTCTAAGCTGCAGAAATTATAATTTGACTTTAGCAGCAATTGATGGTAAATTGATGAAATTAACAAAATAAAACGGTAAACAAAATTTACTGCGCTACGATTTTGGTGCATTTTTCACACTCGTTTTATACTGAAATACTAGAAAAAAATCTTGCCACACTAAGTAAAACTAACCTCAAAGATTTGCACATATTTTTTTAAAAATTCGTTCGTGCCAAACGAATTTTGTATCCTAGATTCTGCTTGTGTTTTAAAAACCATAAAGTTTTCAAAGGTATAATTTTATTTACTTTTTTAACAGATTTTTATAAATTTGTTCCCCTATATTCCAAGTTTTCTTAAGTTGACTTTTGTTTTAAAAAATATTTTCTGTACATAGTTAAAGGATATACAAACATACATGTAACGCGCCCATTAAACAACAATTTTATACTAAGCATCACATTGGTTTCTTGTAAATGACTGCACATGTTAATGGTATACAATTTATAATATACATGATAAAGAAAATAAATGTTAAACATTCCAACTACCCTACTCCTCCACTTCCACAAACCTTTTAAGTTTTAACATGATTTGCATTACAACAGAAACCAAAATAAATTTAAAAACTTCCTTTCTTACAAACGTATCTGTTAAAAATATTTACTTTTTTAGAACAGAAATGCACTAAGTTAATTGTTGTAACAGTTTAAATATATATGTGACCTGGTCTACGGAGAGGGGGCTTAGGTGTCAAAAAATCAATTTTCACTTTTTGGTTGATTCGGATGGAAGATGAGATGCTTTTTCACGTGGTGAAAACCAGAAAATCCTAACTTGCATAGAAGTGTACTAAAAATGTAGTGTCAGTCTTACTTTTTTAAATGTTCCACACTAGCAACTTACACGATGAACTATAATAATATTCCGACCAACAACAACACTTACTGGACCAACAACAACACTTACTGGACGTCCGGCGCGGAGAACAATTAACGAGATAATGAGAAACTGACGAAACGAGTTGCTTACTTTTAACAGCTTTTTCACAGAAAACTAGTTTTCGCACGTAAGCTCCCTTTTCGTAGACCAGATCACATATATATATATGTTTCCTAAATTTTAGTTCCAAACTTTCTCAAATTTAGTTCAGAAAATTTACCCAAAGGAAGTTATACTTAATCAGAGTATAAAGTATCTAAAACTGCAGTTATACCAACCAAGATTATCGCTTTTTCGGGATTATAAATGTGAAACTCCGTAAGAAAAAAACGTCGATTATTCACAAAAATGCGTTAATCTTATTTGGTGTAAATGCCGTATAAGGGTTTCTGACTAATAACGCATTTTCACCACCGTTTATCGTAGCGTGTAGCGATAACCTTGTTCCCTTGATCTTTGCCGTGGTACCACCCAATTTGAGATTAAATTTACATTTCAGTTGGCAACTCCGTGCTTCGACAAACTCTGCGCCGAGACCAAATTATCGAAGACGGCGGCATAACAGGAAAATTATGTTGGTGGCTATTGGTTTTGTCAGTTTTGTACAAATTTGGGATGTTTTTGAAATAACTGAACTATTAAAATTTTATCAGTTGGTCAAATCGACTCACAGTTTGAACCAATAAAACTGCGGTTACACCTACCAAGATTATCGCTTTGCGGGATTACAAATGTCAAACTCCATAAGAAAAAAACAACGATAATACCGAAAATGCGATAATCTTTGTTGGTGAAAATGCCGCTTAATAACGAATTTACACCGACGTTTATCGCGGCCAGGTTAGCGATAACCTTGTTATCTATCCTTTGACGTTTACACCACCCAATTTGAGACTAAATTGACATTTCATGTGGCAACTCCGTACTTAGACAAATTCCGCGCCGAGACAAAATTATCGAAGACGGCGGCACAACAGAAAAACTAAGTTGGCGACTATTGGTTTTTCCAATTTTCTACAAATTTGAGATGTTTTAGAAATAATTGAACCCTTAAAATTGGAGCAGTGCGCCAATTCGGTCCAATCGATATAATCGGCGCACAGTTTAAACCAAGAAGAGCCATTTATATCGGCGGCGGCGTGAGCCGTTTCGATTCGATCGGCTTCCGACTCAAAGACGATCTAGAATTAGACGACCAGAAGATGTGCGCAATTTGGCTACCCTGTTAAAAGAGAACCAAAAAGTGCTAGAAATTCACTCAAAGGCATTTCTCTCACGCGTCATATCTTGATTATTTCATACTTTGTGCATAGATTATGTAATTTTACTTCAACATGGTTGGAATTTGTATAATTATATACAAAAACACTATCAAAAAGGTGTTCGTGTATTGAACTATTCAATGAAGAGAGTAAGAGAGAGAACAGAGAATGACTAGGGTTTCACTCGTGTTGTTTGTTGGCATTTGAGTGAAGAGAAATTTTGACTGTCTACTTGTACATCGTTTTTGTCCGACTATCAAACAGTTGATTTTTTGTGTATGTTTTAATTATGGTTGCATTTTTTTAGTAACAAACAGTGTTGTATCAAATAAGTGTTGTGTTGTTTAAAATGAGGTTAAAAATTAAACTTCAGTTTCTACAGATTACAATTGTATGAGTAATCTTCTGGGTTAGTGCGGGTTAACGGAGTTAACCTTCAAAAGACGTTAATCTTGTTTGGTGTAAACGCTGTATAAGAGTCATTTATACAGGTGGCGGCGTGAGCTTCTAAAAAGTTTTGGTGACGGTGACGCGTCGGAAAGTTTTCGATCGACTTCTGACTGTGAAACTATTGAGTTTTTTGTATGTTTTTATTACGGTTACATTTTTTTTAGTAACTAACAGTGTTGCATCAAAATTTACACCAGTTTAAAATGACGTTCAAAATTAAACTTTAGTTTCTACAGATTAAAATTGTATGAGTGAACTTCTGGGTTAGTTCTGGTTAACAGAGTTAACTTTAGAAATGCGTTAATCTTGTTTGTAGTAAATGCCGTATAATAGCTCATTCGAACAGCAAAATATTTTCCTAATTTCGTATCAAATGTTCTAATAAAATCTGAAGTGCAAAGACGATCACGAAGTAGACAACCAGAAGATATGCGCAATTTGGCAAGCCCGGTAAAAGAGAACCAAAAAGTGCCAGATATTCACTCAAACGGATTTCTCTCTCGTGTCATATCTTGATTATTTCATACTTTTTCCATAGTTTATGTAATTTTATTTCAACAGGGTTGGAATTTGTATATTTATATACAATAACACTTTCAAAAAGCTGCTTGTGTATTCAACTATTCAATGAAGAGAGTAAGAGAGAGGGAAGAGAAGTGCTAGGGTTTCACTCGTTTTGTTTGTTGGCATTTGAGTGAAGAGAAATTTTGACTGTCTATTTGTAGATCGTTTTTGTGAAGTGTTCGTATTGGGGTTTTTCCAGATTTTATTGAAAGTTAAGGCGCATTGACGAGGTAGTATTACTACGACAACAAACACACCAAGCCGACAATAATAGGCATTTGGCTTTGTCTGGTGTTTTTTCCACAATAAAATTACTCACAAATGTATTCCAAAAATAAAAGAAAACAAACAAGTATAAAAATATATGTTCGAGAACAAGAAATACCTAAGAAAGGAAAAAAATAAATAAGTCGGCTATTCTAGTGGTGCCACCACATCAGTGCGCCGTCATTGAAATGGTTGTAAACAAACGTACTATTCGTGCGTAGTGTGAGATCATAACGCAACTATTGTATAGAGAAGAAAATTTACTCAGGAGTGGAATGCCAACAAATAAAAACGAGTGCAGCGTGTCATTTCTCTGGTCGCTCTCTTACTGTTTTCGTGGAATATTTCAATACATGAGCAGTTTTCTGATGATGTTATTATATCTTTATATATATAATTCTACTGCACGTGCGTTTGTGACTGAACTCCTCCTAAACTTCTGGACCGATTTGAATGATTTTTTTTGTATGCGTATGAGTGGCGCCCTGGGTGGTTTAGATTTACTATTCGTTCCAATTGGACAAAGGGGCGTGGTACCTGCCATACAAACCACAAATTAAAAATCCATTATTTCTGCTCCTGCTAACGGTATTTGAACAAAATTTGCAGGACAACGTCTGCCGGGTCAGCTAGTCTAACTATAGAAATTCCAACCATATTGAAATAAAATTTCATAAAGTATGTAAAAAGTATGAAATAATCAAGTTATGACGCGGGAATGAAATGCGTTTGGGTGAATAGCGTCGACTTTTTTGGTTCTCTTCTACGAGGGTTGTCAAATTGCGCCGGTTTTTTCTACTCTACTTGTGCATCCTTTTTGATCTCACACTACCCACGAATAGTACGTCTGTTTACAACCATATATCAATGACGGTGCATTGATGTGGTGGTACCATTAGAAAAGCCGACTTATTTATTTTTCTCATTTCCGAGATATTTCTTGAATCTCAAACATATATTTTTTATACTTTTTTGTTTTCTTTTATTCTTGGAATACATTTGTGCTGAATTTGAGTGTGGAAAAATACCAGACAAAGCAAAATGCCTATTGTTGTAGGATTGGTGTATTTGTTTTCGTAGTAACTGCACCTCGTCAATGCGCCTTCACTTTCAATCAAATCTGGGATAAAACCAATGCGAACACTTCAGATTTTGTTACAACATTTAATACGAAATCAGGAAAATATTTTCCAGTGCGATTGAGCTATAACTTTGAAACTGAGCATTAGTCGTGTAAATTAACATACATAACTCGGTTAGTTAACATAAATATCTCATTTTAACGCTGTATCAATTAATATTAGTGCATTTTTCTCCCTTTATGAGAAATATCCTATCCTTTTCCAATTACTGTTCCTCTGATCCTTTCATAATACCACACACATACGCTCACACACTCCACACTTTGTAGATGCCTTACAAACAGTGCCTCTTAATATATACATGAATGTGACAAATGAATATAAATTTATAAAATGAAAAATAAAAAAAATATAAAAAAAAAATATAAAAATATATGTAACCACAAAAATCCTAATTGCGAAATAAATAGTATTTACGAATGAATCACATGGAACAAAAAATCTTAGATGGAAATTCAAAGCAGGTGGCAAAAGGTGGCTTAGATACTAGATACGAAACCCGAGAAATACAAAACTAAAAAACTTAAAACCAAAACACAAGTTAATCAATCAAGCAGGAAAAATGAAATACGGGGCTTTAAACTCACTTTAACATACATACATACATACAAAATAATATTAAAGAAAAAGAACAAAAAATACAATTTTTGAATTGGAATGTACAAATTTAATGAAAAAGAAGTAAAAAAAAACAAAACCAAACAGTACATAAGAAATAATTTCAATCTGAAATGCTGTGTGAAAACATTTCGTTAGTTTTCAAATATAGACGAGTTTAAAATAAGAATTTGAAAATTTGTATGTCACAAGGGGGGTTGTCAGCCCCCCCCCCCTCCCCCTGAAACAGGCTGTTAATTGGACAAACAAATATATGAAACCTAAAAAGATATAAATTTATTTAATTTTGAGAAAAAGAAAAACTATAGAAAACATAAATAAGTCTAAATGGTGGATAATTAAATCATTAAGAAAAAAAATAATATAATTTTGGAATAAAATATGTACATATGTATTTATACAATATTATTATGCCACTGCACATCATGTCATACGTCATTCTGCCTATTTGAATTAAATTGTTAATAGAAATAGTAACACACTTTATTCGGTTCTTTAACAATCATGATTCGCTTGAAAATGTTAACATTAGAAATAGTACATATGTTAACCATCTCTGGCTCCCTTTAATCCTAACGGGTGCACTGATTTCAAAAGGATTACTTTTCAAATAAAATTGAAAATAAAAATAATAATGATTTTTTTAAGCCCCGTATTCAGTTCTTGCGAAATTTTCGTAAGAAATTTTGTCATTTATCTCTAAACGGAAAATTTTGTAGCTGAGTGTTACCACCTATCACTGATTTACCTCGCAAATATTTAATTTACAAATTATCTACGCACTCCATTTTATTTTTAACGTACTATGTGGTGCTACTTTGGTTGTTAAAATTATCGCAATGTCAAAATGCCGGTCCCATACAATTGTCAAACAATTGTTTTCGTACGAAATAACTTTGGCGTAACAACCCTGTACTAGATCTTGCTTACAAAATTTTTGCAAAGAGCTGAGTAACAAGCTAATGAAGAGAGAGCGAAATTTTCGATTATTTTCGTTATTGTTTATACGCGTACTTAAATTTCATAAAACTAAATACCAGGCTTACCTGGCGTTTACACGGGACATTTTTGCTCCGACAGTAGCAATACATTCACACAGTTTTACTACCACACTTACACTTGTCTCACTTGCCTCGCCACTGTCTATGATTATTCAACGACAGTAACTTCGGCAAGAGATTTGGCATAAGCGGCCAGATCATGGCTGAACTAGTAAAGGTTGGCGCAATAGAACAACTGATTTTGCTTTCTTATGACTCCATCTGTTAAATTCAGTGAATTTTGTTGTTGTACTTTTTTGTTTACTGTGTTTGTTCATATGGATCTGTGTTGAATTTGACGGTTAGAGTCATGAAACAAATACTAAATGCCTGTTGTTGGTTCACATAATTACAACAAATCCTACTGCGTCAACCTCTACTAGTTCAGCCATCGGCCATATCGGTGACGTTTCGTAGTAATTTCAGAAAAAAGCAAAACATCGCAAACGACTTTACAATTGGGAAAATATATTTGTATTTGAAAATTTTGCTAATTTTTATTGAAATATTGTTTGGCACTATAAATATATAAACATGAATACATGAAGTAAGACCAAACACAATGGCAAAAGAGCGAAGAAACAAAAAATCAGAGCACGAAATGACACTGTCGGTGGTTGCTTAAATCTGTACTGTCTTTATAACTGGCTGGACGCGTACGTCACACAAACAATTTTTCTCTTTGTGACAACTAATACATATTCTCAACTATCTTGTCTCAAACTGTCCCGTGTAAACGCACCGTTAAGCAGGAAATTTTGTTGCTTAGTATTACCACCTATCTGTGATTTACTTTGCAAATATTTCCTTCATAATTCCTCTTCCCACTTCATTTTATTTTTAACTCATGTGGTATTATTTTTGTTTTGTAAAATTGTTTGCTAAAATGTCAAAATTCTGGTCCCAAACAATTGTTTCGTACAAAATAGCTTTAGCGTAACAATCCTGTAATTGATTTTGCTTATAAAATTTTCGCAATGAGCTGAGGTAAAAGGAATTGGGAAGTAAGGGAAATTTTCGTTATTTTTTATACACGTACTTTTAATGGCAATGAAAATTTCGGAAGAGCTGAATACAGGGTTTAAAACGACAGCTGTTTGTCGAAAATTAGGAAGCATTTGTTCGCTTCGTGGCCACTCTTTGTTCATAGTCTGGTTAAATGTGTTATAAATATGATATCCGGTGGCTGACTTTTTACTATGATTATAGGGGTTAGTGAATTTTTGGATTTTGGAAACAAAGTAAAGAAAATCATAGGCAATAAATTTAAGTCAGTGCCATAAATGCAAACGACATAGTAAAGTGGACGCTTACTTACTTATTAGTCCCTTGAAATTTCACATGCTAACGACAATATGTGCTAGCCTCACCTGGTAACCATGTAGTTTCCTCTAAGAAGCTCAAGCCCTGCCAACACCTATCTCAGATAATTCTCGCAGGTCTCTAAATAAGTGCTATCCCATAGAAGGCATGCCGTCTAGTGATGTGCACGTGCATAAAATATGTTCAGTGAATTCTTCTCTGTACTGCAGTCATTTCCTCCGACCTTTAGTCTCGCTGCCTGTCATCCCGACTTGAATCTAAAATAACAAAATGATACTGTACAAAATAAAGTATTTTGATTCATCTAAATAAATAAATAAATGGTTTCCCGTTACATCCCACGAGGGGATTAGGGAGAGCTTCTCACAACCAGTGAGCTGTGCGCGTTCTAGTTTTACACTCACTGATTGGGGCCTACAGTTTTACACCGGTTCCGAACGGTATTTTGAGAAGCTTTTTCATGGCTTAATACTCGATAGTGTTGCCGTCACTAAGCGAGGTGACCGCCGTCGAAAGAAATTTAAGGTGGTCTGAGTAGGGATCGAACCCACGTCCTCATGCACAAGAGCCGCGCACACTACCATTGCACCACCGACGGCCACAATTCATCTATTTAGTCTTATTTTAACAAAAATGCTCGAATTTTTATTTAATTATTTATTTAACAACAACCAAATCCGGGGTTTTACCCATTGTGTCCCGCGTTTTGTCACAACCACTCGGTCAGGTTAGGTATACCTGAACATAGTGTAACGTTTTTGGTTGCGGGTCCTGCGTTTTTTCTAGATAGTGTCGTGACTTTCTCCAATTCAAGGTTGGCATATTCTCTGACTGTATAGTATTCTGCATGGTACTATTGTATGTATACATATGTTTATTGAAGACATTATTATAGAGAGTTATGTGGTGGTGGATTGTAAGGATCATAGAGTAATCTCATACTAGAGAGAATAGTTGGCTCATCTGATGTGTGATAGAGAGATGTTTGACGAAAAGTCACATACACCAGGTGGAATTACAATAACTTCTTGCTTTAATTGTTCATGTCGTTTTAGTGAAAAACTGTGAAATTTAAATGTGTTGTAAACTTTTTTATTGACTGTTATTGTTAGCATTCATTTTTGTTGTATTTAACACAATATTTTTAACACACAAAACGAAATGCCGTTGTTTTTATTTTGTTCGTTGTTTTGAACCATTGCCTGTATCTGGTATTATTGAAGCAATTCTTTTCAACATCGAACGTAAATGTCATAAATTTGGTGAGAGAACCTAATAGTTCTACTGTAAGTATTAGTCTATGGTAAGGATGTTGCTTGTGATCTCTTCACAGAAACGTCGATGAATTAACAATGTTGTGCTTTCTCCAAAACAGGGTTGATTAATGCGCTGACTTAAAGAGTATTCTGGATGGGTTATTAACATTACTGTACAGGTGGTTGATTGTAAGGATCTTGGTTCTGCTCACTAAAAGAAGCTTGATGAAATACTTGATGATTCTAGATGGCGTTGGGGCTTTCTCCCCACTAAAGGTTGTTGAAGTCACTGAATAGAATGTCACTGAATGGAAAGTACTAGATGTTTATAATAGAAGACAATAGATGGCGCGTTATATAGTTATTGTATCTAGTGACGCTTTTCGGGTCAGTAATGCAAATGTATTGGTGGTGGTTTTTGACTTTGGTCTTTCCAAAACAAGGTTGATGAAATACTAGATATTTCCAGGTGGCGAAAGCCACAACAATGTTGATGAATTCGCTGACTAGAGAGTATTATAGAAAGTACTAGATATTTAAAGAATAAAATACGGCAGATCCGAGGTATATAAATTCATCCACCACCTCGAAATTATAACGGTTATCAACGTTCACCCTTTGGTCTAATCGCGTGGAGGCCCTGCTCGTTGAAACCATTAATTTTGTCTTGTCCTCATTTACCGTCAGACCCACTTTTGCTGACTCCTTCTCAATTCTCGTAAACACCGCAGTAACTTCTCTAATTGTGCGCCCAATGATATCTATATCATCAGCATACGCGAGCAGCATGTGACTTTTGCTGGTGGTGGTTTTATTCATATTGACTGCAGCTTTTCTCATAATTATCTCCATTAAGATGTTAAAGAGATCGCACGATAGGGTGTCGCCTTGCCTGAGGCCTCGCTTAGTTTCGATAGGTTCGGTAAGATCCTTACCAACTTTCACTGCGGATGTGGTGTTTGTCAAGGTCATCCTGCAAAGGCGTATGAGTTTTGCAGGAATACCAAGCTCAGACATTGCTTCGTAGAGTTTCCCCCGTATCGGGCTATCGAAGGCCGTCTTATAATCAACAAATAGATGATAGGTGTCGATTTGTTTTTCGTGGGTCTTCTCCAGGATTTGGCATAGCGTGAAAATCTGGTCGGTTGTCTATTTTCCAGGCCAAAAGCCACACTGGTAGGGTCAAGTCAGGTCAGCGATAATTGGTTTTAGTCTTTCACACATTATACTTGATAGCACCTTATGTGCAATGGATAAAAGGCTTATTCGACGGTAGTTGGCGCATAGATGCGGGTCACCTTTTTTAAATACTCCAATCGCCGGGCATGCATTCATCTAATCAAATTTTGGTAATGAGCTGATGCATTCACCTTATCAGCTCATCGCCGCCAGCCATAAATAGCTCCGCGGGTAATCCATCAGCTCCTGCGGCCTTGTTGTTCTTAAGCCGGACAAAGCTGTTTGGACCTCGTTTTGGTTGGAAGAGGTGCAATCGAAGTTTTCGGCCATATTGTGTACAATTGTCCCTTCGTCATTGGAAATATCAGGAACCAGTAGCGCGCCATGAAATATTTAGCCATGAAAAACTAAAACTAGAACGCGCACCGCTCACTGTTTGTGAGAAGCTCTCCCCAATTCCTTCATGGGATGTAATGGGAAACCATTTATTTATAACAGTTTCCAAGTAAATTGATTTTCTGTGATTTCTCAAAAGTTCTTCGCACCGAGTTTCGGTACAGATTCCTATTCGGAATCTTGTTTAATGCCTTTGTTTCCTTTTTCAAACTCACCAAAGTTGTCACCTTTTATTTACGATCAAATGAATACTTATAATACTCATGAATACTCCTCATGAATACTTATAATTAAGTGATGCCAAGTTTCCCGAATATACAATTTTATAGATAATTGTAGTAAAAATTATTAATAATACTTAATATATTAATTGGAATGATTTTCCAGTTTCGATGGATTTTCTGTACAAAAACCGTCAGGGATTTTGTCCACCACTTTATTTCGTCGGGAACTTGTTAGAGGTCTTTGTATCAGTTGCCAGTTTTAATGGATTGTGAAAATGATGCCAAGTGATGGTTATATTCTGGCAAGTTTGTTGTTGTATAATGAATATTTTGTAATCTTGTCGGTTTCGTTAAAACTTGTTGCACAACCTGATTACTATAACAACACAGCACCTTCAGTAAATATTTCTGTTTAGCATTGAGAATGCAGTGCTGCCAAATTCCCAAAAACATATTCAAAGTGTTAAAGGCCGACAGAAGTTCACAAGTTTACTGTAAAAGTTTAGGTAAAGAATGAATTAATTATTTGCATGAAGAATTAGTAAAGAGTATATAAAATATACCTATAATTTATAAAAATTGATGCCAACAAACTGCATTAAAAAATATTGAAAAATATTGAATGAAATATAAAAAACCAACTGATCATTCATTTTAAAAACTCCTACAAACGATTCAAAATCCTAAATTATATGTTAAAAACTCGTAAATTAAGGTATAACTGTTAATTGTTTGTTATAAATGTCACAATGTGTTTAAGTTTTAACCAAACAAAAAAACAGAAACATTTAGTTGTAAAATTATGTTCATTTTCAATATTGTTATAAAGTAAGTCTTGATCTTTAAAAGAAAAGATTTGCCGCATTAAGGTCAAAGGGGACCACGCCACATGAAACTTGGACAAACAACAAACAAAAATCTTAAAAACTTAATGTTAAAATTAAATACAGAAATATATATAATATACTACTATTTAAACAACAGATAAGAACGTAAGTTTAAAAAATTCAACAGAAATATTAATTTAAATTAACAGATTTAGGCAACCTTTAGTATTCTACACTAAATAATTTCTAGATAGAGAAATATACAAAAACCAAATATATACGATATATATACACAAATGATATATATATATAAATAAAATAATCAAGCAGAGAAGAAAAATTAAATTATAAATTTAAAAATAAAACACGAGAACTTTTGCACGTATCCCAAATTTTGTAAAAAAAAACAAACAAAACAATAAAGTTTTCAGAGAAATAAGAAAAAATTACAAATCCCAAAATTAAGACTTAATTGTATAATTAGTGGGAAGAATCTCCAGAGTAAGCGTAAACATTTGATGACGACTGTATACTTCAACTTTACAGTCGTCTGGGAAAAAAGTCTTACTTTTAAGTTAAATATTATAAAACAAAACGATGAGAGTAATAAATTAACTATTACTTCACTGTAAATTCGACAACAATTGTGTTATGTTTTGGTATGTGTTCTTAATGTATAATTGTTAATATAATCGTTTATAATATTTAAGGAAAAATTATAAAAAATATTATTTAAAATTAAAACACAATAAAAATTGATAATAACTGACGTACACAAAATCGTGCAAAGATTTTTCAATACTATGCACAATTATTAGTTGTTTTTATTGGCAAAACACTAACAGTGTCACGCAACACTGTACAATGTTTAGAAGTACGATATTATATAAAAAAAATAATTATTTATATATTTTAAAATTACTATGTATAATTAAATAATATATATATTAAAAAATAATATATATATATTTAAAAATTATATACATATTTAAAAATAAAATATATATATTTAATTGAAACTATATAAGATTTTATGTAAGTGACATTTTAATTGTTGAAAGCACTGAGAAATTTTAAAATGAAATGAAATGATATTCAATTTTATCGTCTAAGTTTTATGTTTTAAACAAATATCAATTAATTCAGAAGAAACTGAGAAAACTTCTGTAAGTAAAACCAATAAAATTATTGTATTCAAAATTTCCAGAAATACCTAAGATTGTTTTTATTTAACTGGGAATTCCTTCCACTCCAAAAATGGAAGCAGGTACTGTAGTAGCCAGGATCTTCAATGAGGACCTTTAACTCAGTTTATCACTGAGATTGGATGATAACTGCAGTGTATTGTAGGCTGAAATACTGTCAATTTTAAGACGGTAGAGTGAATAATTAACTCGGGCGTGCACCTATCGGTTGAATTCGGTCGGCCCTCAATAGAATCATTTCAAATGTCTTGGGTCTAATTAGCGCATTCGTTAACGAGGAATTACGATCCCGTAGTTAAATTTTTGGATGATGACATAAGTTATCGAACACTTTCTATAGGAAATGTAAATTCAACCTTGCGAGTTTTTGCCGGTTTTAGTAATCGCGTTCAATAATTTACTGTTGTGTCATACGAAGAATTGATTTGAAGAGAAAATGCAAGTAAATTTGTTGACAAAAAAATAGTAAATAAACCTTTTTATATATTTAAGGACAAATGCAAATAAAATACACTTCAAACAAAAACAAGTTTTTGGCGGAATTTACGTCGGTGCACCCCGACTTATCGAAAAGTAAATTGGCAAAATGTCCTCAAGCTCGAGCCTCAATTGACCACAAAATTGAATGCCGCTGGCTCTCCTGTTTAAATTATTTTCAAATCTTTCCTCTAACATTTGTCTTTCATCGGAATGCTTCCACACAAAGGAATCGTGTGCAGTTCCACCATATTTACAATTGGCATAAAACTATTTTAGCAGCAAAATCAAATCTGCACCAAAATTTCACCAGCCGTAAAGGCTTTTCCAACTTCTTGAGATATAGGCTTTTAAAGCTTGAGTATATAATCGGACATATCTCAGGTATTTATCATCGGATCTGCTTGAAATATGTATCATTACAAAGCCCTTGTGAAACTCTATTACTTTGTGTATAAAAATATTTCCTTTTATTAACCCATTGAGGGCTAATTTAAAAATTGTTTTTTAACCTCACTTTTTTGGTTTAATCAACTTTTGGTGTTGTTGTTTTTAGTCGTTGTTGTCTTTTATTTATGTTGTCCTTTGTTATAGTTTTTACACACCAAAATAAAAAAATTATTTCTAAAAACTCGAGCGATTTTTCTGCTTTTGTCACACATCAACTAAAGGTACAGAGGGAATTTGAGGGAGGGCCTGACGGCCGAGCGACTGGGTGGAATATAAATTTAACGATTTATGAAATTTATTTCATCAGGATTGGATAATAAATGACAGAGTTATGCGCGATTATACATTGAAGCTTTGGGGAGACCTATATTTTTCCGAAACTTCCGCAAACTTTTTTTTTTAATCCGTATTTAATCCTCTACCAGGCAAAAAAACGAAAAAAAATCCAATTTTGATGATAAAAGACATTTGCTCCTTGCAATTGATTGACAAAATCATGTACTCATGGTCGGATATCTGTAAATAGGATCGGAATAATTTTAGAAAACGTCTGTGGCACAAAAACCTATGTATGTATGTAGTTACTATCATGGAATTGAGGCTGTGATATCCCCATCGGTTAAAAAACGTGGGTTCATTCAACGTTGGCTTTTGTATACCGAAGTGTGTGCCATCTACACAGCCAATTACTAAAACTGTTCATATTAGTATGTTTACTATATTAAATTTTTGTATACCAACCTCGTGGAATGTTATACTGGGACACAAATGCTTGCCGGCACAATGTTGACTCCTCCGACGCAAACTTTATATTTTTTGGACACAACTTTTTTTGCATTTCCCTTAAGACGCGATTGGATATCTTGCACAGAGCACTCTGACTCAGACACAGCAAAAATCTTTCCCGACACCGCAATGTTGGAAGCTACCACTGGCCAATAGCGAGAGTGTTGCTGCTAATTGTAATACAGGCAATACGGCCGTTGACATATGTCCGGAAAACTCTAATTCTGACAAAACATGCCTAAAGGCTTCCTTTGTCAGCCTGAATCGCTGTTTAAATCTAAAATAGCCTTGTTAATAAAGGCAATTATATTGGATATCAAAACCATATTTACGTCCACAGCTGGTGGTAAGGACAATGGATTGGTTTTTATCACGGATTTTCTTTCTAATGACATTTGAACATCAATTCTGACGAACTCGCTTCAAGAATTGATCCACAAACTGCGTCCATTTCTGTCGAGTTTATTTCTTAGATTTCTTACAGTTTGAGTTCAAGACTCTGATCTTTGGAGAAAGTTTTTAATATTTCCCAATTTTCTTCAAGCGTAAATCGACCCATTTCTTAAATTTCTAAGGTTTAACTAATAACGAGCCCATGCGCAAATGCATCAATTACCAACTCCAAACAACTGCAAAGTTGTAAGATGTTACATTTACGAAGGTGCTGCGCATCAGATGCAGAGCAGTGATGCATTTCCGAACTGGCCCAATCTGTGACTTCAAAATTGTCTAATTGGACATCTGCTTTGAAATAACGGGGGTTCAATTTCCAAATTTTACATGGTCCACCCTTTATGTTTACTTACAGATTTTTCCATTATACTTTTGGTTCTATGTATTTTATTTGTCCTTTATCTGTAAAATAAATCTATCAAATACAGGCTATTGCGGATTTTTCTTTTCTTTTCTGTTCTTTCAGCACCATCACATTGGGTACACTGACCTGGGAGTGCAGTGACAATAATGCAGTCATCGACGGCCTCTTATTGTTACGTGACCTAAACCTAACCTATCCAACGCGGAATGTTCGTGCACTATTGATCGGCTTAAGGACAGCGATATCTGGGTATAGGTTGCACTTATTATAATGAAAATTGCAAAAGCCTTTTGCCGTTTTTGTCCAGATACATCTCGGTCATCTGAATGAATCACGAAATACAACTGTACTCATTTATTTTCCAATGTTCGAGTCAAAAGATCGGGCAGCGACTTCATAACTCTAAAAGTTAAGCGAACCACAGACTTGTCACTCTTGATCATGAGGTTGGGCGATAACTTTTTATCTGGCTGATGAAGTTGAAAAAATGTTAACAAAAAAAATGTGTAAACATGATCATGATGCGAACAACTTCGATTACATTATTTTTTCGTATCAAGACGGGCGGGTAAACCGACAATAAACATCAACGATAGCTGATGTTCATTTTCATGAATTACAAGTCTGTGGTTCGGCTCATGTTTGGTTTAAGTACTCTATACCTGTTTGCTTATATTTTCATAATTCTCTACCTGTGTAATACTTTTAAATACTTCCATTCGTTCAATAAAATTTAAAAGTAACTCAATTTAAAAAAATTATTGTAAATTTATCAAAATAATTTTAAACTTTATATTTTCGACTTAATTACAAAACGTTACAATAATATTCTTTAAAACAAAACAATCTCTTTCTCTCTACAAAAAGATATTTGATTAGTTAATCTACTGAAATGCAGCTGGTTCATAATGGTTTCTCATTTGAAAATGAAAGCTTTCAAAGCTCCCACACACAGAACATCTGTTAGCATCTTACATGCCATTGTAGGCAGGGCCACCGCCGCCCTCTGGCACCACCCAGTTAATATTCTGTTTGGGATCTTTGATATCACAGGTCTTGCAATGTATGCAATTTTGGGCATTAATTTGTAGTTTCATATTGCCGCCCTCATCGTTGGCCACAAATTCATAGACACCAGCCGGGCAGAACCGTTGTTCGGGACCTTCGTATAAAGCCAAATTATGCTCGACAGGGATACGATCATTTTTCAAAGTTAAATGTGCCGGCTGGTCACCTTCGTGATTGGTGCCAGTCAATGCGACCGAAGATAATAAATCGAAGGAGATTTTACCATCCGGTTTGGGATAGACAATTTGTTTAGATTGGGTGGCAGGCTTCAAAGTTTCGTTATCTGGTTTGCCGTGTTTAAGAGTCCAAGGTTCGCGACCGCCCATAAAAATTGAGAAACCGCTTAAGACAAGGCCGCCATACAAACCCAATGGGTTGTGGAAAGAAGGACGAACATTGCGTACCTTATTTAAATCGCTCCAAATGAAAGAGTTTCTGATTCTAAAACGAATAAAAGGATAAAAATCACAAAATTTCTATAAAAACAATCAGCAACTTACTTGTCAGGATAGGATTTAGGCGTGTAACCGGCAGTTTCTTGAGATTCTCCCGTTATTGATTCAAAAGTACTTTCAGCCGCCAACATGCCTGACGGGGACAATGAAATAAACAGAAACATAAAACAAAATCCATATTGTTTTATCTTATTCCCACTTACCACTCTTCATGGCATAATGTGAACCCTTAATTCTGGGTACATTAAGGAATCCAGCACTACAACCAATCAAACAACCTCCAGGGAATGTCAATTTACTGGGTAAACTTTGTAAGCCACCCTCGTTGATGGCGCGTGCACCATAAGCGATACGTGTTGCTCCTTCAAAGGTTCCCCTTACCTTCGGATGGGTTTTGAAACGTTGGAATTCTTGAAAGGGGCTAATCCAAGGATTTTGATAGTCTAAACCGACCACAAACCCTACAGCTACCGTGGGTGTGGGTTCGTTCAAGTGATACAAGAAAGAGCCGCCATACGTAAACTTATCCAAAGGCCAGCCAATGGAGTGTTCAACCAAACCGGGTCTAGAAAAAAAATTATTATTAATGGATTTATATGGCAGTCTCACACGGAGCAATGGATTTATTTAGCAGGTTTAAAATCAATCGAGAAATCTTTAACGTGAAACCTCAGATTTGACTTTAGACTTTGCCCACTTACTTGTGTTTTTCAGCTGGTATTTCCCAGATTTCTTTCAAACCTATGCCATACGTTTGCGGCTGAGTTCCGTCATTCAATTTGAACTGCTGCATCAATTGTTTGGCTAAATGACCACGGCAGCCTTCAGCGAATATTGTCGTCTTGGCATGCAACTCCATGCCACGGGCAAACGTCTCTTTGGGTGAACCATCCTTGGCAATGCCAACGTCATTGGTGGCAACACCCTTAACACTACCATCTTCATGGAACAACACCTCAGAAGCAGCACATCCCGGATAAATTTCAACCCCCATAGCTTCAGCCTGCTCTCCCAACCATTTGACTAAATGTCCCAAACGCACCACATAGTTACCGTGATTATCCATAGGCCATCCCTTAAAGATTGGTATGGAAAGGCGACCAGTTTCTGTGAGAAATGAAAATGTATCGGCCGACACGGGGGTGTTCAATGGAGCGCCCAATTCTTGCCAATTTGGGAATAGTTCATTAAGAGACACGGGATCGATGACAGCACCCGATAGAATATGACCGCCTACTTCAGCTGATTTTTCTACGACACACACGCGTATTTCCTTTTCCTGTTCGGCTGCCAATTGTTTGGCTCTTATGGCGGCTGACATGCCGGCGGGTCCACCGCCCACAATGACAATATCCACCTCGTCGACAAAGCGTTCCATATCGACATCTGCAGTGGTGATATAAGGAAAACTTTAGTTGATCATTTAAATAGTAAATGCTAATTTGTAAGCCTTACCTTTCCAGCGCTCATCCTTTTCCCGGGGACATATCGTATAATGGGTGGTGATTTTTGGATATTTCACGGCATCAGAAAAGTTACGAACAACAGCCGGGGTTATGAGTTTCTGAACTGAAAGATAAGATAGAGGAAATGAAAGCTTAATATCTGATTCGATAGTAAGGAATAATTTAAAAAATAAATGAGTAAATCGAACGAGAGACTTGTAATTCGATAACTTTTTGTCTGACTGCTGAATTTTAAAAAATATTACCAAAAAATATTGTGAACATGTTAGTGATGCGAAGAACTTCGATTACATTCTTAGTTGGTATCAAGAAGGGCGGTAAACCGACAATAAACATCAACGATAGCTGATGTTCATGCTCATGAATGACAAGTCTGTGGTTCGCTTAAGAGTAATTTATGTTTCAGTTGGGAACTGGCTTAATTATGCCTCAGTTGGGAACTGTCTTAATTTATATAATCTGGATCTTAACATAGATTGGCGAGCGAAGTTATACATTTGTTATGGATATCCCTTTTTCGGGGAGAGTACGATATCCGAGGCCCTCGATGCGATGGTAGCAATAAAATCGAAAATGTACATAACGTTTTTTGATAACTCGCTCAGTTATCGAGATATTGGGGCAAATCGATGTGTTTATAATTTCAGAGATTTAAAGAAACAAAAGAAAAACTATACCGAAACCGAAGTAGGACCTAGCTACCACTGAGCATATAATCTTTACGGTTGGTCATGTTAAAAGTTTTATTAAACAAAAAAGAACTAGGTCGAAACTGATATAGACTGATTTTACAGTTAATATATGTGGCCTTCGATGGTGCAATTCTTAGTGTATGCGGTTCTTGTACAAGAGATCGTGGATTCGATCTCCGCTCTGACCACCGTACATTTCTTTCGAAGACGGTTACCTCGCCTAGTGATGGCGACACTTTCGAGTACTTAGCCATGAAAAGGCGGCTCAAAATACCGTTCGAAATCTGTGTAAAACCCAATCAGTGAGTGTAAATCTAGAAAGAGCAGAGCTCACTGGTTATGAGATGCTCTCCCTAATCCCTTCAAGAAATGTAGTGGGAAACAATTTTTTTATTTTTGTATGCACTGCTTAAAGAGTTATTAGTCAAGCAATATCTCAAAAATGTTATCAATAAGATATCCCGATAACAAAGCGAGTTATCGATCAATTTTATTTAATTTTTTCCCCATATTGGGAAAATCTTATCATTTTTTACTAAGATTTTAAATATCGACTCCTATTACTGTGATTTCTTGTTAAAACGAAAACTTTAAGAATCAATCAAATTAGCGATTAGCGGTTCTTTTTCGTTTCTGAAATGGATTAGAAGTCAACGATAACCGGAAATTTGTTTGAGTATTTGAACTTCGCATTAAGCGAACCACAGACTTGTCATTCATGAGCATGAACATCAGCTATCGTTAATGTTTATTGTCGGTTTACAACCCTTCCTGATACCATGTTTACAAAATTTTTTTGGTAATATTTTTTCAAACTCATCAGTAAGATAAAAAGTTATCGACCAAACTTATGACAAGTCTTTGAATGACAAGTCTTTGGTTCGCTTTAGATTTAAGCGAACCGCAGACTTGTCATTCATGAGCATGAACATCAGCTATCGTTGTTTTCAAATAAGAATGTAATCGAAGTCATTCGCATCAGTATCATGTTCACAAAATTTTTTAGTAATATTTTTTAAAATTCATCAGTCAGATAAAAAGTCATCGACCAAGCTCATGCTCATGAATGACAAGTCTGTGGCTCACTTTACAGAAAATCGATTAATTACAATTTTCAATAAAAGTCTATTGAGTATGGAAATTCACAATGGTGGATATATTTTTCAATTTAATTTTGAAATTTTAAAAAGCTACAGCTACGGTCAAAAAATAGCAGCGCTATTACATGGAAAATGTGAATAAGAAAAATGTTAGTTTGTCATCGGGGACCTCCAAAGCTTTGGCGTTGATTTAAAGATGATAGTGTATCATTCTTAATTTGACTTCAAATAAAAAATTGTGTAACGTTGAGGAGAACCATTTATTTCAGAAATTGTATCAGTCAAAATAATAGCAGTGCTAACAAAAACTTAGAATAAAATTCTTTAATTTACTAGAAACGAAGTGTTTTTACAATAGGAAGTTAAATGACGATATTTTTTTGAATTCAATACTTAGTTGTACCGCGTTATAGCTTCTCACTGCTTCACAATGGCGTTTCATGGAGTCAACTAGTGTTTTGCACCTTTCATCGGGTATTTTTGCCCATACCTGTTTAATTACACACCTAAGCTCGTTATTGTTTTTCGGTTTTGCTAGTGAGACCTCCGATTTGACACCACACTAAAAATTTTCGAATGGATTGAAATCTGGTGGCTGAGCGGGTCCGCATAATAACATCGATACTATTGTGTTCAAACCATCTATTTGCAAGTTGGGTATGTATTTTGGATCATTGTCCCACTGAGAGACGGATTTAAGAAGTATTTCATGTTTTGCATAATATTTTGTAGTATTTCTATATATTGGACAGCGTCCATGGTAGTTCTCAACAAGTGTTTTGATCCAACTCTATAATATGAAAAATACACCCAAACCTCCATGTTTGACAATTTTGGTAGCATCACGGCGAAGTATTTCGTATTCGGTCGACGTCTTAAAAATTGTCGAGACCCTGCAAACAGTTTTTGATTCATCTGACCATAATATATTTCTGCACTTTTCAGTTGATCGCTGCAGCCGTGTGTTTGCATATTGCACTCTTTTGGTAACATGTATTTTCTTTTAAAGTCCGAAATGAAGCGTACAAATTTTCTTCACGTAATAATTAAAAAAAATAAAAATAAATGGTTTCCCGTTACATCCCATGAAGGGATTAGGGAGAGCTTCTCACAAACCAGTGAGCTGTGCGCGTTCTAGTTTTATACTCACTGATTGGGACCTACAGTTTTACACCGCTTCCGAAGTTTGAGTAGTTTGAGAAGCTTTTTCATGGTTATATACTCGATAGTGTCGCCGTCACTAAGCAAGGTGACCGCCGTCGAAAGAAATTTAAGGTGGTCAGAGCAGGGATCGAACCCACGTTCTCGTGCACAAGAGCCGCGCACTCTACCATTGCACCACCGACGGCCAGAAAATGAATAACACAACATTATTTCAAAAGTAGTGTATATTTTATAAAATCGTACGCATAACTTTAAATCAAGCCGGAAATTGTAGATAAAATCATTTTTCTGCACTTTTTTGCAAACTGCTATTATTTTGATCACTCCAAAATGTCGACTAATCCGAAAAATGTGGCATTAGTTAAGTAATTACAACAACATCACCAAATAAACTTATTTCTGGTTTGTAACTACTCGCATAACACAGTTATTAATATAATAAAATATAATAAAGACGTTTATAACAGTCGTGCGCTGCTATTATTATGACCGCAACTGTATATAACAAAAATTGCAAATATCCGATAACAATTAAGATTATCTTTCGTTGAGAAAATTCGATTTGATCGGAATTTGATAAGTATTTTAGTATTAAAAAATATTTGACAACAAATGTTTGTTTGCACTGACAAAATACCACCAGGTAAGATGTTTTGGATAATAACCGCGTTGCGGTTACACGTAAGGGCCGTGACTCACTATCCTAGATAGTGGTGCGATTTATTCAAAAAATAATCTGACAGAATCTTATCACACTTGAAAAAAATCGCATCACACTTGAAAAATCCGATCCAAGTGTGTTGTGGATGCCAGACCATCACACAAAAATGATGCAAAACCATATGTTTTCAACATCACGTTGGTTCTTTGGATTGCTTTTGATGATATTTTGATTTCGTTTGTATTTACAACATACTCACTTTAATATTTTTCGACATATTCATTTATTTATTCTTTTGCACAAATAATTTTAACCGAATAATAGCGCGTCTATATTTGTATCAGCTGGCGTTATTGTTATTCTAACAGCTGTCTCCCAAAACACAACCCTGATCGCAGAGAAAATATTAATTTTTTGCAACTTTTCAAAACATGAGCAAATCTAAAAGACCTGTCAAAATTATTTTCGTTTCTCTTTCATACTTATTCCCATACAATCCAGACCATAGAGTAAATATGGGTAGAGAAAATCTTTCACTCACCAAATTTCTGACATTTGTCCTCGTGTGATGTATACGTTTGATGTTGAAAAGAATTGCTTTACTAATACCAGATAGATGCAATGGTTCAAAACAACGAACAAAATAACAACAACGGCATTTCGTTTTGTGTGTTAAAATTAATGTGTTAAATACAACACAAATGTATGCTAACAATAACAGTCAATAAAAAAGTTTAAAACACATTTAAATTTCACAGTTTTTCACCAAAATGGCATAAAAAATTAAAGCAAGAAGTTATTGTAATTCCACCTGGTGTATATCACTTTTCGTCAAACATCTCTCTATCACACCGACCGCATCACGAAGAGTGTGAAATGAAACGTCAGATGAGAGAATAAGTTTATCTAGGTATGTATTAGTCTATGATCCAGACTATCCTATTTTTTCAGCACACATACGATTTTTGACAGATCCAAAGACTAAATCTGATAGTGAGTCATGGCCTTATTATGCGATTATCGCTTGCTAAGTTGCAAAGGATGAGGCTATTTAGCGAAAAGCCAGGTTATTCAAAAGTATTGAAATATGATAAAATATAACAAAAACAAATCTAAACTAATAAAAATTCAATAATTCTAAAATCGTTAATGTTTATTGTCGGATTGCCGCCATTATTGATACCATGTACAGCTGTGTTCAAAACAATAGGAGTGCTGCCACCAAGATTTATTCATTCAGGTTATATCAGTAGCACAGCTGATTTCATTGTGTTCATTTTGTTCGTGCCTAATATGTCAGTTTGTTTATATATTTCGGTATTTGTTTACATTATTAGTTTGTTCACAACGTTTAAAAGATTTTATAATAAAGTATATGGATTTATTTGCGAAAACAATTTGTTAAATATTAAAGTGTTTTACAAAAATCGGCTTGAATCTTTATTATGAGCATTAACTGTAACAAAATTGAAATTAAATTGCAATATTCACCTTAGCTTTGTTCCTTTACTTTACCGCGGGAACCCAAATTTACCCAAACTTACCCAAAAGCGTTCCCGTACGCAAAAATTGGGTAAATGAGAGCGACTTTTTGTTTCTCTTAATGCCAAAATGCGTTTCTCTTTTTCCCAAAGTTACCCAAACATTTTCTTCGCGTAAGTTTGGGTAAAGTGTCAAACAATGAGCTGTTCGAAACGTCAATATAAAAACATATGTATTATTTGTGAAAAAATAACACAAGTGAAAAACAATTATTGAATTTACAATTTTATTAACTTGATTTTATTAACTTGATTTGTTGTCAAGCATATGTTTTGTGTTGTGACATTTGTTTTCGGGTAAGAAAAGTGGTTTTTTGCGTTCCTTTCCTTTTGGGTAAATTTGAGTATTTGACAGTGAATTTAGCTTTTACTCTCATTTACCCGAACTTTACCCGAAAAGTAAAGGAACAAAGCTCTTGTGTTTACATCAGCTGACTTTGACGTATTAGGCACTTTAATTTCATCAACAGCTGCTGCTATAACCTGAATGAATAAATCTTGGCTGCCACCAATATACTGTGAGCGTCAAAAAAAAGTTAACACCTTTGTTAAATATGTGTTAAAATTTATTTGAATATTAAAAAATAATAATTAATTCAACTCATTATATTTTTTAAACATGATCTGGGACCCTTTATGACTTTATGAAAAAAGAACAAGAAAAATCTTACACCTACAAAAAATACATAGCTAAAACAAAAAGTACTTCATATTTGTCACGTCAAAAGAAAGTTTACAATTTGGTGAAAGTTGTTTTTATGGCCCCGTTGAGTTATTTTTTCCATTATCATTAATTTTATTTTTGTTTCTATCTTGCTATTGCTTCAGTAATTAGCTATCAGCGGTAGGTACCGAACAAAATTTTTACGTTTAATTACATTTTCCAAAAATGGGTAGACAAACTTCAGTGGATACTGTCAAATTTTCCTAAGAAGGAAACTCACTGCGTGCAATTGGTTATGTTATTGGTAGAAGCCACAACACAGTTTTAAGCTACAACACAGTATTGGATAAGTGTCAAAAGTTCAAAAAATTTGAAATTCGTCCAAAAACTGGCAGACCGAAAATATTAACTGAAGCTCAAATTCGATTCATTGTTCGAAATTTGTAAGTGTCCAGCTGAAAATTCAGTTAAAATTTCGACAGATATTGCAGCAACATCTGGAACTGTCGTCAGCGTCACAACAATACCTAGAGCACTACAAGCTAATGGACTTCATAGTAGGGTTCCAAGAAAAAAAAATATTAGTATGCAAAGTCAACCAAAAGCGGCGCCTTAAGTTTGCTAATAACCACAAAAATCAATACATTTATATCTGGAATAACATAACATAGCCACGAGATCAAATTAGAATTTTTTTTGTAAAATAAAGCTCGTCAAATTTTGGAGAAGTAACTACAAAGAATTTTCTGAACAAAATGCAATATCTACAATAAAGTACGGAGGGGGTTCGGTGATGGTTTTGGGGTGCCTTACAGGGATCAGAATCGGGAAATTAGAATTTATTGAAAGAACCATGACTAAAACAGATTACCTTCGTATTTTGAAAGAAAATTTGGTTCGCAGAGTTGTTTGTCTTGTGCTTGGATAGGACTTTAATCTTTAACACGATAATGATCCCAAGCACACATCAAAATTATTTAAGGCATGTCTACTTTACCACACTCCTAACAATTGGATCATCCTCCATAGTCGCCGGGCCTTAATCAGATTGAACATTTGTGGGGGCATCTTGATCGTAAAATAAGAAATGGAGTAATAAGTAACAGAGGATTTCTCACCGCTTTTATGATGGAAGTATGACAACAAATTTCACCTGAAATACCCGCAAATTTAGTTAAATGGAATCCGAAGAGATTACAAGCTGTTCTTAAAGCGAAAGGAATACAAACAAAATATTGAAATAATTTTTTTTTTGAATAATTTTTGCATTGTACACACAAAAATGAAGTAATTTTTGATTTCGATATGTATTTTTTGTAGTTGTAAGATTTTCGTTGTTATATTTTTATAAATTGAAAAAAGGTCCAATACCATGTTCAGAAAAGATAAAGAGTTAAATCAATTATTATTTTTTAACATTCAAATAAATTTGAATACACATGTAACAAGCGTGTAAACTTTCTTTTGACGCTCACAGTATTTCCTCATGTCAAATTTGTTGGTATATTAACTTGCAAAGCAAGCGATATTCTAACGGTAACTACAACGGTATGTAAGAAGTAAAATAAAAACGAGAAGCTTATTATAACTATTATATTTATGATGCAATTGATTTATTTCTGTATTTGCCCTTGGAGCGACTTGATCATAAAAATAGTAGTGATAGTGATTTGTACTAAAAAACATATAAAAGCATTTAATTAAAAATAAAAAAAAGTGAAAAGTATGTATGGAAAGTGACGTTGCAACTTTTTCTATAGTTATTAAATAAATTATCATATAAATTTGTGAAATTGTGGAACGAGGAAAACACTGCTCCGAAGAAAAACGAGAATTGAGGGCATGAGAATTAAAACTCGGTAAAGACCATTTTTGGTGAAATGCGTTTTTTCACATATTCTTGTTCTCTAGACCAAGGCGCACCCTCTGATATAACATCCACACCTCTATAGTGCCTAGTTTGGCCGCTAGGGAGCATCAAAGTACATCCATATTGTCAGTGAGTATGAAAACAAGGTATTCAGAAAACAGTTTTTTGCTTCTCCTGAAAAGTTGCAAAAATGGTCTTTACCGAGTTTTAATTCTCATGCCCTCAATTAATTAAAAAGTTACGAAAACAAGGAAAAACGTATAGAGAAATTAAGGAAATTTTAGGGTGCTCTGATTAAATGACTGCAAATGCCTTATCATATTAAAAAACAAAACGAAACACGTGGGCGCAAACGTAAAACATCAACTGTTGATGACCGCCGAATTGTGCGATATAGTAAGGTAATCCCTTCCGCGTCTTCAAAAAAGATTCAAAAGGAGCTAAATACTGCTGTAAGTGGTCGTACTATTCGTAGACGACTGATAGAAAATAATTTATTCGCAGGAAGTTCACGAAAGGTGCCATTGCTTTCAAAGAAACAGGCAGCTACTCGCTTCAAGTTCGCTCAAGAACATATCGATTGGTCGAATGCAAAATGGAGGAACATACTATGGACAGACGACAGCAAAATCGTGTTATGTGGTGGATCTGGGTCTAGGCAGTATGTCCGTCGTCCGCCCAATACTGAATATAAGGCACAATATACAAAAAAGACGGTTAAACATGGTGGTGCAAAAGTAATGATATGGGGGAGTTTTTCATACAACAGTGTAGGTCCAATTCATCAAATAAGGGGTATCATGGATAAGCACGTCTATGTGGGAATTCTAAAGGAAGTAATGCTCCCTTATGCAGAGTGGAATATACCTCTGAAATGGGTATTCCAGCAAGATAATGACCCAAAACACACTAGTAAATTGGCAAAGGAGTGGTTTCGGGGCAATGGGGTTGAGGTGATGTCGTGGCTTGACCAGTCTCCGGGCCTCAATCTCATAGAACATGTATGGGGAGATGTTAAGAAATATGTTGCAGAGAAACAACCGTCAAATGTGGAAGAGCTATGGAATGCAGTGCGTGATGCCTGGCACCAAATCCCTTTAAAGAGATGCCAGGATCTTATTGACTCCATGCATCGTAGATGTGCCGAAGTTATCAAAAACACTATACTATCCACTATATACTAAAGCAATTGACCTTTTCCTTTAATAATTTTAGATTTTTGTGCCTTTTGCTTTAAGACTTTTCGGTCGTGCATTAACACTCCTATTATTTTGAACAGTGCATTTTTAAAAAAGTTTTGTTTAACTGAAATATTTTAAGTTAATAAAGCTTTAATTGAATAATTAATAGGTATACAATTTAGAGAATTAATTGATGAATAATTTTATGTAAAAAGATCTGAATAAATTTTTAATTATTTCTTAAAAAATTAAAATTTGTTTTTTATGAGGGGCACTCCTATTTTTTTTTTGAACACAACTGTATGTATCTTGATAATGTAATCGAAGTTATTCACACCACTATCATGTTCATAAATGTTTTTTGGTAATATTTTTTCAAATTCATCAGTCAGATAAATAGTTATCGACCAAGCTCATGCTCATGACTGACAAGTATGTGGTTCGCTTTAAGGGAATTGACTATAGGTAAATATCAAACAAGATTATCGAATTACATGTATCAGAATTTTTAAGCGATATATTTCGAAATCTATTATTGATAAATCGAAATCGATTTTCGTTAAATATAGAATTTAATCACATGTGCATTAATTATATTAATAATTTCTGATGCATTGATTTTTTGTTTCAGGCATTGCTACAAGCGTTGTTATTAGACTATTGAGCACTCCAGATAATTGAAGAATAATCGATTCCAATCCCAAACAGGATTTTCGATATGCGACTAAATATACATATTCTTCTAAATGCCGAAATTGAATGAAATAAACGATGAAATCGATTTTTTTATTTATAGTTATTTATTTCATAACAATTTAGTTCACAATAAATAATAAATGTTGTCTCCGCGCCCTGAAGACTTTGGTAGAGACCAACTGGCAAAAATTATTAAAATACTAAATATTAAATTTTCTCAAACTAAACATAAAAATTAATAAATGTATATATAATGAATATGTAATAAAAATTATAATTTAAGAAAATATGCATAGGTAGAAGAATGTAATAAGCAATCATAGGAATGTTTCAATTCTTTCTAGTAGATACGTTTAAAGTTTGGATTTGAAATTCTAGCAATTTGTTTGATATCATAAGGCAAATCATTAAATTTTGCTTTGTAAGTTCAAGTCTGCATCGTGACGGTATTACCGATAAATGACGAAATCGATTGTAAAACTTAATTGAAAAAAAAACGAAATCCCATGAAGGGACCGGGGAGAACTTCTCACAATCACTGAGCTGTGCGCTTTCCAGTTTTCACTCACTGATTGGGACCTACAGTTTTACACCGATTCCGAACGGTATTTTGAGAAGCTTTTTCATGGCTAAATAATCGATAGTGTCGCCGTCACTATGCGAGGTGACCGCCGCCGAAAGAAATTTTTTTTTTAAGGTGGTCAGAGCAGGGTTCGAACCCAGGATCTCATGTACAAGAGCCGAGCACACTAACCATTGCACCACCGACGGCCACAATAATAAAAACAATTGTCAAATATGGAACTCGATTTTCGAAATATGTAATTGATTTCCGATATATTTCAAAATCGATCTTCTACGATCTCAACCGTTTTGTGGGTGTCGCTAAATAAACAAATGTTAAGAAACTTAATTTAAATACAATTAAAGTCCAAAATATAAATATTCCACATCCCAAACAGCTGAAAAAGACAGAAATTCTCAAATTGTTGAGATATTAGAACAGAAACCAATAACGAACAATCAAAATGTTATCTCTTATTTATATATATGTATATGTATATACAAGTTCTTGTATATAGAAATTTAAATAAATTATGTAATAATTGAAATTGTAAAAACGCACTGACAAATGTTCCTAGATTATCGTCTAATTACACTTACCTCTAACTAATTTTAGCAATGCTGACATCTTTGTTGTGGCCTAAATAATGAAACCAATTGATGATATTCCTCCCACCTTAGCAAATAGTATACAAATTTACACTGCAATAAATTGTTGTAAAACAAATACTTTGTTAATAATTTGAATAAAATTAAACATTAATTACAATAATTCAAACACACTGATCTCTTTTATACATTGTGTGCGGCTCCTCTCTGACCATGGCTTCATGCCACTTGGCACTGCCAGACAGTCGCATTCGTCAGTCAACGTAATAATAATAATCACATAAAAAGAAAGCATCAAATTTAATCTAAACAACAACAGAGCACAACTTGAACTTTAGACCCTCCTATTAAGGTTTGTCCTATTTCTAGAGATTTTAACAGTTTGTCTGATAACTATTGCCTCTCACTGTTAATTAATTCACTTTCATTTTAATTGAATTCATTGCCAAACACAGTTACTACCTTTTCTTTGTTATTTTATGTATTATTTTTTGTTTGTTATAATACGTCCGTTAATTATTCCGCCACTTTAGTTTGCCGACCGGACACGTTTGTATTTATACAACATTTATCTTTTTCCATCAACTTTCTTCACCCAGCTGTGTTGAATACAACCGATTTTTTATATTAGGTGTGTCACTTAGCAGCTGTTTAGTTTAGTGACATCATTCCACATTGTTCCGCAACTTGTTGTTTCTGTTGCGGCGTTGCCAGAGGCTCTCAAAAAAAGAGCTATATGGTCAAAAACATGGTACAATAATGAGACTGTTTTTTGATTCCCTACTAAACTAATTTTTCGACACTTTGTATGGGGAGCTGCGCGATATTAAGCGATTTTAAGCGTCTCCCCATACAAAGTCGTCGAAAAATTAGTTTAGCAGGGAATAAAAAAACAGGCTCAATATGTACATGGTAATATCAGCGCGCGTTGTTGCTGTTGTAGGCAGCAACAACAAACATTTTGTTTTTGTTCTATTGGCTTCAGTTGTCAAACTTTACACGAAGGCACACCAACAACACAAGAATGCTAAAAAGTACAAAAAGAAAATACATGTGAGTGTGACAGCCGAAGCGAAGAACCTCATGAAAAATTACAGCAGACAGTTGTCCGAGGCCTTCGGCCACGGACTGTCCCTGCAGGCTGTATCAGAGACACGGCCATTAAGTTTAACGTAGAATACGCCATCCGATAAGACAGAAAACATATATAACAATAAATTCATTTGCTAATATTATTTATCATTTATTGTTATATACGTGTTCTGTCTTATCGGATGGCGTATTCTACGTTAAACTTAATGGCCGTGTCTCTGACACAGCCTGCAGGGACAGTCCGTGGCCGAAGGCCTCGGACAACTGTCTGCTGTAATTTTTATATTTACAAACGGCATTTGATTCAAGTCCGTTTAAAAAAAAAATATTATGTTCAATTTTTTTAAACTTAATTTAATTTATGTATTTTAATTAATATTTTTATTGAAATAAGTTCTGCGAATGTTGAGAGGGCCGCCCTAATATTAAAAAAGGTTTACCTTATCGAGTCTTCGCATTAGCATTCGAGCGTTGTGTGAAAGCTTTACGCTTTACAATTCAAAATTAATGTTACAACAGCTTTATTGAAGCTTTCGCAAAAAAGCTTTATTACGTTAGCTTACTGTTTGTTTCACTTTTTTCTAGATACATGTTGCCAAGCAACATTAGCTTGCTGTTCGTTTCACTTTTTACTAGATACATGTTCCTAAGCAATGTTGAGCAACCAAAAACACTCAACCAAACACCACACATATGTTTGAGTGTATGTGTTTAAACAATTTTCATTTGAGAAATTCAAATACTAGAAATATATCAACCAATATGAAATATATATCAAACGAAAGATAACATCTTCATTTACCTACAAAAAAATTTTAAAAAAATTCATCTAGCCGTTTCCTCAAATTCAATGAAATAAAGATTACAACAATAAAAACCTGACATGACTCCTCATACCGTAAGGTAAGACGTATTCTACGTCAAAATTAAAACAGCTGTTCTTACGACTTTACCATGAACAAATTAGCGGCATTCATGCAAACGTGAAAGCCGAGAACTTTTGCTCAGCGCAAGTTTCCCTCGGACCGTTGCATAAGGCACCAGGTAAAGTTGCTCAGCGTAGTTATGGTCAAAACCATACCAGCTGACCAAGATGGATACACAAGGTGTAGCAGTAGCAATTGCATGTATTATGTATGTGTACTTTTTCTACTGTTCTAGTGCTATCACCTTATTTATCCATCCTAGTCAGATGACAACGAAATGTCAAAAGTTTACACGTTTCTCCATCCCACGTTTGCGCAGGAAATTTGCCTCGAAAACTTTCCACTTTTGAGCAAGTCGCTTTGTATGGGAAATTTGTTTGTTTTGACGTTTGCTGTGCAAGTTTACGATCTTTTCGAGTTTACGAGGTTTTTTTCGAGCTTTCATGAAGACCACTATTATTTATTGTACCATGGTCAAAAACAAACACCAACAAACAGGGGGTACCGATGAGACAGCTGATCAAGTAGGTACTTGGAAAACTTATAGAAAAGATGCTTTCAATGAAGAAACTGTTACAGGTGACTGGAATAATTCGTGCTGCGCTGTGCGATTTTTATACTTTTGGAGCCGCGTATCAAACCAAAACTACAGAACACACCAACTGAGGGTAAATTTTGCCAATTAAATCGATGAACAAAAGTGATATTCAGAGAAAAAAAATGTAACGAAGTGTTAGTGCACGTTTACATGCACTCTTTTATCATGATAATGTCGTGATTATCATGCTATGGCAAAAAGGTGTTTAAATGCATTTTTACTCGATTTAGTTTTGAAGTTTGTGTAGTTCATAATGGCATTATGGAATTATACGAGGTTATTGCAGGAGGATTTGTATGTAATAGGCCTAATTTTGAATGGAAAATAATATTTGATCAACGGTCACACATAATTTAAACTCTGAATTCACTTTGTAGGTTAATAGTTAATTGATGTTTAAACAGGCAAAGTTGGGCATTGAAACTATTATCAAGTGACCATATGCTTTAGACAGAAAACAACAAGAAGAACAAACACAAAGCTTCTTTAATTGTTAATGTGAAGAATTATAATCACCGTCCTAGTTGAAATAACAATAAAAAAGCATCATTTAACTCGTAGTGTAGTTAGAACTTTATTTCTGCTCAAATATTCTCCAATTTCATTAAATATTTTCTATTTTATAACTTAACTTTTCTTTTGCAAATTGCGTCAGTTTGATGCATTGTAACGATTAGCTGATAAATGTATGAATACCGGTTATTTTTCGTAGTATTTGCCAATGCTTCCACATGGTAGTAAGATTGTTTGACAAATCGCTGAAAAACTCTTTTCGTATTTAAAGTCAGATCAAACATAAATCAAAATCAACTGATTACCAATTTAAATAACCAGTCAACAATTCGGCCTTGGAATCTTACAATTATGTCAGTCAGTCAATCTTTCTATTTGTGTATTTGTATAATTAATTTTTAAATTTTAAATACAATTTTTTTATTTAGAATTTCTCTAAATTTTTTAAATATTTCGAAAATTAAGAAACAAAGTAAAATCAGCTGATCTTATAACACTACCGTTTAGGACAATCAAGCTGTATGTGTTGTCATTAATGTACATGTTCAGTGAATTACGTTTCCTTTACATTTTCTTTCCCGTTTAATGTTCACACAGTCTCATACTGAAATCCGTATACAACTCTGCGATTGAAATGATTTGTGACACAATAGGGCTGTTTTTTATTCCATTAAGCTATCGCCACTTACGGCTTTCCAAATACAACGATCCACACTTAGTACTACGTAATGTGGCAACATTTGCTGTAATGGGTGAAAAAATGCGATACGGCAACACGTTTGTACCAAGTGCCAACAAATTGGCAAATGGTAGCAGCCAATGTTGTTGTAGTTGTAAGCAGCAACAGACATTTTAATTTCGTTCATTTGTGTCAGTTGTCAAACTCTACACAAATATATACCAACATTACAAGAATACAAAAAAGTATGAAAACAAAATACATATGATTTTAACAAGTTTAACGAAAAATGACATGGAAAAAATGTAATCACACGTTTAAACGACTATACCTGATAGATAATTATACCATAATTAACACGTAGAACTTTTACAGCTCGTTGTTATGAACATTTTAATTCCAATTTTGTTTTCAATCGGAAATATATCCTTAAAATTTAGGGATATAAAAGTATACGTAGTCTTCGATTTAATTAAATTAATTTTAATGAACTTAAAATGTGTAAGCCATTTTACAAATTTCCGCTTTTGAGACTCTCCTTGATAACATTTTCAATCGCAAAAAATGATAACAAAATTTAATATATAAAGCTATCCACAATCTTCAATTGTTTTAATAATAAAAACATAATATTTGTTCCCTGAAGAAGTCGCCCAATGTGGAGACGAAATATTGGAGATAAATAAGCAAAACAAATAAAAGATCTTAAGCTCGTTTAAAGAATAAGAAGAATAACAAAATTTATCTAAAATAAATTTTTGTTGCCATTTCTTGAAATTTAACATATGACAATGTCATTGCTCAAGTCGGATTTTGAGTGGGAAATTGAAATGCCACTTAATATCCCTTAATGTCCCGTACAAATTAAGCTATAATTGACTTTATCGAGGTAAAAAAAACACGCTTAATAATAACATTAAGACTGTTTTTTTTATTCCCTGCTAAACTAATTTTTCGACGACTTTGTATGGGGAACTAAGCGATTTTAAGCGGCACTCCATACAAAGTCGAATAAAAACACAAGGGGAATAAAAAAACAGCAGACAGTTGTCCGAGGCCTTCGGCCACGGACTGTCCCTGCAGGCTGTGTCAGAGACACGGCCATTAAGTTTAACGTAGAATACGCCATCCGATAAGACAGAAAACATATATAACAATAAATGATAAATAACATAAGCAAATGAATTTATTTATTTGATAGTTACTTTTGATAATATACATAAGCTTATGGTAGGAAAAATAGGATAAATATGTTTTATTATTTTAATTTACTAAACGTCAACTGTCAGCTGCTGTCAAACAGCATCAAACAGCATTGTTATTTTGCTTACTTGGCAGCACTTTCATTTAACATAAAAATGTATGGATTAATTTTAAATTCAAATTCATATTTAACATTTTGTTTCACTTAAATACATAAGTAAAAATGAATATGTTATCCATTTACCTACAAAAAAATTTTTAAAAAATGTTATCTCGCCGTTTCTTCATAATCAATGAAATAAAGATTACAACAATAACAATCTGACATGACTCCCTATACCGTAAGGTAAGACGTATTCTACGCCAAAACAAGCTTATTATCGAAGTAAATGTTCTCGATCTTTGGTACAAAACATGTATGAGGAATCATATGATAATAGTGTGATTTGTCGATTATCGAGTCGATCTGCAAGATCGAGTGCATGTTAACGCCCTATTAGAGTAAAATTATTTGTGTAGATCCCGATTAACACGCAAATTGTTAAACTTATAGATTTCTCTCATTCACTGTATCGTCGGTTGATTATTGTTTTGTCGTATACGCCATTTATGTTGTTTTCAAATTGATATTGTATCGAAAGGTTTTTGCGCGTTCTCTTTCCGAATCTTTTGTCAGATTTTTGATATATCTTACCATCACTGTGATATTTACTTTAATTTGTGTGTATGTATATCCCTAAAAATTGCTAGTTGGTAATAGTAGTATAGTTGTGTATATTGGATCTCCGTTTCAAGCAATTGGCGTTTACGACAAAACAATAATAAGTCGACGAATATGTAGTCCACGTATTTGTGGTGGAAGTAAAACAGCTGTCATATATATATTGCTCGAACATAAAACTCGGTATTCAGTTTATATTAAATTTTCGACGATATAAGAAGTACGTGTCTAACAAATAACGAACATTTCATGTAATCAAACAAAATTAGGAATAAACAAAAATATATACATATGTTTTAGACCAAAAATGATTTATAATGCCCTGTAATGAACTTTTAACTATTTATTTATTTAAAAAAAAAAGGAGACAGTTATGGTGATTTGTAATATTTTGTTCAAACTGCGGTTGTTGGTTCTATAGGTATTTACATTGCAAATCAGCTGGTTAAGCCCGGTATTCAGTTTTTATGAAATTTTCGACGATATACTTATGAAGTACGTGTCTAACAAATAACGAACATTTCATGAGCCGAAAATTTCGATCACTTTCCATTTGCTTGGTACTCAGTTCTTTGCGAAAAGTTCGTAGGCAAAATCAATTACAGGGTTCTTACGCCAAAGTTATGTCGTACGAAATCAATTTTTTGATAATTGGATGGGACCGGAATTTTGACATTTCTATTACTTTAGTAAACAAAAGTAATACCGCATGATAAATAATATTAATGAAATATTTGCAAGGTAAATCAGAGATATATGGTAACTCTCTGCAACAAAATTTTCGTTTAGAGATAAATGACAAAATTTATTACGAAAATTTCGCAAGAACTTAATACGGGGCTTTACATGGTATAGAGAAGGGCGTTAAACCGACAATAAACATCAATGAAAGTCGATGCTCGTGCTCATGAATGACAAGTCTGTGGTTCGATTTAGGTCTGTCTGCGTACTTTTCCAGTAAAAAACATCCAGTAACTGTTTTTAGAGAGTAAGAGAGATTTTATTCTCCCAGTAAAAAAATATCACAAAAGTACATAGGCGACATCCAGCAAAACTTGCAAGAAATAAGAACTTTTGTATACAAACAGCAGATTTGCAATGAACCTAAAGAACAAACGACCGCAGTTTGAACTAAGCATTACAAATCACCAAAACTGTCTTCTTTTTTTAAATAAGTATTTAAAAATTAAATTTTTTTGTCTAAAAACAAAGTTGCAATGATAATTTTTTATTTTATGTTTTTAAAATATCCCAATTTTGTTCTTGTACATGAAACCTGTTTCAAACCATATGTTATTAGGTCTGTCTGCGTACTGATAATTTGTAACAATTTGTACATATTGTTACCATAGTCGAATTTAGTATAGACACATTAATTCTCTCATCTGACGTTGCATTTCACATTCTTCGTCGTAGTTTTGTGGAAATGAGAGAAATTCGACAAAATTTAACTCACAGCAGGTGGAGATACAAGGAATGTTGACTTAACTTTTTCATGTACTTTTCATATAGAACTGTGAAATTTAAATGTATTTTGCACTTTTTTGTTGACTTTTATCGTTGGTATTCATTTGTATTGTATTTATCACAACTATTTTGCCACAAAAACACGAAATGCGGTTGTTGTTCCTTTGTTGAACGTTGTATACTATTGCCACTATCGGGTATTATTGAACCCATGCTTTCCACCATCCAATGTTCACTTGCAACCATACCTATGACGTTTAATTTTTTGATAGAATTAATGTGTCTATACTAAATTCGTCTATGATTGTTACTGGCGGTTGTCTGTTTACACCAAAAAGCCAGTAACAAGAGAGCAAGAGAGAGATTACTTTGACAGCCCGATGATAGAGAACTTACAAATTTTTACTGAAGAAATTTTTGCCAGTAACCAAGCTCATTACTTTTTCGAGATTATAAATGTCAAACTCCATAGGAAAAAAACGTCAATAATCCCTAAAATGCGTCAATGTTGTTAGGTGTAAATGCCGTATAAGAATAAGTATGAAGTTGCACAGATTTTATCTGCCATATTTAGCAATATGTCAAAAACGACTTTTTGCGAAAAAGAACTTTTTATTGTTGAATATGAATCTTTGGGGACTCAGAAACAATATTTATTCCACGAGTTTTTTTTTTAAATTAGTTGTATTTCAAAATATAACACAGTTTAACCATTTTCGTGGGCTTAAAAATTAAAAAATTAAATTAAAAAAAAAAAAAAAACTGGAATTTTTTAATTTTTTACAATAAACTGGGTTAGTAGCCTCTCATTTAAGATGAATATTTCATTCGTACACTGAGAGAAAAAAAATTATTATAATAATAAGTGGTAAAGGTAGATTTACGACTTTTTCATTTAAAATGGCACAAAAACGGCTAAAGATTTTTGGCCAAAATTTTCTATTTCTCGTTTAGAACCTTAAAATCTAAAATTCCACCAAGGCGCTTCACGTCACAAAGCTTAGTTTGGACGTTATGAGTTGAGGAAGGTAAAAAAGCTAAAAATTTTGGATTTTTTCCATTTTTCTTGAAGTTTTTTCAATTTTTTTTTCCAAACGAAACATTGTACTGCGAAGCGGCTTGGTAGAATTTAAGATTTTAAGGTTCTAAACGAGAAATAGAAAATTTTGGCCAAAAATCTTTAGCCGTTTTTGTGCCATTTTAAATGAAAAAGTCGTAAATCTACCTTTACCACTTATTATTATAATAATTTTTTTTCTCTCAGTGTACGAATGAAATATTCATCTTAAATGAAAGGCTACTAACCCAGTTTATTGTAAAAAATTAAAAAATTCCAGTTTTTCGGATATTAATAAAATTACTGGAAAAAATTCGTAATCAGTTGAAAAATCAATGACAACAAGAACACCCTATAATTCACATATCATGTAATTGAGGGCCACCTTAATGAGCATTTCAGATAGCCGAATGTATCCCCAAATCAGTACATATAATTTGGTACATATATCTTTAAATTGGAAAAACCACTTTTTTTGACATATTGCTAGCCATATTAATGAATATCACTACTAAATCAATTAAATTGACAAAACTTATTAGAAATCTGTTGAACTGTGGTAATTGTATTAATTCAACAAAAATCCCCATATCCGATTATTCCATAAGAATTCAACAGAATCTGGCAACCCCACACATTTATCATCTCTATCGTATTTCCATATCCTCAGTGCCAATTACGAGCAGAACAAGTGAAGATCGCGAAAATAATAAAGTGCCATATATGTCGCAAAAGTATGTCAATTATTGTGTAAAATCCAACGCAAAGTGTATAAATCTAATGTGCAGTCATTTCACCATAATTGAATTTAAGCATTCAAAGAAAATATAATTATTTCATTAAGAAAAAACGGTTTCAAGTTTCTAAATTTTCTTCACCAATAGCAGAGTTTATCAAAAATGTATTGTGTGAAATGTAAAAGAAAGAAAAGAAGAAGAAAATTAGCAGCATTTTGTTTTGTATGTATGTGTGTGTTGTTACTACATCCAGTGAGAGAATCTCAATAGGTCAACAGCAATAAAAGTGAGTTCGTTATTATCCATTATTTTGTTATTCCATTTCCTCAGTGCAAAATACGAGCAGAATAAGTGAAGATCGCGAAAATTATAAAGTTATATAAATGTCGCAAAAAGTGTGTTAATTTCTGTGTAAAACCCAATACAAAATTTGTTAATCTAAAGTGCAGATATTTCTGCATGTTAAAATATCAAAGAAGAGTTAATTATGTCATTAAGAAAAAGCCGATTAAAATTTCTAAATTTTCTTCACCCAAAAGCAGAGTTAATTAATCACAAAATGTCTTGTGTTAAATGTAAGAAGAAGAAAAGAAAAGAAGAAAAATCGCGGTAGTTTGTTTTGTATGTGTGTGTGTAGTGTATGTTGCTTATGTATCAAGAGAGTGGGAATTTCAATAGATCAATGGCAACAAAAGGTTAGTTTTTTTATAAACAGTAGCAAGTAAAGTGTTTGATTTAAGAGTAAATACTTTCAGAGTTTATCATTGTTTACATTGCACGATTTGGATGAGGGTTTTGGTAAGGTCCTTAATCGAAATAATATACAGTAGAACTTCGTTAATCCGGTTCAATTAAACCCAACTCAATCCGGACTACGCAGAAATCCGGATTACCAAAGGCATTAAAAGTATTGAGAAAAAACACTTATAATTCAATTTATTCATTTATTATGATAAAAAAAACTATAACAATCACTTCAATATAAACGTTAAAAGTATGAATATAGTAATGGTATATTAACTTAAAATTTATTTAAAAAATTCGGATACCATTGTTTGCCGAATACACTTTTGTTTAGATTCCATTGCACGCTGCCGAAGCGTTCTAAGAATAGTCAAACTGTCTAATTCAAATTTATTTATATGTATTCGGTGAATCCCCGAGCTACATAGTGATGCGCTGTAAAATGTGTGTCATTGTTCAATATTGTTGCAAGTTTGTATGTAATAATGCATGGTATGTATAATGATCTTCGTGGTAATAGCATTAGACGTTGTTGCTGGTTTAGGCAACAATAAGAGGCAGTTGTGCAGGCGTGAAATGTCAAACGCTCTTAAAAAATGAAAACAAAGAATATGTAGCAACAAAATGTATGCAAATTGACAATTCTCGCCTGCTGTGAAATGAAAAAAAAAACAAATCAGCTGTTCTACAGCTACTACCACGTAGATCATTATACCATGGAATAATGTGTACGTAAAAGGCGAAATAATGTGAATAAAAGAATATCAAATAATGTGTTTTAGTGAAAATAGCATGAATGTGTTGCATTTTATTGAATTATCGAACACTGCATTACACAACACGCGATCCGGATTAGCGAAACCGTGGTTGGTCCGGATTACAAGGTATATAATAGATATTTTTAATTTTTCAACTCTGTCCGGATTACAGAAGGATTCCGGATTAGACCATATGCGGATTATCGAAGTTGTACTGTATGTAAGTTTCTGTATGAGTAATACAGAGTATCACTCACATGCGAGAAGACCGTCATAAGTTAACAACTTGTATACGCCATTTATTTTTTTTTCTAATTGATTTGGTGTCTACAGGTTTTTGTGTGTTCTCTTTCCGAATCTGTTGTCAGATTTTTGGATATACATATCTTACCGTTACTGTGATGTTTACTCTAATTTGTTTGTATAACCCTAAAAATTGCTAGTTGGTAATATTGGTATAGTTGGTAATAGTGGTATAGTTGTGAATAGTGGTATCTGCGTTTCAAACAATGGCTAAAATTCATGAGTTCGGGGAACGCTCAGAAAATTATAAAAAAAAATGCAATTAAAGAAGAAATCAAGAAAGCGAAAAATCGAAAATTAGCCGTCGCATGGACCTATGTGGCCCACAGGGTCGAAAAAACTGGTACATCCAGGGCACTTGGGTATGGGCAAGTGTGGGTACTTAAACCAAAGGTATTCGTCTCGCGAATTCAGCGGTGACAATATCTTTTTTGTGTGGCTTACAGACGATTTAAGCTGAAAAATAAAATTTAAAAAACAATTGTTTTTAAAAAAATTTTTGCCTGCGGCGGTTTTTTCATAAGTTCTTTTCTCCTCACTTAAGTCCTACAACAAAATTGTTTTAAAAAACTCATGCGATTTTTCTGATTCTGGACGGCCGGGCGACTAGGTGGAATATGAATTTAACGATTAATGAATTTTTTTTTCATCAGGATTGGATAATAAATGACAGAGTTATGCGCGATTATATATTCAAGCTTTGGAGACCTATATTTCGGAAAATATGGACTTCTGCAAACTTTTTTTTTCAATCCGCATTTCATGCTCTACCAGGCAAAAAAAATCCAATTTTGCTGCTAAAAGAAATTTGCTCCAAGTATTATTTACTACTTTCATGTTATTCTAACCCTTTATACAAAAAAAAATTCTATTTGTTCAACATTTTTGAATTTTATATGCCGATAACTCGATAACTAGCGCAGTTATCGAAAAAAAATATTTTATTTTTTCCTCTTATTTTGAACATTTCTATAAACAGCGCTTAAAAAATCGAATTTTTTTCCAACATAAGTCTATTTTGCGACCCTTTTTTGGACCCTGTGGCGAAATAGGCCCCGGCGACAAAATTTTTTTTTTGGTTTTTCGTTTTCTCTAATTTAATTCTATTTATGGGTTTTTTCATTTTTTTCTGAGCGTTCCCCAGCCTCATGCATTTTTGCCCAAACAATTGGCGTTTACGACAAAACAATAATAAGTCGACGAAGTGTTAGGTGCGGTTGGGCAGTCGGCCGACTAGTCGGGCAAAAATCAAAACAAGTTTGATTTTGTTGAAGTCGGGGCCGACTTATCATTCAGTGTAAGGAAAGGTCTGGCCGATTTTTTACAGTTTAAAGCCCGGTATATTATTCGGTAAGAAGTATGTGTATAAAAAATAACGAAAATTTGGGGAGCCGGAATTTCGCTCCCTTAATTTGCGTGGTACTTAGCTCTTTGCGCAGATTTCGTAAGCAAAATGAATTACTAGGTTGTTACGACAAGTTATTTCGTACGAATGACAAAATTTTTTACGAAAATTTCACAAGAACTGAATATGGGGCTTAAAGTGGAATGTAAAAATAAAAGCGTCAAAACATTATTGAACTTTACCGATGATCTTTTAAGAAACCAATATTTAGATCATAACCGAAGTCGTTTTCTTTATTTTTAATTAAAAAATACGATAATTACAATTGCTGCACAAACGTTACCTACATGTCAACCGTTGGCAATAAACTAAAATCGGTGAGTGTAAGACGAAACATTGTCCGACATAAAATTCGGTCTGACTACTAGTCCTCAGGTATCCTTCAGTGCCTTCAATGTGCAATCTTTGCGGGAGGGAGTGTGCGTGAGCACTTTTTTCGTGTGAGTCACTCCTATCTTTAAAAACAAAGTATTTTCCCTCTTACAAAACTTCGCTAATGATCTTATGTATTCCAAGGAGCTCGGCTACTAGCGAAGGTATGTTTTCAACGTCTAGAATACTTTGAAATAAATAAAATAGTAAATATTTTCCCATTACATCCCATGAAGGGATAGGGGAGAGCTTCTCACAATCACTGAGCTGTGAGTGTTGTGTGAGTTGAAGCTAATCACATCTACCAGAAGAAAGGTTTGAAAGAAACATAATTTTCGATTTGTATGGGAGATATCAGAAGGGGCGTGGTCAAAACGCCCATTTTCAATCCCAAACTCAATATTGGCAAATAATTGTCACTGACAACATTTCATTGTGATCTGTAAAGATTTATGGCAGTTATCGTGTTGACCAGCCAGACAGACACACGGACATGGCTCAAACGTCTTAAAAGGTCCTAAAACGAATTTCGTCCAAAGATACTAAGGGACTAATATAGCTCCTTCTATGTGTTATATTTTTTTACGTATTAAATGATATATACCCCCATCCTATGGTGAGGGCATAGACCAATACATACATAGATACTTTCATTCTCTCAACTGACGTTTCATTTCACACTCTTCATCGTAGGTTTGTGGAAATGAGAGCAATTAAATTTTAAATTACCTTACACCAGGTGGAGTTACAAAATATGTTCACTTAATTTTTTCATGTCGTTTTGGTGTAGAACTGAAAAATTTAAATGTATTTTGCATTTTGTTTTGTTGACTTTTATCGTTGGTATACATTTGTATTGTATTTAACACAACTAGTTTGCAACAAAAACACGAAATGGGGTTGTTGTTCATTTGTTGGACGTTGTTTACTATTGCCACTGTCTGGTATTATTGAACCCATATTTTCCACCATCCAATGTTTGCTTTCCATCGTACCTATGACGTTTAATTTATTGAGAGAATAAATGTGCCTATACTATAGTAGTCAATGTCGCGAATAATGTGAAAGGAAATGTCAGATGTGAACAATGGCAGCTTTATACGTCATTACACTTTGACTTAGCTTCTCAAAATACCGTTCGGAACCGGTGTAAAAATTTTAGGTCCCAATCAGTGAGTGCAAAACAAAAAAGCGCACAACTACTGGTTGTGAGAAGTCCTCCCCAATCCTTCCATGGGATGTCATGGGAAACCATTTTTTTATACGCAACGAAATCAACAATATAACACCTGAAGTTTGGGAAGGGTTATGGAAAATGTTTTGGAAAGAGCACGAATATACGAAGCAGAAAATGCCCACCACTTGCGAGATATAATTTTTCATAATTAAATTAAAAATAATCTCCATTAGTTTACTGTATTTAAGAAAACTATAATAATTATGTCTTAAATAAAATGTTCTAATAAATTCTAATCCCTTCGGTAATTTTGCGCCACCCTGTAGTATTTTGAAAAGAAATAGTGCATGAACATTTTGAATTGTTGCGAATTTAATATTTTTTCTCACAAAATTTAAAGAAAGAATTTTTTACAAATGAAAAAACCAATGCCTAAAGCCTCGTTTCGACTTTTTGTAAGAAAACCCAGCTGGCCTCAAATCGTGTTTAACATGTTAAAAATAAGGTTAAACATGAAACAAGAGTTGTCTTAAAAAAATCAGCTGATTCCGGTCCAAAAACATGTTGAACTATAGAGTAAATCTTAGTAGAGAAAATATTTGGCTCATCTGACGTTTCCTTTCACACTCTTCGTGATGCGGTCGGTGTGATAGAGAGATGTTTGATGAAAAGTGACATACACCAGGTGGAATTACAATAACTTCTTGCTTTAATTTTTCATGTTGTTTTGGTGAAAAACTGTGGAATTTAAATGTGTTTTAAACTGTTTTATTGACTGTGATTGTTAGCATACATTTGTGTTGTATTTAACACAATAATTTTAACACACAAAACGAAATGCCGTTGTTGTTATTTTGTTCGTTGTTTTGAACCATTGCCTCTATCTGGTATTAGTAAAGCAATTCTTTTCAACATCAAACGTAAATATCACACCAGGCCAAATGTCATAAATTTGGTGGGAGAACCATAGAGTAATCTCAGACTAGAGAGAATATTTGGCTCATCTGACGTTTCCTTTCACACTCTTCGTGATGCGGTCGGTGTGATAGAGAGATGTTTGACGAAAAGTGATATACACCAGGTGAAATTACAATAACTTCTTGCTTTAATTTGTCATGCCATTTTGGTGAAAAACTGTGAAATTTAAATGTGTTTTCACTTTTTTTATTGACTATTATTGTTAACATACATTTGTGTTGTATTTAACCCAATAATTTTAACACACAAAACGAAATGCCGTTGTTGTTATTTTGTTCGTTGTTTTGAACCATTGCCTGGTATTAGTAAAGCAATTCTTTTCAACATCAAATGTAAATATCACACCAGGCCAAATGTCATAAATTTGGTGGGAGAACTATTAGATCTACTATAAGTCATAGAGTAAATATGGGTAGAGAAAATCATTCACTCACCAAATTTCTGAAACGTCAGATGAGAGAATAAGTTTATCTAGGTATGTATTAGTCTATGCTATAAGTATTAATCTATGTGTTGAACACGCTCACAGACGAATACATACATAGATACATTTATTCTCTTATCTGACGTTTCACTTCACACTCTTCGTCGTAGGTTTGTTGAAATGAGAGAAATTAAATTTAAAATTAACTTACACCGGGTGGTGTTACAAAATATGTTCACTTAACTTTTTCATGTCGTTTTGGTGTAGAACTGAAAAATTTAAATGTATTTTGCACTCTTTTGTTGACTTTTATCGTTGGTATACAGTTGTTTTGTATTTAACACCGCGTCGATTACTATTGCCCCTATCTGGTACTATTGAACCCATGTTTACTTTCCACCATCCAATGTTTACTTTCCACCGTACGTCTGACGTTTAATTTATTGAGAGAATAAATGTATCTATGTATAAATGTATCTAAGACTTGGATATAAACACCGAAAACGGTTGTGACTCACAAAACCGTTGAAACCGATTTTTTCAAAAACCCCATTTATCGAAGCAGCCGGAACCCCGGTTTCTTGAAATGCCCGATTTTTTTGAATACTCTATTTATTACCCATTTCCTGCCATAGTGTCTCCTACGTGATTTTAAATAAAACTTCAATAACAGTTGATTTGCACTTTCAAATAATTAAATATTTATTTTTGTTTCATTGGTTTCAATAAATATCTTTGGTTTTATAGATCATACACTGTTAAACATGGGAATTACAATTACAACTAAAATATTCAACTAAACTTGATTTTTTCGTTATATTGGATTGACATTAAAGTGAAATCTTCTATCCAGCCCTGTAAAAAATTCACCCCTTTAGAGATTTGTCATATATGGCACTAATGTAATATTTGTTTTACATGTTTTTTCTGTTTTTTTTTTTTTTTTTTTGTTGAATTTACTTTACATTTTTTAATTGATATACAAAATGTGATTTCGATCAATAAACGTATTTACAACAGATTATCTATTCATATCAGTTCCACGTAGGCAATTTAGTTTGGAATTCATTTATTTCAAAGATTTCAAAAAGTAATTCATATCCATGTTCAGGTCAGCAGAGTCCTCGTGTTGTGTCGAATCCGGGTCAGTGTGCATTTGATCACGTTCTTGATGGTTTTCGAACAGAACTTTAATGGCTTTATCGACGGGGTTATCAGCGCTATCGACGCTTCTGTCGGCTTCATGTATGAGTTTCACTGCTTCTTTCAGTTCATTTTTACCCATTTGCGATTGAGAGGAGGTATGATTTTCAGATTTCTCAGGGCTTTTGCCGAAACGCATAAAATCTGACGCTTGCGGAGGGGTACGACCGAAACGCATAAAATTATCGGGTCGACTGTAGCGTGCGAAGTTGTTGTCTTCGGAATCTTTGTAGGAACTGCGGCCGAAACGCATAAAATCTGGAGCAGGTGAAGCACGACCGAATCCCATGAAGTCTTGTGCAGGGGCTCGTCCGAAGCGCATGAAATCTTGGCCTGGAGATCGACCAAATCGCATAAAGTCTTGACCGGGATTTCGGCCGAACCGCATGAAATCTTGTCCTGGGTCTCGACCAAATCGCATGAAATCTTGTCCTGGTGCACGGCCAAAACGCATAAAATCTTGAGCCGGAGAACGACCAAATCTCATAAAATCTTGTCCTGGAGATCGACCAAATCGCATGAAATCTTGTCCTGGGGATCGACCAAATCGCATGAAATCTTGACCGGGGGATCGACCGAATCGCAAGAAATCTTGTCCTGCAGCACGGCCAAATCTCATAAAATCTTGTCCTGCGGCTCGACCAAATCTCATAAAATCATTATTACCACCAGACCGACCAAAACGTATAAAGTCGTTACTTCTTCCCCCATCACCATTTACCGATCGTCCAAAACGCATAAAGTTATCGCCTCTAGAATCACGGACTACCTGATGGCTGCGTGCCACACGCGTACCCATATTTTTGTCCAAAATCTCGGCATTCCTGCTGCTAGATGCAGGATCAGAAGCCCTCTTACCCAAACGCATAGAATTTTCTTGCAATGCTCGCAGTCTCTTGAGTTCTTCGGGATCGAGCATATTCAAATAGTTGGTGTTGGGCGAGAGAAATTTCAAAACAATCACATTGCGCAACTGATCCACATTAACCCATTCGATGGGTTGGCGGAATTGTATCTCGGTTTTGTCATCAATCGTCTGAATAATCGGCATATTATCATCGATATCCGAAGCAGCATCTTCAGTTGCAGCAGCGTGGAGATCGGCTTTTCCGTTGGCATCGGAGAAATCATCAGTTTCAGTTGAAAGCTCGTTTGCTGGGTATAAGGAGGAGAAGTCGGAATATTTGTCGTGTATGGAATTAAGATCGAAATGGGAGGTACTAGCTACTTTAGCCCATGTTGCGGTGGCCTGCAACAGCTGGAGAACCAAGAGTACTACTAGAAAGGGAGCCATTATCAAGGTTTCTGGAAGTAAAAGAGAAAAGTAAAAAATGAATTAGTTGCGAACATTTTTAGATATTTGTAAAAGTCTCGGAGATATTGGGGATGGACATTTTTAAAATAATAAATTCACTGTTCACTGATTATAAACACCATAACATAACGGTATTCTCTATAAGTTAACAAATCTAACAATATTTTGATTCGATTCGGATCTGGTTTTCTAGATAAAAAACAATGGTGTCCCATAACATCCCATGAAGGGATTGAGGAGAGCTTCTCATAATCAGTGGGATGTGCGCTTTCTATTTTTTTACTGTCAGTGATTGGGACCTATAGTTTTACATCGGTTCCGAACCGTATTTTGAAAAGATATCACCCAAAATAAACTGTGGCTCCCATATACAATCTCGTTTTTTCGAAATTCTTTCATGGCAAGCCTAATGAACTTGGGATTAACTTGAGATAGGATTTACTTGACACTAATTTAAAATAGATAAATATTTTATTCATGTCCTTTTGAGCTTACGAAAAAGATTTGTAACCTCTTAAGAAACAGATTTTTTAAAACAATATATTTGAAATTATTTAGATATAGATTATGTGTGATTGGATGCCAATGTACGACACTCTCAGACTTGTAAGTCCTTTGTGGTACTACCCAACAGCAGAACCATACCAGTTTGATCCAAGAAGCTCAACTTTTTGAACTTCCCTAGCAAGTTATTGAAAACCAACATTGCCCCTGTCTACTACCATCTGTTAAGATACATACTACTGTAAAATATTAAGCAAGCGCGTCATTTACAGCCAAAGTCACGATGTCGAACGTTAACGTTTGCTTTATGCGACAAACAGCTGATTTGAGAATCACTAACAAGCTAACTAAAACATATACAATTCAGTACAAAATCGGACCCCACTTACACTCTCTCCTACAAAATCCAAGCGAACGAAGTCAGTCACTCACTTTCGTTTCAAAAAGCGAGTCACTATCTTTCGACTTGTCGTTCGCATGGTTTTACGTGTGTTTCTGTGGTTGTTGTTCAAAGCAATAACATAAAGTTGACGGTCGCCATTTAATTTCGGAGCAAGAGAGAAGAGTACGAAGAACCAGTATCTGCAGGTGCAGCAAATTTGGGGTTTCTGTGCTGAAATGGAAATATATTTTAATAACAAATTTATTATAAGGACATTATTTTCTGTCCATTGTGTTTCTTCCATTGAATTCTATATAAATTGTTTTTGTTTCAAGCTTTTATTTGATTTCCAGTTATGCGACAACCAAAAGACAAGTGACTGGTTTTAACATTTCCGTTCGCCTAGCCGACAGAGAAAATAGTTAGTGGCTTCCGATTTTGCAAACACACAATCATACAATAACATTTAAAGACTGGGATAAGAACGAAAGTGAGTGCCTGACATTCGTTCGCTTGGGTTTTCTTTCGAGATCGTGACTTTGGCTGTTAGTTTGCGTTCGACACCAATTAACCTCGAAAACTTCCACGAAAATAGGAAAGTGACTTTCGTGTACTCAAGCTCCGTACTCAGTAGACATCTGCACAAGATGTCTTGAATGGCTATCCAAGACATTTGTTATTTTCAAGACATGTACTGTAGCGTATTTCAACATCCAAGTACTTCGGATTATTTCCGACGAAGCATTCGAGTATGTGTGTGCACAAAAACCCGAATACAATGTGAAACGAAGTAGAAGCGGCAGTATTTGGTATTGTCCTCTACAGCTTTACACACTAACACGAATGTTTTTTTCAGTACACTGAAGTATTTGGTTGCTGCAACTTCGATACAGTACATAACTTGAAAAAAAGCAAATGTCTTGAAAAGCCATTCAAAACGTCTTGTGCAGATGTCAAGCACTCAGTTTGAAATTTCGAAATTTTCGTAAAAAATTTTGTCATTGACTTACCTATCATTGACTTAAAAATAATGCATTAAAAATTCCCCTTCGCACTCCATTTCATTTTTAACTAATGTGGTGTTACTTTAGTTAATGGAAAAATAAGTAAAGTAGAAGCAGTAGGAATTGTAGGCATTTTGATTTCATTCAAGAGCCGACGTTGTCAAATTCAGCTAATTGAAATTGCCAAGATATATTTATTTCAGATTATAGCAGGAGGAATTGTTGTAATTTTCGCCAAAAACCACAAGGACAACAAAAAAATAAAACTGCTGTTTTAACGCTTCCACCTGTACAAGATACATCTTGGAGATTGGTATAAACTACATTGGACAAGGTCGAACCGCAACGGCTAGAACAAATTTAATTAGCTGTTCCAACGCTTCCATCTGTAATAGATACATCTTGCTTTAGTTTGTTCAAATTATAAAAATGTTAAAGTTCCGTTACTAAACAATCATTAGACAATTGTTTTCGTACGAAATAAAGTTGGCGTAACAACCCTGCAATTGAGTTTGCCTACGAAATTTTCGCAAAGAGCTGAGTACCAAGCAAATGAACAGTAAGCGTTCGTTTCACGTACGAACGAAAATTTCGGAAGAACTGGATACGGGACTCCAACGTGAATTTTTTGCATAAAAACCCATCACTGAAACCAATGAAAACCTTGGTAAATACTATGGGGACACTGCAACATACTGCAATTTTAATAGTTAAAAACTGGTTTACTGAAGACCGTTGTGGTCGTACTAGCACAAGTGACGCCGAACGTTCAGGTCACCCAAACGAGGTCGTCACGGCAACAATCCCAATCCTTGATAAAATGCATGGAATGATATTGGGCGATCGGAGAATGAAAGTACAAGGCTGTAGGCATCACAACTGAGCCGGTACATCACATTTTACAGGAAGATTTGGACATGAAAAAGCTTTCCGAGCTATTACTCGAACTCGACCATAATTACAATTGTGTGAATACTTCAAATGAGTGCGTGGCGTTGTTCAACCCGCCAGGAATTTTTTCAGTTCTTGCGAAATTTTTGTAAGAAATTTTGTCATTTATCTCTAAACGGAAAATTTTTTTGCGGAGAGTTACCACATATCTTTGATTTCCGTTGCAAATATTTAATTAATAATTCCTCTACGCGCTCCATTTTATTTTTAACGCATGTCGTGATGCTTTTGGTTGTTAAAATTATCAAAATGTAAAATTTCCGATTCCAAACAATTATCAAACAATGGTTTTCGTACGAAATAACTTTGGCGTAACAACCCTGTAATTGATTTAGTCTACGAAAATTTCGAAAAAGAGCTGAGTACCATGAAATTTTCGTTATTTTTTTTATACACGCAATGAAAATTTCATAAAAACTGAATACCAGGCTTAACCATGAACAAAACATAAATCCATCACTACATCCTATAGACCAAGAAGCAGTCAAAGCAATGGATTTCTCCGAGTGAACGTGTAGCAAAGAAGTTCAAGTTGCGTTTGTCGGCCAACAACGTCATGGCGACAGTTTGTTAGAATGCAAGCGGTGGCATGCACATGGATTTATTTGAAAACTGTAAACGATTACCGGCGAACCCGACCGCATATGACCAAGAGACAATGCACCCTCGTACAGGTGTGTATTCACCGTGGCAAAAATTATTATATTCGGCTACAATCTCCTACCTTTAGCGCATTTTTTCTGGATTTAGTCCTCAGTGACGGCTATTTTCCAATTCTGAAGAAATGGTTCGACGGTAAGAGATTTGGGCATAGAGCAATAGATACGAGTGACAATCCCCGTCTTTACGTTCTCTCGATGACTACGAGGTAGTAGGTCATTTTATCGAGATCGAGTTGCTGCTGTATGTGACTCTTTGGTTGGACCATGGAAAAATAAGTAAGGTAGATGCAGTAGGAATTGAAGGCATGTTGTTGTTTTTATTTCAGGAGCCGACCTTGTCAAATTCAGTCGAACGAAATAGTGAAGATGTATTTATTTCAGGTTATATCAGGAGGAATTGTTGTAATTTTCGGCAACAACCACAAGGACAAGAAAAAATTTCGTCAGCTATTTTAACGCTACCACCTGTACTAGATACATCTTGGAATTAGTATAAACAACATTGGACAAGGTCGGACCACAACGACAAGAAAAAATTGAAATCAGCTCTTCTAACGCTTCCACCTGTAATAGATACATCTTGGGTTGGACATGAAGCAGATAGAAATAAAAGGGAATGCTTATTTTCGTTCAATGCAACCGACATAGAACATAATTTATCTGGCATTATAATCAATCAAACACTATTTAAACTTAGTTTGCTGCATGGTTTGCTTCTGGTTGGTTATCGCTCTCTCGCCTATGTATGTACTCTAGTTGCTATCTATTGCCCACTTCATAGTCGATCAGCTGTTTCATGGATACCCCTGATTTAGGAACAGGTCATCATTGAAACAAACGCCTACTTTGAGGGTCCTGAGCAAATCTATTATGTGGAAGGTGTTAACAAATTACAAAAATTACTATATATATCGAGCTAAAATGAGTCTATGTTGAGATATCAATGTTGTAAAACTGGCCCTATGAACCGAAGAAGATCAAGTGCATAATTGTGTTGTCGGCCATTCCTGCGCCGTCCGCGCTCTAGTCAATCAGCACCGAAAGGACAATGAAATTTTGAATTATATTGCAAACACGGCGGGCATTGGCACCATGGATCAACTGGGGTCTAGATACACAATTGTGAAAACAGGACACATTTTTTTTGTGCCATTATTTGGGACGGCCATTATTTGGGACCACCTTGCTGGGGGTTTTGTAACTGTCTAGTAGGTGATTGTCATAGATTTAAAATAAGGGTTTATTCAGGTATAGCTCGATTTCGTGATTTTACTTTCACAAACAGCTGATTTTTGTACGGATGTGTATGTATGTTATATGTTTTCAGAGAGTTACCACCTATCTTTGATTTACTTTGCAAATATTTCATGAATATTTCCTCTTCCCACTCCGTATAATTTTTAACGCACGTTGTGTTACTTTTGATTGTCAACATGATCGAAATGTCGATATGATGGAAATGTTAACATTTCGCTTGCAAACAATTGTCACACAATTGTTTTCATTCGAATTTACTTTGGCATAACAACCCTGTAAGTGATTTTGAAATGAAGTCAGTGAAATTTTCGTTATTTTTTTATAAGCATATTTTGTATAGGAAAGACAATTTCATAAGAATTGAATAAGGGGCTTAACAATATTTTTTTACCATTCTTAACCCATTAAGTGTAGTGCCGTTATTTATTTTCTGCAAATTTTAACAAACATCATATAACTTCATGCACAAATATATTTAATATTCATATTCGCCAAACTTCTGTTTGCCATACCTTCCTTCGTCTTACATTAATAATACTGCAATTAAACTTTAAATAAACTTAATAACAAACTATGCATTGCGAAATTTCAAAATGTTATCATAACTTATGACTGTGGCAGTGGCAGCAGCACATTGAATTTTGAATTGCCTCTAATCAACCTCAATTGTTGACATCTTTATAATTTTTCATGCCTCAATCGCCGCAACAAAAAAGAAACGGACTGTCTAAACGAATATTTTCATAATTGTCAACACGTTGAACTTTTTTTTTTGCCTACTCATTCCCTTTACGATCTGCGGGTTTGTTTGTTAATTTTTCATTTATTAATTCAAGTTATTGCACACGTTCACAAAATTTGTTGAAATTTTTCTGTGTGGCTCCTACTACATTGGAACGGACGACTGATGAACTTCATACAAATGTTGTTAAAGTGGGGTTTACATACAAAATGTGTGTTAACTTTTGCAGCATAAACTTTTAGAAAAAATAATAATTTTAAGTTTCGGATTAGACTAACGTGTACGATAATGAGAGATTTCATAGCCACTGACAAATTAAAGAGTTTCAGGGCACAGAGTTCTCACTATTGGCAATAATTTCAACAAGCTTATTGCGGTTTGAGCTTAAAACCCTGTATTCAGTTCTTGCGGAGATTTCGATTCCATAAGAAGTACGTGGATATGAAATATCGAAAATTTCGTAAACCGAAAATGTCGCCCACTTTTCATTTCCTTGCTTGCTCTTTGCTAAAATGTACTTATATTTCGTACGAAAACAATTATTTTATAATTGTTTGGGACCTGAATTTTGACATATCGATCATTTTAACAATCTAAAGTAATACAACATGAGTTCAAAATAAAATGGAGAGTGAGAAAGAATTATTAATGAAATATTTGTGAGGTAAATCAGAGACAGGTGGTAACTCTCGGTAACAAAAATTTCTGTTTAGACTTTTCTCATGTATACTTTATTAGTGCAATCTATTTTAAAAATATTATGTAGCAACACTTATGATAATTTCAAGGGCGGTCCCATAACTAGCCGACCTAACAAAGAAGACAAAAAAGATGGGAAAATTGTTCTCTATTTTTCAACATAATCTCCTTCTAGCTCGATACACTGTTTGCAGCGATAGTCAATTGCTTCGATACCCTGTTTATAGTAAGAACTGTCAAACTCCTTAAAATAGCCATCAATCGCTGACTTCACCTCTTCATTGTTGGCAAATGTTTTACCACCGAACCATGTTTTCAAGTTTAGATATAGAAAATATGATGAATAAGGTGCGTGATGAAGCAATTCTGACTTTAATTCATTAATTTTGGCCATCGCAATAGTGGATGTGTGAACTGGAGCATTCTCTTGATGAAACAACACTTTCTTTTGCGCCAAATGCGGCCTTTTTCCACAATTTCATCACTTAAACGCTGCAATAGATAATCTGAAGATAATCCCCGTATTAAGTTCTTGCGAAATTTTCGTAAGAAATTTTGTCATTTATCTCTAAACGGAAAATTGTGCTGCAAAGAGTTACCACAGATCTCAGATTTCATTAATAATTCATATTGGCACTTCATTTTATTATTAACACATTTGTTTACTAAAATAATCGAAATGTCAAAAATTCCGGTCCCAAGCAATTATCAAACAATTGTTTTCGTACAAAATAAGTTTGGCGTAACAACCCTGTACTTGATTTTACTTATGCAATTTCGCAAAGAACTGAGTACTAAGCAAATGAAAAGTGAGCGAAATTTTCGTTATTTTTTATATACATACTTCTTATGGTAACGAAAATTTCATAAAAACTGAATATCGGGCTTGAATCAATGAAAATTATACCATGGGTATCCCAAAAAACAGACGCCATGACTTTGCCTGCAGATGGAACCGTCTTCGCCTCCTTTGGATACGATTCTCCCATTCAAGTCCACTACTTTGGCTGTTCATTTGTCTCAGTTGTGAAGTGGTGGATCCATGGTTATAAATCGGTGAAAAATCGCCAAACACTCTACTGAAACATTTTCACGACGCCGTTTTTGCTCATCTTCAAATCTTCGGTCAATATACGATGTATAGCACGTTTTGGAATCCCGATCATTTCAGCTAGTGCGTGAGCTTTCAGCCGGCGATCATCCAATACCATTTTGTGATTTTCTTAACCGTGTATGGCGTGGTCGACCACTACGATGTTCGTTTTGGCAGCTCTTACGGCCTTGTTTAAGCTCGGCTACTCAATATTTTACAGTCGTAAACGAAGGGGCAGACACCCTCAGAGTAGAATCTAGCTCGGCTTTAATTTTGCTTGTACTGAGAGCTTTCCAATGGAAATATTGAATAATTGACTTATTTTTTCCATGTTTACAATTTCACTGAGATCGTTTACTTTTAATGGCTCAAGTAAAAATACTAAACAACGTGACGCATTGAAACTTAAAACATGTATTTTATAAGGTTGCTACTTTTCACAAACATTTTTTTTTAAACTACTGGCACCATCTATATGTCATATAGGCTAGTTTTCGGACCGTCCTCGTATGTATAATAAAACGCGGTAATCAGTTTTTATGTAATTTTCGTTGCCATAAGAAGTACGTGTATAAAAAGTAACGAAAATTGCATGGAGCGAATATTTCGCTCACTTTTCATTTGTCTGGTACTCAGCTCCTTGCGAAAATTTCGTAGGCAACATCTATTACAGGGTTGTTACGCCAAATTTGTTTCGTACGAAATCAATTGTTTAGGATCGGAATTTTGACATTTCGATAATTTTAGCAATCAGAAGTAACACCATGAGTGTTAAAAATAAAGTGGAATGTGTATAGGAATCATAAATGAAATATTTTCAAGGTAAATCAATGAAAAGTGGTAATACTTCATATCAAAATTTTCCGTTTAGAGATAAATGACAAAATTTCCTTCGAATATTTTCCAAGAACTGAATTTTCGATAACACTGAGAATTTTTGAGACCAGTAAGTAATTGGTTGTTAGTAAAAAACCATGGAGCATATGAGATTTTCCCAAGAGTTGTTGATCGAAACTGCTGTAGAATTTCTAAATTAGAGTTCGAAGCTGTTCCCCATAGCTTAATTCCATATGTCTAAATTGGCTGGATTATACATTTGTAAATCAATAGTTTATTTTTGAGCGAGAGTGGGCATCTGTAGTTTATTTTTTTTTTTTATTTTTATTTATTTATTTAGTTTGTACAACATTAGAACACTAAGAAAGTAAATTCTTTTATAGTTCAAAAACATAAAGTATTAAAGACAAACAAAAACAAAGGAAATTCCAAAAAAAAAAGGAAATAAAAATTCAAATACAAATACAAAAATTTCACATAAAAGACAAGATTAGAATTTGAATTAGAAACAATAATAATAATAATAATAGTAATAATAAAAATAATAAAAACATAATAATAATAATAACACAATAATAATAGTAACATAATAATAATAATAACATAATATTAATAATTTGAATTTGAATAATCAAATTCTGACAATTTTCCAGAGCAACTTCGATAAGAGAAAAGAATAGAGAAAAATAAGATTGAGGCTAGGTTTTGTATAGATCAAAGAGAGATTTTTTAAAACTGCTAGCATTATTTATGAGTCGTACAGTTGTAGGTAGAGAGTTCCATAGTCTGATGGCATTGATGAAAAACAGTCTACTTGAGTTAAGGTGCTTAAACTCCGGTAAAATAAGCATTTTGCATCTTGATGAGGTGCCAATTGCAAGTTTTTCATAGAGGTAGTGTGGCGCTTTATAAGTGAGTATTCTGTGTAAGAACAAGAGGTTTCTATAACAGAGGTAGTCCTGCAAATTTATACCAAGAATCATTTTGTCGTATGACGAAATGCTTGAGTATTTCCGCACATTAAAAACATATCGAGTGGCATTATTGAATGAAACTAGAAGTTTGTGGAGACTTAGGGAGTCAAGCTTACTGTACACCTCTGCAGCGTATGTTATATGGGGGACAATTAGCTGAATAACAAGTTTGCGTTTCAGCTCAGTAGGGACAAAATAACCAGTTATTCTTAAGTTATATGGAAACCTAGATATTTAGATCTACTAACAAACTTAAGTGACGTATTCCCTAAAAACACAGTAGGAAGAGATTCTAAGTCAAAACCGCCACGTTTAATAGGAAGTACACAGGACTTATCTGGATTTAATTTTAGATGATTTCGTTGTGCCCAGATTCGAATGGCCTCAATGTCATCATTAAGTTTGTAACTTAGGTCTTAAACTAGTCCAATTCTGTTTATATATAGTCCAATATATAGTCCAATTCTGTTATAGATATATAGTTGTATATCGTCTGCATAGCCATGTATATTTGAAAATTTGCACACGGAAAAAATATCATTAATGAACATGCTGAAAAGGAGTGGGCCAAGTATGGAGCCTTGAGGCACACCAGAAGTAATATGCAATGCAGATGATGTACAATGCTCTAGTCTTACCTTTTGTACTCGGTCAGATAGATAGCTCCTCATTAATGACAAGGATGAGTCAGAGAATCCGAAATATAATTTAAGCTTATTGCATAATAGATTGTGGTTCACACTGGCGAAAGCTTTAGAAAAATCAAGTAGGCACATATACGTTATATAATCCTGATCATAATTACTCCTAATGTCATCAATAACTTTCAAGACAGCAGTAGTACAACTGTGTGAAGCTTGGAAACCGGATTGCAGAGGGGATAAAAGTCCATTAGTTAAATAGAGAATTCAATTAATTCAATTGTATGTCGAGAGCCTTTATTTTTGTCCGGATATGTTTTCTCCATGTGAGGCGTTTGTCAAGATGTATTCCTAGATATTTTACTTCCATAGCTGTTGTATTTGTGTCTCATTTGCAGTAGTGGGAGGGAAAGTTTCACGTTTGACAGTAAACGTGACTTGGACTGATCTTGTTTTATTGGCTTTGATCCTCCAATCATTTAGCCAAGATGAGATATAACTGAAACATTTTTGAAGGCAGATACTTGCCTCAATGGGGTCTTCATTGACGGCTAAAGCAGCTGAATCGTCTGCAGATCTCCGTCTGTCAAAGGGAGATCTGGGGTTTAGAGTTAAGTAACAAAATTTCTTAAGAAAATGTTGCTAAACGCTTAAGTCCCGTAATAAATTCTTCCGAAAATTGCGTTCACATGAGAAGTACGTGTATACAAAATAACGACATTTTCGTGAATCGACAATTATGCGCACTTATCCTTTGTTTGGTAGTCAGCTCTTTGCGAAAATTTCGGATGAAAAATCAATTACAGGGTTGTTACGACAAAGTTATTCCGTACGGAAACAATTGTGTGATAATTGCGTGGTTAAAAACAAAATGGAATGGGAAAAGGAAAAATTCATGAAATACTTGCAAGATAAATTAGAGATAAATGACAACATTTCTTACGAAAACCTCGAATGAACTGAATACGAGGCTTAGGCTGATGATCAGCAGTTGTTAATATGATTGGCAAAAACGATGTACAAGTAGACAGTCAAAATTTCTCTTCACACAAATGCCAACAAATACAACGAGTGAAACCCTAGTCATTCTCTGTTCTCCCTCTTACTCTCTTCATTGAATATTTCAATACACGAACAGCTTTTTGATAGTGTTATTGTATATAACTATACAAATTCCAACCATGTTGCAGTAAAATTACATAAACTATGCAAAGAGTGTGAAATAATCAAGATATGACGCGTGAGAGAAATGCCTTTGAGTGAATTTCTAGCACATTTTGATCCTCTTTTACCAGGGTTGCCAAATTTCGCACATCTTCTGGTCGTCTAATTCTAGATCGTCTTTGTGGTTGGCACTTTATATATCTGGCAAAGATGATCAACAATTAGACGACCAGAGATGTGTGCAATTTGGCAACCCTGGTAAAAGATAACCAAAACTGCTAGAAAGTCACTCAAACGCATTTCTCTCTCGCGTAATATCTTGATTATTTCATTCTTTTTGCATAGTTTATGTAATTTTACTTCAACATGGTTGGAATTTATGTAGATATATACAATAACCATATCAAAAAGATGCTCATGTATTGAAATATTCAATGAAGAGAGTATGAGGGAGAGAGAGAACAGAGAATGATTGAGGCTTCACTCGTTTTGTTTTTTGGCATTCGAGTGAAGAGAATTTTTAAGTTTTTCCATTTATCACTAAACGGAGATTTTTTTACAGAGATTTACCACCTAACTGAGATTTATATCGCAAATATTTCATGAATATTTCCATTTCGGACTCCATTTTAATTTTAAAGCATGTGCTGTTGCTTTTGTTAGTTAAAAAATCAAAACCAAACAATTATCAAAGAATTATTTTTGTAGACATAACTTTGGCATAACAACCCTGTAATTGATTGAAAGGAAAAGTGAGTGAAATTTTCGGTTCACGAAATGTTAATTTTTTTATACACCTACTTCTTATGACAACGAAAATTTCATAAAACTGAATACTGGGCCAGAATAGAAACATTAAATTGTTGCTTTATACATGTTGCAGGTATTTTGTGCGTACAACTTAGTTGTACACTGAGGGAATTTTTTCGTTATTATTTAGCAGGTATTTTTGTTTTGTAACATTTCCCATAAACAGGCGATCTTAATACTTGCCAATGAGTGAATAAAGTGAATAAGTTTATTTTGCAGCAACCTGTACTTTTCAAAATGTACAACTGTCCACCAACTTTTGCAAACAGTCGCCTTAACTATTCATATATCTCCACAGTATATTTCAAATCAAATATTGTGACTATAAATCTCACTGGCTACATTTGTTGCATACATTTTCACAGATTTATTTATTTTAACTACAAGATAGACAAAAAGACAGACTGACTAACGGACAGCGTGTCATGTTAGTACGTAAAGTACTCGTGGTACTCGTAGTACTCAACGTCATAAAAGCAAAGCATGACAAGTCGTACGATACACTTGTGTGTAATATTTATTTACATCTAATACGAAACATTGTTATCATTGAAGTTATCTTACACTTTGTTTAATTTATCCAAAAGTGTGAATAATTTGACATTGACAGGACGGACATCGTATTGTATTACGCGAATACAAGACATAAAATTTACCTAAGCGAGACCAACTTTACAAACTTGTTTAACTAAGTCGTCAGCATAGTTCCCGTATTTACCTTAAGTTTAAACAAATACAAATAGAAATCAGTTGAACGTGACCAATTCAAAGTTTAATATTTACCCAGCGACAATAGGCCATTTGGTCATTTTGACTATTCGAGGAGGGTTTTTAACGCGTAACCAACAAACCGTCTCTTACCGCGGCATCCCGAGGCAACGCAATACAGGTTTCATGCGTTAAGGAAAGTTAGATATTTGAGATTTTATGGGAAAATTTCATAATTAATTTATTATTTTTAATTAATGTTTAAAACATAAAGATGGTCAATTTAATTACGAATTTGGATTTCATTAGAAAAATTACATATGCTATTGAATTTTGAATGCCACACGAGTTTAACTTGTAAAGTACATTAAGATTACATTAGATTTCCGAGACAGAAAACCTGGTCGACCTTTTAGGTCCAGTAATGTCTGACATGGAGAGCCAAAGATTGGGAGCCTTTTGTTCTCAATCATGTGCATATGGCTTTTTCCTTCACGTGGTGGTTCCCGGGCTAAGGTAGAATATAATTTTTCTATCGGCTGAAGTCAAGGCCTTCCGATGAGCAGCCTGATTAGCTATGTGACCACTGATGCGTCTCTGATTTAGTAGGTGTCTGATGTCACTGAAGCTCATCAAGATATCTGGCATATTCTTTTGTCCTTAGAAGGCAGATGAGCCAAACATACTGGCCAACGGCGGATAGAAACCAAAGAAGAAAATCCAGGTTCGACGTATTGCATCCTGGTCAGCGTCTGATCCATAATGGGCGGCTGCAATCAAATATCCTGGCAGTAGGTAAAATGCAAAAACCCGGTGTACTGGGTTTGCCTTCCGCCACAGTTCATAATGGCAGTGAATATACAAAAACGAAAAAGAAAACATAAACAACCCCAATTTGTTGACGACACCCGCAAATGATATAAGAACCACGATTTTCGGATATGCACTTGGTATATAAGAACTCTATATAGATACGGTGCGGGTATCCAATTGAGAGATGTTCTTGAAAGTTATAATGCTGACATTACCGCTATCCAGGAAGAGCGATGGACAGGACATAGCTGCACAAGTAAAAAATCTGGGATTTATTCTACAGTTTCCATGCGAAAAAAACATGAATTTAGTTGCGGATTTGTAGTTGGCAAAAGACTGCGACATCTAGTCTCTAGGTTCAATCCTATGAGTGAAAAAAGCTTCTCAAAATACCGTTCGGAACCGGTGTAAAACTGGAGTGCAAAGCTATAACAAGCACAGCTCACTGGTTGTGGGGAGCTAAACCCTTCAAGGGATGTAACGGGAAACCATGTAACGGGTAGCCGCAAAGGTCGCACAAGATTAAATAGAGCGAAAATCGTACGAAACCAGAGGCAGAGAAAGTTAGACATTGGAAAGCTGCAATTACCAGAGGTAGCCACAGCCTACTCAATGAAGCTGTCGCATCTTTTGGCACAGAACCCACCCCCTCCTGATGACCATCCTGAAGCGCAGTGGAAACCCATTTGCGAGTCAATAAAAACTGCCGCAACAACCGTACTTGGTTTTGCAAAACCGCTTCGTAAATGAAGAAAAGAATGCTGCACTTATGGCAACGTTTCATTCAATTGTAACGCGAATTGCGACTGAGAGGTGTAGAGGCAAAAGATAAGAGGTAACCCGTCTCTTTAGGCGTAATAAACAGCAGTGAAGAACGCGCGAGGCATACAGAAGGAAAAACGAAGCCCGAAAATTCTACCGAAAAGTCAAGAACAGAACTGAGGGAGTAGGTTCAGGGCCCCCTTCTTTAATGACGAGGACTGAAAGCTCATCCCCAGATGTCCACATTATGTTGGGAATATGGACAGGTCATTTCTCCGCGCTACTGGTAGCTGAGTTATCCAATGACGATGAGACAATCGATCACAATTTAGACAACGAAGTCGATAACCCTCTCCTAACTAAGACCAGAGGGTGGATTCTGGTTCTGTGAAACAGTGAAATGAAAAAAACCCCAATGTGAGTTTAGGTACAACAATTTTCACTGAAAAGTTTTCACAGAACCAGAATCCACCCTCAGGTCACAACAGCTATTGCCCGGCTTAAGAACAACAAAGCCGCAGGAGCCGATGGATTACCGGCGGAGCTGTTTATGGCTGGCGGCGATGAGCTGATAAGGTGCATGCATCAGCTCATTAGCAAAATTTGGTTAGAGGAATGCATGCCCGGCGATTGGAGTCTCAGTATACTATGTCACATATTTAAAATAGTTGACACAAATCTCTGTCACATATCGAGGAATAAGCCTTTTTTCTATAGCAAATAAGGTGCTATCAAGAATAATGTGCGATAGACTAAATCCAATTATCGCTGACCTGATTGGACCATACCAGTGCGGCTTTAGGCCTGAAAATCGACAACTGACCAGATTTTAATGCTACGCTAAATCCTGGAGAAGACCCACGAAAAACAAATCGATTATAAGCCGGCCTTCGATAGCCCGATACGGGAGAAACTCTACGAGCAATGTCTAAGCTTGGTGTTCCTGCAAAACTCATAGGCCTTTGACCATGACGAACACCAAATCCGCAGTAAAAGTTGGTAGGGATCTTACCGAATCTTTCGAAACTAAATGATGCCTCAGACAAGGCGACACCCTATCGTGCGATCACTTTAACATCTTAATGGAGATCATTATAAGAAAATCAGTAGTCAACATGAATAAAAGCATCAGCAGCAAAAGGCACATGCTGTTCGCGTAAGCTGATGATATATTTATATGTAGATCAGAGATCATCTTCGGGTGTGATCGATCCTGTTCGAGTACCGATGCTTAAAATTTCAAACAAATCAATCAAACACTCGCCAACAATGTGTTCAATCGAGTGCAACACCATAGGGTTGAATTGTGTATGGTCGAGCCGGCTCGAGCGCACAAGCTAAAAATTTTAAACAAATCAACATCAACACTCGGAACTTATTTGTTCGATCGAGTTCCAAATCCGATCAGAAAATGTTGAAATCAATCAACCACGAGTGCCACTATCCAACATTCGAGTTTATGCCGCTAACTCGAAATGCTCGTTTTCTCATTTCGAGTGTGTCGCACTTGAATTGGTTTTGACCGAAACCAACAGCTCACACTCGAGTGCACTCGAAAAATTCTAAGCAATACACGAAAAAAAGAACAAATGCGAAAATGGATACGTAAGGAAATGTACACACTAGCATTTCAACAATAATGCAGAAATACCGCGCGATCATTTTATGGCGGTTATAAACATTAGGTACCATATTATTGTTATAGCATACCAACAACAATGAATAACCCGATGGTTTTTATGCTGATATTATGATGTTTAGAAAAATCAGGTAACAAAACATTGTTGTAGCATTACAGTACTTTAATACTTTACAGCAAGTGCTGTCGTAAACATATCCTTCTACTATAGATTCGTCCGGCATTCTGATTTCCGAAAAAAATATTCCAAACGAAACTACGACCTTTTCGCCGTCCAGACAAGGTGTAATTGTCATTCGTAATATTTTATTTAATAAATTCTTGTCTATCTGCCATTGTTAAAATTTTGCTTCCGACCACGCACTACACATAACTGCAATGAAAATTTTTCAAACCCGAATCAACGAGTGTTGATCAACAAACTCGAGTGATTGCCAAGGAGAGTTGCGGCACACTCGAACACAACCAAACATGTATCAAAAGAACTCGAGTGCTCAACACTCGAATGCGACCGAAAATTATGCATATGTTGCAACTCTCGAGTATGAAAAGAACTCGAGTGCCACCAGCAGTATACTCGTTAAGAGCTCATGCGCAAACGATCAACACTCGTATTGGATTAAAGATTTTGTTTCAAATCAAATTCGAGTATATGAACGAGTGTACTCGAAAATTATTTGTCCGTTGCCAGACTCTGATGTAGATATCATTGGGCGCACAATTAGAGACGTTACTGCGGTGTTTTCGACAATTGAGAAGGAGTCAGCGAAAGTGGGTCTGACAGTAAATGAGGACACGACAAAATTAATGGTTTCAACGAGCAGGGCCTCCACGCGATTAGACTAAAGAGTGAACGTTGATAACCGTTATAATGAATCTGCCATAAATAAAAACAACAACGTCAGCCTTGAGATAAAGCGGAGAATTGTGTTTGCGAATATATGTTATTTTGGGCTAAGCAAGCACTTTAGAGATAAAGTCCTCTCTTGAGTAACAAAAGTCCAACTATACCAGACTCTCATACAACCTGTGTTCCTTTATGGTGCAGAATCATGCGTCTTATCGCAAGCAGACGAAACATCAGTAGGAGTCTTCGAGAGAAAAATACTCCAAAAGATGTATGGCTCTATAGTGCACAACGGCCAGTATCGGCGACTCATGAACCATGAATTGTATGAACTATATTCCGACATTGAGATAGTTAAACGGGTCAAAATAACGCGATTGCGTTGGCTAGGCCATATCAGTAGAATGAATGAAGACGAACCAGCACGAAGGGTTTTCAAAACCGAACTCGATGGAAGAGCAAAAAAAGGAAGACCAAGACTCCACTGGAGGGAGTTGACGAATCCCGGCGTACGCTTGGGATTACCAACTGGAGAGATAAGGCAAAGGTTCGAACAGATTGACGAAATATGTTATCTTCATTTTGTAAGGTCCCTGACCCCTTGGGGTTGTTAGAGACCAGATAAGAAAGGAAGTAATTGCAGATATTATTAATTCAATAATTTTACTTGGAATTTCAATTGAATTTTAAACTATGTATGTAAATTCGTTGCGTATTTTCGTACATTTTGTATATTTTATTCATACATATGTCAAGTTTGTCTGTTAAGACCCGTACTAAGTTCAATATTTACCAAACTTCGTACAAACCAGAAATGGCTGCAAAAAAAAGGTCCATAAAAATCCTCCGAATTATCGATGGAAAAATTCCGCACGTGCAGTTCTAAAGGTACGGTCACACTAGGCAAATATTTGACGAAATCTGTCAAATATTTCTTTGCGGCAGCCAGACCACAAAACTATTTGAGAGGCAAACAAGACAGATTTTGGGCAAGAAAGATTTTGGGCAATCAAAATTATTTGGCTGCAAACAAAAATATGCCCAATGTGCCCACAGAAAAACAAATACGAAACAACGAACGTGTAAATCTCCCGGCAACGAAAGCGAGGGAACTCCAAACGGTGAGCCTAGAGGTCGCGAAACCTTTTGGGTTGACGATGGCTGAGTTGGGTAAATAGGCGGAATTGGCCCACATAGCCCAGTGGAACTAGGAAACAGTAGGCAGGATGACCAATATCCAATGGCGAGACCCCGATGTAACGAGGGCAAAAGGTTTGCTGAAACTGGGAAAGCCTAAAATGAGCAAAATGATGGGAGTCTTAACGGGAAATTCAGGATTACGGGCTCACTTGTACCGTATTGGACTAGTGGTCAATAGTCAGTGCAGGCCATGCATGCAGAACGATGAGACGATGGAGCATTTCCTCTGCCACAGTCCGGCCTTCAAACAAGCTAGATCCAGGTATCTCTCGGGGAGTATAATACCGGACATGTCCAATTTTGTGCGAATGGACTGCAATATCTTAAGGAATTTCGTGAATAGCATCGAATTCCTACGACAGGTGTACTGACTTAGTAGGGTAAATTGAGAGCGCACAACAGGTCGAATCAGCGGCTTATGTGTATGTCTACTGACATGGTTAGGATCAGAGTGCATTTTTGACACTCGGGATTGCACCCGTCTTTTCAAACTAACTAAATATGGTAAAACGTGTTATCGTCAAATATTTCCCCAGTGTGGACGTAGCTTAAGTTCTTCACACGAAATAACAGCAACATGTAACGAGCAACATTTTCGTGTTGCTAAACAGAAGGTGCAACGACCAATCAAATTGAAGAATGAAATTATCTATTTTGTCAACTGTCGCTCAATTTCTGGAAAAAAGAGATTTTTAGTGTTAAAGAAAATATAGTCATCATCACTAATATGTTGCAGGCCAATTTTGCAGTAAAATAAATTGATGTTGCTCAAAGTTTTTTGTGCGAACGATTTCAGTACCACCCTTTAGCCCATATGTTATCACTAAATATGCCAACATTCCATGAAAATATTGGCATAATTTGTCATCTTTCAGTCATAATTTATTTTATGATTGATGCACTTGATAGTGGGTACAGCAGACGATTAATTAATATCCATTTCACATGTTATAATAAAGTTAACACATTATTTTATATTTAAAACCATAACAAACTTGAATTTGTCATCACTTAAAATATGAATTTGCCTCATAACAATGATATTGGATCAATGTCCTGTCTAATTAGCCGGTGTACAAGTTATGGATGGGCTAATAAAATGTAAGGGTACCTAAATTTCTCACCTCTCCATAATAAATAAATGCTTTACATAAATTTTCGCTAATACCTGTTAATTTTATTAATGTCATAAATATTATCAGCTGCCAGAGGGGTTGGCCGTTCTGAAAAATAACTTTGTTTTTTTGAAAAACCTTAACTGTAAATGTAGAGTATTGCAACAGGTTGTTTGTTTCAAATGAAGAGAGTAAATGCAAGGGATAGAGAGACAGAGAAATGTATACACACAGCGAAAGGTGGAGAAAATCCTCTTACTATGAAACCAATATGTGTTAAGTTCAAATTACATAGCCATTCATTAGTTTGTATTGCGGAAGTCTACCATTAGACGCATGTACTCACACACACACATAATAATTTTATATTTCCGGTTCATTATACCGTTGACACACATACACACCCATATAGAATACTTGGTTAAGCCGCCTATATAGCCGTCGTCGTTCAAGGACATATCCTACCACCTGTAGTACATTATTTAAGTCTGTCTGCTTCCACTTTTTTATTTTACATTCCAAAGGCACTAAATATTAATTAATTAGGCAAATGTTATCATAATAATGGTTGGGAGATTTTGATAAAAATCGGAACTTATGCTCCTTTAGTACTAAGCTAGAAGGTAAACAGGATATGTATCTTTAGAAGCCACAAAAGGACGAGGTCGATTTAAAAATGTATTTTATATATTTGGAGTATAATTGTTGCAAAAGTTAAAGGCAGATATATCAATTCAATGACAACAGCCAAACGATATCAACCAAACGATATCGTTATGTCGATAATGCAGGCTCATAGAATCATTTAAAAACATGTGTACAGAAAACTTCACTACCGACAAAACCATAATAATATCGATATATGTAATTTAGTGTCTAATTATGCCACAAGGTTGTTTTTTTGTAAAAACAGTTCAATTTCTTAGAATTTTTTTAGTTTCTGTTTGTACCTTAATGGATATGAACTTATACAATAGTTACGCGGTTTTAATTTATTCCTCGGGTTTAGTTGGTAACCCTGTTTTCTTTGTACTGTAAGCACCATATTTTCCCAATGATAATTTTAACTTGATGAAAATAACATTTCACGTTAAATTTCACAAAACTCCATACATAAAAATGGCTGCGAAATATCAATGAAACAATTCCGTCCTTGTATTAGTACTAAGTTCGAAATATCAGCAACATGTTTCGAGCAACATTTTAATGTTTCTAAGAAAAATACAGGGTGATTTTTGGAATGGCGGTCGGAGGGTAGTAGGGTAAAGTTACTAACTTCTGAGCCAGTGGTCGGATTTTTTTGTTTTTGGGCTTGTTGGAAATGTCTTTAAGAGGCCTTTCAGAATCGATAAAAAAAATTAGAAAAAAGTCAAATCGCCGAGATACAGAGATTTCACATAACCTCAATTTGCTCAGCCAGATGAAAGAAATGGCCATAACTTTGGAACGGTAAGACCTCTGGGCTTCGGGCCCAAAATCCCGACCACTGGCTCAGAAGTTAGCAACTTTACCCTACTACCCTCCGACCGCCAATCCGAAAATTTTGAACCCGTTGCAATTTCGCATTCTTGCATTTTCGGACATGGTCCTAGTGGACTTTTCTTCATGAAATGAGCCAAGGAATACCCTGGAGAAATTTGCCCGGAGCTTCCGGAATCACCCCGTATAATGTCCAATCAAATTGAACGAAGAAATGATCAATGTTGTCAACTCCCATTCAATTTCTCATAAAAAGTAATTTATGGTTTAAAATTTCGATCACTGTTTCATTTTTCACTGTATTACACATTATTACCCTGCGTCTTTTACATGCGACAAGACAATTGAAAAATTTATTAGTTGTCAAGGAAGAGATAAATGTTGAATTGTCTTTGAGTCAACAACAACAATCATTTATAATGGGAACTGATGGTTTTTCTGGCGGTAGAATGTAGTTTATGCAAATGCTTCTTGTGCGTTTTGCTTTTGATATTTTTCGAACACTTGCACAGTGGGAAATTTTTAAATTTCGTTTGCATTTAGTTTGTTGAATTCTTCAATAGCACCATTTCAAACCGATGAAGATCTGTGGCTTCATTTGAAATAGCTATATGGTCTGCCAGAAATTTTTCAAAACTTCTTTTATAAGAAAAGTATATTTCTATTAATAGAGATATAGAATGATATTGAGCTTGAATAATAAAATAAAGCTATTTATGTAATGTCGGGGTCCCGACAATTATTGGCACAATACACTTTTAAAAAACGGCCGTTAGTATCGCTTCGGGTGAATTGCTTTTCGCAAATTACAACGTAACTTCACCGAATTGGCCGATTATATCAAATAATTAGCGGAATTTACTGTACTCGAAGATTCAGAGACAGTATCGAAGACAATGAGTGAAGTCTGAGTATCAGAGTTCGTATTTACCCCCCCCCCCCATGAGTAACCCATACACATCGTCGTGGGGAATGTGTAATGAACGTTTACCCATTACCCGCAGGATACGGGGAAAATAATGGGTAGCAACACACGAAAATGGGGAATTACCCATTACCCTCAGGGCAATGGGGAAAATAATGGGTAGCTACCCACGACAATGAGGAATTACTCATCACGATTTCCCATTACCCTCAGGGAAATGGGGAAAATATTGAATAATTACCCACGACAATGGGAAATTACCCATAACTCTCAGAGTAATGGGGAAAATAATGGATAAATACCCACGACTTTGGGGAATTACCCATCATCCTTACTCATTACTCTCAGGGTAATGGGGAAAATAATGGGTAGATACCCACGACGATGGGCAATGGGTTACCCAGGGTAACTCATCCCCATTTTTAATCGATAATATGAAAAAATTAGAAAAAATGTCTATATCTGGGAAACGGGAGCGTCCAATTGAAAAATAACAAATTTTTGTGGGTTTCTAAGGGGTTTTCATAAAGTGATCTAATTCGTATGGAAGAATTTTTTTTCGAAAAATCGCCAAAATAAAAAAATCGCTAAAATAAACAACTGGCTACAAACGTGTTGCCGTATCGCATTTTTTTCACCCATTACAGCAAATGTTGCCACTTTGCGTAGTGTTAAGTGTGGTTCGTTTTATTTGGACAGTCGTAAGTGGCGATAGCTTAATGGAATAAAAAAAGACAGCCTTAGTGTCTCAGTAAGATTGCACATTTTAAATTTAGTGTAATTTTTTTGTGCAAGTGGCAACTAAGAAATTTGGCCGCTGTCACATATGTTTACTCCGATTATTAAAAATGGAGCACTTTACGAAAGAACAACGCCTTGTAATTGTGAAAACTTATTACTGCTGTAAACGAGAGTGTCGGCTAAACCTGAAAAGATCAATTCGGCATCATTCTCAACAACTTCAAATTTCACGAAGCACTATGCAGATAATTTTCTGATCTTGATCATGCGATTTAACGCCGTGCGATTTCTTTCTTTGGGGTTTGTAAAATATCGGGTTTATGCGAATAAACCAGAAACAATTCCTGAGCTCAAATCCGAGATCCAACGCGTCATCGGTGGGATACAGTCTCATCTCTGTGAAAAAGGCATGGAAAATTTCATCAAAAGATTAATGGCCGAGGGGACCATTTGACGGATATTTTATTCTATACTTAATCGGAACATGTCTTCTTTACAATCAAATAAAAAATCACATATTTCTCAAAAAATACGTGTTTTTATTTTAAAATGAAAAAGTGCATTCTTACTGAGACACCCTTTATATGATCATTGCATGCATTTCATGACTTAGGTAGAAGTAACTGTAATATTGACACATTTCCTCCAATGAGGAACGTTGTGATACCACGGTCCCCATCGTTGAACCTGTATATTGACCAGATATGATTATGGAGCGTTTAAACCATATGACATCCCACTTTGATATACCAGGATGTGGATGAAGAAGAGAGTCCCTGGAGTACCACCCACCAAAAAAGTGTATACCAATCACCAGAATTTCCGCCAGAACTACGCGGTAAGAGGTAGTGCAAGTTTGGGTGCTGGATCGCCGCTTTTTACATAATGTTGTCCTTGGAGAGTAGTACTCCCAATTTGTATACTTTAAGTAGAATAAATTCTGTTCCTTAGCGCTACGATTCAGCACAAAAATTAGCACGATGGTAGCATGTCCGACTAGAAAACGGCAGCTGGTGAAGGTCCTTGGTTCAAATCTCACCAAATCAAACTTTGTTTTTTTAAGCGAATTGCAATTTGTCGATTAAATTTGTAAAATTGCCCAATGTGGCAACTACAACGAGCGAACATTTGTTGCCAAAATTTACGGAATCAATTTGTATTCGCCTGAAAGTATACCATACACATTACGGGGTTGTGTAGCGAGGGTTTAAATAATTAATTATTAATTTTTCTGTAACAATTTCTCCCCGACCGGGACCGGGATTCGAACTCAAGCCTTTTGATTGCCAGCCGAGCATCTCACCATCCAACTATCGAAGACATTGAACTTGGACGAACAATAACAGCATTAGTGGCAGATAATCTTTTTCTTCCGACCTAGAACCATAATATCTGTAATGCAATTTCGGATTCCTGTATGCCGAAAATCTGCACATAGTACTTCGTTGGTAGTACTGAAAGGGGTAGAGCCGTTGGAACTACTCTATTATATTTTTGCCGGGCAGTTACTACTTGGCCAAAAGGTCTTAAGATTATACAGCTTAATGTCCTAAATGAACTGATACAACGTGGAATCAGATCCGAATATTTTTTCCAGCTCATACAAAATGCATATGTTAGTGGACATAACATAATCTAGAAGTGTTTCATCTATAAAGAGCTGTGACAAACTCAAATGTGGTTGGAACACCGTCTAAATTTGGTTGTAGTATCCTCAACATCTACGCCGACAGCAGGGCAGCCCTCAAGACCTTAGACTCAAGAATCATCAAATCACGTTGTACGATGGACTGCTTCTTATCCCTAATCCAAATTCAGGCGCACGAAATCACGCTCTGGTGGGTACCGGGACATAGCAACATTCACGACAACGAAATAGCAGATGAATGCGCCAGAAAGGGCTCCTGTGTGCGGGAAGACGCTGCGACCCTGGACGTCCATATTCCGCTCTTGGAACTGAGGAACCAAGTCGACGAACTGAGAGTAGCGTTAACCAAGTCGAGATGGGAATCGGTATAGAACTGTAGGATAGCTCGATCTCTTTGGCCGGCCATTGGTGGAACACGTATCAATGGGGTGCTCTCCCTTGGGAAGAACATACTCAGCACTCTCACAGGAGTCATAACTGGACACTGCGTGATAGGCCACATGGTTGAACATATGGAACTTCCATATGAAGATATCTGCAGAAGTTATTTAGATGAAGAAGAGGAGGAGTCAGTGCAGTACCTGCTTTGCTCATGTAGAGGATGGCAAGAGTATAGTCTAGTCCTTCCTAGGGGGTTGTCTCTTTGAAAACCTCAATGACCTAGCAGACGCTCCAATTAAACCCTTCGTCAAATTCGTAGAAAAATCTTGCTGGTTCAGCAGAGCATAAGAGTACAACTGAGAAAAATTTTTGCGCTAGACTTTCTTCTTTAACTTACCCTCTCTCTTACTTTATTCCTCTTTTCTTCAACTATTCTTTTCTCGTTTCAATTCTTTGTAAAGTAACCACAATGGGCCGAAATTACGGCATCGAGTGTACTCGTTATTTGTTTCTAACTCAAATGACGGGCTTCCCCTTGAACCTAACCTAACCAACAATATGGTTGTGACAACCTCTAAATTCGGTTGTTACAGCCGCTAAATTTGGATGTGCTAATCTCTAGTGTGTCTTTGACGGTCGTTTGTGGCAACCTCTAAATTCTGTTGTCTCGCCTGATTTTGTCTATGGACCTAGTCTATTCTACAATCCATATTTGCGAAATAATTTCAACTGTCATATAAAATAGTGTAACTGTTAGTAGACCAAACTTCCAACAAATTTAGAAAACTGAGCTCGAACTTTTTAAACCTTCACGACGTATTAGACCCATGGAATCTCTGGACCGTCGGTGGTGCAATGGTAGTGTGCGCGGCTCTTGTGCTTGAGAACGTGGGTTCGATCCGTCCTCTGACCACCTTAAATTTGTTTCGACGGCTGTCGCCTCGCATTGTGACGGCGACACTATCGAGACTATAGCCATGAAAAAGCTTCTCAAAATACCTTTGGGAACCGGTGTAAATCTGCATGTTCCAATCAGTGAGGGTAAAAGTAGAACGTGCACAGCTCACTGGTTGTGTGAAAGCTCTCCCTAATCCCATCAGGGGATGTAATGGGAAACCATTTGGTTTTAATATATGGAACTAATTCGGTTGGGACTTTTAATACGCTGCTATTTTAACTCATGCTGCTATTGAATACGTGTCAATTTGCTACACCCATTCGGGTAAGATTTGGCGGCTGCAAAAAATTTTCAAAATTGTTTAATAGAACTTTAACCCAATGCATGACTAAGGATGAGGGTATGTAAAGGGGTTTTTAACAGAGACGCTACAAAATTAAATCGATAGGGACAGCAAACGACGCCATATTTTTCCCCGCACTTTTCACATTTCTCTTCAGTAAGATTTGCCATTTCATCACGGAAAGATATACGAGCCAACAACGAGTCGAAATTGTTAAAATATACTACCGAAATTTGGAGTCAGTGGCCTCAACTTTAAGAGGCCAACTTTAAGAGGCCTCAACAATCAGCGATGAGGCTCATTTCTGGCTGAATGGTTTCGTCAGTAAGCAAAATATCCCGAAAAAATTACGGTTTGGTGCGGTTTATGGGCCGGCGGCGTCATTGGGCCGTACTTCTTCCGTGATGATCAAGACCAGCACATTACTGTGAATGCGAATCGCTACCGTTCAATGATAACGGAATATTGTTGGCCCCAATTGGATAATATGGACTTGGAGGACATGTGGTTCCAACAGGACGGCGCCACAAACCACACAGCGAATGCCACAATCAATTTATTGGAAACCAGGTTTGGTGAACGTGTTATCTCACGAAATGGCCCAGTCGATTGGCCGCTGTTAGATTATTGCGATTTGACGCTGTTAGATTATTTCCTGTGGGGCTACGTCAAGTCTATGGTCTATGCCAACAAGCCAGCGACGATAGATGAACTTCGTACGAATATCGAACGTGAAATTGCAGCAGTATCGGCCGATTTATGCTTGAAAACCGTCGAAAATCGGGTTCAGCGTCTGGACTTCTGCAAGTGTGCCCGTGGTGGCCATGCAAAAGAAATCGAGTTCCATACATAATGGCGTCGAACGTACTTTCACAGGAATAAAGAATTTCATTAGTATCTAAAACCGGTTTTGTTTTATTTAAAAAAAACTTTTGTAGCGCTCTTATTGAAAACCCCTTTACAAGTCGGTTCACCCGACTGAAAGTTTCTGTATTGGTTTTAATGACCTTGGTTATTTTTGGCTAGAATTAAACTTTTTTACAGAAAAATGAATGCACTCAAAAAAATTTGTCCACATGTATTACATCCGATATTAAAGATTTCGTTTTGAATTATAACACCGACACTTTAACGTTCATATTGAAATATCATGGGAAAATAAATAATGACATGATGACATTCATTATAATCCCATAAAAACAAAGTGTCAAGTAAAAGCATACAAACACATATGTACACACACTCAGGCACAATATATTCCACGTTAATAAAATGTTCATTATCTGTTAATAACCCAGGAGGGGAATTTGCGAGGCCTTCCACGAATAAGGCATCCGGAACCTTCTTTGGTAATGGTTTTTGTAATAAAGCCTGCGAAAGGCGTGATTTTATAAGGTTGCAATTTGAAATTCGCCGTTGCAAAATCATGACATAGCACAGCCCTATAGATAAAGCGTCCGAGTTAAAGTACTAAGGTCGTGTGTTCGATTATTGTGGCTGCAGATTTTTGAAAAAAATAATTTATAACCTATAAAATTGGTAAAAGTATAAATCTTAAATAAGAAAATAATTCGAATATATATATTTTTAATTTTTTGCTTTAGTCCTTCTAAAACTACTCGTTTTGCAGGCCTTTATAAGGCCTTCTGGTAGAGAGGGCTGAAAGTCCTTGGCCCTCAATCTTAAGCAATGCTAAAAAGAAAGGCGCAGGTAATGCGTAGGACAGGTCATATTCTACAGAATGCCTGTTAGGTCATGATTGCAGACCTTCAAGCTTATGGCTTCCGCCGCTGTGATGTACATATACGACTGTACATATGCATATATGTTTAATGGCAAAAATTCAAATGCAAAATCGTGCTAAACAAATCGTCCTACATCCAACGATATACATACGTCGATTTGAAGTCAAAGTTGACATACATATGACGCTGATTTGATTATCAACAATATCAGATTTCTTCTAAATATCCAACAACTCGTATAAATATCACCTTGTCACATCCCTATGACATCTGAGTTATCATGATTTTTTATTATTTGTATTTGATTTTTGTCAGCGCGTTGGCATCAAAGTGAATTACTGCAATATCGAAGGATATCACTTACAGGTGACAGTAAATTATTATGAATTTTTGATTGTTCAAATTGTGTCATCACAATTAAATTGTTGAACATGCATGTAAATAAATATTTCTATTTTGGGCCCAAAATTGTCAAAGTGGTATCAGGTGATGTGTGTATTTGGCATCATAAGAAAGTGTGAAATACATGGAAATTGTAAAATAAAACTTCAATCATCATTACACCCTATGCGGTGTGCATAGATCTGTAAGTAAAACCAATTACACACTAAGAGCCAGTTTTTTGGATGTAGTTTAACATCGATTATTGGTTAAATTTGATTTAAACAGAGAATGCTGTTTTTCGGAGCCGATATATTTTGTATTAATTCGTGTTTAATTAGGCAAAATTTAACAGTTAAACATAAGTTTATATTTAACTAACAGCCAATTAATTCAAGTTTAACTCACAACCCAAAAACTGGCTCTAAGAATAACAGAAAATTGCTAAAGTAATTGAGATATATACAATTGAATTGTAAAATAAGATGTGATACGCTCTAATGCATTGTGACAAACTCTAATCTGGCTATGACAAACTCTAATTATGTTGTGGCAATCTCGAATACGGTTGTGATGCCCTCTAGTGTAACTGTGACTCCCTCTAAATTCAGTTGTGTCAACTTCTAATTCGATCGATACAATTTGTAATTCGGTTGTGACAACCTCTAATGGGTTACGACCGCATTTGGTTGTGACGACCTCTTAAACATTTGTGGCAAACTCTAATTCAGTTGTGATGACCTCTAGAGTGGCTGTGACACCCGCTAATTGTGGTTGTGACAAACTCTAAATTCATTTTTGACAATCTCTAAATTCGGTTGTTGCACACTCTAAGCTCGGGTTTCACAACCTCTAATTCGGGTGTGAAATCCTCTAATTCGATTGTGACAGCCACTAAATTCGGTTGTGATGAGCTTTAGTATGGTTGTGGTAGGCTCTGAATTCGGTTGTGGCAACTTCTAACTTCTGTTAGTTCAATTAAATTTTTCTGTGAATCCAAAACTGGCTCAAAGAATAGCAGAAAATAACTTAGACAATGTTTTCAGCCTAATTTTCATTAGCTACACTATGTTCACATTATAGTCAAAATCTAGCATTTCGAGATTTCAAGTAAAATAATACCGCTAATTATTCACTGAGGAAAATATGCTTGTCTAAAATAAATCTCGAAAGAGGGTTGCTATTTTTATTATGGGTCCTCGCAATACTATTGTTGCCAGATGCAAACTGAAATTTCCATTTCCAGTTTGACATTTTTGGCTTAAACATACATAGAACGTTTTCATAGAATGAAATTGACCCTTGAACATTTTCGTGCGATGATCTTTTTCGATTTTCGGCGAGGATTATCGAGACAAGAGTGAACACATACAAACAACACACAGCGTTAGCAGTACATACGTGGTTGTTGTACAAAAATAGTCTCTGCCTGAAAATAAGTATGCTGGTATTGATGTAGCGGTAGCGAACAAAAAAGGAAACATTGAAACATTTAGAAACATTTATGCTTTTTGTATTGTTTTATGTAATAACATTGTCGAAATTGTCCATTTATTGTGAAATATTATATAAAGAGAATAAGACTCGTTTATGCTCTTTTACTCAGACTCTCCAAATGAGAGCGGAAAAAGAGTGTCATAAGTTCTCTATACTATTCAATACTTTTTGTCGTCGCTCTGTTTATGACAAAACAAAAACAATTATTTCAGCGATATTGCTTTATTTAATTCAGCGATAATTATTTAATGCAAGAAAAAAGAAAGTGCAATAGCAAATGAGCCTTCAGCACAAAAACTATTCTTGTTTTTATTGTCCAATGTAACATTTACTAATGTGTTCATAGAAATCGATCAGTACCGTGTAACAAAAAGGTGTTAACACATCGCCCTTGAAAAAAATAGTCATGAAAATCCGCTGCGGCTGACGACTCACCGCTAGAATACAATCTTTTCTAATTTCTTGGCGACGCTCTCACGAAATCTCTCAGTTGAGACAATGAAGTTGCCACATTTCCATAAACACAAATGTGAACACAAAAGAAAATTAAAGAAAACGGCTCAAAATGAATTATTGCTAAATACAATACAATAAAATGGAATAAAGAATTTTTAAAAGCTGTTAAAAAAACTTAAATCCTATACAACAATAATAATATTTTTCCACACTTTCAAACAAATTCCAGAAGAGCCACAAATATATACAACGCAGAGAGAAATGAATCAACTGAAGTCGCCAGACCCTCTCTCTACCATTTTGTTTAGACGCTAGTGATTTTTTCTGTCGTCATCTGAAGCGTGTCTGATTCTGCTTGGACTCTAAATCGCGAAGGTCGCGATTCGTTCATTCGATTTGCCGGTAACCATCGATGCTGTGCGTTAAGTGATAAACCAATTCCGACGTGTGACATACCGTGAGATTGAGGTATCCTTGGGCATTAGTATGCAAGCATCAATAAGATATTGCATGTTCATTTGGCCGTGAAAAAGATTTGTTCTCGTTGGGTCCCACATAATTTGACGAATGCTCAAAAATGGCTCGCGCCGATTGGAGCACAGAAATGTTTAAAAATACAACCGCGGGAACTCAAATGCAGTATATATCACCGTCATAGCTGACGAATTATGGATTCATGCATATGAGCCCGAAACAAAACAGCAATCGACCGTGTATGGATGGGTCTTTCAATAGATCAATATTACCTACTCTTAAAGAATTTACCAAAAAACTATGTTTTTACTTTAAAATAAACTTAAAACACAGATAAAATTACAGTTGTCAACACCGATATGTTGCTAAATAATTTTGCATAATTTATTTAGCGCGAAATGTCAGCAACATGTATCCAGCAATATTTGAATGTTTATGAGCAATATTTATCGACCAATCAAATTACAGGAAGATCAATGTTGGCAAGTTCTTTAAGAGTTGGTAACATTGACCAACCGTAATGGGCGGCCTTCCTACCCACTCATATCAACTTCAACTTTTTTTTTTCTTTTTCGTCTTTATTTACAATTGATTACATATTTACATATTTTACAAAGTATTTATGGGATATTATCTAAAAAGATATTTCAGCAATTATGGTTGAGAGTCAACTGACATAAATAATTTCTAAGTTCAACATTTATATAAAGGAAAATAGGGCAAAAACCTTTTATTTGAAAAATTTCACATATCCTTAGAAATACGTAAAATAAAGTTCAATTATTACAAAAAATAATCTGTTTTAACAATACGATTTCTATTTGATAATTTTAGGGTACATGATAATATATATGATGAAAAGTTACAATAGTTCACTGCAATATCTTATTAATGGATATGAAGAGTTTTCTGCTTTTTCCATGTATTTATTGTTTAAATAGTGAATGTAGTCCAAAATTTTTTCGTATCCGGTTTCAATGTGGAGTAAGTCTGTGGGATATCGCCAATGCTTTTTATTTATAATTTTCAGGCACTTATTCTGAATAATTTGCAATTTTTTTAAGTGTGAGTTTGCGGCTTTGTACCAGATGGGGCAGGCATAAGTAAGTGTGGGGCGAATAATAGTCTTGAAGATCAGATTTTCAACTTCAACTTCAACTAAATCTTAATATCTCACAGAGTGTCGGTTCCTTTATTTAAATGTCACTGCAGCGCTGACCTCACCTGTGGCATTTAACATCTACGAAATATTTACGTCAGTGTATCCTGACTTGTTCTCGCTAAATACCATCAACATGTATTCAGCAACATTGGAATGTTTCTAAGAAATATTTATCGACCAATCAAATTGCAGGAAGATCAATGTTGCCAACTGTTATTCATTTTATCAAAAGAAGATGTTTTTACTGTAAAATAAACACATAAAATTATAGCTGTCAACACCGATATGTTGCAACACAATTTTGCATAATTTACTACGTGCTAAGTTATTAGCGCGAAATGTCAGCAACATGTATCCAGCAATATTTGAATGTTTCTTAGCAATATTTATCGACCAATCAAATTGCAGGAAGATCAATGTTGCCAAATACTTTAAGATGTGGTAACATTGACCAACCGTAATGGGCAGCATTCCTACCCATTCATATCAACTTCAACTAAATCTTAATATTTCACAGAGTGGCGGTTCCTTTATTTAAATGGCAATGCAGTGCTGACCTCACCTATGGCATTTAACATCGACGGAATATTTGCGCCAGTGTATCCTGACTTGTTCTTGCTAAATACCATCAACATGTATCCAGCAACATTTGAATGTTTCTCAGCAATATTTATCGACCAATCAAATTGCAGGAAGATCAATGTTGCCAAATACTTTAAGAGTTGGTAAAATTGACCAACCGTAATGGGGAGCCTTCCTACCCATTCATATCAACTTCAACTAAATCTTAATATCTCACAGAGTGGCGGTTACTTTATTTAAATGCCACTGCAGCGCTGACCTTACCTATGGCATTTAACATCGACGGAATATTTGCGCCAGTGTATCCTGACTTGTTCTTGCTAAATACCATCAACATGTATCCAGCAACATTTGAATGTTTCTCAGCAATATTTATCGACCAATCAAATTGCAGGAAGATCAATGTTGCCAAATACTTTAAGAGTTGGTAAAATTGACCAACCGTAATGGGGAGCCTTCCTACCCATTCATATCAACTTCAACTAAATCTTAATATCTCACAGAGTGGCGGTTACTTTATTTAAATGCCACTGCAGCGCTGACCTTACCTATGGCATTTAACATCTACGAAATGTTTTGCGACAGTGTATCCAAAGTTATTATCGCTAAATTCCATCAACATGTATCCAGCAACATTGTAATGTTTCTAAGAAATATTTATCGACCAATCAAATTGCAGGACGATCAATGTTGCCAACCCTTATTCAATTTATCAAAAGAATATGTTTTTTGCCGTAAAATAAACTTAAAACACAAATAAAATTATAGTTGTCAACAGCGATATATTGCATAATTTACTACGTGCGAGCGAACACAGTACCAACCTTAATGGGCATCCTTCCTACCCACTCATATCAACTGCAACTAAATATTAATATCTCACAGAGTGGCAGTTCCTTTACTTAAATGCCACTGCAGTGCTGACCTCACCTGTGGCATTTCTATGCCTAAATCATTGAAGATGAAAAATGACGCGAGTGATGAGAGTCCAACATACCAACCAGGAGACAAAAAAGGAGATGAAAATATGCAAACATTATGTGATAGTCAGTGGGCATCTAAATAAACATCACACGTTTTGCGATGGCCTCAAAGAACATAATTTTTCATTTATGATTTTGAAATTCATGCGAGGAATGTTTGAAACAGGAAGAAGTCCCGCAAAAGGTGAACATGACAGATAGATATACATGTGTTTGTTTGTTGGATTGAAAAGCGCGACACTTGCCAAAACCCAAACTAAACACTTGCTTGTGTTTTTATTTGGGATCATCACAAACCTATATAATTCTCTAGTGTCAGAAATGCTAAGACTGAGGTTTTGTCATGGCTGTGTGCATCATATGACATCGTAGAACTGAGAGAGAATGTTAATAAATTACTGTGATATTTGAATGGGGAAAAATATAACACGCGCGTTTGCCTGGCATGTACACACGTAGACCTATGATTGTATGTGTCAAATCCTTTTTTGCATTATGTTTATAAATGTGTGTGCAGCTTACAATTATACACGAGTTTTGTGGCAATTTCCAGGTGTGATACAGTTTTTTATTGCCCCAATAATTGTGATACTTTTTGTATGGTTATGTTGAAAAATTGCACAGTTTATCATGTGATAACCATTAATATTAAACTAACGTAGGCTGTGACAAAAATGCTCTAACGCCGCTTTAATGGCATTTAAGAATGAATTCCATTGCTTCAAATGACTCGAAAGTTAATGTTTTCTTGGGAACTTGCAACATTTCGGAGTTAATGAATAAATCAATTTAAACAGAAAGAGGATTAATATTTGGATTTACTGTCTAGGGTGTCATGTTTATATTAATTTTGAAATATACTTGCAATTTAATTTAATTGTTAATAAATTCTAGAAAACTGGAAATCTACACTGAAAAAATATAAACCCAAATGGGTAAAAATTAACTAAACTCCGGACAAATTCGCGGGTTCAACGGTAGTATGCGAGGCTCTTATTCATGAGAACATTGGTTCGATCCCTGCTCTGACCACCTTACATCATCCTGCGACAGCAGTCACTTCACATAGTGACAGCGATACTATCGAGTATTTAACCATGAAAAACTTCTCAAAATACCTGTCGGAACCATTGTAAAACTGTGTGTGCCAATCAGTGAGTATAAAATCTAGAAATCGCATAGCTCAAAGGTTGTGTGAAGTTCTCCCCAATCCCTTCATGGGGTGTAATGGGAATCAACTTTTTTTTTGTTCAGGGCAATTTGAACATCGCCAATTTTCTCCCATTTTAAGTTTAGACTTTTCCGTGAATTTAGGACAGTTGATTTGTTTCCGATTGTCACTTAGGTTAGGTTATGTATTAATTGCAGTCGATGTTCCACTGATGTTCGTCTTATTAGTCTCTTGTGATACCATGGGCTAACGATATTAAGCGCTAAACTCTTTGCTCCAAGGCGCACAAGATGTTGTCAACGACTATCTGAGATTATTTTCCCAAGTCCCTAACTAGATACGATCCCATAGTAGATATCCCCCTGTCGGCTAGTGCTGAACACGTGCATATTCGGGGATTCTTCTTCTTCATCATCTTTACAGCTTCTACAGAAGTCATTTGCCCTGACCTTAATTCTCGCAGCATGTCTAAAAACACTGTGATAATTTTTGGGTAAAATTATCATAGAGAACGCCGGAGAGGACGGTTTTACCCTAATTCGGGTATGAGGAATAGAACTGCATCATTAGTTTGTTGAGTTATAAATACAGTTTCATACAAAACTTTTTTTTAAAAATTTTACTAAAAGAGTGAATTTTTTTTTTTTGATTTTTCGATTTTGACTCACTTTGACAGCCACTAACTTCCATTTGGTTGGATGTACCGGAAAACATTCTTCAGCAAAATTATTCCAAATGTTTTGGTCTTCAACCTTTGGGAACAAAGCTTAACTCTAAGACCAGGTTTTTGGCGGTTATTGGCAGACAAGTAATTTTCCGACTTTCTTTGAATATTTCGTTCACAAATTGCCCGTAATCAGATTCTTTCGTCAAATAAGAGAAAGACTTTCTCCATGTAAGTGTATTTATTTACTTCTTTTAATTGTCAATATTAAATTCCACTTAATTATCGATTTCACTTCTTCTACACTGAAAAAATTTTTTCGATAAAAACTACTATGTTTAATTGGGGTTTAAACCAACGAAAGAAGAATTTAGCGTACTGTACAGAACGGCAAGTTAACATACATATATTTTGTATGAAAACGGTAATTGTAACTCAAAAAACTAATGATGCAGTTTGATTCCTCGTACCGGAATTAGGATAAAATCGTCGTCACCCGCCTTGTCTGACCAACTCTTAAAGTATAATCAGACAGTGTCGCTAGAGACAGAAGGTACATAAATCTCCAGATATCCACTATCAGCCAGATTTGTATTGTTTGTCCACAATCTATGTCACTTGTTCACGCTTCTGCATTATCATGTAAGAGCATTCCTAAAGGATATGCCTTACAAGTTGCTAGGGGCATAATAATTCGTTCCAATTCCTGTGGAACCTGTAAGGTGGTCCCGACTCTGGCCAGCTCATATGCTCTGCAGATCTCCGGTATGTCCTTGTGCCCTGGCACAGAATTAAGCTAAATGTCGTACTGCTGGGTCGTCTCATTAACCCTTTGACGACTATACATTTTCGGCGAAGCGATTTATTTTATTTGTTTTGATTATTTTACTAATCCAAGAGCTAAAAATAGCTACGCCGTAGAAAATTGGATCAAACAAATCTTTTTTTTTATTGTACATATTTTCCATATCAAGTGAAAGGCTCACATATTTGCCAAACGTATGTTCTTTCTGTGTAATGAAATCCAACCTTGCATTTTTTAAAAGCTAAGGTATGGACTCAAAAGGTACCTGACGTTTCTCCCTCATGCGCCACTTATTTCGACTCGTTGCATCTTTTTGTAGTAAGACTACTTTTTTAACCACTTGCATGGCTCATAGGGGCCAAGTCGGATCAGTTATAGGATTGATGCTTACTACACTATTGTTGCCCCCACACTATTCTATAGGTCATTCATGGATACATTTGATATATCTCCTTCCTGAAACCCTAGGACAAACATACTTGCCTATGGCCGTCAAAGGGTTAAGACATATGCTCCAATCCTGGCTAGATGTTGTCAGCCATTCAGTCAATTATTTAATACCCGAAATATTCGCTTTCCATTGACCAGCTAGTGTACAAGAAAGAGACAACCCTAGTTCCATAGAGTAGACCCCGTAGTCTACCTGATCGATCATTTTCGAACCATCCATGTAGAAATTCACATATCCCCCTCTATACCAGGAACACCTTCAGTCGAGGAATCCCTTGTCAGTACGAGAGTGTGGTTTTTCCCACCGAATAGTGGTTGAGATTTCGAGTAGTCGACAAATGCGGGAATATTAGGAGTCATTCCAGCACTGTTCCATGACAGACTTTGACCACGCCCCATTGTGAGAGTGCCGTAAACTGATAGCAGACGTAGAATCAATCCGCCTACCTATAATAGCCAGAGTCAAAAAAAATATAACTTTACATTCAGTTCATCAGTGGCTGTGGTGCGCAGAGCACCCGTGATGTACGATGACGACGACCGTTTCCCATTACATCCCATGAAGGGATTGGGGAGAGCTTCTCACAACCAGTGAACGAAGCGGTTTCTAATTTTACACCCACTGATTTGGACCTACAGTTTTACACCGGATCCGAACGGTATTTTGAGAAGCTTTTTCATGGCCAAGTACTTGATAGTGTCGCCATCACTAAGCGAAGTGGTCGTCGTCGAAGGAAACGTAAGGCGGTCAGAGCAGGTATCGAACCCACGTTCGCATGCACAAGAGCCGCGCACACTAGCCATTGCACCACCAACGCGTCATGTACATTGTCTACATTCTCTGAACCCTAGTTAGTAGTACACAATAGGCGGGTTACTCAAGCAACTACCACCACACGTTAACGCCATAGAGCATTATCGGTGTCACCACCAATGTAAAGATCCAGTGAACAAATAATCCTCGGAGAAAGTCCTCGTTTACAACTTACAGGTGTATAAGACGCCTATTTCGCCCTCTCCACTATGTTTCGTCTGAAACAAACCTTGCTATCCAAAATAATACCCACATATTTGTCGCACTGTGTAAGCTTAATTTCAGAACTATATCCACATCATAGGTTTCGTGCTAGGTACTTTCTACCCTAGGCTAAAACCGACTAGTTCGGTTTTGACTCGGTCTTAAGGAAATATACGACGCGAATGTATTTTGAACTGTGAAAGGCATTTTCTGCGCACTAGAGTTTAGATTTTTAGTTCATTCAAGTGAACGCTCTTTTTAGTTCAGCTCAGCAGATTGAACCCATAGTTCGTTTATTTAGTTCACTTGTTCATTGTGACATTTCAGATCGACAGTTCATATGAACAAAGAGCTAAACAGCTTATTTCAGTTAAATTTTCCGTATCAGTCCAATAAAGGGTGTCTCAGTAAGAATGTACCTTTTAATTTTAAAATAAAAACATGTATTTTTTGAGATAGTTGTGATCTTTTATTGGATTGTAAAGAAGACATGTTCCGATTAAGTATGGAATAAAATATCCGGCAAATGGTCGCCCACGGCCCTAATGACAGGCACTTTTCATGAATTTTTCCATGACTTTTGCACAGAGATGTAGCTACATCTAACCGATGATGCGTTGGATTTCAGACTTGTTTCTGGGTTATTCGCATAAACCCGAGATTTCACAAAACGCTAAAGAATGAAAATGCACGGCATTAAATCGCATGGTCTTAGTGGCCAGTTGACATAAGAATTTCTTGAGATAGTTTGTTCTGAAAATCGTTGCTGCAATAAATCAATTGTTTCATGCGCGGTGTGACAGGTGACGCCATCTTCCTGAAACCACATGCCGATCCATACCGCCCTGTTGAGGCCACAAGAACTCCGTTATCATGTTCCTGCAACGAATGTCGTTCACAGTCACTGCAATTTCGGCCTCATTTTCAAAAAATTAAGGCCCAATCACGCCGCCTGACCAAAATCCGCACCAGACTGTTGCTCGTTTTGGGTGCATTTGTTTCTCATGGATTGCATGAGGATTTCCTGAGCTCCAAATCCGCCAATTGTGTGTATTCAAGAAGCCATTCAGATGGAAATGCGCTTCATCACAGATGATGACTTTTTTTTTTAAATTGACATTGACTTCACTTTGCTCCATTACCAATTTAACGAATTGCCGGCGCTTTCGATGGTCTGCTGATTAAAGCTCCTGAGTAAGCTGAATTTTGTACGCATGAAGGAGGAGGTCTTTTGTCAAAATTCGCTGCGAAGTGCTTCGTGAAATTTGAAGTTCTTGAGAACGATACCGAATTGAGGTTTTCAGGTTTTCGACGACACTCTCGTTTACAGCAGCAATGTTTTCAAGAGCCCGACCGACCGACCAAGTTTCTTCAAATTTGTTGACCACTCTTCGAATGGTTGACACTTTCTCGACTGAAAATTCTTGGCTTTTGTACAGGACACGGTCTGCTCTCGAATTTTCGTTTTAGGGCTAGTGGTTCATAGAACTCGACGAGTTGACTCCAAAAATGCAAAAACTTTCCGCGGCACGGTACCGTTTCTTGAGATATTCGACCCGGAAGTTCGCATAGAAAATAGGACCTGTAATCGGTATTTCGGTTCTGTTCCCAACAAGATACACCTCATTGTAAAGCTTGTCCAAACGCCTTCCTATCAAGAGAAAAAAAATAAAATTCCTTAGACCCTTACGAACAGGAGCTAAATTAGTGTTTTTTGGGACCGGGTTTTTTTTGTTAAAATCTTTTTACCTTATAAAAAAAAAGGCGTTTGCCATGCCCCTTTTTTCGAAATCTTATTTTGCTCATGCCCCCTGCCACGCTCACAAAAAATTAAAAAAACGGGGCGCAGACCGTGTCCAGTACAAGTTCCAAATTATTCTTCGAATGGACCAAATTTTTGTAATGCATGACCATTTTTAATAATCAGAATAAACATATAGGGCTGTCAAATTTCAGAGTTGTCACTTGCACAAAAAAATTACACATGAGACACCCTTTACATGTAAGCAGAAAATCCATTTCTAAGATGTATTCTATGATGTATTTGATATTGAGGGAAGTTTTTTATTTCAAATCGATACAATAAAGTCATTAATTTATATAAGTGTACTCCAAGACCAAATTGGGATAAATTTCGTCATGGGTTCTCCGCTTCCAAGGTATTGGGATTTCTGGAATTTGTTCATAATTTCATTCCAAAAGTATGGCAACATTGGTTAACAGCTGTGTCAATTGATTGAGAAAAAGGCGACATGAACTAGAAAATTAAATACTAAAACTGGCGAAACAAATGAGCTACTGAAACAAAAGAGCGGAAGAGCGTGAACTAGTCCATCTAGTCCAGAAAGAATGAAGCGTTTTTGTTTTTCGAGAGTTGAAAAGCCACAGTCGATTATCATAGGTTTAGACTGTCAAGGGTCGCAACTCGTTCGCAGAGTAACATGACTTATGATATGACAAGAGACAGAAGTTTAGAACAACCTGGCCATTTTCAAATCAATTCGAGAAAACATCATATGAAATTAGGAGCCCGTGAAACTATCTAGGACAGATTTTTCAATCATACTGTGTTACGACCTAAACTAAGATCAATATTTCACTCAAATGCCAACAAGCAAAACGAGTGAAACCCTAGTACTTCTCTACTCTCTCTCTTACTCTCTTCATTGAATATTTCAAAACACGAGCAGCTTTTTGATAGTGTTATTGTATATAACTATACAAATTCCAACCATGTTGAAGTAAAATTACATAAACTATGCAAAAAGTATGAAATAAGCAAGATATGACGCGAGAGAGAAATGCGTTTGAGTGAACTCCTAGCATTTTTTGGTTCTCTTTTACCAGGGTTGCCAAGTTGCGCACATCTTCTGGTCGTCTAATTCTAAATCGTCTTTGATGTAACGACCAATTAAGTTGTATACAAAATAGACAGTCAAAATTTCTCTTCACTCAAATGCCAACAAACAAACCGAGTGAAACCCTAGTCATTCTCTGTTCTCTCTGTTACTCTCTTCATTGAATATTTCAATACACGAGCAGCTTTACAATAGTGTTAACTATACAAATTCCAACCATGTTGAAGTAAAATTACATAAACTATGCAAAAAGGATGAAATAATCAAGAGATGGCGCGTGTGAGAAATGCCTTTGAGTGAATTTCTGGCACTTTTTGGTCCTCTTTTACCAGGGTTACCAAATTGCGACCATCTTCTGGTCGTCTAATTCTAGATCGTTTTTATTGACTAAGTAGAAAGAAATGAACAATGTTGTCAACACTTATTTAATTTCCCAAAAACAGAGATTTTTGGTGTAAAAAAAACTTGAAAAAAGATATAAATGTAGTCGCCAAATTTCACAGCGACACAAATTGATGTTGCTAAATGTTTTTCGTAAAAGCGAAACCTCACTTGCTGTTATATCATTTGATAAAATCTCCTATCTCTGTGAATATTAACTAATTTATTAACAAATTGAATTGAATTGAACGGCCTTGGCAAAGAGCACACTTTGTGGATGGACGATTCCTCCAAAAAAAAGTGGTTTACTGACTTTCGTTGTGGTCGCACAAGTACAAATGACGCTGAACTTTCTGGACAGCCAATTGAGGTCAATACACCCGAAAATGTCGAAAAAATCCACGATTGTTGATGTCATAGACCTTTCGCATGGCAGTGTGGTGTCGATTTTAAATGATCAGTTGGGTTTAAGAAAGCTGTCTGCAAGATGGGTGCCGCGTTTGCTCTCAATTGACCATAAACGCACGGGTACATAAGTGTGTAGTCTCAATGGCAAAATTCCATGAACTGGGGGGCTACGAATTGGTACCTACTCCGCCATATTGTCCGGATTTAGCCCCCAGTGACTATTTCCAAACCTAAAGAAATGGCTCGGTGGAGAGAGATTTAGCTCCAACGATGAAATTATTGTTCAAACAGATGTCTATTTTATGGACCACGAAAATTCCTATTTTTTGGAAGGGATACAGAAATTAGAGAAACGTTGGACTAAGTGTATTGATCTAAAAGGAGATTATGTTGAAAAAAATTTTTGTTTGCAAAAAAAACTGTGTTTCATTCAAAAAGTTACAGACTTGTTGATCCGCCCTCGTACGTTATACCAACTGACCGACATGGTAGTTGGAATTTGATAGAGAACACAGTAGAATTACTGCCGTTGAATTGCAAACAGGCTGTATTGAAATTCATTATTATAATGTTTTTAACCTTAAATAATAATAAAATGCATCTCAGTGACTATAAAATTGGTCCACGGCTGTTATTGAGCCGAATTTTATTAGAATTCTGGTATAAAAATATAACAATAATTCCACTATTTGCTTTTGGATGAATTTCTGTACCACCTGTATGCAATAAACCGGCTGTAATCCGATTTTTAAATTTAGTGTAATTTTTTTGTGCAAGTGGCAACTCTGATATTTAGCAGCTGTCATCACATATGTTTACACGGATTATTACAAATGGAGCGCTTTATGAAAGAACAACGCGTTATAATTGTGAAAACTAATTACAAAAATTTGAAAAGTTATGCTGAGACCGCTCGCAAACTTCGAAGAATTTTCAGTCGAGAAAGTGCACCTAATGTGTCAACCTTTCGAAGAGTGGTCAACAAATTTGAATAGACTGAGTCGGTTATGGACAGTAAGACTCCTGTGCGTCAACGTACCGGTCGGTCTCTTGAAAACATTGCTGCTGTAAACGAGAGTGTCGCCGAAAGCATCAATTCGGCATCGTTCTCAATAACTTCAAATTTCACGAAGCACTACGCAGCGAATTTTGAGGAAAAATCTCCACCATCATGCGTACAAAATTCAGCTTACTCAGAAGCTCAAACCAGCAGACCATGGGAAGCGCCGCCAAATTCGAGAACACTCGTTTGGAAAGATTAGGGGGAATATGGAAAACAAATTGTGAATTCGGGTAAAAAGGTCAGAAAGGATGGGTGGGGCGAAAAGGGTAAAACTAGAAAATGCGACATTCCCAATTTCTATAGTTGCCAAAGAGGATGTACAAGTAGAGAAGAAAAAACCTGCACACTCTGGCAACCCTCGTAGAAGACAACTGAAAAGTCGACGAGATTCTCTCAATCTCATTTCGCTCTGGTAAGAAGGGCAGAAACGTTGGGTGGGTGGGGCGAAAAGGGTAAAACTAGAAAATGCGACATTCCCAATCATTCCAAACTAATGGTCGCCTTTTTTCATGATTTACCCTTTCCTGCCCCTTTTCGATGTCAATTTTTTTTTTGCATTATCAAGTTTTACGTTTTTTGTCCTTTTTACCCCTTTTGTTACATTTTTTACCCTCGTATACCATTTTTAAAATATTCCAAATCATTCCAAACGATTTTTCTCGCATTTTGAAGATTTACCCTCTCGTGACTCTTCTTCAGCTTGTTACCCACGCACCACATTATTTTTAATAAATTTCTAATCATTTATAAATAAAAAAGGGGGTTTCCCGTTACATCCCATGAAACGATTAGGGAGAGCTTTCCACAAATCAGTGAGCTGTACCAGGGGGATTCTATGGCACAGCTGATCGAAAAGGTACTAGGCCGATGATAGAGAATGAGAGAGTAAAGAAGACAGGAACTAATTTTAAATAGTGTTTATTGATGCTAATGACAGCTGAATTATGTTTTATGTTGTTTGTATTAAAAGAAAATACGCATTCCCTTTGATTTCTATCCGTTTTATGTCCAACGAAAGTGTAAAATTGGTAAAATACCGCAGCAAAGAAAACTCTATGAAATCGCCTACTACCTCGTCGTCATGAAGAGGCAACGAAGAGAGTAATGGAAACGCTTAAGTATTTCTCTATGGCTGTACGCGTTTTAGTTTTACCATCACTGATTGGGACCTACAGTTTTAAACCGGTTCCGAACGGTATTTTAAGAATCTTTTTCACGGCTAAATACTCGATAGTGCCAACGTCACTAAGCGAGATGACCGTAGGCGAAAGAAATTTATGGTGGTCAGAACAGGGATCGAACCCACGTTCTCATGCACAAGAGCCGCGCACACTACCATTGCACCACCGAAGGCCATTTAAAAATAGTTTTTGCCGTTATTTGAGGTTATCAAATTTTTACCAATTTCTCCCCCTTTTTACCCACAGACACAACTTTTAACACACGCGGAATAGATCCAAACCATTTTTCTTGTATTTTAAAGTCTACTTTCCTCATGGTTCAGGCCGATTTTATACGCTTTTTATAATTCTGTCCTCCTTGATAGACCTTTCACAACATTCCAATCGATTTTTGTCGCCATTGCCTCTTAAGAGTATCCAAATTCGAAAAAATTCCACTCGCGAGTCGGAAAAATCGGCTTCTCTTCACTATAAAGCTCTCATTCCCAGAATAATAAAATTTAAACTCCGAAGTCAATTTTTACGTTTCATATTTGACTCGCTCGGGAGTGTTTCAAATAAACAAAAAGTTTTAAAATAAAAATATTTGCTCGAGATTTAAAAAAAAACGTTTCCCATTACATCCCATGAAGGGATTGGGGAGAGCTTCTCACAACCAGTGAGGTGTGCGCTTTCTAATTTTTCACTCACTGCTTGGGACCTACAGTTTTACACCGATTCTGAACGGTATTTTGAGAAGCTTTTTCATGGCTAAATACTCGATAGTGTCGCCGTCACTAAGCGAGGTGACCGCCGTCGAAAGAAATTTTAAGGTCGAACCCAGTATCTCATGTACAAGAGGCGCGCACACTACCCATTGTATCACCGACGATTTTAGTTTTTTTTTAATTCGGAGTGAGAGTTTTATATTGAGGTGGAATTGAAGAATTTTTCGACTCGCGAGCGGAAGTTTTATTTACTCTGATTTAATTAAATCACGGAACTTTAAATTATTGAATTTATTGAAATATGTAACACAAACAGTTGTGAATAAATGAAAGTAAACTCGGATGTAATTTTTTTATCTCATGTAAAACGGAGTAAACTTGTTGTGTTATATAGAATATTTTAAACTTTTTTTTCTCGTAAAAAATATTTTAAATTTTTGTTGGACATCTTTAATTTATTTTATACAAAATATCCTTCACTATTAGAAAAAAAATGCACTTGTTTTTTTTTGCCTTTCACCACAAAAACTTACCTTGATGTTCTTTAAAGAAACTGTTAAACCGAAGTTTAAAATCAGGAAAAACTCCTCTCTTTGTTGGTAGTAAAGGAAAAATCTTTTTTCATCAAACACAATTCATTGAGATAAATGTTTAAAGAATCTTAAGACTTTGTCTAACACACTAAACAATTGAAATTGAGTGAAAATTGTTTATAAACACAAATGATTCAACAAAATCCGTTTGCTGGTAAATTCAAATCAGATCCGGTAATTCCAATGTCCGGGAAATAACACAACACACTTGTTGACTGCGATAAAATGAAGGAACGTCTGTGGATTTGGTTTAAACAAACAGTCTTTTTATATCCTAACACTAATACACATAAACACGCACACAACACACACACACACAAAAGCACACAAACACAGAATTTCGTGAAGCACGAATATGTTGTGCGTATGGGTGTGTGTATATGGTGTATATATATATGTGTGTGTAACTTTGTTGATGATGGCATGTGTATGTGTTTGCGAAGAAATATTATCCTTCGAGCTTTAAATGGACCAGCAGCAACACTAAAAAGGCTCACAGGAAACAGCATTGTGCCACACATACACATACGCAAACTACGACGACAACACAACACGAGTAGCAACGAACAAGCTAGACAACTTCGTTTGCACGTAAAAACGAAAGTTGATTTAGAATCAATGGACGAAGGATCTAAATGTTGTTACATATGTAGATGATGCACTGAGTGGCCCAAAAAACTCGTATCCAATATTGTTTTGATATATCCTTAAAACGAAATGAAATAATTTCGTAATTTTTTTAAATTATTATTTGGACCTTTAAGTTTTTTTAAATTACTTTTTGAAGACGATATCGGTCAAGTGGACAACGGCTATTGATGATGGCAATTTGGGTTATTTTTACCGCATTTTCTATCGTTTTGGTGAGAACATCGGTTGATAAGTTCTCGCCCTCTTGTCGGATATTATCTTTGTGAGCTTCCAGAGTCTGTGGGTTGCTCACCCGTGACTTCAATAACCTTCAAAGAATGATGTCTGGAGTGGGTAAATTCCCTTCTTAATGCGCTTCTTCAGTGTTCCGTTTCCAGTTCAACTTTTGGTCAAGGATAACACCTCCAAAGATAACGATGGTTCTACACTGTCAATTATCGGTCTTCTATTTCGCCTACGAGTGAAAAGGACTAGCTCTGTCTTCAGGGAATTTACCCCTAAACCACAACCTCTAAACAAAATCGATAGCTTGCCCATTGCGGATTACGAATGGTAGACAACGCTTTCCCAATGACCAAAATGACAACATTATCCATTCAACTCTCATAATTTAAGGATCTAATCCTAGCCGTAGCAGACGAGAGAGTGCGGTGTACCGCGAGTGCCCAGCTTCCGATCAGTGCTCACCCCCGCCAGCGAATTCGTAATTGGATGTCCAAGCAAATTTTCAATCCAATTTACAATAAGCGTAGGTGGTACGCATCTAGCTTCGAGAGAGGCACTTATGACGCCATACGTCACGTTATGGAAAGTTTATTTTATGCTGAAGAAGGCTGCCACACTAAAGTACCCAAACCCTAAATTATGCTCAACATAACCAACTACATCTTGCAAAACAGGCTCCACCGATTTTCCCTTCAGGTAGGTATCTTGACTACCCCCTAGATATCGCGGTTTAATTCGATGCATAATGTATAAGTCAATAATTCTCTGTAACCCGATTTGAATCTAAATTCCACAAGTACCTCCCTTCATTTATTCGGAATGAAGGATTATCTGAGGCTAGACCTATAAATATCCAAAAGATATGGAGTGATGAAACTGGCGCATATCTGCAACATAACCTCTAAAATCCCATCTCGCATTTGATGGACTTGCGACTATAAATATCCCAAAGCAACCTTGTCTCATCGACAAAAACGATGTATAAGTAGACAGTCAAAATTTCTCTTCACTCAAATGCCAACAAACACAACGAGTGAAACCCTAGTCATTCTCTGTTCTCTATCTTACTCTCTTCATTGAATATTTCAATTAACGAACAGCTTTTTGATAGTGTTATTGTATATAACTATACAAATTCCAATCATGTTGAAGTACAAAATTACATAAACTATGCAAAAAGTATGAAATAATCAAGATATGACGCGTGGGAGAAATGCCTTCGAGTGCATTTCTAGCACTTTTTGGTTCTCTTTTACCAGGGTTGCCAAATTGCGCACATCTTCTGGTCGTCCAATTCTAGATCGTCTTTGTCATCGATTCAAAGAGGATGTACAGGTAGAGAAGAAAAAACCGCGCAATTTGGCAACCCTCGTGGAAGGCAACTTCAGCAAAAGTTACAATTTCAACTACGACTGTTAGAGGGAGATCTGAGGTTTAGAATTAATTGACAAAATTTCTTACGAAAATTTTGCTATACACTTAACACCCGTATTAAGTTCTTCCGAAAATTGCGTTCACATGAGAAGTACGTGTATACAAAATAACGACATTTTCGTGAATCGACATTTATGCGCACTTTTCCTTTATTTGGTATTCAGCTCATTACGAAAATTTCGAAAGCAAAATCAATTACAGGATTGTTACGACCAAAGTTATTTCGTACCGAAATAATTGTATAATAATTGTGTGGAATAGGAACTTTGACAGTCTAATTATTTTAACACACAAAAGCAGCACCACATGCGTTAAAAACAAAATGGAATGGGAGAGGAAAATTCATGAAATATTTGCAAGGTAAATTAGAGATGAATGACAAAATTTCTTACGAAAACCAAAAACGATGTACAAGTAGACAGTCAAAATTTCTCTTCACTCAAATGCCAACAAACAAAACGAGTGAAACCCTAGTACTTCACTACTCTCTCTCTCTCTCTTAGTCTCTTCATTAAATATTTCAATACACGAGCAGCTTTTTGATAGTGTTATTGTATATAACTATTCAAATTCCAACAATGTTGAAGTAAAATTACATAAACTATGCAAAAAGTATGAAATAAGCAAGATATAACGCGAGAGAGAAATCCGTTTGGATGAACTCCTAGCTCTTTTTGGTTCTCTTTTACCGGGGTTGCCAAGTTGCCCACATCTTCTGGTCGTCTAATTGTAAATCGTCTTTGCGAAAACTTCGCATGTTCGCATGTTGGCACTTTATATATCACACCGAAGACGATTAGGAATTCGACGACTAGAAGATGTGCGCAATTGGGCAACCCTCATACAAGAGAACTAAAAAGTGGTAACAATTCACTCAAACGCGTTTCTCTCTCTCTTGGTTGTTTCATACTTTATGCAATTTTATTACAGTCAAAATTTATCTTCACTCGAATGCCAACAAACAAAACGAGTGAAACCCTATCTATTCTCTCTCTTACTCTCTTCTTGAATATTTCGATACACGAGCAGCTTTTTGATAGGGTTATTGTATATAACTAGGGCTAATTAAAATATGCAAAAAAAAATCAAAATATGCGCCAGAAATAGCACGACAAAATATCAAAATATGCACGGTTATATGCACAAATATTCAAGAACAAAATCAACAATTTTGTTACTTCGAATTATTTTTATTCAATGAACAATAATGTGTTTTTTAAATTTTCAAAAAGACATTATCTTCTATTGTCACATAAAACAGATGAATACATGGAAAATATGCGTTCAACATCAGTAGATGTAACCGGAGCGTATTTAAATGCGAGTATTTCAGATGGGGACAACTTTTCAATTCATCGGTTTCGGTTTTATTGAAATATATATAATTTTTAATTTTGATTAAGGTCTTCAGGCCTGTGTTTCTGTTCAAAATTTTGTTGAATTTATCAATGAGTACATTTTGGTTTGTATTTTCAATATTTTCTTTCACACGTTCTATAACATCTAAACTTACACTAATAGGAAGTCCTTTAGTTTCTAGTCGGCAGAGGCATTCAAAATTATGTTTAATTGAGCTTTTTCAAACATTGCATTGCGTATAGACTCATCGTCATCAAGTTCATCTAAAACGTCACAAATTTCTTTGAAATTTTCGGAATAATATATTGCTGCTTTTATTCACGTTCCCCATCTAGTTATGCAAGGTTTTGGGGGATTATTTAAATGTGGAAACATTGTATTTAACAAATTTACTCGAGAGGGAGCCTATAAATTGGCGAAATTAATAAAACGACTTGAGACATAAAATGATTTGGATTGTACCTTAAGAAATACTGCCTTGCAATTTGCTATAAGGGAATTTACATCTCCAAATTGAGTACGTACAACATCTGCTATTCGGTGCAAACCATGGACCAAACATGTGCTGTGTAACATCTTTGGAAATAAGATCTTAAGTGACTTAACTGCGGATACCATGTATGGAGCAGTATCAGTTACAATGAGCAACATATTTTGATATTGAATTCCTGTAAACATTTTATTATTATAAAAAAAACTCAAAAAATAACCATTTGGCCAAAGTATATGCCAAGGATCAGTAAAAAATGCTGCATTAGACCTTTCAATATGAGCCATGTTTAGAAGATATGATTTTCCTTCTCCATTTTCCTCCAACAAACCAAATACAAAATTTGCAACCATTCTCTGCTCCGAGTCCGTCGTTTCATCCACAGATACCCAAATCTTTTTGGATTCTGGTTTGGCTTGAAGTTCCTTAAGATAGGTTTCATAAATTCTTGGCACATACTTTGTTCGCAATGTTGATTCAGATGGCAAAGAGTTTTTATGGTATTTTCCTAAAAAAGACCTCACGCCTGGGTCGCTAATTGTGTGTAGTGGTACATTTGCATTTAAAAATGTTCTGCACAAATCCAAATGATATGTGTTTAAGTCACTGGTAAAGTTGTTTAAAAACGATTGTTTTGGGGCCGATGAATTCTTTTCCATTGCGTGGTTATCTTTCGAGGTTTTAAAATGCTGGTGGACATTGTACACTTTACTTCCATTAATAGTAAAATTGCACAAAACAAATAATAGAACTGCGCAATCCATTTTCAATATTTTCGGATATTCCTCTACCATTCTTGCATTAAACACATTTGCAGACTCTTTTGGCATTTTATTAAAAATCACTTGAAAGAAATAATAAAAAGTCAAAACTGAAATTTAAGCTTTGTACGCACAGTCGCTATAGTATTTTCAATAATCAGTTAATTTCTTTGGAAATTAGACAATACAGCGAAACCGATCATTGGTTAGTCTAAACGCCGCTGCCTTTTTTACGAATCATGCCTCCGATGCTTACAAGACCCACAATGTTTTAAAACTGAAAATCTGTACATAAGTAAAGGTAGTTTTGAATCGAATGAATATCTGCAAGTAAACAATCATAAGCCTCCGGCGGTTATAGTTTCGGTTCGACTTTGTGGTAGGAGTTATATAAAAGTAAAGAAAACATTAATAACATGCAAAAATACATGTGCAAGAAGAAGAAAGAAATATATTTTATGTAAATTTCTTTTACACCAGTTTTAGTTATACGACTATGAGTCGTTATATATTAATCGCGTTGCCAGAGTGAAAAATATGCTTTTTTATGCAAGGTGATTCAAAATAAGTATTTTTCTACCAAAAAATAAAATATGTGACCTGCTCCACGAAAAGGGACCTCTGCGCCGAAAAAATTTTTTTTACTTTTTGAGTGATTCTTATAGGAAAAGAAACGCTCTTTCCAATGCCGCAAACCGCAAGTTTCTATGTCTTTTAGTTTTTTTTACAAATCACCTGTAAAGATGAACATAATTCATGAAATATATTTTGAAATATTTGAAATTTAAAAAAAGTTCAATATCAAAGGTACAAAATTACAAAAATATCAAAATTTTACTCATAACCACGCATAACCATGCGCAAAACACGGAAAAACGAAGCGCTTTTTTAAACGCGTTTTTCTCAATAACTTCTTTTCGGCGCAGAGGTCCCTTTTCGTGGAGCAAGTCACATATGCAAAAAAAAAAACAGCAGACAGTTGTCCGAGGCCTTCGGCCACGGACTGTCCCTGCAGGCTGTGTCAGAGACACGGCCATTAAGTTTAACGTAGAATACGCCATCCGATAAGACAGAAAACATATATAAAAATAAATGATAAATAACATAAGCAAATGAATTTATTTATTTGATAGTTACTTTTGATAATATACATAAACTATTTTGTGTTACCTTGTTTATATATTTTTTATAATTATATATCCATGTTAAATTCAAATTCATATTTAGCATTTTGTTTCACTTAAATACATAAGTAAATATACGAAATTTCAATATTTCATCAATCAAAACAACAGCCGAAGGTTTGTGTCCCCACTGAAACAGCAGCATAGTTTGTGTTCACGCTACAAACTCAAACACTCAACCAAACACCACACATATGTTTGAGTGCATGTGTTTAAACAATTTTCATTTGAGAAATTTAAATATTAGGAAGATATCAACCAATATGAAATGTATATCAAACGAAAGATAACATCTTCATTTACCTATAAATAATTTTAAAAAAAGTTATCTCGCCGTTTCCTCATAATCAATGAAATAAAGATTAGAACAATAACAATCTGATTACAACAATCAATCCTATATCGTATAATCTGATTACAACAATCAATCCTATATCGTAAGTTAAGACGTATTCTACGCCAAAAATGCTTTTTCTGGCAAAAAGCCAGGAAAATAAGCCCTATATATGTATAACTATACAAATTCCAACCGTGTTGAAGTAAAATTAAATAAACTATGAAAAAAGTATGAAATAATCGAGATATAACACGAGAGAGAAATGAGTTTGAGTGAATTGCTACAACTTTTTGGCTCTCTTTTACTAGGGTTGCAAAATTGCGCACATCTTCTGGTCGTGTAATTCTTGATCGTCTTTGTTTTATTCAAACATAAAGCAACTATGGTATAGGGAAGAATATTTACTCATGGAGTGGAATGCCAACATAGAAAACGAGTGAAGCGTGTCGTTTCTCTGCTCGCTCTCTTACTCTCTTCGTTGAATATTTCAATACAATATCTGATGATGATATTGTATCTAACTATAGCAATTCCAACCATATTTAAATAAAATTACATAAAGCATGTAAAAGGTAAAGCATGTAAAGTTATGACGCGAGAAAGAAATGCGTTTGAGTGAATCGTGTCGACTTTTTTGGATCTCTTCTACCATGGTTGGCAAATTGCGCCAGGTTTTTCTTCTCTACTTGTACATCCTTTTATTTAAACATGGTTGTGACTTCCATCCTTAGCAAAGAGGATTTACAAGTAGAGAAGAAAAAGCCGGCGCAATCTCATTTCTCTCTCGCGTCATAAATCAATTATTTCACACATTTTTTATACTTTATGTAATTTTATTTAAACATGACTGGAATTTCTATAGTTAGATACTGTAACATCATCAGAAAACTGCTCGTGAATTGAAATATTTAATAAAATATATATATTGAAATATATCCAAAACACTCTGCAAAAGCCGACCATTTTCACGATTATTCGCTCCGATTGAACTAAAACTACAAGTTGAACTGAATTCAGCTTTTCAGTTCAAAGTTCATGTGAACTGTTAAGCTGAAGTGATACAACGAACTAGCGAACTAAATAAATGAACCAGTTCATTCTGTTGAGATGAACTAAATTGAACTAAAATTCCTAACTCTACACAGTACTTGTGATTCGAGGAGCTAATATCGATTCGGTTCACTACCTTTACCCATGTTCTGTAACTCTCACATCGAGAAAATTCTGGCATGGAACATGTGAAATGAAATAGAAACACGGTGAATTAGCACAATAAACTATTTCCCACATTCATAGAGTAATCTCATACCAGAGAGAATATTTGGCTCATATGACGTTTCCTTTCACACTCTTCTTCATGCGGTCTCTCTGATAGAGAGATGTTTGACCAAAAGTGACATACACGAGGTGGAACTACAATAACTTCTGACTTTAATTTTTCATCTCGTTTTGGTGAAAAACCGTAAAATTTAAATGTGTTGTAAACTTTTTTATTGACTGTTATTGTTAGAAGACTTTTGTGTTGTATTTTTCACACAAACCGAAATGCCGTTGTTGGTATTTTGTTTGTTGTTTTGAACCATTGCCTCTATCTGGTATTAGTAAAGCAATTCTTTTCAACATCGAACGTAAATATCACACCAGGCCAAATGTCATAAATTTGGTGAGAGAAGTATTAGGTCTACTACAAGTATTAGTCTATGAAGCTGAGTGAGGTTCTCTCGCTGTTTCTGTTCCTTATGTTTGGGTTCGTACGACTTTCGCTCTGCATAACCTTGCGCGAAACTTTGCTGCAACCAGTATCCATGCTCTGTAACTGCTCTGTGAAATCTTCTCACATCGAGAAAGTGTGTAGCAAATAATTGCACCGTTTCTCGACTTATGAGTAAAAACTGTCTCTCTAACTCAAAGCGAGAAACAGTATCACTGATTTCGATTGATATTGAAATATTCCAGTCAACTGTCAAAAATCAAAATAGCCAAACCATAATAAAAAAACAGCATCAAGACAAGATGTATCTGGTACAGGTGGAAGCGTGAGAACAGCTGATTTAATTTTTTGTTTATTGTTGTGGACCGCATCGAGAAGAGTGTGAAATGAAACGTCAGAATAGCCAAATATTATCTCTAGTATGATTTACTCTAAGCTCAGCTTCTGGAGCACAACGCACACCCCCTCAACATCCTGAAACGAAGTGGAAGTACATTTTCTACTCTATGAAAACTGCTGCAGAAACCATACTTGGTTATGTGAGACCGCTTAAAGTCAATCTATGGTACGAAGAAAAGTGTCCCAAGGCAAATGATGAAAAAACCCCGTACGTATGGCAATGCTTTAGTCAGTTGCAGCGTGAGCAAAAAGTATGAAATAATCACTATATGATGCGAGAGAGAAATGGCTTTGAGTGAATTGTGAGCCCTTTTCTACAGGGTACTTCTTGACCGCAAGTGAGCAATTTGGCAACCCTCGTAAAAGAGTACCAGAAAGTCGACATGACACACTCAAACGCATTTCTTTCTCGAATTATATACAAAGACGATCTAGAATTAGACGACCAGAAGATGTGCTCAATTTGGCAACCCTGGTAAAAGAGAACCAAAAAGTGCTAGAAATTCACTCAAAGGCATTTCTCTCACGCTTCATATCTTGATTATTTCATACTTTTTGCATAGTTTATGTAATTTTGCTTCAACATGGTTGGAATTTGTATAGTTATATACAATCACACTATCAAAAAGCTGCTCGTCTATTGAAATATTCAATTAAGAGAATAAGAGAGAGAACAGAGAATGACTAGGGTTTTACTCGTTGTGTTTGTTGGCATTTGAGTGAAGAGAAATTTTGACTGTCTACTTGTACATTGTTTTTGTTATATTTTGACTATTTCATACTTTTTACATACTTTATGTAATTTTACTTAAACATGGTTGGAGTTTGAACAGTTATATACAATAACAATATCAAAAAACTGCTCGTGCATTGAAATATTAGAGAGTAAGAGAGAGAGAAATGTATCCATTCACTCGGTTTCTTTGTTGGCATTCGATTGGAGAGAAAGTGACTGTCTACTTTGTGATTGGTTTATGACTCCCAACGATCAGCTGCAAGTGAAAACTCGGTTTCTTTGTTGGCATTCGATTGGAGAGAAAGTGACTGTCTACTTTGTGATTGGTTTATGACTCCCAACGATCAGCTGCAAGTGAAAACAGTCAACAGCTGAGCGAGAACAACTGGGCCACATAAGCTACTGAGCGGCATTAAATGCACTTATTCTTGCAGTTATCCTGTTTTGTATACTCGTTCGGAGACTAGTGTCGAAACAGCGATAAGTCCTGTATACTCGATCTAGGGGACTCTGTCTGTGGGAACCCGATTTGGTATTCTGACAATCCTTTGCCGTGTAGTTGTAGCCATCGTTATCCTTGCACTTATTCCTGTAGTTATTCTATTTTGTATACTCGATCGGGGGCACTCTGTCTGTGGGAATCCGAACTAGTGCCTAAACAGCGATAAGTTCTGTATACTCGATCGGGGACACCCTGTCTGTGGGAATTCGATTTGGTATTCTGACGATTCTTTGGCTTGTAGGTTTAGTCCTCATTATCCATACACTTAGTCCTGTTTGTATACTCTTTCGAGGACACCCTGACTGTGAGAAACCGAACCAATGCCCTAGAGAGAGAGCACTAAGTCGTGGATATCCGAACCAGTGCCCTAGACAGCACTAAGTCACTCGATCGGGCATACCCTGCCTGTGCGAATCCAATGGTATCCTGATGATACCTTGCCTTGTTTTAGTTCTCGTTACATTTAGTCCTGAGTTATCCGTACGATATTCCCATACAGTAATAAGCCGCGCACTTCGAAATCTCTTTTCAGAAGGAGACTGCTTTAGACCGACCTAACGTGACAGTCCAGTGTACCCCTCTGATCACTGCAACCACCGTTTTACAACTGAAGCCCACGCAGCCGAGGTTTCAAAAAACATCGCTAGATCTGATATCGCCGTTGTAGGATGCGCTTGCAGGATGTCCCGCAGAGTACTTGGAAACTGTAACCGCTATTGCCACGACATCTGCGTAGGCAATAGCATTGACACCCATCTACTCCAGAGAAAGCAGAATACTTTTCATGGAGAGATTCCATAGCAGAGGCGACAAAACGCCGTCTTGAGGCGTTCGTCTTCTGACAAATTGATAGAGGTCCTTTGGCTCTAATCTAGCGAAAATGCGTATGCCTCAGTGTGGTGAGTGCTGCTTTAACAGTGAGAGAAACGTCACTAAAGATTATGAAGAACGGTTTCAGTGGACTAACCCTTGTTGTAGGCGTACTTTCGATTAGAAAGAAGCTTGTGATCAATGTTGGTCCTAAGATAGCAATCGAGTAATCTCTCCAAGGGTTTCAAGAGAAATGACGATGAACTAATCGGCCGGAAATCCTTAGGTCCCGTATGTGATGGTTTCCCGATTTAGGGATCAAGACAATCTTAGTTTGCCTCCATTTCAAAGGTATGAAGGTCTGGTTGATACATCCGGTATAGAGCTCTTTGAACAAGGTCACCAGTCTATAAGCTACTCCCTGTAGTTCCGCCAACGAAACATTGTTTGGCCCTGACGGCTTGAAAAGAATTCTAGATTCGGATACACTTTCACTGGCAATATGCAATGGCTGTAGTTCAACGGAATCTCCAATTGAAGTATCTAGTTCACTCTCAGAATTGTGTATCCAAGTGCACTCCCAGTGATTCCCCACTACACGTCGTCTAGTATACCAAACAGTACAAGGTGTTGCGGCCAAAATTATACTTAGAATGGAGGTTTCGGGTGAAAGAAATCCATCCAGGACTTATTATGACTGAATGAAGCGACTCGTTCGACCGTTGTTTGTTTGTCCGCTTTAGTTCAGATCTGTTTGGAACAGAGCTATCGATAGGGTCTCTAAACTGTATACAAATATCCTAAATATACGTAAATTTCCTTTTAAGCAAGAACACAAATATCTAGAATATCTATTCGTAAAGTCTAATTCGAAAGTTTTTTCCTAACTAAGTTCTAAAAAATTCTGGGTATTACTATAATTTTCAAAATACTTGAACTTTAGATTAAAAGACATAAATTATACAAATTTAAAAATGAAAACCTATTTAGAAGATTAAGTGCAGTTACCTAAGTCTACTATCTAACCAAATATATTACCTTACAGCCTGTTGCTTCTTATCATACTGACACCACAGTGTACTGCATATTATCCTGCGTCACATACATACAACCTCAACATATATTGCATATACTTTTTTCTATGTGTGTGTAAGTTGTTAAATATTTCGGCAAAATGTGTTGTTGCTTGAAACACGTCTGCACAACACATGTCAACTTTCTATATGCGATGTGGCAGCCGAATGTAACAAGTTGTTTTGGTGAAGCATATCAACAGGCGTTACAATGCAACATGTTTATAATGACTTCGAAATGTTGCTAGTGACTATATAGCTCATGTTGCGAAGGTAATAGGGATGACAAAATTGATTTCAACAAAATGGTACCTTAAGTTACTAAAGGAATAGCCTTTGGTTTTGTTTTTCAATAATTTTAATAAATTATCATCATCTTGAGCTTGAATAAATTTACAACATTTTAAGTTTAATAAATTATGTTAATTTCTGCTCCAATAACACTGGGAAAAGTTATATCGGTAAAAAAAATAAGTTGTACGTGTTCCGGCGTTTCGCTGGGTTAGGTCCATGAATTGTGATATATTGATTTGAAGTTAGAATAGGGAAATTGCAATTTTTTGTGCCTTTTTCATGAATTTTGACCTTTAAAATGTCCGGATATCGCAAACTGCTGTTCAGCAAAATTGTTAACCTCAACGCCGGCTGCAACATTGCCAATAAACGAAAACGGTGTTTTTGGTTTTCATTAACGGTGATCCTGGAAAATCGGGTTTTCATAATTTTTTCGTAAGTTATCTTACAAAACTGAATTAAACTCATCTAATAATACATTTAGATTAGACAAAAAACGAGTAGTTTTGCTTATTTTTAGTTGTGGAGCAAAAAACTACAAAAAAATTTTGATTTTCAAAACATATCGAAACCCAAATTGCATTTGGTTATTGCCAAAAAAAAAAAACAAGTAGAAAATATAGGAGATGTGAATTTTTGGTACTCCCGGTATCTTTTATCATTCATTTCGATACAACCTGTCACAATGAATATAGATGAAAAGAAAATGTAAAAAACAGTGCAGCGGGTATTTATCATTGTTCCAAGCGCATACATTTTCGAGCGCATAAAATCATATATTTCTTTTTAAATTATTCGATAAAACATAGTGACGTAGTAAAGAGAGTATAAAATCGAAATGAGTGCAAATTGTCCAGAAAATCTCAAATTATTTTGTTACGTTTGTGCACGCAAAGAAAAAAAACGTTTATTGCTCGGTTACCACAACAATACTGTAACGAAGTGTCGTTACATGTTTATTTATCTTATATTATTAACATGAATTGAATTTTATTACTTTATTTTATTATGCATATTATTGAAGTAATTAGGTTAAATTGTACTACCAAGAAATTGCTAGAAATGTTATACCTAAGAAAACCGTCACAGCAATCCTTTGTGCTCTGTCACAAGTTATCACCGCATACTTCTTTATTCATTGCCTCTCTCTCTCCCACCGTTCCAATTCTCTACCCTTGCACTTCTTACTAATACTGCTCGAACACTCTCTTTCACTCACCACTACTGTTTACATACTCTACACTACCAGTACTCAACTCAACTCTCCCACCGTTCCAATACTCTACACTTTCACTTCTTACTAATACTGCTCGAAAACTCTCTTTAACACTCATCACTACCACTGCTCTGATACTGTCCTCTAGCCACTACTACTGCTGCAATACTCTACACTACGACTTCTCACTACCACTGGCCGATCATTATATAGGATGGATAGTCTTCATTATTCATTTAGTTGGGCTGGAAATGTCGACTGGTGTGGACAGTTACGGCAAGTATGTAACAGCTTCGGTAACAGCCACACCTTCGCAAAAAGGTCCAACTCCAACGTACTGGTGCAGAGAGATTCTACTGGTTCTAGCGGTCATAGTTCTCAGGCAGGGTAGTGCACAGGGAAACTACTGGTTTACACAGCCATAGTTCCCAGGCAATGTAGAGTAGAGCACAGGAAACTACTGGTTTACACAGCCATAGTTTCCAGGCGTGTTAGGAGATACTAACACATTAAACCCATCACAATTGCCACAAGAATAGTATCCTTGACTCTCAGGGAGACTGGGCAGGGAGTCTACGCTGGGTACGGAAGGTTAACGGTTGGACGACGGAAAATCGCGGTTACTGGTATACGGTTGCTGTGGCGGGAATTTTGATTTCGATACTTGTAAAGACATGTGATTTATTGTATACGCTGGAGTTACTGAACAATAAAGAAAATAAAATATATACAAAACTACAAGGACCCTATTTATCCTGGACTCGGCTGAACTATCCTGGCAACGATCTTATAATGGCGCCCGAGCAGGGACTTCAATAGAAGGACTACTTAAAAAAAAAAAAAAAAAAACTATAAGCTGTTACGAAATAACAAACACGTGGCACGTTACGTAATCTATCAAATACATCACAATTAAACCTTAGACAAACGCAAAATGAGCAGATCCTTTATTAATTTAATAAAAAAAGATGACTTAAGTCAGGCACTGAAGGAACTGGGACTAGAGTATGAAGGCAACGTGGATGAGATGCGAGTCCGACTACGGAAATACCTGGACGTTGAGGATAAGCCACATGATCATGAGCTTCGTATACAAAATCTTAGAGCGCTGCATGAGCCATCAAACTCTGGGAAAGAATTGCAACTTCCCAACCCGAGGACTTCACGCGGTCTTTCTCCTATACCGGAGGATACCGAAAATGGTAACTATGCTATGTGCAAATCCGACGTATGTGATAAAGTTCGTAAGTGGGGTGTTAAATACGACGGCGATAAAGATCCACTGTGCTTTCTCGAGAGAATCGAAGAACTAGCGACGTGTTATACAATATCTCACAATGAGCTACTTAACTATATGCCAGAGCTGTTAAAGGGTGACACATTACTGTGGTACCGGAATAATAAACATAACTGGAAAATATACAACGACTTCAAAGAGGACTTCAAGCTGTTTTTCCTCCCTAGCAATTTCTTTATCAATCTAGAAGACGATATTCGGAAAAGGGTACAGCGTCCAGGTGAAACTTTTGTCGGTTACGTAACCTCAATTCAATCTCTAATGAGGTGGACAGACCTGAAGCAAAGCCAACAATTAGACCGCATATACCGAAATTGTAGAGCGGAATACAAACTGTATATAAGGAAATCTTCCTTCAGCACCTTGCAAGAACTTATATTACTGGCCCGGGAGTATGAAAGTATAAAATGTGAAGATTCCACACAAAATAAAGTTGCGCGCAGCGTTCAATCAGTTACAGCAGTCAATCCAAATCAGATCCAATGTTTTCGCTGTGGCGAAACTGGCCATCTACGCACTACTTGTTCAAATGCTCAAATCTTATTTTGTTGGGATTGCGGAAGAAGAGGAGTCAAGACAATAGACTGTTGTCGAGCTACAGCGGAAAACTCCAAAAGAGATCGCGCCGAAGGGGGAAACAGAGCGAATCTCTAAAAATCAACCATTTTCCCATATACATTTACCCTGATGAAGACTTACGATTGCGCACATGGCTTACGATTAAACAAATCTCCGTACCGGCTATTGTGGATACAGGCGCCACTCATTCCTGCATTCGTTTAGATATTGTAAAAAAACTCCGAGCTCCTATAGGTGTTGCTAAATTCCAAAGCCTACACTTAGCAGATAAATCAACAATCAACGTGGAAGGCACTGCCATTCTTTGGTTTGTACTAGACGGTATTGTCTTCCGACATGAATTCCTAATACTGAGATCATGCCTAGATCCTGTCATTATTGGAATGAATTTCATACTGGAATCTGGCTGTGACGTTCGTATTATTCCTCGTAAACCCAAATTCGAAAGCTCAGGTATTGTTAAGAGTTCTGACGTAGCACAAATTAGTTCGTTGCAGGCGAGCTTTTGTAACCACAATGCTGCGGAAGAAGAACAGGAAATTCAAAAGTTTCTGGCAGAACAAATACCTCGTTTCGATTCTCTCACAGGACCTTCCGATATTACCGAACACTCAATAGTTATGAAGCATGAACGAGCCCTGCGACAGAGGTACTATCCCCGTAACCCGATCATGCAAAAGATAATTGACGACCACATCGACGAGCTTCTACAGGAAGGTAGAATCGAGCCATCAAAAAGCCCTTACAGTTCACCTATAGTCCTGGTGCGAAAGAAAAATAATGATTGGCGATTGTGCGTAGATTTTCGACAAATCAATGAAAATTCTGTCCGCGACGCTTACCCCATCCCACAAATAAATTCAAATCTGGAAAAACTTCGAAATAGCAGATATTTTAGTACTATTGATCTTAAAAACGGATATTGGCAAATACCAATGGCTGAAGATAGCAAAATTTACACGGCGTTTACTGTTCCAGGGCGTGGCTTGTTCCAATGGCGAGTAATGCCATTTGGACTCCACTCAGCCCCAGCGACTTTCCAGCGGGCATTAGATAATGTTATTGGCGCCGAGTTGGATTCATTTGCGTTTGCCTATCTTGATGACATTGTGGTTCTGGGCAAAACTCTAACGGAACATCTACAAAACTTGCAAGTGGTCTTTGATCGTTTAATAGAAGCAAAATTAAAGATTAACAATGAAAAATGTACGTTCGCGAAACGAGAAATAAGGTACCTTGGTCACATGGTAACCGAGCTCGGTATTCATACGGACCCAGAAAAGATTAACGCAGTTCAGGCTATAGCCCCTCCAACAACTTTGAGGGAATTGCGCTCATTTTTAAACACCGCCTCGTGGTATCGCCGTTTTGTGCCAAGCTTCTCCACCATCACAAGTCCATTAAATAAATTATTAAAGAAAAATCAACGCTGGAGTTGGGAATCTGAACAACAAGCTGCCTTTGAAGAGATTAAACAAAAGTTGGTTGAAGCTCCAGCTCTTACCTGCCCAGACTACAACAGAACATTTATTTTACAAACTGATGCTAGCGACGTTGGTCTGGGCGTCGTACTAACCCAAGAGTTTGAAGAGGGAGAAAAGGTCATCGCTTACGCTAGTCGAACCCTTTCCAAACCGGAACAAAACTACACAGTCACCGAAAAGGAGTGCCTTGCTATTGTGTGGGGAATTCGAAAAATGAGGCACTATATAGAAGGCTATCATTTTATCATCTTAACCGACCACCAATCACTTAAGTGGCTTAATTCGATCCAGACTCCTTCAGGCCGTATAGCACGCTGGGCATTAGAAATGATGCAATTTGATTACGAAGTACGCTACCGTAAAGGAAAATACAACGTCATCGCAGACTCCCTTTCAAGGTCCCCACTTAATGTCGATGAAGTCAACACTCCTTTATTGCAAACACTCAGAAAACCCGATGATAGTACCGACCCATGGTACAACCAGAAACAAAAAGATGTCCGAGAAAACCCAGAAAAGTTACCCGACTATTTTATAGATGATAACGGCAACCTTCGAAGGCACATATACGACTCATCGGCTTTTAACGAAGAAGACCCTGTGCCATGGAAATTGGTTGTCCCAAAATCTGAACGGAAGCGAGTTCTATTAGAATGTCATGATGACGTAACAGCAGGCCATCTAGGTATAAATAAAACTATAGCAAGAATCACCAAACTTTACTACTGGCCCGGAATCTTCAGGGATATCGCTAAATACGTACGAGCATGCAAAAATTGCCAAACTTTCAAACCCTTACAACAGTTGCCAGCTGGCAAAATGCTCACAGCGCCTGTATTACAACCATGGCATACGGTATGTGCTGATTTTGTAGGGCCACTTCCCCGCTCAATTCATGGCAATACAACACTAATAGTGTTTCACGATAAATTTAGTAAATGGTCCGAGTTTATTGCAGTCAGACAAGCCACTACAAAAACTTTTATAAAAGCGTTCCGGGAGAGAATACTTTCCCACTTTGGCGTACCCAGTATTATATTGACCGACAATGGATCACAATTCACTAGTAGAGAATGTCAAAAATACTTTAAAACAATTGGTGTAAAACAGCTATTTACAGCTCCATATTCCCCCCATGAAAATCCCACCGAAATACCGTCTTAAGCTGTCCCAAAATTCTCCCAACCAGGAGGGAGATGTAACGAAGCGTCGTTACATGGTTATTTTTCTTATAATCTTAGCATGAATTGAATTTTGTTACGCTATTTTTATTATTATGAATATTATAATGTTATGAATATTATTATATTATCCCAACCAGGAGGGAGATGTAACGAAGTGTCGTTACATGTTTATTTATCTTATATTATTAACATGAATTGAATTTTATTACTTTATTTTATTATGCATATTATTGAAGTAATTAGGTTAAATTGTACTACCAAGAAATTGCTAGAAATGTTATACCTAAGAAAACCGTCACAGCAATCCTTTGTGCTCTGTCACAAGTTATCACCGCATACTTCTTTATTCATTGCCTCTCTCTCTCCCACCGTTCCAATTCTCTACACTTGCACTTCTTACTAATACTGCTCGAACACTCTCTTTCACTCACCACTACTGTTTACATACTCTACACTACCAGTACTCAACTCAACTCTCCCACCGTTCCAATACTCTACACTTTCACTTCTTACTAATACTGCTCGAAAACTCTCTTTAACACTCATCACTACCACTGCTCTGATACTGTCCTCTAGCCACTACTACTGCTGCAATACTCTACACTACGACTTCTCACTACCACTGGCCGATCATTATATAGGATGGATAGTCTTCATTATTCATTTAGTTGGGCTGGAAATGTCGACTGGTGTGGACAGTTACGGCAAGTATGTAACAGCTTCGGTAACAGCCACACCTTCGCAAAAAGGTCCAACTCCAACGTACTGGTGCAGAGAGATTCTACTGGTTCTAGCGGTCATAGTTCTCAGGCAGGGTAGTGCACAGGGAAACTACTGGTTTACACAGCCATAGTTCCCAGGCAATGTAGAGTAGAGCACAGGAAACTACTGGTTTACACAGCCATAGTTTCCAGGCGTGTTAGGAGATACTAACACACTAAACCCATCACAATTGCCACAAGAATAGTATCCTTGACTCTCAGGGAGACTGGGCAGGGAGTCTACGCTGGGTACGGAAGGTTAACGGTTGGACGACGGAAAATCGCGGTTACTGGTATACGGTTGCTGTGGCGGGAATTTTGATTTCGATACTTGTAAAGACATGTGATTTATTGTATACGCTGGAGTTACTGAACAATAAAGAAAATAAAATATATACAAAACTACAAGGACCCTATTTATCCTGGACTCGGCTGAACTATCCTGGCAACGATCTTATAATACTTTGATTGATTTGTATTAATTTATTAATCGCAACCGTTTATGTAGTTCTCCCAAATAAACTCATATATCGCAAATGTGTATTATGTTGTTGCAAACGAGATCTCGTTTGCATTAAACGCGTACAAAATTACATTTGTCGCAAGTTAAAAACCGTTTGCGATAACTGAAATTAGCCATTTTCCTAATGAGAGCACAGATTTCGAAGAGCGTAAATTTCTCTCATTCTCTCATTCTGTCGACTGTATACACAGTCACTCGTTTGACATACACACTCACGCATACACATAAAAGGCTTTTGCCTTGTTAATATATCTTGGATGGGCAACTGACGCGTTGTAGTTTGCTGCGCTTTTAGTTGTTATTTGAATTCAAGGCGAGACAGACGTGTTAGTAGACACTGAAAAGACTGACAAAAATTCCAACTTTTTTGAAACAAACTTTATGGGTAAAACCAAAATCATAAAAGTTGGAAATTTACACAAAAAAGAGAGAAACCATAAATATAAATTCTAATGTACAAGTCATGTTGTACTACACCTCGGTTGCTGTAACCACAACTCGGTTGCTGTAACCGAAAGAACAGTTGGTGGAACCGTTTGTCGTTTATCACAAACGTTTTTTCAGCTTTAAGTTTTCATAACTCGTTTACTGCAAACGTTTTTCAGTTCTTGCAAATGTTTTTTTAGTTAGGATCAACTACAACTCGGTTGCTGTAACGGAGAGAACAGTTGGCGGAACCGTTTTTCGTTTCTCGCAAACGTTGTTTTAGCTTATGTTTTTCATAACTCGTTTGCTGCAAATATTTTTCAGTTCTCCCAAACGAAATGATATGTATGGCTTAACAGAAGTTCGTTTATCCCAACTACAGTCCCCAAACGAACTTCAGTTATCTGAGATTTCGTTTGGGAGGAACGAGTTTTTTCTTTGCGTGTGGCAAAAGCAGTCTTTCAGCAAATACTGGATCATTCACGGCTGAAGTGGAGCGTGCTTTTCAACTTTATTTTGATTACGAAATCATTCACGGCGTTTCGTGGGCCCAGACACAATTTGTAAAATATGCTACAATGCTCTTACCATGGGGATCCAAGGGAGAAAAAGTTCACTTTCTTTTGGTGTACCAGTGATTTGGACTGATCCAGGAGAGCACAATTCCGACAACTGTTATGCTTGTGCAAACAACCAATGTGGACTAGATCGTAAAAACCCAATACAACGAGTTTACATCTCTGTGAAATGTGCAGCAAATACCTCTTCCGCATTCGGATCAAATACCAATTCCACCGCTTTCAAGTCCTAACAGAGAAAGTTATTCTTCTCTTGTAACAATGGATCAAGCGGATTCCATCTATGAACCAAAACCAGAAGACGGCCCATCGAAGAAAATAATTCCAATTTCACAGATAAGAATGGACAAGATTGTTAATGAGTTAAACTTGTCTCAGCGTGAATCAGAATAACTTGTCCACCTTATAAATGAATGCAACAATTTTGAGTCCACTGTCAAAGTAACCGGATATCGATGATGTCAATTTCTATTCAAACGTTACTTCAAGCTCAATGAAGAGAACACATTTGTTTATTGCCACGATATAAAGGGACCGATAAAGGCGATGGGCATTCCCCTTTTTAATAATACTTTTTTGGGGGTACTGCTTGTCAGTGGGATAGATTTTTATAGTATGTAACATATGCGAGCAGCTAAGCTGCAGTATGTAAATATGTTAAGGTAGAGTAAGATAGTTCTGTAAATATTGTTAAATTCCTACGTTTAGATTGATTAATGTTAGATTTAAGTTATTGTTCCATCAAATAAATTAGAGTATTAATAATATCATTATTTTGAAAACTGAAACTGAAACTGCGATGGGCATTAATTACGTCGCAGCTGATGGGCGAATATTCATCGATTCTTCGAAATCAAGCTTGAAAGTCGTTTTGCTACATAAACATAATACAAAAAAAAAACAGGCATTCCCACTGGCTACAGCGCAGATATGAGTGAACATACGACTCCAAGAAAATAATTATGGATGAAGTTTGCTACACTGATCACAGTTGTGATCCGAAAGTCGTGGCGATGCTAAAAGGTCACCAACGAGGCTATACGAAGCATATGTGTCTCTTGTGTCTCTGGACTAGCCGAATTAAAGGAAACCAGTACGAGACTCTTGACTGGATTGTTCGAGATCCAACGAAGAAAGAACACAACTGCGTAAATGATCCACTTGTGCCAATGGAGAACGTATTCATGCTCTCGTCAAACTGGGATTCGTCAAAAATTTCATCAAGGCCATTGCGAATTGAACGTACGTAAGACGTGCAAGACAATACTGCCGTGCTTATCAAGAAGGACTCAAGTCCACTTGCCTAAATTTTTCAGGAGAAGTAGATTTCTGCTTGGAGCTTCATTTGTAATAAGAAACCCGTTGTTTTTTATAATGAAATTAATAACATTTACGTAGTTTTGCCGCAATTTCCAACCATAACGGAAGATGCAAAATGCATTAAAAAAAATATTTTTTTTAATATTTTGGAGTTGAGTCTTGCTTAGTAAGCAGGGCAGAACAGAAGACGGCCGTAAAAGGCCTTTTAAATGCACAGAACAGGACTAGACAACACTGAAACACAAACGTGACCAATAAATTATGAGCTATACGCTGTACATTATAAGTAATGGGTTTTTCAATAAGAGCGCGAGCGTCCAGACGCTGAACCCAATTTTCGACGGTTTTCAAGCATAAATCGGCCGATACTGCTGCAATTTCACGTTCGATATTCGTACGAAGTTCATCAATCGTCGCTGGCTTGTTCGCATAGACCATAGACTTGACGTAGCCCCACAGGAAATAATCTAACGGCGTCAAATCGCACGACCGAGGCGGCCAATGGACTGGGCCATTTCGTGAGATAACACGTTCACCAAACTGGGTTTCCAATAAATTGATTGTGGCATTCGATGTGTGGCTTGTGGTGCCGTCCTGTTGGAACCACATGTCCTCCAAGTCCATATTATCCAATTGGGGCCAAAAATATTCGGTTATCATTGAACGGTAGCGATTCGCATTCACAGTAATGTGCCGGTCTTGATCATCACGGAAGAAGTACGGCCCAATGACGACGCCGGCCCATAAACCGCACCAAACCGTAATTTTTCCGGGATGCAATGATGACTCATGGATTACGTGTGGATTGTTGTCTGACCAATAACGCATATTTTGCTTATTGACGAAGCCATTCAGCCAGAAATGAGCCATATCGCTGAAGATGATTTTCCGATGAAAATCCGAATCATTTTCAAGTTGTTGCTCAGCCCAATTCACGAACATAAGACGCTTATGGTGGTCAAGCGGCTTCAGTACTTGCGTCAATTTGACCTTGTAAGGATGTAGGCCAAGATCTTTTCGCAACATTGGCCAAAACGACGTCACAGAGATGCCCAACGCTTGAGAACGACGTGTGAAAGACACATTTGGGCTTTCTTGAACTGAAGCCTCAGCGGCAGCAATATTCTCGACACTACGGGCACTTCTTTGTCTCACAGGCAGGGGAGCATTTTGTAGTGTGCCTGTGGATTCAAATTTTTCCACTAGACGCTCAATTGTTGATCTGGTAGGACGATTATGACGACCATAAATTGGACGTAGCGCTCTTAAAGTTGAGACCACTGACTCCAAATTTCGGTAGTAAATTTTAGTAATTTCTACTCGTTGTTGGCTCGTATATCTTCCCATGATGAAATGGCAAACCTTACTGAAGAGGTATGTCAAAAGAGCGGGAAAAAATATGGCGTCGTTTGCTGTCCCTATCGATTTACTTTTGTAGCGTCTCTGTTGAAAAACCCGTTAGTTCTGAACGCTCAAGTTGGCCTCCTGACTACAAACTTAGCGGTGATGGGTGATGGGAGGGTAAACCGTGACGACGGGCGGAGTTTTTAATGGAGGAGTGCTTTTCTCCTATTCTAAAAAAAGACATTTTGATGATGATTTCAATTAAGTTTTGTTAGAAAACTTTCGCAAAAAAATGTGAAAAATTCATTTTCCAGGGTCTCACTCAAGGAAAACCAAAACTACCGCTTTCCTTCATTGGCTATGTTGTAGCCATACTATGTTGAGGTTAACAACTTTACTGAACATCACTTTGCAATATTCGGACATTTAGATGGTCAAAATGCATGAAAAGTCCACAAAAAATTGCAATTTCTCCTATAATAAATAAATAAATTGTTTCCCATTACATCCCATGAAGGAATTTGGGAGAGCTTCTCACAACCAGTGAGCTGTGCGCTTTCTAGTTTCATACTCACTGATTTCTCACAATTTCTCCTATACGATACATAATAACTTCAAGTCGATATATCACGATTCCTAGACCTGACCCAGCGAAACCCCGGGACACGTATAACTTTTTTTTGACCGTTATAACATTTCCCGGTACCCCTCCAATCGCCAACCTCTACCATTTGTTGCACTGTGTAATTATCAAAAATCGAGCCCCAAACTATGAAAAACTCTGAATTGCTTCACAACAAGAGGATGATCATTAACGCCGCAAAAAAATGTATAAACTGAATGACGTTTATTAGTCACAAGCAATTCCATGAAAAGGACGGTATGAAAATAGCACAAATATAAAATGACACTAGTTTTCCAATGCATCTTGCGAACCAATTACAGACAGATCACGATAAAATAAAATAAAACATCTAACCATTATGAGTATAATCGCATTTACAAATCATGACTTTTTGATGTGATAAAATCTGTAGACACGGGTAGGGCGATCTATCAAAGTGAACACATGCAAACAGCGTTGTTGTACGTACAACAATAGTCTCTACCTGAAAATAAGTATGATGGTATTGATGTAGCGGCAGTGAACAAACAAGCAGGTCGTAGTCGCCAAAGAGTATTGAATAGTATAGAGAACTCATGGAACGAATTGTATGACTCAAAAGCACTGGCGACATCTGACGAATGATTCAAAACGTTTGTCATAACTTAGTCCATTCATAATTTTGATGTGAAACATTGATGCCTTTTGAAATATTTTGTAGGTGGGTCAGAGCCCTATTTCAGATTTTACTTCAATAAATCCTAAACAGCTTGAAATATTGCATTACAACCTTTAACATTCTTGTAGCTATTTTCCCATTTCACAATTCCCTCTAATATATTTCGAAGGAAAAGTACACTGTTAATCGATTATTTCACGAAACGTCATGAAAAATTTCACATATTTTATGTTTGACATTTCTTGCCTAACGGTAAATAAATTGCGATAGCTGTCTTCAAAAGAATTGTAGCTTATAAATTTCTTAAGAACTACTTTTCTAAATACACTAATCAACAAAAATTATATTTAGAGCTCCATAATTGGTGTACAAATGCTGCGTTTAACCATATTCTCTAAATATTCACCTACATTTATTTAATATTAAAGAAATTACAATTTTAAATCTTCTACAAAGTTAACAACATTGTCAAATACACTACTGAACAAAAATGACAAATTGACAAATGATTATACCAATTCAGAAATTTTAAATTTTTAAAAAATGTTCGCTTATAATTTCTATACTATTAACACAGGAATATAATAATAATCTCCAAAGTTGTACAACTTAAAGCTTTCGACAAAATTGTCAAATACATCAACGTCCTAAAATGCCATACATGTGCGCGTCTCTTATGCATGAGAACGTGGGTTCAATCCCTGCTCAGACCACCTTAAAATTTCTTTCGACGGCGGTCACCTCGCATAGTGACGGCGACACTATCGAGAATTTAGCCATGAAAAAGCTTGTCAAAATACCGTTCGGAACCGGTGTAAAACTGTAGGTCTCTATCAGTGACTATAAAACTATAACGCGCATAGCTCACTGGTTGTGAGAACCTCTACCTAACCCCTACATGGGATGTAACGGGAAGCCATTGATTTATTACACAGGGCAACACTGATTCTGCGGTGCGGGGTTTGTAAGGAAATTTTGGTGCATATTTTGTTGAAGATCAAAGCCTATAATTCACTTTTTTTGAATTGACTCTGGTTCTCGAGATAAACCGCTATTTTAAAAATGAAGAAGGTTTCACCACACATTTTAGCAGAACTCAAGAACAGTTTGTCCGATTTGGTTAAGTAAAAAATTTGAAAATCCGCAGCTAAATTACCTTCAAGTTATACCTCAATGCTTTTTGATAAAGGCAATAGTTTTGAAAATATTTAGAAACTTTTTGGAAAAAAAAAAAATTTTTTCATGGTCTTGATGTCCTGGTGGAATCGTTCTGCTTGTTCTTCACTTTGTCGAAATTGTTAGCAAAATGCTCCAGAAGTTCGAAAAAGTACATTATTTGCACAGTCATTGGGATAAATTTCCTGATAGCCTCGGCGATTATAGAGAAGATCAAGGGGAACGATTCCACCAGGACATCAAGATCATGGAGGAAAGATACCAAGGCCGGTGGGATAGCCATGTGATGGCAGACTACTGCTGGAACGTACAACGGGACTGTCCCAACAAAAAGTACCAACGAAAATACCATACAAAACGGTTCTCTTAACTCGTGTTACTTGTAATTATAGAATATTTCTGTTATTAATATTCGTTTACAAATGTTATCAAAATGAGATACCATCACTAAATTATGAATTAAACCAAAACTTGTTAATCGATTTTATTGAAATATGGCTACTTTTATTTGTAACATATTTCTGTTTATAACTAAAGATTAAAAAATAGCATTTGCGAGTTTTTTGATTTTTTATGAATTTAAAAAAAAAATTCAATTTTGCATGAAAAAAATTTTGTTTTGGGAAAAGTTTCTGAATATTTTCGAAACTATTGACTTTATCAAAAAACATTGTAGGTGTAACTTGAAGGTAATTTAGCTGCGGATTTTTAAATTTTTTACTTAACCAAATCGGACATAATGTTCTTGAGTTATGCTAAAATGTATGGTGAAACCTCCTTCATTTTTAAAATAGCTGTTTATCTCGAGAACCAGAGTCAATTCAAAAAAAAGTGAATTATAGGATAAGAACATCACTATATCATACATCTAAATTGACTCCAAAAAGTTGCCCCTCAGAAAAAAAATCTTCATTTTGTTACCCTGTGTTATTTACGTATGTATGTCAAGAAAACAAAAGAAAAGGTATTTTTATATTTTTAAGAAAAGGTACGGTTAAGAAAAGGAATTTTTGTAAGTAAAGTTATTTTAATAAGAAAAGTTTTTTTTGAAGAACATGTATTTTGAAAATGGGAATTTTTGTTTTAATTTGGTCCTTTTTTCAAGAATAGATACATTTTAAAGAGTAGTTACTTATCTCAAGAAAAGTTTTTTTGTATCACCAAAAATTTAATCTTTAAAGAAAATGTAGTTTTGAAGAAAAGGCAATTTATTTGTTGTAAAAAAATTTAATTTTTTAAGAAAATGTACTTATTTTTAAAAAAAATAATTTTTTTAAGAAATGGTACTTTTTGTAAGAAAATTTACTTTTTTAAGCAAAGCTACTTCTTTAAGATAAAGTATTTTTTTAAGAAAAGGTACTTATTTTTAACAGCAGACAGTTGTCCGAGGCCTGCGGCCACGGACTGTCCCTGCAGGCTGTGTCAGAGACACGGCCATTAAGTTTAACGTAGAATACGCCATCCGATAAGACAGAAAACATATATAACAATAAATGATAAATAACATAAGCAAATGAATTTATTTATTTGATATTTTAATTTACTAAACGTCAACTGTCAGCTGGTGTCAAACAGCATCAAGCAGCATTGATATTTTGCTTACTTTGCAGCACTTTCATTTAACATAAAAATGTATGAATTAATTTTTTTATATATTTTTTATAATTATATATCCATGTTAAATTCAAATTCACATTTAACATTTTGTTTCACTTAAATACATAAGTAAATATACGAAATTTCAATATTTCATCAATCAAAACAACAGCCGAAGGTTTGTGTCCACACTGAAACAGCAGCATAGTTTGTGTTCACGCTACAAACTCAAACACTCAACCAAACACCACACATATGTTTGAGTGTATGTGTTTAAACAATTTTCATTTGAGAAATTTAAATATTAGGAAGATATCAACCGATATGAAATGTATATCAAAGGAAAGATAACATCTTCATTTACCTACAAAAAAATTTTTAAAAAAAGTTATCTTGCCGTTTCCTCATAATCAATGAAATAAAGATTACAACAATAACAATCTGGCATGACTCCTCATACCGTAAGGTAAGACGTATTCTACGTCAAAAACGGTACTTATTTAAGAAAAGGTACTTTTAGGGTATTTTGTTTAAGACAAGGTACTTTGTTTAAGAATATGAATAGGTATTTCTTTTGAGAAAATTTACTTATTTTAAGAAAAGGCATTTATTTAAGAAAATATTATTTTTTTAAACTTCTTTGACTTTTCTAAATTTACTTTTTATTGGGTTCAAAACTACAATATAAGGGGTGTTTTTTTCGTAACTTCTAAGTTATACATAATTATACACGTTAACTCATACAAAATGAAAACCTGCAAGTTAACATGTATAATTTTAGAAGTTGAGAATAACCTCGATGAAAGTGTTACCAAGTACGACTTTATTGTATGGAAAATATAAAATGTATCTCATTCCATTTCTTATATTTCCACGACGTTTCGAAAATGATGATGTAAATATAAGGGGTAGATAATTTTTTTTCAAGTTATTTAAAATGTTGTATAAAATATTATTTGTTTTTTCTTCTTCAAGAAGAAGGATTCCAAGGCAATGCTGGAGACCAAACAACTAAAGAAAAACTAAAAGGAAGTAAAGTGAAGAAGAAAGCCTATACCGTACCATAACTCGACAAGATTCACAAGAACACCTTCGGCTCTGTCTAGTTGCTGCACATTATGAAATTTGTTGATATACTTTGCGTACTTTTTAGTATACATTTGAGGACCTTTATGTACTTTTTTTCGTGCAGTTTACGCCCCAATCACTACACTTAATGTAATTTTTGGTGAATTTATGGTACAATTGATGCAATTTTAAAGTACTTGTTATGTATTTTTAGTACATTTTGTGTAGTTTTTGTAAATTTTTGACTATATTGATGTACTTTCTGGTGGAGTTCACACATTTTATGGAACTTGATATGTACTTTGTGGTAAATTGTATGTACTTTTAGGTACATATAAATGATGTATGTATGTAGTTTCTGGTACATTTTATGTACATTTCACAAACATGTACTTTGTGAATAAATAGCACTCCGATCCACATTCATTACTTCACTTCATTTTCTCTTACCTCTTTTTTACGTCTCGCTTCCGGTACGCTAGCTGCTCCCGAGCTCGTTTGAGATGTAAAAGAGCACGCGGCTTGCTCGGGGACGTCTTCTTCTTTGTTTTATTATTCGCCCGTGATCTCGAGTCGTGTATGTTGGCTTTGTTTTTACATCTGGCAACTACCGAGTAGCTGCGAGTTTACGATGTTTGTTTTATTTTTAAATAGTGCTTACACCAATATGACACTAAAGTCCTGAACCATTGCAATCGAAATCTCTTATTTGAATATTTCGTATAGCCAAACATCTGCTTTTCAATACTTCATTCAGAAGTTAATTTACTCGAAATTTAGAACTGAAAAAACTTTGCTGCAATGTGAATGCAACATAACCACCTCGTATATTACATTGTTTTCTTTACTATTTTGTTTTGGTTTTGACTTTTAAATAAACAAATTGACAAATATAAATGAAAAATTATAGGATGAAGCCAAGTTGAATATACTCAACGTCTATTCGTTTTTATCGTAACTTATATAGGCTACGAAAAAAACACCCCTATATAATACTAAATATTGGCTACAGGCTCCACATAGAAAACTTCTCATTAAACAAGAAATTTCCCAGCATATACATATGAGACATCTAGTTAGTCTAGACACAAACCAAAGCAAAAGTAAACAATATAGTTGATAATAGTGGTTTGTAGCATAATAGTGTTAAATCAAAATTTGTTTAATTTTCTATCATTTAGCCCTCATCCCGCAACGTGCGATAAGCAACTTCCAACTCCAAAATTGGAGAATTGGTATTGCTCATAAGCCTGAAAACACTTTGAGAAGAATATTCAGCAGGACATGGATAAAATTCAAAAAATTTTAGATAAATAAATACTTCTATGAGAAGCTCTCTCAGTGCCTTCAGAGAATTATCAATTAAATATCAAAGCAATTCGTCCGAAAAATTTACGGGGAACAAATTAAAAACAGTTGTCACTGAACACCAAATTTGAGTTCAAACCAGTGTTCCCGCACTCATCGCCGCTGTATCAACGGAGAATGAGTAGCAACGTCTACACATTACACACTGCGATGGATAATGGATTTGTACGATTACCCATCACATATTTGAAATGGGTATCTACTCGTACTTTTCCACATACCCATTTGTATTTTAAAGCATGAAAAAAAAATTGAAAAATGTCTATAATTTGGAAATGAAGCACACAATCGAAACAATTTTTGCGGGCTTCAAATTATTTTGGATTAAGTAGTTCACTGTATAGAGTACGAAAAAATTTAAAAACCAACGTACAAATTTCAGTTTGAACAAACTTATTCATACCCTCGCCCGGCCTATTTTCATTGAAAATTATTGATGCAAATATTAATAAGATCTCAGAAATGTAGACTTACTTTAAGGTTACTGAATGGTTGTGGAAAATTCGACATATTCAATAGCGGTGTCGCATTATGAAAAATATTATCTAATACAAAATTCAATAAGTATCGGATGTGTTTTACGCCGTTTATTGCACCTACCAGCTAATTGTCCACCGAACATTTGAGTGGTAAAATCATCCATATTTATATATATGGGGGGTTTGACAAAATATTGCACAGTACTGAATTTCGTTCAGATCGGCTGTATTTTAAAGCTGTCTTTTGTATTTTGTACCAATACAAACTTTTATTCTGACCGGTTGTGTTATACGAAGGTTGCTATTAATAGTTCTGGCCTAAATGAAAATGCTTTATTTGCTTCTGAGAATCCTTGACCAAGCTCCGCATTAAAAAATATGTTTTCATAGAAAAACAGCAGCATTTTTTACAAAACATTCGGCCTGTTTACAAGCCTGTTACAGGCAAGCGATTATTGCTTGCTTGCTAGTAACGAATTAGCAACAATTTGGCGCTATACATAATCATCTTGCTGTAACGCATGATATATATTCCATTCAAAAGTTTATTTTCTTCTTCTTATCATTTAAACCGCAATGACGATATCTAACGCCGTTTTGCTGAATTTTTCATAGAGGCAGCTTTGTACATGCTTAAGTCAGAAATATAAGTCTGATATATTTATATTTCAAACGCGGCTCAATATCGCTCAGTTCTTCAAACAAAATAAATTACAATTTAAACAGGCGGTGTAACCAAAACACGCCTATTAACAAATCCAAGTTATGAATTGTACCATGCCTGTTGTAGACATTAAATGTTCCCATTAAAACCATATATGAAATTTAGCTTAGCAACATGTTGCTGTGTAATAGTACACTCAACATATTGCTAAACACTTCAAATTTCTAAAAGTATGTGTGCTAAACTCTTTTGCTTTGATTGTGTTGTTTCTCTTTTGGACCATAACAATAACGTTTATGTGTTATACTTACAAGCCAATATGCAAAATTTAACAGTTGGTCGTTAAGACAGCAGAAAAAGACCAAGAGAAGAGTTGAAAATTAAGTAGGAAAACAAATCTAAACGCCCCAATTTAACGCCTTTTTCCACTCCAAGATACTCATATTCACAGATTATGGCAGTAAATAAACAATAAACTGTGCTGCCTGTGGGTCATTGAAGAGGGCTGGCTGGCTGGCAGGCTGGCAGGCTGAGTGTCACATACCACATGCCACTGCTGTTTTCCACTTTTGCGACAAATTAGCTGTTTTGTAGCAAATTTTTACAATGGTAAGAAGCTGATGCTGTTGCTGTTACTGCTATTGTTGTTGCTGCCTACGTGTGTCCTTTAGTATTATGAACCAAAATATTGGCCGTGGGTTTGGGGAAACACGTCTATGTGTGTGTATGTGTTAACGTATAATTTGCGGTTCTTTCTATGTATGTAAATGTTTGCTATTATCTTCTTAATACAAAAGCATCATAATCTCTGGCGTTATCACAGCATCACCATCGTCTTTGTCATCGTCCTCACTGATACAGAGCCAACAACGTCATCCTTAGAACTTTCTTGCCATCGTATGGATTGATAGTTGGTAACTGGTACTTGGTGACTAGTGGTTGTTGCCCATTGGCTGGTAATGGTGTCTTCATTCAGTCATTTTTGATAAAATACTCTTAACAATTATGAAGTTTTATGGCCAGTCCTGAAACTGGATATACAATGACGCCGTTTAAATTGTTTTTATGAACTGAATATGACATTGTTTTAGCATTCGATTCCTGTTTCATCTGCTCCATGGTTGTTTACAGTGTACAGAGTGGATGGCGGTTGTGTCTGTCTGTCTCGCCAGGCACAAAAAGTTGGTAAATCTAAACTTGAAAAAGGGGTGTTACACAATTTTTAATTAAGTTAATAAGAATTACGCATATGAGACGATACTGGCGATGACCGCAAAAAAAGGGGGATGTATTTAAAATGTTGAGTGTTTGGATGGTAATTAGAGATGTTCATCATTGAGACATTTTTCAAAGAATGGGGCTGTTTTCCCCATAGAATATTGAGAATAGTTTAAGGGGTTTCTTGGACGACTTGCAGGAACAAAACTGAATTGAATTGAATTGAATTGAAAGTCAAGTCAATTAAATTAAACCTAAACCAGTTCAAATCAATTCAAATCAAATCAATTCAAATAAATTCACATCAATTCCATTCAGTTCAACTCAATTCGATTCAACTCAATTCAATCCAATTCGATTCAATTCAATTCCATTTGATTAAATTCAAGTTTTTTCCTTCTTTCTTGATTTACCATTCAATTCAATTCAATTCGATTCAATTCAATTCAATTCAATTCAATCCAATTCAATTCAATTCAATTCAATTCGATTCAATTCAATTCAATTCAATTGAAATCGATTCAATTCAATTCAATTCAATTCGATTCGATTCAATTCAATTCAATTCAATTCAATTCAATTCAATTCAATTGAAATCGACTCAATTCAATTCAATTCGATTCAATTCAATTCAATTCAATTCAATTCCATTCCATTCAATTCAATTCAATTCAATTCAATTCAATTCAATTCAATTCAATTCAATTCAATTCAATTCAATTCAATTCAATTCAATTCAATTCAATTCAATTCCATTCCATTGCATTCGATTCAATTCAATTCAATTCAATTCAATTCATTTCAATTCAATTCAATTCAATTCAATTCAATTCAATTCAATTCAATTCAATTCAATTCAATTCAATTCAATTCAATGCAATTCAATTCAATTCAATTCAATTCAATTCAATTCAATTCCATTCAATTCAATTCCATTCCATTCAATTCAATTTAGTCCAACTCAATTCAAGTCAATTCAATTCAATACAATCCGCTTAAAGTCCACACCGGAACAAGCGGAAAAGGGTCTTCACTCACCCGATGAGACCCCATAACCTAAGAGGGCTGAGGTGGATAGTTGGAACTCTAAGCAAAGGTCCTTTAGTGAGGTTATGAAAGTCAGCCCGGTAATATTGGTGTTAGACAAGGGATAGACATGATACGAAATCATGTCGAAGAATAAATGGAAATATATTGTAGAGGTATTGCCTTCAGTATACGTTCAGATCTGAAGAGAGATGCTAGGACCTCCCCTGGTTCCAAGGGCTAAGTAAGTTTCGTTTGGAGATCAGCTTTCGGTAAATTACTAGATTCTGCTTGTGAGCTGTGGCCCGTGGGTGAGTTGTGGCTCGGACAGACGAACTCCCAACCAGATCCAGGGCACTTGCTTCAATACCAACCAACCCACTCGACAAGGAGACTTCTACTACAGGTAGGGTAGTCTCGTTTGTTTTGTACTGATAACTCTGTAGATTTATAATCGGGATCAAGAATACAAGGCTGTTGATACTATGTCGAATGTGAACGAGGAAGTACTACAAAATGGAGATGAAAACTCTCGGGAAATGTATCAGGAGAATCAGGCTATGGATAACATATCGATGATAAATGGGAATGTTCCAATCCATTCAGACTTATTGAAGCCCTTAGCAGATTCGGATGAGGGTTGTACCTTATCCGACACAAATTTGGCTAAGCCCAACACACACCTGATAGTGATATAGGTGTAGACTCTTTCTTGGTATCTGATGACGATTAGGATGCGATAGTGCTGGAGAGACCAATAAATCTTACGGTTTCTTCACGTCAGCAAACATCATGGTAAAGTGGCATCTGCCTCATTAAGTCTTTGTCTAGCAAAATACTAGGTACATATGGTCCTAATCGAAGATGGCTGGGTTGCTAACGGAAGGGTTTGTAGGTTGAGGAGGAAGGGATACAAGACAATATTCACATTTGTATTGTGAACAGAAACGATCTGAATATGTTCCTGTTAACGTCATATAGCAATAGGCAGAACGTTGCCACCAGCCCGGTACAGAGCGGATCAATGTTTGGTACCCCATGATAGTGGGAGCGGACGCAAACCATCCATGAGAAACTCATTCAGTATCTACTAGATACTAGCCTTGCCATAAGTAATAGAGGCAATGAACCGAATTACGTTCCCAGAAAAGAGGTACTAGATGTCAAGAGGTACTAGATGGCAAGGGGTAATAGATGTAACCTTTGCAAAGGAAAACCTATATGCGATGATGAGGGATTGGAAAGTCCTTGACGGCAATTCGTTCTCTGACCATAAACATATCAGGTTCTTGTTGGGTTGCAGCATAGCACAACCCGAAGTAGTTTATCGCAGATTGAGGAGGACTGACTGGTCCATCTATGAAAGAACCTGTATGAGTTGTTGTGATCAGAATCATGTGAAACTGCGTAGATGACCTTGAGAACGTAGTGGATTAGGGTATAAGTGCTCTTACGAAGTTTCTCTTGCCCAGAACGAAGAAAAGGTGCAAGAAGGAGCCTCCTTGGTGAAAAGGAGAGCTTGGGGATATAAGGAAATAATAACGTATAGTACAAGGAGTACTAGGATAATTCAAAAATTAAGCTAAGACGATAGAAGAACTCGATCAGAAAACTTGTGGATGCTCTCCTGTAAATCAATATAAGATTCATCCGAGGTGTCGAGGCCAAGGAAAATACTAGTTCGAGCCAATACAATAGGGTGCCTGAAAGACTGTTTCAGATAGTGGCAAATGTCCAGTGCAGATTCGTACAACCTGCTTATGGGCACCCATTTCACTCATGGATAAAAATTTAATTGTTAATTCAATCCCATTAAGTTTCCCAGGCCCAATATGGTACCGCCAGTGGAATATCTCGCTGTGGCCGATCTATTAATCCCCTGGCTGATAAAGTTATACAACGCGTGTATAAACTTCAGATACCTTCCTAGACGATGGAGTGATACAAGAGAGGTGTTTATTCCCAAAACGGGAAAGGTCTCTCACACAGCTCCTAAAGACTTTAGGCTTAAAATCCTGTCGTCATTCATGCTGAATACTTTGGAATGAATGATAGATAGACACTTGAGGAGGAGTATTGATGCAAGATTGTTATCTAGTGCGCAACATGGGGACTCTAAGGGTAGATCTATAGCGACAGTATTGCATGAACTACACCATTTCCAATTGAAATTTGAAAAATATCAATTTAATTTTGAAAAATATCAATTGAAATTTAAAAATTCTATTTGAAATTTGAAATAGATCAATTGAAATTTGAAAAACATCAATTGAAATTTGAAAGACATCAATTGAAATTGGAAAGACATCAATTGAAATTTGAAATTCGTCACTTGAAATTTAAAAATTATTAACCGGCTTTATGTATTAGATTTTTAAATTTCAATTGGTGTTTTTTAAATTTCAATTGATGTGTTTTAAATTTCAATTGATGTGTTTAAATTCCAATTGATGTGTTTCAAATTTCAATTGATGTATTTGAAATTTCAATTGATGTATTCCAAATTTCAGTTGATGTGTTTTAAATTTCAATTGATGTCTTTTAAATTTCAATTGATGTTTTTCAAATTTCAATTGATGTATTTCAAATATCAAATAGAATTTTCAAATTTCAATTGATGTATTTCAAATTTCAAATAGAATCTTTAAATTGGAAATGGTGTAGTAAAATGCCTAGAGAAATCGTTAGCTGCTAATGCGCCGTCGCATTGTTAGGATGCGTCTACCTTTGCATTGAGGGTGTGTTCAAGAATATCACGCCTAATGCGATAGAATTGGGGCCAAAGACTCTTCACGTGGATGTGTATCTTATGGGGCTTGTATACGAGATGTTCGCCAGGAGACGTATCACGGTCGAATTGGGGATCTCGACCTCTAGCAGGTGCGTTAAAAAGAGGCATACCTCAAGGAGGTGTCTTGTCTCCACTTCTATGGTATCTTATGATGAGTGGAATACTTGTCACTTCCGAAAATACGGGTGGGAAACTGATGCTTATACACTGAACGGAAAAGCATCGTCACAGGGGTGAAAATGTTCATCATCCCAAAAACTGTTGTCATCGAAAGTACAGTTTCATTCCCGATATGAAAATGTGTTCATTGACTGCAAATTGTTCGTTACTGTGGTGAAAGCAATGAATTTGTTTCATTATTGCAATGAATTTGTTTCATTGTTGCAATGAATTCGCTTCATTTCTGCAATGAATTTGTTCATTGTTGCTATTAATTTTGTTTCATTGGTGCAAAAAATTTGAGTCATTGTTGCAAATGAATTTGTTTCATTACTATAATGATTTTGTTTCATTGCTGCAATGCATGTTTTGAAGTGTGTTTGAAATTATTTATTGACAATTGTACATACATAAATACACTGTTAGTATTACATTGCAGGTGTTTTGATATCAATTTTTTTTTTCATTTTTGTTTCGAAAATTGTCTCAATATTCATTCCGTCGTATTCAGGTATTAAGGTTTCTACATATATCAGATATATACATATAACGGGACCGCCAATTAATTTTTTTTTTTTGAAAATGCTATAAAAAAAAACTACTGAATATTTTCTCAAACTTCTTTTTTTATTTGAAAGTACAATCGTTCCGGTTAATAATGGAAAATAATTTCATTCAAATGGCTGCCTCGGCTGGCCATGCAGTAGCCTACACGATCTGTCCAGTTTTTAAGCACATTATCGATTAAGCACATTATCGATTGTTGAGAACGACGGTGAATTGATGTTGATGGCGCTTCACACACACTTTCTGCCACAGCAGCAATATTCTCGGGTGTACGCACTATTTTTGGGTTTCCACGCTTTGGTTTATCAATGAGGATGCCAGTTTCTTTCACTTTATTCACAAGATAACGAACATACGGAGCTGACGGTGCTTCTCTTCTTCCAAAATCCGTACGCAATTTTGGCACACATTCTGCAACATTACCATGATTTTCAAAGTAATGTCGCAATATTTCCCAGCGTTGTTCAAGCGTTTACACAACCATATTCGTTCAGCGGAAGGATAAAACTAATTATCTGTCAAATCAGACATGAGCTAAGTGTTACCATTCACGAAATAAGCACTAGTTGAAAAAAAAACGTTATATGTCTGTACTTACCATGAACATAAGCACTACTCCCCTATGCTCTACTCCTTTCACATAGAACCACATCATTGTTTTCTGAAATCATGCAATTGTTGTTGTGTTGAGGGTTCTGTCATTCAATTGTAGCGCCAAATCTCCCCGTCATTAAGCCAGTGAGCAGCGAAATGAAAAATTGTCAGAGAAGTCAAGTATGAAATTTTTCGTTGCAGCGACTACCGAATTGTCGGGTATACGACACTTTTGACTATAACAGCGTAAAAACTTTAACGAATATGTTTCATCCAGGCAACGAAGCGTTTTTCTTTCAGTGTAGGAACGACATGGCAATAATAGAAAGGGACAAGTATCCTAGTACCTTTAGAAACATTCTCCAGAGTAGCTTGGGCAGCAACTAGGCGAGCTGTGTCCCTGGCCAATTGCTGGGCCTTTTTACTCGAAGATATGAAAGGTCTATAGAGTAACCTATCACGGTGGATGATTCTGTAATTAAGCTTGCATAGGGTCACAAAAACATGGGTATTATTTTGAACTGCAAGCTTAGTTTCCGACCCAACTTAATGCAAAGGGCGAAAAAGGCAATTAATGCCCTATACACCTGCTAGAGAGCTTTTGGTTGTAAATGGAGACTTACACCGAGAATGGTTCACAGGATCTATACTGCGGTGGTGAGACCCATTATGGTCTATGAGATAATCGTGTGGTGGCATGTGGTCGAACCAACCACCTATTGTATACTACTGGCTAGGGTTCAGAAAACGGCGACGATATGCATCTCGGGTTCTATGCGCACCACTCCCATTGATGTATTGAATGTAATGTTATACTTGTTACCGGTGAACAGGCAGACAGTCTGCTCCTACGTCTGCCATCAGGTGAAGGAAACTCTCACAATGGGGCATGGTCGGAATCGGTCATGTACTGCAATACCACATTCTTGTATTTGCCGACTACTTGGAAGTGGCACCACTATTCGATCAGAATCATCACACCCTCATGCCGGAAAGGATTCCTGGAACAATGGAGCTTCTGGTATAGAGGGATATGTGAAATTCTATATGAGTTGATCGGAAATTAATGAATTATTGAAGGGAACAATGCTCGCCCTTTTTCCCGTAGACTACCTGATCATTGTAGTGTACATCAGGCGGAAATGTTTGACATTATGGAAGTGACCAATAGTTCAGCAGTCATTGGAGTCAATGTCATCCCTGACAGACGGGCGATCATCGAGTCCCTGGAATCAGCATTTCTGAACTCAACATCTACCCAGGATAGCCGCAGATCTCTTAACGAGATGGGTCAGCAGTGCGAAATTCACCTCATAGGGGTGCCAAGGCACATGGGCATTCCAGGGAACTACAAAGTGGATGAGATGGCCTACTTGTTTCTTCTTTTCAACGTAAAATGCAGCAATGAACAATTTCGTACATTTGACGATTTTGTCATTACATTAATCCATGCGGGAGCTTATCAGAATCAGTGAACTGTGGGTTTTCTAGTTTTACGCCCACTGATTGGAACCTACAGTTTTACACCAGTTCACAACGGTTTTTTGGCACACTTATTTTTTGTAAATACAAGAGGTTCGAGCAGAGAGTATCCATGCCACAGCTGATCGACATGGTAGTTCAAATTTGATAGCGGATAGAGTAGATAGGTGAAAGAGCGATAAGCAGCCAGAAGCAACCCATGCAGCAAAACAAGTTTAAATACTGTTTGATTGCCCGTTTTATTTCCGCCCGTTTTATGTCCAACAATTGAGTAACTCGATGAAAGTGAGGGATACAAAGTCTTATCTATTGCTCTATGGTTCGAGTTTTTATGATTATCCTCAACCCTTTGAAAAGGAGTAAATTGCCCAATCAAACACAAAGCTGAAAGTTCACCCCTTGGCAACTGGTGTGTGTCTACCTTGAATTTCAGCAATTACTGCCTCAGACACGGATGGATGATTAGGGTGCGTGATACTTGCTCATGAAATACTATTGCCTATGACAGCAGCTTTACATTTTCGATAACCGGTATCTTGCCTTAGAGACGGCAACGCAATTGTTTAATTAACCAAGAAAGACCCTATCATTCGGAATGAGAGTACACGCTGAAAATCTACAGTTATTTGTTGTTTGGATGCAAATATAAAGTTTGTTTGGAGCTTGTCGCAAATATAATATATTTGCGTCCAAACCCATTGTGTTTGCTACTCAATATTCCGTGTTTGAGACACAATGATTAATATGTTATAATATATGTGTTCCCCAAATATATCTGTGTTTGTGATACAAACACAGCTGTGTTTGTTGGACTGTTTATGCTCTCTCGAGATTAAGAGAATAAAAGAGTGGATCGAGAGAGTCTATCTTAAAAGTGTTTATGTACATTTTTGCATTATTCTCTCAGTCAGTAAATATAAAAAGGGTCGTTATAATTCTTTAAATTTTTTATATTAACTACTTATATTTATAAATGTGGATTAATATTGATAAAATTAATTATAATAAATAATACATACATATATATAGATTGAAATCAAAGAATAATTCGTTTCTAAATATTATGTTTGGGAGGAAAAACGCATATGTTTCCACGTAAGCAAATGGAGGTTTGGGATGAAGAACGCATATGTGTACACGTAAAAGCATCCATGTTTACCAGTAAACATGAAACTGTTTGAATTTAAATACAAGTGAGTTTGGGACTTACATACACATATATGTATATTTCAAATGAGTTCCCAACATATACACGGCTCCAGCAGAATATGTTTTGGGAGTATATATAGGGGTTTTCAACAGAGACGCTACAAATGTAAATCGATAGGGACAGCAATCGACGCCATATTTTTCCCCGCTCTTTTGACATTTCTCTTCCGTAAGGTTTGCCATTTCATCATGGAAAGATATACGAGCCAACAACGAGTCGAAATTATTAAAATTTACTACCGAAATTTGGAGTCAGTGGCCTCAACTTTAAGAGCGCTATGTCCAATTTATGGTCGTCATAATCGTCCTACCAGATCAACAATTGAGCGTCTAGTGGAAAAATTTGAATCCACAGGCACAGTACAAAATGTTCCCATGCCAGTGAGACAAAGAAGTGCCCGTAGTGTCGAGAATATTGCTGCCGCTGAGGCTTCAGTTCAAGAAAGCCCAAATGTGTCTCTCACACGTCGTTCTCAAGCGTTGGGCATCTCTGTGACGTCGTTGTGGCGAATTTTGCGAAAAGATCTTGGGCTACATCCTTACAAGATCAAATTGACGCAAGAACTGAAGCCGCTTGACCACCATAAGCGTCGTATGTTCGTGAATTGGGCTGAGCAACAACTTGAAAATGATTCGAATTTTCATCGGAAAATCATCTTCAGCGATGAGGCTCATTTCTGGCTGAATGGCTTCGTCAATAAGCAAAATATGCGTTATTGGTCAGACAGCAATCCACACGTAATCCATGAGTCATCATTGCATCCCGAAAAAATTACGGTTTGGTGCGGTTTATGGGCCGGCGGCGTCATTGGGCCGTACTTCTTCCGTGATGATCAAGACCGGCACATTACTGTGAATGCGAATCGCTACCGTTCAATGATAAGCGAATATTTTGGATAATACGGACTTGGAGGACATGTGGTTCCAACAGGACGGCGCCACAAGCCACACAGCGAATGTCACAATCAATTTATTGGAAACCAAGTTTGGTGAACGTGTTATCTCACGAAATGACCCAGTCGATTGGCCGCCTCGGTCGTGCGATTTGGCGCCGTCAGATTATTTCCTGTGGGGCTACGTCAAGTATGTGGTCTATGCCAACAAGCCAGCGGCGATTGATGAACTTCGTACGAATATCGAACGTGAAATTGCAGCAGTATCGGCCGATTTATGCTTGAAAACTGTCGAAAATTGGGTTCAGCGTCTGGACTTCTGCAAGCGTGCCCGTGGTGGCCATGCAAAAGAAATCGAGTTCCATACATAATGGCATCGAACGTACTTTCACAGGAATAAAGAATTTCATTGGTATCTAAAATCGGTTTCGTTTTATTTAAAAAAAACTTTTGTAGCGCTCTTATTGAAAAGCCCTTTATTACAAAGGCGGTATTTTACAGCGTGTACAACTAAGGATTCCTATCAGTGGGTCTAAAAATAGAAACAACACAGCTTACTGATTTTAAGAGGTTCTCTTCAATGTTTTATTTAATGTAATATGAAGCGAAGTTGTTTTAGTAACTCCGAAAATCGAAGAGTCCATAAATCAAAAAAAAACCGCTGACTACCTTTTGGCCCAGTCGCTGCCACTACTTTATATGGAAGCGATTTGCATACAATGCAATTTAATTTACTTCTTGGCACAGATTTTATCCTTGTTTGTAATGAATTATGTATTTTAACTTTTTCTGTTGGCCAAACAGAAAATTAACATAAACATGGCCAAAAACATCGTCATTGACTGCGGTTCAAGTTGAAGGAAAATTTTGTCATCACAAAACGATTAACATACAAATTGAACTAATTTGTGTCTGATTGTTGAACTATTACGGCTATTTAAACTTATTGGCTCAAATTTCGTTTTAGATCTTTGAGATATTTTGACCAACAATTTTAAAAGTTAGAAATACAATTTCAATTGAGACAGTTTAAATTAGTCAGAAATAAATACACGCTAAAAAAATTTCATTCAGCACTAAGAATATAATAGGCTAAACAGCCGACTAAACGGGAGCTGCCGACTAAGTCATGTTCAAACCCCGAAAGAGTCAGCAATTGTTTTTCTTGTTTTAATTGTTTACCACAATCAAAATTCACGAACACGTTGGATTGACCCGTAACACCATAAATTTTTTATTATAAAAAATTTTATTTATTAAAAAAAACTTAATTTATTATAAAACGGTATTAATTTTGTTTATATATTGTTAGAAATTTTCTAATTATCCATTTTAGCGCTGTTTCATTCCCCGTTAATAAAACAAAGATTCTTTTTAATTTACGATAAGTACAACAGTTTTCTTTCCACGGCCATCTCGTAGTAACGTAGTAACTCGGATGTTCTTGAAAGTTCGATATCGTCTTAATGATTATTGATGAGAGAGCATCTGTTCCAGGGGGTACCGATGCCACAGGTGACCAAGTAAGCGCTTGGAGAACTTATAGACCATATGCTTTCAAATAGGAAACGGTGATAGGTGACTTGGGAGAATTCGGGTTGCGCTGTGGAATTTTCATACTTTTGCAGCCTCGTATCCATAAAGTAATATACTAAGAGTCTGCAACATCTGTTTTTCTTGGACCGGAAACCAAGAAAACTCACTGGAATAGTTGTATATTGAGTCATAAAAACTTGGCAACCCATGCAGAATGAGTAAACTCTTTATTTTAATAAATTTGTGGTGTAATTTCGAACTCTTTAAATAATTTTACTCTAACACTTCATCACATTTTGTTACCCCTTTTTTCCTCGATTTAATTATCACAAAAACAAATAGACGACCAGAAGATGTGCGCAACTTGGCAACCCTGATAAAAGAGAACCAAAAAGTACTAGGAGTACACTTAAACGCATTTCGCTCTCGCGTCATATCTTGCTTATTTCATACTTTTTGCATAGTTTATGTAATTTTACTCCAACTTGGTTGGAATTTGTAGAGTTATATACAATAACACTATCAAAAAGCTGTTCCTGTATTGAAATATTCAATGAAGAGAGTAAGAGAGAGAGTAGAGAAGTACTAGGGTTTCACTCGATTTGTTTGTTGGCATTTGAGTGAAGAGAAATTTTGACTGTCTACTTGTACATCGTTTTTGACAAAAATACTCTCAGTTGATAAGTTTTGTACTTTTAGTTCAATGCACAAAGATAAATGTGTGAGAAACGTATTCAGCAACCCTACACACTTCCAGCCATCTATCGCTATTTCTCTTTCTTACTTTTTTCTGCATGTTTCGGCAACTCTAAGGTTGATCAGCTGTGGCATAGAACCCCCATGTTCCAGTTTTCTATCGCTATAACTCTTTCTTACTTTATCCTGCATGTTTTACCAACTCTAAGGTTGAACAGCTGTGCTACAGAACCCCCTGGGTAAAAGCTTCTTGTGTGGCAAGCATTCATCCAGGATTAACAACACTGGCTTCGGCAATTTTTTGTTTATTAAAGCCATCACCGTGGACGAGTTTACGGCTTTTCTCTCCTGGGATGATTCTAATATCGACTTCGGCCAGGGGAATTCTATGGCACAGCTGATCGAAAAGGTACTAGCCCGATGATGGAGAATGAGAGAGCAAATAAGACAGGAACTAATTTTAAATATTGTTTATTGATACTAATGGCAGCTAAATTACGTTTTATGTTGTTTGCATTGATCGAACATACGCATTCCCTTTGATTTCTGTCCGGTTTTATGTCCAACGAAAGTGTAAAATTGGTAAAATATAGCAGCAATTAAAACTCTATGAAATGGCCTACTACCTCGTCGTCATGAAGAGACATCGAAGAGAGTAATGGAAACTCTTAAGTATTACTCTAGGCATCGGCATAATTTTTTGATTCTCAATTTCTTATTAACCATTATGTGCTCGGGATTGTAAACTTACGTTGTCGGTCGGAAGTCTACATTTGTAGCAAATATGTATTTGTATGGAAAAGTATGTCAACATATGAAAAAACACTCGTACGCAGAGTGTTATACTTTATTAAGAAATACATACATATATGATTTTTAGATACAAAGTTAAGGTCACAATGTTTCAATTTCATTCATGGTACAGCATTTACCCAGAGTACGTGTGGTCACATACAGGTTTTTTACACCATCTGTAAATTTTGCGTATAGTTTTACGCTTTCCAACTTCACAATATAGACAACGAACAGGACAGGGCGCACGGGCTGTGTATCGTTCGAAATATCAGTCAAGTGGTTCATACTAGGAGATGGTCATTTTGAAAAGTAGCGTCTGGGGGTGCTGCAAATTATTTGTTTAACGTGTCAGCGGCCAAAACTGCTTAGAATTGATTTTTAGGAAGCTACTGAAAATTTCGGACCCTGTTTTTGTGGAAATTTTGTTTTATTCAACTTTTTCTTCAAAAATGCTACAACTTTAGACTACCGAGCACATAAAGGTTAAAAATATTGAATTTTTCATTCTTATTCTGGCCGGAATCAGCAAAGGTGTGTCTTGCTGTTAATGAGGGCAAGGCAAAATAAATGGTGTCAACGACTAGAGAAACCTCTCGACTTGGACCGCACTTGAACGTTGACAACCGATTTAATTTTGAAGTGGTAGATGAATTTGTCTACCTTGGATCCGCCGTGAACAAGGACTACAACGTCAGCCTGGAGATAGATAGGAGAATTGTGCTTGGAAATAGATGTTATTTTGGGCTCAGCAAGCAGTTTAGGAACAAAGCCCTCTCTCGACGGACAAAAGTCCAGCTATATCAGACTCTCATTTTACCTGTCTTGACATATGGCTCCGAAACTTGGGTCATATCGCAAGCGGATGAAAAACACCTGGGAGTTTTCGAGAGAAAAATTCTCCGTAAAATAAATGGTCCTGTTAGGGAAAACGGCGAGTACCGACGTCGCTGGAACGCAGAGCTATATAATCTCTATTCAGACGTGGACATTGCTAGACGAATCAAAGTGTGCCAATTGCGTTGGCTAGGCCCTGTTATCAGAATGGATGAAGATGAGCCAGCGTGAAAGATTTTTGATAACGTACCCGATGGAAGCAGGAAAAGAGGACGACCAAGACTCCGCTGGAAAGACCAGGCAGAAGAATCCCTCCGTATCCTTGGTGTTACCAACCGGCGAGAAAAGGCAAAGGATAAAGCCAGTTGGAAGAATATGTTAAAATTTGTTTAACTTGTTTGTTTAATTAATATGTGTAAGACGTCGGACCTCATGAGGTTGTAATATAGTCAATAAAAGTAAAGTATTCTGGCCGTCGGTAGTGCAATGGCTAGTGTGCGCGGCTCTTGTACAAGATCGATCCCCGCTTTGACCACCCTACATTTCTTTCGACGACGGTCACCTCGCTTAGTGATGGCGACACTATCGAGTACTTAGCCATAAAGAAAGTTTTTCAAAACACCGTTCGGAATAGGCGTGAAACTGTAGGTCCCAATCGGTGAGTGTAAAACGTGAAAGCGCACAGCTCACTGATTGCGGGAAGCTCTGTCCAGTCCCTTCATGGGATGTAATGGTAAACTATTTTTTTTTTGGATGGGTTATCGGAAGCATTGTATGGGCTCTCGATGAACAAGGAATATCATACTTTCTCCAATGAAACAGCCAGACTAAAATCTTCTAGCCGATATTTGCCGATTATTTTACCACCGGCGGACAATTAGTTCAGCCACCGCCGCCGCTGATAACACGGTGTTACAAAAAATAGATTTTTTTCTGTCCTATGAACCAAATGCACATATTCGGAAAGAGGGGAAAAAATAAAAATACACGTGTATCGTCGATTTTCATGTACACGTCAGAATTTTTTTTTTTAAGTTTGAAGTATAAAGCTCGTAGTGGCCTGTGTGAAAGCCTTTGGACCGATTTTTAACCCTTTTTCAGTGATTCAATCGAGCTGCTTGTGGTCGAGGTACCACTATTCCATATGACGAATTTTTTAAATTGCACGAAGATCGGGAAAAAACCTAGCTTATTGTTATGATATTGATTTGTTGTTTGCAAAAATTGGTTACCCTCATATTTCAGAGGAGTGGCGACTTTTCATCGATGCATCGGTCAACAGCCTTAAAGTCGTGCTGCTTCATATCGGTAACATACATCCATCTGTCCCGATCGCATATGCCACAAACCTCAAGGAAACATACGAAGGCATGGAATTAATATTACAGCTGATAAAGTACAAAGAGCATAATTGGAAAATATGCTGCGATCTGAAAGTGGTCGGTTTACTCATGGGTGTTAAGCGTGGATTTCCAACCCACCAGTGCTTTTTGTGTACATGGGAAGGTCGAAAAATAGATGAGCATTACACTGAATTTAAGTGGAAGCCGCGAACATGCTACAAAGTAGGCGTAGAAAGTATAAGGAATCTACCATTGGTGCAGCCGTCTCAAATCATTTTGCCTCCACTACACATTAAGCTCGGTCTCGTATCAAATTTTGTTAAAAAACTGGATCGTGATGGCGAGGCCATTGCAACTTTGCGCAAAATTTTTCCGAAATTGAGCGGCGCAAAGATTCATGCAGGTATTTTTTTTAAGAAGTCATTCAGTAACTTTATGTTTTTTAATGATTTTTTTGATTTAAGGTGTTTTCAATGGTCCGCAGATAAAAAAAATAATTGCAAGTTCTGAATTTTCATCAAAATTAAATGCTATCGAACAACGTGCATGGAAAGGTACAGTTCCCGTTATTGAGCAGTTTCTTGGCAACAAACGAGCTGCCAATTATAGAAATATTGTAGCAGAAATGGTTTCGGAATATGGCGAAATGGGCATATTAATGTCGCTAAAGATTCATTTTCTTCACAATCATTTAGATTTTTTCCCTGATGATTTAGGAGCTTGCAGCGATGAGCATGGCGAAAGGTTCCATCAGGACATTGCGGCTATTGAAAAGCGCTTTAAAGGAAAAGACATTACGCATATTCTTGGCGAATACTGTTGGTCTATTTATCGCGATATTGATATTTTTATTTTTTATCCCCTCTCCGAAAAAGTAAATTTGGTTCATAGGACAGAATGTGTGTAACACGGTGTAATATTTGGTCGACTCCACTCTCTGGTGGTGACAACTTTCGTTGCCTTAATAAAATAAACGAAAATTTCATGAACCGAAAATTTCGCTCACTTTTCCTTTGCTTGGTGTACTCAGCTCTTCGCAAAAATTCCGCAACAACCAAAAGCATAGACTAATCCATACACACATTTATTCTCTCATCTGACGTTTCATTTCACACTCTTCGTCGTAGGTTTGTGGAAATGAGAGAAATTAAATTTAAAATTAACTTACACCAGGTGGAGTTACAAAATATGTTCACTTAACTTTTTCATGTCGTTTTGGTGTAGAACTGAAAAATTTAAATGTATTTTGCACTTTTTTGTTGACTTTTATCGTTGGTATACATTTGTATAGTATTTAACACAACTAGTTTGCCACATAAACACGAAATTGGGTTGTTGTTCCTTTGTTGGACGTTGTTTACTATTGCCTCTATCTGGTATTATTGAACCCATGTTTTCCACCATCCAATGTTTACTTTCCACCGTACCTATGACGTTTAATTTATTGAGAGAATAAATGTATCTATGCTAAGTATTAGTCTATGAACAAAAGTAACACTGCGTGCCTTAAATATAAATTGGAGTGCGTAGAAAAATTTTAAGTGAAATATTTGCGAGGTAATTCAAAGATAGGTGATAACTCTCCGCAGCGAAATTTACCATTTTAAGCCCCGTATTCAGCTCTTGCGAAATTTTCGTAAGAAATTTAGTCATTTATCCCTAAACGGAAAATTTTGTTACAGAGAGTTACCACATATCTCTGATTTACCTTGCAAATATTTCATTAATACAACATCTTTGTACTCCATTTTATTTTTCAATTTATTTTATTTTTCAAACAATTATCAAACAATTGTTTTCGTACGAAATATCTTCGGCGTAACAACCCTGTACTTGGTTTGCCTACGAAATTTTCGCAGAGCTGAGTACTAAGCAAATGAAAAGTAAGCGAAATTTTCGGTTCATGAAATTTTTGTTATTTTTTATACACGTATTTACTTCTTATCGCAACCAAAAATTTCATAAAAACTCAATACTGGGCTTAAGAAGTGAATAGGGGGCTTAAAGCCGGGTATTCAGCTTTTAAAAAATTTTCGTTGCCATAAGAATTACGTGTATAAAAAATAACGAAAATTTTATGAACCGGAAATTTCACTCGCTTTTCAGTTGCTTGGCACTCAGTTCTCTGCGAAAAATTCGTGAGCAAAAAAAGTACAGGGTTGTTACGCCAAAGCTATTTCATACGAAAACAATTGTTTGGGACCAGATTTTTAACATTTCGAGCATTTTAACAACCAAAAACAAAACCACATGCGTTATAAAAAAAAAATGGAGTGCATAGAGGAATTGTAAATTAAATATTTACAAGATGATTAAATATTTACAAGAGATGATAAATTTCTTATGAAAATTTCGCAAGAACTGACTACGGGGCTTAATGCGGTTATGAATTCAGTTAGAACTAATAGGGTTATTTTTTCTGGGGGTTCATACTTAGGTGACATAGGATATAGGACACTGAGACTCCAATCGGCGGACATGCATTCGTGTAACCAAGTTTTGCATATGAGCTGGTGATGAACATTATCAGCTGATCAACGCTAGCCTTGAACATCTCTGCCGGTGGTCCATCAAAGCCTGCGGCTTTGGTGTTTTTATGCTGGGAAATTACTGTGCATACCTAGTAATGGGACAAGGGTAAATACCCAAATAGTAAATTTGGTATTTAAATGTAAATACCCAGGTATTTACCCAAGCACCTGGGTATTTACCCAAAATGTGGGTATAAATCAGAATAAAGAAAAATTTAAATAAATTAAAAGAATTTAATTTTTTATTATGAATTAGATTTTTTAATAACAAGTGAAATAATTTTTAAATTTAATCGTAATCGCTGTCGCTGTCCGTAACCGATAAAAACTCATATCGAGTAGAGTGCGTGATTCCTGTTGAAGTTGAAGGAATATCGTCTTGAGTACCTTCTAGTGAAGAATTCATGGCATTTCCAAATTGAGTGGAGTGCGTGCTTTCTGCTGAAGGTGGTACACTAATTTTAAAAAGCAAGTTCCAGTTGCACGATATATAGTTATTTTCCCTGCTCTATGTGTTGTTAAACGGTTCCTTTTTTTTTTTGAGTGAATGAAGCTGTGGGTGCTAAAGGAGCGTTCAGTAGCAGCTGCAGTACAGGGAGCTGTTAAAATTCGAACAGCTAATTTGCTTAATTGCGTGCTTCCACAAATTCCTTTCCACCAAGTTACTGGAGAATTTCATTCAAACAGCTCCAGACAAAAGTCTGCCATTACATTTATGTTTGGCGCCTGTGACATTGTGTGAATGAATTTCAATGCATCTACCTCCTCAGATGGTTCAGGATCACTTCCTTGTGCCTTAGGATCTAGCAATTTCGCAGCTAAATGTATCGGTTTTATGGTTTTTTTAAATCGTGTATTGAATATGGGTGATAGCTCAGTTTTTTCGGCAGTTGAAGCAAACTCTAATTCAAGCTTACTTTTAATTTCATTAAACGCGAAATATACCCTGTGTATATTAAATTCATTTGATTCGAGCTTACAAATCCGTTCTGTAATGCAACCAAATATGTTTGAGCTTAAATTTAATTGCTCCTAAAAGATTTCGCTAAGTAACTGTGATTTTATATCGGCTTGTAAATTAATTTGTTCATGAACTGCTAAGACCTGTAGGGATGCTTTAGTCTTTATTACATCTAGACTCTTAACTTCCTTACCTTGTTTTGGCTGGCAGTTTTAATTGTTCACCGATTCCTTTTTCTTTCACAATTTTAGCTAAAGTTGCTGTTAGAACTTGGTTGTTTTTAATTGTTTGGATTATATTTACAACATATGAGTAATTCTTCTGTAAGGTATCGCATTTTAAAAAATCCTGACAAATTAAATGAAGACTATGCGCTACACAACCCATACGCACAGCATTCGGGTAGGCTTCTTTTACTATTTTGAACGCCTTTCGTATATTTGCAGCATTGTCAACAATTAACACAAAAAACTTTTGTTCACCGTATTCCTTCATGATTTTAATAATTTCCTGTAATAAATACTGAGCTGTATGCCGATTGGCCTGTGTTGACAGACTTTTCACAAATACAGTTTCTGGCTTTGATATGAGAAAGTTTACAACACCTTCATTACGAATGTTACTCCATCCATCACATTGAATATGTAGAAAATTTGCTGCTTTTAGTTGCAGAGTAATGTCCATACTCATTTCGTTATAAATTTTATCCAAATATGTGCTGGAAATCGCTTTTCTAGTTGGAGTCTTGAAATGTGGTTTAAGGTCCTTAAAAAAGTCCTTCCACAATGGATGCTGCACCATAGCCAAAGGAGCGCCGGTTACAAATATAGCCTTAGCTAAGTTGTATTGTGCTAAATTTGAAGGAAGATGCATATGTAAATCAGATGAAGGCGGAGAATCATTTGCTGTCTGTATCTTGTTTATTGTCACATTGGTTGCAAGCATGTCTTGAACTCGTTGCTTTATTAATAATGGACACTTGATGCACGCTTGTAAATGTTTTGCCATTTTATTTACATTTGCAAATTTGTACCGCTGTTCGCAATGTGAGCATGAAACTTCATTGCTACTTTCGCTTCTATGAAAATGTTTCCAAATAGTTTAATTTTTCGGTTTTTCCATCATTTAAAATATAATTATCAACACGCGCACTTTATTTCATTTACTACTCGCTGGGAACAAATATTTAAGAATGAACGAACCAAATCCTTTTTATGCACCTGAGGCTCAAGCTTGGCTTTCGAAACTTTAATCTTTCTAGTTGCTTCAGCATTGTTGTTGCCATCGCTCCCACTCATTACATTGAATTGCCATAAGCACGCTGATTAGCGGTTCTTATTATAAATTGTTGTTATGTTTGATGCAGTCAAAACTGCCTTATCTGAGCAAAACGCATCAAGAAATGTATAAACAAAATATGTTCAAAATAAATTCGAAAATGTTCATATTTCTCTTAGGTACTCTACGTAACAACGAGTATTTGTTATTCAAATGAGTATGTACCCGAAATTAGATAAATACCCGGGTATGAAAGCGGGTATAAATGGGTAAATACCCAGCGTTGGGTAAATACCCAGGTCTAAATCCATCTCTATTCATACCTCGTCTCGATTAGAAGGTTATAACATAGTACTCTGCAATTTGCTCGATTGCCTCATCTGCATTGGTTAATTCCGGGGCCAGTAGCGCAGAGAAATTACCTCTCCTTATCTCCAACATACTTCAGTACATCTGTGACAAGATTTTTGTTCTTATTTTAACAGAAGAGAGGGTTTTTAACATTTTGGTAGAATTTGTGGGCCTCGTTCTATTTCTCAAGCTCGTGCTTTCTCCACTGCTGAGTTTTTTGCTAAATAAATGAACTGATTTGTAGTTAATATTCGACTTAAGTTAAAAAATATTCTTATATGTAGAAATTTGAATATTATTGAAACAATATTTCAACGTTGAACCTTTTACGCGCTTAGAAATAATTTAAGTGCTCTACGATAAGCACCAAAGCGCTTTATTTCATAAAAATAAATTCGCTGGACTGTAAAATCCAACCACAATTTTTTATCATTAAGGAAATCAGTTTAAATTTGCAACAAAATTTAATTTTGTAACAAAGTTGCTTCAACGATTTTTTAGCTATTTATTTTATTACCTTATTACAGTCAAAAGTCAAGTGCATTTCAAAATAGTATTAACAAATCCCACTTAACTACCACTTATAAAATTTAAATACTGGGCACTGCTTTTAGAAAACATCAATTAACCGAATAGAATATGAATCATGAGTCGTAAGTGACGTAGAGAGCGAGAGACAATTTTATAATTAGTTAAGCAAAAAACAATTCTATTTACGTCATTTTCATTTAAATGCAAAAGTATTATTCTAATTTGTATGTTAGTCCAGTAATTGTTGCACTTTGGTCCTAAAACTATAAGACTGTTTACACCCTAACGTGTATCCGAAGCAAATTTGACACATTTTAAACATTAGGGTTATAACTGTTACATATTATATTAAAAGCATTTCTACTGTTATCGAATTTACACATGTTGATTTGCATGTCAGAGTCATAGAAATGTATACATGTGTACCCAGCAAAATATTCGGTACCAAAAATGCAGCTGCGGAACATGTTATACTAGAAAACAATCTGTTCTACTATAAGTCCTACCATCGACTATAAAGGGTGACTAATTCAAAGGTATTTTTTTTTAAGTAAATTTTCTTCTCTACCTTTCTTCATGCTCTTTGTTATTATCTCGGCCTCTGAGTGACAATGATTGCACATGGTGCCAACGCCGAGTTTTCGCCGTTGTGAAACTAGCTCAGAAATTTCAGTCGGATGAATCGATCGATGTCGCATTTACACCGCAGTTTATCGCGGCCAGGTTAACGATAATATTGTTCTCTAATCTTTGCCGTTTACACCACCCAATTTGAGATTAAATTGGCATTTAAGGTGGCAACTCCGTACTTAGACCAACTCCACGCCGAGACACAATTATCGGAAACGGCGGCACGACAGACAAATTAAATTGGCGGCTATTGGTTTTGTCAGTTTAGTACAAATTTGCGTTGTTGTTTGAAATAACTGAACCTTTAAAATTGGATCAGTCGATAAAATCGGTTCACATTATAATCCAATAAGAGCCAATTACATCGGCGAAGGCGTGAGCTTCAAAAATGTATCGATGGCGGCGACGCGACGGAAAATGTTCGATCAGTTTCCGTCTGTCAAACAGTTGAGTTTTTGTGTATGTTTCAAAAAGGATGTACAAGTAGAGAAGAAAAAACCGGCGCAATTTGGCAACCCTCGTAGAAGAGAGCCAAACAAGTTGACGCGATTCACTTAAACGCATTTCTCTCTCGCGTCTTAACTTGATTATTTCGTACTTTTTACATACTTTATGTAATTTTATTAAAACATGCTTGGCATTTCTATACTTAGATACTGTAACATCAGAAAACTGGTCGTGAATTGAAATATTCAACGAAGAGAGTAAGAGAGACGGCAGAGAAACGAGGCGCTTCACTCGTTTTCTTTGTTGGCATTCCACTCCATAAGGACATTTTCTTGTCTATTTAATATTCCATGCTCCTTATATGTTTCCAAAAGGATGTACAAGTGCAGAAGAAAATCCCGGTAAAATTTGGCAACCCTAGTAGAAGAGAGCCAAAAAAGTCGACGCGATTCACTCAAACGCATTTCTTTCCTGCGTCGTAACTTGATTATTTCACACTTTTTACATACTTTATGTAATTTTATTTAAACATGGTTGGAATTTCTATAGTTAGATACTGTAACATCATCAGAAAACTGCTCGAGTATTGAAATATTCAACGAAGAGAGTAAGAGAGAGAGAGAGCAGATAAACGAAGCCCTTCACTCGTTTTCTTTGTTGGCATTCCAATCCATGAGTAAAATTTCTTCTCTATTTAAAATTCCATACTCGTAGGGTGAATCCAAAGACGATTTAGAATTAGACGACCAGAAGATGTACGCAACTTGGCAACCCTGGTAAAAGAGAACCAAAAAGTGCTAGGAGTTCACTCAAACGCATTTCTCTCTCGCGTCATATATTGCTTATTTCATACTCTTTGCATAGTTTATGTAATTTTACTTCAACTTGGTTGGAATTTGTATAGTTATATACAATAACACTATCAAAAAGCTGCTTGTGTATTGAAATATTCAATGAAGAGAGTAAGAGAGAGAGAGTAGAGAAGTACTAGGGTTTCACTCGATTTGTGTGTTGGCATTTGAGTGAAGAGAAATTTTGACTGTCTGCTGGCACAGTGTTGTACTCCAATAGTAGTTAAAAAAGGAGTAAAATTAAAAAATTTCCATTGCTGGCTCAAACAAAGACGATTTACAATTAGACGACCAGAAGATGTGCGCAACTTGGCAACCCTGGTAAAAGAGAACCAAAAAGTACTAGGAGTTCACTCAAACGCATTTCTCTATCGCGCATTATCTTGCTTATTTCATACTTTTTGCATAGTTTATGTAATTTTACTTCAACATGGTTGGAATTTGTATAGTTATATACAATAACACTATCAAAAAGCTGGTCGTGTATTGAAATATTCAATGAAGAGAGCAAGAGAGAGAGTAGAGAAGTACTAGGGTTTCACTCATAGAGTAAATAGGGGTAGAGAAAATCTTTCACTCACCAAATTTCTGACATTTGTCCTCGTGTGATGTATACGTTTGATGTTGAAAAGAATTGCTTTACTAATACTAGATAGAGGCAATGGTTCAAAACAACGAACAAAATAACAACAACGGCATTTCGTTTTGTGTGTTAAAATTATTGTGTTAAATACAACACAAATGTATGCTAACAATAACAGTCAATAAAAAAGTGTAAAACACATTTAAATTTCACAGTTTTCACCAAAACGACATGAAAAATTAAAGCAAGAAGTTATTTTAATCCCACCTGGTGTATGTCACTTTTTGTCAAACATCTCTCTATCACACCGACCGCATCACGAAGAGTGTGAAAGGAAACGTCAGATGAGACAAATGGCGGCTCTACTTCATATTTACTCTATGGTCAATACAGAAAACACATAACAGAAATGAAAAATGTCAAAAGCGCGACGTGAACACCATGGTTTCGAAATGATCTCAAGAGAGCGAAACGCCGGCGTCTCAGCTGAAACGCGGTAAATGTGAATAAGCTGTTACTTGATCAGATGTGGCATCGGTACCACAGAGTAATATTAACAAGAATTTGCAACAGCTGTTTTATGTTCGAAAAAAGTCCGTGGAAGACTTGGAAAACATACACAGAAAAAAACCTTGCGTAAAATTACCCAAATTCATGGTCTGATATCAGTCAATGCACTGGGTAATATATGGTCCATAGAGTAATATACTACAAGGTTGCAACAGCTGGTTTTCTTGGATGGGAAACCAATAAAGGTTATTGGAAAAGTTGGAGCACAGAGTTATACAAACTTGGCAACCCATGCAGAATGAGAAAAATCTTTATTTTAATAAATTTGTGTTTAATATGCAATCTCTATAACTAATTTTACTCTAACACTTCATTACATTTTGCTTAATTTCACTTGTAATCCCTTTTTTCCTCGATTTAATTATCACAAAATACACCCAGTTGATGAGCTTTGTACTTTTGGTTCAATTGCACAAAGGCAAATGTATGAAAAACACATTGAGCAACCCTACACACTTTCAGTCATCTATCGACATTTCTCTTTCTTACTTTATCCTAAATGTTTCGCCAACTCTAAGGTTGATCAGCTGTGGCATAAACCTCCCTGTCAAAAATCCTCTCGAATTCTCGTCTCGATCATGTTTGTCTACCCCTCCTGTTTCTTCCCAACTCTCGCTCCCTCGAACTCAAAAGTCTTGGGCAAAAGCCAAGATTGAAACGCATATTCTAAAAACATGTCTTACTTGATCAGATGTGGCATCGGTACCACAGAGTAATTTTAACAAGAGTTTGCAACAGCTGTTTTATGTGCGAAAAAGGTCCGTGAAAGACTTGGAAAACAGTAAAAACACCTTGCGTAAAATTACCCAAATTCATGGCCTGATATCAGGCAATGCACTGGGCAACATAGGGTCAGCCATAGAGTAATATACTAACGGCCTTATTCATAAAAAGCTGTCATAGGTTTGTTAAAGGTTTAAGAAGTTAAAGCTCAAAAATTTTATTCATAATCGAAAAATTCCTCTGTTAAGACTTCTCTAACGTCGCCATTTTTGTTGAACTTTTAACCCTTCTTTAAGGCCATTTTATCCGGCTTAATACACAAATGAAACAATTTTTTAACATTTCACGCGTGCCGTACTTAAATACTTATGCGATATAAACACGTGGAATTATTCTATGTATATTTGCAGCGTTTATAGTGTCACAATATCCTGCCAAGCAACCAAATAGTTTCGGTCCAATTTTTATAATTTTTAACCAAAATGAACTTTTGTTTACATAGTGATGTAAATAAAATCAAAACATTGAAACTAAAACCTATTATCCGGTTTTATATTCGACTACCCAAAACTGAAATCCAATTCAATATGATTTTTTGGCACTTCTTCCAAATTTATGAATATAGCAAATACTAATTGATCTTTTTATTGAATAGTTCTTTCCATTAATGTTTAAAATTTTGCAAAAATGAATTGACGCAATTCAATAACAAAAATTTAATTCGGTCTATCGGTTATTGTTCATCTTGTTTTTACAACACAAGCACTATGAGAATACATAAAACAGGGTTGTCAGTCGATTATCTGTTCCCTAGTTAAAATACTCATTATGAATACGGTTCTAATAAAACCTTCGTCAAATCTTAAAGCTTTCATTAACTGATGACTGCTTTAGAGGTAATTTAATGATTTTTTATGAATAAGGCCGTAAGAGTTTGCAACAGCTGTTTTTCTTGGACCGGAAACCAAGAAAAGTCACTGGAAAAGTTGGAGCACAGAGTTATACAAACTTGGCAACCCACACAGAATGAGAAAAATCTTTATTTTAGTACATTTCTCTATAAAGCGTTTTACTCTAACACTTCAATACACTTTGTTTTATTTCACTTGTTATCCCCTTTTTTCCTCGATTTAATTATCACAAAAATACTCCCAGTTGTAGCTTTGAGTTTTGTACTTTTGGTTCAATGCACAAAGCCAAATGTGAGGAAAACGTATTGAGCAACCCTACATACTTCCAGTCATCTATCGCTATTTCTCTTTGTTACTTTATCCTACATGTTTCGCCAACTCTAAGGTTGATCAGCTGTTGGATAGAACCCCCCTGGGGTCAGCTATTTCAATGATTAATATTACCAATAAACATAGACATAGGTTGCCAAACTATACGGAAATTTTCCTCGCATTTTTGTACATTTACCCATTGCAAAAGGGCAACGAACAAAATGTACTGTGTGTAATTCAAAATGTGAATTTATGCAAAACGCACAGTGCATTTTCGAGTATATTAGTAAAAACAATATTGTTTTTTTATTTTGTTTACTTATTTAGGCAGACATAGTTTATCTATTTTATACCTACATATATATATTGATGTTAAGCTTATAATCAAAATATAAAAGACAATCACATGCATAGATTAATACTTATAATAGATCTACTAGTTCTCCCACCAAATTTATGACATTTGGCCTGGTGTGATATTTACGTTTTATGTTGAAAAGAATTGCTTTACTAATACCAGATAGAGGCAATGGTTCAAAACAACGAACAAAATAACAACAACGGCATTTCGTTAACAATAACAGTCAATAACAAAGTTTAAAACACATTTAAATTTCACAGTTTTTCACCAAAATGGCATGAGAAATTAAAGCAAGAAGTTATTGTAATTCCACCTGGTGTATATCACTTTTCGTCAAACCTCTCTCTATCACACCGACCGCATCACGAAGAGTGTGAAAGGAAACGTCAGATGAGACAAATGGCGGCTCTACTATAAATTTACTCTATGATCACATGTAAAACTTTTGAAATGAAAGCAAATTAACAAAATCACATAAAACTTTAATAGATTTTGTGTATGTTTTCGATCATATATTTTATGAACGGGTTTATTATGACTAGTGGAAACTACATCAACGTTTGATGTGTTCTAAAGTTCAATACGGTTTAATTGTCCGCTTAACTGTAATGCAGTTAAAGTATTTTGGTTTATGCTTTGGTTTGCTAGTCGGAGGAAAGTCTAGTAGTGTTTTGTTTTCTTCCACCTTCGGCAAAACGGATAACCTCTGTCCGATTGTCACTGCTACTGCATCATGTTGCTATTCACCAGATGAGGATATCGTCTAAAGAATTCTGAGATGATCTTACCATAGCTTATCTTGGAGTTTGAACTGTCTTTCACCACAATGGTAAGGGGTCTGTCAAGGCCATCGTGATTTACTATGATGGTGTAGGTACCAAGTGGATCTTCTGACTGCAGTCATGCATGCCTGACGATTGGAGTCTCAGTGTATTATGTCCTGTATTCAAAAAGGGTGATACGTATGTCTGTTCCAACTATCTCGGTATGAGTCTTTTATCCATCGCGTATAAGGTATTGTCGAGCCTATTATGTGAAAGACTAAAGCCAATTATCGAAAACCTGATCGGACCTTATCAGTGTGGTTTTAGAACAGGCAAGTCCACGACTGGCCAAATATTCACGCTACACCCAATCCTGGAAAAGACCCACGAACAGCAAATCGATACATACCACCTTTTTTGGATTACAAAGCTGCTTTCGATAGCACCATACGGGGAAAACTGTACGAAGCTATATCTGAACTTGGGATTTTGGCGAAAGTGATCCGCCTCTGTAGAATGACGCTGACCATAACTGTATCAGCAGTGAAAGTGGGGAAAGACCTCACTGAACCATTCTGTACAAAGCGAGGACTGAGACAAGGCGACACACTTTCGTGCAATCTCTTCAACATCTTAATGGAGATAATAATGAGAAAAGCTGCAGTAAATACGAACAAGACCATTAACACGAAAAGCCATATGTTGCTGGCGTATGCTGACGACATAGACATCATTGGGCGAAATTTGCAAGAGGTTACTGGAGTATTTTCAAGAATCGAAAAGAATCATCGAAGGTTGGTCTTGCTGTTAATGAGAGCAAGACAAAATTGATAGTGTCAACGACTAGAGAAACCTCTGGACTTGGTCCGCACTTGAGCGTTGACAACCAATTTAATTTTGAAGTGGTAGATGAATTAGTCTCCCTTGGATCCGCCGTGAACAAGGACAACAACGTCAGCCTGGAGATAAATAGGAGAATTGTGCTTGTGCTTGCTTCTTTAGGCTCAGTAAGCAGTTTAGGAACAAAGCCCTCTCTCGGCGGACAAAAGTCCAGCTATAACAGACTCTCATTTTACCTGTCTTGACATATGGCTCCGAAACTTGGGGTCATATGGCAAGCGGATGAAAACAAGCGGATGAAAACACCTGCGAGTTTTCGAGAGAAAAATTCTACGTAATATTTATGGTCGTGTTAAGGAAAACGGCGAGTACCGAGGTCGCTGGAACCAAGAGCTATATAATTTCTATTCTGATGTGGACATAGCTAGGCGTATCAAATTAGGCCGGTTGCGGTGGCTAGGCCATGTTATCAGAATGGATGTAGATGAAAGGTTTTTGATAGCATACCCGTAGCTGGAAAAGAGGACGACCAAGACTCCGCTGGAAAAAAATGCAAAAGAATCCCTCCGTATCCTTGGTGTTACCAACTGGCGAGAAAAGGCGAAGGATAGTTAGTTGGAGGAATATGTTGAAGAGGATCTAAAAACAACTAAATTTGAAACATATGGTAGGGCCAAACCAAAACAGAACAAGACAACTACAATTAGAATAGTTCGTTCTATAAATAGAACTTTCAAAACTTCTGCATCAGTGCGTGTAAGTAGGAAAGCAATGTGTAAGTAGCGACAACAATCGCTCTGCACACAATCAATCAGTAAATGTCTTCGGTTAGTGACTTGTGTAAATACACACCGCAGTGGCTTAACGGGCTAGACGCTGCTGAAGACGATGCTTCACAAACATCGAAACGATCGTCCAGCGAATGTGAGTTCGAATCCCACCCGCGGCATTTACATTTTTTTCACTAACCGGAGAAAACATGATCTCTTACAGCCTTAAAGGAAATTACAAGTTGAAATTTTTTGTTTGTTTAATTGATATGTGTAAGATATCTGACCTCATGAGGTTGTAAAATAATCAATAAGAGAAAAAGTAAAGAGTAAAAGAAACGGTGGTAGGTGACTGGGTTGCGTTGTACGATTTTCATAGTTTTGCAGCCGTGTGCCAGGCCAAAAATACAAAGCACATCAACTGGGAGAAAATTTTGCCAATTAAATCGATTAAAAACGAAATATTCAATGAAAAAATCAAAATGTAATGAAGTATTAGAGATACCAAGAGATCCCAGTCAACACGCAAATTGTTAAAACTAAAGATTTCTCTCAATCTCTATATATTTTCCAAGTCTCCAACGGACTTTGTTAGTACATAAAACAGCTGTTGCAAACTCTTGTTAATATTGCTCGGTGTTTAATTCGCAATAGACTCTTTTTCTGAAGAAAAAAATCCTCATTTTTGCTATTTGTCTCACCCCAAATTAGTTTCTTGACATTCTAATAACAAGTAGAGTTGCCAACGTCCATATATAAATTCCATATATAAATTAGATGTGTGTTTTGCACTTTCGATTTTGGCAATATTGCCTCTCTTATAGATACAGTTCTCAATTAAACCACAAATTTATTAAAAGAAAGAGTTTTCTCATTCTGCATGGGTTGCCAAGTTTTTGCACAACTATTCCATTGACTTTTCTTGGTTTCCGGTCTAAGAAAAACAGCTGTTGCACACCCTATGAATATTACTCTATGGCCCTAGTAGACAAGCAATAACAAGTTTAGTGCAAAAATTTTAGTCTACATACATATTCATTGTGTGATGCTGCCGTGCCAGTGAGACAACGGGTTGGTCGAAGTGATGAAAATATCGCTGCCGTAGCAAACGATCCAAATCAGTCGATTCCGCGGCGTTCTCAAGAACTGGCATCGATCGCCAAGACCACGTTAAGGCTAATTTTGGGTAAAGATCTTGGTTTACACCCATACAAGTTCAAGCTAAAGAATTGAAGCCGATAGACCATTTGACGCAACGTACGTTCTCCGATTGGGCTCTGGAGAAGATGCGCCAAGATGATGAATTTCATCGCAAAATCATCTTCAGTGACGAAGCTCATTTTTGGCTCAATGGGTTCGACAATACGCAAAATATGCATTATTGGTTTGGTGAAAATCCACATGTGCTTACTGTGTTTGTGTTTGGTGCGGTTTGAATGCCGTCGGTGTCATTGGGCTACATTTTTTCGTCGACAATAACGATCGTCACGTTACTGTGAATGGCGATCGTTACCGCGCCATGATTTCTGATTATGTTTGGCCCAAATTCGAAAACATGGGCTTGAACTACATGTGGTTTCAACAGGACGGTGCCACAACCCACACAGCACACGTTACAATCGATTTATTGAAGAGTAAGTTTGGTGAGCGTGTTATTTCAAGAAATGGACCAGTCAATTGGCCGCCTCGTTCGTGCGATTTAACGCCTCTAGACTTTTTTCTTTGGGGCTACGTCAAATCATTGGTCTTTGCCAAAAAGCCGACGTTGTTGGAAGAACTCAGAGCCAACATTGAACGCGAATTAGCTACCGTTACAGCCGCAATGTGTGACCGAGTCATCGAAAATTGGGTCCAACGAATCGACCACTGCCGACGTGCCCACGGTGGCCATATGAACGAAGTCTTATTCCATTCATAAATGTTTTGATTGTATTTCAAGTCGATGATAAAGTTTTGGAACTTTTTTTATTTAAAGAAAAGTTTATTTGAATTTGAATTTTATTGACCGATTTTTGTTAGTTTTTGATTAATGTACGAGAAATTCATACTACCAGCTTACAAGTAGTCATCAACATTTTTCTAATTGAAAAATGGTTAGTTTTTGTTGGAAATAATAGACAATTCAGTTCAACATACACTCACTGGCATGACTAGTTTAGAACGCCGTGACAAGTTCATTATCAGATGCCTAACTACTGTGCCTGAATTCATACCATTGGTTGATCATCAATCGTGTATTTACAAACTCAATTCTGCAATTCACATGTGCGAATTAGTAGCTATCGAAGATCCCTAAGTATCAACATCACTGAAAGGCCTATAATTCCAACAACAAGAACAGACAGAACTTTTCCACCATGTTCTTATTTTCCTCATGCGTTCTCGCATTGTTGCAGTGCATTGAGGTGAGTTTTTAATCTATATCACAGAGTTATATTTGCCCGTGGTATAGCATTTTTTGAGTAGTTAGGCATCGGATTATGAACTTGTCACGGAGTTCGAAACTAGTCATGCCAGTGAGTGTGTGTTGAACTGAATTGTCTATTATTTCCAACAACAAAAACTAACCATTTTTCAATTAGAAAAATGTTCAGGACTTGTAAGGTTTTTTTTTTTTTTTGTTTTTAATCGAGCAAACCCGTCGCCCCACTCTTACCCGCCCCTACACATTATAGACCGGTCTATAACGGGACAGCAAGGAGGATCATAAGTTCACACGTTGCGCAACCAACTACAGAAATTCTTCACCAGTTGGTATTACACTAACATAAATAAGTATAAAAGTACATCACGAGATATTAATATAACAGACTTCATAATATATAATAATTACGAGCAAAACGAAAACCAAATTATAAATCAGACAGATAGTAAGGATAAAGTAAATTTACATATGTAAAGGAATAATGCAATCTGTTCAAATGACAAATTATCCTAGACTTTGTAGTTTCCCAACTACCAGTGAAATCAATAAACTGATATAGCTCATTAAAGTCACGACACATTCTCCTAACTGGATCAAAGGACGCATAATTCGAACGCTGAAACTCGATGTGAATGAGTTTATAGTACCTCGTGGGTCTCAATGGGACATTTATGAAAATCTTAGATAACAGAAATTCAGAACATATACATCCATCAATTATCTTCAAAACTGTAACAGAGTTTATCATGGTACGTCTACTACTAAGAGTCGGCAATCTGATCAATGCTAGCTAGTCTACTGCTATACGAAGGAAGATTATGGTTCGGGTTCCATTGAAGGTTTCTCAGACAAAAAATGAGTAACTGTTTCTGGACCGATTCAATCATATTAACATACAAATTGTACTGGGGGTCCCAAACAATAGGGGGTCCATATTCGAGAATAGGGCGGACTAGTGAAGTAAAAAGATTTTTCCTAACGTAGGGATCTGAAAATTCCTTTGCCCAACGTTTAATAAAGTTCAGAACGCCATAAGCCTTATTTACCATCGTAATTATGTGGGAGTTGAAATTCAATTTTCTGTCCTTGTAGTATGAATTTCTCATACATTAACTAAAAACTAAAAAAAAGTTGTCAAGTCCTTATTGGAAAACCCGATACAAAAAAAAATCACCAAACCAAACATTACCTATTTTTAATATTTTTTTTCAGTGTATAGTAAATGACAGAAATCTTTAATTTTAACAATTTGTGTGTTAATTGGGATCTACACAAATAATTTTACTCTAACACTTCATTACATTTAGATTTTTTCACTGAATATCCCTTTTTTTAATCGATTTAATTGTAAAAATGTACTCCCAGTTGATGTGTTTTGTACTTTTTTTCTTTACACGCGGCTGCAAAAGTATCAACATCGTACAACGCAACCCAGTCACCTATCACAGTTTCTTCTTTGACAGCATGTTCTTTCCTATAAGTTCTCCAAGTACGTATTTGATCGACTGTGTCATCGTACCCCTTCATCGTCACCCTTGCGAGTTTCAAAACAAAAATACAGAAAACATCAACTGAGAGTAAGTACATTTTACCAATTAAATCGATGAACAAAATGTATATTTTGTGGAAGAAATCAAAACGTAATGAAGTGTTAGAGAAAAATTATTGCTGTAGATCCCAATTAACACGCAAATTCTTAAAGTTGAACATTTCTCTCATTCACTATATTTTTCCAACTAATCCACATATTTGTGGTGCAAGTAAAACAGCTGTTGCAAGCTCATATACTTATATCGCTGAGCGAAAAAAAACGTTATAATAGATACCAACACTATGAACACTTGCAAAATATGGAAAGTCGTTTTTAAGTTAATACAATTCATTTTTATTAATTTTCCACCTTTTTGTGTTCGTTTAGCACATTTTTTGTATATATTTTTTTCCAGCTGTATTCGAGGACTTTCTTGCGAGGACTACATGATTCAAATGCAAATCTATGGGAAAAAATGTTTACAAGACTTCATCTATTAACATCTGAAACCTTTTTATTTGTTAATACAAGATTTCTACACATTTCAGCCTTGTTTCGTTCTTAAGAACTTTCGTTTCAACAACACTAATTATTAACCTGAACTCAACTAATTATTAATTTAAATCTCGAAATACGGGGTTTCGTGAGCACAATGAATAATAAGTACCTTCAAATTTCATTTGGCACAAAGCGATATCTACGCAGTATCAGTTTTACGATTGTGAAGATGTTTTTGAACCAGTTATTTTTTCTTTCATTTATTGCATGCATCTAGTTCTCGTTTAATATCTCATACGGCATATTCATTATAATTTATAGTTTAATTCAAGTTCAAAAGACGAAAAAATACCACGTAATAACCATTATACTTATTTTAAAATCATTTGCTTGACATCTGGTAATTTTGGGTTTCAAGTAGATCTTCAAATAGATTTTATAGGAACAAGTTGTGGATTTGAACTGGTACATATAAAAAATACATTAAAACGGAATTAACAGCAGCCAACAAAAAAGTTGGTTGTATGAGTTTCATACAAAGCTACCAAAATTCACGCATTGTATCTCATATATAAAACGTATTATAAAAAACAGCAATTTAAATAAAATAACTATGCCTCATTAATCATTGTCCTGGGGAAAGGGTAACGATCGTTTACCCATTACCCAAAGGGTATGGGGAATATAATGCGTAAGTTACCCGCCACGATGGGAAATTACCAATCATGATTACCCACAACCCTCAGGGTATAGGTAAGCGGCCTTTACACATTACCCTCGGCGATGGTTAATGGGTTACCGAGGGTAATAGCGCATTTACCCCACCGCTTATCATGGCCAGGTTAGCGATAACCTTGTTCTCTAATCATTGCCGTATACACCACCCAATTTGAGATTAAATTGACATTTCAGTTGGCAACTCCGTGCTTAAACAAACTCCGCGCCGAGACCAAATTATCGAAGGTGGCGGCACAACAAGAAAAATTAAGTTGGCGACCATTGGTTTTGCCAGTTTTGTACAAATTTGGAATGTTCTCGAAACAACTGAATCTTTAAAATTGGATCAGTGAGTAAAATCGAGTAATATATATCGCCGGCGGCGTGAGCTTCAAAAAAGTTTCGGTGGCGGCGACGCGAAGAAAAATTTTCGATCGGCTTCCTTTTGTCAGACAGTTGATTTTTTGTGTATGTTTTCATTAAGGTTGCATTTTTTAGTAACAAACACTGTTGCATCAAAATTTACAACAGTTTAAAATGAGGTTAACAATTAAACTTCAGTTTCTACAGATTAATGCCTTGTTCACGCTGCCGCGAAATTGAGGTCTTTCGCAATTTGGGCTGAAATTGAGTTGAAAGTGCTCAATTTCGCATATATTTTGACAACCACGAAATTGAGATATTTACAACAATTTCGTTGAAATTGACTTGAAATTGTCGTATACAACGCTGTTTTGACGTAGAATACGTCTTACCTTACGGTATGAGGAGTCATGTCAGGTTTTTATTGTTGTAATCTTTATTTCATTGAATTTGAGGAAACGGCTAGATGAATTTTTTTAAAATTTTTTTTGTAGGTAAATGAAGATGTTATCTTTCGTTTGATATACATTTCATATTGGTTGATATATTTCTAGTATTTTAATTTCTCAAATGAAAATTGTTTAAACACATACACTCAAACATATGTGTGGTGTTTGGTTGAGTGTTTTTGGTTGCTCAACATTGCTTAGGAACATGTATCTAGTAAAAAGTGAAACGAACAGCAAGCTAATGTTGCTTGGCAACATGTATCTAGTAAAAAGTGAAACAAACAGTAAGCTAACGTAATAAAGCTTTTTTGCGAAAGCTTCAATAAAGCTGTTGTAACATTAATTTTGAATTGTAAAGCGTAAAGCTTTCACACAACGCTCGAATGCTAATGCGAAGACTCGATAAGGTAAACCTTTTTTAATATTAGGGCGGCCCTCTCAACATTCGCAGAACTTATTTCAATAAAAATATTAATTAAAATACATAAATTAAATTAAGTTTAAAAAAATTTAACATAATATTTTTTTTTTAAACGGACTTGAATCAAATGCCGTTTGTAAATATAAAAATTACAGCAGACAGTTGTCCGAGGCCTTCGGCCACGGACTGTCCCTGCAGGCTGTGTCAGAGACACGGCCATTAAGTTTAACGTAGAACATGCCATCCGATAAGACAGAAAACATATATAACAATAAATGATAAATAATATAAGCAAATGAATTTATTGTTATATATGGCCTCCGAAGGCCTCGGACAACTGTCTGCTGTAATTTTTTTACTCAACAAAATTAACGTAGTACTCTTTTTTGCCTATATATGCATGGAGAACGAAGCCGACAGAAAATTTTTCGGTGTGCCGCCGTCGTAGATAATTTTTTTGAAGTTCACGCCGTCGTCATTAAGGCATGATTCGACTTAAAATCTAGGCATATATTATCGCATAAACCGCTTTTAAAGTCCCGAATTACTAAAAAAATATCTAATTTTATTTTACACAACCAACGAGATGCGCTTAAAAGTAACGTCTGCCGAAAAATAGCGTTTAATAAAAACTCAGTTGCCGCCGTCGATAATTATAGGTCGGCTTCGATCACCGAATACGTCGTTACTAAAATTACAACAAAAAACAAAACAATTGTATGCCACCTCATTTATCAAATTGAAATTTTAACTTTCCGACGACATAGAGTACTGAAAATAAATTAAAAGTCGTAGTGAATCAGGGCATCATGTTAAAGTTCACGTACCATTCATTTATTTTATTGTTTTCATTCAATTCCCAGCTAAATTTCGGTTATTGTGCCCAGGCACTACAATTTTACTAATGGTAATGTTTATAAACAAACCGTTGTCATTTTTCAACGAAATTGCTCAAATGCCAGTGTGAACGATTTCAATTTCGTTCGACAATTTCAATCCGAAATTGTTAATTCCGTGGCAGCGTGAACAAGGCATAACATTGTATGAGTAAACTTTTGGGTTAGAGTGGGTTAACGGAGTTAACCTTCGAAATGCGTTAATCTTGGTCGGTGTAAATACCGTATAACCCATCCCTACTTTTGATCGAAAATATGAAACATTTAGAAAAAACGGATATATCTCGATAACGACAAAACAACCAATCGAAAATCTAACCAATTTCAACCTTACAGTTGGAAATACATACAGAATACAGAAAGAAAGAGAAATAGCGATAGATGACTGGAAGTATGTAGGGTTGTTTAATTCGTTTTTCACACATTTGCCCATAGAGTTCTATGCCACAGCTGATCAACCTTAGAGTTGGGAAAACATGCAGAATAAAGTTACAAAGAGAAATACCGATAGATGACTCGAAGTATGTAGGGTTGCTGAATGCGGTTTTCCCACATTTGTCTGTGCATTGAACCAAAAGTACAAACCTCATCAACTGAGAGTATTTTTTTAAAATTTTTTTGATACTTAAATCGAGGAAAAAAGGGATAACAAGTGAAATAAAGCAAAATGTAATGAAGTGTTAGAGTAAAACTGTTTACAGAGATTACAATTACAAATTTATTGAAATAAATATTTTTCGCGTTCTGCGTGGGTTGCCAAGTTTGTATAACTTTGTGCTGCAACTTTTCCAGTGACTTTCTTGGTTTCCGGTCCAAGAAAAACAGCTGTTGCAAACTCTTAATATATTACTCCATGACATAAACAGCTGTTGCAAACTCTTATTAATATTACTCGGTGAGTAGAGTGATTAGATTATTCGGTGAGTAGAGCTGATCAACTTTAGAGTTGGGAAAACATGCAGGATAAAGTAAGAAAGAGATATAGCGATAGATGACTGGAAGTATGTAGGGTTGCTTAATTCGTTTTTCACACATTTGCCTTTTTGTCTTGAACCAAAAGTACAAGAGTCATCAACTGATAGTATTTTTGTGATAATTTAATCGAGGAAAAAAGGGATAACTAGTGAAATAAAGCAAAATGTATTGAAGTGTTAGAGTAAAACTGTTTACAGAGATTGCAATTAAAACACAAATTAATTAAAAATAAAGTTTTTTGTCGTCCTGCGTGGGTTGCCAAGTTTGTATAACTCTGTGCTCCAACTTTTCCAGTGACTTTTCATGGTTTCCGGTCCAAGAAAAACAGTTGTTTGTAAACTCTATGTATATTACTCTATGGATTTAGGTACTGACCTAAGAGTTCAGTCAAATGTAAACAAAAATAAAAGAAAATCAGAGCACGGAACGACCCTATTGGCGGTTGCTGTTCTGTCTCAACTGTCTTGTCTCGAACTTTCCCATGTAAACATACCGCAAGGTAAGCTGAAGTGCAGTTGGTTGGGCAATTCTCATAAAATTCCAAAAAAAAGCAAATTTATAGGAAATATCAAGAACTCTATTGAATAAAATTTAGTTGGATGGACCTATTAACCATACTGGGTGCAATAAACCGGTACACTCAGGAACACGTAAGTGTGGGTAAGTGTAGGTACTCAAATGAAATGTATTCCTCCCAAGAATTGAGTAGAGCAATTCCATTTAATGCGTAATATGGTAGCTTGTCACAAGTATAGTATGACTGTGTCCAAACACATTGTGTTTGCTATTCAATATTACATATTGGAGACACAATGATTAATAGGTTATAATATGTGTATGCGTTCGTGACCAAAATTTGGCTTTGTTTGTTGAATCTGTTGAAAATAAAAATGTGACAGACAACAAAAATGTAGCTGATCTTCAATACATGAAAGCACTTCTTGCCAACATATACATGATTCCCTCAATATGTTGCTGGGGCCTTTTATCAGCGTGCATTGGTTTGCATTCATTAAAATATTTTGAATTTTTTAAACTTTTGTTGTATAAAAATTAACACCTTTAGTTTCCATAACAAACATAAATATGGTTTCCCATTACATGCCATGAAGACATTGGGGAGAGCTTCTCACCATCAGTGAGCTGTGCGCTTTCTAGTTTTACACTCACTGATTGGGACCCACAGTTTTACACCGGTTCCGAACGGTATTTTGAGAAGCTTTTTCATGGCTAAGTGCTCGATAGTGTCGCCATCACTAAGCGAGGTGACGATCGTCGAAAGAAATGTAAGGTTGTCTGAGCAGGGATCGAACACTAACCATTGCACCACCGACGGCCACTTCTTTCTTCTTCTTCTTTTTTGTTCTTTTCAGATCCTCAACAACAATCACAATGGGTCGATCGGCCTCTAGTGTAGGGATTATATGCAGTCACCTACTGCCTCTTATTATCACGTGTCCTAAACCTCAACTAACCTAACCAATACAACTAATGTTTAATCGTTGTATTTTAAACATATCTTGTTTTAATAGATCAACAATTGTGTTTAAATTTGCACGCACAATACTGTGGTGCAAATGACGCCAAACACCGCTCATTGTCAGTAAACCTGTGTGCACTGAAGTCATCAGCACATTAAGAAAACAATCAGTACAGACAGCAACCAGTATTAAAATAATTATGAAAATAAATTATATAAATTAATGCACTCTGTTAACAGTTAATGACGTCTAAGTGCATTATTTGTGGCAACATTTTAAAATCGCTACTAAGCTCTCAAAGATGTCTATATATACATACATACATTGATTTAGAAACAAATTTTAGTTTCATGTTGACATATAAATCAGTTTAAAAATAGGTTTCAATTATTATGTATATAAGACTCGACTAATCGACTAATTAGAATAATAAAAGCAAAAAACATAATGTGAACATGTGCTCGGTTTGCCCATAGTGTAATTCATATAAAGGGTCCGCCAAATAACTTTTTTTTTTTGAAAATGCTATAAAAAAACTACTGAATATTTTCTCAAATTTCTTTTTTTATTTGAAAGTACAATCCTTCCGGCTAATAATGGAAAATAATTTCATTCAAATGGCTGCCTCGGCTGGCCATGCAGTAGCCTACACGATCGGTCCAATTTTTAAGCACATTATCGATTGTGTGCAGCTGTATTTCACCAATGGCTTCACGAATATTGTCCTTTAAAGCGTCAATTGTCTCTGGCTTGTCGGCGTAACACTTACCTTTGAGGGCACCCCACAAATAATAGTCCAACGGTGTCAAATCGCAGCTACGAGGTGGCCAAACGACATCAGCTCTGCGGCTGATAATGCGATCTTCAAAAACAGGGAGCAAAACATCGAGTGTAGCTTCGGCTGTGTGGCACGTAGCGCCGTCCTGTTGAAACCAAATGTTGCCAATATCCTCCTCTTCAATTTCTGTGACCAAAATTTCGTTCAACATGGCCCGATAACGATCGCCATCATTTTCGAAGAAAAATGGCCCAATTATGCCCCTGGACCAAAATCCGCACCAAACAGTGACTCGTTTTGGGTGCATCGGCTTTTCAATGTATGCCTGCGGGTTTTCTGTGCCCCAAATACCACAATTTTGCTTGTTTTTGTTGACGCTTTAGAGGACAATATTCGTGAAGCCATTGGTGAAATACAGCTGCACACAATCGATAATGTGCTTAAAAATTGGACCGATCGTGTAGGCTACTGCGTGGCCAGCCGAGGCAGCCATTTGAATGAAATTATTTTAGTTATTTTTATTATAGTTATTTGGCGGACCCGTTATATAGAGTTAACATTTGTCTCACCAAATTTATGACATTTGGCCTGGTGTGATATGAAGGTTGGATGTTGGAAAGAATTGCTATAATAATACCAGATAGAGACAATGGTTCAAACCAAGCAACGAGAAAACTACCACGGCATTTCGTTTTCGTTGTTTAAATTATTGTATTGAATACAACACAAATGTTACCAACAAATTCTAAAATACGTTTAAAGTTCATGGTTCTCAATCAAAACAACAGGACAAATTTGAGTCAACAGTTCTTGTAACTCCACCTGGTGTAAACCGACCGAAGACTGTGAAAGGAAACGTCAGATGAGACAAATTTCCACATAGACTAATTACTATACTAGACTTAACATTTCTCTCACCAAATTTATGACATTTGGCCTGGTGTGATATGGCCGGTTTGGGTATTAACATTTTTGTGTTGAATACAGTACAAATGTGCACTAACAATACTAAGAACAAAGTCCAAAATACGTTTAAATTTCACGGTTCTCAACCAAAACGACAGGACAAATTTGAGTCAACAGTTCATGTAACTCCACCTGGTGTAAACCGACCAGCTCCTATCACACCGGCCTCACCACGAAGAGTGTGTAAGGAAACGTCAGAAGAGACAAATTTCCTCTCTTTATAAGATTAACTCTACTTCTATTGGTTTGCCCCATAGAACAACACATACTATAGAAGAACATATTCTCTCATCTGACGTTTCATTTCACACTCTCTCGGTAGGTCTGTGGAAATGAGAGCAAATTAAATTTAAAATTTACATACACCAGGTGGAGTTACAAAATATGTTCACTTAACTATTTCCTGTTGTTTTGGTGTAGAACTGAAAAATTTAAATGTATTTTGCACTTTTTTGTTGACTTTTAACGTTGGTATTCATTTGTATTGTATTTAACACAACTAGTTTGCCACAAAAACACGAAATTCGGGTGTAGTTCCTTTGTGGATCGCTGTATACTATTGCCACCATCTGGTATTATTGAACCCATATTTTCCACCCTCCACTGTGTAATTTCCATCGTACCTATGACGTTTAATTTATTGAGCGAATAAAACCTTCTACGTATGTGATATTCTATGGTTTGCCCATAGACTAGTACTTATAGTAGACCTAATAGTTCTCTCACCAAATTTTGACATTTGGCAGGGTGTGATATTTACGTTCGATGTTGAAAAGAATTGCTTTACTAATACCAGATAGAGGCAATGGTTCAATGCAAAGAACAAAATAACAACAACGGCATTTCGCTTTGTGTATTAAAATTATTGTGTTAAATACAACAAAATGTATGCTAACGATAACAGTCAATAAAAACATTTTACAACACATTCAAATTTCACCGTTTTTCTCCAAATCGACATGAACAATTAAAGCAAGAAGTTATTGTAATTCCACCTGGTGTATGTCACTTTTCGTCAAACATCTCTCTATAACACCGAAGAAGAGTGTGAAAGAAAACGTCAGATGAGCAAAATATTCTCTCTAGTATGAGTTACTCTATGGGCACTAATTTCAAATCAGTGATCGGCAAACTCATACAACCTTATTTCTGTCGTGGCGTGAGTAAGTTGCACTGGGAGAAACACAATAAAAATTCGGGATTAGCGGAAAAAAGTTCAGCAAACAAATAATCGTGTACCCATTCTTCAAGGAACATTTCATGCCGACGGTGGTGCAATGGTAGTGTGCGCGGCTCTTGTACATGAGATCCCTGCTCTGTTCGATCCCTGCTCTGACCACCTTGAATTTCTTTCGACGGCGGCCACCTCGCTTAGCGACGGCGACACTATCGAGTATTAGGCCGTGAAAAAGCTTCTCAAAATACCGTTCGGAACGGGTGTAAAACTGTAGGTCCCCACCAGTGAGTGTAAAATTAGAACGCGCACAGCTCACTGGTTGTGAGAAGCTATCCCTAATCCCTACATGGGATGTAACGGGAAACCATTCATTCATTTTATGCAAACGAGAAACAACGATCAACCTTCTTGTTCGAATGCTCAAGTGAGACTGAATGATTTCGTTTGGTATCGTTGAATACGTGAGCGCAAGTCGATGTGAAAACACGAAGCTCAAAAATGCACGGTGCGTAGGTTTTGCCGGTCACTGTTTCAAATGTAAGATTTTAGGTAAATCCCAAATATCGAAAACTGTTGCCGCCTTAAAGCCCCGTAATTAGTTCTTCCGACATTTTCGTTGCCATAAGAAGTACATCATAGAGTAACATCCATAGAGTCTGTAACAGCTGTTTTTCTTGGACCGGAAACCAAGAAAAGTCACTGGAATAGTTGTGCACACAGCCATAGGAACTTGGCAACCCATGCAGAATGAGTAAACTATTTGTTTTAATAAATTTGTGGTTTAATTGCGAACTCTGCAAATAAGTTTATCTAACACTTCATAACATTTTGCTTTATTTCACTTGTTATCCCTTTTTCCTCGATTTAATTATCACAAAAATACTCTCAGTTGATGAGTTTTGTACTTTTGCTTCCATGCACAAAGGCAAATATGTGAAAAACGAATTAAGCAACCCTACATACTTCCAGTCATCTATTGCTATATATCTTTCTTACTTTATCCTGCGTGTTTTCTCAACTCTAAGGTTGATCAGCTGTGGCATAGAACCTGCCTGAAGTACATGTATAAAACATAACAAAAATTTTGTTCGCGTTTCGTTTGCTTGGTAAACGGATCAGACGCATCCACAGGTTGCGGAATTCCCACTAGCTATGCTGGGTAGCCGCGAATTTAATAAGCAATCGCGTATAATTTAGCTATTTTAGGGGGAGAGTCTCGGGCGAGCTCCGGCTCCACGAATTGCCCGAGTGGCCAATGATCCTTAGAACGACGTACCGAATAATTGGCACCACATAATAGTCAATTTGAAAATAACATCTTGTTATTATAAAAGCACGTCTGAATGCTCGAATTGGCAATCCCGATACCAGACTCGGATGCGATCGGCCAATCACCCGTCCATCTTTAATTATACTGATTACTGACTTATCCGGTCTCGAACAACCCAGGGAGGTCAAAACCTTACAAAACGAATATAACATATTTCATCAGCCATTTCGGTATTTTGCCTTATCTCTCCAGTTGGTAATACCAAGTGTACGCAAGGATTCGGCAACCTGATCCCTTCTGCGGAGACTTGGTCTTCTTATTTTTCGTCTTCCTTCGAGTTCAGTTTCGAATGCCCTTTGTGCTGGTTCGTCTTCATCCATTCTAGCGACTTGGTCCAGCCAGCGCAATCACGTTATTTTTATCGGCTTAGCTATGTTAATGTGGAGATATAGTTCATACAGCTCATGGTGTATGCGTCGCCGATACCCGCCTTTGTGCACTATAGGGCCATACATTTTTGCGAAGTATTTTTCTCTCCAAGACCACTAGAGATGATTCGTCTGCTTGAAATAAGACCCAGGAAGTCTGCGCCATAAAGCAAGACTGGTTTTTTGAGAGTCTGGTATAGCTTTGTTCTTTATCTCTAAAGTGCTTGCTTAGCCCAAAATAACATACATATATTCGCAAGCACAATTCTCCGCATGACTTGCGCCTTGAGGCTGACGTTGTTGTTTTTCTTTACGGAAGATCAGAGGTATACAAATTCCTCCACCACCTTGAGATTTTAAGGTTATCAATGTTCACGCGTGGAGGCCCTGCTCCTTCAAACCATTAATTTTGTCTTGCCCTCATTTGCCGACTCCTGCTCAATTCTCGAAAACACCGCAGTAACTTCTCTCATTGTGCGCCCGATTATATCTATATCATCAACATACGCGAGCAGCATGAGGCTTCTTCTGCCGATGGTTTTGTTCCTGTTGACTGCAGCTTGTCACATAATAATCTCCATTAAGATGTTAAAGAGATCCGCACGATAGGGTGTCGCCTTGCCTGAGGCCTCGCTTAGTTTCGAAAGGTGCGGTAAGATCCTTACCATCTTTCACTGCGGCTGTGGTGTTTGTCAAGGTCATCCTGCAAAGGCGTATGAGTTTTGCAGGAATACCATGCTCAGACATTGCTTGTACAGTTTCTCCCGTATCGGGCTATCGAAGGCTGCCTGATAATCGACAAATAGATGATAGGTGTCGATTTGTTTTTCATGGGTCTTCTCTAGGTTTTGGCGTAGCGTGAAAATCTGGTGAGTTGTTGATTTTCCAGACCTGGTAAGGTGCAATCTGGTCAGCGATAATTGGTTTTAGTCTCTCGCACATTATACTTGATACAACCGCCGGGAATAGCTCTTCTGATGTCATCTTGGTTAGGAGGGGAAAATTTCGTCATTGGTCATTTCAGGTACGATGGAACGCGGAGAAATGATCTCTCCATATTCTCAATATGCTCTGCACATCTGCGAGGAGACTTTCTTCCTTTTCTTTACAGAAGAGGGGCCGTGAACCATGTCCATTAGTTCTGTTTTTAACCTTTTAGTACAATTTTCGGGCTTCGTTCTTCCTTCTGTATGTCTCAATTTTCTCACTCTCGCGCTTTCTCCACTGTCGTTTCGTATGCCTAAAGAGACGGTTCACCTCCTCTCTTTTTTCCCTATACCTCTCAGTTGTTGCTTGCGTTACAATTGACTGAAGCATTGCCATACGTCTTTCCATGATTTGCTATGCGACACTCTTCATCGCACCATGGTCTGTTGCGAAGCGGATTTTCAAACGAAAATGCGGTTGTTCCGGCACTTTTTCCATTCTAATGGCAAATGTATTATATGTCGCAGTTGTTCGTCCCAATGTCAGCCTTATAACTTTCGAGGACATCAGCCATTTGGATACTTGCACCGGATGTATATAGAGTTATTACATACCATGTGCATAAACGTAAATCGTCGCCGTATAACTTTTCGGAGAAAATGTTTACATTTTCTTTTTCGTTTCTGTATTGTCACTGCCATTATGAACGACGGCGGGAGGCACACCTAGTCCTCCGGGTTTTTTATTGTATCTACTGCCAGGATATTTAATTTTGATTGCAGCCTCCCGTTATGGATCAGACGCTGACTAAGATGCAATATGTCGAACGTGTATTTTCTTCTTTTGGTTTCTAGCTGCCGTTGGCCCATATGTTTGGCTCATCCGTCTTCGTAGACAGTCAACATTTCTCTTCACTCGAATGACAATAAAGAAACGAGTGAAGCCCTAGTCATTCTCTACTCTCTCTATCTCTTACTCTCTTCATTGAGTAGTTCAATACACGAAAACCTTTTTGATAGTGTTTTTGTATATAACTATACAAATTCCAACCATTTTGACGTAAAATTACATAAACTATGCACAAATATGAAATAGTCAAGATATGACGCGAGGGAGAAATGCGTTTGGATGAATTGTTGCCACTTCTTGGTTCTCTTTTACGAGGGTCTTTTGTACCCGAAATTGGTTTGATGCCAATAAGAACCCATTAAATAGTTTCGAATGGCTTCTAAAGCATTCTTCATATCTTCTGTGTCCTAATTGGTAAAGTTTTGGACACCGTTTTCAGAGAAATCTGAACAAAAAACTCACACAGTTAGTTGTCGGGTAGACACAATAGACAACTTTGGGTTAATTGAATAAAACTAATAACTTTTATATTTAAGCTAACGTTCAATTTTACAAAAAAAAGTTAATGCTAACTGACAGTTAAAAATTATAAATTCCATGCAAACTGACAGCTAAAACTATTCGTTAGCTCTAACTGTAGGATAACTAGACATGGTGACATCGGCAGGAAATGTATTCGAATAGTTACCGAACATACCTCGTGCTTAGAGTACACTTTTTGTATATAAAATAAAGAAGTATCTGAAACTTGAATGTACTAAAAATGTTCTACCAAGTGCACAGGAATCAAAAAGGATGTACAAGTAGAGAAGAAAAAACCACCGCAATGTGGCAACCCTCGTGTTATTTGATATATTGAAAGGATTTAAGTGTGAAAATTAAAACGTTTCTATGTAATTTTTGCAGAAAAATATTTTAAAAACAGCAGTTGCTGGCGAACGGGGCTTGCAGACAAACAAATGAAAACAAACTTTGACATAAGAGAAAAACTTACTCACGCTCAGTCCAGAAAAAACTTCATATCAGCTGGGCTAGTGCTTCTACCATTTCTTTGTACCATGAACGTTGCCATGGTTTTTTTCTTCTCTACTTCTACGTCCTTTTTGCAGGAAAATGTCGTCGCCATGCTTCAACGAATATCGATGGGCTGAAAGGTCACCACAGTGACTCTGCGCAAGAATGCACGTGCTATATTTATTACTACCGATCTTGAAAATGTATGTACTACATACATCAACTCGTAGTTACCACTCCGCATTTAGTTTCTGAAATAGAGCACTGGTCCACATTAAACGCATATTCCACTTTACCTCCAGATACTCTATGATGTTGGTAACACGTTCTTAAAATTTTTGCTGGGTTACATATATTTTTCTGTATGCTGTTGTTATTTTCTTCCATTCAACGAACTTTGTCGTAATAACGGTTCTGAATATTAGGCGCATCCCTTGTCTGAAGCGTTAACAATAAGCTGTCACCTTCCGTTTTACAAGTCAACAATACAAACGACTTAAATACGTAATGACGAACAGCATACGATCACATTTTATACGATCGAATTCAGCGTCAGTTGTCCAGCTCCAAAATACATAAATACTATTTATATAAACAGCTTTTGCCAAAAAAGAAAAAACTGTATGTGAGAGACAGAGAGAGAGAGTGATGTTGGTAGCTTATTACGGGAGAGAGACTCAGTTTCTGGGTTTTGGTTGGGGGCATACAATTTCGCAATGGGTCAAATATTCATACTACACAAACAAACGTAATGTATGTTTGGCTACATATGTATCTGGATTCGTGTATTAACTAAAATCAGTTGTTATCTTCCGACTTCTACTGACAACGATAACAACAACAACATTGGCAGCGGCTGGCATCTCTTATTGAATGAAATCTTAACATCGCATGGCCGTAAATGGTTGAATTTTACGAGGTACATGTGTGCAAAACTACAAAGTTGAATTCGCTGCTACAGCACTAGAGGGCAAAACTGGGGATATCTTTAAATAATGATGTGTAAACGTGTAAACTATACAATATTTTATCATTATTGAAAAATTTAACCCAGCACAGCTTAATTAAGCAGAATTTCCGTCTTTATACTGTAGAGCAGGCAAAGACAATTTACAATTAGACGACCAGAAGATGTGCGCAACTTTGCAACCCTGGTAAAAGAGAACCAAAAAGTGCTAGGAGTTCACTCAAACGCATTTCTCTCTCGCGTCATATCTTGTTTATTTCATACTGTTTGATAGTTTATGAAATTTTACTCAAAGACGATTTACAATTAGACGACCAGAAGATGTGCGCAACTTGGCAACCCTGGTAAAAGAGAACCAACAAGTGCTAGGAGTTCACTCAAACGCATTTCTCTCTCGCGTCATATCTTGCTTATTTCATACTTTTTCCATAGTTTATGTAATTTTACTTCAACATGGTTGGAATTTGTATAGTTATATACAATAACACAATCAAAAAGCTGCTCGTGTAATGAAATATTGAATGAAGAGAGTAAGAGAGAGAGTAGAGAAGTACTAGGGTTTCACTCGTTTTGTTTGTTGGCATTTGAGTGAAGAGAACTTTTGACTGTCTACTTGTACATCGTTTTTGTTTTACTTCAACATGGTTGGAAATTCTATAGTTATATACAATAACACTATCAAAAAGCTGCTCGTGTATTGAAATATTCAATGAAGAGTGTAAGAGGGAGAGTAGAGAAGTACTAGGGTTTCACTCGTTTTGTTTGTTGGCATTTGAGTGAGGAGAAATTTTGACTGTCTACTTGTACATCGTTTTTGGAGCAGGATCAAGAGCTACGATAATATCCAGCCAAAACAACGATTTTTCTTCCTGATATCACTCCCAGATAACGGAATAGTTGCTGCCTTCAAGACGGCGTTACTTGCCACACAGCTAGAGTTGCCAGACGTACTGTTTTCAGCAATACGCGTACTTTTTTGTACCAATGCCTTGTTCATGCTGCCACGAAATTGACAATTTCGCATTGAAATTGTAGAACGAAATTGAAATCGTTCACACTGTCATTTGAGCAATTTTGCTGCAAAATGACAACAGTTTGTTTAGAAATATTAAGGCTGTTTTTTTATTCCATTAAGCTATTGCCACTTACGACTTTCCAAATAAAACGATCCACACTTAATACAGGGTGTCTGGTGGCAAATTTATATTTTTTAATACGATTATTTCAAAAAGTAATAAACGGTGCGGAGGGAGGGTGGCGCCGTTGGAATTATCGATTGTGCGGATTTGTCAGTCACGATGTCGCAGTGGTCGAGTGAGCATCGTGCGTTTGCTGTGGAAACCTTTTTTAAGAGTAATTATTCTTACGTGATTGCTCGTCGACAATTTTGTTCAAAGTTCGGTATTCGGTGAATAAATGATGGGCCGAGTTTAAATTTAATTCGATCGTGGGTGCAGAGATTCCGCGGCCAGGGCCTAGTCGATCTTCAAGGACTCCCAAAAACATTGAACTGGTTGAAAGAAGTTTAAGTGAAAATCCGCGACTTTCAATACGGAAAAGAGCAGCATCACTGGGACTTCCAAGAGCGATTATTCGTGAAAAAAGGTTCTGAAGTTCCATTCTTATAAAATTCAAATAGTTCAAGAACTGAAAGAAAGTGACTTTGATTTACACAAAATTTTTTGTGAAACGATGTTGGAGCGTTTTCGCACTGTAAATCCCATTTTTTGGAGCGACGAGGCTCATTTTCACTTAAACGGCCATGTCAACAAGCAAAACTGCCGTTACTGGTCTCCAAGAACCCGCAACCCTCGATTGAAACATCAAAAACCATTGAATTGCCTTTTGGTGTGCCTTATCCACACCATTTTGAGGCCAGGCGATGAATGTCAACGGTGGAAATTATCAACGCATGATTAGGGAATTCTTTTTGCCAAACCTGCGGGCTCATCCATCGTACTATTCGCACGGATGGGGCGATTGCACACACAGCCAGAGCTTCGATGAATTTGTTTCGGGAAAATTTCCCCCAAAACTGATCAGTCGCTTTGGGGACATACCTTGGCCACCGAGGTCACCCGATCTAACTCCCATGGATTTTTTTTATGGGGCTACCTCAAAGAGAGGGTTAATAATGACAATCCCCAATCTCTTGTGGCCTTAAAGGAAAATATTCGTCGAGCTCAATTGAACCAAGTCTACTGCAGCGTGTGGCGCAGAACACAAGGCTGCGTTTTGAACAGTGTGTTCAAATCGACGGAAGACACCTCCATACTCTTTAAAAAATAAAATCCGCATTTCCATTCTATCGTTCAATGCTCTTAACAAAACTTTGTGTCAATTATTATGTTTTTTATTTAAGTTTGAAAACATAAATCTGCTACCAGACAACCTGTACTGCGAAATGTGGCAACATTTGCTGGAATGGGTGAAAAAAAATGCGATACGGCAACACGTTTATTGCCAGTGCCGACAAATCCATAGTAGCAGCATATGCTGTTGTAGTTGTAAGCAGCAACTACATACACTTTATTGTCGTTCATTCTTCTCAGTTGTCAAACCCTACTCAAATATATACTGTTTATGTTTATTACAAATTTGTTTTCTTTGAATTTAAAATTGCCACCATTCAGAAACTATGGAACCAAATTGAGCTGTTACATGATGAGGCTTATGACCAAATGTCAAACCCTGATGCTTATGGATTAAATCAGGATGAATATTACAGCGTGTATGAGCTAGTCCAACAAAGTTTAGTCAGTCTATCTATTGAAGCTGACAAACTAAAACACAATGCTGCAGCTATGCAAAGTGGGGTGGCAGGATCTGTGACAAATGGTTCGAAGAGCAGTTCACTACATCTGCCAAAGGTCACTATTCCCCAATTTGATGGCGACTATCTAAAATGGCGACAATTCCATGATTTGTTTTCCGAAATGGTGGATAAACAACCAATACCTGCCATTCAAAAAATGTGGTATCTTAAAAGTAATTTATCTGGGGAAGCTGAACATTTAATCAGTCAGTTCTCTCTATCGGAAACAAATTATAACACTGCTTGGACAACGCTACAAGAACGCTACAACAACAAAAGAATTCTAGTAGCGAACTTGGTTGAAAAGATACTTAATCAACCGATAGTATCGACATCCACCTCATCAATCAAAGCCCTTCATGACACCACCAAGGAGTGCTTGTTAGCGTTAGAGAATTTGGGAATTGTAACATCGTCCTGGGATGCAATTCTTATACAAATACTAATCAAAAAAATTGATAAGAACATGCATATTAGATATATGCAATCGCTAACTAATCCAAAAGATGTTCCAGTTGTAACAGAATTTCTATCATTCTTGGAACTACAATTCCAGTCCATGGAGGCGGTTGGTCAAAAAGAAAAACCAACACAGAAAGCGGTTTCAACAATCATAGCATCCAATGGCAGCCATACTAGCTCCTGCAATTTCTGCAATAACAGTGGACATAAAATATTCTACTGCACCAAATTTTTGCAGTTATCAGAAGCAGAAAGACTACGCTGGATACAAAAACAAAAACGATGTGTCAACTGTTTGAAAAATGACCACACGTCGGGAAATTGCACATTAAGCCCATGCAAAAAGTGTGGTAAAAAACATAATACACTACTACACTTACCAGGGAATTCACAGAAGAAAGGAAGTTCCTCAAATGAAAGCTCAGAATCAAGCAAATTAAACACAAAACCAGATGTTAAGGCAACTACTTCAAATGCCGTAGCAGTTACATCAGCTGCAGCAAACGCCGTTGAGGGCCGCCAGGGTTACGTCTTTCTAGCAACAGCAAAGGTTATCATTACTGCTCCAAATGGCATGTCAGGTGAATTTAGGGCTGTACTAGATTCAGGCTCACAGCTGAATTTTATCACTGAACGTTTAGTGAAGCGACTCGGCATATCCACAAAGGCAGCCTCTATATCTGTAAATGGAATCGGGTCTAGCAGCACCAAAGTAAGGCATCGAGTCAACGTAGCATTGCATTCTCGAGTCAAAAATTTTACCACAAGGCTTGAAGCAGCTGTCCTGCCACACATCATTCCCCTCAACCATCAGAGGCTATCAACATTGACAACTGGTCCATTCCTAAGAATATCACACTCGCAGACCCAGACTTCAATAAGCCGAACAATATTGACGTTCTATTAGGCGCGGAATTCTACCACCAACTCTTAGCAATCGGGCAAATAAAACTATCCAATGAATTTCCCACTCTGCAAAATACTAGACTCGGTTGGGTCATTGCAGGGAAGATAGACAGAAACCAGTTATCAACGGCAACATGTGGCATATGCTCAGACGATGAAACCAGCTTGGAAGAAAACATTGCACGACTATGGGAACTAGATGACATAAAACCAGCAGACAAACCCCTCTCTGTTTCCGAAAAACACTGCGAAGATCACTTTGCTCAAACCCACACTATCGCCAAAGATGGAAGATTCATTGTCAGAATTCCCTTCTATGACAACCCTGATGGACTAGGCGAATCACATGGAATAGCATTTAACAGGTTTCTTTCTCTAGAACGCCGTCTCGTGAACACACCGGAAATCAAAATTCAGTACGAGCGTTTCATGGAGGAGTATGAAGCATTAGGTCACATGACACAAATAGATGTTACCTCCATCCGCAAGCCAAACTACTTCATCCCTCATTATTGTATTCTGAGGCCACAAAGCGAAACAACAAAACTACGAGTAGTTTTCGATGCGTCTGCAAAGAGTTCATCGGGAGTATCCTTGAACGATTTAATGTATACAGGACCCACCGTCCAAAGTGAACTTTTTTCAATCTTACTTCGGTTTCGACTACCACGTTTCGTCTTTACCACCGACATTGAGAAAATGTACCGGCAAATGATCATTCACCCAAACGACCGAGCCTTCCAAATTATTATGTGGAGGAAGGATCCAGCCATGCCAATCAAGTATTACCAACTCAACACAATTACATACGGTACTCCCGCTGCTCCATACTTGGCTACAAAATGCTTGCAAAAAATAGCAGAAGATAATAAGGCACGATACCCTCTCGGTGCCCAGTTTCTGCGCGAAAATTTCTACGTGGATGATGGGATTGGTGGAGCAAATAATTTGAACACAGCTCTCACAATTCAACGAGAGCTTACTCACATATTAAAACAGCACGGGCTCAACCTACAAAAATGGCATGGCAATCACCAACAGTTACTCCAAAATGTAACAAAGGATGATCAAGAAGTCAACATCGATTTTAGCAGTGGTCAGGAAATCAAAACTTTAGGCTTGACATGGATACCCAAAGGTGACAAATTTTGCGTCAAGGTATGTCTAGGACAAGCCAAACGTGTCACTAAACGAACAGTGAGTTCAGATTTAGCAAGACTGTTCGACCCCTTGGGAATATTAGCACCAATAACAGTCTTAGCAAAAATGTTCATTCAAGAATTGTGGCAACTAAACCTCTCATGGGAGGAAGCATTACCAGCAGAAATGCACACAAGGTGGATTACATTTCGAAATGATTTGGAAAGCGCAAACAACATGCAGTTTTCACGTCATATTTTCGATCACCACGTCACATCAAATACACAGATCCATGCCTTTGCCGATACGTCGGAAAGAGCGTATGGAGCAGCTGTGTACCTGAGATCAGCAACAAAAGATGGAACTGTAATAGTGAGGCTATTGTGTTCAAAATCACGAGTGGCCCCCCTAAAACGACAGACTCTTCCTCGGCTTGAGCTTTGCGCAGCTCATTTATGTGCTCAACTAATGGCGAGAGTAAAACGGAGCTTGAATCTTGATAATACACCAACGTTCCTGTGGACAGATTCAGAAATCGTCTTGGCATGGATTAATTCCAACTCATCTTCCTATCACATATTCGTCGCCAACAGAATAGCTGGAATACACGAGTTAACAATTGCTGAACAATGGCGACATGTACGATCTAAGGACAATCCTGCGGATATCTTATCACGAGGCCTATCTCCAAAGAAACTACCAACATGCAATTTATGGCTTTATGGTCCCATGTTTCTACACGGACGGGAAGAGCTTTGGCCACCAGTCTTCTCCAACGCAAAATTAACTTGTGAGAACGAAGCCATTATGGAGCGAAAAAAATTGACTGCGGTCGTAACTGTAGCATCCGACGCCGCAAGTATGATCTACAACATTGACCACAGGGGATCGTTCCAAACGCTACAGCGAGTCGTAGGTTACATGCTAAGGTTTATCAATCAGGCAAAAAAACAATCACGACAACCAACAGTGGAGCTAACTGTCCAAGAGCTTGATAGGGCTCTAGTGGTCATCATTCACTCAATGCAAGAATCAGATTTCCAGGACGATTTAACAAATTTGAAATAAACATAAACATATACTAAAAGTTTGACAAATGAAACGAAAAATGGCGTGGAAAAAATTTAATCACCTGTTTAAACGACTATACCTGGTAGATAATTCTACCATAATCAATATGTATAACATTTACCGCGCGTTGTGGTGAATAATTTAATTCCAATTTTGTTTCCATTCGGAAATAGATATCTATCCTTCAAATTTAGAGATATAAAAGTATACGTAGTTTTCCATTAAATAATATAATTTAAATGAACTGACCATGTGTAAGCCATATTGCTAATTTCAGCTTTTGAGTCCTCCGCTTGATAACATTTTCATTCGCAAGAAATGATAAGACATTTATCTAATACGGCATTTACACCGACCAAGATTAACGCATATCGAAGGTTACCTCCGTTAACTCGCGCTAATCCAGAAGATTACTCATACAATTTTAATCTGTAGAAACTGAAATTTAATTTTTAACCTCATTTTAAAATGATGCAACACTGTTAGTTGCTAAAATAATGCAACCATAGTAAAAACATACACAAAAAATCAACTGTTTGACAAATGGAAGCCGATCGAAACTTTTCCGACGCGTGGCCGCCACCAAAACTTTTTGAAGCTCATGCCGCCGCCAATATAAATGGCTCTTATTGGTATAAACTTTGAGCAGATTTTATCGACTGGCCCGATTTAACCCACTGATCCAATTTTAAACGTTCAGTCATTTCAAAAACGTCCCAAATTTGTACTAAACTGGTAAAGCCAGTAGCCGCCAACTTAACTTTTCTGTTGTGCCGCCGTCTTCAATAATTTTGTCTCGGCGCGGAGCTTGCCTAAACACGGAATTACCACTTGAAATTTCAATATAGTCTTAAATTGGGTGGTGTATACGGCAAAGATTAGAGAACAAGGTTATCGCTAACCTGGCCGCGATAAACGGCGGTGTAAATGCGTTATAAGATAACTTTTTGTTACCATTTCTTGAAATTGAACATGTGGCAACATTATCATTGCTCAAGTCGGAATTTAAGTGGGAAATTGAAACGCCGCCAGTTTATATCGCTTAGCTGTCCCATACAAATTAAGCTGTAATTAACTTTAGCGGGGTAAAAAAACACACTTATTATGAGTGAAATGTTTTTTTTTACGAAATACAAGAAAACAAAAAAATAAATGAATGGTACATGAACATTAGCTGATCTACACAGTTTATATTTTCTTCTCACTAATACATGTGGATAAAAATTAAAATTTCAATTTGATGAATGAGGTGAATTGTTATTTTTTGTTGCCATTTTAGTAACCACGTGTTCAGTGAACGAAGCCGACACCTAATTATCGACGGCGTCGGAAAACAAAAAAATTAATTGGTAGCTGTGAGTGACATTTTATTAACAAATCACATTCACATCACTTGAAATTTTTGACGTCACATAATAAACAAACTAAGTACAAGGAATATATATAACGGGGTTTTCAATAAGAGCGCTACAAAAGTTTTTTTAAATAAAACAAACCCGGTTTTAGATACCAATGAAATTCTTTATTCCTGCGAAAGTACGTTCGATGCCATTATGTATGTATGGGCACGCTTGCAGAAGTCCAGACGCTGAACCCAATTTTCGACGGTTTTCAAGCATAAATCGGCCGATACTGCTGCAATTTCACGTTCGATATTCGTACGAAGTTCATCAATCGTCGCTGGCTTGTTGGCATAGACCATAGACGTGACGTAGCCCCACAGGAAATAATCTAACGGCGTCAAATCGCACGACCGAGGCGGCCAATTGACATGGCCATTTCGTGAGATAACACGTTCACCAAACTTGGTTTCCAATAAATTGATTGTGGCATTCGCTGTGTGGCTTGTGGCGCCGTCCTGTTGGAACCACATGTCCTCCAAGTCCATATTATCCAATTGGGGCCAAAAATATTCGGTTATCATTGAACGGTAGCGATTCGCATTCACAGTAATGTGCCGGTCTTGATCATCGCGGAAGAAGTACGGCCCAATGACGCCGCCGGCCCATAAACCGCACCAAACCGTAATTTTTTCGGGATGCAATGACTCATGGATTTCGTGTGGATTGCTGTCTGACCAATAACGCATATTTTGCTTATTGACGAAGCCATTGAGCCAGAAATGAAGATGATTTTCCGATGAAAATCCGAATCATTTTCAAGTTGTTGCTCAGGCCAATTCACGAACATAAGACGCTTATGGCGGTCAAGCGGCTTCAGTTCATGCGTCAATTTGATCTTGTAAGGATGTAGGCCAAGATCTTTTCGCAAAATTCGCCACAACGACGTCACGGAGATGCCCAACGCTTGAGAACGACGTGTGAGAGACACATTTGGGCTTTCTTGAAGTGAAGCCTAAGCGGCAGCAATATTCTCGACACTACGGGCACTTCTTTGTCTCACTGGCACGGGAACATTTTGTACTGTGCCTGTGGATTCAAATTTTTCCACTAGACGCTCAATTGTTGATCTGGTAGGACGACTATGACGACCATAAATTAGACGTAGCGCTCTTAAAGTTGAGGTCACTGACTCCAAATTTCGGTAGTAAATTTTAATAATTTCGACTCGTTGTTGGCTCGTATATTCTTCCATGATGAAATGGCAAACCTTACTGAAGAGAAATGTCGAAAAAGCGGGAAAAAATATGGCGTCGTTTACTGTCCCTATCGATTTACTTTTGTAGCGTCTCTGTTGAAAAACCCTTTATTAACAAAAGTCATACGCCTGGTTCTTAATTTAGTCAAAGGATGATGTCGAAAAATGGTGTGAATGAAAGTGATTTACATGATCAGGCCGTAAATGTGGTTTTTATGCAGACGTTACTTTCAGACTCATCTCGTTCGTTGAACTTTGAAATCGGCTTAGCCGGCAAAATCGGTTAACATTTTAAGCCGAAGCGAGCCTAAACACCCGTATTCAGTTCTTGCGGAATTTTTGTAAGAAATTTTTCAATTTATCTCTAAACGGGAAATGTTGCGGAGAGTTGCCACCTATCTGTGATTTACCTTGTAAATATTTCATTTATAATTCCTCTACGCACTCCATTTTATTTTTAACGCATGTGGTGTTACTTTTGGCTGTTAAAATTATCGAAATGTCAAAATCAAGGTCCCAAACAATTATCAAACAATTGTTTTCGTACGAAACAATTTTACCGTAACAACCCTGTAATTGATTTGGCCTACGAGATTTTCGCAAAGAGCTAAGGAAATGAAAGTGAGTTAAATTTCCGGTTCATAAAATTTTCGTTATTTTTTATGGACGTACTTCTTATGGCAACAAAAATTCCATAAACAATGAATACCGGTCTTAACCGACTGTGTCGTGAACTTCAAAAAAGTATATACGAGCGTCATATTTTCTGTCGGCTTCATATCATGCATATATGAAAAGAAAGGACGAACACGGGGGTTACACTTTCAATTTTTGTCTTTCAAGTTTCAAAACACTCACACTTTTTTAATAAAACTCGCACTTTTAAAAATTGAAACGAACTTCTTTTCAATTTCCCTTTCAAGTCGTGTGTCTAAGTTTTCTTTCAACAAAACAGCTGATTACATTTGGTTATAAACAGTTTCTCGTTTTTCTTCTTACAAATATTTTGCCGGCATAATTTTTTGATTTCTATTCTTACAAATATTAAAATATGATAAATAATAAAAAATATTTGTGAGTAGAAATAATAAATATAATGATGTGTTGCGATTTATAGAGCTACATATACAAAAGTCATGAAGTTTTATGGAACATTAATATTTCATCATACACACGAAATGATTTAAAAATTATGACGATGACATCTTGAATAATAAAATTGCTTTCAAGTTGCGTGCAGCCTACGTCACAGCTATCAATTCACATGAATTTTGACAAGCAGTATGTATAAAAAAAAAACTTGAACGTGTGGTTGTAGCGTAATTTCATTTTGTGGAGTACAAAGCCGATCAAGTAATAGACGACCAGAAGGTATGCGCAATTTGGCAACCCTCGTAAAAGAGACGCAGAAAGTGGTCACAATTCACTCAAACGCATTTCTGTCTGGCGTCATATCTCGATTATTTCATACTTTTGCATAGTTTATGTAATTTTACTCAAAGACGATTTACAATTAGACGACCAGAAGATGTGCGCAACTTGGCAACCCTGGTAAAAGAGAACCAACAAGTGCTAGGAGTTCACTCAAACGCATTTCTCTCTCGCGTCATATCTTGCTTATTTCATACTTTTTCCATAGTTTATGTAATTTTACTTCAACATGGTTGGAATTTGTATAGTTATATACAATAACACAATCAAAAAGCTGCTCGTGTAATGAAATATTGAATGAAGAGAGTAAGAGAGAGAGTAGAGAAGTACTAGGGTTTCACTAGTTTTGTTTGTTGGCATTTGAGTGAAGAGAACTTTTGACTGTCTACTTGTACATCGTTTTTGTTTTACTTCAACATGGTTGGAATTTGTATAGTTATATACAATAACACTATCAAAAAGCTGCTCGTGTATTGAAATATTCAATGAAGAGAGTAAGAGAGAGTAGAGAAGTACTAGGGTTTCACTCGTTTTGTTTGTTGGTATTTGAGTGAAGAGAAATGTTGACTGTCTACAATTTCAAGCCAATTTCAATTGTCGTAAATATCTCAATTTCGTAGTTGCCAAAATGTATGCGAAATTGAACAATTTCTACTCAATTTCGTCCCAAAACTGCGAAGGACTTCAATTTCGCGGCAGCGCGAACAAGGAAAAAGGGTGTTACTCCATAAGTCGTGAATAAGTCACTACGAGTTAGTCTTGTCGTTTTGGTAGTTTATAAAATGTTACAGCTGTTGCGTGACAAATACGATTTAGAATTAGACGACCAGAAGATGTGCGCAACTTCTCAACCCTGGTAAAAGAGGACCAAAAAGTGCTAGGAGTTCACTCAAACACATTTCTCTCTCGCGTCAAATCTTGCTTATTTCATACTTTTGCATAGTTTATGTAATTTTACTTCAACATGGTTGGAATTTGTATAGTTATATACAATAACACTATCAAAAAGCTGCTCGTGTTTTGAAATATTCAATGAAGATAGTGAGAGAGAGAGTAGAGAAGTACATACTAGGGATTCACTCGTTTTGTTTGTTGGCATTTGAGTGAAGAGAAATTTAGACTGTCTACTTGTACATCGTTGAGTTATAAAACGCAGCGTAACGTTTTCGAACACTTCAGCTGTCAAATTCAACAAACCTCAATTCCTCGCATTAGTTGAAGAACTTATAAATTGAACGAAAAATCTGGATCGCGGATGGACAGATTGACGTATTTTGCACGTCATTGCTTATAAGTAGTTGCCAATTTTGGCTGAAATGCAACCGACGGACAGACCTCAACTTTTTTTTTTAAAAAAAGGAAGTCAAAATTATATAGAACAATTTATGTACAATAGAACAATTTATGTACTTTTCCAAGAAGACGTAAGGCTAGAATTAAAGGTTTTATTGAAATACAAAAGAAATAAATAAAATGATATTATTTTCAATTTTGGTAAATTGAAAATGGCGGTGGTGTGAAGTTGTGGAGGTGCTCAGTTGCGGTGGTGGCAGGTTGCGATGATGGGTTTTTGCGGTGGTGGCGAATACAAGCAAATATACGGTGCACAGTTGCAGGTCTCTGTTGGCTACAAACGTGTTGCCATATCGGATATTTGTTCCCTCATTACAGCAAAAGTTGTCAAATTTCGCAGTATTAAGTGTGGATCGTTTTTTTAGAAAGTTATAAGCGGCATTAGCTTAATCGAATAAAAAAACAGCCCTATTATATAAGTAAACAATAACAAAAAATCGGTTCCCATTACATCCCATGAAGGGATTGGGGAGACCTTCTCACAACCAGTAAGCTGTGTGCTATCTAATTTGTCACTCACTGATTGGGACCTACTGTTTTACACCGGTTCCCAATGGTATTTTGAGAATAAAATTGTTACAATCTGTTAACTATCTATCTTTTAATCTTTTCTAATCTTTTCCATTGTGTCAGTGACAACTTTCGTAAGCGAACGCAAGCCCGAAGCGATGTAAGTTCAAACTACCGTTTTTTTACTTTGGCGTTCTCGTTGGCTTTTGCGTTTGCGTTCACTTCACTTCTGTCTGCATAACACATAAGGAAGTGCACAAAGGTACTCTCTGTACTTCTTTTGCGCTTTTCGGTTTTTTGTTATGCCAACAATAGCCAAGAAAATAGGCCTTCGTTTTGTTCCTTGTATTTTCAATTCCTCATTTTAATGCGGCTGTTGAAAGAATATTCAGTTTAATTTGTGGAGAAAATAACGAAATAAACTTCTAACTGAAAATTTAGAAAGCGAATTAATAATAAATATTAATTTTACGTACACTTGCACTGAAAATTTCAACTCCTCCTCGATATAAAGTAAATCTCTCACTCCGAGTTTAAAAAAAAATCAAATCTCGAACGAATGTAATACTTATATTTAAAATTTTTGTTTATTTGAATCGCTCCCGAGCAGGTCGTGTCATATATTGTTCAAACGAAAACCAACTATTTTTCACTTTGAGAAATGTTCCTGACCCATAGCGTAATGTCATATAGTGCTGCCATTCTTCTCACATGAGTTTTTATTTCAAACTATTCGTGGTGGGGTCGTTGCGATAGAGAGTTATTTGACATAAATTGAATATTTGACATAAATTGAATTACAAACATTTTTGACTGTGAAATTTACACGTATTTTTGACTTTTTGATTATACTATATGTATGTTAGTACGCATATATTTGTGGTGTATTTACACAACAGTTGTAACGCACAAAACGAAATGCCGTTGCTGGTTTCTTGTTGGTTGGTTTGAGCCATTGCCTCTACCTGGTATTATTAAAGCAATACTTTCCAACATCCAACCGCCCATCTGCAACACACCAAATGTCATTAATTTACTGATAGAGTTGGCTACTCTATACGCCATTACTCTGTGTCCTGACCTTGTAGGTTTGTGTATGAGTTTCTCATACATTAACTTAAATCTAACAAAATCGGTCACACAATTTAAATTTAAGTGTTTATTCAAAGTGTGTCCAATTTAGTGGTGTTTTCAGAAATATCCGTTTCCCTCATATAGCCGAGTTATTAACAAAATTCTGAAAAAGTTCAATGAACGAATTTGCAATTTTCAACTTTGATTGAGAATATCTTATAGCGATAACAGATATTCCGGAACACTGAGCGTATTTTTTGTTTGACTTGCATAGTAGATTCTCAAAAGTAAAAAATTTTTGTAAACGGCCTATAAGTGTAGAACTATCAAGCTTTCAAATTTTCAACATCACCAAAGTCGTCAAATTTGATACCCTGTAGCACCAACTGTGTTAGCACAGGGTACCTCTGAATGCAATATTCTGAAAGCCTGACTCCTCCTTTACAAATGTCTCAGTACATTCAAAAATGACCAGAACAATACTTTAAACGTTGTGATATTATTACCGATATTAAATATTACCAATCGCCCCACTGTGCTACGACAACAAACACCAAAAACGATGTACAAGTAGACAGTCAAAATTTCTCTTCACTCAAATGCCAACAAAAAAAATGAGTGAAACCGTAGCCCATAGAGTAATATACTAAGAGTTTGCAACAGCTGTTTTTCTTGGACCGGAAACTAAAAAAGTCGCTGGAAAAGTTGGAGCACAGAGCTATACAAACTTGGCAACCCACACAGAATGAGAAAAATCTTTATTTTCTTAAATTTGTGTTTCAATTGTAATCCCTATAAACAGTTTTACTCTAACACTTCATTACATTTTGCATTATTTCACTTGTTATCCCTTTTTTCCTCGATTTAATTATCACAAAAACAAGAAGGATGTACAGATAGAGAAGAAAAAAAACATGCAATTTGGCAACCCTAATAGAGGAGAACCAAAAACGTCGACGCGATTTACTCAAACGCATTTCTTTCCCGCGTCATAACTTGATTAATTCATACTTTTTACATACTTTATGTAATTTTATTTAAATATGGTTGGAATTTCTATAGTTAAATAAAATAACATCATCAGGAAACTGCTCGTGTATTGAAATATTCAACGAAGAGAGTAAGAGAGCGAGCAGAGAAATGATACGCTTCACTCGTTTTCTTTGATGACATTCCACTAAATGAGTAAATTTTCTTCTCTATACAATAGTTGCTTTATGACAAAAATACTCCCAGTAGATGAGATTTGTACTCTTGATTCAATGCACAAAGAAATATGTGAGAAAAACGCATTGAGCAACCCTACATACTTCCAGTCATCTATCGCTATTTCTCTTTATTACTTTATTCTGCATGTTTCCTCAACTCTGAAGTTGATCAGCTGTGGCATATAACCCCCCTGCCCAGCCCAAGCCATTCTCTGCTCACTCTCTTACTCTCTTCATTGAATATTTAAAAACAAGAGCAGCTTTTTGATAGTGTTATTATGTATAACTATACAAATTCCAACCATGTTGAAGTAAAATTACATAAACTATGCAAAAGTATGAAATAATCAAGATATGACGCGAGAGACAAATGCGTTTGAGTTAATTACTGGCACTTTTTGTTCTCTTTTACCAGGGTTGCGCAATTGCGCTCATCTTCTGGTTGTCTAATTCTTCATCGTCTTTTCAAACACACTAATGCTACGATAATAGACATTTTGCTTTGTCTGGTATTTTGCCACAATCAAATTCAGCAGAAATGAATTCGAAGAATGAAAGTAAACAAAATAGAATAAATACTATCGGCCTTATTCATAAAAAGTTGTAATACTCTTGTTCGAGATTTAAGTCCGGTATTCAGTTTTTATGAAATTTTCGTTACCATAAGAAGTATGTGTATAAAAAATAACATAAATTTCATGAACCGAAAATTCTGCTCTATTTTCATTTGCTTGGTACGAAAATTTCGTAGCCAAAATCAAGTACAGGGTTGTTACGCTAAACTTATTTCGTACGAAAACAATTGTGTGATAATTGTTTGGGACCGGAATTTTGACATTTCGGTTGTTTTAGTAAAGAAAAGTAATACCACACGCTTTAAAATGGAGTGCAAAAATTAATTATTAATGAAGAGTTAGCAAGGTAAATCAGAGATATGTGGTAACTCTCTTTAACAAAATTTTCCGTTCAGAGACAAATGATAAAATTTCTTAAGAAAATTTCGCAAGAACTGAATACGGGGCTTAATGCAGGTAAGAGAAATACTTAAGGAAGATAAACGTTCAAATCCCCTGTTCTAATGAGTTTACCTTACTTATTTTATCATGGTTTAGCCCTTCTTTGTGGCCATTTTATCCGCATTAATACACAAAAGAAAATTTTTTGAATTTTTATTTTATTTAAATATTTATATATAATATTTTAAATATTATGTATGTTTAGAGTGTCACATTATACTGCTAAGCCACCAAATAGTTTCGTTCCCATTTTTAAAATTTTTAACCAAAATGAACTTTTCTTTAGTGATGTAAAAAATCGAAACATTGAATCTACAACATATTATCCGGTTTTACATTCGACTACACAAAACTTAAATTTTATTCAATATGACTTTTTGACACCTCTTCCAAATTTGAGAAGATATCAAATATTAATTGCTCTGTTTGTTGAATAGTTCTTTCCATTAATGTCTAAAATTTGCACAAAAATGCATTGACGTATTTAAACAAAAAAAAAAATGAATTCGGTCTATTGGTTATTGTTTATTTTGTTTTTACACCACAAGCACTGTGAGAGTGCATAAAACAGGGTTGTCAGTCAATTATCTGTTCCTTTTATAGCTCATTTACATGCACTCTTTTATCATGATAATGTCGTGATTATCATTCCACGGCAAAAACGTGTTTACATGAATTTTTACTCGACTTAGTTTTGACATTTTTGTACTTCATGATGGCATTATGGAATTATACCATGTGATGGCAGGAGGATTTGAATGTATTAGCTTTAAATCGATTTGAGGGAAAACAATTTTTCAAATGAAAATTTTGTTCTAAAGTCTGTTCAGATGAATTTTTTATTAGGACATATTTCTGCATCAATTTCTTTGGCGTTGTAGAATGGTTATCATGTTATCATATTCTGGACAAAATATTAAAATATTAGCTTAATATATTCTGGACAAATGTTGAATTAGATTTGTAAACATAAATTTATAGCGCGTTTACATGCACTCTTTTATCATGATACTGTCGTGATTATCATTCTACGACTAAAACGTGTGTACATGAATTTTTACTCGACTTAGTTTTGACATTTTTGTACTTCATGATGGCATTATGGAATTATACCATGTGATGGCAGGAGGATTTGTATGTATTAGAATCGTACAATTCTGTCAGTCAGTAATTTTTTCTATTTCTGTATTTGTAAAAATAATATTTTATTTAATTAACCAAATTTTTATATGGAATTTATTTAGAATGTTTCAAAATTTTGTAAGTTATATTTAGAAAATAAAGAAAGTAAAATCTGCTAATCTTATAACACTACCTCTTATACTAATCATTTTGTATGTGTTGCCATTAATGTACATGTTCAGTGAAGTACGTTTCATTTACATTTCCATTGCCGATTCATGTTCACACAGTCTCATACTGAAAGCGCGTATACAACTGTGTGGTTGATATGATTTGCGACATGATAATAACATTATCGAGTTAAATGTACTCGATCTTGGGTACAAAAAATGTATGAGAAATCAAATGATAATAGTGTGATTTTTCGACTATCGAGTCGATCAGCCAGATCGAGTGCATGTAAATGCCCTATTATGTTAAAGATCTTGCCAAAATCACGTTTTGTTTGAGACGTTTTACTACTTGCATTTCAAGACTAATTTAATTGTTTTTGAAATCACATTCTACAAATCATCGTATGATATTGACGTCAACGTTGTGACCATCGTCATCTTTAAAGATATAAAAAATACAAATGCAATAATTGGTATTTTTTGCATAACCAACCCATTCAACCAGAAAAAATCTTGGCCTCTGTCGGCAATAAATTGGCTTTACTCGCCGAGTACGAGTTTTGATAACAAAATTCTATAACTTGTAAAGCAGGGAATACGCGATGCATCACCAACGTCAATCAGAGCGAAATATCAAACTACAAATTTTTTTCACTACACCATGCAAACATGCACATCAATCTGATATATCGTGTATTCCCCTCATAAACGTTGTTCGGATGCAAGCCATTCCAAGATGAAATGCTAATTGAGCATGTTAGCTTTGCCAAATGTCACGAAACACAAGGGATGAATTCACCTTTGTTTTTTGATTGAAGGGCTTCGAACACCTGGAAGTTGCAACAATTTGTTGCAATTGAACAAGAAAACAGCTGACAGATACCTCGATTCCTCTCCGAAGATGGACAAAGTGGAACGTCAGATGACACGGACAACAAATCTATAGTATTTTAATTTATGGTAAAACCAAACAGCATTAAAATTACCCATTGAAATACAATACAATCCGATTGCGACAGGCCTCTTTTCCAACGCGAAAAGAATACATTTTTAACAAATGCAACATCAGCTTTTGGATAGAGTTGGAATTGGATTTGAACGCACGCGCAGGCGAGTACTTTTGAAATTCGCATTTGCGACAGATGCGACAAACGAGCATTTAAACAACTCGTGATTACATTCGTTTCTATAAAATTTATTCGCTCCCGATCGCGTGCACGTGCATTGAGCAACAACTAGAGTGTTCAACATTTTTTTACTTTACATACGATTTTCATGCATGAAAATTGCCTTTAATCTAAAATATCATTTTCAAATCTAGATGAGTTTAATGTGAATTTGAATTAAACTTATTAATGTTATGCTAAAAACGCATTCCAAATTGGAATAATAGCCAATATGTTTGTTAAAAGTTTACGCAGGTATAGCCCTAAACTGGGTGCGTCTGTTCTTGCTTCATATGTTCCTGTGACACCTGTCCCTCGTTTCTGTAGTTCTCGAATCGAAAAAGTTTTCACATGAAGCATGAAACAAAAAATTCCATCGTTTCTCGATTTGTGAGTAAAAAGTGTTTCTGTATATCAATGCGAAAAGAGGCAACACTGATGAAGTTTTGATTGGAATATTCCAAGAAAGCTGTCAAGTAAGAACAAAATATAAACAAACAAAATAAACTAGTGCGAAAAGAACAACAGAAAGAAGTATAGACATGTATTCAACTGCATTCTATTTTTGCTTTCTTGATTTTTCTGTAATATTTTGCAAAAATTAATTGAAATATGTACATAACAGAAAAGATATAGTTCTTATCTTCTCCAAGTTTTAATTTCTTAAAAAATCTCGCACCGTTTTAAATTGTGAGTATTTTTGACGTTTCACGTTTTAATTTTTTCGACTCACTACTTTTTAGAAACAGATTTTCTCGCATTTTTCCAATAAGAATGAAAATAGCAGTACGTCACGGAAAGTTTTCGCAAAACAAACGTTGTAGAAACAGTCACATGTAAGAAGCGAGTTTTTGTACCGATTCCTAGCGTTTTTGTTTCAATTCACATGTTTCATGTGAAAACTTTTTCGATTCGAGAACTACAGAAACGAGGTACAGATGTTTGTTAAAGGTTTAGGCAGGTAAAGCACAAAAATCGTTGCGTCTGTTCCTGCTTCATATGTTGTTTTGGCACCTGTTCTTGCATTATCTATTCCTGCTTCACCTTTTTAAACCGTTCCTGCTTCATTTGTTCCTGCTTTATCTATTCGTGCTCCATCTGTTCTTGCTTAATCTGTTCCTGTGTCATTTGTTCCTGCTTCGCCTGTTTCAACAGTTCCTGCTTCTTTTGTTCCTACCATGGTACAATAATATGTACATGGTAAAGTCGTAAGAACAGATGTTTTAATTTTGTTCGTGAGGTTCTTCGCTTCGGCTGTCACACTTACATGTATTTTGTTTTTGTACTCTTTTGCATTCTTGTGTTGTTGGAATATTTTTGTGTAGAGTTTGACAGCTGAAGCGAACAGAACAAAAACAAAATGCGTGTTATTGCTGCCTACAACAACAACAACGCGCGCTGCTATTACCATGTAGATAGAATTGGACCATGGTTCCTACTTTATCTATACCTGCTTCATCTGTTCCTGCTTCATTAGTTTCTGCTTCATCTGTCCTTCTTCATCTGTTCCTGCTTTATCTGTTCCTGTAACATCTGTACCTCGTTTCTGTAGTTCTCGAATCGAAAAACGATTTCACATTAAGCATGAAACAAAAAATTCCATCGTTTCACGATTTGTGAGTAAATAGTGTTTCTGTATATCAATGCGAAAAGAGGCAACACTGATGAAGTTTTGATTGGAATATTCCAAGAAAGCTGTCAAGTAAAAAAAAATATAAACAAACAAAATAAACTAGTGCGAAAAAGAACAACAAAAAGAAGTATAGACATGTATTCAACTGCATTTTATTTTTGCTTTCTTGATTTTTCTGAAATATTTTGGAAAAATTAATTGAAATACACAACAGAAAAGATATAGTTCTTATCTTCTCCACTTAAAAAATAAGTTTAAATTTCTTAAAAAAAACTTTTTGTAGAAACAATATCAAAATCTCGCACCGTTTTAATTTGTGAGTATTTTTGACGTTTCACATTTTAATTTTTTCCACTCACTACTTTTTAGAAACAGATTTTCTCGCATTTTTCCAATAAGAATGAAAAAAGCAGTACGTCACAGAAAGTTTTCGCAAAACAAACGTTGTAGAAACAGTCACATGTGAGAAGCGATTTTTTGTACCGATTCCTAGCGTTTTTGTTTCAATTCACATGTTTCATGTGAAAACTTTTTCGATTCGAGAACTACAGAAACGAGGTACTGTTCTTGCTTCATCTGTTCCTGGTCCACCTACTTCATAAGTTCCTGCTTTATCTATCCTGCTGCATCTGTTGCAGCTTAATTTTATCCTGCTTTATCTATCCTATTCCATTCATCCCCTTCCTATCTTCCTCATTAGACTTTATGTATTATATTTCTGTTAATAATAATAATTAAATGGTTTCCCATTTCATCCCATGAAGGAATTTGGGAGAGCTTCTCACTTTCTTACTAGTTTTATACTCACTTATTGGGGCCTACAGTTTTACACCGATTCCGAAAGGTATTTTTGGGAAGCTTTTTATCGCTTAAGCTTTCTGTTAATATCGTCCAATATAATCAATGTATCCGTTCAATCTATTATCTCCTGCATGAATGTATTACTATTTGTTGTTTAATCTTGTTCCTGATTGCTATTTTATCACTGTTCCTGCTCTTTCATTTTAATTATTATACTTTAATATTGTATTTTGTTTATAACTGAAGATATGTAATGTTTAATATTTTCCAAGCTGTTTTTAGCTGAGTAAATAAATGAATAAATAACAAAAAAATTCCTCTGTTAAGAGTTCTCTAAGGTTGTCATTTTTGTTGGACGGTTAACCAATCTTTAATGACAATTTATACACAAAAATATTAATTTGTTTGAATTTCATGCGAATATACAGGCTGATTCAGGAAGTTCCGGACAAACTTCTCCAGCGTATTCCTTGGCTCATTTCATGAAGAAACGTCCACTAGGATCATGTCCGAAACTGCAAGGGTGCGAACTGGCAGCGGGTTCAAAATTTTCGGATTAGCGGTCGGAGGGTAGTAGGGTAAAGTTGCTAACTTCTGAGCCAGTGGTCGGATTTTTTGGGCTTGTTGGAAAGGTCTTTAAGAGGCCTTTCAGAATTGTGTTTAGTAGAAAAAGGGAACCACATTGAAAACTTCCTTTAACATCAAATGTTTTTCTTTCTTTATGTGTTTGATTCTTCAGCCAAAAATTTCAATAAAAAAAATCTTAAACGTGTTAATTTACAGAAACCAATAAATGTGTGCTGTTATTTCGCTTCCAAAAACAAAAACAAACATTTTTGCATTTCAGTAAAATGGTCATAACTTTGGAACGGTAAGACCTCTGGGCTTCGTTTAGGTCATTTTGGAAAGGTAAGAGGTATGACTATCTTTCAACAGAAAAACATAAGTTACCTGCCATCAGGCTGAGCAAATTGAGTTTATGAGAATTTTTTTTCCATTTTATTCCTCGAAAGCTCTGTATCTCGGCGATTTGACTTTTTTCTACTTTTTTTATTGATTCTGAAAGGCCTCTTAAAGACCTCTGGCTCAGAAGTTAGCAACTTTACCCTACTACCCTCCGACCGCCAATCCGAAAATTTTTAACCCGCTGCCATTTCGCACCCTTGCATTTTCGGACATGGTCCTAGTGAACTTTTCTTCATGAAATGAGCCAATACGCTGGAGAAATTTGTCCGGAACTTCCTGAATCACCCTGTATATGCGATATATACATTTATAATGTCACATTATCCTGCTGCTTTTGTTTACATAGTGATGTATTATATAAAATCAAAACTTTGAAGCGATAACCCATTATCCTGTTTTATATTCGAGTACCCAAAATTAAATCCAATTTGATACGAACCTGTTCCAAACTTAAGAAGATAGCAAATATTAATTGTTCTGATTGTTGAATATTTTTTTCAATTAATGTCTATCGGTTATTAGTTATATTGTTTTTACATCACAAGCACCATAGACTAATACATTCATAGATACATATATTCTCTCATCTGACGTTTCATTTCACACTCTTCGTCGTAGGTTTGTGGAAATGAGATAAATTCGACAAAATTAACTTACACCAGGTGGAGTTACAAAATATGTTCACTTAACTTTTTCATGTCGTTTTGCTGTAGAACTGAAAAGTTTAAATGTATTTTGCACTTTTTGTTGACGTTTATCGTTGAAATACATTTGTATTGCATTTAACATAACTAGTTTGCTACAAAAACACGACATTCGGTTGTTGTTCCTTTGTTGGACGTTGTTTACTATTGCCTCTATCTGGTATTATTGAACCCATGTTTTCCACCATCCAATGTTTACTTTCCGCCGTACCTGTGACGTTTAATTTATTGAGAGAATAAATGTATCTATGTATGGATTAGTCTATGACAAGCACTGTGAGAATATATAATACTGGGTTGCCAGCCAATTATCTGTTCCCGAGTTATAATACTCATTATGAAGACGGTACTAATGAAACCTTCGCTAAATCATTCAATAACTGAAGAATGTTTTACAGCTAATTTATATTCTTTATGAATAATGCGGGCCATTGGCCTTTGGACATTTTTCCTCCCACCCAGGCATTAACGTGTTCTGTAATATTTATATATTTCATTGTTTAGGGCAATAACCCGAAAACAGTAGCAATAAATCTGCTAAAAAATTAATACTTAAAGTATTTTAGAATCCTTTAGTGCCCAAGTGAACATTTAAATACCCATGCCACAATTCCCGCGATGTTTTGAAAGATATAGGGCATCAAAGGCTACAAAACACCGAGATCTGTGTTAAAGAATATTGAGTTCAATCCAATCCAATTATATTCCACTCAACTGAATTCAATTAAATTAAATTCAATTCAAATCAATCTTTTCAATTTAATCAATTAATCAATTTAATTTAATTTTATTCAATACAATACGGTTCAATTCTATTCAGTTATATTCAATTTAATTCAACTCAGTCCAATTCAAATTAACTCAATTCAATTCTACTTTATTCAGTTCAAGTCAATTCAGATCATTTCAATTTAATTCAGTTCGATTCAGTACAATTCAGTTAAATTCAATACAATTCAGTTCAATTCAATTCTGTTCAGTCAAATTCAATTCAAGTCAATTCAATTTAATTCAATTGAATTCAATTTAGTTTAATTTAATTCAATTTAATTCAATTTACTTTAATTTAATTTAATTTAATTTAATTTAATTTAATTTAATTTAATTTAATTTAATTTAATTTAATTTAATTTAATTTAATTTAATTTAATTTAATTTAATTTAATTTAATTTAATTTAATTTAATTTAATTTAATTTAATTTAATTTAATTTAATTTAATTTAATTTAATTTAATTTAATTTAATTTAATTTAATTTAATTTAATTTAATTTAATTTAATTTAATTTAATTTAATTTAATTTAATTTAATTTAATTTAATTTAATTTAATTTAATTTAATTTAATTTAATTTAATTTAATTTAATTTAATTTAATTTAATTTAATTTAATTTAATTTAATTTAATTTAATTTAATTTAATTTAATTTAATTTAATTTAATTTAATTTAATTTAATTTAATTTAATTTAATTTAATTTAATTTAATTTAATTTAATTTAATTTAATTTAATTTAATTTAATTTAATTTAATTTAATTTAATTTAATTTAATTTAATTTAATTTAATTTAATTTAATTTAATTTAATTTAATTTAATTTAATTTAATTTAATTTAATTTAATTTAATTTAATTTAATTTAATTTAATTTAATTTAATTTAATTTAATTTAATTTAATTTAATTTAATTTAATTTAATTTAATTTAATTTAATTTAATTTAATTTAATTTAATTTAATTTAATTTAATTTAATTTAATTTAATTTAATTTAATTTAATTTAATTTAATTTAATTTAATTTAATTTAATTTAATTTAATTTAATTTAATTTAATTTAATTTAATTTAATTTAATTTAATTTAATTTAATTTAATTTAATTTAATTTAATTTAATTTAATTTAATTTAATTTAATTTAATTTAGTTTAATTTAATTTAATTTAATTTAATTTAATTTAATTTAATTTAATTTAATTTAATTTAATTTAATTTAATTTAATTTAATTCAATACAAAATAGTTCAATTCTATTCTATTATATTCAATTCAATTCAACTCAATCCAATGCAAATTAATACAATTCAATTCTACTCTATTCAGTTTAATTCAATTCAAGTCAATTCAATTCAATTCAATTTAATTCAATTCAATTCAATCAAATTTAATTCAATTCAATTCAATTCAATGAAATTTAATTCAATTCAATTCAATTCAGTTTAAATCAATTCAATTTAATTCAATTCAATTCAATTAAATTTAATTCAATTCAATTCAGTTTAATTCAATTCAAGTCAATTCAATTCAATTCAATTTAATTCAATTCAATTCAATTCAATTCAATTCAATTCAATTCAATTCAATTAAATTTAATTTAATTCAATTCAAGTCAATGAAATTTAATTCAATTCAATTCAATTCAATTCAATTTAATTTAATTCAATTCAATTCAATGAAATTTAATTCAATTCAATTCAATTCAATTCAATTTAATTCAATTCAATTCAATGAAATTTAATTCAATTCAATTCAATTCTATTTAATTTAATTTAACTTATTTACACTCTTTTTTGCATATTTGTTGTTTATTTCGAACCTGTTTTTTATATTCATTCAATTATAATTTACTAGCAACCCCGGCAGACTTCGACCTAAATTTTAGTAGGGGGAAAAATATATGCATATATATATATAGCCTATAGCACTCAGTGATAAGGTAGCATTCCGATTTTAAAATCGGAGGAGTAGTTTAGATGATTACCCCCAACTAACACAAACACTTCATATTTATAATATTAGTATAGATATAGATTGTTGTATAGTAAGTGGTTTCATAGTAAAAATCAACACATAAAAGAAAAAACCTGATTTCTGGTCGTTCACATTATGCAGTTTATTTATTATGCAGCAAATTTCAGATGGATTTAACTTTTTAAAAATATTATTATTAGTTGCCATTAAACCCCATAAATTCATTGTCTACCTCGTAAAACTTGTATCAATACGAAATGTCAAACATTTTTCAGACAAATTTGTAGTGTGAATTTGAATATATGAGAAATACTACGTATTCGATGAATTTAAGAGTATGAATGAAAACCCATATTGATTTTTTAAATTAATGACATATAGAGTAGCGATATGTCGCAGTAAATTTACGAAGTTCGGTGTGGTTGCATATGGACGTTGCGTGTTGGAAAGTATTGTTTTAATAATACCTGAAAGACAATGTGAGCTCTCACACATCGGCTGAAACAACTGTATTTCTGAGCACCCAAAACATCGATTTGATGGGTCATCCGCCGTATAGTCCCGTATTCAGATCATGAAAAATTTTCGTAAGAAATGTTGTCATTTATCTCTAAACGAAATATCGTGTTTGGAGATTTCGTTGATCCATAGAGTAATATTTTAGAGCCTCTATTACTCTCTTCGCTGCCTCTTCATGACGACGAGGTCGTAGGTCATTTCATCGAGTTCGATTTGCTGCTGTATTTTACCAATTTTATACTTTGGTTGGACAGAAGTCAAAGGGAATGCGTATTTTCGTTCAATGTGAACAACGTAAAATACAGGGTGGCTGATGAATATTGCTACATCAAGAAACTCAAACACATTTTTTTCAGTGTATGGAATTCATTTTTCTTTTATTCAAGTTAAAGCTCATTGAATTTTATTAAATATAGCTGAATTAGTTTTAAAAACAATTTACAATTTTAAAAACAATTTAATTTAAATGCATATGCGTCATCTTACCGAAAAGTTGTTCATTACTGCTTGGAGAGTTGAGACAGGAATAGCCGCAATTGTTTCTGGAATGGATTGCTTTAGTCCATTCCAAATTTTTGATTTTGCTTTGTAGACTTCCTGTTTGCAATAATCCCACAAGAAAAAGTCAGGTGCAGTAAGGTCAGGCGACCTGGCGGGCCAACGGAATGTGGAGTTTCTGGATATCAGCTTATAGGGATAGTTTCGTCGCAATTCTGTCATAACAGGCCGGGCTATGTGAGGAGTCCCACCATCTTGCTGAAAACACAGAGTTGAAAGAAATTCTCATTCGTCGTAATTCTGGATAGAAAAACTCTCTCAACATACTCAAGTAACGGTATCCAGTTACCGTAACGGTGGGACCGTTTTATTCCAAGAAGTAGGGCCCGACAATGCAGCGTGATGAAACTGCACACCACACTGTGACACGAAGTGGATGCAATTCCGTCTTATGGAGTATCTGTGGGTTAGAAGCACTCCATATTCGACAATTTTGTTTGTTTATGTTGCCGTTTAAATCGAAATTGGACTCGTCAGACATGAAATGACAGTTCAACATGTTTCCGTTCTCTTCCGCCATTTGTAGCATCTTTTGGCAAAATTCGAAGCGAATCGGGAAGTCTGCTGCATTCAGTTTGTTCGCCATTTGAATTCTATAGGGGAATAAATACAAATCTTTGTGCATAATTGACTGCAATGACTGTCTTGGATTGTTTTGTATGGCAGCAGCTACAGCAGCGATTGTTTCCTACTTCCGAACTGAAGGGTTTCGATGATAACGTCTTCTGTTGACTGTCCCATACTCGGCAAAATTGTTAACAAGTCTCATTATGTTTTTAAAATTGTTTCTCCAACTCCGGTCAAAATTTTTGTACGGCGCCGCCGACAAGTTTTTATGTCGACTTGTAGCTGTGTTCGTCATTTATTTGTAAACAAAACAAAGAAAGATGAAGAAATTTGGCAGCAATTTGGATGACATTTTCTAGCAATTTGGTAGAATTTTTACAGAATGGATGGTAACAATGGTATTCGCAAAAGAATTGGTAAAAGCAATGGTAAACATTTTCTAAAAACATTCATTCCGCAAAATTATATTTCTTCTTATGATGAAGCTGTCAAAATTTACTATTGTCAAAACATATATCGATTGGCACAGCAAAAATGGAAATTGTTATCGACAAATGTAGCGTACAAGACCGGCACACTACTTACAAGCAATTATAGACTTAAAAAAAATAAAACACTCAAGCTATATGTATATTTTTAAAGCTTTTTATAGCTCATTCGCACCACAAAATATTTTCCCGATTTCGTATCAAATGTCCTAACCAAATCCGAAGTGTTCGCATTTAGGTTTTTCCTGATTCGATATAAGGCGCTTTGACGGGGTAGTATTACTACGACAACAAACACACCAAGCCGACAACAGTCGGCATTTTGCTTTGTCTGGTATTTTTCCACAATGAAATTCAGTAAAAATATATTACAGGAATAAAAGTAAACAAAAAAGTATAAAAAATATGTTTGAGGAACAATAAATACCTAAGAAATGCGATAAATAAATAAGTTGGGTATTCTAGTGGTACCACCACATCGATGCACTGTGATTTTTGACTGTGACAAAGACGATTTAGAATTAGACGACCAGAAGATGTGCGCAACTTGGCAACCCTGGCAAAAGAGAACCAGAAAGTGTTAGGAGTTCACTCAAACGCATTTCTCTCTCGCGTCATATCTTGCTTATTTCATACTTTTTGCATAGTTTATGTAATTTTACTTCAACATGGTTGGAATTTGTGTACAATAACACTATCAAAAAGCTGCTTCTGTATTGAAATATTCAATGAAGAGAGTAAGAGAGAGAACAGAGAAGGACTAGGGTTTCACTCATTGTGTTTGTTGGCATTTGAGTGAAGAGAAATTTTGACTGTATACTTGTACATCGTTTTTGAGGGATATTCAGTGAAAAAAAATCAAAATGTAATGAAGTGTTAGAGGAAAATTATTTCTGAAGAACCCAATCATTCTCTATATGTTTTCCAAGTCTTCCACGGACTTTGTTAGTACATAAAACACAATTTAGCTGTCATTAGTATCAATCTGCTAGAGCAGAATACTCCCCCCCCTGAGGCCCCAGAAACGCAGCGGAAACATATCTCCCATTCTTATCAAACCGCTGCAAGGACTGAACTTGGCTATCAAACCCCGCAGAAGGAAAAGCCATGGTACTACGAAGAATGCCGCATTGCAACTGATGAAAAAGACGCTGCACGTATGGCAAAGAAACTGTCAGTTACAACGGGTGCTGCGAATGAGCGGTACAAGAGGCTGAGCAGGGAGGAAACCCAACTATTTAGGTAAAAAAACTGGCAGTGGGAGCAGAGAGAGAAAGAGAGTGAAAAGACCGAAATGTGAAGAATGTACAATGAACCCCGAAAACTTTTCCAGAGAGTAAGAAGATCGAATAACGGGCCTACACTCCTGCAAAGACGAGAATAGCAATCTGGTGACCGATAAGCAGTGTGTGCTTAGAATATGGAGAGACCACTTTTCCACACTACTCCACTCAGACTCTTTCACAGAAGATCAGGTGGTGATGATTGTGGAAGACACTGTAGCTTGTAGTCCCCCCCCCCCCTGCAACCAAAGCGAAAGTAGAACGGCAATCTCCCGGCTTAAGAATAACAAATAAAGCCGCTGGTATGGATGGGCCACCCGCTGAACTTTTTGGGACAGGTGGCGAAGGACTGGTTTAATAAATAAAGCCGCTGGTATGGATGGGCCACCCGCTGAACTTTTTGGGGCAGGTGGCGAAGGACTGCTAGCCCACTTGCATCGGCTTATATGCGGAATATGGCTGGGGGAATCTACGCCTGACGATTGGAGTCTCAGTGTATTATGTCCTGTATTCAAAATGGATGATGCGTGTGTCTGTTCCAACTATCGCTGTATCAGTTTTCTATCCATCGCGTATAAGATCTTGTCGAGCGTGTTATGTGAAAGACTAAAGCCAATTATTGAAAATCTGATTGGTTTTAGACCAGGCAAGTCCACGACTGACCAAATATTCACGCTAAGCCAAATCCTGGAAAAGCCCGACGAAAAGCAAATCGATACATACCACCATTTTGTCGATTACAAAGCTGCTTTCGATAGCCCCATACGGGGAAAATTGTACGAAGCTAGTCTGAACTTGGGATTCCGGCAAAACTGATCCGCCTGTGTAGAATGACGCTGACCAATACCAAATCAGCAGTGAAGGTGGAGAAAGACCTCAACGAACCATTCTGTATCAAACGAGGATTGAGACAAGGCGACACACTTTCGTGCAATCTCTTCAACATCTTAATGCAGATAATAATGAGAAAATCTGCAGTAAATATGAACAAGACCATCAACACGAAAAGCCATATGTTGCTGGCGTATGCTGACGACATAGACATCATTGGGCGAAATTTGCTAAAGGTTACTGGAGTATTTTCAAGAATCGAAAAAGAATCAGCGAAGGTGGGTCTAGCAGTTAATGAGGGCAAGTTAAAATTTATGGTGTCAATGACTACACAAATCTCTCGACTTGGTCCGAACTTGAACGTTGACAACTGACTTAATTTTGAAGTCGTAGATGAATTTATCTACTTTGAATCCGCCGTTAACAAGGACAACAACGTCTGCCTGGAGCGATAGGAGAATTATTCTGGCAAATAGATGCTATTTTGGGCTCAGCAAGCAGTTGGTGCAATGGTTAGTGTGCGCGGCTCTTGTACATGAAATCCTGGGTTCGAACCCGGCTCTGACCACCTTCAAATTTTCTTTCGGCGGCGGTCACCTCGCATAGTGACGGCGACACTATCGAGTATCTAGCCATGAAAAAGCTTCTCAAATTACCGTTCGGAATCGGTGTAAAACTGTAGGTCCCAATCAGTGAGTGAAAACTGGAAAGCGCACAGCTCAGTGATTGTGAGAAGTTCTCCCCAGTCCCTTCATGGGATTTAATGGGAAACCATTTATTTATTTATTTATTTAAGCAGTTTAAAAACAAAGCAATGCCAGACTCTCATTTTACCAGTCCTGGCGGATGGTTCCGAAACTTGGATCTTACCGGAAGCGGATGAGAAACACCTGGGAGTATTCGAGAGGAAAATTATCCGTAAAATATATGGTCCTGTTAAAGAAAACGGCGAGTACCGACGTCGTTGGAACAAAGAGCTATGTCATTTATATTCTGACGAGGATATCAAATTAAGCCAGTTCCAGTGGCTAGGCCATATTATCAGAATGGATGAAGATGAGCCAGCGCGAAAAGTTTTCGATTACGTACCCGATGGAAATACGAGGCCGAAGAACCCGTCTGTAACCTTGGTGTTACCAACTGGCTTGAAAAGGCGAAGGATTGAACCAATTGGAGATATCGGGGATATCGTCATGATATCGGGGTATTCCAGACACGCTGAATTACTACACCGGATCAACTCTATTCCCGTAAAAACGGACTACTGTATCCCCTACCTTCTACCAGCGACAAATCTAAGGACTTCTATTCCGAACAGGAATACCTGGGAAAAGTCAGTGGAAGGGGACACCAGTAGAATCAGATTTTTCACGGATGGATCAAAGCTGGACGAGCAAGTAGGCTATGGGGTCCATTCACCGTACCTAAATGTAAATATCTCCTTCAAGTTGCCTCATCATTGTAGTGTATTTCGGGCGGAAATTACCGCCATACCGGAGGTTGCTGAACTACTGAAAAGTAGTGTCACAGTCCTCCGGAGAATATGTATCTACACAGACAGCCAGGCTGCCATAAAATCCCTGGAAGCTATGTTTGCTACGTCCCTGACGGTGAAAGAATGCCACTCATCACTTAAGGTGATGGCAGAGTATTTTGAAATCAGGCTCATCTGGGTACCGGGATGCAGCGACAATCCAGGCAATTGCGTAGCGGATGCGTTAGCTAGACAGGGTACTACGGCATAGGTTATTCCGGCAAAAGAAGGTTGTTGCGATGCAGAATATTGCTGTGCCATATAGCATTATGTTGATGAGTAAGTTTCCCTAGCTGATGGTTGTGTACCTCGTTAGTATTTAAGTTTGTTTATGTTATTGACTCGCTGAAATGGGTGTAGGAAGTACCATCAATGGCTACTACAAGTAAGCATTGATTATTCTTACCCCATTCACAGTTTGCTATTTCTAACGGACATTGTGATAAATATAAGGACCATCAATGGCTGCGATGTGCAAGCATTGATAGTTCCTTCCCACGAGGGGTGAGTTTTCCCCATTTGCGGAACGGGATAAAGATCAAAATATGTTGCATGGATTGGGATAAGTGTAAGAACCATCAATGGCTGCATTAGGCAAGCATTAATTGTTCCTTCCCACTTGAAAAATGTTACCGGTCAAGTTTCTTCTTCTATCGGAAATCAAGATGAATGTGGGAAACATCGATGGTTGCGTTGGGCAGGCATTGATTGTTCTTCCACCATGGAAGTCGTTGGACTTCTGAAGTCGGCTAAAAGGGTGAGGTTATAAGGAATGGAAGGAGAAACATTAAAAGAAAAGGAGGAAAAAGATATATTGAAAAATCACCAAAAAAAACAAAAGTTTAATAACATAAACAAAAAACCAATCAATAAAATTAAAACAACATAAACCAATCCCTATTCTTTTATTATACACCCTCTTCTGATACTCATCTGGCCAAGAGCCCACAGACACAGAACGAAACAATGCAGACTACCTGAACACTGGAGACGAGCAAGGGACATAGCCCGTATATGATGATGCTCTCCACTAGGGCGCTCATACACAGGATATCAAAGGAGTTCATCCTCCCCAACGGTCTCCTAGTTCCCAAGTTTTCCTGAACTTTTTACCAATAGGTAGACTGCGGTTTACAGAATCTAGTTCCTGGCGAGTAATCCTCCCAGCTAGATCTACCCAGCGTGTATTCGTTAAAACCCCCGTCTGCCCCCACCACGTAATGATAATATAGAAAAAACATAACTATAAAAATAAAAACCCATAATTACCCCCAACTTCCTTCGGTTCAATTGTAGCTCTGCGCTTCTTCGTAAACATCCTGTGTCGCGGATGTTATACGCCCTGTTCTGGCATTCGACCAAACCATTTTCGTCTTGTCCCTTCCAGTACAGAAAATATTAGGCGTCACGGAAGACCTCGTTCTGGGCATTTCCTGCCGCCACTATTGTCACAATATTGAATATTGATGTATGCATTGTTGTTGCAAATAAAATTCATTAAGTATTCATTATCAGATAAATTTCAGAGAAGTTAAAGATTATTTTATTCTTCCCGAGCGTATTGTATATTGCCCATTTTGCCCCTGTTTTCCTCCCAGTAGAAAATAAGCGCCGTCTGGGCGCTGTTATTTAAAAGTGCAAGCTGGCACTAAAAGCTAGGCAACCCCTACTACGTAGGGACACTGACCGTCGGCCACTAACACACACACACATAGTTAGGGAAACCGTGGTGTTTCACAAAAACAACCACAATTTTGGAGCAGCCGGTAGGATCCGGTAGCCACAACAAACAGCCCAATTCTATGAATTCTTGATAAATTTTTTATCAAGATATTTTGTCAAGATTTTTATCAACCAAAAGTTCGGTTGGTATTCTGTGGCAACATTGATAAATAAAAAGATTTTGAAATTCACCAGTGTGGTGAATTTCTATAGACAGCTGATTTTGTTTATTGTTATCAAATTATTGGCACAAAGCAAAAATATGGATACATAAATTCTGCCTCCGACAACTGAAAAGGATCGCTTGAGTCGCGTAATCTTCGTAAGTCACACCTACGCCTTCTTTTTTCCACATTTTCTTCGTCTTCATAAATCAGCATTAACACAATTATTTCTTCTTCCATTTTTCTAAAAGGATACGCAAATTTATACATGTATTTTAAAAAAGAATCCATTATGTTGATATTTACATGAAGCGTGCACTATTTACCGAATTTGAGTACACACACACAATAAATTAGAGTTATCAATACCACAGGAGACTTTGACAAATTATCAACTTAAAAGCTTTTATTTTTTGTAGTAGAATACCAAATCTTGATAAATATTCAAAAGTTGATAAATACTCAATGTGGTGAACTTATCAAGTGCACAGAATCGGGCTGAAAGTGTTAGTATGTCAATCTCTACCTGCCGTTTGTAGATCAGGCAGTGGGCCGATAATATGTTCAAGGACAAGTGGAGACTTACAGCAACTTGTCAAACAAGCCAGGGTCCTCTGGCCACAGGTGGACAGGAAGAGGACTAGGCAACTACTTAAGGCAGGTTATCCACAATGATAGGAACACTTAAGGGTCATTGTCTTGTAGGAAAACACGCCCTAAGATTGGGACATAGAAACTCCACTCTCTCTAGATGCTGCTTGGAAGAGGACGAGGAAACAACGAAACACCTTCTCTTGGATTGCCCTGCTCTGGCAGAACTAAGAAGTAGGATATTCCGAACACATTTAGTTAGCATCGTAGCCCTACAGGATATTCCTGTAGGTCTTATAGACAAATTCATTGAAAGGGCAAATTGCCTAGACGACTTGTCAATAGTTGCTATAGAGGAACCTCAGGTATCACAATGGGCTTCTTTAGCCTAAGTGTGCTAGACAGCGTGCTGTCTTGCAGCCTTTTCAACCAACCAATCGATCGAGGGCTCTGACCTCATGAGGTTGTATCATGGTTGAAAGACAAGGTTGTATCGTTAGAACAGCTGATTTGCTTTTTTTCATTTGACTCACTTGGGAAATGTCAAATTTGTTTACATTTGTTAGTTATAAGTTGTTTACAGACGCGGAATTGTACAACAGACGCGAATACGAGTTAGAGTGTCACACCGGGAAAAACCAATTCAACTGCAGCATCAAACAATTTCAATTATTAATTTCAATCTTCATTAATTTGGCAAATATTTCTTTCCAATTATATCACAACTGATTCAAAAATGCACATTTTGTTTACATTTTTATCAGCTGAGTTTGACAGAAGCCAAGTGCGATTTTGCACATGATTACACACATATTTACTGGTACTACCGTGATTAGTGTGCCCTGGGTTGTATAATAGTCAATGAAAGTAAAATAAAAGTATCAATCAAACACTATTTAAACTTAGTTTGCTGCATGGTTAGCTTCTGCTTGCTTATCGCTCTCTCTCACCTATCTACTCTGTTTCAGTCTTGTGTCGAACTCGTTCACTAGTTCTCGAACTCGTTCATTTAAGCTGGCCGGTTATAACAATCACGAACATACTCACCGTATCGAACATGTGCATTATATTAGTGAGGGTGACGTCTGTTCACCCTAAATTAACTATATATGTAGTTCATGAACTATCCAACTCTACTCTGTTTTCTATCATTCATTTACTGCATATTCGATCAGTTGGGTCATGGATGGATACCCCCTGGCTGAACAACACAACAATCGAAATGTCGTGTTTAAAAATTTCATTTAACCAAACATCTTATTTTCAATACAATAATCAGCTTTTATGTTACTCGAAATGAGAGAATGCTGCTGAAGGGTGAATGAAGTATAATGGGCAAATAAGCAGAAAAACTAGATACTTTTGCCCTTCACTGTAACACTTAGGCAGAATAATGTAAAACGTGTAACAAAATCTAAAAAAAAGTACACAACTAACTAAATTTTTGTAAGTTTGTGTTTAGATACATGTGTGACTGCTGAGGTTTGTTGCTGGTGTAAATGGTGTTGTTGTTGCTGCTGCTGCTGCCGCTACCACAGGTATTTTGAGCTAAGCTTAGTCAGAGTGCAAGTATTATAGTACTTGTTGTTTTTGTTGTGTTTAAAAGCTGTTGTTGTTCGGTAACGGGTAGAAGTAGAAGTAACCAAAATTAAATAATTTTAATGAATCAGTACGTGTTTAGCACTCGCACAGTTCGGTTAGAAGTAGAAAAAATTTGAAAATTTAAGCGCGCTTTTTTTGAAAACAAGGAAATTCAATACAATTTAACCAAAGAGTTAAAATTTAAAGGATAACAACACTACAGTTTGCAAAATACCAATTGAGGAGGGGAAAAAGTATGTGATTTAAAATTAATAAAAACTATTTAAAATTATTTTTAAACACAACCAAACAAAAAAAAACCCAACAAGGACTCTCTTTCATCGCTACAGCAGCAAAAAGATTCACTTTTAATCAATGCAAATGCGAACAATAACAACAACGACAAAGGATCGAAAGTGATTTCATTTGACCTAAAAAACGGATTAACTGGTTTTTTTTATTTTGTGTGCAATAGTGGTTTAAATAACAAACACTTTAACTTCTATTTTATGTTCATTTAATACCATTCCTGCGTCGTATAACAGTTAACGAGGATTTTAGCCAGCGAAGTGGACTAACTTTTCGCGGGATATGTAAACTTCGTATAACAGGGTTCTCAATTTCATAATATGTATAATATTGGATTAACACTGCAGCAGGATTCTATCATTTGGAGATTTCGAGTAAATTAACAGCTGATTAATTGTTTTGAATAACAAATGTTTTGATTAAACGAAATCTTCAAACACAAGATTTCGATTGCAGTGTGTTCAGTGTGTCCTTCAGACTGCAATAATATACATAATTTTCTTTACTCTGATGTGGCTGTCGGTGGAGCAGTGGTAGTGTGCGTGCCTCTGGTGTATGAAATCGTGGGTAAAAGTAAAGAAACACAAAACCCACATTTCTTACCCAAAAATGAGCATCAAACTGTGATGCCTTTTATTTGTCAAAAGTTTAAATCTATTACAGGTGAAATCGTTAGAACAGCTGATTTAAATTTTTTCTTGTCGTTGTGGTCGGACCTTGTTCCGACAGTTGACAAGAACTCCGTTATCATGTTACTGTAAAAAAGTCACTCACTGCAATTTCGGCCTCATCTTCAAAAAAGTAAGACCCAATCAGGCCGCCTGACCAAAATCCGCACTAGACAGTGGCTCGTTGTGGGTGCATGTGGTTCTCATGGTTTGCATGACAATTTTGTGAACCCCAAATTTGAGAATTTTGTATATTCCAGAAGCCATTCAGATGGAAAAGATGAGTTTTTTTTGAAAAATTCACGTTGCTCCATTGCCCATTGAACGAAATGCCGGTGCTGTTGGTTTGAGCTAAATTTAACTCCAATTTGTATACAAAATACCAAAATGAAAAAGAGATTTTTTATCACCTTTTTGGCGAAAGAGGTATTCATGTTTAGGTTCTAAAAAATCAGCCTGTTTCATTAAACTAGCACAATATTATTTGAGTGTAATCGGGCGGAGACAAAAGTTACCCTGAGAAATTGGGGTCAGCCTTTCCAACTGGATATCATATTCATTGAAAGCTTTCGAAGCAGGATTATACCGCCAATAATTTTTCCTATAACCAGCGAACATAAAGCAACTATTTTATAGAGACGAAAATTTACTCATGGATTGGAATGCCATCAAAGAAAACGAGTGAAGCGTGTCATTTCTCTGCTCGCTCTCTTACTCTCTTCGTTGAATATTTCAATACACGAGCAGTTTTCTGATGATGTTCTTCTATTTAACTATAGAAATTCCAACCATATTTAAATAAAATTACATAAAGTATGTAAAAAGTATGAATTAATCAAGTTATGACGCGGGAAAGAAATACGTTTGAGTGAATCGCGTCGACTTTTTTGGTTCTCTTTTACTAGGGTTGCCAAATTACGTGTTTTTTTTCTTCTCTACTTGTTCATCCTATTTGCAGCGAACAAATACGATCAAGAATTAGACAACCAGAAGATGTGCGCAATTTGGCAACCCTGGTAAAAGAGAACCAAAAAGTCTATACAATTGACTGAAACGCATTTCTCTCTCGTCTCATATCTTGATTATTTCATACTTTTTGCAGAGTTTATGTAATTTTATTTCAACACGGTTGGAATTTGTATAGTTATATACAATAACACTTTCAAAAAGCCGCTTGTGTATTCAAATATTCAATGAAGAGAGTAAGAGAGAGAGCAGAGAAGTGCTAGGGTTTCACTCGTTTTGTTTGTTGGCATTTGAGTGAAGAGAAATTTTGACTGTTTATTTGTACATCGTTTTTGCAGCGAAAGCGCAGTGTTGTATTTGCAAAGCATGTACGAAAAAAGTACTTACGAACATGTTTTCAAAGAAAATGAGAATTTTGAAATGATTTGCTAGCATGAAAAATGTGTGAGCGAAAAAGTACCAAAGCATATGTTTTGCGGAAGTCAGCAGGAAAACTAGTTTATCGTCTAATGGAAGCGCCCTATAACATATCGTTTGGAAAAAGCTGTGGTTTCAAATGCTTCTGTTAGATAACTTGAAAGGTTTCATTTAAAATACTTTGTTCCCAACGATTTTCTTAAAAAATGTTGTTGCCTCGTGTCCCGTTTAGAAAACGTTGTTCTCCAACGGTTTTTAGGAATCGGTGTTCCCCAAGGCTTCTCTTAGAAAACTTTGTTGTGAAAGTTGCCTTATAGCAATTTTCCTCGTCAAGTTTTCTTATAAAAATCTGTGTTGTTAAAGTTTTCCTATAGAATTTTCTGTTGTCAAACTTATAAAAACTTTATTTTCGAAGCAATGTCTTCTTTTCAAAAATTTTATATAAAAGTTTTCATATCATAAAGTTAGTATTCAAAAAATAATTTGTCACCAAAGAAAACTTGAACTTTTGTTCTGATAATATAACGTTTTTTGATAATGATAATGTGGCCGTCGGTGGTACAATGGTAGTGTGCGCGCCTCTTGTACATGAGATCCTGGGTTCGATCCCTGCTCAAACCACCTTAAAATTTCTTTCGGCGGCGGTCACCTCGCATAGTGACGGTGACACTATCGAGTATTTAGCCATGAAAAAGCTTCTCAAAATACCGTTCGGAATCGGTGTAAAACTTTAGATCCCAATCAATGAGTGAAAACTGGAAAGCGCACAGCTCAGAGATTGTGAGAAGCTCCCCCTGTCCCTTCATGGGATGTAATGGGAGACCATTTATTTTTTTTATAACGACATTTGTTCCTCCAGATGATTCCGAAAATGTGTAATTTGACTTTTCAATAGACAGTCAAAATTTCTCTTCCCTCAAATGCCAACAAACAAAACAAGTGAAACCCTAGTACTTCTCTACTCTCTCTATCTCTTACTCTCTTCATTGAATATTTCAATACACGAGCAGCTTTTTGATAGTGTTATTGTATATAACTATACAAATTCCAACCATGTTGAAGTAAAAAAAAAAGTATGAAATAAGCAAGATATGACGCGAGAGAAAAATGCGTTTGAGTGAACTCCTAGTACTTTTTGGTTCTCTTTTACCAGGGTTGCCAAGTTGCGCACATCTTCTGGTCGTCTAATTGTATATCGTCTTTGGACTTTTTCCTCACGCTTGGATGAAATGGTAACAAATTCTGTTGCAAACATAGAACGGCTCGTGATCGGTCGACTTGAATCTCTGGCACATCTTAAGCCCGGTATTCCATTTTTATGAAATTTTCGTTGCCTTACGAAGTATGTACGTGTATAAAAAATAAAGAAAATTTCATGATCCGAAAATTTCGCACACTTTTCATTTGTTGGTATTCAGCTCTCTGTGAATATTTCGTAGGCAAAATCAACTCCAGGGTTGTTACGCCAAAGTTATTTCGTTCGAAAATAACTGTTTGATAATTGTTTGGGACCGGAATTTCTACATTTTAATTATTTAACATGCGTTTAAAATAAAATGGATTGCGACGAGGAACTGTTAAGGAAATATTTGCAACGTAAATCAGGGATAGATGGTAACTCTCTGTAACAAAAATTTCCGTTTTGAGATAAAACCCGCTATTCAGTTTTTATGAAATTTTCGTTGCCTTACGAAGTATGTACGTGTATAAAAAATAACGAAAATTTCATGAACCGAAAATTTGGGCACTTTGTATTTGCTTGGTACTCTGCTCTTTGTGAAAATTGCATGGGCAAAATCAATGACTTGATTGTTACGCCAAAGTTATTTCGTACGAAAAAAATTGTTTGATAATTGTTTGGCCCCGGAATTTTGACATATCGATAATTTTAACAACCAAAAGTAAGACCACACCTCGTTATGCGTTTTTCACGCATTGAACCAAAAGTACATAACTCATCAAACGAGAGTATTTGTGGTTTCAGGTCCAAGAAAATCAGCTGTTGCAGACTCTATTTAAATTACTCTATGGTTCAGGGTTTTAGAAGAAAATTAAAATGCTACAAATTTGTGAAATTTTTTTATTCATTTAATAGAATGACCAATTTTGTTTCACATCTGTTTCACATCGAAATACTTTGGAGTAATTTGTGGAGTTGAATTCGTAGTCTGAGTTAGAGTTGGTTTCCCAAATTTTAACATTGCGGAGCTGAAATCGGAGATCTCCACATTTTAGCAAAACACTACACCCCTAATTCCATCATCATTTAGCTTGAAAAGGATGAGTTCCCGTTGGATCCCACAAAAATTGACAAAAACTCAAAAAGATGCTCCTGCCGATTGGTGCAAACAAATAAAGGACGTGTTAGACTATTAGTGCAAATGGAACGATTCGCGGAAACAGAAATGGAATGAAGCTCTATTCCGTTTGACAGAAGTGGTTCTATCATTCTGCTTGCGATTACACTATCCATAGAATAACACATACCATAGAAGGTTTTATTCGCTCAATAAATTAAACGTCATAGGTAAATCGTTTTCCTCAAGTTTACACTATTCTATGCGCTCTCACCAATTGGAAATGTTGACACTTCCAAAGATTTCTCTAACAGTCTAACAAGGCCTTAAACAAACTATTCTTTTTTATTTTTCTGCTCACATAGTGGTATTCATGTAGATGCGCAAGAGACGCGAACACTTGCCCAGCAAACTTCACATCAAACATTTTTCTCATTCAAAACGATGTTTCGCGTAAATTTTGATGAGTAAACATCGAAATGGAATCGTCAGACATTTGTCCAAGCAATTTTAGCTTTGTTCGTTTACTTTCCCAGTAGAAATTTGCGAGAATCTACTTTTGTAGATTGTCTACTCTCTTTATGAAAATTTGCACAAAAAGTACACGACCGACTTCCAGTAAAAATTTACAAGGAATCGGCTGATGTAGTTTCATCCGTTGCTCCATATGTACATTCTGGCTTGTAGTTACATCGTCGGTTCACCAAAATTTGCTGAATGCCACTGCACATTATTACTTTCCATATTCTTAACAAATTTCAGTGAAATATTAAATAAAATACTAAAAAATTCATATGTACTATTTCCGGCGTTGTTAATTTTTTTTCACTTTTATTTGTTTACCTAAAACAGCTGATTTCAAACTGCTATTCTGTCTTGCAAATTTTGGTTAGTTAAAATTTCTCCAACCATAATTGGCAAGATCTCAAACATCGATCTGTCCAAATATTCGCTCTCTGGCTCTCATTTACGAGCAAACGAACACGATTCAGTAAGAATTCGTACAAATTTGCACAAATTTTCTAGTAATTGAACAGAGCTATTTTGTATGAGCACATTTCTGTTAAGTTCTAACTGGTTTTGACGTTTGCTCTGCAAGGTTCTGATGATTTCGAGTTTTTGCATTTAAAATAGTTGCGTTATAAATAGTTCCCCTCGTAAAGTGACATACAACTTCAGAAAAATAATTTAATCTTTTAATTTTATGTTTTGTTGTATATTTTATTTTTTTTATTTCATCAAAAACATTTTTTTTATTGACGAAGCATAAAACACGTATTTGCCACCCGAAATGTCAATATAATGTTAATTTATGCACTATAAATACCAAACAAGTTTTTGTTAATCCGACTGCAGGCAATCTGCGCTCTAAATGCCGAATGACACATTTAACATCTTATATGACCAACAATTCCAAAATATTGTACTCGGTATTTAGTTCTTACGACATTTTTATTCGTAAATTGTTGTTATTGTATAAAAAATAACGAAAATTTTGTGAACCTATAATTGTTCTCACTCTTCATTTGCTGGGTACTCAGCTCTTTGCGAAACTTCCGTAAGCAAAATCAATTACAGGGTTGTTATGTCGTACGGAAACAATAATTTGGAACCGGAATTTTCCCAATTCGATTAGTTTAAAAAACAAAAGTAACACCACAAGCGTTACAAATAAAAGCGAGGACGAAGAGAAAGCAAATGAAAAGTGAGCGAAATTTTCGGATCATGAAGTTTCGTTATTTATTTATTATAAACGTACTTGTTATGTCAACAAAAATTTCATAAATACTGAATCCGGGCTTAACGACGAATAGTATGCTTTATTCTAAGGTTATTTCACACTGCTATACTAAAGAGCCTCTATTACTCTCTTCGATGCCTCCTCATAACGACGAGGTAGTAAGCCATTTCATCGAGTTCGAGTTGCTTTGGTAATTTACTCTTTGGTTGGCATAAAACGGACAAAAATAAAAGGGAATGCGTATCCTCGTTCGATGCAAACATAATTTAGCTGTCATTAGTATCAATCAAACACTTTAAACGTCTCTCATTTTACATCATTTCCCTAGTGGCATTTCGATCAGCTGTGCCATGGAAACTCCCTGGCTCAACCTTAGAGTTGGAAAAACATAAATAATAAAGAAAGAAAGACAAAAAGCGATAGATGGTTGGAAGCATTTAGAATTGCTCAATGAGATTTTCACACATTTGTTCGAATGTATTTCTGTTGAGTTTGACAGTTAGAGTCGTGAAACAAAGCAAAATGCCTGTTGTTGTATTTATACAAATCCACAATTATAACAAATCCTACTGCGTCAACATCTACTAGTTCCGCCATGAACATAATCATCTTCAGCGCCGAACAAGGGGTATCGATGTTTTGCGAAAATTTCGTAGACAAATCAAGTTCAGGGTTGTTACGCTAAACTTATTTCTTACGAAAACAATTGTTTGGCACCCGAATTTTTACATTTCGACTATTTCCGTAAACAAAAGTTATAGCACATGCGCTAAAAATAAAATGAAGTGCAAAAGCGAATTATTAATGAAAAGGTAAATCGGATATATGTGGTAACTCTCTCGGAGATATGTGGCAACTCTGACAAATTTTTGTAAGAATTTTTGTCATTTATCTCCAAACGGAAAATTTAGTTGCAGAGAGCTTATTAAATATTTCAAATTTTGTGTACTTAGTGTTTTTCATTATTCAGCAATTTTGACAGCTGAACCACGGAATTGCTTGTGCAACTACCTTTATTACAATTGATTGAGTCATCGTAATCTAAATTAGTGTTTAAAAAACTTCGGCGGCGCCTCACCATTTACTTTACACAACTTGTTTGTCCGCTGGTGTGTTTTTGTTAAACTTAAAAAATGTCCGTGCACTTGTCAACAATTTATCTAGTCACATGGCCTATTCACCACGCAAATGACATATTCTGACAAGCCCATGGTAGAAATATAATGGTAGATGCAGTACGACAACAAATACAACAAGCCAAAAACAACAGGCATTTTGTTTTTGCTCAGTGTCTGTGTTGTGTCAAGTCAGCTGATAGAAAAATTATGAAAATGTAAACAAATTTGCAAAAAGTGCCATTTAGAAAATGATTGAGTGTTATTTGATATATTGAAAGTGTGAAAATTAAAACGTTTCTATGTAATTTATGCAGAGAAATGTTTCAAAACAGCAGTTGCTGGCGAACCGGGGTTGCTGACAAACAAATGTAAACAAACTTTGACATAAGAGAAAAACTTACTCACACTCAGTCCAGAAAAAAGTTCAAATCAGCTGGGCTAGTGCTTCTACCATTTCTTTGTACCATGGACAAGCCTGTGATATTTTTTGCTTACACTCCTAGAGTCTGTGCCAATCGGTATCAAAGTACTATGGTGAATAAAAATTTGTTATGGTGAGAAAAACTTCCATTTTTGCTATTCGATATATTTTTTGACAATAGTAAATTTTCACAGCTTCATCATAAGAAGAAGTCTTAAGACGCAATTGAAATATAATTTTGCGCAATGAAAATTTCTAAAAAAAAATTGCCATTGCTTTGACCAATTATTACGCGATTACGATTTTTACAATCCATGCACATTTTTATTCTGCAAAATTTCTTCCAAATTGCTAGAAAATTTTATCCAAATTCCTAACAAATTTCTTCGTCTTTCTTTGTTTTGTTTACAAATATATGATGAACCAAGCTACAAGTCGACATAAAAATTGGTGGCCTCGGGGGACAAAAATTTCGAACGGCGTTGGATTAAAGCTATGATTACAAACAATTTTAGAAACAAAATTATATTATTACAGAATATAAATATGCATGTAAATGCTAAAATTGATTGTGTCATCGTAATCCAAAGAAGTATCTAAAAATCTTCGGCGGCGCCTCACCGCAATCAAAATATTGTCGACGGCGGCAGTTCAGTTTCGCTTGACACCATGGGCTAGTGAAATTTTACTCACCACGCAAATTTCATATTTTTACTAACTAGTGCACTTTGATACCGATTGGCACAGGCTCTTACACTCTCAAAAATAGTTAGTGGATATTTTTACTGGGAAAGTACGCAGCCAGACCTGTTTATGAATTGCATGACGTGGTTGTGGGCGACATGTGGCTGTGGAATAGGATAAGTAACAACAACGAAATTAGAATTGTATTTCTATTTGGAATATTTTATTTATATTAATGGTCATAAAACGTGACAATCAAAATCAACTTTATTATTATTAACTAAAATTAATATTTAATAAAAATTAGTGTTTATCGGGAAGAGCAAAAGATATTTTGCATTTCGAGATTGGTTTGTCTATGAGAATCCCGTCGTTTCATTAAAAAAACTCGAAATTAGGCATTCAATTGTAGTGCAAATAAGGTATTTATGAAATTGCCAAAATAAATAGTTCATAGTACAGATGGGCACGAGTCAAACAAGTGGTGCATGTAAAAAACTTGTCTTATTTTTGTGACTCACGCGCGAATGTGAGTAGGATCAAATTCTGCTCACGTGAGGGTGCGTGAACGTGAGTTCCGAAAAAATCTTCGTGCGTGGAAGACCGTCTTCCTTTCATTAGGGTTAGTCAAAACTTACTCACGCATAGAGTAATATACTAATTCGACTTCCACACGATGACTTTTTAACGCGCGTCACTTTTCATGACTTACGATGCTTCTTGGTGAGGGAAGAAAAGAAGCAAGAGAGGTAACAAAAGAATCAGGAAATGCAATTTGAGGGGGATTATCGACGTTTCTCTGTCAGCACTTTCGTATTTGTACATGGCGGTAAAGCAACAGTAAACAAAGTGCCGAACAATTGTTTTAAAGTAATTATTAAATGAAATAAATGTTTTCGGTGAATTGTTGAAAATAAAAAATTGTGGAGTTTGTGTTTTACACTTTACATTTTCCATTACGAATAAACAACAAAAGAAGTTTGATCGACAAAACGTCAAAAAAATCACGCATGGTTGTATTTAAGAAAGTCATCGTCTGAACGCACGAAGATTTACGAAGGGTTACCAAAACAGAATGAACACAAAAAGCGCGCGTAGAATGTAATCGCGTGCAACATGAATAAGAGTTGGCAACAGCTGTTTTTCTTGGACGGGAAGCCAATAAAAGTAACAGGAAAAGTTGCAGTTGGAGCACAATTTGGCAACCCATGCAGAATGAGAAAAGTCTTTATGTTAATAAATTTGTGTTTAATATGCAATCGTTATAACTAGTTTCACTCTAACACTTCATTACATTTTGCTTTATTTCACTTGGTATCCCTTGTTTCCTCGATTTAATTATCACAAAAATATTTCCACTTGATGACTTTTGTACTTTTGGTTCAATTGCACAAAGGCAAATGTATGAAAAACACATTGAGCAACCCTACACACTTCCAGTCACCTATCGATATTTCTCTTTCTTACTTTATCCTGCATTTTTCTCCAACTCTAAGGGTGATCGACTGTGGCATAGAACCCGCCTGTACTCACGTGCCCATCTCTAGTTCATACTCGTCATATAATTATGGTAGGCGTTGCCCAGATGGGAAATATTGTTTCTAGCTGCTTAATAGCTTATAAACTTGGACTTGATATAATGAAACAAACAACTTTGTTGATCTTTCTTTTTAAGGTAAAGCATTGTTTTGTAGAGAAAGAGAATTTGAAGCATTGGTGATTCACTTAATAAGGAATTTTTGGATATACTTATACACCCATGAACAAACTCTAACGTCATAGAATAAATCTTATATATAAAGAGAACATTTGACACATTTAACGTTTCCTTTCACACACTTCGTGGTGAGATCGGTGTGATACAGAGATGTTTGACGAGAATTGGCTTACACCAGGTGGATTGACAAGAACTTCTGACTCGAGTTTTTCATGTCGTTTTGGTGAAAATCTGTGAAATTTAACTGTGTTTTACACTTATTTCTTGACTGTTATTGTTAGCATACATTTGTGTTGTATTTAACACAATTATTTAAACACACAAAACAAAGTACCGTTGTTTTTATTTTGTTGGTTGTTTTGAATCATTGCCTCTATCTGGTATTATCGACGCAATTCTTTAAAACCTCCAACGTTTATGTTACACCAGGCCAACTGTCATAAATTTGCTGAGAGAAATGTAAACTTTATATATAATAATTTAATTACTCTATGTGTAATGTGTTCGTATCATAGAGTAATATCCATAGCATATATACTAAGAGTTTGCAACAGCTGTTTTTCTTGGACGGGAAACCATAAAATAATACATACATAGATAAACTTATTCTCTCATCTGACGTTTAATTTCACACTCTTCGTCGTAGGTTTGCGGCAATGACAGAAATTAAATTTAAAATTAACTTACTCCAGGTGGAGTTACAAAATATGTTCACTTAACTTTTTCATGTCGTTTTGGTGTAGAACTGAAAAATTTAAATGTATTTTGCACTTTTTTGTTGACTTTAATCGTTGTTATACATTTGTATTGTATTTAACACAACTAGTTTGCCACAAAAACACGATATTCGGTTGTTGTTCCTTTGTTGGACGTTGTTTACTATTGCCTCTATCTGGTATTATTGAACCCATGTTTTCCACCATCCAATGTTTACTTTCCACCGTAGAATAAAAGTATCTATGTATGTAGTAGTCTATAAGTCTATGGCTCGTTGTCTCTTTTTGGATCAAGAAGGAATTATAATAGGCTGTGGTACCCGTTTAACTTTTCGGCAAGCACTAAACAAATACCGAAATTCCCAGTAAAAATTTGAAAAACTAGTTTGTATTCAAATGTATACACCAGATCGTTAGAAGTATTAAGTTAATACTAGGATAACATGATTTATGACGTCTCATAAATTTAACAGAAACGTCAGTGCAACTGCAGTTACACTGCCTAATTTGGAGCTGTTGAAAACATATATTTTGACAGCCCATTGGGCGAAATTGTCAAAGCCTAAAATAAAACTTAGACATAAGTTATAACCAAGTAAACATCAGTTTCCTATTTTACAACCGTTGCAAATTGTTTTCAGCCATAAGAATTTATTCAATACTTTGTATTAATTGGTTAATATTTCCAAATGCAACTCTGTTTGCAAATGTATAAAGCATTTAGTCTTATTTAAATTGCATGTGCTAGGAAATAACTAAAGTACCTTAACTGCCAAGTCACGATACGAGTGAAAGAAAAATAACACAAAAAAGCTATAAACATTAATTAAGTGAACAATTTACATATTTCGAAAATTTAAGGGGTGGGGTTCAATATTAATGTTGGCAAAACAATACGCCGGTGCATATGTTACTAAATGGTATGCAACTTTATGGCTGTTTTTGTAATTTAACTGGTATCGCTAATTAACTGCGTAATAAAAAATTATTTTCTTTTAAAAGGTTTTAACTCGTTAGTAGCTTTTGGACTATGCCAAAAATATACATATGGGAAACCTGAAAACATTTTTAGATTAACTTGAAAACATTTTTAGATCACATAGAGTAACATACTAGAAATCCCCCGGCTTACTCTTGCCTTATTGACTGAAGGTAATAGAACGTCTGGAAGTTGCAAGTTTTAACGTGAAGAGAAGATTTCTGTCACTGATTTTTGATAAATACAGGCGCAATTATTACTGTGAATGTGCAAAATGTTTAAATATATGAACATCGTGAATGAGCAGAATTAAAAATGGAGGATTTTGTTCGATTTTGCAGCGAAACAGCCGACTGACGTTCGATTCCTCTCGGAAAAGCACAGAGTGCAACATCGGACGAGAGAGTTTGGTCATATCTTATGTATTTCTCTATGGGGTCTCAAACGATATCCACTGAACACCTGATTACTTTGGATCCCTATGGGCGAATAAAGTTTCCCCGTCCAGTATATTTCGGCAAAACAAAAAATTGTTAGCGGTCTATAACAGAGTTCAAACGACATGCCATGACAAGCGTATAATGAAAAAAATATTTCATGAATTATGCGTGACTAATTTCTCCATAGAGTGATCGCCATCGAAAGAAATTTAATGCCGCATTTACACAGACCAAAATTAGAACATATTTATTTATTTATTGAATCATCTACAGAATTTCATTCGTACAGATTATATATACATAAATACCCCCGCGATAAAACCCGTTAACCCACGCCAACCCCGAAGTTTACTCACACAATTTTAAACTGAAAGACAATTTTTCCCATCATTTTAAACTGGTATACATTTTGTTGCACCACTGGTAACTACCACAAAAATGCAACCACGATAAAAATCAGCTGATACAAGCACACACAGATGGAAATCGAACGAAAATTTACCGATGCGCCGCCACTACCAAAAATTTATTCAAGCGACGGTTTAAAATGTGCCCATGTTACTGATTTATCCAATTTGACCCAATGATCTGATTTTAAAAGTTCAGCTATTTCAAAAACATCACAATTTTGTATAAAACTAACAAAACCACGAGCCGAAACTTTAATTGTTCTTTTGTGCCGCCGCATGATACAAATATAATGATAGATGCACTACGACAACCAAAAACAACAGGCATTTTGCTTTTGCTCAGTGTCTGTATTGTGTCAAGTCAGCTGATTACAACATAATGAAAATGTAAATAAAAGCGGAAAGTGTCATATGGAAAATTATAGTGTTTATTTGATATTTTGAAAGTGTTTAAGTGTGAAAATTAAAACGTTTCTATGTGATTTTTACAGCTTCAGGCGAACGGGGGTTCAAGACAAATAAATGTAAACAAACTTTGGCATAAGAGAAAAACTTATTCAGACTCACTCCAGAAAAAAGTTCAAATCAACTGGGCTAGTACTTCTACCATTCGTTTGTAGCAAGTGCCGCAGTCTTCGATAATTTGGTCTCGGCAAGGAGTTGCTCTAAATTGATCTAAGCACAAACATACATAGTAGCCACGTGAAATGTCAATTTAACCTCAAATTGGGTGGTGTAAACGGCAGCGACTAGATAACATTTTTCTGACAGCTAGATGTTAAAATTGAATAAATCATCCGAGATGTCAATTGAGTGATGGCACATGATGTATTGGCGTTGAGGGCACCGGTGCTTTGTGGCTTATTGACATAATTCTGCGACTTAAGAAAACTGCGCAAGAAAAGTCTAACGGAGTCAAATCGTACGATGTCGAGCATCGAGTTCACGTCGCTTCTGCACGAGATAACACTGAAATCTAGAGATGAGCGATATTTTAGGAGCGGTGATTTAATAACCGTGATTGAAAAGTCACTGGTAACTGCAGTGGTCGAATGTGTCAAGTAGCCGTTACTTTCAATGTCGTTCTTTCAGCGTTGTCGTTATTTTATTGCAGCAGTTCTTTCACTGTTGTCGTTCCTTTAGTGTTGTCGTTCTTTTATTGATGTCGTTCTTTCGCTGTTTTAATTTTTTCTGTACTCTCTCGCAATGTTGCCGTTCTTTCAATGCTCTCGTGTTGTTCAAGATGTATTTGAAAGGTGGAAGCACTTTAACAATAAATACAACAAGCTAACAAAGAATTCAAGGAAACAAAATTGCACACGAATTAAAAAATTAAATCAGCTGTTCAGTGCTTTCACATTTTAAATACATTTTGGTTGCTGTTCTATCTGGGTTGGGTGTCTGTTTCATTTTCACTGTTTAGCGTCGTGGGGTCATGGTAGATAGAACAAATGATTTATTTCTATCAAGCTCTCAAATAAAATTGAATGATACCGAACGATGATATTTACCAAACCTAAATGACAAAAAAATCAAATCATGTATTTATTCAATAAAAATTATTTATTTAAATGTATATGTATCAATATATATATATATATATTTATTATTACGTATTTGATTTATAAATAGATATTTTTTGAATTGTTATTAAAACCAAATAGCAGATATATAAGCATATGCATATGTTTGCATTAAATTGAAACACCGTGATCACTGTCACTGTTAAAAAGAACGGTGATTTAAAAATCACGTTCACTGAGAATGCCGTTCCTCAAAAATCACTGGATCGCTCATCTCTACTAAAATCACTCGCGAAGAATGCACATTCTGGCGCCGTATTGTTAGAACCCAATGTCATTCACATCATCCAATTTTGATAACAAAAAATAGTGGTTTTCATCAATCTGGTAACATTCTCCGTTGGCGGTGATACCCAAGATGTATATACTACAGGTGGAAGCGTTAGAACAGCTGATTTAAATTTTTTCTTGTCGTCGTGGTCCGACCTTGTCAAATGTTGTTTATACCAATTTCCAAGAGTTACCTAGTGTAGATGGTAGCGTTAAAACAGCAGATTACATTTTTTCTTGTCCTTACGGTTGTTGCGGAAAATTGCAACAATTCCGCCTGCTGTAACCTGAAATAAATACATTTCGGCAATTTCGATCAGTGGAGTTTGACAAGGTCGGCTCTTAAAATAAAAACAAAATGCCTGCAATTCCAACTGCTTCTACCTTACTTATTTTGCCATGGTGATGTCGATGTCATCATAGGTTAGGTAAGATCATAGAGTAATATACTAAGAGTTTGCAACAGCTGTTTATCTTGGACGGGAAATCAATAAAAGTCAGTGGAAAGGTTGGAGCACAGAGTTATACAAACTTGGCAACCCATGCAGAATGAGAAAAATTTTTATTTTAATAAATTTGTGTTTCAATTGTAAACTCTATAAACAGTTTTACCCTAACACTTCATTACATTACTCCCAGTTGATGAGCTTTGTACTTTTGGTTCAATGCACAAAGGCAAATGTATGAAAAACACATTGAGCAACCCTACACACTTCCAGTCATCTGTCGATATTTATCTTTCATACTTTATTCTGCGTGTTTCCCTAACTCTAAGGTTGATCAGCTGTGGGATAGAACCCCCCTGACGGAAACAATCATTGAAACCTTAGGCCTGGCTAAAGATAAGTTTCATGTATATCCTGCTATCTACTATAGGTCCGATTTGTCTAAAGCGTACACAATCTGTGCCCCTCGTCCATATCTCCTGCATGTTCATTTAGGAGCGGCTCTTGCAGGATATGCTTATATGTCTCTGGAGGCATGCCAACACGCTGCAATTCCTGTGGAACCTGTAATGTAATACCAAGTCTGGCCACCTCAGTGGGGTTCCATGCCACAGCTGATCAACCTTAGAGTTGGGAAAACATGCGGGATAAAGTATGAAAGAGATACAGCGATAGATGACTGGAAGTAGTATGTAGAGTTGCTCAATTCGTTTTTCACACATTTGCCTTTGTGCAGTGAACCAAAAGTACAAAGCTCATCAACTGAGAGTATTTTTGTCAAAATTTTTGTAATAATTAAATCGAAGAAAAAGGGATAACAAGTGAAATAAAGCTAAATGTAATGAAGTGTTAGAGTAAAACTGTTTATAGAGATTACAATTGAAACACAAATGTATTAAAATAAAAATTTTTCTCATTCTGCATGGGTTGCCAAGTTTGTATAACTCTGTGCTCCAACCTTTCCACTGACTTTTATTGGTTTCCCGTCCAAGATAAACAGCTGTTGCAAACTCTTAGTATATTACTCTATGGCACAACTATTCCAGTGACTTTTCATGGTTTCCGGTCCAAGAAAAACAGCTGTTGCAGACTCTTAGTATATTACTCTATGGAACAACTATTCCAGTGACTTTTCATGGTTTCCGGTCCAAGAAAAACAGCTGTTGCAGACTCTATTTATATTACACTATGGGCCAGCTCATCTGCTCTGCAGTTCCCCGGAATATCGTTCTGCTTAACCATTTCGTTAAGACACCTTCGGAAGTCCTGGGCAGACAGTGAATTCAGGAGTACTGATTCCAGGGGCTTGATGACCGCCCGACTGTCGGAGAAGACATTGACCCCAAAACTCCTGGACTATTATCCCTCAGCCAGTCGGCAACTTCTCAAAAAGCTAAAATATCCGTCTGATACACGCTACAATTATGAGGTTGTTCTAGTAGAGTAGAGAAGTCTACCTGATCATTAATTTTTGAACCATAAAAAACATGGTTTCCCATTATATTGAATTAAGCTCTGCGCTTTCAAGTTTTTACACTCACTGATTGGGCGCTACAGTTGTACACCAATTCCGAACGGTATTTTGAGAAACATTTTTAGGACTAAGTACTCGGAAGTGTCGTAATCACTAACCGAGGTGGCCGTCGTCGAATGAAATATTATGTGGTCAGAGCACGTTTCAAACTCTCGTTCTCTTGTACAAGAGCCGCTCACATTAAGCATTGAACCACAGACGACTACATTTTCGTCATACTTGTTCCATGATTGCCTTTCCGGTATGAACGTGTGCTATTTCCGACAGAATAGTGGTTTCGATTTCGAATAGTCACCACCGCTATATAGATCCAGTGAACAATTCATGGATAAAGTCCCCATTTACAGCATGTATTCGAGGAAGTACTGACCGATGATGCCGCCGCAATCCACACCAAAGAGTGGCTTTGCTGCGGATGCATTGCCACTTGGTGAACCTTGTGGGGGTTGGTTATGTCCCAAATCCGTCACTTTTTGCTTCGTAACGTAACCGTTCATCCAATAATGAACCTCGTCGCTGAGGATAATGTTTTTGCGGGTAACTCGCGCATCTTTGCCGCAATATAACATCCATTTTGATTATACAATTTTATCATTGGCACGTGTTGCTCGAACTTGTCATGGTGATTTCTCATGATTTGTCTGTATTGTTTGAAAAATAAAACAGCACGGAAATTAACAAGTGATAGAACATAACCGCCATAATTGTGGAAACTCCTTTAAGCCTTTAATAATCTGGTACTGTACAAACCATATATTCTTAACATTGCCTTTAAAAAATGGTTCCCATTACATCCCATGAAGGTATTAGGGAGTATTGATTTTAACTTGCTTTAAATTCAAACATAATATTTGGCTTGTTTTTTGTCCCCTGCTGTTGTTACACTTTAAGCGTGTTTTGGTTACACCGCTTGCTTATATATTCGCTTGTTTTGTATGAAGCACTTAGCGAGAACTTAGCGACGAGACAAAAAAATTTTGACATCTTTTACCGTTTTTAACCATTTTTCATATTTTTGAATAAAATGACTTCTCGCTAAAAATCCGTTTTCTTTGCAACTTAGCAAGCGATAATCGCTTGCTTGTAACCAAAACACGACTTTTATATGAGGAGCTAAGCGATTTCAAGCGGCAGGGGATACAAGAACATGCCTATTGTTTTGGAAACAGTTTTGTCCTCATTTTGGTAAAGATGTAATAAAATACTCACCTATCTTAGTCAATATCACTTTAATATATTTTTTTATTATAATGCTCATCTATTATATACGAGTAAATAACTATCATCTTAATTTTTTCTAGTCAAAAATACAATCTCTTAGTCTTTCAATCTTTTGTTTACTATTATTTTGTCAACTAACTGCGGCGCTCACCCCCTTAATATAACACATGGCTGCCTTTCTGATATCTTTTGTTTACATCGAACAGCCGCAAACCATAGAATAACACATACGTAGAAGGTTTTATTCGCTCAATAAATTAAACGTCATAGGTACGATGGAAATTACACAGTGGAGGGTGGAAAATATGGGTTCAATAATACCAGATGGTGGCAATAGTATACAGCGATCCACAAAGGAACTACACCCGAATTTCGTGTTTTTGTGGCAAACTAGTTGTGTTAAATACAATACAAATGAATACCAACGTTAAAAGTCAACAAAAAAGTGCAAAATACATTTAAATTTTTCAGTTCTACACCAAAACGACAGGAAATAGTTAAGTGAACATATTTTGTAACTCCACCTGGTGTATGTAAACATTTCCACAGACCTACCGAGAGAGTGTGAAATGAAACGTCAGATGAGAGAATAAGTTCTTCTATAGTATGTGTTATTCTATGCCGCAAACGAACAAACACACAATACAAACAGTGTCAAAGTTGACTGCACGATTTTTATAGAAGATTTGCCAAATATCATGATGCACTCAAAGCCAAACCAGTTCAGTTTCAGAAACCAGTTCAACAACTTCAATTCCGGAAGTTATCTTTTAAGTGGCTTCTTTCTTTCCATTTATGTACAAGAATGGATTGGATAAATATTCGTTTCGTATTCAAAACATAAAAAGACAATGAATCATTTATAACCGATTGGCGCCATTTGTTATGCTTGTGCAGGCATTGAGTGGTTGCTTTTCTTTTCAAATCGATTTGGGTTAAGTTCATATTATGAGACTGTTATACGAGATTTTGATTTGTTTTCACAGTTTTGTTTGTCATTTTTATCTGTAATTTATCAAATAATCAAAATTAACATATTCGACAACTTTTTGAAAACATTTCCTTTATTTAAATATTACCTTATTTTATAGTTATTTGCTCAAACCTCCAAACCCATAGAGTAATGACGTATAGATACGCCAACTCTCTCAGTAAATTGATGACATTTGGTGTGTTGCAGATGGGCGGTTGGATGTTTGAAAATACTGCTTTAATAATACCAGATAGAGGCAATGGCTCAAACCATCCAACAATAAATCAGCAACGGCTTTTCGATTTGTGCGTTAAAATTTTTGGTGTAAATACACCACAAATATACTATACTAACAATAAAATATATCAAAAAAGTGCAAAATACGTTTAAATTTTACAGTTTTTCATCAAAACGACATGAAAAATTTACGGCAACAATTTTTGTAATTCTACCTGGTGTAAGCCAATTTACGTCAAATAACTCTCTATCGCACCGACTGCACCACGAATAGTGTGAAAGGAATTGTCAGATGAGAACAATGGCAGCTCTATACGTCATTACTCTATGTCCAAACCTTTTAAACCCTATAGTAATGTCATATAGAGTTTGCCATCTTGCGGTCGGTGCGATAAAGAGTTATTTGACGTAAATTGACTTACACCAGGTGGAATTACAAAAATTCATGTCGTTTTCGTCAAAACTTCAACTGTGAAATGTAGATGCATTTTAGACTTGTTTGATATATTTTATTGTTAGTATAGTATATTTGTGGTGTATTTACGCAACAATTTTAACGCACAAAACGAAATGTCATTGCTATTTTATTGATGGTTGATTTAAGCCATTGCCTCTATCTGGTATTATTAAAGTAATGCTTTCCAACATGCTGCTCCCATATGCAACACAGTGGCTTGCACTGTGTTAAAGTATCCGCTGTGTGACGTTACTTGTTTACTAAATAGGCCCATAGACCTGTGGATAAGTTGCTCGACTTCAACATAGTGTAATAATATAAATGGAAGCATAAGCCCAGCTGATCAGGCATTTTGTTATCGGGTTGTTTCTTTTTATCATTCTTTGTTTACGTAATACACTCGAAGTGTCAAACTTGTCGCATCATTTGTTTTGAATCTTCCTTGCCCTCTTTGCTTACGCTGGTCGTTTCACCGCCTGTAGTTTTTTACCTACATACATATGTATGGACTTACTGATGGATACTTACCAATTTGGATCTTAAATGCGTTCCAACTTTCTGCCTATTACTTTTTTTTAATACATGTAATTCTATGCATGTGATTATTTACTTTGGCGTTTTTCCTTTGCCTCTCTTCGTATATAAAATGATTTTGACATATCGAGTGTATTGTCATAACAATAGTACAACAAAATTCTGTCAAAATCGTTTATTATTACAACAACACGCCACGCGTCGACTTATATTATTAGACTATGGACTTCAAGTTGACGTCAACTTCGATTATTTCTCATCAACTTCGATTTTGCCCTTACACTCTCAAACTAGTTGAGGTAACTTCATTTTCTTGTCTGACGTCGAAATGAAAGGTGGTGAGCGCACTGCGAAAATATCACAAATTTTAAGAAAAAACACTATTTTTATTTTCCTGAAATATTTATAAATAACACTATAAATCACATTTATTTAGTATATATTTTTCCGATACTGTGTAATTTATATATTTTTTGGTTCATTTATTTACATTTTGCCGATAATGTTGCCTCATGAACGTTTCTCACCGAAATGCGTATGAAAGTTGATGCAACTTCCCCTTACACTGGTGGATAAGTTGATACAACTTCAAAAAATCAAAATGGCTTTGATTTTACATCAACTAGTTTGTACAAACCACCAACTTCACCTTACCCCATGGATAAGTTGATGTCAACTTGAAGTCGCTGCAACTTATCCACAGGTCTAAGGGCCCCTTAAGAAAATGCACAGAGAGAAAAATAAAGCGACGGGGATGGGCAGAAAAGCAAAACTTAAGCAATTGTAGCTCAAACATTTTGCACTTGCTCCGTCGCATAGCCATTCGCACAAGATACTGGAAATTCTTCATATTTATATTTGATAAATAAATATTTATTTCTGCCGGTTAATCGTTAATTTTTATGACATTTGCATACTAATTGTCTACTTTATTGTAATATTAACGACAGTTTGCAACAGCTGTTTATGTTCTGAAAACGTCACAGAGTAATATTAACAAGAGTTTGTAACAGCTGTTTTATATTTTTAAAAACTCCATGATACACTTGGAAAACACATAGTGATTTGTGAATTTGTGTATTAATTGGGATCTGCACAAATAATTTTATTCCAACACTTTATTACATTTTGATTTTTTTCACAAAATATCAATCTTCGATTTAATTGTTCAAATTGTCTCCCAGTTCATGTGTTTTGTACGTCTGGCTTGATTCGCGGCTGCAGAAGTATGAAAATTGCACAACGCAACCCGACTTCTACCAGTCACCTATCACCGTTTCTTCTTTGATCTATAAGTTCTCCGTACTTATTTGATCAGCTGCCTCATCGATACCCCTTGGTATAACCACAATTAGGGCGATAACACTGCGATCGATCTGAAATGCGGCGTAAAGGGTTATTGTACAGTGTCCAGAAAATTTTTTTTTGCCATAAAATCATCTTTAAATTTAGGAGTCAGTGAAAGATTGTTATATTTTTTATACAATCAGTGAAAGATTGTATTTTTTTATTTTTAAAAAATCATGTTTTTAGTGTTTAATTTAAATTAAGTAGCGTCTTCTGTGTTTTTTTTATCAAGCTTTCTTGTTAATTTCAGCCAAAGCTGTTCCACGCTGTACTTGATTATAACGATAATTTCAAAACTTTATCAGTAAAATTAACTATGCATTATTGGTAACAAATTTATTTATCTTAAACATAGTTATAATAAACCAATTGGTACCAACTTCGGAATAGTCACGGGAATTTCACCTGCGGTGTGCTTGACATTTTGGTTATTATTAACTATGGATTTTTTCCCGTGTACTTTTGCATGTGTCTCTAAAAAACGGAAATCCACTTTATTTCAATCTTACTGGAAGAATTTCACGAAAAAGAGAGCTAAACCCAAGGGGGTTCTGTGCGTTTTTCACACATTGACCTTCGTGCATTGAACCAAAAGTACAAAACTTATCAACTGAGGCCCAATTTTTGACTGGTTAATTAAATTGGTAATCAGTAGATTTTTATTTATGTTTGATCTGACTTTAAATACGAAAAGAGTTGTTCAGTGCTTTGTCAAATAATCTTACTAACATGTGGCAACAGTGGCAAATGCTACGAAAAATAACCGGTATTCATACATTTATAGGCTAATCGTTACAATACATCAAACTGACGCCATTTGCAAAACAAAATTGAAGTGATAAAATACAAAATATTTAATGAAATTGGAAAATATTTGAGCAGAAATAAAGTTCTAACTGCACTACGAGTTAAATGATACGTTTTTATTGTTATTTCAAGTAGGATGGGGATTATAATTGTTCACATTAACAACTAAAGAAGCTTTGTGTTTGTTCTTCTTGTTGTTTTCTGTCAAACTGATATGGTCACTTGATCATAGTTTAAGTGCCCAACATTGGCTGTTTAAACAGCAATTAACTATTAACCTAAACAATGAATTCAGAGTTTAACTTATGTTTGATTGTTGATCAAAGGTGATTGACTAGTCAAAAATTGGGCCTGAGTGTAGTTTTGTGATAATTAAATCATGGAAAAAGGGAATAACGAGTGAATAAAGGAAAATGTAATGAAATGTTAGAGTAAAATTAATTTTAGAGATTGCAATTAAAACACAAGTTTGCCAAGTCTGTACAACTCTTGCTCCCACTTTCCAGTAACTTTTCTTGGTTTCCGATCCAAGATCCAAAGCTGTTGCAGACTCTATGAAAATTACTCTATCTATGGCTACACCAGAATGCTGGTTTGACAGCTTTGTAGACGTTTGTTGGTACCATACTCGTACTTGTACGTGTGATTTGTGAGTGTGGTTCGTGAGTAAGATTCTTCAGCAGAATGCGAGAGCGTGAACACCAAAAGTTTCAGTCACGTACGATTTACGTGATTGCATTTAATTTTAATTACGATTGACACGACAAATTCCTGCTTCACGCACACCCATAGTATTTTCCTGAGCCTCGGCTCCACGGTTCTTTCTTCTATTGATTTAAAGAACAACATCCACGCGTTTTTTAGGCCGTCTGAGCGAATTCTCATATCGCCTAAGCGCAACTTTGTAATAATACCAGTTCTCCTTGTTCCTCGAAGACTTATGAGGCGTTTACATCAGGGGGTTTCGATGACACAGCTGGTCGATCTTCTACCTGAAAATTTGATACAGGACAGAATGTGAAAGAGAGTGAGCGATAGGCTAATTGAAAAAACTTACTTTCAATTTGATTTTATTGGCACTAATGACTTTTACAATAATTTTATATTCAATAAATTTGTTTTGTTTTGAAAAACACAACAATTTTCACTTATTTTCTTTTGTATTACGTTCAAATTATGGAAGAGAAAATTTGAGATAAAAAATCGTATCAAGACTGTCCAAAGACGATTTACAATTAGACGACCAGAAAATGTGCGCAACTTGGCAACCCTGGTAAAAGAGAACCAAAAAGTGCTAGGAGTTCACTCAAACGGAGTTCTCTCTCGCGTCATATCTTGTTTATTTCATACTTTTTGCATAGTTTATGTAATTTTACTTCAACATGGTTCGAATTTGTATAGTTATATACAATAACACTATCAAAAAGCTGCTCGTGTATTGAAATATTCAATGAAGAGAGTAAGAGAGAAAGTAGAGAAGTACTAGGGTTTCACTCGTTTTGTTTGTTGGCATTTGAGTGAAGAGAAATTTTGACTGTCTACATGTACATCGTTTTTGGACTGTCGTTAGCCCAGTGACTTTCAATGGGAATTTGGTGGAACTGAAACACTCATGGCTTCTCTTTATATAATTCTCTTTGGTTTACTAGATCTTCCAGATCGACTCGACAATCGACAAATCACAAAATTATCATGTGATTTCTCATACATTTTTTGTACTCAAGATCGAGTACAGTTACCTCTATAATGTTATTATCATGTCACAAATCATTTCACAAAGAATTAGACGACCAGAAGATGTGCGCAATTTGGCAACCCTGGGAAAAGAGAACCAAAAAGTGATAGAAATCCACTCAAAGGCATTTCTCTCACGCGTCATATCTTGATTATTTCGAACTTTTTACGTAGTTTATGTAATTTTACTTCAACATGGTTTGAATTTGTATAGTTGTAAACAATAATACTATCAAAAAGCTGCGCGTGTATTGAAATATTCAATGAAGAGAGTAAGAGAGAGAACAGAGAATGACTAGCGTTTCACTCGTTGTGTTTGTTGGAATTTCTGTGAAGAGAAATTTTGACGGTCTACTTGTACATCGTTTTTGCTTTTAAACCGCAGAGTTGTATTCGCACTTTTAGTATGAGACTGTGAACATGGAATAGGAATGTAAAGGAAACGTACTTCACTAAACATGTACATTAATGACAACACATACATGATATAATAGGTAGTGTTATAAGATCAGCTAATTTTATTTAGAAATAGAAAAAATACATACAAATCCTCCTACCATTACCTGGTATAATCCCATAATGCCATCATGAAATACAAAAATGTCAAAACTAAATCGACTAAAAATGCATGTAAGAAATGCATGCGGTATGATTTCCTTAAGCAACACTAAGGTATACTGAGATTTCGATGTTTTTGGAATTTTATCCCACAAAACACATGTTTTGCAGTACAAAAATCATCTGTTTATTAAAATTAAATCCAGTAAATTACTAAATCCCAGTATACCTGAACATAGCGTTAGTGAGACTTCTGCATCCCCCTTGGATTCGTTTTTGGACAAGTGATTTGTAGCGTCATCTACGCATCTTATCTCCACAGATGGTTCTGATCCCAAATATTAATTCGGAAACAGTCTGATCTACTATTTTTTTTTTAACATCACATTGACCTTGCCAGAAAGCAAAATATATTATACAAAATGATATAATCTTGAACCACGATTATACATATTTATTTCTGTCATTAAATTTATTGCAACAATCATATTTTTTATTACGTTTTTTAATAATTCATTTTTATTACTTTTTTTTAAATTTTCTTAGAATGTGAAACCTTTTGCCCTATTATATTGATAAACACCATAACGATTGTATCAAAACAAAAAAATTAAAATTTTTAATAACTATACCTCATTAAAATCACTTTTGAATGACTAACTCTCCGCTTATTCCGATTGAATTTGGTGTTTTCAATGAGAAAATTATAGACGTAGATAACAAATGTAAATTAAAGAAATCAATAACACACTATAGAATTAGAAACGTTTGTTCTCGTGTTTATCGAAAATTAATTTACATGAACTTTTCATCAATAAAACTATTTGAATAGGTATCTAACATTGCGTTATAGCATTTATATACGTAAGGGCTTAAGTTGTCAGATATTCTAAAAAATTTCCACTTCACCACAATTAGAGGGATACGATTTATCAATTAGGTAACGTGTTGCAAAAAGAACTGTCATTTAGGTATCATTCATTTTGAAGATAATTATACAATTTATTAAATGGTTAACTAATTGATGCATTCATCATACATTTTAAATGCCATTGGTATCACGTATAAAACAATTTTAAACGTTATACGAAAAATAACTTTTGGGTTAACCGGTTTTCGGTTTTACAAAATTTAAAAAACCGGTTAATTTTCGGTTTTGCTTATGGATTCTTTTCGTTTTTTTTCGATTTACATGGAAAACAAATTGTTTAAATTTTTGTGGAAAAATTAATTCAAAGTCAGCATTTTGTAACAATAACATTTTATTTTCTTGTTTCCTTTTTCCGTAAAAAGAGTTATTATTATTCAGAAAATATATACCATTATAAACACCCTTCGGGAAATGAGACGGGTACAGAACCAGTCACGTGATAGGTCTCTTAGAGATAGTGACCGCTCCATGTACGAGTATCGCATAGAATAATACATACCATAGAAGCTTTTATTCGCTCAATAAATTAAACGTCATAGGTACGATGGAAAGTAAACATTGGATGTTGGAAAACATTGGTCCAATAATACCTGATAGTGGCAATAGTATACAACGATCAACAAAGGAACAACCACCGAATTTCGTGTTTTTGTGGCAAACTAGTTGTGTTAAATACAATACCAACGATAAAAATCAACAAAAAAGTGCATAATATATTTAAATTTTGTAGTTCTACACCAAAACGACAGGAAAAAGTTAAGTGAACATATTTTGTAACTCCACCTGGTGTAAGGTAATTTTAAATTTAATTGCTCTCATTTCCACAAACCTACGATGAGAGTTTGAAATGAAACGTCAGATTAGAGAATAAGTTTATCTATGTATGTATTATTCTATGGAGTATCGTCCCTTTGGTATGAAAAGAACCGGTAACTTTAACATGGCTTGTCATTGGAGGTGGAAATTGACACTCTTTAGATACCCTATGATATATCAACGTACTGATCTAAAACCACCCATCACAGAATAAGACCCAATTAAACCCACCGCAGAATAAGTTCCAATTGAACCCGCCACAGAATAAGTCCCAATTGAACTCGCCACAGAATAAGTCACAATTGAACCCGCCACAGAATAAGTCCGAATTGAAGCAGTCCCAGAGAAAGCCCAATAACTTCTTAAACAAACCTTCAAAATTGGTATCCAGCATGAGAACGATAGAATTTCCAAATTATCTAATAAAAACGCTAGTATTAGTTAATTATGTGTTTTAAATAAATCGATAACTCGTTAAGTTATCGCAGGATTAAATATGGAAAAAATGCTATCGCTTTTAAATTTTATAGAAAATCCCAATATTATTCCTAACGATAATGACTTTAATTTGAGTGCCCACAGTGCCTTGTTTCTAGGAGGACCCGTGTATTTTCGATCCAGTAGATACCGCGGGTCCGATCCATTTAGTCAATCTCCAATTTCATTTTTTTAGTGCCGCTCTAGTAACGGCGGTTCAGCACAATTGACTCTTCTTTAACACTTTGGAACCAGTTTGGAGACATATGCCCTTTTCACCTATCTCAGGACAGGTACTTTGTCACATTTCCCGTAGGGCATTTTAAAATTAACCTTTTTTTCTATGAAGGTAAAATTGAGTTGAATTGAATTGAATTGAATTGAATTGAAATGATTGGAATTGAATTGACTTGACTTGACTTGACTTGACTTGACTTGACTTGACTTGACTTGACTTGACTTGACTTGACTTGACTTGACTTGACTTGACTTGACTTGACTTGACTTGACTTGACTTGACTTGACTTGACTTGACTTGACTTGACTTGACTTGACTTGACTTGACTTGACTTGACTTGACTTGACTTGACTTGACTTGACTTGACTTGACTTGACTTGACTTGACTTGACTTGACTTGACTTGACTTGACTTGACTTGACTTGACTTGACTTGACTTGACTTGACTTGACTTGACTTGACTTGACTTGACTTGACTTGACTTGACTTGACTTGACTTGACTTGACTTGACTTGACTTGACTTGACTTGACTTGACTTGACTTGACTTGACTTGACTTGACTTGACTTGACTTGACTTGACTTGACTTGACTTGACTTGACTTGACTTGACTTGACTTGACTTGACTTGACTTGACTTGACTTGACTTGACTTGACTTGACTTGACTTGACTTGACTTGACTTGACTTGACTTGACTTGACTTGACTTGACTTGACTTGACTTGACTTGACTTGACTTGACTTGACTTGACTTGACTTGACTTGACTTGACTTGACTTGACTTGACTTGACTTGACTTGACTTGACTTGACTTGACTTGACTTGACTTGACTTGACTTGACTTGACTTGACTTGACTTGACTTGACTTGACTTGACTTGACTTGACTTGACTTGACTTGACTTGACTTGACTTGACTTGACTTGACTTGACTTGACTTGACTTGACTTGACTTGACTTGACTTGACTTGACTTGACTTGACTTGACTTGACTTGACTTGACTTGACTTGACTTGACTTGACTTGACTTGACTTGACTTGACTTGACTTGACTTGACTTGACTTGACTTGACTTGACTTGACTTGACTTGACTTGACTTGACTTGACTTGACTTGACTTGACTTGACTTGACTTGACTTGACTTGACTTGACTTGACTTGACTTGACTTGACTTGACTTGACTTGACTTGACTTGACTTGACTTGACTTGACTTGACTTGACTTGACTTGACTTGACTTGACTTGACTTGACTTGACTTGACTTGACTTGACTTGACTTGACTTGACTTGACTTGACTTGACTTGACTTGACTTGACTTGACTTGACTTGACTTGACTTGACTTGACTTGACTTGACTTGACTTGACTTGACTTGACTTGACTTGACTTGACTTGACTTGACTTGACTTGACTTGACTTGACTTGACTTGACTTGACTTGACTTGACTTGACTTGACTTGACTTGACTTGACTTGACTTGACTTGACTTGACTTGACTTGACTTGACTTGACTTGACTTGACTTGACTTGACTTGACTTGACTTGACTTGACTTGACTTGACTTGACTTGACTTGACTTGACTTGACTTGACTTGACTTGACTTGACTTGACTTGACTTGACTTGACTTGACTTGACTTGACTTGACTTGACTTGACTTGACTTGACTTGACTTGACTTGACTTGACTTGACTTGACTTGACTTGACTTGACTTGACTTGACTTGACTTGACTTGACTTGACTTGACTTGACTTGACTTGACTTGACTTGACTTGACTTGACTTGACTTGACTTGACTTGACTTGACTTGACTTGACTTGACTTGACTTGACTTGACTTGACTTGACTTGACTTGACTTGACTTGACTTGACTTGACTTGACTTGACTTGACTTGACTTGACATGACTTGAATTGAATTGAATTGAATTGAATTGAATTGAATTGAATTGAATTGAATTGGATTGAATAGAATTGAATTGAATTGAATTGAATTGAATTGGATTGAATTGAATTGAATTGAATTGAATTGAATTGAATTGAATTGAATTGAATTGAATTGTTTTGAATTGAATTGAACTTAACTGAATTGATTTGACTTAAATTATTCTAAATTTAGTTGAATTGAATTGAACTGAATTGAATTGAATTGAATTGAATTGAATTGAATTGAATTGAATTGAATTGAATTGAATTGAATTGAATTGAATTGAATTGAATTGAATTGAATTGAATTGAATTGAATTGAATTGAATTGAATTGAAGGGAAGTGAATTGAATTAAATTTAATTGAATTGAATTGAATTGAATTGAATTGAATTGAATTGAATTGAATTGAATTGAATTGAATTGTATTGTATTGTATTGTATTGAATTGAATTGGAGTGACTTGAATTGAATTGAATTGAACTGAATTGAATTGGGTTATATTGAAGGGAATTGAATTGAATTGAAAGGAATTAAATGGAATTGACTTCAACTGAATTGAATTGAAATAAATTGAATTGAGCTGAAGGAAATTGACTTAAATTGAATTGTTTTGAATTGAATTGAATTTAACTGAATTGATTTGACTTAAATTAATCTAAATTTAATTGAATTGAATTGAACCGAATTGAATTGAATTGAATTGAAGGGAAGTGAATTGAATTGAATTGAATTGAATTGAATTGAATTGAATTGAATTGAATTGAATTGAATTGAATTTAATTGAATTGAATTGAATTGAATTGAATTGAATTGAATTGAATTGAATTGAATTGAATTGAATTGAATTGAATTGAATTGAATTGAATTGAATTGAATTGAATTGTATTGTATTGTATTGAATTGAATTTGAGTGAATTGAATTGAATTGAAGTGAAATTAAGTGAATTGAATTGAATTGAATTGAATTGAATTGAATTGAATTGAATTGAATTGAATTGAATTGAATTCAATTGAATTGAATTGAATTGAATTGTACTGAATTGAATTGAATTGAATTGTTTTGAATCGAATTGAATTTAACTGAATTGATTTGACTTAAATTAATCTAAATTTAATTGAATTGAATTGAACTGAATTGAATTGAATTGAATTGAATTAAATTGAATTGAATTGAATTGAATTGAATTGAATTGAATTGAATTGAATTGAATTGAATTGAATTGAATTGAAGGGAAGTGAATTGAATTGAATTGAATTGAATTGAATTGAATTCAATTGAATTGAATTGAATTGTACTGAATTGAATTGAATTGAATTGAATTGTTTTGAATCGAATTGAATTTAACTGAATTGATTTGACTTAAATTAATCTAAATTTAATTGAATTGAATTGAACTGAATTGAATTGAATTGAATTGAATTGAATTGAATTGAATTGAATTGACTTGAATTGAAGTGAATTGAAATGAATTGAATTGAATTGAATTGAATTGAATTGAAGTGAAATGAAGTGAATTGAATTGAATTGAATTGAATTGAATTGAATTGAATTGAATTGAATTGAATTGAATTGAATTGAATTGAATTGAATTGACTTGAATTGAAGTGAATTGAAATGAATTGAACTGAATTGAATTGAGTTATATTGAAGGGAATTGAATTGAATTGAAAGGAATTAAATGGAATTGACTTCAACTGAATTGAATTGAAATAAATTGAATTGAACTGAAGGAAATTGACTTAAATTGATTTCAATTGAAGGAAATTGAATTTAAGTGAATTGAATTAACCTAAATGGAACCGAAATAAATTGAGTTGATTTTAATGGAATTGGGTTGGATTGCATATTCTTAATCGTATTTAAATCTCAAAATTTCATAGCTGCATGATTGACAACGTTTAATTTTTAAATTAAATTGTAAATCATATTTCAATTCGGAATGCGTATTTAGTAGAAAATTTATTAGTTTCAAATTCACATTAAACTCATTTATATATTCGAATTTGACACAAATTTTTAATGTAACGGGTTTTTCAATAAGAGCGCTACAAAAGTTTTGTTAAATAAAACAAAAACCGGTTTTAGATACCAATGAAATTCGTTATTCCTGTGAAAGTACGTTCGATGCCATTATGTATGGAACTCGATTTCTTTTGCATGGCCACCACGGGCACACTTGCAGAAGTCCAGACGCTGAACCCAATTTTCGACGGTTTTCAAGCATAAATCGGCCGATACTGCTGCAATTTCACGTTCGATATTCGTACGAAGTTCATCAATCGTCGCTGGCTTGTTGGCATAGACCATAGACTTGACGTAGACCCACAGGAAATAATCTAACGGCGTCAAAGCGCATGACCGAGGCGGCCAATCGACTGGGTCATTTCGTGAGATAACACGTTCACCAAACTTGGTTTCCAATAAATTGACTGTGGCATTCGCTGTGTGGCTTGTGGCGCCGTCCTGTTGGAACCACATTTCCTCCAAGTCCATATTATTCAATTGGGGCCAAAAATATTCGGTTATCATTGAACGGTAGCGATTCGCATTCACAGTAATGTGCCGGTCTTGATCATCACGGAAGAAGTACGGCCCAATGACGCCGCCGGCCCATAAACCGCACCAAACCGTAATTTTTTCGGGATGCAATGATGACTCATGGATTACGTGTGGATTGCTGTCTGACCAATAACGCATATTTTGCTTATTGACGAAGCCATTCAGCCAGAAATGAGCCTCATCGCTGATTGTTGAGGCCTCTTAAAGTTGGCGTCTTAAAGTTGAGGCCACTGACTCCAAATTTCGGTAGTAAATTTTAATAATTTCGACTCGTTGTTGGCTCGTATATCTTTCCATGCTGAAAGAGAAATGTCAAAAGAGCGGGAAAAAATATGGCGTCGTTTGCTGTCCCTATCTATTAATTTGCCACAAAAACACGAAATTCGGTTGTAGTTCCTTTGTTGAACGTTGTTTACTATTGTCTCTGGTATTATTGAACCAATGTTTTCCACCATCCAATGTTTACTTTCCACCGTACCTATGACGTTTAGTTTATTGAGCGAATGAAAGTATCTACGTATGTATTGGTCTCTGGTCATACAGGGTGTAAAGATAGAGTAATATCATATAGAGCTACCCAGGGAGGTTCTATGACACAGCTGATCAACCATAATGTTGGGAAAACATGCAGGATAAAGTAAGAAAGAGATATAGCGATAGATGACTGGAAGTATGTAAAGTAGCTCAATTCGTTTTTCACACATTTGTATTGAACCAAAAGTACGAAACTTACCAACTGAGAGCAGAGGGGTTCTATGCCACAGCTGATCAACCTTAGAGTTGGGGAAACATGCAAAATAAAGTAACAAAGAGAAATAGCGATAGATGACTGGAAGTATCTAGGGTTGCTCAATTCGTTTTTCTCACATTTGTCTTTGTGCATTGAACCAAGAGTACAAAGCTCACCAACTGAGAGTATTTTTGTGATAATTAAATCGAGAAAAAAAGGAATAACAAGTGAAATAAAGCAAAATGTAATGAAGTGTTAGAGTAAAACTGTTTAGAGAGATTATAATTGCAACACAAATTTATTAAAATAATGATTTTTCTCATTCTGTGTGGGTTGCCAAGTTTGTATAACTCTGTGCTCCAACTTTTCCAGTGACTTTTCTTGGTTCCCGGTCCAAGAAAAACAGCTGTTGCAGACTCTATGTATATTACATTGGTTCGAGCCATGGCCTCTATCTGGTATTATCAAAGCAATACTTTCCAACATCCAACCGCCCATCTGCAACACACCAAATGTAAACAATATAGTGAGAGAGTTAGGTACTCTATATGACATTACTCTATGGGTATAAATAAAAGAGCGAAATGTTTGTTTCAAAAAATTTTCCTTCAAATGTTAATAAATATTAATTATAAAAAGATAATAGAAAGATTTGTATTGTTTTTGTGAATCTAAAACCCATCCAACAATAACGATTTTTTCATTTATTTAAATTGATTTCACTAATATCAGTCAACAATTGGTTTTGACTGAACGACATCTATAAATTTGTCAACAATAATGTGTCCCCCACCTACTAAGATGTGCATTTTTGCTTTTTGTTCAAAATTTTGATGTTAATGTGAAATATAATAATCACCATCTTAGTTGAAATAACAATAAAAACGTATCATTTAACTTGTACTGCATTTAGGGCAAGTTTCACACTCGCCATTTAAAACCTCAATTTAAAAGCTCACAGAAAATTTTCACATTAAATGACAAACGTCAGACATTAAAGTCCATTTAAATAGAGAATTTCAACTGTGAAACTGGGCATTAAAACTTAATTTCTACTGTACATTTTATTAAATATTTTGTATTTTGTAACCCTACTTTTCTTTTGAAAATAGCTTCAATGTGATATAGAACTGATGCCTTGTAACGATTAGTCGATAAATGTAAGAATACCGGTTATTTTTCGTGACATTTGCCACTGTTGTCATATAAAGCCCGGTATTAGGTTTTTATTTAATTTTGGTTCTCATAGGGGAAGTATTTGTATAATAAATAACGAAAATTTCCGGAACCTACAATTTTACTCACTTTTCATTTGTTTGGTAATCAGTTCTTTGCGAGAATTTCGTAAGCGAAATTAATTACAGGGTTGTTTTGCCAAGGCTATTTCGTACGGAAACAATTGTTGGATAATTGTATGGTACCGGAATTCTGACATGCCGATTATTTTAACAATCAAACGTAACAACAAACAAGCTGTAAAATTAAAATCGAGTGCGAATGGTCATAAGCAATTTGGAAGGTAAATCCCCAGCAAAATATTCGAATGCAAAGAACAGGTTGTGGAACATTTTATATCATAAATTTCAGCATGGCATCTACAACATGTTGTATGTACCATTGATTATATTTGTTCGAATTTGCTGCAAAACCCAGCAAGTTGCTTTAAGCAAAAGTAGACTATAACGGATGGTCCCGTTAATTTTTGTAAATTAAATAAAATGTACTCAACTTAATTTCAGTTGGTATTTTATCGCTTTATTAGAAATAATAAATATTCTCATTATTTATGATCACGATTTCATTCATGTGGCTGCCGCAGCTGGCTTCGCAGAAGCTCACCCTGTCAGTCCAATTTTCCAAGACATTGTTGACGGTTTCTGGTTCTATCTCACGAATAGCTCGGACGATATTAGCCTCAAGATTATTCGCATAGCGTTGGTCTTTAACGGCACCCAACATGGACAAGTCTAAAGTGATCAAAGCGCAGCAGACAACTGATAACACGACTGCCAAACTTAGATTGCAAAAGACTGATTGTTTGATGAGCTGTGTGATATGGTGCGGCATCCTGCTGAAACTAATGATTATCCAAGTTCATATATTCCATTTCAAATTCCATTTCAACCCATAAATCATGGCTCTGTGGCGCTCACCGTTGACTGAAATGGCGTTTCGACTATAAAATGGGCCAATGATGCCACCACTCCAAAATCCGCACCAAACTGTCACTCTCTGTGGACAATGACGTGCGGATTTTCCGATCCGGCAATTTTGTTTGTTGACATAGCCGCCGAGTTGAAAATGCGCCTCGTCGGACACTACGATTTTACGACCAAATTCGATGTCTGATTGGAGCAAGATTTATTAATTCAGGTTATAGCAGTAGCACAGCTGATTTAATTGTTTTCATTCTGTTCGTGCCTAATATGTTTGTTTACATTTCTGTTATTGTTAAGATTGTTAGTTTGTTCACAAAGTTTCAAAGAATTTGTAATAAAGTAGATGGATTTGTTTGCGACAACAATTTTTGATGTGTTAACATCTATAGCGGCGTAGAGGGACTAAATCTATCAGTCAAAATCTGCTAAAACCAGATTTTATGCTGCTGCTAAAACCAGATTTTCTGCGACTGCGAAAGAGAATAATGACGTGTTAAACAAAAATGAGCGAGCAAGAGAGCAATGAAAGAGTGGTGTGGCAGGGGTGAGGCAAACGAAATTGTGTCTATTGCGTATGTATTAACTTAATAATGTATGTATGTACATGTGTCTGTTGCTGTTGTTGAACGGAGATATAAAGCATATCTTGCGTAGTCGACGGTATGGTGACATACTAATACGTCAGCTACTTCGTACAAAGTACTATGTGTGATGTTGTGTGTTTGGCTGTTTCGTTGCTGTTGATATGGCAAACATGTGGTTATCTGACACACGTATACGTCAGCTACTTCGGACAAAGTATGTGTGATGTTGTGTGTTTGGTTGTTTCGTTGTTGCTGCTATGACCAAACAAAGCGAGTCATTTGATGTTCAGCATTGCCCGGTGTATACAAAAACATTTCATCATGGAAAGATATACGAGCCAACGAGTAGAAATTATTAAAATTTACTACCGAAATTTGGAGTCAGTGGCCTCAACTTTAAGAGCGCTACGTCCAATTTATGGTCGTCATAATCGTCCTACCAGATCAACAATTGAGCGTCTAGTGGAAAAATTTGAATCCACAGGCACAGTACAAAGTGTTCCCGTGCCCGTGAGACAAAGAGTGCCCGTAGTGTCGAGAATATTGCTGCCGCTGGGGCTTCAGTTCAAGAAAGCCCAAATGTGTCTCTCACACGTCGTTCTCAAGTGTTGGGCATCTCTGTGATGTCGTTGTGGTGAATTTTGCGTAAAGATCTTGGCCTACATCCTTACAAGATCAAATTGACGCAAGAACTGAAGCCGCTTGACCACCATAAGCGTCGTATGTTCGTGAATAGGGCTGAGCAACAACTTGAAAATGATTCGAATTTTCATCGGAAAATCATCTTCAGCGATGAGGCTCATTTCTGGCTGAATGGCTTCGTCAATAAGCAAAATATGCGTTATTGGTAAGACAACAATCCATGAGTCATCATTGCATCCCGGAAAAATTACGGTTTGGTGCGGTTTATGGGCCGGCGTCGTCATTGGGCCGTACTTCTTCCGTGATGATCAAGACCGGCACATTACTGTGAATGCGAATCTCTACCGTTCAATGATAACCGAATATTTTTGGCCCCAATTGGATAATATGGACTTGGAGGACATGTGGTTCCAACAGGACGGCGCCACAAGCCACACAGCGAATGCCACAATCAATTTATTGGAAACCAGATTATTTCCTGTGGGGCTACGTCAAGTCTGGTCTATGCCAACAAGCCAGCGACGATTGATGAACTTCGTACGAATATCGAACGTGAAAGTATCGGCCGATTTATGCTTGAAAACCGTCGAAAATTGGGTTCGGCGTCTGGACTTCTGCAAGCGTGCCCGTGGTGGTCATGCAAAAGAAATCGAGTTCCATACATAATTTCATCGAACGTACTTTCACAGGAATAAAGAATTTCATTGATATCATTGGCTCTTATTGAAAAACCCTGTACATGATATCCTGGGTTAGATTCGTGCTCTGACCACCTTACATTTCTTGCGACGGCTGTCAATCGCTTTCTGAGGGCGACACTAGCGATTACTTAACCATGAAAAGGCTTCTCAAAATATCGCTCGGAACCGGTGTAAAACAGTAGGTCCCACTAAATAAATATTTCCCATTACATCCCATGAATATTTATTTAAGTTATAAAACATGTCTAATGGGAACCGATGGTTCTCTGGAGATGGAAAGAAGTTTCTGCAAATGTTTTCTTGTGTGTTTTACTTGCGATATTTTTCGAACACTAGCATAATGGTGAATTCTCAATTCAAATGAGATTTCGTTTGCTTTTAGTTTGGTGAATTGTTCAATAGCATCATTCCAAAAAACCGCTGATGAAGACCTGCGGCTAGATCTGAAATAGCTATACGGTTTGCCAGGAATCATAGGAATATATTTGCAAAACTCCTTTTTGAAAACTATATTTCCATAAATAGATGGCCGTCGGTGGTGCAATGGGTAGTGTGCGCGCCTGTTGTACATGAGATCCTGGGTTCGATCCCTGCTCTGACCACCTTAAAAAAAAATGTTTCTTTCGGCGGCGGTGATCTCGCATAGTGACGGCGACACTATCGAGTATTTAGCCATGAAAAAGCTTCTCAGTATACCGTTCGGAATCGGTGTAAAAACTGTAGGTCCCAATCAGAGAGTGAAATATAGAAAGCGTACAGCTCACTGGTTGTGAGAAGCTCTCCCCAATCCCTTCATGGGATGTAATGGGAAACGGTGTTTGTGTTAGATATATAGAATGGTCTCGAGCTTGACTAATTAAATTAAAAAGTATAAATATTTTCCTCATTCTGCATGGGTTGCCAAGTTTGTATAACTCCTGCTCCATCTTTTCCAGTGAATATTCTTGAATTATATTACCCTATGCACTTCCCAGTTTCTAGAAGGACACGTTTCGTTCCGATCCAGTGGTCATTCCTCAATTTATTGTTCTTAGTCTCGCCTTTCCAACTACCGATTAGTTCGATTGACTCTTCTTTAACACTTTGGAAGCGGCTTTTCGCCGACTCGGCACGCCGACTCTACTATGCCACACACAGCGATTTGCCGACTCAGCGATAACACACACGTTGGCTTGTGCGGCGTCTGCCGCTATGCAGTTGTGAAATTTTCACTGCTGCGCGTCTGCTGAGTCGACAAAAACCACCGTGTGTGCCATCGCCGAGTCGGCACACAGCTCTGTGTGTCAGCGCTCATAGAAAACAATGCCGACTCTGCACAAAAACCGCGCGTGGGCTTTTCTTAAAGTAAACGACGTGCCGAGTCGTGTTTTTCGCCGACTGAAATCAATGCCGCCGTGTGTGGCTTGCATCATTTGAAAACACAGGATCATGTGCCGAGTCGGCGAACCGCTATGTCTGTTAGAGTTGCGAATAGATGACTGGTTGCTCAATGCGTTTTTCACACATTTGCCTTGTGCATTGAACCAAAAGTACAAAACTCATCAGCTGAGGAAATTTTTGTGATAATTAAATCGAGGAAAAAAGGGGTAACAAGTGAAATAAAGCAAAATGTAATGAAGTATTAGAGTAAAATTATTTATAGAGGTTGCAACTAAAATACAAATTTATTAAAATTAATATTTTCCTCATTCTGCTTGGGTTGCCAAGTTTGTATTGCTCTTGCTCCAACTCTTCTAGTGACTTCTCTAGGTTTCCCTTCAAGAAAAACAGCTGTTGCAGACTCTATGTATATTACTCTATGGTTTAGATACATATCTCCTCCTAACCTATCTCAGGACAAGTACTTTTAGTCAATTAACACCACATTTCCTTAGGGTTGCTTCTGATCTTGTACGCTTGCAATAGGAACTTCTAACAAAATCGGTCAGAAAAATATAATTCAAACAGAACTGACAGTAGACTGTTAATTAAATCTATATAAAATGGAGTTACATCCCATCCCATAAAGCGATTGGGAAGAGCGTCTCACAATCTGTCAGCTGTGCGCGTAATAGTTTTACACTGACTGATTGGGACCTACAGTTTTACACCAGTTCCGAACGGTATTTTGAGAAGCTTTTTCAAGGATTAATACTCGATAGAGTCGCCTTCACTAAACATAGTGGCTGTTGTCAAAATAAATGTAAGGTTGTCAGAGCTGTGATTGAACCCACGTTGTCATGTACAAGAGCGGCGCACACTACCATTGTGTCACCAATGGATTAAATTTATTCTCACAGAAAAATACAACACTGTGTGATATATACAAAAAGGATCTACAGGTAGAGAAGAAAAAACTCCGCAATTTGGCAACCCTAGTAGAAGAGAACCAAAAAAGTCGACGCGATTCACTCAAAAGCATTTCTTTCCGTGTCATAACTTTATTATTTCATACTTTTTACATACCTTATGAAATTTTATTTAAATATGGTTGGAATTTCTATAGTTAGACAGAATAACATCATCAGAAAACTGCTCGTGTACTGAAATGTTCCTCGAAGGGAGTAAGAGAGCGAGCAGAGAAACGACACGCTTCACTCGTTTTCTTTGTTGGCATTCCACTCCATGAGTAAATTTTCTTCTCTATACAATAGTTGCTTTATGATATATAATAAACTAATCTCAAAACACTGCAACTCTGCGAGGATGCACGAGGAAAGACGAACATGGAGGAAAACCCCCTTGTGGGCTTGTGTTGCAATAATTGACTTTTAATGTGTGAGTTGGTACTTAGGGATACTCGATCGATACTAATTCACATATGTAATTTTCATATGTATAAGTATTTGAAAATACATACTATACGATTGATGACCTACCCATGGTATAAATTGAGGTACAGTAGTTGGTCACCTGATGATGAACTTGTCTTGGAGTTCGAAACTAGTCATTCCAGTGAGTGTGTGGTATATTAATCCAACAAAACCAACGATTTTTTACTTAATCCCCGTATTCAGTTCTTGCGAAATTTGTCAGTTATCTCCAAACGGAAATTTTTATTGCAGAGAGTTACCACCTGACTCTTTTACCTTTGCAAATATTGCATGAATAATTCCTCTTCGTACTGCATTTTAATGTTAATGCATTCGGTGTTACTTTTGTTTGTTAAAATAATCGAAATGTCAAGATTCCGGTTCCAAACAATTATCAAACAAATATTTATGTACGAATTAACTTATGCATAACAACCCTGTAATTGATTTTCGCAATGCTGAGTACCACACAAATGAAAAGTGAGCGAAATTTTCGGTTCATGAAATTTTCCTTTTGCCCGTGAACTACATAAAATTTAACCCGTTTGCCCGTGAACTAGATAAAATGTAATTGTGTATATATTAGCAAAATCTACATATTAATTGCGTCATGTACTCAACGTGTAATGACTCTCCATCTTACCGCCATGACCCTTGACGATTCAACGTGTTAACCCCATTTTTCTTTACACTAGTTCGTATTTTACTATTACTTTTTTTTGGTTACTTTGTTACCACAATTATTAACTAATTATGAACTACAATTGCATGCATACATATGTGGAGTTTGTGACCATTAACCCGTTTCCATGCATACGACGTAATGATGAAATCCCACCACAATAATACCATCGATGGATGCCAGATTCCAAAGCATAGTCAAGTTTAACTTAAACTTTAATGATGGTATGATCTTGGCCACCACCTCACTCGAATAGCAAAATCTCTATGTAGACATGTAGCACGACCACTAGACCACCGATGGTTTCATCACAATTCCAGCAATTAAAATGTTCCAAAACCTAGAAACAACTAAAATCAAAGTTAAACATAACACAACATTTTCCACAAAACAACAAACGTGTAAAACATCATAACATTTACTATTTCAGGCTGCAGGGAAAAAAGTGACGCGTTTATTGGTTATAAAGTTTCCAGTTCAGTGCCTGGCATTCACTAGCTGGCCAGCTATTGCCGGTGTGTATAACGGACTCAAGTTCCAAAGAAGGAAAACCTGAAGAGTTTTCCCACAAAACAAGATAAATTCGTTGGTGTGATTGACTGGAAACCTTCAATTACGGATTGGTTTTGGTTTCGCAGAGGCTATTAATAGGAAAGATAGTCCAGTGCGCTTCTAGGTTGTACATTTCATGATATTTAGCAATTTAAAGCGGTCCACGGACATGTCGTTCATGAGCATGGAGAGTCAGCTTGTTTCTGTGGCATCCAATCGGATCCAGATTATCACAATGATTTGTAAGCAAGATAGTGATGACACAACTGCGATTACATTGTTCCATAAATTAAAGGGATAACCGATGCTTAAACACATGTTTTGCCATACAAAAATCAGCTGTTTATTCCGGAAACTGCAAAGTCGCGCTACACCTGAATATAGCTTTAACATTCTTCAATCAAAATATTAATGGAAACAACAACGAATTTGGGTATCGGAAACAGTGATAAAGCAGACATAGAAAGGTTTTGGTGGCACCGCCTGCTTACATTATCACTTACTCGTATATTGTATGGAAAGCTAAACGACATTACGCTGCACTTGAAATGGCCGCTTACATTTCTGTCTTAAGCAAGCACAAAGTTGCCACTATGAGGCATGAGGCAATAAAAACACGTGTGTTTTCTTTACAAGCCATCGATTATCGCTTGCTAATGGCGATTTAGTGATGGCGACACTATCGAGTATTTAGCCATGGCAAAAGCTTCTCAAAATACCGTTCAGAATCGGCTTAAAACCCAGTCTCTTCATGGGGTGTAATGGAAAACCATTTTTTTTAAATATCCCCGTCTTGCTCAAATGAATGGTATATAGTTATTCTTACTTATACTTATCCGGTCTGCCGGGGGTCAGGGACCTTACAAAACAAAGACACCATATTTCGCCAACCAGTTCGATCTTTTGCCATATCTCTCCAGTTGGTAATACTAAGTGTACGCAGGGATTCGTCAACCTGATCCCTCCAGCGGAGTTTTGGTCTTCCTATTTTTCGTCTTCCTTCGAGTTAGGTTTCGAAAACCCTTCGTGCTGGTTCGTCTTCATCCATTCTACTGACATGGCCCAACCAGCGCAATCGCGTTATTTTGTTCCGCTTAACGATGTCAATGTTGGGATATAGCTGATACAGCTTATGGTTCATGAGTCGCCGATACTCGCCGTTGTGCACTATATGGCCATACATTTTTCGGAGCATTCTTCTCTCGAAGACTCCTACAGATATTTCGTCTCCTTGCGATAAGACCCATGATTCTGCGCCATAAAGCAAGACAGGTTATATGAGAGTCTGGTATAGCTGGGCTTGTGTTACTCGAGAGAGGGCTTTATCTCTAAAATGCTAGCTTAACGCAAAATAACATCCGAGGTATATAAATTCGTCTACCACCTCGAAATTATAACGGTTATCAACGTTCACGCTTTGGTCTAATCGCGTGGAGACCCTACTGGTTGAAACCATTAATTTTGTCTTGTCCTCATTTACTGTCAGACCCACTTTTGCTGACTCCTTCTCAATTCTCGAAAACACCGTAGTAACTTCTCTCATTGTGCGCCCAATGATATCTATATCAGCGTGAGACTTTTACTCTCGATTGTCTTATTCATGTTGACTGCAGTTTTTCTCATAATGATCTCCATTAAGATGTTAAAGAGATCGAGCGATAGGGTGTCGCGTTGCCTGAAGTTTCGCTTAGTTTCGAGAGTTTCGGTAAGATCCTTACCACCCTTCACCGCGGATTTTGTGTTCGTCAAAGTCCATCCTGCAAAGGCGTATGCGTTTTGCAGGAATACCAATCTCAGACATTGTTTCGTAGGATTTCTTCTCCCGTATCAGGCTATCGAAGGCCGCCTTGTTATCGACAAATATATGATAGGTGTCGATTGGTTTTTCGTAAGTCGTCTCCAGGAGTTGACGTAGCGTGAAATTCTCAAAAAATCACGTCAGCGATAATTGGTTTTAGTCTTCCGCACATTATACTTGAAATAACCTTATATGATATGAATAAAAAGCTTATTCCACGGTAGTTGGTACACGGACTCTGGTCACCTTTTTTAAATATGTGTCATAGTACACTAAGGCTCAAATTGCCGGGCGTGCATTCATCTAACCAAATTTTGCTAATGAGCTGATACATGCACCTCGTCAGGTCATCGCCGCCAATCTTAAACAGCTGCGCCGGTAATCCACTTGTTCCTGCGGCTTTGTTGTTTTTCAGCCGGGCAATTGCTGTTCTGATGTCGTTTTGGTTAAGTTGTCTCATGGTCGCTGAATATCTCAGGTACCAGTAGCGCGACGAAATGATCTCTGCATATTCTCAACATGCTCTACACATCTGCGATGAGATTTCCTTCCTTTTCATTACAGAAGGGAGGTCCTGAACCATGACCATTACATCCGTTTTTGACTTTTTGGTCGAATTTTCGGGCTTCGTTCTACCTTCTGTATGACTCAATTTTCTCACTCTCGCGCTTGCTCCACCACCGTTTCTTACGAGTAAAGAGACGGTTTACCTCTTTTCTTTTCTCCCTATACCGGTCAGTCGCAGCTCGAGTTACAATTGACTGAAGCATTGCCATACGTGCAGCGTTCTTTTCATCATTTGCTATACGACACTCTTCATCGTACCATGGATTGTTGCGAAGCGACTTTTCAAAACCAAATACGATTGTTGCGGCAGTTTTTACAAAGGCGGAAATGGGTTTCCACTGCGCTTCAGGATCTTCATCGGTAAGGGTGAGTTCTGTACCAAAAGTTGCGAATGTTTCCTTGAGTTGGCTGTGGCCACCTCTGGTAATTGCAGCTTTCCGATGTTTAGCTTTCTCTGCGTCTAGTTTCTGTTCTATCGTTTCGATGTCCTCCTCGCGCGCACAACATTCTTTTACGTCCGCTTGCTCCATTTATGCAAATGTGGCCGAGGGGTGGAGTGCCCGGTTGGGACACCCATGAGTCGGCTCAGTTCGTGTTAATCCAGCTTTATCAAGAGATGAGTCGTATCATTTCCATACAGGTCGCCTCACAGGATATTTCTCGTTCTACTTCCTTCTGATGCGTTCCATAATGTTGTGAGATCTATTTTTGGCCCTTGCTGAAGTGCAAATCTTTACGGCCTGGAAAGATTTCTCTTTTCAATACTCACAGTTCGGGTTCTATGCCACAGCTGATAAATTTTATAGTTGAAAAAAGATAGAGAATAAATAAAGAAAAAGGAATAGCGTTAGATGACTGGAAGTATGTAGAGTTGCTCATTTCGTTTTTCACACATTTGCCTTTGTGCCTTGAACCAAAAGTACAAAGCTCATCAACTGAGAGTATTTTTGTAAAATGTAGGAAAAAGGGATAACAAGTGAAATAAAGCTAAATGTAATGAAGTGTTAGAGTAAAGCTGTTTATGGAGGTTGCAATTAAATCACAAATTTATTAAAAAAAAGATTTTTTCATTCTACATGGGTTGCCAAGTCTGTATAACTCAGTGCTCCAACTTTTCTAGTGACTTTTATTGGTTTCCCGTCCAAGAAAAACAGGTGTTGCGAACTCTTAGTATATTAGGCCATTACATCGAGTTCGAGTTGCTTTTGTAATTTGCTCTGTGGTTGGACATAATACGGACAGAAATTAAAGGGAATAAGTATTTTCCTTCGATGCAAACAACATAAAACAGAAATTAACTGTCATCAAAAAAACTTAATTTGCTGCATGGTTTGCTTCCGGTTGTTTATCGCTCTCTCGCCTATTCACTCTGTTCTCTATTATTTTCCTACTACATAATCGATCAGCTGTGTCAGGGATACCCCCCGATTCAATGCACAAAGGCAAATGTGTGAAAAAGTATTGAGCAACCCTACATACTTCCAGTCATCTATCGCTATTTCTTTTTCTTTCCTTATTCTGTATGTTTTTCCAACTCTATGGTCGATCAGCTGTAGCATAGAACCCCCTGCCTATAATATTGTATAAATTTGGTTATCTTGGCCTAAAGATGTCGCACCATAAAAGTCAAGACACCATTAAACCCGTGAGAATACTTTTAATTTGAGTACATTTATTGTGTTCTTATATTTTTCTTCAGTTTCTGATTTTTTTTTTAAATTTGGTAGGGTGGCGACCAATTGCATTTTAGGTTTGTTCAAATAGTACATTCATGAAATGGAAACGAGGTGTGATCCATATGAGTGTAGTGTTTACACGTCTTCCGGTATCTATACTCTTTGGATTATACTTCACTTCAGCCAAATCACATTCACTTTTGTGCGGTCTGATGTTGTTGTTGTAGTACCCTTAAGTGACATAAATGTGCTGCTGCACTTGTGTCTTTGTTCATCGTAATCTTCAAATTATTCCACAAGTGGCCGTCAAGATTTGTTTGAGTTTTTCACCACAGACACAATAATTGTAGCATGCCCCTTCCACACATCAAACCGGCAGACAGACAGAGAGCCAGCCAGCCAGACAGCCATTCAATCAAGCAGCGAATCAAAAAACAAATGTTGCAACACACCACCAACCACTACTACCCATAAATGTACGAATTCAATTGGGGTTTTGTGGTGTTTTAACCAAATCTGCGGCACAACTTGTAAAATGTTGACGGCTTTTTTCAACTCAACGAGTTAGAGTTGGTGGTTGATTTTGCGTAATATTTGACCTAGTTCCATGATAGTGAGCTTGTAAATCAATTGAAGTAGAAATAAACATTTGAGCAAAATACTCACTCGTAATGTAAAGGCAGCAGCAATTCAGACCCGACAATATGATAGTAAAACCAAAACTCATGTTCCGACCACACATGAATGTGGTAAAAATCAGTTACATACTATGTTGGTTGTACGTATGTGTGGCTGGCTATTTTGGGGGTTGGCTAATAGCTTCGTCTAGCATGAATGTACATATTTCTACATATATAATATATTATATACATGTAACGGCGTTTAAACTTTTTGGTCTTTGCTAATAGTACTACAATTTTTCCGGTATTCCGAGATCAAGCTCAAATCGTTTTTCAACACAAATAAATTTTTCGCAGTTTTTTGAAAAGTGTTTTGCTTTTCGTATTCGCCAGCGTTTGTATTTGTAACCTAGATTTCAAAATGGAATGGAAAATTCAAATTATTTTAATAAATTAAATTTCAAATTAAAGAACGGCTATGAGTGTTGAATTTCCGTATAAAGTCTAATGAAATTCTTAAAATGTTAATGTTATTTTTGGGGTTTTTTTTTCAATTGTAAACCATAAAATATAATTTAAAGGATATGTTTATCTATAGACTTAAAAACTACAGTTTCAAATTCCAGTCTGTTCTTAAGCCCCGTATTCACTTCTTGTGAAAGTTTCGAAAGAATTGTTGTCATTTATCTCTAAAAGGAAAATTTTGTTGCGAAGACTTACCACATATCTTAGATCCAAAAAAAAAACAAATGGTTTTCCATTGCTTCCCATGAAAGGATTGGGGAGAGCTTCTCACAATCAATTAGATGTGCGCTTTCCAGCTTCCGGTTCCGACCGGTAATTTGAGACGTTTTTTTCATGACTCAATAGTGTCGCCGTCACTAAGCGAGGTGACCGCCGTCGAAAGAAATGTAAGGTGGACTGTGCAAGAATCGAACACGTGTCCACACCCTGCAAACATTTTATATCGCATAAGTTACGTGACTGTAACGATGTCTGGATGAAAAACATCGTATACAATATCGTAGTTGTATCTTAATTGCATCTTGTTTGGTGAGAAAGTTTACCCCGCCTAAGATACCATGATGTTTCAACTCTTGTGATACTTTCATAAGATTGTATCACGATACAATAAAAAGTAACCTAATAGCATCTTTTACAAGTTATATTTAAGAGTCTTACCCACGCCAACAATAGCATCTTGTGTGTATTTGTAATATGGTGCAAACAACTTGAAACACAAATTAATAAAATATATACATACATATATTTTGAGTGCTTAGTAACAAAATAAAAACTTTATTTCAAAACAAAAACTTAAAAACAATCTTTCCACTTTGCAAAAACGGTAAATTCTAAAAATTCAAACTGTCGTGAAGGCATATGTTTAAAAGATGAAAATATGATAGGCGCGCATTTTGTTTTTGACGTAGAATACGTCTTACCTTACGGTATGAGGAGTCATGTCAGGTTTTTATTGTTGTAATCTTTATTTCATTGAATTTGAGGAAACGGCTAGACGAATTTTTTTTAATTTTTTTTTGTAGGTAAATGAAGATGTTATCTTTCGTTTGATATACATTTCGTATTGGTTGATATATTTCTAGTATTTTAATTTCTCAAATGAAAATTGTTTAAACACATACACTCAAACATATGTGTCGTGTTTGGTTGAGTGTTTTTGGTTGCTCAACATTGCTTAGGAACATGTATCTAGTAAAAAGTGAAACGAACAGCAAGCTAATGTTGCTTGGCAACATGTATCTAGTAAAAAGTGAAACAAACAGTAAGCTAACGTAATAAAGCTTTTTTGCGAAAGCTTCAATAAAGCTGTTGTAACATTAATTTTGAATTGTAAAGCGTAAAGCTTTCACACAACGCTCGAATGCTAATGCGAAGACTCGATAAGGTAAACCTTTTTTAATATTAGGGCGGCCCTCTCAACATTCGCAGAACTTATTTCAATAAAAATATAAATTAAAATACATAAATTAAATTAAGTTTAAAAAATTGAACATAATATTTTTTTTTTAAACGGACTTGAATCAAATGCCGTTGGTAAATATAAAAATTACAGCAGACAGTTGTCCGAGGCCTTCGGCCACGGACTGTCCCTGCAAGCTGTGTCAGAGACACGGCCATTAAGTTTAACGTAGAATACGCCATCCGATAAGACAGAAAACATATATAACGATAAATGATAAATAATATAAGCAAATGAATTTATTGTTATATATGTTTTCTGTCTTATCGGATGGCGTATTCTACGTTAAAATTAATGGCCGTGTCTCTGACACAGCTTGCAGGGACAGTCCGTGGCCGAAGGCCTCGGACAACTGTCTGCTGTAATTTTTTGTAAAATTGTTTACATCTAAAAATCAACTTAGAAAAGTGACGTTTAAGTAAATATTTAGGAATGGCGATGACAACGATCATTGAAATGCTTGCAGGGCATATACAAGAGTCACGCACACTACCATAGCATCACCGACAGCCCTAAAAATGTTTTCCCATTACATCCCATTAAGGCATTGGGAAGAGCTTCTCACAAACAGTGAGCTGTGCGCATTCTGGTTTTGCACTCACTGATTAGGACCTAGAGTTTACACCGGTTCCGAACGGTATTTTTTTTATATTTATTTATTACAAGAGCCGCGCACACTACCATTGCACCACCGATTGCCACCTATCGTTGATTTACCTAGCAAATATTTCATTTGTGTTACTTTTGTTGGTCAAAGTAATCGAAATGTCAAAATTCCGGTCCCAAACAATTAACAAACAATTGTTTTCGTACGAAATAATTTGGACGTAACAACTCTGTACTTGAATTGCAAAGAGGATGTACAGGTAAAGAAGAAAAGAGTGCGCTATTTGAACAGCTGGATATCATGACGGTGGTTGGTTTGGAACAGACAATAAAACATACGTAGATAAACTTATTCTCTCATCTGACGTTTCATTTCACACTCTACATCGTAGGTTTGTGGAAATGAGAGCAATTAAATTTAAAATTATCTTACACCAGGTGGAGTTACAAACTATGTTCACTTAACTTTTTCCTGTCGTTTTGGTGTAGAACTGAAAAATTTAAATATATTTTGCACTTTTTTGTTGACTTTTGTTCCTTTGTGGATTGAACCCATATTTTCCACCATCCAATGTTTACTTTCCATCGTACCTATGACGTTTAATTTATTGAGCGAATAAAAGCTTCTACGGTATGTATTATTCTATGGTTTGGAACATTGACCTAAACTCCTAAATAAAAAATGCATGAATAAATTGAGGAGGAAGAAAACAGCCCATTAACGTGGAGCCCCATTGGTAGCTTGTGACGAATAGTCTTGGGCAGGTGACGCTCCCAAGGAGCATTTACATCATAGAGTAATATACTAAGAGTTTGCAACAGCTGTTTTTCTTGGACGGGAAACCAATAAAAGACATTGGAAAAGTTGGAGCACAGATTTATGCAAACTTGGCAACCCCTGCAGAATGAGAAAAATCTTTATTTTAATACATTTGTATTATAATTGCAATCTCTATAAATAATTTTACTCTAACACTTAATTACATTCTGATTTATTTCACTTGTTATCCCTTTTTCCTCAATTTAATTATCACAAAAATACTCTCAGTTGATGACTCTTGTAGTTTTGGTTCAATGCACAAAGGCAAATGTGAGAGAAAAGCATTAAGCAACCCTACATACTTCCAGTCATCTAACGCTATTTGTCTTACCTACTTTATCCTACATATTTTCCCAACTCTAAAGTTGATCAGCTTTGGCATAGAATCCCTCTGATTTACATAGACACAAATACTATATGATTAATTTATAGAGAGGCTTGCATCAAATTTGTACACAGTCTGCAGGATGAATTTCCGCAGCCCCTACTGGTACCGTGGATTCTAGAGCAAACTGGTGGTAAAAATCTCCGACTTTCTGAAATTAATGAATTAATTCAATTCAAACCAATTCCATTCAATTCAGTTCAGTCCAGTTCAGTTCAGTTAATTTAATTTCAATTCAATTAAATTAAATTCAATTAAATTAAATTAAATGCAATTCAATTCAATACAATTCAGTTTAATTCAAATCATTTCAATCCAATTATATGCAATTCAATTCAATACAATTCGATTCAGTTTAATTCAAAACAATTCAATTCAAATCAATTCAATTCAAAACAATTCGATTCAGTTCAATTCAATTCATTTCAAGCCAATTAAATGCAATTCAATTCATTACAATTCAATTAAATTCAGTTCTATTCAATTCAATTCAATTCAATTGAATTCAATTCAGTTCAATTCAGTTCAATTCAGTTCAATTCAGTTCAATTCAATTCATTTCAATTCTATTCGACTTAATTAAATTCAATTCAGTTTAGTTCAGTTCATTTCAGTTCAATGCAATTCAATTCAATTAAATTCAATTATATTCTATGTAATTCCATTGAATTCAAATAAGTTCAATTCATTACAATTAAATTCAATTCAGTTCTATTCAATTCAATTCAATTGAATTCAATTCAGTTCCATTCAATTCATTTCAATTCTATTCGACTTAATTAAATTCAATTCAGTTTAGTTCAGTTCATTTCAGTTCAATTCAATTAAATTAAATTATATTCTATGTAATTCCACTGAATTCAAATCAGTTCAATTGATTTCAATTCAATTCCATTCAATTCAATTTAACTTAATTTAATTTAATTTAACTCAATTCAATACAATTCTATTCTATTCAATTCCACTTAATTTAATTTAATTCAATTTAATTCAATTCAATCCAGTTCATTTCAGTTCAATTCAGTTCAATTAAATTCACTTCAATACAATTCAATTCCATTCCATTCAATTCAATTATATGCAATTGCATTTAATTCAATTCAATTCAATACAATTCAATTCTATTCAATTCAACTCAATTCCATTCAATTCCATTCAATTCCATTCAATTCCATTCAATTCCATTCAATTCAATTCAATTCAATTCAATTCAATTCAATTCAATTCAATTCAATTCAACTCAATTCAATTCAATTCAATTCAATTCAATTCAATTCAATTCAATTCTATTCAAATATTAAAGAAAATCTAATCGCGTATATGTGTGTATAAATATCTGACTAATTGTGTTATATTTACTGAATAATAACACTGTGCAAGTCGAAAAAAACAGAAGTTGACTCAAAGGATTTGCACTAATTCGGGTCCTACGAATCGAACTGCATCATTAGTTTTTTGTCCTATAATGTTGGTTTTATACAAATTTGTTCATATACAATTTAAATTTTTTAAGCAAAAAATTATTATTTTTTTTCATAAATTTATTTATAACTGCGAAACTGTTGCTTATCTTGAGAAATAGTATAGGTATAGATAAAAAGAATTGCAATTGTTACTTTTTCTAAATTTGTTTAAACAAAATCGGATGAGGTGTTCTCGAGTAATGGTGACATATATATAAACTTGTCTCAAAAAATGAGCTGTAAATCGCAGCTTGTGAGTAAGAAATTTAAAACAAAAATTCTGTATGAAACCATCATTATAGGCCCAACAACTAATGATGCAGTTCGATTCATAGGACCTGAATTAGTATAAATCCGTTGAGCTCGCATATGTTTTCCAAAAAAAAATTCAAAAACTTGCGCAGTGCAATGACTCTCTTTCTAGGGCACAGGAAACATCAAGATAAGAACATGTTAGTTTGTAGTAATTTGTCTACAAATTTTTAAACATATTGCATATTGCAAATAACCGTAAATAAAATCGAAAATTAGCCGGTTCCACCGGTTTTTTCCATTGTTCAAAACCAAAAACTGGTTTCCCGATAAACTGATTTTTCGAATAAACCGAAAACCGGTTATTCGAAAATGTTGGTTTTTTGAACACCCATTTATTTTCCCCAAACCCTGTGGGTAATGGGTAAACACTCGCTATAATAATAATGGGTTACCCAGGGTATCCCATTACCCATCAAATACGAACCCTGGTTAGGAGAAAAAAAAAAGGTTTCGTCGGATGTTCGGTTTTGGACTCACATTGGAAAAATATCGAAATGCACAAAATAATTTTTAGTACACACATGAAGTTTCAATTCTGTCGCGTGTCTGCATGACACACAGATTAATTTTATATTTTCCGAAATTTATCCACCGTGTGAATCTGTCAGCATTTAAGGAACAATTTATTTGTACTATGATCCCGGGGATTATTCCAAAGAATAATCTAAATTCCCTCCATTATAAAGATAAAATCGATTCAACTTGTTTTTCGGTTGCAATAAGTTTTATCATGTGTTACCAAAGTCGATAATTATAAAATGTGTTCAAACAACAAAGTTAAAACAAAATTCGTAATTGTTTGCCAAAACTATGAGTTTAACCTACAGTTTCAAAACCTTTGGAAAAATAAATAACTGTTATACTTTTTAATTTTGCAGATTAACTACAAAGTTTGATAGCAAGAGGAGGATAGCCAGACACGACAACATGACTGCGAGACCTGAACTGGAGTTTGAAAAGAATCCCGGGCTAGTTCACATCGATCATGTTGATGAAAATGAAGTGGATCGTATTGCAGAATTATTTGTGGATCGTTGTTTGTTCATCACTGGTGGTACTGGATTCCTGGGCAAAGTTCTGGTCGAGAAATTGTTGAGGTGTGTATGAAGACCATCTCCATCACTACATCCGTTCAATTAGTGTTAACATAAAATTAATGTTCTTCTGGTGTGCTAATAATTTGTTTACATTATTTCCAATTTTTCTAATCCTACTTTGGATGCACTGCGTCGTTGCGTTGGTTGGCTTAACTCCACCTCCATGCTCTGTACATCTATAAAGGTCTTGTGGTGATTTAAAGAAAATCTATTTGCTGGTACGCGCCAAGAAAGGCAAACAACCCATTGACCGTGTTAAGGAAATGTTTAATAATGTGGTAAGTAACGACGCACTAACTCTATATGTAAGCGAAATTAATTATCATCATGTGTGTCGGTAATAAGGTGGAATGAATCTCCCCACACACACCTCAGTAATAACTACGATTATGAATCAACCCCAATGGGTGGTGTTATTAATATAATCATAATGTACATTGTACAACTATAAATAAAAACAAAATACGCGCTGGGAATTCAAATGGGCGTTTCTAATTAAATTGTGTTAGGAATTCAATAAATACAAATTTCCGTAGGAAATTTTGGTGAATTCTACTACAATTTTCTAAAGAAATTAAGTACTAGATGGCGCGAAAACACTCACCTAATGTTGTTCTGTTGTTTTAAAACGACATATTTTCATTAATTGTTTTTAAAATGTTTATTTGGAACTTACAGTTTCATTCAATTACTTGTTGAAGATGATATTGGTTAATTTGGCACAGCCAATGTTGATGATCATTTGAGCTCATACATAGTACCGCCTTTTCAATCGTTCTGACGAGAATTTCGAGCGACAAGTTCTCGCACTTTTATCAGATATTCACATTGAAATCTTTCAGAGTCTGGGGCTTGTTAACATAGATTCCCCACTTCAAAAACCAAAAATGTCCCCAAAATATCCACATAATGTCCCCAAAATGTCCACTATTGAGCGAGCGACTTCGGGACATTTTCCGTTCGTTCCGTTCTATTGGAACAACATGTCCCGAAGTCTCAATACATAAAATTGTGCAATAAATTCTTTTTGATTATAGTTCTGTATCGCAGTCTCAGCAGTCACAGTAACCGTGTTAACCACAGCATCCTTGGAAAATAAGGATCGACGACACCCATGGCGTAAATGGATGTACTAACTCATCGTGGATGACACAGTGCAAATGTTCTTGGTTGGTTGGTTGTAAAGGCTGCAAGACAGCACGCTGTCTAGCACACTTAGACTAAAGAAGCCCATTGTGATACCAGCAGTTTCCTCCATAGCAACTATTGACTAGTCGTCTAGCCAATTTGCCCTTTCAATAAATTTGTCTATAAGACCTACAGGAATATCCTGTGGCGCTACGGTACTAACCAAATGTGTACCGAATATCCTACTTCTCAGTCCTGCCAGAGCAGGGCAATCCGAGAGAAGGTGTTTCGTCGTTTCCTCGTCCTCTTCCATGCAGCATCTACAGAGAGTGGAGTTTCTATGTCCCAACCTTAGGGCGTGTTTTCCCAAAAGACAATGACCCGTATTATCATTGTGGATAACCTGCCTCGCGGCAAGTTAAGTAGTTGCCTAGTCCTCTTCCTGTCCACCTGTGGCCAGAGGACCCTGGTTTGTTTGCAAGTTAAAGTAAGCTTCCACTTGTCCTTGAACATATCATCGGCCCACTGCCTGATCTGCAAACGGCATGTAGAGATTGGCATACTAACACCTTCTTTTGGCGAAAGAACCTGTGCCGTAGTGCCCTGTCTAGCTAACGCATCCGCTACGCTGTGTCCCGGTACCCAGATGAGCCTGATGTCAAAATACTCTGCCATCACCCTAAGTGATGAGTGGCATTCCTTCACCGTCAGGGACGTAGCAAACATGGCTTTCAGGGATTTTTATGGCAGCCTGGCTGTCCGTGTAGATACATATTCTCCGGATTCTTTTCAGTAGTTCAGCAACCTCCAGTATGGCGGTAACTTCCGCCTGAAAGACACTACAGTTATCAGGCAGCTTGAAGGAGATATTTACGTTAAGGTCCCCATATCCTACTTGCTCGTCCAACTTTGAGCCATCCATGAAAAATCTGATACTACTGGTATCCCCTTCCAGTGACTTTTCCCAGGTATTCCTGTTCGGAATAGAAGTCCTTAGATTTGTCGCTGGTAGAAGGTAGGGGATATACTAGTCCGTTTTTACGGGAATAGAGCTGATCCGGTGTAGTAATTCAGCGTGTCCGGAATGCCGGGATGAGCGGCTTTGACCAGTTGGCGTTAGACTGTCGGTAAATCAGCGCCGAAACTCACGTATCACCAAAATCACTGGCGAATTATTCCATACGGAATGTAATCAGCAGTGTTCGTGGTCTGGAGAAGGGTAGCGTTCCATGGCTTGTCGACGTATATTCTGTATCTGGGCAGACGAGCTTATCATGATTTGTTCCAATGAGCAAACGTCTGGGCTACGACCAGATGTGGAATATGTAAAACGTATCAAACAGGGTATAGTAAAAATCCTGGGAAGTAGTGCGGGCGAGTCCAATACCAGAGGTTTTTTTTATCAAGCTGTCCTATCTCTCTGATCTGACACCCTACTCTGAGGACACATATACCTAAACTTGACCCTACTTACTTATCCGGTCTCGAACAACCCAGTTGGTAATACCAAGTGTACGCAGGGATTCTTCAACCTGATCCCGTTGGAGTCTTGGTCTTCCTATTTTTTGTCTTCCTTCGAGTTCGGTTTCGAGACCCCTTTGAGTTGGTTCATCTTCATCCATTCGACTGATATGGCCTAACCAGGGCAATTATTTTGATCCGCTTAACTATATAAATGTCGGGAAATAGATCATACAGCTCATGGCTCAGCCGGCATAAAACGATTGTAGGACGTGTGAGAAAGTCTTTGAAACGATTTAATACTTTATCTACGCCGTCTCCAATCTATAGTATGAAGCATTCCAGGGGTATAAATTGTACATATTTACCTTTATTGACCGTTTGGAATCTATTTTGGTTAGAGGAATTATACAGCAGAGAAAACATATGTATGTATGTGTCAACGGTTCGAGTAATACCAAGCTTTTGATGGAATTATCCCCCTAGTTCTTCTACAACAGAGAACATTTATGTCCAACCGGTTCGCGCCGTACCAAGCTTTCGATCTTACCCTAATATTCATGTAATATTTGATGTGCCTCTATTTGAAGATTTGCCAACAGCCTTCTCAGCCACCACGCGCACTTTCTGTCTCCGATCGTCCCATAACATTCCAGGGATTTTTATCCGCAATTTCTGATATGACAGCCTCTTTTCGGCGACCTGAACGTTCGTCGTCACTTGTGCGGGAATTCAGTAAACCACTTTTTGACCATTGAAATTGATGGTGCATCGGACCCCTTAGAATTTATCCTGCCTTTCACTCGAAATTCACTTGTCCCCATTTTACAATGACTACAATACACTGACTGTCAAATAGAAAGTAAATGACGCAGCTCGCTTAAAATTTGTCAGTAGTTTATTAACAGATGGTATGGTAGTTGACAGGAGCAGTTTTGATTTTGAATTAACTACGAAGGAAGTTCAAAATGTCGTGGAGCTTTCCAACCGCCGACCCACGGAGGGTAGTTAGCGTGTGATCCATAATGGGTCCTGACGACAGTAATGGGGCCTGTCGATAAAAAAAGGTACAGGACGAGCGACTCTCCGGGGAAATTAGTGTAGAATCGAAATCAGAAATCCTAAAAAAACATAGACCATTTCGTTGAGCGACTGTCCGGGGAAATTAATGTATACCTGAAATTAGAGTCCTTACGGCATATTATGGCACTGTGGGTAGAAGTCCTGCAAGATTTACTTGTATTCGATTCACAGAAAGAAACTGCTTCAGCTTCTTTTGACCCATCTTACCCCAATTGTGCGTTAACGCTATCCTAGACCAGAGAACTCAAGCAAGTTTAACCGAAGTTTCCACACCATTTCAGTTCTTACACCACGAAGATATGGGTTATCTTCCATTGGATTTGTAAAAAATGCTTCTCCAGATTGACATGGCTATCCACAATATTAAATTTGAATTTCTCATATCCTAATTTGCACTCGAGGATATAGCCTCTGGAAGAAAACTCCGAAGAATATCTTAATGTAAGTAAGTTTCTCAATTGAACAATGATTAGTTGGAGGGGGTATATGACAGGTGTTTACAGACTCCATGTCTATTCGATTTCAAAATTGTTCTCTTGCTGTTGGATGTTTGGTTGAAGAAGCACCCCAGCTTTCGCGGGCGATGGTAGAATTGCAAGAACTGCACCACTCTACAGAAGCCGGAGATTCAAAGACTTACACCCAACCTGTAACTGTAAATTTCTCATGAGACGAATTAACCCCATGCCTGATATTCCCATCGTTGAACCGGCTACCAGCCTCGAGACATGCCTCTTACTCCTGTTAAAAAAACCATTTCATGCGTTTCAAATGATAGTCAGACCACGTTTGTTTGGTGAACTCAAATTATCGAAAATAAACCACTTGCCCATAAAAAACAGTATTTCGATAGATACAGCATTCGAGAAATCTTGCAAGTAATCTTCCTTTCCACTGTCATGGAAATCGCTATATCCGGGGACTCATGCCAAAATAACTGCGGAGAGGCGATGTGCACATGAGTACGTGGGTTCGATCCCGTCTCTGATCACCCTACATTTCTACACTATGGCTGTTTTTTATTCCCTTCAGCTATCGCCACTTACGACTTTCCAAATAAAACGATCCACACTTAATACTACGCAATGTGGCAACATTTGCTGTAATGGGTGAAAAAATGTGATACGGCAACACGTTGGAAGCCAGTGCCAACAAACACATGGTAGCAGCAGATGTTGTTGTAAAACCAGACATTTTATTTCCGTTCATTCCTTTCAGTTGTTAAACTCTACACACATATATAACAACAACACAAGAATACAAAAAAGGATAAAAACAAAATACATAAGATTTTGACAAGAGAAACGAAAAACGACATGGAAAAAATTTCATCACCGTTTTACACGACTATACCTGGTAGATAATTCTATCATGATCGATATGTATAACATTTACTGAGCGTTGTTGTGAACAATTTATTTCCAATTTTGTTTTCAATCGGAAATAAAAGACTATCCTTCAAACTTAGAGATGTAAAAGTATACGTAGTCTTCGATTAAACAAAATAATTTTAATGAACCAAAAATGTTTAAGTCATTTTGCAAATTTCTGGTTTTGGGTCTCTCCTTGATAACATTTTCATTCGCAAGAAATGATAACAACATTTACATATCTAAGAAAACTTTTTGTTGCCATTTCTTGAAATTTAAGACTTTCAAAGTTTATTCTCGGTGCGGAGTAGTCAGTATGCACTCGCAAGTGAAGTGCAACCGAACTAAGAGTCCGGTGTTCTCATAGGTATTGTATCTCCAAAAGTCTTGATTTTATTAAACCAATGTTTTTCGTTTATTTGTACCAACATACTTCCAGCTTTTTGACAAGGTCAAGGAACAAAAGGGCGAGGATATAATTTTCAGTAAAGTTCAGGCCATTGAAGGTGATGTTATGCTTCCCAATTTGGGTATATCGGAGGAGGATACCGAGACTTTGTGTAATAATGTATCAATTGTGTATCATTGTGCAGCCACAGTACGGTAACAATCTAGACCTTCATCACACTCTGAATTCAACCTATACTAACCCTTTTATGCTCCCCCCTCCCCCTCCTAGATTTGACGAACCATTGCGCCGGGCTGTTTTTTTGAATGTCAGAGGGACCAAGTATATGCTGGATCTGGCGAGTTCCATGAAATGTTTGGATTGTTTTTTCTACATATCCACAGCCTACTGCCATCTGGATGTTAAGACACTCTATGAGAAACCCTATGACCCGCCAGCCGATCCTCATAAAGTCCTGGCCGCTTTTGAATGGTTAAGTGATGATGAAGTGGATCTAATCGAAAAGAAGGTTTTAGGTGATGTACCTAACACCTATGCCTATTCTAAATCATTGGCCGAGGCATTGGTAGTGGAGAAGTTTAATGAAATACCAGCCGGTATATTACGTCCCTCAATTGTTATACCCATTTGGCGTGAACCGGTACCGGGATGGACGGATAATATTAATGGACCAACTGGTATCTTGATAGGAGCTGGTAAGGGAGTCATACGAACTATGTATTGCAAAAGTACTGGTTATGGTGACTTCTTGCCGGTAGACGTCGCTGTCAATGGTATTGTAGTTTCTACTTGGCGTGGCTTATCGAAGGATCTGGAACCCCCTACAACTCGGGTGGCAAACTTGACAAGCTCAAATGAAGTAAAGGTTTCATGGGCGGAAGTTGTTGAAATTGGACGTTGGGTTATTGAGAATAAAGTGCCGCTGAATTATGTGGCCTGGTATCCTGGTGGTTCCCTGAAGTCAAACTACATACTCCATTGGCTAAGTGTGATGTTGTTTCACTATTTGCCAGCGATATTTGTAGATATTTGTCTGCGGGTGATTGGTTATCCACCAGTGTAAGTATTTCTTCAGATTTTAAACTTGTGAGGATTAACGTAATTTGCTCCTATTTTTCACTATTGCAGTCTCATGAAAGTTCAAAATCGCATCTCCAAAGGCTTTGAAGTCTTCGAATATTATGCCAACAATGTGTGGCATTTCAATAACTCGGAAACGTTGAAAGTTCGGAAACTCATGAACAACAAAGAACGTATGACCTATGTCGTAGAAAAAATTGATATTGACCTTATAGATTATTTCACCAATTGTGTCTTGTGTGCTCGACGCCTACTGCTCAATGAATCGGATGAATCTATACCAGCCGCTAAGAGGCACATGAAAATGTAAGTGAGACTAAACTCAAAGGAAAAACACAACTGTAACATCAGTGCAAGCAAATACAATCCATAAGTCCATGTTCACATTTCCAATTAAATTCTTATGCGCGATTTCGCAGTTTTCGCGATTTCATTTCAATAAACGGCTGATTTTTGTATTGTAAACCATATGTTGAAATCTCGAAAACTTCGAAATCTCGGTATATGAATGTTATTTTACGCAAACAGTTTCCGTCAGTTTTATATGTAGGTGCGCCAGTATTCACTAAATCACAAACTTCGTACTCATTACTTTTTAATCATATTATCGCCGGCAGTGTAAGTAACGAATCGGTACTAATTCCTTTATTAACCCAATCGGACAAGGTAAAGCAGGAGGTAGTCATGTCAAACAAAATACACTCTTTCGCCCTCTCTCCTATTCTTGCTCACCTAAAGCCGAACAAAACGAACAAAAATTTCGCTTACTTCTCATTTGTTTGCTACTCAACTCTTTGCGAAAATATCATAACCAATATCACATAAAGCAACTATTGTATAGAGAAGAAAATTTACTCATGGAGTGGAATGCCAACAAAGAAAACGAGTGACATCATCAGAAAACTGCTCGTGTATTGAAATATTCAACGAAGAGAGTAAGAGAGCGACCAGAGATACGACACGCTTTAGAGTCCAAACAGAACCAGACACGCTTCAGACGACTTCTGTTGATTTTTTCTCTCTGCGTCGTAAATTTTTGCGGCTCTTTTCTGAAATTTACTTGAAAGTTTGGAAAAATAATATTATAGTTGTATAGGAATTAAAGTGTTTTTACTGCTTTTAAAAATGTATTCCCTTTTATGGTATTGTGTTTAACAATAAATTATTTTTAACCCTTTACTTTTCTTTTGCATTCACATGTATGGTTTATATGTGTTGGTTTCTCTTATGATTTTCATGAACATGTGGCAACTTCATTCTCTCAGTTGAGAGATTTCGTGAGAGCGCCGCCAAGAAATTAGAAAAGATTCTATTCTAGCCGCGTATCGTCAGCCGTAGCGGATTTTCGTGACGATTTTTCCCTGCCATAAGAAATCTATGTAGAAAAAACGTCGTCGTCTGTAGCGTGTTAGACTATGTTTAGACTCTCACTCGTTTTCTTTGTTGGCATTCCACTCCATGAGTAAATTTTCTTCTCTATACCATAGTTGGTTTATGAATATCACTTAGAGGCATAGAATAATACATACCATAGAAGCTTTTATTCGCTCAATAAATTAAACGTCATAGGTATGATGGAAGGTAAACATTGGATGGTAGAAAATATGGGTTCAATAATACCAGATGGTGGCAATAGTATACAGCGATCCACAAAGGAACAACAACCGAATTTCGTGTTTTTGTGACAAACTAGATGTGTTAAATACAATACAAATGTATACCAACGATAAAAGTCAACAAAAAAGTGCAAAATATATTTAAATTTTTCAGTTATACACCAAAACGACAGGAAAAAGTTAAGTGAACATATTTTGTAACTCCACCTGGTGTAAGATAATTTTAAATTCAATTGCTCTCATTTCCACAAACCTACGATGAAGAGTGTGAAATGAAACGTCAGATGAGAGAATAAGTTTATCTACGTATGTATTATTCTATGCTTACAGGGTTGTTATGTCAAAGTTATTTCTTACGAAATCAACTGGTTGGCAATTGTTTGGAACCGGAACTTTGACATTTCAATTATTTTGACAAACAAAAGTACCACCACTTACGTTAAAAATAAAATGGAGTGCGAAGCGGAAATATTCATAAAGTAATTTATTTGCACTAAAAACTTCCGTTTAGAGTTAAATGCCAAATTTAGAGATAAATGATATATGATGCATGCAGCTCATCAGCTCATTGCCGGCAACCTTGAACAGTTCCGCCGGTAATCCATCGGCTCCTGGGGCTTTGTTGTTCTTAAGCCGGGCAAAGCTGTTCTTACCTGGTCTTGGTTAAGGTGGTTTTACACGACATATATTTTACATACCGCATGTCACTTTTTTGACCCGTCTGTTTTTCATATGCCTGTCAAAATTATTAAAAAAACACGGGCTCTTAATTTGTTGTGTTTAAACGTCCACGTGTAAACCATATGGCATAACCTCAGCTTGTCATTAACAGCTGATGTTGTCATGTCACAAAATACAAGGTGTTTCAAAAGAAGTCATTCGATGTTGTTTAGCTCTCATTTTTTTCTAAATGAAAAACTTCGATTCTGTTTTTTGATTATGTTTATTTGAAACTTTAGAAGTTTATTGGTTAAGTTGAGAAGATGATATCGGTTTAATGGGCGCCGTCACAATTGATTACCATCACTTCGGCGAGAACTTCGGGCGACAGATTCTCGCACTCGTGTCGAATGTTGACCTTGAGGGCTTCCAGGGTCTCGGGCTTGTTCACGTAAACACGTTACTTCAAAAAACCTCACAAAAAAAATTCTGGAACGGTTAAATCTGGCGATCTTGCGGGCCAGTGCAAATCGCCAAAACGAGAGATGAGGCGACCCGGGAACGCTGCCTTCAGAATATCGGTTGTGGCTCGCGCAGTGTGTGCCGTTGCTCCGTCCTGTTGGAACCACATGTCCTCCAGTCCTAATTCGTCGAATTGCGGCAGAAAAAACTCTGTTAACATGTCCCTATAGCGCGTACCGTCCACTGTTGTCGTTTGACCAGCGGCGTTCTCGAGAAAAAAATGGCCCGATGACACCTCCAGCGTTAACAGCGCACCATGCAGTCACGTTGAGCGGTTGTAATGGCTCCTCGTGCATCACTCGGGGATTTTCGGTGCCCCAGAAGAGATAGTTTTGCTTTTTCACGTACCCGCTGAGGTGGAAATAAGCCATAAAACGAGCCCGTATGGTAATCAATTGTGACGGCGCCCATTTAACCGATATCATCTTCTCAACTTAACCAATAAAGTACTAAAGGTTCAAATAAACATAATCAAAAAACAGAATCGAAGTTTTTCATTTAGAAAAAAAAATTAGAGCCAAACAACATTGGATGACTTCTTTTGAAACACCTTGTATAGTTTTATAAATTTTGTGAAATGGATTCAAGAAGAACAACTATAATTACAGCGTGCAGCGTTATTATTTAATTTTACCACGTCTTGAAATTGCCCTCCTTCCACAAACGCTTTGTTGTTTATCAAAAAACAGCTGATGCGATACGGTTTTACATACAAAAATAGAACACGCCCTATTTCAAAAATTGTCATATGTATTGCATGATGCATTTTTCATATGACATGACTGACAGCGTTCACACGACATGCATACATTTTGCATCTGCAAAAGTTACATGCGATATGTAAAATAAATTAAGTGTAAAAGATGCTTTAGGAGGGGGCAATAGACATCATTGTCCAAATTGTAATCGATTGTCTCATCGTCATTGGATATCTCAGGTACCAGTAGCGCGGAGAAATTATCTCTCCATATTCCCAGCATCCTCTACAGATCTGCGATGAGATTTCCATCCTTGGGTTTACAGAACAGGGGCCCTAAACCATGCCCATTAGTTTTGTTTTTGACTTTATGGTCGAATTTTCGGGCTTCGTTCTTCCCATAGAGTAAATATGGGTAGAGAAAATCTTTCACTCACCAAATTTCTGACATTTGTCCTCGTGTGATGTATACGTTTGATGTTGAAAAGAATTGCTTTACTAATACCAGATAGAGGCAATGGTTCAAAACAACGAACAAAATAACAACAACGGCATTTCGTTTTGTGTGTTAAAATTAATGTGTTAAATACAACACAAATGTATGCTAACAATAACAGTCAATAAAAAAGTTTAAAACACATTTAAATTTCACAGTTTTTCACCAAAATGGCATGAAAAATTAAAGCAAGAAGTTATTGTAATTCCACCTTGTGTATATCACTTTTCGTCAAACATCTCTCTATCACACCGACCGCATCACGAAGAGTGTGAAAGGAAACGTCAGATGAGACAAATGGCGGCTCTACTACAAATTTACTCTATGGTTCTTCCTTCTGTATGTTTCAAATTTTCTCACTCTCGCGCTATCTCCACTGCCATTTCTTACGCCTAAAGAGACGGTTTACCTCCTTTCTTTTTCCCCTATACCGCTCAGTCGCAGCTCGCGTTACAATTGACTGAAGCATTGCCATACGTACAGCGTTCTTTTCATCATATGCTATGCGACACTCTTCATCGTACTATGGTTTGTTGCGAAGCGGTTTTTCAAATCCAAGTAAAGTTGTTGCGGCAGATTTTATAGAGTCGGAAATGGGTTTCCACAGCGCTTTAGGATCGTCAACGGTAGGGAGTGGGTTCTGTGCCAAAAGTTGCGAGAGCTTCCTTGAGTTGACTGTGGCTTCCTCTGGTAATTACAGCTTTTCCATGCCTAGCTTTCCCTGCGTCTGGTTTCGTACGATTTTCGCTCTACATAATCTTGTGCGAACCTTTGCTGCTACCAGATAGTAATTCGAATCGATGTTAGCTCCTCTCGGCTCTCGTACGTCAATTACACTGAATGAGCGCCTTCCAGGCATTTGAACCTATAGACTACACCATTTCCAATTGAAATTTGAAAAAAATCAATTGAAATTTAAAAATTCTATTTGAAATTTGAAATACATCAATTGAAATTTGAAAACCATCAATTGAAATTTAAAATACACGACGAATTTAAAATTTCTTATGGAAATTTCGTCATTTGCCTCTAAACGGAAAATGTTATTACAGAGTTATTATTACTATTACAGATCAACTATTTCATTAATAATTCATCTTTGCACTCCATTCTATTTTTAACACATGTGGTTTTATATTTGTTTACTAAAATAATCGAAATGTCAAAATTGCAGTCGCAAACAATTATCAAACAAATGTTTTCGTACGACATAACCTTGACGTAACAACACTGTACTTGATTTTGCCAGCGAAATTTTCGCAAAGAGCTGAGTACCAAGCAAATGAAAAGTGAACGAAATTTTCGGTTCATGGAATTTTCGTTATTTTTTATACGCGTACTTCTTTCGTATGGCAACGAAAATGTCATAAAAGCTGAATACCGGGCTTAAGGCCGATAGACTTTATCATGGAATTTCCAATGCTTGAATTCATTTACAATTAATCTTCCCTGTGTTTAGTCAGTTTCTGTAGTCAGGGGGATTCTTGGGATTCTATTGCACAGCTGATCGAAAAGGTACTAGGCCGATGATAGAGAATGAGAGAGCAAAGAAGACAGGAACTAATGTTAAATACTGTTTATTGATGCTAATGAGAAACTCTTAAGTATTTCGCTATGGTGTAGTTTAGGTCTTACTGATATGATCATAGATATTTTGCGTTGCACGTTGTTTTTTATTATGGCTGGCAGTTGATTCATTCTAGACAGAAATTCAAACTAATTTAATTTTCTTCGTTTTATTTTCAGCATGTGGTACGTTGATAAACTGTTGAAGGCTATGTTGTTATTCGGTTTGTGTTATGTAGTGTATCGCTATTTCTTTAGCGATTTCATAGACGATTACTTCGGCAGCACAGCAACATTCAGAGAACAAATGGAAGCAATTTAATTAGTCACCCAATCCATCATAACTTGCAGCTTTTTATGTAAAAAATGTGCAATTGTATTTTGTTAGATTAATTTTAAGTGAACATCCTCGTTCAATAATTTCAAAGAGATTCTATTATTCAGCTACATACATACGTATATAGGTAGGTATATATTCCATAACCCATAATTCATGTCTTTTTAAGTTTTGTATAATTTTTTTTTATAAACTTTTTACTCAGTATTTAAGTAATGTTACGTTTATGCTGCACCCGTATTATAATTTTTTTGTACTACATAACAACTGTTATTGAATTCAATCTAGATTTCGAAACTAAAACTTGTGTGAGCATAAACAAGGCCTAAAATTAAAAACAAATGTGGTGTGTAATAAAACAAATGTTAAAATGACAACTTGTGTTTTTTAATTGTAAATTTATAACGGCTGGCCCATAACAAGCAATTTAACACCATATTACTTACTTCAATGGGCTCAAACAACTTCGTGATGTTGGGGGGCTTACAAACCTAAGTTGGTAACACCGAGCATTTGCAGGGATGCATCCACCTGACCCATTCAATGGAACCCTGATCTTTTCAGTGTATCCCTATTTTTAACTCTGCTTCCAGTTTCATCCTTATCTATTCTACTGACACGGCCCGAAAGACCAGGCCGAACTCCCCCTCCGTATCCTTGGTTTTACCAACTGGCGATGGATAGAACCAGTTAGAGAAATATGTCAAAATTTTTTTAATTTATTTAGTTGTTTGTTTAATTAATATGTATAAAGCAGCTCCCCTCATGAGGTTGTAAAGTAGCCAATAAAAGGAAGGTTAAGAGGAATTCACGGTTAAGAAGCGACACGCGGCTGCAAAAGTATGAAAATCGTACCACGCAACCCAGTCACCTATCACCGTGTCTTCTTTAAAGGCATCGTCTCTACAAGTTCTCCAAGAACTAACTTGATCAGCTGTCTCATCGATTCCCCTTGGTAAATTTTCTTCTCTATCCTTTTATCCTCTTTGTCGTTGTACGAGTATGTCTGCTTTTACACGTGCAACTTAAAAATTGCAACTCTGCTGACGCTCTTTACGATTCTCTTTTGAAGTTGCAATGTGCTTTTACACGGGCAATTCGTCCGCGTTGGAGTTGCTGTAATTCTTGTGTTAAAAAATTTGTGCTTTATTGGCACTAAACCCTTTTTTATTTCTTTAATCCACTTTACACTTTTTAATTACACATTTGACTTTCTTCAAACCGCGTTACACTTTTTTTAATTAAACATTTGACTTCACTACACTTTTTACGTTGTTTGAACCATCAAAAAGAAACAAACGATTAAAGAGAAACGTCAAATTATTCTACAGCCAACTTTACTGGCGAATGAAAATAAAAGGAATTGCAGAGCACTTGGTAGTTTTTTCCCCGTTCCTTACCTCTTACCTCTCTCTCCAAGGAACTCTAGAACGTCGGCAGAGTTGCAGTCCGTAAGTTGCACGTGTAAAAGCACACTATGCAACAGGAGCAGAATGATGAATCAAAAGAGCGTGGTTAAGCCATAAACCAATCAAAAACTAGACAGTCAAAATTTCACTCGACTCGAATGGCAACAAAGAAAACGATTGAAGCGTTACGTTTCGTCTGCTCTCTTTCTCTTCATTGAATATTTCAATTCATGAATAGTTCTTTGATACTCGTAATGTTATTGTACGATATATGTATAATTATGTATACAAATTCCGCCCATGCGTAAGTAAAATAACATAAACGATATAAAACGTATGAAATAATATTTTTATTAGAGAGAAATGTGTTTGAGTGAATCGTGTCGACATTTTCATTCTCTTTTATGAGGGTTTTCAAATTGGTCACTAAGATTGGTTATCCACTTTTTGATCGTCTTTGGGTAAAATTAAACAAAGTTTGTAAAAAGTATAAAATAATGAAGATATGAAGAGAGAGAGAGAGAACGCGCTTGAGTTAATTGTGTCGACTTTTTTGTACTATTTTCAAAAACGATGTACTAAAGTAGACAGTCAAAATTTATCTTCACTCGAATACCACCAAACAAACCAAATGAAGCGTTAATCATTCTTCGCTCTCTCTGTCGTACTCACTTCATTGAATATTTCAATACACGAGCAGCTTTTTGATAGGGTTATTGTATACTTATATAACTATACAAATTCCAACTATGTTCAAGTAAAATTACATAAACTATTCAAAAAGTATGAAATAATCAAGATATGACACGAGAGAGAAATGCGTTTGAGTGATTTGCGCACATCTTCTGGTCGTCTACTTCTCGATCGTCTTTGCTCTTTTCAAATATTAAATCTATTAATTATTAAATCTACGATTTGGCCTCAACAATTTACAATAGCGTATGTCAATAATTGTTTTACTATATAATCCTACAAAAACTGTAAGTTTTTAAATTTGTCATATCTAACGGCCGTAATGCCACTTATCTGGCATCTCGTTGCTTTAACTAACGAGTTGTATACACTACAATACCATCTGGCAATACTACAACGCTGGTTCGTCAAAAACATGGTGCAATAACAAGGTAGAACCAAAGAAACAGCTGATTTAATTGTTATCATATCAGTGGCCGACTTGAATGTCAAAGCATGCGTATTTTGTGTTTGTACTTTTTGTTTAATTTTATTGTTGGTATACATTTGTGTTGAGTTTGCAAGTGATATGATGCCACACATAAACAAAATGCTTGTTTTGTTTATTGTATTTGTTACACTACTGATTCTACCTTACTGATTGCACCATGGTCAAAATATATAACAGTCCCATATTTAGTGATGGTATGTTAGTAGGCCAAAATCGATTTTCAATGTTTTGGGAACATTTCTTGGGTTCGGTGCTTGCAATATTTTTTTAAGCATTTCGGGTAAAAAAAAACTCATTCAAGTAATTGAACAGGGTACAAATTGTAGGAAAACTATAATTTTTTGAATAAACATATTTATTCAAACAATTTTTTTTAATAGCATTTATTTAATGAATTTTATTTTTAAATTATTATAGAAGGTTGCTTTGCAAAAATTCAAACGGTCGTCATGTGGGAACATATGCCATTTGTGATCCAATTTTGAAAATTTTCGATAAACGCGTACATTTCTCAACTTAAAATTATTTATTAATAAATTATAAATTATAAACAAGACCTTAGCCTTTTTTGAGGTATAACCTTCACCAATAACCCTTCACAGACCGGAGATATCAAAAATTAAAGTTCATATTAAAGTTCATAGTATTTCTGTGTTGTAAAGCTCTTTGCGTGGTCGGATTTGGACAGGGCTTAGGGATTTTCTCCCCTGGGGTGGGTCCAAAACCGGCTTCGGCAACAACAGCTTCGGCGTAGTATTTTTGTATTTTACAGCTTTCTGCGTGGATGTTGTCTGCTCTGGTGTGGGTCCAATACCGGCTTCGTGGTTTCGGCACAGTATTTTTGTGTTATACGAAATAATGTTAAATAATGAAAAATATTTTGAAATAATTTTCTATTTTTGTTCTATGTACTTATAAACACCTATGTTGAAAAGCGCCGCAGTCAAAAAATTATTTATTTCTACACCGTAATGCTTCGTCAAAAGGACGATGCGCGATTTTATTCTCGCAATTAAATATGTTTTTTCGATTATTTTGTCCTCATTTTTCGTATAGCTTTAGTCGTTTGTGGACTGATGTTTTGTCGAATACTAATCAAAAATGTACTAAATATAAAATAACATTCATTTTAGTTCAAATATTTGCCCACGATATTATTTATAATGTCTTAAAATAGGTCGTAATCAAAATGACGAAGGGTGGCGTTAGTGTATAAAAAATAAGGATGACGTTCTAGGGTAAAAAAAATCGCGCAATTTTTTAAAATAATTTTTTTAATATATATTTTATGTCGAAAAATATATTCCAAAACATTGAATGTAAATCTCTCCGGTATTTGAGGATGTAATGTGTAGTATTACAACTAAAAAAGGCTTGAAGTCGTGTCTATTATCGGAGTTTAGGAAGAAAATAGGTACAGTAGGGGGTTTTTGACCATAGTACAGTTTTAACAAAAAAGTGAGATTAAACCCCTTTTTTTAAATAAACCTCCAATGGGTTAATGAAACGAAATACATTTATGCAAGGATTTATAGAGTTTAAAAATTTAATGACATCCATTTGAACCATATCGAATTTTAAATTCATGAGATATGGCCGATTATATACTCACACTTTAAAGGTCTATATCTCCAAAAGTTGGTCCGTGCGGATGAAAAACAGCAACCTTTTGAACTCAGCCCAGCAACTTTCTGTCTCCGAAGCTGTCGGTGTTGAAATATTGGTGTAGATCGCACAATCACTCTCATGCCTCTTCAATTTGGGCTGAAATTTCGCAATTTGGGCTGAAATTGAGTTGAAATTGCTCAATTTAGCATATATTTTGACAACTACGAAATTGAGATATTTACGACAATTTCGTTGAAATTGATTTGAAACCGTCGTATACAACGCTGTTTTTACTCCACGAAATTAACATAGTACGCTTTTTTGCATATATGTACAAGAGCGAACCTGGCAGAAAATTTGCCGGTGTGCCTCCATCGTAGGCAATTTATTGAAGTTTACGCCGCCGTCGTTAAGGCTCGCATCGAGTTAAAGTGTTAGCCCATATTACCGGCTAAGCTGATTTTAATGGCGCGAATTACTAAATAAAAGATCCAAATTTTATACACAACCAACGAGATGAGCCTAAAAGTAACGTCTGCCGAAAAATTATACTTACTAAAATGCCACTGTCGATGCATTTTTTTTGTATCTCCAACGCCGCCGATATCTATGTGCCGGCTTCGTTCACTGAGCACGTGGTTTCTAAAATTACAACAAAAATAAAAAAATTGTATGCCGCCTCGTTCATCAAAATGAAATTTTAAGTTTTCATTGGCATGGATCAGTGGGAAGAAACGATAAACTGCATAGAATCAGTGCTTGATGTGAAAGTTAAAGACGATCTAGAATTAGACTACCAAAAGATGTGCGCAATTTGGCAACCCTGGTAAAAGAGAACCAAAAAGTGCTAGAAATTCACTCAAATGCATTTCTCTCACGTGTCATATCTTGATTATTTCATTATTTTTGCATAGTTTATGTAATTTTACTTCAACATGGTTGGAATTTGTATAGTTATATACAATAACACTATCAAAAAGTTGCTCGTGTTTTGAAATATTCAATGAAGACAGTAAGAGAGAGAACATTGAATGGCTAGGTTTTCACTCGTTTTGTTTGTTGGCATTTGAGTGAAGAGAAATTTTGACTGTCTACTTGTACATCGTTTTTGGTTAAAGTTCATGCACCATTCATTTATTTTATTGTTTTCTTTCAGTTCCGAACCAAATTTTTGGTTATTGTGTTCAGACGCGGAACTTTTACTCGTGCTAATGTTTGTAAACAAACCGTTGTCATTTTGCAACGAAACTGCTCAAATGCAAGTGTGAACAATTTGAATTTCGTTCGACATTTTCAATCCGAAATTGTCAATTTCTTGGCAGCATGAACAAAGCATTAAAGTAAATTTATGAATTTTTGTTCTATGTTGATTTAAGCGGTTAAGTGTTAATTTCAACTCAATTTCAACGAAATTGTCGTAAATATCTCAATGTCGTAGTTGTCAAAATATATGCGAAATTGGGCAATTTCAACTCAATTTTAGACCAAATTGTGGAATACTTCAATTTCGCGGCAGCGTGAAAAAGGCATTAATTAAAAATTAATTGATACAATCAAATCAAGACAATATATTGTAGTGTTATTTATAAATATTTAAAGAAAATAAAACTAGCGTTTTTTCGTAAAGTTTGTGATATTTTCGCAGTCCGCTCACCACCTTTCATTTCGACATCTGACAAGAAAATGAAGTTGCCTCAACTAGTTTGAGAGTCTAAGGGCAAAATCGAAGTTGATATCTAGTTATCGAAGTTGATGTGAACTTGAAGTCGAGCAACTTATCCACAGGTTTAAGGGCCCCTTAAGGGCAAAATAGAAGTTGATGTCTAGTTATCGAAATTGATGTCAACTTGAAGTCGAGCAACTAATCCACAGGTTTAAGGGCCCCTTTTGTATAAGAAGATATCATAAAATATAAAATTCGGAATTTTTTATTTTTTTCACAGATTCTTTAACAGTCGATAACTCGATAACTAAGCTAGTTAAAGAAAAAAGTTATTTAACTTTTTTCACTTATTTATAAGATTTGTAAAAGAAAATATCATAACATATAAAATTCGATAACGCGATAACTAAGTCATTTATCGTAAAAAGTTATTTATTTTTTTACCCTTATTTCTATTACAAAATATGTTTTTAAAGTTTGAATGAATTTGTTTTTTGTTAAAGTAATTTATTATTGTATTATTTGTTGTGTGGGGTGGAACCGGCCACAAGCAAAAAATTATTTATTTTTATTTATAATTTTTATTTACTTCAAAAGAATCGCAGGATTTTTTCCAAAATTTTGATTATTAGTAAAAAAGTTTGGAGTCTTCTCTATTATCGGAGTATACCACGACAATAAATTTGGTAGACATTTTTTTGAAAATAGTAAATTTTTATGAAAAAAGTGCGGTTAAAAATACTGGTTTTATAAATAGTCCCTAATATGTTAGGAAATATAAATATATTTCTACACCGATTTGTAGAGTTTAGAGACCTCTTTGTAATGGTACCCATTTTAGGCAGATCGGATTATGAATACCTGAGATATGACCGATTCTATACTCAAGCTGCAAAGGCCTATATCTCAAGAAGTTGACCCGTCCGCAGAAAAAAAAACACTTTTCCGACTCAGCGCAAAAGGTTTTGTCGGTGGTGAAATTTTTGTGTAAATCAGAGCATTGTTGCAACACCAGATTTATGCCAATATTATCACCGTTTGCATGTCTTTATTTAAAATGTAATTTATATTTTTCTGATGGAATGTTAATGCTATCAAGTGTAAAATGGAACTATGTATGTATTTAAAAACCCGACAATCGATTATCGAATGCTATCGAAATCACTACACTCTTTTGTTCATTCTTATTGGATGTTACTCGTTACTATGGTTGACAATCACTCGCCCGTTTGCGCTGGTCTGTTTTGGTTTCAACATTCGTATTTGGCATTGTAATCAAATTGTCAAAATTGTATTAAAGAAATTTGTTGTCCCTTGAAAATCTACGGAAAGTAATTGTTTTTATCTGCGTTTTGTTTTAAAAAATGTAACATTTCGACACAAAGAAACCAATAGAACCGCCCATCAACTAAGAACCGATTAAAACGATAGAAATCAAACGTGAAAAGTACTCAGTCAACTCAGGGTCCGTGAATACAAAGCCAAAACATTTTCTCAGTGCCAGAGAATTACTCGAGCAGTTTGTAAGGACGGGAATGTCATTAGGTTAATGCTCCTCGCATTTTGGATGCTAACTTGTAGTAACTGACAACAAAAGCTCCACCGAATCATAAGAGAAAATTAATTAACCGAGATATTAGAGTGGAATAGTTTAGACCATAATAAAAGTGGCAGCTGTAAGACTGAGTGTTCTTTATGTAATAGCAGCAAAAGATATTTTGTTTGTAGTGTGTGATTAACAGATCTTGCCCCTTGTTCCGCATCCTCCGTGGCCAGAGAACGCAAAACAAGACTACACCAGATGCAATTAATAAATACAAATTTGCAGCCGATAAAATTGCGTCACTGAAAACCAAAATTTCCTCATCATTGTCTTGTAATATACATAGTGCGAAAAAAACAAAAAAAAAACAAGTGATTTTAGGTACAATTTGTATAACCCCTGTTGCTAGATACTGTGTATCTTTGTTCCAACGATTGCCCGGTGTATAGGAGTGTGGTGGTTACAAATCGCCTTTACCTTTTGACCCGCATTGACGGCAGAATTGTGTGTGCATTATTACCATGGCCACCACTTCGAGCACCATTTCTGTGGGTGTTGGTGTTAGTGCCGGTGCCGGTACCATGGAGGGAACCCTAAGCAAATGGACAAATGTCATGAAAGGATGGCAATATCGTTTCTTTGTATTGGATGAGAATGCCGGACTCTTATCGTATTATACGGTATGTATGTGTGTTTAGTATAACTGGTAAAAACAAGTGACAAAGAACGACGACGGCCACGTCCGTCTGAGTCAACAAGTTGGTGTGGTCGTAAAGATAACAGTCGTTATTTTTGTTTGTTATTTTTTTTTGTTATTATTTTAATCCAAGATGAGAAAAGAAATGCGTTTTTATATTTATTCGTAGTTGTTTTTTATTTTTAAAATCGATTAAAGATAAAGAATTCATATTTTGAAATAAGAAAGTAATTGAAGCATCAATTTGATTTATAATGTATGGTTTAGTACGTACACAGGCAGGACTTGAAGATGGTACCAACAAAAACCAGTACAGAAAAATCACTGTTTGTTTCAAAAAGCCAAAGATTTGTCAGGACTAGTCGGGACTTTGACAGTATAGATCCAACCAGACACCGAAAACAATGATTACCCAGGCACAAATTGAAGGTGGTTCGAAGAAAAAATCAGTACTGACACAGCACTGGCAAGCAGAAATTGACGATGGTACAAAAATACTCACATATGTGGCTTCAAACAAGCCAGAGGGGTTAAGGGCATTACAAAATGGGGCTAACACATTCCTCCCACCGGCTCGATCTACAGCTCTTCTCCTCCAGTTGGTAAAACCAAGTTCTCGCAGGCAATATTTTACCTGGTCTTTCCAGCGAAGTCTTGTTCGTCATATTTTTCAATGTCCTTCGAATACATTTCGCTCTGGTTCATTCTGCTCCATTCTACTGACATGGCCTAGGTAGCATAAACGCGATATTCTGATCCGCATAACTACGTCGATATCGGGACGCATATTATACAGCGCGTGGTTCATCCGTCGTCGATACTCGCCGTTTTCTATTATAGGACCTATATTTTGCAATGGTTAGTGTGCTCGACTCTTTTTCATTAGAACGTGGGTTCAATCCCTGCTCTGACCACCTTATATTTCCCTTGACGACGGTCACCTCGCTTAGTGATGGCGACACTATCGAGTACTTAGCAATGAAAAGGCTTCTCAAAGTAATGTTCTGAACCGGTGTAAAACTGTATGTCCCAATCAGTGAGTGAAAAAATTAGAAAGCGCACAGCTCTCTAATTGTGAGAAGCTCCCCCCAATCCCTTCATGGGATGTAATGGGGAATGATTATTTTTATGATATGGTAGAATAATATTTAAGTTATACAACCGCTTCAAAATGGGATTTACTTGTGCGTAAAAACTAAAGCTCTGCACGCACCACTGAACTTTATAGACAGATATTTAAGTAAAAAATTTAACTTTTATCGCAATTGTCGATACAGGTTATCACTAATTTGATATATGTATGAATTACATAGGAGAAGGCGCATAACCTCGTCCCTGGGACACAAAATCTTAACTCGAAATTTGAATAGAGGAACACCCCAAACCCCACACTCCCACCACTTCTATGGAATTTAGCAGTGAATTGTGGTCGCCAAGAAACATTTAAATATGCTTTTTTATCTCACCGTTACCAGTGTGGAGACGGCCAATGGAAGCATCTGATTAGTGTCAGCCTATACCCGCTGAACAAAATTGGGTTTTTGTTGTTGTTTGTTGTAACTTGTCGCAAATATAGTATACTTGTGCCCAAACACACATGTTGTAGATACAATCATTAATAGTTTATAATACGAGTACATATACGTATTTGTGACCCAATTGTGGGTTTGTTTGTTTAAGACTGTTGAAATCAAAAACGTGACAGACAATAAAGAAAGATATGCAATTTACAAAAATATTGCTTGCAAACATGTACTTGATTCCTGCAATATGTTGCTGGGTCTGTTATTTTTCAGCGTGTATGTTCTATGAAGATACTGGACCCCACCGGCGCTTCTGCTGAGGAAGCTAATTAGTGAGGTGTATTAAAATAAAATGAGACTCCTCCTTTGCCCGGGAGTCCGTGTGCATCATACATTTTGGGAAAGTACCAACATAAATGATCGAGCTGAGACACACACTCTTTATCGCTGAGGTTGAGGATCTTACCTATGATTTCATCTCAGCTCTAAACAGATCACTTAATTCTGCATGTTTCCCCAGTTTCTAGCGTGGTAACGAGACATCTCTACAGTGGAAAAATTATCTAGAGTCCCTCAAAAAGTTTAGCATAAAACTTTTTAATAGAGCAAAGTTCTCCAGGACGGAGCGAAACTAGAATGTGTACAAAATTAGAATTAAATAATGTAGGAAAGAGTTACGCCTTAGAGTAATATGCTCAAAAACGATGTACAAGCAAAGACGATCAAGAAGTAAACAACCAGAAGATGTGCGCAATTTGGCAACCCTGGTAAAAGAGAACCATAAAGTGCCAGATATTCACTCAAACGCATTTCTCTCTCGTATCATATCGTGATTATTTCATACTTTTTGCATAGTTTATGCAATTTTATTTCAACACGGTTGGAATTTGTATAGTTATATACAATAACACTATCAAAAAGCCACGTGTGTATTCAAATATTCAATGAAGAGAGTAAGAGAGTGGGCAGAAAAGTGCTAGGGTTTCACTCGATTTGTTTGTTGGCATTTGAGTGAAGAGAAATTTTGACTGTCTATTTGTACATCGTTTTTGGTACAAGTCAACAGTCAAATTTTCTCTTCACTCAAATGCCAACAAACAAAACGAGTGAAACCCTAGCACTTATCTACTCTCTCTCTTACTCTCTTCATTGAATATTTCAAAACACGAGCAGCTTTTTGATAGTGTTATTGTATATAACTATACAAATTCCAACCATGTTGAAATAAAATTACGTAAACTATGCAAAAAGTATGAAATAAGCTAGATATGGCGCGAGAGAGAAATGCGTTTGAGTGAACTCCTAGCACTTTTGGGTTCTCCAAAGACGATTTACAATTAGACGACCAGAAGATGTGCGCAACTTGGCAACCCTGGTAAAAGAGAACCAAAAAGTACTAGGAGTTCACTCAAACGCATTTTTCTCTCGTGTCATATCTTGCTTATTTCAAACATTTTGCATAGTTTATGTAATTTTACTTCAACATGGTTGGAATTTGTATAGTTATATACAATAACACTATCAAAAAGCTGCTCGTGTATTGAAATATTCAATGAAGAGAGTAAGAGAGAGAGTAAAGAAGTACTAGGGTTTCACTCGTTTTGTTTGTTGGCATTTGAGTGAAGAGAAATTTTGACTGTCTACTTGTACATCGTTTTTGGGTTCTCTTTCACCAGGGTTGCCAAGTTGAGCACATCTTCTGGTCGTCTATGATATGCTAAGAGTTTGCAACAGCTTTTTTTCATGGACCGGAAAGTAGAGAATTGGCAACCGTAGTAGAAGAGAACCAAAAAAAGTCGACGCGATTCAGGCAAATGCATTTCTCTCTCGCGTCATAACTTGATTATTTCATAGTTTTTACATACTTTATGTAATTTTATTTAAATATGGTTGGAATTTCTATAGTTAGATACAATAACATCATTAGAAAACTGCTCCTGTATTGAAACATTCAACGAAGAGAGTAAGAGAGAGAGAGAGAGAGCAGAGAAACGACGCGCTTCACTCGTTTTCTTTGTTGGCATTCCACTCCGTGAGCAAATTTTATTCTCTACCCTGTCATCGTCTCTGCAAGAAATCAAGAAAAGTCTCTGGAAAGGTTGGAGCACAGAGTTATACAAACTTGGCAACCCATGCAGAATGAGAAAAATCTGTATTTTAATAAATTTGTGTTTTAATTTCAATCTCTATAAATCATTTAACTCTAACACTTCATTGCGTATTGTTTTTCCTCACTTGTTTGTTACTGTCAGTTAATGAGGCAAATATGTAAAAAATGCATTAAGCAACCCTACATATTTCCAGTCATCTATCGCTATTTCTCTTTCCCCCAACTCTAAGGATGATCAGCTATGGCATAGAATCAGGGGGATTGTATGGCACAGCTGATCGAAAAGGTACAATACCGATGATGGAGAATGAGAGAGCAAAGAAGACAGGAACCAATTTTAAATATTGTTTATTGATACTAATGACAGTTAAATTATGTTTTATGTTGTTTGCATTGAATGAAAATACGCCCTCCATTTGATTTCTGTCCAACGAAAGTAAGCTTGTTTTTTTTTTAATTCCTGCTAAGCTAATTTTTCGACGTCTTTGTATGGAAAGCCGCTTAAAATCGCTTAATATCGCTTAGCTCCCCATACAAAGTGGTCGAAAAATTAGTTTAGCAGGGAATGAAAAAACAGGCTCAATGTAAAATTGGTAAAATACAGCAGCAAATGAAACTCTATGAAATGGCCTACTACCTCGTCGTCATGAAGGGGCATCGAAGAGAGTAATGGAAACTCTTTAATATTACTCAGTAATAGACTACCCTGAGTAAATATCTTCAAAAAGGAGGTCTTGGAAATATTCCTGAAAGGCACTGAAAACGCGTCTTAGACTTCCTGAATGCATAAGTCCTCTCGCCGACTCCCACCTCTATGGAACATCTGAGGGAATAAAATGGGATATGGACGACATAAGGTGATGAATCATCAGACCTCCTTTTTAATACACTCTTCGATGAAACTGGTCCGAAACACTACACTGTGCAATATGAAGTTTTAAGACCTACAAACCTCCTGGCGTTGAAGGCATAGCACCAGTAGAGTTACCAAGTTACAAACACATATTTTGGCTCCCTGGCTACTGAAATTTTACACAAGCTGCATGAAGCTATCCTATATTCCCTTTAGATGGAGACAATATAAAGACCTTTGTTAGACTATTAGAGTAATCGTTGATATGCCCAATTTTTCATTTGTTGCGGGACGATGGAATAGTGTAAACTTGAGGGGAACGGTTTGCAGACAATAGCTTTGTTTGTTTACTTTCCCAGTAAAAATTTTCAAGAATCTACTTTTGAGAGAGGACTAACGATTTTACGCGAACGGCTTCCAGCAAAGCCGATCAAGAAGTAGACGACCAGAAGATGTGCGTAGTTTGGCAACCCTCGTTAAAGAGAACCAAAAAGTGGCCACAATTCATTCAAACGCATTTCTCTCTCTCTCGTCATATCTTGATAATTTATTACTTTTAGCAAAGTTTATGTAGTTTTACTTCAACATAGTTGGAGTAGTTATATGCAATAATACTATCAAAAAGCTGCTCGTGTATTGAAATACATATTCAATGAATAGAGTATAACCACAATCAAAAGTTGTAGTGGAGAAGCATAAACGATGTACTAAAGTAGACAGTCAAAATATCTATTAACTCGAATGCCGACAAACAAAACGAATGAAGCCTTAGTGTACGAACACAATCGGAGCGATAACGTTGGCGTTGAAAATTTGTATACCTAGTCTTATGGATGAAGAACAAGAGCTGGCGTTTGATGTCGCTTCTGGCGTAGACGACAAAAATGAATAAATAAAATAAATGGTTTCCCATTACATCCCATGAAGGGGCAGGGGAGAGCTTCTCACAATCACTGATGTGCGTGAAGATAAATTCGAATTTATCTAGCAAAGACACAAACCACTTTCGTTAGCAGAGCGCTGTTATTACGTTAACAGATATCTGTTAAAGTAATAGAAAGGGAAGTATATTGAAATAAACAAAGTTTTTGGCGAATTAAATTAATAAAAAAATATAAAACTGTCAAATCGTATTAAAAACATTACGAGCTTTCAGTATTAGTGGCACAAATCTTGAACAGCTTACCAGCAAATAGTATATTCAGGTTCAATGTATATCATTTTAGAAAGGACATTGGGCCCAAATCAAGGATTCTTCGCCAACTAAATGAATATTTAGCAATAGGTAGAAGCATGTTCTATCGGGTTATATTACTCCGATGTTTCAGACGAATTTCAGAATACAATCATTTTGGGCGTTTTCTTTTAAGCACTTTACTCTACTTTTGAAAACTTATCTGTGTCCCAACCAACGACTCTTGGCGGACAAGGTTCACACCAGATTAAAGCCCATTGTTAGAGCTTTCCAAATTTACCACTCTTATATTTCAGAGGAATTTCAGATCAGCGATGTATGGAATTTAGTATTGTCCCATGTATTAACATTTTCGCCCACTGTGGCCCAATATAAAATTTCAAATAAGTTTGTTCTCGAGTTTGCGACGGTCATAGTTAATAGCAATTTGAAAAGCACTAGTGATGTGCTAACGCCTGGCATAAATTTAAATCGCGAGGTTTTCTATCTTCGCTATTCAGTAAACATTTCCACAAATTTTCGAGTAATTGAACAGAGCTAAAATTTTGACAGATCTGATAGATTTTTCTCAGTTTTTGATTTTGTTATAAAAAAAATGAAGCAAAGACCTTCAAGAATTAGACGACCAGAAGTTATGCGGAATTTGGCAACCCTCGTAAAAGATAACCAAAAAGTCGACACGATTCACACGAAACAAAACGAGTGAAACCCTAGTACTTCTCTACTCTCTCTCTTACTCTCTTCATTGAATATACATATATCAATACACGAGCAGCTTTTTGATAGAGATATTGTTTATAACTGTACAAATTCCAACCATCTTGGAGTAAAATAACATAAACTATGCGAAAAGTATGAAATAATCAAGATTTGAGGCGAGAGAGAAATGCGTTTGAGTGAACTCCTAGCACTTTTTGGTTATCTTTTACCAGGGTTGCCAAGTTGTGAACATCTTCTGGTTGTCTATTGTACCGTGCGATCAGTGTTGCATTTTGAATGAAACGACAAAAACAAAGAAATGGACAATATAAGCTTTTATTTCGTCACTTTTTTTTACAACTGTTTCGTCTTTGTTCAAAAACTTTGTTCACAATTTGTTGTTTTCTGTATTTTATTTTTATTTTATAACTGTTGTATTTTGCATGTCACTATGCAGACAGATGTTTTTGCATTCTCTAGTGTAAATCGAAAACAGAATGATACAACGATTTTTGTCAAATGGACGAGAGTTTCATTCCATTTCTCTCTCTCTCTGTAATTGAACTAATAGTCTAACACGGCCTTAAGGTGGTATTCATTCCAAAAGCGGGGACATCGTGGCATATTAGTCCAAAGGACTTTAGACCAATCATTCTCTTGGAGAGGATGGGAAAATCCGTACAACCTTTGTCACAATGTGGTAGATAAATTTACCTGAAAGTGCTGGATATCTTGGTGTGAATATCGATACACCGAGAGAACTAATTGTTTGAAACGAGGTTGTAGACGAATTGCGGTCGCCACAACCGAATTGAGGTTGCCACGACCGAATTTAGACCCCACAACTGTAATTGGGTTGACGTAACCTCGTTTCATAATTCATTCGGTCGTGACAACTGAAGCTTCAACTATATTCATTTTGTCAACTAATCTTTCTCAAATTTCGGTTGGAACAACCAAATTTGGTTTTGATTCGGATGCAACAACCGAAATTGGTAACAAATTTGGTTGGAGTACAACACCTCGAAATTATAACGGTTATCAATGTTCACGCTTTGGTGTAATCGCATGGAGGTCCTGCTCGTTGAAAACATTATTTTTGTATTGTCCTTAATTACTCGCAGACCCACTTTTACTTTTCTCAGTTCTCGAACACACCGCCGTAACTTCTCTAATTGTGAGCCCAATGATATCTAGTATATCATCAGCATACGCGAGCATCATGTGACTTTTGCTGCTGATGGTTTCATTCTAGTTGACTGCAGCATTTCTCAGAATAATCTCTATTAAGATGTTAAAGAGATCGCACGATAGGGTGTCGCCTTGCCTGAGGCCTCGCTTAGTCTCGAAAGGTTCGATAAAATCCTTACAACTTTCACTGCGGATTTGGTGTTCCTCAAGGTCATCCTGCAACGGCGTATGAGTTTTGCAGGAATACCAAGCTCAGATATTGCTTCGTAGAGTTTCTGCCGTATCGGACTATCGACAAAGAGCTGATAAATGTCGATTTTTTTTCGTGTGTCTTCTCCAGGATTTGGCGTAGCGTGAAAATCTGGTCAGTTGTCGAGTTCTCAGGCATAAAGCCACACTGGTATGGTCCAATCAGGTCAGCGATAATTAGTCTTTCGCACTTTATACTTGATAGAACCTTATATGGTATGGATAAAAGTTGTATTCCCTGGTAGTTGTCACAGAGACTCGGGTCACCTTTTATAAATATGGGACATAGGTCACTGAGACTCCAATCGCTGGAAATGCATTCATCTAACCAAAATTTGCTAATAAGCTGATGCATGTCGGATGTTAGCACCTGTGATCCCTCGTACGTCCATTACACTGAATGAGTTCCTTTCATCAATTACCAAGTGATTAATTTGGTTCTTCGGTCTTTGATCAGGGGTACCCAAATAGTCTTGTGGATGTCTTTGTGTTGGAATCTTGTAGCACTAACGACCATGTTTTTTTTCCCGGCAAAGCCAATCAGCCTCATACCGTTGTCGGAACTGTCAGCATGTAGACTGAAATTGTCAATCCATCGGCCGGTAATGCATCGGTTCCTGCGGCTTTGTTGATCTTGAGCCGGACAATAGCTGTTCTGACTTTGTCTTGGTTAGGAGGCGGGCAATCGACGTTGTCGTCCAAATTGTGATCGATTGTCTCCTCGTCATTGGATATCTCTGGTACCATAATCCCAATATGCTCTGCGCATCTGCGATGAGATTTCCGTTCTTATCATTATAGAAGGGAGCCCTGAACCATGTCCATTAGATCCGTTTTTGACTTTCTGCTAGAATTTTCGGGATTAGTTCGTATGTCTCAATTTACTCACTCTCTCGCTTTCTCCACTGACGTTTCATACGTCTAAAGAGACCGCTTACCTCCTTTCTTTCTTCCCTATACCGCTCAGTCGCAGCTCGCGTTGCAATTGGCTGAAGCTTTGCCCTACGTGCAGCGTTCTTTTCATCATTTGCTTTGCTACCATCGTACTATGTTTTGTTGCGAAGCGGTTTTTCAAAACCAAGTATGGTTGTTGCGGCAGTTTTTATAGAGTTTGAAATGATCTCTCCATATTCCCAACATGCTCTGCACATGTGCGGTGAGAGTTCCGTCCTTGTCTTTACAGAAGTGGGACCCTGTACCATTTCCATTAGTTCCGTTTTCGAATTTTTGGTAGAATTTTCGGGCTTCGTTCTTCCTTCTGTATTACTCACTCTCGCGCTTTCTCCACTTCCGTTTCTTACGCCTAAAGAGACCGTTTACCTCCTTTCTTTTCTCCCTTTACCGCTCAGTTGCAGCTCGCGTTGCAATTGACGGAAGCATTGCCATACGTGCATCCGCACCATGGTTTTTTGCGATGTGGTTTTTAAAAACCACGTATGGTTGTTGCGGCAGTTTTATATAGTTAGAAATGCTATTCCGCTTCCGGATCGTCATCGGGAGGGGTTGGGTTCTGTGTCAAAAGTTGGGAGAGCTTACTTGAGTAGGCTGCGTCTGGTTTCGTAAGATTTTCGCTTTGCTTAATCTTGTGCGAACCATTGCTGCTACCAGGTAGTGCTCAGAATCGATGTTAGCACCTCTGAACACTCGTACCTCCATTACACTGGATGAGTGCCTACCATCAATTACCACGTGATCAACTTGGTTCTTCGTTCTTTGATCAGGGGATATTCAATAGCATTATGGATGCCTTTATGCTGGAATCTTGTACCACTAACGGCCATGTTTTTTGCTTCGGCAAAGTCAATCAGTCTCATACCGTTGTCGGAACTGTCATCATGTAGACTGAAATTGCCAGTATTTGGATGAAACACATATTCCCTGCCTACTTTAGCATTAAAATCTCCTAGTATAATCTTAATGCCATGGCCAAGGCATCGGAGCCCTTCTGTCGGGGCATATTTTTATATATAGGGAAACATAAAAATATTTCGCTTTTATGGGGATTGTGGCTGTACGTTCACTCACAGGATTGCACCTAGAGACTAGATGTCGCAGTCTTTTGCCAATTACAAATCCGCAATCAAATTCATGTGTTTTTCTCATGGCAACTGTATATATATCGCAGTTTATCTTCCTTGTGCAGCCATGTCCTGTCCATCGTATTTCCTGGATAGCGCTAATGTCAGCCTTATTACTTTCGAGGACATCTGCCAGTTGGATACTTGCACCGGATCTATATAGAGTTCTCACATTCCAAGTGCATATCCGTAAGTCGTGGTCCTTATAACGTTTGCGGGGGTCGTCAACAAATAGGGGTTGTTTATGTTTTCTGTTTCGTTCTTCTATTTTCACTGCCATTATGAACGGTGGCGGGAGGCAAACCCAGTCCACCGGGTTTTTGCATTTTACCTACTGCCAGGATATTTGATTACAGCCGCCCATTATGGATCAGACGCTGACCAGGATGCAATATGTCGAACCTGGATTTTCTCTTTTTGGTTTTTTATCCGCCGTTGGCTCATATGTTTGGCTCATCCGCCTTCTAAGGACAAAAGAATATGCCCGATTGTTTGATGAGCTTCAGTGACATCAGTCACCTACTAAACCTGGTTTGGTGCTCATTTGTTTCGCCTTCTCACTCTGGCTAGCTAACCGAGGTTTCGCAAAAGCCATTGCCCAGGACATACTGCGTGGAAGTAGTGAGCTGCTTGGACTGCCAATGAAGCAATCATTTCTGGCCACTCCCAAGTGAATGGCTATCAGAAACTTTCCACCTCCATGGGCAGTCCCATATAACCAGTAGACTATTTTCGAGGATATTCCCCGTCGTCCTCCGATGACCATTTTACACGATACTATCCATAGTGTTTGACTTAAAACTAAGCTTTCTGTCCAGAATCACACCTAGATGTCTCTACACTCTGATCTACCTTTTGATTTTTGTGTTTTAGTCCTGGAATGCATCTCTAAATATGGAAGGGTATTTGCCTTGCACAGCAATTTCCATGTCATCAGTGAATAACTGTCAGACTGTGCAACTTGATCCCGCCAACTATAGCAAAATACTATCTAGTGCAAAATTCTAGAGAATTGGAGATAGGACTTCCGCTTCGGGTGTCCCTTTATCACACTTCGAGTTAAAGTCGTGTGACGCTGGAACGAGGTTATGCGCCTTCGATTTTTTCGTTCCCAGAAATATGTTGTGAAAGGCACCTTCTGTATCGAGTGTGTTCCTTCAGGTAAATAGTTTAATCTATGACTACGACTTTGCTCAGTCTGGAAGTCTCAGCTGCGATTTCAATGTCTGCCCAGAAATGTTCCACTAACTACTTTTTCATTATGCGAATTTTGTACAGATTGCAGTCTCACTCCGGTACTTCATCAAACTGTGTGGTGCAGATTCACGTCCGCACAAAGAACGAGACCCATTTTAAACTGCTCTCTGTTGACCGTGGTCCAGTATCTGCGTAGGGCTAATAGGCTGCGTTCCATGAACGTTTTTGGATTGTGAATACTGTTTATTGATTCATGCATTTCCGCTAGCACACTACTTGTATTGTCATTAGTTTCGGAACTTACATCTAAATCGGAGCTGGCAGATATATCTTCTATTTCCATTGGTCAACCTATTTCGGGAAACAGGCGACGAAATAATGCGTTGGCAAAGTATTTTCCGTCTCTCTGATGGGTTTAGTATCCATGTGAGCAATTGAACAGACTTTAGGTTTGTAGTTCTGTGTTGTAATATCAGTTTCGTAAATGGTCTTTAAAAGCCGAAAACCGGTTATTCGATTAAATCGATTTAGAAATTTTCACAAAACTGAAGCACGGTTAACCGGCTGGAATTCGGTTAACCGGTTTCGGTTTTGAATACACTAATCCCAACCCAAATGAAGGCGTCAATATATGTAAATATTTTCAAAGAGATAATCACATTAGATTTGGTCACCATTGAAAACGGTTGCAATATTAAAGGCCTTGCCGCCGCCGTTAGCCGCCGCCAGGTTAGCCGACACAGTCGCCGCCGTGTGCTCTCTTAGGTCCCTATGCCGCCGACGAAGCAGAATCAATCGGCGTAAACCTCTAGCTTGAACCCATAACCATACCGGGTCAGTTACAGTTACAGTTTCAATGATGGGGACAGAATATGACGTCCCTTGGTATCACAACAGTGTCTCTCATATTGACACACTTAATAGTGACAGCCACTTCTACCTTACCTACCCTGACCTTGGGCTATTGTAAACATTTTAAAAGAAAATTTTGCCAAATCTGTCCAGCCGTTCTCAAGTCACGCGCTTTACCAACGAACAACATTTCATTTTTATTTAACAAAATTTTGCAACTACTAAATTAAATGCCTTCAAATAACGAAGTACCAAATAGTTTTCCCAATACAATCATAACAAAATTCGTAGAATATCAAAATAGTTTTTGGGAATTATTTTAATTAACTAAAAAAAAATTAAAAGCTTTACTATATATACTAAATAAATCTAATTTTATTCTATATATATAAATTAAAATTGGGCTCTAATGAGGGTCCTATACAATACTAGGACTGTTTTGCAGCCACTGGATCCTTGTGTTTCAGCAGATACGCCTTTTTATAGAAATCGAAAAATCCATAAAAGAAAATAACCACAACAAAGGAATAGTAGACTCTCAATATGATGGGGATTTCGCATTTCTTCCACGTAATCGCAGCTTGGATTAGAATAAGCACAAATTGCATCATCTGGATGATGGTGATGCTTTTCTTGACGAAAATCAAGCGCCTCATGACTTCGGCCCCAAATATGTTGGCCAATAAATAATACGAATACATGATGACGTGTACGCTGCAGTTCAGTATGATGGGATATAAAGTTCCACTGCCTAAAGGAGATTAAAAATAAATAATTATATTAAAATGAACATTACTTTTGTGATGTATGTACGAGGGGCATTGTGTAAAGTAGTGGGTTTGTTTTTTTTTTTCAAAACGTCAATTCTCCAATGATTTGTCTAAGTGTATTTCGATTCGAATATTTTTTCGCGTGAAAAATGCGACTCGTAAGTCGTTAGATGCAGGCAACGCACGCGCCGGAGTACTTTCGAACTTTAAATTTAGTGATGCGGCCCACACAGGTTGTACAACTTTTTGGCAATTCTACATGAGTTGAAGATGAGTTAGAAATTGTAGGAAAATGTTTTGATTTTTGTTCAGCATGCATAACGAGCAGTAAAGCAACTCCTCAGTACTTTAGTGCTCCAGCGTTGAACAACACTTCACTGCTCGCACGCGCCTTACAAACCCTTATAGTGAAAAATATAATTTTTTTTTGGAAATATGTACATACTTCGTAATATGTACAACAACAAACTATAAGAAATTTGGCGAGAAGTACAAACAATGTACAAAAAATGCACCAAAAAGTACATGAGAGGTGGCAACAAGCTGATAAGTTGTACCAAAAATTGCATATATTCTATCAAGGTGTCCTAAAGTCCATAAACTAAAATTCTAGGAATACAACAACTCGCTCTTTGGTTTTTGACTGAAGGCTTTCGAACGTCTGGAAGTTGCAAGATTTTACGACAAGCGAAGAATTCTGCCGCAGACGTTGGATAAACACAGCTGAAGTTGTTAGCGTGACTTAAGGGGCCCTTAGACCTGTGGATAAGTTGCAGCGACTTCAAGTTGAGATCAACTTATCCATGGTGTAAGGTGAAGTTGGTGGTTTGTATAAACTAGTTGATGTAAAATCAAAGCAATTTTGATTTTGTGAAGTTGATATCAACTTATCCATCAGTGTAAGGGGAAGTTGCATCAACTTTCATACGCATTTTGATGAGAAGCGTTCATGAGAAAACATTATCGGGAAAATGTAAATCCTGAACCAAAAAATAAATAAATTAAACACTATCGGAAAAATATAAACGAAATAAATATCATTTGTAGTGTTATTTATAAATATTTAAAGAAAATAAAAATAGCGATTTTTCCTAAAATTTGTGATATTTTCGCAGTGCGCTCGCCACCTTTCATTTCGACATCTGACAAGAAAATGAAGTTGCCTCAACTAGTTTGAGAGTGTAAGGGCAAAATCGAAGTTGGTGTTTAGTTATCGAAGTTGATGTGAACTTGAAATCGAGCAACTTATCCACAGGTCTAAGGGCCCCTTTAGACTTGTGTCGATTTAGTTGTGGAACTCGTTTATTTAAGGTGCCCAGACATAACAATCACGAACATACTTGACATTGTCTGGTCACTCTAAATGAACTATATAATTCATGTTAGAGTTGGGTAGTTCGTGAACTATCAAGTTCATTTTGGGTGACCAGACATTACCCTCACGAACATAATGCACACGTTCGATTCGGTTTGTGTGTGATTGTTATGTGCGGGCACCTTAAATTAACGTGTTCGAGAACGAGTGAACGAGTTCATGTACTACACAACTCTAGTTTGACTGTGCAAAATATGTAAATAGTTATGTATATGATCATACAATCTTGTGAATGCACAAAATTAAAAATGGAAAATTTTGTTTGATGTTCGTACAATTTGTTGTAATTTAAATGGAAAGCATATGACACAAGTTCTGTTCATCGCGGAAGAAGCACAAAGTGAAGCAGATGAGAAGGATAAGAAATCTATAGTATGTGAATCTCAGGGTTCGTAAAAGCTCCCGTGTCGGCTCCCTATTTAGCGAGCCGCGAACCAATATCTAGATTTTGAATGTACCAAAAAGTCATAAAGTGTTCCAAAAAAAGTACATAATGTGCATGAAAAAGTACGACAGTGTAGTAAAATGTACCCAAAAATTATACATTGCACTAAAAAAATAAATAATATTTAGTAAAAATTTACATATAGTTAGAGTACCAAAAAGTATACAAAAACTGTAATATGTACCAAAATGTACATAAAATGTACCAACAAAAAAGCACATAAAATGTATTAAAAATTATATATTGTACCAGTTATATATTGTACCAAATGCAATGGTTGGCAAAAAAGTACATAAAGTCTACCAACAAAAAAGTACAATACATTTTTTAAAAAGTATGCACATCGTCGCCTAAAATGCAAAGGGAATTAACTAAATTTTTTATTTTTTTTCCAGGAGAAGGAATAAACGTTATAAATTAAAGACTACTTAAAACTTAATATCCAAATTTTAGATTAAAGCTTAGAAAACAAAGACAGATTTGTTTCTGAAAAACAAATTAATGGAAAAAGTAGTTTTTAAGAAATATTTATAACGTTTATTCCTTCTGCTGTAAAAAAGTAAAAAGTGTAGTTACGGCCGTTTTCATTTTAGGTGACGATATACTTATATAGTGTACCAATAAAAGAACATAAAACGTAGCAACAAAATCCATAAAAAGTTGCAAAAAGTACATGTACCAAAGAAATAAGTAAATTGTACTATGAAGTGCGTTTTGGTAATTTTTTATACATTTTATGCACTTTTTGGTACTAGTTATGAACTTTTTTAGTACACCATGTACTTTTTGGTATAATGTATATATTTGTTGGTGATTTTTACGTACTTGTTTTGGTGCACTATGTACTTTTTAATACATTTTATGTATTTTTTATTCTATTTACATTTTTTTAACTTTTTTGGCAACATTTTTTGCACATTTTTGGTGTGTTTTATGCACTTTTTCTACACTGTGTACTTTTTGGTTCACAATGTATTTTTTTTTGGTTCACATTATGTACTTTTTGATACACTGTATATAATTAGTGACGGCTGGTGGAAACTTTAGGTCGCTATCAAAGAGATTAAAACTAGAAAGCGCACAGTTCACTGGTTGTGAGAAGTTATCCTCAATCCATTCAAGTGGTGTAATGGGAAACCATTGTTTTGTATACTTTGTGGAACACCTTTCGGTAAACTTTCAGGTACATTTTCAGCCTGTTCCTGGATCTTGATCGAAAGCATTCGTTCGTGTTCTAGTCGAAAGAAAGTTGATTTGTGTTCCACAAAATTGTCATTTCAAGTCGAATGAACACATAAAATTTCAGAACAAATTATAGTTCCTCTATTTCGAATGTGCTGTCATGTGGGGCAAACATAGAGTCACTTGAACGAAAATTTCAACTTAGAGGAACCCACTTTGAGTCGAATCCGTGTGACTGACTTTCGTTCGCTTAGCTTTTCGATCCTGATCGGCGAACAGTGCATTTATATACACGTAATATGTACTCCCGGGTACATTACGTGCTCTTTGGTACATTCTATGTACTATTTGGTACACTTTATGTAATTAATTTTACACTTTATGTTCTTTTGTTTTGCTACCCATTTTATATAAATACTTTTGGTGCAATTTGATTACTTTTTGTACATTTTTACATAATTTTTGATGCACTTTATGTGACTTCTGAAACACTTTATGAACTTTCTGGAGCATACTATGTACTTTGAGGTAATTGCGTGAACTTTTTGGTACAAATTATGTTGATTAACGAGAACACCCATATTCAGATTCTTCTATCTCCGTATATAAAAGCTTGTACGCGTGGCGTGCGGTACGCTACCTGCTATCGAGCCGCTCGTCATTCTCCTTTTGAAACGAAAAGAACCTTGGGGAAATACATATAAACAAACGCACCCAGCACGATCGTGGACGAGTGCGTTTTCTGTTTTCGTTTCCGCACGTGTTCGCGAGACGTATTTTTTTTGACATCTCACAACTAACGAGTAGGTGCGTTTTTCTACTATTCATTTTACGGCTCGTGGCGAGTGAGCGTTCACTATGGCTGTTTTTTTTTCTAAAGATGGCACTGCTTTGCGTTTTATTAAATAAGGGCTATAACAGCTTGTGATCGTATATTAGGTTATGTTATGGATTAATTTGCGTCAATTCCAAAATGGGAAAATAATTAAAGATATCTTATTTTGAAGGTTTCAGATTCAGATCTGCTGGGAAATTACCCACAGTTTTATGAACAACAATTCATAAATAGCTGCATTACTTTCCTAACGCCCTTCGTACATTCATGTAATATATCGCTTACCTCTATAATATTTCAAAAGCAAATAGATCAGAGTTAGAGTGGCAGAGTGATGAAAGACATGTAAATATGTGATTTGATTTTGCTTTTTGCGCAACACAAACAGCACGGTATCGGTGAATTCGGTTACTTTTAGCCAGAATGTAAAATACGTTAAATCATCGAATATTTTACGACCCGGTGTATTCGGTTCATAGAATACGCATTTGCTGAAATTAAAGAGGTCCCATCCAGCAAGGATCCAAATCTGGAATACAAAAAAAAAGAAAAATAATCAAATAAATGGAAAATTACAAATACTCGTTATAATAATCTAAATCTATGTACAGGTTTAGCGCGATTTCGCAGTTTTCAGGATTTCATTTCCACAACCAGCTGATTTTTGATGGAATTACAAGGCCTTACTTAGAGAAAACATTTTGGAAGAACTTTTAATATACCCGCCGGACCATGCTGCACGCTTTATGCGAAAAGATCTTCAGAAAGGCCTTGACTTTTCTGTTTTCTCTTCAACATTCTTTCTATGATCTTCCGGAAGGCAGGGAAACTGCTTTATCGTTCAAGTCAGCTTAGAAGGCGTTAGTGATTATTGGGCATTGCCATTCCATTTTGTTTGAATATCTTGTGCAAGGGGAGATTATAGGAATATACATTGCAGTATTCATTATTATAGGAAGGGGACTGGAAGGCCTTCCTCGTTGGTTAGAGAAGACATTCCAGAAGAACTTCTTATAAATATATCTGCCTGACCATTGTGCACACCTTATACAAAAAGGCCTTCCAGAAGGCCTTGACTTTTCTCCTTTCTCCTCAACATTCTTTCTATGATCTTCCGGAAGGCAGGGGAAACCGCCTTATCGTAGTCATTGTCATCCCATTTTGTTTGAATGTATTGTGCAAGGAGAGATTGTAGAAATATACATTGCAGGATTCATTCTTTTATCAAGTGGAATGGAAGGGCGTCCTCCTTGGTTAGAGAAGACACTGTAGGAGGCCCTCCAATATATCCGCCTGACCATGCTACACTGCACGCCTTATACAAATACAAAAAGGCCGTCCAGAAGGCCTTGACTTTTTTGCTTTCTCAATAAAATTCTTTCTATGATCTTCCAGAAGACGGAATTCGATTTATCCTAGAAGGCAGCTTAGAAGACCTTAGTATTTATGAGGCATTGTTATTCCATTCTGTTTGAATACCGTGTGCAAGGGCAGATTGTAGAAATATACATTGCAGTATACATTCTTAGAGGAAGGGAAGTGGAAAGCCTTTCTCTTCATTTAGAGAAAACATTCTAGAAGACCCTTTTATACCCTCCACTGTAAGTGATAGAGGGTATATATCAGTTTGTCATTCTGATTGTAACATATAGAAATAAGGCTTTGCGACCCCATAAAGTAAATATATTCTTGATCCTTATAACAACCGGAGTCGATATAGCCATGTCCGTCTGTTGAAAACATTCGTTTGGTTTTTGGCCAGAATGTTCCACGTATTCCTAAGCAGTTTGGTATTGAAATTCAGCGAAATTGGTCCATTGGAAAAAATTGTATGATTGGAAACGTAAAAAAACTCATAAAATTTTCACATTAATTTTTGTAGTTTTATACTAAACTACTCCTTTTGCCGTGTGGTGAATTTCCATGTTGAAAATCTTTGTTGTTCTTTATAATAGGTAAGTACTTTAGAATGTTTAAATGTATTTCATGTGTTCTTACATTTATATGAATTTTGTTACACTTCACCTAAGGTCGCTGTGGCCTGATGGGTAAAGGGTTGCGCTTTGAAGTATGAGGGTTGTTGGTTCAACTCTCGTCCCACCTTGTTTTTTTTTAACAGTTCTTCAAAAAATTTTTATTATTTTTACTTTTTTTAAAAAAGTAAATTTTCTTAAAAAAAAGTATATTAAGTACATTTCAAAGTACATTTCTTAAGTACATTTCATTAAGTACATTTCTTAAGTACATTTCTTTCTTAAGTACATTTCTTCTTAAGTACATTTCTTCTTAAGTACTTAAGCATGTGAGCATTGTGAGCAATGCATTTGTGAGCATTGTGAGCATTTGTGAACAAGTAATTGCATTTGTGAACAAGTAATTTATTTTTTTTTTTAAAAAGTACATTTTCTTAAAAAAGGTCCTTTTTAAAATTTAATATTTTGCTGGTTAACACTAAGGTGGAGGGTATCAAAGTTTCGGCACAGCCGAATTTAACACTTTTACTTGTTTTATATGTATCTGCCTGACCATTGTGCACGCCTTATAAAAGAGGCATTACAGAAGGCCTTGACTTTTCTTCTTTCTCCTCAACATTCTTTCCGGAAGGCTGGGGAGACCGCCTTATCGTAAAAGGCAGCTTAGAAGAATGTCGTGTGCAAGGAGAGATTGCAGAAATATACATTGTAGTATACATTCTTATAGGAAGGGAAGTGGAAGGCATTCCTCGTTGCCTAGAGAAGACATTCTAGAAGACCTTCTTCTTCTTATGCTGCTGCCCTTATAAAGAAAATTCCTTACAGGAGGCCTTGATTTTTCTCCTCAACATTCTTTCTATGATCTTCCGGAAGGCAGGAGAACCTCTTATCGTACAAGGCAGTTTAGGAGGCACTGTAGAAATATACATTGTAGTCTTCATTCTTATTGGAAGGGGAGTGGAAGGTCTTCCTCGTTGCTTAGAGAAGACATTCTAGGAGGACCTCTAATATATCCGCCTTATACAAAAAGGCCGTCCAGAAGGCCTTGATTTTTCTGCTTTCTCAACAACATTATTTCTATGATCTTCCGAAAGACAGGGAAGCCGCTTTAACATAGAATGTAGCTTAGAAGGCCGTAGTGTTTATTAGGCATTGCCATTCGTTTTTGTTTGAATGCCCTGTGCAAGAGGAGATTTTAGAAATATACATTCTTACAGAAAGGGGAGCGGAAGGAAGGCCTTCCTCTTTAATCTCACTCTGCGTACTTCGGAAAGGAATAGACAATTTGATACGAATGATTTACTGATCCGAAAAAGCCTGGTAGAAGGCCTTCTAAGACATGAATTCTGCTGCTGGGATATGTTTGGTCGGTTGAAATCTCTACAACCGTGAAATCACAATATACCTGAACGCCGATTAAGTGAAGTGAAGTGAAAATAAATAATAAATTAAAGAATAACAAAACTAAAGTATAGTTATATAAAGAAAGAGGTTAATCCCCTAAGTTTTTACAGCCATTTAAATATTCAAAGATGATAGAAATGTATGTTTTCTGTTATACAGAAATCGCCTAATCAATTCCTTTTAGGTAAAGGGTGTTTCTCTTTAGAGGTGTACAACTTTAAAGTGAGGTACAACATAAATTATATTAATTGTAATGAAATTATTTGAAAGATGATATTTTGCCATTTGTATTTGAATATGATTTCAAGCATGGAACCGCCGTTGCAGCTGACTCTGATACGAGGGCGGTATGAAAGTTCCGCGACTCGTAGTTAATTAAAACTCAACATTGCACCTGTCAACTACCATCTTTTAATAAGCCATTTAAAGCAGAAAACCTAGTAAGTTTTGACAAAATGGAAAAAAATTAATTTCGTGTGCTCATCAAGCATAAGAACCCATCACCGAAACCAAGGAATCTATTCCGTTGGTGTGGTCATACGAGCACAGTGACGTCGAACGTTCAACTTGCCAAAAAGATGTTGTCATGCCAGAAGTCGTCGATAAAATCCATAGCATGATATTGACCGATCGCAGAATGAATGTGCGTGAGGTGGCTACACTCAGAGAATTTGGAATCAATTCGGTTGTCACAACCGAATTTTATATCAATTCGGTTGTAACTACAGAATCAATTCGGTCCCAGTAGCCGAATTAACCCTTAAGTCGGTCGAAACGACCGAATTAGAGGTTGACACAACCACAGTAGAGGGATCAATTCGGTTGTCACAACCGAATTAAAAATGAAAGTCAGTTGTACCTACAGAATTCATGAGGAATTCGGTTACAGCATCCGAATTGATCCCTCTAATGAGGTTGTGTCAACCTCTAATAAGGTTGTGACAACCTCTAAATTCGGTTACGGCTAATTCGGCTGTCTCAACCGAATTTTTCTGTGAGTGTAGGACCATATATATTTCGGAGCATTTTTCTCTCGAAGACTCTCAGTGATGTTTCATCAGAATGTGATAAGACTCAGGATTCTGCAAGACAGTTTGTATGAGAATCTGATATAGTTGGGTCTTCGTATCTCGAGAGTGTTTTTAACACCTGTTTCCAAGCACACTTGTCCTCTTGATTTCTAGGCTGACGTTATTGCTTTTGTTCACGGCAGATCCGAGGTAAATGAACTACCTTGAAATTATAACGCTTATCAACGTTCACCCTTTCCTCCAAACTGATGGAAGTTCTGGTTGTCGAAACCATTAATTTTGTGTTGTCCTCGTTTATTGTCAAACCCACTTTTGCTGATTGCTTCTCAATTCTCGAAAATACTGCAGTAACTTCTCGAAGATTTCGCCCAATGATATCTAAATCATCAGCATAAGAGAGCAGTATGTGATCAGTTTCACTCTATTGGATATCAATCCACCAACCAGTATTTGTAGAGTGCGTTCCGAGGAGTATATTGCTGTTGTATCCGTCACTGTTAATGACGATAGCGATATATTCATCCGTCACCGATCGCAGCAATTGGGTTTGTTATTCGACCACCTGTATGATTTTACGTAAGGACCTCAGTATAACCTTGTCTTTTGGGTGAATTGGCCGATGAATTGTCTTCAGCAACGAGGCTCATTTTTGGCTCAATGTGCAGGTCAATAAACAGAATTGCTGAATTTGGTCCGAAGTAGCCACTGGCTGTTCAAGAGTTGCCAATTCATCCGGCGTCAATATTGCCTCGATACCTTGTACCAATTGAGAAGCCGCCTCGCTCGTGCGATTGGACCCCACTAGACCATTATTTATGGGGGTACATGAAGTGGCTCGGCTATAAAGACAAGCCAACCAAGATTGCTAGCTTGGATGACAATTTTAGACTTGTCATTGGTGAGATACCGGTCGAAATGTTGGGAAAAGTGCGGCAAAATTACACTTTCAGCATGGACCACGTGAAGCGTAGCCGTCGGCAACATTTGCATGAAATAATCTTTAAACAGTAAATGGCAGGCATTGATTTTTCGATACAAATAAATATATTAGTCAATTGTACAAATTTGCTGTGTTTTCTTCAATTTTCAAAAACAAAAAAAAAATCACCCTTTAGTACCAGTGTTGCTATTTATATTTTGGGAACTGGCAATACTAGTGTTCCCAGATGCAAACTGGAACTTCCATTGTAAAGATGGAAATTTTTTAGCATGACAAATGGTTTGAACGAATGCAAAAGTGTATTGATCATCAAGGGGAATATTTTGAATAACATTAAAGCCATTTTCATTTAAAAATGCTTTGTTATTATTTGCTATTCCTGAAATATTAATTGCAACCCTCGTATTATATTTTTTTTATAGTTACATATTTCAAAATGTTCGCAGACGATGTGCTATTGATGGGTCAGTTATAATATTTTGTATGACTTACCCGATGTATTATATATAAACATGATACGACTTGAAAGACATTATAAGCTGCTATGAATCCTTTTAACGTGTATGGTTGACGAGTTCGCATAAAACTGAAAATTGAAAAATGTATAAGTTGGATTAGTTTCAGCAACAAATAGTAAATTTCAATATTAAACATAAATGACCAGTTTTTAAGTGGGTACTTAACTATCAGAGTACTTAATCCTAATTCTAAGTTAATTAGAGTTTAACATTGTATTTTGTTTTTCCGTGGCGAGTCAATGTCAGCCGTCATTCTAATAACTATCATGGCAACCCTAGTCAGGGGGGTTCTATGCCACAGCTGATCAACCTTAGAGTTGGCGAAACATGCAGGATAAAGTAAGAAAGAGATATAGCGATAGATGACTGGAAGCAAAAAGGATGTACAAGTAGAGAAGAAAAAACCGGCGAAATTTGGCAACCCTAGTAGAAGAGAACCAAAAAAGTCGACGCGATTCACTCAAACGCATTTCTTTCCCACGTCATAACTTGATTATTTCATACTTTGTACATACTTTATGTAATTTTATTTAAATATGGTTGGAATTTCTATAGTTAGATACAATAACATCATTAGAAAACTGCTCGTGCTTTGAAATATTCAACGAAGAGAGTAAGAGAGAGAGCAGAGAAACGACGCGCTTCACTCGTTTTCTTTGTTGGCATTCCACTCCATGTGTAAATTTTCTTCTCTATACCATAGTTGCTTTGGGCTGGAAGAATGTAGGGTTGCTCAATTCCTTTTTCAAACATTGCGCTTTGTGCATTGAATCAAAAGTGCAAAACTCATCAGCTGATAGTATTTTTGTGATAATTAAATCGAGGGAAAATGGGGTAACAAGTGAAATACAGCAAAATGTAATGAAGTGTTAGAGTAAAATTATGTATAGAGATTGCAATTAATCACAAAAATTTATTAAAATAAAGAGTTTTCTCATTCTGCCAAGTTTGTATGACTCTGTGCAAAACTATTCCAGTGGCTTTTCTTGGTTTCCGGTCCAAGAAAAACAGCTGTTGCAGACTGTGTATATTACTCTATGACCCTAGTATTCTTACAAAATCATTTTTGTTGGAAAAACATGTGTTTGGGCAAGGGGTTCTATTAGGGTTGCCAGATTCAAATGGCCTTTTGTCTGGAATTTTGAATAAGTTAGCTGGATTTTATAAAAAAAATCTGGATTTCGTAAATCCCCAAATATGAGGAATAAATTCTGTTAAATTCATTCATTAAAATTATTTAATTAAATTCTAAAAACATAACAAAACATTTATAATTCAGTCTTTTCCATTTATCGGAAAAGCTTGTAAAATTTATTTTTCTAGACGGTCCAGCTTCCTCATGGCTCTCCATGTTTATTGAACGAATGTTTTGCTTGCAATGTGAAACTTTGTATTTACATTTGCTGTCGATCAGCTGTTAACAATTGTCAAATTATCAGTATTGGTCACACAAATCAGAGATGGGGCAATATGGAAATACTGCGTACTATTATTTTCTCTCTTTGGGTGTAATTGAGTGCTGGCTAAAAGTAATTAGCACTCAAAAATCACCTTATTGAGAATGAAATAGATAAATAACTAAACGTATAGTCCTTCCTATTGAAATATTATTACAAAATGTATATTTAGCTGGAAAAATTATTGAATAGCTTGTAACTGGACTTGACATAGAAAATCTGGAAATTCCAGCCCATTCCAGCTTATCTGGCAACCCTAGGTTCTATGCCACAGCTGATCAACCTTAGAGTTGGCGAAACATGCAGGATAAAGTAGGAAAGATAAATATCGATAGATGACTGGAAGTGTATAGGGTTGCTCAATGTGTTTTTCATACATTTGCCTTTGTGCAATTGAACCAAAAGTACAAAAATCATCAACTGGGAATATTTTTGTGATAATTAAATCGACAAAAAAACGGGGTTACAAGTGGAATGAAGCAAAATGAAATGAAGTGTTAGATAAAATTAGATATAGAGATTGCATATTAAACACAAATTTATTAAAATAAAGAGTTTTCTCATTCTGCAAGGGTTGCCAAGTTTTTATGACTCTGTGCACAACTATTCCAGTGACTTTTATTAGTTTCCCGTTCAAGAAAAACAGCTGTTGCAAACTCTTAGTATATTACTCTATGACTCTATGCATTTGCCTTTGTGCATTGACCCAAAAGTACAAAACTCATCAACTGAGAGTATTTTTGTGATAATTAAATCGAGAAAAAAATGGAATAGCAAGTGAAATAAAGTAAACTGTAATGAAGTGTTAGTAAAAGTATTGGTAGAGTTCACAATTAAGCGACAAATTTATTAAAATAAAGAGTTTTCTCATTCTGCAAGGGTTGCCAAGTTTTTATGACTCTGTGCACAACTATTCCAGTGACGTTTCTTGGTTTCCGGTCCAAGAAAAACATCTGTTGCAGACTCTATGTATATTACTCTATGGCCAAAGTCATGTGGTTCTGACTACAATTTAACCGACCAACATGGGGTGGTTAAATCATTGTTAACCATTCACTGAAAAACTCAGTTCGATGTTTAAGCACAAATTATCTATGAAGCGAAGATGACCAATAGTCGTGTTTTGGTTACAAGCAAGCGATTATCACTTGCTAAGTTGCAAAGAACACGGCTATTTAGCGATAAGTAATTTTATTAAAAAAAATATGAAAAAGGGTAGAAAACGGTAAAAGATGTCAAAAGAAATAAATTTTAAACTTAGCGAAAATGCTTCGCGTCGCTAAGTTCTCGCTAAGTTCTCGCTAAGAGCTTCATACAAAACAAGCGATTATATAAGCAAGCGGTGTAACCAAAACACGCTTAATGAAAAGCTGACCAAAATATAAAAAATATATATAAATAGGAACACGTCTAAAAATATTCAATAAATAAAATGCAATTATTTCAAAATTATCGTAAGCAACAAGACACTGAATACTAAATAGAAGTTTCTTTAATTAAAACCAACAACAAATATTTGGTTTTGTAAATATGGTAACAAGGAACTAAAGAATTAGTAAAAATGCACATTTTAAATGAATTTAATTTACCTACAATCAATTGCGCACATTGCTCTTTATGTATTGGTTAACACTGTAAATAACATAGACTAATAAAGGGTTTTTCAACAGAGACGCTACAAAAGTAAATCGATAGGGACAGCAAACGACGCCATATTTTTTCCCGCTCTTTTGACATTTCTCTTCAGTAAGGTTTGCCATTTCATCATGGAAAGATATACGAGCCAACAACGAGTCGAAATTATTAAAATTTACTACCGAAATTTGGAGTCAGTGGCCGCAACTTTAAGAAGCCAACTTTAAGAGGCCTCAACAATCTGCGATGAGGCTCATTTCTGGCTGAATGGCTTCGTCAATAAGCAAAATATGCGTTATTGGTCAGACAGCAATCCACACGAAATCCATGAGTGATCATTGCATCCCGAAAAAATTACGGTTTGGTGCGGTTTATGGGCCGGCGGCGTTATTGGGCCGTACTTCTTCCGTAATGATCAAGACCGGCACATTACTGTGAATGCGAATCTCTACCGTTCAATGATAACCGAATATTTTTGGCCCCAATTGGATAATATGGACTTGGAGGACATGTGGTTCCAACAGGACGGCGCCACAAGCCACACGGCTAATGCCACAATCAATTTATTGGAAACCAAGTTTGGTCAACGTGTTATCTCACGAAATGGCCCAGTCGATTGGCCGCCTCGGTCGTGCGATTTGACGCCGTTAGATTATTTCCTGTGGGTCTACGTCAAGTCTATGGTCTATGCCAACAAGCCAGTGACGATAGATGAACTTCGTACGAATATCGAACGTGAAATTGCAGAGTATCGGCCGATTTATGCCTGAAAACCGTCGAAAATTGGGTTCAGCGTCCGGACTTCTGCAAGCGTGCCCGTGGTGGCCATGCAAAAGAAATCGAGTTCCATACATAATGGCATCGAACGTACTTTCACAGGAATAAAGAATTTCATTGGTATCTAAAACCGGTTTTGTTTTATTTAAAAAAACTTTTGTAGCGCTCTTATTGAAAACCCCGTTACTTATTGTAGACCAAATAGTTCTCTCAGCAAATTTCGGACATTTGGCCTGGTGTGATATGAACGTTGGATGTTGAAAAGAATTGATTTACTAATACCAGATAGAGGCAATGGTTCAAAACAACGAACAAAATAACAACAACGGCTTTTCGTTTTGTGTGTTAAAGTTATTGTGTTAAATACAACACAAATGCACGCTAACAATAACAATCAGTAATAAAGTATAAAACACATTTAAATTTCACAGTTTTTCATCAAAACGACATGAAAAATTAAAGTAAGAAGTTATTGTAATTCCACCTGGTGTATGTCACTTTTCATCAAATATCTCTCTATCACACCGACCGCACCACGAAGAGTGTGAAAGGAAACGTCAGATGAGGCAAATATTCTGTCTAGTATGAGATTACACTATGGTAAATAATTGTCAACGCAAAATTACCTAAATACTCGTACAAAGTAAGTTTTTGCTACACTTTATGTAGTTTTTTGATACACTTTATGAACTTTGTGGTAGTTTTTTGGAACCCTTGATGTACTTGTCGGTACACTTTAAGTAGTTTTTGGTGCAAGTACATCAAGTTTACCCCCATAACACTTGATGTATGTACTTGTTTTTGGTACTTATTATGTGCGTTTGGTACATTTTGTACATGTTATACACATTTTTTTTATATAACTCACGTACTTTCTGATACAGTTTATGCAGTTCGTAAAGAACTATAGAGTATTAGATAATAAAAAGGGGTATATGACTGTTACTCTCAACAAAAATGTGAACAAACCAAAAATTCGCATGTCATTAGGTGGAGGAACAAATTTTTGTTGACAAGTTAATTGATGTTGGACAGTCAATACTAATTGCTATGTGAATTTAGTGAAATCAATTAAAGGAAAGCAACGAATGGTTGTTCTTAGATTGTTTTTAGCATAGGGTAATGTCATATAGAGCTGCCATTCTTCTCATCTGACATTTCCTTTCACACTATTCGTTGTGCGGGCGGTGCGATAGAGGAAATTGTCTTACACCAGGTGGAATTACAAAAATTACAAAAATTGTTGACTTAAATTTTTCATTTTTCATTTCGTTTTTATGAAAAACTGTGAAATTAAATTTTTTTTTTGACTATTTTCTTATATTTTATTGGTAGTATACTATATTTGTGGTGTATTTTCACACAAATGTTAACGCACAAAACGAAATGCCATTGCTGATTTATTGTTGGTTGGTTTGACCCATTGCCTCTGTCTGGTATTATGAAAGCAATACTTTCCAACATCCAACCGCCCATCTGCAACACACCAAATGTCATCAATTTACTGAAAGAGCCGGCTACTCTAAACGTCATCACGCTATGGGGTTTTGATTCACAAAAAAATAGAAAATCCCATTTATATTTTTGTTTTGATTATTAATTATTAATGTTTTGAAATGTTTGGACCTTTTTTCGGCGCCGTGTAATAAATCGCTCTGACTGAATAAAAAATATCTATAAACAGCTCTTAAATTTCCGAGCAAAACTGTTTCCACCACTTTCCCCTAGTGAAATAAAATGGGAAGACATCAAGAGAGACCCCCTAATAAAATTTCCATCAGCTGTTTTGAGTTCTCTGACTTGACTTGTCAAATTTCCGAGCAAAACTGTTTCCACCACTTTCCCCTAGTGAAATAAAATGGGAAGACATCAAGAGAGACCCCCTAATAAAAGTTTCCATCAGCTGTTTTTCGCTCTCTGGCTGGTACCGAGATAGTTGGAAACCAGCGTCAAACATAATTTAGTTGTCATTAGTACCAATCACTAATACACTACTTAAACTTACTTAGATTTTTCGTTTGCTTCCAGTTGCGCTCCTTCTCCCATCCACTCTGTTCTCTATCAAATACCAACTACAAATTCGATCAGCTGTAGCATGGTTACCCTTCTGTCTCAATGGCACATCTGATCGATTGTACATGTGGAAAATCATAGAGAATAAAGTAGATGGAGAAATGAGCGATAACAAACTATGTGTCAATTATATTTGATCATTCATTAATATCAGGGGGTATCCATGGCACATCTGATCGACTATTAAGTAGGATCCGATAGAAAACAGAGTAGATAGGCGAGAGAACGATAAACAACCAAAAGCAAACCATGCAGCGAACTCAGTTTAAATAGTGTTTGATTGATACTAATGACAGCTAAATTATGTTTTATGTTGGTTGCATTCCCATTCCCTTTTATAGAATAGGACACAATTTCTGTCCAACCAAAGAGTAACATACTAGAGCAAATCGAACTAGATGAAATAACCTACTACCTCGTTGTCATCGAGAGACCGCAATGAGAGGGATGGCGAGATTCCTTATCTATTGCTCTATGGTAATATGCAAGAATTTTCAGCGGTTGTTTTGCGTTCTCTTGCGGTAACCAAGATAGTTGGATTTCGTAGAGTTGAGATTGATGTTGTTGATATAAAACGAACGGAAATAAAGGAGAATGCGATCTTTCGGTCGATGCAATCAAACACTTTTAAAACTTAGTTTGTTGCTTGTTTTGCTTCATTCTCCCTTCCACTCTGTTCTCTATCAACTACCATAAATTTTGGAGCGGTACCCCCCGACTTGATTGATGCTAAATGTTAGTAAATTATCTTCGATTGATTAGGGACTTTCTCGTCTGAAATGGGTTAACCACCGGCTTCGGCAGTTTTGTTATGTTACAAAACTTGGGGTGTGGACGTGCTTATGGATTTTCTCTTCGGTTTCGGTAGTTTTATTTAATGTTACATATCTTTCGGCCGGACTTCGGGATTTTTTTTTTCTCTGGGAAGGGTTGAACACCGGCTTCACAGAAATTTAAAAATTCGGCTATTTTGTTTTTAAGGTTATTTTTCTTTAAAGTTTGCAAAATTTGTCTTTGTAGTTTCCAAAATGACTACCAGTGAAACAGGTTAATCATTCTCTTTAATTTGAATACCCACGCTAAGTGTTTGTCGTTATCCGATTGTTAAGACCCACTATAATATTGTAAATTGAGTTATCTGGGTCCACAGATATTGCTCCTCAAAACTAAAGAAAATACCATAAAATTTGTGAAAAACCCCCTTTCCTTTGAGTACCCACAGTTGCCTGTTTCTAGCTGTCCCTAAATGTATTTTGGGTCCCCAGAAAAAAATATTTTGCGGGATTTCGGGATGTTTTTTTTATCAAGTTTTAAGCCTCGCCCGAACTCCAGCAATTCAGCCCTGAAATGTTCTTAAAGTGTATTATCAAGTATATAAAAGTAACAAAATGCGTACCAAAAAGTGCGTATAGTGTAACAAAAAGTACATATAATGTAACAAAAAAGTACAAAGTTTGCCAGAAAAGTACATTTTGGTACCAAAAATTGCATATAATACTCGAGTCCGAAAATTATATAAAATGTATCAAGAAAGTTCATAAATTGTACCAAAACAATACAGTTTGGACCCGGTTAGTAATAAGTGTGAGTACACTAAGGTGGACCTTGAAATTACATTTTTGCGATATTTTGGTAGATGAGGGCTCTATTCCGTGCCTTTTTGAAAAAAAATGAAAATGCCGAAAAAAAAAATTAAAAAAAAGAAACATTAGGGGTTGCGCACGAGCCGAGAAAAAGGTCCACTTTGCCAAAATTAGGGGGGAAATTGCCATAGGTCATCAGGGGTCACCCGTAGGGGGGAAGAATGTATGGCCGACCCCCATTAACTTTTTACCGCCAACATTTTCCCCCAAGACACCCACCCCCTATCTCCTCCCCTTAGGGGGTCACCATACAAAAATGGAGGTTGCTCAGTATTTTCGAAAAACACCATAGGTCATCAGGGGTCACCCCTAGGGGGGCAAAATATATGACCGACCCCCATTAACTTTTCATCCCCAACATCTTTTCCGAACAAACTTACCCTCTATCTCCACTCCTTGAGGGACTCCCCATACAAAAATACTGAAAATCTATGTATTTACAGTTGCACAATATCGAGATTTTTTTGATTTTTTTACAGAAATTCCACCAATATTCAAGAGTGGTCATTGTTTGGAAAGTCTTGAAAAATTTGAAACGCACACGTGCTGAATCAGGTACATAGGCACCCTTAGCAGATGCCCCCATTCATCAGTACCTGGCAGTAAAATATTGCAAAATACGTAGTAGTTATAAATAGCAGTTCATTCATCGATTGTTGTCATTCAACAAGTGCTGACGACCGCGAAAAGTAAATTGATTTTCTCCCGTTTTTTAAAAGTTAAGATGACAACACGACTTAGATCGCGCGACGATATTTTTTTGATTGGTTATCCAAGCATGAATATTACGGGGAACAAATTACCGTCGAAGAAGCAAGTGCTAAGAATGCGTTTCTTCAACATTCGCAAACGAAACATGTCGAAGAAAAATAGTGCGGTTATAGTCGCGGACGCAGTGATGATTTTTTGGCGCCAATCAGCTATTCCGACGAAAGCCAGAGGAGATGTTACAAGAAAAATAGCTGCGCTGCACGATGAGTGGGATGCTTTAAGAAAGTCATCTCACAGAAAGACTGAGTCCACTAGAGAAAAAGAGAATACGTTTTCTGATAGCTTGGATAATCTTTTCGACATCGCACACGCCAACGCCGTTGAGAAAATGACAAATACCGAAGACATTGAGTTTCTGCTAAAGCAAAGAGAAGATGGCCGGCCAGGAACTATGGGAGGTGTGGACGCTACTGATACTCGAACGAGGAAAAGAAAAGCTGAGCGCGAAGAACAAGAAGAGTTGCGACGCAAACGTGCAACGGAATCTAGTAGAGATCGGTTCGCTAAAGGCGGTAAGTTATTTCGCGCTTTGTGTGTTCGTCCAATGTTTATATTCAAATGAAATTCGTTCAATTGCAGTGGTTAAATTTTCAAGCAGTGATTCAAGCGATGATAATGGGAGACAGGACGAAAACTTCCCGGCAGAAGCTGGCCCGTCAAATGTTGGTGACAGAAGAGGTTACAAACAATGTTTTACTGAACGAGTCCTATCAGCTTTGGACAAGTGCAAAGTGACTGACCGAGACGCGGTCGGCATTATGATAGCGGCGGCAGAAGCATTTGGACGCGATCCTCAACAATACACAATAAACCGTACGTCGCTTCGGAGATGTCGGCGTTCAAATCGAGAGAACATGCTGAGTTATGTGAAAGACAATCCAGAAGTAAGATCGCATAGATTTATTTGCTCTCATTCAGAATTCTTATTCTTCAACGCGTTTCATTCATCTCCAGCTTGTCGCAGCTAAATCCTTCGTAGTCCATTGGGATGGCAAAATGCTTTTGGATTTTGTGGGTACAAAGAAGGTGGACCGTCTACCGGTAATTGTCTCGTACGGAGAAAAAGAACAACTTCTTGGAGTTCCCAAAGTAGAAGATGGGAAAGGAAAAGGCCGGAGAATAGCACATGCCGTTTATAAACTGTTGGCATCTTGGCATATGACACATCGAATACAAGGACTTTCTTTCGACACGACATCAACGAACAGTGGCCCATTCTCCGGAGCCGCAGTTGCTCTTGAGCGGCTGTTGGAGAGAGAAATCTTATATTTACCTTGCAGACACCACGTATACGAACTGGTGCTAAGGGAAGTTTTTGAGACAAAAATGGGAAAAACCAGTGCACCAGGCGTTCCTTGCTTTGACCGTTTCAAACAGGAATGGGACGCTGTAAAGGTTAAACCATTCCATTCTGACTTGATAGACGATCAAGTCGTCAGAAAAATTCCTGTGGCAATGCAAGTCGGCATAAAGAAGTTTTGCTTAGATCAATTGAAGGAGAAACACCCTCGCGATGACTACAAAGAAATGCTACAATTAATTCTTTTGTTTCTGGGTGAAAAACTTGAGAATTACCATTTCCGACCTCCAGGACCCGTTTCCCATGCTCGATGGATGGCAAAAGCCATTTACAGCCTCAAGATGTTTTTGTTTCGGAGAACTTTTCACTTATCTGTATGTGAATTGAATGGTATTCGACACGTTTGTATTTTTGTGGTGCGACTTTACGTCAAGGCATGGTTTGGTTCTTCTCGAGCAGCTGAGGCGCCGAATCAAGATTGGAAGTTTTTGAAGGACATCGTCGAGAACAAGTCCGTTGACCAGGATTTATCTCGGGTAATGATAAAGAAATTTATCGGTCACCTATGGTATCTCGCCGATGAGCACATAGCCCTTGCCTTTATCGATGACAAGGTTTCAAATGAGTTGAAGGCCAAAATGGCCCAAGCATTGCTAGAAAATGAGAATGACGAAGGTGAAGAAGATGAAGAAGACGAAAAAGGTGAAGAAGATGAAGAAGACGAAGAAGGTGAAGAAGATGAAGAAGACGAAGAAGGTGAAGAAGATGAAGAAGACGACCCGGTTCCCCCAGCTCCTCGCGTCGTAATCAAAAGCACCAGCGTTAAAAAAATCGAGGTGAAATTCAAAGATGTGAATGCGGAATTCTTGGCTAAAGACTTGAGCAACTTCGTCTCTCATAATACCAAAAATTTATTTGTACGATTTGGAATATCGCAAGATTTCATTCTTGCAAATCCAGCAACCTGGAAATCTCGCGCAGACTATCAAGAAGGTCGTAGAATTGTAAATAACTTGCGCGTTGTGAACGACACTGCCGAAAGAGGAGTAAAAATGATACAAGATTTTAATAGAATACTGTGTCAAGGCGAAGAAGAGAAACAGTATTTACTACATGTTATCGATTCTTACCGCAAGAAATACCCATCAGCGAACAAAAATATGTTAATTTGACTATATTATATTAAGAGTGCTTAGTAGTACTACTCAATTACAGCTTCTTTCATTTTTGTATGGGGAGTCCCTCAAGGAGTGGAGATAGAGGGTAAGTTTGTTCGGAAAAGATGTTGGGGATGAAAAGCTAATGGGGGTCGGTCATATATTTTGCCCCCCTAGGGGTGACCCCTGATGACCTATGGTGTTTTTCGAAAATACTGAGTAACCTCCATTTTTGTATGGTGACCCCCCTAAGGGGAGGAGATAGGGGGTGGGTATCTTGGGGGAAAATGTTGGCGGTAAAAAGTTAATGGGGGTCGGCCATACATTATTCCCCCCTACGGGTGACCCCTGATGACTTATGGCAATTTTCCTCCTAATTTTGGCAAAGTGCACCTTTTTCTCGGCTCGTGCGCAACCCCTAATGTTTTTTTTTTTTAATTTTTTTTTTCGGCATTGTCATTTTTTTTCAAAAAGGCACGGAATAGAGCCCTCATCTACCAAAATATCGACACAAGGTCCACCCTAGAGTACACGCTGCGGTTGCTTAACGGGCTATACGCTGCTGAAAATGATGCTTCACAAGCAACGAAACGATCGTCCAGCGACTGTGAGTTCGAATAACATCCGCGGCATTTAAACTTTGTTCACTAACCGGAAAAAACATGATCTGTTAACTTAAAGGGAATTACAACTTTCTAAATAAATAAGCTTATCAAAATGTACATTAAGTGGACCAAAAAGTACACAAAGTGTACCAACAAAATGTCTTTTTGCTACCAAACAGTACTTAAAATTGATCAAAAGAAAAGTGAAAAGTGTAAAAGTACTTTTTGGTGAAATTTATGTACTTTTTGAAACACCATTTTTGGAAGGGTGTGAAGATAAATTTATCCGATAAATTTATTTATCGAAGACACAAACCACTTATACAAAATTTCTCAAATCTAATTTTTTGTCAAAAATAAAGACATTTTGTACAGGAAAAAGAGCCAATAAGCGTTTTTGAAGCCATTTATGATGGATATAGCATATAATTAGCTTTATATAGAAACAAATATTTTTTCTTCCTGTAAAAAACTGACATTGATTATTTATGTCTAACCTGTGTAGCTCACGACAAATGTGAATGAACTTCTAATGTCTAGCCGCCTAACACCGTAGAAGCGCATAAACAGCGCAGCCTATATATCCTAATTCCATTTGAGATCGGAGATATAGCCCAACTTATGAAGTGGCCCATGTCATTGACAATAATAGTGACTTCGAGTGCTAATACTGGGTACTACTGATAAAAGTTAATGGTCTAACTATGTACACTAAATTAGCCCCATGGGAGGACATAACATCCCCAGTACAGATATATGCTGATTCCATTTCAGATCGGAGATGTAGTCAACTTTATGAAGCGACCCATGTCATTGACAGAAATAATGACTTCGAGTGCCAATGTTGGACACTCCTGATAAAAGTGAATGGACTAACTATATATTCCAAATTAGCCCCATGGGAGCACATAATATCCCCGGTACAAATATATAGGCTGCGATGTTTATGCGCTTCTACGGCGTTATGCGGCTAGACATTAGAAGTTCATTCACCTTTGTCGTGAGCGACCCAGGTTACACAAAAAATAATCAATGTCAGTTTTTTACAGGAAGAAAAAATATTTGTTTCTATATAAAGCTAATTATATGCTATATTCATCATAAATGGCTTCAAAAACGCTTATTGGCTCTTTTTCCTGTACAAAATGTCTTTATTTTTGACAAAAAATGAGATTTCAGAAATTTTGTATAAGTGGTTTGTGTCTTCGATAAATAAATTTATCGGACAAATTTATCTTCACACCCTTCATTTTTGGTACTTGATGGTAAAATGTAAGTAGTTTTCAAGTACGTTAATTTAGAATGAATAAATAATAGTTCATTGAATATTGTACTAATTTCCTTGACAATATACGAGTATCAAAGCACTGGTACGGTTGAGCAGCAAAACTCGTTATGAATGGTGTCACCAACAAACAACAAAGTCAACTACTTGTACAATAGCCACTATGAACTAAATGAGAATTGGGAAAGTACTAAAGTATACACAATTCTTGTTATTGAATATCGAAATATACTGCGAATTGTTACTTCTGTGAATTTAAGTTCAGTACACATTTTCAACGCTCAAACTTCCTAATATTAAGGAATCTTTAACTTGTACTTAAAACCATTCTATATACGAGTATGTACTTAAATAAGGTACAACAAACCAGGTCGTCGGTGAAGAAACTCATGAACAACGTCATCTAAAAAAACATGGGTTTCATTATATCCCATGAAGGCATTGGGGAGAGCTTCTCACAACCAGTGAACTGTACGCTTTCTAGTTCTACACTCACTGATTGGGACCTACAGTTTAAACCCGGTTCCGAACAGTACATATTTTGAGTATCTTGTTCATGGCTAAATACTCGATAGTGTCGTTATCACTAAGAAAAGTGAACGACGTCGAAAGAAATGTAAGGTGGTCAGAGCAGGGATCGAATCCACGTTCATATGGACAAGAGTTGCGCACACTAACTATTGTACCACCGACGGCCACACTTGTCATTTAGAACATAAACAAATCTTTGAACACACAATTTTACACATCCGGAGTCTGGGATATTTGCCAGAAGTCGGAGCGGTTAACATTTTATCAGCGCGCTGTCTCCAACTTCAGGATTTTCTTTAAAATCTAAAGTTTGCGACAAAAATTGAACTTGTACTTTAGAACAATAAAGACTTAGAACACAAAATTTGAGAACTTCACGGTCTTGGAATCTTTGAGTCAGAGTCTAAGTTATTTGCCTGGAGTCGGAGTTGTTAAAACTTGAACGGCTCCGACTGCATGTTCTGGATTTTCTTAAATAATATAAAATTTCTTACAAAAATTACACTTGCCGTTTAGAACATAAAAAAACTTAGAAAACATAATTTCACATTTTCGAATTCTTTGAATCTTGGAGTCGGAGTCTGGGATATTTGCCTGGAGTCAGAGTCGTTCACATTTGAACTGCTCCAAGTTCAGGATTTTCTTTAAAATCAAAAGTTTCCTACAAAAATTGCACTTGATATTTAGAACAAAACAAAACTTAGAACACAACATTTCAAAATTTCAGATTCGTAGGGGTGTGAAGTCGGACTCTGGGATATTTGCCTGGAGTCGGAGTCGTTAAAATGTGCTCGGCTCTAAGTTCAGAGTTTTGTTTACAATCTAAAGTGTTCAACCGAAACAGTCACGTTGTATTTAGAAGACACGAAATTAGCGCAACATTTAAAAATTTTGGAGTATTAGAGACGCGAAGTCGGAGTGTGAGATATTGGCCTGGTAGTAGTTAAAATTGGGATGGTTTCGACTCAAATTCAGGATTTTTTAAAATCTAAACTTCCCTACAAAATGGCACTTGGTGTTTAGAATAAAAAAAGTTAGTACCCAACATTTCAAAATTTCGGAGTCTGGAGATGTGAAGTTGATATTAGCCTGGAGTCGTATTCGTTAAAATTTGGACGGTTCAGGGTTCCGGATTTTCTTTAAAATATAAAGTGTTCAACCAAAAAAGTCACTTGGTGTTTAATAGAAAAACACACTTTGAACACACCATTTCAAAATTTCAGAGTCGTGGATGGAGTATGGGATATTTTCCTGGATTCAGAGTCGTTAAAATTTAGACGACTCCCAAGTTCAGTATTTTCTTTAAAATGAAGATTCCTACAAAAATTTCACTTGGTATTTTTTAGAACAAAACAAAATTTAGAGCACAACATTTCAAAATTTCGATGTCATTGAGTCAGAGTCTGGGATTTTTGCCTGGATTGAGAGCCGTTAAAATTTGGACGACTCCTCCGACCCCAAGTTCAGGATTTTCTTTAAAATCTAAAGTTTTCCAAAAATTGCACTTGGCGTTTAGAACTTAAAAAACTTGAACACAAAATATCAAAGTTACGGAGTCTTTGTGTCTGAGTCGACAATATTTTCCTGGAGTCGGAGTTGTTAAAATATAGACGATACCGACTCCAAGTTAAGTTCAAGTGGAGTCGGAGTCTGGGATATTGGCTTGGAGTCGGAGTTGTTAAAATTTGCACAGCTCTAAGTTCAGGATTTTCTTTAAATCTAAAATTTTCAACAGAAAGGTCACTTGGTGTTTACAAGACAAAAAACTTAAAACACAAGATTTCAAAATTTCGGAGTCATAGAGACGTTTAGTCGGAGTCGTGGATATTCGCCTGGAGCCGAAGTCGTTAACATTTGGACGGCTCCAATTTCAGAATTTTTTTTCAACTCTAAAGTTTCCGACAAAAATTGCACTTGGTGTTTAGAACAAAACCATATTTAGAACACAACATTTCACAACATGCCTGGAGAAAGAGTAGTTACTATTTGGGCGATTCGGACACTAAGTAAGGATTTTCTTTAACATCGCAAGTTTTTTATAAAATACGATTCCAAGTTTAGGACTCCAAGTTTAGGAGGTTCTTTAAATCGAAAGTTTTCTACAAAAATTACATTTCGTGTTTGAAAGAAAAAACAAACTTAGAACACAAAATTTCAATATTTCGGAGTCTTACAGAAGTCTGAGATATTTGCCTTGAGCCAGAGTAGTTACAATTTCGATAACTCCTAGTCCAAACGCTGGATTTTCTTTAATATCTAAAGTGCTTAACCAAAACTGTCACTTGGTATTTGATAGGAAAAAACTTGAATACAATATTTTAAAATTTTTGGAGTTAGAGTCGGCAATATTTGCTTGGAGTCGTTAAAATTTGGGCGATACCGACTCCAAGTTCAGGATTTCGTTTAAAATCTAAAGTGCTTAAGCAAAACTGTCACTTGGTATTTAGAAGGAAAAAACTTACAACACAAACTTTCAAAATTTTTTGGAGCCAGAGTCGGCAATATTTGCCTGGAGTCGGAGTCGTTAAAATTTGGGCGATACCAACTCCAAGTTCAGGATTTCGTTTAAAATCTAAAGTGCTTAAAGAAAACAGTCACTTGGTATTTAGAAGGAAAAAACTTCGAACACAACATTTTAAAATTTTTTGGAGTTAGAGTCGGCAATATTTGCTTGCAGTCGGAGTCGTTAAAATTTTGGGCGATACCGACTCCAAGTTCAGGATTTCGTTTAAAATCTAAAGTGCTTAAAAAACACACTCACTTGGTATTTAGAAGGAAAAAACTTACAACACAAACTTTCAAAATTTTTTGGAGCCAGAGTCGGCAATATTTGCCTGGAGTCGGAGTCGTTAAATTTTGGGCGATACCGACTCAAAGTTCAGGATTTTCTTTAAAATCTAAAGACAAAAATTGCACTTAGTGTTTAGAACCAAGGGAAACTTGAACACACAATTTTAGGATTTCGGAGTCTTGTAAACGCGAAGTCGGAGTCCGAGATATTTGCCAGGAGTCGGAGTCTAAGATATTTCCCAAGAGTCGGACTCGTTAAAATTTTGGACTGCTCTAAGTTTAGAATTTTCTTAAAATCGAAATTTGTACTTGGTGTTTAAATGAAACAAACTTGACCACACGATTTAAAAATTTTGCAGTCTTTGAGTCGGAGTGTGGGATATTTGCGTGGAGCCTGAGTCCTAAATTTTTGGACAAATTTTCTTTAAAACCGAAAGTTTTTTAGTGTTTAGAACAATAAAAAAACTTGAGCACAAATTTTCAAATACAGTTGTGGTCACTGAACGGGATAAGTTGTAACAATTTGTTTGTAATCACGACAACAATCTTCAGTTAGTAACACATTTTTGGACAGACTGTCAGAGTATAATATATATATATAAAATATATGCCCAAATTTCATAACCTTTTAAACGATCGTCAGATTTAAACTTGTAAATGTTTAAAATTTTCACGTATCAATAAACAGCAAATTGAAATTTATTGAACAATTGAGATTGAATCAAAATTTTTAAATTACAATAATATTTTATTATTTTATGGTTGAGCTTGACGGACAATTGTTTTATATCAGTCACATTTCGTTCGTTTCACTTTTAAATTTTTACTCACCTTGGTCCAATTTTGTAAACGAACAACAAATACAGGATAATTATGGTTATAAGAAACACTGGTGAATCAAACCCAAAACGGCCCTCGTCTTTGATTGCTAGGGAATTACAAAATACACTTTATTAAATTAATATTTTAATTTTTAGCAAAATTCTATTGTTGTTGACCAGTATGAGGTTGTATATTTTTAAATGTTATTATTTTTGTTTCTTTTATTTTTACTGTTGGCCTACTAACATTTCAATTCAGTTATTGAACCAATCACATTGGCTATAAATCCACTAGAACTGTTTGCATCAAACATGATTGTCCTTTTGCTTTAATTACTTGAAAATTATATGATTCGAGACTACGAACGGCGAGATGTCTTATTTCAATACCCGATCAATGCGAACTGAAATCAACGATCAAAACGTGAAAGAATTAAAAGTTTGCCAACCCTCTGAATGTGCGTACAACTGGTATCGGGTATCAGGTATCGATGACATTAGAGGTGTTTAATTTTAATAAATTGCGGTTAATCGATTCGGATTTATTGTTGTTGGTCACTTAGCACAATTTATAGTTTATTGAAAACACATTGTTTATTAAATGATGGATTGTTTGATGATGATATGAATCTGTGTGAACTACAGGTAGATAAAAAGCCGTTTGAATTTAATCTATTGTAATTTGAAACATTTCCCGATAAATACATCGAAATATAAAAAATATCGCTCAATTATTATGAAATGATGAAGTGTAAATTATAAGATGAGACAAATAAAAACAGTGAAAGAGATCAAAGGTGGAAAGACACTAAGGTGAAAGCACTAAAAGTTGTATTCGATCACAGCCGTCTATATAATACCCTACCACCAAGGTGTATTCGGAATCTGTTTTTAACAGGACGGAAATGTATGAAATCAGTTAATATTTGTATCTGTTGGGGCCGCCATTAGTACCAAGCTTAGGTGGTGCAATTTGCATAGGGGGACTGCATCAAAAATGGAATGGCGGATATGGCTCATTTTCCAAAGCGAACATCTTTCACCCCACAAAAATTTGTGTAACAAATTGAATTAAAATCAGAGTATCAGAGTCGTATTTACCACATACCCCCCCCCACACCATGTGTAACACACACACATCGTCGTGGGGAATGTGCAATAAACGTTTACCCATTACCCACAGGGTATGGGAAAAATAATGGGTAGCTACCAACGAAAATGGGCAGTTACCCATCACGATTACCCACTTACTTACTTACTTATCCGGTCTCGGACAACCCCGTGGGGTCAGGGACCTTACCAAACGAAGATAACATATTTCGCCAACCAGTTCGATCTTTTGCTTTATTTCTCCAGTTGACAATACCAAGTGTACGCAGGGATTCCTGACCTGATCCCTCCAGCGGAGTCTTGGTCTTCCTATTTTTCGTCTTCCCTCGAGTTCGGTTTCGAAAACCCTTCGTGCTGGTCTTCATCCATTCTACTGACATGGCCTAGCCAGCGCAATCGCGTTATCTTGATCCGCTTAACTATGTCAATGTCAGGATAAAGCTCATACAGCTCATGATTCATGCGTCGCCGATACTCGCCGTTGTACACTATAGGGCCATAAATTTTTCGGAGTATTTTTCTCTCGAAGACTCCTACAGATGTTTCGTCTGCTTGCGATAGGATCCAGGATTCTGCGCCATAAAGCAAGACAGGTTGAATGAGAGTCTGGTACAGCTGGACTTTTGTTACTCGAGAGAGGGTTTTATCTCTAAAGTGCTTGCTTAGCCCAAAATAACATCTATTCGCAAGCACAATTCTCCGCTTGATCTCAAGGCTGACGATTACCCACTACCCACAGGGTAATGGGGAAAATAATGGGTAGCTACCAATGACAATGGGGAAATACCCATCACAATTACCCATTACCCTCAGGGTGAAGCGGAAAATAATGGGTTGCTATCAACGACAATGGGGAAATACCCATCACGATTACACATTACCCTTAGGGTAATGGTAATTTCCAACAGCGATGGGTAATGGGTTACCCAGGGTAACGTATTCCCATTTTTGATCAAAAATATGAAAAAAGCGTCCAATCGGAGCATCCAATCGACAAAATAACCAATTTTTTCCGGTTTCCAGAAAGTAATGGGTAGCTATCCACGACAATGAGAAATTACCCACCAGCCAGGGTACCCCATCCCCATTTTGATCAAAACTAAAAAAAGCGTCCAATCGGAGCATCGAATCGACAAATAATCAATTTTTTCCGGGTTCCGGAAAGTAATGTTCCGGGTCCCACGACAATAAGGAATTACCCATTACCCACTTGGAAACTAATGGGTAGCTACCAACGACAATGGGGAAATAACCATCACGATTACACATTACCCTTAGGGTAATGGATAGTTACCAACGGCGATCCCCATCCCCATTTTTGATCAAAAATATGAAAAAAAGCGTCTAATCGGCAAATAACCAATTTTTTCCGGTTTCAAAGGTTTTTTTCATAAAGTGGTCCAATTCGTATGGAAGAATTTTAAAAAGAAATTGGTTATTTTTTCGATTGGACGCTCAATTTTCGAGATATAGACATGAGGGTGTTTTAGCGATTTTTTATTTGACAAATTTAGGTTTAGCGATTTTTTTTAAACAAAAAGAGATGTCATAATGAAGACATCCATTGGTTAAAGCCTCCTGTGGTGGTAAACATTTAATTATTTTAATACACCGTTCCGAGTTATAGGCACTTTTTTATTTTAGCGGTTTTCTTATTTTGGCGATATTTTCAAAAAAACAATTGGTAATCGTGATGGGTAATTCCTCATTATCGAGGGTAGCTACCTATTATTTTCCCCATACCCAGTGGGTAATGGGTAAACGATCAGTTCCAATTTACCACGGCAATAATAAGGGCCATTACCCACGAAATTCGAACACTGGTTAAAATCGGTTAACTGTCGTTACCCCTTGAGCCGATAACATTACGCTTGGTTGGGACATGTGTATGGAGATATATCAAAAGGTGGGCCGATGCGATCTATTTTCAAAAGTGATTATCTTTTGTCCTGAGTAACGTGTATGTACCCAATTTCTGTAGAAAACGGTATAAATTTGTTACCCCTAAAGCCGATAATACCAAGATTGATTGGTACAAGTTCGGTGTCATTTTTGCAAAGATGTGATCATTTTGTCAGCCTCATATCTTGCAAACCGTTTGGAATTTTGATTTACTATCTGAGGGAAAGTTGTAGCTTTTGTCATAAACATGTGAACATATAAAATCAAAATAACTTCACCTTCAAGGTCAAAATCGCAAAAAACTTTACAACAAACTCGTATATTGTGTGCTGCGGCCCTTGTTGCGTGTGCTGAGCTTACTGCTTTGCCTGTGCTGCTGCTATCGGTGAGATAGTATAGTATCTCAATGTTGAAGTAAACGGTGTTAAGAATCATTCTTAGGAAGTTTATATGTTCTTGAAAGAGATCTTAGGTAAATTTTTGTAGTTGATTGTTTCCTTGAATTTTGAACGGTTTGATAGCTATGGACATGAACAGGGGAAAAAGGTAAAAAAATCCAATTTTTTTAAGTTGTTTTTGCGATTTTGACCTTGAAGATGATGTTGTTTTGATCTTATATGTGAACAATGTTTGTTCTTTATGACAAGGGCAACAACTTTCCCTCAGAGAGTAAATCAAAATTTCCAACTATTTGCAAGATATGAGCCTGACAAAATTATCACTTTTTTGCAGAATGATACCATAAAAAAAAGTCAATGACTTTGGGCAAAACTGGCAGCAACGGGTCTTTTTTTGGTCTTTTATCACGTAGTGGTGTTCGTATATGGTTATATTTCCATGACTTAAAAATTTACATACAGTGAAATTAAAAAATTTTCGGGAAATTTTTCACTTTTGCGGCTACCTAAACGCTACCTAAGCGCTACCTAAACGGTGTTCAGAATCATTCATAGGAAGTTCATATGTCCTACAAAGTTGTTTATTGAGATCTTAGGTACATTCTTGTGCTTGATTGTTCCCTTGAATTTTGAATGGTTTGCTACCTATGGACCTGAACAGGGGAAAAATGGTAAAAAAAATCCAATTTTTTTAAGTTTTTTTTTTGCGATTTTGACCTTGAAGATGAAGTTTTTTTGATTTTATATGTTCACAATTTTAGTTTTTTATGACAAGGGCTACAACTTCCCCTCAGAGAGTAAACCAATATTCCGAACGGTTTGCAAGATATGGGTATGAAAAAATTATCACTTTTTTGCAAAAATGACACCGAGGCCACAAATCTTTGGGGGCCCATAAAAAAAGTGCATGACTTTGGTCAAAACTGGGAGACACGGGTCTTTTTTTTGTCTTTTATCACGTAGTGGTGTATGGTTATATTTTCATGACTTATTTTAAGTTCATAATGGACAGAATATTATCCAAAATATTAAAATTGAGTTCAAAAAAAATTGTTTCCCGTTACATCCCATGAAGGGATTAGGGAGAGCTTCTCAAAACCAGTGAGCTGTGCGCTTTCTAATTTTACACTCACCGATTGGGACCCAAGTTTTACTCCGGTTCTGAACGATATTTTGAGATACTTTTTCATGGCTAAATACTCAATAGTGTCGCCATCACTAAGCGAGGTGACAGTTGTCGAAATAAATGTAAGGTGGTCAGAGTAGGGGTTGAAATCACGTTCTCATGTACAAGAGCCGCCCACACTACCATTGCACCACCGATTAAACGATTATGATTCCAACGCATTCAAAATTCAACTCGCACAAGAATATTCATATTTCAAATCGTCACTGTTTTGGTCTTCGGGCTTTTGTTGGCTGAAGAGCAATCCCAAGAAGTTCAAGAGTTGCCATTACATCTAGACAAACCAATTGTTTGACGTGGTTTATGGGCTAGTGTAATCGTCAGTCCATATTTTTTCAACAACGAAATTGAAGCACGTGATCTTGACGAAATTTGGTTATAACAAGAGGGCGCTTGAGGAATGGGAAGTTAATATTACTTGCGCCAAATATCTTACGAAATTATCGAACTCGATATCGAAAATTGGAACCTTACGCGTACCACAGACTTGTCATTCATGAGCATGAACATCAACTATCGTTGATTTTTATTGTCGCTTTCGACCTTCTTGATACCAAATAAGAATGTAATCAAAGTTGTTCGCATCACTATCATGTTTACAAAATTATTTGAAAATATTTTTCAAATTCATCATCCTGATAAAAAGTTACAGAACAAACTCATGCTCCTGAATTACAAGTCTGCGGTTTGCTTTAGAGTGGATCATGTTAATTGAAGTTAAGGCCAAAATTTGAAGGAAAGAATCCTTTAAAAAAATAAATGTAATGAAGGATTTTTTTGTATGATAATAAAGATTGCCCGATAAATTGTTAAATGAAACCACCCATTACGAGTATTTCTGTATATTACAAAAACTGGTAATAAAATAAAATTGGTTATTAATTCTTGAATATCAAATTTCAATTTATGTCTTTTAAATTTCAATTGATGTGTTTCAAATTTCAATTGGTGTGTTTTAAATTTGAATTGATGTCTACTAAAATTTGAATTGATGTGTTTTAAATTTAAATTTATATCTTTTAAATTTCAATTGATATCCTTTTAAATATCAATAGATTCTTTTAAATTTCAATTGATATCTTTTAAATTTCAGCTGATGTTTTTTAAATTTCAATTGATGTATGTAATTCAAAACTCAAATAGACATTTTAAACATCAATTGATGTATTTTAAAATTCAAACACAATTTTCATATTTCAATTTAAATTTTTGAAAATTAAATTGATATTTCTGAATTTCAATTGCAAAGTGGTGTGTAGTTCAGAACTAGTGTTTCAATGCCATACAACTAGTTCTTCCCCATACAATCAATTGTAGAAATTTGTATTGCGATTCCCTAGGTTTGCATGAAATTGCCACCTTTCTGGAACTTTTGAACTAGTTGTGCATCGAATTCAAAAAATACTTTTTGCGATGGACTTTATATCTTTCTGAAGCAACTCTTTTGAGCTAGTCCATTACTAAAACTGCTGATCGCTTAACTGTTCCTGACTAATGGAAATAATATAAAATAAAAGTGGCCCGATCCCGCTCTTAAGATTGCACCACTAATAAAGGGTGGGCCATGTCAAATATGGAATTTAACTTAGCTTTAAAAAAATACCAATAGAAATTTTTTCAAATAATGATTTTATTGGTAAACCCCATCATTATTACCATCATCATTGGTAAAGCAACATCGTTCAAATGGCTTCCGCGAGTTGCTTTACAGCACCTCATTCGATCGGCACAATTTTTCAGTACATTTTCGATTGTTTAGGCCTCTATCTCGTGAATTTCATTGTCGATTTCGTGTTTTATGATCTCAATGGACTCGGGTTTGTTTGCGTAACTCTTATCTTTCACCGCGGCCCAGAGATAATAGCCTAAACGCGTCATATCGTAGCTGTGAGGCGGCTAATATACTTCCGAGTTTCGGCTGATTATACTGTTGTCGAACACTGTGCGCAAAACATCGATTGTTACATTGGCTGTGGGGCACGAATCGGGAACAACATATCGCTGAATTGGGTAATGCTCGCCATTGACGCTAACGGTGGGCTCCTTCATAATTTTCGAGGAAAAAATGGGCCTATGAAGCCGCCAAGCCAACAACCACACCAAATAGATGCTAGTTGGGGATGCATCGGCTTCTCCCCGACGACGTGTAGATTTTCCGAGCCACAAATGTAACAGGTTTGTTGGTTACTGTAGCCCCCAAATGAGCTTCATCGGAATAGATAATTTTTCAGTACAAATTTTCAACTTCAGCCAAGCGATCTTCAGTCCCTTCAACGAAGTGAAAGCGTATCGGATGGCCACGAGGCTTCAGTCTTCATACCGAGGTCTTTATGCCAAATTCTGCGCAGAGAAGTTCGAGAAATGTTCCAATTGCTGTGCACGGTGCCGAGTTGATGTTGACGGCTATTCGAGCACACTTTTAGCAACAGCGGCAAAATTTTCCACTGGACGTGCACGTATACGCTGAAAAATTTGTCTTTTTTGTTGTTTGGATGCAAATATAACTTGTTTGTAGCTTGTCGCAAATATTCTATACACACTGTGTTTGGTATTCAATACACAAACACACTATGTTTGGTATTCAATGTAACATGTTTGAGGCACAATGATTAATATTATATTATACAAACATGTATGCTTTTACGTGGAAACATATACGTTCCTCATCCCAAACATCCATATACTTACGCGGAAGCTTTCGCGTATTTCTCCCAAACTTACATATACTTACGTGGAAACATAGGCGAATTTACTCCCAAATATAATAATATTTAGAAACGAATTATTCTTCCATTTCAATATATATGTATTATTTATTATAATTAATTTTAACAATATAAATTCACATTTAGAAATAATTAATACAAAAAATTAATAGAGTTAAAACAGTCCTTTTTACATTTATTTGCATTGAATGCATTATTTGCTTTTTTTTTATTAAATGAGAATCTGCTGCTCTTTTGCTTCTCCTTTCTTTGTTGTCTCTCACGTTTTTGTTTTCAGAAGGTTTCAGCTATGCGTTGGTTATCACTATGCGTTGGTACACAAACACGATATTTATATACAAATCAAGTTCATGCAAGCCAAGCGTGGATTAATTACTTGTATTTTGTTTTATTACACTTATTTCACAAATGATCCGCCGTTCCGATTTTCTCAGTAAAGGCTCGGACAGACAAAAGGCTTCACGTTGTTGCCCTTTCTAGTTTCTTTCCTCAAAATCGTTTCACACTTTGGTGGGAGACATGAATATATATGAAACACATACACAAAAACCAAAGTAACATCACAAACCATTTAACTGTCCGAGCCTTCGTTTATTCTTTATGCACTGATCAAGCGCTTTTGATATCCTCTGTCCGATGAACCATTGACGACAGAATACATGAAACTAAAGAAAAAAATAAGAAACACTTCATCTGCAATTTACACGCACATTCAGGAATATTTATGACACGGACTTGGAGAATAATGCACAAATACAGATACACACTTACAAGATAGACTCTCTCGTTGTCCCTCTTTGATTCTCTTGAGAGCATAGACAGTGCAACAAACAAAGCTGTATTTGTATCACAAACATAAATATGTGTGGGTCGCAAACACATATATTGTAACATATTAATCATTGTGTCTCAAACATGTAATATTCAATAGCAAACACAATGTGTTTGGACACAAGTATATTTATTATATTTGCAACAAGCTCCAAACACACGATATATTTGCATCCAAACAACAACAAAAGACAGATTGGTCATGTGCTTCGAAATAACGGGGGGTTCAAATTGCAAACTTTACATGGCCCAACCTTTATATGTAATACTTTCCTGCATATCCCACTTTTCGAGTGTTCATCCAGCCCTCTTCGGTCAATCAGCTGAGTGGTCTGGTACGTGGTAGAATTATCTACGAGGTAAGCCCGTCAGCTCACTTGTTTTGTGTTTTGTTCTTTTTTCCGCGGTTAATTTGTGAAATTTGGATTTATTTCTTTTGTCAACACTTGTTTTGTTGATCAAATTCGAATTTCAAATAAGATGCAATTTAAAGCGTAGACATTGTATCAAGTAAGACAAGTACTAGATTCAATTTTCCCATTTTGTGACAGTGGTTTTAATTAATCAGCTATTTTTGACGACTTAAATACGGAATTTCTAATGCGGCTACAAGGTAGATATTTTCACCATGGTCTGAAAGTCGAAAATTCCGTACAATATACTAGAAGGTGTGAGAAAATGAGCGATAGGATAGTTAAAGAAACTGACTTTAAATTCTATTTTATTGACACTTATGACTTTTAAAGAAGTCGTGCAATTTTCTTATATTACGTCCAAATTCCGATATCATTTCAAACTGTATCAAATCTCCACACGCTGAAAAATATCGGTCCCAGCAACATATTGCAGGAACCATATACATGTTTGCAAGCATTGTTTTCCTGGACTGAAGATCTGCTGCTTTTTGTTTCTTTATTGTCTGTCACGTTCAGCAGTTTTCAACAAACAAAGTCACATTTGTGTCAGCATACATTATAAACTATTAATCATTGTGTTCCAAACATGTTATATTGAATAGCAAACACAATGTATTTGAACACAAGTATACTATATTTGTCACAAGCTACAAACACCTTATATTTGCATCCAAACAACAACAAAAAATACATTTTTCAGCGTGGAATTAGGCCACTGACTTTCGACGAGAATGTGTCTATTCCATATTTTTGAAATAAAGTATTTAACTGGGGCTTAGGGAAGACTGTGTCTAAATTCTCAATGCCAGGTGACTTGAGAGTAGCGACAGGCAACCTTAAAAATGTGGCGGCATAAAGTAATTATCGGCTTTAAGATGACAGGTACAAAAAACCGAAAATATTCCACATTTTTTCCTGGTAGTAACTGCGTCATATAAGTAGTTAGTCAAAATCAAAAGTTCCTACATTCTATTTTAATTGCGGTTCGAAGTATTTTTTTTCTCAAACAATGAATCCAATCCGGTTAAGTATTGTTTATAAGTAAGTATATTAGCCAAAAATACCCGACGTAGTTGATCGGTACAGGAAACTGGATTTAGCTGATTTTAACATAAACAAACCACAACAAAACCGAAAGTAACTTATGTAAAGGCTGCCCGAAAATGCACGCAACTTTTGAATTTCGTGCGCTAAAGGTTTGTTGTTCAAGAAAAAATGACAGTTGACAGTACAGGGTTCTTAATAATGAAACTCTAATTTGAAGAACAACTCATTTTCATTGTTGAGAAATGTTTTCTTCATATTTACGTCTTCAGAGATGAGGCTCATTTTCATGTTGTTGGCTAAGTTAATCATCAAATTTGCCACATTTGTGTTTCAGAAAATGCACGACTGCTTGTTGAAAAACAAATTTATTTAGTCTGAATTCCTGGCTGGAGGGGGCATGATCGGAACATTCTTTGTCGTCGTATGATACGGGTTATCTAGTTCTGTTGTACCTAAATGTCATAATATGGATGTGGACGACTACATGTCGGTGCCAACAACAAGGCGGTGCCACCTATCATATATCTCTCAAACAATGCAATTACAATTTAATATTGCGTGAATTTTGGGACACCCTTTGGATGCAATTGTGGCTGACGTACAAGATGTCGTAACTAACAATAAGATGACTGTTATTGCGTTGATATACACGTCACAGCGTTGAACTGTCAATAACCTTCTTAAAAAACTCAAAAATATTCTTAATGAGTTTGACACTTATCTTTTTCTGTTAGCTTAGCTTAGCTGTTGGTGGCAGCTGATGAACGACTCACTTAGACTTATTAGTTCATTGTGATACCACGGGCTAACTAAAGGGTTTTTCAGTAAGATTGCACTTTTTAAATTTAGTGTAATTTTTAATTGTGCAAGTGGCAACTCTGAAATTTGGCAGCTGTCACATATGTTTATTCTGATTATTAAAAATGGAGCACTTTACGAAAACACAACGGGTTATATTTGTGAAAATTTACGATATTACAAAACTTTGGAAAGTTATGCTGAGACCGCTCGCAAACTTCTAAAAATTGCCAGTCGAGATAATGCTTCAACCATTCGAAGAGTGGTTAAAAAATTTGAAGAAACTGGGTCGGTTGTGGACAGAGTTCGTATTGAACCCCCCAATCTGTAACCCATACACATCGTCGTGGGGAAGGTGTAATGAACGTTTACCATTTACCCTTTCGTGAGTAAATTATCCACCACAATTACCCACAGGGTAATGTTAAAATTATGGGTAGCTATTCATGAGAATGGGGAATTATCCGTCACGATTTCCCATTTTACTCAGGGTAATGGGGAAAATAATGGATAGCTACTGACGACGATGGGGAATTACCCATCACGATTACACATTACCCTTAGGGTAATGGGGCAAATAATGGGTAGTTACCCACGGCGATGGGGAGTTAGCCATCACGATTACCCACAGGGTAATGAGGAAAATAATGGGTAGCTACCCACGACAATGGGGAAATACCCGTCACAATTACCCATTACCCTCAGGGTAATGGGGAGAATAATGGGTAGCTGCCCAGGGTAACCCATCGCCATTTTTGATCGAAAATATGAAAAATTAGAAAAAATTTCTATATCTCGGAGCAAAATTCCAATCGAAAAAATAACCAATTTTTGCATAATCCTAAGAGTTTTTCAGAAAATGGTTCAATTCGTATGGAGGATTTTTTTTTAAATCGCCAAAATAAAAAAAATGGAAACGCTGCGTCCAATCGAAAAACTAATAAATAATAACCATTGGATGTTTTCCATATGGCATCATTTTTTTTAAAATCGCTAAAACTAAAATTTTTCGAATAAAAAAATCGCTAAAACGCCCTCACGTCTATATAAAATATAAACACTTTATTCTGGTTTCCTAAGGGGTTTTCAGAAAGTGGTGCAATCCGTATGGAAGAATGTTTGTTTAAAAAAATCGCCAAAATAGGAAAATCGCTAAAATAAAAAAGTGTCTAATCGAAAAATTAATAAATAATAACCAGTGGATGTCTTCAATATGGTATCACTTTTTTTCTAAATCGCTATAACTAAACTTTTCGAATAAAACAATCGCTAAAACGCCCTCATGTCTATATCTTGGAAAATGAGTGTCCAATCGAAAAAATAAGCATTTTTTTCGGGTTTCTAAGGGTTTTTCATAAACTGATCCAATTCGTATGGAAATGAATAAAAAACGTCGCCAAAATAGGAAAATGGCTAAAATAAAAATGTGACTATAACTCGGAAATGATGCTTCCAATCGAAAAAATAATAAATATATTACTTCCATAGGAGGGTTTAGCCAATGGATGTCTTCAATATGGCATCACTCTTTTTTAAATCGCTAAAACTAAACTTTTCGAATTAAAAATTCGCTAAAACGCCCTCATGTCTATATCTCGGAAACGAAGCGTCTAATCGAAAACAACCAATTTTTTCGGGTTTCTACGGGTTTTTCATAAACTGCTTCAATTCTATATCTCGGAAATGGAGCGTCCAATCGGGAAAATATGTTTCTAAGGGTTTTTCATAAATAAACTGGTCCAATTCGTATGGAAGAATTTTTGTTAAAAAAATCGTCAAAATAAGAAAATCGCTGAAATTAAAAAATTGCCAAAGCTAGGATACGGTGGTGCGTCCTAAATAATAGAAAATATTACTTCCGTAGGAGGCTTTAACCTATGGATGTCTTTAATATAGTATCACTTTCTTTTAAATTCGCTAAAACTAAAACTAAAAAAATCGCTAAAACACCCTCATGTCTATGTCTCGGAAATGAAGCGTCCAATGGAAAACAATCAATTTTTGCAGATTTCTAAGGGTTTTTCATAAAGTGATCCAATTCGTATGGAAAAATTTTTTGTTAAAAAAATCGTCAAAATAAGAGAATCGGTAAAATAAATAATGGTTATAACTCGGAAACGGTGCGTCCAATCGAAAATATAATAAAAATATTACCTCCATAGGAGGCTTTAACCAATCAATGGATGTCTTCAATATGGCATCACTTTTTTTTTTTAAATCGTTAATACTAAAATTTTTCAAATAAAAAAAATCGCTAAAACGGCCTCATGTTTATTCTGTGGCGTCCAACCGAAAGAAATAAACATTTTTCAAAGTTTCTACGGGGTATTCATACACTGGTCCAATTCTTTTGGAAGAATTTTTGTTCAAAAAATCGCCAAAATAAGAAAATCGCAAAAATTAAACAATTGACAAAGCTCGGATACGGTGGCGCGTCCAATAGAAAAAATAAACAAAAATATTACCTGCGTAGGAGGCTTTAACAAATGGATGTCTTCAATATGGCATCACTTTTTTTTTTTTTTAAATCGCTAAAACTAAACTTTGAATAAAAAATCGCTAAAACGCCCTCATGCCTAAGTCTCGGAAACGAAACGTCTACTCGAGAACATAACCAATTTTTTTGGGTTTCTCAGGGGTATTCATAAAGAGGTTCAATTCGTATGGAAGAGTTTGTTTTAAAAAATCGCCAAAATAGGAAATTTACAAGTGGCTATAACTTGGAAACGGTGCGTCGAATCGAAAAAATAATAAAAATATTACCTCCGTTGGAGGCTTTAGCCAATGGATGTCTTCAATATAGCATCTCTTTTTGGCATCACATTTTGGCATCATTTTTGTTTTAAATCGCTAAAACTACACTTTTCTAATAAAAAATCGCTGAAACGCTCTCATGTCTATATCTCGGAAAGAAGCGTCTATTCGAAAACATAACCAATTTTTTTGGGTTTCTAACGGTTTTTCATAAACTGGTCCAATTTTGTTTTTTCAAAAAATCGGCAAAATAAGAGAATCGCTAAAATAATCGCCATTGCCCACGAAATACGAACTCTGGTTATGGGCAGTAAAACTACTTTGTGTCAACGTACCGGTAGATCTCTTGAAAACATTGCTGCTGTAAACGAGAGTGTCGCCGAAACACCGAAAACATTAATTCGGCATCGTTCTCAACAACTTCAAATTTGACGAAGCACTACGCAGCGAATTTTGACAAAAGACTTCCACCTTCATGCGCACATAATTCAGCTTACTCAGGAGCTCAAACCAGCAGACCATGGAAATCGCCGGCAATTCGTTCAATGGGTAATGAAGCAAAGTGAAGCCAATGCCAATTTTGCAAAACAACAGTCATCTTCTCCGTTGAAGCGTATTTCCGTTTGAATGGCTTCGACAATACTCAAAATTGTCGAATTTGGGACTCAGAAAATCCTCATGCAATCCATGAGAAACAAATGCACCCACAACGATCAACTGCCTAGTGCGGATTTTGGTCAGGCGGCGTAATTGAGCCTTACTTTTTTGAAGATGAGGCCGAAATTGCAGTGACTGTGAACGGCATACGTTACAGGAACATGATAACGGAGTGCTTGTGGCCCCAACTGGACGGCATGGATCAGGACGACATGTGGTTTCAGCAAGACGGCGCCATCTACCACACCACGCATGAAACAATCGATTTACTGCAGCAATGATTTCCATAACAAATTATCTCAAGAAATACTGATGTCAGCTGGCCATCAAGATCATGCGATTTGAAGCAGGGCGATTTTTTTCTTTGGGGTTTTGTGAAATCTGGGGATTATGCGAAGAAACCAGACACAATTCCTGAGCTCAAATCCGAGATCCAACGCGTCAGCCACATCTCTGTGAATAAGTGATGGAAAATTTCATGAAAAGAGTAATGGCCTGTAATCAAAGCCGTGGGGGCCATTTGACGGGTATTTTATTCCATACTTAATCGGAACATGTCTTCTTTAGACTCCAATAAAAAAATCACAACTATCTTAAAATATACGCGTTCTTATTTTAAAATGAAAACATGCATTCTTACTGAGGCACCCTTTAGACTAGTTTGATCCAATAAGCTCAAGAACTTGCCTACGTTTATTTGAGAGAATTCTCCCAGGACCCTTAATACCTAGAATCCCATAGTAAAGTAGCATCCTCCAGCTGGCTAATGCTGGACATGTGCAAAGAAGATGTTCAGTAGATTCTTCCTCTTCCTCAATGTGAATACATTTTTCTTGACAAGTTTATAGATGTTGATCAGAGTCAATGCCAATTGTTGTGTGATATTAGTGAAATAAATTAAAAGAAATGAGCAAATGATTGTTATTAGATGGTTTTTAAATTCACAAAAAAATAGATATCTTCCGATTATCTGTTTATATATTTTTTTTGTTTTTTGATTATTAATCGAAATGTTTGCACTTTTAATTATACCCCGTATGACAAGCGGCACTGACAGAACAAAAAATATCTATGAACAGCTCAGCTGTTCGCAACCCTCTCCCCTAGTGAAGTAAAAAGGGAAGCATCTTAAAATATGTAAGATAAACGCAGTAGGAATTGTTGTAATTTTAGGCAATAAAAACATGAATGTTATTCTTGTTTCGTGTTTTTTTTTCTATCAAATTTTATACTTGTGTGTATCTACAGCAAAAGTAAACAAAAAAGTACAAAAACAAAACGCATGTGAATTAGGCAAAGAGATACTTATATTCATAGGAGAGGTATAGTGCCTGCAACATATGTTTTTCTTGGGCCGGAACCCAACAAAAGTCACTGGAAAAGTTGGAGCAAGAGTTATACAGACTTGGCAACCCATGCAGAATGAGAAAAATCTTTATTTTAATAAATTTGTAATTTAACTGCAATCTCTATTATTCATTTTACTCTCACACTTCATTACATTTTGCTCTATTTCGCTTGTTATCCCTTTTTTCCTCGATTTAATTATCACAAAAATAATCTCAGTTGATGAGTTGTGTGCTTTTGGTTCAATGCCCAAAGGCAAATGTGAGAGAAAAGCATTAAGCAACCCTACATACTTCCAGTCATCTTTCGGTATTTGTCTTTCTTACTTTATCCTGCATATTTCGCCAACTCTAAGGTTGATCAGCTGTGGCATAGAACCCCTCTGCCTTACATACATACACGCAGAAAAAAACCGCGTCTGTGACATATTCTTCTAACCGTATTCCGCAGGAACCATGTATATATTTGGTACACATTCCAAACATTCATATGTTTGCAAGTTGTGTAGCATCAGCATGTCCAGAGATTTGAAACAGCAACTGCCACTCATTTAATGGAATTTCATCCTCATCATCAAACTCGTCACAACTTTGGGCATCCTGAAATCCAGCCTTACGGAAACAATTTTGTATGGTTTCTTTACTAACTCTATTCCAAGCCGAATCGAGGAAGTACAGACATTCAAGAATGTCTAATTTTTTTTCTCCATTTAAATTTTCAATATCTGCAATGATATTTTAAACTATGGAAGCCCTGTAGTAAAATTTGAAATTCCTTATTATTCCTTGATCTAAAGGTTGGCATATAGAGGTAGTATTTGGAGGTAACCATACAATGTTAATGTTTCTGAGTTCAATGTCACGGGGATGAGACGCTGCATTGTCTAAAAAAGTGCAATTTTCCTCTTTTCTTTACGCATTTTGTTATCAAATTGGTGCAGCCATTCGGTCATTATTTCCCTTGTCATCCATGCTCTCTTGTTCGATTTCCAAATCACTGGTAATTGAGAGACAGGGATTTTTTTAAAAGCTCGTGGTCTGCCTGCTTTTCCAATAACGACTGGTGTTTCCTTTGCTCCTGTCATGCTTGCACAGAAAAGGACAGTCAATCTTTCTTTTGAAAATTTTCCTCCTACGCACTTCTGATTTGGTAGAGCTCTATAGAAAAGACTTGTTTCATCAGCATTGTATACATTTGCTGGTTCGTATTCTTGGAAAATCATTATCAGTCTTTCTTTGAACGTGTTGATGGCCTCCACAGGTATGGGTCCTGCTTCGCCACTGATAGTTTTGAAACTTACACTATGCCTCTGTCGCCACCTTGAAAGCCAACCATTTGAAGCATGAAAGTTAGACATCCCAAGCTTTAAAGCAAACTCTTTAGCTTTTTCTTGAATAATTGGTCCAGAAACGGGAACATTTTGCGAGCGAGCCTTGGCAAACCAATCCAAACACATTTTATCAAGTTGTAAATTTTCCGACTGCAGCTTAAAATGTTTCTGCTTTTTATTAGCACCCGATTGCCACATAGAAAGCAAGTCTTATTTGCGTTTCAAAATGTTTGCAGCGTGAGATTTGCTTATATCGAATCTTAAAAAAAAAGTTATGAAAATAAGATTTTATATGGTGTTTGTTGCTTACCTTTTTGCCAATTCACGAGCTGATACTCTGTCGCTTTTCGCTGCTTCTATTACTTCTACTTTTTCTTTAAGTGTAAGGCATTTTCTTTTTGAAGACATTATTACAACGATTTGTTTTTCTTTGCTTTATAAAAGACAATTCTCTACGATATTTCAAACGGTATTAATGTTTTATAAAGAAAAACACCAGCTGGAGTTGAAGCGTAAAGAAACTCATCAGCTGTTTGCGAAAAGTGATGCCAAAAGGAAATTATTCGTAAATACATAAAACAGTGTTGTCAACGAAGTCAATTTTTTATTAAGCGCAAAACAAGCAAATTGTAAAACAAGTGTCCACTATTTTGAATATTTGGGATCAAATTTTTGCTAAATTTGCTGTCCACGTCCACTAATAAGAGTGTCCGCTAATGGGAAACAATTTATCACTGAAAAACAAACTTGAGGCATTGTTTTTCGAAAAGTGTCCACTAATGGGAGGTGTCCGCTAATGAGGGTATCCACTAATGAAGATTTTCACTGTATATGTAAATGCAAACATTAACATGTAAAATTGCAAAGATGCATACTTTTATATGGAGCCATTCATGTGTTTCCTCCCAGACGAGGAATTGGCGACTTAGTGCATGATATGGATTCAGGAATATTTATGAATCACTGACTGAAAGAATATTGCAAAAATACACTACACTGTAACAACATTAACTTAGGCTGATAACAATTTTTCTTTGACCGCCTTTTAGTATTTTGCTCTCGACAGAGTTTAGCAAAGAAAAACGAATTAAACTGTGCACCAAACACATCTGTATTTGTATGACAAACAAAGCTATATTTGTATGGCAAACGCATATGTTATAACATATTAATCATTGTGTCTCAAACATGTAATATTGAATATCAAACACAATGTGTTTGGACACAAGTATACGATATATGCGACAAGCAACAAACACACCTTATATTTGCAACCGAACAAGAAATAAATACAGATTTTTTAGCGTGTATGAATGTGCTGAGTTTGACACAACAAAAGTGGGAAGCAAACAAAAAAAATCATGTTGCCGCTGTCATCAATTACAACAACACCTCCAGAGGCTACCACTGGTAGTATTATCATGGATTTGAGGTAGCTTTAAACAATGTCCCAATTAAGCCCAATTCTAAAGTCGTCCGCTTCACGCTGAAAAATAATGGCCCCAGCAACATATTGCAGGAACCATGTACATGTTTGCAAGCATTGTTTTCGTGAATTGAAGATCTGATGCTTTTTGTTTCTTTATTGTCTGTCACGTATTTGTTTTCAACAGTTTTCAACCAACAAAGCCAAATTTGGGTCACAAATACAAATATTATAACCTAGTAATCATTGTGTCCCAAACATATTATATTGAATAGCAAACACAATGTGTTTGGGCGCAAGTATGCTATATTTGCGACAAGCTACAAACACGTCATATTTACATCCAAACAACAAAAATAGGCAAATTTTTCAGCGTGTTGAAATATATTTAAAAAAAAAAATGGTTTCCCATTACATCCCTTAAAGGGATTGTGGAGAGCTTTTCGCAACCTATGAGCTGTGCGCTTTCTAGTTTTATACCCGCTGTTTGGGACCTATAGTTTTATACCCGCTGTTTAGGGACCTGGTATTTTGAGAAGCTTTTTCATGGCTAAATACTCGATAGTGTCGCCGTCATTCAGAGAGGTGGCCGCCGTCGCAAGAAATTTAAGGTGGTTAGAGCAGTGATTGAACCCACGATCTCATGTACTACAGCCGCGTACACTACCATTGCACCACCGGCGGCCACGGAAATATATTAAGCAACATCAATTTGTTGCACTGGAAATGCGCCAGCGTCTTAGTCAACAACATTCTTCTCCGTTACGACGGTAATTTGACAAATCCGTGTTTTATTTCCCAACATATCGTTCCATATAGTCCATCGTTTTTCCAATTTTATTTTTGTTCCTTCCCAATAATAGGGATTCTCGAGGCCTTCAAAATAGGAGTTTGTTTCAACGATGGCCTTTTCATTCAACCAAAATCTCTTACCGCCGAGCTATTCCTTCAGGTTTGGAAATAGAACGCAGTGACTGGAGGCGGATGAGGCAGCAATTCGTATCCGAATGTATGTATTTTTGTCATGGCATCAAAACACACCTGTATGCCGGTCCGTTATCATGGCTTGTTTTCTTCGCCAAATTCGCTTGTTTTTGGTTTACATCATTGTCGAATCAGCCCAACAGCTGGAAAATAATATCCACTAGTGATCGTTTTACCCTTTCCAACGTAATCGATGTGATTTATACCGCATGCATTCCAACAAACTGTCTCCATGACCTTGTTCAGAATTCTACTGCTTTTACTGTTCCTAGGTCTCTAGTGTGGTGTGATGAATCCATGTTTCGCTCACGGCTACGAAACGGTGCAAAAACTATTTCGGATTGAAGTTGAACATCGCCAAACGCTCCAGTGAAGTGGTCACACATTTGCGCTTATGGTCGAGTATGAGTAATCACCGCACCAATTGTGCGAATATCTTTTTGATGCCCAAATATTCATGTAAAATTTGACGTACCCGCTCAGATGAGATGACAACAGTCTCCTCAGCCACCGCACGCATTTTCATACACTCCGATCGTTCAAAATCATTCCACGGATTTTGTTGGCGATTTCTGACGTGACCCTCGTTTTTGGGCGCTTGTGCTGGTACGACCACAAAGGAATTCATTAAATCAGTTTTTGGCCATTGAATTTGACTATGGCCCCCATAGGGTTTATCATGCGTTTCGTTGGTTTCGCTGACATCTTTTTTGATTTTTAGTTAACTACGAGGACAGTTCAAGGACAGTTCAAGTTACGGAGTTTTCAAACCTCTCTCCTAATGTATGATAAGTTTATACCAGAAGTTTTTAAAGGTCAGACAGTTTTCTTAGTTACCTCCGCTCCAGAACCCCGCATCAAGTCACAGAGTCTGGATGCTCTCAAAGAGAATATCCGACAAGATTGCGAAACCTTATCGCCCGAAGTTGTCGCCAGAACGAATGAAATTGCGGTAATGAGAGCCCAAATGGGTATCAAGAACCCAGTAGCGTTAACGCCGAGGCATTCTCACAATATGCCTGGAAATACGCCTTCTGCGTCAGTTTGTTGACCTTCTACTATGCATTCTCCTAGCAGGCATACATGCAGGCAGTCCTTACGCTTTCTCCTAGACTGACGAAATATTCAATACATATTGGAAGAGGCCTCCTCTAAGAGTTCAAAAAGATCCGATAGACATGCTCGGTAAGTAGGCATGTGACCGTCGGTGGTGCAATGGTTAGTGTGAGCGCCTCTTGTACATGATATCCTGAGTTCGATCCCTGCTCTGTCCACCTTAAATTTCTTTCGGCGGCGGTCACCTCGCATTGTGACGGCGACACTAGACACTATCGAGTATTTAGCCATGAAAAAGCGTCTCAAAATATCGGTCGGAACCGTTGTAAAACTGTTGGTCCCAATCAGTGAGTATAGAATCTAGAAAGGTTGTGAGAAGCTCTCACTAATTCCTTCGTGGGATGTAATGGGAAACCATTAATTTATTTATTTAAACAGGCATGTCAGGGATCCTTATCGTCGAAAATATCTCACTTCCCTTCTTTAAGAAGGCCTTTTGGCAGGCCTACTAGTGGAAGGCAGAATGGATGCTCATAGGCATGCAAACTTCCTTTCTCTAAGCAGGCCTGTGGGCAGCGATGCTGAGGGATGGACCTGATCGGTAATGCATCACGTTCCTAAATGCAACATCTGGTAACTTTGCACATGTTTTGAGTTGGCAATTCCAATTAAAATGCGCAACAAACAAGCAGCTGATGCATTTCCAAACAGGCCCATGCTGTTTGTTGTGCTTGACAACCTCTCTCAACTAAGTTTGTAATTCTCATAACTCATCACATGCGGTAGCCGAGTAGGAAACACATTCTACTATAAGTGATAAATGCTATTGCATTAACAGTTTTTAAAGGAGGTATGATTTTTATTTATTCGGCTTTTGGTACTTGGTACTTATTTTATTTTATTATTCAAGCTTAAGACCATACTATATCTCTATAAATAGAGATATAGTTTTTTAAAAAAAAGTTTTTGCAAATACATCCTCATGGTTCCTAGCAAACCTTATCGCTACGATATTTCAGATCTAGCCACAGATTTTCATCAGCGATTGTTTGGAATGCTGCTTTTGAAAAATTCATCAAGCTAAATGCAAACGAAAACTCATCTCAATTGAGAATTTTCCACTATGCAAATGTTCGAAAAATGTCGCAAGCAAACCACACAAGAAAACAGTTGCAAACAACTTCTTCCCATCTCCAGAGAACCATCCATCCTCATTAGAAATAAGTACTAATAAAAAGGCCGAATAAATAAAAATCATCCCTGCACTGGAATGCTGTAACTTTTTAACGATAAAAATCGGTAGTTAAATTAACAAAATTCAAAAATTTTGTATTGAAATTTTATGCATTTTGACAATTTAACTACCGATTTTTATCGTTAAAAAGTTACAGAATTCCGGTGTTGATAAACGTATAGCACGACGAAGCTGCAGGCAATTGTATTGCCTGTAAAACTTGTGTTGTCTTTTAGGCAACAACAAAAATCATTTCTAATGGGGACCGATGGTTCTCTGGAGATGGGAAGAAATTTTTTGCAAATGTTTTCTTTTGTATTTTTCTTGCGATATTTTTCGAACACTTGCATAGTGGTTCAGTCAGTTTGAAGTCCCCTTAGAAAGCCTTCCATTAGCATGCCTACCAGAAGGCCTGATGGAAGGCCTTCTCGAGACATTTTTTCTGCAGATCACCTAGCAGGCCTGACAAGAGAAGGGAAATGTTCAGGCATCCCCTTCCAATGGTGCCCTATGTTAATTTGAAATGGCAATTGTATTTGTAGAATGGACCTTCTGACAGCATTTATAGACCTGCTAGAAGGCATGCATACCACCTCTTTTTACAACTGGGAATGTCGGCGCCCAATTGTTCGATATCATCTTCAAGAAGTAATGGTAAAAAACTTCAATCGTCCAAATAAAAATTTAAAACAAAAAATTGTGAAAAAATTGTGAGACAACGGATTCACACGTTACAAAAGATATAAGAGAGTGAAATGTCTAGTTGACCGTAATAAAATGCTTGTGGTGAAAAATTTGAATTCTGCATGCGGTCGTCGCACATGTAATACATTAAAACGCATTACACTAATTACCCTTTTTTCATCTCGATTCTGGAGAAACACTTATTCAGTGTTTGGAATTCATTACGAATTTAAATGAAATCAGAGACAACCTTATCTTAATTAGAACTTAACGATAATCTATTGACAAGGAAAGGTAATAAAGATAAATTTTCATTTCTGAGCTGCATATGAAGTTCTCAGAGGTCAATTGATCTAAGTCCATAAAATAAACTAAAGATGTGAGCTACCAAAGAATGTATAATGGAATTGCATAATGGAACTGATTGTTTACTGAAAATCAGACTTATTTTATTCATTCATAAAGTCATTAATACGGAAAATCCAAAATATCTCTGTGGCAAAATACGAATTGCAAGGTGCAATAGTTAAATCTTTTAAGACATCATGTTTCGGGATGACAATTTTACGTAAACGCTCTTCGTCATTGGAATTTACTACCACCAAGCCTACAACTTTTTTTTTAATTGTAATTAAATTTAAGTTTTCCTTTCCTAAAATATTTACTGCATTTTTATTTTTCATTGTCTACTTCTTTTAACTTCGGTATTATTTATTTTATGTTTGTTACTATAATTTCTCTGATTGATTATGGTTGGTTAATTAATTAATGCCTTTATTTATTACGTTTTTATTTAGAGTTTATTTCACTATAATTAAGTAATGTTGTTAATTTATATTAATTATCATTAAATTTTTTAACTCTCAAAAATATTGTGTCTAATTATTTAATCATGTTTACTACTTTTTCTATTTTATTTTATACTTTTTTTTATATTTTTTGATCATTGTGAACCAACACTATTAATCATATTCTGTTCTGTTCTTTAACTAAAGATTTAATTCTGTTGTGCAGAAATTTAAATCAAATTCAAATAATATATTCTGAGAAAACAGCGATGCACAAAAAAATTGCGGCCTTATCACACAAGTCACCTTCACTTCACTTGCCATTTTAGACATCTCATAATAAACAAACTAAGTACTTGACGTAAGATTTTCGTCACTCTTTATGTAAAACTGCACACAAACAATACATATTAAACAAAAAATCGTTTGTCAGGTACTTAATTTCATACATAGATTAATTTATATATAGATTTGTTATCCGTCTCAACTGACGTTTCTCTTAGCGCTTGTTCAATGAGGAAACGAACTTATGTCAGCAACGTCGAACAAAATCCTCCATTTTTAGTTTGTGCATTCACGATGTTCATATATTTACATATTTTCAACATTCACAGTAACAATTGCAGCTGAATTTGTCAAACCTGAGCGACAGAACGAAATTAAATATAAGTGACGTCGCTCCATCGTTCACAAAATATGCAGTTTCGTATGTTTGAATTTTTAAAGCCGCTCGAGAACACATCGCTCAGTCGCTTGTCGCTCAGTGCATGGCCGCAGCCTATCCCTGCGTTTACACGAGACAAGACAGTGAGAATATGTATTAAGCCCCGTACTCAGTTCTTGCGAAATTTTCTTAACGAATTTTGTAATTTATCTCTAAACGAAAAATTATGTAGCCGAGAGTCGCTTGTTGGTCAGTGCATGGCAGCAGCCTAAACCTGCGTTTACACGAGGCAAGACAGTGAGAATATGTATTAAGCCCCGTATTCAGTTCTTGCGAAATTTTCTTATGAATTATGTTGCGGAGAGTTATTTATTACCTATCTTTGATTTACCTTGCAAAAATTTCATTTATAATTCCTCTACGCACTCCATTTTACTTTTATCTTGTGTGGTCTTACTTCTGATTGCTAAAATTATCACAATGTCAATATTCCGGTCCCACACAATTATCAAACAATTGTTTTCTTACGAAATAACTGTGGCGTAACAACCCTGTAATTGATTTTGCTTACGAAATTTTCGCAGAGGGCTGAGTACCAAGCAAATGAAAAGTGAGCGAAATTTTCGTTATTTTTTATACACGTACTTCTTATGGCAACGAAATTTTCATAAAAAATGGATACCGGAATTTAGTTGTCAAAGAAGAGAACAAATGTTTATATAATGTAGGCTTCCAGACAATTATAAAGAAAATACGCTATTACGCAATCGCCAGGAGTGTCGTTAGTTACCGTTCGGAACTCGTGTTAAACTGTAGGTCCCAATCACTGGGTCTAAAACTAGAAAGCGCACAGCTCACTGGTTGTGAGAAGCTCTCCCCTAAATTCCTTCATGTGAAGTAATTGGAAACAATTTTTTTATTTATTTAGTAGACAACGGTCGAAGGAGATTTACGACTCAAGAGCACGAGCGAAAATGAAATAAAAAAGCACGCGTCCGCGAGCGAACTTCATGCGTTTGTTTATATGCAATTCCACACTCTGTTTTTCGATCAATTGAGTAAAACGAGCAGCTCTGAAGCAGCTCGAGTTCCACACGCGCGTTTTAAAAAGCTATTATGTAGACAGGTAAAAGAAAATGGTGTCAAGCAATGTTTGTCGATCGGTGTTCGCATTTATTTACCATAATTTTTACAAATAGTACATCAAATTTACGACAAAGTACATAAAATATACCAGGAACTAAATGAATTATTTAGTTACCATAATATGTATGTGCCGTAAAGTACATAAAATTTTCAACAAAATGCTAGAAGTTTCGTAAAGTACATAAAGTACTTAAACTGTACCAGAAAGTACATAAATTGTACAAGAAAGTAAAAGTATTTCAAAAATACCAAAAAATCAGCATCATAATTTATAATAACTGACAAGACCACTAAAGTATCAAAAACTACATGAAGGATACCAAACGAATCACTTTTTTGTACTAAAAAGTACATAAATTGTACCAAAAAGTACTTTTTATTGCAAAAGACGTGTGCTAATAGTACACCAAGGATATCAAACACGTACATAAAGTGAAACGTTTTTTTGTACATTTTATGTTGTGTTTTTGTGGAACACTATGTACTTGTTGATACAGTTTATGTAGTTGTTAGTACAATTTATGTACTTGTTGTTATACTGTGTACTCTGTGTGTACTTTTTTGCACACATTATATACCTTTTGGTACACTTTATGTACTTTTTGGTAGACTTTATGTGAGGTTTGATACTCTTTATGTACTTTTTGGTACACGTTTTAGTATATTGTTGGTACAATTTATGAACATTGTTGGTACACTTTAGGTACACTTTATGTGCTTTGGTATAAATTGTTGTTCTTTTTAGTATATTCCTGTACATTTTGTGAACCTTTTGGCAGATTTATTATACGCTTTTGTGCATTTTTTGTACATTGTGAAACACCTTGTGTTCTTACACTTTGTGTTAATTTCTAGTACATTGTTTGAACTATATGACAAATTTCCAATATTTCCAAGATATTACCTTTGCCCGTGATCAGGAGCGAACAAGTTTTACAGAAACGGACTTAATCACGTGTTGTTTAACTGCTCGTTTTTCGCACCTACTCAAGAATGCGTACGTTTAAAATTTAAAAATTTGAAAGTGTTACCTTCAACTAACGAATTATGAGCCCGTTCGCATGCGGTTATGATAGACCTTTATGTCGCCGAACCACGCCGCCGCCCTGTTTTTGAGTTTTTCGCCACGCCGCCGCCTGGTTCGGTGATTCGGCGACATATAAATTTTTGTTTAATCGTTCATATAATCGATCAATTAATGACATTGTCCTTATTTACAACACGTTTCAACTACTATAAACTGCAAACTATAAACTACACGCAAACACAATCAGAATATTTCCTAATTACAGTCAGCTTAACTTTCCAAGAATTAACGTATGGAGTTACACGACAATTTGAATTTTGCATAACAACAGCCCGACGAAATTCCACACGCTACAACACCCATTCCCTAACAGGCTACACCACACAAAAGCAGCAGGTCATTTCCTAGTAATTGAACTCTGCACAGCAGCAGCCTGGTCAATTTCCTAATAATTAAGACAGGCTGCCGCCGCCAGGTTATCCGACCAAGCCGCCGTCGCCGGTTTACCAGGTCCCATGCCGCCGCCGAAGCAGAAACAATCGGCGTAGACCTATAGGTCACGATGCCTGTTTTAACCTTAAATTGTCGGTGGTGCAATGCATGCCGTGCGCAACCATTGTACATGAGAACTTGGGTTCGAACTCCGCTCACCTCACTTAGTGATGGCGACACTATTTACCTCAGAGTTGGGGAAACATGCAGGATAAAGTAAGAAAGAGAAATGTCGATAGATGACTGGTAGTGTGTAGGGTTGCTCAATGTGTTTTTCATACATTTGCCTTTGTGCAATTGAACCAAAAGTACAAAAATCATCAACTGGGAATATTTTTTGGTGATAATTAAATCGAGGAAAAAAAGGGATTACAAGTGAAGTGAAGCAAAATGTAATGAAGTGTTAGAGTAAAATTAGTTATAGAGATGGCATATTAAACACAAATTTATTAATATAAAAATTTTTCTCATTCTGCATGGGTTGACAAGTTTGTATAACTCGGTGCTCCAACTTTTCCAGTGTCTTTTATTGGTTTCCTGTCCAAGAAAAACAGCTGTTGCAAACTCTTAGTATTTTACTCTATGTTTTTAGGTGTTTTTGTTGGAATATGTAGTATATTTTCCCGAAAAGGTTTTTTTTTTAAACAGAGGTACTTCTTTTATTAAAAGCTAATGTTTTTTGTTTAAGAAAAGATAATATTTTTAAGAAGAAGTACTTTCTGTTAGAAAAAGCCATAAGAGCATGAATTTTGTTTTTACAAAGAAATACTTTTTTTTAAGGACAGGTACTTTTAAAAAAGTGGTACTCTTTTTAGGAAAAGAGTATTTTTTAAGAAAATGTACGTTATTTCGGAAAGGCTACTTATTGATCTCAAGAAATTAAAAGAAAAGATATTTTATTTTTAAGGAAAGCTACTTTTAAGAAAATGAATTTTTTTAAGAAAATGTATTTTTTAAGGGAAGGTATTTTTTTTTGAAGAAAAGGTTTTTTTTTTAAGAAATGTAAATTTTTTTGGAATTGGTAATTTTTTTAAGAATAGGTACATTTTTAAGAGTATGTACTTATCTCGAGAAAAGTTATTTTGTTTCACAAAAAAAGGTACTCTTTAAAAAAAAGGTAGTTTTTTAAGAATTGGCAATTTGTTGTAAGAAAATTTACTTTTTTAAGAAAAGGTACTCATTTAAAAAAATTACTTTTTTAAAAAAGATACTTTTTGTTAGAAAATGTACCTTTTTAAGCAAAGGTACATCTTTAAGATAAGGTCTTTTTTTTAAAGAAAATATACTTTGTTTAAGAATGTGAATAGGTATTTTTTTGACGTAGAATACGTCTTACCTTACGGTATGAGGAGTCATGTCAGGTTTTTATTGTTGTAATCTTTATTTCATTGAATTTGAGGAAACGGCTAGATGCATTTTTTTAAAATTTTTTTTTGTAGGTAAATGAAGATGATATCTTTCGTTTGATATACATTTCATATTGGTTGATATATTTCTAGTATTTTAATTTCTCAAATGAAAATTGTTTAAACACATACACTCAAACATATGCGTGGTGTTTGGTTGAGTGTTTTTGGTTGCTCAACATTGCTTAGGAACATGTATCTAGTAAAAAGTGAAACGAACAGCAAGCTAATGGCAACATGTATCTAGTAAAAAGTGAAACAAACAGTAAGCTAACGTAATAAAGCTTTTTTGCGAAAGCTTCAATAAAGCTGTTGTAACATTAATTTTGAATTGTAAAGCGTAAAGCTTTCACACAACGCTTGAATGCTAATGCGAAGACTCGATAAGGTAAACCTTTTTTACTATTAGGGCGGCCCTGTCAACATTCGCAGAACTTATTTCAATAAAAATATTAATTAAAATGCATAAACTAAATTAAGTTTAAAAAAATTGAACATAATATTTTTTTTTTTAAACGGACTTGAATCAAATGCCGTTGGTAAATATAAAAATTACAGCAGACAGTTGTCCGAGGCCTTCGGCCACGGACTGTCCCTGCAGGCTGTGTCAGAGACACGGCCATTAAGTTTAACGTAGAATACGCCATCCGATAAGACAGAAAACATATATAACAATAAATGATAAATAATATAAGCAAATGAATTTATTGTTATATATGTTTTCTGTCTTATCGGATGGCGTATTCTACGCTAGACTTAATGGCCGTGTCTCTGACACAGCCTGCAGGGACAGTCCGTGGCCGAAGGCCTCGGACAACTGTCTGCTTTAATTTATTTTTTTTTACAAAATTTACTTTTTTTAAGAAAATGCACTTTTTTAGGAAAATGTTCTTTCTTTAAACTTCTTTCACATTGGCTTTTCTAAATTTATTTTTCATTGGGTTCAAAACTACTATATATACTAAATATTGGTTACGGGCTCCACCTAGAAAACTTCCCGTTAAACAAGAAATTTCCCAACAGATGTGAGACATCTAGTTAATTTCTTTCTTCTTGGATCACCGTTAGTCTAGACACAAACCACAGCAAAAGTAAACAATATAGTTGATAATAGTCGGTTGTAGCATAATAGTGTTAAAACAAAAGTTGTTTATTTTTTTTCATTTAGCCCCCATGTCGCAACGTGCGATAACGAACTTCGTTCCAAAAATACCGTTCTGAACTGGTGTAAAACTGTAGGTCCCAGTCAGTGAGGTTTAAGAAGAGAAACCCCACAGCTCACTGATTGGGAAAAGCTCTCTCTTGTCTCTTCATTGGATAGAATGGGAAAATATTTATTTATTTTTACCTTTAAAGTTGTCGCAGTTTATTTGCGCGCAAACCTTGTGGCCGTCAGTTAAACTGACAAGACCACTAAAGTTCTTGTTGTAAGTTTGCAAATTCATTTTAACAGTGTGACACCAGCAAGAACAACCACAACACAAAAGTCTGTAGGTCCCAATGAATTTTAATAGCTAGATACTTATACATATGTATATACATATATATATATATATATATTGTTTTTTTATATTTTTTGTTAATTATATTAAATAAACCACCTAGTGTGGAAGACAACTGCGTCATAATTTCGAAGTTCCATGTAACGAAGCCCCGAAGAAAATGACATGTAACGGCCGTTTGTGCCATTGAACTGTAGTATTTAAATTATTGTTGATCGATCAGTCGTCATTCGTTGTCGTTTTAAATTCAATTTCATTCATTTCATTTGCAGTCAAAGGAGAAAATGATGAAGGGTGTACGACGCGGCTGTGTACGTCTGAAAGAGGCTGTTATTGGCATAGATGACCAGGAGGATAATACATTTACCATAACAGTGGATCATAAAACATTTCATTTTCAGGTAAGTTAACATAGCACGGAAGTAATTCCCTATTTGGTTTTAATCCCATCAAAAGAGAACATTGTCTCTCATGTAATTAAATTCACCCACAAGCAATAAGAATTTTATATTTCTGTTTGAGTTTGAATTTAAAATGAAATAACAAATATAAATTAGGGTGTCAATTATTTTTTAAGTTCCAAAGGATACTTCTGTTCTAATGAACGCAACACAACAAAATGGAAGCAGTCTAACGGTTAAAGTGTCTACTCACTAATCGGTACTTTAAAGTATTTACTTACTAATCGGTACTTTAATTTATGGGATTTATATACTGTCTGTTAAGGCATTGCATGGTTCTCATACTCCGTTTAATTTAACAGGATGTTAGATGTTTTACGCTGGCAACTCCGATGAAATGTAGGACTGTAGTTGTCAGTACTGTAAGATATCAGCTGTTTACTTTGTTGTTGTTTTTGTGCAAAGTGTAATTTATTCAATTTATGGCGGAAAACAATCAAGAGGACACCGTGGGAAGAACTTCTTAGTTGCCGAGCAACATTTAGTTGTTGATCGTAAGTCAATTTTGGAAATCCAAATACTTAAATCATAATAACATTAAAACACAATTGTTGTCAGCTGTTTGTATCATCGTTCCGATAAACTACTATCGGGCGTTAGACTTCCAGTTAATGTTACCGGCCGGATAAATTTTAATTATATTCTGAGAAAATGAAATGCTGCTAACCGGATCTTTATTGTTATGATAAAAGATAATAGGGCATTGAGAAAGTGACCCTGACCGGCAAACTCATACAACATACATATTGTTACAAATAAGTAAAAGCTTTTGCTTGCTCTTAATGACTCTACTAACATTATGTAAATAACAGGTGGTTAGTGCTGCGCCTGAAAGTATGCATTGTAACAACGTGCCAGCTCGCTAAACCAGTAGCATGAATTCGCCTCAGTTAAGATAATTCTCCACCATTCGAGATGATTCTACAAAGATAACTAACACAACAACAATGACTAGAAGGTTCTTGAATTCGCTAGATATAACTACATTTGAGTATGGTGAGGTGGTATAAATAGCGGAGGTCTTTGGAATGGAGAGTTTATGATTAAACCCCGTAAAGTAAGCAACGTGATTTGATAGTAAAATATAAGACTTGTTAAAGTGGTGTAAATAAAGTAAACTGTTGTACTATATAAATAAAATAAAAGGAAGTTATACCGTTGTAATTATCGTAATTGAAAACGAACCTTGTTTTATTATTGGGAATAAAACAACCCAAAAAGGACGAATAAGAAAATTCGTAACAATAAAGGGGTTTTCAACAGAGACGCTACAAAAGTAAATCAATAGGGACAGCAAACGACGTCATATTTTTCCCCGCTCTTTTGACATTTCTCTTCAGTAAGGTTTGCCATTTCATCAACAACGAATTGTTAGTTCGAGGGAAACTGTTCATGTAATAAGTTCGTATACTCGTAACACAGTGTATGGTGCTTGGGAACTGCTTCAGTAGTTAGCGATAGGTAAACGAGGGTGGATCGACTGGTTACCTCCAATGACAAGCCCATGTTAAATTCGCCAGTTAAATTCATACAAAGTAGATTGAGGCAGAACTAGATGTGTTTACCAAGGGATTTATTCTGTTACACGCTCTGAACTAGTTCCAGTTCCTGCCGGGAATGTTATTTCAATTATGAATTGAAAACTAAAAGCTTTAGGAAAAGAATTTAAAAACCAAATTTAAAAATATTAACGCAAAAAAGCGACAAATTCATTCCAAATATCATATTCCCATTCCTCATGGAACATTTCTCTCAGTGCAAATCAAAGAACAAGCGACAATCAACCTACTTATACTTGTTGAAATGCTTAAGTGAGAGTCCAAACATAATCAAACACGCTGCAGACGACGATGTTTTTTACAAAGGTTTCTTATGGCAGGAAAGAATCGTGACGTAAATAGCCGCTGGAATAGAATCTTTTCTAATTTCTTGGCGGCGCTCTCACGAAATCTCTCAATTAAGAGAATGGAGTTGCCACATTATCATAAAAACCATAAGAGCAACCATAATGCATACATACGTTGGAACAAGTGTGTACAAAAGAAAATTAAAGAAAGGGGTTAAAAACGATTTATTTTTAAACAAAATACAATTAAAGTGAATGAAAAATTTGTAATAGCAGTAAAAACAATTTAAGTTTGGACATCAAAAATATTGTTTCCAAACTTTCACACAAATTCTAGAAAAGAGCCGCAACCATAGAGTAATATACTAAAAGTTTGCCACAGCTGTTTTTCTTGGACAGGAAACCAAGAAAAGTCACTGGAAAAGTTTGAGCACAGAGTTATACAAACTTGGCAACCCATGCAGAATGAGAAAAATCTGCATTTTAATAAATTTGTGTTTAATATGCAATCTGTATAAATAATTTTACTCTATCACTTCATTACATTTTGCTTTATTTCACTTGTTACCCCTATTTTCCTCGATTTAATTATCACAAAAACAAAAACGATACAAAAACACTCCAGTTGATGACTCTTGTACTTTGTAATGATGATAAATGTAATGAAGCGCTAGAGTAAAACTGTTTATGGAGTTTACAATTGAAACACAAATTTATTAAAATAAAGATTTTTCTCATTCTGCATGGGTTGCCAAGTTTGTATAACTCTGTGCTCCAACTTTTCCAATAACTTTTATTGGTTTCCCATCCAAGAAAACCAGCTGTTGCAAACTCTTAGTATATTACTCTGTGGTACCGATGCCACATCTGATCAAGTAAGACATGTTTTTAGAATATGCGTTTTTAATCTTGGCTTTTGCCCAAGACTTTTGAGTTCGAGGGAGCGAGAGCTGGGAAGAAACAGGAGGGGTAGACAAACATGATCTAGTCGAGAATTCGAGAGGATTTTTGACAGGGGGGTTCTTGCCACAGCTGATCAACCTTAGAGTTGGCGAAACATGCAGGATAAAGTGAGAAAGAGAAATGTCGATATATGACTGGAAGTGTGTAGGGTTGCTCAATGTGTTTTTCATACATTTGCCTTTGTATTTTTGTGATAATTAAATCGAGGAAAAAAAGGGATTACAAGTGAAATAAAGCAAAATGTAAGGAAGTGTTAGAGTAAAACTCTTTATAGAGTTTACAATTGAAACACAAATTTATTAAAATAAAGATTTTCCTCATTCTGTGTGGGTTGCCAAGTTTGTATAACTCTGTGCTCCAACTTTTCCAGTGACTTTTCTTGGTTTCCTGTCCAAGAACAACAGCTGTTGCAAACTCTTAGTATATTACTCTATGCGTGTTTGTGAAATGTGAAAACACGAAGCACAAAATTGCACGGTACATACGCTTTGCCGGTCACAGCCTTAAACCATGTCTCGCTCTATATACGTAAGATACAACAACAACCTAACCAACTTGTTTTAAGGGAACCTGCTATTGCAAAAATATACGGCCAAAAGCCCCGTATTCAGTTCTTGCGAAATTTTCGTTTTCCATAAAACGTAAATAATTGAATGGGTTCCCCTTACATCTCATGACGGGATTAGGGGGAGCTTCTCACAAACCAGTGAGCTGTGCGCGTTCTAGTTTTACACTCACGGATTGGGACCTACAATTGTACACCGGTTCCAAACGGTATTTTGAGAAGCTTTTTCATGGCTAAGTACTCTATAGTGTCGCCGTCACTAAGCGCGGTGACCGCCGTCGAACGAAATTTAAGGTCGTCAGAGCAGAGATGGAACCCACGTCCGACGGCTACACTAGTGTGTCCAAAAAAATTTGTCTTTTTTGATTTTCATGGTTGCTCAAGCTTGATTGGAAAGCTTATTGGGTAAAGTATTTTTTAGATTTTTTCAGATTTTTCGGAAGAGGTTTAGATGTCGCACAAGTCGAATTTCCCCCAAAAATAAGGTATTCCGGACGTTTTTTTGAATTTTACTTTAAACTCGGTCAATAGCCACGACTTTCTTAGTTTGTAAGTCCGAACTTTTATTGTATGTGCCCAAACCACCAGTTTTGGCAATGATTTTGTTCAATAAGGTACAACGTATTCGTCTTTTCGTAAATTTTGTATAAATTTTGTTAGTAACGCTTTATAACTTTTAAAATTACTAAGCAAATTTAAAAAGCTATTGATGTATTCTAAAAGACGGATAAATTCCAAGCAATTTTGAATTTGCAGTTACTGTTCCAGAGTTATGCCATTTTAAAACTCTTTACCCATTGTATGAAACTAATAATACTATAAAGTATTTGCCGATTTTTCATCAGATTTGCTTTAAACACTGTATTCATGGAATAATCTACATGCGCTAAGTAACGACAAAGAGTTACACGCAGAAAAACACGGCCCTAGCAACATGTTGCAGGACACATATATATATTTGCAAGCAATCATATATATGTTTCCTGCAATATGTAGCCGCGGACATTTTCCGCTTCGTGATATTCTTTATCGTTACTTAGCGCATGTAGATTTTTTCAATAAAACAATGTTTAAAGAAAATCCGATGAAAAAAGACAAACAGTTTATAATATTATTAGGTTCATACAATGCGTAAAGAGTTTTAAAATGACATAACTCTGGAACAGTAACTAACTGCAAATTCAAAAATTTTTTTTTACAAAATTGCTTGGAATTTATACGTCTTTATTAGTTTTTTAAATTTATTTTTGACGTAGAATACGTCTTACCTTACGGTATGAGGAGTCATGTCAGGGTTTTATTGTTGTAATCTTTATTTCATTGAATTTGAGGAAACGGCTAGATGAATTTTTTTAAAAATTTTTTTGTAGGTAAATGATGATGTTATCTTTCGTTTGATATACATTTCATATTGGTTGATATATTTCTAGTATTTTAATTTCTCAAATGAAAATTGTTTAAACACATACACTCAAACATATGTGGGGTGTTTGGTTGAGTGTTTTGGGTTGCTCAACATTGCTTAGGAACATGTATCTAGTAAAAAGTGAAACGAACAGCAAGCTAATGGCAACATGTATCTAGTAAAAAGTGAAACAAACAGTAAGCTAACGTAATAAAGCTTTTTTGCGAAAGCTTCAATAAAGCTGTTGTAACATTAATTTTGAATTGTAAAGCGTAAAGCTTTCACACAACGCTCGAATGCTAATGCGAAGACTCGATAAGGTAAACCTTTTTTAATATTAGGGCGGCCCTCTCAACATTCGCAGAACTTATTTCAATAAAAATATTACTTAAAATACATAAATTAAATTAAGTTTAAAAAAATTGAACATAATATTTTTTTTTAAACGGACTTGAATCAAATGCCGTTGGTAAATATAAAAATTACAGCAGACTTCGGCCGAAGGCCTCGGACAACTGTCTGCTGTAATTTTTATAAAAATATTTACAAAATTTACCCAACATTTACGAAAAAAATTAAAACGTGGTACGGTCGGTGGTGCAGTGGTTAGTGTACGCGGCTCTTGTACATGAGATCGTGGGTTCGATCCCTGCTCAGACCACCTTAGATTTCTTCCGACGACGGGCACCTCGCTGAGTGATGGCGACACTATCGAGATCTTAGCCACGAAAAGCTCTCAAAATACCGTTCGGAACCGGTGTAAAACTGTAGGTCCCAATCAGTGAGTGTAAAAACTAGAAAGCGCACATCTCGCTGATTGTGAGAAGCTCTCCTCAATCCCTTCATGGAATGTTACGGGACCCCATTTTTTATTTTTTTTACCTTATTGAGGTTTGTGCATATACAATAAAAGTTTGGACGTTTAACTTCAAAAACTTTGACTTACAAACTAAGAAAATCGTAGTTATTGACAGAGTGTTAAGTAAAATTCAAAAAACGCCCGGAATATGCGATTTTTGGGTGAAATTCGACATGCGCGACCTCTAACCACTTCCGAAAAATCTGGAAAAATTCTCAAAAATACTTTAGCCTATGAGCTTTCAAATAAAGCTTTTTTGAACTAAAAAGTACATAAAGTGTACCAAAAAGTACTTTTTATTGCAAAAGACGTATGCTAAAAGTAAACAAAGGATATCAAAGACTTACATAAAGTGAAAAGAATTTTTGGTACATTTTATGTTGGGTTTTTGTGGAATACTATGTACTTGTTGATACACTTTATGTACTTTTTGGTATAATTTATGTACTTTTTGGTATACTGTGTACTATTTGGTACTCTGTATGTACTTTTTTTCCACACATTATTTACGTTTTGGTAAACTTTATGTACCTTTTGGTACACTTTATGTACCTTTTGGTACACTTTATGTACCTTTTGGTATACTTTATGTGCAGTTTGATACTCTTTATGTACTTTTTAATATATTTTTGGTACAATTTATGAACATTGTTGGTACACATTAACTACCTTTTAGTTACACTTTATGTACTTTGTTGATAAACTATACGCACTGTTTGGTACATGCTATGCAATTTTAGGTACATTTTATGTGCTTTGGTATAAATTGTACTTTTTAGTTTATTTCTTTAAATTTTGTGAACATTTTGATAGATTTTTTATAAGAGCAAAAAAAATTTTTTATTGATGGGACACCTTTAGGCTACACCCATAAAAGTACACCCACACGAAATATACCCGAATTAGCCATAGCCGAATTTAGAGGTTGTCACAACCACCACATTAGATGTATGTCACCACATCCGAATTTGAGGTTGTCACAACTTACTAGAGGTTGCTTCAGTTGTGGCAACTACAATTCGAGGGCAACAACCGAATGCACGATTGCTAAAAGCCTCTTTTCAAGCAATTAGTTCTGTGAGTGTACTTGTTTAAATTTTGTGAACCGAAGATTTTGTGAACCGAAAATTTTGCTCACTTTTCATTTGCTGGGTATTCATTTCTTTGCGAAAATTTCGTGAACAAAATCAATTACAGGATTGTTATACAAAATGTATTTCGTACGCAATCAATTGTTTGGGTGGTGTGAAATTGCCACGTTTCGATTATTTTCACAAACAAAAGTAACATACGGTAATATTAAAATGAATTACGAAGAGGGATTATTCATTAAATATTTGCATTGTAACTCAAAGACAGGTGGAACGAGGGTGGGTTGCTGTTTATACTTCTGGCCAGTGTTGCCAGTTTAGCACTTTAAGTGCAATTCTAGCTTCTTTTTTTTTGGCTTGGTAAATACTTTTTAGCACTTTTTGGAAAAATTTTTGCTAACTCGACGTTTGTTGCTTAATTTTTCGCATTTTTTTTGTCGATAAATTGCATTTTTTCTATAATGTATGGTTGTTTTTCCGAATTGAACTCTGAAATAATGATTATTATTTCAACCAGGAATTATAACATATTTAGAAGTTTCACCGGTGTGGATGTTAAATATGGACGTACATAAGTTGGCATTTAAAAAATACTTTACTGCAAAAGTATGTTTGTCTAGACTTTTTTTTTTAGCAATTTCATTAAATTTGATGTACGGAGAACATGACTCTAAAAAACAAAAATAAATTTGAATTTGCCTCTAAGTAAATTACGGCGGCCGGAGACGAACCCCAGGATATAACACCCCAATTGCAAAATGAAAAAGGGCCCCAAATTTAGGGTTTGTTTTCATTATGAAGGTGGGCCCCAAATTTCTAAATGACATAGCCTTCCAAGCAATGACGAACGGCCCCAAAAAATTGTTAATCACGACCCCAAATATTTTAGTGGGGGCGGCTTTAATTTTTTGGTTTCAAACCGTTTAAAAATAAGGCCCCAATAAGCGCAAGAGGACCCCAAAATAATTATTTGTTGTATACTGATAAAATTTGGGGGCAGATTTCATTGACTCTTTGGGGTGTATTTTCTTGAAATGTAATTTTAAAGAATAGAAATTGCACCCCAGGAAAATAGGCCCCAATAGGAAAAAAAATTGGTTTTGCTTTATTTTGCTTTTGCCAAAAAAAAATCGCGCGATTTTTTTTTGTAAAAATTTGTTTCTTTGCTTTCTAAAACAGTAAAATATAGTTTATTAAAATTTACTTTTATTTACTTTTTAGTAATATTTGGGGCCTAATTTCATTTGTTATTATGGGGTGTTTTTTCATTAAGTTTTATAGTAGCCATACGAAATAGCACCCCGAGAAATTACACCCCAATTTAGTTATGAAATAACACCCCAAAACATGAAAACGGACCCCAAAGTATGCAATATGAAAATGTTCCCCAAAAAAGGGGCCCATATTCATAATGACAACAACACATATTCATAATGACAACAACACACCCCAAGTGTAAGCGAAAATGGACCCCAAATGTACGAAATAACACCCCAAAATTTCGTGTTGTTGCAACCTGTGTATTGGTTTGGGGCCCGTTTCATTTTGCAATTGGGGTGTTATTTCATGGGGCCCGTCTTCATTCCGCCGTAAATCGAATAGACGATCGAATAGACGATTCAAATCGAATAGACGATTCATCCGTATAATTACTTTAACAAGTTTAAAAACGGAAACAGCTTTCATTAAAGCGGTTAACTTGGTTAATCGGCCAGCTTTTGTATGGAAGGGCGTAGTGACCTCGCCAATTTTCCCTAGTTAAGTACAAATTTACTGACTAATCAATTTCAGTCTACATGTGAACAGTTCGGACAACGGTATGAGACTGATTCCAGCATAAAGACATCCACAAGGCTACTTGGGTATCCCCTGATCAAAGAACTAAGAACCAAATTGATCACGTGGTAATTGATGGAAGGCACTCATCCACTTTAATGCACTTACGAGTGATCAGAGGAGCTAACATCGATTCCGATCACTACCTGGTAGCAGTAAAGCTTCGTACAATATTAAGTAGAGCGAAAATCGTACGAAACCAGACGCAGAGGAAGCTAGACATCGGAAAGCTGCAATTACCAGATTTAGCCAGAGACTACTCACGGAAGCGTGGCCGTCGGTGGTGCAATGGTTAGTGTGCGCGGCTCTTGTACATGAGATCCTGGGTTCGAACCCTGCTCTGACCACCTTAAAAAAAATTATTTCTTTCGGCGGCGGTCACCTCGCATAGTGACGGCGACACTATCGAGTATATAGCCATGAAAACGCTTCTCAAAATACCGTTCGGAATCGGTGTAAAGCTGTAGGTCCCAATCAGTGAGTGAAAACTGGAAAGCGCACAGCTCAGTGATTGTGAGAAGTTCTCCCCGGTCCCTTCATGGGATGTAATGGGAAACCATTTATTTATTTACTCACGGAGGCTCTCGCAACTTTTGGCACAGAACCCACCCCTCCCGATGACGATCGTGAAGCGCAGTGGAAGCCCATTTTCGACTCTATAAAAACTGCCGCAACAACCGTACTTGGTTTTGAAAAGTCGCTTCGCAACAAACCATGGTACGATGAAGACTGTCGTATAGCAAATGATGAAAAGAACTCTGCACGTATGATTCAGTCAATGGATTCAGTCAATAGTAACGCGAGCTGCGACTGTGCGGTATAAGAGGAAATTAAAGGCGATAAACCGCCTCTTTAGGTGTAAGAAACGGCAGTGGAGATATCGCGAGAGTGACAAATTTGAGACATACAGAAGGAAGAACGAAACCCGAAAATTCTACCAAAATCTTCAAAAGCCCCTTTCTGTCAAGACAATTACGAAAATCTCATTGCAGATGTGCAGTGCATGTTGGGAATATGGAGAGATAATTTTTTCTCCGTGCTACTGATACCTGAGATATCCAATGACGATGAGACAATCGACGTCGATTGCCCACTCCTAACCAAGACCCAGCCAGACGTTCCAGATAAAATATTTTTTTGTTTTATGCGGTTTCACGCCAGTTTGTTCGGATCATTTTCGCAGTCACAGTCAGTAAATCAGTTTAGCAATGAAAATCAGCCACAATTTTAAACCCTGATCAGAACACACATTTTCAATCTCAATCTAAGTTTGGTTAAAGCAATGACAAAATTTCATTGTGGTCGTTAAAGTTTTATGACAGTTACCATGTTGACAATCAGCCAGACAGACAGACGGGCATGGCTCAAAAAGTCTCAAAACTTCTTCTATAAGTTACAATTTGTTCCGTATCAAATAATATATACTTCCATTCATATGGGTGAGGGTGTTCGAAAATGTATAGTTTACGAAATTTTGTTTTTTTTTTTGTCGAATATAGGCCATAAAGTGCCGCAGTACTACAATTTTTGATTGTTTCAGTTTTAGCAACTTGTTTTTTGCAAATTTCAGCTTCTGGCAACACTGCTTCTGGCGTAATAATGAAAAAACAAATATTGATGATCAAAATTGATTATATTGTTTGTCAAAATATTGTCCCAGAAGTTCAATACACTTTTGCATGTGTTTGAACCAATTTTCGAAGCACTTTTGCTACTCCGAATGAGTTAAGTCCAATACATACGCTTTGAACGCATCAACCGCTTCTTCAGGCGTCAAAAAAGGTGACCACATAATTTGTTTTTAATGTGCGAGAATAAAAAGTAATCATTAGGTGCCAAATTGGGGCTATAAGGCCGATGACCCATCAAATCAATGTATTAATTTACTGGTCAAATATGCGTTTGTTTGGTTCGATGTGCAAGAGCTAGCAGTGTCTTGTTGGAGAATGATTCTTCTTTGGGAGTTCGTTTTCCGTGGTTCACCAAAAACTTCTGACAAACCAAACGTTATGCAGCATTTAGAATTCACTGTCCTACGGTTCTCTAATGGCTAATTTTTAAGTGGGTAGTTAATTCTAACTGAAAGGGAACTAGAGCTTAACTTTGCATTTTGTTGTCCAGTGGTGAGTAAATGTAAGCCATCATATTATTTACTAGCATGGCAACTCTTGCAGTCTTATTGGAAATAATCATCTGCTTTGGGCTAAATGCCAAAACAACAAAACAACAAAAAGGCATGTTATAAAATAACAGATAAATGCTTAACGACGAAGCAAGGCTGATCTAGTAGAGCAGCGATTCTTAACCTCGGGTCGCAACCCAAATTCGGGTCGCGAGAGGTATTGGATTGGGTCGCAGAAATTCCCCAAACGACTGAGCAGTTGATTAAACCAGCTGCAATAGCCATGGCAAGAACTGTCTGTGGAGATGAAATTGCGAAGAAGCTGGAAATGGTGCCAATTTCAAACGATACTGTGAAAAAGAGAATAGATTTAATGTCATTAGATATTTTAGAACAATTAGTAACGGATCTCAAAAAAGCCATCAAATTTTCAATTCAAATCGACGAATCAGTTGATATTGAGATTTCCCACAGCTGTTGGTGTACGTAAGATACAGAACTCCTCAAAATTTCAATCAAGAGTTCCTGTTTTGTGAAAAGCTCTCTGGAACTGCAACTGGGGCTGATATATTTCTTTTAATAGACAAGTTATTTTTACTGTGGGACAATTGTCTCGCAGCCTGTTCCAGATGGAGCACCGTCAATGATAGGGAGTTGCATCGGGTTTTGTGCCAAAGTCAAGGAACGAAATCCGGACGTTGTTTTAATACACTGCTTTTTACATCGAGAAACTACACCTGATATGCAGCCAGATCTACATCAGGTGTTAAAGGACGTAATACAAATTATAAATTTCATAAAGGCGCGCACTATGAACTCTCGGATATTTCGACTGATGTGCAAAGAAATGCGGAAAGATTCTAGCTAGAGTTCTTTCACTTAAAATAGAAATAGAAATATTTTTGACAGACAAAAGACACGATTGTGCTGTTGGCTTCAGTGACAAGGTGATATTTTCACCACTTGAATCAGTTGAACATAGAAATGCAAGGTCAAAATCGCACTGTAGTAGACATTTATGAAGAAATTACTGTTTTTAAAAATAAAATAAAACTTTGGCAAAATAAAATTGCTCAATGTCAATTGGCAGCGTTTCCAACATTAAACTTGTTTTTGGAAGATCTTAATCTTAATGGCAACCGTATTTTCGTGGAGACCATGCCTATTTTTTTAGAACATTTGACAAAACTTGAAAACGAAATGGAAAGATATATTCCACAAAATGTCCATATCGTGAAATACAGTTGGGTAAGAAATCCATTTGAAGTAGATGTAATGGGCGTTGAAAACGATTCAGCTGGATTACAAGAAGAATTGCTCGAAATGCAAGGTGATGCAGTTTTAAAAGAGAGATTTGCCAGAACGAGTCTCACAACCTTTTTAGGCACAATTATCTGGGAAGCCTGTTCTGAGCAATGAAGCTGAAAAAGCCCTGCTACCTTTCCCAACTACTTATTTATGTGAAGCAGGATTTTCATGCCTTGCTGTTATGAAGAATAAGTACAGGAGTAGGTTGGATCCTCAGCATGACATGCGGTGTGCACTTTCTATAAACATAACTCTACGTATACATGATCTGCTCAAAAATACAACACCAGGGTAGTCACTAATTATTTTGCTGTAAATTTTTTAACTATTTTAATGCTGAATTGTCGGATTTTAATACAGAACATTTAAATAAAGCTGTTTATTTCTAATTTTACAACTACATCCTATAAAATTACATAATATATCATTTCAGTACCTGTCACTGGAAAATAAAATAAAAAATTAGATTAGGGTGGCGTACTTCAAATATATTCGTTCTTTGGGTCGCGAGCCAAAAAGGTTAAGAACCACTGTAGTAGAGGTTAACGCAGTAGGATTTCTTGTTGTTGTGGGTACCAACAACAGGGATTTTGTTTTTGTTTCATGACTCTAAATGTCAAATTCAACACAAATGCATATGACCAAACAAAGTAAACAAAAAAGTACAATAACAAAATACACTGAATTTGACAGATAGAGTCATAAGTAAGCAAAATCAGCTGTTCTAATGCGTTAACCTTTGCTAGATCAGCCTTGCGACGAAGTTATTGAACAAATACATACGAAAAACATTTTGGGTGCAAAAAATAAACGATTAAGGCACAAAGTATGTATATTTATAAAAATATATGTATAAGTATAGACAATAATACATTACAAATATACATTTCTCTTTTTGGCAATGAGAACGGTGTTGACAAAATCATATGTTTATGATTACAGGTTAACCAGCCAATTTTCGTTAAAGCATTGTTAAGCATATATAGAAAAATTTAATTCAGAGTTTAACCACAATTTAACTAAGAAACGTAGGTAACCATTGACGTAAAAATTAGCCCTAAGGGAACTGCTGTCTAATGTGCCCCATCAGTAAAATTTTGTTTTTTGCTCAAGCTTTATTTTTAAGCTTATAGGGTAAAGTATTTTTGAAATTTTTTTCAGAGATCTAACGATTTATCACTCGATGTCGTCCATTGCCGGTGTTGTTCTTTTCGCAGTATGGAGGTCTCAAACGCATTTTAAATGCTATAGCCGAAATGATTCCAAGACCTCATTTTTGGAGACATTAACACTTCCTTATAGGTTTCGTTTAGGCTCACTCCCTCCTTGAAAACTTAGCCTTCTTATACTGCTTTCTGCAAGACTTTCTCAGGATTTGCAGATCCTTGTTCAACCACGGGGGTTTGTTTCTTACCCTGGTAGAAACAGGTGGGGTATGCGGAATCAAGTGATCTGTTGAGCTTAAGTGAGAGCATCGGTAAGGTCGTCAGAGTGACAGAGGGAGAGAGAGAGAGGATTAATACCTTTCAATCTTTGTTTGTACTTAATCTAGTTTGTTTTACGAACATTCCTTGGAACTGACAAAAGTGTCGATGTTCTGCGAGAGTGAAAACTCTATGTAACGATGGCTGGTAACGAACAACCGACACCCTCTATCCTTTGATCAAGTGAAACATGTCCTGTGATGTAAAGGTGACATCAAGGACCTCTCGTCTGTCTTTAGTACTAAAGGTGGGCCCATTACCCTCGTTACAATCATAAAGGTTAGTGTCTCTGATCTATCGTTTATATTGGTACTTTCACAAATTGTGTGGTGCGCAGTGACGTCCGCACAACGATAGCCACTTTATATTACCCCGCCTCATCAATTAGCTTCCTAAGTACATGTGTTACTTCGTTAGGTAGTAACTGTTTGCAAGTTTCCTTCATCAAGATGGTTAGGCTGTCTTATCTTATAGACATCTACAGAAAAATAACCATATTAGCGGTAACCGAATGTAGATATTGTCACTGGCACATTAGATGTCATCACATCCGAATTCTAGGTTGTCACAACCGCGCTAAATGTTTGCAACACACTATTAGAGGTTGCTTCATTCGAATTTCGGTTGTGTGGACTAAATTCAGTCGTGACACCTTCAATTCGGTTGTGGCAACTGCACGCAAAGAAAAATCTCGTTCCTCCCAAACGAAATATTAGATAACTGAAGTTCGTTTGGGGATTGTAGTTGGGAGAAACGAACTTCTGTTAAGCCATACATGTCATTTCGTTTGGGAGTATCGAAAACTGTTTGCAGCAAACGAGTTATGAAAAATATAAGCTGAAAAACGTTTGCGAGAAACGGTTCCGATAACTGTTGTTTCGGTTACAGCAACCGGGTTGTAGTTGCTCCAAACTAAAAAACGTTCGCGAGAACTGAAAAACGTTTGCAGTAAACGAGTTACGAAAAATTAGAGCTGACAAAACGTTTGCGAGAAACGAAAAACGGTTCCACCAACTGTTCGTTCGGTTACAGCAACCGAGTTGTAGTTACTCTAAACTAAGAAAAAGTTGATAATGGTTTTACACATAAAATTTGTTTTAAAAAAAGTGTTGGAATTTTTGTCTATTTTTTCACTATCTACTATACACGTCTGTCTCGCCTTGAATTCAAATAAAAGCGCAGCAAACTACAACGCATCAATTGTCCATCCAAGATATATTGACAAGGTAGAAGCATTAGAGTGTGTGATCACATTTATATGTATGCCAAACGAGTGGATAAGACTGTGTATGCAGTGAACAGATTGAGAGAAATTTACGTTCTTCGTAATCTGTGCTCTCATTAGAAAAATGGCTAATTTCAGTTATCGCAAACATTTTAAAATTTGAGACGAATGTAATCGTGAACGCGTTTCATGCAAGTGAGTTCTCGTTACAAATTTTCGATATACGAGTTTATTTAGGAGAACTACATGAACGGTTGCAATTAATAAATTAATACAAATCAATCAAAGTATTGTTGCGGCAACCGAGCAATAAACGTTTTTTTTTCTTTGCGTGTACCCTACCTACAACCGTTTTTCATCAATTAGTTCTGTGAATGTAGACCGCTTGTAGTTTTGTGTATCGCTTTAGGTACTTCGAACTAAGGAAGACACGCTTAAAGCCCCGTATTCAGTTCTTGCGAAATTTTCGTAAGAAATGTTGTCATTTATCTCTAATCGGAAAAATTCTAATTAAGATAGAGTTACCACCTATCTCATATTTACCTTGCACATATTTCATTTAAAACTCCTCTACACTCTCCATTTTATTTTTAATGCATGATTGCTAAATTCATCGAAGTGTCGAAATTCTGGTCCCAAACAATTGTCAAACAATTGTTTTCGTACAAAATAACATTGGCGTAACAACCCTGTAATTGATTTTTGCAGAGAGCTGAGTACCAAGCAAATGATAAGTGAGTGAAATTTTCGGTTCATGAAATTTTCGTTATTTTTTATACACGTACTTCTTACGGCCACGAAAATTTCTTAAAAACTGAATACCGGGCTTAAGCATCGACTAATAAGTCTCAATGAATCGATGTTTATGTCAAATGTTTTCCCACAAAGAATACTGGCCGTTCCCTTTACACTGCTGGATAAGTTGACGTTTGTTAAAATAATTAAAATGTCAAAATTCCGGTCCCAAACAATTGGTTTCGTATGAAATAACATTGGCGTAACAAACCTGTAATTGATTTTGTTTACGAAATTTTCGCAGAGAGCTGAGTAGCAAGCAAATGAAAAGTGAGCGAAATTTTCGCTTCATGAAATTTTCGTTATTTTTGATGCACGTACTTCTTATGGCCACGAAAATTTCGTAAAAACTGGTTACAGGGCGTTAGAATTGTTCGATTTTTATGAACTTGGCAGGTGGTCATTCTATGGCAATTGAAGCACGATTAGGTTGAAGTCGTTTAAAAATATCTCTCGAAAATAAGGGACACCCTAATGTATATCACGTAGTGCGCTTGAAGTGTATTTTTTATATTATTTTGCTGACGTTTATTTCACGTACAGGCCCAACACAGCGAGGAGCGCGAAAAGTGGGTGCGACGATTAGAGGATACAATACGCCGTCATGCGAATCGTTCTCGCATGTGGGACAGTCAGAGTGCATTCTATCTTGGTGGCTACAACAAGGATTTGACAAACAAACGCGCAAATTATTTGGAAATATTTGGACGACGTGTCTCAGAAGCTGATGCATATTTGCAATTAATGATTGAACAAACAAATGTAAGTATTTTTGTTGTTGTTATATTTGTGTCATTTTTATTCTGTCTTTAATCTAAACCTTCATTTCTCGTTTCTTTCAGACTATTGAAAAACGAATTAGCGAAATATCGGATCCGAACGAAAAAGCCAAATGTAAAGTATTACAGGATAATGCAAGTGTAAGTGAATTCAATATTTATTTTATTGTTGGGAAAATTTCTGAAAAACTGTGAAACGAATATCCCTCTGTATTGGGTGGTTTATATTATTAAATGGTCATCAGACAAATATTTTATTCTATTGGACTACAAATGTTGATAAAGTGTCAGGACGTTTAAAGAAAATAGTTCTACTCAAAATGACGTCATAGCGTTAGAAACAAAACGTAATTGCTCTTGCTAGTTCGAAATGTGACCATCCGTGGTGCAGTGACTACCGTGCACTACTCTTGTATTTGACAACGCAAGTGCAATCCCGGATCTGACCAACTTTAATTTCTTCCTCAAGACGGATCACCTCAATTGGAGACACTATCGAATATCACTGTAAATCCGCAAAATCCGCACCAGGCAGTTGCTCGTTGTGGATGCATTTGTTTTTCATGGATTGCATGAGGATTTTCAGAGCCCCAAATTCGACAATTTTGTGTATTCATGAAGCCAATAAGATGGAAATGCGCTTCATCGGAGAAGATTACTTTTTTTTTTAAAAAATTTACATTGACTTCACTTTGCTCCGTTACCCATTGAAGGAATTGCCGGCGCTTTCCACGGTCTGCTGGTTTGAGCTCCCGAGTAAGGTGAATTTTGTACGCATGAAGATGGAGCTCTCTTGACAACAATCGCTGCGTAGTGCTTCGTGAAATTTGAAGTTGTTGAGAACGATGCCGAATTGATGTTTTCGGGTTTCGGCGACACTCTCATTTACAGCAGCAATGTTTTCAAGAGACCGACCGGTACGTTGACGCACAGGAGTCCTAGTGTCCATAACCGACCCAGTGTCTTCAAAGTTTTTGATCCCTCTTCGAATGGTTGATACATTAGGTGCATTTTCTCGACTGAAGATTCTTCGAAGTTATTGCGCGGTTTCAGTATAACTTTCCAAACTTTTGGAATGAGTTTTCACAACTATAACGCGTTGTTCTTTCGTAGAGAGCTCCATTTTTAATAATCGGAATAAACATAACAATTACACTAAACTTTAAAAAGTGAAATTTTACTTAGACACCCTTTACATATGCATATACAAAGAGCGTAATGTGTAAACAAACCCCAATGTTACAATTACGCAGCGTTTGTATTTCGTGGGTAATAGGTTACCCTGGGCAACTCATTATTATTGCCGTTGGGAATGGGTAGCGATCGTTTACTCACGACAATGCGGAATTACCCTTACCCACAGGGTAATGGGGAAAATAATGGGTAGTTACCCACGACGATGGGTAATGGGTATCCCAGGGTATCCCATCCCCATTTTTGATCGAAAATATAAAAAAATTAAAAATAAAATCTATATCTCAGTAACGGAGTGTCCAATCGAAAAAATTTTTGAAGTTTCTAAGGGTTGTTCATAAAGTGTTCGGTCCAATTCGTACGGAGGAATTTTTTTCAAAAAATCGCCAAAATAAGAAAATCGCTAAAATAAAAGTGGTTATACGTCGGAGCCGGTGCGTCCAATCGCAAAAATATTAAATTTTTTACCATCGAAGGGTTGGAGGATTTAACCTTTAAAAATCAGTTATTTTTCCGATTCGACGCACCGTTTCCGAAATATAGACACAATTTTAGTTTTGACGATTTTTTAAAACAAAACTGTATTGCTCTATTCAAGACATCCATGGGTTAAAACCACCTATGGTGGTAAAAAATTTATTATTTTTGCGATTGGGAGCACCGTTTCAGAATTATAGCCACTCTTTTATTTTAGCGATTTTTTGAAAAAGAAATTCTTCCCTACGAATTAGACCACAACTCTTAGACACCCATAAAAACTGGTTATGTTTTCGATTGGACGCTCCGTTTCCGAGACATATAATTTTTTCTCTAATTTTTTCGTATTTTCGATCAAAAATGGGGAAGGCTTACCGTGGGTAACCCATTACCCATCGTCGTGGGTAACTATCAATTATTTTCCCCATTAAATAAATAAAATAAATGGTTTCCCATTACATCCCATGAAGGGACTGGGGAGAACTTCTCACAATCACTGAGCTGTGCGCTTTCCAGTTTTCACTCACTGATTGGGACCTACAGTTTTACACCGATTCCGAACGGTAATTTGAGAAGCTTTTTCATGGCTAGATACTCGATAGTGTCGCCGTCACTATGCGAGGTGACCGCCGCCGAAAGAAAATTTGAAGGTGGTCAGAGCCGGGTTCGAACCCAGGATCTCATGTACAAGAGCCGCGCACATTAACCATTGCACCCTCTGGCTAATGGGTAATTCCCCATCGTCGTGAGTAACTACCCATTATTTTCCCCAATACCCTGTGGCTAATGGGTAATTCCCCATCGTCGTGGGTAACTACCCATTATTTTCCCCCATACACTGTGGGTAATGGTTATCGTTCATTACCCATTCCCCACATGGTTACACATGGGGCGTCAATACGAACTCTGCAATTATGCACTCTCGCCAATGTTACAATATTGTAGTCTCTTCAATTCGTTAATGATCCAGAAACGCAAATGTAACCAACACGCAGCTTATAAGTTTACTGATATTTTTTTCAATTGCTAATTTTTGCCCACGTGCTTACCAAAAATGGAAGCATCTAAAGTAGTTGCAAAAATGTTTAGTATAAGTCATATGACGATGCAGAGAATAAAACAAGAAAAATATTAAAAATTCAACTATTCCTGGACGCCTCAGAAAGATTGACGACCGCATTTGTCGTCATTTAGCAAAATTACACGTTGAAAAATAATGGCCCCAGCAACATATTGCAGGAACCATGTACATGTTTGCAAACATTGACTTCGTGAATTGAAGATCTGCTGCTTTTTCTTTCTCTACGCCACCCACAGTTGTGAGTCACAAATGCATATATTAGACGTGTTTTGTTTACAAGCAAGCGATTATCGCTTGTTAAGTTGCAAAGAAAACGGCTTTTTAGCGAGAAGTCATTTTATTCAAAAATATGAAAAATGATTAAAAACGGTAAAACATGTCAAAATTTTTTTGTTTTATATTTAGCGAAAATGAATCTCGTCGCTTAGTTGTCGCTAAGTCTTCGCTAAGTGCTTCATACAAAACAAGCGAATATATAAGCAAGCGGTGTAACCAAAACACGCTTATTATAACATATTAATCATGGTGTACCAAACATGTAATACTGAATAGCAAACACAATGTTTTTGGACACAAGTCTACTATATTTGCAACAAGATACAACCACACATTATATTTGCATCCAAACAACACAAATATACATATTTTTCAGCGTGTAGTGACAAGTGATAATGCAATTATTGCAGCTGCAGCACTCAAAACGTTAAATCTTCTCAAAAGACGAAAAAGAAATCTCAAAAGAATATAAAGCTTCGTAAAGAATTCACCGAATTTACGCCATGTTCGGTACGCGCGTGTCTTCAATCGTTGCACGACTTTAATTTTGTAACTACTCAAACCAAGATCTTTATTCCAAATCTTCCACAAAGTAAAGAGACACCGATCCAAATGTGCACGATGACGGATGGACTCATTCGGCCCTTATCGATGCTACGTTATACAGCAGTAATAGTTTCTTTTGAACACACTGTACGAAATCTCAGAGGAAGCGTGTTATCATTTAGAGTCAACGTGGAGAGAATTAATTGCCACTGGCCATAAAATGGGCGTAGTGTATGATGCATTTCCCAAGTAGAACCATGTACTTCAAAATAAATTTCCACCATTTGCCAGCGTTGTTCAGGCGTCAGTCTATTCGTAATGAAATGGCAAACCAAACTAAACATAAGTCAAGTGACAGCTATCAAAATAACTGACACTGAACACAGTGTTGCCAACTTAAAATGCTATACCTCTAAAAAAAAAAACTTAGAAGCTGTAATGATGAGTAAGGGAAACAATTTATTGTTCATCTTCTCTACCACCAGAAGAATCTATCCTGAGGGACCTGGAAGATTTTTCTCATCGGCACCTCGGTAAAATTTTGAGCTTATTGGATCAAACTGGTTGAAACAAATTTTTCCTGATGGGCTACCTCATAATCTCAGTTGTCCCTAGTATCACAAATGACTAATAATCTAGGGACCATTTTCTCAATGTCCGGTTATACTAATCGGCATTTTAATTTATCGGAACCATATACTGCCTGTTAAGGCTTTTAATTTTCTCATACTCCTGTTAATTTAACAGTATGTTCGATGTTTTACGCTGGCATCTCTGATGAAATGTATGACTACAGTTGTCAGCACTAACATATCAGCTGTTTACTTTGTTATTATTTTTGTGTAAAGTGTAAGTTATTCAAATTATTTCAGAAAACAATCCAAAAATACACCCTGGAAAGAATTTATCGCTTGCCGAGGAACATTTACTTGTTGACCCGGTGGAAGAATGCAAGTCAATTTTAGAAAACTAAATAATTAAATCATAACAACATGAAAATAAAGCAGCTGTTTGCCTCATCGTTACGATAAACTACTAACCGGCGTTAGACTTCCTGTTAACGTTACAGAAAATTAAATTCTGCTGACCGATACTTTATCGCAACAATAAAAGATACCGGGACCTTAAGAGCGATGACACACACAGTGGTTCGCCGACTTGGCACATGATCCTGTGTTTTCAAATGATGCAAGCCACACACGGCGGCATTGATTTCAGTCGGCGAAAAAACGACTCGGCACGTCGTTTACTTTAAGAAACGCGCGCGGTTTTTGTGCCGAGTCGGCACTTGTTTCCATTGTTTTCTATGAGCGCTGAAAAGTGAAAATTTCACAATTGCATAGCGGCAGACGCCGCACAAAACCAACGTGTGTGTTATCGGCGAGTCGGCAAACCGCTGTGTATGGCATGGTAGAGTCGACGTGCCGAGTCGGCGAACCGCTGTGTGTGTCATCGCTATAAGAAATCGCTATAAGTATGAAAGTAACGTCGGCTAAGGAGTGATTTTTTGAATACGAAATATGCCAAATTATCAGCGAAAAACTTTTCACAGTGAGGACATGTAGAGAATAAAATCTGTAATTTTTACAGGAAAACTGATAATATTGGTGTGAATTGATTTTCGAACTGTAACGATGACATTTAATAGCCTCTTCTGGCCTTTCTCCTGTTTACACGAAAATGTAATACGAGGTGACGCGTCATAACGCCCATGGGCGTTATGTCATACCTAAAATGGACGGTTTTGTGTCACACCGGTCATGGACTTTATGTCCATCTTAGGTGTGACATAACGTCCACGGACTTTATGGCCTTTTACGGAGTTTCGCCGCAAGGCCTGGCAGTAGTGAAACCAGCGGGCTTTATGTCACACCGGTCATGGGCTTTATGTCCATTTTAGGTGTGACATAACGCCCATGGGCTTTATGTCCATTTTAGGTGTGACATAACGCCCATGGGCGTTATGACGCGTCACCGTAATACGAGTATGTAACACAAAAGTAAATTGTAAGAACTATATTATTTTACCATATATCGTAGCAATGACATCAATTGTATTGTTCAGTTTGAATATGCAATATACCAGACCATATGTCTAAAATAAGGCACTGTCGCATATATTATACTTACATACATATGTAAATATAAATATTCTGTTAATAAATACAATTTCAACGTTCTCGTGCTCTTCTACTTATTAATATACAAATATTCTCTGACGTTCCTCATAGACATGATGATGTTGAATTGTTCCAACAAATGTTTTATATTGTTAATAAGTTTTATATTATCATACAGTCGAGATGTGTCTATGGTGAAGTTATGTATGCAGTTCACCATAATGTCTATGGTGAAGATATGTAATTCAGCATAATGTCTATGGTGATGTTTTGTAATTCACCATAATGTCTATGGTGAAGTTTAGCAAACTGTTAATACAGTGGTGTGTGATGAAATAGAGTCAACACTAATCAACATTTTCAAAACAAAAACAAATGTAGAAAAATTAAATTTTGTTTATAACTTTTATTTTTAATTGTTCAATTAAGAACTAGATATAACATTTTAGAACATTAATGTCGTAATTTAAAATTAAATCGTTAGGTATAAAACAAAATATTTCAAAATGCCCCGTTTTGCCTGTGAATTAAAATAGAATCATCGCGATTCATCATCTGAACTAGAATAAATAGCTGTGTCAAATAAAATGTATGTGTCATTAATCCTTTATGTTATCTCAGTACTTTATGAAATAACTATTATTTTTTATCACAGCTAAGCAACGCCTTGACATTGAATCATCAAGTCTCCACAAGTCATGTTTTTCACGCCGATTGTACCAGTGTCATAAGCTCATCTTTATTAAATTGGTTTATTCCTTTGATAGACACTTTAATGCCCTCGACACAAATTCTGAATAGGATTTAAGCCCAGCGACTGCATAGACCATCTTAAAACTATGACACTATTATTTTCAAACGAAGCTTTTGCTCACTTCTATGTGTGTTTGGGGTCGATATTATGTTGAAACACCCATCGAAACGGCATTTCCCATTTAGCACACGGCATCATGATGTTTTTTTTAATACAGTGATATAATATGCAGCGTCTATTGTCTGTTCAATTTGGAATAAAGTGTCTGTCCCAATGTAAGAGTAACAACCCCGTACCATTATGTTTCCGCTACCACGTTTAACTGTTTGGATTGTGTTCTGGGGCCTGAATTCGGTGTTGGAAGGTCTTCGTACAGGAAGATTACTCTTATCATAATCACCCAATCTCACTTTAGTTTCAGCTGTCCTCAAAATATTTCGCCATTTGGGTACGGACTATTTCACATGCTCCTTGGCAAAATGCAACATTTTTTGAACGTTCCGTTTGGATAGAAATGGAACTTGTCAGACACTTTTTGCCTTTAAATTGTTTTTAGTTAGCATTTTTCTTAATGTAGAGGTGTCAACATCCCGATCGTATTGCCTTTTAAGGGCGGAAGAGGTAACAAAAGTCGAACTCTACGTGGCGCAATATTTTTGGTTCCAAATGTTCTGTAATTTTCAGGGTTTTACCGTCTGTTTCCTGGATTGGGGTTATATTTTATTCCGGTCTCCAACATTTTGTTGGAGCATCGGTGGTGCAATGGGTAGTGTGCGCGCCTCTTGTACTTGAGATCCTGGGTTCGATCCCTGCTCTGACCACCTTAAATTCTTTCGACGGCGGTTACCTCGCATAGTGACGGCGACACTATCGAGTATTTAGCCATGAAAATGCTTCTCAAAAATACCGTTCGAAACCGGTGTAAAACTGTAGGTCCCAATCAGTGAGTATAAAACTAGAAAGCGCACAGCTCACTGGTTGTGAGAAGCTCTCCCCAATTCCTTCATGGGATGTTATGGGAAACCATATATACATATATATGTATATCCAATTATGTCAGTAATTTGTATGTAGCGTCTGAATTCTTTTATCGTCTCTTTTATTCTTTCTTGGCGCTCGTGATTGCAATATTTACATCGGCCCATTTTGGAACGTCAATAATGACAATTTATTAATGCTACTAATAAACATTAATCATATTTAGAAGCTAAACTTTGTTTTCAAATTCCAATCCAAACTACCATTAACCATTTAAAAAAAATTTTTTTGTAATTGACTCTATTTTATAGCACACGTCATTACATAGCCTTTAAAATACTGACACTGACCTGGAGAACAGTAGTGTACAAAATTTATTAAAAATGACGGCATTATATTCAGCAGAGAACCGGTCAATCAGGTTCAGAATTTCTTTAAATGAAACATCTTGAACCACTGATATGTGGAGAGGGTAACATTTTTGACGAGTGTGTGACTCTATTTCATCGCACACCACTGTACGAGTAGGAAATATTATTTTATACCATTTGTCTTACACTTATCAGAAGGTGTGTTACATACATGTGTATATATTTATAGTACATACAGAAACATCCAATTAATGTGACAGATCTTCCTGATTTTAACCAGAAACGCCACGAACATTTCAAGTGTTGTAATGGTGTAAAATTTATATATGTAAATACGGCAAATGTGTTAAAATCGTTGATAGTTTTTAACGATTTTATCTGTACGATTTACATGTATCGTATCTATACAGTGTAGTTCATAATACAAATGCGTTTTGCATATGAAAATTGGGTGGCACCCGAAGATGTTGTAGTATCTAGGTTGTTGTTTGTTTGTTTATTTGCTTATCCTACACAATAAGATATAAATCTTATAATTACTGTATAGGAATTTACATTGGAGAGATGATAATTTTAATAAAACTTTTAAACTTTAATTTAAAAAAAGAAAAGAAAAAAATAATGTAATAATAATGTAATAATAAAATAAAATATAATATAAATGTATTCAAATTGAAATTGAGTACAATATAATATTAAACATTAAACAAATAAATGAAATACATTTAGATTTAAATAAATTTATAAGCCAAGTAAATTAAACATTCCGCGAAAGGTAAAACATTTATGACAAATTGCCATTCTTATGTAAGTGTTTGATATCGAAAAGGTATCAGCTTATTTCTCCTATTAGATCTTGCGAAAACAAGACGACGGAAAAGATAAGGAGGTAGTTTTAGTTAGATATATAATATTATGAAGAAGCACAAGAATCTTTATTTTAAACAAATTGTCCAGACAAATTCCATATAATTGTATGGAATATTCAGAAATATGGTCGTATTTGCCAATACCATAAACATATCACAGTTTGAAATAATTTCACAACCATAAAAAAGAGACGGCATAAGATAAGACTTAGCAAGCTTAATTCTTATCGCCAGAGGAGTAAAAGAGAAAGTTGTCCACAAAGTTCGTAGTTTATTTTCGTTGTTGCCAACAAACAATGACTAATGTTTTTTTCTATATGAATTCTCAATACATTATACATGAAACTCCCATATTCATAACGAAAAGTTGGTCACTGGATGCACACTCCGTAAAACGAGTGCCTAACTAGAATGATATTTAAACTTATTCACTAGTTACTTTAAAGTTAATTCATAACAGTTTCTATCTTCTGTCTCACTCCACTATAAAGATGTCTGTTTTAGTCAAATGTAATCCGGATAGTCATGATTTGCAGCGTCGTCACTTGTTAAGCCCCGTATTCAGTTCTTGCGAAATTTTCGTAAGAAATTTTGTCACTTATCTCTAAACGGAAAATTTTGTTACAGAGAGTTGCCACACAACTGTGATTTACCTTGCAAATATTTCATTAATAATTCATCTTCGCACTCCTTTTTATTTTTAATACATGTGGCATTACTTTTGATTACTAAACTAATCGAAATGTCAAAATTCCGGTCCCAACCAATTATCAAACAATTGTTTTCGTACGAAATAACTTGGCGTAACAACCCCGTACTTGAACCCCGTAGCTGAGTACCAACAAAATGAACAGTGGACAAAATTTTCCGTTCATGAAATTTTCGTTATTTTGTATGCACGCACTTATGGAAACGAAAATTTCTTAAAAACTGAATATCGGGCTTGAGTCAAGAGTTGATTCAAAACAGTTTCCTATCTTTGCTGTCTAAGTCTAACGTAAACATATCTGTTTTAGGAAAATGCAATGAATTCAAAATGATAGCCGGTGGCTAACTTTGTCTTATGAATACAATGGTCAGGTTTTGATTTAATTAAAACAAATTAATCAATTTAACATAATTTGTAATAGTTTTGAAAACTTTAGGTTTTGAATTTCTTCACTAAGTCGAACAAAATTATCCATAATATATTGTTTAACGTTTACTGTTTCAAATATGCGAGTGTCGATTGTTGTTTAAATTTTTGGCAGATTAAATATTGTTTAGAAATATACCCGTGTATTCGAAACCAAAACTTAGTCACTGGATGGGAACAGAGTACAACGAGTATCTAGCTAGAATGTGTTTTAAGGTTAGTCACTTGTTAGTCTAGAGTAGATTCATAACAGTTTCCTATCTACTGTCTAACTCCACTATGCAGAAGTTAAAGTCAAATGGAACCCTGAAAATCATGATTTTTCAACTTAGTCACTTGATAGCCAAGAGCTGATTCATAATAAGTTACCTATCTTTCGTGTCTAACTCTAAGACGAACATGTCTGTTTTAGCCAAATGCAACCCTTTTTGTCATGAGTGTTATTAGTAAAACGACAGCTGTTCGACAAAATCTAGCATCGTAGCTTCTCGTTGTACACAGTTTAGTTGATGTGTTATGAATACGATGGTGAGTTTTTACTTTAATTAAAACATGTTAATCAATTTAACAAAATTTGTAATAGTTTGGAAAAGTTTAGGTTTTCAATTTTCTCATTTAGTCGAGGCATATGTTGCAGTGCCGTACCCAGGATTTTCTTTCGTGGGGGGGGGGGGGGGTCAACTTGAAATTTAGGTTGAAAAATAGCAGTACATTAAAATATCACCACTTAAGGAAATAATAATGTGTACGTGCCTGATATGTTGTTCAACTTTTACTGTTTTAAATTTTGGGCAGGTTAAATTTTGTTTAGAAACATACCCCTGCATACAAAACCGAAAGTTAGTCACTGTCACGTTAGTCAAGAGTAGATTAATAACAGTTTCCTATCTACTGTCTAACTCCACTATTAACAAGTCTGTTTTAGTCAAACGCAACCCTGATAGATTTTTAAACTTAGTCACTTCTTGGTCAAGAGTTGATTCATAACAGTTTCCTTCCTACTCTGTACCACTCTAATGTAAACATGTCTGTTTTAGCCAAATGCAACCTTGATCGTCAAGAGTGTTGTTAGTAAAACGATAGTTGTTTGTCAAAATTTAGCATGCATTTGTTCGCATCATAGCCTTTAGTTGAATACAGTTTAATTGGAGTGTTAAGGTACCCTTAGACTTGTGGATAAGTTGCAACGACTTGAAGTTGGCCCCAACTTATCGATGGTGTAAGGTGAAGTTACTGGTCTGTACGAGTACAAACTATAAGTAGTTGGGGAAAAATCAAAGCGATTTTGATTTTTTCAAGTTAACGTCAACTTATCCAGCAGTGTAAAGGGAACAACAACCAGTGTTGTTTGTGGGAAAACATTTGACAAAAACATCGTTCCATTGAGACTAAGTAGTCGATGCTTATTCCTGTTGCTGTTTGAGAACATTTGTTATTTAAAGATACACTGAAAAAAAACTTGCATAATATTGAACTTGACTTGAAGGAATATTTCATAATTTTCAAGCATGATGTACATACATATGTATCCAAAGCTCTTTGCAGCAATTTAGGCCGCTTCCTTTAGGCTGCTTCCTTTAGGCCGCGTATCTCTATCGAAACTCCTATCTATTGGTAGCCCACCTTATATGGGTGCCGGGCACAGTAGCATTCCAGGGAACGATAGAGCAGACTAGCTGGCAAGATTCGGAACTACCTTACCTGTCCCACTGGATATGGAGCATGCAGGATAACTAGGTATGAATGACCAAGTTATGACTTGAATTCTACGCATCCTGGAATATCGGTTTTAGATATCGTATAGCTTAAACGCCCCATTACCATACCAGGTCGAGTTACAGGTTCAACGATGGGAATGGAGTATGACGTCCCGTGGTATCACCACGGTACACATTGGACTAAGTGTGTCAATAGTAACAGCCACTTATACGATAGCAATGGTAGCTAAAGTGACAAGATGATTGGTTGGATAAACAAATTTATGGCATGCTAGTACCGGTGCATTTCAGATTATTCGCATTGTATGTCAAATGACTGTCGGTGGTGCAATGGGTAGTGTGCGCGCCTCTTGTACAGGAGATCCTGGGTTCGATCCCTGCTCCAACCACCTTAAAATTTCTTTCGACAACGGTCACCTCGCTTAGTGACGGCGACACTATCGAGTATATAGCCATGAAACAGCTTCTCAAAATACCGTGTGGAATCGGTGTAAAACTGTAGGTCCCAATCAGTGAGTGAAAACTGGAAAGCGCACAGCTCAGTGATTGTGAGAAGTTCTCCCCGGTCCCTTCATGGGATGTAATGGGAAACCATTCATTCATTCATTTCATATGTCAAAAGAATCTTACAGAAGGAAGAATTAGGGTCTACTGAAAGTCTACTGAAAAGTACAAAGCCAAACCAACGGAAATGGATCAGGGCCCCCCTTTTGTAGAGATAAGCACGGGAATCTTTTCACAAATGTGCAGAGTGTGTTGGGAATATGGGGAGATCACTTCTCCGCTTTACTTGTCCCAGGAGACTTCAATATAGATGAGGGTGTTGAGCATATACAGGACGATGGCGTTGACTGCCCCTCTCTTAACCAAAGCGAAGTTAGAACAGCAATTTCCCGGCTTAAGAACAAAAAAGCCGCCGGTGCTAATGGACTATCAGCTGAGCTATTTAATGCTGGCGGCTATGAGTTGGAAGGGTGCATGCATAAGCTCATATGGAAAATCTGGCTAGACGAATGCATGCCCGATGATTGAAGTTCTAGCATACTGTGTCCTGTTTTCAAAAATGGCGACTTGAGTATATGTACCAACTATCGTGGAATAAGCCTCCAATAAAGAATATGGCAACGACACAGTCAGTTACAACGGGTGCTGCGAGTGATCGGTACAAGTAGCTGAGAAGGGAGGAAAACCAACTATTTAGGCGGAAAAAAATGGCAGTGGGAGCAGAGAGAGAGTGAAAAAACCGAAATGTCCAGGATGAATGGTGAATCCCGAAAGCTTTTCCAGAGGGTAAGAAGATTGAATAACGGGGTTAACAATGGGCTGCCCTCCTGCAAGGACGAGAATGGGAATCTGGTGACTGAGAAGCAGTGTGTGCTCAAAATGTGGAGAGACCACTTTTCAGCACTACTCCACTCGGATTCTTCCACTGAAGATCAGGAGGTAATGGTAGTGGTAGATAGTGCAGATTGTACACCCCTCAACCAAGACGAGATTAGAACGGCGATCTCCCGCCTTAAGAAAAATAAAGCCGCTAGTGCGGATGGCCTACCCGCTGAACTTTTTAAGGTAGGTGACGAAGAACTGCTAGCCCACATGCATCAACTTATATGCGGTATATGGCTGGGGGAATCTATGCCCGACGATTGGAGTCTCAGTGTATTATGTGATGTATTCAAAAAGGGTGATCCGTGTGTCTGTTCCAACTATCGCGGTATCAGTCTTTTATCCATCGCGTATAAAATCTTGTCGAGCGTATTATGTGAAGGACTAAAGCTAATTGTTGCAAACGTGATTGGACCTTATCAGTGTGGTTTTAGACCAGGCAAGTCCATAATAATGAGAAAGGCTGCAGGAAATACGAACTAGATCACGAAAAGCCATATGTTGCTGGCGTATGCTGACGACATAGGCATCATTGGGCGAAATTTGCGAGAGGTTACTGCAGTATTTTCAAGAATCGAAAAGGAATTAGCGAAGGTGGCTCTTGCTATTAATGAGGGCAAGACAAAATTGATGGTGTCAACGACTAGAGAAACCTCTCGACTTGGTCCGCACTTGAACTTTGACAACCGATTTAATTTTGAAGTGGTATATGAATTTGTCTACCTTGAATCCGCCGTGAACAAGGACAACAACGTCAGCCTGGAGATAGAGAGGAGAATTGTGCTTGCAAATAGATGCTACTTGGGGCTCCGCAAGCAGATTAGGAACAAAGCCCTCTCTCGACGGACAAAAGTCCAGCTATATAAGACTCTCATTTTACCTGTCTTGACATATGGCTCCGAAACTTGGGCCATATCGCAAACGGTTGAAAAACACCTGGGAGTTTTCGAGAGAAAAATTCTCCGTAAAATATATGGTCCTGTTAGAGAAAACGGCGAGTGCCGAAGTCGCTGGAACGCAGAGCTATATAGTCTATATTCTGACGTGGACATAGCTAGACGAATCAAAGTGGGTCAATTGCGTTGGCTAGGCCATGTTGTCAGAATGAATGAAGAATGAAGATGAGCCAGCGCGAAAGGTTTCCAATAACGTACCCGATGGAAGCAGAAAAAGAGGACTACCAAGACTCCGCTGGAAAGACCAGGCAGAAGAAGCCTTCCGTATCCTTGGTGTTACCAACTGGCGAGAAAAGGCGAAGGATAGAGCCAGTTGAAAGAATATGTTGAAATTTGTTTGTTTAATTAATATGTGTAAGACGTGTAACCTCATGAGGTTGTAAAATAGACAATAAAAGTAAAGAATAAAGAATAAACCTATATCCATCGCATACAAGGTCATCTCGAACGTAATGTGCGAAAGACTAAAGCCGTTGGTTCAGGATTAATCGGACTAAGGTCCGTGTGGCTTTGGGTCTGGAATGTTGACTATCGACCAGATATTTACACTACTACAAATACTGCAGAAAACCCCACGATAAACAAATCGACTCCTACCACCTCTTTGTAGATTACAAGGCTGCCTTCGATAGCCCGTGACGGGGAAAACTTACCAATCTATGTCGGAGCTTGGTATCCCTGCTAAGATGACACGCCTTTGCAGAATGACACTGAATGACACGAAATCCTCTGTAAAGTTTGGTAAAGATCTCACCCAACCATTCAGTACGAGGCCAGGCCTCAGGCAGAGCGACACCCTATCATATGAAGTCTGCGAAGTCTTCAGTCTAATTAAGATCTTCGTGAGAAAAGCTGCAGTAACAAGGATGCGAATAAGGATAACTCATTTACGCTGGCTAGGCCATGTCAGTAGAATGGATCAGAATGGTCCAGTGTGAAGAGTATTCGAAGACGTTCTCGCAGGACATCGACAAATAGGATGGCCAAGACTTCGCTGGAAGGGTCAGGTGAAAGATTGCCTGTTACCAATTGGAGGAGAAAAGCTGTAAATCGAGCCGGCTGGAGTTACATGTAACGGCATTTTGGAAGGCCTTTGACCCTCTGGGTTGTTTGAGGACACCATATAATGTACATGTCCCAAGAGAAACCAAAGATGAGGCGAATTGAATTGAAACAAATTGGAAATATTTAATGGAAATTTCAATTTGAATTGTAAAAGCTTTGAAGAATCATTTTTGTTATTCGAAAAATACGTTTCTTAAAAAACTGGCAAATGTTTATTAGAACTGATACCGGTTAAACGGTTTCGTCGATTTTTCGGTTACGGTTTTAAACACCCTTGGCTTCGTACACATTTATTTAGATTATCCTACATTTCTGGTAGGGTTCTTTATGTGAAAATTGGTTCATATTGTTCCGATGCAACTGAAGTTAATGCTCGCGTACAACAGTGGAGGATTTGTAGCACAATGGAAATAATTCAGCCGTTTGTCAGATTAAAGTGAAATTTCATATGGGCATAGAGGTGTGTTGTTAATGTTTCCCAATTTGCACCTCTCCCGATGCCGCTAAAGCCATACATACTACCTCAGACATCAGAAAAATTTTAAATTTTGTTAAACTTTGATTTTTATTTTTAGTTTAATTGTTTGTTTATATTTGTAATGTGCTATTGCCTAGTTGCTCTTACATGTTTAGATAAACTCTTATGGTTTCCGAGATATTTGGCAAAAATTTCTTGGTTTTTGGTTATTTGAGAGTAAATTGGGTGAAAAACAATTTTAGTTTTGAAAAGATATTATGTGAAATTATATTAGAGTTTGCAAAACCATATTTTATTTAACACTACCAAGTCTTCCTCGCTGTACGTTTAACCCAATTCTAGTATTTGCATGTGTTCCCAATACATGCTGCATAATTTTTTCACCGGTGGAAAATTTTAGGACTTCAAAGATTGTTATGGGTGGAATTTTTAAAAATTAACTTGTTTTGCATTCTTCATTATGCAGTTGAAATATTAACCAACATTAATAATCATATGGCAACAGTTTACTAAAGGGTGATCAAATAAGAACGATAGGAAAATAAATTTAAATAAAACAACAGCCATAGCAAATTTATTCTGGCTTTCTTGTCCATCTTGTTGGAACCATAGCTCGGATATGGGTGATTGTTCGAAAATTGTTATTTTTCAGATAGCAATTTTTCCAAACCTCGATATGTCTGCAGTACCATTTTTTTACGTTTCTGAATGTTATCATGCTCCAAAAGTATGATCTGAAGATCACTATACTACAACACGAAAGCAATCGAAGTTATGGAGCATTGATGGTATTCCGATGCCACGGTAGTGACTGCCTGAACGAAACTTAATTGTAATGACCGCTAATATATATCATTTGAATAAAACGCACTATTTTAATGTTTTAACTAATTTATTTAGTTAATACCTTTCACGACCTAGACACGACTGACGATTGCCACAAGATATGTCAAATACTTCACTCTCGTTTTGCCAGGTCTTCGCAAAAGCCTACTGTGTTGCCAGGTCTTCGCAAAAGCCTACTGTCTTGTCAGGTCTTTGCAACAGCCTACTCCACATTAATCATTCAGTGTCAAGAAACCATTATTTATCAATTTTAGTCAGTATTGGAAACTATATGACACGGTTGTGACAGCCACGGTTGTGACTTTCAGTGTTTAACCTAACCGTGCTCCAGACCGGTTTGGAATTCGACAAGTTCCAAAGACAATGAAGTTCAGGCAATGAAATATTACTTTCATAACCGGGAATCAAGCCTAAATATCGTACGGCATATGTGAATCATAAGAGAACGGTTGTGACGTATTATTTTGTGACTTAGCTTTTCAATTTTTCGAATCGAATTCCCCTTCGTATACATGTGCGTGTGTTGACTTCTGCCGGTGTAAATACTGCCACTACCCCCTCCACTCCAAAATGCCAGCAAGTGGGTCATATTGAAACCCCGGAGATGGCGCCACCACAGTCGAATTCAAATTGTACAAAATTCTGACAAAACTGTTGGACAGGCTTCGTGGACCGTTCAATAACCATGGCGTGCATATTCCTCCAATTTTTTTGCGTAGAATTGTAAATCTAAATGTCCCTTAGAACATATATGCAGGTAACTTCTTTCAAGCCAAGTCCATGACGGATATTACTGCTGAATGTGTTTCATGGAAATAATAGAGTACCATCGTAGCTTCGGGAACATGTCGCAATTTAATCACCATTCGACCATTTTAGGGTGGGAAAATTCAAAGGACGAGAAAATGACAATTTCCGAACAATCACCCATATATCGAAGTTTGTCGAGCTCTGGCCACAGAAATTCGTTTAACATTGGTTTATAACGAGCAGCATTGACAGTAACCGTGTCTCCTTCGTTATTTCGAAAGAAGTAAGGTCCCATGATGGCGCCATGCCATACGGCGCATCAAACAGTCAATCTTTGTGGATGGAGTGATGCTTGGTTGAAAACTTGTGGATTGTGTTTTCTTCAATAACTGCAATTTTGCTTGTTGGCAACGCCGCTGAGTCAAAAATGGGTCTCGTCCAAGAAAATGATTTTTTTCGGTAATCCGGACCTCCAGCTAACATTTCCAGCGCCCAATTGACGAACTTACGGCGTTGTGTTTGGTCGTCCGTCTGCAATTCTTGCGTCAGCAAAGTCTTATTTAGTTGTAGGCAAACATCCAATCTCAAAATATGGCGGGTTGACCCTGGCGATGTCCGATTCAGCTGATCGGTGCCGAATCGACCTTTCTGAGTCTTCGTGTTCTCAAAAAACCCCAGACTGTTCAAGGGCCTTACAATATGAGGATAACATGTTTCTCCAACCGGCTCGATCTTCAGCTTTTCTCCTACAGTTGGTAACACCAAGCTCTCGCAGGCAATCTTCCACCTGGTTTCTCCAGCGAAGTCTTGGTTGTCCTTGGTTCCGATGTTCTTCGAATACCTTTCGCTCTGGTTCATCCTGACATGGCCCAAACGCGCTATTTTGATACGCATAACTACGTCGATGTCGGAATACCGATTATACAGCTCGTGGTTCATCCGTTGTCGATACTCGCCGTTCACTATTCTAGGACCATATACTTTTCGGAACATTATTCTCTCGAAGACTCACAGTGATGTTTCATCAGCATTCGATATGACCCAGGATTCTGCGCCATAAAGCAAGACAGGTTGTATGACAATTTAATAGAGTTGGATCTTTGTTTCTCGAGAGAGGGTATTATCTTTGAAGTGCTTGATTAGCCCGAAATAACACCTATTTGCAAGCACAATTCTCCGTTTGATTTCTAGGCGGACGTTATTGCTTCTGTTCACTGACGATCCGAGGGAAATTAATGCGTTCACTACCCCGAAATAATAACAGTTATCAAAGTTCACCATTTCCTCCAAATGGATGCATATTCTTCTCGGCGAAACCATTAATTTTGTCTTGCCCTCGTTTGCTTGCAAACACACTTTTACTGATCCCTTCTCAATTCTCGAAAAACTTCTCGCATATATCGTCCAATGACGTCAATCATCAGCATACGCGAGCAGCATGTGCCGCTCATGTTCATAGTTGTATTCGTGTTGGCTGCAGCTTTTCTCTCGATGATCTCAATTAATATGTTGAAGAGACTGCATGATAGGGTGTCGCCCTGCCTCAGGCTTCGCCTTGTACTGAATGCTTCGGTGATAACTTTACCAATCTCTACCCAGGATATCGTACCGATCAGGGCTATTCTACAAAACGCGTCAGCTTAATAGGAATACCAAGCTCCGCCATAGCTTGGAACAGTTTTCCCCTTATCGGACTATCGACGGCAGACTTACAAAGAGGTGGTATCTGGTCGATATCTGGTCGATAGTTGATTTTCCAGGCCTAAAGCCACATTAATAAGGTCCGATCAGGTCTTTAAGAAACGCACAGTACGCTCGAGAGGACGTCGTATGCGATGGATAAAAGGCGTATTCCACGATAGTTGGTACATATTCTCAGGTCGCCTCTTTTTGGAAACTGGACACAGTATGCTAAGGGAAATGAAAAAAAAACCGTTTCCCATTGCATCCCATCAGATGATGGGTTTTGGCTCACCCTCTCCCCAACTCTCGACTCACAGTTTTTGTACGCCGCTCAAGTGGCACGACGAACTCAAACGTACAAGTGTTAGCTCAACAAAGAGACAGAGACCGGAAGCCCACATGTAGACCTGTCTCTCTCTCTCTCCCGGCTACCAGCGACGTCATTGTGATTCCAGTCCGATATCTCACTAATTACATGTGTTATGTTGTCTTCCATAGCTTCATGTAACTCCACAAAATATAGCCGAGATGCGTCAAATCGCACGATCCCCATATCCAACTTATTAGTACGAGCCAAATTATTAGTAATTTGTTCGTCGAAGTCATTCGTCGAAGGCATTAACATCAGGTATCGTTGACGTTTATTGTCGGTTTACCGCCCTTCTTGATGCCAAATAAGAATGTAATAGCGCATTTACACCGAAGTTTATCGCGACCGGATTATAACCTTGTTCTCTAATCTTTGCCGTTTACACCACCCAATTTGAGATTCAACTATCATTTCAGGTGGCAACTCCGTGCTTAGACAAACTCCTTGCCGATATAAAACTATCGAAGACGGCGGCAAAACAGAAAAATTAAGTTGCCGGCTATTGGGTTTGCCAGTTTTATACAAATTTTGCATGTTTTTGCAATAACTAACAATTGCATCAGTGGGTCAAATCGAGCCAGTTGAAAATCGGCACACAGTTTAAACCAAAAAGAGTCATTTATATCGGCGGCGGCGTGAGCTTCAAAAAACGCGTCGGAAAATTGTTGATCGGCTTCCATCTGTCAAACAGTTGATTTTCTACGAGGGTTGAAATGGAATTAAATCGTGAACATTTTCGTGCGATTATTTTTTACACCTTTCGACGTGGATTAACTCAGCAACAGTGCATGGATCAACTTAATTCGATTTTTGACGATGAAGCTCCATCAAGGATCAGTGTTTGTCGATGGTATGGTGAATTCAATCATGGTCGTAGTTCTCTTCAAGACGAATTTCGTGAAGGTCGTCCAAAATCAGCTGTTGTTCCGAAAACCATTGATGCTGTGCGCGAACTGATTTTGCAAGATCATCATGTGACCTATCGTGAGATTGAGACAACCTTAGGCATTAGTGGGACCAGCATATATTCAATATTGCATAAACATTTGACTGCCAAAAAAATTTGTTCGCGTTGGATCCCACACAAATTGTCAATCGCTCAAAAAAAGGCTCGTGTCGATTGGTCGAAAGAAATGCTCCGAAAATACGATCGCGGTGCTTCGAAACACGTCTATGACATCGTGACAGGTGATGAATCCTGGATTTACGTGTATGAGCCCGAAAGTAAACAGCAGTCAACTGTATGGGTGTTTCAAGCTGAGCCAAATCCAACAACAGTTGTTCGCGCCCGAAGCACTTCCAAGGAAATGGACGCCTGTTTTTTCGGAAAAACGGACATGTCGCAACCGTACCACTAGAACAACGCAGAACAGTGAATTCTGAGTGGTACACAACCATTTGTTTGCCAGTTGGCTCCCAAGAAATCAGGAAAACCAACCGCCGAAGACGGATCACTCTTCACCACGACAATGCGAGCTCTCACACATCGGCTGAAACAACTGCATTTTTGGGCACCCAAAACATCGATTTGATGGGTCATCCGCCGTATAGTCCTGACTTGGCACCGAATGACTTCTTTTTATTCCCGTACGTAAAAATCAAACTGAGAGGTCAGCGTTTTTCGACACCTGAAGAAGCGGTTGCTTCATTCAGAATGCATCTAATCCCGAAACATAAAATGCAACCCTCGCATGTATGTTTTTATTATGGTTGCATTTTTTTAGTAATTGACAGTGTTGCATCCAAATGTACACCAGTTTAAAATGAGGTTAAAAATTAAACTTCAGTTTCTTCAGATTAATATTGTGTGAGTAATCTTCTGGGTTAGAGTTGGTTAACGGAGTTAACCTTCCCAATGCGTTAATCTTGTTTGGTGTAAATGCCGCATAATCGGCATTATCGAAGTTGTTCACATCACTATCATGTTCACGAAATTTTTTGTAGTGCTTCAAATTCATCAATCAGATAAAAAGTTATCGACCAAGTTCATGCTCATGAATGACAAGTCTGTGGTTCGCTTTAATTAGTCCAGCCAGGGGGTTTTTATGGCACAGCTGAACAAAAAGGTACTAGGGAAATGATGTAGAATGGGAGACCAAAGAAGACATTGCGATTATAGACCATGCAGCAAACTAAGTTTAATACTAATGACAGCTAAATTACGTTTTACTTTGTTTGTATCGAACGAAAATACGCATTCCCTTTTATTTCTGTCCGTATTGGTGCAACCAAAGAGTAAATTACGAAAGCAACTCGAACACAATGAAATTTCCTACTACCTCGTCGTCATCAAGAGAACACGAAGAGAGGCATAGCGGCTTTTTTATAATTCTCTATGGTCCAGGCCATCGATGTGGCATGTAGCGCCGTCTTGTTGAATCGCTAAAATAAAAAATCGCTGAAATACAAAATATCTAAAAATAAGAAATCTCTAAAAGGAGAAATCGCTAAAATACAAATATGGGAACTTAACTTGGGAACGGAGCATTTATTTCCGTAATAAATTGGAAATAATAATTAAACATTACTTTATTTTCTCGATTAAAGGCTTCGTTTCCGAGTTATAACCATAATTGAATCTTAGCAATAATTTCATTTTAGCGATTATTTTCTCAAAAATGTAAATAATAATCAAAAATTACGTGATCTTCTCGATGGAATGCCTATTTCCGAGCTAAGGTCATATTTGTATTTTTGGCTCGCGAACCGACAGTCAGCCCAGAGTTTTGGCGACAGCCCAGAGTTTGGCTTAGGAGCGGCTTGCACGCGAACTAATACGGACTCTGACCAGCCGCTATGCACGAGAAATGGTTCCAAATTTGACATCTCGCGTGGATCACTTATAACGTACGATAGTAATCTTTAAAAAGTAAATGACAAACATTTGTGTATTGACTCAACTAAAAATTGTTTACACTCCTAAATCTTTTTTGAATATTAAAAACCAAACGCTTAACAAATCGCCCTTTATCGGCCGGCATGTTAATTAATCAAAGTAATTAAAATTTTCGAGTTATTGATGAAAACAAATGGAAAGATTTTTAATTTGCCGATATATTTTATTGATATTTACTAGTAATTTATGACACTCAGAATTTCACTATAAAATTGACAGATATGACATCATTCATTATTTAACCGCCATGAATTATGCGAATTAAATACTGAGTTCTGTAATACCACATGCGTCACAATAATTGAATTTGAATTCTATTATTATATTCTTTTTTGTCTTCAACGCCGAATGGGAAATCCAATTCATACGTATGGAAGAATATAGAACTGGCTCAGAAGATAATATGAGGTTTAAAATCTAAACTTTCAGCGATTGTCGGTAACATTTCCTTGTATTAAATTCTTGATTTGACATAATATGAAGTCTCGATTTTATGCTTCCAGAGCTATGTTTATTAGCATGGTCCGTATTATTTGTTTGCGGGGACGGACCACATTGTGCTGCTCTACAGTCATATCCTGCCAGGGATAAAGTACAACAAGTAGCCTTTCAATTTCTTCAGCATATATTACAAATTCGGCTGCGTCTTCAGTGCCATTGACGTGTGGTGAGTTAATAAATTTAGCTCATGCATCATAAAAAAAAAATAAAGTCAAAAATTTCCTAAAATATTTGCTGCTGCGTCAATATATAAACTTTGCGTCAACAAAACTATAGAAAGTGTTTGGATCTGATAATTAAATGTGTTTAATATTTGAATCGCATAATGAAGAATGTAAAACAAACAACAATACATTCGCCCCATAGCAAATCCATAATTCACAAAATAAAGCCAATAAAACCCGAAAAATAGGGGTCTCACTAAATTCTCTGTGTTTTCCACATCCAATTAAATCAAACCAAGCAGCGAACTAATTTTAATTGATGTTGAATTTATACTAATGACAGCTAAATTATGTTTGATGCTGGTTGCATCGTTTTATGTCCAACCATTGAGTAACATGCTACACCAACTCGAAGTCTGTGGAATTTTCAGCTAACTCGTAGACGGGACGAGAACGATAAGAGAGAGATGAAATCTCTTATCTATTACTCTATGGTCAACCGTAGAGAATTAGAAAAGAGCCGCTATGCCTCTATTTATATTCTCTTGATGATGACGAGGTAGAGTTTAAGAGTTGCCATTACTCTCTTCGATGCCTCTTCATGACGACGAGGTAGTAGGCCATCTCATCGAGTTTTATTTGCTGCTGTATTTTACCAATTTTACACTTTCGTTGGACATAAAACGGACAGAAATCAAAGGGAATGCGTATTTTCGATCAATGCAAACAACATAAAACATAATTTAGCTGTCATTAGTATCACTAAACACTATTTAAAATTTGGTCCTGTCTTCTTTGGTCTCTCATTCTACATAATTTCCCTAGTACCTTTTCGAACAGCTGTGCCATAGAAACCCCCTGGTTCGAGTTGCTTTTGTAATTTATTACTTGGTTGGACAAATACGGAAATAAAATGGAATGCGTACTTTCGTTCGAAGCAAACACTATAAAACATAATTTAACTGTCATTAGTATCAACCCAATTTGCCATATGAATCCGTTACGAATTCGAGAGGATCCGTTTTTTGCGGGCATTTTGTCCAAAACGGACGTCCGTTACGGACTCATATCGAATTCGTTTTCGTGTGAAATTCCTCTTGACAAAGCGAATCGTTTTTTGTACTTTGTCGGCTCCGTCTCGAACTCGTAATGAACTTCATATTCGAATCCGTTTCGGATTGGTTTTTTGGAAATAAAATGAATTCGAGACGGATCCGCCAATTCGCAATTTCACTTATTGGCGTGTTTATGTTTTTACGGACCCGTATCGAATTCAAAACCGATCCGCCAAATCACTCAGGGCTGTCATAGAAACCAATGTTGTCGGTATTGGATTTGAAAACGACAACAAATATAATTTGGTGCCATGGAATCCAATGTTATCGGTTTTATTTTCGAACTAGAATTAGTATCGGTTTTAGGTGTCACAGAAACCAATGTTATCGGTTTTCTTATTGGAAATAAAACAATCAGCTATCGCTTTTCTTTACAGTGAATAAATCAAGTAGCGTCAAGCGTCGTTTTTCATTTAATTTTATTGTGCAGTTTTTTTTTTTTTTTGAAAATGTAAGTAAATTAATGTTAATTTAATAAAAATAAATATTTATATGTAAGTTTTTTGTTCTCAAATACACATTCTATTTTATCCAAACCCTATAAATTAAACATGTAAACAATTCAAATTTCAAATTTTTGTAGCCAACAACAACAGGCAACTGGTTTTTGTGTCTAGCTGAAACACTACCTTTACCTGGCGTTTACACGGGACAGTTTTGCTCCGACAGTAGCAATACATTCACACATTGTTACTACCACACTTACAATTCTCTCACTTGCCTCGCCCATAGAGCAAATATGGGTAGAGAAAATCTTTCACTCACCAAATTTCTGACATTTGTCCTCGTGTGATGTATACGTTTGATGTTGAAAAGAATTGCTTTACTAATACCAGATAGAGGCAATGGTTCAAAACAACGAACAAAATAACAACAACGGCATTTCGTTTTGTGTGTTAAAATTAATGTGTTAAATACAACACAAATGTATGCTAAAAATAACAGTCAATAAAAAAGTTTAAAACACATTTAAATTTCACAGCTTTTCACCAAAATGGCATGAAAAATTAAAGCAAGAAGTTATTGTAATTCCACCTGGTGTATATCACTTTTCGTCAAACATCCCTCTATCACACCGACCGCATCACGAAGAGTGTGAAAGGAAACGCCAGATGAGACAAATGGCGGCTCTACTATAAATTTACTCTATGGCCTCGCCACTGTCTCTGATTGTTCAACGACAGTAACTTCGGCAAGAGATTTGACATAAGCGGCCAGATCACGGCTGAACTCGTAAAGGTTGGCAAAATAGAACAACTGATTTTACTTTCTTATGACTCCATCTGTTAAATTCAGTATATTTTGTTGTTGTACTTATTTATTTACTGTGTTTGCTCATATGGATCTGTGTTGAATTTGACGGTTAGAGTCATGAAACAAAATCTAAATGTCTGTTGTTGGTTCACACAATTACAACAAATCCTACTGCGTCAACCTCTACTGGTTCAGCGTTCGGCCATATCGGTGACGTTTCGTAGTAATTTGAGAAAAAACAAAACATCGCAAACGACTTTACAAATTGGGAAATATATTTGTATTTGAAAATTTGGCTAATTTTTATTGAAATTGACAAAACAAACATATAAACATGAATACATGTCTAATTTTGCAGAGTACATCAGTTCCATTATAATTTGGAGAAGTAAGACAAAACACAATGGCAAAAGAGGGAAGAAACAAAAAATCAGAGCACGAAATTTAACGAAACGACACTGTTGGCGGTTGCTTAAAACTTAAAAAAAAAAATGGTTTCCCATTACATCCCATGAAGGAATCGGGGAGAGCTTCTCACAACCAGTGAGCTGCGCGCTTTCTAGTTTTATACTCACTGCTTGGGACCTACAAAATACAAAAACGAAACAGAAAACATAAACAACCCCTATTTGTTGACGACCCCCGCAAACGTTATAAGGACCACGATTTACGGATATGCACTTGGAATGTAAGAACTCTATATAGATCCGGTGCAAGTATCCAACTGGCAGATGTCCTCGAAAGTTATAAGGCTGACATTACCGCTATCCAGGAAATGCGATGGACAGGACATGGCTGCACAAGAAAAAGAAACTGCGATATATACTACAGTTGCCATGAAAAAAAACATGAATTTGGTTGTGGATTTGTAGTTGGCAAAAGACTGCGACATCTAGTCTCTAGGTTCAATCCTGTGAGTGAATGTATAGCCACAATCCGCATAAAAGCGAAATATTTTTATATTTCCCTAATTTGTGTGCATGCCCCGACAGAAGAGAAAGATGATGATGCCAAAGACATATTCTATGAGCTCCTAGAGGAAACGTATGACCGCTGCCCTGGCCATGACATTAAGATTGTACTAGGAGATGTTAATGCCAAAGTAGGAAGGGAGAATGTGTTTAATCCAACTATTGGCAATTTCAGTCTTCATGCTGACAGTTCCGACAACGGTATGAGACTGATTGACTTTGCCGCGGCAAAAAACATGGTCATCAGTGGCACAAGATTCCAGCAGAAAGACATCCACAAGGCTACTTGGGTATCCCCTGATCAAAGAACTAAGAACCAAATTGATCACGTGGTAATTGATGGAAGGCACTCATCCAGTGTAATGGACGTACGAGTGATCAGAGGAGCTAACATCGATTCTGATCACTACCTGGTAGCAGCAAAGGTTCGCACAAGATTAAGTAGAGCGAAAATCGTACGAAAGGGAGAATGTGTTGACCAGATTTTCACGCTACGCCAAATCCTGGAGAAGACACACGAAAAACAAATCGACACCTATCATCTATTTATCGATTATAAAGCAGCCTTCGATAGTCCGATACGGGAGAAACTCTATGAAGCAATGTCTGAGCTTGGTATTCCTGCAAAACTCATACGCCTTTGCAGGATGACCTTGACGAACACCAAATCCGCAGTGAAAGTTGGTAAGGATCTTACCGAACCTTTCGAAACTAAGCGAGGCCTCAGGCAAGGCGACACCCTATCGTGCGATCTCTTTAACATCTTAATGGAGATCATTATGAGAAAAGCTGCAGTCAATATGAATAAAACCATCAGCAGCAAAAGTCACATGCTGCTCGCGTATGCTGATGATATAGATATCATTGGGCGCACAATTAGAGAAGTTACTGCGGTTTTTTCGAGAATTGAGAAGGAGTCAGCAAAAGTGGGTCTGACGGTGAATGAGGACAAGACAAAATTAATGGTTTCAACGAACAGGGCCTCCACGCGATTAGACCAAAGCGTGAATGTTGATAATCGTTTTAATTTCGAGGTGGTTGACGAATTTATATACCTCGGATCTGCCGTGAACAAAAACAACAACGTCAGCCTTGAGATCAAACGGAGAATTGTGCTTGCGAATAGATGTTATTTTGGGCTAAGCAAGCACTTTAGAGATAAAGCCCTCTCTCGAGTAACAAAAGTCCAGCTGTACCAGACTCGCATTCAACCAGTCTTGCTTTATGGCGCAGAATCCTGGGTCCTATCGCAAGCAGACGAAACATCTGTAGGAGTCTTCGAGAGAAAAATACTCCGAAAAATTTATGGCCCTATAGTGCACAACGGCGAGTATCGGCGACGCATGAATCATGAGCTGTATGAGCTTTATCCTGACATTGACATAGTTAAGCGGAACAAGATAACGCGATTGCGCTGGCTAGGCCATGTCAGTAGAATGGATGAAGATGAACCAGCGCGAAGGCTTTTCGAAACCGAACTCGAAGGAAGACGAAAAAATAGGAAGACCAAGACTCCGCTGGAGGGATCAGGTTGACGAATCCCTGCGTACACTTGGTATTGCCAACTGGAGAGATAAAGCAAAAGATCGAACTGGTTGGCGAAATATGTTATCTTCGTTTTTGTAAGGTCCCTGACCCCCCGGGGTTGTCCGAGACCGGATAAGTAAGTAAGTAAGTAAGATTGGGACCTACAGTTTTTACACCGGTTCCGAACGGTATTTTTGAGAAGCATTTTCATGGCTTAATACTCGCCGTGACTATGCGAGATGACCGCCGTCGAAAGAAATTTTAAGGTGGCCAGAGCATGGATTGAACCCAGGATCTCAAGTACAAGAGGCGCGCACACTACCCATTGCACCACCGACGGCCACGGCTTAAAACTTTACTGTCTTTATAACTGGCTGGACGCGTACGTCACACAAACAATTTTTGTCTTTGTGACAACTAATACATATTCTCAACTATCTTGTCTCAAACTGTCGCGTGTAAACGCACCGTTGTACACATAAATCTTGCAACAGCTGATTCGATTATCGATTTTATTTGCATTCGAAAATAACACAACCGACTTGGTTTTATGACACCAAATAAAACCAATATTGGTTTGCAAACCCGACTTGGATTCTATAACACCCCTGACTATTTCACTGATTCGTTTTTTATGTTTTTACGGTCTCGCAACGAGGTCGAGATGATCCGCCAAATCACAATTTCACTGATTCTCTTTTTTATATTTTTACGGACTCGCAACGGGTTCTAGGCGAATCCCCCAAATCGCAATTTCACTGATTCGCTTTTTTATGTTTTTACGGACTCGTGACGGGTTCGAAACGAATTCGAGAACTCACAGTTCGCTTTTTTATGAACTCGTTACGAGTTCGAAACGGATCCGCATCCGTTTTTGTGCACATTGGGAATCGAACACTTTTAAACTTAGTTTGCTGCATGGTCTATAATCTGCATGTCTTCTTTGGGCTTTCATTCTACATCATTTCCCTAGTACCTTTTCGATCAGCTGTGCCATAGAAACCCCCTGGATAAAGGCGCTGCCTGGGGTATCTATGGTACAACTGATCGAAATGGTGGAATTTGATAGAGAACAGAATGCATTGCAGAATGAGCGATATACAACGAAAGACGAACCATGAAGCAAACTAAGTTTAAATAGTATTTGTATTAAAAACCTAAAGACCTAAGCAACTTTTGTAGTAATTTCTTAAAATAAAATTTTTTTTAAAAAGATATTAATTTAAAAAAATAAAAGACAGTATTTCATTGTTGGCAACATAACTATTTACAAAAATAATAAATTGGAATTCGTAAAAGAGAAATATGTGAAGTGATGTATCCCGGAGAATGAAGTTGTGAGAGTTGGCTGAGGCAGTAGGCATCTTACCTCAGCGGATAGATCTATTTTAACATGAAAAATCTATCCGCGCGATGGGAGCCGCGATTACTTACACTCGACCATTAGCTCAACCATGTGACAAAGATGTGTTTGGCTATGTTCAACCCGAATCCTAGGTAGTTTTAGCACCGTTTCGTAATCGTAGATGAAACATGGATCCATCACAAAACACGACAGAGACCTAAGGACAGTACCAAACAAGGCAAAGGTGGGTCTGTTGGTCAGCAAGGTTATGGCGACAATTTTTTCGGTTTTTGCAGTGAGATTCACATAGATTACCTTGAAAAGAGTAAAACTATCACCGCCTAATATTATTCACAACTGTTGCACAGACACCACATTGATTTGAATCAAAAGCGATCGGATTTTGGCGAAGGAAAAAGTGCTCTTCCACCATGACCATGCACCGGCGTACAGTGTTGCAGAATGTGAAAAACGCGTGCATGAGGCTGAAAAGTGACTATGTCTAAAAAGTTTTTTTTTTACCTCAAATGAGTAGAGGAATATCCAAGGATGTCAGAACAACAAAGCATTTGAAAAACTCCCCTTACTTCCCGAGAAATATACCTCGATTGGGCAGCACAAATAAGTGTGTTTTCAACACTCAACAAAATGAATTGAAGTCAATATTTGTATAGTACCCAGTTTTGCTATTCTAGAAAATATTTAAAAAAAAGTAAAGATCAGTTTTTCATTGTTTTTTTTATGAACTTTAAGAAAAAATATTGAGTTTGGGTTGTTGATTTGTGATTTGATGGAAAATTGCACTGAAAAAGATTGTCCTTGAAATGAATGTTTGTGCATTTAATCCAAAAACAAAATGGAGCGTAACATTTTCGGAACCTTTTGGAATAGAAACCTAGGAATATACCGCTTAGCTTCGTTTTTGGTGTGCATTAGCTTTTTATCATCCCTAGGGCTTCTGTCAAGTTTCAGTGAAATCGGTCCATTTTTACTCGGTGATCCCCTATGAAATATTAGGGTGTCGGAGGCCACCTTAACACGACCTTAGAACAAATTTTAAAAAAAATTAGGTTCCTGAGGGTTATCTACACTATAAACAAAGTTAATTTCAAAACTTGTATACCTTAATAGCGGAAATTGTTTAAAAAATGTCAGACGCGCGTTTTTTGCATTCTGCAACACTGTGCGGCGCACAGATGTTTAGTCAACATTGCAAAAGTCCATAAATTGGGCTACGAATTCCTACCTCATCCGCCATATTCTCCGGATTTAGCCCACAGTGACTGTTTTCTCTTTCCAAACCTGAAGAACTGGCTCGGCGGTAAGAGATTTGGGCCGAAGGAAGAGGTTCTCACTGAAACAAACGCCTATTTTCAGGACCTTGAAAAAGTTTATTATTTGAAAGCAGTTGTCCCTAGAGGAAGCAAGAGATTTGGGCATTTGCAAGAAGAGTAAAGGATAGTTCTTCCTCTGTCCCAACTCTTGGTAAATATGACAACATTCACTGAGCCGGTTGATAAAGCTAACCTCCTGGCTGAAATGGTTGCAAGGAACTCTACTTTGCCGGATTGCAATCAACCACTCCCCGTGATCAACTACGTATATTTTTCCATGCCCAAGATATTTTATCACTTGTCTTGAGTAGGTGCTCTTCGACGCTGCCACGTCCACTACGCAACCTTTTCAACCTTTCATACCGTGCAGGAGTCTTCCCGGCACGGTGGCAGGTTATCCAGCCAATCCCGAAAAAAGGTGGTGCAAGTAACCTTGAAATTTTTTTTTTCGCGAAGACCAACACTTTTGTGTGTCCCCTATAAATGCAGTGCATTGCATTGGACTTAGGAAAATGGGATAGGAGTAGGAGGAAAGAGAGAGAAGTACTTGTTAATATTTGACTTAAACTTGCTGATGTTGTAAGAAGTGGGGAATACACTTGCCGGAAGCTTATTCCACATACGGACTGTTCGGCTGAAGAACGAATTGTTTCTGTAATGCGCAGTTCGATTCAACGGCCAGGAAACAGAAAAGGGATGAGTTCCACTTGAAAACCGCGTCGTACGGTTAAATAACTTAACTTCTGGAATGAGGCCATGTAACTCGGCGGAACACTTTCCATGGAAATACCTATAAAATACCGAGTCACAGCTAACATTTCGTCGATGCTCCAAGGAGGCAACAGTGCTGGATACACTGCTGTCGCCTATTAGCTTCAACGCTCTCTTGCACGCGGTCTAGAAGCTCCAAGGTGGACGCTGGAGCCCCAGCCCAAATATGAGAGTTGAATTCCATTTTTGGCCGAATGTACGTGGTGTAGATATTGAGGAGATCGGGTGGGGTGAAAAATCTTTTGCACCGCTTTAAAAAGCCCAGGCACTTGAATGCTTCTTTCGACACTTTGAAAATGTGATTATTCCAACGAATGTCACATTGTATCTTCATGCCCAGAACATCAAGAGCTTCCGATTCACCAACATCTAAACCACCCATTGAAATCATTGGCAGGGTCGAGTCACCAGTGTGCTTGTACGATATTCTGCAACAGTGTTTTGCGTGCATTAAATTCGACTCGGTTTTCCCTGCCCCAATCACTAATCAGATGCAAGTCATGTTTAAGCGTGTCATTCATTGTTCCTCTCTTTCCTTGCACTACGGAAAGATTGGCCCAATTGCAATTTGTTCTGCGCTCTCGAGCATGGTTAACCACCATCTTGTGAAATATCTTGAGTCCAATGACCTTCTTAATGATGGCAGTATGGATTCCGTCGAATGAGATCTACTGGAGACCTGATGGCGTACCTTTCGGAACAGTGGAGTCGATCCATCCACCGGTTTGGTGAGAGTAAGGTAGTGGCTCTTGATATTTCCATGGCCTTTGACAGAGTATGGCACGATGCACTCTTGTCAAAGCTCGCAGCTTTTGGTGTCGGTGATAACTTCACTCGATTTATATCGAGTTTCCTCAGCGATCGCACTATACGAGTTGTTGCAGATGGGGTTTCATCCGACGAGCATAAATTGACTACAGGTGGACCACAGGGCTCCGTTCTTTCTCCTTCTCTTTTTCTAATTTTCATTGACGATTTTCAACATAATCTCCTTTTAGCTCAATACACTTAGTCCAACGTTTCTCCAATTTTTGTATCCCTTCCAAAAAATAGGATTTTTCGACGTCCATAAAATATGCATTTGTTTGATCAATAATTTCATCGTTGGAGCTAAATCTTTTTCCACGGAGCCATTTCTTTAGGTTTGAAAATAGGAAATATTCACTGCGGGCTAACTCCGGAGAATATGACGGATGAGGTACCAATTCGTAGCCCAATTAAACAACTCCAAACAATCCTTTGAAGTTGTCACACTATTACGTTTATGGTCAATTGAGAGCAAACGCGGCACCCATCTTGCAGACAGCTTTCTTAAACCCAACTGATCATTTAAAATCGAAACCACGCTGCCATATGAAATGCCTATGGCATCAACAATTTCACCAACTTTTACTCTTCGATCGGCCAACCCCATATCGTGGATTTTTTCGAAATTTTCGGGTGTATTTACCTCAATTGGCCGTCCAGACCTTTCAGCGTCATTTGTACTTGTGCGACCACAACGAAAGTCAGTAAACCACTTGTTTACCATTGAAATCGATGATGCAGAGTCCCCATAGTATTTATCCAGCTTATCCTTGGTTTGATTGACGTTTTTTTTTTCGCTAAAAATAATGTTTAATGAGCATTCGAAATTCACTTTTTTCCATTAAAAAAGAAAAAATACACCAGATTGTTTGTTTTGAACAGCTGGTAAACGCAAAGTAAATGACGGAACTTGCTCAAAATTAGACAGTTGTCTATTAACAGGTGGTACTTGATGGGAGCAGTGTTGCATTTCATATAACTACGAGAGAAGTTCGAAAAGTCACGGACTTATTGATCCGCCCTCGTACTCTTGCGGATGACAGTAATCTCTGTCATTCTTATTCATTCGACCGTAGGCCAAGTCTTCAAGAAGCCAAACACCGGACGATGAATGAAACACTCGACCGGGATTTGGTGAAAATTGTTTAATAGTGTCGAATGAATAGAGTAGATTTTGTGGTCACATACATCAGACCAAAGATGGAATATATGGGCAGGTGCTCCTAGGTAATCTTTGGAGCTTCTGGACCGTGTCCAGAGGAAAGCGACGGTGTTGATAGGGGACAGTAGGGTATACAACTCTATTTCCTCCCTTGATCATCGTCGAAAAGGGGGTTGTCGATACTTCCACGGTATGAGGTCCTCAAACATCCGTCAACTTATGTCAGACATGAGGATATTTAGCCGAAGTACGCGGCTTTCCAGGAACTCTCATCCGTTTTTCATCAAATGGCCGGTTAACCGCACTACACACTATAGAGAAAATTCGTTCTTCAGCCGTACAATCCGTATGTGGAATAAACTTCCGGCTAGTTTATTTCCCACCAATTGTGACATACAAAGATTCAAGGCAAATGTCAACAGACACTACTCCCTCTTTCCACCCTCCATTTCCACAATTTTTCTTCGCCAACACAATGCACTGCATTTATAAGGGGCATCCCCTGAGTCTTGTTTGATAAAAAAAAAAAATGGAAAAACGATGGACTAAATGTTTGGGGCTTAAAGGAGTTGAGAAATATGAAATATGATGAAAAAATATGATGTTATATTATTGCAGTATGATATTAATAGGGTTACTGCTTGGTCTAAAGCCAATGCATTGTTGTTCAACATTAATAAATGTTTCCATATGACTTTTCATCGTTGTCGGGATGTGCTAATTCATCTTGCAATATAATGAATTGTGACTTAGCTAAGATTTATGAATACTTTGACTTAGGTGTTGTATTTGATGTTAAGTTGACGTTCATTGGTCATATTAATTATCTAGTTCCAAAAGCGTATTCTTTGTTATATTTTATTCGTAGAAATATTGCTGACTTCTCAGGCCCGTACACTAAAAATACTTTATACTTCTTTTGTCCGTTCTAAATTAGAATATACGTCTCTTATTTGGAACCCAACTGCTTCAAAACATATTGGTCGTATTGAGAAGGTACAAAAATCATTTTTGAAATTTGCTTTGGTTTCTTTAAATTTTACGGATCCAATTCCCTCATATGAAAGTCGTTGTATGTTGATTTCTTTAAAAACTTTAGAATCTAGGAGTTATCGCCTCCATTGTGTTTCTGCATGGTACTACTTCTGGTTCAGTTGACTGTCCTGAATTACTGTCATTTATTCGATTTAATGTCCCTTCTCGCATATTGCGTCATTTTGATACTTTTAATATAGAATTTCATACCACTAATTACGCCTCGAATGAGCCTATTGTTAGAGCTATGAAGCATTTTAATTCTATTTGTAATAATATTGATCTCAGTTTTTCAACAACTATTTTTAAGAAATTATTATATAATAGTACTTAGTAATACTTAAAATTGTATTATTTTTATTATGAAATTGCTAGTCTGTAAGGATGTTTTCCATAGACTATAATAAATAAATATATAGGTTTGGTGCTGAAAAAATATATTTCATTCAAAAAGTTACGGTCATGTTAAACTACCCTCGTAGTGCGCTATGGCCGTCGGTGTACATGGGAACGTGGGTTCCATACCCGCAATTAACAACTTAAATTTCTTTCGACGACGGTCACCTCGCTTAGCGACGGCGACACTATCTAGCAGTTGGTCATAAAAAAGCTTCTCAAAAAACTGTTCGTAACCGGTGTAAAATTGTAGATCCCAACACTGATTGTGTGATGCCCTCCTTCATGGGATGTAATGGGGAAATATATATTTATATATTTTTTATTGGATCTAAAGGAATTAATTTAATCATGTCACAAGATGGGCGCACTTCTCTGCAGTTCGAATATAGCAACAGATTAATGTCCAGTTTCTTATCAACGGAATTATGCCTGAAATATATGTATGTCCTGCACTTATATTAATGAAGATACATGGAATATGATAGTTAAAATGATTCGTAGTCGAAACGTTTATCTTGCATTTCTTGGGCTTTGAAACATTAGTACTAAAACACAACACCCTGTATTACATACATATGATATCCGGTATAATTGCATACTTACTGAACTCATTACAAACTTGACATCCAATGCCTTCCCAGTTGCATCCACATGTGCCCAACCCATTTTTCATACAATAATAATTCATTATCCACGTGTTACACTTGTTTCGGTGTTCCCTACTAACGTGTTAGTTGGCGATTTTCCTATCAAGGTTTTCGCACATCATGTACTACCCACCTACCATAACCATATGATGCGAGTATAACAAACACATCACTCAGGCTTAAATACTCCCCCTGAACAGCTGACACCTGTTAATTGTCTTGTATTGTGTGTATCGCGTAGATATGACAACAGTTTTTCCGTTTCATCAATAACTCAGTGAATGCGAAGAAGGCCGCAATATAAACTCACCTCTGCCTCTCCCTCTCTCTCACTACCACTACCTCTCCCTCTGACACTCTCGCTCTCTGTCTCTCTATCTCATTCTCGAACTAATAACGAGCATTGCTCGGAATGACAGTAAATAAGAAATGTTACGACTCTGTTGTTTTCTTAACCGCTTAATAAACAAATGATGGCCTTGCCAAGGGTCATGAGAATTTCTGTGTTGCTTGCACATGTGGGACATGAATGTTGTTGCTTTGTATTTAATGTTGTTGTAACTTGGAGCAAGAAAGAATTATATCTACAGGGGACAAAATTGTATTTAAACGTTTATGTTGAAATTTAATATACAAGTTTGTTGTTTGTAACTTTTTCTTACAGATAATGTTGGATCATATAAAACATTCGATTGTCAGTTTACAAATTGCCAAGAATATGGCACATCCTATAAATGGGATATACAATGGTCCCACAAGTCCATCAGCGAAAAATAGTCAAGAGACACCGGACACAGCCACGCCAACATCGCTGCAACATCAATCGCTATCAAGTATTGGAATCATGAAGACATCTGAAGTACTGGGAGATGATGACGAAGATTCAGGAGCAGATAATTGTGAGTACAATTTACATGGTTTAACAAAGTTATGACATATCCCATGATTAAAAGGTACTAGTTTGGAACTAGTTCTTCATCATAGAAACAGTTGTAGAAATTAACTTTGGAACAAAATTGCCCCACTTTCTGCCAATGTGGAATTAATTACGGACCATTTTCAGACCACTGTTACTATTTGACAAGTACTATTGACGGCAATCAAACTATTTCAGTACTTTTTGAACTAGTTCCACAGTTTGCTGTGACCGTCGGTGGTGCCAATGGTGGTGTTAGCGGCGCTTGTATATGAGAACGTGGGTTCAATCTCTGCTCTGACCACCTTTCGTGTATTTCGGCGGCGGTCACATCGCTTAGTGGCAGCCACACTATCGAGTTTTTAGCTATGAGAAACTTCTCAAAATACCTTTCGGAATCGGTGTAAGCCTGTAGGTATGACAGATAAATGACTCTGTGATTCGTCCCATGTCCGTGGACTTACATTCAAGCCGCTGATTCGACCTATTGTACTCTCTCAATTTGCCCTACTAAGTCATTATACCCTCATAGGAATTCTGTGCTGTGCACGAATTTCCTCAGACAATTTCAGTCTATTCCCATATGATTGGGTACGTACGGTATTGTATTGTTCGAGAGATACTTAGGTCTGGCCTGTGCGAAAGCAGGGGGATTCTATAGCACAGCTGATCGAAAAGATACTAGGGAAATGATGGAGAACGAGAGACCAAAGAAGACAGGTACTAATTTTAAATACTGTTTATTGATACTAATGACAGCTACATTTTTTATGTTGTTTGCATTGAACGTAAATTCGCATTCCCTTTGATTTCTTTCCTTTTTATGTCCAACGAAAGTGTAAAATTGGTAAAATAAAAATAAAAAATAAATGGTTTCCCATTACATCCCATGAAGGGACCGGGGAGAACTTCTCACAACCACTGAGCTGTGCGCTTTCCAGTTTTCACTCACTGATTGGGACCTACAGTTTTACACCGATTCCGAACGGTATTTTGAGAAGCTTTTTCATGGCTATATACTCGATAGTGTCGCCGTCACTATGCGAGGTGACCGCCGCCGAAAGAAATTTGAAGGTGGTCAGAGCAGGGTTTGAACCCAGGATCTCATGTACAAGAGCCGTGCACACTAACCATTGCACCACCGACGGCCACAAATTGGTAAAATACAGCATCAAATAAAAATCTATGAAATGGCCTACTACCTCGGCGTCATGAAGAGGCATCGTAGTGAGTAATGGAAACTCTTAAAGCCGAGCTTTAACACCACAGGAAATGCTCCATCGTCTCATCGTCCTCCCTGTACGCCCTGCATTCACTATTTTCCACTTGGCCAATACTGTATAGGTGGGCTCGTAAGCCCGATTGTCCCGTTAAGACTCCCATCATCGTGCTCATTTCAGACCTTCCCAGTTTCAGTACGCCTTTTGTCTTCACCCCCATCGTGGTCTCTCCATAGGAACCTTGTCATCCTGCCCATTGTTTCCTGATTCCACACGGCTCCTGGTGCCGATTCCGCCCATTGGCTCAACTCGGCCTTCCTCGCCCCGAAAGGTTTCGCGCTCTCCAGGCTCACCATATGAATTTTCCTGGCTTTTGTAGCCAAAAAGTTCGCCCGATCGTTACCGATAAAACCACTGTGTCCCGGCACCCTGATGATGTTAAGTCTGCCGCTCGTGGTTCTAGATTTGACAGTTTCCGATGATATTGCCTTAATTGTGATCTGGCTATTCGTGAATATATTCACGTCTGTCGGGCTCGCAGTGTTCAAATTAGTTCATTCCGTAATCGTTTCGTAGGTAGGTGTCGAACGCCGGATTTCCAATGAAAAATCCTAAAAAAATGATTTCCCATTACATCCTATGAAGGATGCTTCTCACAACCAGTGAGTTGTGCGCTTTCTAGGTTTATACTCACTGATTGGGACCTACAGTTGTATACCGGTTTCGGAACTTTTTCATGGCTAAATACTCGATAGTGTCGCCGTCAATATGCGAGGTGACTGCCGCCGAAAGAAATTGAAGGTGGTCAGAGCAGGGATCGAACCCAGGATCCCATGTACAAGAGGTGCGCACTCTACCCATTGCACCAATGACGGCCACTAATGAAAAATCCTAGACCTTTTATTTCCCCTAGCTTTGAGCCATCCGTATAACGTATAACAGCAGGTTCCATTTGACGTTTGTGCCAGGGTCCCATCCTGCCAATCGTTCCTAGATGGCGTCGTAGTCACGCAGTTCGCCTTAATCCTTACTTCGGATATTCGGTCGGATTCACACGCATCTTGCGCGTAATCGGCTAATGCCTCCATTATTCATTGGTGTTTCGACTTGTGATCCCTGTTGATCCATTCACCTATAGCCTGTAGGCGTTTTGTCACAAGGGCAGCCTCATAGATATTCAGTTGGATTCACTCGCATCTTGCACGTATCGGCCAAGGCCTCCATTATTCGTTAGTGTTTCGACTTGTGATCCCTGTTGATCCATTCACCTATAGCTTGTAGGCGTTTTGTCACAAGGGCAGCCTCATAGATAACCCTGCTCTCAATTGGCTGGATATATAAAACAGTCGCCATAGCCCTTGTCGGAGTTGTTCTCATTGCACCGCTAATTCCAATGCAGAACACACGTTGAATTGCATTTCCTCTCAACTGCCCGCCACCATATTACGGAAGCGTACATTAGTACTGGTCTAATTAGCTTCTGTAGAGCCAATGTGTCATTTCCGGGCTGAGGCCCCATTTGGATCCTATAGCCCTTCTGCATAGCGACCAACATATGTAGGCCATTTGGCCCGTGATGTTTTGGCGCCTGATGTAACCCATTTTCTATCCATCATGTATCCATCAGGTGCCTTAGCGATTGTTCCATTATCTCCATTCTATTCCCTGTGTCGCCCACTAGCGTTTCCGCCTGAATGTGGGTCTCAGAGTGGAATTTTTTCATCTTGTCATTGACTCTATCTACCTGTTCGCCGAATAGTCTCCAGCAGTTTCGTCTCGCTTTTCTCAATATTGTGTTGTATTCACTGAGACTTCTTTTATAGTCCTCCCAGTATACTGGTAATTTTTTACGCTTAGCTCTTTTGAACAGTCTACGGATTTTGTTCCCCAAAATTTCGTATTTCCCTGAAACCCAGGGTTTTTCTTGTGCCGATTTCCTTTCTCGATGTGGACACCTATCTTCGAATGACTTTACCAGTGCTCGCGTAGTCCTTGTCACGTTATCGGCTAATTCGTCCCTACTAGAGTACAGTCGAGTTAAGGATGATCTAGTCGATTTCTAAGTAGGCTTCTGAATTTTCTCCAGTTTGTCTTGTTTCGAAAACTTTTTGGTCTCGGTGGTGGTCGTGATATTTTAAACCTTATGTATCTGTGGTCCGAGAATGAGTGTTCATCAGAAACTCTCCATTCTTGAATCTCATCTATAAGATTTTCGGAACAAATTGTTATATCTAATACCTATTACCTAATTTTGTTGACAAATGTAGCTTTGTTCCCAGCATTCAGTGTCAAAAAGTCGTTAGTTTCAGTCGCAGTTTATTGTTCTATCCTGCACAACAAAAATTAATATTATAATTAGGGTGCAGGAATTACTCTTTCTTTAGATACAAAATTTGACATCAATTAAGGAGAATAAAAGTCGTTGGTGCTATGGTTAGTGTGCGCGACTCTTGTACATGAGAACGTAGGTTGGATCCTACTCTGACCACCTTACATTTATTTCAACGACAGTCAAATCGCTTAGTTAAGGTAACACTATCAGGTAGTTAGCCATGAAAAAACTTCTCAAAATTCCGTTCGGAACCGGTGTAAAGCCGTAGGCCCCAATCAGTGAGTGCAAAACTATAAAGCGCACAGCTCACAGATTGTGAGAAGCTCTCCCCTATCCCTTCATGGGATGTAATGGGAAAATTTTTATTTATTTTATAAGAGACAGACAATTATTCAAAAACAAAAAAATGATTATTCAATTCATACAACACAAATTTAAAAGAAAAACAAATGTAACTTTCGAATATATAGATTGTAACGACGAGTTTTCCTCATTGAACCTAGGAAACTGTTTATTTCATTTCACAGTTGACCTTAAGCTAATTCACAATGATACGCGCTGAAAAATAACGGTCTCTCTAACATATTCTCCCAAACATAGTCTGCAGGAACCATGTATATGTTTGGAAAACACTTCAAACATTCATATGTTGGCAAGTCCCAAACTCACTTGTATTTAAATGTAAACAGTATCATGTTTACTGGCAAACTTGTAGGCTTTTACGTGGAAACATATGCATTCTTCATCCCAAACATCAATATACTTACTTGGAAGCATTCGCGTATTTCCCCCAAACCTACATATACTTACGTGGAAACATATGCGTATTTTTTCCCAAAAATTATAATATTTAGAAATGAATGATTCTTTGATTTCTATATATATATATGTATTATTTATTATAATTAATTTTATCAATATAAATCCATATTTATAAATAATTAATACAAACAAAAGATTTAAAAGGCCCTGTTTTACGTTTACTTGCACTGAATGCGTTATTTTTTCATGAAATGGGAATCTGCTGTTCTTTTGCTTCTCCTTTCTTTGTTGTCTCTCATGTTTTTGTTTTCGGAAGGTTTCGGCTATGCGTTGGTTATCACTATGCGTTGGTACACAAACAATATGCAAGTCTTGTGCATGCAAGCCAAGCGTGGATTAATTACTTGTGTTTTTTTTTTGTTGTACTTATTTCACAAATGATCCGCCGGTCCGATTTTCTCAGTAAAGGCTCGGACAGACAAATGTCGTCACGTTGTTGTCCTTTCCAGTTTGTTTCCTCAAAATCGTTTTTCACCTTGGTAGCACATATACATATATATACGAAACACTTACACAAAAACCAAAGAAACATCACAAACCATTTAACCGTTCGTCGTTTATTCGTTGTTCACTGATCAAGCGCTTTTGATGTCCTCTGTCCGATGAACCATTGATGACTGAATACATGAAACTAAAATGCAATACATCAGCCAAAATAAGAAACACTAACTTCATCTGCAATTCAGGAATATTTGACTGAGAGAATAATGCAAAAATACAGATACACACTTACAAGATAGACACTCTCGCTGCTCCTCTTTTATTCTCTTGCTCTCGACAGAGTATAAACAGTGCAACAAACACAACTGTATTTGCATCACAAACACAGACATATTTGAGTCGCAAACATATATATTATAACATATTAATTATTGTGTCTCAAACATGTAATATTGAATAGCAAACACAATGTGTTTGGACACAAATATATTATATTTGCGACAAGCTACAAACACACATTTTGCTCTAAACAACAAAAAAAATACAGATTTTTCAGCGTGTAAAATTTAATGCACACTCTAGGTTTTCCAGAAGAAATAAAACGCATATAATGTAATATTATGGCCAAGAATTTAGCTTTATTATAAAGATAAGGGTTTGCCATTATGTTTTAAAAATAATTTGGGGCAAATGGCCGCCGCGGCAGGCTCGAATAAATTCCAGGCGAGAGTCCCAATTTTCGGCCACTGTTTGCAGCATTTGGAGCCGTATGTCAGCAATAACGCGCCGAATATTCTCTTCCAAGGCGTCAATCGTCTCGGGCTTATCTTCGTAGACAGGCGACTTCACATAACCCAACAAAAAATGGTCCAGCGGTGTTAAATCGCACGATCTTGGAGGCCACGCCACATGCCCACAACGCGAGATAATGCGCTCACCAAAAGTTTCCTTCAATAAATTGATTGTTTCGTAGTTAGCGCGGTCTTGTTGGAACCAAACATCGTCCACATCAACATCCTCCAATTCAGGCATGAAAAAGGCATTAATCATGGCTCTAAAGTGTTCCCCATTGACTGTAACATTATGGCTGGCTTAATTTTTAAAGAAATATGGACCAATGATTCCCTCTGCCCATAGAGCACATAGAGATGTAACGGCGTCTCAACAATGGCGTCTCACTACAAATGTGACAAGTTTGTTTATTAACGTACCCATTTAACCAAAAGTGAGCTTCATCGCTGAACAAAATTTTCTTGTGAAAACCAAACCATTAGAATGGTATTAAATTTGCACGATTTGCAAACGTTGTTCCGGAGTAAGTCTATTCATTATTAAATGGCAAACCAAACTGAGCATAAATCAAGTGGCAGCTGTCAAAAAGACCAACTCCGAAAAATGTATTTCCAGATTGAAAACCACACGTCTCGGTCAGAATGCGCATTTTCATTTTAAAATAAAAACACGTATTTTTTGAGATAGTTGTGATTTTTTTTTATTGGATTGTAAAGAAGACGTTCCGATTAAGTATGGAATAAAATATCCGTCAAATACCTCCCACGGCTCTGATGACTGGTCATTACTCTTTTCATGAAAGTTTCCATGACTTTTTCACAGAGATGTGGCTGTATCTCACTGTATTGACACAAGCCTTTTTTGAGCGATTGTCAAATTATGTGAGATCCAACGCGAACATATCTTTGTGACAGCCTAATGTTCATGCAAAATCGAATGTATTGAAGTGGAACTAACGTGCAAGGATGCCTCTATCTCACGATATGTCACATGACGATCTTGCATTATCAGTTCACGCACAGCATCGATGGTTTCCGGCAAAACGACCGAAGTTGGAGGACCTTCACGAAATTCATCCTGGAGCGAATGGCGTCCGAGACTGAACTCTTGGTACCAGCGATTTACAGTGGTTTTTGATGATGCTCCATCACCAAAAGTCGAAACATGTTGATCGAGACACTCTTGTCTCGATAATTCACACCGAAAATCATACAAAAAATCATCCGACGATAATGTTTACGGTTTAATTCCAGTTAATGATCGAGATGAAATAAATGTAAATACTAGAGTTCTGCATGAGTATACATTTTCACACATTCAAATACATTCATGTTTTTTGAATGTGTCAATGTTCTCATTCGAGCGATTAGAGTACGAACCATTCTTCTCAGCGTGTTGCATCGGGTACGAAACACAATGAAACCGAGAATAGAGAGTTCTTGTATGAAGTAGTATTAACTATATTGAGTAAAAGGTCTTTAAAGACAAGCAGAACTATTCGAATAATGAGATGTATTCATGAGACATATTAATAAAAGCGTAACTAAAGAAAATGCTGTTTTGGTATGATTTGAAGTTCTAATTTCTTTGGACTAAAGAATACGATTAAAATTAAGTAAATTTTAGAAATGTAGCACTTGTGCCTCACTAGGTTTGATGTCGACGTTGAATGTTTGTTTGCAGTTACTGCAACTGACATACTTCATTTCTTTGCCGTCTCTATCCACAATTAAGGAAAAAACTTCCCAAACTTTGATGCGGCCTTTTTTCTCCTTCAAAACGACTTCCCCCTTGAAATTCGCGAAGGGGGCCGATTGAGTTGAGGACTACATATTTTTAATGTTTAATAAATTCTTTTTAAAATAATTTACTTCATCAATTTCCATTTTCTAATATATATATTTTTGCAGTTAAACTCATAAAAAACGAATATTTCTTTCTTTAGTCTTCACACAACGTTGCTGATCTTTTCATTGACGAGAAAGCAAATGAGACCCATAACCACTCATAATTTACCGTTTTTTCATTCGAATAGTCCTTATGTATTCGAATGGTTTTTACATTCACGAACATTTATTGAGTAAAATGTTGTGTTGTCGTAACAGAATTGAGACGAACAGGGTAGTTAACAGAGCAGAGATTCATACAACATTCATTCCAAGAGTTGTTTACACTATTCGGACCGTTGGTATTGGTACAGTAAGATAATGAATGGATTCTAAAAGAGAGTACATTCATGCAGGGTACTAGTAAATACAACCAATAGTCCACGTAAGTAAAAACGTTCTGTGTATTTTTTTTGCTAAAAAATTGCAATCTTTCCAATGGAAATTCCAGTTTGCATCTGGGAACACTAATATTACCAGTTCCCGAAATATAAATACCAACCAACCCTCGTATATATGTAACTACTAATTAGAATTGAAAGTGATGTGGATGGGAATAAGTTTACGCCTTCCATCCTCACAAGGTTCGTAGTAAATAAATTATAAATTAATATGTAAGTAAAAGCGGAAGTTAATTGAGATTGAATTAAATTATTGACAAAATAATATTCCTTAAATTCATTAGCGTTACTGACGTAACTTGGAGGTAGTGTGGAAGTGAATTCCAAAGACGAACTGCGTAAATGTATAATTGCCATTGCGAAACAAGGCTTCGGCGTATTAAAGGTATTATTGTCTTCCCTCTATTTGACCTATTGAACTATTTTATGAAGAACTACAACGGTTTTTATGTTTAAAAGCTTTTCCAATGAGATCCCTTAAAGAAGTGTAGAAATTTGAGAAATTGAATCAAACCTTCTTATAAAGTTATTAAATATTACGGTTAATTGACGTCCACTGGATGAATCGCAATTGCCAAAAAGTTCAGAGCCGTTCAGAGCAAACCGGGCATAATGAATGATTTGGCCAACAAACTTTAAAGGGGCGAATAAACGTGTTTGCCAAAGACTTCTAAGTTTCGAACATGTTCGACCAACAATTGTGGTAATATGGTTCGACCAGATCAGTTGTTATTGTAATAAATTTTTAAATTTTTAGCATGTGATTCTACTTCAACCGGTTCGTAACTTATGACTATATTACCCACGTCTACGGCCACATTACATCTCTTTTGAATTACGAGACATTTAGATTTTCTAGGATTTAAACAAAGTCTATTAGCTGCTGCTGCCCACAGACGTAGTCTTGACAGATCGACATTTAAATTTATCAACATATTGTCCAATGCAATTAATCGAGTTGCTTAATAAGAGTTGGACATCGTCTGCATACATCTGCACAGTACAATATAATAGTTGTCGAATAGATCGAAAATAATAAAGATCTCAAAACTGAACCTGGGGGAACATCTCTAGACACCGGAAGAGTGTGTGAGATTTTATTATTGGAAAATACAGATTGTGTGCGTCCACTGAGATATGAGTGAATTAAACGCGTTGATGTTGTTTTGTAGAAATGATCGAGTTTCAATATTAGAAGTGAATGTACAACCAAGTCAAAGGCCTTCGAGTGGTCTAATAAAACTAGAAGTGCAATATCATTTGCGTCTAATATTTTCAGAAACTTCTGCCAAAGCAGTTACACACCCGACTGTCTTTTAGATAACATACGAGGGCGGATCAATAAGTCCGTTAATTTTCGAACTTCCGTCGTAGTTATATGAAATACAACACTGCTCCCATCAAGTACCACCTGTTAATAGACTACTGTTAAATTTTTGAGCAAGTTCCGTCATTTACTTTGCGTTTAACAGCTGTTGAAAACATACAACCTGGTGCATTTTTTTAAAAATCGAAAAAAGTAAATTTCGAGTGCTCATTAAACATTATTTTTTGCGGAAAAACCGTCAATCAAACCAAGGAAAAGCTTGATAAATACTATGGGGACTCTGCACCGTCGATTTCAATGGTAAAAATGTGGTTTACTGACTTTCGTTGTGGTCGCACAAGTACAAATGACGCGAACGTTCTGGACGGCCAATTGAGGTCAATACACCCAAAAATTTCGAAAAAATCCACGATATGGTGTTGGCCGATCGAAGAGAAAAAGCGTATGAGATTGTTGATGCCAGAGGCATTTCATATGGCAGTGTGGTTTCGATTTTAAATGATCGGTTGGGTTTAAGAAAGCTGTCTGCAAGATGGGTGCCGCGTTTGCTCTCAATTGACCATATAAACGTAATCGTGTGACAACTTCAAAGGATTGTTGGAAGTTGTTTAATTGGGCTACGAATTGGTACCTCATCCGCCATATTCTCCGGATTTAGGCCCCAGTGACTATTTCCTATTTTCAAACCTAAAGAAATGGCTCGGTGGAAAGGGATTCAGCTCCAACGGTGCAATTATTGATCAAACAAATGCCTATTTTATGGACCTCGAAAAATCATATTTTTTGAAAGGGATACAAAAATTGGAGAAACGCTTGCCTAAGTGTATTGAGCTAAAAGAAGATTATGTTGAAAAATATATTTTTTTTGCAAAAAAAAAACGGTGTTTCATTCAAAAAGTAACCGACTTATTGATCCGCCCTCATAGAGTGTTTAGTTTTTTGACGTTGGAACCAGAGAGATCTAGGGCACAACAGTGATCTAAGTGCGCCTCATTACTTAGATCAGTGTGGCATGCTTTTACTTTGCAGACTGCACTAATTTTATAGTAGTGGTCTTCATGAAAGCTCGAAAGAACCTCGTAAACTCGAAAACATCGTAAACTTGCACAGCAAACGTCAAAACAAACAAATTTCCCATACAAAGCGACTTGCACAAAAGTGGAAAGTTTTCGAGGCAAATTTGCTGCGCAAACGTGGGATGGAGAAACTTGTAAACTTTTGACATTTCGTTGTCATCTGACTAGGATGGATAAATAAGGTGATAGCACTAGAACAGTAGAAAAAGTACACATTCATAATACAAGCAATTGCTACTGCTACCACCTTATGTATCCATCTTGGTCAGCTGATATGGTTTTGAGCACAACTACGCTGAGCAACTTTACCTGGTGCCTCATGCAACGGTGCGAGGGAAACTTGCGCTGAGCAAAAGTTCTCGGCTTTCACGTTTGCATGAATGCCGCTAGTGAGATGTTGTGATCCCTCAAGAAAGGAAGCACTGAAGAGCACTTACATCATGGAAGAATTTTGATTTTTTGATGTCATTGTGTAATCACCTCGGTATTGGTAATAAAGTCACTTACTCTGGTTCCAACGTCGTCATTTATATAGTCAGACATTTTGATATTTTTGAATTTTTTCGAAAACATTACAAGAAAGAATGGCAAATGAACGGTATTCTACTATGGGTTAACCCCTACGGTTACAGTTAGTGCTAACCCACGACGTGTGGGGAGAGATAGCATCACAATCTAATAATACTTCGTTACCTGTACGTTTGGACCTCTCAACCAGACATTGTATTTCCGACGAATGTGGTGGTGGCAAGTACTTTATACTTATGCTGACGCCACACTGAAAGAATAACGCCACGTCGCATGGATGAAACATTTTACGTTGCTACAATGAAAAGTCTCGTATATCCGACAATTTGGTAGTCACTGCAACGAAAAATTTCATACATGTTTTCTTTGAAAATTTTTAATTTCGTTGCTGCAACAACTTAAATTTCGTTCCTGCAACAATTTTATTTAATTTCAATTTTGTAGATAACATGCACGATAGATAGATAGATAAGATAAATAGATAAGTGCACGAAATGTAAACCACTGATATTAGGTTTATCTGAAGCAATTTCATTGCTGCAATCTAATGAATTTGTTTTATTACAGCAATGAAAAAAATCCTTCGTAGGAACGATACTTATTCATTGCAAAAATGAAACAAATTCATTGCAGCAAAGAAACAAATTCAGTGCAGCAACGAAACAAATTGTATGGAATAATGAATAAAATTCATTGCAGCAACAACCATGCTTTCATCGCAGTGACGAACAATTTGCAGTAGATGGACACATTATCGTAGTGGGAATGATACTGTACGTTAGCTCACTTTCGATGACAAAAGTTGTTGGGGTGATGAAAATATTCATCCCTGTGACGATGCTTTTCAGTTCAGTGCAGGTATATATTGCCGTCTCCCTATTTCAGCACAGTTGTGTTCACTACTCTGGGGAAAGAGAAAACATAGACTTTTATGACACTAGATACATGTTGTCGGACGGGAACCCGTCTTCGCATAGAATAGTTGGTAATTAACGTGATTTAATCCACTAAGTTTGTCCCGAGTTGTCCAAGGTTCAATCTTACTTTTACTAATTTTATCCAACACAATGCGAGTTGCTGTCTCGCTCCGGTGGAGGTTTATCTGGATGACTTCTAGCATTGGTCCTCCAGTAACCGGTCTTCCTGGGAGTTGGTGATGTTGTCGTCCTTCCTCACTCGCTTAGCAATTATTCGCATTGTCCGGGTGTTTTGTCCCGTCCGTCATGCCAATTGGGACTTTGCCGTAGACAGATTTAGTCCCCAAGAAACTATACCAGAAAACTATACCTTTTGTCTTGGCAAGACTAGCCATTGATTCCGGTTATATTCCAATCACAATCCATGTGCCGCTCCTCCCTGTGGAAAACCTCCCATTTATCCACGGCTAGTCCTGCGTTTTGCTTGCCGATGACCTTCAGTATGGCGTCCGATGATATCTTGCTGTCCCAACCTTTGATGTATAGGGTCGCCTATGTCAGCCTGGGGATGTCCTTTTTCCGCACCAGGCTCAGTTTACCGACTTCACATGGGGCGGTGATACCATCCACTAACTTTTTCAGCGTTGCCGCAGAAAGTTGTGGGGCCAGCTGCAGTATTAGTACCTCCCCTTTGTAGACCTTTACGCCGCTGACTTTTTCGAGTTGCTGCTCCGCCGCCTGAGTACGTAGAAATCTGCGCAGCGGCGTCGTAGTTCGGCGGTGTATAACTTTTTGTTAACTCGTTTATATAATCGATTAATTTATGACATTGTCCTGATTTACAACACACATTACAACCACAACAATCAAAAACATACAAACTATAAACTACACACAACCACAATCAGAATATTTCCTAAGAAGAGTCAACTTCATTTCCCAAGAATTAACTTATGGATTTAAACGACAACATCCAGTCCCATTCCCTAACAGGTTACAGCAAACATTTCACAGCAGGTCGAATTTCCTAAGGACTGAACTATGCATAGATATGTGTTACAGATTATTGTGAGTACCTGCCACTATGGCCTAATCTCACAGTGCGACTACCAATTTAAAACTATGCATTTGGGTCAGAACTATGCACAGTAGTAGTCGGGTCAATTTCCTAATAATTAGGAACAGCCGCCGCCACCGTTAGCGGCCGCCAGGTTAGCCGACCAAGCCCCCGCAGCCGGTTTTCCCAGGTCCCTAAGCCACCACCGAAGCAGAAACAATTAGCTTAAACCTCTACCCCTTTGAGCCCACTGCTGACTCTATGACTTCTATGGGTGGTACACCTTTGGCCCCCATGACATGCTTCATCACCCTCGTGTTAAATACGTCCTCCACGTTTTGGTGTTGGTCTCTTGGTATTTTACCAGTTGGGGTGAGTTCTAGCTACCTTTGCGTAGGTCGCTGTTTCCTTACCACTTTATTAAGCTTCCTCTTCAAGTGGGAATGGGCTCGTGTCTTCGGGCCCTCTCCTCCCCGGTTGATTTAGATGAAGTGCTCGTCTTCCTGGTAACCGCATCTCTATTGTCCCGTGGGGTTCCGTGGAACACCCTGATTAATATTGGGTTGGGGCGTCTCCAAGTTAACGGATGACGTGTAACTCTTTTTTTTTTCTTTTTGCCGCCGATTTCGCAGTGTTCTGCTCCTCTGGTGAACGGACGCTTTTCTCAGCCTCTGTTGAGATCGGTGAAGGTTCCAACCGATCCATCGGGTCATCCTGCGTTCCGCTCTGTGGAGCTACTCGGTTCAGCTTCGCCATTTTCTTGCATTGTGTCCCTGAGAGCCGTTTCTTTTGGGTTGTGAGTTTGGCTATGATCTCGCTCACTTCATCGACCATTATGCTGACCTCGTCATTCTTCGGAGTTCCTAAAATAGTAATATTATTATTAATATCATTTAAAGCAGTGGTAACCAACACATAGCCTCGCGAGGCTATTTTGTCACACACACATGATCGGCAACTCACACGTACACAACAACTATGCTTGTTTCAAAGCATCAGTCTCTGCTTGTGCATTGTGTACAATTCGACACCGACATCGCATCTGTTGCCGACCGCACACAAGCACATAACATGTTTGAGTGCGTGCGTTAGGTTTTGCATACCACTGACTTAAAGAGTCAGAGTTGGAGTCCCCACCTGTTTCTGAAGGCTGGAGGCTTTTACAGTCCCCCTTGGATATCACCTCGTCATCATCGTTATGTTTGTTGCCAATGGCTTTGGGTATGATTGTCACTTTAGCTACGACAGGGGCTAGGGCACCCACTCCTGTAGAACCACGATTGCTGGATATCGACGGCGCATGACTCTTGTGAGGATCAGCTACCGCTGGCACTAGGGTCATTACTAATTTTTTTGCTTTTGACTTTTAATTTTTTCGTTTTTGTTTGATCCCGAGGAACACAGGCATAACCAGTTTTTGGTCCGCGGTTCAGGCTGGCATGCCTCAGGGAATACCAGTAATTCCTAGGGGTAGTGGGCATTCTGCCCCCATTCCACTTAAGTCAAGCTTCAGTGGAGGAGAGACAGCATGTCTAGATCCACCACCTGGCGATGCGCCCGATATAAGACTGGCAAACTTACACGGGTATGACCGTCGGTGGTGCAATGGGTAGTGTGCGCGCCTCTTGTACAGGAGATCCTGGGTTCGATCCCTGCTCCAACCACCTTAAAATTTCTTTCGACGACGGTCATCTCGCTTAGTGACGGCGACACTATCGAGTATATAGCCATGAAAAAGCTTCTCAAAATACCGTTCGGAATCGGTTGTAAACTGTAGGTCCCAATCAGTGAGTGAAAACCGGAAAGCGCACAGCTCAGTGATTGTGAGAAGTTCTCCCCGGTCCCTTCATGGGATGTAATGGGAAACCATTTATTTTTTTATTTATAAACTTACACGGGTATTAAACAGTAATAACTTGGCCATACTTGTCTGGTAATCCTGCATTTTGTGTCTCCAGACCATCTATTATTCGCATTTCTGAGAGCTTCGGTTTTAAGCATGAGCTTGCATGCAGAAAGGGCACATCCAGTGGATCAAGGAAGATAGTCCCAAATCTCGTTCGCTCATCCATCCCTGGAATATTGTAATAGGTGGATATGAAACTGCTTGGCCATCTTATTTAGAGATGAGCGACAATTGTGACCAGTTCTTGAATTCGGGAATGCAGATTGCAGAGACTTTATAACAGCGCGAATGTCATAGTAGATGTTGATAGTAAATGTTATCCCCAAAAGATAACTTCTATGATTGCCATATCTTCTGCCTGAAAGGCATTACAATGGTATTGTAGCATTTGTGCAAGGTCTATACCCACCTCCTTAGAATAGACTCGAAAGCCTTCTTTGCGACAACAGCTGATCAATAAAGCATTTTCGAGGATTTGCCACACTGTCGTCAGATGGTTCTTTTACACGAATATAGGGTCAATGTGGCTGTATTGATTCTAAAGGGTCCACCCTTTTTGACTGAAACACATTTTTTGTTGCAAAAAAAAATTATTTTTCAACATAATCTCCTTTTAGCTCAATACACTTAGTCCAGCGTTTCTCCAATTTGTGTATCCTTTCCAAAAAATAGGATTTTTCGAGATCCTTAAAATAGGCATTTGTTTGATCAATAATTTCATCGTTGGAGCTAAATCTCTCTCTCTCTCTCTCGAGTGACAAGAGTCCAGCTGTACCAGACTCTCATTCAACCTGTCTTGCTTTATGGCGCAGAATCCTGGGTCCTATCGCAAGCAGACGAAACATCTGTAGGAGTCTTCGAGAGAAAAATACTCCGGAAAATTTATGGCCCTATAGTGCACAACGGCGAGTATCGGCGACGCAGGAATCATGAGCTGTATGAGCTTTATCCTGACATTGACATAGTTAAGCCGATCAAGATAACGCGATTGCGCTGGCTAGGCCATGTCAGTAGAATGGATGAAGATGAACCAGCGCGAAGGGTTTTCGAAACCGAACTCGAAGGAAGACGAAAAATAGGAAGACCAAGACTCCGCTGGAGGGATCAGGTTGACGAATCCCTGCGTACACATGATATTGCCAACTGGAGAAATAAAGCAAAAGATCGAACTGGTTGGCGAAATATGTTATCTTCGTTTTGTAAGGTCCCTGACCCCCCGGGTTGTCCGAAACCGGATAAGTAAGTAAGTAAGTAAGAGCTAAATCTCTTTCCACCGAGCCATTTCTTTAGGTTTGGAAATAGGAAATAGTCACTGGAGGGCTTAAAGCGGGAGAATATGGCGGATGAGGTACCAATTCGTAGCCCTATTAAACAACTCCAAACAATCCTTTGAAGTTGTCACACGATTACGTTTATAGTCAATTGAGAGCAAACGCGGCACCCATCTTGCATTCAGCTTTCCTAAACCTACCTCATCATTTAAAATCGAAACCACACTGCCATATGAAATGCCTATGGCATCAACAATCTCACGCACTTTTACTCTTCGATCGGCCAACACCATATCGTGGATTTTTTCGACATTTTCGCGGTATTGACCTCAATTGGCAGTCCAGAACGTTCAGCGTCATTTGTACTTGTGCGACCACAACGAAAGGCAGTTAACCACTTTTATACCATTGAAATCGTCGGTGCAGAGTCCCCATAGTATTTATCAAACTTTTCCTTGGTTTGATTGACGGTTTCTTTTTCCCAAAAAATATGTTTAATGAGCACTCGAAATTCACTTTTTTCCATTTTTAAAAAAATGCACGAGGTTGTATGTTTTCAACAGCTGTTAAACGCAAAGTAAATGTAGTCTATTAACAGGTGGTACTTGATGGGAGCAGTGTTGCATTTCATATAACTACGACGGAAGTTCGAAAACGCATTGACTTATTGATCCGCCTCGTACTAATAAACATTTTTTCAAAATTATAGTTATATTGGTGAGGCCCATCCACCATTATGGACATTTATTAATGAAACACAACCTTCTTCAAATGGCCGCCATGACTTGTTTTACAATACCCCATTTGGTCTACCCAATTTTTTAGTACATTTTCGATTGTTTGGACCTCTACCACGTGGGCGACAGAGTCAATTTTGTCTCAATGGACTCGGAATTGTTTGCGTAACAGAGGTTGGACGCGCGTAACGCATAAACCAGCCCACTGTGCGCATTTAGAATAAGAACTCTCTATTTGAACAAATATGTATATTTCATTTCAAATAATGAGTGCAACCATACATATATACTCACACTCTCGCGTGTCATTAACCATATCTTCTCTTTTGAATTAGCTTAGCTTTTCTCTATCTATCTCTCTGTCTCCTTTCAACTCCCTATAGAATTAATAAAGTTTTTGAAATAAAGGAACAGTCGGTAATCTGAGATCAACTGCAAAACAACGTTGTTTATTTTTGCGGAACATATCCAAGATAAAGAAGGCCCCGCTAGTGCAAAGGAGCATTGGCGTTAACATTGGTAGCAGAGCAAGGTTAAGCGTTGCTTAACTTAATACATCAAAGTAGCTACGTTGGTAGCTAATAACAAATTGCTATTACTGTACCTCATTTGTGTTCCTGGGTGCCATTGCCTGCAATATTAAATCAAAACGATATTGGAGTCAAATTGGACATAACAGCATATATTCAGCAGTATATAGCACATGTGGTTGTGCGTGAAGAGGTGACAAGTCCGTGTGTACCGTCAACACTGCACGAAGTGTTTCACCCCCAGTAGCAGTGCGTTGGAAGTTTGGAGCGACCAGCGTGGGAATCGTTAGCGTGAAGCATCAAGTAGCAGAGCAACAACAACATTCCGAGACCTATTTGGGAGAAAAACCGGGCGAGTATACTTCACCATTGCCTAGTAGACGCACATCGGCATTTACCACAATTCAAGGCGGTGGCCAACAGAATTTGTGTCTTGTTGCAACCTGGGCGTGTCATGTCTGAAGCTTGTTCGGGTAGGACGTAAAGAGTGCGAAGTTTGAAGCGTAAGTAATATAAAATAAATAAAGTGAGCTAAGTGCACAGTGTTTTTCTTTATTTTCAACCAAATATATGCAACGTGTCACGTGATTTTGATTGTCAATTGAGGTTGGTCACATAGCATAGAGTATTATATACAGTTATGTCAAAAAAGAATCGAAAAACATCCGAAATGCTCGCGTCAAATCGTGATGCGTTGATTCAGTCGTTGGACCGAATCAATAAGTTGATTGATAAAAAAGGATCGACGTTTACCATTTTTGAGTTAGAAACGCGAATGGGCATGGTGGAATCCACGTATGGGCAGCTGTCCGCGGTTCAAAATGAAATAGAACAGCATGGCGATGAATGCGATTATGAAGCGCGCCACTCATTTGAAGAAACATATTGTACAGTTAAATCAAAAATTCTCAGCGCGATCGCTGCAATAAACCGCAAACAGCCGCCTATACCAGATCAATCACATGCAATCCACAACGGTTCGCTGGCCTTTGTTCGTTCGAAAAATTTGCCAAAGCTTTCAATTCCAACTTTTTCTGGAAAATACACAGAATGGACTAATTGGTCCAACATGTTCATTTCATTAGTAGATAACGATACCGAAATTGATGACTTGTCAAAATTCGTTCATTTGCGTGCTTCTTTGGGTACCATACCATTGCGAACAATCGAGTCAATTGAATTGACGGCTCAAAATTATGTTCATGCCTTCCAAATGTTAAGGGATAGGTTTGAGAACAAAGCCATAATATTTCAGGCTCATGTGAGAGAGTTGTTTGATCTGCCGAAGATGGCCAAACAAAGCGCTTCTAGCCTGAGGGAGCTCATTGATACGGTAAATTCCCATTTGCGAGCGCTCAAGTCACTAGGAAGTGTTGAAGATCTTTGCCATGTGTTAATTTTTCATTTAATTTGTTCGAAATTGGACAGTGAAACGATAAAACGTTGGGAAGATAATGCTACAATTGACAACCTGCCTACATGGGATAGCTTTTCCAAATATTTATCGAATCGCTGTACCACTTTAGAAAATCGCGAATTTAGTAACCATACTTCTAATGAAAAAGTTAACAAAAAAGCAACTTCCAATGTATTAAGTGCTGGGTCCGATCAGCGTTCATGTGCTTTCTGCAAGGGATCGCATGCTTTAGAAAAGTGTCATAAGCTTGATAAGCTTAATCCTAGGCAGAGATATAGGGAAATTAAGAAAAGGGGCTTATGCATTGTATGTTTCAGCAATTCTCACTCAACTCGAGACTGTGCAGCTTCACCTTGTAGTGAGTGCTCGGGTAAGCACCACAAGTTTTTGCATCGCACGGAAAACAGTCCCAAGCCATTTGGCAGTGGTCCAACAAATACATCCACACCTGTTGTCGCAATTTTAGCAGATTCAAAATCGAACATCGATGATAAAGAGCCGTCCATGGCCAATAATTTTCGCAAAACCGAGTTGAATACAATAAATTTGATTATGTCAAATTCAATCAATTTTTTGGCAACGGCCATTGTATTAGTAAAAAATTCCAGTGGAAAATTTGTAGAATGCCGTGCCGTGTTGGATGCGGGCAGCCAGCTCAATTTTATTACGCAAAAATTTATCGAGATTTTAAATTTGAGAGCTGAAAAAGACAATATGGTCATAAATGGAATTGGCAATGCAACAGCTAGCACAACGGGCAAATTACAGGCAATCATTCGGTCAAGAGTTACTAATTACAGTTCATGTCTTCAATTTACAGTAATGCCTTCTATCACTAAATATGGCCCAAATTTGTCACTAGACGCTTCTCAATGGAATTTGCCAAAAAATATCAAAATGGCAGACCCACATTTTTACAAATCTAGGTCTATAGACATGCTAATAGGCGTATCTGAGTTCTTTAAACTTTTGTCTGTTGGTCAAATAAGTTTGGGCGAAAATATGCCTCTGCTGCAAAAATCATTGCTAGGTTGGCTAGTCGCGGGGGAATATGTTCAAGCAAATGAGTTGAGCTCACTCATAGTGCACAACGGACCGGATGAAGCACAAGCGGATTTAACTAAGTTAGTTGAAAAATTTTGGATGTGTGAGGAAGTCGAAACGGCCAACGTTATGGTCACTCCCGAGGAACAGTTTTGTGAACAGCACTTTCTATCAAATGTACGCCGTACGTCAGCAGGTAGGTTTGTTGTGCGATTGCCATTTAAGCCAAATTCAAAAGGTGTAGGCAATTCGTACGCCATCGCAATGAAGCGTTTTAATTCTCTGGAACGGAAGTTTAATCGTGATGAGGAGTTAAAAGTAGAGTATTCAAAATTCGTTCATGAGTACCACGACTTAGATCATTTAGAGAAAGTGTCCAATGTACCGCTCAATCAAATCAAATATTTCATGCCTCATCATGCAGTTTTGCGACCACATAGTGAATCGACAAAACTGCGGGTCGTATTTGACGCTTCTTGTAAGTCAGAAAATGGATCATCGTTAAATGACAACCTTTGTGTTGGGCCCAAATTACAACCTGATCTTTTCGAAATTTTAATCAGGTTTCGCTGCTATCGGTATGCGCTTACCGCTGATATAGCCAAGATGTACAGGCAAGTACTAGTTGAGCAAAACGATTGCGACTTTCAATGCATTTTGTGGCGAGAAAATAAAAATGATCAACTTGAAGTTTTAAGGTTAAAAACTGTTACCTATGGCACAAGTTGCGCTCCGTATTTAGCCGTGCGCTGTTTAAAGTTTTTAGCTGAAAGTTACAGGGAAAAATATCCGTTAGCCAGTGAAGTGTTATTAAAAAATTTTTATGTTGATGATATGTTGGCTGGCGCAAGTTCTCAACAAGAGATAATACAGTTGCAGCAAGAAATATCATTACTGCTGTCATTCGGTAGATTCGAATTGCATAAATGGCGATCTAATTTAGACCCGATATCATTTGATAAAGTCTTAGAGAAAGCACCACTACGGATTGATTCCAATGATTGCGCAAAAACTTTAGGGATTCTTTGGTACTCCACATCAGATACTCTCGGTTTCGCGCAAGCAAACAAATTTAACGATAAAATTAGCAAGCGAGTGGTTTTATCCGAATTAGCTCAGCTTTTTGATCCGTTAGGATTATTAAACCCAATAGTTGTTCTTGGGAAACTTTTTATGCAAGAGCTATGGCGTCTGAAACTGGATTGGGACGAATCGTTGCCCCAAGAGCTACACGTTAAGTGGCAAAAGTATCGAAATGAGCTTGCGCTGGTTCCCAATTTTAGATGCCCTCGCCATGTTGCTGATGTAGTTTCAGCTCGAGTTGTCGAACTTCATGCGTTTTCTGATGCCTCTACTCGCGCATTCGGGGGAGCAGTTTACGTGCGCACCATTGATAAAGAAGGGAGCGTATTAATTAATCTTTTGTCCGCGAAATCCCGGATTGCGCCGTTAAAAACCATATCTTTGCCCAAACTTGAATTACAAGGTGCTGTATTGACAGCCAAGCTTGTTCACAACATCACTAACTGTTTACCTATCAAGGTTAATTCGATTTTTTATTGGACAGATTCTGCAATTGTATTGCATTGGCTAGCTTCGCATCCATCGAGATGGCCTACCTTCGAGGCCAATCGAGTAGCGACCATACAAAGCTTAACAAAAGTGTCAAATTGGAGAAAAATAGATTCCAAATCTAACCCAGCGGATATAGTTTCGCGTGGCTGTTGGCCGCAAGACTTAATGAATAACGAATTATGGTTTAAAGGACCAACTTTTCTTTCGTCGACAACATTAGATTGGCCAATTCAACAAATAAAACTTAGTGACGAGGAGATTAGTGGAATCAAAGAGCGAAAAAATTTTGTTGCTTTGGCCGCTGAAAGCTGTACATTCGAGGATTTGGTTCAACATTGTAAATTCGCGAATGATTTTTTGAAACTAAATCGGGTGTTTGGGTTTATATTCCGATGGGTAAACAACATAAGGTTGAAAATCGCAGGTCAACAACTAAGGGCAACTACATTATCACCGTTAACAGTTTTTGAGCTAAGAAAAGCATTAAACTACGTTATATACAACGTGCAACAGGTTGAGTTTTTAAATGAAATACGTGCGATAGAAAACAATCAAATAATACAATCAGCAAAGCTGCAAAAACTAAATCCATTCTTGGACAAAACCGATAAAATACCTATTTTGCGAGTCGGTGGAAGGCTTTCTAAGTCTAATCTTGAATACAAGGTACAACATCCAGCAATTTTGCCGAGTAATCATGCCCTTCCTATAGCATTCATTGTTTATCTTCATAAAATTAATTTACACATAGGACCACAAGCATTGTTGGCATTTGTTAGACAAAGATATTGGGTGATAAATGGTAAAGCCGTTACTCAAAAGGTAGTTCGCAAATGTATGATCTGTTTCAAATTTCGACCAAAAGCCTCTGAACAATTGATGGGTAACTTGCCTTCAGCAAGAGTCATCGGCACAATTAATGCTTTCCAAAAGGTAGGCGTCGATTTTGCAGGGCCTATCATGATTCATTTTAAACTTCGTGGCAAAAGACCTATTAAAGCATATTTAGCTCTCTTTATTTGTTTTGTAACTAAAGCATGCCATCTTGAGGTGGTATCAGATTTGTCTTCTCAAGCCTTCCTTCAAGCTCTAAAGCGATTCTTCGCACGGCGCGGCCTAAGCCATGACATCTACTGCGACAATGGAACAAATTTTCGTGGAGCTGCTCGGCAACTGCGTCAGTTAATGAATCACGTCTACGAAAAGGCAGCAATGAACGATATTCAAGAAAAGTGTGCATGTCAAGGCGTTAACTTTCATTTCATTCCGCCTCAATCGCCCCACATGGGAGGGCTGTGGGAGAGTTCAATCAAAGTTGCCAAGTCCATGTTAACACGACAAGCCAATGGAGCATCACTCACATTCGAAGAATTGGCAACTGTAACCGCAGAAATAGAAGCCATCATGAACTCGCGGCCTCTATGTGCTATGTCATCAGACCCCAACGACCTGCAAGCCTTAACTCCGGGTCATTTTTTAATAGGCCGACCTTTAAATGGCATACCCGATGATATCGATGAAGACGAGTTAAAGGTACCGCCAATGAACCGTTGGAGACGTATACAGCATATTAAGCAGCTTTTTTGGCGCAGATGGACCAGAGAATACTTGCTTTCGTTGCAAGAACGCTGCAAGTGGCGCAAACAAATTCCCAACCTTTCAATTGGCACCCTCGTATTAGTGGCTGATGACAATTTACCATCTCAACAATGGATGCTTGGCCGCATTGAAGACATTCACCCTGGATCAGACCAACTGGTCAGAGTGGTCACCATAAAGACTCAAAATGGAATAATCAAACGAAACATACACAAGGTGTGCCCATTGCCAACAGAAAATATATCATCTTTATCATAAAATTTTTAAAGCTTTTAAAAGTACAAGCTTTCAAGGCGGGGAGTATGGACGCGCGTAACGCATAAACCAGCCCACTGTGCGCATTTAGAATAAGAACTCTCTATTTGAACAAATATGTATATTTCATTTCAAATAATGAGTGCAACCATACATATATACTCACACTCTCGCGTGTCATTAACCATATCTTCTCTTTTGAATTAGCTTAGCTTTTCTCTATCTATCTCTCTGTCTCCTTTCAACTCCCTATAGAATTAATAAAGTTTTTGAAATAAAGGAACAGTCGGTAATCTGAGATCAACTGCAAAACAACGTTGTTTATTTTTGCGGAACATATCCAAGATAAAGAAGGCCCCGCTAGTGCAAAGGAGCATTGGCGTTAACAGAGGTAATAGTCGAACGGGGTCAAATCGCCGTTGGCGGTGCGGCCAATTGGCTTCCGAGATTCGGTTGATTATGCGGGTTTCGAACACTGTACGCAAAGATCGATTGTAACGTTGTCTGTTTGGCACATAGCGCCGTCCTGTTGAAACTATACGTCATCCATGTCATCCTCTTCAAATTTTGGGTAATGATCGCCATTGATGTTAACGGCGGATCCTTGCTCATTTTCGAATAAAACTGGGCGTATGATGGCGACATGCCAAAACCAGCACCAAACTGTCACTCGTTCTGGAAGCATCGGCTCCTTCCCGAAGACGTGTGGATTTTCGGAGTCCCAAATACGATAGTTGTGGCCGTCGGTGGTGCAACGGTTAGTGTGTGCGGCTGTTGAACGTGAGTTCGATCCCTGCTCTGACCACCTTACACTTCTTTCGACGACAGCCACCTCGCTTGGTGATGGCGACACTATCAAGTAATACGCCATGAAATAGCTTCTCAAAAAACCGTTCGGAACCGGTGTAAAACTGTAGGTCCCAATTAGTGAGTGAAAACTGGAAAGCGCCCAGCTCAGTGATTGTGAGAAGCTCCCCTATCCCTTCATGGGATGTAATGCGAACATTTAAATGGGACAATTTTGTTTGTTAACGTAGCGGCCGTGGTGAAACTGAGCTTCTTTGGGAAAGATGATTTTTCGATAAAAAAAAAACGTTCATCTTCAGCCAAATGCTCTTCAACCCATTCAGCGAAGCGTAAGCGCATCGGATGGACACGAGACTTCAGTTCTTGGACTACTTAGACGTTATTAGCCTTCATACCGATGTCTTTAGGCAAAATTCTGCGCAAAGTGCGAGAAATGTTCCAACTGCTACGGACGGTGGCGAGCTGATGGCTGTTGGATCACACATTTTCCACTGGACGCGCACGTACGCGAGTTCTTTTGTCCAATAAGGCCCCGGATTGATGAGCTTGCTTCGAATTTTTTCGTAGATTTCTTACAGTTTGAGTTGAAGACTCAGAACTTTGGAATAAAGTTTTTAATATTTCCCAATTTTCTTCAAGCATAATAATGCGATCCATTTCGTAAATTTCGAAGCTTTAACTAATCCTTTGTCACTTCATAAATGTCAAATTGGCCATCTTCTTCCGATTAAATTTTTTTATTTGTTATTTTTGTCAACTTTTGTTGAATTTCAAATCCTTGAATTGTTGTTGGACAGTGTAATTGAAGCAAAATGAACTGTCATGGCTGTCTATCTGCTTTCTCACAACTTTTTATAGAGACAATCTTTTTTGGCAATCAAATGACAGTATGTCCCTTTCTCTGCTCTATTTACTTCTCCACCACTATATTGTCCACACATCATTGATTTCCGCTTCCGGTTTTGTTTGTCTACATGTGTGTGTGTGTCTGCTCATGTTTATGCCTGTGTATGTGTGTTCAGTGAGTGCAAATAATTGGCCTACAAATTCACTTTTCGAATGCACCAACGATGAGTGCACACAACTGGGAGAGAGCAACTATTGTTGTGACTCCACTTCAGTCGTGAAGGAAACATGCGCTCGGCCGGTTAACTGTTTGTTATCCTTCCAAGCCTCCTTTTTGCTTTGTTGCTGGTTGAAAATAATATCGGGTATTGCAAATTTCGGAAAACAAAAGTCTTAGCATAAGACCAAACAACGAGCCCGTCAACATAAATTTAAAAATAAAAATTAACAAAAATTGATGAAAATAAAACAAAATATTATTCAAAAAGACATCGACGATTGGGACAAATTTAAGCTTCCGATTTTGTCCACATATTGTTAGTGATATTATTAAAATCCTCTTATACATACGAATATGAGGAGGAGGAAAATTGTGATGTGATATTGGTTGCCTCATTTTTACAAAACCAACAAAAACCTGCCTTTGTTTGCCTCAGCTCGTCCTTTTTGGAGAAAACAAAACAAAAAACCACAAAATTAAAATAAAACAAACATCAGTAAGTAATGACAAAAGGGCAGACAGTCAGTCGCGCTAGCATAGACCGCGTCAGTCTGTATTACATAAACAGTGCCCCAACCACATTATTCCTTGCGGGAATGTGACTTTAGTCACGGGGATACAATCGTCGTCTTTATAACCGCCACTCGATGACATGTGGGGTCGCTCTGTCTCTTGTAGTTGTGGTGGTGGTGGTTTTCTATTGTATTTGGTCATTATTAACATGCTTCGTTGATTTTTATATTTTTTGTCACTATTGTTGTCGTTGTGGACCTCTAGATTAAATTTCAGCTGATTTTTGTTTTTTATCTCGGCAGATTAAGGTCACCCTGCTATGATTAATGATGAGATATTTTTTGACAACTACCTTTTAATAGTTCTGTATCATTTCTAAATTGAATAAGTGTGAAAGTTCCAAAATATCAGAGGAAATAAAGGAGAGAACTACACTCACAGAAAAATTCGAATTAGCCGTAACCGAATTAAGGGGTTGTCTCTTTAGGGTTTGTCACAGCCGAATTAGAGGTTGTCACAGCCGAATTAGAGGTTGTTACAACCGAATTTAGATAGTGTCACAAGTGTATTATTAAAGTTTTTTTTATTATTACGAGGGCGGATCAATAAGTTCTTGACTTTTCGAACTTCCCTCGCAGTTATATGAACTGCAACACTGCTCCCATCAAGTACCATCTGTCACATTTTGGGCAGGTTCCGTCATTTACTTTGCGTTTAACAGCTGTTCAAAACATACAACCTCGTGAATTTTTTTAAAAATGGAAAAAGTGAATTTCTAGTGCTCATTAAACATTATTTTTTGCGAAAAAAAAACGTCAATCAAACCATGGAAAAGCTTGATAAATACTATGGGGACTCTGCACCATCGATTTCAATGGTTTAAAAGTAGTTTACTGACTTTCGTTGTGGTCGCAGAAGGTCAAATGACGCTGAACGTTCAGGACGGCCAATTCAGGTCAATACACCCGAAAATGTCGAAAAAATCCACGATATGTTGTTGGTCGATCGAAGAGAAAAAGTGCGTGAGATTGTTGATGCCATAGGCATTTCATATGGCAGTGTGGTTTCGATTTTAAATGATCAGTTGGGTTTAAGAAAGCTGTCTGCCAGATGGGTGCCGCGTTTGCTCTCAATTGACCATAAATGCACGGGTGCACAAGTGTGTAGTCTCAATGGCAAAATTCTATGAAATGGGCTACGAATTGGTACCTCATCCGCTATATTCTCCGGATTTAGCCCCCAGTGACTATTTCCTATTTCCAAACTTAAAGAAATGGCTCGGTGAAAAGATTTAGCTCCAACGATGAAATTATTGATCAAACAAATACCTATTTTATGGACCTCGAAAAGTCCTATTTTTTGGAAGGGATACACAAATTGGAGCTAACTGTGTTTCATTCAAAACGTCACGGACTTATTGATCCGCCCTCGTAAGAGATGATTTATTTTCCTGTATTCTTATAAAAAAATTAAAAAGTGAGAAAATAATCTCATATATACGAAGTCATCTAAAGGGTAATCAATTTGTTTTTCATGCCTCTTCCGACCTTTTTTGAAGTCCCGGCCATCATGGGACACCGCAACAATTCTGACGTGTTGTATCGGTTGATTTAGGTCCTAAACCGTTTTGTATACAGACGATTGCCGCATATCTCACATGACCGACCTTGAAAAACTTCAAAACTGTTGATATTTGCTTGAATAATTTCTACAAAATAAGACGTTTAAATACAAAACATATTTTACTTACCTCTCTTAATAACAACAAAAAAATCTTGACATTCTTTACTTCTTTTTAAAATATTTGAATATAGAATTTTAAACGTCAGATTTGAAATACATACAATTATGTTGTGGTAACCGAATCGAAAATGAAATAGATTGTACCTACAGAATTCATGCGAAATTCGGTTACAGCAACTGAACTGACGCGAAACTCGGTCGTTGCAACCGAATTAAGGCCAGATTCGGTTATTGCGACCGAATTGATATAAAATTCGATAGTTACAAACGAATTGATACCAAATTCGGTTACTACAGCCGAATTGATGCCAATTTCGGTTACTACAACCGAATTGATGCCAGATTCGGTTATTCCAACCGAATGTGGTACCAATTTCGGTTGTTGCATCCGAATTAAATTCGAATTGACTGAACGAATATAATTGTAAATTCAGTTGTTACAAGCGAATCAATTATGAAACAAGGTTTCTTCAACCGAAATTTGGTTGTGGGGACTAAATTCGGTCGTAACAACCTCATTTCGGTTGTGGCAACCTCAATTCGGTGGTAACAACCGAATTTACGATTGCTACAACCTCTTTTCAAACAATTGGTTCTCTGGGTGTACTTGCGTAGTTAATGTTTCGGATAATCTTTCTTTCAACCACTAATACACTTAATTTTATCGCAGTGTCCGCAAAAGTCAGCTGTCAAAAAGTTTCATCATGGCATGTCTTGTCAAAAGCGTACAAACTTTGGTACCTTCTGTACCTGCAAACATTGCAACTTTTGGTGGGCGTTTCTTTCCTACTACATTGGCCGATACGTAATGTATTCAAATTTCCTATATTTCGCAGAGTAAAAAAACTGAAAAATTCGGTTGCGACCGCCGAATTAGCCGCAACCGAATTTAGAGGTTGTCACAACCACGGTAGAGGTCATCTTAGCTGAATTAGAGGTTGTCTCAACCGAATTAGAGGTTGTCACAATTTAATTAGAGGTCACAACCGAATTAGAGGTTGTTGCAACCGAATGAGAGGTTGTTGCAACCGAATTAAAGGTTTTCACAGACGAATTGGAGGTTGTCACAGCCGAATTTTGAATTTTTTTTTTATAAATTAAAAACGCATTTAGTGAGAATTGTTTGATATTTCATTGATGATTTATATTCCTGTATTCTCATAAATAATTACAAAGCGAGCAACTAATACACTTTATACAGGGTAATATTTACGGAAATATATACATTTTACATGCCACTTCCGACCATCGTCGAAGCCCAGGCCGCAGCACATCTCAAACGACAGACCTTGAAAGACGACGGAACTGTTGGCATCATTCTACTGCCCGCTGAAAAATGCGAGCGTTTTATGTAAAATAATTTAATGCAAACCCTATAACTGCAATAGTTTTACTTGCCTTTATTAATAACTACTAAAACAACTTTATGTCTCCGCGGTAGCAACAATTGTACATTCTTTAGATTTGTTAATGTAATATTTGTTGTTAGTATTTTAAACGTCAGGTTTGAAATACAGGGTGGCGCACCATTTGTACTACAATAAGAAATTCAAATAACTTTCTGATGTGTTAACATCTATAGGCACTATCAAAGTGAACACATGCAAACAACATACAGCGTTAGCATCACATACGTGGTTGTTGTACAATAATACTCTCTGCCTGAAAATAAGTATGATGATATTGATGTAGCGGCAGCGACATCATCACGCAGGTCGTCACGCAGGTCGTCGTCGCCAAAGAGTATTGAATAGTATGGAGAACTCATGGAACGAATTGTATGACTCAAAGGCACTGGCGATATCTGGCGAATGATTCAAAACGTATTACTCTCTTTTTGTCATAACTTGGTCCATTCATAATTGATGTCTGTTGAAACATTTATGCTTTTTGTATTGAAACATTGATGCCTTTTGGAACATTTATGCTTTTTTTACAGTTTTATATAATAACATTGTCGAAATGGTGCATTTATATTGCAATATTCTATAAAGAAAATAAGACTCGTTTATGCTGCTTTACACAGACTCTCGACATGAAAGGGGAAAAAGAGTGCAATAAGTTCTCTATACTATTCAATACCTTTTGTCGTCGCTCTGTTTATGACAAAACAAAAACAATTATTTCAGTGAGCTAAATATTGCTTTATTTATTTTAACAATATTACATCTAATGTTAAAGCAGATGTAAGAAAAAAGAAAGTGCAATAGCAAAAGAGCCTTCAGCACAAAATCTATTCATTTTTTTTATTTTCCAATGTAACATGTACTAATGTGTTCATAGAAATCGAACCGGTACCGTGTAACAAAAAGGTGTTAACACATGGCCCGTGAGTTCTAACACTCATTGATTTCGTTTTAATCAATGTATTTGATTTTTTTTTAAGATGATAGACCGTAAATGACATTCATGATCATCCACGCATATGCGACACCTGATCAGAAAATTATTCATTGTGGCCTGAAGCGTTGAAGTCGGGATCGCCTCAATTGTTGTTATTTACTATTTCAATTCAATCAAATTCCTTGGTTTGCTTTTATACAGGCCAGCACTCACAGAAAAATTCGGTTGAGACAGCCGAATTAGCCGTAACCGAATTTAGAGGTTGACACAACCTCATTAGAGGTTGTCACAACCTCACTGGAGTTTGACACAACTTCATTAGAGGTTGACAGAACCTCATTAGAGGTTGGCACAACCTCATTAGAGGTTGGCACAACCTCATTAGAGGTTGACACAACCTCATTAGAAGTTGACACAACCTCATTGCAGGTTGTCGCAACCGAATTTAGATAATGTCAGAAATGAATTTTCGATTTTGTTATTATTAAATAATTATTTATTATCCAGTATTCTTAAAAAAAAATAGATAGAGAGAAAATATAGTTATTTACATATATTGGGTGATCTTTCTTTTACATTACATGTCACTACCGACCTTTTTTTAAGTCCCGGCCATCCCGGCACCAATTCTGGCGAGTTTTATCTGTTGATTTAGATCCTAAACCGTTTCCCACATAGATTATTGCAGCATATCTCAAACGACCGAACTTGGAAAGCTTCAAAACTCTTAATATCGGCTTGGACATTCTCTGCAAAATAAGACGATTTAACACAAAAACCACAATTACAGTATTTTTACTTACCTTAACACCAACAACACCGTGGCGAGAACACTTATACATTCTTTAACTTCTTTTCATATAATATTTGTTTTTATAATTTTAAACGTCAAATTTTAAAAACATAGAATTACGTTGTGGTAACCGAATTGAAAATGAAATTCGGTTGTACCTACAGAATTCATAAGAAATTCAGTTACAGCAACCGAATTGGCGCCGAATTCGGTCGTTGCAACCGACTTAAGTATTAATATTGTTATTGCGACCGAATTGATACCAAATTCGGTAGTTACAACCGAATTGGTACCAAATTCGGTAGTTACAACCGAATTGATGCCAAATTCGGTTACTCCAACCGAATTTGGTTCCAAGTTCGGTTGTTGTATCCGAATTAATTTCAAATTCGGTTGTTCCAACCGAAATTTTAGTTGACTGAATGAATATAACTGAAGATTCAGTTGTCACAACCGAATCAATTATGAAACGAGGTTGCTTCAACCCAATTTCGGTTGTGGGGACTAAATTCGGTCATAACAACCTCAATTCGGTTGTGGCAACCTCAATCCGATGGTAACAGCCGAATTTACGGTTGCTACAACCTCTTTTCGAACAATAAGTTCTCTGGGTGAGCGGAAAGTGCAGTTTCACGATATTAATTCGGTTGGGAATTTTCGTTGGAAGTCCGCTATGTGTGCAGCTGCTCCATATTGCTGGAACCAAATGTTGTTAAACGGATACGTCTTCGGTGCAGTTCTGGGTAAAATAAAAAACTACTTCAACATCTTTAATAACGGCCTCCATTTACAGGTACTGTTACACTGTTTTCTTCAAAGAAGTATGGCCGCACAATGTATGTACCTTAATGAAACTGTGCACCACACAGTGACTCGTTCTGGGGGCAGTTCCGTCTCAAGGAGTATTTCTGGATTAGATTCACGCCATATACGACAATTTTGCTAGTTTACATTGCCGATAAAAATGGGTCCCATCAGACATAAACAAGCAATTTATCAAGTTGTTGTCTTCTTCGGTTATTTCAATAATTTTTTTTTTGGAAAAATTCCAGGCGTATAATTTCAACTTTGTATGGAAACAAGTTTGAGTCATCATGAATTATCCGCTGTAATGACCGCCTAATAACTCCAATTTACGCCGATAAGTTTCGAGTCGAAACACTTGGATTTGCCTGAATTGACGATGCTACAACCGCGATTGCGTCTTGAACCCGAACATAGGGATCTCGATGGTACGGGTTTCTTGCGATGCTTCCAGATTCGACAAACATGTTTACCCACATCATAATGGACCATCTACTCAGGGGAGAGCCGTCAAACTCCCGCCTAAATTCCCTTTTGATGGAAATGGAGGACTGCAAATGGAGGACCGCGGCACTTTCCATATCCTCTTTTCGCTATCCCAAGCATTCATTTTATTAAATCTAAATACTAATCTGCAATATAAAAAATAAGCCGATTACTAAAATAATAGGCCGATTACTGGCACAGAAAAAAAGTTCGTATACACGCCGAAAAAACAGCCCCAGCAACATATTGCAGGAACCATGCATATGTTCACAAGCATTGTTCACATGAATTGAAGAATAGGCTGCGCTGTGTTTCTATGTCACGTTATTGATTTCAGCAGTGTTCAAAAACAAATCCACATTTAGGTCCTAAAAACACATATTATTTCGAACAGAAAAACTCGATCAGTGTGAAAATAACATATGATTTAAAAAGATAGCTGTTTTTAAACCACCCATTATTAGTTTATTTTATAAACGCTAATGTTGGACTAAATATTTGTTAGACAGAGAATAGTGTTAAAAAAATATTGCTGTATAAAAAACTGCATAATGCGAAAGGGCAGAATTCAAAAAACTGCAACATTTGTATTTTCAGGTTTTTTCTTTTCTTTCGTGAAATTTTATTATGAAACCACTATCCAAACAAAATATTCATATTCCCACAATAAATTTAAAGAAAGAGATTACAATTTAATGTAGATAAATAACAGGTTCTAAATAAAGAAATAATCCTCCATGTGCTGTGTTCCGAGATTTTTTGAACTCGCATGTTTTTTAAATTCCCATTTTGCTTAAAATGGTTTGCTGTAGTCCGATTATTGACATAGACTAGTGGCTTCAAAAACCCCGCAAAAAAAGACTGGAACGGTTAAATCGGGTGATAATACCGGCCAGTCCAAAATGGCAGCAGAAGAGATAAGATTCAGAATTTCGGCTGTGGCTTCTACAGTAGGCGCCGTTGCTCTGTCCTGTTGCTACCACATATTCTCCAGTCCCAATTCATCCAATTGAAAAAGGAGAAAGTCATTGAGCATTTCTCTGTAGCATTCGCCGTCCACTGTAGTTCGTCCTTTGGCCGGCGGTGTTTTCGGAAAGAGTTTTTCAGTTTCAGAGAGTTTTTCAGTTCCACCAAATTCAAGAATTCAATGAATTTAACGAAATACTCTCCGGAAACAGAAAATCATGACCCGTGAGATGAAAATCACGCAAAAGCCCATGAGACGAATTATTAAAAAAGTCTTAGGACTTGGAGCTTTCAAACGTCGTACAGGACATTTGTTGGCTGGAAGTTTAAAAAAAAATAGTATAGAAAAATCCAAACGTCTTTTGGTGACGTACGCTGATAACTTGCATAGAAAAATCTTGTTTACGGATAATTTTTACCGTACAGGAAAAATTTAACAAACAAAATGATAGGATTTATGCACGATCATCTAAAGAAGCATCTCAGCTCATCCCAAGGGTCGAAAAGGGTCATCATCCAGCTGCAGTCATGGTTTGGTGGGTAACTGACTTGTATTTCTGTGAACAAGGGGTCAAAAGAAACCGTTGAATGAAACTTAGCTTTTTGTATACAATACATATCAAAAAATATATAAAACAAATTTGCTCCAAAAACGTTCATTAGTTTTTGTTTTATAGCCCAAAATTAAATAACAGTATTTATGTCCCTACTAAGTAAGTAATAAATAAATAGTTTCCCATTACATCCCTTAAAGTGATAGGGGAGAGCTTCTCACAATCAGTAGGCTTTATAGTTTTATACTCACTGATTGGGACCTACAGTTTTACACCGGTTCCGAACGGTATTTTGCGAAGCTTTTTCATGGCTAAATACTCGATAGTGTCGCCGTCACTAAGCGAGGTGACTATCGTCGAAAGAAATGTAAGGTGGTCAGAGCAGGGATCGAACGCACGTTATCATATACAAGAGTCGCGCACACTAACCATTGCACCACCGAAGGTCACAATATAAAGTTATTTTAAAAGTTAGAAGTTCCAATAGATTTTAAATTCAGTTTTTTTTCAATTCCCCTATCGCTCTGTCAGTCCGTCCCTCTGACTTTTAAGCAAATGGCGATAAAATCAAAACAAATTAATCACGTTTTCTTTAAAGAATGTTGAAAAACAAACTAACCCCACACAGTTACATGCAATTATAGGTAACATAGGTAAAAAAGACTTGCCGATTTGAGAAGAATTTGTGATTTATTATGAAATTTTTGTTTTTTGATTTCTGTTGTAAGAGTAACCCTGTACACCTATTTCAGCTTGTCGGTGTTAATTCATCGTCTGACGCTAACACCACCTGCATGAATCGGCCATCTTGAAGGGAAATTTTCTGAGATCCGGAACCGGTCCAAATACCCGGTTCTTCTTGGAACCGGACTCGATACAACCGGTTCTTAAAATACACGGAACCGCATATCACAATTTCTCTACCGTGCCATCAGTCCGAGGACGCAGTGACATCGGTCTTCTACCACGTATTCGATTCATCTCGCGAATATTTCCTTCAAGATGGCAGTTTAAAAATCCCTACCCTGCTCCGAATGCATTTCTAAAGGAACACCAAAACGACCTATCCAGTTGTCTACTAAGGTTTTGCTTATGGGTTTTCGCTTCGTTATTCGGAATATTTACTGAATTAGTCCATAAGGACAAGGACATATTGGTTCCCAGAGCTACTTGTTAGAAATGGACTAACCACATTCATGGATATTCGCTCGAAGGCAGCACCAGGGCTCCATGTTGTCTTTGTTCACAACTAGTGTTTTCAGCAGTTGTGAACAAAGAAATCCACAGTTGGGTCACAAATTCATATATTATAACCTATTAATCATTGTGACCAGAACATATTATATTGAATAGCGAACACAATGTGTTTGGACACAAGTTTACTGTATTTGCGGCAAGCTACAAACGCGTTATATTTGCATCCAAACAATAAAAAAAAACAAGTTTTTAAATAATTTATTTTTTCGTTTGAAGTGAAAACGAATTTTTTTTTAAAATGTTTTCAATTAACGAAAATTTTCAAAATGAGAGCCTTGTTGCGTTAGATAAGCGGTCTCTTATTTCAGTTGTAGTTGTATTAATAGTCATTTCCTGTCGCATTTGATTTAAAATCAATTTTGAAGCAATTTTCAATGATATTTCTTTTTCATTTAAAAAGTAGATTATGCATTTATTGAAAATGCATTCAAAAATGTAATTATTTTAAACACGAATATCTCGAAAACGAAGCCGCCTAGGCAATTGGCGTAAGAACAAACATTGTAGCTTTTGTTCTCAGCTATCACGTGTTTAAGTTTAGACAAAAGTTTAGGGGACACCCTGCATAGCCATGAAAATGTTTCTCAAAATACCGTTCGGAATCGGTGTAAAACTATATGTGAGTGAAACTGGAAAGCGCACAGCTCAGTGATTGTGAGAAGTTCTTCCCGGTCCCTTCATGGGATGTAATGGGAAACCATTTATTTATTTATTTTACTATGTAACGACTCAATGTGCACAAAAATGGATGCGGATCCGTTTCGAACTCGTAACGAGTTCATAAAGTCACAAAAAAGCGAAATGTGAGTTCTCGAATTCGTTTCGAATCCGTTACGAGTTCGTAAAAACATAAACAAGCGTATCAGTGAAGTTGCGATTTGGCGGATTCGTCTCGAACCCGTTATGAGTCCGGAAAAACATAATAAAGCGAATCAGTGAAATAGTGATTTGGCGGATCCGTCTTGAATCAGTAAAATTGCGATTTAGCGGATCCGTTTCGTACCCGTTACGAGTCCGTAAAAACGGCAGATGCATTACGAGCCCGTAAAAACATAAAAATATGAAGTTCGTTACGAGTGCGAGACGGATCCGAAAAAGTAGAAAAAATGGTTGGAGTTTTTGAGAGGATTGCGAGAGGAAACTGATAAAAGAGGATCCGTCTCGAATTCATTTTATTTCCAAAAAACGAATCCGAAACGGATTCGATTATGTAGTTCGTTTCGAGTTCGAGACGGATCCGAAAGAGGACAAAAAACGATTCGCGTTTTCGAGAGGAATTTCATACAAAAACGAATTCGTTATGAATCCGTAACGGATGTCCGTTTCGGATAAAATGTCCGCAGAAACGGATCCGTCTCGAATTCGTTTCGAATTCGTATGGCATATTGGGGAATGACAAAAGACCTCCCTTCATGCGCACATAATTCAGCTTACTCAGGAGCTCAAACCAGCAGACCATGGAAAGCGCCGGCAATTCGTTCAATAGGTAATGGAGCAAAAGTGAAGTCAATGCCAATTTTTCAAAAAAGTCATCTTCTCCGATGAAGCGCATTTCCATCGGAATTGCTTCGTGAATACACAAAATTGTCAAATTTGAGGTTCAAAAAAAACCTCATGCAATCCATGAGAAACAAATGCACCCACAACGATCAACTGTCTGGTGCGGATTTTGGTCAAGCGGGGTGATTGGGCGTTACTTTTTGGAAGATGAGGCCGAAACAGCAGTGACTGTGACTTCTGACCTCAACTGGACGACATGTGGTTTCAAAAAGACGGCGCCATCTACCACACCACACATGAAACAATCGATTTATTGCAGCAACGATTTCTAGAACATATTATATCAGAAAATTCTGATGTCAACTGGCCACCAAGATCATGCGATTTAACGCTGTCCGATTTCTTTCTTTGGTTTTTTGCGAAATCTCGGGTTTATGCGAATACACCCACATTCCATACTTAATCAGAACATTTCTTCTTTATAATCCAATTAAAAAAAATCACAACTATGTCAAAAAATACGTGTTTTTAATTTTAAAGTTAAAAAGTGCATTCTTACTGAGACATCCTTTACCTCCATTTCTTCTTTGTATCCTTTTTCATATTTCTGAATAAAATCACTTATCGCCAAATCGCTTGCTTGTAACCAAAACACGATTAATGTCAATGTTCCGGCGCTTAAATTCTTGTATCAGCAGTTTCTGTAGCTCTACTTTTTTTCCAGCTGTTGGATGATCAAATTTGTTCAACTCCATTTTTAGTTGTTCAACTTTGAGTTCATCGATGTCCTTAATTCATAATTTGTTCGATTTTCTAATTGTCATTTCTAGCGCTATTTAATTTCCCGTAAATAAAACAAAGTTCCTTTAAGTTATGATAAGTAGAACAGTTCAAACTTGAGGTCTACCCTTTTACTATTACTTAGCGTTGCCTACTTTTGAGTGTTTAATAACAGACTGATCCGTACTGGTTGCAATTCGTTCTGGCATTTTCTAAAGCACAGCTGAGTTATCTGTTGTGGTAGTGGTGAGATTTGGCATTTGTGGAGAGTAGCTTTAATTCTTGTAACAACCCAATAAACAATCTGTTCCGAATTCGGTCAGAAATGTGGCAGACACTGCACAAGTTGCCGACTCTGATGCCGATGTCGTTCACACAACGTATAGAAAATCGTATGGCCGGTTGATAGGAATTCGAAAAGTTTCGTCGGAGGAAATTCGGAAGAGTGTGCAGAGTTATCGGACAGATTTCTGTGAGAATTCTAAGGGAAATTCTGAAGGATTTTTAGACGTAGCTGAACGAAGTCGGCATAATAAAGTCTAATTAAACATCCGATAATGATCCGACTTGTCCGATCATTTTCTGACCTTTTTTCCGATTTGTCGTACCAATTTCGGATATAAATCTGAAAAAACATCCGATAATGGTCCGACTTTACCGATCGTTTTCTGACACTATTTGTCGTGGCAAGTTTAGAGACACGTCTGAACAAACATACAAGATTGTTACGACTTTTCGTATCACGTATGAAATTTTTCGTGCACGTACAAATTAATTATTATTTTTGTTTGGCGACCGCGACGTCTTAAGCACTTGCTTGCTCGTTTGTAACTGAAGACAACAAACAAAATGATGCAGACAAAACAAAAACAACAATTCGATTCACCGAAACTATACAGTAAAAACATTTTCGGGGAATTCTCTTATTGGTGCATGGTTGCGGAATGAAAACAGAATCAAATAGAATCAAAAATTTCCTTCAGAGAATGTGCAGAAACGTCGCATGATATTCCTATGGAATTTCAGAGAATGTGCAGAACCGGCTGACAGAGAATGTACAGAAAACTCGTTTAAATGACTGAATGAATTTCAGATATTTCGGCTAATTGTCTGATATAATTTAAGAGAACTTACAGACGATCGACACGTCGAAAACAATTGTTTACTGGGAAGGGCATACTTTTCGGCGCAATTAAAATTGTCCAGAGAACCGAGCTGGAATTAATAGTCTTTTAAAAATTAATATATCAATATCATTTTTGTAGTTAACCTAAATGCCAATCAGAAATATGGCAACATGTGCTAGAGACGGTGAACTGCTTTCAAAGAAAAAACTAGTATTGTAGTCGATAAGAAGGAACAGATAGAGGACAACATACAATAGACTCACATTTACAGTCGAACTATATTTCTAAAAATAAATAACCATATCTCTTATTTCTGAATGCTACACACATCAGACCAATGTCAAGTACCATATTTAAAATGCTTCTCTATCTCTTTAGTGCCCCACAAGAATAAGAGAAAAGAAGACTCATTAAAGTACATTTATTTTCATGTAACATTTTATATGTGTTAAACTGGGCTAACTTATATTATATGCAATTGGCTTGAATTACACATATTCTACAGATGTATGTGACCAACACTTTTGGCAAAACCCAATACCCCATTTTGACCCGCAATCAACAGCACAAGAATTGTACTTCAGGTCACGTATTCTTCTTTTGACTACCATTCGTCGTAAATATGATGTTATTGTTGTATTTATTCTTAACAGAAACCACGAGATCACACTTGTTTACAGAATTGTTGTTGTCTTTATGCGTAATTTGTTGCCTCCAGTTTGTTTATTATTTTCTTTTTTTTTAGTGACAACAGCTCCTCTGACTATGCTTGTACCGGAAACATCGTATTCCAGCAGCGAAGGCGAAGAAGATTTTTACGATGCAAATGATGATCCTTTCACTAGTATAGGCAGTTCACCGGTAACATGGTAAGTACATATGTACATAGTATCTTTGATTTGATTTGGTAATTGTTAGTCGTATGTGAGGTGAGTTTTCAGTATTGTCAAGGACATAGTGCATTACAATCGATTTTGAACACACTTTGAACATGAGTGACTATGAGTTTCTCTTGGGGATCCATATCCAGCAAAGAATTTTGGAGAAAATTCCAAGGGAATGACATTTCCAAGGATTATGTATGGTCATATTTTCCGCTTTCGACGAATGAATCTTAAACCACTTCCAAAAACTTTTAAAACTTACGATAGTAAAGGGTGTGCCCAAATTTTACACAAGATGTAATTTCTAATTTTGACAGAAATCACATGGAAAAAAGAGAAAAGTAATCAACTGTAGGCTAATTTCTTGAATATACCCAAATCAATTCTAATATCTCAAAATACTCCTGGACTACCCCTGTCAAATATTTATATGTGCAAGAAATCATGTTGAGTTGGAGCTTTGAAAACTAAAATTTTTTTAATTTTTATTTTATATATTAGTTTATTTTTTTGTGTTCTTTAAAATTATAAGAAAACATATATTTTCTATTCTTTTTTATAACAAAAAAAGTGCTTGATATATTCTTCATAGAAAATATTTATAAAGGGGTTTTCAACAGAGACGCTACAAAAGTAAATCGATAGGGACAGCAAACGACGCCATATTTTTTCCCGCTCTTTTGACATATCTCTTCAATAAGGTTTGCCATTTCATCATGGAAAGATATACGAGCCAACAACGAGTCGAAATTATTAAAATTTACTTCCGTGATGATCAAGACCGGCACATTACTGTGAATGCGTATCGCTACCGTTCAATGATAACCGAATATTTTTGGCCCCAATTGGATAATATGGACTTGGAGGACATGTGGTTCCAACAGGGCGGCGCCACAAGCCACACAGCGAATGCCACAATCAATTTATTGTAAACCAAGTTTGGTGAACGTGTTATCTAACGAAATGGCCCCGTCGATTGGCCGCCTCGGTCGTGCGATTTGACGCCGTTAGATTATTTCCTGTGGGGCTACGTCAAGTGTATGGTCTATGCCAACAAGCTAGCGACGATTGATGAACTTCGTACGAATATCGAACGTGAAATTGCAGCAGTATCGGCCGATTTATGCTTGAAACCCGTCGAAAATTGGGTTCAGCGTCTGGACTTCTGCAAGCGTGCCCGTGGTGGCCATGCAAAAGAAATCGAGTTCCGTACATAATGGCATCGAACGTACTTTCACAGGAATAAAGAATTTCATTGGTATCTAAAACCGGTTTTGTTTTATTTAAAAAAAACTTTTGTAGCGCTCTTATTGAAAAACCCGTTATATGCAAAAATTAAAATTTAATTTAATTCTTATTCTTATCCAATTAAAATATGTAAAATATGATATTGAGTTGCCCTTTTGTATAATAACTTGTTGTAGCCTGCGTGGCATAGAACTCACTAAGTTGCTTAAAGTGGACATGTCAATTTTCTCCCATTCCGCCAATATTGCTAGTTTTAGTTATTTAACCGTCGTATACTTCTTCGACTTTGAAAACACCTTGGCGGAAAGTATCCCCCCGAGGTCCTCAATTGCGTTGAGGTCGGGACTTATGGCTGGCCACTCCAGTAATGGAATATTTCTTGATTTAAAAAAAGTACCTTGTGAGCCGAGCAATGTGGTTGAAAAGTCGAGTTATCTCCATATAATTCGCCAGCAAAGTCAATTAAATTGCTGTCCAACAGATCAACGTATGCTTCCGCATTCATTTTAGTTGGGACAAAGCATATTTCTGACTTATCTCGTGCTCCAAGAGATCCACCACCGTGGTTTCGCTTGTAGCACGTTTGCCGAGGATGTCATAAATCTCTCCAATATTTATGGTGACTCCAAATTTAGGGTCGCTCCAAATTGAACTTTTTCTCATCACTAAATATAACGGTTTCAAATTCGTTCTCCCAAAAGCAATATGCGCATTTTTATGGCGCTGGTTTAAGCGTACATATATCGTCCTTTAGCAGTTGCTGGACACTCTGTCTCGTTACATTTAGACCCAATTCCGCCTTTATTTCCCTACAACTCATATTCTCATTAGCTGCTAAATGCCGAATGCGCCGCTTATTCCTCTGGTCTATAGTTGGGATGCGTCCACTGCGCTTAATACAACCATAGTTTTCTGGGTCTTTGAGGAAATTCGCAACTGTATTGCGATGCCGATTTAGCGCAGCTGCAATCTCGCCAGTTCCTTTGCTTGCAAGTCTCATTCCAACAATTTTCCCGCGCTCCTCATCCGTAAGTTCACCTCCACGTGGCATGTTGAACTAGAAACAAAACTATGAATAAAACGTTTCTCAGAATATATTCATAACGATCTCTTTACTCACGTACAGAAAGATATTTTATACTAAACACCCGAGAAAAATAGAGTTGTTCACTTTAAAGTGTCAGGAACGCGACTGAACATATAATTAATTATTTTCTATTGAATTGCAAACTTACAGCGATAATCATAGATAACGGGACTACAAATAAAGTCCAAAAGAGAAAAAAGTATATGATAAAGAGTGAGGGATATTATCGAAAAAATTGTATATGGTCGATATTAAATTACTGTTAGTTTTCAGAAGGAAAGAAAAAAAATTATTTGGCACATATAAATATTTGACAGAGTTATTTATCCACAATCGGGTTTTTTACAGAACTCGAAAATGTTTAGTACAACAAAATTTAGTGAATTTTGGCCCATAAAAACAGGCTTGAACCAGAGAATGACTATATGTACACTCAGCAAAAGTAAGTACACGTGTATTTACTAATATTTTTCATGCATGAGTAGACACATTCTCATATCTCCGAGAATACACACGACACACATTTGTGTCGCGACAATATCTATGGACAACCAATATAAAAATGTAAATAACACGCCTGCTGTATGATGTACATATACTTGTTGTGTGGTTGGATGAAAAAATTAAAAAATATACATGCGCTAAGTAACGACAAAGAGTTACACGCAGAAAAAAACGGCCCCAGCAAGATATTGCAGGAAACATATATATGTGTGCAAGCAATCATATATATTGTTCCTGCAATATGTTGCTGGGGCCATTTTTTGTTGCGTGTAATTCTTTGTCGTTACACAGAAAAAAATCAATTTCAATTAAAAAATTTGTTTATTTCATTAATTTTTTAATTGATTTTGGTGTAATCACGAAAATGATAATATTCATTAAAGGTATTTGTAAATTTGTCAAAAGAAAACTTCAATTAAAAAATTTGTAAATTTAATTAAAACATTTATTGATTTTTTTTTTTAAATATTGATTAAGTATGTAATCAAGTTAATTACAAATATTATTTATTTTTTTGCGATTTTTGATTAAATTTTGAATTGAACCAATTAAAACCGTTGTTGCTTTTTTCAGCATGAAACCCCCACCCCCTGCGACGACGCTAAAAAATCTAAAATGTTCTATTTTTAAAGCGTTTTATTCAAGGTTTCGCAGACACACATGTAGTTATATCTATAAAAATTAAAATTTTTTAGAATTTGGATTTATAATCGGAAGTAATGTTCGTTTTTCTTAAACTATTATTATATATTAAACATATACGGCCTTATTCATAAAAAGTTATTAGAGGTTTGAGAGAGATGATTTTTGCCTACTCCAAGTTCTGTTGTAAACTCAAAAAATTAATTGTAAAAATGATTAAAAATTTAATTGATTCAATTAACTTTTAATTGAATTCTGTGTACTTAGCGCATGTTGATTTTTTCAATAATACGATGTTTAAAGTAAATCCGATGAAAAATTGACAAACAGTTTATAGTATTATTAGTTTCATACAATGGGTAACTAGTTTTAAAATGGCATAACAGTAACTGCAAATTCAAAATTTTCGATTTAAACGGCAACATAAACAAACAAAATTGTCGAATATGAAGTGCTGTTGCTGAATCTTGCTGGAAAGTCCACTGCTGGTTTTGGAACGGGGAATTGCGGCTTCACAACTGCTTCCGAAACGGTTTCTTGGTAAACTTTGGCCGATGTTTTGACCCCTTGTTCACAGAAATGCAAGTCAGTCACCCCATCATAAGGGACACCCCACCAAACCATGACTGCAGCTGGATGATGACACTTTTCGACCCGTGGGATGAGCTCACATGCTTCTTTAGATGATCTTGCATAAACCCTATAATTTTTTTTGTCCTGTAAGGTAAACATTTTTTCATCCGTAAACAAGATTTTTCTATGCAAGTTATCAGCGTACTTCACCAAAAGACTTGTGGATTTTTCTATCCTATTTTTTTTAAGTTGCAGCCAACAAATGCTCTGTACGCCGCTTGAATACTGCCCTGTACGTCGCTTTAATAATTCGACTCATGGACGTTTGCGTGATTTTCATCTTACGGGCAATGATTTTCTTTTTCCGGAGAGTATTTCGTTGAATTCTTGCTTTGACGGCTTTGATGACTTGCTGTGTCCGAACGGTTCGTGGGTGACCAGACCTTTTATACCTCCAGTCTCATGCGACTAATGCCGAGCGGGCGAGGCGTTTGGAAAATATAGTTTTTTTTTCTTTCCACACATAAAAAGTGATATAACTTCGAAACGGTCTTTTATACCTCCAGTCTCATGCGACTAATGCCAGGCGGGCGAGACGTTTGGAAAATATCGTTTTTTTTTTCTTTCCACACCTAAAAAGTGATATAACTGCGATACGGGTTTCCTTATCTAACCACTCCATGATGAAAGTTGACACAATTTCAAATTCTCGGAACTGATTAACGCTATAGAGGTTAAGTTTCAAAAACCTTATGATAATAAAGGGGTATATTCAATTTTACTATTCTAATGGGTATGTTCAATTTAGTAACAATATTTATGTCCCTACAAGTATACAATTTTTTTCATGGAAAATTTGATTGCTAGTTTAGTTAATTTTTCGCATGTTTGAGGCAATATTGTTGAACTAAACTGGATTATAGATTTTACATAAATATATGGGACATAAATTTCTGCTTATTTACAAAATTCAAACGATGTTTTGTTTGCAAATATTTGAAATAATTCACATCGAGTTGAGATTTGTATATCCTAATAAGGTGTTATAATTCACATGTACTTAAATGAAATATACTGTGAAATGACTTCAATTTCCTATGTACAGTTTTTGGAACGAAGTTCCTTTTCACACGTTGTGGGATGGGGGCTAAATGAAAAAAAATTAAACAACTTTTTGTAACCGTATTATACTACAACCCAGTATTGCTTTGTTGTATTTACCATTGTTACCATGGCATACTTTTAGGATTTCGTGGTTTAGTGTTTGAAAATTCTACCAATTCGTTTTGTTAGTTTTATTTTATTGCATACCTTTAGACATAATAGGCCAATGGAGTGTGTGGCAAAGATTTGTACAGTCAGAGACGTATATGAGGGTTGTTTTCTTTCCTGTTGGCTTTGTGATAGTCATGCCCATGTGAAGTGTGTGGGCTTCAATGGAAGGCATTATGACATAATTACGGCTAAGGAAAGCGGCCTTCGCTGGACGTGTTGGAATTCGATGTTGACTTTTATAAGCTATTCAAGGAGGCAAAGAAAGGATGTCAAACTTTAAATTCTGATTTTGTCTCTATTAGTTCGAAACTTAAATCGTTGGAGGATATGTTTCATACTTTTGAATGAAGCCTGAGGACACATTGTCCTCTCCAGGACGGAAAAAAGCTTCTAGTGATCGTAATTTAATTGTACCAGTAACTCCTAACTTGGATAATTGTGGACAGTCTTTTCTTATATCCGAAACCGTCATCGTCTGTTGTTCCTTCATCCACTGAAGTCAAGGATCGTAATCATTATGAGTTTTATTATTAAAATTATATATTAATGATTATATTATGAATTTTAAGGATTTTTTTTTCAATAGTAATGATTAATTTTGAGTAATATTACAAAAATCAACCCATAATCATTATTTTTTAGCAAAACAAATCATAAATAATTATTTATTATGATTTGATACATAATAGGGAATTTATATGTTTAGAATGAAAAAGACGCCTGTATATATAGCATTTCCAGATTAGATGAAACCTTTTCCAAAATAAATGAAACCTTTTCGAAATGAAATGAAACCTTTTCCAATTGAAATGAAAACTGTTCCAATTGAAATGAAACCTTTTCCAATTCAAATGAAACCTGTTCCAATTGAAATTGAACCTTTTCCAATTGAAATGCAACCTTTCCCAATTGAAATGAAACCTTTTCCAAATTGAATGAAACATTCTTTTTTACAAATTTGAAAGAGGGTACTCGTGTTCATGAAGAAATCAAAGTAGCTCATCGAAAAATTATAAATGATTTGAAAAAAGCGTCAAATTGAAGAAATAGAACCACTTTTTAATAGTAATTTACATCTAGCTGTTGTGAAATTAAATAAAACAGCAGGCATGTATTTGCCTGCTTGTGCTAGGTTACACAAACCTTAAACAATTCAAATACACAACAGCTATATTTTGTTAAAATTCAAAATCAAAACTGCACTGCAAAAACTGTTTTGGTATACATTGTACGACCAAAAGTTACATATTAATAGCAAACAATTTTTTTCTAGTGCATGAATGTACTTTTTCTAGTAATGGACTTTAAGCTCCATTTACGTCTCCCATGCTCTCTTGTCATTTCCTATTGGAGTGTAAGAAATGGCACGGCTATAGCGACAAAAACGGCGCGATATCGCTTTGGTGTAAATGCAGCTTAAAGAAGCATTCACAATGCAAGCGAGACTTTCAAAAGGCATTCACAATGCAAGCAATATAAATTTTGAAATGTTTGCATTACACAGTACAACATTTTTCAGGTGATTGATTCGGGACTCAATACTGATAATTGTTTGTGAAAGTAGCCCCAAAAAGAAGAACTTCTGCATCATTCGTTTGGTCAAGTTACCTCAAATAATAATTTAATAATTAATTTGAAGTTAGTAAGTATCGTATTGGGGAATTTGTCACGTTTTAGGTTATTTGGTTTGTTATAACTCGAGAACCACTAGTCCGAATACGCTGAAACAAATTTAAGAAAATTAAGAATTACAATTCCTTTAATCTGTTCATACAACGTTTCGCTGCATAAGCAACAGTTTCGAAGTTATAAATAAATGTAGTTATAAAGTTATAATAAATACGTTGTTACAATGTATACTTTCAGGCGCAGCACTAATCGCCTGTTATTTACATACTGTTAGTAGAGTCATTAACAGCAAGCAAAAGCTTTTACTTTATTCGTAACAATACATTCATTTTTAACTTCGAAAGTGTTGCACACATAGGAAAACGGTATAAGAAAATATTAGAGGAATTGTAATTCTTAATTTTTCTAAATTTGTTTCAGCTAAATCGGACTAGTGGTTTTGGAGTTATGACAAACAAAAGAGCCTAAAACGTGACAAATTCCCCTATACGATACTTACTAACTTCAAATTAATTTTTAAATTATTATTTGAGGTAACTTGACCAAACGAATGACGCAGAAGTTCGTCTTTTTGGGGTTACTTCCACAAACAATTATCAGAATTGAATCCCGAAATCATTTGTTGTACTGTGTTATATAATAAAAAAAAAAAAAACTGCGAAGCACATTTTTATTAATATGAGTGATGAAGATTTTAGTTCTGAAAGCTCCGATAATTCGCAGCCTAGCCAAGGTTCATCGCTGTCTTCGGAACATAATGAAGTACATTTAGAAAGTGGTAAAGAACGCGAAGTCCGTGCTCGTAGAAACTCTGAACGGTGAAGTATAGGATGTTACGCATCAATTACTAAAGACATGAAAATGCTTCTATTTAAATTATATATTATATATATATATATGCATTTACCTCCATCAAATAAAATACAGTTAAAACATTGATACCGCGTTACAAAAAAAATTGTGAATTTTTAGTAGAAGGAAAACGTGGTGGAAACAGAACAAAAATGTTAACGGCCGGAATACTTGAATGGATTGAACGGACTGTAGCAAGAGAACCTTGAATTACATTAAAAAACATAAAGAAAAAGCTGTACGACGAAAAGAATATGCCCCTCTCAGTCTTCTAGTGATAATGGCCTTCGAAAACTTAAGATTACCTTAAAGTTGTCGTCAGTAGAGGTGGATAGGACGAACAGTCCCCGCACACTGGAGTTACGTGAAAAATATGCCAGAGAAATTCACTCGTTGAGTGGCGCAGCAAAGGGAAAAATTGATTTTTATTGCTGAGTGTGGATTTAACCTGCACCTTCGGAGAACTCAAGCACGCTCCATAGTAGGTTCCAGAGCACGCATTGTTGTACCCACTTTGAGGGGACGAAATGTTACATTAATTGCCGCAATCAAATGGTAGTCGCTAATTCAACAGTAAACGTAGACGAATTTAAAGTATTTTTACAGGAGCTTCTTGAAAAAATTTCTCCGCAGTTAGAAAATTCGTTTTTAATTATGGATAATGCTCGAATCCACAAAAGGCAAGATATTCAAGATATTGTTCAAGATAAGGGATGCTTCCGAAAAAATTGTTACCCCCATATTCGACAATGCTGAATCCCATGGAAAAGGCGTTTTCAAAAATTAAATCGTATGCCAGATCAATATTGAGTGACCATACAACTGAACACAATATTGTAGATGTTATTGATCGAAGTGTTCAGCAATTCAATCAAAATGACTGCTCCAACTATGTGATGGATATGGTTTTACAAATTCCACAACACTGAAAGAAAAACCTTCATACCATTAATGAATTCTTACATTGCATCAATGAAAAGTGTCATTGTTTTTGAGCCAATGTCGGGCTTCATTAATGCTATGAACAATGTTACATTAAACGAAAAATGTTTCATAGACCTGAAATTAATGTAAACTTTCTAACCGGAATGAAACATTATCATTGTATTAAAGAAATATGTTACACTGATATTATAAACCGTTTCATTGATGTAATGAAATATAGTCATTGATGTAATGATGATGCTATGAACATGTTTCATTGATGCTATGAGCATGTTTCATTAATGTAAAGAACATGTTTCATTGATGGTATGAACATGTTTCATTGAAGGTCTGAATATGTTTCATTGATTGTATGCACGTATTTCATTGATGGTATAACACGTTTAATTGATGGTATGAACAAGTTACATTGTTGGTATGAATTGGTTTCATTGATAGTATGAACAGGTTTCATTAATGGTATGAACTGGCTTCATTGATGGTATGAATATGTTTCATTGATGGTATAAGACAGTTTCCATAACTAAATGCAATTTTAACTTTAGCCACACAATCATGTAAATTATTTGGAAAAAATGCTCCCCCGCAAAGCAAACGAAAATCGAGCAAAATAAGAGGATTTGAAGGGTCGGTCAGCGTCATTCTACAGAGGCGGATCAGTTTTGCTGGAATACCAAGTTCAGACATAGCTTCGTACAATTTTCCCCGTATGGGGATATCGAAAGCAGATTTGTAATCGACAAAAGGGTGGTATGTATCGATTTGCTTTTCGTGGGTCTTTTCCAGGATCTGGCGTAGCGTGAATATTTGGTCAGTCGTGGACTTGCCTGGTCTAAAACCACACTGATAAGGTCCAATCAGCTTTTCAATTCATTTCATTAATGTGGAAATGCTATAAAAAAGCTTTCCTTGCATTTGAGACGATCTCCTTTATACATTCATTAAATATAAGAATTTGTTCAGGTGCGCCCCTAGATATTTAATTTTGTGTTTGTACTCAATGCTCCTATTCGTAATGTTTGATTTGATTCCGAATTGTTTCCAATTCGAATAGAATAGTCTCACACTTGTTAAAGTTTATTTTTTAATGCCAATCAAGGGCATACACCTCGAATATGTTGAATGAGTTTTGAAGTCCTTCATTAATCTTAGGTATTGTCTTATCATCAGCATGGTAAGTAACAATAACATCGCCGAATGCCGACTAGTTTGATTACGAAATGAAGTATAAATAAGAAATAAAAATCATATGTGATTTGCTCCACGAAAAGGGACCTCTGCGCCGAAAAGAAGTTATTGAGAAAAACGCGTTTAAAAAAAGCGCTTCGTTTTTCCGTGTTTTGCGCATGGTTATGAGTAAAATTTAGATATTTTTGTAATTTTGTACCTTTGATATTGAACTTTTTTTTAAATTTCAAATATTATTTATATTATCTGTTTATATCACATTTTTCAATTTTTTCATTAATTATGTTCATCTTTACAGGTGATTTATAAAAAAACTAAAAGACATAGAAACTTGCGGTTTGCGGCATTTATAAGAATCACTCAAAAAGTAAACAAAAATATTTTCGGCGCAGAGGTCCCTTTTCGTGGAGCAGTTCACATATGTAATCAAATTTGTATTAAAAGAAAAATCAAACACCAAAAATTAATAAATTTCTATGGGAGCCCCCCTAAGGGGGGGTCGGAGGGGATAGGTCCCAAGGGGAAAAATATTCCTTATGGGAAAGTAATAGGGGTCAGTCATACATATTATCCCTCTCCGGTGGTCCCTAAAGGAAGAAATATTGATTTCATTACCAGTAGGGGGTTAGGGAGCTGCCTTCCCTTGTAGCTCGAAAACCTAGGGTGACTCGTAAATTCTGACTTCAGATTCGGATTCAGCGGACCCAAAAACATTAGAAATTGTTGAGAAACCCCACGGGTTTTTTTCGTGTTGTACAGTGTTATTATTGTTTTCATCGAAATCCTTATATGAATTTACTACGATTCTAGAAAAGCTCCTATTGCATCATGCATTTCCTCTTGGTCACGTATTACTAGGTTGTCCGTATTATCCTTTTCTAGATCTTGTGTGTTTATTCCAGCTTTTTTTTAGTATATTCCTTTCAGATTCGTGCACAACTATTTTAGTTAAATTCAGTGGTTTAATTATTTTTTTATTTTCGTAATTTGGAACATTCTTACTGGATCTCTATGATCTAATCTCTCCAGGTTTTTCTTTATTACCTATTAATATAACATTTTCATTCAATAGTTTTTTAATCAGTTTGAGTTTTGCTTTTAATGTGTTTAATGATAAGTGTGCAAGTGTGGTTTCTAATATATTGTGTCTATTTATCATCGTTAATATTTCACTTTTTCTGAGTGTAATTTTTTTTATTATGCTGTTAGAAAATTTTGAAAAGACATTTTTGTCTTTAAATTTTGGTACCGTACTTACAATGGCCTTTGATATTAGAAAATGTAATCTAGTTATATATACATCTATTTTGTCATTCGTTAAATTTCGATAGTTCGGTATAACTATTACTAACTTGATTTTATACATTACCACCTTCTCAAGCTTTTTCCAATTTGTCCTTTTAAAGATAAATTTGAACGTTGTCCCCTCATGCTTCACAATTAATTCCACTGAATTGCGGTCGCTATCGTGTAATCCAATGTTTTGAAGCAGTTTGTCATTTCGTTGACTCTCAGTATATTTAGCCTGGAATCCGCTATGTATAAATCGTGGTATGAGCCCGATCGAGAAAGGATGGTACTACAGAAGAGTAAAGCTTACATTTGAATTCTATTTCGTTTTCCGATAACCATTCTTTTACGCTATTTCCTTTTCCGTTATTAACAGTATTACCCCATTCTGTGTGCTGTCTCCCGCTAGTACATACATGCTGAAAAATATCGGCCCCAGCAACATATTGCAGGAAACATGTACATGTTTGCAAGCACTGGTTTCATGAATTGAAGATTTGCTGCTTTTTTGTTTCTTTGTTTTCTGTCTCGCATTTGTTTTTAGTGGTATACAAGAAAAAAACACATTTGGGTCTCAAAAGTATATATTATACCCTATTAATCATTGTGTCTCAAACATGTTATATTGAATAACAAACACAATGTGTTTGGGCACAAGTATAGTATATATACATATACACGTTATATTTGCATCTAAACATCAAAAAAATACCGATTTTTCAGCGTGTAGTAATTATGTATATGAATTTTGAAGATTCACAGAATCAACATCTGCTCGTATTGAATTTATATTGCCGGCCGGATAGTACGCACATATAATAAATAAAAAGTTGTTGCAGTCAACGGGTATCTTTATGGCGCATGTCTCTAAAGCATCTAGCGAATATACAGGGTGATTCAGGAAGTTCCGGACAAACTTCTGCAGCGTATTCCTTGGCTCATTTCATGCGAAATGGCAGCGGGTTCAAAATTTTCGGATTGGCGGTCGGAGGGTAGTAGGGTAAAGTTGCTAACTTCTGAGCCAGTCGTCGGAAAGGTCTTTAAGAGGCCTTTCAGAAAAAAGTCAGAAAAGTAGAAAAAAGTCAAATCGCCAAGATACAGAACTTTCGGGAAAAATTCACATAACCTCAATTTGACCTAAACGAAGCCCAGAGGTCTAACCGTTCCAAAGTTATGACCATTTTATTGAAATGCAAAAATGTATGTTTTTGTTTTTCGAAGCGAAATAACAGGACACATTTATTTGTTTTTGCAAATTAACACGTTTAAAGAATCAAACACATAAGGAAAAAAAAAACATTTGATGTTAAGGGAAGTTTTCAATGTGGTTCCCATTTTCTACTAAACACAATTGCAGCCGTTTGCGAACCACATCCGCCACGTTTAGTTCACTCATCTTTTCACGAACTTTCGCCGCAGCTTCCTCAATGCGTTCAAGTAACTGCTCACGATTGTGGATCTGCACAGAATACACACAATCTTTCATGTAGCCCCACAAAAAGAAATCAAGTGGTGTGAGATCTGGAGATCGTGGCGGCCAGGCGATTGGTCCAGCTCGTTCAATCCAACGTCGAGGGAAATTGGTGTTAAGCCAATCCCGCACAATAAGCCCGTAATGCGCTGGAGCACCATCTTGTTGGTAGAAAACATGATTTCGTACCGCAAGAGGTACTTCCTCTAGGATTTCTGGCATGACTTCTTGCAAAAAAATCCAAATAATTTTGCGAATTTAACCTGGGCGGAAGTACTTTTGGCCCAATCAAGGTGTTGTCGATGATGCTTTTTTTTTAAAAAAAATTCATTCTATAAAAAAAAAAATTCTTAAAAAAAGTTTATCATTTTACAAAAAGTATCTTTTCTTAAAGATCCATTTAATTTATCGTATTTTTCAACGGGAGCCTTAGACGTGTTGGAACTAACTAGTCCTAATATATAGCGAAAGGAACTTCGGTCCAACCGGGTGTCCCCTGACACCTCATGTAATTTTTTCCTTTACCCAATTTTTACCCGACAAAATATCTTTGTTTATATATTAACATTTGTTTTCGAATCCCCCCAAATACTAATCTCATTAACTAAACATAAACGGATGCGTTGCTGCGTCCAAATGTCACGCATGTGAACACAAGGACTACCTTAACAAACTCTTGTTTTATTACCGGCTGATTTTTGTTGGACTCATCTTCGCTTTTACCCTAGGTCACCCGTAAAGATTCCACATGATACGATATAATAATGCCATTACAACAATAGTAAATTATGGTTTGTTTTTGTAACGAAATTAAAAAAATCATGCGGTTTTTGTCATGATTTGTCACACTCAACTTCCGACAAAAATCCTGTATGTCAAGCATGCAGGGTCCTCTCCATGGACATGCGTAAAGAGAGTGTTTTGCTCTTCAACAACTACAAATTTTCATACACTTTTGCTCTTAATCCCATCGTTTTAAGCTCTTTCCTATGTGGGGGTGCTCTTAAAGTCCTTCCAAATAAGGATGCATTGAACTACTAAACAGGAAAATCCATATATTATGAGTACCAAAAAAAAAAAAAACAAAACTATGAAAGGAATACATGTGGGCCAGATTATATTACATTGTATATAATTGAACGTACTCGTGCGAGGTTCATCATTCCAAACGAGGTCCTTCCAAACGCTCTCATAATATTACTTAACGTGAGAAAATAAATGTAAAAATAAACCTAAAGTTTGTAAACCAGCCAAATATCAAATCATTTCAAGAAAAAAAACTCGTGTAGCAATCAACGAAAAAGCAAATATGCTAAATTTAGTGATAAGTGGTGCATACTTTAAGGCTCGCTATACTAAATGTTTGTGCACAAGTCTGTCGTTGTAGAAGAGGCAGAGCTTGGACAAATGTGCCAAAAAAAAGCTGGAAAATCAAGCAGAAAAAATCAACATTTATGACGCACTTGAAGACATCAAAGCAATAAAGCCCCCAAACGGTGATTCGATTCGTCTACATTCAATATATATATAGTATACACTCTAGGATAAGGCAAGCAGTGTGTGGGGGACGGTCTGTGGCCTATGTCTTGTTTGTGAAAGTGTCAAAAAATAAACATAAACGAAATTGATTTTTCACTCGTAATAGAAGACAACCATCCTCCGCACTTACATTCACTCCTAAAAATATACCATGCTTAGTTTATAATGTAAACCGCCTTAAGCTATGCTATGAAAAATACAACAAATATTGCAATAGTGCCGTAACCTTACAAACTATATCACAAACTACAAGAAACAAACCAAAAATCAACAACTGTATTGAGAAAAGAAAACAGATCCCTTTCAAATTAATCTAAAAGCAGCAGCATTATGTTTCGGAAGTGGGTTAAACGTGTAAGCCTAACGTAAGTATTTTTGGAACATCCTTGTCATTTATTCGTTCAATAATACTCGCCGACAAATGTCAGAAATCGTGCGCCCTCTGTAGGATCAAAGTACTGGAAGCACACAGATTTTAACTTCGTTTTTATTGAATATTAATTGAATATTATTTTTATTGAATATATTTGAAAATAAAGTTTAACTACCGGGTGATTCATTTGGAAGTACTTTTTCTAGTAGGGATTTGTTGACAGATAAATTTATAAAACTGTCCCTGCCCCCAGATATTTTTTGGGCTCTTGATAAGCTTGAAGAGATCCACAGTTTTCGACCAAAATTTTATTCAATGATGAGGCCCAGTTCTAACTTCATGGCTACGTCAATAAACAGAATGCCGTATCCGACAAAACAGCTATTTCGTATCTCTTCAAAAATGAGGCCGGTCGAAATGTTGCTGTGAATAACGCCATTTATGGCGACATAATGGACTATCTGCAACCTGAAATTGAAGCCCGTGATCTCGACGAAATTGGGCTCCAACAAAAAGACGATACTTGTCACACATCCCGTGAAACCAGACATTATTCCGGTAACAATTTGGTGAACAATTAATTTAACGCTTCGGACCAACGATTTGACAATTTGACTGATAATAACAGGCGGCTCTTCAAGTGGGCCACAGAGAATGGACTGGACGTAAATACAGAGAAACCCCAGCTCGTACTCTGTACCAGGAAGCAGAAGTTTCCGTATATTCATCCTTTGTTGCTACACGCTGAAAAATAATTCCTGCAGCAACATATTGCAAGAAACATGAACAGGTTTGCTGGAAGCATTATTTTCATGAATTGTAGATCTGCTGCCTTGTTATCTCTTTGTTATCCGCCTCGTTTTTGATTATAGCGGTTTTCAAAAAACAACTTTGGATTTCAAAAACATAAATTATAGCCTATTAGTCATTGTGTCTCAAACATGTTTGAATAGCAAACACAATGTGTTTGAGCACAAGTGTGGTATATATTTGCTACAAGCTACAAACACGTTATATTTGCATCCAAACAACAAAAAATACACATTTTTCAGCGTTTATGGGGTAGATATTTATTGGATGAAAAACTTGTATTTTTTCTTGTTTGGATGCAAATATAACGTGTTTTTAGCTTGTCGCAAATATAGTATACTTGTGTCGAATCACTTTGTGTTTTCTATTCAATATAACATGTTAATAGGTTACAATATATGTATTTGTGACCCAAATGTGTTTTTGTTGGTTGAAAACTGCTGAAAGCAAAAACGTGACAGACAATGAAGAAACAAAATGTAGCAGATCTGTAATTCACGAAAACAATGCTTGCAAACATGTACATGGTTCCTGTAATATGTTGCTGGGGCCGATATTTTTCAGCGTGTATATACAGCTGTTGTGCGCCTGATTTTGTGCTACGGTATTGTCGTTTGGTGGCCTTTACTGGAAAAATCCAGTTACATACTTCGGTTGACAAACGTCCAGAGTATGGCCATGATGTGTATCACGGGTGCACGGTCCCTTCGCACAAACTCTACCGAGGGTTTGGTGATTATCCTACACCTGTTATCACTAGATTTGCTTGGAAGGAAAATTCTGCAACGTCGGTAATCCGCCTAGTGCATTCCTCGCACTGGATCACCAGCGTATATGGTCGTGAGTCGATTTTGAGGGATCTGCGGCTATCCACAGTAAAAGTTGACTACATGACACCCTCTTCAAACTTTGAGAGAAACGTCTCCACTCACATCCCGGACAGACAGGACTTCATCAGCATCCCAAGTTATAGAAGGTATTTAGACTTCTACACTGACGACCACCACTCGAAATGTGCGGACGCGTCATCGAAAATTGGAACCTCAGAATGAACCATGTTGGCCGTAGTTACAGCCAAAATTTGAAAAAAAAAAATCATCTTTAAAAAATAAATGTTAATCATGTATGATAATAAAAATGTCCCGATAAAATTTATATTTTTATTTCTGAAATAAATACCTATAAATGAAACACCCTTTATATGAGGAATTCAGAAGAATTATGTCAAGTATAGATTTTTACGGATTAATTCAGTTGATCTCTCCTAGGAAATCTTGGTTGCATTTTTTACGGCTTCCTTTCTGGATGTTCTTTCTCGATGGTACATTTTTATCTTCCATTATAATGACATGACCTATCCAACGGAATCGTTCTATAGTGATTCGCTTAACTACGAGGTGGTGCAATAGTAGTGTGCGCGGCTATTGTGCATGAGAACGTGGGCTCGATCCCTGCTCTGACCACCTTAAATTTCTTTCGACGGCGGTCACCTCGCTTAGTGACGGCGACACTATCGAGTATTTAACGATGAAAAAAGCTTATCGAAATTCCGTTCGGAACCGGTGTAAAACTGTAGGTCGAAATCAGTGAGTGACACCGCGGTCGCCATGGATTTTGTTGACCGACAGACCCCCCTTTGCCTTCTTTTGGTATACGTTCACCCGGAGAAGTCCAATTCATTGACGGTTCTTTGGTCTCTGCTGAGTTGTGATGGATCCATGTTTCGTCTACGGTTACGAAACGGCGTAAGATCTCCCTCCGATTGGGGTTGATCATCGCCATACACTCCTTTGACGTGGTTACACGGTTGCACTTATGATCGAGTGTGAGTAATCGCGGCACCCATTACGCGGTTAACTTTTTCATGTTCAAATATTCACGTAAAATGTGATGTACTCGCTCAGTTGAGATTCCCACTGTCTCAGCCACATCACGCACTTCGAACGTCCAATATCATTCCATGGATTTTATGGATGATTTCTCGCGTGGCGACCTCTTTTGGGCTAGATGAACGTTCGGCGTCATTTGTGCTGGTACGACCACAACAGAATTCAGTAAACCACTTTTTAACCGTGAAAATGTATTTGTCAACCCTTTCCTTGGATTCGGCAATTTTAGGTGCCTTCAAGACCCTTTAGGGTTTTGTGGCATCCAGCAAGACATATAAAATCAAAGTGACATATAGTTTTCCCATTAGATTGACAAAGAGTTGGGGTAATGGTTAGAGTGTGGGAGTTGTTTACATAAGGACGCGCTCTGACCACCTTTCATTTCTTTCCACAACGGTCACCTCGTTTTGTGGCGGTAACACTATCAAGTAATTGGCCATGATAAAACTTCTCAAACCTCAGTTCGGGACCAGAGTTAAACTATAGGTTCGAATATGTGACTTGAAAACGAGACAGCCCACAGCTCACTGATTTTGAGAAGATCTTCGCTGTCTTGCCTGTTCATGGGATGGGAAACAAATGTTAATGACGCGAGTGGGATTCGAACTCACATTCGCTGGACGATCGTTTCATATTCAACAGCGTCTAGCCAAAATATATATTTTGTTTTGATAAAGAGTAGTTCAAAATTTAGCGCTTCGTCTCCTTACCCATTCCGATTTTCGTAGTCTCGGAATATCTCATCTATTTCTATAAGAAATTCTTACCACATACAGATTTCCCCAGTATTCTCAAATCTATTCTCTGTGTACTTGGTAGTCCCGGAATACCTCATCCTTGTACCATTGCAAATTCTTACTGCTTAGAATTTTGTTCTCAAATCTGTTTCTCTGTGCAGCTTCAACCTATTGGGGTTTTGGAATCGTAATCACGCGAAAACGGGACAATGACTGAAAAGTGTCCCATTGTTTCGATGCCATCCTGCATGCGTTTGTGGCGCCTCGTCCGATTCGATGTAGATGTATCCTCAAAGGTGAATTCTCCAGTTAGGATTCCCATTATGACTAAGTTCAAGATTGTTCAGCTTAATTACCCATCTGATTTTGTGCTCATCCAGTGCCTTTGCTGTTCTGATTCTATTAGGAGCTGTTCTTGTCCATGATGGAAGTTCAGCCTTTATGTCCGCAACAGCGGTTACAGCGCATCCTGGCCATGTATTCTGTACTTCGATTCGTAAGATGTGGTTACAGCAACCTTATTTTTCATATATACAGTTGTTGCAACAGAATTAACGCCAAATTTGGTTGTTTCAACCGACTCAATGCCAAATTCAGTTGTTGCAAACGAATCGATGCGGAATTCAGTTGTTACAACCGAATTGATGCCACATTCGGTTACTTAGTAGCAAATTCAATTGCTGCACACCCGAATTGGTACGAAATTTGGTTTGGTGATTTCCAAATTCGGTTGTTGCAACCCAATTTATAGAAAATTTAATTGATAGAACAAATATAATGGGAAATTCAGTTGCGACAACCAAATCTGTTATGAAACAATTTTGTTTCAATCGAACTTCAGTTGTGGGAACTATCGCAATTCGGTGGCATCAGACGAATTTGGGGTTGCTATAACCTCCTTTCAATCATTTATTTCTGAGAGTGTATAGAAGGATACGCCAATTTCTATACGGATGGGTCAAAAATTAATAATCACTTAGGCTAAGGGGTCTACTATAGGGAACTAGGGTTGTCTCTTTCTCGTACACTACCTCATCATTGTAGTGGGCGTCAAATTTGTGTACCCTCATCCATATATATATCATTTAATACGTAAAAAAAATTTAACACATAGAAGGAGCCATATTAGACCCTTAGTATCTTTGGACGAAATTCGTTTTAGGACTTTTTAAGACGTTTGAGCCATGTCCGTCTGTCTGTCTGCCTGGCTGGCTGGTCAACACGATAACTGCCGTAAATCTTTACAGATCACAATAAAATTTTGTCAGTGACTATTATTTGCCAATATTGAGTTTGGGATTGAAAATGGGCGTTTTGACCACGCCCCTTCTGGTACCTCCCATACAAACCGACACATTTAGCACAAAATCATATTTCTTTCAAAACTTTCTTCTGGTAGATGTGATTAGCTTCAACTCTCACACCGGTTAATACTCTGTAAATGACTACTTAACTGGAGGAAATGGGCGAGATTGTCACGCCCACTCTGGTACCTCCCATACAAAACAGGATGTTCGTCCGGGGTGTCAATCCGATAAATCGCGTGAAACAGTTCCGACCTTAATAAAATTAGGATAAGGCTTCACGATTAAGGCTTCACGATTAAAACAATGGTGATTTTGCCACGCCCATTGCGGTACCTCCCATACAAAAATTGTTTGGCCGTCTGGTTGTTCGGCACGATAATTCTTTATCAATCAATCTTTATGAAAGTGTGTACTAGTCAATATTTAGACAAATGAAACTCTTTTATTGAAAATGAGCTATTTTGCCACACCTATTCTGGTACCTCCCATATAAAAGTTGGGCGGATGACCGGTTTATCGACACGATAACTCTGGTAAACTGCGACCGATCTTAATAAAATTCGGTACTAGGCAATATTTTTCTAAAAGCTACTATGTAAGTAATAACTGACTATTGAGCCACGCCTAGTTTCTTACCTCCCATACAGAAGTTGGGCGTATTTGCGGTTTGCCGACTCGATATCTCCAATAAATCATAACCGATCTTAATTTGGTACTGATCAAAATTTTGGCAACGACTTGCCAAGCCCATTTTTGTACCTCGCATATAAATATTGGCAGGGAAACTAACTAATCTGGGTATTCAATAATATTTAGCGCAATGTCGTCAATCTGCTATTGAATATGGTCACTTTTAAGTATGGGCGTTTTTAACAGAACTCCCACGCAATGGATGACTTAGGGTGAGGGTATGATTAAGTCGATTCACCCGACTGAAACTTATGAACTGGTTACGATTAGGGAAGTGACCGGCTGACTGAGGGATAATAGTTCAGCAGTCATTGAGGTCAATGGGGTCTCTGAAAGTTAGACGGTTGTCAAGTTTCTGGATTTAGTAATCCTGAACTCAGTGGATTGTTGTTTTCCTGACTGCTGCAGATCAACGGCATGACCCATCTGTTCGATATTTACCATATACGGATGCCAGGGAACAGAGATATTCCAGGGAACTGCAGAGCGGAAGAGCTGGCAAAGCTAGGGACCATTTTGCTGGTTCCACATGAATTTGAACATGTTGGTATGCCATAAAAGGCGATGAGTTGCACAGATTGTGAACGGTTCACACACATCACAAGCCGACAGAGGAGCGGAGGATTGATATTCATGAATTTTTTGCCCGAACACTGTCTGGTAGACATTTACCGAGACTAAAGGTGAGGGGAAATGACTTCCGTAGAAGCCGTAACGATGAGGAAGAGAAAGAATCCACTTAATATCTTCTATGCACGTATCCAGCACTAGCTGAAAGGAGGATGGTACCTATTTAGTGGTCTGGCAGAATTATCTCAGATAAGCATAGGCAGGATCATGAACTTCTTGTAGTAAACTAAATTGTTATCCGATGGGACTACTGATTAATCCCGTTGTATCGCAATGGACTAATTAGTCTAAGTGAATCGTTCCTCGACAACACCTAACCTAATCGACTTGAGTGTCAAGTATGAACACTTATTAAATGATTAAGTTCCCATTTGTCCAGCTTTATTAAACCTTTGGTCGTGTTCTCATCCGGACATCACAAAGTATCTTCACTGTTCTGCTCTTTTTTTCGCATCCCATACATGTTCCGTGGTCGCCTTAACCTCTGCTTGAAAACCCGTGTACTGGTCAAGAATCTAACGATGGTACTCTTCAAAAGAAAATTGACAAATTTGCCACGCCCATTTTGGTACATCCCACACAAATGTCGGGTAGACAATTAGCTGGTATACACGATAAATCCCGAAAAATAGATCCTAACTAAATTTGGTATTAGACAATATTTTGCCCTCTGATTGATCTGCAGAAAACAAAAAAATAAATAAATATAATCAATAGTTTGTCCTAAAATTTGGATCAGCCATTTTAAATGGTTGGGATGAGGATACGTTTAACTCGGTTCAGCCGACTGACATTTTTGTAAGAATTTTGATTTAGTTGGCCCATTTCCTGTTGTGTAATTGCGAGCAGCATGTGGTTTCTGCTGCTGATTGTTTTGATTGTGTCTGCTGTAGCTCTTCTCAATATTTCCTTCCTTAGGAAACTGGAGAGATTACTAGAGCGGAAACTGAAACCGTATGATAAACGTTTGCATTGTGCTTTTGACTTTTAGAATCCGGTGGGGGATAATTGCATATGGTTGCTCTTGACTATACGATTCATCCAATTTTTTTCCTGTCCACTGGCTTTTATTATCAATCCATTAAAAATCACATTTAATAAGTCATTTTAAATTGAACTCTATTATCCACCCCATTAATCGGGAATGATATCAACCGCTGTCTTAACGCACCCCCTCCTCGGAAATAGTTTTCCATTTCCATTATATCCTTCCTTGACATTTGATTTTGTTGTTGAAATTGTTGTTGCTTCATGACACTTAGACACTCGACTGAAACTCAACTCAGTTCAACTCAACTCGCAGCTATTAAATTTTATTGCTGACTTCGTTTCTACATTTTGCCATTTGCTTGATATTTCTTAAATTGGTAACGTTTGTAGTGGAGTGGGTAGACGGGATGGGGATGGTAATGATGATGGATAACCATTCTGACCATGGGGGATTTGAAGTTTAAATGTTGATGAAGCGAATTATTCATGTATGACTTACTCCTCGAAAGATCCCCACAACAATTCTGTAAATGCCAAGAAGGAATTGGGTTATCGTTTAGCGAAAGGGTTTCGGTTGGGGGTGGTGGCAAATCAGTACTAATGAAATCATCAAAGTAGAAATTCCAAGGATTTATTCCTGTGTTATCCTTATAACATTTGTGATTGGAATGAGAGGAATTGGCATTACGAATTTATGAAGTATGTGGCATTGTTATTTATTTATAGTGTAAGGAATTTCATAGAGCTCTTCTTCGGGTACGAGTGGCAAGACGAAATCAATTGCATCGCTTCTTCTTTTTTTGTCAAACGGAACTCGGTTAAGAGTTAGCTAGAAATAATAATCGTCCACCTGGTCCTGATTACAGTCGCTAGATGGATGTATCCCGCGTTGTTGTCTAAATTTATTATAGAATGTTTTGCGTCCTTTTGATGTACAGGATCAAAATCAGACAGATATTGTCTCATATTTTCTTTCTATATTTTTTAAAATGCTACCTGACAAGTTAGTTCCTCCCTTTTTTCCTATTATCATCATATATGAAAATGGTATTCCCATTACATCCCTCGAAGGGATTGAGGAGAGCTTCTCACAAACAGTGACTTGTGCGCGTTCTAGTTTTACCCTAACTGATTGGAACCTACAGTTTTACACCGGTTCCGAACGGTATTTTTGAGAAGCTTTTTCATGGATAAACAGTCGATAGAGTCGCCTTCAATAAGCGAGGTGACCGCCGTCGAAAGATATGTTAGGTGGTCTGAGCAGGGATCGAACCCACGTACTCATGTACAAGAACCGCGCACACTACCATCGCACTACCGAAGACCTTTAATATACTATGTATATTGTTACTAAAAATGCTTTACATATGGACAGAACTAACATTTGAATGTTAATTGGACGTGTGACAAGTGTTAAGTTAACATTTGAATCTCAACAGACATCTTCTGTATGTTAAACTAACATTTGAATGTTAATGCGCAACTATTTTTAAATGTGGCATGTCGATAAATACATCGTGTCTGTAAGGTAAAAGCTATACCCAGCAAAAATATAATGGAGTAATTTCAACGGCTCTACACCTTTCAGTACTACCAACGAAGCACTATGTGCGGATTTTCGCCATACAGCAATCGGAAATTGCATTACAGATATTATGGTGTTTGTCGGAAGAAAAATATTATCTGCCACTAATGCTGTTATTGTTCGTCCAATTTCAATGTCTTCGATAGCTCGATGGTGAGATGCGCGACTGGCAATCAAAACGGTTGAGTTCGAATCCCGGTCCAGATCGGGGAAAAATTGTTACAGAAAAATTAATAGCTAATTATTTTAAACCCTCGCTACACAACCCCGTAATTTGTATGGTATACTTTCAGGCGAATACACAATTTGATTCCGAAAATTTTGGCAACAATTGTTCGTTCGTTGTACTTGCCACATTGCGCAATTTTTTTTTAAATAACTACAAATTTAATCGACTCTTGGAAATCTCATGGAAAAAAGTTTGATTTGGTGAGATTTGAACCAAGGACCTTCGCCAGCTGCCACTTTCTAGTCGGACATGCTACCATCGTGCTAATTGTTGTGCAGAATCGTAGCGCTAAGGAACAGAATTTATTCTACTTAAAGTATCCAAATTGGGAGTACTACCGTCCAAGGACAACACTATGTAAAATGCGGCGGTGCAGCACCCAAATTTGCACTACCTCTTACCGCGTAGTTCTGGTGGAAATTCTGGTGATTCGTATACACTTTTTTTGCTGGGTAGTTTACGAATCTTCGAGATAAGTGGAGAATAATCGAGATATAGAGGACGCTTTTACTCTCTCCGCAAACTACAACATGCCCGCACGCTGAAAAAAACGGCTCCAGCAATATATTGCAGGAAACATGTACATGTTTCAAAACATTGTTTTAATGAATTGAGGATATGCTGCGTTTTTGTTTCTTAAATGTCTGTCAGCGGTTTTCAACAAACAAAGCCACATTTGGGTCACAAACACATATATTATGGCCTATTAATCATTGTGTCTCAAACATATAATATTGAATGTCAAACACAACAATGTGTTTCGGCACAAGTATACTATATTTGCGACAATCTACAAACACGTTATATTTGCATCCAAAGATTTTTCAGCGTGCGGCTGGTTGGTGCATTGTGGATAGTTCAACTGCTATAAATTAGCGAGAAATTACAAAGAAAATGTTTAATCGTTTCATATTCTTCTTACACGACCTTACTTACTTAGATGGTCTCCAACAACCCAGAGGGGTCAAGGGCCTTAGAAAATGACGGTATCATGTTTCTCCAACTGGCTCGATCTTCAGCTTTTTCCCTCCAGTTGGTAACACCCAGCTTCCGAAGGCAATGTTCCACCTGGTATTTCCAGCGAATTCTTGGTCGTGCCCTTTTTCGATGTCCTTCGAATACCTTCGCACTGGTTCATTCTGATCCATTCTACTGGCAGTTACAAATGATACAGCTCGTGGTTCATCCGTCGATAATCGCCGTTCTTTATTATATGACAATTTTTCTCTCGAAAACTCTCAGAGATGTTTCCATCAGGATGCGATATAACCCAGGATTTTTCGCCATAAAGCAAGAGAGGTTTTATGAGAGTCTGATATACATAGTTGGATCTTCGTTTCTCGAGAGAGGGTCTTGTCTCTCAAGTGCTTGCTTAGCCTGACATAACACCTGTTTGCAAGCACAATTCTCCGTTTGATTTCTAGGCTGACATTATTGCTTCTGTTCACGACAGGCCCGAGGTAAATAAATTCGTCCACTACCTTGAAATTATAACGGTTATCAAAACGCATCCCTTCGTCCAATCGGGTGGATGTTCTGCTTGTTGAAACCATTAATGTTGTCTTGTCCTCGTTTACTGTCAAACCCACTTTTGCTGATTCCTTTTCCGTTATCGAAACTACTGCAATAATTTCTCGCAAATTTCGTCCAATGATGTCGAAGTCATCACCATTAGCGAGCAACATGTAACTTTTACTGCTGATAGTTATATTCGTGTTGACTGCAGGTTTTCTCACTATGATATCAATTGATATGTTGAAGAGATCGCATGATAGGGTGTCGCTCTGCCTGAGGCCTGGCCTCGTACTGAATGGTTGGGTGAGATCTTTACCAATCTTTACTGGCGATTTCGTGTCGGTCAGTTTTATTTTACAAAGCCGTGTCATCTTAGCTGGAAGATTAAGCTCCGGCATAGCTTGGAAAAGTTTTCCTCGTATAGGGCTATCGAAGGCAGCCTTATAATCTACAAAGAGGTGGTAGGAGTCGATTTGTTTTTCGTGAGTTTTCTCCAGGATTTGTTGTAATGTGAATATGTCTGGTCAATAGTTGACTTTCCAGCCCTAATGCCACACAGATAAGGTTCGATTATGTCTTAGTCTTTCGCACATTACGCTCGAGAGGACCTTGTATGCGATGGATAAAAGGCTTATTCCGTCATAGTTCGTACATATACTCGGGTCGCCTTTTCTGAATACAAGACACAGTCTGTTAAGACTCCTTGCATTCGTCTTTACAGATTGCCTGCAGCTTTCCATAGTCGCCAACCTTAAACAGCTCAGCCGGCAGTCCATCAGCACAAGCGGCTTTGTTGTTCTTAAGCCGGAAAATTTCAGTTCTAACTTCGCTTTGGCTAGGAGCGGCAGTCGACGCCATCGTCCTTTATGTGATCCACACCCTCATCTACATGCAGGATTCGTATTTCGTAACATAGGGTAACCCAATATTATTGCCGTGGGGAATGGGTAGCGGTCGTTTACCCATTATCCACAGAGTATGGGGAAAATAATGGGTAGCTAACCACGACAATGGGGAATTACCCATCACGAAAATAATGGGTAGTTACCCACGGCGATGGGGAATTACACGTCACGATTGTCCATTACCCACAAGGTATTTGCCCATTGTCGTGGGTAGTTACCCATTATTTTCCTCATTACCCTGTGGGAAATGGATAATAGTGATGGGTAATCCCCCATTTTCGTGGATAGCTACCCATTATTTTCCCCATACCCTGTGGGTAATGGCTAAACGTTCATTATACAAGTAAAGCAGACAAGTGATCTCTCCATATTTCCAACATACTCTGCACATGTGACAAGATTCCCGTCCTTGTCTCTAAAAAAATCCGACACTGATCCCTTTCCGTTGGTGTGACTTTGTACTTTTCGGTAGAATTTACGAGTCTCATTCTTCCTTCTGTAAGATTCAATTTGATCACTCTAGCGCTTTCTCCAAACCCCGTTTTTTCTTCTTAGTTCCCTTCTGCTCTTCTCTTTATACTGCTCTGTTGCGGCTCGCGTAGCAACTGCTTGAAGCATTGCCATACATGCAGCGTTCTATTCATCACTTGTCATGCGATACTCTTTATCGTACCATGGTTTATCTTTAAGCAGTTTTTTTATAACCAATTACGGTCTCTGCAGCAGTTTTCATTTACTGAAGGAAAAATCGCCATCAAATTTATGAAATCCTTCATCAATTTAATGAAACATTTCCTCATTTTCTAACCTACGACAGATTTCATTGAATTGTTGAAGAACATTTCATCAATCTCTCATCCGTTTTTCATCAATAGTTCATGTTGATTCAACGATAACGTTACATCAAGTTGATGTACATTTTTCTTCAGTTTGCAGTGCATTTTTCGTCAATTAGATGTAAAGTTGTCATCAATTTGATGTAAATTGGTCATCATATTGATGTAATTTGTTTGTTAATCTGTAACCAAATTCTCTGGACTATTTGTCATTGTAAAAAATCCACAAAAACAAGGTGGTATAAGACCACAGAGAATATGCGCATAGCGGGGATTTTGTCCATTGCACTTTTTGCTAGTATGTATATATTTTCATTTTTCTACTAGTTTTTTCTTCTTTTTATCTTTATCTTTTCAATACTACGGCTATATTTTGAATCGATCACAGTTATTATTTCTAAATTCCAATTCCAAAAATCATCAATTCAATGAAGTTGAAAAAGCTGAAGAAACGCACAATCTTCAAATTAAAGAACCTTTTCAATGAGTTGATGAAAATTGTCATCAATTTAATGAAGAACAATTGATGAACATTTAGCATCGATTCGATGTAAATATTTTCTTTAAGTGTAGAGTGGGAAATGTACTGCCATTGCGTTTCAGGATCTTCAGGCGGAAGTGCATTCTGCTCCAGTATCTGAGTGAGCTTCTCTGCATAGGTAGTGGCAATCTCTGGTAATTGCTGCTTTCCGATGTCCAAACTTTCTATATGTTTACGCCGATTGTTTCTGCTTCAGCGGCGGCGTAGGGACCTGGGTAAAAATCAGGACAATGCCATTAATTGATTGATTATACGAAATGTTAAACAAAATGTTATAAATGTTCTATGTAATCTGGCGGCGGCGCGACAAAAAACGGCAGTCTAATGTGGTTTCGGACGACTTTCGCTCTATTTAACCTTGTACGAAACTTTGATGCAACCAGGTACTGATCCGGCGTGATATTAACTCCACGAATCACACGTACGTCCATTATACTAGTAGAGTACACGCAAAGAACAAAAAAACCTATATTACTAGGTTGCCGCAACAATACTTTGATTGATTTGTATTAATTTATTAATCGCAACCGTTCATGTAGTTCTCCCAAATAAACTCATATATCGCAAATGTGTATAATGTTGTTGCAAACGAGTTCTCGTTTGCATCAAACGCGTACAAAATTACATTTGCCGCATATTTAAAAAACGTTTTCGATAACTGAAATTAGCCATTTTTCTAATGAGAGCACAGATTTCGAAGAACGTAAATTTCTCTCATTCTGTCGACTGTATACAGTGCATACAGTGTATACTATAAACAGTCTTATCCACTCGTTTGGCATACACATAAAAGTGATCACACGCTGTAATGCTTCTATCTTGTCAATATATATTTATTTTATTTCGCTTTTATTTCAATGCAAGGCAAGATAGACATGTACATAAATAGACAGTGAAAAAATTGACAAATATTTCAACTTTTTTTAAAACAAACTTTATGGGTAAACCCAAGATCATAAAAGTTGGAAATGTAAACAAAAAAGAGCTTATGGAAGCCATAAATAAAAGTTTTAATTACAACTCGGTTGCTGTAACCGAAAGAACGGTTGGTGGAATCGTTTCTCGCAAACGTCTTTTCAACTCAAATTTTCCATAAGTCGTTTACTGCAAACGTTTTTCAGTTCTCGCAAATGTTTTTTAGTTTGGAGCAACTACAACTCGGTTGCTGTAACCGAAGGAACAGTTGGCGGAAACGTTTTTTCAGCTTATATTTCTCATAACTCGTTTGCTGCAAACATTTTTCGGTTCTCCCAAACGAAATGGCATGTATGGCTTAACAGAAATTCGTTTCTCCCAACTACAGTCCCCAAACGAACTTCAGTTATCTGAGATTTCGTTTGGAAGGAACGAGTTTTTTCTTTGCGTGTACCTTCCAACAATTACCAGGTGATCAACCTGGTTCTTCGTCTATTGATTAGGGGATATCCAAGTAGCCTTATGGACGTCTTTATGTAGAAATCTCGTACTACTGACAACCATGTTTTTCGCCGCAGCAAAATCTTACAGTCTCATTCCGCTATCGAAAATGATGGCGCGTAGTCTGCATTTCCCGACGGTTGGTTCAAATACATTTTTCCTGCCGACTTTAGAATTAAAATCACCTAGAATAATCTCAATGTCATGGCTAGGACAGCGGTCGTATGTTTAATGACGTTTATTCTAGGTCGAATCTACTCACGGTTCATGTTTTATAGCTGTGTAAAGGTGGTCATCTGCAGCATTTTTGTGAAGAGATACCTGTGTTAATGTAAGAATATCTTTTGAATGCGTTTGTAGATTGTAAAGATCAAGGTATCGCCTGATAGCTTTTAACCTTCTCTTTATGAATAAAAAATACAAATGGCAGATCTGATATCGCATTCAAAAGTGAAAGTGAAAATCGCGGGCTCGATTTTGATTTTTGAACCATGGTTTCTTCGGAACATTTACTTAGAATTTGCCGTAGATTACGTTTCTGCTATACTCTTTGGCAAGTTTTTTGGTCCCATACAAATTGACCCCCCCTAATATACACGTGTTAGCGATGTGGTTGTTATACGTAGTTATACGTTCACTCACGGGTTTGACCCTTGAGACCAGATGTTTCAGTCTTTAGCCAACTTCGAATCCGCAACCAAATTCATGATTTTTCTCATGGCAGCTGTACGATAGTATATGTCACAGTTCCTCTTTTACATCCATGATCTGTCCATCGCATCTCCTGGATAGCATTACTGTCAGCCTTACAATTCCCGAGGATAAACGACCTACATTCGTATATTTGGGTACGTTCAATTTGATGTAGGTACGCCCTCAGAGTATAAGATATTAAATGAATTGAAACATGTCGTTTAAACAATCTGACATTTCTCATTTGGACAATCAGTAAAGTGATTGTCAAAATCATATGGTTCTGTCCAAAGGTTAACCAACCAACATTGGGTGGCTAAATCAAATATTTGCTAACCATTGACTGCAAATACAATTTAACTAAGAGGTGATGATGACGACAGACTAAAAAACTGATCATTAATTAAATAAAATTATTTAATTTTATGAACAACTTTATTCCTATGAATTGCCCTCCTTTAAACTGCAAACGAATTCTAACGCATTTAAATTCAAGTAGATTACAGTTTTTAAGCGTCGTCCTATGAATATTTTATTTCGACATCTTTATTTATATGTGTTTGTCCTTTTTGCTTCAAATTATCCTGTGGACCCCATTCACATACCATCATACATACATATTACGCACACAAACACATCCAACCAAATTTAGTTTTTAACAATGGCATAACACTGCGTTCCTTGAGTACGAGTACACATTAATTTCCAAGTAATACTTGTCCACAAAAAATATCTATAAATAAAAGATGTATGTTAAGTATGTCAAGTTAGGAGGAGAGAAGAAAATAAATAAAATAGTTTGGAGTATAATGGAAAACCATCCACCCACCACTTTACCCAGTGTGTCACAATGAAACTTACTGTTCCCACATATTTGTATTCGCTTGAGTTGGTGCGAGTATTTTATGAATTTGTGATGCTAAGGACCAGTTCATTTGTATTCCTACAAACATTGTGAATGAATATGGAAATTAAGGAAGATCAAACCACACTGGGAACCGAGATAAAGGTTCGCTGTCGCTTGAACTCTATGATATACGTGGTCGCACGGGACTTTTTGAATTTTCTCCTACTGAGCATCTTCCGCGGATGGTGGATTGAGGGATGCCTTTCGGATATGTCGGACATTAGTGGCGTCTGTATAAGCAACCTGCACTGAAAGAATAACGCTACGTCGCATGGATGAAACATTTTCGTTAATGTTTTGACGTTGCTACAATGAAAAGTCTCGTATATCCGACAATTTGGTAGTCACGGCAACGAAAAATGTCATACATGATTTCTTTGACAATTTTTCATTTCGTTGATGCAACAACTTAATTTTCGTTCCTGCAACAACTTTATTTAATTTAAATTTTATAGACAACTGGGTTAAACATTTAAAAAAAAGTAAGTGCATGAAATTTAAACTACTGATATTAGATTTATCTGAAGCAAATTCATTGCTGTAATGAAACAAATTCATTCAACGATACTTATTCATTGCAATAATGTAACAAATGCATTGCAGCAACGAAACAAATTCGATGGAATAATGAATCAAATTCATTGCAGCAAAACAACCATGCTTTCATCGCAGTGACGAACAATGAAACTGTACGTTCAACTGACACATTTTCGAAGCAGGAATGAAACTGTACGTTAGCTCACTTTCGATGACAAAAGTTGTTGGGGTGATGAACATTTGCATCCCTGTGACGATGCTTTTCCGTTCAGTGTGGAGTGCATTTTAATGCCGGTTACGTCTCCTGTTATCATGTAACAATATTCACTGAAACTCATTGAACTATTGGGGCATTTACTTTGTTCTTAGAAGGCGGTTGAACCAACGTTACTTGTCAACGGCCCAAAAGCAAAGAAAAACAACATCCAGGTCCTGAAAACTCACGCAGAACTGCACCCTGGTCAGCGTCTGATCCACAAAGGGCGGCTGCAGTATAAGTCCTGGAGGTACATTAAATGCAAACCTCGGTCTTCCCATCCGCCACCATTCGTAATGGCTTCTACAAGGTGGAGCAAACGTAATCACCCAATGTTCTTTTGCTGTCATTGTTTTAATGAAAAACTTTGGTTCAGCTTGTGAAATTTGTTTATTAAATCCATTAGAATTTATTCCATCTAGTTGAAAAAATTATATCGGCCAAGTGGCCGCCGCCAGAGTTGATGACAATGCGGGCTCGTTTCATAACATTTTCCATCACTCTTGCCAGAACTTCGGGCGACAGGTTCACGCATTCTTGGCGAATATTTTCCTTAAAGGCTTCAAGAGTCTGAGGCTTGTTGATGTAAACCCGCGACATCAAAAAAACCCCATAAAAAGAAGTCTGGAGCGGTTAAATCGGATGATCTGCCAGTGCAAATCAGCAAAACGAGAGATTAAGCGACCCGGAAATGCTTGCTTCAGAATATCGGTTGTGGCTCGTGCAGTGTGCGCCGTTGCACCGTCCTGTTGGAACTACATGTTCTCCAGTCCCAATACATCCAATTGAGGAAGAAAAAAAATTCGGTAATCATGGCTCTGTAGCACGCGTCGCCCACAGTCGTCGTTTGGACCGCGGCGTTCTCAGAAACCGCGGACCGCGGCGTTCTCGCTTGAGCTTAGTTTACATGCGTTTGGGGTTCAACAGTTAACAGCTGCACTTTGTAAGGGAACCTCTTCAAATTTTTCACCAAAATTCTGCGTAGGGACCGCCGACTAATGCCCAATTGTGTGGCACGTCGTCTGGTCGATGTTCCGGGCTCCTCTTCGACATTTTGTGCAACAGCAGCGATATTTTCAGTAGAACGCCTACACCGGGGCCAACCAGCATTGAGAAGATCTTGTGTTGCCCCAGTCTCTTCAAGGCAAGTGGGCAAACGTCGCAGTGTTTGTCCAGTAGGTGTCGGACAGCCAGAAAATCTGCGACGAAATTCACGCTGCACCAACACAAACGACGAATTGTTGCGCAAAAAAGGTAAAAAAATTATTCCACGTTCTTGCTGAGTAAACCGATTCATGGTTTGTCGATTTGTATTCTGCGTTTGTTTACTTCACAAAACCGAATTTACATTTGGCGCCATTTGCAAAAGTTATAGGGTTTTCCAATAGGGTGATTACTTTTGCCCCAACTTGTATTTATTGACGACCAGAACTTAATCAGGAGACTCTCTAAGGGACCAATAAGAATTGACTGGATGTAAATTCAGACAAAACCAAGGTCATATTCTTTACCTGGAAACAAAAGGTTCCGTCGCTATGTGGTAGAGAAATTTGCCTAAAAGATAGTGCAAGATATCTAGGTGTGATTGTCGACAAAAAGCTTAATTTCAAGCCAAATACTGTGAATAGGATCAGTAGAGCCACAGTGGCCCTACTTACATGTAAAAGGTCCATCGGAGGAAGATGAGGTCTATCTCCGAAAATAGTTTATTGCACGATATATATAGCAGTTGTCCGCCCGATATTGCTCTAAGGCCTGGTTAGTTTGTGTCCAGAAATTCCATTTACCTAAGTCTGTTGTCAAAAGTCCAGAGAATGGCAATGGTGTGTATCACACATACCCTTCGCACAACCCCTACCGAGTGTTTGGAGGTTATCCTCCACCGGTTACCACTAGATTTGCTGGAATGTAAATAGTTGCAACGTCGGCAATTCGCCTAGGACATTATTCTGAATGAATCTTCAGCCAATGTGGTCATGGTTCGATTTGCAGGGATCTGCGGCTATCCACAATAAAAGTCGACTACATAACAGCCACTTCAACCTTTGAGAGCAACTTCTACACTGATGGCTCCAATCTTAATGGCAATGTAGGGTTTGGAGTCTGTACTAAAACTATTGTGGTGTCTTTCAGGCAGACGTTATGACAATCGGAGAAGTTTCCGATTGGCTGGGACGAAACGTCATCACCGCCTGGAGTATCAACATCTACTCTGACATTCAGCCTGATATAAGATCTCTGCAATCTATACTCCTGACTTCTGGAACTGCCCACAACTGCCGCGGATCTCTAACTGAGATGGCTAAACTGTTCGATGTTCACCTTACATGAGTGCCGGGCCACAGGAACATTATAGACAACCACGAGCAGATCAGTTGGCAAGATTAGGGACTACTTCCCCTTCCACTGGGTATGCAGCATGTGGGTATGCCCCTCTCTGTATGCAAGCTCATGCTTAAAACCAAAGCTCTCAGACATGCAAATAATAGATGGTCTGATGGCACGATATGCAGGATCACCAGGCAAGTATGACCAAGTTATGGTCTGAATCGTACGCTAAACCTGATACCAATTCCTAGAAAAGATATCTCCACAAACTGTGATAACTGGGGACTGTTTAATGGCAGACACGCTTCTAGACTGGGGATCTCAGCTCATGATTACTGCAAAAGCTGTGGGAATGAAAAGAACGAGAGCGTCAAACATCAGATATACTACTGGTCGGCTTTTTGTATGAGTACACGCTGAAAAATAACGGCCCCAGCAACATATTGCAGAAACCATGTACAAGTTTACATGCATTGTTTTCGTGACGCTGCTTTTTGATTCTTTATTGTAACAGACAGCAGTGTTTTCAGAAGTTTTCAACAAACAAATCCACATTTGGGTCACAAATACATATTGCGGGAACCATTTGCGTGTTTGGGTGCATTGTTTTCGTGAATTGAAGATCTCCTGCTTTTTGTTTTGTTCAGTGTCTGTCACGTTTTTGTTTTCAGTAGTTTTCAACAAACTAAACCACATTTGAATCACAGATACATATATTATAACCTATTAATCATTGTGCCCCAAACATGGTATATTGAATAGCAAACACAATGTGTTTGGGCACAAGTATAAGATATTTGCCACAAGCTACAAACACGTTATATTTGCACCCAAACAACAACAAAAAGACAAATTCTGCAGCTTGTTGCAGAAAATATCCACGATATTACTTCATGTTGGATCTAACAGACATTCAGGAAGTTAAGCAAATGATCTTAAGACCTTTCTGCAGAGTACTAATTGGTTCGCCCGGGACTAATGTACGTCTCTTCTTCATCAACATCCTGGAATACCAGATGAGGTAACATATAGCCTGAACGCCACATAACCATACCAGGTCTATTTATAGTTTCAACAATGGGGACGGAATATAATGTCCCGTTGTATTACAACGGTAGTCAATGGACTAAGTGTGTCAAAAGCCATTTCTACCTAACCGAACCTATTGACCAACTCCATAATAATCATTATAAGATTTACGGATATGCGCCTGAAATGTAAGAACCCTATCCAGATCCGGTAACAGTATCCTCGAAAATTATAAGGTACACTTTAGTGCTATCTTTGAAATGCGATAGAGAGTATTGGAAGAACTGTGACATCTCCGCAGAGTTGCAATGAAAACTAACATGAATTTGGTTCCAGATTTGTATTTGTCAAGAGGCTACGATATCTACCTCCATATTCATAACGAAAAGTTGCCAAACGTTATCATCTGGTTTTTATTCATAACACCTGTCCTACGATTGACTACGAAGCGAAAAAATACCTTGACCAACAGCTGTCGGTTTACTAACAATAATCATGATTATCAGTGTCACAGATATGGTCACATTATAGTTAGACAGTAGATAGGAAACAGTTATGAAAACACTCTTGATTAACAAGTGACTAAATCTAAAAAGCATTCTAGTTGGGCCCTCGTTGCAAGGAACATAGATCCAGTGGCTGACTTCTCGTTATGAATACGGGGGAAGTCTCGGAGTGTAAACTTAAAGCCAGTATCCGCATAAAAATCAGTATTATTTCAACATTTCGTTAATTTGTTTACGTGCCACGACGCGTCCGAGGGGAAACACAAGGAGTCCAAGCACATATTAAATAAACGCCTACACTATTCAAAATCTGGGTCCTAATTACCGCATCCTTTTCGTATCGTAATCGCAATTTCAAAGGGTCAAAACTGCTATTGATGATATCCTATTCCGCTATTAATTTGATTCATACAACTATTTCTTAATTTGTAGTGTTTCCAATTTAGCGGCCTTCAAAATCCCGATTATGCCACGAAACGGTTGTGATCATTAGACTCCTGTCTTTTTTGTTGTTGTTTAGGTGCAAATATAACGTATTTGTAGCGCGTCGCGAATATAGTATACTTGTGTGCAAACATATTGTGTTTGCTATTCAATATTACATGTTGGAGACACAATGATTTATATGGTATAATATATGTTGGTTTTGTTTGTTAAAACTGCTGAAACGTGGCAGACAACAAAGAAACAAAAAAGCAGCAGATCTTCAATTCACGAATACAACGCGTGCATGTAAGTATGTGGGCATTCCAAACATATACATTGTTCCTGCATAATATTACAGGGTCCGTTTTTCCAGCGTGGAGAAAAAACCTATGACCATGACATTAATATTGTTTTAGGTTATTTTATAATGTCAAAATTGACAGAGAATAAGTCGTTCAACCAACCGCCAGTAAATTCAGTCTCCATGTCAGCACTTGCGACTGATGAATGTTGTCCCGCCAAAAACATGGTTCTCAGCGGTACGAGATAAAGAAATCCGCTAGGCTACTTGGGTATCTCCGGTCAGAAAAAAACTAGATAAAGTAGCAAAACTAAATTGAATTAATGGAAGAAACACTTCCAGAGTAATGACCGTATTTACGTGTTATTCTAGGTTTAAATATCGATTCCGATCATTAGCTTGGGTTGAATGTTGCATCCGTTTCATATTGTAGTCCGTATTTTGGAGAAACAGTTGTATTTACCAAGTCAATAGAGGAATTAGATTTCAGCAACACTGGATGTTTAGAAGTTATCAAATTTACCCTTTGAAAGCACTTTCGTTATCCAGATTACGATACGAAACGGTTGTGAACCCCTGATTTCAGCAAAAGTTGTCACAAGAATAGAAAAAATGCTTTCCCATTCCATTACATGACGGGATTGGGGAGAGTTTCTCCCAACCAGTGAACTGTGAGCTTTCTAGTTTTACACTCATTTATTGGGACCTACAGTTTTACACCGGTTCCGAACGATATTTTTAGGAAGCTTTTTCATGGCTAAATACTCGATAGTGTCGAAATGTAAGGTGGTCAGAGAAGGGATGGAAGCCACGTTCTCATGTACACAGAAAAAATATTCCCGAATTAATTTCAATTACTGATTTGCTTGAAAACAGAGATAAAATTCAATTATTTCATTATTTGACTCAATCATTTGAATACTTGGTTCAACAATTTTACATTTTATAAAGTGAAGAAGATCAATTAAAATTTCACTGGAATCAAGTACTTGAAATTACAACATTCTTTATATGTTATTTGACGGTTTTTTGTTCGATTTTTAAGGCGAATTTTGTTGTTGTCAGGGAGAACAAGTGGAAGATGCGCATCACCAAAAATCCGTTACAAACGGTGTTTTGTTATTGCAATCGGCACTCGTCAACACAATGACAGCAACAACACATGTGCTACAAAATTATTGCGAAATCAAAACACATCTTTGAGAATTTACAAACAAATGTTCAAACCAAAAAAAGACATACCATAAGCAAAAACAAGAAAATGCATGGGCACACACGCGCAATGCAAACATTCTAGCAGTAGTGGAATAGGGAAGAAAAAACGAAACAAAAATGTTCCGCTCTCCCTCCCGCAACATAAACTGTGACTGCTGATGGTTAGAGCCGTGGCAGAGTGAACAATCAATGATCTGGCGTAAAGAGAAGAACAAAAGATATAGAGTGGCATGCAAAAGTAAGGACACTGCAATAATATATTTAAAATAAATACAGTTTTTATTTTTCTTTTAAAAGTGGGAATATACACTTTTTATTTATAAAACAAGTCAAAACATTTCAACATTTATATAAAAAAAATTTAGGGTGCCCTTACTTTCACGTGCCACTGTACATATTTATTCTATGGTTAGAGCTCAATTAAAAGGAGAAGAAACCTTTTGCATCAGTTGTTCGATGTGATTCATAGTGTAAGAAGAAAAAAATTTAACTTTTATAAACCTGTACATATGTACACATATATAAACCTAAAAAAGTGTTGTACGATATTTTTGAATCCCTGAAAATGATTTTCTTAATTATTATTTAATCAAACTGAAATTAATTATAAAAATAAAATGTTCAAAAAATATGAGATGTTGGTTTTTGTTATTTTGGGTGAAAGCGAACACCGACTTTTGATTACCAGAATACTCAAGTTGAGTACGCTAGTAATCAAAACATTATATAATTTCGATTAAACGCTCAATCAACTTGATTACGCGCGTAATCAAAACATTATGTAATTTTGATTAAGCACTCACTCAACTTGATTACACGCGTAATTGAAATTTTCCATAAAAAATTGATTAAAGTCATGCTTAACTCAATTACTATTTAATCAACAATATTAAGAAATTTTGATTAAATCCGTGCTCAAATAAATATTTGCTTTAATTGAAAACTTTTCAATTACGATCTTACAATTCGAGTAATTGAATTTACAAAAACCGTCATTGGCGGAAATCCAAGTATAAAACTAATTGAATTGACAAATATCGTAATTGATTTGAGCATTCGCTTTTTTCTGTGTACAATTGCAATTGCATTGCACCACCGACGACCATTTGGTTTGCTCTACATCTATCTGAGATAATTCTCCCAGGTCCCTAAATACGTAGGATTCCATATTATTTGGAGCGAATACAAAAATTGGAATAACGATGGACTAAATTGACTATATAATACAATATCGGTGAGATATCAAATTGTATCTGGCTTTATTTTAAAGCTACATTTATGCCATTATGTATGGAATAGGACATCATTCAAATGTCCCCCTGCGGCGTTATTCCGGTAATAGAGTTTCGAATGTTGATCTCGAGTTCGTGCGAAAGAGTGGTGGGCTTGTTAGCGTAGATGTAGCCCCAGAGAAAATATTAGAGGGGTGTCAAGTAGCATGAACGCTCGCCGTGAGATGATCTAGTCGCCAAATTTTTCCTGTCACAACTTCTAGCGTTGTGTCTATGGCGTGTATGGCATGTAGTCGGTTAACTTCGCTCTGTACCGCGGACCATTGACGATAACGGTGTCTCCTTCGTCATTTGGAAAGCAATAAGGTGCAATGACGTCGCCATGCTATAAATCACACCAAACAGTCAATCTTTGTGCATGCCGTGATGCTTGGTCGAATACTAGTGGATTATGTTCGCTCCAATAAAGGCAAATTTGCTTGTTAACATAGCCGCTGAATCAAAAATGTGCCTCGTCCCAGAAGAAGATTTTTGGCCAAAATCCGGATCTCCGGCCATCATTTCCAGCACAATCTTATACGGACGTAGGTCCAAATCCAATTGCAAAATAAGCCGGGTTGACTCTGGCGATGCCCAATTCAGCTAATCGCCATTTATGGGTCTTATTCGATACTGGCCGCTACGGCAGCTGTTTTCTCCACTTCGCACCAATCTCTGTCTCGTTGCAGACTTAAGGCCCATATTCAGTTCTTGCGAAATTTTCATAAGAATTTTGTCATTTATCTCTATCTTTTTTTTGTTGTGGAGAGTTACCACCTATTGCATATATTTCATTTATAATTCCTCTACGCACTCCATTTTATTTTTAACTCATGTGGTTTTACTTTTAGTTGTTAATATCAAAGATTAATTTATACATATGTATGTAGATTTGGTATCCGTCTCATCTGGAATTTCTCTTTGCGCTTCTTCAATGAGGAAACGAACTTCTGTCCTCCATTTTTAGTTTTGTGCATTCACGATGTTCATATATTTACATATTTTGAACAGTCACAGTAACAATTTCAGCTGTGTTTGTCAAACCTCAGCAACAGCATTCTTCTCTTGTCGTTCAAACACAAGTTCGCTTCTCTTCAATCATTAAACCGATGGGCGAGTTGACAAATCTATGTATAAATTAATATATGGTTAAAATGATCGAAATGTCGAAATTCCGGTCTCAAACAATTTTCAAACATTGGTTTTCGCTCGAAATAACTTTGGCGTAACAACCCTGTAATTGATTTTGCCTACTACATTTTTGCAAAGAGCTGAGTATCATGCAAATGAAAAATGTTCGAAATTGTCGGTTCATGAAATGTTCGTTGCTGTTTATAGACGAACTTCTTACGGAAACGAAAATTTCATAAAAATTAAATACCGGGCTTTAAGGTCCAAAAAAAGTGTACTAACGTTCAAATTTGTCCACGGTGCGACGAAATGTCTGCGCACTGAAGCCATGATGACGACTTACCGCTCGGCAAAATTCACGATACGTATTTACAACTGAGTGGAATTTCGATAAATTTTTTTAATAATTCCCGTACGTTCGGCAGGCAGGAAATGACACCCCTGCTTGTCAACTGGATGTCATTGGTAACTTTAACCGCTTCAGAAATATAACAATTGGAAAAGGTATCATTACTAACTGGTCACCCTTTATCCCTCAAAGCAGTTTGAAAGGGTAATTGGAATGTTATTAAAATATTTTTCCTGATACATCGTTAACTGTTGGAGATTTAAATACAAATCAAGCATGTCTTTAAAGTTGCATGACAGAATTGTTAAACATTTTAATGAAAATTTAGATTTCGAGATATCGAGTTTTTCCTGTTTTTGACATATCTTCCCACATATCTCGTAAACTGTAAAGGACTTGAGAAAATATGTACCTTACTTAAATTCAGTGAAAAATTTGCAGAATATTTACTGCTACTTATTGGAATCTTAGCCATGTTCGAAATAGTGCGAACATGAACGTGTAGCAAGTGCTGTAGTACATACAGTTTGAAGGCAAGCATAACGTGTTTGTAACTTGTCGCAAATATAGTATTCTTGTGTCCAACCACATTGTGTTTGCTATTCAATATAACATGTTTGGGACACAATGATTAATATCGTAGGTTATAATAAATGTATTCGTAACCCAAATGTTGCTTTGTTTGTTGAAAACTGCTGAAGACAAAAACGTGACTAACAATAAAGATACAAAAAGCAGCAGATCTTCAATTCACGCACGCTGAAAAATCTGTCTGTTTTGATGTTTGGATGGATACAAATATAACGTGTTTGTAGCTTGTCGCAAATATACTATACTTGTGCCGAAACACGTTGTGTTTTCTATTCAATATAACGTGTTTGAGACACAATGATTAATAGATTATAATATATGTTTTTGATACCCAACTGAGGTTTTTTTGTTGAAAACCGCTAAAAACAAATACGAGACAGAAAACAAAGAAACAAAAAAGCAGCAGATCTTCAATTTATGAAAACATGTACATACATGTTACCTGCAATATGTTGCTGGGGCCGATATTTTTCAGCGTGCGGAAACGATGCTTGCAAACATGTACATGGTTCCTGTAATATGTTGCTGGGACCGTCATTTTTCAGCGTGTATATCATGTATCACATGTTCAAATCCCACAGCTTATGATATTAAATAATAAAGTAAAAAACATTTCCACTCATGACATTTTTTTTATCCTTTTCTCATTTCAGTGCAACTCGTGGATTTTCAGTGGATAATACTTCGCCAACCCATGAGAAGCCACCGGGGATTAATTCCTGCGAAACAACAGCAACAACAACAAGAAATGCTCCAACCTCATCCTCCCAACCTTCAGTGCCTGAACAAGATGAATATCAAACAGCATCCAGTACGGTTAGTGAATTTGGCAATGGTGGAGGTGGCGGCGTTTATAGTTTCACCGGAGATGGTGGTATAGTGATGGGTGGCGGTGGTGGTGGTGGTGCTAGTAAATTGTTATCAACAACCACCTCACATCGTGATTCTATCGACTATGATGCTCTGTATGAGGAGGAGGAGGACACCAGTATTAGCATGGAGGCGCACGGTTCAATGATTACACATTTACTATCCCAAGTTAAAATTGGTATGGATCTGACGAAGGTGGTGCTACCGACATTTATACTGGAAAGGCGTTCACTGTTAGAAATGTATGCTGATTACTTTGCCCATCCGGATTTATTTCTAAAGTAAGCACAAATGATTGCAAACATAGAGATATTTATGCGGAAAATTAGGACGGGAATGATACTATGACTGATAACTGAAATGACCCTATGACGTGGGTGCAACTGTTTTTTAAAAAACTAATTTCTTGCTTGCAGAATTGCCGATTTAGATAATCCACGTGATCGTATTGTACAGGTTTGCCGTTGGTATTTAAGTGCTTATCATGCTGGGCGTAAAAGTGCTGTGGCCAAGAAACCCTACAATCCAATATTAGGTGAAATTTTTCAATGTTATTGGGATATTCCTGGTAAGTAATCAAACAATAATAAAGATAATTCCAAAACAAAATTGATAATTCTTGGGTGGCTCAAAAACACTCAGCCGATGTTGTTTTGCTATAATTTCAAAATGAATCGGCATAATTTCATAATTTATTTTAAACAAAACAAATCATGTCAGTTTGAAACCGATGGCATGAAGCAAAAGAGTTGTGCAAGATAGTGTTTCCAACGTTAATGATTGATATTCTTCGAAAGTATGTATAAAGGAATTCTCATTACTATGATGAGTGTTTCGATACATATACGAGTAGTTTGGTGAATTAAACGAAAAGCATACACAACCACGATTGCCGATGAAGATCTTGCCCTGGTAATTGGAACGCTTTTTTGTGCTCGACTTTTTTGAAAATAATATGAAGCTCATAAGTATGCAAAATATTAAAAAGGTATTGAGTTTGAGTAAATTTATAGAATTTAAGTTTAATAAAACAGACTAACTAAAAACTCCCTCAGGGAATTCACGATTTTAAAAAAAATATATTTTTTTAAAAAGTTTGTTTTTTACGAGGGCGGATCAATAAGTCCGTGACTTTTCGAACTTCTTTCGTAGTTATATGAAATGCAAAACTGCTCCCATCAAGTACCACCTGTTAATAGACTACTGTCTAATTTTGAGCCAGTTCCGTCATTTACTTTGCGCTTAATAGCTGTTCAAACATACAACCTCGCGCATATTTTTTAAAATTTAAAAAAAGTGCATTTCGAGTGCTTATTTTTTCCGGAAAAAAACCATGAATTAAACCAAGGAACAGCTTGATAAATACTATGGGGATTCCGCACCATCGATTTCAATGGTAAAAATGTGGTTTACTGATTTTCGTTGTGGTCGCACAAGTACAAATAACGCTGAACATTCTGGACGGCCAATTGAGGTCAATACAACCGAAAATGTCGAAAAAATCCACGATATGGTGTTGGCCGATCGAAGAGAAAAAGTGCGTGAGATTGTTGATTCCATAGGCATTTCATATAGCAGTGTGGTTTCGATTGTAAATTGATCAGTTGGGTTTAAGAAAGCTGTCTGCAAGATGGGTGCCGCGTTTGCTCTCAATTGACCATAAACGTAATCGTTTGACAACTTCAAAGGATTGTTTGGAGTTGTTTAATTGGGCTACGAATTGGTACCTCATCCGCCATATTCTCCGGATTTAGGCCCCAGTGACTATTTCCAAACCTAAAGAAAAGGCTCGGTGGAAAGAGATTTAGCACCAACAATGAAATTATTGATCAACCAAATGCCTATTTTATGGACCTCGAAAAAACCTATTTTTTGAAAGTGTATTAAGCTAAAAGTAGATTTCGTTGAAAAATATTTTTTTTTTTGCAAAAAAAACTATGTTTCATTCAAAAAGTCACGGTTTTTTCCGCATAATTTTTGAAATTTATATCGGTCAAGTGGGAGCCGCCATTGTTGCTAACCATTTGGACTCTTTTTGCCGCATCGTTCTGGCGAGAACTTCTGGTAATAAGTTCTCGCACTCTTGCCGGATATTCTCTTTGAGAGTTTCCACAGTCTGTGGCTTGTTCAGATAGACCTATGACTTCAAAAAGTCTGGAGTGGTCAAATCGGGCGATCTTGCCGACCACAGCACATCGCCAAAACGAGGCATTCTTTAAAAAGTCCAATGTCGCCCGAGATATGTGTGCAGAGGCGCCGTCCTGTTAGAACAGCATGTCCTCCAGTCCCAATTCATCGATTTGCGGCAATAAAAACTTGTTGATTATGATTCTGTATCGCTTACTAGTCACAGTAACCGTGTCACCCACGGCGTCCTCGAAAAATTAAATCCCGATGATACCTCCGGCGTTAATGGCGTCCCCATATAGTGACGTTGGGTGGGTGTATCAAACCTTCGTGAATGATACGTGGATTATTACATACGCAGACGCGCAAATTTTGTTAGTTTGCGTGTCTGTTCAGACGAAAATGTTCCCGTCCCTCGTGATAAATTTCGTCCGTTGAGGTTCGGCAGAGCGTGAGCGTAGTTGGCAGAGCGTGAGCGGCAGTTGCAAATAAATTTCCTACTCTTTGTAAGGGAACATCTTCAAGTCAATCAATGGTTAATTGCATGGAATATCGTCTAGTCGATGTTGACGGCTCATTCGTTACATCTTCAGCCCCAACGGCGGCGAACGAGCACTATGAGGCCTTTCTGCGCCTCTTCTGTCACGTATTGCTCCAGTCTCTTCGTGCCGAGCGGCTGAACGTTTTAGCGTTTCATCAGTTGGCGTAGAACGGTCGGAAAATATGCGCCGAAATTCAGCTTCCGCCAAAATCACTAAAAAACATTGTTAATTAAACATTACATGTGTTTTATAATATGGGCGTATATATAACTGATTTAACATCTATTAAACCCCTCCTTTTTTTCTCAAATTCCAGGCGAATCTTCCGATGAATTCAATGTTAACGACGGGCCTGTGCCCTGGTGCCGTAGAGATCAATTAACATTTTTAGCCGAACAGGTTTCGCATCATCCGCCAAGTAAATACACAATAATTTTCAACATTCAGTTTTGAAATTCTTAATTTTTCTTAATGTTATCTTGTTCTTGTACAGTCTCCGCATTTTATGCCGAACATTATAACAAGAAGATCACATTCTCCGCCCATGTCTGGACAAAATCGAAATTTTTGGGTTTATCTGTGGGAGTACACAATATAGGCGAAGGTGTGGTGACGTTAGTCGACCATGGTGAAGAGTATATAGTTACATTTCCCAATGGTTATGGAAGGTAAGATATAACTTATAGGTCCGGTTTGATAATGGACATTATTTAATCGATATGTTTATTTTTTTGTTCAACAGATCTATTTTGACTATTCCCTGGATTGAACTGGGTGGTTCGGTGGAAATTAAATGCCCTCAAACAGGCTATTATGCCAATGTGGAGTTCTTAACCAAACCCTTTTATGGTGGTAAACGTAACAAAGTCACCGCTGAGGTATTTATTATTTTTAAATTTTATCTTGTTGACCTATGATTCTGACACATTTAATTTTGAAAATTTTTCTTTTAGATTTATTCACCAAATGAGAAGAAACCTTTTGTTTCTATAGCGGGTGAATGGAGTGGTCTGATGGAGGCCAAATGGCACGACAAAAATGTAATGTACTATTGATATTTGTGTTATTGTAGTTGTGTTGACTAAAGTTGTACATGTAATTTAGCCTTTTTATGTATAAACAACAAGTGGTTTAACATATTTGGATTATTAGGTTCCCATTTTAACATATTTGGATTATTAGGTTCCCATTACGTTCCCATTTACAAGACGGGGCTACGTGCCACACAGCAGAGATCGGAGTGAATCCCATTCAATTGCCACTTTCTTGTCTTTTAAAAACACGATGCATTGCTAGCACGAGACATCAACGAATTATCACGAGGCATTCGATGTCGTACCGAAGCGAATGTCGGTTGCTACGTCTACATTGCTTTGTGCCTATGATGTACCAAAGCAATTGCCTGTTGATGATTCGTTGTTGTCTTGTGCTAGCAATGCAACGTTTTTCATTGCCTCTTACAGACAATTTCATTGCTTCCAGAGGCAATTTTATTGTATTTAGAAGCAATGTTTTGTATGTATCAGAAAATATGCATGAATCGCCCTTGAACGACAGATTGACTGTAAACTGTAAAAGAGTGACTGAGATTGACTGTAAAAGAGTGACTGAGATAGATACATCAACCAGCGAGTGATTTTCAATTTGGGAAAAAATATCCCAAACTTTACTTTTATTTGGTTTTTTCTTCGATACACGAAAAACACCACTTTCAATATTTTTACTAATTTCCACATTCATTTTCAATTAAAAGAAGACAATAACACCGAATACCTGCTCAATAACAACTGTGCATAGAAATGTTTGCATTCGCCAATGTATGCAGAATTTCGCCTTTTGCGTATCCCATGTAACGGTAACGGCAGTAAAGCAATGAAATTCCTGACACATGCCATGCAGTGAAACTCACAAGAACATTCAAATTTGGTGACTAAGATTCATTGCTTTTGTCTTGCTTTCAAAGATTCATCGCTTTTTTCTTGCTTTCAATCGTCACTAAATGGGATTCACACACATACAGGTGTTTGTTGTGTTTTTTGTGCTTCTTCTCATTGTGGCATAGGGAATCCAAAACCCAGCAACAATACCAGACAAGGCAATGCCAGCAGAGCAAAGTGTATGTAAACATTAATATCATTGAGAATGTGGTATCTTGATATGGCAAGATTTTCATACATGTCATTATGATTGAAAACTAGGCAAAAGCAACGAATCTTTGAGTAGAAAACAAAATTGAATCAACTCTGCCACACAGACTTGCCACAACCGAATTATTGCGAGAAAAGTTCGGAGATTCGAGTATTTCAAGAAATCGTGACATTGAATGGCCTCCAAGAAGTTGTGATTTAACACCATTGGACTATTTCTTGCACAGAGAAAGCAGTGCCTAATAAATACCTAATAAAATAGAACAAAATTAATAAGATATCTCTATGGTTTTTTTTCAAGAAGAAAGTCGTATCATTTTAATTAGGGAAACCTTTTTGAAAAAATCAAGAAGAAAACTTATGGTTTTTATTAGGTATTCTTGTTGATTTATTTCAAAACGGAATTCTTCTTGATTATATTAGGCTGTCTTATTGATACTTTCAAAAAGGTTTTCATCTTGATTTAATTAGGTTGTCTTATTAATTTTTTCAATAAGATTTTCACCTTGATTTCATTAGGCTGTCTTATTGATTTTTTCAATAAGATTTTCACCTTGATTTCATTAGGCTTTCTTCTTGATTTTTTCAAAACGGTTTTCGTTTTGATTTCATTAGATTGTCTTATTGATTTTTTCAACAAGACTTTCATCTTGATTTTATTAGGCTGTCATATTGATTTTTTCAACAAGATTTTCATGTTAAATTCATTAGGCTGTCTTATTGATTTTTTCAAAACGGGGTTCGTCTTGATTTCAATAAGCTATCTTATTGATTTTTTTTAAACAAGGTTTTCTTCTAGAATTATTTATATTTATTATATTTAAATGCACAAATATTTGTCCTTCCGACGTGTTGACTTCCCAACTGTTCACTTTCAACTAAAAGTTGAATTTATATATGTCAAATACAAAGAACTAAGAAGTACAGTTATTAAAGGCGACACAAATACAAACATGCATACATATGTCACGGCCTACTATCGAAGTCTCTGCAGCAGAGAAATATTGCAGTGCAACAACGAAGAAGATCATGGAACAAATTGTCTCTATGTTGATTTATTTATATGAGATAACAAGCAAGCTAATATAATCAAGAAGATATCCTTATTAAGAAAATCAAGAAGATGATTTGCACATGATCATATAGGAACCTAATGAAATCAGTAAGGAAAACCTTTTTGAAAAAATCAACTAGGTAGCCTAATGAAATCAATAAGAAATCCCTTTTTTACACAATTCAGAAGGAAACCTAATAGAATCAAAAAGTTTTTCTCTATGGATTGTTTTTTTGGTGCCAAAAATAACGGAAATTGAGTAAAAAAAATGTGAATAATAAGTTTCCTTTTTGATTTTATGTGTTTTTCTTCTTAATAAAATTAAAAAGATTTACAACATGAAAATAATAAGGAATCCCTATGAAAAAATCTTCGCTTCTTTCTTCTGGGATACCCCTTAGCCTAAAAACGTTTCATAGAGAAGATCTTCTTGATTCTATTAGGCACTTTTCGCTCTGTGTGTGGGGTTATTTGAGATGTCGTATTGAATTGAGATGTCGAAAAGAATTGCTTCAATAATACCAGATAGAGGCAATGATTCAAAACAACGAAGAAAATAACAACAGCGGTATTTCGTTTTGTGTGTTAAAATTATTGTGTTAAATACAAAACAAATGTCTGCTAACAATAACAGCCAATAAAAAAGTGTAAAACACATTTAAATTTCACAGTTTTGCACCAAAACGACATGAAAAAATAAAGCCAGAAGTTATTGTAATTGCACCTGGTGTATGTCACTTTTCGTCAAACATCTCTCTACCACACCGACCGCATCACGAAGAGTGTGAAAGGAAACGTTAGATGAGTCAAACATTCTCTCTAGAAAGATTTACTCTATGCGTATATCTCCCCATGATGATATTGTAAACATTACAGAATACAATGAAAACAAATGGCAGATCATGACATACTACAAATGGCCGAAACGTCACTTAGAAATCATTTCAATCAAATTGGAAAACCCTTTAGTACAGGAGAAACAAAATTCGAAAAAAAATTGTTCCACTATAATCTTCTTACATTCCTTGCAGGACTTTAGACCAAATATTTTCTACAGTATATAAGCATAACATAATCCAAAAATCTTAACCACAAAAGGGCTAAATTAAAACTACTAACTTTAGAGAGTGTATAAACACATTCATGCCGCTGGCGTAGGACTCAAAATCGTATGTCGCTGTTTTCCATTAGGAAAATATGTAGCACAAATTTTACTTACATAAAAGTCTACTCCATTGACAAGACTGAGTTTCTACATTCCTTGAACTTATGTGTATTTTAACTGCATTAAAATCGATTTGAATTTATCAACATCTGTTAAAATTAAACTATTTTAAAGAATAATTACATTGTGCGACAGCCAAAATCGGCGGGGGTTCCAGCTACCGGGAAAAGTTATATCGGTCAAAAAACGTTATACGTGTCCCGGCGTTTCGCTGGGTCATGTCTAGGAATCGAGATATATCGATTTGAAGTTAGTAAGTATCATATATGGGAATTTGTCACGTTTGGGGCTCTTTTGTTTGACATAACTCGAGAACACCTAATCCGATTTTGCCGCAACAAACTCGGAAAAATTAAGAATTACAATTCCTTTAATCTATTGATATACTGTTTCTCTACATAATCAACAGTTTTGCAGTTATAAATACATTTATGACGGAAAAAAATAAAATTTTGCCTAAAAAAATTTAAATTTTTATTTTTAAAAATCATGAAAAATCCGAAATGGGACATGTGTCTTACTACTTTCACGTAAAGTCACATAACCTACGAACAAAATGAGACATAGATCATGAAAATCGATGAACGCGTTTCGCTTTTATTCACAATTAAGTGAAGATATCTCATGTTGACAAGAATATTAATTTTTGTTTCAACGAAATGGATAATCGTACTGAATGAATTTAAAAAATTTGCTCGAGGATATGTACAAAAATTATGTGGTTTAAATCGTAAAAGCCTCAAAGAAAGAGTTTACAAGAGTTACACACCTCTTCCGCATTCGGATGAAATACCAATTCCACCGCTTCCAAATCCTGACAGAGAAACTAATTGTTCTATTGCAATAATGGATCAATCGGATTTCACCTATGAAACAATACCAGAAACAATACCAGGTCCATCGAACAAAATAATTCCAATATCACAAGTAAGAATGGACAAGATTGTTGGAGATTTAAACTTGTCTCAACGTAAGCAGAAAAATATTCCCAGCTTTTGAAAGAAGGCAACAATTTTGAGCCTAATGTCAAAGTCACCGGATATGGAAGACGACAATTGCTAGGGAAGGGAACACATTTGTTTATTGCCACGATATAAAGGGTCTGATGAAGGCGATGGGCATTAATTACGTCGCAGGCGAATGATCATCGATTCTTCGACATCAAGCTTGAAAATCGTTTTGCTACATAAACATAATAAAAAACCAATCATTCCCATTAGCTACAGCACAGATATAAGTGAAACATACGATTCGATGAAAATAATTTTGGATAAAGTTGGCAACGCTGATCACATGTGGCGGATCAGTTGTGATCTGAAAGTCGTGGCGATGCTAAGAGATCTCCAAGAAGGCTATCCTAAACACACGTGTTTCTTGTGTCTGTGGGGTACCCGATTTACAGGAAATCAATACAAAAGCATGACTGGCGTGCTCGTGATTCAACGGAGAAAGGACACAACTGCGTAAATGATCCACTCGATGCAATGGAGAACGTCCTCATGGCCCCTCTCCATGTCAAACTGGGAATCATCAAAAAATTCCAACAAGGCCATTGTAAATCACCGAAAATTCTCGATTGTTTGACAAATATTTTCCCATAAATCAAGAAGCAAAATTGGAGGAAGGTGTTCTGAATTGGTCCGATATACTGGAGCTCATGAAATCAAAAGAATTTAAAGACGCTTTAGTCGGTAAGGATTACCTTGCGTGGAGAAAGTCATACGATATTTTTTGGGAAGTAAGCGAGCACACAATTACCCCGCTCTTGTGACCAAGATGTTGCAATACATTCAGAAAATTAGAGTGAACATGTCTCAAAATTCAATTCTTGCATCACCATCTCGAATACTTCAGCAAGCAGCTAGCCTCAAAGCGAGCGCTTCCATCAAGTGACCATGCCCATGGAAACGCGATATAAAGCCTGGACTCGCTGAGGATGAAGAAGAAGAATATACAATGGGAGTTTCCTCCGACGGTAGGTCACAAAATTTAAGTTAACTGACTGATTAGAAACAATTTATTTTTTCCAGATGAAGAGTTGTTCTGCGATAAGTACGTAGTTTATAGAAAAGATCGTGTTGGTAAAATTGGAGGTGGTGTTTTAATCTCAATTGAGAATTCTTTATCTTCTGAGTTGGTTACAGTTGATGACATTGGCGATCTTGAGTTTCTTGTGGTGTCCATTAATTTAGGCGATTTGAAATTGTTTGTCACGTGTTCCTATATTCCGCCATCATCATGCTTTGAGGTATATCAAGTGCATATTGACGCTATTGCAAAAGTTATTGCGTTAGCCAGTAGAAAGGACCGTATTTTAGTATTGGGTGACTTTAACTTGCCGTCTGTGACATGGGTGTCTTTACCCGATACTAATTCTCTGACTCCATTGACACCATATGATTGGTCATCTGATTTTGTTACGCATATTTCCGAACTTGGGTTGATTCAATTGAACGACATTCCCAATTCTATGAATCGAGTCCTTGATCTAGTTTTAGTGGATGATTCTAACAACTTTGATATTTCTCGAATTGATCCGTTAATTTCTCCTGAGGATAGTTACCATCCAACGCTGGGAATTAATTATACATATGATACCATGCAGGTTGGTTGCAATTACTCTTCGTCCTATGTTGGCCTATGCTTTTCGCGTGCGAACTTTATACTTTTGAATAATCTTATCTTTGATACCGACTGGCATAGTATATGTCAGTGTGATAATTCTTTTGAATTTGAAATCGCCCTGGATGATTTCTATAATATTATTAATGGCTATATTTCTAAGTCTGTACCCAAGAGGCCAATAAGGGGTAATACTGGTCCCCCATGGTCCTCAAGGGCTCTAAATAGTCTCAAGAATGTAAGGAATAGATGTTCGAACAAGTATAAAAAATCTGGACTGCTAGCAGACTATGCTAGGTATATTGTTGCTAGGAGTAGATACAACTCTAAATCTCGTGAGAGTTACAGATTATATTTGGATAGGTTGAAGGCTAATTTTAAACGGAACCCCAAATCATTCTTTAGATTTGTTAACTTGAAGCGTAATTCGTCTTCCACACCTTGTAGGATCAAAATGAACGGTATTGAATATTCAGATGAAGAGTCTATTGCTAATTGTTTCGCCGATTTTTTCGCATCTATTTATTCCACCCGAGCCTATGATGTTTCCAAATCATACCCGTACACTGTCCGCTCTACCATTCCGTTTGATGCACCTGTCGTAAATTCTTCGTGGTTGCTAGATAACTTAATCAGCTTGAAAGCCTCGAATAAAGCTGGTCCTGATGGTATCCCGGACTCTATGTTGAAATACTGCTCGAATTCTCTCAGCTTACCGTTGACTCTCTTATTTAACGCTTCGTTGAAGTTCGGCCATTTTCCTGCAAAGTGGAAGAGCTCTTATATAATCCCTCTCCACAAATCTGGTAGTTTAGTAAATGTTGCAAATTATAGGGGAATTGCAAAATTGAGTGCCATTCCTAAACTTTTTGAGAAGTTAGTCACAGAGGTAATTTCTCATCAGGTTTCCTCTATTTTAGATCCATGTCAACATGGCTTTCGGAAGGGTCGTTCCACCGTGACTAATTTGCTTCAGTTTTCCTCTTCTATTATTGACGGCTTTATTAATGGAGATCAAACTGATGTGATTTTTACCGATTTTAGTAAGGCTTTTGATAAAGTTAACCACAATTTGTTATTATATAAATTAGGGGCAATGGGTTTTAATTGTAACATGCTGAATTGGATTAGTTCTTATTTAATGAACAGAGAACAGATGGTATCATTTGGTCGATCATTCTCAAGATCTATTTTTGTGTCATCTGGGGTGCCTCAGGGCAGTCATCTTGGGCCGGTTCTATTTTTGTTATTCATTAACGACCTACCCGCCACCATAATGCACTCTAAATTGTTAATGTACGCTGATGACGTGAAGATCTATTTTTCTTACAAGGATCCTTGTCAATATGCTTTACTTCAGAGGGATTTGTCTACTTTCCAGACGTGGTGCGAGACCAATTTGATGGAGCTTAATTTTACGAAATGTAAGCATATGCTGTTCTCTAGGTCATCATTATTTTCGGCAAAATACATTTTAGGTGGCAATGTTCTTGAATCGGTGGATTCATTTGTTGATCTTGGTGTTCTCTTGGACAGAAAATTGAATTTCAACTCCCACATAATTACGATGGTGAACAAGGCTTATGGCGTTCTGAACTTTATTAAACGTTGGGCAAAGGAATTTTCAGATCCCTACGTTACGAAAAATCTTTTTACTTCACTAGTCCGCCCTATTCTCGAATATGGATCAGTTGTTTGGGACCCCCAGTACAATTTGTATGTTAATATGATTGAATCGGTCCAGAAACAGTTTCTCATTTTTTGTCTGAGAAATCTTCAATGGAACCCGAACCATAATCTTCCTTCGTATAGCAGTAGACTAGCATTGATCAGATTGCCGACTCTTAGTAGTAGACGTACCATGATAAACTCTATTACAGTTTTGAAGATAATTGATGGATGTATATGTTCTGAATTTCTGTTATCTAAGATTTTCATAAATGTCCCATTGAGACCCACGAGGTACTATAAACTCGTAAACATCGAGTTTCAGCGTTCGAATTATGCGTCCTTTGATCCAGTTAGGAGAATGTGTCGTGACTTTAATGAGCTATATCAGTTTATTGATTTCACAGGTAGTTGGGAAACGACAAAGTCTAGCATAATTTGTCATTTGAACCGATTGCATTAGTGCTGTATATTCGTTAACGTACATATGTAAATTTAATTTACTTTATCCTTACTATCTGGTCTGATTTATGATTTGGTTTTCGTTTTGCTCGTAATTATTATATATTGAAGTATCTTATGTTAATATCTCGTGATGTGCTTTTATACTTATTTATGTTAGTGTAATACCAACTGGTGAAGAATTTCTGTAGTTGGTTGTAACGTGTGAACTTATAATCCTTGCTCTCCCGTTATAGACCGGTCTATAATGTGTACGCTGTCCTCACGTTATGGGGACGTGGCCCTCTCGGTCGGTAGGGGCGGGTAAGAGTGGCGGCGATGGGTTCGCTCGATTGAAAAAAAAAAAAAAAAAAGACAGATCCTCATCCGATACAGACTCCGAACAAGAAGGCTAACCACCACGCAAGAAAGTAAAAGGAGCAAACAAACGAGAATAAGTTTATGCGTTCATCGATTTTCGTGATCTATGTCTCATTTTGTTCATAGGTTATGTGACTTTACGTGAATCTAATAAGACTCGACACTTTCTCCCGTTTCGGCGTTTTCATGATTTTTAAAAATAAAAAATTTTAAATTTGTAGAAAAAAAAATATTTTTTGCTCCATAAATTTATTTATAACTGCAAAACTGTTGATAATGTAGAGAAACAATATATCAATAGATTAAAGGAATTGTAAGTTTGTTGCAGCAAAATCGGACTAGTCGTTCTCGAGTTATGTCCAATAAAAGAGCCACAAACGTGACAAATTCCCCTATATGATACTAACTTAAAATCGATATATCTCGATTCCTAGACTTGACACCGCGAAACGCCGGGACACGTATAACTTGTTTTTGACCAATATAACGTTTCCTGGTAGTTGGAACCCCCGCCGATCACTGGCCCCTACCAATTGTCGCATAGTGTTATCAATCTGTATCATTTAGCAAACGAAGACATGTTATCAAAAATTGTTATTGTGTCAAAAACTAATGGCATAATTTTTAAAAAATTTCCATTTCAATTCAAATCGGTTTTGCACTAATACAATGTTGGAGTTACATAGATGTTGTAATTTGTAAATTTTTGTGTATCTTTAAAAAATTTCCATTTCAATTCAAATCGGTTTTGCACTAATACAATGTTGGAGTTACATAGATGTTGTAATTTGTAAATTTTTGTGTATCTTTGTTATTCAAATTTGTGTTGTTTGTTGTTGTTTTATGTGTACGTACTACTATTTTCGTACTAATATCTACATTTGCTAATTTCTTTCTTTTATTTGTAACATTTCTTTCACCTCCTTCATTTCGTTTGTCCTCCAACCGATTTCTAACAAGTTGTAAACTAAAATCAACGTCCATCCTTTAACATCACACACATACACAAATAAAAACATGCATACATACATCATCTGTACAATCCTGGCAACTGTCGATTACTTGTACTTCTCTCTTAAATATACTGGTCCTATTTCTAAGTTTATCTAGAAAATTAAACATTGGTTGTTGTATTTCGTCTTGTACTAATATTATTTTTTTTTATTATTATTATTATTTATTTACTGTATTTATGAATTGTTTTTATTTTTTTGATTTTGCAAAATCTCTAAATTTTAAAATGAAAAAAAAATTGTTACACGACACAAAATGTTGGGTGAATTTTATGTTTATCATGCTATGGAAATTTTTAATTTTCTAGAAAACGGAAGTATTTGTCGATGTAAATCGTATACCAATATTTAAGAAACAAGTTCGACCAATCGTTGAACAAGAAGAATATGAATCAAGACGCGTGTGGAAGGAAGTAACCGCTGGCCTCAAGTAATGATACATTCATAATTAATGTTATATCAAATAGTTGTTTATTTTTACAGAGACAAGTGATGTTTTTTTTTATTGGGTATTCGAATATTTTAAATTTGTGCATGCCATGTTCAATAATTGATTGATTTCATAATTTAGTTTTCTAAATTTAAATAGTGTTACTGTTGCATAAAGTTCGTTATAAGGATTCAGTTAAAAATTTGTATATGTTTGCTTACATTACAAGGGTATCCCAAAAAAAATTCACGCAGGATTAAATGAAATTGAATTGTTCCTCAGGATTTATAACATGTGGTACCGTCTTGATAAGACTACAGGTTACCAACCATATTATGGCATTTTATAACAACAAAACTAGATTACTATGTCGCGACAGACCACTACCTACTATTATTGCCCGACCAGCCGAATTTTCAAAGAAAAATTGTACAGAAAAGGTCCAGACCAAAATTCACACCAAAACAGTCAACCGTCATCCTTCGTCAAAACGACGACGCGCGATTTTAATTTCGAGCTTAAATATGTTTTTTACGATTGTTTTGACCTCATTTTTCGTATAGCGTTAAACGTTTTCAAACTGATTTTTTGTTGAATGTTAATTACAAATGAACTAAATACAAAAATAACATTTACATTGGTTCCCATTTTCGCTCACGATATTAATAATAGCGTATTGAAATAGGTCGTAGTCAAAATGACGAAGTATGACGTTAGTGTACAAAAAATAAGGATGACGTTCTATGGTTAAAATATTTCTCAACAATGAAAATGCGTTGTTCTTTAATTTACAGTTCCATTTTTAATGAACCTGAACTGTCAGCTGTCAGGCTCTCTTTTAATCTTTAACTAGAGTTCGTATTTACGCCTCCATGTGCAACCCATACACATCGTCGTGGGGAATAGGTAATGAACGTTTACACATTACCCACAGGGTATGGGGAGAAAACGGGTAGCTATCCACATAGTGATCAAAAGAACCGACCGGACCGGGGCTTGCAAGAACCGAAAGACGGGTCCAAATGAACCCAAAACGGTTCTATAAAGACCGAAAAACAGGTTCAAAAGAACCGAAAACGGTTCCAAAACGACCGAAAAACGATTCTACTGGAACTGAAAAACGGGTTGAAAAGAACAGTAAAACAGTTCCTGAATAAGAGGACTCGTTTCCAAAGGAACCAAAAGTGTTAAACTTTGGGTGTGGGCACGAAAATGTGTATTCATTATATTCGTAAAAGATATGTCACTTAGGCGTCTTTGCGAGAGCAATTTGCTGAGAACCGGAACCGGTCCAAATACCCGGTTCTTCTTGGAACCGGAGTCGATAGAACCGGTTCTCAAAATACGCAGAACCGTACATCACTATCCACAACGAGAGGGAATTACCTATCACGATTACCCATTACACACAGGATATGGGGAAAATAATGAGTAGTTACCTACGACAATGGGGAATTACCTATCACGATTACCCATTACCCACAGGGGCTATGAATGGATGGATAGGCGGCCATTAAGCCTGCTGTTCAGTTTTTATGAAAGTTTCGTTACCATAAAAAGTAATTTCGCTCTTTGCGAAAATTTCGTAGGCAAAATCAATTTCAGATTTGTTACGCCAAGGTTATTTCGTACAAAAACAATTGTTTGATAATTGTTTGGGAACGGAATTTTGACATTTCGACAGTTTTAACAACCAAAGCATTTACTACAGCTGCCATCAGCGGAATCACGAATTCGGGTGCGGATTTATAGATTGCAATAGACTGCGACACCTAGTTTCAAGGTTCAACCCAGGGAGTGAACGCATAGACACAATTCGCATCAAAGCGAAATATTTCAACATCTCGTTAATTTCTAAGCACGCGCCGACATGAGATGAGATCAGATGAGATGACAAAATAATCATTTTGTGAGAGTATGGAGGAAGTATACGAACGCTGGCCTGACCACAACATTAAGATTATTCTGGGCGATTTAAATGCCGAATTGAGAAAGGAAATGTGTCTTTCGACCAGCCGTCGGTAATTGAAGTCTACATGGTACTCGTACCACCTGCGATAATGGAATAAGACTAATAGACCTAGCCACTGCAAAGAGCATGGTAGTTAGTAGCACACGATTCCAGCATAAGGACATAAGGCGACCTGCATATCACGTGATTAGAGAACGAATAATAGATGGTGATTATGATCACTTGGTAATAGATGGCAGGCACTCTTCTAGTGTAATGTGATCATTACCTGGTGGCTGTAAAAGTTCGCACAAGACTGAGCAGGGCGAAAAACGTACGAAGACGAAAACGGGAAAAGCTAGATATTGACAAGCTACAAATACGGGAGATATCAAAGTCCTATCAACAAAAGCTCTCTCTCCTGCTAGAGCAGAATACTCCCCCTCCCGAGGACCAAGAAGCATATATCCCATTCTTTGGAAAAAGCTGCAAGGACTGAACTTGGCTATCAAAAACCGCAGAAGCATAAGCCATGGTACGACGAAGAATGTCGTATTGCAACTGATGAGAAAGACGCTGCACGTATGGCAACGAAACAGTCAGTTACAACGCGTGCTGCGAATGAGCGGTACAAGAGGCTGAGAAGGGAGGAAACCAACTAGTTAGGCGGAAAAACTGGCAGTGGGAGCAGAGGGAGAGTGAAAAGACCGAGTTGAGCAGGATGAATAATGAATCCCGAAAATTTTTCCAGAGGGTAAGAAGATCGAATAATGGACTGCCCTCCTGCAAGGACGGAAGTGGGAATCTGGTGACTGATAAGCAGTGTGTGCTTAAAATGTGGAGAAACCACTTTTCATCATTACTCCACTCAGATTCTAGCACTGACGATCAGGAGGTAATGATTGTGGAAGACTGTAGATTGCACCCCCATCCAGCTGAGGCGAGAATAGAACGGCAATCTCCCGGCTTAAGGATAATAAAGCCGCTGGTGCGGATGGGCTACCCGCTGAACTTTTTAAGGCAGGTGGCGAAGGACTGCTAGCCCACATGCATTGGGGTCTCAGTGTATTATGTGCTGCATTCAAAAAGGGTGATCCGTGTGTCTGTTCCAACTATCGCGGTATCAGACTGTTATCCATCGTGTATAAGATCTTGTGGAGCGTATTATGTGAAGGACTAAAGTCAATTGTTGAAAACCTGATTGGACCTTATCAGTGTGGTGTTATACCAGGCACGTCCAAATATTCAAGATACGCCAAATCCTGGAAAAGATACACGAAAACCAAATCGATACATACCATATTTTTGTCGATCACAAAGCTGCTTTCGATAGCCCCATATGGGCAAAATTTGTACGAAGCTATGTCTGAAATTGGGATTCCGGTAAAACTGATCCACCTCTGTAGAATGACGCTGACCAACACCAAATCAGCAGTAAAGGTGGGGAAGACCTCTGTATTGGTATTCTGTACCAAGCGAGGGCTGAGACAGGGCGACACACTTTCGTGCAATCTCTTCAACATCTTAAAAATAAAATGGTTTCCCGTTACATCCGATGAAGGGATTAGGGAGCGCTTCTCACCACCCGTGAGCTGTGCGCGTTCTAGTTTTAAACTCGCTGATTGGGACCTACAGTTTTACACCGGTTCCGAACGGTATTTTGAGAAGCTTTTTCACTGCTAAATACTCGATAGTGTCGCCATCGCTAAGTGAGGTTACCGCCGTCGAAAGAAATTTAAGGTAGTCAGAGCAGGGATCGAACCATTGCACCACCGACGGCCACAACATCTTAATGGAGATAATAATGACAAAGGCTAAATAAATAAATAAATAAAAAAAAAATACGAACAAGACCATTAACACGAACAGCCATATGTTGCTGGCGTATGCTGACGACATAGACATCATTGGGCGAAATTTGCGAGAGGTTACTGCAGTATTTTCAAGAATCGAATAAGTATCAGCGAAGGTGGGTCTCGCTGTTAATGAGGACAATACAAAATTGATGGTGTCAACGACTAGAGAAACCTCTCGACTTGGTCCGCACTTAAACGTCGACAACCGATTTAATTTTGAATCTACCTTGGATCCGCCTTGGATCCTTGGATCCGCCGTGAACAAGGACAACAACGTCAGCCTGGAGATAAATTGGAAAATTCTGCTTACAAATTGATGCTATTTTTTTTAGGTTCAGCAAGCGTTTTAACAACAAAGCCCTCTCTCTCGTCAGACAAAAATTCAGCTGTACCAGACTCTCATTTTACCTTTCCTGGCATATGGCTCAGAAAGTTGGGTCATATCGCTAGCGGATGAAAAACACCTGGGAGTATTCGAGAGAAAAATTCTCCGTAAAATATATGGTCTGTTAGGGAAAACGGCGAGTAGCAACGTCGCTGGAACCAAGAACTACATAATTTATATTTTGACGTGGACATCTCTAGGAGAATCAAATTAGGCCAATTGCGTTGGCTAGGTCATGTTATCAGAATGGATGAAGGTGAGCCAGCGCCAAAGATTTTCGATAACTCACCCAATGGAAGCAGGAAATGAGGACTACCAAGACTCCGCAGGAAAGACCACGCCGAAGAATCCTTCCGTATCATTGGTGTTGCCAACTAGCTGGCGAGAAAATGCGGATAGAACCAGTTGAAGGAATATGTTGAAATTTGTTTAATTTATTTATTTGTTTGTTTAATTGATATGTATAAAGCAGCTAACCTCATGAGGTTGTAAAAGAGCCAATAAAAGGAGATATTTCAATTGATGTGTTTTAAATTTCAATTGACATCTTTTAAATTTCAATCGACATCTCTTAAATTTCAATTTCTATTGATGTAGTTCAAATTTCAAATACAATTTTCAAATTTCAATTGATGTATTTTAAATTCCAAATAGAATTTTTAAATTTCAATGGAGGTATTTTAAATTTCAAATAGAACTTTTAAATTTCAATTGATTATTTTTTTATTTCAATTGTGAATGGTGTAGTTGGACACTCGTTGTATCAAGCGTACATCCAGTGACTAACTCTTCGTTGTGAACACGGGGGTTAGTAACTATGGTTTTTATGTTTTAATGGCTTTCCAGATTGTAATTTTTCAACACACTCGTTACTCGTATTGTTTTGTATATAATAAAATCTTTGCTAGATCAACTGTCTGTTTTCATAAAACGAATTTGAACGAACGAACGAATCGGCCAAAACAAAAACGTTAATTATATGAAAAATATACGTCAAATGAGTTGTTTATTTCGGATATTCATTCTTCTCAAGTTCCATTAATAAATTTCTAAGAGAAATAATGCCCGATTTCACCCATGAAATCCTATTTATTAACCTTTTAGTTTTGGCTGATTCGTTTATTTGTTCAAATTCGTTTTTTGAAAACAGGCCGCAATTCTCGATTAACGTATAATCAAAATGAAGATGAATCGTAAATTTGATTAAGAGAAATGGATGATTAATCAATTGTTTGATAAATCTAATGAATGATTAATCAATAATTTAATAAAGTTGTAATGTCCTTTAAGGCTACGAGATCATGTTTTCTCCGGTTGGTGAAAAAAATGTATATGCCGCAGGTGGGATTCGAACTCACATTCGCTGGACGATCGTTTCGATGTTTGTGAAGCATCATCTTCAGCAGCGTCTAGCCCTTTAAGCCACTGCGGTGTGTATTCACATTTGTCACTAAACAAACTTTTTTTTATCGTTTCGAGTGCTTGTTTGGCACTACGTACACGTTGCTTTCCTACTTACACGCACTGATGCCGAACTTTAGAAAGTTATATTTATCGCAAGGGGTACCAATAAGACAGTGATCAAGTAAGGACGTGAAGAACTTTTAGAGAATATGCTTTCAAAGAAGAAACGGTGATAGGTGAATGGTTTGCGTTGTGCGATTTTCATACGTTTGCAGTCGCGTGTCAAACCAGAAGTACAAAACACATCAACTGGGAGTACATTTTGCGAATAAAACGATTAAAAAAAGGGATATTCAGAGAAAAAAAAATCAAAATGTAATGAAGTGCGAGAGTAAAATTTTTGTGTAGATTCCAATTAACACACAAATTGTTAAAATTAATGAATTCTCTCATTCCACTCTCATTCTCTATAAGTTTTCCACGTCTTTCACGGACTTTTTTCGATCATAAAACACCTGTTGCAAACTCTTGTTAATATTACTCTGTGATTTATAGAACGCACTATTCTACTTATAATTATAGTTTTTCTCGTTCTGCTTTGGTTCAAGATATTAAGCGTGTTTTGGTTGCACCGCTTGCTTATATATTCGCTTGTTTTGTACGAAGCACTTAGCGAAGACTTAGCGAGAACTTAGCGACGCGATGCATTTTCGCAAAGTTTAACAAAAGGAAATTGTTTACATCTTTTACTGTTTTTAACAATTTTTCATATTTTTGAATAAAATTACTTCTCTCTAAAAAATCGTTTTCTTTCAAACTTAGCAAGCGATAATCGCTTACTTGTAACCAAAACACGACTATTGTTACGATTGAGTAAAAGCTTTTACTTACTCTTAATAACCAGACAGACATTGTGTGAATAACAGGGCGATTAATGCTGCGTCTGAAAGTAAGCATTGAGACAACGTACCAGGTCGCTAAACCAGTAGCATGAATTCGCCTCAGTTAAGATAATTCGAGATGATTCTACAAAGATAACTAACAACAGCGACTAGAAGGTTCTTGAATCCGCTAGAGATAACTACATTTAACTCCAATTTTTAAGCACATTATCGATTGTGTGCAGCTGTAATTTACCAATGGCTTCACGAATATTGTCCTTTAAAGCGTCAATTGTCTCTGGCTTGTCGGCGTAACACTTATCTTTGAGGGCACCCCACAAATAATAGTCCAACAGTGTCAAATCTCAGCTCCGAGGTGGCCAAACGACATCAGCTCTGCGGCTGATAATGCGATCTTCAAAAACAGGGCGCAAAACATCGAGTGTAGCTTCGGCTGAGTGGCACGTAGCGCCGTCCTGTTGAAACCAAATGTTGCCAATATCCTCCTCTTCAATTTCTGTGACCAAAAATTCGTTCAACATGGCCCGATAACGATCGCCATTGACTGTAACGGCCACTCCTTGCTCATTTTCGAAGAAAAATGGCCCAATTATGCCTCTGGACCAAAATCCGCACCAAACAGTGACTCGTTTTGGGTGCATCGACTTTTCAATGTATGCGTGCGGGTTTTCTGTGCCCCAAATGCGACAATTTTGCTTGTTTACACACCCGCCAAGATCAAAATGAGCTTCATCTGAAAAGATGATTTTTTTTTGGCAAAATCGGCATCTTCTGTAAGTCGATCGCAGGCCCATTTTCCCATATTTCCCAGCGTTGTTCAAGCGTATACACAACCATATTCGTTCAGCGGAAGGATAAAACTAATTATCTGTCAAATCAGACATAAGCTAAGTGTTACCATTCACGAAATAGGCAGTAGTTGAAAAAAAAACGTTAGATGGCGGACCCGTTATATAAGTAAAATAAAAGGAAGTTATACCGTTGTAATTATCGTAATTTAAAACGAACCTTGTTTTATTATTGGGAATAAAACAACGAAAAATGGATGAATTAGGAAATTCGTAACAATATTAATAATTCAAGATATCGATTATTCGTGTTGCCTGATTTATCCGACAATACAATTCAAAGTGGTTGCAAATTTACTAAAAAAAATCTGAATTTAATTTCAACATTTACCTTGTTCATGTGGTGCAACTCAGGATAATGAAGTAACTCTTACGTTTCTCTCTAGTTTTTAATTTACAACTGACTACGTAAATATTTGAGCAATTAACGTTTTAAATTGACATTTTAAATTATAAATACTGTAGAATTGAAAAAAAAAATCAAAAGTTTTTCTTTTTATAAAAACATCACTTGTCCACTGTTGAAGTGACCTTTTTCAGAATTTTAATCATTTCCTTTCTCTCTTCTCACCAAGATTCAATGACATTGAGAAAGCAACAAATGCTAAATGTAAAGTCGAACAAATACAAAGAGAAGAGGCCAAGGCCAGAAAAGAAACTGAAATGTTATGGGATCATAAGGTAAGCATCACAATTAAGTACTTCCCATACACATTACTAATTTATGTTCTTCATTTAATTACAGTATTTTAAACCAGTAGGCGAAAATTGGATTTACACTAAACCTCTTAGTCAACGTGTATATCTTCAAGAAAAAGAAAGCAAAAGATAATAAAGAGATGCTTAGAGTGTTCGAAACTTTAAGTTCAATAATACCCTATTCCTATATTTCACTCTAATACGATTCGTCCCCCAACCCCTCCACTCTAGCTCTGTCTCATATCACTCTTTATGAATGCCGCCAAAACAAACCCTGGAAATCGTCATCATCAAAATAAAGCCCCCCTCCATAAATAGTGTATTAAATGGTAACCAAAAGAGCAAATAGCAATAGATAAAGAAGACATCATGGCCATCATCATTATTAGCATCATGGAAAACAAAGCAAGAACATCTAAATTATTGTTAAATTTAATATATAACAAAACTAATAACCTCTCTCTTAAGAAATCCCCTTTTATTTTTGCGAAGGGTCAGGCAATATCTATCTTATTGTTAACAAACAATCAACACAACAATATTAGTATTAAACAAATGATTAAAAGTAACGGAAATCAAGACAAAATAAAATTAATTGATATAAAGAAAAATCACAAAACTGTAATATGTCTCTACACAAAAATAAGAAAAATTACTTTAGTTAAACCAAAATCAACAAGAAATATTTACATAAACACTCACACACACCGACTACACAAAGAAATGGAAAAAATAAAATATTTTTATTCTAAGATAAGAAACACGCCGCCGCCACTCTCCCAACACGGTATTTGAAAACTCATCTTACTGCAAGAGTGTTTAAAAAAAAAAACGAAATTTTCGAACAACTTCTTTTCGGTTTATTCGAAAAATCTCTTTTTAGGAAACCCGGTTTTCGCTTTCACAGAATGGAAACAAATCGATGAAGTCGGTCTAATTAATTTATGGTTATTTTTAATTTTGCATGGAAAACTTTAACATTAATACAAAATCAGCACAAACATTTTCTTGTCTTGTTTCCTTTGCCCGTAAATAGTCATTATTCCGGCTTGTGTTGAAATTTCGAGTGAGTCAAAATAAAATATGATGTGTCGTCCATTTAATCGAATTTTATTGGCATAATTCCCTACATTGGGGAACACATATTATATGTACAATGGCAGAAAAAGAGGAATGAATACTTTAAATTAATTGTATCCATTATTTGCACAAAAACATGTTTATTATATCAAATCGTATTCGAATTAAATAGATCGATTTCCATCACATACGGAATTATTCAAAATATATGACAGCATTATTCAGATTTTACTATATTTAAATTTTCTTTCAATATTTTTCTTATGAAGATAAAATGAATTGAACTGAATTAGACTATATTAGACTATGTTAGATTAGATTGGATTAAATGGATGGAATTGAATTGAAGTGGATTATTGTATTGAATTGAATTTAATTTTATTTAATTAAATTGATTAAAGCATAACTTAATCAAGCTATAAAATTATATTTACAAATAGACATCGTGCTACTTAATGCAAAAAATGCATTAATAGTTGAAAATTATCTTTTTCTTTTTGGATGTTCGATTAATCATAATTTTGATTAATCGATATTGTAATTAATCAATTAATCGAATAATCCGAAATTCTGAGTAATCAAAACTATGATTAATCAATTAGTTTGAATATTGATTAATCACATTTGAATAATTGTGTTCACCATTCAAATAATTTTTATATGTATATACCATGGCAAAATAAGTAAGGTAGAAGCAGTAGGAATTGAAGGCATTTTGTTTCCACTTCAGGAGCCGACCTTGTCAAATTCAGTTGATCGAAATTGTCAAGATGTATTTATTTCGGGTTATAGCATGAGGAATTGTTGTAATTTTCGGTAACAAACATAAGGACAAGAACAAATTTAATCTGCTATTTTAACGCTACCACCTGTAGTAGATACATCTTGGATATTGGTATAAACCATAGATAAAGGAAATAAGTAGATATCCCACAGGCGTTGTCAAGTACTGCCACTAGGTGCTGTGTTGTCGTTTTGTAACTTTCATTGACGTTTCTCATAACATTCACTGACGTTTATTCAACAGTGTGGGACATTTTTTCAATACAAAAATAGAATCATTTTTCACGTTGTGCTATTCGAACAACCAATTTAGTTTTTTTCATGTCGTTGTGTTCCCCACTTTCTAATTCAAATGCATTTTGGTTATGTACTTTTTTGGTGTACTGTTATTGTTGGTATTCGTTTGTGTTGACTTGTACAGCATCGGCCCACTAAACAAAACAAAATGCCTGTTGATGTTGCCTACCACACGTATTGTTAGCACCTGTTCTAAATACATCTCGCAAGGTATATTTTATTTGGGATCAAACGTTGTAATTATTGCATTCAGCTCCATCTAGAAAATATCCCATTGAACAAGAAATTTCCCACGGCATGTGCGATATCTAGTTAATTCCTTTATCTATGGTATAAACAACATTTGACAAGGTCGGACCACAACGATAAGAATAAATTAGAATCAGCTATTCTAACGCTTCCACCTGTAATAAATACATCCTGAACTTGACAGTTCGAAAGTGGTTTGCAATGTAAACAAAGCAAACCAGCTGTGCTTATGCGTTCACCATCTATGAATCCATCTTGGCTCTTACCTTACTTATTTTGCCATGGCTGAATTATTCAAATTTTTATAAATAAATTTTTACATTAATCAATTAATAAGGAAATGGATGAATATTAATTAATCAAATCAAATAAATATGATTAATCAAAATGTGCGATTAATCAATTATTCGAATTTTCTGGATGTTGAGGTTGCCTGATTAATCAATTAATCGTACATCCCTATTTATTTTTTGTTTAATTATTAAATTTTTATGTTATATTTAATACAAATACAGTAAATCCCGGTTTACTGACGTGAAATACCCCTTTTTCGGTTTAATCGAAAGTAAATTTTTTTAAAAAAAACCCGACACGACACGGTTAATTTCAAAAAAAGGCGATTAAATGCTTTCGCCTGTTTTTCACTTTCGGTTTTGAACACTCTACTTGCAGCCCAGTAACACACACAGATACACATTCCTCCTCTAACTTAAACATAAGTCTATATACAAAATATAACAACAACAAATGTTAAACTAACAAAATGATATATATTCGCAAAAAATGGAAATTATAAAAAAAAAGAAATAGACTTGAAATAAAATAAACTATTTTTTCATAAAGTATAAAATAAATGTTTAGTATAGAATATAAACACCAACAAATTTAAATGGAACACAGAACGGGGAAATGTTTTGAAAATAAATTCAAAAATATAATGTTTAGTCTGACTAGTCCCTAGCTTTCCCAGTTCATATGACCCGCAATTACTCTGGGTAGCATACGACTGATCCATGTCGCAGCGAGATCAGCGACAGTCCTAGATTCAAAGCACTCAGGTCGGATTTACACTCCATGGGGACCTAGGCAATATCGATGTTTGAATCCAAAAAAAAACCCTAATCACTTCCAATCCCTACTAATTTAGTTGATGATTCTTCCGAAAAACGTTGTTCATTTAATTCTTTATCCTCATTCTTTATTACATACTTTTATTGAAAACTATTTTCTCAAATTGTCCAAAAACACAAATGTAGAATAGTCAAGTTTTGAAAAGAACCTCATTATATGATGTCGTCTTCAGAAATGGATCGTACTTCACAAATTTTATAAATTTATCTGAAAGGGTTAGGGTTCATTCCCATTTCGAACATATTTCCAAAATTTCGTGATTCTAGCTTCAAGTTGTTGGTCATATTTCACATACATAAATATTATATCACTATATGTATGTAAAATGTGTATTTTGTATCATAGACCACTGTAGTTCCAGGCTAGCCATATGTACCCTTTATATGCCATGAAGGGATAGGGAACAGCTTCTCACAGTCAATGAGCTGTGCGCTTTATAGTTTTACACTCACTGATTGGGGCCTACGGTTTTACACCGGTTCCGAACGGTATTTAGTGAAGCATTTTTGATGGCCATGCACCCGATAGTATCGCCGTCACTAAGTGATATGATCGTCGTCAAATGAAATGTAATGTGGTCAGAGCAGCTAACAAAATTAAGTTCTCATATACAAGACTCGCGCACACTAACCATTGCCGACAGACGGTAACTTTTTGGTCATTTGGCTGATTTAAATGTGGGCGTCGGTGGTACAACGGTTAGTGTACGCGGCTTTTGTGCGAGAGAACGTGGGATCGATCCCTGCTCTGGCCACTTTACACTTCTTTCGACGACGGCCACCTCGCTTAGTGACGGCGACACTATTGAGTAATAAGCCATGAAATCGTTTCTCAAAAAACTGTTTTTGTGTTATACCGCCGTCTTCAATAATTTTGTCAAGGCGCGGTTTTGGTCTAAGTACGGTGTTGCCAACTGAAATGCCAATTTAATCTCAAAGTGGGCAAAGATTAGCGAAGAACGTTATCGCTAACCTGGCCGCGATAAACTCCGGTCTAAATACCACATTAACTATTAGCATACGACATAATAAATCTGAGTACTAAGATCGACATTTCATGTGAAATTTTTCAAAACTCCGTACAAAAAATTTGTCGAAAAATTTGATTTTTTGTGTTAAAAAAATTTTAAGAATACAGGAAATATCGAAGACGACTCTGATTTGTTGCTGGACAATGACGGTACGTAAAAATATGAGTTGGAAAAACTATTTCACGCAAACTAACTTATACGGCACTTACATACGCATTTCGAAGGTTAACTTCGTTAACCCACGCTAACCCAGAAGATTACTCATAGAAATTGAATCTGTACAAACGGAAGTTTAATTTTTAGCCTTATTTAACCTGGTGTACAATTTGATGCAACTCTGCTAAGCAATTATGCTAACTAATGCCAACAATGAAAACGAGTGAAGCGGGTCGTTTTCCTGCTCTCTCTATTACTCTCTTCGTTGAATATTTCAATACACGAGCAGTTTTCTGATGATGTTATTGTATCTAACTATAGAAATTCCATCCATGTGTAAATAAAGGGCCTATTCGGAAATGCAACAACTGTTGCAATTACGGTCTCAAAATACCTGCAAAGTTGTCAGATGTTGCATTTACGAACGTGCTGCGCATCAGTTGCAGAGCAGTGATGCATTTCCGAAAAGGCCCAAAATCAAAAACGATGTACAAGTAGACAGTCAAAATTTATCTTCACTCAAATGCCCACAAACAAAACGAGTGAAACCCTAGTACTTATCTACTCTCTCTCTCTCTCTTACTCTCTTCATTGAATATTTCAAAACACGAGCAGCTTTTTGATAGTGTTATTGTATATAACTATACAAATTCCAACCATGTTGAAGTAAAATAACATAAACTATGCAAAAAGTATGAAATAAGCAAGACATGACGCGAGAGAGAAATGCGTTTGAGTGAACTCCTAGCACTTTTTGGTTCTCTTTTACCAGGGTTGCCAAGTTGCGCACATCTTCTGGTCGTCTAATACTAAATCGTCTTTGCCTAAATTACATAAAGTATGTAAAAAAGTATGAAATATCATCCTTTTTGTTACTAAAAAATGGAACCATAATAAAAACATACACACAAAATCAACTGTTTGACAGACGGACAAATTCCTTTTTGAGACAGACATAAACGAATCATAAAGTAGACAGTCAAAATTTCTCTCCACTCGAATGCCATCAAAGAAAACGTATGAATCGTTACATTTCTCTCTCTTACTACCTTCATTGAATATTTCAGTGCACGAGCACTTTTTTGACAATGTTATTGTACATAACTAAACAAAAAAAGTATGAAATAACCCAGATATAACACGAGAGAGAAATGCATTCGAGTGAACTGTGCCAACTTTTTGGGTCTCTTTTACGAGGGTTGCGAAATTGGGCATAACTTCTGGTCGTCTACTTCTTGACCATTTATGTATTTTCCAAGTTTTTACAAAATTGACAAAACCAACAACCGCTAATTTATTTTTTCTGTTGTTCCGCAAACTTCGATAATTTGGTCTCTGGACGGAGTTGCTCCAAATAGGTCTAAGCACAATGTCAATATAATCTCAAATTGGGTGTTCTAAACTGCAAAGATTAGAGAACAATGTTATCGCTAACCTTGCAGCGATAAACTGGGGTATAAATGCGACATTAGTACCAGGCCTAAATCAGACATATATGGGAACTCTCTGCAATAAAATATTCCGTTTTAGCCCCGTATTCGGTTCTTACGAAATTTTGTCATTTATCGCTAAACGGAAAGTTTTGTTGCGGAGGGTTACCACCTATTTTTGATTTACCTCGCAAATATTTCATTAATAATACCTCTTCGAATTCCATTTTATTTTTAACGCATGTGGTGTTACTTTTGGTTGTTAAAATTATCGAAATGTCAAAATTCCGGTCCCAAACAATTGTTTTCGTACGAAATAACTTCGGCGTAACAGCCTTGTACTTGATTTTCACGAACTTCGTCTTGAAGTGATCTACGACCACGATTGAATTCACCATACCATCGATAAACACTGGTCCTTGATGGAGCTACGTCGCCAAAAATTAAATTAAGTTCATCCATGCACTGTTGCTGAGTTAATCCACGTCGAAAGTTGTAAAAAAATAATCACACGAAAATGTTCGCGATTTAATTCCATTTTTGGGCCGAGATGAATCTTTTAAGTTACTAGCGCTCGTATGTCAAAACGTTCTGAGTAGGCTTAACCTCAAAAATGTCCAACTTTACGATAGAGCTGTCAGTTGCCAGATTGAAACACTAGGGTTGCCAAGTCTCGAAACATGAAATTCAACCCTCGTATTAGACTTCAGTTGATATTACCACAAACCATTTCCCTGTATGAACAAAAAATAGTTTTAAAATCTAAACAGAAAAACAATAGAAAATATTTTACAACGAAGTAATACACCAGCAATAACAACCTGAAGTGTTTCCAGAATAAAACGTCCTATACCTGTTTTCTTTGTCTCTCACTCACTGAATAATTACAATCAATCCAATACAAACACAACAACCGATTATTATAGTAATACAGCGTCAATCCCAATACAAATTTTTTTAAACTAGAAGTATTTAAACAACGTTCAGGTATTCTGAGATTTCGAGATTTCAAATAGTTACATTTGTTTTGTATTACAAAAATCAGCTGTTTATTGAAATGTAATCCCGAAAACTGCAAAATCGCGCAATACCTGAACATAACTTTTTATATACTATTATACTCAGTTTGATTGAAAGAAGAAGTTACGGTTGTCCGCACCTAAAATTAATTCTCCTTTGTCAGTTTTGAGCTAAAGCCATTTAATATAACAGCTAAAAATCTTGTTTTCCCCTAATACAAGCCCCGCTGTGTTACAGTTTTTAAACAAATAAGTTTCATTGTATTCCGAAAAAACCAAGTATTGAACAGATCTTATTCCTGTATTGAGAATTATTTCTAACATCTGAATTTAAAGTTTGGTTTCTCCGTAAACTTTTAAGTACTTTAATGTATTCACAGAAGATTTTTAAAATCATACAAATCTATAAATACGATTACTCTTGACCACCAATTCAATTCGTTGTCCCCCTTTTAAACTTCAAGCAAATAAGAAAATAATAGACGCAACAGATTTTTTTTTATATATTTTTCTGCAAATTAAATTACAGAACAATGAAAGCAAAATACAATACAATGCTAAAAGTACATACACCCAAATGCTATTACAAATAAAACAAAATAAACAACTATTTTTGCCACCTTTGAATACTGCTAAACTATAAAACAAAAATTTAAAATAATATAATTAATTTACTGTTAATATTATTCTTATTATAATTTTCTTAAAGAAGTGAAAGAAATGTGAAATAAATTTAATTTTAAACCAAATAATTACATGATTTTTGATTTACCTCGCAAATATTTCTGCGATTTTGGTACACTACTGTTAAGCTATGTTCAGGTACACCGCGATTCTCCAGTTCTCGGGATTTCATTTGGTTGAACAGCTGATTTTTGTACTAAAAACATATGGCTGCTAGCAGCTGCTAGGTTGAATTCTCGAATACTTCGAAATCTCGGTATACCTGAACGTTGCTTGGTATACCTACATTGCTGTGTAATGTAGAACATTAAGGCCCAGATTTGACTTGGTATTTGAATACGCAATTAGTTAATTTCAATAAAATTTAAATCGGACTTAAAATCTGAATTGCGTTTTTCAGTATACAACCCGCGAAATAAATATAAAGGCAACACCATTTTTTGTTTTTTCAAAATGTTGTGAGGAATTTTCAAGTTTTTATTTTATATTGTATTAGTCCTTTCAAAATTAAATACTTTTCAGCAAAAAATACTTTGACTTTAACTTCTTCAAGGTGAATCAACAAAAATAAACTAATTACTAGTGCGAACTATCTATAAAGGCAAAAGATTTATTTAATTATTCTAAAAAGTTTCGTAAGACGTATGATCTCCATTATAGCTGATAACTTCTACTGAGCATTTTGGCATTTAGTTTATCAACGAATGAATATGCGCAGGATCAGTTATATTCCAATGTCTTGTATTGTTACTCTTCGATCCTTGACATTCTTCAACTGGCGTCCTGGGTGGTAAACTATGGTAGGTAAAATAGACCAGAGGTTCTCCATCGGATAGACATCAGAACTAAGTGCAGGGCAGTCGAGAGTTTGTATAATTTCTGGACTCCAGAAACTTTGGAATTTTCTTAGACCGACGTACTTCTGCGTTGTCCTGTTGGATGAGAAATTCTGGGACACAAATTTCCTCTCTAGAATTAACTAAGATGACATCCAATAGTCGAATAAAATACTCGGAGTCCATTTTTGTGGAAACGAAACATATTGGAGTGGTTCCTTTACAACTCATACCTCCCCAAACCAAATGGGAGCCACCGTCAAAATTTCGCCGCTGACGCATCATTTTTGAAAACTCACCGGAACGCCAATATTAGTCCGAGCCATTAGGGCCATCCAAATTTAATTCTTTCCATCGGAAAATATCAAATCAAAATATGCATATTTCAGCGAATTTAAATCTGGCTAATTCGTGTCTGGGCATGAGACCAAGTTTTGTATACTTTTTTCTATATCACAGTTTCAAGTCGCGTTTCATTATTTGTTGAACACAACGCAAACCTGCTCCCAAGATCAATTCAGCAATAATTTCCATATCGCCGAAAATTTCTTTAACAGCAACCCTTTTGATCTCTCTTTTGGCGCTGCCACTGATCAGTGGTCTCATTCCTGGTCGCTTTGTGTTTCCATCTTGGCCACCTTATTTTATAAAATTGTCAATGGCACAGCTAGATCTTTTCAATCGCCTCGAAATTTCCCGATTGGACAGCCCTTCATCATGATAATCTTAAATTTTTCTTCTTTACTTAGGTACCTTCCACCAGGTATCCTATATAATTTTTTTTTTTAATTTGTGTACCTTAATTTTAAAACAATAAAATAACAACCAAGGAAAACTCATTTCTGTTTAAATTCCTACTTACTACTGTTCGAATTCGGGCTCTTTTCCATTTTGCCTTTATATATATTTCGCACTAGAAATAGAAACAACAGCGTCACTTTTCGTATAACTTGTAAAAGAGATCGCATGACTACATTCTCTGATATAATATACCTCATGACTCATATATGCATTAAAATTCTATACTAAAAACCCAGTGTATTGAGAGTACCGAAAAATACATATTGCCTTTATAATTATTTCGCTGGGTGTACATATTAAATCAACAATTTCTCTTACGCATATTTCTCTTACACATAGGCCTGAAATTACGAAAGAATGATTCCGCATGCCTTATACGTGGAAGGCCTCGCAAAATCCGCCACTGGGTTGTTCACATTGTAACTAATTGCATTTACACCATCGTTTACGCGATAACCCTGTTCTCTAATCAAAAAGGATGAACAGGTAGAGAAGAAAAAACCCCGCAATTTGGCAACCCTAGTAGTAGAGAACCAAAAAAGTCGACGCGATTCACTCAAACGTATTTCTTTCCCGCGTCATAACTTGATTATTTCATACTTTTTACATACTTTATGTAATGTTATTTAAATATGGTTGGAATTTCTATAGTTAGATAGAATAACATCAACAGAAAACTGCTCGTGTATTGAAATATTCAACGAAGAGAGTAAGAGAGCGAGCAGAGAAACGACGCGTTTCACTCGTTTTCCAATTTGACATTAAATTGGAATTTCAGTTGGCAATACCGTGCTTAGACCAACACCGCGCCGAGACAAAATTATTAAAGGCGGCAGCACGATAAAAAACGGCTATTGATTTTGGAGGTTTTGTACAAATTTTGAATGTTTTTCAAATTACTTAAACTTTAAAATTGGTTCAGTCGGTCAAATCGGGGTAGTCGATTCGAAGAAAATCCAGGTTCGACATATTGCATCCTGGTCAGCGTCTGATCTATAATGGGCGGCTGCAAACAAATATCCTGGCAGTAGGTAAAATGAAAAAACCCGGTGGACTGGGTTTGCCTCCCGCCACCGTTCATAATGGCAGTGAAAATACAAGAACGAAAAAGAAAACATAAACGACCCCTATTTGTTGACGACCCCCGCAAACGTTATAAGGACCACGATTTACGGATATGCACCTGGAATGTGAGAACTCTATATAAAGGGTTTTTCAACAGAGACGCTACAAAAGTAAATCGATAGGGACAGCAAACGGCGCCATAGTTTTTCCCGCTCTTTTGACATTTCTCTTCAGTAAGGTTTGCCATTTCATCATGGAAAGATATACGAGCCAACAACGAGTCGAAATTATTTAAATTTACTACCGAAATTTGGAGTGTTTGGTCGTCATAATCGTCCTACTCATTTCTGGCTGAATGGTTTCGTCAATAAGCAAAATATGCGTTATTGGTCAGACAGCAATCCACACGTAATCCATGAGTCATCATTGCATCCCGAAAAAATTACGGTTTGGTGCGGTTTATGGACCGGCGGCGTCATTGGGCCGTACTTCTTCCGTGATGATCAAGACCGGCACATTACTGTGAATTCGAATCGCTACCGTTCTATGATAACCGAATATTTTTGGCCCCAATTGGATAATATGGACTTGGAGGACATGTGGTTCCAACAGGACGGCGCCACAAGCCACACAGCGAATGCCACAATCAATTTATTGGAAACCAAGTTTGGTGAACGTGTTATCTCACGAAATGGCCCAGTCGATTGGCCGCCTCGGTCGTGCGATTTGACGCCGTTAGATTATTTCCTGTGGGGCTACGTCAAGTCTATGGTCAGTGCCAACACGCCAGCGACGATTGATGAACTTCGTACGAATATCGAACGTGAAATTCAGCGTCTGGACTTCTGCAAGCGTACCCGTAGTGGCCATGCAAAAGAAATCGAGTTCCATACATAATGGCATCGAACGCACTTTCACAGGAATAAAGAATTTCATTGGTATCTAAAACCGGTTTTGTTTTATTTAAAAAAATTTTGTAGCGCTCTTATTGAAAAACCCGATAGATCCGGTGCAAGTATCCAATTGGCAGATGTCCTCGAAAGTTATAAGGCTGACATTACCGCAATCCAGGAAATGCGATGGACAGGACATGGCTGAACACGAAAAAGAAACTGCGACCTATACTACAGTTGCCATGAGAAAAAACATGAATTTGGTTGCGGATTTGTAGTTGGCAAAAGACTGCGACATCTAGTTTCTAGGTTCAATCCTGTGAGTGAATGTATAGCCACAATCCGCATAAAAGCGAAATATTTTTATATTTCCCTGATGATGTCAGACATATTCTATGAGCTCCTAGAGGAAACGTATGACCGCTGCCCTGGCCATGACATAAATATTGTACGAAGAGATTTTAATGCTAAAGTAGGCAGGGAGAATGTGTTGCATCCAACTATTGACAATTTCAGTCTACATGCTGACAGTTCCGGAAACGGTATGAGACTGATTGACTTTGCCGCGGCAAAAAAAACATGGTAATTAGTGATACGAGATTCCAGCATAAAGACATCCACAAGGCTACTTGGGTATCTTCCAAATTGATGGAAGGCACTCATCGAGTGTAATGGACGTACGAGTGATCAGAGGAGCTAACATTGATTCTGATCACTACCTGGAAGCAGCAAAGGTTCGCACAAGATTAAGTAGAGCGAAAATCGTTCGAAACCAGACGAAGAGGAAGCTGGACATCGGAAAGCTGCAATTACCAGAGATAGCCAGAGCCTACTCTAGGAAACTCTCGCAACTTTTGGCACAGAACCCACCCCCTCCCGATAACGATCCTGAAGCGCAGTGGAAACCCATTTCCGACTCTATAAAAACTGCCGCAACAACCGTAATTGGTTTTGAAAAACCGCTTCGAAACAAACCATGGTACGATGAAGAGTGTCGCATTGCAAATGATGAAAAAACGCTGCACGCATGGCAATGCTTCAGTCAATTGCAACGCGAGCAGCGACTGAGCGGTATAGGGAGAAAAAAAGGAGGTAAACCGTAAGAAACGGCAGTGGAGAAAGCGCGAGAGAGAAAATTGAGTCTTACAGAAGGAAGAACAAAGCCCGAAAATTCTACCAAAAAGTGAAAAACGGAACTAATGGACATGGTTCAGGGCCCCCTTCTGTAAAGACAAGGACGGAAATCTCATCGCAGATGTGCAGAGTATGTTGGGAATATGGAGAGATCATTTCTCTGCGCTATTGGTACCTGAGATATCCAATGACGAGACAATCGATCTAAATTTGGACGACAACGTCGATTGCCCCCCTCCTAACCAAGATGAGGTCACAACAGCTATTGCCCGGCTTAAGAACAATAAAACCGCAGGAGCCGATGGATTACCGGCGGAGCTGTTTAAGGCTGGCGGCGATGAGCTGATAAGGTGCATGCATTAGCAAAATTTGGTTAGATGAATGCATGCCCGGCGATTGGAGCCTCAGTGTTATATGTCCCATATTTAAAAATGGTGACCCGAGTCTCTGTGCCAACTACCGTGGAATAAGCCTTTTATCCATAGCATATAAAGTTCTATCAAGCATAATGTGCGAAAGACTAAAACCGATTATCGCTGACCTGATTGGACCATACGAGTGTTGCTTTAGGCCTGGAAAGTCAACAACCTACCAGATTTTCGCGCTACGCCAAATCCTGGAGAAACCCTCGAAAAACAAATCGACACCTATCATCTATTTGTCGATTATAAGGCGGCCTTCGATAGCCCGATACGGGGAAACTCTACGAAGTAATGTCTGAGCTTAGTATTCCTGCAAAACTCATACGCCTTTGCAGGATGACCCTAACGAACACCAAATCCGCAGTGAAAGTTGGTAAGGATCTTACCGAATCTTTCGAAACTAAGCGACGCCTCAGACAAGGTGACACCCTATCGTGCGATCTCTTTAACATCTTAATAGAGATTATTCTGAGAAAAGCTGCTGTCAATATGAATAAAACCATCAGCAGCAAAAGTCACATGCTGCTCGCGTATGCTGATGATATAGATATCATTGGACGCACAGTTAGAGAAGTTACTGCGGTGTTTTCGAGAATTGAGAAGGAGTCAGGAAAATGGTTCTGACGGTAAATGAGGACAAGACAAAATTAATGGTTTCAACGAGCAGGGCCTCCACACGATTAGACCAAAGCGTGAATGTTGATAATCGTTTTAATTTCGAGGTGGTTGACGAATTTATATACCTCGGATCTGCCGTAAACAAAAACAACAACGTCGGCCTTGAAATCAAGCGGAGAATTGTGCTTGCGAATAGATGTTATTTTGGGCTAAGCAAGCACTTTAGAGATAAAGCACTCTCTCGAGTAACAAAAAATCCAGATATACCAGACTCTCATACAACCTATCTTGCTTTATGGCGCAGAATCCTGGGTCTTATCGCAAGCAGACGAAACATCTGTAAGAGTCTTCGAGAGAAAAATACTCCGAAAAATGTATGGCCCTATAGTGCACAACGGCGAGTATCGGCGACGCATGAACCATGAGCTGTATGAGCTTTATCCTGAAATTGACATAGTTAAGCGGATCAAAATAATGCGATTGCGCTGGCTAGGCCATGTCAGTAGAATGGATGAAGACGAACCAGCACGAAGGGTTTTCGAAACCGAACTCGAAGGTAGACGAAAAATAGGAAGACCACGACTCCGCTGGAAGGATCAGGTTGACGAATCCCTGCGTACACTTGGTATTGCCAACTGGAGAGATAAGGTAAAATATCGAACTGGTTGGCGAAATATGTTATTTTCGTTTTGTAAGGTCCCTGACCCCTCGGGGTTGTTCGTGACCGAATAAGTAAGTAAGTATATCGCTAAAGTTATTTCGAACGAAAACAATTGTTTGATAATTGTTTGTGAACGGAATTATGACATTTCGATTATTTTGGGAAACGAAAGTAGCACTACACCCGTTAAAGGAATTATAAATGAAATATGTATGTACTTGCAAGGTAAATCAGAGATAGGTGCTATGTATGTACTTGCAAGGTAAATCAGAGATAGGTGCTAACTCTGTGCAAGAAAAATATCCCTTTAGAGATAAATGACAATTTCTTACGAAAATTTCGCATGAACTGAATACCGTGCTTAAAGGCGTTCGATTCCTCTAGGAAGCAGCATAAAGTGAAACGTCAGATAGGAGAGTTGGAGCAGCTCGTATATATTAACCAATGAGCACAAAGTAGCCAGGATGAAAAAAATGAGTGAAACAGTGTTGAATAACATTAGTTGAAATTTAAAGATAACGAGATAACGACGCGCTTCACTCGTTTTCTTTGTTAGCATTCCACTCCATGAGTAAATTTTCTTCTCTATACCAAACTTGCTTTATGCTGTCCTTTACCAGGGTTGCCTGGTCTGGTCGTATAATTCTTTATCGCCTTTGCCTTGTGTGAATACATCTTGGTCGTTTAAATAAATTTTCAAAAAGGATGAAATGGTAGAGAAAGAAATTTATTCACGGAGTGGAATCCCAAGAAAGAAAACGAGTGAACCTAGTAGGACTAGTATACAGTGTTGCCAGTTTAGCACTTTAAGTGCAATTCTAGCTCGGTTTTTTTTGGCTTTTGCACTTTTTTTTGAAAAACATGCTAAATGCTTTTTAGCACTTTTTTGGGAAATTTTTGAAAACTTGACTTTTTCGATCCATTTTTAGCATTTTTTTTGGATAAATTGCATTCTTTTATAATGTAATTCTGGTTTTCGGAACTTAACTCTGAAATAATGCTTATTTCTAACTAGGAATTGTAACATATATGGAATTATCACGGGTGTCGATGTTAAATATTGTTACGAATTTCCTTATTCTTCCTTTTCCGTTGTTTTATTCCCAATAATAAAATAAGGTTCGTTTTAAATTACGATAATTACAACGGTTTAACTTCCTTTTATTTTACTTATGTAGTACAACAGTTTAGTTTATTTATACCACTTTAATAAGTCTTATATTTTACTATCAATTCGCGTTGCTCACTTTACGGGGTTTAATCACAAACTAAACTCTCCATTCCAAAGACCTCCGCTATTTATACCAACTCACCATACTCAAACGAAGGTATAACTAGCGAATTCAAGAACCTTCTAGATGTTGTTGTTGTTGCTTATCTTTGTAGAACAATTTCGAACACAGGAGAATTATCTTTACTGAGGCGAATTCATGCTACTGGTTTAACGAGCTGGTACGTTGTTACAATGCATACTTTCAGGCGCAGAACTAACCACCTGTTATTTACATACTGTTAGTAGAGTCATTAACAGCAAGCAAAAGCTTTTACTTATTCGTAACACTGCCCCCCACTTAAGCCTGTTCAACCCGAGCAGGCTCAACCCTCCGTTTTCCATACTGAGCTAGTCTTTCCAAATGCACGACTTTCATTTTAGCTCTTGGACTTTGGCTTTTCTGGATTCTATAAACCACGTCATTTATTCGTTTGACAACCTTGTAAGGGCCTTCCCAGTGAGTCTGAAGTTTTGGAAGTAAACCTTTCTGGCGCTGTGGGTTGAACAGTAAAACTAGCTGGCCTTCATGGAATCCTTCGGAATTGCCGCTTGGTCGTACCTGGCTTTCATCTTATTACTGACTAACTTCATTCTGCTGCGAACAAACTCGTGAAGTTCGCTAAGCTCTCCTGGGATTCCATCATTCTCGCCACTGTCGGATGTGAGGCAGTTGCCAAACTCCAAATTTCTAGGGAGCTTTAACTCTGTCCCGAAGACGGCACTAGCTGGTGTTCGGACAGTGGTATCCTGGGTGGCCGACCGGTATGCTAGAAGGAATTTTGGTATGCGTTCGTCCCAGAATTTTCTATCCTTACTGACGATCTTGATCAAATATTCTTCAAGAGCTTGATTAAATTTCTCTACCGTGCCGTCAGTCCGAGGGCGCACTGATGTCGTTCTTATACCACGAATTCCATTCCTCTCGCATATTTCTTTCAAGATGGCAGATTCAAAATTCCTACCCTGCTCCGAATGCAGTTCTAAAGGGACACCAAAACGACTTATCCAGTTGTTCACGATAGCTTTGCTTATTGTTTTCGCTTCTTTATTTGGAATAGCGTACACCTCGGGCCATTTACTGAAGTAGTCCATAACGACTAGGGCATATTGGTTCCCAGAGCTACTTGTTGGATATGGACCAGCCACACTCATGGATATTCGCTCGAAGGGAGCACTTGGGCTCTCCTTCAGTCCGCGTTGGTCCTTCAGTTGTCAAGCACTGGGTGCAGCCTGCAATCCACTCGGATACAGCTTTTTGACGACCAACCCAATAGAAACGTTCCCTTAGTTTCTCCATAGTTTTGCTTTTTCCGAGATGCCTACCACTCGGACCGTTGAGATTCTGCAATTATCTCTTTCACTTTCAAGGCAGGTACCACAATTAGATTTTTCTCCGTTTTACCATCTTCACTTTCCCATACACGGTATAGACAGCCATCTAGCAATCTCAGGCTATTCCACTGGGCCCAATATGATTTTAAAACGGGGCTTTCTGAAGCGATTTCATTCCGCGTTAATTGTCTATCCTCTTCCTTTGCCAAAATAATTTTTGGCAATACAGGATCACTTCTCTGTGCCGTGAACCACTCGTCGTCCGATTCAATTCTCAGGGATCGGACGTCAATAATTTGCTCTTTTATCTCAGCCTTAGAATCCTGCTTACGCTCGATTACATGTGGACGGTCATTTACTCGTCCGGTATCGGCCGTTATCGCTGGATATCTTGACCGTTTTCGCGGGTCTCTACAGTCCCGCCCTATATGGCCACGTTCGCCATGATTGTCACCTTTCAATTTTGTTGCTTGCCATAGCGCTTTCGTGAGAATCCGAATCACTTCTTTCAGTTCGCTAACGGCGCCTTTCAAATCTTTTGATTTGCCTTCCGTTTCTACCCTTCGCACATGATGTGTCTGTTGACTGGAAACAACCGTCGCCATCTCATTCGCCAAAGCAAATGAAACTGTTTCCACAAATGTAGCTCTTTGTGAGGCAAATACCGCATATCTAACGTCAGGATCGTTAATGCCCCTAACAAATGCCTCTATCTTAAATTGCTCTAAGAAAGTTTGGGGTTCTCCAGGATAAGTCCTAAAGCGTTTCATTATGCTTTTGCACTCGGCCTCTTAATTCCATGCGATATAAATCCTTCTTGTGATCACCACCATACTTGCGTTGTAACGCAGCCAGTATATCCTCGTAGTTGTTTTCCTTTCAGTGCTAAAATTAGCTCTACTGCTTTGACGTTGCTGTTCCACAAGTTCTCAATTGCGACCATTTCGAATTGGAATTTAAACACATCGAATGGTGTAGAGCCATCGAAAGTGGGAGCTTTCAATCTACTAGAGCCTTCAGAAATTACTCGCACCGGACCCTTTTGCAACTGAAGTTCACAAATTTTTCTTTGCAATTCGCTTACATCATTTTTTAGTTCCCGTTCGACTGCCTCGAACTTATGTTCGACTTCTTCAATCTTGCCCCATTTCCTCGAATTTTTCTTCAACCTTTTCGAATTTATCGTTCACTTGAATCTCCATATTGCTCACAACTTTGGAGATTTATTGCAGTTTCTCATTTGTGGCATTTGATGTTTCCTGAATAATTCTAGAATTCTCGCTTAATTTATCGTCCATAATTCTAGAACTCTCGCCAAATTTCTTTTCAAGTTTTTCGTCCATAATTCTAGAACTCTCGCCAAATTTCTCGTTCATAATTCTAGAATTCTCGCCAAATTTCTCGTCCATAATTCTAGAATTCTCACCAAATTTCTCATTCATAATTCTAGAATTATCGTCCAGCTTCGCGTTAATAATTCTAGAGTTTTCGTTAAATTTTTCCATCATGGCTGCAAACATCGTCGAAACATCCATATTACCAGTTGCTTCCTTTGCATGTACCTTCATTTCTTCTGAGCACTCAAACTGGTATTTGTCAAATTCAATGTTTCGGCGCTTGAATTCTTCTATTAATCGCCTCTGCAGCTCTACCTTATTACCAGCTGTCGGTTGATCCAATTTACTCAACTCCTTTTCAGTTATTCAACTTTGAGTTCTTCAAACTTCATCGTTGTCCTTAATTCGTAATTTCACTTCTGACACCAATGTTACGAATTTCCTTATTCGTCCTTTTTGCGTTGTTTTATTCCCAATAATAAAACAAGGTTCGTTTTAAATTACGATAATTACAACGGTTTAACTTCCTTTTATTTTACTTATATAGTACAACAGTTTAGTTTATTTATACCACTTTAATATGTCTTATATTTTACTATCAATTCGCGTTGCTCACTTTACGGGGTTTAATCACAAACTAAACTCTCCATTCCAAAGACCTCCGCTATTTATACCAACTCACCATACTCAAACGAAGGTATAACTAGCAAATTCAAGAACCTTCTAGATGTTGTTGTTGTTGCTTATCTTTGTAGAACAATCTCGAACACAGGAGAATTATCTTTACTGAGGCGAATTCATGCTACTGGTTTAACGAGCTGGTACGTTGTTACAATGCATACTTTCAGGCGCAGAACTAACCACCTGTTATTTACATACTGTTAGTAGAGTCATTAACAGCAAGCAAAAGCTTTTACTTATTCGTAACACACTGCCCCCCACTTAAGCCTGTTCATCCCGAGCAGGCTCAACCCTCCGTTTTCCATACAGAGCTAGTCTTTCCAAATGCACGACTTTCATTTTAGCTCTTGGACTTTGGCTTTTCTGGATTCTATAAACCACGTCATTTATTCGTTTGACAACCTTGTAAGGGCCTTCCCAGTGAGTCTGAAGTTTTGGAAGTAAACCTTTCTGGCGCTGTGGGTTGGACAGTAAAACTAGCTGGCCTTCATGGAATCCTTCGGAATTTGCCGCTTGGTCGTACCTGGCTTTCATCTTATTACTGACTAACTTCATTCTGCTGCGAACAAACTCGTGAAGTTCGCTAAGCTCTCCTGGGATACCATCATTCTCGCCACTGTCGGATGTGAGGCAGTTGCCAAACTCCAAATTTCTAGGGAGCTTTAACTCTGTCCCGAAGACGGCACTAGCTGGTGTTCGGACAGTGGTATCCTGGGTGGCCGACCGGTATGCTAGAAGGAATTTTGGTATGCGTTCGTCCCAGAATTTTCTATCCTTACTGACGATCTTGATCAAATATTCTTCAAGAGCTTGATTAAATTTCTCTACCGTGCCGTCAGTCCGAGGGCGCACTGATGTCGTTCTTATACCACGAATTCCATTCCTCTCGCATATTTCTTTCAAGATGGCAGATTCAAAATTCCTACCCTGCTCCGAATGCAGTTCTAAAGGGACACCAAAACGACTTATCCAGTTGTTCACGATAGCTTTGCTTATTGTTTTCGCTTCTTTATTTGGAATAGCGTACACCTCGGGCCATTTACTGAAGTAGTCCATAACGACTAGGCCATATTGGTTCCCAGAGCTACTTGTTGGATATGGACCAGCCACACTCATGGATATTCGCTCGAAGGGAGCACTTGGGCTCTCCTGATGTCTCTGTTCGCAACTAGTCCGCGTTGGTCCTTCAGTTGTCAAGCACTGGGTGCAGCCTGCAATCCACTCGGATACAGCTTTTTGACGACCAACCCAATAGAAACGTTCCCTTAGTTTCTCCATAGTTTTGCTTTTTCCGAGATGCCTACCACTCGGACCGTTGAGATTCTGCAATTATCTCTTTCACTTTCAAGGCAGGTACCACAATTAGATTTTTCTCCGTTTTACCATCTTCACTTTCCCATACACGGTATAGACAGCCATCTAGCAATCTCAGGCTATTCCACTGGGCCCAATATGATTTTAAAACGGGGCTTTCTGAAGCGATTTCATTCCGCGTTAATTGTCTATCCTCTTCCTTTGCCAAAATAATTTTTGGCAATACAGGATCACTTCTCTGTGCCGTGAACCACTCGTCGTCCGATTCAATTCTCAGGGATCGGACGTCAATAATTTGCTCTTTTATCTCAGCCTTAGAATCCTGCTTACGCTCGATTACATGTGGACGGTCATTTACTCGTCCGGTATCGGCCGTTATCGCTGGATGTCTTGACCGTTTTCGCGGGTCTCTACAGTCCCGCCCTATATGGCCACGTTCGCCATGATTGTCACCTTTCAATTTTGTTGCTTGCCATAGCGCTTTCGTGAGAATCCGAATCACTTCTTTCAGTTCGCTAACGGCGCCTTTCAAATCTTTTGATTTGCCTTCCGTTTCTACCCTTCGCACATGATGTGTCTGTTGACTGGAAACAACCCTCGCCATCTCATTCGCCAAAGCAAATGAAACTGTTTCGACAAATGTAGCTCTTTGTGAGGCAAATACCGCATATCTAACGTCAGGATCGTTAATGCCCCTAACAAATGCCTCTATCTTAAATTGCTCTAAGAAAGTTTGGGGTTCTCCAGGATAAGTCCTGAAGCGTTTCATTATGCTTTTGCACTCGGCCTCTTAATTCCATGCGATATAAATCCTTCTTGTGATCACCACCATACTTGCGTTGTAACGTAGCCAGTATATCCTCGTAGTTGTTTCTGGCACTGACGGGAATGCTCTGAAGGACTTCTGCTGCGTTGCCTTTCAGTGCTAAAATTAGCTCTACTGCTTTGTCGTTGCTGTTCCACAAGTTCTTAATTGCGACCATTTCGAATTGGAATTTAAACACATCGAATGGTGTAGAGCCATCGAAACTGGGAGCTTTCAATCTACTAGAGCCTTCAGAAATTACTCGCACCGGACCCTCTTGCAACTGAAGTTCACTAATTTTTCTTTGCAATTCGCTTACATCATTTTTTAGTTCCCGTTCGACTTCCTCGAACTTATGTTCGACTTCTTCAATCTTGCCCCATTTCCTCGAATTTTTCTTCAACCTTTTCGAATTTATCGTTCACTTGAATCTCCATATTGCTCACAACTTCGGAGATTTCTTGCAGTTTCTCATTTGTGGCATTTGATGTTTCCTGAATAATTCTAGAATTCTCGCTTAATTTATCGTCCATAATTCTAGAATTCTCGCCAAATTTCTCGTTAATAATTCTAGAATTCTCGCCAAATTTCTCGTCCATAATTCTAGAATTCTCACCAAATTTCTCATTCATAATTCTAGAATTATCGTCCAGCTTCGCGTTAATAATTCTAGAGTTTTCGTTAAATTTTTCCATCATGGCTGCAAACATCGTCGAAACATCCATATTACCAGTTGCTTCCTTTGCATGTACCTTCATTTCTTCTGAGCACTCAAACTGGTATTTGTCAAATTCAATGTTTCGGCGCTTGAATTCTTCTATTAATCGCCTCTGCAGCTCTACCTTATTACCAGCTGTCGGTTGATCCAATTTACTCAACTCCTTTTCAGTTGTTCAACTTTGAGTTCTTCAAACTTCATCGATGTCCTTAATTCGTAATTTCACTTCTGACTCCAATGTTACGAATTTCCTTATTCGTCCTTTTTGCGTTGTTTTATTCCCAATAATAAAACAAGGTTCATTTTAAATTACGATAATTACAACGGTTTAACTTCCTTTTATTTTACTTATATAGTACAACAGTTTACTTTATTTATACCACTTTAATATGTCTTATATTTTACTATCAATTCGCGTTGCTCACTTTACGGGGTTTAATCACAAACTAAACTCTCCACTCCAAAGACCTCCGCTATTTATACTCCAAAGACCTCCGCTATTTATTTAGGTCCAGACTTCTTATTAATTTTAGTAATTTTGATGTACGGATAACATGACTCTAAAAAACAAAAATAAATTTGTCGGTTTGTGAATTTTGCCTCAAGTTTAGTACTGGTCAAAATGTAATAGGCGATTCAACCGTCTAATTAATTTAAACGAAAACAGTTTTTATTAAAGCGGTTACTTGGTTAACCGCTTTTAAGTTTATATGGTTGAGTATTTCAAATTTGAATACGGCTTTTTAATTTTAGTCTTGAAATGATATACATACATTTTCTAATTTTATGGTTTTCGTATATGAAAATTTATTCAAAAATGTGCAACTAATTTTACATATGAATTTGAGTCGTATTTTTCAAAAATTTAATAAAACAATTTATTTTAAATAAATAAAATTTTAAAATATATATAAAATTTGAGTACGTGTTTAAAATTGTAATACACATACTACTATCCGATACCGTATTTATAAGCCAATTCCAGAAACGAAATTTACGAAAAAAATTAAACGATAATGGTTGCTAAACCTAATTCGAAACAAGTACAGAAATTTCAGTACGGTGAACCGACTTAAACATAGTCTCACCCTTAGTCGGTCCGAGTTCCATTAGAAAGGTTCAATAGCAGAGTGATATCTGCAAAATATTATCTTATTAGCAACTTAATTAGGATGTAGTGTATTTGGGGTATTTATCATGACTTCCAGGTAATTGTCCGCCCAAAATTTGTATGGGAGGTTTGAAAATGGTTACCACAAACATTTTCAATTACGGAGCAGCTTTTGAAAAATATTTCCTAGTACCAAATTTCACTAAGATCGATTTTGGTTTACGAGAGATATCGTGTCGGCACATAAATGGGTGTAGCAAAATCTGAATTGTTTTAATGAGTAAGTGGTGGTTTACGAAGTGAAGCCTAATACAAATTTCATTAAGGTTGGACGAATTTTCTGATGAAAATGTATGGCGGAATGGTATACAATATTGACTTGAATTGTATATATGTAGAAACTTTTGTACCGTAGTCCTCAATGCTAAAGAGAAATATGTATAAAGAAGTGTGTAAAATCCGGCGCAAATAGTTCGAATTGAAATTTTCGAACGATATTGAAATCGTTCACACTGGCATTTGAACAATTTCGTTGCAAAATGACAACTGTTTGTTTACAAACATTACCATGGGTAAATTTTTCGTGCCTGGACATAATAACCAAAATTTAGTTAGATAATGAATGAAACAATTAGGGTTTTCACAAGCTCTCGTAATGTCGTAATGTTGTACTGGATTGTCGTGCCTAAGTACGATAGTTGTGAACAACCATTATTGCATTTTTTGTTGTATGTCGTACGTATCCAGCTGATTGCATAAACAACTGATTGAAGAAAAACATTTTTTTGACATACTTTTTTGACACATAATAATATCACAAAATAAATAATAAATATCAACCACAGCTATTATGGTAGTGATGTTACTTACACAGTGCAACACGAAAAAAAATAACCATATACGGACACCACTACGTGATAAAAGACTAAAAAAAAAGACCCGTGTCTCCCAATTTTTCCCAAAGTCATGCACTTTTTTTTTATGGGCCGCCAAAATTTGGGGCCTCGGTATCATTTTCGTAAACATGTGGTCATTTTCTCAAGCTCATATCTTGCAAACCGTTCAGAATTTCGATTTACTCTCTGAGGCAAAGTTGTAGCTCTTGTCATAAAGAATTGAAATTGTCAGTTGCCAATGTTGTGTGCGAATTATACTGTAGCACTTTCACTTTTTTTACTTTCACTTTATAACTTTCACCGCTGAGCTCTCGTTGACGTCGCGCTGTGTAATGCCTCGATGTGAGCGTCGTGTCGCTTTTATATTGTGTGCTGCGTCCCTTGTTGCGTGTGCTGAGCTTACTGCATTGCCTGTGCTGCTGCTGTCGGTGCATGATCGCGTGATACCTAAGCGCTACCTAAACGGTGTTAACCCTTGGACAAACACATGGTTCTGGCCAGGCATATTTAATTTTTTGCTACCTATGGACCTGAACAGGAGAAAAAGGTAAAAACATTAAATTAAAAAATTTTCGGCAAATTTTTCACTTTTGCGTGCTACCTAAACAGTGTTAAGAATCATCTCTAGGAAGTTTATATGTTCTAGAAATTTGTTTATTGAGATCTTAGGTAAATTTTTGTAGTTGATTGTTTCCTTGAATTTTGAACGGTTTGCTACCTATGGACCTGAACACGGGAAAAAAGGTAAAAAAAAAATCGAATTTTTTTAAGTTTTTTGCGATTTTGATCTGGAAGGTGAAGTTTTTTTTGATTTTATATGTTCGCAATTTTTGTTCTTTATGACAAGAGCTACAACTTTGCCTCAGAGAGTAAATCGAAATTCTGAACGGTTTGCAAGATATGAGCCTGAGAAAAGGATCACATTTTTACGAAAATGATACCGAGTCCCCAAATCTTTGGCGGCCCATAAAAAAAAAGTGCATGACTTTGGGAAAAATTGGGAAACACGGGTCTTTTTTTTTAGTCTTTTATCACGTAGTGGTGTCCGTATATGGTTATTTTGCCATGACTTAAAAAATTACACACAGTGTTATCAAATGTATTCGGTAATAACAAACTCGGTACAAGAAGACCAGCACTATTAAAGTACAACAATCAGTAAACATACCTTTGATGTTGTACTTGTCGTATGTTAGTTTTGTTTGGAAGCCAACAACAAAATTCGTACAACTGTTGTGAGAAGTTACGACAGTACGACTAGGACGAGACCTTGTGAAACACCTAAATAAAATAATTGAGTGGTGCATGAACTTTAACATGAAGCACTAATTTACAAGGCTTAGAGTTTCGTCTCACTAGTCTATACCGAAATTTGATGAAAGAGGCGGTATACAATTGATTATTTTTTGTTGTCATTTTAGTAGCCACGTATTCAGTAAACTAAGCCGACCCAACAAAAAGAAATGTATCAACGGCGGCAACTGAGTTTTTATTAAATGCGATTTGTCGGCAGACGTTACTTTTAGGCACATCTCGTTGGTTGTGTAAAATTGTAATCTTTTTTAGTAAAAGCGGTTTAAACGATAATATCGGCTAACATTTTAAGTCAAAGCGTGCCTTAATGACGGCGGCGTGAACTTCCAAAAATTATCTACGACGGCTGCACACCGGAAAATTTTCTGTCGGCTTCGGTCTCGTGCACATGTGAAAAAAGAGTACTCTGTTAACGACAATTTCAAGTCAATTTCAACGAAATTGTCGTAAATGTCTCAATATCGTAGTTGTCAAAATACATAAGTATATGCGAAATTGAGCAATTTCAGCCCAAATTGCGAAAGACTTCAATTTCGTGGCAGCGTGAACAAGGCATAAAAGAGAACCAAAGATTGGTAAAAATTCACTCAAATTATGTAATTTTACTTCAACATGGTTGAAATTTGCATAGTTATATACAATAAAGAATCAAAAAGCTGCTCGCGTATTGAAATATTCAATGAAGAGATAGAGCAGAAAATGATTAACGCCTCACTCGCTTTGGGTAGTATTCGAAAAGTCCCGGAAGTAAAACGGAAACGCAAACGCCATCGCCAAAGTCAAAAAAAATTAGTTTATACATCACTTCGCGCTTGCGTTCGCTTACGAAAGCTGTCACCGACCTTTGTGCTTTATAGAGTTGCCCAACAAATACCAACAATATTTACATAAAATGTATAAAAACCCTATGTAAACCTGATAGAAATCCCACTTAAGTTCCGACTTGAGCAATGACAATGTTGTTTCAAGAAATGACAACAAAAAGTTATCTTAGATAAATGTTGTTATCATTTCTTGCGAATGAAAGTGTTATCAAGAACAGACTCAAAAGCAGAAATTTGCAAAATGGCTTATACATTTTAAGTTCACACTCTTATATCTGTAAATTTGCAGGATATAGTTTTATTTCCGATTGAAAACAAACTTGGAATTAACTTGTTCACAACAACGCGCGGTAAATGTTATACATATTGATTCATGGTAGAATTATCTATCAGGTATAGTCCAGGGGGGTTCTATGCCACAGCTGAACAACCTTAGAGTTGGCGAAACATGCAGAATAAAGTAAGAAAGAGAAATAGCGATAGATGACTGGAAGTATGTAGGGTTGCTTAATGCTTTTCTCTCACATTTGCCTTTGTGCATTGAACCAAAAGTACAAGAGTCATCAACTGAGAGTGTTTTTGTCAAAAACGATGTACAAGTAGACAGTCAAAATTTCTCTTCACTCAAATGCCAACAAACAAAACGAGTGAAACCCTAGTACTTCTCTACTCTCTCTCTTACTCTCTTCATTGAATATTTCAATACACGAGCAGCTTTTTGATAGTGTTATTGTATATAACTATACAAATTCCAACCATGTTGAAGAAAAATTACAAAAACTATGCAAAAAGTGTGAAATAAGCAAGATATGACGCGAGAGAGAAATGCGTTTGAGTGAACTCCTAGTACTTTTTGGTTCTCTTTTACCAGGGTTGCCAAGTTGCGCACATCTTCTGGTCGTCTAATTGTAAATCGTCTTTGTTTTTGTGACAACTAAATCGATGAAATATGGGGTTACAAGTGAAATAAAACAAAATGTAATGAAGTGATAGAGTACAATTATTTCTAGTGATTGCATATTAAACACAAATTTATTAAAATAAAGATTTTTCTCATTCTGCATGGGTTGCCAAGTTTGTATAACTCTGTGCTCCAACTTTTCCAGTGACTTTTTTTGCTTTCCCGACCAAGAAAAACAGCAGTTGCAAACTCTTAGTATATTACTATATGGTATAGTCGTTTAAACAGGAGATGACATTTTTTCCATGGTCTTTGTTTTTTCACCCATTACAGCAAATGTTGCCACATTTCGTAATATTAAGTGCGGATTGTTTTATTTGGAAAGTCGTAAGTGGCGATAGCTTAATGGAATAAAAACAGCCTGTTTCTCTATCTCGAAGGAAAACTCTCGTTCGTGTTCTAGATGAAAGTAAGTTGATTTGGGTTTCACAATTTTGTCGTTTCAAGTCGACTGAAAACATACAACTTTCAGTACAAATTTTTGTTTCTTTATTTCGAATGTGCTGTCACTTACGAAAAAAAATGGAGACAGGCGAACGAAAATTTCGACTTGGAGAAACCCAGTTTGAGTCGAATGTGAGTGACTGATTTTCTTTCGCTTAGCTTTTCGTTCGAGATAGAGAAACAGGCAATTAATATTATTTTGAACTAATTGGAATATAAATTTAACGATTTTCATAAATTTATTTTAATTTTTTCATTTCGACGTTACGGAAATTTGACTCGAGCCGAACATATTACATACCTGAACTTTTAAGGGCCATAAATCGGGAAATATGGGCCTCGGGCAAAATCTGTTTTTTTTTTATTTAAAAATAAATTCTATACACCCCCCAAAAAAATTAAAACAATTGCTAAATTGCCCCTAAAATAGAGTTGTTCCCGAAAAACATTTCTAAAAAAACGTTTTAATAAAAATCTTAAAAATAAGAGAAAAAACTTAAATAACTTTTTTCGACTTTAATATCTTCGGTCTTTGAAGGGTTATTGTTGAGTATTATACCTTAAACAGAAGACTGAAGACTTGCCTATTATCGGAGTTCAGTAAAAATATATGTATACAAGGGCATTTTTTTTTTGGAAAAAATAAATTTTTATCAAAAAAGTTAGGTTAAAAAATAGTTTTTTCCCACCAGCCCCCAATAGGTTAAAAAAAAAAGAAATTTACTTATTAAGTTTAATTTATAGAGTTTCAAAAGAGCTTTGTAATGATACACGTTTTACCCAGATCGGTTAATAAATACCTGAGATATGAGCGACTGTATATCAAGCTTTGGAGGACTATATTTCGGAAAATATGGACTTGCACCAAAAATTTTTTTTTTTTGTTATCAGCTTTTAATGCCCTATCTGGTCAAAAAAAACCCAAAGAATAGGGCCATGGGCCCTAAAGTGAATTTGTTCCGGAATTTCTATAGTTAGATACAATAAAATCATCAGAAAACTTCTCGTGTTTTGAAATTTTCAACGAAGAGAGTAAGAGAGCGAGCAGAGAAACGACGCGGTTCACTATTTTTCTTTGTTGGAATTCCACTCCATGAGTAAATTTTCTTCTCTATACCATAGTTGCTTTATGCAATTTTCGCGCAGGGTTGTATTTTTTACTACTAATTTTAAGAGAGTATGTGAGACCCCCTAATAATAAATATAGAAGAACGGGCAAAAGAAACACAATGAAAACAAAACAACCGCACATACACATTTGTCAGATTCTGTTGCTTTTGTGTTTGGTAATTTTTATTTTTTGTTTTCAGTTACGAACGCGATTGCAGTGAAAAAAGCGATATCGGAAATCCAGTCAGAGCAGCGCGATTAAACAAGTTTCTAATTTATTTAAAGTGTAATTTAATTGCCTACAAGATTAACACTTAAAAATAACATGGTAGCGTGTCTTGTATAAATAACTGCTAAAAGGCAAATTACTAATGGACTCGGGTAAAGATTTAGGAAAATTTTCTTTGTACAAAATTCAAGTGAACCAAAACTAAAAAGCAAGTAGAAAACAACAACCTTGAATGTCTCCCAGCAACAACATCATCAAGGATGCAGCCAAGGCAGTGTCACACAAAACATATGAATATGAATTGTTTCACAACGTTATCGGGCACATTCCACTACCCCCGGTAGCCTGTAACTCAAACGAGGACGTTAGTGCGTTTCAAACCCAGTTAACACGTGGTGACTTTTATTACTACCATTATGGCTGTGATGGTTATCACGATAACGGCTGGGGTTGTGCCTATCGTACGCTTCAATCTATGGCCTCTTGGATATTACACAAACGTCAGTGGCAATCTGTGTTGCAAGTGCCATCGCTCAAAGAAATCCAACAAACTTTAGTAAATATTGAAGATAAACCTTCAAGATTTGTGGGTTCTCGCGATTGGATTGGTGCATTAGAAGTTTTCTACACCATCGATGCTTTGTATGATATTCCATGTAAAATTCTTCACATTACAAAGCATGAAGATTTGCAAACTCACATAGAAACATTGGCGGAATATTTTAAACAATTTGGTGGTTTCGTTATGATGGGCGGTGATATGGATGCGGCGTCAAAGGGTATAGCGGGTGTTCACAGCAATGGCAAGGATTCGTATCTGCTGGTTGTGGTAAGTCTTTGATATACAAATTTTGAAAAAAGTTTGAGATGTTGAAATGGCTGGGATGAAAGTTGTTTGTATAAATACTCAAATCGTGTAGGCCTGGTAGTTTCTTAGTTGAAAGTCTTTAACTTTAATTGGGCGGAAGAAAATATACACATTATTGATGCAAATCTTGAGTGCATTTTTTGGAGAGCCTTTACATCCAGGACAGCATTACCTACAGTTTCGAATAGAACAGCTGCAAGGTTTACAGGATTATATAGAAAATGCTAATTTTAAAATACTCTCATTCCGAATTTAAAAATGATGTAAATATGGGAATTACTTAATGGAAAAGTCTGTAGAAACTTTTGTGGTATTCAGTTCAAAACGGTAAGTTTTAAGTTATGGCTGTTTGGTTTGAAACCTTTACACCTCTTTTTCCACATACTTGACCTCGATCTGACTTCAAAATAAATAACGGTAATGACATTGGCCATATTTCACCGCTACTTAATAATAATACACGTTTAAATCCATCCAACCCACTTTGCTCTAAATTGTTAAATTATGTTTGCCTTTGGATTAGTTTAAAATAGAGCAAACTGTGTGTGTCTGTTTTTCCAGCATAATAAAGGCCAAATGGGCTGTACTAATAAACGTTAAAAGCGTAAAGTGAAACAATATCAACCAATATATTTAATTCCCAAACGATGAGTCAGTCACAAAGGTGACGAAGACTTATATTAACATTTGAATCATTCCATTTTAATAAATTAAATTTGAGAGGGTTTGAAACTTATATTGCCAAACAAATACGTAGCCCCAAAATGCTTATCGAAACAGAACTAAAGGGTTTTCCAATACAGCTGGGTACATGTTAAAATTAAATAAATCAAGTTCCGTGTGAGAATCAAAATTTTTGTTTGTTTTATTTGTGGAATATTGTAATGGGCATCCGAGGTCAAATTCGGCGAAATGAAGGTGGGTCCGATGATAACAACACGCCAATTGCAAAATGAGGTTGAGTTCCATGACCAGGGGTCAAAAAATTATGAAAAGACCAAAATAATAAAAATAAGCATGCGAGAAATCGAAGAATTAGCCATCGGACGGACCTACAGCCATGGACACTAAATTAGAACAAAACTAATCTTAAGTTCGACGTAGCATTTTTATACTTTTGGACAATATAGACCAATTATAATGGTCTGCACTATTGCAGATGAGCATTACACTTGTGTCAAACATAATTTCTCTATTCTTTTTTGTTGATTGCTGGAATGTGCAATTAACATACATAGGTACATACATATTTTGTTTTTGGACAGTAAATTACTACAACGTGAGAGGAACGATTATAAAAAGTTTTTTGGTTTCGTATTTTGTGACCAGCAGTACTTTTTTCTTAAATTTTTATGCAATTTCTTTAAACTTGTACTAAAAATGGGACGGGGAAAAGATTGAACGTCAGAGGAAAAGCTCACTATATTCAAAATGTGTAGTGAAGGCAAAAAACCATGTGAAATTACAAAAGTTCTTAACCGATCGAGAAAACTGGTCTATAATGTTATTTATTCCATTGAAACTAAAAAAAATGTTATAATGGAAAACAATAAAAAAAAAAACTCACGTAGCAAAAAAAATAACTGAAGCAGTGGACCGAGCTATTGTCCGGATGTCGACGAAGGAACCTTTCCTGTCGTCACGCGATATTGCGAACGAAATTAACTGTCAATTTGGATTAAATTTCTCGGACAGGCTCATCCGAAGACGCCTGAATGGCGCTCAGCTGTTTAAGCGCGCAAGCCGAAAGAAGTCACATCTATCAAGAAAAAATATTGCCAAGCGTTTATTGTTTGCACGCACCCACAAATCTAAAAACCTCTCATTCTGGAAAAAAAAATACTTTGAGTGATGAAACTAAGAATATGAAGTAGGGTATTTGTTCACCGACTTAAACGCCAGTCATTGAATCCACGATACACTCAGAAGACCCTAATGCATGGTGAAGGAAGCATCATGGAATGGGGATACATTTTCATGGCGGAATGTGGTCGCCATTGTGGCAGTTAATAGAAAAATGAGCCGTTACCAGTATTTGGACATCCTTAAGAACCAAATGGAACCTTAAGCTTTTGAACACATGTCAGTTTAATTCACATTCATCTACGACAAACATACGTCGAGTGGTTTTCGAAGGAAAGCATCCCCGTTTTAGACTGGCCGGCTCAAAGTCCTGACTTGAACACGATTAAAAACGTCTGAAACGAGTGTGATACGCGATTGCTCAACATAAGTAAAAAAACTTGAATGACTGGAATACTGAATTGCGTTGCCAGAATTTGATTCAAAACATTTGTCGTAGATTCCAAGCGGTACAGTGAGTGAAATCTGGAAAGCGCACAGCTCAGTGATTGTGAGAAGCTCTCCCCTGTCCCTTCATGGGATGTAATGGGAAACCATTTATTTATTTTTATTTGAAAATTAAGGTTACACTACTAAATATTAACCAGGTGAACTAAAAACATGGCTGAAATGCATGAGCATGGGTCCGGCTCAAAAAACAAACCGAAAATCGAGTAAAATATGGCAATTTCAGAAACCACAATATTTTTTAACGATCGGAACCATGGGGCCCTTAGGGTCCAAAATACGGGTGCACATAGGTACATCTATGAACAAGCAAGTGTGGGTACTGAAATTAAACGTTTCCCCTCGCGAATTAAGTCGTATGTATATATATATTTCGGCTGCGCGGCGTCTGTACCGAGATGACCCTATTTTAAGTTATACCGGGTCTGGTGAAATTACAAAAATCAACACTCCAAATAAATTTGTTCGCAAAATTTACCCGATTACGGGTCTTCGCAAAGGGAAAAGATTCACTATTTTGTAAAAACAAAGTACAATTTAAAAAAAGTCGTGCAATTTTGCCCCTTTTGGGCCCGATTAATTATTAAAATATATTCCTTTTATTCCAAAAAATTTCATTTGTGCTATTCTACTGTCGTTCAAGTCTTGTTTTTTTTTGTAAAGGAGAATATGCATTTGAAGTTTTTATGTTGTTTTTTTTTTGTTGCCAGAACTAAAATGCTATAAAAACTATGATGGTTTTCATGACGATTTGTGCTAATTTACTGTCCATGGGTGTAGGTTGCACACGGTCCAAAATACAGGTAAATCTAGGTATACTTGGGAATGCCCAACTATGGGTATTCAAACGAAAGGTATTCGTCTCACGAATTCAGCAATGACAATATTTGTTGTGTGCGAAGTCTACAAGTGGCCCAGTACTACGCAGTAACACAAAAGTACTATGCGGAAGCCTCTCCTACCCCAGAAGGAGAAAACCCCCGCCCCGACGAAGTCCGTCCGCGTGAGTGCTTTATAACACAAAAATGCTATACCGAAACAGCGAAGTGTGTGTTGGACCTAAGCTACGTTCAGGTATACTGGGATTTCGCAAGTTTACGGGATTTCATTTCAAGAAACAGCTGATTTTTGTACTGCAAAACATGTTTGGTGAGTTGAAATCCCAAAAACTTCGAAATCTCAGTATACCTGAACGTTGCTTTACCAAAGAGGAGAAAATCCCTAAGCCCGGCGTAGAATATTTTATAACACAAAAATACTATGCCGAAGACGGTGTTGAACCTACCCCAGATGTGAAAATGCCTATAGGTGCCATTAGACGACGTGTATTTCACACGTTTCGTGTTCAAAAGTATACTTATGTGTAATTACTCGTGACATAACCATATTAAATAAAATACTGGCTTAAACCTAGAATAGGTCGGCAACTCGCTTCGGCTCCAAACTATTACCATTGGATAGAACTTTTTATTTTAAGTAAAAAAAATTAAATAAAAAAATCGGGGGCAACGCCTATTTTCGGAGTTGTGGGCACCCAAAGTTCGGACATACAGGATGATACTACGAGTGTGGTGCCGTGTTATGGGTGGGACCGATTTCACAACTTTTTTGTGTAAAACGAGTCGAAATAAACAAAAATAAATAAATACATTTTTTCGATAACTGCTTAGTTATCCACGTATCGGATTTTTAAAAATATCCAGAAAATATTTTTTTTTCAAGCAATCGAGTGATTTTTCGGATTTTGCCACACATCGACTTCAGGTACAGAGGGAATTTTAACCCCCCTGCCTGAGCCCGGCCGGGCGACTAATTGCAATATAAATTTAACGATTTTCCAAAAGTTCTACCACACGGTACGAGCAACATAGGTCCCTGCCAGGGCTACTTGGCCCGTAACTCCCAAAATAGGGGTTCCCCCGATTTTTTTATTTTACTTTTTTTACTTAAAATAGCGATCCCTACAACCAAAAAAAAAAGCAAAAAAAATTGGACGTGCCGATCTATACTAGGTCTGTTCCAAAATACTTACCTTTCCATATTCTTTATCCGTTTTTTTCAACAAAAATTTAATTAAAAAATCTTCACTTTATGCCGCCAAACACTGTTGTTTTGCCAAAAACTGTTGATGTCACATACATTGGTACCATGGTCGAATTATCTATTAGGTAGTCGCATTAGTAATTCCGTGGTTAAGCTGTCAAAATTAGCTGAAAAATGAAAACCACTATGTACACAGAATGTGAAAAATTTTATAAGATTGTCTAACTTCATACAAAGTCTATGCTATTAAATTCTATTTTGATTGAAATTCTTTCAATTTTATTAACAAACGAAAAGAAACAAAATCGAATTTGACAGCTTACCGATAGATAGATAATTTTGCCATGATTGGAACCATGGTAAAATAAGGAACATGGTAAAATTATCTATCGGGTAAACGCGTCAGCCCAGCTGATTTGTGATTTTTTCATATTTTCCGTGTGTAGCAGTTGCTGTCTGACGGGCGTTGCAGACAAAGAAATATAAACAAACTTTGACATACGAGAAAAACTCACTCCAGGAAAAAGTTCAAATCAGCTGTGCTAGTGCTTCTACCATTTGTTTGTACCGTGTTTGTAGTTGATCGTTTCAGCTGTCAAACTCATATATACTTTGTTTTTGTTCCATTTTGTTTCCTGTGTTGTTGGTATACTTACGTGTATAGATTGACAACTTAAGCGATTGAAACAAAAACAAAATGCCTGTGGTTGCTGCCATGGTAAAATAAGGAACGTCAACTCGTTAGAACAGATGTATTCAATTTTTTCATTGTGGTTGATCGTTTCAGCTGTCAAACTCATATGTACTTTGTTTTTGTTCCATTTTGTTTCCTGTGTTGTTGGTATACTTACGTGTATAGATTGACAACTTAAGCGATTTAAACAAAATGAAAATGAAAATATGCCTGCTGTTGCTGCCTACAACAACAACAACAACAACGTCTACTGCTACTACTTGGTTATTTTACTATGGTTGCTGCCTACAACAACAACAACGTCTACTGCTACTACTTGGTTATTGGCACATGAAAATATGTATTTGTACAAATTAGCTCTGCCTGCGTACACATTTTGCATCATTTTGGGCAAAATGTTGCAAAATCTTGCAAAATGTTGTCTGCGTACTCCAAATCTCTTGCAGCGAGAGAGCCAAAAAGAGAATTTTTTGACAGTTGGAAGTTAGAGAACTTGCAAAATGTTGCTGGAGAAATTTCTACTTGCAAGATTTTGCAACTAGTTTGAACAGCTGTTTTTATTTACTGTTTGAATGAAATAATTTTTGTGAAATTAATTTTGTAACGTTTATAATAAACAAAACATTTTACTTCATGCTAGAAACGTGCAAATATACAGTGCGACCGTGCGACACACATGCTAAAATTCGTTTGCTTTGATATTTCAACTGTTTACACGCCGATCAGCTGTTTTCTTGCAAGATTTCACTGGATGCTGTCTGCGTACTTTTTGAGATATTTTCAACCGAGAGAGTAAAATTGTTCTTACTCTCCCAAAAAAAGTTACTGAGTATTTGCTACTGGAAAAGTACGCAGACAGACCTATTGTTACTGGATGTTGGCTGTTTACACCAAATAGCCAGTAACGAGAGAGCAAGAGAGGAATTATTTTGACAGTTCGATGATAGAGATCTTTCAAGTTTTTACTGGAGAAATTTTTGCCAGTAAGAATTTGCAAGAATTAACACATGTTTTGAACATACATACATATGTATGTATGTGATATGTAAACAAACAAAATTAGGAAATTTAAAAAACATAAAATACCAAATTATCATTGGAACTTTATGTTTTAGGAAGAACAATATTTCTAATGCTTTGTAATGACCTTTTAACTATGTACTTTAAAAAAAAATACATTTTTGGTGGTTTATGTACATACATACATCGTTTGATTCAGACTGCAGTTGTTGGTTCTTTAGGTGTTTACATTGCAAATTAGCTGTTTACATACAAAAGTTCTTATTTGGGATTTTACTGGATGCCGTCTGTGTACTTTTGTGATATTTTCCACTAGGAGTGGTTACTGGATATTTTTTACGGGAAAAGTACGCAGACAGACTTAATAGAGCACGCTCAAAATGCAATATTTACACATGACATTTGCACATTGCTTTTACACATGAAATGTTTGCAAGGGATCACAAGACATGTACACATTTTACAGTGGGAAAAGTGACATGTCACGTGAAAAATAAATATCGTCTAATGGCACCTTAACCTGGCGTTTACACGGGACAGTTTAGCTCCGACAGTAGAAATACATTCACACATTTTTACTACCGCACTTACACTTCTCTCACTTGCCTCGCCACTGTCTCTGATTTTTCAACGATAGTAACTTCGGCAAGAGATTTGACATAAGCGGCCAGATCATGGCTGAACTAGTAAAGGTTGGCGCAATAGATCAACTGATTTTGCTTTCTTATGACTCCTTCTGTTAAATTCAGTGTATTTTGTTGTTGTACTTTTTTGTTTACCGTGTTTGTTCATATGGATCTGTGTTGAATTTGACGGTTAGAGTCATGAAACAAAAACTAAATGCCTGTTGTTGGTTCACACAATTACACCAAATCCTACTGCGTCATCCTCTACTAGTTCAGCCATCGGTCATATCGGTGACGTTTCGTAGTAATTTGAGAAAAAAGCAAAACATCGCAAACGACTTTACAAATTGGGAAATATATTTGTATTTGAAAATTTTGCTAATTTTTATTGAAATATTGTTTGACAATACAAACATATAAACATGAATACATGTCTAATTTTGCAGAGTATATCAGTTCCATTGTAATTTGGAGAAGTAAGACAAAACACAATGGCAAAAGAGCGAAGAAACAAAAAATCAGAGCACGAAATTTATCGAAACGACACTGTCGGCGTTTGCTTAAAACTGTACTGTCTTTATAACTGGCTGGACGCGTACGTCACACAAACAATTTTTCTGTTTTTGACAGTTAATACATATTCTCAACTGTCTTGTCGCAAACTGTCACGTGTAAACGCACCGTAAGACCGGGCGGAGGCCGTCTGCGCAGAATGCTCGATAATTAACAGTGTTATTATTTGATATTTCCGCCATATTTACACCCTTTTTACAAAAAGAAATTAAATCTTATTTTGTCAAAAAAAAATTCTATTTTATCTATCGATAATTAAGACAGTTTTCGAAAAAAAATTGTTTGTGTTCCTCTTATTTTGACCATTACTATAAACCTGGTTACAAAATATAATTTATTTTGGGCCTTTTTTGGACTTTGTGGAAGTGAAGACAATTTTTTTTTTGTTTTTCGTTCTCTCTAATTTTACTAAATTTTTTATTTTTCTTTTTACCCCTAGTTCCAAAGTTTTGCCCAAAATGAAATTGCGTCCCAAATCAATATACAGGACACAACAACACGAAATTTTGAGGTCCTTTCATTTGCGATTGGGGTGTTTTTTTATTATGAACTTAGGCCCCAATGAAAATAGACCCCAACTTTTTTTGTTGGACATCTTAATTTTCTTTAGGGTATGTCGTAATTTTTTGATCCGTTGCTTCATTGCTAGATATGGGAGACTAATGTAAACCCTAAAGAAAAAACACCCCGTAGTAACAAATGAAATTAGGCCCAAAACACTTCGAAAAGTACACTAATAAAAAACTAACCCGTAAACAACATAGTTTTTGACTATAAATTATTTATATATGACCACGCCCCTTTGTCCAATCCCGCCCATATTTGCAGCAGATCTTAGAATATGTACACCTAACCAACATACCCAATTTTGTTCAAATACCGTTAACAGGAGCAGAAATAAAGGAGTTTTAATTTGTGATTTGTACGGGAGGTATCACGCCCCTTTTTCCAATCCCGCCCATATTTTAATAGTTTATTTTTGTCGTCGCCATTAGTTTGCCCGCGAAGTTTCAGCTCAATTGGATCACGGGAAAAGGGTTAAAAATCAATCCAAAGCTCTTTCGGCATACATATGTCCATGCATACAGACAGGTGAAGTTAATATAAAGAATTTAAAAGCAAAAAAAATCGCGCATCTTTTTTTGCCTAGACCACAAATTTAGGGCCTGCTTTCATTTTGAATTTGGGGTATAATTTCCTGGGGCCCGTCTTCCTGCTGCCGTCGTATTCTCAATGACTTGTGCTTTCTTAGCCCGAAATAACACAAGTACAATTACAATTCTCCGTTTGATTTCTAGGCTGAAATTATTGCTTCTGTTTACGGCAGATCTGAGGTAAATGAATTCGTCCACTTCCTCGAAATTATAACGGTTACCAACAATCACAATTTTCCAATCGGGTGGACTCGGCTATCAATTGATCCATTGTGATTGTCCCATGAAAAAAGGAGAGAGTAAAAGAAAGAAAGAAAACTATATAAGTGGGAATGGAAGGATAAAAAGTGTGTATGTGCAATATGAAGAAGAGATGATTGTAAGATGAAGCCCTCTCAGCAGTGAACCTCGTCCATTCATCTTGACCCGGTCAACCTTGGGGGCAAGGCATGAGACCCGGTATTATACACACCGGTTGAGGAGAGATGTTCCAGGTCCTCTATAAAATCTTGCCCACAAGTAGCTCAGCCTCCTACGAACCAAAGCCGAAGCGGGACACCTACAAAGAAAAAGTTCCATCGACTCGAAATCCTCGCCCTCGCACAAGCGACAGTAGTCCGGTACAAAACTATCCCATTTCGACAGGTCAGTCTCAAATGTCCCCTGCACAGGCCAACCATATATCCTGATCGAGATCTGCTATGTTCGGCCCACAGTGATCTAGCAGTTATACAGTCGTCTGCTAACTGTTTTCCACATCCATTCCTCGACTAAAACAAAAAGGTAACATATGGGCGAATGATCATCCACTAGAGAGAGTCGTTGTCAGGCAACTTACAGCCTTCTCCTGCCAGTAAGTTCGCTGATTCGCACCCAGAAAAATCACAGTGTCCTGGAAAGCAGCAGAGGCAGATATAGAGAGGCCTAAGCCTGTCCAACTTCTATTTGCACCATGTATCGTCTTTATCGCAGCCTGGCTATCCACAGATGGTTATCCGTCTGCTAGTATCGATTTCACATTCCTTGATGGTCTCCGCGGCCTTCTGAATGGTCAGTACCTCAGCCTGAAAGGCACTGCATTCGCTATGTAGCCTAAAGAAAAGTCTTAGCTGCAAGTCCTCGCTGTATATACCCTGTGCCCTGTTCCATCTTCGATCCTTCCGTAAAGATAGAGTCCCCATAATGGATCCCTCCGTGATGTCCACTTTACGGAGATCCACACGTTTCGTCAAGAAATCAGTAAGAGACGGAAGACAACAAGAGGCGGCAGACGACAAGAATCGCTACTACCGTCAGGCTGGAGAATATACACATGACCACGCACAGGCTGATGCCAATCGCCAGTTTCCCTCAATGTGATAGGCCGTCGTCAATTGCCTTGACGTATAAGTCGGGGGCGGAAGGCCCAGGAACACATCCAAGGCCGCTTGCGGTGTGATCTTTCTAGCCCCAATTATCCCCATAGCAGCCATCCTCTGAACCTAGCCGTACATCTTCAGTAGATTAATATTGTCAAGGCCCTTCCACCAAACCAGACATTCGTAAGTAATTATCGGTCGCACTATCGCAGTAAACACTTTGCAATCTTCGGGCTGAGTCCATAGATCTTACCTATAGGGTTCGTCACGCCGTCAAGGCCGTTGACACCCCTCTTCTGCCGTTACTCGATGTTTTGACCAATTCAACTTGTGATCGAGAGCAACACATAGGTACTTGGACCCCGTTTAGAGCTTCAGTTCCACAGCATCTAAACTCGATGGCCTAACTCTTTAATCTTATATCTACGAGTGAAGAGAACCAAATTCCGTTTTTTGGGGGTTCACCCAAAAGCCACAGGTCATACCGTTGGTAGGAATTTCCCACCTATCATTATAACCACGTCATCCGCATACGCCACAATTTTCGTACCAACTTCATCGAAGAACTTGAGTAATCCGTTCATCACCAGAAACCATAGAAGTGGGGACAGAACTCCCCCTGTGTTGCGCCACTAGTAGCTCTCCTCTTTTTGCAACATCCGTCAAGTTCTGAGTGGTCGACGCGATTTCTCAGCATGCAATCCACTAGCGGTCGTGATACATTAATGCTCCTTATCGCACATGACGTCAAGTTGTTAAAGGCACCTCTATATCCACAAAGGCAGCTAAAGTGAAGTCACCTGATCTCAAATATCGCTCCGTAAAGCCCATAACCTCATGGAGTGCGCTCTCAACCGACCTCCCCTATGTACGCGTGCTGAGGAGGGCTTAACGTTTTAGGGCTTAAAGATGTCCATATAAACAAGTCCAACAATCTCTCCAAACTATCCAGGCAGCCCTGAAAGTGTGTATCCATTAAAAGCTCTAGCGTATCGGCGCTGGACTCGGTCCAAGACCCATCCGCCTTGCAGATGGAACCCAACACTTTTGGGCCCTTAGACAGAATTCTTCTGAGTCGGGCAGAATTGATGACACCGAGTATGGATCCGCAGTACTTAATTCATGTCGCTCCCTTCGACTTTTTAATATCCCTTGTATAACTGTTAAAACTGCTCGTATGAGCGTTCCACTGTTCCTCTGATCCGATCCTCTTTACCTTATTGAAAAGCACACTGGCTGCGATCTCCTGTCCAGATAAGTGAGAGGGCAAAAAAGCCAAGTTTAAGAGCTCTTATCAGTGCATCCATCTATCCACTTTCCCGTTTACCTCATCAGATTCTTCCTAGGAGGCTTACTGCAGCGGCAGCTTTGGTACGGAAAACCGCCCAATTAGCCCTCCGTTAATTCCTATAGGCTTTCTGACATCCACTTTGTTGTTTTCCCCATCGAGATCAGTCCTGTCCACTATATCCGCATGAAGACAGGGATTGACTTCCAGGCTAGTCTGTCTCTTCGCGCCTTTGATGGGTTCGCCCCCAGAGCGAGCCGACTTACTCTTTTTGTCATTGTCTGACAATCTAATTGGGCCGCCCGGCTTCTTGCCCATCGCCACCATTGAAGTAGCTAGCCCAACGTCAATTTCTGTAACAGTAGCCGCGATCTCAGCTCAAGTCGATGATTGAGGAGCCGTGGAATTAACATCTCCACGGCGTTGATGCGTGGTTACACAACAAGGCTTAGCTGCCACCAAAGAAGGGTCTGAGGAGATAAGCTCCAGGATCGAATCACTAAGGAACCTTACGTCCCGATGTTTACTATGAAACTTAGTGGCATGTTCCCTGTATTTCTTCACAAGGTGCTTCTCCGAGAGCAGAACGGCATTGCAGCCCTGAAACATTGCTAAGATGTTTTCACCTTTTTCCGTCTCACCCTCCTTCTCCGTACAGATTTCTTCGACCTCACCTGTCAGGTTACCCTTATTGGCATTTGCCGAATGATAAATTCACAGTGTGAGAGTGCTGGAAGGGGGGAGGAGAGTTATGGGGGTTCCAGAGAGGGAGATGGGGTGATCATCCGCCCCCAGACGCCGCATCCAACGCAACCCCTCATGAACCCTAGCAGTTCTCCGATGTCAATGTTGCTAAGGGCATGCAACCCTAGTGAAACGGCCTGTGAAATCGCGCACATCACATTATTCCGTCGCAACACTAATGAGTCGCAAGTCCGCCTTTACCATTTGTAGAAGGTGTTTCGCGGGGTGCAATTGGTAGTGTGCGAGCCTTTTGAACATGAGATCCTAGGTACGATCCCTGCTCTGACCACCTTAAATTTCTTTCGACGGCGGTCACCTCGCATAGTGACGGCGACGCTATCGAGTATTCTGCCATGAAAAAGCTTCTCAAAATATACCGTTCGGAACCGGTGTAAAACTGTAGCTCCCAATCAGTAAGCATAACACTAGAAAGCGTAGAGCTCACTGTTTGTCAGAAGCTCTCCCCAATTCCTTTATGGGATGTAATGGGAAACCATTTTTGTTTTAGAAGATGTTTCGTTCTACTCTCATCTAGTTTAGGCTAGATCTCCCTATATAACACTACAGTCCGATCTCCTCGACCAGTAGGATTCGGTAGCGTATCGGGCCCATTTCTCAATCACTCCATACAGGAACGATATCAGGGGAGTTAGTAAGGCAATAGCTTGAATACACTCATAGACCACTCTCGATTTGCACAGATTTGAGCTTATCGCGTTGAGAGCTACCTTGCTGTCCGCAAACATCACATGTCACTAGTGCTTAATGGATTCACATTGTGAATCTCATCTACTGCTCTCGTGATCGCAAGAATTTCGGCCTGAAATACACTACAATTTACATCCAGTTCAAGGGATAGACGTATTTGGAGGTCTTGTCTGTAAATTCCTGCCGCCGTTCCAGTATCCAGAAGTCAGTAAATATAGATAACCAATTCAATCGAGGAATCCCATCCATTCTATCTACCCTGTCCATCTTGATCACCTCAGGGCCAGCCTAGAATATTCGTATTGGCATTATGTAATCTGATTTCTCTGCAAGATAGCCTCCTTGATCAATACTATCCATTCGCATAAGGACAGTTGCGTGACCAGACGAAGATGTCCAAAACCCCAATTCTCTTAGGCTGATGGCAGAGTGCGCGCTGAAAGCCGAGCCGAACCGAACTTATTTGATGCGAGAAGGAAAATAGGGGGTGTCAGAGTGAATGCGAGAATCGGCGCTGTTTTTCCTTTGTGTTTTGTATTTATGAATGTTTGTATTGTAGTTATACATTTGTGTTTATAAAATTGAAGTGAACAGTAAAGCAGTTAAACTTAATTATTTCCTATGTTACAGTTGAAATTATCCCCATATATTATTGATATTTGAATATGTATATTTTCTGATAGTTTTATTAATATTTGTTTTTCTAGTCCCACAAAGCAGGTCGAGAAAATATTTCGCTTTTCATTTCGTTCACTGTCCATATTTAATTAACACTAATTGCAAAAAATACAACTTTAAAGTAAAGAATTCATGTCAGCAATGCGAATCAGCTCGAAAATAAGCATTGAATCAGTTTTATCGCATTCAATCAGCTTTGCTCTCGGCTCGGCTCGACTTTCACTATGCCATACTGACGCCGAGTTGTACTAATTTGTATGGGCACAGTTTTAAGAATTTCAATCAGCTTTCAGCTCGGTTCGGCTCGGCTTTCAGCGCACACTCTGCCAAGAGCCTTAGGCGAATAGCACCTGTAGCCGCACACCTAACAAATATGTCGAGAGAGGTGAGACCGAGCATGATCTCCAATGCCACTTGAGGGAATCTTCCTCTCGCTCAACTGATACACATTGCCGCCGTCATCTGTAAATTGCCTAGTAGCTTTAGATTACCACTTTTATCCAAAGCCTTTCACCACACCAGACACCAATAGGTTATATTGTAGCTATAGACTAGACTAGTAAAAGAAACAACCCCAAAAAACTGCATCTAGTGCCTCAAAATTGCAAAAATGTCGAACAATTTCTCCTAGTCTATAGCTACAATTGTGCCGAAGACAGGAAAACAAAATTCCAATTGGTTTCCGAGATATAGCCGTTAGAAAAATTCCATGTTACACGGAAAAATTAAGTTTTAGCCAAAATATACATGAGGCTATACAATCCGAACAGCAGCTAAACTAGCAAACTGCAAATAGGTGGGGTTTCTTATGGAGGGACAGTTACATTATATTCCTCTTTATAAGGTTAGAGTGACTATAAATTCATTCTATAGGACCTGACCCAAGTAGCAGTGATGCAGTTTTGAATCCTTCTTTATAAAAGCTGAAATAGACGTCATATCTATAAATTTAAGGGAATTGCAAAATAAAGTTGTTTGAATATGTAGTAGCGCAAAAGATAGCCTTTTTAAATTATGGCACGTACGCTGAGGCTCCAATAGTCTGCAACTTCAGTATTGTAGGTCACAGCAAATCTAATCAACCAGCATTTTTACATTCAAATTTAACTGATTCAACAAAACTCCCTTGACCGATTTTTTTTTGCCTGACATTGGGCATATTCATTTAATTAAACAGACGATGACATTTTGTATTACAATTTAGATTTCAGTTTAATGTTGTGTTTTTTTTTCTTAAATAAATCTTGTTTATGGGAATTTGCATTTATATAGTCTGAGGGTAATCCGGTTAGATAACAAATTAATATTAATTGATATCATTAGTAAACAGACTCTAAAAGACTAATAACTCAGAAAAAATACAGGTGAATAAACTTAAATAAAAATTGAGGGAAAAGGATTGAGGGAAGTAGGAATACTCTGAATACTAGTTCCATTGTGAACTAGTTTGTAAAATAGTAAAAGGGGTTCATAACTTGTTCGAATATGGCGATTTGGGGATAATTTCTTCCAAACCATTGGTTTTTTCATGTTAATATCTACTATTGTTTACATGGAGAATAACTCCATCTATGGTGCCGAAATATTTATACCTAACTATCACCGAACTATTCTTTTACATTTACTAACTTGTTCAAGTACATGTATTAGTTTGCCAACATACAAACAAGTCACTGATTAACCAACACACTGAATAACGATGCTGTGTAATAGCGCAGTCTATAGTGTGTGAAAGATCTGAAAGGCAAACTTTGGACTGCTGCAGTTTCTCTGTCACCGATCTGTTACTTGTGTAGCATTTAATGTTCCTATACAATTTTTCTTTTTACCTCAATAACTAATAGTTTGCATTATAAATTTCTGAAATAACTATATTTCTTTTTAATTATAGATTTTTTTTCCACACACAAACAAGTATTTTATATACAACTTCCAAAGACCAATGTCGTTACCACAGAGTAATTACATCTAGAGTACCGATTTGTCTCAGAAAATTTACGAAGTTAGGTTTGCACATGGACGTTGCATGTTGAAAAGAATTGCTTTAATAACACCAGATAGAGGCAGTGGCTCAAACCAACCAACAAAACAAAAAATTCGTTGTGTGCTTTAACATTTTTGTGTAAATACACCACAAATATAAACGAACAAAAAAAGTATAAAATACTGTTACGAATTTCCTACTCGTCCTTTTTGCGTTGTTTTATTCCCAATAACAAAACAAGGTTCGTTTTAAATTACGATAATTACAACGGTTTAACTTCCTTTTATTTTACTTATATAGTACAACAGTTTACTTTATTTATAACACTTTAACAAGTCTTATATTTTACTATCGATTCGCGTTGCTTACTTTACGGGGTTTAATTACAAACTGAACTCTCCATTCCAATAACCTCCGCTCTTTATACCAACTCACCATACTCAAATGAAGGTAGATCTAGCGAATTCAAGAACCTTCTAGACATTGTTGTTGTTGCTTATCTTTGTAGAACAATCTCGAATGGCGGAGAGTTATCTTTACTGAGTTGAATTCATGCTACTGGTTTAGCAAGCTGGTACGTTGTTACAATGCATACTTTCAGGCGCAGCACTAACCGCCTGTTATTTACATACTTTTAGTAGAGTCATTAACAGCTAGCAAAAGCTTTTACTTATTCATAACACTGCCCCCCACTTAAGCCTGTTCGTCCCGAGCAGGCTCAACCCCCCGTTTTCCATACAGGGCTAGTCTTTCCAAATGCACGACTTTCATTTTAGCTCTTGGACTTTGACTTTTCTGGATTCTATAAACCACGTCATTTATTCGTTTGACAACCTTGTAAGGGCGTTCCCAGTGAGTCGGAAGTTTTGGAGATAAACCTTTCTTGCGCTGTGGGTTGAACAGTAAAACTAGCTGGGCTTCATGGAATCCTTCGGAATTTGCCGCTCGGTCGTACCTGGCTTTCATTTTGTTACTGACCATCTTTATTTTGTTGCGAACAAACTCGTGAAGTTCGCTAAGCTCTCCTGGGATACCATCATTCTCCCCACTGTCGGGTGTTAGGCAGTTGCCAAACTCCAAATTTCTAGGGAGCTTTAACTCGGTCCCGAAGACGGCACTAGCTGGTGTTCGGGCAGTGGTATCCTGGGTGGCCGACCGGTATGCTAGAAGGAATTTTGGTATGCGTTCGTCCCAGAATTTTCTATCCTTACTGACGATCTTGCTCAAATATTCTTCAAGAGCCTGATTAAATTTCTCTACCGTGCCGTCAGTCCGAGGGCGCACTGATGTCGTTCTTATACCACGAATTCCATTCCTCTCGCATATTTCTTTCAAGATGGCAGATTCAAAATTCCTACCCTGCTCCGAATGCAGTTCTAAAGGGACACCAAAACGACTTATCCAGCTGTTCACGATAGCTTTGCTTATTGTTTTCGCTTCTTTATTTGGAATAGCGTACACCTCGGGCCATTTACTGAAGTAATCCATATGGATGGTGTGGATATTGAGGAATCAGACGCTCTTGATGTTCTGGGCATGAAAATACAATGTGATGCTCGCTGGGCAAAACATGTATTTGAAGTGTCGAAAGATGCATCGAAGTGCCTAGGCTTTTTAAAGCGGTGCAAGAAGTACTTCACTCCATCTGATCTCCTTAATATCAACACCACCTACATCAGGTCGCGAATGGAATATAACTCCCATATATGGGCAGGTGCTCCAAAGTCATCTTTGGAGTTGCTGGACCGTGTACAAAGGAGAGCAAAGGTGTTGATAGGGGACAGTAGGGTGTCCAGCTCTATTGCCTCCCTTGAGCATCGGCGTAATGTGGGTTGCGTGACACTGTTCTATCGGTATTTTCACGGTGCGTGTTCCTCGGACATCCGTCAACTTATACCAGATGTGAGGACATTTGGCAGAGGTACGCGGCTTTCAAGGAACTCCCATCCGTTTACTATCTATTGGCCAGTCGATCGCACAACACACTACAGAGAAAATTCGTTCTTCAGTCGAACGGTCCGTATGTGGAATAAACTTCCCGCAAGTGTATTTCCCGCCAATTGTGACATACAGCGATTCAAGGCAAATGTAAATGAGCACTACTCCCTCTTTCCACCCTCCTCTACCTAAATTTCCGTCGCCAGCACAATGCATTGCATTTATAGGGGGCATCCCCTGAGTGCTGGTCTTAAAAAAAAAAAAAAAAAAAAAAAAAAGGACTAGGGCATATTGGTTCCCAGAGCTACTTGTTGGATATGGACCAACCACACTCATGGATATTTGCTCGAAGGGAGCACTTGGGCTCTCCTGATGTCTCTGTCTGCAACTTCTCCGCGTTGGTCCTTTAGTTGTCAAGCACCAATAGAAACGTTCACTTAGTTTCTCCATAGTTTTTCCTTTGCCGAGGTGCCTACCACTCGGACCATTATGAGATTCTGCAATTATCTTTTTCACTTTCAAGGCAGGTACAACAATTAGCTTTTTCTCCGTTTTACCATCTTCACTTTCCCATACACGGTATAGACAGCCATCTAGCAATCTCAGGCTATTCCACTGGGCCCAATATGATTTTAAAACGGGGCTTTCTGAAGCGATTTCATTCCGCGTTAATTGTCTATCCTCTTCCTTTGCCAAAATAATTTTTGTCAATACAGGATCACTTCTCTGTGCCGTGAACCACTCGTCGTCCGATTCAATTCTCAGGGATCGGACGTCAATAATTTGCTCTTTTATCTCAGCCTTAGAATCCTGCTTACGCTCGCTGGAGATCTTGACCGTTTTCGCGGGTCTCTACAGTTCCGCCCTATATGGCCACGTTCGTCATGATTGTCACCTTTCAATTTTGTTGCTTGCCATAGCGCTTTCGTGAGAATCCGAATCAATACTTTCAGTTCGCTAACGGCGCCTTTCAAATCTTTTGATTTGCCTTCCGTTTCTACCCTTCGCACATGATGTGTCTGTTGACTGGAAACAACCCTCGCCGTCTCATTCGCCACAGCAAGTGAAACTGTTTCCACAAATGTAGCTTTTTGTGAGGCACACACCGCATATCTAACATCAGGATCGTTAATGCCAATAACAAATGCCTCTATCTTAAATTGCTCTAAGAAAGTTTGGGGTTCTCTAGGATATGCCATCAACACCAAGCGTTCCACATCGGTTGCGAAGTCATGAAGTGTTTCATTATGCTTTGCACTCGGCCTCTTAATTCCATGCGATATAAATCCTTCTTGTGATCGCCACCATACTTGCGTTGTACCGCAGCCAGTATATCCTCGTAGTTGTTTCTGCCACTGACGGGAATGCTCTGAAGGACTTCTGCTGCGGTGCCTTTCAGAGCTAAAATTAGGTCGTTGCTGTTCCACAAGTTCTTAATTGCGACCATTTCGAATTGGAATTTGAAAATGTCGAACGGTGTAGAGCCATCGGAACTGGGAGCTTTCAAAATACTAGAGCCTTCAGAAAATACTCGCACTGGACCCTCTTGCAACTGAAGTTCCCTCATTTTCCTTTGCAATTCGCTGACATAATTTTTTAGTTCCCGTTCGACTTCCTCGAACTTATGTTCGACTTCTTTAATCTTCTACCTTTTCGAATTTATCGTTCACTTGAATCTCCATATTGCCCACAACTTCAGAGATTTCTTGCAGTTTCTCATTTGTGGCATTTGATGTTTCCTGAATAATTCTAGAATTCTCGATTAATTTATTGTCCATAATTCTAGAATTCTCGCCAAATTTCTTTTCAAGTTTTTCGTCCATAATTCTAGAATTCTCGACAAATTTCTCATTCATAATTCTAGAATTTTCACCAAATTTCTCGTCCAGCTTCGCGTTAATAATTCTAGAATTTTCGTTAAATTTTTCCATCATGTTCAGTCACAGTGTAATATTTTGCTTCAAAGATGATTATAAAATTATATATAAATATAGAATTGTCTTGAGCTTGAGTAAATAAAATTAAGTACATACTAGTTCTAATAAAAAGGTCAAAGCAATAAATATCATCCCTGATAATAGGAAATGTTTTCTGAAGATTTTTCACTTTTTAAAATACCAAAATAAACATTAAAATGCATTGATTTAAAATATACAAAATTAAAAGAATGTGGTAACCAGTATTTGAAGATCACAGTGAAAATCATACATCACATTTAATTTTGATTTGTTTGGTTTGGATCATTGCGGGATCTGCTTTGTGTTTGTTTTGTCATTCCGGAAATAATGCGCGGTGCGAATGGGCACAGAGGGGCGGACTACTGTCGCTTGACGCGAAATGCAATTTGTCGACACGAGTCTGGGGAATGTTACGGCGATTTTGGCAAGTTATTGAGTCATGATCGTGCTACTATTCGGAGCATAACTAACCTGACCAACTTTCCAGCATTTGGTCGGGATTAGTTAGTATGATGGTATTGATGTAGCGGCAGCAGGTCGTCAAAAACACTGGCGACATCTGGCGAATAATTCAAAACGTATTACTCTCTTTTTGTCATAACTTGGTCAATTCATAATTTTGATGTGGAACATTGATGCCTTTCGAAACATTTATGATTTTTGTATTGTTTTACGTAATAACATTGTCGAAAGGGTGCATATATATTGAAATATCCTTAAAGAGAATAAGACTCTTTTTTGCTCTTTTACTCAGACTCTCTACATGAGAGCGGAAAAAGAGTGCAATAAGTTCTCTATTCTATTCAATACTTTTTGTCGTCGCTGTGTTTATGACAAACCAAAAACAATTATTTCAGTGAGGTAAATATTGCTTTGTAAGAAAAAGAAAGCAGATGAAAGAAAAAATAATGTGCAATAGCAAAAGAGCCTTCAGCACAAAAACTATTCTTTTTTGATTTTATTTTCAAAAGGTGTTAACACATCGCCCGTGAGTTCGAACACTCATTGATGTGTATTTGATTTGTTATTTGAAACCAACAAATTCCGCTTTTTTACCTATTGTGTCCCGTTTTTTGGTTACAACGAGTTGGTCAGTTTAGGCATAACTCAGCGCTATGAAAATGATGGCACAGTGGAGGATAAGTTTTAGACGGGCAACTAGGGAATATTCGACAATGCTGATTGTTCGAAAAGTAGCGGCAGGCCCAGGATTAAGTACCCTGAAATTGGGTACCTTATCCTCACGGAAAATTTTATTAAATTGGCGAGTTGCCCGTAGTGGGCAGTACTTACCGCGGGGAAATATAGCGCTTCGGTGAACACTCGCGGGGGTCTATGAGGACGAGGATTTTGACTTCTGAGGCAGGTTTTGTTCACTGACGAGGGTGAATTTAGTACATTTGGGTCTTTGTGAAGAAAACCGGCAGAATAACTTAAATTGAAGGGCATGAGGACAACAGTTGAACACGGAGGACGACACGTCCTGGTTTGGTGGTTCATGGCGGCGTCAGTAGTTACTTACTTAGGTGGCCTCTAACTAACACCTAACACCTCAAACTAATACCACCTCTTACAAAATGAGTATAACATGTTTCTTCAACCGTCTCGATCTTCAGCTTTTCTCTTCCAGTTAGTAACATCAAGCTCTCGCAGGCAATCTTCCACCTTGTCTTTCCAGCGAAGTCTTGGTCGTACTATTGTTCGATGTATTTCCAGTACGTCTTCGAATACCTATCGCACAGGTTCATTATGACCCATTCTACTGGACTAACCAGTAAAACGCGCCATTTTGATACGCATAACTATATCAATGTCGGGATACAGATTAAACAGCTCGTAGTTCATCCGTCGTCGATACTCGCCATTTTCTATTATAGGACCATATATTTTTCGGAGCATTTTTCTCTCAAAGACTCCCAGTGATGTATCATCAGCATGCGATATGACCCAGGATTCTGCGCCATAAAGCAAGACAGATTGTATAAGAGACTGATATAGTTGGATATTCGTTTCTCCATAGTACGTCTTATCTCTGAAGTGCTTAGCCCGAAATTCGCAAGCACAATTCTCCGTTTGATTTCCAAGCTGACGTTATTGCTTCTATTCACGGCAGATCCGAGGTAAACAATTCGTCCACTACCTCGAAATTATAACGGTTATCAACATTCACTATTTCCTTCGAAAGGGTGGATGTTCTGCTTGTCAAAAGCATTAATTTTACCTTGTCTTCGTTTACTGCCAAACCCACTTTCCTTCTCAAATCTCGAAAATACTGCATTAACTTCTTGCAGATTTCACCACATTATATCTCAAGCATCAGGATACGCGAGCAGCATGCTGCAGCTTTTCTCACGATGATCTCAATTAATATTTTGAAGAGATCGCATGATCTCCTGATGCCTAACCTCGTACTAAATGGTTCGGTGAGATTATTACCAAACTTTACTGAGGATTTCTTATCGGTCAGTGTTATTCGACAAAGGCGTATCAGTTTAGCAGGAAAATCAAGCTCCGACATAGCTTGGTACAGCTTTTCCCTTATCGGGCTGTCAAAGACAGCCTATAATCTACAAAGAGGTACTAGGTGTCGATTTGCAATTCGTGGGTTTTCTCCAGGATTTGTAGTAATGTGAACATCTGGTCGATAGTTGACTTTCAAGGCCTAAACCCACACTTATAAGGCCCGATCAGGTCTGCAACAAACGACTATATTCTGTCACACACTACGCTCGTGAGGACCTTGTATAAAATGCTTTCCCGTTACATCCCATGAAGGGATTACGGAGAGCTTCTCACAACCAGCTAGCGCGTTCTAGTTTTACACTCACTGATTAGGACCTACACTTTTACACCGGTTCCGAACGGTATTTTGAGAAGCTTTTTCATGGCTAAATACTCGATAGTGTCGCCGTCACTAAGGGAGATGACCGCCGTCGAAAGAAATTTAAGATTTTCAGAGCAGGGATCGAACCCACGTTATTATGCACAAGAGCCGCGCACACTACCATTGCACCCCCGACTGCCACGAAGACCTTGTATGCGAAGGACAAAAGGCTTATTCCACGATACATACATATGTATATCCGTCACGATTTGGGGATCTTAATTTTATCGAGGGAAGTATGGGCAAAAGGAAGTATCTCTACCTTCTTGATGGGGATGTTGGGTTAACGTGCCAGGGTACATTTTGTGTTTAGGCTAATCACCAGCTTTAAATGTTGTCGAGGATTTGCAGCACATTTCGGAGGTGGATATGAAGCAACGTAACGGCGACGTTAGGAATGACCAACGAGGGGAAATTCAGGGATGCCTACACCGAAAATTTGTTAGGATCAATGGGAAAACTTCTGGAGGATGTCATTGGACGAAAAGGACTGCTAACTAAGTAGTAAAGTTATTATGTATTAAGCACAGAGCAATATATAAGCTGTTTTACTTGCACCAAAAATCCGTGGAAAAATTGGAAAACATTAAGTGAATGAGAGATATCTTTAATTTTAACAACTTGCTTATTAATTGGAATTTACACAAATAATTTTACTCTAAGACTTCAATACATTTTTAGTTTTGTCACTGGATATCCCTTTTTTCATGTGTTTTGTACTTTTGGTTTGATACGCAGCTGAAAATGTATGAAAGTACAGTGTAACCTCTCTAGTACGGGCTATCCAGTAGTCCGTACAGCTCTATGTTCGGACAGTTTATAAATTGTACCTCTGTAGTCCGGAGGTTTGTTTTTTGTTTGTTTCGAAGCCTTTGTACGGTAGCCCAACAACAATTACACAAGCAATAGAATATGTGAGTCTTATTTTTGAAAGAACTTAAAACCAGAGCTCAAAAACTGCATATAGAAAAATTTATCTAATCCAAAATGACTTCATATTTCAAGCTATAAAAGTTTTTAATTTCTGTTCAGTTGAACCTTTTCTTAAATGTAAACCAATTTTGAATATTATTTATTTTTTATATTTCGATTTTTAAACAACTTATTTCATAATAAAATAAATAAATAAAATCAACTTTCGAGTTTAAACAATTTTGTACTGCAGTCCGGACAATTCAGTAATCCGGACAAAGGTCGAAACTATATCAGTTCGGATTAGAGAGGTTATACTGTACCACCGTTTCTTCTTTGAAAGCGTATTTTCTATATGTTTTCTAAGTCAGTAGTTGATCAGATGTGTCATCGGTATTAACATTATTTGATGGTTTGTTGATGTTGTGTGATTTCCATTGTGAGATCCAAAAATTTAATATTATTACCTTTTATTTTTTAAATGAAAACATTTTTATGTTTCTTTTTATTTTTTAACAACCATGAGGACTGAAGATTTATTTAAAATAAAAATTGTGTTTAAACTTTAATTGTTTTATCTTGCATACATCTTTGTAGTAATCTAATACTAGTGCATGATTTTCACTGTGAGTCACTGTACCAGGGGGTTCAATACCAGAGCTGAACAACCTTAGAGTTGGCGAAACATGCAGAATAAAGTAAGAAAGAGAAATAGCGATAGATGACTGGAAGTATGTAGGGTTGCTTAATGCTTTTCTCTCACATTTGCCTTTGTGCATTGAACCAAAAGTACAAGAGTCATCAACTGGGTTACAAGTGAAATAAAACAAAATGTAATGAAGTGATAGAGTACAATTATTTCTAGTGATTGCATATTAAAATAAATTTATTAAAATAAAGATTTTTCTCATTCTGCATGGGTTGCCAAGTTTGTATAACTTTGTGCTCCAACTTTTCTAGTGACTTTTATTGGTTTCCCGTCCAAGAAAAACAGCTGTTGCAAACTCTTAGTATATTACTCTATGCACTGTACTATGTGGAAACGGTGCGTCTAATCGAAAAATTGATGTCTTCAATATGGCATCACTCTTTTTTTTTTTTTTTAAAAAATAACTCAAACTAAAATTATATCTTGGAAATGGAAAGTGGGTATGGACACTTTTTTATTTTAGCGATTTTCTTATTTTGGCGATTTTTCGAAAAATATTCTTCCACACGAATTGGACCAGTTTGTGGAAAACCCTCAGAAATCAGCAAACATTGGCTAATTTTTTCATATTTTCGATTAAAAATGGGGATGGGTTATCCGGGGTAATCCATTATCCACCGTCGTGGGTAGCTACCCATTATTTTCCCCATTTCCCTGAGGGTAATGGGTAATCGTGATGAGTAATTCGCCATCGTCGTGGGTAGCTACCCATTATTTTCCCCATTACCCTTAGGGTAATGGGTAATCGTGATGGGTAATTCCCCATTGTCGTGGGTAGCTAGCCATTATTTTCCCCATTACCCTGAGGGTAATGGGTAACCGTGATGAGTAATTCATCATTGTCGGGGGTAGCTACCCATTATTTTCCCCATTACCCACATTACCACAGTAATTGTGGTGGGTAATTCCCCATCGTCGTGGGTAACTACCCATTACCACTACCACCGCGATCGCTACCCATTCATCACGGCAATAATAATGGGTTACCCTGGGTAACCATTACCCACGACATACAAACTCTGATTATAACCTACTAATCATTGTGTCTCAAACATGTAATATTGAATAGCAAACACAATGTGTTTGAACACAAGTATACTATATTTACGACAAGCCACAACCACGTTATATGTATTTGCACCCAAACAACAAAGAAATAAATATTTTTCAGCTTATTTCTCTTCATTAAATCACGTATAGCGCGAAAATTTGTAAAACGACGCTGTGATATTGTCAATGGGTGATTTTGCGACGACTATGTGTGAGATTGTGTAGCGTGATCGAATATGAAGCATTCTGCATTTCAAATCATTATAAAACTCCAAACAACCAGAAAAATTATTCCATATTTTGTTGGACTGTGTTGCTTGGGGATTCGCATTGTTAAGGTAAATATGTTTCATATCTCTTAATATTCTCTGTACTCTTAATCTTTTGTTAATTTGATTTTTCTCTTATTAATTGCTCTTAACAACTTTGAAGAGTTTCTAAAGCAAACTCTTGTACACACATAATATAAAGTAAATATAAAGCTTTGCAATGTCATTGTTGGCACTGTGATTCCGGGTATCTGCGTAATGCAAACAACTTTGGGCTTTGTGACTGCGGTATTAATGGAAGTGTGTCCAAATGGCATTACATTTTTGGTATGCCACTGATTTTGCACAAATTTTTTGAATACAAGGTCATATTCACCTCAAGTAAATTAAGATATTTTGAAGATCTTTGCTATCGGACCATAACATATTTAATGGTCAACATTATTTCGTGACAAAATTAGTACTTGGCAACCCTGGTGTTTTTTGCCTCCAGTGTGGAAGACGTTTTTTGACCATAGCATAAGTTTACTAACAAGAGGTTAGGTAAGTCACGTTTATGAGGTTAGGTAAGTCACGTTTATTAAAAAAAAATCGATCTGAGAAATCGATTTTTACTACTCTTATTTTATACCGAATTTTTCGTTTCTGAATTGGGTCAAATTTAACATGGCCAGCTGGTTGTCACCAAACAGCGGGACACAATACAACACATCGGAGTTTTTTGGTTTTAAATAACAAATTAATTAAAAATACGTATATCGGGTTTTTCAATAAGAGCGCTACAAAAGTTTTTTTTAAATAAAACAAAACCGGTTTTAGATACCAGTGAAATTCTTTATTCCTGTGAAAGTACGTTCGATGCCATTATGTATGGAACGCGATGAACCCAATTTTCGACGGTTTTCAAGCATAAATCGGCCGATACTGCTGCAATTTCACGTTCGATATTCGTACGAAGTTCATCAATCGTCGCCGGCTTGTTGGCATAGACCATAGACTTGACGTAGCCCCACAGGAAATAATCTAACGGCGTCAAATCGCACGACCGAGGCGGCCAATCGACTGGGCCATTTCGTGAGATAACACGTTCCCCAAACTTGGTTTCCAATAAATTGATTGTGACATTCGCTGTGTGGCTTGGGGCGCCGTCCTGTTGGAACCACATGTCCTCCAAGTCCATATTATCCAATTGGGGCCAAAATATTCGGTTATCATTGAACGGTAGCGATTCGCATTCACAGTAATGTGCCGGTCTTGATCATCACGGAAAAAGTACGGCCCAATGACGCCGCCGTCCCATAAACCGCACCAAACCGTAATTTTTTCGGGATGCAATGATGACTCATGGATTACGTGTGTATTGCTGTCTGACCAATAACGCATATTTTGCTTATTGACGAAGCCATTGAGCCAGAATTGAGCCTCATCGCTGAAGACCATAAATTGGACGTAGCGCTCTTAAAGTTGAGGCCACTGACTCCAAATTTCGGTAGTAAATTTTAATAATTTCGACTCGTTGTTGTCTCGTATAGCTTTCCATGATGAAATGGCAAACCTTACGGAAGAGAAATGTCAAAATAGCGGGAAAAAATATGGCGTCGTTTGCTGTCCCTATCGATTTACTTTTGTAGCGTCTCTGTTGAAAACCCCTTTACATTTTTATATAAGACTACCTTAAATATATAAAATAAACCGGCCGATTTACGCTTGAAAACCGTCGAAAATTGGGTTCAACGTCTGGACTTCTGCAAGCGTGCCCGTGGTGGCCATGCAAAAGCAATCGAGTTCCATACATAATGGCATCGAACGTACTTTCACAGGAATAAATAATTTCATTGGTATCTAAAACCGGTTTTTGTTTATTTAAAAATCTTTTGTATCGCTCTTATTGAAAAACCCTTTATTTTGGTCTTTTTGTTATCATTTATTGTTAGTATACATTTGTGTGGTGTTTAACACAACAATTTTAACAGACAATCGCGAAATGCCGTTGTTTTCTTGTTGTTGTTTTTAACTAATGCCTCTATCTGGTGTTATTAAAGCAATTCATTTCAACATGCAACCTTCATATCGTCACCTAAAATGCAAAAGGCCGTAACTACACTTTTTAGTTTTTTACAGGAGAAGGAATAAACGTTATAAATTAAAGACTACTTAAAACTTAATATCCAAATTTTAGATTCAGTCTTAGAAAACAAAGACGGATTTGTTTCTGAAAAACAAATTAATCGAAAAAAGTAGTTTTTAAGAAATATTTATAGCGTTTATTCCGTCTCCTGTAAAAAAAAATAATAAATGTAGTTACGGCCTTTTGCATTTTAGGTGACGATATGCAACCACGCCAAATGTCTTAAATTTACTAAGAGAAGTGGTTCCTCTAGGTATATTTACTCTATGGTATGAAGGTTAATGTTTGTCTACATTATGTGTACATTGACTTGTACATCGTTCAGTAAAATAATACAAAAAATTATATCACTGCATTTTAATAATTCATTGTGATGTAATATGTAATAAATATTAACTTGGTTGAAAGGAATGACTGGGGTATATGACGTCTTTACACATACATATGTAACATATGGCTTAATTCAATAGCCTTGCTTTATCGAGTTGCTGAATTTTATCAAGCATGATGTTGATAGTCGGTTAAACAATTAAAATTTCTCTTATACATATTTACATCTTTCCAAACGCAATCAAGTGTTTTTTGTTTTACAAAGAAAGTGTCGGAATCAGTGTAATACACTTTTCTGTCCTAATGTAAATTACGTGACCTAACCACTTGATATGCTTTACATTGTCAATGTCATGATATAGCTCGCAATAACGTGTCAATATTCGGGTTTATATTGTACTTATGAATATATAAAGAAAACACATTTTGAAAATAGTATTTTCAATGAAATAACATGTTCGTTAGTGTTTCTGGAAAAGTCCTTAGGTATTGATGCAATGGGCATTCAATTACGAACAAAAATCATTTTTTTATTCGAAGGTTTTAATTTCTTGTGAACTTTCAGATCAGTTTTTTTCTAATTAGACAACAATTTAAAACAGTCAAAAGTATGACTTGAACTCACATTTCCAGACGATCGTCTCAAAGTTTGTGGGACTTGTCATCAGCAACTTAACATTATTGGCGATTTACCGTCTATTCAAATGTGTCACTAATTTGTTTTTGTGTGATTTTATTTATTAATAAAATTATTATTAATATTATTTTTTATTACTATTAATAACTCACTTTCTGTTCTACGTACAAGCACTGATGCTTATACGAGGTTGCATTTTATGTTTCGGGATTAGAGAACAAAAACAAATATTAATCATCGAAATTCACTTTATTGTTTTTCAAAATATTCCCCATGAAGATTTATACACTTTTGCATGCGTTTGAACCAATTGTCGAAACACTTTTGCCACTCTGATTGAGGTATCTCCAAAACATGCATTCTGAATGCAGCAACCGCTTCTTCAGGAGTCGGAAAACGTTGACCTCTCAGTTTGTTTTTTACGTACGAGAATAAAAAGAAGTCATTCGGTGCCAAGTCGGGACAATACGGCGGATGACCAATCAAATCGATGTTTTGGCTCGCATTGTCGTGGTGAAGAGTGATCCGTCTTCGGCGGTTGGTTTTCCTGATTTCTTGGAGGACAACTGGCAAACAAATGGTTGTGTACCACTCAGAATTCACTCTTCTGCGTTGTTCTAGTGGTACGGTTTCCGAAAAAAAACAGGCGACCATTTGCTTGAAAGTGCTTCGGGCGTGAACAGCTTTTGTTGGATTTGGCTCATCTTGAAACACCCATACAGTTGACTGCTGTTTACTTTCGGGCTCATACACTTAAATCCAGGATTCATCACCTGTCACGATGTCATGGACGTGTTTCGAAGCACCGCGATCGTATTTTTGGAGCATTTCTTTCGACCAATCGACGCGAGCCTTTTTTTTGAGCGATTGACAAATTGTGTGGGACCCAACGCGAACAAATTTGTTTGACAGTCAAATGTTTATGCAATATTGAATGTATCCTGGTCCCACTAATGATTAAGGTTGTCTCAATCTCACGATAGGTCACATGACGATCTTGCAAAATCAGTTCGCGCACAGCATCAATGGTTTTCGGGACAACAGCTGATTTTGGAGGACCTTCACGAAATTCGTCTTGGAGTGAACTACGACCACGATTGAATTCACCGTACCATCGATAAACACTGGACATTGATGGAGCTTCATCACCAAAAATTGAATTAAGTTCATCCATGCACTGTTGCTGAGTTAATCCACGTCGAAAGTTGTAAAAAATAATCGCACGAAAATGTTCACGATTTAATTCCATTTTTGGGCCGAGATGAATCTTTTAAGTTACTAGCGCTCGTATGTCAAAACGTTCTGAGTACGCATAACCTCAAAAGTGTCCAACTTTATGATAGAGCTGTCAGTTGCCAGATTGCAACACTAGGGTTGCCAAATCCCGAAACATAAAATTCAACCTCGTACGAAGGTTGTCATTTATAGTTCTGGTCTAGGCAATTTTTAGTGTTGCCAGGTTCAATCTGGCAAAACCCCCAAAGAAGAACAATCATTCTCTATGACAGCTCCGATTCGGTACTAAACGATTTACTTTTATTCGAATTTTTTATTCGAATATTCGAATGAATCAATGGTTTCTCATTACATCCTATGAAGGGATTGTTGAGGCCTTCTCATAGTCAGTGAGGTGTGCGTAGTGTACTCACAACCGAAACCGGTTAACCGAATACCGGTCGGTTAACCGTACTTTAGTTTCCCATTACATCCTATGAAGAGATTGGGGAGACCTTCTCATAGTCAGTTAGCTGCGCGTAGTGTATTCAAAACCGAAACCGATTAACTGCACATTGGTCTTTTAAAAATTGGTATTTTCGAAGAACCAGTTTCACCGGTTATTTGAAGTCGATTAGCCGGGTTTTTCTGTTTTTAAAGAATTTTTACACAACTGATATTACAACACAGATTTACAAATCTAACGACTTTTCAATTTCTCTCTATGGTCACTAAACACATCAGACAGACACAAAAGACTTTGCCACCGAATTATTTCGCCGTCTGTTTCCCGAAATAAGTTGTCCAATAGAAATAGGAAACATATCTGCCAATTCCGATTTAGATGGACGGTCCGGAACTGATGACAACCCAAGTAGGTCACAGAAAAACATTTATTCTCAAATCAATCACGAAATTTCTCAACTCATTTAGTTTTGTATTTGAATTTCAGCTAATGAATAAAATTGTCAACTCAAGTACAAAAATTGTAGGTTGGTATATCATAGAGGAATTTAGGATAGAGTATATTATTCTCTAATCTGACATTTCATTTCACACTCTTCGTAGTAGGTTTGTACAAATGATAGAAATTCGACGAAAATTAACTTGCAGCAGGTGGAGGTACAAGAACGGTAGATTTAACTTTTTCATTTCATTTTTGTATAGAACTGTGAAATTTAAATATATTTTCCACATTTTTGTTGACTTATAGTTGGTATACATTTGAATTGTATTTAACACAACTATTTTGCCACAAAAACACGAAATGCGGTTGTTGTTCCTTTGTTGGACGTTGTGCACTATTGCCCCATTATTGAACCCATGCTTTCCGTTAAAAAATATTGAAAGAATAAATTACTCTATCCTAAATTCCTCTATGGGGGTAAATATACATATTTCAATTGATCTTAATAAGCTTAAGTACCAATTTAACCAATCTTTCACTTAAATGTGTTGTTGTGTTGTGTTCAAACTTAATCAAGAGTTATTTAATTTTTCAATCATGTACATAACCAAATGGAGTACAAATATTCTATTTCAATTACATTGTGTAATCAACTCGAGTACGAAATTAATCGTGTTGATTATGTATGTAATTGAATATATACTGAAAATCTTCAGTTACATATATAATTCACACGATTGCGATGCTAATTAGAATTTAAAACTTGTCAAATTCAATGGCAAATGTAGTCAGTTAGGTGAAAACGGGTAGTCATATGGTGACATTTACGTTTGACGTCATATATGACTATGCTTTGTCAAACGAAATGGCAGTCAAGTGAAAACGGGTAAATTTATGACAATTGACCGATATGGCATCATTTGACAATGAGAATCCATTTGCCAACAAATGAGGAAATCGCGCCAAGGACGGACTTCTGGAAAAACGCGCTAAAAGTAAAATTATATAATTATAGACATGGACGATGAGATAATCATAAATGTGGAAGACGTCGCCAGTTCGAAAAAGAGGGTGCGCAAATTACAGTACATTTGGACGAGCGAGCAGTCGGAGCGGCTGATTGAGGCAGTCGAATTGCGCCCTGGAACCTGGGAACACCTCACCAAAGAATACAGGGACCGCAATTTACGTGCGATAGAAGCCACTCCTGCTTCTGATGGTCAAGCCTGGCCGTATCCACCACTTTTTGGCACTTCTTCTTTTTGCTTCATTCTTTTTTTTCCATGTCTTTAAAGTAGTCACTAGTACTAATGCCGCTGCGACGGCAATTTGCTTATTCGTGGACATTTTGTTGTTTAAAAAAAATTGAAAATTTTGCTACCACGTCGCTTTTGACACAAAAATTTCAATTAATTTCTTCTTCTTCTCGCAAAAATCATATGACGACAGATGTGTTTAGCTAGCATAATGAAAACGGTGTGGCAAATGACTGACAACAAATGTGGATGTCAAATGTTGCCATTTGGGTTTTGTGTCAGTTATGACGTTGTAGTGAAAACGCGTTTGACACCAAATTCAAATGTCGTCAAATGTGCCATTTCTGTTTGCCATTGAATTTGACATAATGAAAACGAAGCTTTAGAATATTTACACCTAAATAACATACCCAATTTTGTTCAAATACCGTTAACAGGAGCAGCAATAATGGATTTTCAATTTGTGACTTGTATGGTAGGTACCACGCCCCTTTGTCCAATCCCGCCCATATTTTGATAGTTCATTTTTGTCGTCGCCTTTAGTTTGCCTGCTAAGTTTCAGCTCGATTGGGTCACGGGAAAAGTGTTAAAAATCAATCCAACATTTTTTCGGCATACAGACTGGTGAAGTTAATATAAAGAATTTAAAAAGGCGAAACTGGCCGAGTCCATAACCGAGGTAAATGTCGCTGCACGATTTCTTCGCGTGTTGTCCAAAGACCCTAGAGTGCTCGGCAACATTAAGAAATCCGGTGGGTCATGGACAAACTCCGGAGCTGAGACACTTGAGCTTCTTATGGAAACTCACTTTTCAATCTGTGTGGATATAGGCTCTGCGGAGAGGAATCACATGGTGACTTCCGCTCCAGATATCTCGCAACTGGGAGTGGTTGTGGACATTGTTGACGAATCGAGGTTGCTTTGGGCTATTCATAGTGTCAAACACTTTAAATTTCCTGGTTCTGACAGGATCCTGCCGGTTATGCTGCAGAAATGTGACGCTTTTGATGAGGGATCTTCTGAGTATATGTAGGGTTTGTCTCATACTTTTCCTGATACCAGACAAATGGAGGTACTAGTCGTTTTTATTCCCAAGTCGGGAAAGTCTTGTCATGTCTCTCCTAAGGACTAAAGACCAATCATACTCTCATCCTTTCTTTTGAAAATTTTGGAAAAAATGGTTGACTTGTATCGTACATCAGGAATCGAATTAGGCCGTGCTACTTGAGTGGTAGTCAAAATGCCTACCTCAGGGGTAAATCTGTGGAAACTGCTCTGCACGATGTTGTGGGTTATCTTGAGCGCAAGTTGAAGTTTGGAGATTTCACGTTGGCTGCCTTCTGAGATGTAGAAGGTGCTTTTAACACTGTGTCATCTAGCGCTATCAGGGAATCTCGAGTCCGCTGGGGTGTCTTCACTTCTTGTTGAATGGATTGCGAACATGCTTAGAGAGTGAATGAATGGTTTCCCGTTACATCCCATGTGGGGATTAGCGAGAGCTCTCGCAACCAGTGAACTGTGCGCGTTCTAGTTTCACACTCACTGATTGGGAACTACAGTTTTAAACCCGTTCCGAACGTTATTTTTATAAGCTTCTTCATGCCTAAATACTCAATAGTGTCGCCGTCACATGCTTAGAGATCGCATTGTAAATTGGAACCTTGGGGTGAGCTGAGTTCGGAAGCTGACTACTAGGGGCACGCCGCAGGGTGGAGTGTTATCTCCTCTGCTGTGGCTTTTAGTGATAGATAGCATTATTAAGGACGTAGAATTGTTGCCTATGCGGACGACGTTGTTATTCTTGTCGGTGGGAAATCTTTGCCTACGATCAGCGACATCATGCAGGATGCCCTGGGTGAGTTGTCAGTTTGGGCTAGGCACTGTGGGCTTGTTTGTTAATGCGGCAAAGACGGAGCTGGTTCTTTTTACACGCAGGCGAAAGATTGGAAATTTTAGGAAAACAAAGTTGGAGGGCGTAAAGCTATCTCTATCTTCTGAGGCGAAATATGTCGTTATGGTTCTTGATCAGAAACTGAACTTGAAGCGAAATACTAAGGCGTGAATGAAGAACGGAAATGATAAAAGCTGGGGTCTTTGTCCAAAAAACGTGCATTGGCTTTTTAGGCTTTCATGCGCCCAACTATCACCTAAGGCTGCGTAGTCTGGTTGGAGTTAAAAATGCTCAGTAAGGTTCAGCGCACTGCGTCGATGTGCATCAATGGGGCGAGGAGAAGCACTCGGCAGGCGACACTGGATATAATCCTGAATTTGACTACTCTGGCTCCAAAATGGAATCGGGCACAGGAGCAGGGATCTTTAGTGAGGACTTTCAACTCGGGCTTTCGATGAGATTGGGTGCGAACTGCAGTGTCTTCCAAGCGGAAATCGGTGGCGACTATGCGAGCTGCGTTTGAGATAATTGACTCGTGCTTGTATACATCGGGTGAATTCCTCATCCGTGTTGATAGTAAGCCAGGTCTCAGTACGATCAGGTCACACTTATGTAAATCCAAATTCTGGGTTCCGGGACATATTGATGTCGCAGCGAATATGGAAACAGAGTGTCTTGCTAGAGCAGTATGTACTTCTGCTGATTTGAGATTGATTGCCTCTGCAAATCCACCGATCTGTTACTTGTATGGCTTGACGAGATCAACGCTGCCTGGTTGGCCGGAGTGGATTGCAGGATTTCAAGGGACATATGGCCGGCAGTGGACTCAGGGAGGACTAAGTCGCTTCTTCGACTGGGCAAGGCTGACTTGCAGCTTCTCATTGGGGTTATCACGGGTCACTGTGATGCTGGAGGCTTTACTTGCAACTGGATTGCGAACGGGGTTGATTACCGCCGTGCTTGTGGCGATGAAGAAGCGGTGGAGACCATTGAGCACCTTCTCGGCCAATGCCCAGCCCTACAGCGAAAAAGTCGCCGTTGCTTTGGATGGTTTCAGGCAGAGAGCCTGACTTCTTTACTCGATGTGGCCATTGAGGATTTGATGGAATTTTCACGGGGTCTGCCATGGATCCGGGCAGGCGAAAACATCACCTGATGATTTGTCTACTGGTTCTTTCTACCGCAATGGGCATGTAGAATCACATGCGGGTTCTCATCTTGGATGGTATTGTATATATTGATGAGGGCTTATCAGGGGATATATAACTATATATATTGGGAACATGATTGAGTAGTTATTCTGTTTGTCCTACGTCTATCTATCTATCGGAATTTTCATTAATAGTGGGGCTCTTTCCCTTCTTTTTTCACCCTTCTCTCTTTTCTTCTCGAGTATATGGGCAATCACAATGTGTCGACCGATATCCGAGTGTAGTGACGATAAGGCATTTGTAAACTGTCTCATATTGTCACGTGCCCTAAACCTAACCTAAGGCTATGTTTCCACTGAACGCGCTTAACACGAAATCAGCTGATCTTATATGAAAAATCAGCTGCTTTTGAATTTTTAGAAAACAATATTTAAAATAAATTATTATTTTCGGTTTAGTTTCTAAAATTAGTTCCGACCACAAGAATTTCAATATCAATTTATTATACTGGTTATGTACAATGCATCTATTCTTCAGATATCAATTTCTAACAAAAATCGTTTAATTAAGAGCAGAATAAAATGTATTCTATCCTAAACATGCGTTCTAGAACCTATACAAAAATTAATATAAAATTCAAATTGTTTACATTGGAAACTAGTGTAAATTTAACCTTTTCCAAGGCTCACTAGTTTGTGCAATAGTAAAAACAGTCTAGAAGTTCACAATCTAAATGTACTGTAACAGAGAGAGGACAATTTTCTCCAGACTATAATAGATATAAGCTAGTGCTATGGTACAGATATACCATTTCTGAACTAGAACTAGTTGAAAAAATCTCCCGATGATCCTCCGAAATTTAAAGGGACGATGCTAATGTTTTTTTAGTAACAGCCTAGTTTTTTCCTACTGGGAAATGAACCAGAGATTTTAGAACTTGTGGATCACATACTGGAACATGATCTCTAAAACGGCAATATGTTTATTTGCTTTTATTCAAACTATGGGTTAATTTGAAATGCTAATACTTATTTACTTGTATTTTGTATGCCTATATTTAGATATATACATATATATATTAATTCCATGTCTCTTTTCTTTTCAGGATCCGCATTACTCTGGTGTGCCTGCATCCATTGACGTTCTCATTAACGATGGCTATTTGCGTTGGCAAAATACTAAAGAATTTGTTGATAGTTCCTTTTATAATCTCTGTCTGCCATATCTAAAATAAACACAAACCCTTATCTCTCATATTTCTTATAAATTTTGTGATATAATTAGAAGCAAGGAGATTTACACGCTAAACTCTAAAAATCAAGGATGCTCTACATTCCACTTTTACCTATCATTGAAATCATTGTTATTCGCCCTTATTACCGTTGTGGTCGTCGACATCGTTTTCGTTTTAATGTCAACATTACTTCGTGTCAACATCGTCATCACATGAACGCTAGTTTGGTATTTTGTAACTGTCTTGTGACGACGTCGACTGTTTATCGATAACATATTAAAAACATAAACAAAGTTGTCAATCGTAGTGAATGAAAGCAGGAAGAAGAAAAACATTTTACATTTGTACTTCTATTTTATTTAATTTGGTAAAAGGTATTCAAGTTCAAGGACTCCGATTTTGAAGTTATTGGATGTAGACACCCTAAGCAAAAATTTACTGTAGTCAAGAATCTCTGATCTACACCAAAATTTCACCACCGACAAAGTTTGCAGCGCTCAACTTTTGAGATATAGACCTTTAAAGCTTGAGTATATAATCGGTCATATCTCAGGTATTTCTTATCCAATTTCGTTGAAATGGGTATCATTTCAAAGGCTCTATAAATACGTGTATAAACCTATTTTGTTTTATTAACCCATTAGGAACCCACTTAAAAATGTACTATTTTTAAACAAATCCCTTGTCTATTTATTTGATTCCTAGAATACGATAATAGGGAAGATTTAAAGCTTTTTTAGAGGTATAATACTTCACATTAACCCCACAAAGAGCGGAGATATTTACATTAAATACATTTTTTAACATAAAAAAATAAAAAAAATGAGGCAAAATAATTTTAGGATGCTTGCATCCCCTCCAAATTAATAAACAACTAAAAACAATGAAAGGTGTAATACCATAATAAAATAATTTGTTGCCTGCGGCGCTTCCAATCCCTCTGAATTAAAAATACCAAAATGCTATGCCGAAGCCACGAAGCCGGTGTTCGACCCACCCCGGAGGAGAAAATCCCTAAGTCCGGCCACGGAGAAAGCCTTATAACACAAAAATACTATGCCGAAGCCGGTGTTGGACCCACATTAGAGGAGAAAACACCTAATACCGGACAAAGGCCGACCACGCAGAAAACTTTTATAACACAAAAATTCTATACCGAAACCGGCGTTGGACCCACTACAGAGGAGAAAGCCCCTAAGCCCGGCCACGCAGAAAGCTTTATAACACAAAATACTATACCGAAGCAGGTGTTAAATTAAATAAATTTTTTCGATAACTGCATCAGTTATCGAATGCTGAAAAACTTGTAAAAAATAAAGGTTGACATTGAGCTGTGGGCTAATTTTTCATTTAATTTTTTTAAATTGAATGTCTTCGGGTTTTGAAGGGCTACTGTTGAATATTATAAATATATATTTAAGACTTGTATATTATTGGAAAAAGTATACTAGAGTTTTTTTAATACATTTTTATCAAAAAAGTGAGGTTAACAAATCGTTTTTTTTCTGTTTTCCCTTGTAACTTTGGAACGGTGATATATACTGACTAAATTTTTCTGCTAATGGGGTCTTTTAATAAAACAATGTTATGTGCGAAAATTAAATTTTCTAACTTTATTCAGGACTGAGAAAAATACAAAATGACGAATCTTAGGTTAGAGGACCATTTGGTCAATAGTACATTTTTTCATTACCAAGCGAATGTAAATTCATGTCAAATATTTAGAAGATGAAACTGTAGGTCCCAATCAGTAAGTGTAAAAAACTAGAAAGCGCACAGCTCACTGGTTTGTGAGAAGTTCTCTACCTAATCTCTTCATGGGATGTAACGGGAAACCATTTTTTTCTTTGTTTTAATCCATAATTCGAAAATTAAACTGAAAATTTCTTAAAGTAAAAAAATTTCAAGACGTGTCTACAGAAATAGAGTCGTTTCAGTTCAATGTCGACGTCAATTCTACACCATTTCCAATTGAAATTTGAAAAATATCAATTTAATTTTGAAAAATATCAATTGAAATTTGAAAATTCTATTTGAAATACATCAATTAAAATTTAAAAATTCTATTTGAAATTTGAAATACATCAATTGAAATTTAAAAAACATCAATTGAAATTTGAAAGACATCAATTGAAATTTGAAAGGCATCAATTGAAATTTAAAACACATCAATTGAAATTTAAAACACATCAATTGAAATTTAAAATACATCAATTGAAATTTGAAACATATCAATTGAAATTTGAAAGACAACAATTGAAATTTGAAAGACATCAATTGAAATTTAAAATTAGTCACTTGAAATTTAAAAATTATTAACCGATTTTATGTATTAGATTTTTAAATTTCATTTGGTGTATTTCAAATTTCAATTGATGTGTTTTAAATTTCAATGAAGTCTTTTAAATTTCAATTGATGTGTTTTAAATTTCAATTGATGTCTTTTAAATTTCAATTGATGTGTTTTAAATTTCAATTGATGTCTTTTAAATTTCAATTGATGTTTTTCAAATATCAATTGATGTATTTCAAATTTAAAATAGAATTTTCAAATTTCAATTGATGTATTTCAAATTTCAAATAGAATTTTTAAATTTCAAATGATTTTTTCAAATTTCAATTCGAAATGGTGTAGTTACAAAATACCAAATATGTGTCGACAGCCGTCGTTAGTGGTCGATAACGAGTACACAAATACCGATTTTCATTTGTCGTCACAAGACGACGTCTTTTTGTGTCGATGATGACCACCGTGTAATAAGGGTGATTATAGATTTCATAAACCCGTGGTTTTTCTTTTGTTAGACTATTATCTATTTGTAGAAATATCTGAAAAAAATTCCGTTGAAGAAAGTGGCGCTATTATAACACTTCAAATTGAGGCTATGTGAAAGTGAAATATAGAACATACCCATAATAATTTCCCATTCCCATAGGACTAGCAAATTTTGACATTTTCAGCCAAATACGAAGGTCTACATATATCGTACAAAAATTGCAATTAGAATAATATATTATTTGCATATTTTCCGAAAATAAATAAATAATATATTGTTTAAATGAAACTTTTTGTTTCGTATTATTAAATTTTTGCAGGTAATTCAAACTGACCGTTCTACTAGGGAACTATTAACAAATTCCTAAAACAAATTCCCATCATCTTTAATTTTCTAGATCCCAAAAACAATATCGATATTATTCGCTTCATTTCAGATTTACCTTCACAAAAGTCCTAACAAATGAAATAACTATTAAACAAATAATAAACGATATTAAGCAAAAATCTAACGTATTCTAATCAGCGAACCAAACAAAGAGCGAAAAAGACAGAAATAATAAATAGACAACAGCAACAACTAACCGATTGTGATATGCTATTATAGAAGTTAAACTAACCACCAAAGTCTACGGCGACTGCAGGGCCAATGTATTTTGTTGTTGTTTCCTTAAGCATGCGGAACAGTCAGCGTTATAAAACATTTGATACTTAATATCGATAAGAAGGCAAAACAGTGAGAACATTTATACACTAGAGTCCACACTATGGATTCTTGAAATAATTGAACATTTTAAATTATTAACAAGACCCAACAAAACGATATGTTCTTTTTGGGCAGAACTAAAAAGAAACAAACTTATTGTGAACCAAAAGTGCAATATATCTAAAACCAAACAAACAACAAAAACGTATTACTTAAACACATTTATTTCCAAAACAACTCAAAAGAAATGGATTTTTTACAACGCCTATTGTTTACACTCTGTGGCACCGCCTCAGTAGTATTTTTCCTGCTGAAAATAGCCTTGGGCCATTGGACACGCCGTGGTATACTTCATGAGAAACCCAAAATACCCTGGGGCCATTTAAAGGGTGTGGGTCGTAAACGTCATGTGTCTGAAGTGTTGCAAACTCTTTACGACAAGTACAAAGGTCAGGCCCCTTTCATTGGTTTCTTCACCTGGCTTAAGCCAATGTTGCTAATGCTGGATCTCGACTCGATAAATTATGTCATTAACAAAGATTCTAAATACTTTTTGGATCGTGGCTTATACTACAACATGCAAGATGATGCCCTATCACAAAATCAACTACAAATGGATGGCATCGACTGGCAACACACAAATTTGAAATTGAAATCTTTGCAATGGCATGAGAAGATTTACAATATTCTTCCAGCCCTCCTCAAAATTCAGCAGACATTTGATAAGTCACTTGAAGATAAATTTAAAAACACTGAAACTGTTTACAATATATCCGAGCTGGTAGAATGTTTCAATATCGATTGTATTTCCTCGCTAGCCTTCGGTTTGGAAGGAGATTCCCTGCGCTACAGAGAAGAGACTCAATTTCATAAAATGTGTAAATCATATATGAATAAGAATTTCAATATCTATAAAACCTATTTGGCATTTGCATTTCCTTCCGTGGCTCGCCTGCTACAATACCACTTATACTCCAAAGAAGTTACTCAATATTTTAGTAAACTTATAGCCGATAAACTTAATGAACGAGAGTATCAACATTCGCAGCCGCCAAGTCACTATGACTTTCTACAACTTTGGTCGGATTCCCGTAAGATAAGTCAACGTAATCAAATGTTCCAGAAGATGGATAATCGAGAAATAGTTGGCCAAGCTTTCAGTTTTGTTCTGGCAGGTCTAGATGCGACGAATACCACTCTGGCCTGCTGTCTCTACGAGTTGTCACTACAACCGGAAATACAAGAAAGGGCTCGTAAAGAGGTGCGACACGTTTTAAACAAACATCAGGGCAAAGTAACAGAGGATGGGCTAAAGGATTTGGTGTATTTGAAGCAAATTTTAAATGGTACGTTGTTGTAATTAAAGGAATATTAGATTTGTTGTTTTTTATAATGTTTAGTTAGTATTAAGTTCTGTTTGACTTATTATTTACTTGTTATTTGACTCATATATTTTGTTATAAAACAGTTACATCCTTTTTCTCGATCTCGAATGTAAGCTTTCGTTCGTGTTCTATTCGAAAGAAAGTTGATTTGGTTTCCATAATATTGTCATTTAAAGTCGAATGACAATATAGAATTTTTCAAAACTTTTCAGTACAATTTGTGGTTCCTCTCATAGAGTAATGACGTATAGAGCAGCCAACTCTCTCAGTAAGTTGATGACAGTTGGGGTGTAGCAGATGGGCGGTTGGAGGTTGGAAATTATTGCTATAATAAATTTCAGTTTTTCATCAAAACGACATGAAAAATTTTATTCAAATAATTTTACGCCAAATAACTTTATATCACACCGATCGCACCACGAATAGTGTGAAAGGAAATGTCACATGAGAAGAATATCAGCTCTGTATGAAAATACTCTATGGTATGGGAGGGAGGAGAGCCCAAATAATAGTGAAGAGTTTTTGAAAGATAGATAGATAGACGTAGGACAGACAGACATCACCGATAGGCTTTGATCAATACATAAAATCCCATCCAAGATGAAGGACCCACATGTGCTGGTCAAGGTATACGATTCCAGATTTCCAGTGGGGTAGAAAGAACCAGTACACAAATCTCCAGCTGATGGTATCGCCTGCCTTGGTCCATGGCAGACCTCGCGAGAATTCCTTCAGATCCTCAATAGCCACGTCACGCAAAGAGGCCAGGCCCTCTGCCTGAAACAAACCAAAGCAACGGTGACGCCTACGCAGTAGGGCTGGGTAGTGACATAGAAGGTGCTCAATGGTTTTCACCTATTCTTCATCACCACAAGCACGGCAATAATCAACCCCGTTCTCAATCCATTTGCGAGTGATGCCTCCAGCAACACAGTGACCCGTGATCACCCCAATGAGGTGCCGCAAGTCAACCTTGTGGAGTCGAAGAAGCGACTTAATTCTCCTTGCGCCCACTGCAGGCCATATATCTCTTGGAATCCTGCAATCCACCCTGGCCTGCCAGGCAACATTGATTTCTTCCAGCAACCAGAGATCGATCAAGCCATACAAGTAACAGACCGGTGGATTTGCAGAGGCAATCAATATCACATCAGTAGAAGTGCATCGTGCTCTAGCAAGACAGTCTGCTTAAACATGTTCTATGAAATCACTATGTCCCGGAACCCAGTAGGGTCTTAACTTGCCGGGCACTACGCTGTTCAAGATCCGCTTGCAATCCCTAACCAATTTGGATTTACATATGTGTGACCTAATCGCACTGAGGGCTGGATTACTATCAACGCAGATGACGAATTCACCCGATGGATACAAGTATGAGTCCATTATCTCAATTGCAGCTCTCATAATCGCAGTCTTATAGTCTACAAAGAGGTGGAAGGTGTCGATTTGATTTTCGTGAGTTTTCTCGAGGATTTGTTGTAATGTGAATATCTGGTTGATAGTTGACTTTCCTCATAGTGTAGGAAACGTACTTCTACTGCGCTTTAGGATTAAGTGGGGGGGGGGGGGGAGGGGGTTCCTGCGTTCTACGCCAGTATCTGACTGAGCCTTTCTACATAGGCCGTGGCTATCTCTGGTAATCGCCGATTTCCGATGTCCAGCTTTATTTATGTCTGGTTTCGTACGACTTTCCCTCTGCTTAACCTTGTGTGAACCTTTGCTGCAACCAGATAGTGACCCGAGTCTATATTAGCTCAATATAGGATCAAGGGATATCCAAGTAGCCTTTATGTTGGAATCTCTTACCACTGGCAACCATGTTTTTCGTCTCCGTCAGTGGACATAATATGTCTCAAAAGCTATATTACTATTGGCTTGATAAAAACAAATATTTCTTAAGTTTGGATTTAAAGTTTCCATTTTATCACGATTGCAAAATACGGCTAACGATACGAAACCCCACCCCTGGTTAACATAATTTTGTATATTGTAAACAAATACATTTTAATGTTTATTTGTTATTTCATAATCCAATTACATTAGCTATTTAATTTTATAATCATCTTTGAAGCAAAATATTACAAGTGTATGATTTTCATTGTGACTCACTGTATATGAGACTGATCCCCAATCGGGACATGGGGTTGAATGATCTCATCTGTTTCGTATCGTAATTTGGATAATTTGATGGTCATTTCTAAAAATGCAGTATTGACGCAATTTAATCACCCTATTTTACTTGAAAATTACAATTGATACGCATTCAGTTACTATATTGTCGCACTTCTAAAATACGGATTACGATACGAAACAGATGCGACCATTCGACCCCTACATTGTTTTCTTTTTCGTCTTTTTCGTTATGACACTACCAGATTACCTTTCCTAGATTATGACGGAAGTAACCCATCTGTCTTCAAACATTTTGATTAGTCCTTTTGAACGCCACTTGTGTTTCAATCTCGTTTTATTGACGCTATTTTTATGAAATACATTGGAAAAAAATTTTAATTTTCTTATTCTTTGATTTTCATTACCTTTGTTCTTTCTTCTTTCAGAAACTCTTCGTAAGCACTCACCCTATCCATTCCTATTGCGTCTTACTACCAAAGACTACGAATTACCCAATACTGTTTTCTTGCTCCAGCGGGGTAATCATCTCATTATACCCACAGCTGCTATACATCACGATGCTACATTCTATGAAAATCCTGATAAATTTGATCCTGAACATTTCCATTCCACAAAAGTACAAAGTAGACCGTCATGTGCATTTTTACCCTATGGCCTTGGGCCTAGATCCTGCATGGCTCAATACTTTATACAACAACAAATGTTGGTGTGCTTGGTCACACTGCTGCGCCAGTTTGCATTCACGCCATGTGCAGACACAACGATACCTCTGACCTATGATAATACCAAGCTACATAGGAAACCTAAGAAAGACGTCATACTACTAATGCAAAAGGTGTAGCTATGAAGTGGTCACTTATTTATGTATTGAATAAAAATATATTGAATATTGAAAATATTTTTTATTAATTGTCTACCCAACTCCTTTTTGTATTTTGTGTAATAGTCATATAAGTTAAACACAAACCCCTATGTTTTGTTTTAAGTATTGTTGAGTGTTATCGTGCGTGTTTCCAGTTTAAGTTTCCTAGTTTTATTGTATTTTTTTTTAATTTGTCTACATGTTTTCGTGTAATAAACGAAAATGTATTTAGAGATGAATAGATTCGTTTAGGTCTATTGAACGCAAACGTTGAAGTTACATTCAAAGTCTAAAGTTTGAATGTGTTTCTACGTTGCGGATTTTTGTTATATTGTGATAAAATATTGTATTGAATATAATTTATTTGTTTTCTCTGTGGAAATGTATTGATTAGTTTTATTATTTTCAAAACACTTGCTTTTAATTTTTTGGGTTTTTGTATATGAATTTGGAGTAAAAGCTTTACAAACACAGCGGTTTTATAACAAATGAATAAAAACTTATAAAAACAAACCCTAAAGAAATAAACAGTCTGATCCTCGATCTCGAACGAAAGTTTTGGTTCATGTTCAAGTGGAAACAACATTGAGTTGGGTTCCAGTCTTGTAATTTAAAGTCGAATGGAAACATCAAATTCTTCAAAACTTTTCAGTACAAATTGTGATTCCTCTATTTTGAAGGTGCTGTCATTTGGCAACAAATATGGAGGAAGTCGAGGCAACATTTCGACTTTGAGGAACCCAATTTGGCAATTTGAATCGAATGCAAGTGACTGACGTACGTTCGAGATCGGGGAACAGGCTATCAGAAAATGTGTTTATAATTGTAGGAAATTAGATATTTAGACAGCTGGAAAACAAACAGATATTAAACAGGTGAAACAAACCCAAAATAAATAAACAGTCTGGTTCTCGAACGAAAGCTTTCGTTCGTGTACAAATGTAAACAAAGATGATTGATTTGGGTTACAAAGTCTTGTAATTTCAAGTCGAATGGAAACATAAAATTCTTCAAATACTGGTTCGAGTATATTTTTAAGGTGCTGTCATTTGGCAAAAAATGTAAAGGACGTCGAACCAAGATTTCGACTTAGACTGACTCGTTCAAGATCGAGCCACAGGCTATAAGGAAATAAGTTTATAATTGTAGGAAAAAGCTAGACTTAGTGAAGTCATTTGTAATCAATTCCATCATTTGATGTTAATTACAGGAAAGAAAGATTTCTACGCGTACCTCATCGACAGTATTCTTGATCGCCACAGTAATAAGATGTCCATTCTTTACAAAAGCGAAGTTAATTTAGTCTCTTAACTTATACTAAATTCCAGCTTTTCTCTAGTTTTGTCAAAAACATCGCCAAGATTTGTCCTAACGACAGACTTCGGCACGCCGCCAGGCGAACAAAAAATAATCTATTGTAAGCGGCTTCTCCTTGTTGCTCCAAACGAGTAACTCACATCTACATTAAAGAAGAATCATCACAAAATGAAATACATTTGTTATATCGTTATATTTAACCTTTAATGTTTCAATATTTATACCTTAATTCTGATTTATTATCGTTATTGTAAAATAAATGTTGTGTACTTGTAGAAAAATGCATTTCCAGGGAATCATATTTCGACGCATTTCCATTGCTGGCATGCGTCTAAATCATAAAATTAACTTACAAATTAAATTACTTTAAAAATACAAAAATAAAAAGAACATTTAATAGAAGACACAAATGATGATTGAACGCCATTAAAGCATAACTATCACCTCATCATCACTCCATTGTTCCATACTTGTGTGGTCATACTGTCCACTTAACACTCAAAATACTTTCTAATAGAATAGCTTCCCTCAGCTTTAGCTGCAGACAACTTATGTTAATGTTTCCCCAGTTGTAACACAGGCCTCCAAATAATCAATGCGTCTCTCCAAAGTGGTCAGCTTCTCGTTTAGCACCGCCAGACGAGATCGACACGACATATCGAATGAATTCAGGAAATCGGTGATGCGTTTAATGCTGGCCGTGATGACTTCAATGTACTCACGATTGGCCCAGTCTTGATGGATTTGCTTTTGTACGGCTTCACGATGGGCACCACTCATGATTGTATACGGACAATTTTGTAAAATATATTAAAGCTCTTTTTTGCGTCTTCCCAAGGAACTTCGTCAAGCCGTAGTCCAAAATATTTCTTTTCTGCCAAAATACAATTTATTACTCATTTGACATATCCCACCCAGAGAAACAAGCTCACGGAAATAATGCCGACGAGTCGCCGCCGCCTGTCAGTTTTTAACACTGAACGACGCCGTCGAATTAGTCGGCATCAAACGGCTTGACTAATGAGCTGGTTACCATGATGCCGGCGACTTTTGAATTTCAAGTACTAAACGTAATTAGTATCGAGTACTTGGTACCAAGATAATCGTTATTTGAATGCGATAATAACTAGATACAACGCGGGTGTTGGTTAATTTTCAGCATAATAAAAAAACCAAGTAGTCGCAACAATTGTGGGCAACAACATGCATTTTGTTTTTGTTTAGGCTCTCCTCATGTCAAAGACTGCGCATATGTATAACAACAATAGCGGCATTCATGCAAACGTGAAAGCCGAGAACAGCTGGCAACGAAATGTCAAAAGTTTGCACGTTTCGCGTTTAAGTTTGCGACGTTTACGCGTTTACGAGGCTCTTTCGAGTTTGTACAAATTTGAGATCTTTTTGAAATAACTGAACATTTAAAATTGATCAGTCGGTCATATCGGGCCAGTCAATCAAATAAGCTCACATTTTAAATCAATAAGGGCTAATTATATCGGCGGCGGCGTGAACTTCAAAACATTAATGCTGGCGGCGACGCGTCGGAAAATTTTCGATCAGCTTACCTCAGTAAAACAGTTGAGTTTTTGTGCATGTTTTTATTATGGTAGTATTTTCTTGGTAATTAACAGTATTGCATCAAAATGTACACCAGTTTAAAATGAAGTTAAAAATTAAACTTCAGCTTTTACAGATTAAAATTGTATGAGAAATCTTTTGGGTTAGCGTGGTTTAACGGAGTTAACCTTCGAACTGCGGTTGGTTGGTGTAAATGCCGTATAATACAACAAAATTACAACGGCTCTACAACGAAATTCTGAATTAATTGCAAAGAAATTTCAGAATCTAATTGTGCTACCGTGTTTATTTAATATAAATGACGAATATATTTCAACGGTAATTCCATCAATTTAATGAAACATCATTATTGCCTGTTAATCCTAAAAAGAAAATAACCAAAAATTTTGTTTTTTATCTATCTTTGGTTTGTTAACTTCACACCGATCTAACACCAAATAGATTGTGCAAAAGATTTGCTAGCTTGGCATCACTTTTGTGGTACCGAGTTGTATTTGTTCGTTACAAAATAACATATATTACGCGTACGAATAAATACAACTCTGTCGAAACAACACAGGGTGGTACAAAACGTAACGTTAGCGTAACGTATGTATTTTTTCGATTTAAATTTTTATCTACTCAGTTATTTAGTAGAAATTTTTAACTACTAACATAGAGAAATACTAAAGAGAATCCATGAGTGTTTTAGTTCCATCAAATTCTCGCCAAGAGTTACAAAGCGTAATTTCATACACAATAAATAACAAACCAGTTTGTTATTACGCTCGATATCCCGAAATACGCTTAGAACTAAAATGAACTATTTACATAATAAAATAACATAAAATATAATATATATTACACCGTTTTATGTTATTTTGACTTTGTTATTTTCTTTAAATCTGTTTTTTATTGCTGATTTTGTATTCTTTTCTTTTTTGCTGTACTTACTTTATTCCCGTTCTGCCAAAATTTACATTTTTAAAGTTTGCGTTAGCGCTATTTCGGCAGCTCTTATAAGAATACAGACAAACAAAACATATTGTGAGTGGTTTTACGCGTAATATCATGCACAATAAATGGCAAACCAACTGGTTATTATGTTCGCTCTCCAGAAATACGCTCAAAATATGAACTATTTACACAATAAAATACCAAAAACCATATGTTAAAGGATTTGTTTACGATGACTACACTTTCTTATTTTGTTTTAACCTTTTCATTTTCCCATTTTTGTGCGCCCTCCTTTTCTGCTTTACTTTCTGTCAGAGTTGCAATTTTTAACCTATTTCGGCACCTCTCATAAGAATAGATGCAAACACAACCTATCTTTTTTGCTACTATGTTGGTTTCATTTCACAAATTACAACGAAACTTGACCGAATTGGCCGCTACATCAATTCATTTGCCGAATTTACTGTCAGTGGCGAAACAGTGACGAAGACAATGAGAGACGTGTGAGTGAATTAGTAAAAAAGTTTAAATGTATTGCTATTGTCTCCGAAAAACTGTCTCGTGTAAACGCAAAGTAAGAGTATAGCAACCGTAAAGAGTATATTGTTAAAGGCCCGTACTAACATCAACATTTAGCATACATTTTTCAAAACTCCATACAAAAAAATATTATGAAATATCGATGCAAAATAACAATTTCGATGAAAAAATAAATGTGACAATTCTCATTCCATTTGTCAAAAAATTTGATTTTTTGTGTGAAAAAATGTGCACAGAAAATTTCATAGTCAACCTCGATTTGTTTCTGACCAACGACGCTACGAAAAAAATATAAGTGGTAACAACTATTTCGCGCGAATGAACTTAGTACCAGGCGTGTTTTGGTTACACCGCTTTCTTAGAATACCACTTATTTTGTATGAAGAACTAGCTACATTAAGCGGCACTTGAAGTTACCGCTTCCATTTCAGTCCTAAGCAGGTATAAAGTTACTAGTCTGAAAAAAAAGAAAAACGGTGCTCGATATCGTTATTATGAGGTCAAAGATAAGGAGAGGAATATTACCATTTGCAAGAAAATCTACAAACGACGCGTTAGAACAAGACGATTATATATATTTCCGGTTTAACTAAGCACAAAGATGCCAGTATGAGAAATCAGAAAAACTGTTTTAGAAATCGTTATTGTGAGTTCACAGACAAGGAGAAGAATATACACATATACTAGAATAAATACAAACCATGATTTCGAGCCAGACTAATACCTATCCTCTAATAAATTATCGTCAGATTTCCGTTTTGGTTACTAACAAGCAATAATGAAAACAACCCTAATGTGATATGTTGATGAGCGCACAAATGTTAAATGATGTACCGTGAGTTGCAGGGCGTCAAGTTGCACATACTCACTATTATCGTCAATCTGATGTATCGTGTGTCGCAAAACGACAACGACAGTGCTGCGAAATTGTTTATAATTCACTCATTGTTTATTAATTTAAATAGTTATTACTTGTATTTGTCATGCATTCACTTCGAGTTTTAAACCGTTGAATTATGGCAGTTCATGTAATGATTTAATCACGCATGCGTTTTATATGATCAGTGATCCAACCGGAAGTACGTTCCTCTACGTTTTATGTGATTAACAAATGGAAAAGTATTTGAATCGTTTTATGTGTTAAGACCCTTAATATTTGTTCACAATTTTCTTCTATCTCTATTCTAGTTTTATTTTATAACTCTTGCATTTTGTGTTCCACTTCGCAGACAGATGTTTATTAATTCTCCAAAGCAGAATAATTTCTTTCAAATGGAAGAGAGTTATTTTCCATTTTTCTCTCACTGATAATCTAAAACAGCCTTATAAGGATTTCCATTGGGTGCTTTTAGCCAGTTTTTGTGTTTTTGGCTAAAACACATTTGTTTTCCCATACACTAGCGTCACTTTGAGCAAATTGTGTTTGTTCTTGTTCTTGGAAAAATGAAATACAACTCTCTGAAACTGTTTTCAGTGCCAGACATTCTAACTAGAATTCCACTGTATTTTATGGAGTTTGTTTACAAGCTCGGACACCTGTCACATGCATTTTTAAATTCCAATAGAAACAACAAACTCTCCATACCAGTAATTTTATTTAAAAGGTTCGGATTATAAACTTCAATAAAATTAAATAACTTAAAATAAAGTCGTGTATAAATTCCATTTTACTGGTTATTAATAAAAAAAAAACATGTTTAATGTTTATGTTGTCTGTTTGTAAACAACAAATTGTCAAAAAAAACAAAATGTCAGTGGAGACTTGTTTTCGAAAACACACGGTGTTTTTGCGCCAATGGAGACATAGCTTTAAGCTAAGTATGCCGCGATTTCACGTAACAAATTTTTTTCGAGAAAGCCGCTCTACAATCATTTTATAAAATTATGTATCATAATCTCCCAAAATTTCATTATTTTGCAATTTGCATTACTACTAAAATATTAATGCTTATATTACGCGCTAATTTATTTAAGTTCATTTCTTTTAAATCTCTCAAAAACAACTAATAAGTACATACAGCCAAATAGAAGGCAGATCTCTGTCTGATTGGGAAAATGTAAAATTTTTAATTTCTCCCTTTTTGGTACTTAGTACACTTTGTTGCAACTCTGCGTTGTCTGCAAAGCAAACATAGTCAATGTTGCCAGTTTGGCGGTTTTGCACCATTTCAGCGATTTTTGTACCTTAATATAAGGCTGACGAGTTTTGGTAAACATAAATTACGATTTTATATTTGTTTAAGTATTTACCATAAAATTATGAACATATTGTTCATGGTACTATAATCATGTAATCGCAGTAGATGCTGTAATTGTGGTCAACAGACATTTTGTTTTTGTTTGGGCTCTTCTCATGTTAAATTCAACATATGGGTATACTAACAATAAATTTAAACAAATAAGTACATAAACAAATCCTTTGAAAGTGTCAGAAGCTACCAAATAAACCACAAGTCAAAATGTAAATTCTTCCAATCACCTATGGCATTTTCTCCTTTAAACATTGTTCAGTGTTAGAATTCCAACTACTTAGTTAATTATCTGATCGAAACCCTTGAACACGATGCCACAGCTAATAGACTATGTAGTTGGTGATTCCATGGAGAATAACGTTTAAAAGAGAAAGAAGCGATAGGTGATTGGAAGAATTCGCGGTGCGCTGTGCGATTTTCATACATTTGAATCCGCATATTCACTAGGAGTATTGGAATTGAAAAAATTGAGGAAAAATAAAGTGAAATAGTGAAAATAAAGTTGAATGCGAACACAATCGTGTGGTACAATAATATCTTCACGTAATTTTTCGCTGTTGTCTACAACTACAACAACACCTTCTGCTATTACCATGTCTATATTACTGTACCATGCATGGTAGAATCATCTATCGGATAAACGCGTCAGCCCAGTTGATTTGTGTTTTTTCATATTTTCCGTGGGTAAGCTGTCAAATTTGATTTTGTTCCTTTTTGTTTGTTAATAAAATTCAAAGAATTTCAATCAAAATGCAATTTATAGGGTACACTCTGTGTCATTATTCAGCTAATTTTGACAGCTTAACCACGGAATTTCTAATGCGACTATCTAATAGATAATTCTATCATGGTACCATAGGTGTGCTCATCAGTCAAAACAAATATCAAAATCATTTTAATAATTCTTTTCGATTGAGATCAATTTTCTCATTTCTTTGCACTCGTCGAAGTGTGAACATCGATCGCAGATAAATAGAACCAACAAAAAGTATTTTATTATTGAATTTACCGCTCCCACTAATTTGCATCCCACACAAAATGCAAAGTTTATGATTTTGAAAAACAAAAAAAAGACAATTTTGTTGAAAAATGTATGAATTGAAATTCGATTGCGGAAAAAACTCCAATCGGTCCGACATGTTAACAACACGAGCGCACAAAACAAATCAGTTATGGAACCTAACTGATGTAGCGTGTGTAGCAAAACATCAATTTGCACGTACACGCTGTTATCATCAATCTGATATATCGTGTATTCCCAGCTTTGCAGCTGATGTACACTCTTGCTATATTACTCTTTGGCATGGTACAAATATAATAGTAAATGCAATGCAACAAATACAACAATGCAAAAACTGCAGGTCTTTTATTTTGGCTCCGTCTCTGTATTGGGTTGTGTCAAAGTCAGCTGATTGAAAAATACTGAAAATGTTAACAAATTTGGAAAAGGTGCCATCTAGAAAATGATTGTGGTTTATTTGATATTGGAAATTAAAACATTTCTATGTGATTTTTACAGAGAAAATATTAAAAAAAAACAGTTGTAGGCGAACGTGAGTTTCGGGCATACAAATGTAAACAAACTTTGGAGCAAATTTACTTTAGTCAAATATCGCCTACTTTTTTTTGGTTTTTTGGCCTGATAGGGCATAAAATGTTGATGAAGAATAAAAAAAATTCTCCGCAAGTCCAGATATTTTGAAATTTGGGCCTACAAAGTTTGAATGTATAATAGCGCATAACTCGGTCATTTATTAACCGATGCTGTTGAAATAGGTTTCACTAAAAAGATCCTTCTAAAATCTGTAAATGTGTATATAAAAATATTTGGTTTTATTAACCCATTGGGGGCTAGTAGAGAAAAAAAAAACGATTTGTTAACCTCAATTTGTTGATAGAAAATGTATGTAAAAAAACCCCTGGTATACTTACTTTTTTACTAGACTCCCATAATATACAAGTTTTAAACCTATTTTAAGGTATAATATTCAACAGTAGCCCTTCGAAGACCGGAGATATTCAATTTTAAAAATAAATAAAAAATTAACCCACAGCTCATGTCAACCTTAATTGTTTACACGTTTTTCAGCATTCGAGCATAAAAAATTTATGGAATCAGTTATCGAAATAATTTATTTAATTTACACCGGCTTCGCGGCTTCGACATGGTATCTTTGTGTTATAAAGCTGTCAGCGTGGATGACCTTCGGCCGGGCTAAGCGATTTTCTCCTCTGAGGTGGGCCCAACACCGGCTTCGCTGCTTCGGCATAGTATTTTGGAGTTATTAAATTGGAGGGATTGATATCATACCTTTGATTGATTCATACCTGGCGAAAATTATTTCACATATTTTTTAACGTTAAAAATTGTATTCCGAAATTTTCAACGTAACTATCTCCGGTCTGTAAGGGTTTAATGCAAAGTATTATACCTCTAAAAAAACCTTGAAGTCTTTTCTATTATCCGAATCTGGGAATCAAATAAGTACACAAGTGATTTGTTTGAAAATATGTAGTACATTTGAACAAAAAAGTGCGATAATAAAACCTTTTCAAGTGAGTCCCCAATGGGTTAATAAAACAAAATATGCTTATACACGGATTTATAGAGTTTGAAAAAGTCTTTCAAATAATACCCATTTGAACGAGATCGGATAATAAATACCTGCGTTATGACAGATTATATACTTAAGCATTAAAGACCTATATCTCAAGAAGTTGGGCCGAGCTGGGGGAAAAAATAACTTTCTCAACTCAGCGCAGTAAATTTTGTAGATCAGAGATTCTTGACTAAAGTAAATGTATGCCCAAACTTTGGTAGAAGAGAACAATTCACTCAAGAAAAATGTTCAAATCAGCTGGACTAGGCTTCTACCATTCCTATTATGGGTTTTCATTCAAACTGTTAGATACTGCGCATACCTCGTTTTTCTCCTAAAAAATAAAACTAAAAAATGTCCTCAAAAATATTTGACATTTCGTAAATATACAAGTTTTGCGAGGTATTCGACGCACTTATGAGTTTGAACGGAAACCCCATATTAAATTAGCGATATGTGCTTACATGAAAAATTTTAGCGATTTTCCTACAACGAGTGTTGGCAACTTTATACCACATACTTGCTTTTGCAGACATCTGTTTATTCAGCGCTTCTATTTGCAGTCGAAAAATGACAGTTGTACGAAGTGGTTCGTTAATGCACGAGTTTTGTTCCGTTCTATTATTATTTTTTTGGTTGCGAATTTGCGGTAATCGGTTCGATACAATTTAAAACAAAAAAGAAGGAAAAAGTTTAAAGTGACGAATTTGCTGAAACAAAATCAAAGAGAAAATTAAAGGAATTTTAAAAAAATATTCGTAACCCAAGAGCAATCGAAAATAAATAAAACGTTAAGTAACAAAATAAATAGAAATAGAAAAGTCAAGTGAGTGAAGTGGTAAAAAGGAAAAGAAGTTGCAAAAAAGGCACTAGTGAAAATACAGTTTTACTGGGCAAGCTTAACTGTAATTTATTAAGAGAATTTCAAATGTTGAACGGAAAAGGAAATGGTTAATGTGTAAAAGAAAATTCGAGGAATAAATAGCTTGGAATTGCAGAAAATCTTCTAATAAGAAAAAAAACTACTATTCAAGGAATACATTTTCCTTGGGTGAAAGAAGTTTTAAAGTTAGTACTGCAAAGAGTAGAGTGGGCCAGACATTGAAATCCTGTTTTTGTGCACAACAACAACAGCAGAGTCCGCAGCAGCAGCAGCAAAAACAAAAGGAAACCGTGTAAACAATACAACAACAAAGTAAAGTGTTTGTTGTTGGTGGATTCTTTATTTTATCCTGAGCGCGCCGCAGTGCATTCAGTCAGCTTCTGCAGTGAGTGAAGTGAATCCAAACAATTTTTCGTTTCGTGTGTATACAACAATAACAGCAGCAACAATAACGGAAAATATCATCAGCCCCTTTCAAAGTACTCCAAGGAAAACAACAAAACGCGTAAAACGTTTTTGCTATTTTGGTCTCACAATTCCCTGTTTATTTTGACGGGTAAAAATACAAAGCGACTGCAAAAAGCATAATTCGTCTGTGGGAGTAGTGCGTTAGTAAACAAGAAGAAGCAATACAATTTTTAGCAGTGTATAACAATAACAAAAAGTATCACCAACCTAACATTAACATAGTGAGTAGAGTAGTATCGGAGTTTTAATAAGAACAAAAATATCACACTCTGTTTCGTTGTTACTCTCACTCTCACCGTGGTCGCATAAAATAACAAAACTCTAGCTCTCTCTCTCGGGGTTGTTTTTGTTTTGGTGCAAAAGGAAAATAAGTAAATAAAAAAGGAAACAACACACACAAGACAAACTACCAACTTTATCTATCACCGTTGTCATTATATTGACAAAACGAAAACTTGTGCATCTCCAAAGGTTGTCGTCCGTCGTCCGCCGTCGTTTGTCATTTGCCAAACATTGTTGTTATTTCTTCCTTTGCCATTTGTTCAAGTTCCTACCCCTTGCTCACCTATTCCACAGAATATAAAGGATAAACATAAGTCGCGTTGTGTATTTTTGTGTTGTCCATGTATCATACACACGCAAAGAACATTTAGTGATCGTGTACATGTGTATATTTTCAAACAAAAAAAAAAGCGTGTATGTGTTTCGTATCTCTATGAAATTTGCCGCCTTAGTTTATTGTTGTTGCGCGTAATATTCGTTATTGTATTTGCATCAACGCTCAACGAGTGGTGTGTGTTTGTGTGTGCGTGCGTACAACAAGGGAGGAAACGCTTAATTACGCCGAAACAGCCTCAAAGCAAATTGCTTAATTGTGAAGTAGTATCCCCTTTAAAACATCTCACATATTCACCAATAAGTATTTCGCATTCTGCATAATTCAACTCTAATTCTCTCGCTCTCCTGCTCCTGTGGATATTAAAAGAAAACAAAAGCAGCAACAATAATTTTCTGGAGTATTTGACAGCAACTGTCAAAAAGTGCATGTAAGTACCACTTGAGATAAGGAGTAGAGTATATGCGCCAATAAGGATATTTTGTATAGGAGATATTATCCTTTAAAATGGATTACAATGCGCCTTAGGATCTAAGAAGGGTTGATTTTCTTTTATTTACCCTGTTTTATGAATGCATTTCCAAAATAAAGTGAGCTAATTACATGTGTACATGTACATATGTATTTTTTTTTTGATTACATCAAACAATTGCAATGCAATTTTAATGCAAATTCTTATTATTCTGAAGAGGAGTTTAATAAACAGGATGTGGACATTGTAACGAATTATTTGGTAATATACACTTGAAATTTGAAACATATCAATTTAATATTGAAAAATATCAATTGAAATTTGAAAACCCTACAATCTAAAATACTTCAAATGGAATTTTCAAATTTCAATTGATATTTGTTTAAATGGCAAAAATGCATGAGACCCGCCTCAAAAAAAAGAAGATAAACGATTAAAATATGATAATTTCAGAAAAAGGTACCCGAAAACGGCTTTAAAAACACCTCCCGAAAAAAGGGGCTCGAAAATGATTTTTATATACCGCTCATAAAAAAAGAATTATTGCGTTTTAGTTGGTTTAACAGACATTTAAAAAAATGTTTTTTTAAAAAATTTTATACAGGGTTTTTTATTCCTTTGTTTTGATGGAGTTTGTAATTTGGGGTGCGAACTGGGCCGCAGGAAAAAAAGATAGTTTTGTAAAAGATTACTTAAAGATAACACGCCAAATTTGTCTTTAGTCTTTTACAAAACTGTTGTCGAAATACGAGAACGACATTCGTAATAAGGCTGTTTTTTTTTGTGTTTCTTATTTGGAGTTGTTATTTGTTATTAAAATAGTGTTAGTGAAATATAAATACGACAAAATTCACGACGAGAATACCTTTACTTTGAGTACCCACACTTGCTTGTTCGTAGATGTACCTAGGTGCACCCGTTTTTTGGACCCTAGGAGCCCCACGGGTGCGATCGTTAAAAAATATATTGGTTTCTGAAATTGCCATATTTTACTTTATTTTCGATTTTTGTTTGAGCCGGGCCCGGCCTCATACATTTCAGCCATTTTAATTTCAATTGGAAATAGTGTAGTTCCATCCGATTTCTATATTCCCGTGTGAACAGACTTCCCGTACATCTCACCCAAAACTAGGTAGAGATTTCCGAAGACAGCTCTATTTTTGTATATTTGTTTCCCCATTCGTCATTAATGGATTAAGCCCTATATTCAGTTTTTATGAAATTTTCGTTACCATAGGAAGTACGTGTGTAAGAAATAACGAATATTTCATGAACCAAAAAAATCCGCTCACTTTTCATTTACTTTTCATTTGCAGCTCTGCGAAAATTTCGTAGACAAAATCAACTACAGGGTTGTTACGCCAAAGTTATTTCGTACGAAAACAAATGTTTGATAATTATTTGGGACCTTAATTTTGACATTTTGATAATTTTAACAACCATAAGCAACACGACACACGATAAAATTAAAGTGGAGTGCGTAGAGGGATTATAAATTAAATATTTGCAAGGTAAATCACAGATATGTGGTAACTCTCTGCAACAAAATTTTCCCTTTAGAGATAATTGACTAAATTACTTACGAAAATTTCGCAAGAACTGAATACGGAACTTTAAGAACGAAATTTCTAATGCAGCTACCTGTTAGATAATTGTACGATGGGTAAAATAGAGCTGGGTGATAACTCTGTGCAACAAAAATGTTCAAGGAGAGATAAATGACCAAATTTCACTTGGCAAGATCTGAATATAGGGCCTTAAGCTATGTATTTAATTTATTCGTTCCCATAACAAGTACGTGTTAAAGCCTGGTTTTCAGTTTTTATGAAGTTTTCGTTGCCATAAGAAGTACGTGCATAAAAAATAACGAAAATTTCATGAACCGTAAATTTCGTTCATTTTTCATTTAATTGGTACTCAGCTCTTTGGAAAAATTTCGTTGGTAAAATCAAGTACAGGGTTGATACGCCAATGTTATTTCGTCCGAAAACAAGTGTTTGATAATTGTTTGGAAACGGAATTAGGACATATCGAAAGTTTTGACTGCCAAAAGAAATACCGCATGCCATAAAAATAAAATGCCGTGCTTAAAGGAACTGTAAATGAAATATTTGCAAGGTAAATCAAAAATGCAAATTTCGCAAGAACTAAATACGGGGCTTTCAGGAATAGCGACAATTTCGTGAACCAATTGTTCTCTGCGAAAATTTCGTGAGCAAAATCAAGTGCAGGGTTGTTATACCAAAGTTATTTCGTACGAAAATGATTGAAAACTTGCCGTATTGCACAAAACAACATTTGTAAAATTTTAACTTTTTACTAAAAAATTAACACAATTTCAACTTTTTTTTTACAAAATTTCCCAAAATTCCAACCTTTCTATAAAGTTCACACAGTTATAACTTCTTGTTTTAAAAATGTGTTGATTTATTCGACATTTCGTATTCTATTTAAAATTAAATTGTTTGACTGTTAGGTTAATTTTTAATTAGTAATTATTGTTTTATCTTTCTGACGTTGATACCCAATGGGTAGCGAAATATTGAAAAATACAATATGTAACATTTTCATTTTAAATACTTTTTATTTTATATAAAGTTTTTTGTTGACGTCTGCATTCATAAAATTATGACATGTTTACTGGATGACTTTCGTGTAAAAAATCAGTTTATTAACTATTCTATCAGAATATTTACTAAATAGCTTTCCAAACTTAATTGTTTACTAAAAAGTTCACAAAATCATATTTTTTTTGGTAATCGTAGCAAATATTTTTTTTACTAACAATTTTCTCAAGTTCTTTACTTTTTAATAAACTTTTCACAAAATTTATAAAATTTCTAAAAAGTTCACAGGATTGTTACATTACTTGCAATACTTTTACTTGCAATAATTGTAAATGTGCTAAAAGGTTCACAATATCGTTAAATTTTTATAAAAAGCTCCACACAATCTTATCTTTTTACTAAAAAGTTCTCAAAACTTTAAGATTTTACTAAAAAGTTCTCACAGTCGTAAATTATTACCTAAAAGTTCGCAAAATCTTAATTTTTTACTAAAAAGTTTCCAAAATTTCAATGTTTTACTAAAAACTTTTTAAAACTTTCACAAAATTATATCATTTTACTGAAAACTTCACAAAATCTTTACTTTTTAGTGAAATGATCACAAAGTCCTAACTTTTTATTAAAAAGTTCACAAAATTTCAACTATTTACTATAAAGTTCACAAAATTTAAATTTTTTTCTATAAAGTTCACAAAATGCCAACTTTTTTTTAAAGTCCACAAAATGTTGTTTTTCCTAAAAATGTTAGTAAACTCTAAAAGTTCATACAATCTTAACTTTATATTAAAAAGTTTACAAAATCTTAACTATTTAGTAAATAACTTAAAAATGTACAAAATTGCTGTGATTTATTGCACAGTTTTCAAAAGGTTTTCAAAACTTTAAAAATGTTTACTTTTTGCTGAAATGATCACAAAGTTCACAAAATTTTAACTGTTTACTAAAAAGTTCGCAAAATCAAAATTTTTTTCTATAAAGTTATAAACTTTCAACTTTATTTTAAAAAGTTCATAAAAGTTTGTTTTTTCTAAAAGTTAGCATAATCAAAAAATTTCATGAAACAAACTTTTTAAAACATTTCCAAAATCTTTAATAATTGTTTAGTTCAAAGTCAATATCAATTAAAAATTACTTTTCCTATGAAAAATTGTATTTATGAAAAAATAAATTTTGAAAAGTTTTTTTTGAAAGTTACATTTAAAATTGATTATCATGGTGGATGTTTGGGAATATATAGCTATTTCAATGCCCACTAAGGCGAATCGTCAGCTCCCTACCTTATGCCTTGCCTTTTCACTTAAAATTTCAAAACATTTTATATTTTACTAAGAAGTTAGCAAAATTTAAATTTTTTAACAAAAAGGTTACAAAGTTGTATCTATTTATTCAAAAGTTCATAAAATTTTATGTTTTCACTAAAAATATTATAAAATTTTAGTTTCTTTGTTCAAAATTAAAAATAAATGAATAAATATTAATAAGTTCAGAAATTTTTACCAATTTACCAAAAAAAAAATTCTTAAAGTTGCATCTTTTTACTAAAGGTTCGCAAACTCCTAATTTTTTATTATAAAGTTCACAAAATCTTAACTTTACTAAAAATGTTGGATAATTTTAATTTTATATTAAGTTCTGAAAATTTTAGTTTTTTTTTTTATAAAAAGTCCACAAAATTGTAGTACTCCAAATTCCACAACCTTGTAGGTTTTAACTTTCTAACAAAATTTTAAATATTCAGAAAATTTCAACTTTTTACCAAAAAGTTCAGAAAGTAATATTTTCACAAAAGTTTACAAATTCCATTTTTCGCTAAAACGTGCACACAATCTTAAAGTTTTACTAAAATGTTCACAAAATTTAGATTTTTTTAACAGTTCATAATATTTTAATTTTTTACTAAAAAGTTTTTACTAAAACGCTCACAAAATTATAACTTTTTACATGAACTTTCTTGTCTGCTTCTTCTTCCTTTTGAAATATTCACCTTTAATCAATTCCCTTCGAGTAGGAAAAACATATATTAACATAGTACGAGTCATAGATTAATACTTATACTCTACTAGTTCTCCCACCAAATTTATGACATTTGGCCTGGTGTGATATTTACGTTTGATGTTGAAAAGAATTGCTTTACTAATACCAGATAGAGGCAATGGTTCAAAACAACAAACAAAATAACAACAAAGGCATTTCGTTTTGTGTGTTAAAATTATTGTATTAAATACAACACAAATGTATGCTAACAATAACAGTCAATAAAAAAGTGTAAAACACATTTAAATTTCAGAGTTTTTCACCAAAATGACATGAAAAATTAAAGCAAGAAGTTATTGTAATTCCACCTGGTGTATATCACTTTTCGTCAAACATCTCTCTATCACACCGACCGCATCACGAAGAGTGTGAAAGGAAACGTCAGATGAGCCAAATATTCTCTCTAGTCTGAGATTACTCTATGGTACGAGTACTAGACATAGATTAATTTATATAAGTACAGGTATAGATTTGTTATCAGTCTCATCTGACGTTTCTCTTTGCACTTCTTCAATGAAAAACGAATTTCTGTCAGCTGTTTAGTTAGTTACAACAATTTGTGCGAACATCGAACAAAATCCTACATTTTTAGTTTTGTGCATTCATATATTCGATGTTCATATATTTATATATATACATATGTACATATTGAACATTCGCAGTAGCAATTTCAGTTGTGTTTATCAAACCTCAGCGACATAATTTTTCTCTTGACGTTCACTCTTGCAACTTCCACATGTTCGCTTTCCTTCAATCAATAAACCGATGAACGAGTTGAAAAATCTATGTATAAATTAATCTATGGCACTAGAGATCCACCTCCTCGCTCTTGTTGAGAATCGAACTTGTGGAAGTTGCAAGTTTTAACGTGGAGAGAAGAATTCTGTCGCTGAGGTTTGATAAACAAAGCTGAAATTGCTACTGTGAATGTGCAATTTTTGTAAATATATGAACATCGTGAATGTACAAAATTAAAAATGCAGGATTTTGTTCGATGTTACAGCAAAACAGCTGACAGACGTTCGAATCTCTCTCAGAAGAAGTATAAAGTGAAACCCATGGTATAATTATCTAGAATATGTTAGAATATTTAGAATTATTAGATAATTCTACCAAGGTGAAACCTCAGGTGAGGGAGTTGGGTGGCGCATCTCGTAAATGTTAATCTATGAGAAATATCTCAAAAAGAGTGACCCGAAACAATGGCATTATATATAAGTTGGCTCATTTGTTAGTATTGTTCGGAATTTTTAAGGATTTTAGGTACAATTGGGGTTTTTTCGTTTAAAATCTCTGCTTCTTAACATAAACATAATAACTCGCTTAAAATAAAGTCTGTATCAAATACTTTCCATAAAGATTAATTATATTCCTTAACCCTCAGGCCAGAGTTTTGTCTGTTTGCCCTGGGGTTTATCAAGCAGACAAAAAAGTATCCCTCAGGTTACAAAATTCTTAACATTTGCCATAAAATAAGAATAATAATACAGTTCGTCTGCTTTACAAACAAAGACAGATAAAAAAGGTAAATTATTACAATTTATGACAGTAGAACGTAATATAAACAGAAATTTCTAAATCAGGGGCATTTGTTTGCGGGCCCTTTGGAGTCCTTATAGTGGAAATCCTAAAGCATTGTAAGAGTAAGAGCGTTTACAGACAACAACAACAACTTGTCATTATCATATCCTTTTTTATATCCAAATTGTTATTACGTTTTTCCGTCAGTGGTTATTATACCACATTATTTTAGCTTTTCGAGGCATTTGACAGGATTCCTCAACGTGAAATGATGCCAAAGAATTAAAGTATTTTCTATGGTTAATATAAAATTGTTTGTTATTTTTCGGTATAACCATGAAACTACTCCCTATTTTATTCATATACAAAACCTGTTCCAAAAAAGGATATACTGCTTTGGATAAAACCAACACAACATTTCCCTGTTGATAGAATGTGCGCAAGTACAAACTCCCAAAAGAAAGGAACAACAATAAACTAAAGACGATAACAATAAAACTGAAACCAGTTTAGAGTTTTTGCAGTAAAGTTTTTGCCTTTTATGTGGCAGTGGTGGAAAGAATACAAAATATTTAATTTTGTCGAAAACTTTTAGTTAAAAATTTACAGATTAACCCCTATTTATTCACTATCATCATGTTATCATGTACTTAAAGATAATTTAAAGTCTTGGCTGTCAGTTTGTATGGAATTTAAAAATTTTAACTCTTAATTAGCTCTAACCAGACATTGTGATAATAACCCTAATAATCATTTATGTAATATAGTAAACGATTGCAAATTCAACTTTTTAAATGAAGAACAGTGTTTTTATATTTTTCTATAACTATATTTCAGAAGATTCTAATTCTATTTTTTTAAAGATTTTTATGGCCAGTTTTTCAGTCAGTGGTGATCTTCGTTTCTTAGTTAAATAGTGGTTAAACATCGATTTGTGTTTTTTAGTCATTGTTTAACTATGATTTAACCACCCAATGTTGGTTGGTAAACTTATAGTCAGAACCATATTATTTTGACAATCAAATTACTGACTGTCAAAGTGAGAACTGAAGATTGTATAAAATACATGTTTCAGATTTGCATATTTATACACATACGTTGAGCCTAGACCGTTAAATTGTTGCGACTATATAGTTTTTTACACATTTTTGTTAAAATGACTTCGATTTTATGCATCTATTTCTTATTTTTCATAATTCCATTTTGTTTGTTCCCCTTTGTTGTTTTGGTATTTATCCCAAAACACACGTTTTTTCCAATAAGACTACAAAGGTTGCCATATTAGTTGACAATATGGCGGCTTACATTAGCTTTGTTTCTTTACTTTTTGGGTAAAGTTCGGGTAAAAGAGAGTAAAAAGCAAAAATTCTCTCTCAAATACTCAATATTACCCAAAAGGAAAGAAACGCAAAAAACTACTTTTCTAGCCTGAAAACAAATGTCAAAACACAAAACATATGCTTGACAACAAATCTTGGATATCATGTTCATTTTCACTGTTCATTTGCACACTTCCCATCTTCTTTAAATAAGCACTCTCAAAGCAATCACTTTTCAAGTTAATAAAATTGTAAATTCAATAATTTTTTTCACTTGTGTAATTTTTTTCACAAATAATGCATATGTTTTTATGTTGACGTTTCGAACAGCTGATTGTTTGACACTTTGCCCAAACTTACCTGAAGAAAATGTTTGGGTAAGTTCGGTAAAAAAGAAACGCATTTTGACGTTAAGAGAAACAAAAAATCGCTCTCATTTGCCCAATTTGTGAGTAAAGAAACGCGTTTGGGTAAGTTTGGGTTCCCGCGGTAAAGTAAAGAAACAAACCTAATAACTCACCACTGAAAAACAAAATGCAAAGTTAACCTCTAATTAACTTAGAAGTAAGATTAAGTAATCCCATAGTTAACTACCCACTTAAAAACTGGCCATTAATAGTTTAATACTCGATATTGTTGTTACCCTCGACAACAAGGTGTCGATCATATGGTAGAATTATTTATTAGGAAGCTGCATTATAAATTCCGGGGCTAGGCTGTCAAAATTAGCTGAATAAGTAATTAAAAACACTATGTACATAAAAGGTGAAAAATTTAATAATCTTGTCTTATTTGATACAAAGTCTATGCCATAAATTGCATTTTGATTGAAATTCTTCGAATTTTATTAACAAACAAAAATAAACAAAATCAAATTTGACAGCTTACCCACGGAAAATATGAAAAAACCACAAATCAGCTGGGCTGACGCGTTTACCCGATAGATAATTCAACCATGGCCGATCATTACAAATCAAAGGTGGCAACTCGCGTTCTCTTGCACAATAGTTACCCTCTCTCTACCTATAGCCATTAAATCCACCGACAATTTAAATAATAACCACTTCTATGAAAGCAAAATGTACTTGCAATTAGAAATTTCTAACGATTGAAATTTCTAATCCGATTCATAGGTAAACACTGTTAATATTTTCACCATTAAAATGTTTACTCGGGTAAACAAACGATAAGATTAAGTTCATTATAACGACAATAACAACAGTTTACCTGAACTTGTAATGAGAGCAAAAAGGTGAATTTAGAGTTATTTGAGTAAACGAAGAAAGGGAAGAGTAAAAACAAACATACACACACACCAACAAACAACGTCAAATGATAATTGTACGTGAAAAAAAAGAAAACATGTGTTTTTAACAAAGTCTCGAGGAAGCAGCAAACAACTACCCAACCGACATCTTTATAGAGTAGAAGAAAACTATAAATAATATTTTTGTGGAAAGAGCGAAGAAGAGAATGGGAAAAAACAAACATTTAAAGTTTAGCACTCGCTCGTTCATATGCAAACTAAGGATGAGCAAACAAACTCAAGGAAGTATTCTTCCCATTTCAAGAGGGGGAATTCGTAATAAATTATGTTTATTACTTTGGCTACTACTCCTCGCCATCCTTCTCTTAATAAAGGCAACAGCAACTGAATTGAGCAGCAGCATAAAAAGAACATTCGTTGCCAGTGCACAACGACAATACACACATCCATGCATACAACAAAACACAGGGAACTCCCTAATTTTTGTGTTCCAACCTATTTTCCTCTTCTTCTATTTTTGTCAGATTACCCAAATACATGAATTATGGTTACGTGCGAAGAAATGAACGAAAGATATTTCGTTAATTTACTGAGTGTTAAAGCTCATGAAAAACACATAAACACGTGTGATTCCTTGTTAATGTTCATTTTTCATTTCCCCACTTCATTTTTTAAGCGGGAGGGGACGCTGCAAAATTAAACAAAAAATTCGGTCCAACCTGGGCCCTAACTTTGTTTTTGCCCGCGAAGAAATTGGAGATGATGTCGGGAGATTGTTATTAAATACATAATAAACTAATTTAATTTTTAAAATATTCATTTGCATTTTTAACTAAAAGCGTCAATACAATTTTCAACATTGTGCTAAAAAGTTCATAACACTTTCAACTTTGCACTAAACAAGTTCAACATTGTCCTAAAAAGTTCATAACACATTTAAACTTTGCACTAAACTAGTTCAACAATAATTTTTTTCAAAATTATATTTTTTTTTTGTAAAATGTATAAATTTTACAAATTTTTCTTGTTAAAATTTCAAAGTTTTTACTAAAAAGTGCAGAAACTGTTGGAACTTTTTAATAAATAGTTTATAAAATGTGTATGTAGCTTTTTAGTAAAAAAAAACCAATATTTTATGAACTTTTTATTAAAAATGAACCATTTTATAAACTTTATATCAAAAATTTATAGTTTTTGTGAAATTTGTAGTAAAACTTTAAAATTGTTATGAAATTTTTAGTAAATTTTTTCTAAAACGTTCACATAGTGTACTTTTACTAAAAAGTTCACAAAATGTTTGCGTTTCTAATAAAAATTAAGCTTTTTTACAAAAAGTTTTTTTTTAAGAGTTCGCAATGGTCGGAGTCGGTCATGGAACAATGCTGGAAGGTACTCCAAACAATCCTGTAATTGTTCACAACTTGAAAGCGTAGCCACTATTGGATAGGAAATACCTCAGTCTCATGCCGGAAAGGGCTTCCTATAACAGAGCAGTTCCTGGTAAAGAGGGATATGTGCATTTCTACACGGATGCTTCGAAAATGATGTCCCTAGCAACGGGTAAGAATATCCTGCAAGAACGCTCCTATATGATGCTATCGGAGAGATGGACGAGGGGCACAGATTATGTACGCTCAAGACATATCTGGGCCATAGTGGATAGCATGAAGCTTCTGTTTTTAGCCAGGCCCAAGGTATCAATGATTGTTTCGGTTTTGACGGGACACTGATTGGTAGACGGGGCAAATGACTTCTGTAGAAGTTGTAACGATGAGGAAGAGCAAGAGTTCACTGAACATCTTTGCACGTGTTCAGCACTAGCCGGCAGGAGGATGTCTACTAAGGGATCCTACCTATTTAGGGACATGGGAGAATTATCTCAGGTAGACGTAGGTTCTGTCGGTGATGCAATGGTTAGCGTGCACGCCTCTTGTAAATGTGATCCTGGTTTCGATCCCTGCCTTGTATTTAGCCATGAAAAACCTTCTCACAAAATACCGTTCGGAACCGGTGTAAAACTGTAGGTCCCAATCAATGAGTATAAAACTAAAAATCGCACAGCTGACTGGTTTGTGAGAAGCTCTTCCCAATTCTTTCATGGGATGTAATGGGAAACCATTTATTTATTTTTAGACGTAGACAAGATCTGGAGCTTCTTGGAGCAAACTAAATGGTCCTGTGGGGCTAACGCTGAAACTCGTTAGCCCGTGGTATCACAATGGCTATAAGTCCAAGTAAGTCGTTCACCGACAGACACTGCCACTAACTAACACCTATTCTAACTTAATCAAAGAGTACGCAAAAAAATAATTTTTTATAAACAAAAATTAAAATTTAAACTTTCTAAAAAAAAGTTGTACTAAACTTTCGTTTCTAAAATTTGAAATTTTTACAGAATGTTGGGCAATATTAAACATTTTTGTAATAGTTCCAATAGTTTAAATTATAAAAAGGTTACAAAATTTGAACTTCTTAATTCAAAAGGTTAAAACATTGACTTTTTGCTGAAGAAAAGTTACAAAATTGTAATTCGCATTTTTTTACTGAAACAGGATTTCAACTTTTATATTTTTATTTAGTTAAAATCTTTAGGTAGTTTGTTTTTAAAATTGTTATTCTTTTTATGTAAAAGTTCAGATTTATTTTGTTCTAAATAGCTCACAAAATTTAATTTTTCACAAAATGTTTCCCTCTGAAAAAAACCTTTGAAAAATTCATTTTTTTTTTCTCAAAGTTCACACAATTTTATTTTTGTCCTAAAGGTTCACAAAATATAAATTTTCTATTTAAAAACTGCAAATTGATTGATTTAACTTTTTTAATGTGTTAACATCTATAAGTACGGGTGGGCAATCTATCAAAGTGAACACATGCAAACAACACACAGCGTTAGCATCACATACGTGGCTGTTGTACAACAATAGTCTCTGTCTGAAAATAAGTATAATGGTATTGATGTAGCGGCAGCGAACATACAAACAGGTCGTCGTCGACAAAGACTATTGAATAGTATAGAATATAATAGAACCATTGATGCCTTTTGAAAAATTTATGCTTTTTATATTGTTTTATGTAATAACATTGTCGAAATGGTGCATTTGTATTGAAATATTCTATAAAAAGAATACGATTCGTTTATGCTCGTTTACTCACACTCTCTACATGAGAGCGGAAAGAGTGCAATAAGTTCTCTATACTATTTAATACTTTTTGTCATCGTTCTGTTTGTGACAACACAAAAACAATTATTTCAGTGAGCTAAATATTGCTTTATTTATTTTAACAATATTACATCTAATGTTAAAGCAGATGTAAGAACAAAGAAAGTGCAATAGCAAAAGAGCCTTCAGCACAAAAACTATTCTTTTTTTATTTTCCAATGTAACATTGACCAATGTGTTCGTAGAAATCGAACAGGTACCTTGTAACAAAAAGGTGTGAACACATCGCCCGTGAGTTCGAAAACTCATTGATTTTTTTTTTACTAAATATTTAAAAAAAATTTTAAATTACTGAAAAGTTCATTATAATTTTAACTTTTTTCTAAACTTGTCCAATAAAAGTAAATATTTTTTAAAGCTTAAATTGTTAAACTTTTCTTTAGGGAAATAGATCACAAATGTTTACCATTCTACATGAAATTTCAAAATTTTTCTACAATAAGAAAAAATTGTACAAAATGTAAACTTTTTTTTACTATAATAAAGAGTTCTCAAGTTTACAACAAGATCCCAAGCATTTGAATTTTTCCTGTAAAAGTTAAAATTTTGGAACTTTTACAGTTCATTGAGTTCATTCAATTGTTTACAGTCTTTTAGGATCTAAGAACTTTGACATTTTATTTTTGTCACTATAAAATAATTTTGCACCTATCATTATAATTAGAAGAAATATTTTTGGAACGAAGTTCCTTATCGCACGTTGCGGGATGGGGGCTAAATGAAAAAATTTTAAACAACTTTTTTAACCGTATTATGCTATAACCCAGTATACAACTCAGTATTATTCTGCATACTTTTAGGATTTAGTGTTTGAAAGTTGTACCAATTCGTTTTGTTATTTTATTTTATTGCATACCTTTAGACATAATATGCAAATGGTATGTGTGCAAAGATTTGTACAGTCAGGGACGTATATGAGGGCTGTTTTCTTTAATATTGGCTTTGTGATAGTCATGCCCATGTGAAGTGTGCTGGCTTCAATGGAAGGCATTAAGACATTTATTACGGCTAAGAAAAGTGGGCTTCGCTGAACATATTTTAAGTGTAGGCAATTCGATGTTGACTTTTATAAGCTATTTAAGAAGGCCAAGAAAGGATTTCAAAATTAGATCGAAACTGAAATCGTTGGAGGATATTTTTGATACTTTGAAATGGCCTGAGGACATGTCGTCCTCCCCAAGATGGAATAAAAGCTTTTAGTGATTGTAACTTAATTGTACCAGTAACTCCTAACTTGGATAATTTGGACTGTCTTTCTTATCTCCACAGTCCCTGACATCCACCGAAGTCAGGGACCATAATCATTATGAGTTTTACTTTAACAATAAAATAACTTTTTCCTAAATAGAGTACCACTTCTTTAAAAAGTACCTGTTCTTACAAAAGTACTTCTTTGTAAAAAAAAGTCATACTCTTATGACTTTCCCTTACAGAAAGTATTTCTTCTTAAAAATAGTAATTTTTCTGAAAAAAAAAATTTTCTTTAATAAAAGAAGTACCTCTCTTTAAAATATTACCTTTTCGGGAAATTATAATACATATTCTTACAAAACGAACCTAAAAATATACTTTTTTTTTTAAAAAATACATTGTAAAAAAAAATTTTTTCTTAAAAAGAGTTTTTTTATTTTACAAAAAGTACCTTTTCTTAAAGATCCATTTAAATTATCGTATTTTTCAACGGTCGCCTTAGACGTGTTGGAACTAACTAATACATAATATATAGCGAAAAGAAACTTCGTTCCAACCGGGTGTCCCATGACACCTCGTGTAATTTTTTCTCAACTTTTTTCTTCTGATTTACATTCCTCTTATTGACACCCACTTTATCGTCTGAACACTGGGGTAAATATTTTAAAATTCTTTTATTTCCTAATTCTTTCAAATTTCGGTTTTCTAATAGTAATTTTCTTTTGAAGTTTACCTCCCTGCCTTTGGCAAATACTTCATGCCCATCTAGCACCTGCTGCCTTATTCCACTTCACAGGTGATATTTCCCAATTTCATTTCCTTAGCATTTTGGCCAGATCGGCAGCATTTTACACCTGTTTACACTTCAAACGCGCCACATGCGCCCTTTCCTCGCTGGCACAGGTAAAGAGTAACCCAAATATATTCCTTGTTCATCACATCGTTTAGTCTATCAGCAACATCATCTGCTGTAGTATTCATTTCTCTTTCCTAGCACTTGGGTGTTTAATAGACTCACCAGACAACCCATGAGCAGAAACATGCTGCTACATTGTTGCAGGTATCGTAGCCCAAGAATTTACTCGGTTTAGCCTTTGCCTGAACTAAAAGTTTTGACAGATTTGTTGAAATGTGAGATTTCGTTTCGTTTGTGAAACACGAAAAACAAAAATGTGAATGAATGAATGAAACTTTTTTCAGAATCGGCATGAATTTTTGTCTGCCTCTAGTTACACAATCTGTAGATAAGATGTTGTTAAGCACGCACTCGAGGAAAAATATCGGTTGGTGAGAGACAAACAAGAAATGCAAATTAGGTAATTTTTTTCCAAATAAACAACAACAGTAGTAATGATGTACAATCTGAACCGATAATTCTACCACCCAAGGAAAAATTTTGTTGTATTTCAGCTCAAACGAAATCTTAGGTAAATTCACTTCGTTTGAGGAATGTAATTGCGGACGGAACAATTAATGAATCATTACGAGAACTGAAACACATTTGCAACAAATGAAAAATGTTAGCGACAAACAAATCTTTCGTTCAACGCAAATGAATTATATTTCACTAAATTGTATTTATTTTAGATGCAAGTGTATCCTTATTAATAGAAGTGTTTTATTAAATGTTAAATACAAATTTGTGTTAGTACTTCTGCTTTCCCTGAAATGGAGTAGAAGTCAGTCTAGACCTCTACGCCGCCGAGCCACTCCGCCGATCATTTCTATCATTTCTAGGAAGTTCATATGTTCTAGAAAGATGTTTATTGAGATCTTAGATACATTTTTGTAGTTGATTGTTTCCTTGAATCTTGAATGGTTTGCTAGCTATGGACCTGAACAGGGGGAAAAAGGTAAACAAAAATGGATTTTTTTTTAAAGATTTTGACCTTGAAGATGAAGTTTTTTGATTTTATATGTTCACAATTTTTGTTCTTTATTACAAGGGTTGCAAGATATGAGCCTGACAAAATGATCACTTTTTTGCAAAAATTACACTGAGGCCCCAAAACTTTGGGTTTCCATAAAAAAAAGTGCATGACTTTGGGCAAAACTGGGATATGCGGGTCTTTTTTTTTGTTCTTTTATTACGTAGTTGTGTTCGTATATGGTTATAATATTTCCATGACTTACAAAATTACACACAGTGTAATTAATGACATTGCCCTGATTTACAACACACGTTGCAACCACCACAAGCAAACAACTACAATCTACAAACTTCACACAACTTCAATCAGACTATTTAAACAATAATTTAAATTTTGCACAACAACAGCCAGGCGAAATTCCACAACACCAACAGACAGTCCCATTCCCTAGCAGGTTACGTCACACATTACAACTATAAGCAGCAGAATTGAACTCTGCACAGCAGCAGCCGGGTCAATTTCATAACAATTAGGAAGAGCCGCCGCCGCCAGGTTAACCGACCAAGCCGCCGCCGCTGGTTTTCCCAGTTCCCTACGCCGCCGCCACCGTAGCAGAAACAATCGGCGTAAACCTCTAAGCTTCACTGAGCCATCGCAGATGTTGCATGAAGACAAACAACATTTTGACATTAGGATTTGCTGATTTGTTTTTGTTGACGGAAGACATTCAATAGGCAATGCGGTGTACGTGTGTGTTTGTATACGCTTGTTTTCTCTCAAACAAGAGAGAAGGAATCCATGAGAATGGTCACCTTTCAATGAATGCGTGCGGGAGTAAACACTTTTTCGTTTATGATAAACGTATTTAATTTTTGCCGTGACAGTAAATGTTGCCAGTTTTGGGGTAATTAAAATAAATGCACGACAAAATAAATGACTTTTACGATAATAGGTTTTTATTTGCGGGAAAAATATTAACTTTTGTGGTCGGTCAACTAAGAGACTAAGCAGCAAACGAAATATTTTTCGGGTAAAATAAAGTTGGAGTAGATAGTAGATAGTAGTGGCCGTCGGTGGTGCAATGGGTAGTGTGCGCGCCTCTTGTACATGAGATCCTGGGTTCGATCCCTGCTCTGACCACCTTAAAAAAATTTTTTTTCTTTCGGCGGCGGTCACCTCGCATGGTAACACTACCGAGTATTTAGCCATGAAAAAGCTTCTCAAAATACCGTTCGGAATCGGTGTAAAAACTGTAGGTCCCAATCAGTGAGTGAAAAATTAGAAAGCGCACAGCTCACTGGTTGTGAGAAGCTCTCCCCAATCCCTTCATGGGATGTAATGGGAAACGGTTTTTTTTTTAGATAGTAACGGACACGTGCGTGGCCGTCGGTGGTGCAATGGTTAGTGTGCGCGGCTCTTGTACATGAGATCATGGGTTCGAACCCGGCTCTGACCACCTTAAAAATTTCTTTCGGCGGCGGTCACCTCGCATAGTGACGGCGACACTATCGAGTATCTAGCCATGAAAAAGCTTCTCAAATTACCGTTCGGAATCGGTGTAAAACTGTAGGTCCCAATCAGTGAGCGAAAACTGGAAAGCGCACAGCTCAGTGATTGTGAGAAGTTCTCCCCAGTCCCTTCATGGGATGTAATGGGAAAGCATTTATTTTTTTTTTTTTAACGGACACGTGCAGAGTAGATGTTCAGTGGACTCTTCCTCATTGGTACAACTTTAACAAAAGTAATATTCCCTGACCTTTAACTTCGCCACATGTCTACCAATCAGACGGTGTTCCGTTCAAACTAAAACAATCATTCAGAAGGTTCATGGATCCTCTGCTATCCACAATCGTCCAGATTCGTCTTGGGCGTACACAATCTATGACTCTCGTTCACCTCTCCTACATCATCACCTAGCATTCTTGAAGGATTTGCTGACACGTCGTTAGTGGAATGCAAATACGTTCCAATTTCTGAGGAACCTGTAAGGGAGTCCCTAGACTTGCCAGTTCATTCACTCTCCAATTCCCCGGACAGGCTCTTGCTCACATATGAGGTGAATATCGTACAGCTGAGCCATCTCTTTAAGAGATCTGCGGCAGTTCTGGGTAGATATTGAATTCAGGAATACTGGTTTCAGGAACTCTGGGAAGATATTGACACTAATGATTGCTGGACTATTATCCGTCAGCCAGCCGGCCACTTACATCTTTGCCATAATTTCCGCTTGATACACGCAACAATTGTCAGGTATTCTACGAGAAACAAGTTCAGTTTCCTAGAATATACCGCATACCCTACCTGTAGAAATTCACATAACCCTTTATAAAAGGAAGTGCTTTGTTCCAGGACTATCCCTTTCCGGTATGAAAATGTGATATATCCGATCAAATAGTGATTCAGTTTTTGAGTAAAAGTAAAGTGCAAAAATATTGGCTAAAATTTGTGTTTTGGAGTGTTCGGACACATATAGTGAAATTTTATGCCGATAAATTTTGTAGAACATTTTGACCACGCCCCCCGTCATTTTGGAGCAGTGTTTTGCGAGTTTTCAAAAAAAAGGGAAAAATTATGGTTATACGTGCAAGAGGGTTAATTTGTTCCACAAAAATGTTTATCTGAATCTTTTCTATAAAACATCTGAACATCTTTTGTACCTCAGAAGTAAGGAACACACAATTTTGCCTGCCAGGAAAGTTCCGAGGGGCGGAATCTTTGACCCGCCCTAAAAAAAATTTCTGATCAGATCTGGCGAAACGCCGATACACGCTTTTTTTTAGACCTTTCTACCAGAATCCGTTGACAGAACCCCATCATTTTGAAAAAAATTTAATTTTGTCTCACAGTATTATCGCTGGCCTGATGGGACCATACCAGTGTGGCTTTAGGTCTGGAAAATCGACAAACGACCAGATTTTCACGCTACGCCAAATCCTGGAGAAGACCCACGAAAAACAAATTGAGACTTATCATCTATTTGTCGAGTATATGCCAGCCTTCGATAGCCCGATACGGGAGAAACTTTACAAAGCAATGTCCGAGTTTGGCATTCCTGCAAATCTCATACGCCTTTGCAGGATGAGTTTGGCGAACACCAAATTCGCAGTGTAAGTTGGTAAGGATCTTTCCGAACCTTTCAAAACTAAGCGAGGCCTCAAGCAAGACGACACCCTATCGTGCGATCTCTTTAACATCTTAATGGAGATCATTATAAGAAAATCAGCAGTCAACATGAATAAAACCATTAGCAGCAAAAGTGACATCCTGCTCGCGTATGCTGATGATATATGTAGATATCATTGGACGCCGAATGAAAGAAGTTACTGCGGTGTTTTCGAGAAGTGAGAAGGAGTCTGCAAAAATGGGTCCGACAGTAAATGAGAACTAGACAAAATTAATGATAATAATAATAATAACCGTTATATTTTCGAGGTGGTGGACGAATTTATATACCTCGGATCTGCCGGAAACAAAAACAACAACGCCAGCCTTGAGATCAAGCGGAGAATTGTTGTTGTGAATAGATGTTATTTTGGGGATAAGCAAGCACTTTAGAGATAAAGCCCTATCTCCAGTAACAACAGGCCAGAGAGTCTGGTATACTCTCATACAAACTGTCTTGCTTTATGGCACAGAATCTTGGGTCTTATCGCAAGCAGATCTGGAGGAGTCTTCGAGAGAAAAATACTCCGAAAAATATATGGCCCAACGGCGAGTATCGGCGATGCCTGAACCATGAGCTGCATGAACTAGAGATTTACGCCGATTGTTTCTGCTTCGGCGGCGGCGTAGGGACCTGGAAAACCCGGCTTGATTGACTAACCTTGTATCCCGAAATTGGCATAGTAAAGCAGATCAAAATAACCCATGTCAGTAGAACGGATAAAGTCGAACCAGCACGAAGGGTTTTCGAAAAAGAACTCGAAGGCAAAAAATAGGAAGACCAAGACCCCGCTGGAGGGATCAGGTTGACGAATCCCTGAGTACACTTGGTATTACCAACTGGAGAGATAAAACAAAAGATCGAACTGGTTGGCGAAATATGTTATCTTCGTTTTGTAACGTCCCTGACCCCCGGGTTGTTCGAGAGCGGTTAAGTAAGTAAGTCATCTCGCTTAGTGACGGCGACACTATCAAGTATTTAGCCATGAAAAAGTTGTAAAGTAAACTTTCTCGTCCATGAAATACTAAATTAGCCTACATGACGACGCTGCAATCGGTTGCAAGGCACAACGATTTTATGTCGTGAGTTTCTAATCCATGATCTACTAAATTTGCTTACATTGCGACACTTCAGTCAGCTGCAATGCAAAAAGATTTTATGCTCAAGTTTCGCATACCTGATGTATAGAATTGCATGCATGGCGACGCTGCTGTCAGTTGTACAGCGGAGTTCATTAATGTCTGAATTTCGCATTCCTGCTATTTCATAGTGAGGGCTGCGTACACTCGGTATTACTAACTGGAGAGATAAGACAAAAGATCGAACTGGTTGGTGAAATATGTTATCTTCGTTTTGTAAGGTCTCTGAGCCCCCGGGGTTGTTCGGGACCCGATAAGTAATTAAGTCATCTCGCTTAGTGACAGCGACACTATAGAGTATTTAGCCATGAAAAAGCCTTTCAAAATAGCGTTCGGAACCGGTGTAAAACTGCATGTCAGTGTAAAACCAGAACGCGCTCATCTCATTGCTTGATATCCCTTCGTGGGATAAGGGAAACCATTTTTTTTTTATTAATAGAAAACAATTTAAAAATTCAGTTGTGCCACTATTTAAAATCGGTTGTGACAAACCCCAATTCAGCTGTGACAACTTCTAACTCGGGTGTGACAACCACTAATTCGATTGTGATAACCTCTCATTCGGTTGAGTTGTGATACTATTTAAAGTCGGTTGTGACAACCCTTAATTCGGCTGTGACAACTTTTAATTCGATTGTGATAATCTCTTATTCGGTTGAGACAACTTCTAACTCGGTTGTGATAATCTCTTATTCGGTTGAGACAACTTCTAACCCGGTTGTGATAACCTCTAATTCGGTTGAGTTGTGACACTATTTAAATTCGGTTGTAACAACACCTAATTCGGCTGTGATAACCTCTAATTCGGTTGTGATAAACTCTAATTCCGTTGAGACAACTTCTAATTGGGCTGTGATAACCTCTAATTCGGTTGAGTTGTGATACTATTTAAATTCGGTTGTGATAACCTCTAATTCGGTTGCGATAACTCGGTTCAGTCAACCTCTAATTCGGTTGTGACAACCCCTAATTGGGCTGTGACAACCTCTAATTCGGTTGCGATAACCTCTAATTCGGTTGAGTTGTGACACTATTTAAATACGGATGTGACAACCCCTAATTCGTTTGTGACAACCTTTAATTCGGTTGTGCCAACCTCTAATTCGGTTGTGACAACTTTGGTTCTGATAACCTCTAATTCGATTGAGTTGTGAAACTATTTAAATTCGGTTGTGACAACACCTCATTCGGATGTGACAACCTCTAATTCGGTTGTGATAACTTCTAGTTCGTTTGAGGCAACTCTAATTCGGGTGTGATAACCTCTAATTCGGCTGTAACCACCTCGAATTCGGTTGTGACAACCCCTAAATCGGCGGTGACAACCACTGATTCGGCTATGCTGACCTCTAGTGTGGTTGATGTGACAACCTCTAAATTCGATTACGGCGGCCTTGACTGAATTTTTCTGTGAGTATAAGCGCCATCTATATTTCTTTGCGAAGCGTTATTGAATGCAGTGCTATGGAGTCGGAGTCTGTGATCTATATGTCTTCGCGAGGCCTTACTGAATGCAGAGCTGTGGAGTCGGAGCTGGAGTCGGACTCTGGGATATCTGGCCAGAATCGGAGTTGAAGTCGTACAAATTTAGACGACTCCGACTCCCAAGTTTTGCATGTCCAGAATATAAACACCTTATTTTGAAAAGTGACTTCGTTCTTTATTATTTTGAACAGGGGGTCGCTCAACGGTTTTTTAGATTAAAAAAAATATTTCTTCTAAAATAAAATAAATATTTGTGTGTTGTTCTGCCAACAATGACGTTTTATATCCAGTTCAAATTATTTCGTTGTTAATGAAAATGATAACTTAGAAAATTATTTTATTTAATATTGGAGTCGTGTATTTTGAAAATGCTGGAGTCGGAGTGTAGTCGTTGAATTTTAATATTCTGGAGACGGAATTGGAAACGACAAATTTTGGCGAGACTCCACAACTCTGACTGATTGACTGAAAACATTGAACGATTTACAACAGACCTGTTTCTTTGAGCGTTTAGATGTTTTGTAGTAAAAGCAGATTTCTAGTTATATTTTACGACCAAAAACTTGCATCCACCCACGTGCCTCTCGTACTATAAACTAAACTGAATTGAATTGAACTGAACTGAACTGAAACACAGCTGCATGAGACCACGAAAACAAAAAAACAACAGCCAGACGACGGATCGATGGACGAAGGCAGACGCATTGCACACAGACAAACTGATACCAACCCCATTAACGACGAGCAGTCGCTTGGCTGGCAGTGTAACTGTTTATATATAGACGATGGATGGTTGGATGTGGATGCTCGCAGCTTTTGCATAATGTTTGCCATAACATTTAGTACAATTTCGAATAGTATTGAATTTTTTTCTTCACATGAAATCTAGCGAAACGGGTCGTAATAGTTTGAGGTTGGTGGTGGCTGGTGGCTGGTGGCTGGTGCTGATGGTGGTGGTTACACATTTTGTAAACTGAAAATCACAGCACGACACAAGACGATAATGTCGCTGGTACTCGCACTCGCACTCGCAATCGCACTCTTGTAGTATTTCCGTCCACCTAGATCTACCTTGTAAGTTCGACCGTCTGTCCACTAATTATATGGATATATACTTTTTTATTTGCTACAACGCTCTTCGGCTTAGCACCCACTTGAATATGGTTCGTTTGTATTTTTTGAAATTATGAATGAAATCATGTCTTTTTCCCTTCTCTCTCTCTCTTTCCTCTGAACAAACGACGCAAATTGAAGGCGTGCGTTACTTCTTATGTGGGCTATAGTAACTGAGCCAAGAGTGGTGGATCAAAGATCTTACAATTTGAACGTAAATTTTCATTTCCTTTCGATTCGATTTTGGAATGAATGCTTGAATGATAAACCGTGAATATAGTGGATTTTGTTAAAATAAATCTCTAACACCTCCATGAAATAGTTTCAAATCTCACTCCCCTTCCTAACTTCACCCCCAACCGTTCAAACGTTTTTACCTAACTTTGTGTTGGTACCGAGTACCCGATTGAATTTCATTAATTTTTATTTTGAAGATTTTAATCTCGTTGATCGTTTTTTCACACTTTCAGTTTGAATTTCAGTTTCAGTTTTCATTTGATTTTTGTTTTCGTTTGTCTTATTTTTTAAATGTTATTTATGAGATTTTCAATTCTTTGGCACGTAAAATTTTAAAATCATTTAAATTTCATAGTATGTATTTCCTCTCGATCGATCCGTGGACGAGCGAGCGAACGAACACACGAACGAATGGATGGCATGGTGGACAGACAATGCTGGCACGGTTTGCTTGGAAAAATCATGTTTATGAATTAACCATCTTCTTCAGCAATTTAGGTACCGGATTTTGAAGTTTTTTTCTCTTCTCTTCTCATCTGACAGATGACAACTTCATCACGTTTTAATCTTAAAATCTTTTGTGAAAAATTGAGATAAAATTAACGAAAGATTAATGAATGCGAGGGATTTGAAAAATGTAAACGGGTAATTATTGCGGGAACAGAAGCGTGACTAGCGTGAAGAGGTAGGTGACTTAAAGGAGAGTTGTGATAATTGTACGATCACTTGATGAAGCTTCTTAATGAAGCGCAACGCTTGAAGGTGTTAATTAGTGTCATCAAGTCTTTGTTGTATTTTTTTAAAGGAAATTGGGAAAAAACTTTTCGTAACACAAGATTTGCCCAAATTTTTTTTAACTAAAATAATATAATAATAGTTTATAATATAATAATAGGATAATAATATTTGTTTCTACAATCAATAACACTAAGTAATCAAATAATGTTCCGCAGTTAGGACAGACAAATATTTATATTCCAAAACTTGTATTACCTGTGTCAGAGTTGAGTATCGCTGCTATACAAAATTCGCTTACATGGCGACGCTGCAGTAGGTTGCAACGAAGAACGATTTTACGTTGTGAGTTTCTCATCCATGATCTACTTAATTTGCTTACATGATCCCACTGTTACACTGCCAGTTGTAAAGTAAAGTATCTCACCACACATGATATACTAAATTTCCTTACATGGCGACACTGCAGTCAGTTGCAATGCGGCCAAATTTATGTTTGAGTTTCGAATGTATGATGTACTACATTTTGTTTATGCGACGCTGCTTTCAGTTATAACATAAAGTTTCTCTTCTATGATATGCTAAATTTGCTTACATGGCGACGCTGCGATCGGTTGCAACGCAGGACGTTGTTTTGCCTACGTTTCTCATCCAAGTTATTTGAAATTGCATAAATGACATCACTGTTGTCAGTTATATAGTTACATTTCTCGTCCGTGATATACAAAATTGGGTAAGTGGTAAATGTTCACACATGGTAAAATACTAAATTCCATATTTCGCTGTTCTGAAATTCCTCTGACATATGTCGATAGTCATTTTGAAAAGTGCTAGTGAAGGACTTAATCCGGTACACGTTTGCTCCGCGAAGAATCCTTAGGTTGGGTACAGTGGGGCAAAATGTGAAAACATGGGAAAATACTTACTTCCATAAATCGCTGTTCTAAAATTCCTCTGAAATATGTGGATAGTAAATTTGAAAAGTGCTAGTGAAGGACTTTAATCCGGTACACGTTTGCTCCGCGAAGAATCCTTAGGTTGGGCACAGTGGGTCAAAATGTTAAGACATGGGCAAATACTAAATTCCATATATCGCTGCTCTAAAATTCCTCTGAAATATGTGGATAGTAAATTTGAAAAGTGCTAGTGAAGGACTTTAATCCGGTATACGTTTGGTTCACGAAGAATCCTTGGGTTGGGCACAGTGGGGCAAAATGTTAAGACATGGGAAAATACTAAATTCCATATATCGCTGTTCTCAAAATCCGCTGAAATATGACGATAGTAAATTTGAAAAGTGCTAGTGAAGGGCTTTAATCCGGTACACGTTTGGCCCGCGAAGAATCCTTGGGTTGGGCACCGTGGGGCAAAATGTTAAGACATGGGCAAATACTAAATTCCATATATCGCTGTTCCGAAATTCCTCTGAAATATGTGGGTGGTAAATTTGAAAAGTGCTAACGAAGGACTGTAATCTGGTATACGTTTGGTCCGCGAAGAATACATAGTTTGACTACAGTGGGTCAAAATCTTAAGATATGGAACAATACTAAATGCTGTTCTGAAATTTCTCTGAAATGCCGGGATAGTAAATTTGGAAAGTACTCATGAAATACTTTAATCTGGTATAAGTTTCATCGGCGAAGAATTTTTAGTTTGGGCACAGTGGGTCAAAATGTTAAGACATGGGTCAATACTAAATTCCAAAGATCGCTGTTCGCAAATTCCTTGGAAATATAAGGGTAGTAAATTTGGAAGGCACTAACAAGAGGCTTTGATCTGATGTAAGTCTTGTCCGCCAAGAGTCCTTGGTTTGGACACAGTGATGTGTTCCAAAGTAGAGTAAAGTGCTTAACGGAAAACACCTAAAATAAATGTATTCTGAGATTCGTCTGAAACCTCGGAGTAATATAAACCAAAAGAACATACTTCTCCTACCTATTGCTAGATATTTATTTAGTTGGCGAAGAATTGTTGATTTGGGCTCAATGTCCTTTCTAAAATTATATACATTGAACAAGAATATACTGTTCGCTGGTAAACTGTTCAAAATTTGTGCCACTAATACTGAAAGCTCGTAATGTTTTTTATACGATTTGTCAGTTTTGTATTTATTTTTTCGCCAAAAACCTTATTTATTTTAATATACTTTCCTTTCTAGTACGTTAACAGATACCTGTTAACGTAATAACAGCACTCTGCTAACCAAAGTGGTTTGTGTATTTGCTAGTTAAATTCGAATTTATCTTCACGCACATTGATGTGGGTTAGATTTTCTTTGAGAAGCTCCTCATTGGACTAGGTATGACAATATTTGACCTTGTGTCTCTATCTCTCAATGTTTGTGCCAGTTTTTCCGGGTCACTGTCTGACTAAAAGTCAGGGGGAATGACTTTTGTAGACGCTGTGATGATGGGAAGAGGAAGATTACATTGAACATCTTCTCTGTACATGCCCAGCTCCAGCCACTAAGGGAATATCTACTATGGGATCCTACTTCTTTAGAGACCTGGGAGAATTGTCCCTTCTGGGCGTGAGAATGATGTTTAGCTTCTTGGAGTTAACAAAATGAGACACCGGATCATTAGTGCTTAATCTCACTAGCCCATGTTATCACATTGGATTGAGTTGTATATCGTGATTCCTACATTGACTGCCACTAACACCCAATCCTAACCTAACTAATCTCTTGGTCTAGGTAATAAGATGCAAAAACTTTCGAGAAGTTTGAGAGTCGGCTCGGAGCTTGAGCTGCGAGTCGGGGTTCACAGCCAGTTAAGCACTGAAACCTTTCACACACAAAGAAATTATCGGAAGAAGTCATACACAAAAGTGTACTAACGAGTGAACGGAACGTGATTTCCTTATTGGACTAAGTATGACAATATTGACAGCCACTTCTTACTTTATTTTATTGACTAGTTTACAACCTTATGAGGAAAGATGTCGTACACATATTAATTAAACGAACAGATTAAAAACATTTCAACATATTCCCCCAATGGGTTCTATCCTTCTCCTCTTCTCGCCAGTTGGCAACACCAAGGATACGGAAGGATTCTCCTGCCTGGTCTTTCCAGCGGAGTCTTGGACGTATTCTTTTCCCGCTTGCATCGGCGGGATTGATCATCTTCGTCCATTCTGATAACATGGCCTAGCCAACGCAATTGACCTAATTTGATCCGCCTAGCTATGTCCACGTCAGAATACAGGTGATATAGCTCTTGGTTCCAGCGACGTCGGTACTCACCGTTTTGCGTAACAGGACCATATATATAACGGAGAATTTTACTCCCAGGTGTTTTTCGTTCTCTTGCGATATGACCCAAGTTTCGGAGCCTTATGTCAGGATAGGTAAAATGAGAGTCTGGATACCTGGACCTTTGCCTGTCGAGAGAGGGCTTTGTTCCTAAACTGCTTGCCGAGCCCAAAATAGCATCTATTTGCAAGCGCAATTTATACACAATATTTATTTCCAGGCTGACGTTGTTACCCTTGTCCACGACGAATACAAGGTAGAACAATTTATCTACCACTTCAAAATGAAACCGGTTGTCGACGCTCAAGTGCGGACCAAGTCGAGAGGTTCCCCCAGGTCGGCGACACCATCAATTTTGTCCTGCTCTCATTAACAGCAAGACCCACCTTCGCTGATTCTTTTTCGATTCTTGAAAATACTGCAGTAATCTCTCGCAAAATTTCCCCCAATGATGTCTACAGATGTCGTCAGCATATGGCTTTTCGTGTTAATGGTCTTGTTCGTATTTACTGCAGCTGTTGTCATTGAAGAGATTTCTCATGTTGAAGAGATTGCACGAAAGTGTGTCGCCCTGTCTCAATCCTCGCTTGATACAGAATGGTCCGGTGAGGTCTTTCCACACCTTCACTGCTGATTTGGTGTTGGTCAGCGCCATTCTAAAGAGACGGATCGGTTTTGCTGGAATCCCAAATTCAGACATACTTAGCTTCGTACAATTTTCCCCGTATGGGGCTATCGAAAGCAGCTTTGCAATCGACAAAAATATGATATGTATCGATTTGTTTTTCGTGGGTCTTTTCCAGGATTTGGCGTAGCGTGAATATTTGGACAGTCGTGGACCTGCCTGGTCTAAAATCACACTGATAAGGTCCAATCAGGTTTCCACTAATTGGCTTTAGTTCTCCACATAATACGCTCGGTGTAATCTACACTGTCTTCCACAATCATTACCTCCCGATATTCAGTGGAAGAATCTGAGGTGAGTAGTGCTGAAAAGTGGTGTCTTCATATTTTAAGTACACACTGCCCATCAGTCACAATATTCTCATTCATCCGATCTTCTTACCCTCTGGTAAAATTTTCAGGATTCATTATTCATCCTGCACAATTCGGTCTTTTCACTCTCCCTCTGCTACACTTCAGCCACTTCTACCTAAGGTTTTAATAAACAAATAGTATTAAAACCTATAGAGCGCCATCTGTTGTTTGAATTTCAAAGTAAAAGATTATTTAATAGTTTTACAAAAAAAAACTGCAATTGTGTTTTATACACAACAAAAAAAAGAAGCCAAATCTAATTCTGTATAATTTAACAATAACACTAAACATATCTCGTATCTCTTTATTTATATCAACAATTAATGTTTACGTTTCTATTTTCGTATAGGGGGCGTTGAAAAACAAATTGCAGGCATTATTACCAGACAATTGCCAAACGACCGACGGATGATCGGTTTTTGTTTTATTTTCTGCATCAGTTTCGTACGATAACATTGCGAAATGTTTTAGTGTTTTTTTTCTGTTCTAAATTTGTTATTAACAATTACCAGTGTTTAACAATAAAAAGAAACCAAACAAAATTAATAATAAAAAAACACAATAACACAGTGGTAGGTAGGTGGTGGTGCTTGCGATAAGATAAAACCGAAACGACGTTATACGGGAACTGCTGTAGGAAATGTAAAACGTCAACAGCCCCGTGTATTGGCGGAGGTAACAGAAATCGATTATCGACCACAGAGCTGAAATGTAATCGACAACAATATTTACATTGTTGCTGGTGGCTGCTGGTGGTTGCTGGTGGTTCTATATATTTTCGCCTCGTAACTTGATCAAAAACCTCAAATTGCAAACACCTAACAATTTTGTCGCATGGAGGCCGCTTTACAAAGAGTTAGAGAGAGAGAGAGGGAGAAAGAGAATGGGGCACAATGTTTGCTTACCTCATTGACATTTGGTGGATGTGATTGATGGTCGCGTCTGAATACGCTCAAACAAAAATGACAAATTTAAAAGAAGGCGTGAGTTTTTACAATTCAATTGTTGGAGTTATTTTTGTTCACCCGGTGACACTGTTGCTAGTTGCAACTCGAGCAACCTCGTAGCAGTGCTAAAAAATCGTAGTTGTTAGTAGAGAAAATTACCGCTCAGAAGAATTATGAAAAGAGATTAGTATAGAAAAAAATTGCAACTGTAATTTGTCGAAGGGCTTTCTTACGAATGAGTATCGAAATCCTCTCATGGGCATAGAAAATCAATAAAGGGTTCCAAAATTTATTCTTCCATTGTATTAATTTTGAGCCACCCTCGACGTAATTAAACAAAAAACACAGTTCTAGGGCCGTCGAACGAAAGCTTTCGTTTGTATTCTGGTCGAAAGAAATATGATCGGCACCGGAATTCTGTAGCTTTTAGCAATACAAACCAGTAGTTAAATTGTCAAAATTCATAAAATTTCAATAACATATTTTTTTTTGAATTTTCTCACTTTAACTACCGATTTTAATCGTTAAAAAGTTACAGAATTCCGGTGCTGGATTCCACAACCTTGTCATATACTCTAAATGCGTCGTCAACCATGGACCAAGTGTATAAGCTCTTAGACCCTCTGAGATGTACTTGACGACGCATTTTACTACAGTGGGCTAAATTCGAAAAAGGATCCCGAAACTGTAAATCTCAAATTTGCTAGAGTCTGAAAACGTTCTGAAAAATGGGGAAAAATATTGTCCAATCGGGTAAAATTTTAAGCGCTTTAACATAGCTGTGGTAACGCAACAGTGCTCAGCTAACTGAGGTGGTTTGTGTCTTTGCTAGTTATATTTGAATTTATCTTCACGCATATGTCGTGCGAATGTTTTCCAATGCTGATGCTTAGTATTCTTTCATTACATGCATGCAAGAATTCTCATTAGTGTAAAGGTTTTCGAAAACGTCGCATGATGAGGATTTTTCAAATAGATTTAAAAATAATTTGAAAAATAATTTTAAGAACATTTTAAAATTTTGAAGACAATTCTAAAAATAATTGTAGGATGTCTGATGATGAAAATCTCTCAAATAATTTTAGAAATAATTTTGAAACTTGCTATTCTTTCGCACATGAATAAGATTTGTTCCCAATCCATATCTAATGAAATTCGCTGTAAATTTGTAGGTCCTATTCAGTGAGTCTACACCTTGGAAAGCGCGTATCCAGCTGATTGTAAGAATCTCTTTTCTATCCCTTCATGGGAATTTACGTGGAATTAAGTTTTAAGTTTTGTAGATAGACAAATTTCTTTGAGTGTAACATATTCTAACCCCAAATGTAATGGTTTCATAGTATCTACCGTTTATCTGTGTCAGAAACCAAAACCGAAATTGCAACACATTTCTTGCTATTTATATTAGTCTAATTTCATTCTCTTCCCTGTCCCTTCATGGGATGTAAATGGAAAATATTTATTTATTTTATTTAATTTTATTCTTCTCCCAATGATTGATTATTTTGCGATAAGATTAATTTATTTATGTTTTCACTGCGTTGCTTCGGTTTCAGTTCGATTTTCATTTCCTATTGTATTCACCATGTGGTTAAATGATGACGTCGAGCTCTAAATTATCTGAACACTAATAGCGAGGTGTTAAATTGATAAATATTGTATTTAATTCGATTTCATTTGAAATCAGATTTGGTTGCGATAATTTCAACATAACCACAAACACTATCACTAAATCATATGTGATTATTTTCTTATCACGAATTATGAAATGTCTGTTTCGACATACAGTGATAGATTTCAAATACAATTTTGTAAATAACAAATTATAACTTGTAATAACCATTCAACTCGAATACAATACAACAATTTTGAAATTGTCACGTTAAATTTAAGAATTTAAATTTAAATTGATATGTTCTAACCCATTTGTATTTGAATTCGATTTGAATTTTTATTAGGTGTTATAATTTCTTAAAAGCTAACAGATATATATTTGTTGTCATTGAACAGATTTGAAACATTCTCATTTTTGAAATTTCTATTGAAAATGTTATAGAAATCTACTCATATATTTATTTAATTACATCAAAGATTCCTAGAATTTCCAGTTAAATGATGCCCTCATCACCATCACCATGTAGAGAAAAATTATATATGCAAAAGGTTGGCAGCATTTTGCTACTACTACTCTCTTCTTCACTCTCTTTCTCACTCTCTTCTACTTTCATCTCTTAAAATCTGCTTAAGGTCTTTATACGCAATTTGCTTTTTAGAAGTTTTTGCTTTTATTTTTTTTAAATTGTTCTGCTGTCATTCTTTACGCATTCAACGAAGCGTTAAAGAAGAAGGTGTTGGACCCCCATTTTACTTAAATGTCAACAAACCTCTTTGTGTGCTCTTTGCATTTTGAATGACAGTCTCTATGGAAGGAGTGTTCCGAGGAATCAACATACGGTGGAGGCGAAGAACTGCCGTTTATGCAGTTACCACATTTACATTAAAAATAGTCAAGCCAGTAAGGGATTTGAAGGAATTTGTTTGTGGGGCAGAAGACGTTTCAAATCCCAGTAAAAAATATCGGAAGTGATTGCAAAGGAATCACATTTTCATCACTTCCTAAGAAGCACTTTAACCTTTAGTTACAAAACAAGCACTAATCCACCGATGAAGTAGGTGTCTGTAACTCATCTTAATGTTTGTCTCATCTTAATACTTGGTTAGAATTGCAATTTAACAACGTGTTAACCGGTTTTTGTACACTGTCAACCTGTTTTAAATAAAATTAAACCCGGTTTTTGATAAAAACGTAAACTGTCAGTTTCAACGCCAACTGGTTTCAAATAAAACGTAAGCAGATTTTTGGTAAACCCTAAACCGGGGTTTAGCTAAACCTAAGCCGGTTTTCGGTAAAACTATTGACGGTTTTTTATCAAACTTTAACCGGTTTTTAATAAAACGTAAACTGATGTTTGATAAAGCTTAAAACGGATTTTGGGAAAACGTTTTTGTGAAATTTTAGGCGGTTTTTAATAAAATATACGGCGGTTTTAGGCTAATCTTTAGTTGCTTTTTGGTAAAATATAAATCGGGTTTTTGTAAGACATAAATCAATTTTTTTTAAAACGTAAACCGGATTTTGTAGAACTTAAATCAATTTTCGGTAAAATATAAACCGGGTTTTAGTAAAACGTAAACAGGTGTATGCAAATATTGAAAAGATTTCTAATAAAACCCAAAATTGATTTTGGTAAAACTTAAAGAAATGTAAACCGATTTTTTATAAATCTGAATCCGTTTTGTTTTTATAAAATTTATAAAAAAAATTAAAATCTTGCGTGTCTAGAACGGTTTTAGTACAACGTATATCTATTTTTGCTAAAACCGAAATGGGGTTTCGGAAATCGGGGGTAAAATGAAACTTTAACCGGTTTTTGTAAAATGTAAGTCCATTTTTTGCAACTCTTCAACCGGTTTTTAGTAACACATAAGCAGATTTTTGCAAAAAGAAAATCAATTTCTGATAAATTTTATATCGGCATTTGGTGAAACGTAAACCGAATTTGGGTAGAACTTGAACCGGGTTTGTTAAAACGTAAACCTGTTGTGGTTGAGCTTGAGACGGCTTTAAATATAACTTAAACCATTTTTTGGTTAAACTTCAACCGGTTTTTGATTAATCTTAAACCGATTTTTGATCAGTCTGAAACCATTTTAGGAAAACTATATATACTGGTTTTCGGTAAATCTTAAACCGGGGTTTCATAAGCATTAACCGGGTTTCGGTGAATCGTAAACTGGCTTTGGTACAACGTCAACTGGTTTTGGTGAAATTAATGAGGGTTTTTCATAAAACTTAAACCGGGTTTTGGTAAATCTTAAGTGGATTTGCGACTAAATTTGAAATAGATTTTACTACAACGTAACCCGATATTTGATAAAACTTGAACCGAGTTTACGGAAAACGTAAACTGGGTGTGGTTAAACTTAAGACGTGTTAAACAAAACTTTTTTCTTAAACTTAAACCTGGTTTTGTAAAAACCTTAAACCGGGGATTTGGTAAAACGGAAACCGGGTTTTGGCAAAACTAATATCGGTTTTAACGAAATTGTAACCGGGTTTTAATTAAATGAAAACGGATTTTTTATAAATCTTAAACCGGATTATGCTGACACTTATTCCGGTGTTAAGGAAATTTAAGACGGATTTTATTAAAACCTAAACCGGTTTTTGGTAAATATTAAACTGCGTTTTGGAAATTTTATAAAACTATACTAAAACTAAATTTTATAAAAAAAATTTCAAGCATTTGTGTACTGAATAATTCACGTTGCCTTCAGAGGTTTTTCCTTAAACATAACATAACCAATTTTATAATTAATCGCATCAATCACAACAACAGCTGAGGAGAATATTAGGATAGATCTTGAAGGAATCATAAAGAATAATGAAGATTTGGGGAATCATAAATCATTCTATCAACATTCTAATTCTGACGGTTGTCTTATAGTCTGTGAAAATATTTCATATATGTACATATGTTGTGAACAAATTTCATAGATTTCGTTTCATTGAGTATATGACAATTTTTCATAGTCCTTTGAAATGTATCGTTGGCTGTAAATTATTCCACGAATTCATAAAATGTATGAAGAATTTGGTAATACGTGGGCGGATCAATAATACTGTGACTTTTCGAACTTCTCTCGTAGTTATATGAAATGCAACACTGCTCCTATCAAGTACCACCTGTTAATAGACTACTGTCACATTTTGAGCAAGTTCCCTCATTTACTTTGCGTTTAACAGCTGTTCAAAACATACAACCTCGTGCATTTTTTAAAAATGGGAAAAAGTGAATTTCGAGTGCTCAGTAAACATTATTTTTTGCGAAAAAAAACCGTCAATCAAACCAGGGAAAAGCTTGATAAATACTATGGGGACTCAGCCCCATCGATTTCAATGGTAAAAAAGTGGTTCACAAACTTTCGTTGTGGTCGCACAAGTACAAATGACGCTGAGCGTTCTGGACGGCCAATTGAGGTCAATACACCCGAAAATGTCGAAAAAATTGACGATATGGTGTTGGCCGATCGAAGAGCAAAAGTGCGTGAGATGTTGACGCCATAGGCATTTCACATGGTAGTGTGATTTCGATTTTAAATGATCAGTAGGGTTTAAGACAGCTGTCTGCAAGATGGGTGCCGCGTTTGCTCTCAATTGACCATAATGCACGGGTGTGTAGTCTCAATGGAAAAATTCCATGAATTGGGCTATGAATTGGTACCTCATCCGCCATATTCTCCGTATTTAGCCCCCAGTGACTATTTTCTATTTCCAAACCTAAAGAAATGGCTCGGTAGAAAGAGATTTAGCTCCAATGATGAAATTATTGATCAAATAAATGCCTATTTTATGGACCTCGAAAAATCCTATTTTTTTTGGAAGGGATACAAAAATTGGAGAAACGTTGGACGAAGTGTAAAAGGAGATAATGTTGAAAAAGAGTTTTTTTTTGCAAAAAAAAAAACTGTGTTTCATTCAAAAAGTCACGGACTTATTTATCCGCCCTCGAATGTATATTTGGCAAATATGTGTACATTTTTAACTAAAATGGGGAAACATGTACCAAAAAAAAATTTTTGACCCCATTTTTTGTGGCATAGGTTATAGGTCATATTAGGTCATAGATCACGAAAGTAATCAAAAAATCAAATAACTTCGGCCGAAAATGTACGGTAGTCAATGGGTTAAACTTCAAGTTTATCCCTTTGGTGTCCAGCTCATATTAAATTTATTAGCATTGATGTAGTTTTTCACAACAACAATTTTTTTTCAGATCTTTGGAAGCATTTTTTTTGTTTGCTAGCATGTAATGCAATGGAATTTCGTAGATATCGAGGATGAAACTCATTTACTCTTTCAACGGACGTAAACACAAATTAGTCCTTACCAATGTGATGGGAGTTTTTGGAAAACATTCTCCTGTCACCTCTGTGACTTCTCTACCTCACAATTATTAGCAAGTACTTGGGTTAATGGAATCGCAGTCGCTCGCTATACATACCTATGTGATAAATGGTACGTGGTATCTTGTATCTCAGGTATCTTCTGCTTTTGCTTCATCCTCATCATCTTCATTTTCTACAGACTTTGGTGTGTTGTTATGATACTTCCTGTAATTCCAAACGACCTTTTAGGTTGCGTCACATTTTCTTGTGACTGCTATGGAATCTTTAAGAGGGCACAGAGCACAGCACGTACATATGTACATTATGTGTGTATGGGGAAAGGGTGAATTGGTACTGGAACTCGTATGTTGGAGATCTTGTGCCCTTGTTCAACAGGCAGACAGACAGTCCATAATACAAAAGGTATGTACCCCGTCCTCGGTACATACCTTTTGTATTATGGACTTACATAAGGGAATACCTTCCATATAAATGAGTCTCCGACGAAGTAAAAGAAGCAATAAATGCAAAAGAAAAATCATTTACTGATATTCCCAACTCAAAATGAATTTCAACAGAGCAAAAAAGTCGAAGAAAAACCACAAATCTTTGTCGGCAGCATTACCACCACTGCTAACTGGAGTGTAAACTGGTGAAGATACGCAAGTTTGGAAGGGAAATGTTGTTTCAACACAAGTAAATCTCAATGATTTCACTAGCCAAGACCTGAATTTGTTAGAAACTTTTGCCAGAAGAGTTTTCCAAAGAAGAAAGTCAAAAATTTAACAAAAAAAAACATAAAGGAAAGCTGTTTTTTTTTGCTGGAGAAACCAATTGAAAGGCACTAAAATCAAATATTTCTCAAAATTAAATTCGAAATATTTATATAGAAAAGGTTGGAAGGATATAGTGCTTTGCGAGATAAGTTTACTCCATAAAATCATTGCAAATCCAATCACCAAAACTTTTCACATGTAATTGAATTTTAAATGATGGTGTCGATGGATGGAAGTGCTTCCAACTCACCCACTTTACTGTACATTTTTAGCTATTAAGTAGCACAGTGGCGGTAGCATGTGCTTTAAGACTTATACATTTTGACTTGGGCACTTTTTTCGATTCTGCACGCTGAAAATAACGGGCTCTCTAAAATAATCTTCCATACATATTCTGCAGGAACCATGTATATGTTTGGAAAACACTTCAAACATTCATATGCGTTCTTCATCCCAAACATCAATATAATTACGTGGAAGTATTCGCGTGTTTCCCCCAAACCTACATACACTTATGTGGAAACATATGCGAATTTCCTCCCAAATATAATAATATTTAGAAACGAATTATTCTTCGATTTTAATATATTGTTAGCTAGAATGCAAAACGGTATAACTAACAAAAATATAATTGTATAGGAAAGCAAAAAATTTTGTAAAATTAAAACTATAAATATTTTTAACCAAGTTTTTTCTAATTTCACTTTAAGCACACAGACAGATTTTTGATCGCAGAAGTGTAAAATTTTGTTAAGACATGTAGTTTAATGACATTCATAACAATCAATCAAACCTCGATTTTGAATTTTTGGTTAGTTACGCCTTTTTGCATTTTAGCTAATGATAAGTACTAAAGGGTCCGCCAAATATTTTTTTTTTTTTGAAAATGCTATAAAAAAAAAACTACTCAATATTTTCTCAAATTTTTTTTTTTAATTGAAAGTACAATCCTTCCGGTTAATAATGGCAAATAATTTCATTCAAATGGCTGCCTCGGCTGACCATGCAGTAGCCTACACGATCGGTCCAATTTTTAAGCACATTATCGATTTTGTGCAGCTGTATTTCACCAATGGCTTCACGAATATTGTCCTTTAAAGCGTCAATTGTATCTGACATGTCGGCGTGACACTTATCTTTGAGGGCACCCCACAAATAATAGTCCAACGGTGTCAAATCTCAGCTCCGAGGTGGCCAAACGACATCAGCTCTGCGTCTGATAATGCGATCTTCAAAAACAGGGCGCAAAACATCGAATGTAGATTCGGCTGTGTGGCACGTAGCGCCGTCCTGTTGAAACCAAATGTTGCCAATATCCTCCTCTTCAATTTTTGTGAACAAAAATTCGTTCAACATGGCCCGATAACGATCGCCATTGACTGTAACGGCCACTCCTTGCTCATTTTCGGAGAAAAATGGCCCAATTATGCCTCTGGACCAAAATCCGCACCAAACAGTGACTCGTTTTGGGTGCATCGGCTTTTCAATGTATGCGTGCGGGTTTTCTGTGCCCCAAATGCGACAATTTTGCTTGTTTACACACCCGCCAAGATCAAAATGAGCTTCATCTGAAAAGATGATTTTTTTTTGGCAAAATCGGCATCTTCTGTAAGTCGATCGAAGGCCCCTTTTTTCCCATATTTCCCAGCGTTGTTCAAGCGTATACACAACCATATTCGTTCAGCGGAAGGATAAAACTAATTTTCTGTTAAATCACACATGAGCTAAGTGTTACCATTCACGAAATAAGCACTAGTTGAAACAAAAACGTTAGATGTCGGACCCTTTATTTATTATAATTAATTTTAACAATATAAATTCACATTTATAAATAATTAATACAAAAAATTAATTTATTTAAAACCGCCCCTTTCACATTTACTTGCATTGAATGCATTATTTGTTTTGTTTTTCGTGAAACGAGAATCTGTTGTTCTTTTGCTTCTACTTTTCTTGTTGCCTCTCACGTTTTTGTTTTCAGAAGGTTTCAACTATGCGTTGGTTATCACTGTACGATGGTACACAAACAATATATTTATATACAAATCTAGTTAGCGTGGATTAATTACTTGTCTTTTTTTATTATACTTATTTCACAAATGGTCCGCCGTTCCGATTTTCTCAATATAGGCTCGGACAGACAAAGGGTTTCACGTTGTTGCCCTTTCCAGTTTTTTGCCTCAAAATCGTTTCTCACTGTCGAAGCACACATTCATGTATACGAATCACATACATAAAAACCAAAGCAACATCATAAACCATTTAACCGTCCGAGCGCCTTCGTTTATTCTTTTTCCACTGATAAAGCGCTTTTGATATCCTCTGTCCGATGAACCATTGACGACTGAATATGTGAAACTACAAAGCAATATATCAGCCAAAATAAGAAACACTGATTTCATCTGCAATTTACACGCCCATTCAGGAATATGTATGTATCACTGACTGAGAGAATAATGCAAAAATACAGATATACACTTATAAGATAGACTCTCTCGTTATCCCTCTTTTATTCTCTTGCTCTCGAGGGATCATAAACAGTGCAACAAACACAGCTGTATTTGTATCACAAACACAGATATATTTGGGTTGCAAACACACATATATAATAACATATTAATCATTGTGTCTCAAACATGTAATATTGAATAGCAAACACAATGTGTTTGGACACAAGTATATTATATTTGCGACAAGCTCCAAAAACACTTTATATTTGCATCCAAACAACAAAAAGACAGATTTAACACCGTGTGGTTTTAAAATATGGATGAAAAAAAAATAAGAGAATCAAACCCATTTTCCGTTCACACCACGTCAGTTTTTTAAAGTCTTTTTTTTTAAATTGATATTTTTCGTTGAGTGTAATCTACTCTAACCCGAAATGCAGCTAAAGTACTACGTTTTATCAGTAGTAGATACTGAATCAAAAATTGCAACACATTTTCTATTTCTAATGTTCTCTAATGTCATTCTCTCAATGTGATTAATTATTTTGCGATAAGATAAATTCGTTTGTTTTCGATTTCAGTACGATTTTCATTTCCTATTATATTCACCATATGATGACGCCGAGTTCGAAATTATCTGGGTGCTAATGGCGTGGTATTAAATAGATACAAATTTTATTCAATTCGATTTCATTTGAAATCAGATTTTGTTGTTTCAATTTTGACATAATCACAGACATTATCATTGAGACATTTTCTTGCTTATCACGATTTAAGAAATGTTTGCTTCGCATTTTCAAGAGAGTTAGCTATAGAGTAAATATATCTATAGAGAACATTCATCTTATCTGACGTTTCATTTCACACTCTTCGTGGTGTGGTCGGTGTGATAGGGAGATGGTCAACTTACACCAGGTGGAGTTACAAGAACTACTAACTTAAAATTTTCATATCGTTTTGGTGGAGAACTGTAAATTGAATATATTTTCAACTGTTTTCTTATCTTTTATTGTTAATATACATTTGTGTTTTATTTAAGACAAACACAAAATATTGTTGTTTTTTTCTTGTTGGATGCTATTATTAAAACAATTCTTTTCAATATTTAACGTCCATATTCATCGACGCCTAATGCCATCAATTTGCTGAGAGAGATATTCTCTCTAGATATATTTATTCTATGGAGTGATCACTTTTTCAGTGTATGGGGGTGTGTATAAAACCTTTCGTTTATAATAAACGGTTTTGTGTATTTACTGCGAAAGTAAATTATGACAATATTGGGCTAAACGAAAGTTCGTTTGCTGCACAATAATATACTTTTATGACAAAGATGATTTATTTACGGGGAAAATATCAAGTTTTGCGGTTAACAATGAGTCTTAAAAAGCAGCAAACGAAATATGTTTGGTGCAACGTATTTGTATCTAAATGTTTTTTCTTTGTGTGTATTGAGAAATACATTTTTAAAACATGAAATAGAACATCATGGCCAAAATGGGCTAAAGACATCGGCCCGGTAATAGTTATAGTTGGTCTGGCTCTCATTTGGATGTGTCAGTTGTCAAAACGATTAACTCCGTAACAAAAATAAATATAAATTCAAATTAACATTGTATACTAGTTTAGTACTGTTGAACTTATTACATACACCATGGAACCATGTATATGTTTGCAAGCAATGTTTTCATGTATTGAAGATTTTCTGCTTCTTTTTCTTTGTTGGTTTGTCACGTTTTTGTTTTCAGCAGTTGTCAACAAACAAAGCCTCATTTGGGGCACAAAAACCTATATGATAACCTATTATCATACATATGTCCCCAATATGTAATATTGAATAGCAAACACAATGTGTTTGGACACAAGTATACTATATTTGCGACTTGCTACAAACGCGTTATATTTGCATCCAAAAAACAAAAAGATACTGATTTTTCAGCGTGTAGTGAAATTTAAAATCTACTGAATAATAGATTTATGATCAGAAGGATAAATAATTACCTTTCTGGGCCTCGATAAGCCTGATCGGGGGTATTTTGTGTAACAAGTCTGATATTTTCTTAACATACATATTAGTTATTCCGTTCATGGTGCCATGTACGAGCCATGTACATCTATTTATTCATCTCTTTACGGCCACCACCATCTATCACACCTGCGCAAGTAGCACCTTCAACTCCGCCAGCAGGAGATCTACAGAGACTGCGCCTTAATTGCTTACATACTTAGTTTCCAATTACATCCCATTAAGACTTAAGTGGGAGGTTTTCAAAATCAATGATTGCAGCTTTACTCATATATTTGTACCCCGTATGACAATTTTCTGTAAGACCTTGTTCTGCAATACAATTTCCTGTAAGATCATTTTCTATAATACAATTTTCTGTAAGAGAATTTCGTTTATGACAACTTCCTGTAAGACAGTTTCTTGTATGACAATTTACCGTAATATAATCTCCAGTAAGTAAATTTGCTGTAAGACAATTTTCTGTAAGATCATTCTCTGTACGACAATTTTCCATAACATAATTTTATTCAATATAGTTTTTTGCAAGACAATGGGACAACATAAAAAAAATTTAAATTAGACATTTCCATTTAGAAAAATGTTCCTGATCTTGTAAGCTTTTGGTATGAATTTCTCATACATTAACTATAGGCAATTTTCTGTTAGACATTTTTCTGGTAGGCAATTTTCCATTAGACAATTTCCTATTAGACAATTTCCTCTGAGACAATTTTCTACTAGACAATTTTCTGTTATACTATTTTTCAGTATGACAATCTTCTTTAAATAATTTTCTGTATGACAATTTTCCATAACACAATTTTCTTTAATAGAGTTTTTTCCAGACAATAGGACCACGTAAAACCATTTTCAATTGCACAATTTTCTATTAGAAAATTTTATGCTAGACAATTTTCTGTAAGACTATTATCTATGAGATAATTTCCTCTTAGACAATGTTTTTTTGAACAATTACCTCTTCGACAATTTTCTGTTGGACTATTTTTTAGTATGACAATCTTCTGTTAAAGATCTTTCTATATGACAATTTTCCACAACATAATTTTCTTTAATAAAGTTTTCTGCCAGACAATAGGACAACGTAAAACAATTTTTAATTAGACAATTTTCTATTAGACATTTTTATAGTAGACAATTTTATGCTAGACAATTTTCTGCTAGACAATTTTCTGTTACACTATTTTCAATGAGACAATTTTCTATTAAACAATTTCCTCTTGGACAATTTTGTGCTATACAATTTGACAATCGTCTTTAAATAGTTTTCTGTTAGACTATTTTTAAATATGACTATCTTCTTTAAATTATTTTCTGTATGACAATTTTCCATAACACAATTTTCTTTAGTAAAGTCCTCTGCCAGACAATAGGAAAACGTAAAAATTTTTCAATTAGACAATTTTCTGTTAGACAATTTTCTGCAATTTACAATTTTCTATTAGAAAATTTTCTGACACAATTTTCTATTAGACTATTTTCTATTAGACAATTTTCTGTTAGACTATTTTCTTTGAGACAAGTTGCTATTAGACGATTTCCTCTGAGACGATTTTCTGCTAGACAATTTTCTGCTAGACAATTTTCTGTTAGACAATTATTCTGTTAAATAATTTACTGTATGAAATTTTTCCATAACAGAATTTTCTTTAATAAAGTCTTTTGCCAGACAATAACACAATTCCGTTGTGACACTATCCAAATTGTATTTGGACAACCTCTAACTCGGCTCCTACAAATTCCAATTCGACTGTGACAGCCTCTAATTCGGTTGTGTCAACCTCTAACTCGTCTGTGACGACTTCTAATTCGGCTGTCTCAACCTCTAATTCGGTTGAGACAACCTCTAATTCGGCTGATATAACCTCTCATTCGGTTGTGAAAAACTGTAATGCGGATATGACGTCTAATTCAGCTGTGACAACCTCTAATACGGTTGTGACAACCTCTAATTCGTTTGTGAAAACCTCTAACTCGGCTGTGAAAACCTCTAATGAGGATGTGACCTCTAATTCGGTTGAGACAACCTCTAATTCGGCTGATATAACCTCTAATTCGGTTGTGAAAACCTGTAATGCGGATGTGACCTCTAATTCAGGTGTGACAACCTCTAATTCGGTTGTGACAACCTCTAAGTAGTTTGTGACAACCTCTAATTCGTTTGTGAAAACCTCTAACTCGGCTGTGTCATTCTCCCATTCGGGGGTGACATCCTCTACTTCGGTTGTGACAACCTCTAATTCGGTTGTGACAACCTCTAAGTAGTTTGTGACAACCTCTAATTCGTTTGTGACAACCTCTAACTCGGCTGTGTCATTCTCCCATTCGGGGGTGACATCCTCTAATTCGGTTGTGACAGCATCTAATTCGGTTGTGATAACGTTTAATGGGGATGTGACCTCTACTTCGGCGGTGACAACCTATAATTCGGCGGTGACAGCCTCTAATTCGGTTATTACAACCTCTTATTCGGCTGTGGCAACCTCTTATTCGGTTGCGATAACCTCTAATGGGCAAGTGACCTATAATTCGGGTGTTGCAACGTCTAATTCGGCTGTTGCAACCTCTAATTCGGTTGTGGTAACCTCTAATGGGAACATCTAATTCCGCTGTAACAACCTCTAATTTGTCGGTGACAACCTCTAATTCGGTTGCGACAACCTCTTTTTCGGTTGTGGTAACCTCTAATGGCGATGTGACCTCTAATTCGGCGGTGACAATCTCTAATTCGGATACGATAACCTCTAATGGGAATGTGATCTAATTCCGCTGTAACAACCTCTCATTCGGTTGAGACAACCTCTGATTCGACTGTGATGACCTCTAGTGTGATTGTGATAACCTCTTAATTCGGTTGCGGCTTATTCTGCTGCCTCAACCGATTTTTCTGAGAGTATAGGCGATCCGGTAATGAATCCTTCAAAATGTCCATTGTGCAAGCTAAGTATATGTGCAGTTGCACCGTCCTATTGGAATACACAGTCCTCCAGTCACAATTGATTTATTTGTCGCAATATAAACTCTTTGATCATGGTTCTGTATCGCTCACCAGTCACTGTCACCGTGTTACCCATTGCGTCCTCGAAATTAAATCCCGATGACACCTCTGAAGTAAGTGGCGCACCACACAGTAAGTTTCGGTGGATGTAATGGCTTTTCGTGAATGATACGTGGAGTAAAGTTTGAAGTTCTCCGTGCCCCAGAAGCGCAAATTTTGTTTATTTAGATTCCCATTCAAATGAAAATTGGCTTCGTTGTTCATCATAAATTTCGACGAAAATCGTTCTGCGTTGTTGAGGTTTAAGAGAGCCTGGTGATAGTTTAGACGCGATTGGCGGTCTGCTGGCAGTAGTTGATGGAGTGCCTGCATTTTGTTAGGGAACATCTGCAAGTCTTTCACAAAACTGCGCTGCAGAGACGAACGTGTAATGACCAATTGCGTGGAACGTCGTCTGGTTGACGCTAACTGCTCATCCACGTCATTTTCTTTGCCACAGCGGTGATATTCTCATCGGACTAAGTACTACGAAGCCTTCCGGCGACTCTTCTGTCACGTATTGTCCCGTCTATTCGAGGTGGGCGGCTAAACACCTTAGCGTTTGACCAGTTGGCGTAGGACGGCCGGAAAAGCTGTGCTGAAATTCACGGTGCCTCAAAATCACTGACGTATTATTCCGTAAAAAATAGTCAGGAGTATTATGCGTTCTTGAGGAGTATAGCATTCCATGGGCTGTCGTCGTGAATACTGTATCTGTTTACTTCACAAAAATAAAAACAAAACTGACAGTTGCCATCATTTACAAAAGTTATAGCATTTGGCGATAGGACCCAAAATTTTGGGTCCCAGTATTTAACTCGTTTGTGGTAAACGAAATAACAGTTGATGGAAACATTCTTCGTTTCAATTAAACGTTTCTTCTTTTACTTTAGAATTACCGTATATCGATTGTTGTTAAGGTTTGTCGATTCTCGTAATCAATTTTATTTAGTTATCACAAAGGAAATTATGCGTTGGATTCAAGAAATGTTCGTTTACCTCAATTATCTTAGAATTCGTTTAAGAGTAACGACATTTGCGTGTATGCATCATTGATTGTTAGTAATTTGTGTTACCCACTCCAACAACTAGATCCAGGTCCAATTATAAATTTATTTTAAAAAATATCATTAACAATTTTCCTCCCCACCCTTAATGGATATTTGACCAACCAATTTAATTGTCTAAATTGTCCTTCTGTTTTTCTTTTAATTTTTAACAACAAAATATTTTGTTTTTTAAATTTTCCCATGATTTATTTTACTTTCTCATGCCGGAAAAGGAAATTCCCCTCTTAACATTTATATTTTAAATTAATAATAAATTGTTTTTAACACAAGAAATTTGAGTGTTTAGGAAAATTATGATTATGACAACAATTTTTATTACTCTTTCCTCATAATAATTCTCTCATTCTTCCAAAGAACAAACATAAATATTCATCCACTTCCCCCCAAAAAAAAAAAGTTCCACAACAAAATCAACTCGCAACGTTTAAGAAAATGTTTTCAAATTGTATAAATCTCATTTGGGAAGAAAATATCCACCAAAGATGCGACAAGGCAGGCCAAACAACACCAATAAAAGGCCGAGCATATTATTTAAATCCACTCCATTCCACTTTTTGCCCAAAGTGCAATTTCGACTTGAGTCCTCATCATCTTCTTGTTCATCATCATCGTCATCAGTGTTTGCCACTTGAAGTGTCAATGGCAGACACACAATTTCCAATAAAATACAACAAATCTGGATATCTTTACACAATGAACATTAACCAAATGGACTTGGTTGGAGTAACCGACACACACACCTCACATACTTCGCCCCCAATTCCATGGAAGTAAACACTGTGTAGCTGGGAAGTCGTCCATGGGCCATAGTAATGACTGGTATGAGAATTGATTTTGTGCCGTTTCGTGTTTTTTTCACGCTCATTCAAACAGCGCAAAATAAACATTTGGTTAAAGACCATTCACATCCAATCATTATTCATTATTGTTTCGGGAGGAGACTGAGGGAAGTTGTCTCCGGGTGTACCGTTCTAGCACTCCAGCCAAAGTGTGTCATTTCAAAATGTTTGCTCTTTGGTTTGTAAGTGTTTCTATTTCTCTGGGTTCTTCTAATCTCTTGCGATCACTACTTTTGTCCCCATTGGGTGATTTGTGCCTTTTGGCGGTGGGATACGTTTCATTTAGTTTTAACACCTGCTGGTCATGGAAATTTATTGTTGTTCCACAGGCAAAATATGAAAATGTTGGAATTTGAAAATGTATTTCAATGAATTTAAGATTTAAAAACTTTCGGTGAATCTAAAAAAAAAAATAAAAATTCACCTCGATACGTGCTGGTGATACTAGTAATAAGCCGTGAAAACCCGTTCGGAATCGGTGTAAAATTGTAGGTCCCACTCAGTGAGTGTGAAACTAGAATGCAAGCGCACTGTTGGTCACTGATTGTGAGACGCTCTACCACATCCCTGTAATGGGAAGTAATAAGGAAATAAGATGAAGAATGTTTCAAGCGTTAAACTTGTTAGAAACCAGACTTATGATGGCGCACTTAATTGTCCAAGACAATTTTCTGTTATACAATTGTATGCAAGACAATTTTCTGCAAGACAATTTTGTGTAACACAATTTTCTGCACGACAATTTTCTGTAAAATAATGTTTTGTTAGACAGTTTTCTGTTAGACCATTTTCTTTAATACAATTCTCTGTTAAACTGTTTTCAGTTAGACAATTTTCTATTAAATAGTTTTCTACAATACAATTTTCTGTAATGCACTTTACTGTAATGCAATTTTCTATTAGGAATTTGAGACAATTTTCTGTTAGTTTTCTACTAGACAATTTTCTGTTAGGCAATTCCCTACAAGATAATTTTCTTCAAGACAATTTACTGCCGGAAAATTTTCTTTAACAAAATTCTTTGTTAGACAATGTTCTGTTAGATAATTTTCTGTTACACGATTTTCTGGAAGATAATTTTCTACAATACAATTTTCTACAAGACAATTTTCTGCCAGACAATTTTATGCAAGACAATTTTCTTTAACACAATATTCTGCTAGACAATTTTCTGTTAGACAGTTTTCTGTAAAGCAATTCTCTGCAAGACAATTTTCTGTAACACAATTTTCTGTTAGACAGTTGGCTGTAAAGCAATTTTTTGCACGACAATTTTCTTTAACACAATTTCCTGCACGACAATTGTCTTCAACACAATTTTCTCTATCACAATTTTGTCTACCACAATTTTCTCTTACATCATTTTCTGTTAAACAATTTTCTGTTAGATAATTGTCTGGTAGACAATTTTTTTCGGCAAGACAATTTTCGGCACCACTATTTTCTTTAACATGATTTTCTGCTAGACAATTTTCTGTTACACAATTTTCTGTTACACAATTTTCAGTTAGACAGTTTTCTGCAAGACAATTTTTTGTAACACAACTTTCTGTTAGACAGTTTTCTGTAAAGCAATTTTTTGCACGACAATTTTCTTTAAGACAATTTTCTGTTAGACAATTTTCTGTTAGACAATTTTTTGTTGTACAATTTTCTGCAAAATAATTTTCGGCACAATAATTTTTTTTGACATGATTTTCTGCTAGACAATTTTCTGTAACACAATTTTCTGTTAGTTAACCAGACAAATTTCACAATTTTCTGTACGAAAATTTCTTGAAACACAATTTTTTTTAAGACAGTTTTATAAATAAATTTTCTGCACGATGATTTTCTTTAACACAATTTTCTGTTAGATAATTTTCGGTTAGACAATTTACTGTTGTACAATTATGTGTATGACAATTTTCCGTTACATGATTTTCAGACAGACAATTTTCTGCTAGACAATTTTCTGCTAGCCAATTTTCTGTTAGATGATTTTCTGTAACACTATTTTCTGTTAGACAATTTTCAGTTACAAAATTTTCTGCAAGGCAATTTACTGTAACACAATTTTCTGTTTTTCAGTTAGACAATTTTTTGGAAAACAATTTTCTGTTAGGCGATTTTCAGAAAGACAATTTTCTACAAGACAATTTCTTGTTAGACAATTTTCGACAAGACAATTTTCTGTGTGAAAATTTTCTTAAACATAATTTTCTGTTACACAATTTTCTGTTACACAAGTTTCAGTTAGAAAATTTTTTGCAAGACAATTTTCTGTAACACAATTTTCTGTTAGACAGTTTTAAGTTAGACAATTTTCTGTTAGACAGTTTTCTGGAAAACAAATTCCTGTAAGACAATTTTCTACACGAAAATTTCTTGAACCACAATTTTCTTTAAGACAGCTTTCTGTAAAGAAATTTTCTGCACGACAATTTTCTTTAGCACAATTTCCTGCACATCAATTTTCTTTAACACAATTTCCTGCACGACAATTTTCTGTAACACAATTTTCTGTTAGACAATTTTCGGTTAGACAATTTACTGTTGTACAATTATGTGTATGACAATTTTCCGTTAGACGATTTTCAGACAGACAATTTTCTGCTAGACAATTTTCTACAAGACACTTTGCTGTTATACAATTAAACTATTTTTACTGTAGCGAAAACAATTTACTGTAGTGAAGACAGTTTCGCGTAAAGACACTTTCTCGTAAGACAATTTTCTGTTATCCCATTTTCTATAAGTGTTTTCTGTAGGATAATTTTTTGTAAGACGAAATTTTCAATTTGACGAATTTCATATATGATAAATTTCTGTATACAATTTCCTGTGACACAAGACTTTTCTAAGTCAATTATCTTACATGACAATTTCCTGTATTAATAATTTCCTCAATACGTTGAAAAATCCGTCCTTTTTTGCTGTTTGGATGAAAATATAAGATGTGTGTCGGTTGTCGCAATTATATTATACATACTTGTGTCCAAACACATTGAGTTTGCTATTCAATATTACGTGTTTGAGACACAATGATTAATAGGTTATCATATATGTTTTTGTGACCCAAATGCGGCTTTGTTTGTTGAAAACTGCTGAAAACAAAAACGTGACAGACAATGAAGAAAATGAAGCAGCAAATCTTGAATTCATGACAACAATGCTTGCAATTATATACATAGTTTCAGCAATATGTTGTTGGTGCCGATTTTTCATCGTGTAAAACAATTTTCTGTAAAACAATATTCTGTAAGAGAAAATTCTGTAACCCAATATTCTGTAAGACAAAATTGTGTAAGGAATATTTCTGCGTGACATATTCTGTAACAACATTTTCTTTAAGACACTTTGTTAAAAGAATTTTTTGAATATAATTTCCTCTGTTAAATATTACTGTAAGACAATTTTCTGTAACACACTTCTGTAAGACAGTTTTTTCAGCAAGCCAATGTTTTGCAAGACAGTGTCCTGTAAGACAATTGTTTGTATGACAATTTTGTGCATGATAATATTCTGTAAGACAATTTCATATAAAACAATTTGTCGTTAGTTTATTTTCTGTAAAACACTTCTATTTCTTTTTTGGAAGACAGCTTGTTTGAAAGATTATTTCTTATAAGACAATTTACTTTATGGCAATTTTTTGTGTGATAATTGTCTGTAGATAATTCTCTGTATGACAATTCTCTGTATGACAAATTACTGTAGGAGATATTTTCTAACGATTCTTACAATTACAATTTCTTGTAAGTCAATTTCCTGTAAGACAATTTTCTATTACTTCATTTTCTGTTACACAAAAATTTCGAAAATTTGAATATTACAAAATTCTACCAAATTTTTGTTTTTGTAGGTCGTTCGATCACTGTTTTATTTTATTATAGATCGATCACTTTTGTTGGCTAACCCCTACAGATTCAAAATGTATATGATCCCTTTTTTGATTACTCAAAAATATCAGAATTCAACTCAGAATTGACATCAAATTTAATCTCCACCACGAAAAACATGAATATCATTAAAAATCAATTTCATTGATTCTATCACAACGCAAATGAAAATCGACAGCAACAACAACAATCCAAGACACACAAATTTATATAAATCACGAATTTATTTTTCAATTATTTTTTCAGAGCAACATCAACAACAAAATATAAGAGAGAAAAAAGAACATCATCCAATGTTCATTTGTTCTGTGAAAAATTCGTTATGGCATCTTAAGCCATTACGTGCCTTTTTGTCGAAATTACCCAAAAGAGACATTGAGGAATAGGCATGAAGCGACACAAGAAGAAGCACCAGTATTTTTGCCACAAATTTTATGTTGACTTCAGATCCGAATCATTATTTAGAATCTCAATCTGTTTGTTTGTCTGTCGGTCGTCTTCGTCGGCTTTTATAGCATTTTTGGTTATAATGTCAGAAACAAAAGAAGTTCAGACGTGATGTCGTTTGTGGGCATAATCAAATCGGTTTATGAAATGAATCAAAAGGTACTTATTTTTCGCATTGGTCGTTCTCTATTATGGCCTTAACCAAAACAAATTGAACAAAAATGGTAAATAGTTCAAGGTACACTCGAGAAAATCATTTCAATATTTATATTTTGTAAGAGAGAATTCTTTAATTCTACAATTCTTTAATTCGTTAATTCTTTCATTCTTTATTTCTTTGATTCTTTAATTATTTCATTCTTGAATTTTTTAATTCTTCAATTCTTTAATTCTTTAATTCTTCAATTCTTCAATTCTTCAATTCTTTAATTCTTTAATTCTTTAATTCTTTAATTCTTTAATTCTTTAATTCTTTAATTCTTTAATTCTTTAATTCTTTAATTCTTTAATTCTTTAATTCTTTAATTCTTTAATTCTTTAATTCTTTAATTCTTTAATTCTTTAATTCTTTAATTCTTTAATTCTTTAATTCTTTAATTCTTTAATTCTTTAATTCTTTAATTCTTTAATTCTTTAATTCTTTAATTCTTTAATTCTTTAATTCTTTAATTCTTTAATTCTTTAATTCTTTAATTCTTTAATTCTTTAATTCTTTAATTCTTTAATTCTTTAATTCTTTAATTCTTTAATTCTTTAATTCTTTAATTCTTTAATTCTTTAATTCTTTAATTCTTTAATTCTTTAATTCTTTAATTCTTTAATTCTTTAATTCTTTAATTCTTTAATTCTTTAATTCTTTAATTCTTTAATTCTTTAATTCTTTAATTCTTTAATTCTTTAATTCTTTAATTCTTTAATTCTTTAATTCTTTAATTCTTTAATTCTTTAATTCTTTAATTCTTTAATTCTTTAATTCTTTAATTCTTTAATTCTTTAATTCTTTAATTCTTTAATTCTTTAATTCTTTAATTCTTTAATTCTTTAATTCTTTAATTCTTTAATTCTTTAATTCTTTAATTCTTTAATTCTTTAATTCTTTAATTCTTTAATTCTTTAATTCTTTAATTCTTTAATTCTTTAATTCTTTAATTCTTTAATTCTTTAATTCTTTAATTCTTTAATTCTTTAATTCTTTAATTCTTTAATTCTTTAATTCTTTAATTCTTTAATTCTTTAATTCTTTAATTCTTTAATTCTTTAATTCTTTAATTCTTTAATTCTTTAATTCTTTAATTCTTTAATTCTTTAATTCTTTAATTCTTTAATTCTTTAATTCTTTAATTCTTTAATTCTTTAATTCTTTAATTCTTTAATTCTTTAATTCTTTAATTCTTTAATTCTTTAATTCTTTAATTCTTTAATTCTTTAATTCTTTAATTCTTTAATTCTTTAATTCTTTAATTCTTTAATTCTTTAATTCTTTAATTCTTTAATTCTTTAATTCTTTAATTCTTTAATTCTTTAATTCTTTAATTCTTTAATTCTTTAATTCTTTAATTCTTTAATTCTTTAATTCTTTAATTCTTTAATTCTTTAATTCTTTAATTCTTTAATTCTTTAATTCTTTAATTCTTTAATTCTTTAATTCTTTAATTCTTTAATTCTTTAATTCTTTAATTCTTTAATTCTTTAATTCTTTAATTCTTTAATTCTTTAATTCTTTAATTCTTTAATTCTTTAATTCTTTAATTCTTTAATTCTTTAATTCTTTAATTCTTTAATTCTTTAATTCTTTAATTCTTTAATTCTTTAATTCTTTAATTCTTTAATTCTTTAATTCTTTAATTCTTTAATTCTTTAATTCTTTAATTCTTTAATTCTTTAATTCTTTAATTCTTTAATTCTTTAATTCTTTAATTCTTTAATTCTTTAATTCTTTAATTCTTTAATTCTTTAATTCTTTAATTCTTTAATTCTTTAATTCTTTAATTCTTTAATTCTTTAATTCTGTAATTCTTTAATTCTTTAATTCTTTAATTCTTTAATTCTTTAATTCTTTAATTCTTTAATTCTTTAATTCTTTAATTCTTTAATTCTTTAATTCTTTAATTCTTTAATTCTTTAATTCTTTAATTCTTTAATTCTTTAATTCTTTAATTCTTTAATTCTTTAATTCTTTAATTCTTTAATTCTTTAATTCTTTAATTCTTTAATTCTTTAATTCTTTAATTCTTTAATTCTTTAATTCTTTAATTCTTTAATTCTTTAATTCTTTAATTCTTTAATTCTTTAATTCTTTAATTCTTTAATTCTTTAATTCTTTAATTCTTTAATTATACATTTCTTTAATTCTTTAACTATTTAATTCTTTGAAACATTAAATCTTTGAGTCTTTGAATCGTTGGATCTTTGCGTCTTGAGTATTTGAATCTTTGAGCCTTTCAATCATTAAATCTTTGATTCTTTGCGATCTGCGAATATTTGAATCTGAGTTGTTGAGTCTTTAAATCTTTGGATGTTTAATTTATTGTATCTGATTTTCTACTTTGGGTTTTTGGTTCTGGGATGTTGTGATTAATTTGTTTGATTAAGTCCTCTTGATTCTTTTATTTTATTTGATTCTCTGGATACTTTTGATTCTGCTGATCCGTTTTGTTCTTTTAATTGTTTTGCTGCTTTATATTCGTTGAATAATTCAATTCTCTTGATTCGTTTGATTCTTTAGGTTGATTTTTTTGATGCTGTTGATTCTTTTGATAATTTTGGTGCTTTTGATACTTTGATTCTTTTAGTGAGTTTGATTCTTTGGTTTTCTTGATTCTTGTGATTTACTTGATTCTATTGATTTGTTTTCTCCTTTTGATTGCTTTGGTTCTTTTGATCCTTGTGATTATTTTGATTTGTTTAATTGTTTCGGTTCTTCTGGTTCATCTTGATTCATTTGCTTCTTTTGATTCTTTTGATAGTTTTGATTCGTTTGATTATTTCAATTCTTCGACTCTTGATTCTTTAATCCTTATAATTCTTTCAGATATTTTGGTTCGCTTTGTTGTTTTGATTATTTTTAGTCGGTTAATTCTTTTTATTCTCTTGAATCTTTCGTTCGTTATTTTGACTCTTTTCATTCGTTTGATTTGGTTTGTTATTTTTATTCGTTTTGTTCTTTTGATTCATTTGTTCTTCTGATTCTTATGTGTATCGATTTTTTTTGGTTCTTTTGATCCTTTTGATTCTTACGGTTTTTTAATTCTTTTGAGAATATTGATTTTTGTTGGTTCCTTTTGATTCTTACGATTTTTTTAATTCTTTGGATTCTTTTGATTCGTTTGATTCTTTTTACTCCTTAGATTCTCATGATTATTTTGATTCTTTAGATTTTGTGGATTATATTAATTCTTGTAGTTCTTTTGATTTGTTTATTTCTTTTGACTCTTTGGTTCTTTTGATTCTTCTGTTTCTTATTGTTCTTCTGATTCTTTTGAGCCTTTTGATTCTTTTTATTCTTACGGTTTTTTAAATTTTCTGATTCTTTTGCCTTTTCGATACTTCTGATTCTTTGATTCTTTTAATTGTTCTGATTCTTTTGGTTATTTTAGTTCTGTTGAATCTGTTGATTATTTTTTTTAATTCTTTCTATTCTTTTTTTATTCGTTTTATTTTTCTGATTCTTTTGATCATTTTGATCCTTCTGATTATTTTGATCTTTTGGTTCTTTTCATTCTTTTACATTTATTTATTCTTTGATTCTTTTGGATCTTTGTGGAGTCTTTTAGTTCTTTTAACTCTTTTGATTCTTCTGTTTCTTTTGATTCTTCTGATTCGTTTGCTTATTTTAGTTCTTTTGATTCTGTTGTGTCTGTAGGCTCTTTTTCTTCTTTGGTTTCTTTTGATTCTTTCGATTTTGTCAATTCTATTGATTATCTTGGTTCTTTTGATTCTGTTGAATCTTTGGGTTCTGTTGAATCTGTTGATCATTTCTGTTCTTTTGTTTCTTTTGATTCGGGAGAATCTGTTGATTATTTTCATGGTTTTGATTCTTTTGGTTCTTCTGATTCATTTGCTTATTTTAGTTGTTTAGATTCTGTTGAATCTGTTGATCCTTTTTGTTCTTTTAATTCTGTAGAGCCTGTTTATTTTTTTGATTCTTTTAATTGTTTTCATTATTGTGATTGTTCTGATTCTGTTGATTCTTTTGAATCTTCTGATTCGGTTGCTTATTTTAGTTCTGTTGAATCTGTGGATCCTTTTTCTTCTTTTATTACTTTTGATTCTCTTGATTCTTTTGGTATTGTTGATTCTTATGGATATTTTAGTTCTTTGGATTCTGTTGAATTTGTTGATCCTTTTTGTTCGTTTGATTCTGTAGAGTCTGTTTATTCTTTTGGTGGTTTTAATTTTTTTGATTCTTTTATTTCTTTTGATTCTTTGATTCTTCTGATTCTTTTGCTTATTTTATTTCTTTTGATTCTTTTGAATCTGTTGCTCCTTTTTGTTCTTTTGATTCTGTAGAGCATGTTTATTCTTTTGGTTGTTTTAATTTTTTTTTGACTGTGGTTTCTTTTGATTCTTCTGATTCTTCGATTCTTCTGATTCTTTTGTTTATTTTAGTTCTTTTGATTCTGTTGAATCTGTTGATCCCCTTTCTTCTTTTGTTTCTTTTGATTCTCTTGATTCTTTTGATTTTTTTTTGATTTTGTTGATTCTTCTGGATATTTTAGTTCTTTCGATTCTGTTGATTCTTTGGATTCTGTTGATCCTTTTTGTTCTTTTGATTCTGTAGAGTCTGTTTATTCTTTTGGTTGTTTTAATTTTTTTTTTGATTCTTTTCTTTCTTTCGATTCTTTTGATTATTCTGATTCGGTTGCTTACTTTAGTTCTTTTAATTCTGTTGAATCTGTTGACTTCCTTTCTTGTTTTGTTTCTTTTGATTCTTTTGATTTTGTTGATTCTTTTGGTTATTTTAGTTCTTTTGATTCTGTTGAATCTGTTGATCCTTTTTGTTCTTTTGATTCTGTAGAGTCTGCTTATTATTTTGGTTGTTTTAATTTTTTTTGATTCTTTTGATTTTTTGATTCTTTGGCTCTTCTGATTCGGTTGCTTATTTTAGTTCCTTTGATTCTGTTGACTCAGTTTCTTGTTTTGTTTCGTTTGGTTTTTTTTAATTTTATTGATTCTTTTGGTTATCTTAGTTCTTTTGATTCTTTGTATTCTGTTGAATCTGTTGATCCTTTCTGTTCTTTTGTTTCTTTTGATTCGGTAGAATCTGCTGATTGTTTTGATCCTTTTGATTCTTCTGATTCTTTTGCTTATTTTAGTTCTTTTGATTCTCTTGAATTTGTTGCTCCTTTTTGTTCTTTTGTTTCTTTTGATTCTGTAGAGTCTGTTTATTCTTTTGATTCTTTCGATTGTTTTCATTCTTTTGATTCTTCTGATTCTTTTTTTCTTATGAATCTGTAGGGTCTGTTGACTCTTTTGGTTATTTTGATTCTTTTGATTTCTGTTTCTGTTTTTGATTCACTTTATCACTTTATCGCTTTAGTTCTTTTGATACTTTTATTTTATTCAACTCTTATTTTTTTTGATTCTTTTGGTTCTTTTAATTCTTTTGATTATTGGAGTTTTTGATTCTTTGATTGTGGCCTTTTAATTCTTTTCATAATTTTATCCACTGATTCTTTGATATTCTGCCCTCTAATTCCTCGATTCGATGATACTTTAATTTGGCCGTTGGTGGTGAAATGGTAGGGTGCGCGGATCCTGTACGTGAGAACGTGGGTTCGATTCCTGCTCTGACCATCTTAGATTTATTGCGACGGCGACTACCTCGCTTAGTGACGGCGACCATTTCGTTTCGTGGCGGCGACACTATCGAGCATTAAGAATGGAAAAGTTTCTCAAAATACCGTTCAGAATCGGTGTAAAACTGGAGGTCCCAAGGAGTGAGTGTAAAGATAGAAAGCGTATGAAGGGATAAAATGGGATCCTTGTAATTCTTGGTAACCCTTGTTGTTTGATTTTTCAAACCATTTATTCGTTGACTGCCTGATATTCTGATTCTTTAAGTTGTCCTTCATTCTTTTAATTATTTTTTGATTCTTTTAGTTCTTTTGATTTTATCATTCTTTTGCTTTGTTTTATTCTGGGATTGATTTAATTCATTGATTATTTAATTGATGTTTGATTCTATGGCCTATCGGCTCTTTGATTTTCTTTGGATCGTTGATTTTACGAGTCGCCTATTCTCAGATTCTCTGATACTTTGATTCTATAATTTTTTGTTAATTGATTCTTTGAGTCATTACCACTCTCGAATCTGCGATTCATTGAATCTGTTGATACTAGTATTCTTTTGATTCTTTAATTTGTGGGTTCTTTTGATTCTGTAGAGTCTGCTTATTATTTTGGTTGTTTTAATTTTTTTTGATTCTTTTGATTTTTTGATTCTTTGGCTCTTCTGATTCGGTTGCTTATTTTAGTTCCTTTGATTCTGTTGACTCAGTTTCTTGTTTTGTTTCGTTTGGTTTTTTTTTAATTTTATTGATTCTTTTGGTTATCTTAGTTCTTTTGATTCTTTGTATTCTGTTGAATCTGTTGATCCTTTCTGTTCTTTTGTTTCTTTTGATTCGGTAGAATCTGCTGATTGTTTTGATCCTTTTGATTCTTCTGATTCTTTTGCTTATTTTAGTTCTTTTGATTCTCTTGAATTTGTTGCTCCTTTTTGTTCTTTTGTTTCTTTTGATTCTGTAGAGTCTGTTTATTCTTTTGATTCTTTCGATTGTTTTCATTCTTTTGATTCTTCTGATTCTTTTTTTCTTATGAATCTGTAGGGTCTGTTGACTCTTTTGGTTATTTTGTTTCTTTTGATTGCTGTTTCTGTTTTTGATTCACTTTATCACTTTAGTTCTTTTGATACTTTTATTTTATTCAACTCTTATTTTTTTTTGATTCTTTCGGTTCTTTTAATTCTTTTGATTATTGGAGTTTTTGATTCTTTGATTGTGGCCTTTTAATTCTTTTCATAATTTTATCCACTGATTCTTTGATATTCTGCCCTCTAATTCCTCGATTCGATGATACTTTAATTTGGCCGTTGGTGGTGAAATGGTAGGGTGCGCGGATCCTGTACGTGAGAACGTGGGTTCGATTCCTGCTCTGACCATCTTAGATTTATTCCGACGGCGACTACCTCGCTTAGTGACGGCGACCATTTCGTTTCGTGGCGGCGACACTATCGAGCATTAAGAATGGAAAAGTTTCTCAAAATACCGTTCAGAATCGGTGTAAAACTGGAGGTCCCAAGGAGTGAGTGTAAAGATAGAAAGCGTATGAAGGGATAAAATGGGATCCTTGTAATTCTTGGTAACCCTTGTTGTTTGATTTTTCAAACCATTTATCCGTTGACTGCCTGATATTCTGATTCTTTAAGTTGTCCTTCATTCTTTTAATTATTTTTTGATTCTTTTAGTTCTTTTGGTTTTATCATTCTTTTGCTTTGTTTTATTCTGGGATTGATTTAATTCATTGATTATTTAATTGATGTTTGATTCTATGGCCTATCGGCTCTTTGATTTTCTTTGGATCGTTGATTTTACGAGTCGCCTATTCTCAGATTCTCTGATACTTTGATTCTATAATTTTTTGTTAATTGATTCTTTGAGTCATTACCACTCTCGAATCTGCGATTCATTGAATCTGTTGATACTAGTATTCTTTTGATTCTTTAATTTGTGGGTTCTTTTGATTCTTTTTATTCATAGATTCATAGGGTAATAGATTTATAGATTCACAATCGTTATAGATTCTTAGATTTATAGATTCATAAACTTCATAGATTCTTTGACTACTCGAGTCATTGAGATTTATAGACTCAGATTTGTAACTTCATAGACCTAACCTAACGTAAGTTCATAGATTCATTTATTCACGAGTTCAACTCTACACGAGGAAAGCATTGTAAGCATTGTTTTCGTGAATTGAAGATCTTCAGTTTTTTGTTACTCTATTGTGACAAATAGCAGTGTTTTCAGCGGTTTTCAACATACAACCCCACAATTGGTTCAGAAATACATATGTTATAATCTATTAATCATTGTGTCCCGAACATGTTATATTGAATAGCAAACGCAATGTGTTTGGGCACAAGTATACTATATTTGCGACAAGCTACAAACACGTTATATTTGCATCCAAACAATAAAAAAAAACACAAATTTTTCAGCGTGTATACGCTACTCGTCTCTTTGTTGCATGAGTACTAACTTGTATTAACTTGTTGCGTTGCAACACATTGCAACATCACCATGCGTACTGCGTTGTTTTCTTTATTACTTGCAGCTATTTGTTATGGCTCTATGTCTCATAAAAACGGTATGAACAATTGAATCAGTTTATCATTGAGTTTTACTATTCAGAATAACATTTTCCTCGAGTGTATTTTCAGAACCAGCTTTTTATTGACTCCAAATCACAGTTGCTTGTGTGTACATTTTCTGTGTATACAGTTGCTGCTGAGGGGGTATAAATAACCTTAATTATTACTAGGCACTTCTTCTTCCCCTGTTTGTATCAGCATAATTCGTATCCTCTAGCGTTTGCCGGCGTTACGCTGGATTGTACTTCACATAACAGCAAAACGTAGTGGCGGTGCCGCCTCTGTAGAGTCTTTAATAACTCTGACTGTTGAACAAATTTCCGGTGGAAGTGTAAGATAACAAACAAGACTCTTAAGACACAAAAAGGAAAATAAAATTGTAATTTTATTATTATTATTATGATTACGAGTATTTGCAATTGTTTGTGAAATTCCTTTTTATTTTGTTGTTGTTGTTTTTCTACATCTTGATGTCCTACAATTTATCGAGTAAATCCAAGAATTTACGAGTATTGGCAAGGGGAAGTGCAGTTAGAAGTACTTCTTCTTTAGCTGGATTTTATAGACTCGGTAATGTACTGTGAGTCCACATCTCTGTTTGCTCTTTTGTTCCGGATGCTGGCGATTATTTAGATTTGAATCGACGTTTGAAAAGTGTCGGAGTTTTTCTTCTCTACTTATTTGCTCATTTTTCCGTCTATTACTGTCTGTGTTTTCCTGTAGCAGATTTTGTTTTCCTTGAAAAGTTCTACACTTTTCCTGTTGTGCCAACAATTTACGTTGACCTTTTCTGTCCGGTTTCCAAGTTTAATTGTAATTAATTTAATAGTTTTGTCTTTATTCGTTTCGTTTTATTTTTGGTTTGGAAGTTTTGAAAGTTTAAATTATTAGTTTTCCTTCGTTTACATGTAAAACATGTAATTTTTCCTGCACATTTAATTCTGTCTTCCCTGGGTTTCTTCTCGCCTCATCTCGAGATGATGTCTGCCTATTTTTTGTCCATCTTAGGTTGTTAACTTTAGCTAACCTACTTTTACCATGGAGCTACATAATGTTTCTCCACGTAACTCTTCTCTTAATTTTTTGCTAAAAATTTTACGATTAGCATTGTTGGACAGTTGTGGGCAAACTCTGGCACCAGTTATACAAAAAGTAAAACAAGTAGGGTAATCGCAAACATTTCAGTTCAGTCAATTTCTTCCAGATTACGGCTTGTGCATGAGAACGTGGGTTCGATCCCTGCTCTGACCATCTCACATTTCTTTCGGCGACGGTCACCTCGCATAGTGCCGGCTACACAATCGAGTACTTAGCCTTGAAAAAGCTTCTCAAAATACCGTTCGGAATCGGTGTAAAATTGTAGGTCCCAATCAGTAGGTGGAAAAGTGGAAAGCGCACAGCTCACTGGTTGTGAGATGCTCTACACAAACCCTTCATGGGGTGTAACGGGAAACTATTTTTTTTCAAGGCAATAGAGCGAACTCAATTTGTCTCGATGCAAATTCTAAATTCTGCATTTGAGCATGGACCGCATTTTTTTTTTATTATGATAACAAGTCTGACACTGGCTGGAATTTTCACTGCCAGGATTCGTTGACTCTTTGACTAATTGATATATTGATATATAATATCACTGAATTCCTATTTCATTAATTCAGTGCTTCCGTCATTACCATTGATTGATTCATTGATTCCTTTATTCAATGATTCATTAATCTGCTAATTCATTAATTCAATAATTTAATTTATTATTTGCTTATTGACTCATTGACTCATTGACTCATGGAGTCAGCTAGTCATTGAGGTCCATAGATTCATAGATTTTGAATCATTGATTCGTATACTAATTGATTCGTTGATTCCTTCATTGTTCCTTATATTTATTGATATTGATTTATTGATAATGAATTATTGAATTACTGACGCATTATCTCATTGATGTGTAGATTCACTAACTCATTGATTCATTGACTCCTTGGTAATGTTCCCATTGATTATGTACTCATTGCTCATTGAGTTATTGAGATTGTTAAATTCATAGTTTCATCGCTTCATAGGCTCATATGTATATTCATAGATTAATAGGCTCAGATTCATTGATTCATCGATTCATAGAATCATAGATTCATAAGTTTTTATATTCAGAGTTGCATAGATTCATAGAATCATAGATTTATAGATTCATAGATTTGTCACTCAAAGATTCGTTAATTCATAGTGTCATAGATTCACTGACTTATTGATGCATTGACTTATTGATGCACTGACTTTTTGATGCATTGACTTATTGATGCATTGACTTATTAATGCATTGACTTTTTGCTGCATTGACTTATTGATGCATTGACTTATTGATGCATTGAATTTATTGATACATTGACTTATTGATGCATTGACTTATTGACTCAGTGCGTCATTCACTTATTTCCTCATTCCATTGTTGACTCATGCCTTATGAGCAGAGTTCATGTTTACTAATGATTCTGAAGATGATTCTGAAGAGCTCTTGAAGGCTTGTGAGTCGCATGAGTCATATCATTTATAATTTTCATAGATTTCGAGATTCATAGATTGAAATATCAATTTTCGTATAAAGTTCGACAGAGTTTAAAAAGGTGAAATCAAAAAGTAAAATTAATAGATACTATTAATAGCCTGTTCCTCGATCTCGGACGAATAGCTAAGCCAACGAAAGTCAGTCACTCACTCGCTTTCGAAACAAATTGGGTTCCTCTAAGTCAAAGTTTTCGTTCGACTGACTCTATGTTTGTTCCCGAATGACAGCACATACAAAACAGCGGAACTAAAATTTGTTGTGAAAAGTTCCGAACAATTTTATGTGTTTTCATTCGATTCGAAATGACAAGATTGTAAAAGCCGCATCAAGTTACTGTCGACTAGAACACGAACGAAAAGTTTCGATCGAGATCTTGACTCCCGAGCCAGTGTTAAATCTGATGGCTTTCGGCTCCCGAGCCTGCACCCTAATTTGTACATTGACTCCCGTCTCGCGAGCCACCACATCGCGCTGGTAACTTAATACGAACTCTGGAGTTTACACGCTAAAAAATAACAGCCCCAGCAACATATTTGCAGGAACCATGTACAAGTTTGCAAGCATTTATTTCGTGAAACGATTTTGATTTTAGCAGTTGTCAACAAACAAAGACACATTTGGGTCACAAACTCATATGTATATTATAACATATTAATCATTGTGTCCCAAACATGTATTCAGCACATTGTGTCCCAAACATGTATTCAGAATATATATTCAAAATATTCAGCGTGTATACATGTATTTAACTATCTGGCTTTATCAGAGTTTAAACCAAGAGAGAAATGACCCCTGCAACATTATGCATTGACCATGTATATGTTTGCAACACCCATATATAGGGTGTCTCAGGAAGATTGCACTTATGTTTAATTCCGACTAATAAAAATGAAGTGGTTTACGAACGAATAACGCGTTATAATTGTGAAATCTTATTACAAAAATTTGGAAAGTTATGCTGAAACCGCTCGCAAACTTCGAAGAATTTTCAGTCCAGAAAGTGCACCTAATGTGTCAACCATTCAAAGAGTGGTCAACAAATTTGAAGAAACTGTGTCGGTTATGGACAGTAAGACTCCTGTGCGCCAACATACCGATCGGTCTCTTGAAAACATTGCTGCTGTAAACGAGAGTGTCGCCGAAACCCCGAAAACATCAATCTCTACAACTCAAATTTCACGAAGTGAATTTTGACAAAAGACCTCCCCAACTTCATGCATACAAAATTCAGCGTACTCAGGAGCTCAAACCAGCAGACCATGGAAAGCCCCTGCAATTCGTTCAATGGGTAATGAAGCAAAGTGAAGTCAATGCCAATTTTTGAAAAAAAGTCATCTTCTCCGATGAATCGCATTTCCATCTGAATAGCTTCGTAAATACACAAAATTTTCGAATTTTGGCGTTCAGAAAATCCTCATGCAATCCATGATAAACAAATGCACCCACAACGAGCAACCGTCTGGTGCGGATTTTGGTCAGGCGCCGTGGTTGGGCCTTACTTTTTCAAGATGAGGCCGAAATTGCAGTGACTGTGACGGGCATTCCTTACAGGAACATGATAACGGAGTGCTTGTGGCCTAAACTGGACGGCATGGATCTGGACGACATGAGGTTTCAGCAAGATGGCGCCAACTGCCACACCGCTCATGCAACAATAGATTTATTGCAACAACGATTTACAGCAAAAATTATATCAAGAAATTCTGATATCAACTGGCCACCAAGATCATGCGATTTAACGCCGCTCGATTTCTTTCTTTGGGGTTTTGTGAAATCTCGGATTTATGCGAATAAACCAGAAACAATTCCTGAGCTCAAATCTGAGATCCAATGCGTCATTGGTCAGATACAGCCACATCTCTGTGAAAAAGTCATTGAAAATTTCATGAAAAGAGTAATGGTCTGTCGTCAGAGCTGTGGGTGTCATTTGACGGATATATTATTCCATACTTAATCGCAACATATTTTCTTTACAATCCATTAAAAAAAATCACAACTATCTCAAAAAATACGCGTTTTTATTTTAAAATGAAAAAGTGCATTCTTAGTGAGACACCCTTTACTTATGTGCAAGTATTATTTGCATCGGTCGTCGGTGGTGCAATGGTTCGTGTGCGCGACTCTTGTAGATGAGAACGTGGGTTAGATCCCTGCTCTGACCATCTTACATTTCTTTCGACGGCTGTCACCTCGCTTAGTGACAGCGACACTATCGAGTATTTAGCCATGACGAATCTTCTCAAAATACCATTCGAAACCGGTGTAAAACTGTAATTCCCAATCAGCGAGTGTAAAACTATAAAGCGCACAGCTCACTAATTGTTAGAAGCTCTTCCCTATCCCTTTATGGGACGTAATGGGAAACTATTTATTTATTCATTTTATTGTTTTCTGAAAATGAAGATCTGCTGCTGTTTTATTTCTCTGTTGTCTGTCACGTTTTTGTTTTCAGCAGATTTCAACAAACAAAACCATATTTGGGTCACAAAAATATATATTATAACATATTAATCATTGTGGGTCTAACATGTAATATTGAACAGCAAATACAATGTGTTTGGTCACAAGTATACTATATTTGCAAGAAACACGCTATATTTGCATCCAAACAACAAACAAATACAGATTTTTCAGCGTGTAGTCCTATATTATGAAAACTTAATAAAAAGAACGACATTTTAATAAATATGTGTAAAAAAATAGATTATTTCTACAAACAGTTATTGATTACGGTTGTGTATTTAATTTCAGTCAAGTTAATCGTGTTAATTTTAAAAATGAATCTCTACACGCTGAAAAATTTGTCTGTTTTATGTTTGGAAGCAAATATAACGTGTTTGTAGCTTGTCGCAAATATAGTATACTTGAGTCCAAACACACTGTGTTTGCTATTCATTGTAACATGTTTGAGACACAATGATTAATGGGTTGTAATATAGTTATTTGTGACCCAAATGTGACTTTGTTGAAAACTGCTGAAACAAAAACGTGACAGACAGTAAAGAAACAAATAGCGGCAGATCTTCAATTCACGAAAACAATGACTGTAATCATGTACATGGTTCCAGCAATATGTTGCTGGGGCCTATATTTTTTAGCGTGTAATAATAGTTTAAACACTTGTGAATCGTTTAATAATCGTCCAATAAAAATATCATAGCTGTTATGAATATGATAACGACGGCGGTTATAGATTTAAAAAGTTTTTCTTTTCATTTCCGTAGGAATTCTGTATATTCACTAAAGAGTTTGTAATTATAATTATAATAATCAAGGGATTTCGTTGGAGTAACGAAGATTTCGTATAATAAAATGTACCATTTAAAATGGATTGTGAACAAATTTTTCAGCGGTATATTTAATAGGTTGTGCTAGGTTGGCACATAATTGACATTTTATATTTTCACCAGCTAATTGTGATAGACGTCACAGTTGTTTAGATAATTGTGCCAACATCAATGACATCTCTGTAATTTTCCGACGTGTCGGACATCTGTAAGTTCTCTTAAATTATATCAGACTATTAGCCGAAATATCTGAAATTCCTTCAGTCATTTAAACAAGTTTTCTGTACATTTTCTGTCAGCCGGTTCTGCACATTATCTGAAATTCCATACGAAAATCATGCGACGTTTCTGCACATTCTCTAAAGGAAATTTTTTATTCTATTTGATTTTGTTTTCATTCCGTAACCATGCGCTAGTAAGGGAATTCCCCGACAATGTTCTTACTGTATAGTTGCGGTGAATTAAATTGTTGTTTTTGTTTTGTCTGCATCATTTTGTTTGCTGTATTCAGTTACAAACGAGCAAGCAAGTGCTTATGACGTCGCAGTCGTCAAATAAAAATAATAATTATTTACTTACTTATCCGGTCTCGGACAACCCCGTGGAGTCAGGGACCTTAAAAAACGAAGATAACATATTTCGTCAACCAGTTCGATAAATAATAATAATTAATTTGTATAATTAATTGGTACGAAAAATCTGACAGATGATCAGAAAATGATCTGAAACGTCGGAACTTTTTCGCATGTTTGTTCAGACGTCTCTCCGAAATTGGCACGACAAATCGTACAATGTGTCAGAAAATGATCGGAAAAGTCGTACCATTAACGGATGTTTTTTATCAAATTTCTTTCCGAAATTGGTACGACAAATCGGACAAAGGGTCAGAAAATTATCGGATAAGTCGGACCATTATCAGATGTTTAATTAGACTTTATGCCGCGTTCGTTTAGCTACGTCTAAATATCCTTCATAATTTCCCTCAGAATTCTCGCAGAAATATGTCCGATAACTCTCCACACTCTTCTGAATTTCCTCCGACAAAACTTTCCGAATCTTTCTTGTCAACCGCTCATACAATTTTCTGTACGTTATCTGACCGACATCGGCATCAGACTCGGCAACTTGTGCAGAGTGTCTGACAGATTTCTGAACGAATTCGGAACAAATTGTTTACTGGGTTCTTACACAAAAGTATGAAATTTGTTCCCTCCTGAATTGATGATTTGGGCATAAACTGCATGGAAATAATTTGCAATTTAGTGTTGTTTTGTTTTTGTTGTTTTTTTGGTTTTCCTGCAATTTTCTTTAGAAACCCCATAGTATCTTGATTCTTGGGGTTTGTTGTTTATTTTTATTATTATTGTGTGTTGTTTTGTTTTGTTTTATTATTGTTGTTGCTTAACCAAAAAGATAAAACATTTCTGCATATTCACACAAACATGTGTATAAATTTGCCCACCGCACTCATACTAACATACACGCACACATACTCTGTCATTCATGCCTATGCGATGAACTCGTATTTCTAGGCTGATAAACCCACAGTAGAGAGTCAAGACAAGTCGAGTTGAGTCGAGTCAAGTCAAGTCATCATGTCTCTGCCATCCGCCAGATAGGATGGGATGGTATACACTAACAAACGGCCAGACTGACGGACTGGTGGACTAGTGGATGTATGGACGGGCAGACAGACGGACCGATGTGTTTCAAGATGATATGTGGATGGGATGGATTGGCTGTTGTTGCTTAACACGATTTTCATTCATGTGCTCACGCACATTTTCTTTCCTGAGTTTTCCACATTTTCTTTTGCATTCTTTTCTTATTTCCCGTAGAGTTTGCAAAGAACTTGTTTAAGAAAACCCCTTTGGTTTTCCGCTTAGCAGCGCACAGCACCTATGGGAAGGAAAAGACGTTTTTCCTATTTATAAAAAAAATACATAAATATGTTCTTGTGATGTGAAGGGGTGGCCAACATTGGTTACAATATTTGTGGGTTACAAATCTTTATAGAGGAAATTGGAAAACTACCACAGTGCACTGGATGTGTGAAGGAATTCTTTCGTTGTATTAACGCAACTTGACGCCTCAAAAATGAGCCAACGTTGGTATTCGTTGATACGACATAAGCTTTTTTTATAATAGCGAAACTGACATTGAAATATTATCCATGTAATCGTATTAATGAAACACTATTGTATCAAGGATTGTGGCCGTCGGTGGTGCAATGGCTAGTGTGCTCTTGTGAATGAGAACGTGGATTCGATCCGATGTTCGTTGTATCAATGAAACATTATCGTTGTAACAATAAAACTTAATCGTCGTATCAATGAAATGCTGTTAATATTATCGGTGGAACACAATCATAGTATTAATGAAACATTGCTATTATAATAATGAAAAATGTTCGTTGTATCAATGAAACATTATCGCTGTAACAATAAAACTTAATCGTCGTATCAATGAAACGCTGTTAATACTATCGGTGGAACACAATCATAGTATTAATGTAACATTGCTATTATATTAATGAAAAATGTTCGTTGTATCAATGAAACATTATCGTTTTTATAATGAAAGTTAATCGTCGTATCAATGAAACGCTGTTAATATTATCGGTGGAACACAATCATAGCATTAATGAAACATTGCTATTATATTAATGAAAAATGTTCGTTGTATCAATGAAACATTATCGTTTTTATAATGAAAGTTAATCGTCGTATCAATGAAACGCTGTTAATATTATCGGTGGAACACAATCATAGCATTAATGAAACATTGCTATTATATTAATGAAAAATGTTCGTTGTATCAATGAAACATTATCGTTGTAACAATAAAACTTAATCGTCGTATCAATGAAACGCTGTTAATACTATCGGTGGAACACAATCATAGTATTAATGAAACATTGATATTATATTAATGAAAAATGTTCGTTGTATCAATGAAACATTATCGTTTTTATAATGAAAGTTAATCGTCATATCAATGAAACGCTGTTAATATTATCGGTGGAACACAATCATAGCATTAATGAAACATTGCTATTATATTAATGAAAAATGTTCGTTGTATCAATGAAACATTATCGTTGTAACAATAAAACTTAATCGTCGTATCAATGAAATGCTGTTCATATTATCGGTGGAACACAATCATAGTATTAATGAAACATTGCTAGTGAATAAATGAAAAATTGTCGTTGTATCAATGAAACATTATCGTTTTTATTAAGTTATCGTTATATAACATTATCGTTATAAGTGAAATAATGAAAGTTAATCGTCGTATCAATGAAACGCTGTTAATATTATCAGTGGAACACAATCATAGCATTAATGAAACATTGCTATTGTAATAATTAAAATTTTTCGTTGTATCAATGAAACATTATCGATGTCACAATAGAACTTAATCGTCGTATCAATGAAACGCTGTTAATATTATCGGTGGAACACAATCGTAGTATTAATGAAACATTGCTATTGTATTAATGAAATATTGTCGTATCAATGAAACATTATCGTTGTAGCAATAAAACTTAATCGTTGTATCAATGAAACGCTCTTAATATTATCGGTGGAACACAATCATAGTATTAATGAAACATTGCTATTGTATTAATGAAAAATTTTCGTTGCATCAATGAAGCATCGTTGTAACAATTAAACTTAATCGTCGTGTCAATGAAACGCTGTTAATATTATCGGTGGAACACAATCATAGTATCAATGAAACATTGCTATTGTATTAATGAAAATTGTCGTTGTATCAATGAAACATTAACGTTGTAGCAATAAAACTTAATCGTTGTATCAATGAAACGCTGTTAATATTATCGGTGGAACACAATCATAATATTAATGAAACATTGATATTGTATTAATGAAATACTGTCGTTGTATCAATGAAATATTATCGTTTTTATGATAAAAGTCAATCGTCGTATTTTTTGGCCTTGGGCTCAGGCATGGCGGCAGCCTATCGTGCGATATCTTTAACATCTTAATAGAGATTGTTATGAGAAAAAGTTGCAGTCAACATGAATAAAACCATCAGCAGAAAAAGTCACATACTGCTCTCGTATGCTGATGATATTGATATCATTGGGCGCACAGTTAGAGAAGTTACTGCGGTGTTTTCGAGAAGTGAGAAGGAGTCAGCAAAAATGGGTCTGACAGTAAATTAGGACAAGAAAAAACTAATGGTTTCAACGAGCAGGGCCTCCATGCGATTAGACCAAAGCGCGAACGTTGATAACCGTTATAATTTCTAATTTATATAACTCGGATCTGCCGTAAACAACTTGTGACTTAAAACTGTCGCAAAACACAGTGTAAAGTATCCATCAACAAAATTGACTTTCCAGTGCCGGAATTCTATAAGTTTTTATTGATAAAAATCGGTAGTTAAATTGTCAAAATTTATAAAATTTCAAAGCAAAATTGCAGAATTTGGAAAAATTAAATGTCGATTTTTATTGTTAAAAAGTTACATGATTTCGGGGCTGATGATATAATAATAAAATGTGGCTCTCTCAAAAGTAGAGGTCATAACCTTTATACGCTATATTTTAATGTTTTTGATATCTTACTGACCAAGTGAGACATCAACGGTTGGTAATTAAATGTGTCAAGAAAATTCCCTAGAACTTTTACCTTAACATAGGGGGGTGATAGGTAGGTGGCTTATCAAGAAGTTATTGCCCTCCATATCTCATAATGTACTACATTTTTCCTTACACTCCTTCTCTCGTCTCTTCTTTTATTCTTTGTGATTATGTTTTATTTTATCTCATTCTTGTTCACATTTTAATATTTCCCTTGTTACAATTATCTAACAAATGTTGAAGAAATACCCATCCTTAGCTGAGTTATGGATTCGCGGCTGGAAATGATGGTACCACTCGTACTAACAAAGTTTCCAAGTTATCAGTTCCAACTGAAAGTTCAACAAACTTTTGTACCACAACTCCAAAGTTGTTTTACATGTGAAATTGTGATACCATCTATTATGCCTTGTACTACTCCCACTAAACATCCATTGTAGCAGTTACACACATTGATAATTAGTTTTGTTCTTTTATGGCAAATGTTCACATGTGCTTGGGAAACATATCATATTTATCCCTTTCCCCGTTTCCCCGGAGAACTAGAACCAGATACACGGATAAAGTTCAAAGAAATCTAATTGGAAATATACAAGCATCTTTTTTTTAAAATAAGGTCGAACGTGTAACAAAACTTTCCCAGATTAATTGGAAATTACTTTAGAGCTCAATATCAAAAAGTACAGATTCAATTCTCCAGCTAGTCGTACTAAGGCCCAAACAGTCGTTTCCGTTAACGATGGCGTAACATTGGTGGTGAATATTCGAAACTAGCGAAACAATCCTAGCAGCGTATGTATATTTTTTATTGCTGTAATTTAGTTTCGGAGCATTATATAACTTTATATATTCTTTCAAAATCTTTCGCAATTTCTGTCGTTTTTGACATTTTCGTGAAAGCAATCTTATATCTGTACTTTTGTACCATAATTAAAAATTTGTAAATTCCTATTTTATTAGTTTTCGAAAAAATGGACAGGACAAAAATCCATTTAAAAAATTTAAAGTTTTGTTTATTCACTAACAGAATTGAACACTCTTCGAATCAGCTGATCACATTGTTTACTCCCTTGACGGATACTATCGTGACTTTTTCTAATTTCTGCAAGTTACGATACGATACGACTTACATACAAAATCCATACGGCAGAAAAGAAAACAGCTGTAACGTCACATATGATTCATTGGCGCTAGTTTGGCCTTTAAAATTCTGTCGATTTTTGTCTACCAGAGTCTTCCTAATGCAACGCAATGTAACGTAATGTGTTCTACGAATCCATGTGGGCAATTTTTTTACTGGCTTCGTTACATTTTCAGGGACTTGGCTATCGTTTTCGTCGAACTGTTACTTAAAACTACAAAAAGTTTATATTTTGCATGAGCTTTTCAGTTTACCTTGATTAAATGTACATTTCGTCTAAAGCAATGTTTGCAATAACTTCGACGGTTTAAAAGTTATTGCTGCGCAAAAGACTGCTGGCTTCGTTACATTTTTTGGAACTACTTTTGTAGGAATGAGCAAATTTGAGATGATTTCTGCGAATCAGCAAGGGTCACATTTCTGTTATATACATATATTATGTGGAAAGGATGTCAGAAGAAACTGGCATACTTAGTTTGTGTCAAAATTATAGTTTTCCTATTATTAGGGCAAAAGTTTGTGTACTGGCTTCGTTACATGATTTGCTGGCTTCGTTACTTGTCACTTTTCTTATCGAAATAGTTGAGCTATCTGAACCAAACTTTGCAAAAATACTTTTTGGGATGGCAAGCAGATCAAGTTTGAATATGAACCCGATCGGACCATTTTATGGGTACCCCCCACATAGAGGGGGGTTCAAAATTTCACAAAATTCGGCATAAAAACTGCAAATATGTATGTACTTTCCAGAAAATTGGTGAGTAAGCAATGCTGGGCGATGTCTTTCACTCATCTAAGAATGATGGGAGCCGGACATCTACTAGAGGTACCCTCCATATAAAGGGGGACTCAAAATATCACAGAAAGGGACGTTAAACTATCAAAAACGCATTTATCTTCCTGAAAGCTGGCAATTGAGCAGTACTAGAAGACATCTTTCTCAAATAGGGGTGTCCCTTATGCAAAGAGGGTTTCAAAATTTCAAAAAACGGCCGTATGCTTAACTTAAACACTATCTTGTTCTATTTTTTCATTACTTGAAAAAATATTGCAATAGCAGAACAGAAGAACAAGAAGACACAGAAGAAAAAGAATAAAAATGCGTATTTTATTTTCTTCGTGATTAGTTTATTACGTATCACATTTTTCAATAAAGCTTTGGTAAAGGCTCTTTTTTCTTGGCTTTAAGCTAAGTTATACCCTTCTTTGGAGGTGTAAAAAGTTACAATTTTGCCATTGATAACTTGTATTTGGTGACTGTTTGAAATATTTCTTATATTTTTACAGCTTGAAAAAAGCTCTGACACTTGCAGTTTGTTATTAACTTGATCGAATTCATCATTTGGTATTTCGATGACTTTGATTTCTGAGTTCGTCAAATTAAAAGCTGCGACAAAATCAGATGCACTATTGACTATAGCATTACGCGCTTTGATGTGCTTGCGTACAACGATTTTTGCTGTTGCGCCTATCCCATCAACGCATCCTTTGCCGTGTGAGGCTGCAAAATAATTCCAGTATATTTTTATTTTAAAGCAATCCTCTAAGCGTTCTATCAATGCGGCCATGAATTTATTTTTAAATTGGGAAGACGGACCGTCGCTCCAAATTTTTAAAATCTTTAAAGAAGCTGGCACCGTTGAGATTAGCTTCCATAAATAAGTGACAATGGTGTCCTTAGTATGGCATAGGTTGTTGGACACAAATACCTTTCCTTCGAACGTGCCGTTAAAATGAAAACCCGACGTGAATAGTGAAAGCTGGCGTTGATTCCAATGCGCGTTTTGGACTTCGTCTTGGTTTTCACAAACGAAATTCTCTGCAAAATCTATTTGGAGTAGGCCCTCCTCGGGAAACTCGCCACTCAAAGCTCGTCGCCGATCATGCATATCAAATATTGTGGACTGCTCCCGTTTTGCAAAGCTGTGCCTTATAAACTTTGGCCATAAAGAGATAACGTGCGCAACAAGTTTATCCAACGAGCCACTCTCCTTGCACTTTTCGGTGCGATTAGCACTTGTACTCTGCTTCCATACGTACCATGAAACTGTCGAGGGTGCTGCTGTATTTTGCGCAATTTGGTTTAATTCTGTTGCCAATTTATTAGCACAGGAGCTGCAGCTGCTATGCCAGCAATCCATTGTGGTTGGCTTGCACAAAAAATGCTCAACAAAGCCATCAGCATAGCCTGGCAATTGTGAGCATATTTTTTTAAGAACTGAAACAGCTTCAATGAAATTTTCATGGTAAGAACATAAACAGACATTATGTGGCAGCTTGTTATTTAATTTAACGTGCTCTGGTCGCTGGCTAATAAAATAACTCAGACTACAAGTATCTAAAAATTAAAATGAAGGGAAACCCTTAAATAAAGAGAATATACGCCAACATTTTTTTCCGTACCTTTTCCTGAACTGTTTTGCTCATCCCGAAACCTACCAAAGCACTCCTTAAGAGTAAGCAGCATGTGTCTTGTCGGCAAAAGTATTTTTTCTCCATTTTCATTTCGAAATTGCTTAACGTCACGCATCTTTGGCGAGACACGTGAAATATCATCCTTTTCATAAAATTCTCGAATGGCCTTATCTAAAGCTGAATCGTTCTTGCTCATCGTTGAATTTTGTACACTTGCGCCAGAAATCTTATTAAGCGCGACGATTTTCCTGATTACAGTTTCCCTTTTTCTCGGAGATTGAGGAAGTGCACGGGTAACTTTGCTCACTGCCTTTCCAAGCGATTGTTTTGATTCGTAGCCGTTAGATTCCGAATTTTGAGAAAACATTTCGCCTTGAGCCAATCGTTTTCTCTCTCTACACAGCCTAACTCGTTCACGTACCGCATCACGGCGCTCATCTTCCAAACGCTTTCGCAAAGTCACTGACATATTTTTCTCGTCCGCCTTTTTCTTTTCTCGACACTTCCTCAATACAGCGGACTTTCTTTTTTTATAATCTTCGTATTTCGGCTGCGCTTTAAGCTTTATCATATAATTTTTGTTATATTGAACTTTCCTTATCTGGGCCTGAAAAATAATAAATTTTTAGAAGGCAACGCAGGACACAAAAAATAGCAGCAAAAATGACTGGCTTCGTTACAATATTTTGCGACCCATTTAAACCTCAATGGAAAACAATATTACCTTTTTCTTTTTTTTCTTTGAAAGTAGACTCAAAACGCTAAAAAAGTGTGTTATTGGTTATTTTAAAAAATCGCTAGACACCGAAGCAAAAAAAATTTTGTGCTTTTTTGCTGGCTTCGTTACATCTCAAATTGCGACATATTTCATTGCGGTCAAATGGGCCGAAAAAAATAGTTTTTGCACAAGTTCGTATAAAATTACGTTAAAGCCAAATATTTTCAGTATGTGTAAACATAAGAATCTAATATTATTGTTGCCAAACACTTTTATTCACCTTTGTTTTGCCAGCCTCGTTTTTTTCCATGTTTGCTCTGTTTCACGCACGCGAACAAAAATAGTAAAATTTTAATGAAAAATAACCCAGTGCTGCAAAAAATTTTTGATTTCAGATGGTTTGACATGTACTGAGTACATTTGAAACCGAATTCCGCCAGTTTTACACACAAAAAAATTTTCGAGCCGGTTGACCTTTTCAAAAAATTGCCCATGTGTACTTTATATGAATCTATGAATCTATCACTCTATGAATCTATCACTCTAATGATGTATGAATCTACGAATATGTGAATCTGAATGTATCAATCTATCAATCTATGAATCTATAAATGTATGAATCTATAAATCTATGAATTTTTGAATCCTGCAATCTATGATGTATGCATCTATAAATCTACGAAGTTATGAGTCTATGATTCTATGAATTTATGAATCGATGAATGTACGAATCTCTGATTTTATGAATCTATGAGTCTATGAATGTATGAATTTATGAATCTATGATTCCACGAATCTACGAATATATGAATCTATGAGTCTATGAATGTATGGATCCAAGAATCTACAAATTTATGAATATGAGTATGAATTTATGAATTTGTTTATGAATCTATGAATTTAGGAATCTGTGAATCTATGAATCTACGATTCTAAGAATCTATGAATTTATGAATCTACGAATTTATGAATCTTTGAATCTATGAATTTAAGAATCTGTGAATCTACGAACGTATGAATTGATGAATCAAAGACAGTATGAATCTTTGAATCTACGAACTTACGAATCTATGAATTTATGAATTGACTTAAATTGCCTGAATTGACTTGAATTCACGTGAATTGATTTGAATTGAATTGAATTCAACTGAATTGAATTGACTTGAATTGACTTGAATTGAATTGAATTGAGTTGAATTGCATTGAATTTCATTGAGTTGAATTGAATTGAATTTCATTGAGTCGAATTGAATAGAATAGAATTGCAGTCAGTTGAATTGAATTTAATTTAATTTAATTGAACTGAATTGAATTGAATTTAATTGAATTGAATGAAATGGAAAGGAGTGGAATTAACTTGATTTGAATTGAATTGAATTGAATTTAATTGAATTAAATTAAATTAAATTAAATTAAATTAAATTAAATTAAATTGAATTGAATTGAATTGAATTGAATTGAATTGAATTGAATTGAATGGAATGGAATGGAATGGAATGGAATGGAATGGAATTGCATTGAATTGAATGGAATTGAAATTAATGGAATGGAATGGAATGAAATTGAATGGAATGGAATGGAATGTAATGGAAAGGAATGGAATGGAATGGAATGGAATTGAATGGAATTGAATTGAATTGAATTGAATTGAATTGAATTGAATTGAATTGAATTGAATTGAATTGCATTGAATTGAATTGAATTGAATTGAATTGAATTGAATTGAATTGAATTGAATTGAATTGAATTGAATTGAATTGAATTGAATTGAATTGAATTGAATTGAATTGAATTGAATTGAATTGAATTGAATTGAATTGAATTGAATTGAATTGAATTGAATTGAATTGAATTGAATTGAATTGAATTGAATTGAATTGAATTGAATTGAATTGAATTGAATTGAATTGAATTGAATTGAATTGAATTGAATTGAATTGAATTGAATTGAATTGAATTGAATTGCTTTGAATTGAATTGCTTTGAATTGAATTGCTTTGAATTGAATTGAATTGAATTGATTTGAGATGAATTGAATAGAATTCAGTTGAATTGAGTTCTATAATAACCCCACATTGCTACATCGAATTAGCCACAGACACAGCACCAGAAGAAGAGAACAAGGACGTTTCGTAATTCCAGCATTCCGAACAGACTATGGGAAAATCTCGCTAGCCAGAACACTGCCATCAATCATGAATGCAATGCCAACATATCTTTTAGATATTCAAAATAAAACAAGTAGAAAAAAACTCATTAAAAATTGTTTATTACTTAATCAAAAATAAATATATTATAACCTATATTATATTATATTACAACTTATAAATGCAGAACTGAATATACATTGTAAATATTAACATTTGTCAATTTTTATAGCTATTACACCCGCAGACAAGCCAAAAGCTTCGTGGGGTTTGAATTTTTCAAATTGTCAAAAGTAATGTTTATAATAAAATTTAAAAAAAAAGAAAAAAAATAAAAAATTGAATTGCATTGAATTGAATGGAATTGAATTGAATTGAATTGAATTGAATTGAATTGAATTGAATTGAATTGAATTGAATTGAATGGAATGGAATGGAATTGCATTGAATTGAATGGAATTGAATTGAATTGAATTGAAATGAAATGAAATGAAATGAATTGAATTGAATTGAATTGAATTGAATTGAATTGAATTGAATTGACTCGAATTGGCTTGAATTGATTTGAATTGACTTGAATTGAATGAATTGACTCGAATTGACTTGGAGTGACTGGAATTTACTTGAATTGACTCAAATTGACTTGAATTGACTTGAATTGACATGAATTGACTGGAATTGACCTGAATTGACTTAAATTGATTTGAATTAAATTGTATTATGAACCAAATCTACTAGAAAATAAGAATGAAAAATAAATAAATTTTTACAATTAATTATAAAAGAACTGATTCTAGAACAGATTCTTTGGGAGCGAGTTATAGAGTTACAGCCTGTGCTTCAGAAGTGATGTTAGAACTTCGCAACTTTTTTGAAATTTCAAAATTCTGTTTATGAAAATTTTAAAGGTTTTTTCTTGTATCCATAAAATCTCTGTTCGATTTTGAGAACTGGTTTCGACCGTGGCAATTTCATACAAAAATTTCGAATGAAATATCTGGTTCTGGAACAGGTTCTAAAGAATTCAATGCTGCGCAAAAGGATGCTAGGAAACGATTCTTCATTAAGAAATATTATATTGGTACTATCTCAAAGATATATGCTGGTCTAAAATATGCGTTCTGGAACCTATTAACTTTCGCTTTCATCTATGGCCACCAGATGGTGGTCATGTACCACCTTCTTTGCATATACTAACATATATTCCTCTCAGTGTATATTATTGTTATGCTCCACATTAAATATCATTTTGAATTATTTTCGTTGCTCGCTGGTGACATTTTCAAAAAAAGCTGAAAATAAATCTGCTAAGCTATAAATCTCTTCTTGAGTTTTACAACTACAAGTGCGCAAACATGTTCGGTGTTAATGGGCATTTAAACACCGCATTACAAGTAGAATTCCAAGCAAACATTAAATGTGGCCTAAAAGCAAAAACAAAACAAAAAAACAAAAAAAAGAGGTGGTGTACCCATTTGAATGTCGCTCGGAACAAAGCAGCACACGCAGCATAATCCGGAGCAGCATATTTTAACACCATGTCAAACATGAGACCACAAACCTCTTTCCCCATTTGCCACAAAAATGCCAGTTAATGGCCATTAGCGGCTGTACCGAGCACTCGCTGCGTACATTATAAAGCGATTTTCAATGGCATTTTAATGATGATGGTAAAAGGTAGTGGTGGCACGGGACGGGACGGGACGGGACGGGACGTAATCCAAGCACTTCATCAAAAGCTTGAAAAATGGTGACCTTGTCGCTCATCTAAATCGACTCGAATGAATGAATAGAAATAGAATTTTTGTTGTTTTTTTTTAAATTTTATTTTTGGGTTAGAGAATTAATTACGATATTTTGTTTAACTGAAGTTGAAGTGAACAACAATAACAACTGTTTGGATTTGGAACAGCGCTTTAGAGAGTTTCCTTGGTGGTTATTGTACGGACTTGTTAATTACATTCACTTCATGGCTTGCATGATGAGTAGAAGAAGTAGAAGTGGATGAGGGAGAAAAGAGCCAACTACAAAGTTGCACTCCACAAAGACCCTTAAAATGGGTCATCACGTTTTGTTAGTTCTGTGGACACAGTCTTCCATGTCTCGCTATTTGTATTGTTTTTCAGTCTTTGCCATTTGTCTGTCATGTCATGTCTGTCATGTCGCATTTGCCCCATATTGACAAATACGTTTTGGCAGTGCAATCAGCCCCAGGCCACTCTTAGGTATGTATGGCTTTATACACTAGTGTTCCTTGGCTTGAGTTCCAAGGCTTCTTTAACTCCATTTCGAGTCTGTCTTGCAGACGAGTGTTTGACTTTGGATTTTCTTCAAAATTCATTCTAAATTCATGGCATGAACTTCCTAGAGAGTTCCGTCTTCGGCTGCATGTATTAGCCAGAGCTGTCTTCCAACTCCGGTTTTATTTGAACAATTTCTTTCTTCCTCCATTCGCTGATATCATTAGCTCTTCTATGGGTATAGGGTTTTGTGTGGTTTTGGAGTGCTCCATTTTAGGTAACACTCCAGACTTCCTCTAAGCCCTTAAAGGCTTGAGAAAGGTTTTGGATTTGAAGTTGCAATAGTTTTTGTTTCTGTTTCTTTTATTTATCTTTATGTGGTAAATTAATGGTTTATTTGGTATCAAATGATGTCATTATTGACTACTATTTCCTTTAATTTAGTGGTAAAATTAATTTAATTGGATGTGTTGGTTAGTAAAGGGGAAATTTCTTAATAATTACACAATTCATCGCACACATCGTGTTGCACAGTGGGCCCGATTGCAAAAAAAGTGCTAGTCTGGTCAGGACTTGTAAACTGTACTTTTACAGGGTCCATTTTCAATCCTAACCCATAGTTATATGAAATAGTGATAGATATCAGACGGAATTATAAAGCAATAGGTAAAGACTTACGGGAGTTATCGTATTGACCAGGATGTTACGTAGGAAACCCAGAAACTGTGTTGCAAATTCAGGTCGAAGTCTTTGTTTCTTGTGCATAATGGGAACGGGAATGATACATCTTAAATGAGGATTGCCATCTATTTGTATGTCTGGCCTAGACAATTTTTAGTGTTGCCAGGTGCAATCTGGCAACACCACTGGAAAATGTTACAGTTTTAAGCTTGAGTACCGTTAAACCGTTAAACATGTTGACGTCCCAGCATTATTGCTGGTTTTTTTCCAGTGACAACGAGTTAATTATTCGTCAACATTTTCGTGCGATTATTTTATACAACTTTCGACGTGAATTAGCAAGAGATGATTGATGATCTTAAATCTTTATATGTTGGCGCTGCACCATTCGACAGTCATGGAGTAGGAAGTATGTATGTGAAGATAAATGGAATTATAACTTCCAGAGCTCTGTAGGGAGAGGAATTGGCAGCGGTCTGTTAACTAGTTAACATACCTCTGTTAAACTGCTGTTATATATGAATTCTATACAAAATCATTAATTTTTACAAATCTAAAAGGGATTTTAAAGCTATGTATATTATTAAATTAGGTAGAAAACAAAATACATTTCTTATGCCAGGAGTTTTATGAAAGCTATGTGACTGCAATATATAATTTTTCACAACATAAGCAAATTTATGTTTTGAAAAGGATTCAGGATCGCTGATTCAGGATCTGCAGTGGGTTGCGTTAAATAAAAAGTGTTCGTGTCTAGTTTAACAATTTTATAGCCAATTTCTCCAAATAATTTTCAGAACATCAAATTTTTCGACGAATATAACTTTTTCGAATGCAAGACGGAATTAGTGCGTTCTTGGTGGCCAAACGGGGAAAGTTGCATCAATGGGACTAGTACCAACTAATAGGTATTGATGCCTAGTTTCACGATTCTAAACCCAATTTCCCCAAATAATTTTTCAGAATATCATATTCTTCAACGAGTATAACTTTTTCGTATGGAGGACGTTCTAAGTGCGTCCATGGTGGCCAAACGGGGAAGTTTGCGTCAATGGGTCTAGAGTCAAATAATAGGTATTGGTGTCTAGTTTAATAATTTCAGACCCAGATTTTCCAAAACACTTTCGGAATATCATATTCTTCGACGAATAAAACTTTTCCATATGGAGGACGGACTAAGTGCGTCCATGGTGGCCAAACGAGGAAGGTTGCGTCAGTCGGACTAGTATCAAATAACAGGTACTGTTGTCTAGTTTAACAATTTAAAACCCAATTTCCCAAAATAATTTTCACAATATCATATTCATCGACGAATATAATCTTTTCATATGGACTACGGACTAAGTGCGTCCATGGTGGCCAAACGGGGAAGGTTGCTTCAATGGGATTAGTATCAAATAATAGGTAGTTTATTAATGTCAGACCCACATTTCCCAAGAAATTTTGAGAATATAATATTCTTCCAAGTGCATGGAGATAAATTCGAATATTATTAGCAAAGACACAAACAACTTCAGTAAGCAGGGCTCTGTTGTTATGTTAAAAGGTCTATTTTAAATCGACTTTTCAGCCGAACTTTTTGAACTTTGAATATTATTAAAATCGAATAACAAACGATTCTTTTTATATATTCTCTCATTTTAAGCGTTTTAACATAGCTCTGTTAATACACTAACAGAGATCAGCCAACTGAAGTGGTTTGTGTCTTTGCTAGTTATATACGAATTTATCTAAACGCACATTACATATGGTAGCTAGGTATCTAGCTTGGGTGCCTGTGGTTGAGCTCAGGCTACCATCGGGGTCAACAGGTGGCGGATAGCTGGACGCCCTACATATATGTCGGTTAGCTGCGAAGAATAAGCAGCCCGCTACCAAGATCCTAAAGGACAAAAGTGCATATGTCCTAAAACGATTCTGTGACATAACGAAAATATGCCGTAATTTATTTAGTATCTTCCCACAAGGGACACTCCTAGGAGAAGTGAAATTAGGAGACTGACGCCTCCGTGGTTCTCCCGTCAAATTAACATCCAGAAGCGTCTGGCCACATTGGGCGGCTGACTGGTTAGCGTATGTTGTCCTTGTTAGGGGCGATAGTTTATCACAGGAGTGAGTTTAATCAAAACTAACTCCCCCAATCCGTGATGTCGCGCGTATCGTGGCTACGAATAATTTGCTGTCGGGGGTACCTGACTAAATAAAATATTTATTTTTTATTTTTCACTGATATCTGGATGCATCAGCGACTAATAGTCGTACCACTTTGGACTATGGTGCGGTTGCTCTCAAATCCCCTACACTCATGGAAATCACAATGAAAATCAATAGAAAGGGAAATATAAAAACTGGAACACAAATATACGGAGGGCAGACCGCTAGACCTAGAGTTGGCTCAACACCGCCAATGGAAATATGGCAGAGTCCACTAATGTAAACGCAATTGAAGCGTACTGACATCAGCTCCTGACGCTGCTAGTTCCTTGGATAGGCTAAGATACACGTCTGGTATACATGTCGGGGCACCAGTCGCAGGTAGAAATCTACACCCGCACTTAGAATTATCAAGATAAATATGGTGATGTCGACCAGGAGACACTCACTGCTAGACATAGAGATCCTCTGAAACGGGCCCGAAATGTTATTGGCAATCTAGATATTACAGCTGCTTTCACTTCGAAACTAGTGGAGAAGCGACTACCCTTAACCGATGAGCATCCACAGCCGAAGAGGCCTAAGGTGAACAGATGGAACTCTTTCCAAAAGTCCTTTAGTAAGATTGTAAAAGACTACATGGTAATTGGGGTTATCAACCAGGGATAGTGATATTGAATCATTCCGAATGATAAATGTAAATATCTTGTGGACGCATTATCCTCAGTATACGTTCAGATCCGGAAGGAGATAGCGGGACCTCCTCCATAATGTCACGACGCTCGCTGGTTCCAAGGCCGAGCAAAGTTAGTGGCGTTTGGAGATCAGCTGTCGGTAGATTACTACAGTGCATCCTTGAAAAAAATGGGTGAACTGTGTCGAACGGCGGCACTATTCTTAGGGATAGTAATCCCGAACTTCTAACACACATTTGGAAAATTGGACGAATTGATGTGTTGTAAATTTCAATTGATGTATTTTAAAATCAGTTAATGATTTTTTAATTATAACTAAAATATTTCAAATTTAAAAAATTTTATATTTTAAAATTTAAATTAACGTCTTTTCAGTTGAAGTTTTTTAGAATTTAATTGTTGTCTTCTAAATTTCAATTGATATCTTTTACATTTCAATTGATGTCTTAAAATTTAATTGATATCTACTAAAATTTAATTGTTGTCTTGTAAATTCCAAATGATATATTTTAAAATCAGTTACTTGTTTTTGAATTTCAATTAAAAGATTTTTAATTTTAATGTTCTTTTAAATTTCGATTGATGTCTTTTAAAATTCAATTAATGGTGCTTAAATTTCAATTCCTTACTTTCATAATTCAATTTATGTTGTTTAAATTAAAATTTACGTCTTTTAACTTCATTAAAGTTTTTTAAAATTTAATTGAAGCCTTCTAAATTTCAAATGATACCTTTTAAATTTCAATTGATGTCTTGTAAATTTCAATTGATTTCTTTCAAATTTCAATCGATGTGTATGTGTCTTAAATTTCAATTGATGTCTTTTAAATTTCAATCGATGTGTCTTAAATTTCAATTGATGTCCTTTATATTTCAATTTATATCTTTTAAATTTTAATTGATGTCGTTTAAATTTCAATTGATGTCTTTGAATTTTCAATTGATGTCTTGTAAATTTCAGTTTTTTTCTTTTAAATTTCAATTCAAATTTACATCGTGTCAGTTGAAGTTTTTTAAAATTTAATTGATAGCTTCAATATTTCAATTGATATCGTCTAAACTTCAATTAATATCTTTTAAAATTCAATTGATGTCTTGACAATTTGAATTGATGTTTTAAATTTCAATTGATGTATTTTAAAATC